>LR991098.1:24437500-29437500 GCA_905163515.2 Lymantria monacha | reverse complement strand
TCTCAACCTGGTAAGAACTTTAAGCGACATCGCCCAAGAGCTCTTTCTGCGAAGAACTGACCTCGGCTTGGGGTGTCGCTGGTAGCAAAGTAGGCGTGCCCACGTTTGAATTAATGACTTTTTCGAGTCGCGTCTTCTGACTCTGGCGGCGGAGGCGAAAGCGTGGATATTTATATGTTATGGCCGCGCAGGCCGTGTATGCCCTTTCTTGAGCGATAGTAATCTAATCGTCGGAGTCCATTAGTATATTTCGAGGACGTTGGATCGCTGGGAAACGCGCGTATTTTTTGTGCCTGTCTTTTAGCTTTTAGCCGCAGATGGCTGTCACAGCTTAACCCGGACTATAGATGATGATATGATATGCGTTGAGGGCTCTCAACTGGGTAGGAAACGCACGTTTTTTTTATGAGCGATGCAAATTTTTAAGCGATATTGCCCGAGGGCTCTCCCTGTGGAGAACGGACCTCGGCTCAGGGCGTCGCTGATAGCAAAGTGGGTGTGCCCACTATTGAATTACTGACTATAAATGCGTCGCGTCTTTCGTCCCCGGTGGCGAGGGCAAAGGCACGGATATTTATGTGTTATGGCCGCGCGGTCCGTGTATTCTCTTTTTTGAGCGATAGTAATCGAGTCGTCGGAGTTCGTCAGTAAATGTTGAGGACGTCGGATCGCGGCTATTTTAGATGGGACGTAGTTAGCCGCCCCAACCACTAAGGGCTTGCACTGTGTCATGATAGAGGAAACGCGCGTTTTTTTTGTCTTTCTTTTAGCTGTTAGCCGCAGATGGCTGTTACAGCTTAACCCGGACAATGGGGGGCGCTGAGGGCTCTTAAACCGGACAATAAAGAAAAGCGCACTTTTTTGTGTGTATGGTATAAAAGGCATGCATGTAGTGCAACAAATGCTTAAAGTAACTAACGTATTTTATTTGATAATGATTAATATCCTATGCTTCTAAATAACTTTCAAATTATCACGTTATAATGTGTCTATTTACTTAAACATTAAAATGGGTATCATACCGGGTATTATATATATATACGGGTATTATATATATAGTATACGTTATCCGTAAAAGATAGACATATGCTATCGCGGACTTTTTTGTAGACCTATAAAAGATACACAATTCCACCATTGTTTTTGATATACATATCTGCAACTGATCAGACAGCATTTTCGATAAAAGCTCCAGGGCGACTTAATTTTTGCCGACCTCTTCGACAATTATCGTCATATTTCAACCAATATACACAAAACATTGATGTATTATACATAAAAACCTTCCCCATGAACCATTCCGTCGTTTGGTGAAAATCGCATGAAAATCTGTACCGTAGTTTTTATGTTCATCGCTTTCAGACTTTTTTTCGCTTTCAGTCTTTGACTTATAATATTTAAAGATATATAATAACATTTTTATTAAAAATGTATAACAATCATCATCATATATAACAATCATTAATAATTGATAATAATAATAATAAAAAAAATATTCTTTCCATTTTTCATACAAAATATAACTCTACTTACGATTTGGCGAACGGTGTAGCTCAATCACCATACAATAACACAAAAATACCTCGAATGTGTAATTCAGATTTTATAGTAATTTGGATGATATGCAAGTGAACATACGTTTTTTTGTTTGTTAATAAACAATGTCATCGAGAATAGGTAACGTTTTACAGGCGACTGCGTTTGTTGTTACCTAATATGGCGAGACTTCCTCTCGCTTCCGACAGATGGCGCAGTTAGGGTTATGTCAGTAACGTGAAAAATAGATAAAAACAATCTTTGGAGTGTGTTGTATATCATGGTAAAATTTTAGCTGAATCGATGCAGACCATTTTGAGTTTTTGAAGCATACACAAACCAACTTAACATTTTTATATATATAGATAACCAAAATACAAGGTAGAAAATTCTAATAAATATAATTCAAAATAAATTATTTATTATTATAAAAAAAAAATACTGTAAAAGCGTGTAGGATACCTATTTAAATTACTCTACTTCTACCATCTATTAATAAAAAAAATAATTGACAACAACAAGCAACACACTATTTTTGTCAAAAAAATATTAATTTGTTAAAATTTAATTTTGCAGCAGGTAATTAAAAACCAGTTAAATAACATTGACTCATGCGACGAGAAATAAATCGTGAAGTCGATGAAAGATGGTACCCTAAATGGTACCTGGCCATGCACGTCAAGGATTTAGTACTAGTGGTTGGCCCAATAGCGATAGTGAGGGAATACAGTCATCCCCGAACGGATCGGGCATCATGTGTCCAGACCATAAAGGCACAGATACAGACTATCGAAAAAAAAAAGAATAAATGCGACGTTAAATATCTTCATCATCATCATCACAGCCCATATATTTCCCACTATCGGGCTCGGGCCTCCTCCGTAATGAGAGGGAAATTAACCTACTATACCGCGCTGGTCCGACGTGTTGGTATAGGGTTTTGTTTCGAGTTTTCCTTCTCTCGTATAGATTTAATCGTCTCGTACGATCACCCACGGGTAAGATATGGGGTGGTGAATATTATTTTTACTCCGTCACCACACGGAAAACTTTACAGTGATTATGGTCACGGGAGGAACCGGGATATCAAAATCAAATATAAACGGCGGCGATGGGGGCCGCCATCCATCACGCCTTGCCCAGTTAGGCGAGTCGAGGAGAGCAGAGTGCCGGGTGGGCACGTGGAATGTAAGAGGTTGTGTGGAAGGTAAGTTGCACGAGCTGATATCCGTCATGGCGGACAAACAGCTAGACATGCTCTGTGTAACAGAGACCAAGCGAAGGGGCAGCGACGCCTGCGACCTTCCTGGTGGCGGGATGGCTCTGTGGTCTGGTGTACCACAGAACAATGCGAAAGTGGAAGGATGTAGGTACCGGGGGAGACCGAGACTAACTTACCTAGACCAGATTGGTCACGTACTGAAGGAAGGCGGAGTCAAGAGTCTCCGAAACCGGCGAGCGTGTATGAAGAGAATTATGAATGTTGAGGAAGTGAGTGAAGTATGCAAGGATAGAGTTCTCTGGCACTCTGTTCTCTCTGCCTACCCTGCAAGGGATATGGCGTGATAATATATATGTTTTTGGAGTTTACTCATTAAGAATCGATTTTCATATAAGGCACCCGGTATGAGAAAAATTTGAGGAGTTACGTTTTTGGAGCGCAACCTATTCTGCGCACCTTTCACTTTCTGACGTGAGATAATACTTCACTGAACAGTTTCAATAAATGTAAATAAAAATATATATTTTATTTTTATTCAAATGAGCTTTTTTGCGCCTGTTTTGATAATCGTACTTAAGGAGTAAACTCCAGTCGTGCGTCGGAGCTGACACACACACTTTTTTTTATACTTTTAGTTCAGTAAAAATAGATTACGTTTTTTGGTAGGTTATGACTTGGATAGACAAGAAGTATCCACAGATATGACGTCTGATAGGGTTCCATGGAAGGAAAAGACATATTGCGTCCACTCCAAATAAATTAGGATAAGAGCATGTTGATGATGATGATGGTAGGTTATGACTTGGACAAATCCCGTCCATTCTGTCTTGGGTGACAGAAGGACGGCGCGTGGTCCCATAACCTATGTATTCCCCCCCTTCGCCATTAAATATGTTTAAAATATGTACGATTGAAGAGGAGTATATATTGCGTCCACCCTAAGTAATCGGGATAAGAGCAAGAGAATGACGTAGGATATGAATCCATATATATTGTATAAATCCGATCCCAATGCTGTACTAGCTAGTGTGTTGAATAACCAAATTGTCAATCGCATTCTCTTCGTTAGGAAAACATTTTACAGCGCCATCTATCAAATAGTTTTTAATACATTGTACTGACTTAACATTTTCACTTCCGCTAGAATTACCACATTTTTAATTGTTTTTTTTTTCAGTTTTATATAATATTTTTTGATATTTATTTGTATGATCAATGAATTTATATCAAAATGATGCGAGATGACGAGGTGATAACCATCATGGCGGATAAACAGCTAGACGTGCTCTGTGTAACAGAGACCAAGCGAAGGGGCAGCGACGCCTGCGATCTTTCTGGTGGCGGGATGGCTCTGTGGTCTGGTGTACCACAGAGCGATCGAGCCAGTATGGGGGTAGGAGTGCTCTTGTCCTCTCGCTTGGCCTCAGGTGTGAAGGATTACGGAATGTATGATCCCAGACTTCTTTGGGTCCGTATAAAACTAGGTGTCACCAAGGTATTCATGGTTGTAGCATATGCTCCCGTAGGATCCTCGGTGGCATCAGAACTAAAGAAGTTTTGGGACAATGTTAGGGAAGTTCTGGATATGGCAGAAACCAGTGAACGCGTGATTGTATGCGGAGATTTGAACGGATGGGTGGGGACCAAGCGTCCCGACTATGAGGACGTACTTGGTCCATTTGGTGATAAGAGAGTGAACGACGCAGGTAGGCTCATAGCGGATGTATGCATGGAGAGAAACCTTATTGTGTCAAACACATTTTTCCAACATAAGGACATCCATATGTATACATGGAGAAGGAATGAACAGAAAAGCATAATAGATTTAATTTTGGTAGACAGTCGCCTCCGAAGTAAAATGTTGGACGCAAGAGCCTATAGGGGCCCCACAGTCGATACGGACCACTATCTCGTTATTGCGAAATTTAGTGGTCTGTTCAGAAAGTGGAGGCACTGGCGAGAGCGTGTCCACTTCGGAGGGCTTGAAAGAATAAAGGTTGAAAGGTTGCAAGAAGAGTGTGTAAGAGAAAAGTATGCAGAGGGTGTCCGAGAACGGCTGACGATGGCAAGCCAGCCGCAATCGGACATTGAAGAATGCTGGAGAGTATTGAAAGAGAGTATGGTAGATACAGCGAGAGAAGTATGTGGAAGTTCAAAGAAGCATAGAAAAACAAATGGTGATGCATGGTGGGATGCGGAAGTGGCAGCTTCCGTAGAGCAAAAGAAGAAAGCGTGGCTGGACTATGTCTCTCCTTTGAATCTGAATGACAGTATGACTGAACAGAAGAAAGATATATATCGGCAATGTAAGAATGACACCAAGGCCTTAGTGAAAGAGAAACGTGATAGAGCAAGTATGAGTGCAGAAGATAGGCTGACTAAAAACTTCGAGAGTAACACCAAACCCTTTGGAGGGAGGTGAAGAAGTCTCGGGGTGGTTGGTCAGCCTTCAGATTGAATAAAATAAGGTCTAAAGGTGGAGACATTCTTACACAAACACAAGACGTGTTAAGCCGATGGAGTGAATATTTTGGCGATATGTATGCGGATGCTACGGTTGGCGCCGGTGTTGGATGTGGTTTAGTAGATCAACATTCGACAACGGCGTCCTCCGATGGCATCAGTATGGATGAAGTTGAATGGGCGATAAGAAGTTTGAAAAATGGTAAGGCAGCGGGCATTGATATGGTGTCTGCTGAGATGATCAAGCTTGGTTGCTCTTGTGTCTGGGAGGCGTTCCTGTTGCTCCTCAATTTATGTTGGGGCTCGGGAATGGTTCCCAAGGACTGGAATAGCGCAGTCATCGTGCCTTTGTTTAAAAACAAGGGTTCACGTTATGACTGCGCAAATTACAGAGCCATAGGCTTGACCAGTTTGGCAGCAAAAGTGTATGGTAAAATTATTGAAAGGACAATGAGGATGGTGTCCGATGGTTTACTGTGTGAGACACAAGGAGGTTTCAGGAGTGGAAGGGGATGCATGGATCAAGTGTTCTCTCTGCGCAACATTGTGGAGAAGCATCTGGCTCTAGGTCAGAGGGTTTTCTGCAGTTTTGTGGATCTGGAGAGAGCATTTGACACGGTTGCACGAAAGGAACTTTGGGTCATTTTACTGGAGTATGGTATTAGCGGTAAACTGCTACAGGCTGTGCAGTCCAGTTACATGGGCTATAGAGCCTGTGTGCGGCTGGATGATGGAATGTCGCCTTGGTTTGACGTCAATATCGGCGTTAAGCAGGGGTGCGTTCTGTCAGCCAGGCTGTTTATCATATATCTGGATAAATGTCTCCAAAGGTTGAACGATGTGTATGTGGGAGTCCAGATGGGTGACTCAGTGGTCTCTGCTCTGCTTTATGCAGATGATGCAGTCCTGCTGGCACAGTCAGTGACTAACCTGCAGACCCGAGTCGACACAATGACAGAAGATTGTAAGAAAAGGGGTCTACGCGTGAATGTGAGCAAAACCAAAATAATGGTCTTTGAAAGAGATAAAACCAGAACAGATGTAAGAGTAACAATAGGTAATGATGTACTAGAGCAAGTGGATGAATTTGTATATCTTGGATGTGGATTTAGCCGAGATGGAAGGTACACCACTGATATAAAGCGAAGAGTGAATGCGGGAAATAGAGTGAACGGAGCGTTGGGGCAATTTCTCGGCAGCCACCACCTCAGCCAGAAGGCACGTGTAGCAATACATAACGCAGTGCTTGTCCCAACATTACTGTATGGAAGCGAGAGTTGGGTATGCAGAAAAGAGTATGATAGTAAAATTAATGCTGTCGAAATGCGATCTCTGCGGAAAATCTGTGGAGTTAGGCTGACCGACCGCATTCGTAACGACGACGTAAGAGAGCGAGTAAGTGTGAAAGAGAGTATTGGTGTAAAGATGCGAAAGGGAATGCTCCGATGGTTCGGACATGTGGAAAGAATGCCGAACGAACGCCTGGTTAAGAAGATATACAATGCGAAAGTGGAAGGATGTAGGTACCGAGGGAGACCGAGACTAACCTACCTAGACCAGATCGGTCATGTACTGAAGGAAGGTGGAGTCAAGAGTCTCCGAAACCGGCGAGCGTGTATGAAGAGAATTATGAATGTTGAGGAAGCGAGTGAAGTATGCAGAGATAGAGTTCTCTGGCACTCTGTTCTCTCTGCCTACCCTGCAAGGGATATGGCGTGATGATATGTATGTATGTATGTAAATATAAACGCAATAGAATCCGTAAAATTAGTTTTATTTCTAAATGTGAAATATCTTAATCCTCAGTGTAATATAATAAAAGTACCCTAGTAAAATACAAAGGCGATTAGATCGGTAAAAATAGTTTCAAATATAACGTACGTGCTTAGATATATTCTTAGTTATTAGTCATATAATTAATCAACGCAAGATAATACTATATACGTATAAATTTTCTATATAAATGATACACTAACTAATAACAATACTTATTACTGATTGTAATAGAACATACACATGTTAAAAATGATTCACAAGTAGATAAATCACGTATAATGAATGTACTATATGCGTATTTTTTTTATATATTTTTTTAACACAACCCGTACTGAAGAATTTTTTTTTCCATCGATGATTGCTGTCAACATTCGTGCTGATTTACCGAATTTTATTTCGTTTTATCACGAATCAAAGGATGGACTTTTGGATGGACGTACGGAATTTTAATAAATCAGTAAGAACGTCTCGCGACAGTGTGCACTTAGCTGTTGGTGAATTGAATAATATGGAATCACGTTTTTTTTATTATTTTTTTAATTTTTAATAAATCTTTGTATAGTGGGATCATAAACATGCAATTAAAGGAAGCAAATCACACCTAAACTCGTGTGAAATGAGAATACTTATTTCTTTTTAAAACAAGTTTTTATTTAAATGTACTAACAACATAGCAAAAGATGAAAATGAACTTTTTATCAAAAATTTATATGTTGTAAAAGTCTGTCGCCAGATTTACTTATTTAATAATAATGAAATCTGTACAAATGATGGGTGCGAATCCCACACAGGACAATATTTTGTGTGATCCACTCATCATTGTTCTTACTCTTTTTTTTTTTTTTTTTTGGGGTGGATTATGGTCGGCGCTCTTCTCGCACCACTCCGTCCGGGGCGACAGAGGGGCGTAAGCACGCATACCCGTAACCCACCCACGAACCTCGCCTACGTCGTTGGACCGGCCACTGGAGCAGCGTGAACTTGTCGTCAGTGGCCGGCCCGATGGAATACCCCCTGAGAGGTACCCTCCCGAGGTACGCAGGTAATCGCGCCTACGCCGCCCCAGTCGCCGGCGGCGGTTCGCGTCGTCGAGGAGACGCTCCTCGCGCACGCGCTCCGCCGCCTCCTTCCGCGAGACTACTGCCTCGCAGAAGGCTGCGACCGCGTCCCAGTTCCTGACGCTGTCGGCAGCGTCAGGTCGGCACCGATGATTGCGACGAGTTCACGGCGCTGCTCTGCCCAAGCGGCACACGCCTCGAGCGTATGCTGCACCGTATCCTCGTCGCAATCGCAGTAGTGGCAGGACGGTGTACTCTCCCTCCTGACGACCGTGTACAGGTATTTGGCGAAGCATCCATGCCCCGTCAAAACCTGCACCAGTCGGAAGGAGAGCACCCCGTGCCGCCGTTCCAACCACTGAATCAGCACCGGCCGAAAGGCCTCTACGGTCCGCACACCGAACCGAGGCCTCTCCAGCCGGACTGCCCAACGAGCAATGACGTCTCGGCGGGCATCAACACGCCAGGCGGTGAGCTCACTCAGTGAGACCACACCGCCCCCCACTCGCACCCCCAACACCCGCCGATACAAATCGGCGAGCATTTCCGCCTCCAGGTCCCACGGGGGAGTCCCGGCCAACAGGCACGCTGCTTCCGTCGCCACCGTGCGGTACCCGCATACGGCCCTGACCGCCATGGCCCATTGTGGTCGCCACAGAAGAGCCCTGAGTCGGACGGTCAGGGATCCCGCCCACACCAGTGCGCCGTACAGGGCCATCGACCGGACGACCCCCGAGTACAGCTTTCGGCACGTAGCGCTCGGTCCGGCATAAGCCACGAAAGGGCGGACGCCGCGCCGACGAGCCGTGGAGCGAGCCTGCGGAAATGCTCCCGAAACCACCAATGCCCGTCGAGCACCAGGCCCAAATACCTCATATGGGCCCGGATGCTGATGTCAACCGAATTGACGGTGATCGAAACGCCGATGGGAGGACTCATGCGGGGTCCATGGCACAAGCGGGCCTCCGTCTTGTCCAGGGCCACCCTCAACCCCAGCGCCTCGATCCGCCTGACGATCTCTTCGGTGCCGAGAGTTGCCAGGCTTGCCGCCTCCTCCAGCGTCCCACTGCGGGCTGTGACGAGCGTGTCGTTGGCGTAACAGATTACGCCCAGCCCGGGTGGGAGGCTCCCTCTCAACGCCCAGTCGTAGCCGATGTTCCACAGGGTGGGTCCGAGGACCGACCCCAGTGGGACACCGCACGTCATGGGCGTTCGCGCAACGTCCCCTACTCGGTTGGTGTAGAGGACACTGCGCCCCTCCAGATAGTCTGCCACTAGCCGCCTCAGGTAAACTGGCACTCCGTGGTATCAAAGCGCCTCCCTGATGCAGCTAAATGGCAGACTATTGAATGCATTGGCAATGTCCAGGGACTCACCAACAGCACTCCTCCGCCGGTGACGGCCTCAGTCGCCACGGCCCTCAGGCGCAGCAGAGCCGTGATCGTCGAACGACCCCTCCTGAACCCAAACTGGGCGTCCGACAGATCGGGCCCCGTGCCAACGAGGTGTCGCTCGATGCGGGCAGCCAGCACCCTCTCCAATAGCTTGCCCACATCGTCGAGCAGCACGATAGGCCTGTAGGCCGAGGCCGATTCGGGAGACCGTCCCGGCTTCGGCAGGAGCACCAGCCTCCCCTCCTTCCAGCACCCAGGGAACCGCCCGGACGCTAAACACGCATCGAACAGCCCCCTGAGGCGGGGTCCCAGGTGATCGAGGACCAGGGCCAGTACGCGGTTGGGAATACCGTCGGGCCCGGGAGCGGTGGATTTCCCGCGCATGCGCGCCACCGCCACCTCCATCTCGGTTTCCGTGATGGGCGAAACACTGTCAATTGTTCTTACTCTGGGTGTAATTTGTCTCATCTATACATATAATAAAAATGTAACGGATCGCTGTCTGTACATGGAAGATATATGAGAAAAAATCTTACTGGGACCTTTTTCAACACTAATAGAACCCAAAACAATGATTTTTAAAAATTTTGTTTGTTTATCTGTTTGTCTGTGTGTTTGTGCACGCTAATCTCAGAAACGGCTTATCCGATTTAGACGCGGTTTTCACTAATATATTGTGGTAAGCTTCACTTAACATTTACGCTTTAATTCATGTCAATTAGTTTATAAATAAAAAGTTATGGCAATTTAAAAAATGATCGAAGAAAAAAATCTTTATCGATTCTTTTCAAATTACGTACAAATTATCTTTAGTAAAAATAAATAAACAAGTATTTCAGCATTTGTTAGTTTTCACCCTCTGGGGGTATAAATTAGGCTTGCGAAGTGGGTTAGACGACTCAATAAGTCATTAGCGCCAAGCCGATATTATTGAAGCTGGCAACTTGAAATTTTGACAGTGGTTTTTTTTTATGACGTAAAGATTTACTAAGAAAGGATATTACGAAATTACACGCCTAAGGGGGTGGAACAGAGTGGCAAAGTTTGTATGGGGAGAAAAAATCTTTATTGATTATTTATTTTTAAATTACGAGTCGAATCAAATATTCTATGGTAATATTCAGCATTTATCAATTTTCACCCTGTGGTTGTGTAAATTAGGCCTGTGAAGCGGGTTGAACTACTCATTACCGCCATACCGAAACTATTAAGAGCTAGAAACATTAAATTTTGACGCAAGTTTCTTTTTATGACATAGAGATTCAATATGATAGGATTTTATGAATTCCATCCCTAAGGGGGTATAACAAAGTGGCAAAATGTGTATGGGGCGAAAATTTCTTTATCGATTCTTTTAAAATTACGTACAAATATTCTTCGTTAAAAATAAATAAACACGTGTTTCTCTCTCCCACTCCATCAAACCTGCACCAGTGCCGTCATGGGTACAGGTTAAGTTTAGCTTCAAAAATGTTCACTCTATAACTCAAATAATAAATCATATCTAACGAGATCACAACTCTGCTGGTGAAACATAACAGTCAAATAAAGGGTGGCGATAATTATATTTTTATCCCATGGACATACCGTAAATAGTATATTAAAGGCAATATAATTTGTAGAATGAATAGAACTTTGAACAACCTTTTCTTTAGTGACCGGCTATGGTATATAGAATTATAGACACACCGCGCCTAATCCATCTGAGGTGACGCGTGACCCCATAGCGCGCCGTACACGTACATCTACATTATGCGGGCGGGCCACCGCAACCGGATATCATCTCGGGTCGAAGCCCTCATGCAGTGAATCTCAATAAAGGTACTCAAGCTTGCGCCGCCCAAAGCACCGACGGTAGAGCGTGTCAACGAAGAGTATTTTCTCTAGGGCCCACCCCATTGCCTAATTCCGTTAGACAACTAACTCGCAGAAGACGGCGACCGCATTCCAGTTTCTGACGCTGTTATTCATCGTCCTAGCGATAAACCTTCAACACCTTGCATTGCTTTTTCTATTTAACTCTGTCAGAGATGACTTCTGCGTGGTGGTGAAGTCGCGGGCAAAAGCTAGTTTAGTTATATGTTTGTAAAGTTCCCCATAAAAAAATGATTATTTCCTTAGAGCAAGTTATAAGGAAAAAAAAATAATAAAAAAAACTTATAATATTACTAATGTTAAAAACAAGTTACATTGTTTATCTAAACAACAAAACCTGGCAATAGTTCAGCTGATTTTAATGACATGGGAAAGTGAGGAATATTCTTTAATTTACAAACGGAACATTTATCCATCAATTTATATATCACATTAATATATTATCATTACTCATCAAAAGTTGGAAATTCTAAGATTATATCCTGGTAACACAGTGCTGCTGCTTTATGGTTGAGTGGTTAGCTTACTAGCAGACCTTTTTTTTTTTTTTTTTGCCGTGGGCTATGGACGTGGTCGCGCCCCGCTAAATTGGTCCGGGGCGACGGAAGAGGCGGCGCGCAAGCCCATAGACCCACCCTGCAAACACCTCTCTTCGCCGTGCGAGCGGGCTACCGGTACCCGATTTTTGTTATCGGTGGCAGCTTACTAGCAGACCTAGCAGTCAAACGTATATTATCGCGAAGTGCTTATAACAATTTACCAAAATCCATCCTTTCATCAGTAATTGCATCTATCCGTAATAAAACGAAACATGTTTTGGTAAATCAGCACTAATTCCTGCGAATTAATAAGTATTACTTAAAATAAAGCTAACCTAATAATGCTACTTTAATATCCTGTTAATAGCCAACGATTAAATATTTGATTAAAAGTTAAATAAATCGATGTATTACGTAACCATTGTGAAGATATGCCAAAGAAGTTCAAGTATATAGTTTTTTTAAATATTTCCTCAGACTCTTCGATGTTTCAAGTTGGATTACTTATTAAATTTTATTATTCTATCTATACACTGTTATATCTATACACTGTTAAAGTTTTCTGTCTACAGCTGCGAGCCGGTCCTTTCGGGGTGTGTACCACCCCAAACACTCTAGAAGAAAATCAACGTCTTAGTAGTGGCTATGTACTACTGCGCTTCGTTTGATGGAAGAGAAAGCCGATAGCTTAGCATTCTGGGTGGGTTTGGGGTTTTTATTGTTCGACAGCGGCCTAGCTATAAACCCCTGGTATTGCAAAGGTCCATGAACGGCAGTAACACTTACCATCAAGTGTACTGCTTGTTCGTTTGTCACCATAAACAATAAAAAATATAATATAAAATAATAGATCTTTTCGTTTTACTCCTGACAACGTGTAAATTAAATATCACAGTCATTAGTTTAGTATTTCAGTTATTAATAAGTGACAAAAGAAACACTATAATATATTACCTGACGAAAAGCGAGTTTATCAGATAATAAAGCACATATTTTTTTTCATAATTTACCGCAATCTATCCTACCACTCGTGTCAATGACAGTGGAAGGCAGTTTGTTGGCTACCTCTGGCAGCATCACAAGCCTTGATGTGGTATTACCCATAAATTGACAATTGCTTACTTTTTGCTAATTAAAAACATTAATTATCATCATATCTATTCATGCTAACACCACATTAGTATCTAGTGTTTGTGAGTAAAATGTTATTTTGTGTTTATCTTATATCACTTTTTTATTTTTTTATCAAAACAACATAAATAGAAAATGCAGTTAAAACAACATGACACGCTGACATTTTTTTGTAAATCGAAAAAAAAAACTATCTTCTGTAGGATTTGAAACCAGTACATAATCAGGCAGGTCGCATATAGACCACTAAACAATTCATAATGGTATTCTACAGCGATTTTATCAGCTTTATTATCCTTTAATCATTTTTTGACGCCCCTATTTGAAGAAAAAAAGTAATGGTATTCTTCGTTAACACACGTTTAATAATCACGCTGATCGAGTTAGTATATGTTATCATGTATTTTTTCAAGTTTTCCTTCTATTATATATGCATTCGATGTTATCTGAATATCATATCACCCAGTTTTACTACCCCATTAAAAAAAAGAAATGGAGTAGTAAATTTTATTCTTATTCCGTCGTCGAAATTTAGTTATACTTCTGTTATATATATTCTTGTAGGTTTATATTTAAAGAAGACTATTTAAATATTTGAGTGTATAACAAGCCAGCTGTAGTTAGTAACGTTAGCTTTCTTAACTGTAATTATTGTTGCAACAGAACCTATTTCTAGTCTATTTCTTATTCATACTTCATGAACTTAGAATCTAAATTTACATTGGGATTTTAGAAGTGAAACTTTTTATCGACGTATCGGAGAAATTTTATATTATTGTAACGTTTTTGTGTTATGCGCCATCTTTTTTTTTTAATGAAACTTCTTTGCGCGGATGAGGGTAATTTTTTTACAGATGGAACGTGACACGAGAAACGCGGCACGAGAGAGAAGGGGAAAGCGGAGAGAGAGAGAGAGAGAGAGAGACAGAGAGAGGGAGAGAGAGAAAGAGCGCGCGAGAGAATACACGCTATTGGTTAGTGTATGTAAACGAGATTTAAAAATTAGTTTGCCAAAGTTGCACTCTTGATATATGTAATTTGTACGCTTTCTGCTGTGTGGTCGCCATATAGCATAAAAATATATAGCAATTCTATGTGGTGAACCGTATCTTACCCGTAGATCACCGATCATAAAAGACGACTAAGGGATAAAATATGCATATAACATCTATGCAAGATAACCTAAACTCAAATGAAACCTCTATACAAACACGTCTGAGCAGGATGGTGCAGTTAGTCAATTAAACCTCTATACAAACACGTCTGAGCAGGATGGTGCAGTTAGTCAATTAAACCTCTATACAAACACGTCTGAGCAGGATGGTGCAGTTAGTCAATTAAACCTCTATACAAACACGTCTGATCAGGATGGTGCAGTTAGTCAATTTCAGCTCTAGTGCGATGATGTGTAGTATAGTGGCTACATATACTACCACCACGTTTCAGTGCCGTAAATCATCGCTGGTAACACGCACTGGTTATAAACCTTTGTTTTCAGGTCAGATCTTCCTAAGTTGCCCGAACGCTGCCCAGCCGAGTTGGATTCGTCGGCTGACCTCTTTCTCCGAATTGGATCTACCTAATTGGAATGTTTGGCCTAGGTAAACATAGTGATCGACAACTTCGAGAATCGCATTCCCAACCAGGACCGGTACAGAAATGACATAGGCATTAGACATGATTCGTTTTGTCCATGTTCATTTCGAGCCCTACTAGTTGAGAAATCTTGCTGAGGTTATTGAGCATACTGCCAAGGGAGGACCTTGGATTTGGACCAAGGATTCTGCCATAACTACGATATCAACTGCGAATCGAAGGTGAGTGATGTATTCGCCACTGATGTTGATGCCGCCATTGAACCTTATTAATCATTTTAAGAGTTTTGGCGGGAATATGGAAATGTCATATTACGTTCTTTTTTCTCTTGTATTATATTTCTTTTTTTTTGTATTTTGTAGTGTTATATTAAATAATTTTACTGGTATTTTATGAAAATGATACAGTTAAAGTGCTAAAGTATAGTAGATATAATATAATAATGGTTTACGTGAATTATCATGCTTTGTCAAAATCCCCAAAAAAATATTAATTTGGTTATCAACGTCCAATTATTGGTAACGACTTGACATACTGACGGACAATGACTACTAAGGCTACACAATATAAAGAAGTGCTAAATAATATAAATATAAAGAAAATTAAATAAGACTTGACTGTATGGGATTCGTTCCCTTTGCCTGTACGAACGGACGAACATGTACGAAAAAAAATTCAATCATTTTTTAATAAAACTTGCACATAAAAAAATAATAGCATACAGACATACATACCATCACGCCATGTCCCTTGCAGGGTAGGCAGAGTGAACAGAGTGCCAGAGAACTCTATCTTTGCATACTTCACTCCCTTCCTCAACATTCATAATTCTCTTCAAACACGCTAGCCGGTTTCGGAGACTCTTGACTCCACCTCCCTTCAGTACATGACCGATCTGGTCTAGGTAGGTGAGTCTCGGTCTCCCCCGGTACCTACATCCTTTCACTTTCGCATTGTATATCTTCTTAACCAAACGTTCGTTCGGCATTCTTTCCACATGTCCGAACCATCGGAGTATTCCCTTTCGCATCTTTACACCAATACTCTCTTTCATACCTACTCGCTCTCTTACGTCGTCGTTACGAATGCGGTCGGTCAGCCTTACTCCACAGATTTTCTGCAGAGATCGCATTTCAACCGCATTAATTTTACTTTCATACTCTTTTCTGCATACCCAACTCTCGCTTCCATACAGTAATGTTGGGACTAGCACTGCGTTATGTATTGCTACACGTGCCTTCTGACTGAGGTCGTGGCTACCGAGAAGTTGTCCCAACGCTCCGTTCACTCTATTTCCCGCATTCACTCTTCGCTCTATATCAGTGGTGTACCTTCCATCTCGGCTAAATCCACATCCCAGCTATACAAATTCATCCACTTGCTCCAGTACATCATTACCTATTGCTACTCTTACATCCTGGTTAAGAAGATATACAATGCGAAAGTGGAAGGATGTAGGTACCGAAGGAGACCGAGGCTAACCTAACTAGACCAGATCGGTCATGTACTGAAGGAAGGTGGAGTCAAGAGCCTCCGAAACCGGCGAGCGTGTATGAAGAGAATTATGAATGTTGAGGAAGCGAGTGAAGTATGTAGAGACAGAGTTCTCTGGCACTCTGTTCTCTCTGCCTACCCTGTAAGGGATATGGCGTGATGATATGTATGTATGTATGTACTCTTACATCTGTTCTGGCTTCATCTCTTTCAAAGACCATTATTTTCGTTTTGCTCACATTCACGCGTAGACCCCTTTTCTTACAATTTTCTGTCATTGTGTCGACTAGGGTCTGCAGGTCAGTGGCTGACTGTGCCAGCAGGACTGCATCATCTGCATAGAGTAGAGCAGTGACCACTGAGTTGCCCATCTGGACTCCCACATTCATATCGTTTATCCTTTGGAGACATTTATCCAGATATATGATAAACAGCCTAGCTGACAGAACGCACCCCAGCTTAACGCCGATATTGACGTCAAACCAAGGCGACATTCCATCATCCAGCCGCACACAGGCTCTACAGCTCATGTATCTGGACTGCACAGCCTGTAGCAGTTTACTGTTAATACCATACTCCGGTAAAATGTCCCAAAGTTTCTTTCGTACAACCGCGTCAAATGCTCTCTCCAGATCCACAAAACTGCAGAAAACCCTCTGACCTAGAGCCAAATGCTTCTCCACAATGTTGCGCAGAGAGAACACTTGATCCATGCATCCCCTTCCACTCCGGAAAATAATAGCACAATATATTTTAAGACAAGGCAAATTATAAAATGTTAACTAAACTAGAGTATCAATTTTGCATCCTTGATAAATTTAGTAGCAGAAACACCCACCTGTGCTGAGGTTATACATATTTTAGTAAGTAATAGCACGGTACTTAGTTAACAAGTTTCTAACTGCTGTGTTACTGTGACATAAGAGATTTTATTTATAGCTTTAAGGTTATGTCATTTTAAATAGAAATTTAGCATTGTTAAATAAAACTATCCGTGTAGTGACGGAGTAAGAATACAATTAGATTTTTGAAAATTCTTTTTGTGATCAATAGAAAGATTATATAAGTTTTATAACAAACTACTTTTTTATTATTTTGTCGCGATAATTAAAAAGTTATATCAAAATAAAAATAAATTTTTGAATCCAGTACCAGAGAGCCGCCGACTACTCCTCGATCGAACTCGAGCGCGTGTGACGTCATAATGTTAGTTTTCGCCCATTGTGTCATAAAGAGACAATAAGGAATTGCTTTAATACTATGACGTCACAAGTACGGTGACCCATCATGGCGCGTTCACAGTCACGTGATTTTTGATTAAATTTTATCAATTTTTAATTGTTTATAATTAATAGAAATTTCTTTTTTTTAAGTTAATATCAATATCATTAATAAAAAGTTTTGAAATAAATAAAAAAAAATGTCTTTTGCGCCAAAAATTAATACTTTTTTTTTACCTTGGCCATGGATGGTCGTAAGAGACGACAAAGGTATATATAACGCACACATCATATATATCTAAGAGAAAGAAAATTCAAAACTAAACTGTTAATCAACACGTCTGACCAGAGTGATATAGTAGGGTAATTTCCCTCCTTTTTTGAAGGAAGTTCGAGTCTAACAGTGACACCATGTCTGATGGATTAGTAATAGGGTTTTATTTCACATTTTAGTTATAAAGAATAGATATCTATATATGCTCAAATTATATAGATTAAACTTTTTTAAAAACATAAACAAAACACGGGGATGGTAATTGTCTTCTTATCCGTTATCATACGGAGTAAATATACTCACAAAATATTTATTTTTCTATTCTGAAGCAGATGTTAGTAAATCCTATTACCTATTTGTACATTTTACATCAATAAACATTTATTATTATTATTATTGAAAAAAAAACAAACAAAAATAGCTCCACAGTTGATGTATTAATTAAAGTAGGTACTGACCTCTCATACCTAATGTTACGGTTAAATGTGGGACAAACTTTTAATAAATGACACTGTAGCGGGTAGATACCGCTACCAGACAGTTCTAAAAAAGAATGTTAAATGACAGAAAAAGAAACTTCAAAATATAATAAATAAAATATAGCCTAAAATTAAAAAAAAAAAAATCACTAAATGTAACATCGCTAATTAAAAAATGGACATATCATCAATTTAGTTATTTTTCTATCGATAACACAAATTTTACTACAGATATTAATTAAATTAAAATACAACCACAAGTGTTAACCACGGGAGCATTCATTTAAAAAGAAAAAGACGCATCAAAACAGATTCTCTTAAAGAAATTTCCAAGTAACAAACCAAAAAAAATGCAGTCGAATTAAAAACCTGTTTCCCCTCATCCTCCACATCATCCTCCTCCTTTTTATTCTTCCTCCTCCTTCTCTATTTCCTCCTGATAATTGTGACGGCTTTTAAATAGTACATATTGTGCCACCATTAGAATAAAGGATAGTGATATGTTCTCCAATTGACTTTTGTCATCATACAAGCGGAGATTTATCTATATATTCAATAAGACGAAGCAATAAACAAGTTTTCAATATGAAGTTACAATCACTATTAGATCTAACAACGGTAGCCATATTTAATTACGAAAGTAAAGCAAACCATCACCCCGTTAAATTCGTAGCGGTCAGGTAGATGCATCAAGTACGTTTAAGGATATTTCATATTAACGCTAGAAAAGCGATTATTTAAATCTGCTCTATCATAATTCTCCTACTCTTATCCTATTTCTTGAGGTCGATAAAATATGTACTCTTCTTTCATAGTACATATTGTAAAAGTTATTGGCAATAGTTTTATCACCGGCCGCCTGCCAGACGTCAACCCTTTTTTTACGGTGGGCTATGGACGTGGTCGCGCCCCACCATATCAGTCCGGAGCGACGGAAGAGGCGGCGCGCAACCCCATAGACCCACCCTGCAAACAGCTCTCTTCTCCATGCGAGTAGGCCACCGGTACCGATCTTTGTCTTCGGTGGCCAGACGTCAACGCTCTTTAGGAATGTAATTGTTGCCCAAACGGCATCAGATGGAGTTGCCCATGTAGTTATAGGGCTATATAGTCGTCTTTTACGACATCCGTGAGCAAAGTAAGGGTACCAACCCTTATTCGTAACCACTACCATACAGCGATATTTGCTCTGTATAATGGAGTAATAGTAGATATAATATCTCATCTTCCAGCACCATCGAGAAATTGTAATAAACAGCTAACGGTTCATCACAAGAGTAGACATGAGAACTATTCTGAAAAGCTTATACTAAGTAGAGGAATTCCCAATTCGTTTGCCATGTATGGCAATTGTGCCATTATTCAAGGAAAGAAATGAGTTTGATAGTGGGTTTTAATAGATTGACGCATGGATAAAGTTATGTGATCGGGATGAAGTAGTATTTATCCCTATTATTTCATTTGTCATAAAAACTCGTAAGATATAAATAAAAAATATAAGCTATTAAGATTTAACTCGTATATTTTAAGTATCATCTCATCATTCTCCTACTCTTATCGCAATTACTTGGGGTCGATACAATAAGTACTCTTCTTTCATAGTACATATTGTAAAACTTATTGGCAATAGTTTTATGACCAGCCGCTTGCCAGACAACTTTGGGAATGTAATTGTTAATCAAACGGCATCAGATGAAGTTGGTCCAGGTCGTTATAAGGCTCTTAGCTGTCTTTTACGACGATCCACGAGCAAATTTAATGTTTTAAGTAGCTATAACAGAAATCATAAATATTATTTATAATCCATTAGTATAAAAATTATCTTAATAAAAATATAACCCAAATATCTGAAACCGCTACTCGCTCCGCTCATTCTGTTATGCTTATCCTACGATAGTCATGAGATAGCAACTTGAAGACAGACAGTTTAATCGGGCCTTCACTTATTACAATCTCACGATCTAAATGAAAGCAACTATCGGTTGAGTGTATGACCGAAAGCTTTATTGTGTTAATTTAAAAATAAAACATATAATAACAACAAAACTATGAGACATATACTAGAAAAACTTTTCAAAGTGTTAATTAAAAAAAATAAATAAATATAGGTATAAAATCCGATTACGAAATGAAAAATGATGTCGCAAGCGGGATTCGAACCCGCGCCTATTGGGATTCCGGCCCAATCGTGCTGCCACTACACCACCGCGACTATCGCGGGTTCGAATCCCGCTTGCGACATCATTTTTCATTTCGTAATCGGATTTTATAAATAATTAAGCA
Source organism: Lymantria monacha (assembly GCA_905163515.2). Lineage (NCBI taxonomy): Eukaryota > Metazoa > Arthropoda > Insecta > Lepidoptera > Erebidae > Lymantria > Lymantria monacha. Next base: position 29,417,160 of record LR991098.1, on the reverse strand, counting down.
TATTAAATGCTAAATTTCAGTAATTTAAATATAGGTATCCTAAAATAAATTATTTTTAAAGATTTAATGACTAATTAAATCGAATTCAATTATTTATTATATATAATCCCAATTAAGACACATACATATTGTCAATTTTACATTTTGTTCGAAATCAATTCAAAATTATCTACCACCGGATTGGAACGCGCCCATAAGCTGAGAAGATCCGGCAAGAAACTTAGTTAGCCCATTATTTTTCAATTTACATACTTATTTCAATATTGTAGGCGTTCTATTTAGTAAATATTAGTTCTAGTCTAATATTAGCTGTAGCCCTTCGAGCCAGGATACATTTATTAAAGGTAAAATACAAAAACAAAATAAAAATGTGACATATTGAAAAAAAAAAAAAAATGTTCACCGAACTACTAGTATATAAATCCCATGTATTCATCATTTCATGCTTGTGGATGGCCGTAAGAATCGTGGGAGACCCAAACAGAGATGGATGGATTGTGTAAACGAGGATATGTGTATGAAAGTTGTGAGTGCAGATATGACGGCTGATAGAAGATTATGGAGGGCAAGAACATGTTGTGCCGACCCCACTTAGCGTGGGATGAGGGCAGGCAAATGATGATGAATGATGTATTCATCATTTCTTTCGATCCTTATAGGATACCTTCGTCACAAGAAAGATCATGCATGATCTCGCTCAACAAATAAAACGCATCAGCACATCGCCAATGCTCAGACGTCGATATTCTTCGAGAGTGTAGACAATAAACTATTAACATTGTGGCCCTACCATTTCTAAATATGTGCTTATTAATTTGGGGCCAAAAGTGTGACTATATTTATTTTTATCTTCAACCGACACTTTGGATAGTTAAGAGTTTCGTGCTGTTTTTTTTTTATTATTGCTTATGGTGGCAAACGAGCAGACAGCCCACCTGATGGTAAGTGTCACTGCCGCCCATGGATCTTTGCCAATGGTATAACTAGGCCGCTGCCTACCAATACAAACCCCGAACACACCCTAGTTGGGCTTCGGCTCTCTCGCTCATCAAACGAAGCGCAATAGCACATTGCCATTACTCAGACGTCGATATTCTACGAGAGTGTGGTACTAACCCAGACGGACCGGCTCGCGGCTGTAGACAGAGAACTATCCACAGCGTGGTCCTACCACAATTCAGTGGGAGATCACAAGAATAATAAAATCTAAAAGTAATATTATTTAATACTCGTTTCAAAAAGCAAAGTTAAAAGAATGCTTGGAGTCTGCGTATCTTTACTGGATGTTATATCTAATAACACACATTTCTTATATACAATGCCTTTAGCATTATGGAGTTTCAGACTAGCAGATGTTTTTAAATTTTGCTCTCGTCTTAAAGACAGCTAAATTATATAGGTATCAAAACAGCAACTCATTGAAAATATTATATCCTTTTGTTGTGCCCGTTATTAAAGAGTTACATAAAACAATATTTTTTGTTAAAATTAATTTGTGAAATGATAAAGAATTTAACATGTCAGTTTTACATTTTATTTGTCGGTAATCCAAGTTATAAAGATTCATATAATTTATCATTTAATATACTCGTAGCTATTTAGTGCTATACAAGTAAGCAATTCCTATAATTGATTGCTAAACAAATAATTATGTTTTTTTATATTCTTGGTAGAAGAATGATGACTGCATGTTTCAATAGTACTTGTGGTAGTTTTATAATTTTATTTTTGAGTCTGATTATAGTTTCAGAGTCTAGATTGAAGAGTTTAGATTCTTCTTCTAAGACATGACATTTTTTTTTAGTATTTAATAAATTATCTACATTTATGCACGGGATCTTCCGTAGGGAAGATACCCGGTCCTTTGGTAGGCTTACATGGGGATATGGATCCAACACGCAGAGGCCTTTAGAGAAATTTAATCTAAATATTGGGATGGGACACCTACCGATGACATTCCACGTCTGCACATAACATACGTGGAATGCCAGCACTAAGTGTAAAACTATTGTGTGATGATGGTATCTAATATATGAATATGAGAGTGGGTGCTTAGTGGACTGGTTCATCTTATATCTATGAAATTATAAACTGTCGTCTGCCTTCAAACCCATGTTAAGAGATGAACGGTGGCAGACGGTGACTCGCCAACTCACTGAATGGGCCCCCTAAATAGTCGCCACAGACACACTAGTCATACGGGCAACAGAGGGCAACATTGGTGTAAGTGGCTAGGGGTGTCGAGCGGTGCGGCGCCGGTTTCACCATTGAGTCTGCGGTAAACAGACCCTTGGTTTCCCCGTAATTATGCCCTTGAAAATGACACTTCCACCCCCGAGCATATAGCTCTGGCGACCCCTCTCTGACCAGCTGTTTAAGGCAAGCCAGAGCTGAGAGTCCTTCGGGCACTCTTCGGTTTCCATTCTAGCCAGCCAATGAAGGCCAGCTGGAGACGAGTCCCTGGTCGACTCTCGGGAGTATTCAGGACCGCAGTGTCGCCACTCACATTCAGCTCGCCACAAGCTGCCCTGCGGTATATTGGCTTTCCTGTAAATCTTGTGATACATTTTTTTTTATATCAAAAGAACTTAAGGAGCCATATAATGTTCCTCCGAGTTTTGAGTTAGCCTCATGGTGAGGTAACGACTGGCCCGGAGGTTAAAATATAATTAAAATTATATCTATATAATTAAAATTATCTATATTATTATTGTATTTCTTTTCAATGAACTGAATGAATAAAAAATACTGATGTTTACGCGACAATAACACGTACGAAAAAAGAAATTGTATTGCAGATTTTACCACGTTAGAGCGTTTTTTTTTTATTACTCTTCTGACATTTAATTGAAAAGTTAAGAGTAGTGAAAGTAAAAATTAAATAATTTAAGTAAAAAATAATTTTACTGTTCAACTTTTCTTTTTACCTATTCTTAATTTCTTACCGTGATATTATCAGCTAAATCATTTATTTTTTATGATAATCGTTTAATAGGATGAGTTGGCAATCATTTTGTCAATGCAGAGGAATTTAATCGAGGTACAGAATCTTGCAAATTCTATGTACATTACGGCAATTAGCATTTATGGACACATTTTGATTAATATGTTAAATATACCTATGCTTATGTATCAAAATAAATAATCCCAGTGAATGTTAATATGTGAATGAGATATAAATGGGGGTACCCGACAATTAAGTAAACTTTAGCGCTCATAAAACGGGTGGAGGGGTTACCAAATTAAATTATTGTTGAATTATATTGTTTCCTTTGTATTCGTTGATGGGTTCAGATGTGTGTTCCGTTTTCATTAAATTGGTTAATTTGATTTAATTTAATGGTTAATAATATGAAATTGATTTTGCACTTGTGCTAACGATAGTTCGGTATTTGGAATATAATTACGCAACGATATATTGAAGTGAAAAAAAATTAATATATTTTTTCGTGTGGTGACGATTAAAAATATAATTCACCAGCCCGTTTCTTGCCCGTTTGTGTATTAGAAGACGGATAAGGAAGATATCATTTTGGCGGTTATGTTTAAGCGTCATTTGGTGGTCTGGTATTTGTATTCAAACCTTAGTGTTTTAATGTAGTATATTAAATAATTTTGATAACATTTTATGTGATGTGTTGCGGAAGAAGTGCTGTAGTATCGTGAATATGATATAATAGTGTGTATATATTTTGATTTTGGAACCGCTGTCCTTACTTATAACTACTAGTCTAAATTCTGTTTTTATTTATTTCTTATTTCATATAAATAAATAAGTTCTTCTCCGTGTGGTGAGGGAGTAAGAATACTATTCACCACCCCCATATCTTACCTGTGGGTGATCGTACGAGACGACTAAGGGATATAAAACGCATATAACATCTATGCGAGAGAAGGAAAACTCGAAACAAAACCCTATACCAACACGTCTGATCAGCGCGGTATAATAGGTTAATATACCTCCCATTACGGAGGATGCCCTAGCCCAACAGTAGGACATTTATAGGCTGTGGTGATGATGATGTGATGATGAAATAAGTTCTTAATACTTTTAAGCATTATAATGTCGATTTAATAATTTATTTTTCTCTCTTATTTCTTTTTTTTTATATAATAACATAATTAAAATTTATTAAAACATATTTTCTTCGTCCATTTAGATTTTTTTTATGTTTTATTAATAGATCATGGTCGATGGTAATTTTACTTCGTCACCAAAAGAAAAAATATTCGTGTTTCAATATTCCATATTAAATATCCGTTCCCACCTCCCCACCAGATTAGATATAATCTAATGGTGATTTTACTTCTATATTACTTCCTACCTTTACCTTTAATATAGGTAATAAAAAGGACTTAGTTAAATTTAAACTACCGAGAATATCCATTCTCACATCAATTCAGTCACGAATGACAGTTTGACCCCAAAATTAGCAGTTAAACATTTTAATGTATTTGTTTACTAGTGCCAACACTTAATATATGAACTTTATATTTTATTCTAATAAACTGATTTTTTTCCATGTGGTGACCGAGTAAGTATACAATTCACCACCCCCTATCTTACCCGTGGGTGATCGTAAGAGACCACTGAGGCATATAAAACGCATATAACATCTATGCGAGAGAAGCAAAACTCGAAACAAAACCCTATACCAACATGTCTAACCAGCGTGGTAAATAGTAGGTCAATTGCACTCCCATTATGGAAGAGGTTCGAGCCCGACAGTGGGACGTATATGAGCTGAGATGGTGATGATGATGATGAAACTGATTTGAAAATAAATGTGACTAAACACATTATACGTCTAAGATCCCTAAGGCAACTAACAAAAAGAGCTAAAGGACCTGAAAAACATAAGCAATCCTAGTTATGGGTTATATCGATTACGTCAGCTTTCAAATAAAAAAAATCACACCAAAATCGGTCCATTCGTTTAGATGATATGATCACGTACGTAAATAGCACGTCAAACTTATAACATCACAATTTTTGCATTGATATTTAGAAATCATGAGTTTAGTGAATTGCATGGCATTAGTTATCTGCTTATCTCAATATTTTTTTAATAAATACTTAACGAATTAAAGAAATATGGATGGAAAATAGCACATAGATGGACTATTTTCTGGAATAACACAAAGAACACTTTTTAACCTCATCATCATCATCCCATATATCAGTCCATATATGTCCCACTGTTGGACTTGGGCCTCCTCCGTAATGGGAGGGAAATTATATCACGCTGGTCAGACGTGTTGGTATAGGAATTTTTTGTTTAGATGTTATATGCGTTTTCTCTTGCTTAAATGTTTTATGCGTTATATACAGGGTAGAAGTGGACCGCTCCCGAAAATAAAGACAGGTGACCCTACTGGTCCTACTTGTAATGATAGGATAGAAAAAAAATCGATTCGGAAGAAAACTATTTGTTTTTTCACAACATATTTTAAGTTTTTTCACATTCCATCATATTAGGACAGTGCCATGTAACGATAATAACATAAAAAATACGTTACTTCACTCAGATGAAAAAAGACGCAATCTATTCAAAACTCACGATCATATGTTCCAGAGCTCAACGAGCTCACGTGGTGAAAAAAAGAAATATTTTCAATCGAATCGAATTTTTTTCTAGCCTATTATAACAAGTAAAACTAGTAGGGTTACCTGTCTTTATTTTTGGGAGCGGTCCACTTCCACCCTGTATATATCCGGTAGTCGTCTTGTACGATCACCCACGGGTAAAATAGCGTGTGGTGAATTGTATTCTTACTCCGTTACCACACGGATTTTTATCCTATGGTAAAGTATTCCCCTTTTTTTTTTTTTTTTTTTTGGTGGACTATGGATTAGTCTCGCCCCGCCAAATCGGTCCGGGGCGACGGAGAAGGCGGCGCGTGACCCCATAGACCCACCGTAAAAACTCCTCTCTCTTCGCCGTGCGAGCGGGTCACCGGTACCCGATTTTTAACTTCGGTGACCCGCCCGGCGGTTCACCCTCGCGGGTTCCTCTCGTCGACGCCCCGACAGATTTCGCCGTCGGGGCGTCGCCCTCACGCGGTAGCCTCACGTCGGGTGACCGGACAATTCCCCGGTCCGATCACCCGAAGCCTCGGTTAGGGCGGCATCAGGCGCAGGTATTCGCGCCTGCGCCGCCCCGGCCGCTAGCGGCGGCCCGGGGCGCGGGAATCCTCCCTTGCCCGTTCCGCTGCTTCCTTCTGCGAGATGACAGCCTCGCAGAAGGCGGCGACCGCGTCCCAGTTCCTGATGCTGTCGACCATCGCCCTCGCGACCGGTAAAGTATTCCCCTGAGATAACAGTTAAATTTTTAGCAACTTATATTTTGCGCGGACATAGTCGTTGAAAAAGCTAGTATTAAACAAAAACTTATATGGTTTACAAGTAATATAGCTGGACGTTGCTCATAGATATATTTCCACTGCTATAAAGGCTGTTGCGCGAGTGATGGTCAACAGCGTCAGGAATTGGTACGCGGTCGCCGCCTTCTGCGAGGCTGTCATCTCGCAGAAGGAGGCGGCGGAACGGGCCCGGGAGGATTCCCGTGACCCGCCGCCCGCGGCCTGGGCGGTGCAGGCGCGAGTACCTGCGCCTGATGCCGCCCTAACCGAGGCTTCGGGTGATAGGATCGGGGAATTGTCCGGTCAGCCGACGTGAGGCCACCGCGTGAGGACGACGCCTCGACGGCGAAAGCTGTCGGGGCGTCGACAGGAGAGGAGCCCGAGAGGGCATACCGCCGAGCGGGCCACCGAAGACAAAGATCGGGTACCGGTGGCCCGCTCGCACGGCGAAGAAGAGGTGCTTGCAGGGTGGGTCAATGTGTGTGTGGGGTTGTGCGCCGCCTCTTCCGTCACCCCGGACCGATTTGGCGGGGTGCGACGTCCATAGCCCACCGCAAAAAAAAAGGGGATATTCCGTTGACTGTCGACAAGTTCACGCTGCTCCAGTGGCCGGTCCAACGACGAAGGCGAGGTTCACGGGTGGGATACGGGTATGCGTGCGTAAGCCCCTCTTTCGCCCCGAACGGAGTGGTGCGAGGATTGCACTGACCATAACCCCACACCCCACCCCACCCACCACAAAAAAAAAAGGCCGACACTATTGTTAGTTTTTTGTCTAAAACGAACCGATCTGTCCGGGTTAGTACCATATTCTTTCAGAAAATCGACGTCTGTGCTACATCAACGTGTTATAAGCTCCGTTTGATGAATGAAAGAATTGGAAGCCCAGCTTGAGTAAGTTGGTATGAACTGATCGAGCTATACTCCTCATATTGCAAAGGTCCATAGGTAGCAGTAACATTTGCCATCAAGTATTCTGCTTGCTCGTTCACCATAATCAATAAAAAAAAAAATGGAGCAAGTCCAAAGCGTATACAGTGATTATTCAGTAGCGTGTTGGCCCACAATAACTGTCGCTTGTCACTGACGAATAACACTGTAACTTACTTCAACTCCACGTTAATAACATAACACGACACGTTACTAAACTATACAGCTATTGTATATAACTTTACTATTATATCTATGTGGTACTCGTATTATCATAATTTTCGAGTGATAACAGAGTGAGAACACAATTTATCACACACTTTCTTGCGTGAAATAAAAGACCACTAAAGAATATGATACGTAGATAAAATCATCATCAACTTGCTCTTATCCCAATTTTTTGGGGCCGACGCAATATGTCTTCTCCCTCCATACAACCCTATCAGACGTCATTTCTGTGGTAACTCCTTGTCCATCTATGTCATGTTTCACGCAATCCATTCATATTTTCTTCGATACGTAGATAAAATCTGTACAAGAAAAGGAAGACTTAAAAATTCGATTGCACAAATAGCGTAGCGGTTAAGATACCGACCGTTCGTGCCAGTGGCGTGGGTTCGATTCCTACGTACGACAATACATTGTGCAATTCACAAAGCGTTGTTCTGAGTCGTAGGTGTAACTTTTCTGCGTTAATTGCATTTTGTAAAGTCTATTTTTCTATACAAGGATTATTCTAGTCTTTTTAAAAGAAAAAAATGTAGTATTCTAGTTTAATTTCCCTCTCATTATGGAGGATAATCGAGCCCAGCATGTGATGAATAAGATGATAATGATCACTAAACCTTTCCTTTCCTATGTGTGTTCGTAAAAGACGTCTATAGGGTGAAATTAGATAACTAAGGTCTTTTACGACAATACTGCAACTCAAATAAGTCTAAACAGTTTACTACTAATCAGACTTGGATTCTCTATAAGTGCGATTCTACCTTTTTTTTTTTTGCGGTGGGCTATGGACGTTGCACCCCACCAAATCGGTCCGGGGTGACGGAAGAGGCGGCGCGCAACCCCATTGACCCACCCTGCAAGCACCTCTTCTTCGCCGTGCGAGCGGGCCACCGGTACCCGATCTTTGTCTTCGGTGGCCCGCTCGGCGGTATACCCTCTCGGGCTCCTCTCCTGTCGACGCCCCGACAGCTTTCGCCGTCGAAGCGTCGTCCTCACGCGGTGACCTCACGTCGGGTGACTGGACAATTCCCCGGTCCGATCACCCGAATCCTCGGTTAGGGCGGCATCAGGCGCAGGTACTCGCGAGTGCGCCGCCCCGGCCGCGGGTGGCGGCCCGGGTCACGGGAATCCTCCCGGGCCCGTTCCGCCGCCTCCTTCTGCGAGATTACAGCCTCGCAGAAGGCGGCAACCACGTCCCAATTCCTGACGCTGTCGACTATCGCTCGCGCAACAGCCGGCAGCGTCAGGTCGGCACCGATGACAGCGACGAGGTCACGGTGCTACCCGTCCCAGCCCGAACATACCTCTAGCGTATGTTGCGCCGTGTCCTCGTCGCTACCGCAATGGTGGCAGGACGGAGTCCACTCCCTCCGTACGACCGTGTGCAGGTACTTGCCGAAGCAACCATGCCCCGACAAGACCTGCACCAACCGGAAAGAGAGGACTCCGTGCCGCCGCTCCATCCACTCCATCAGTATGGGCCGGAGGGCCTCAACGGTAAAAACACCGTATATAGGCCTCTCCAGCCGCGTAGCCCAACGGGCGATGACTTCTCGGCAGGCATCCTCGCGCCAGGTGGCTATCTCGTTGAACGATGGGGAGCCACCCTCTTTGCGCATTGAGGTAACCCGCCGGTAGAGGTCGGAGAGCATCTCCGCTTCTAGGTCCCACGGGCAGCCGCCGATGGACAGCCTCACACGGGGCCCATGGAATAGTAGGGCTTCCGTGTTGTTTAGAGCCACCTTGAGCCCCAGCGCCTCAATTCGCCTGACCATCTCCTCGGTGCTGAGAGTGGCCAGGCTCGCAGCCTCTTCGAGTGTCCTGCCCCGGGCTGTGACGAGCGTGTCGTCAGCATATCATATAACGCTCAGCCCGGGGGGGAGACTCCCTCTCAACGCCCAGTCGTAACCGGTGTCCCACAGAGTCGGCCCCAGAACCGACCCCTGCGGAACACCGCACGACATGGGCGTCCGCACAATGTCCCCTGCGGGGCTCGCGTAGAGAACACTGCGCCCCTCCAAATAGTCTGCCACCAGCCGCTTGAGGTACAGGGGCACTCCATGGAACCGGAGCGCCTCCCTGATGCAGCTGAATGGCAGACTATTGAAGGCGTTGGTGATGTCCAACGACACCGCCAACAGCACTCCTTTGCCGGTGACAGCCTCTACGGCCGTCTGCCTCAGGCGTAGCAGGGCCCCGATAGTCGAACGTCCCCTCCGATACCCAAATTGAGCGTCCGACAGATCGGGCCCCACCTCTTCCAGGTGCTGGACGATGCGGGCAGCGAGGACACGCTCCAGCAGCTTACCCACATCGTCCAGAAGCACAATGGGCCTATAAGCCGACGGCGAATCCGGGGGCCGTCCCGGCTTTGGCAGGAGGACCAACCTCCCTTCCTTCCAGCACTCAGTGAACTGTCCAGACGTCAGAAAGGCGTTGAACAGTCGCCTGAGGCGAGGTTCGAGATGCTCGAGGAGCAACGTCAACACCCGGACTGGGACTCCGTCCGGGACGGGGGCCGTGGTGGCGGAACGAATCTTCGCCACGGCTGCCCCCACTTCCGACTCCGAAGTGCGATTCTACCCTGAACGAGGCAGTGCATTTATGTCAGCCAGCGTAAAACTCTTGGTAAAGTGGTACTACCACTAGTATTAAGCAAATTATAATAATAAAGCCTCGATTTGCCGAAATATTTACATATTTAGTGATTCTGATAATGGTAGGACCATGCTGTGGATAGTTCTCTGTCTACAGCCGCGGGTCGATCCGTCTGGGATAGCACCACACTCTCGCAGAAGATAGACGTCTGAGTAATGGCAATATGCAATTGCGGTTCGTTCGATGAGCGAGAGAGCTGGAAGCCCAACTAGGGTGGATTTGGGGTTTGTATTGGTAGGCAACGACCTGGCTGTACAAAGGTCCACGAGCAGCAGTGATACTTACCATCAGGTGTGCTGTTTGCCACCATAAGCAATAAAAAATATATTATACCTATTATTTCAGCAAATTTATAGATTAAATAAAAAAAAGAAACATTATACCTACGAAGTATTATAAAAATAACAAAAAAAAACCTGACTTCAAAACAATTTAGTCAAGGGCAACAAAATACGCATAATTGAGGATAACTCAAAAACTATTAGTTATATTATAATTAAATTTAAATGGGACGTTAGTGTAATGTAGGGTATATGTGAAATGTTTGTCTTGGCTTTTTTTAATTGCTTATAGTGGCAAACGATCAAGCAGCACACCTGATGGTAAATGTCACTGCTGCCCATGGACCTTTGCTATAACCAAGACTATAGCTAGTCCGCTGCCTACCAATACAAACCCCAAACCCACCCCAGTTGGGCTTTCAGCTCTCTCGCTCTCCGAACGAAACGCAATAGCACATTGCCATTACTCAGACGTCGAACTTCTGCCAGAGTGTGGTAATACCCTGGACGGACCGGCTCGCGGCTGTAGACAGAGAACTGTCAACAGCATGGTCCTACCACTAACAAAACTTGGCTACCTTGTATCTGTAACAAGAGTCGGAATATAGGAACTGTACCATTACGACGCTGTTTTATTTCCATATCCGCACCATACAGTTCAGATTTTTTTTTTATTTAATAATGGTAGTCCACAGACTTTTGTACGTACTTTTTTATGCTTTATTTTTAATTATTATAGTGATTCTATATAAATTTAAAATTTCAAAAGTATACAGTTCAGTTAGATGTACCAGCCTTCAAATAAAAAATTATCATCAAAAACGTTCCACGTAAAAACAGAAGGCTGTCGGGACTTCGACTCGAGAGGAACCCGTGAGGATGAACCGCCGGGCTGGCCACCGAAGACAAAGATCGGGTACCGGTGGTTCGCTCGCACGGCAAAGAGAGGTGCTTGCAGGGTGGGTCTATGGTCACGTCGCCTCTTCCGGCGCCCCGGACCGATTTGGCGGAGCATGGTCAAAACATAGCCCACCGCAAAAAAAAAACCAAGAAAGTAACACATAGAAAAATACAGACGAATTGAAAACCTTCCCCATTTTATGAAGCTGATTAAAAATAATAAAAAACGATAATTATATTACTAAAATATTTTAAATTTCTGTACGCCTTACGGCAAAAGCCATCTCCAATTGCTAATTGTTTGAAAGTAGTTACATTGAATTGCTAGTTTATCTAAGCTCTTTTGTACCAATTTCATTAAGATGATTGTCTACTATTTGATGGTTAAAGTATTGTACTTTTGTTTAATTAAGTTAAGACTATGAAATACTACCATCCATGCCTCGATCAGCTTATCAATATCGCTTTGAGGTGGCTAAACAATCAAACCATACATTGCTTGTTGACGTGATAAAAGATAACTAATATAGTTCAACGGACATACCTATCTGATAGTTATAAATATTTATATTATCTCAATAAACTGAAGTCAACACAAGCATGGAGTTAATCACCACCAACTTAATAGACATCCAAATTAAATCCATCACAAAATATAACACCACAAACTCAGAGAAAGCATGAGAAGACAACACAAGAAACCAATCAGACCATTATCATCAGAACTACATCACAGAGGACAATAAAATCTACAAAAACCGGAGGTGTCAAGGGACACCCGGATGGAACGAAGTTCTATTTTAATTATATAATTTTTTTCTGCCTTAAGCGATTTTTATCGTTATATTTTAGCCAATTTGCAAAATATCTTTATAAATTATAGCCTATGTGTTATTCTGATGTGCAAGCTATATTACTATAAATTTCATCAAAATCCATTCAGTTCAGTAGTTTTTACGTGAAAGAGCAACAAACATGTTCACATCCATACATTATTACAAACTTTCACGTTTATAATATTAATAATAGGATATACAATTCCACTAGACTACCAAAACTTTTCGGCCCCGAGCTCGAACGCGAGCCGGCCACGCGGCCCGGTCACGGGCGAAAATAATTTCGTTGCGCATTATTTTGATTTTGCTATATCTCTTAAGGTATTGATTTAATTTGCATGGTCTGAAGGAAAAAAAATATCTTCATGAAATGCTCAAGCCAACTAATGTATTTAAAATGATAAGGATTAATACAGTATTTGTGTAAATAGCTTTTCAATTACCGTTTTATAATAGAACATTTTTTAAAGTATTAAAATGGATATAGTATGTTATCCTTAAGAGATAGATATATACCATCGCGGACTTTTTTGTAGGCCTTTTTAAGCTGTATAATACTGTAGTACTTTATTTTGATCTATTTCGTAGGGTTCAGCCAGCGTTTGCAATGTAAGCGCAAAATAATGTGTTTATTTACGACATCACATTAGAAACCTCTAAAATTATCAGTGTTTCTCTAGTACATTATGCATATATTATACATATAAACCTTCCTCTTGAATCACTCTATCTATAAAAAAAATCGTCGCGACACCACACCGTTCAATGCGAAATAGAAATGAAAATATCTGGCTTGCTTTCTATAAGAGAGCCGACGAGCGACGCCGCACAGCTTACAATAGCTTACTATAGCAAAAAGTGTCGTGACAACTTTTCGTAAGAATTTTTTCCGTCTAGCCCCCTTTCACAACGCGCGATAAGGAACTTCGTTCCAATAGAAGGTTTCACTAATAACAAGACCACCAGCGCCATGAAGAAATCCCAAAAAGACATGTAGTCACTTAACATCTATGACACATGAATTGCGCTCTTAAAGTTTTAACCAACTGTAATAAAGCCACGTCAAGAAAATTAATTTTGGTAACAAACCACCATAACAATTAAATTAAACATAAAAAGAGCACGGACAAAAAGTCTGTGGAATAGCTTAAAATATGTTAAAAAAAATATTTATTCCATCCATCCATCCATCCATCAGCCCATAAACGTCCACTGTTGGACATAGGCCGCCCCACGAGAATGCCATTCGCAACGGTCCTGTGCCACCTGCATCCAACGGTTGCCTGCGACCTTCACAACGTCATCAGTTCACCGCGTGGTGGGTCGTTCTACGCTGCGTCGTCCAATTCGTGGTCGCCACTCGAGAACCTTTCTTCCCCAACGGTTGTCGGTTCGTCGAGCGTTGTGGCCTGCCAATTGCCACTTCAACGTGCTAATTCTTCAGACTATGTCGGTTACACCCGTTCTTCTACGGATTTCCGTATTCCGGATTTTATCACGTAGAGAAATACCGAGCATACCTCTCCATAGCACGCTGAGCGACTTTGAGCCTTTTTATGAGGCCGACATTTAGAGACCACGTTTCAGTGCCGTAAGTCATCACTGGTAACCCACACTGCCCCCTACCTGCCCCGCTACCAACAGGCCCGCTACCAAAATGAGCCCGTGGAACAGCGGGACTGCCGTGACTGGAGGCCGAGATTTTATTGCGTTTTCCATATTTATAGGGGGGGAATAATGCCATAATCGCCACGCTTGGCAGGCGGATTGGCGATCGCGGTAGATGATATGAAGTTTCCCGGGAGATAGCCGTTGCCCACTCTCCTGGTGTGACCTTTAGCCGGTTTTTACGACTCCCACGGGAAAGTAAGGGGTGACGACAATTATATTCTTTTCCCGTCGCCACACGAGTAATTACACGGCAACAATAATCACAACGGTAGCTAATGAAACGAGTTGATGACCTTTACATTCAAAAATTGCAACTAAGCACAATTTCAATCATGTCATCTTTCAGATAAAAAAGTTGCGTCATAACCAATCTATTCCTTTAGGAGCTACGATGCCACAAATAGACATGTCAAACTTCTAACACCTCTTTTTATATCGGGACTTAAAAACATTAACTCATCCATTTAAACCCATAAAATAATATCGTCGCGCCATTTGCGGTTTTATACCTACTAACTGCGGTGACAATCGCGGCCCTTATCGCATTGCCCGTTGTCCAGCCATGAACTACATTGCACAGATAATAAAATCTAGAGTGAATTAATCTATAACATGAAAAGCCATTACATCACTGCACACAACGCACAGTACCGACCTCATCTGTTTTCCAATTGTTTCAATAAACATGATTCCTTCAATCGAGAGCATACGATGGTAATAAATTTATCAATATATTTTGAAAGTCTTCAATACTTTAGTTAATAACTAGGATAGATTAGCAATTATTTGACTGCACAGATGGCGTAGTGGTTAAGATACCGACCTTCCGTGCCAGTGCCGTGGGTTCGATTCCCACGCAAGAGTTGTTCTGAGTCTGGGTGTAATTTGTCTGCGTTAATTGCATGTTTGTAAAGTCCCCCGCAATACAAGGTTTATTTCCTTAGTGCAGGGTGGTGTCTTTTAAAAAAAAAAAAAAAAAAAATATTTCAAGTTTTTCTGTGGGTACCTACCAGAAAAAGCAGAATAGAGAAACGATAGATGAATTGACTTATGATTTTTTGAAGTTATACTTCTTTTGGCGCGTTAGGTAAAAAAATTGAGAGTAAATTTTTACGATGCGCGCGCACACCGTCACGAAACACCGACACCCTGAAGTTAGCTATAGTCAACATTTTAGTTTTTTAACTAGATAATGCGTTATAATAAAACGTTCAATGTATTAAATACCTTTTTTCTATTGTTAGTGTCGTTTTTTCTACAAACGAAAAAAATAAGGCGAAAGATAAATTTTTTGAAAATATTTAATCTTGTTACGCCAAAGAAGTATAACTTCTAATGCGTGTATATACATAGGTACACACAGACTTTTTTTATTGCTTATAGTTGCAGATGAGTAAGGAGTACATGTGATGGTAAGTGTTACTGCCGCTCATGGACCTTAGCAGTACAAAGCGCGGCAGCTAGATCGCTGCCTACCAAATAACACCTACCCAAACTGGGCTTCCAGCTCTCTCGCTCACAGAACAAAGCGCAACAGTAGGTATATTGCTCAGAAGTCGATTTTCTGTGGTGTGGTACTGCCACGGACGGACCCGCGGTTGTAGACAGAAAACTGTCAACAGCGTGGCCACTACAACTAACCATATATATATATATATATATATATATATATATATATATATATATATATATATATATATATATATATATATATATATATATATATATATATATATATATATCTAAACCATATATATCTAATAAAGCTATAAAAAACTGAATATTAAATTATTTTCTCGATAGGTTCCATGCACTTTTCAATTCTCACAGCATCCGGACGCGGTTTCAGTTCAAAAATTTTATCCGTGTGCATAACAATATGCCTTTTTATTTTTTAACGTACAAAGTATTGATTAACGGCTCTCAACGGTCCGGGCATGAAAAAAAAAACACAAAAAATTCAACCGGACTGCATTGCCTCCGGTTATGCACTCGTGGACCGTTCAAACATAGTATGGACATAATGTATACAGGATATGTCCATTCTAACATGACCTTCCACACCTCCCTTTGTTACAGAATTCCTGAATAAATTCAAGGGGATCTGTTGCATCGCTCGGGCTTTTATAAATTGGCACTTTTACATAGCCACGGGGCATGGTAAATGGATTTTTTATTTCCATCAACGAATCATATGTGAGTAATTTTTTATTTGCCGGATTAATGGAAAGAACGTTATAGAGGCACAATATATTTTATTACAAAATTTTATTCAGTGAAATGGAAACTACATGTGTGTATATTTTTTTTATACCAAATAGTTACTAAGTAATTATACGAGTTATATTTGTATTGATTTTATTAACTTTTATCCATATAGTGACTGAGTATCAGTACTGTGGTCATTATGAGTAACAGTACTCTTAGCTTTCACGTACACATACATACATACATATCATCACGCCATATCCTTGGCAGGGTAGGCAGAGAGAACTATCTTTGCATATTTCACTCGCTGCCTCAATATTCATAATTCTCTTCATACACGCTCGCCGGTTTCGGAGACTCTTGACTCCACCTTCCTTGCGGCACGCATACGCATTCGAGCCGGATTAGCAGTCTAACTAGACTGGCAGGGGACGCGACGAGCACGCTCCGGACTATGCCCCCCAAAGTAATACCCCATAAGTAAGTTTCGTAAAATCTATTAAGTATATCACTTAAGCAGATAATATCACTAGAACAGAGAGAAGATTGGAAGAAAACGCTATTATGCCAGCCCGTGTAGTTAGCGTAATGTGGTTTTTTTTTTTTTTTTCTGGGGGCGGGTTACGGTCGGCACACTCCTCGCACCACTCCGTCCGGGGTGACAGAGGGGCGTAAGCACGCACACCCGTAACCCACCCGTGACGTCACCTTCGTCGTTGGGCCAATAGCGTAAAGTGGTAGGCTAATTTTCATTCAACTACAGATTACCCATACCAAACATATGTAAGGTGAGAGGAAGATATAGAAAAAAAAAATCATAACAAAGTTCAAATTAATATATATTGGATTGATATTTTAATTATAATACTGTGTTGGCAACTCTACGACTTAAATCTAAGATGTTTTTATATGACAACTCTCTCTCTCTCACACTCTCTCACTCTCTCTCTCTCTCTCTCTCTCTCTGTACTGTCATAGCCCTTTGTACCTGTGCCTGTTTCTAAATTAAATCTGATTTTGCGAGTTTTCTTTATACGTCCAGCATCAGCAACAATAAATACAGTCCAAAATGACCACATATTGATAATGTATTGAACAAATATTCTATATTATATATATATATATATATATATATATATATATATATATATATATATATATATATATATATATATATATATATATATAATATACATAAATATAGTGTAAAATAAAAATATACACAAGCATTTCAACAACTTCTAAAGAAACTTTTCCGCAATTTAAAGAAAATGATCCAATTTAGCACACAAGATAATACATACGTTGGCCTTTTTTTTTTTTTTTTTTTTTTTTATTGGTGGGCTATGGGTGCGTCTCGCCCCGCTGAATCGGTCCGGGGTGACGGAAAGGCGGCGCGTGACCCCATAGACCCACCGTAAAACCTTCTCTCTTCGCCGTGCGAGCGGACCACCGGTACTCGATTTTAACTTCGGTGGCCCGCCCGGCGGTTTACCCTCGCGGGTTCCTCTCGTCGACGCCCCGACAGATTTCGCCGTCGGGGCGTCGCCCTCACGCGGTGGCCTCACGTCGGGTGACCGGACAATTCCCCGGTCCGATCACCCGAGGCCTCGGTTAGGGCGGCATCAGGCGCAGGTATTCGCGCCTGCGCCGCCCCGGCCGCTGACGGCGGCCCGGGTCGCGGGATTCCTCCCGGACTCGTTCCGCCGCCTCCTTCTGCGAGATGACAGCCTCGCAGAAGGCGGCGACCGCGTCCCAGTTCCTGATGCTGTCGACCATCGCTCTCGCGACAGCCGGCAGCGTCAGGTCGGCACCGATAACAGCGACGAGGTCACGGCGCTGCCGGTCAAAGCCCGGACACGCCTCCAGCGTGTGTTGCGCCGTGTCCTCGTCACTGCTGCAATGGTGGCAGAACGAAGTCCACTCCCTACACGCGACCGTGTGCAGGTAAAAGCCGAAGCATCCGTGCCCCGACAACACCTGCACCAGTCGAAAGGAGAGGACTCCGTGCCGCCGCTCCATCCACTCCATCAATACGGGCCGGAGAGCCTCGACGGTGACGACACCGTGTCTAGGCCTCTCCAGCCGCGTAGCCCAACGGGCGATGACGTCTCGGCGGGCGTCCTCGCGCCAGGTGGCTATCTCGCTCAGCGATGGGGAGCCACCTTCGTCGCGCAGTGAGGTCACCCGCCGGTAGAGGTCGGAGAGCATCTCCGCCTCTAGGTCCCACGGGGGTGTCCCGGCCAGTAGGCATGCCGCCTCGGTCGATACCGTGCGATACCCGCGAATGGCTCTGACCGCCATGACTCTCTGGGGTCTCCACAGAACAGCCCTGAGCTGGACGTTCAGAGCCCTCGCCCACACGGGTGCGCCGTACATGGCCATAGAACGGATCACCCCCGCATACAGCCGTCGGCCCTCGAAGCTGGGTCCGCCCACGTTCGGCATGAGCCGCGAAAGGGCGGACGCCGCGCCGACCAACCGGGGAGCAATTCGGCGAAAATGCTCCCGGAACCACCATCGCCCGTCGAGCACCAGACCCAAGTACTTCATATGGGCCTGGATGCTGATGTGGACGGAGTTGACGACTACCGAGACGCCGATTGGCGGCCTTACGCGTGGCCCATGGAACAATAGGGCCTCCGTCTTATTTAGGGCCACCCTGAGCCCCAGCGCCTCGATTCGCCCGACCATCTCCTCGGTGCCGAGAGTGGCCAGGCTCGCCGCCTCTTCGAGTGTCCTGCCCCGGGCTGTGACGAGCGTATCGTCAGCGTAGCATATCACGCTCAGCCCGGGGGGGAGACTCCCTCTCAACGCCCAGTCGTACCCGATGTCCCACAGGGTCGGCCCCAGAACCGACCCCTGTGGAACGCCGCACGACATGGACGTCCGCACAATGTCCCCTGCGGGACTCGCGCAGAGGACACTGCGCCCCTCCAAATAGTCCGCCACCAGCCGCCTCAGGTACAAGGGCACCCCATGAAATCGGAGCGCCTCCCTGATGCAGCTGAATGGCAGACTATTGAATGCGTTGGCGATGTCCAGCGACACCGCCAACAGCACTCCCCCGCCGGTGACAGCCTCCGCGGCCGTCTGCCTCAGTCGTAGCAGGGCCCCGATGGTCGAACGCCCCCTTCTAAAACCGAATTGAGCGTCCGACAGATCGGGTCCCACCTCCTCCAGGTGCTGGACGATGCGGGCAGCGAGGATGCGCTCCAGCAGCTTACCCACATCGTCGAGGAGCACGATGGGCCTGTAGGCCGACGGCGAATCCGGGGGCCGTCCCGGCTTTGGCAGGAGAACCAACCTCCCCTCCTTCCAGCACTCAGGGAACCGTCCAGACGCCAAACAGGCGTTGTACAGCTGCCTGAGGCGAGGCTCGAGGTGATCGAGGAGCGACGTCAGCACCCGGACTGGTATTCCGTCCGGGCCGGGGGCCGTGGTTGCGGAACGAATCCGCGCCACAGCTGCTCCCACTTCCGTCTCCGTCACGGGCGGAACACTCTCGTCGTCAGCCTCCCGGTCTTGTTCTGGCGAGGCCATGACCGGGGGCGTGTGTTCCGACTGCCGTGGAAACAGCTCCTCGACCACCCTACAGAGGAAGTCGGGCTGGAGGGTCTCGGTGAGGGGGGGGCCCTGCGCGCGAAGCTTATTCAGCGACGCGCGATACGGGCGACCCCAGAGGTCACGGTCGAGACCGTCCAGCATCTCCTGCCAACTCGCACCCTTGGCGGCTCGGATGGCCAGCCGAAAGGCCGTCCGCGCATCGCGGTACGCCTCGTACAGCTGGCCCTCCCGCTCAGCGTCGCGGTGACGCCGCCGGCTGCGGGTGTAGGACCTTCGGGCTCTGATACATGCCGCACGAAGGTCCGCCAATCTTGGGGACCACCAGTAGACCCCCTGCCTCGGAGGTAGACGCCGCCGCACTCTGGGCATGGCCGCATCGCAGATCTGCGTTAACGCACTGCGGATGCGGACAGCCTCGGCGTCCACCCCGTCCGCTGGGGGCGGTGAGGACAGCCACGTGTGAACGATGGCCGCCTCCGCCAGTAGGTCCCTGTCAAGACGACCCACAGCCCACCGCGGAAACGCGGGAGCTCCGTCCGCCCTGTGACCCCTACCGGGGTCCCGGAGAGGGGAGACCTCCATCCGGATGTACCGGTGGTCCGATAGGGTCTCCGCCTCCTCCAGGACACTCCAGTTCCTCACCCGTGGTGCGACAGCGGGGCTAGCGAACGACAAGTCCACTATCGACCCGCCCTGCTGCCGCACACACGTGTTCACTGAGCCCCTGTTAAGAACACAGAGGCCCAGTGAAGCCGCCCACTCGATGACCGCCCGCCCGCGGTCGTCCGTCATAGGGGACCCCCACGCCGTGGATTTGGCGTTGAAGTCCCCCAGAACCAGGACGAGGCCCGGTGCTAGTCGCCGTATCGAGGCCTCCAGGTTGGTGAGGGAGGCCCTGAAATCGTCCATTCTCCTGGTAGGGGAGAGGTATACGCTGTAGAGCGTGACCCCTCCCCACTCCGCCGCGACAAATTCCTCGCCCCTATCCAAAAGAGACAAGGACGGGAAGTGCCGCTGCGTTGAGACGACGATTGCCGCAGTTCCGTTTCGGCTGACCACCCAATTGGGGCGATCAGGCACGCAGTACGGTTCTGCGACTACGGCTGCACCAATCGACCACTCCGCCATGGATTGCAGGAGTAAATCCTGCGCACCGGCGGAGTGGTTGGTGTTGGCTTGCAAGAGGTGGTGCATGGATGGTGTAGCCATTAACGGGCTGTATCCATGACCTCCCCCTCGCCGGCGGGCGATCGGACCGCGCTAGGAGCGGGAGCGGCCGTGGTCGGAGGGCCGCCCCGCCCCTTTGGGGCCGAAGCTGGAGGTTTGCACGCCCCAGAGCCCATGCGGTGCTTGGCGGGCTTATTGCCCGCCGCACACGCGGGGCAGTGGGGCGGGGCGGCGCAAGATGCCGCCACGTGCCCGGTTTGACCGCAGCGGAAACACAGTCCGCCGCAGTCGAAGCAATTAGTGCACGTCGGTCGAGTATGTCCGACCGCCATGCACTTATAGCACCTCGCAGGCCGGTGCTCAAGCACGGTCACCCGCGCCGAGCTCCAGCCCACGAGGAGCCTGCCTGAGCCGGCCAGTTGCCTGACCGACTCCACCGGGCACTGCGCCCAGGCGGCACCTACGCCGCCCGGACCGGGGCGGATGACACCAACCCGGACGGTGTCTATGGGACACCCGGTTCTCGAGGCAATAGCCTCCCGGATGTCTTCCACCGTCACGGAGTCGTCCAGACCCGCGATGCGCATTTCGGCGCACTTGACGGGCCTGGCGATCCTGATGCCACCCTCCTCGGCAAACAAACCTCGCAGCTTGTCAGCTACGCTGTCGGCCGTCTTGGAGCCCTCGGCCCCGGGGAACTCGAGGATTCGAGCCCCTGTCCGGCCCTTGCGGGTCCTGGCTTCGACGCCTCCGATATCAGAGACGTCTAGCTCCCGCCGGGCCTTCCTCAAGACGGCCTCGTAGCTGAGGCCCTTCTCAGCCGCCTCAGGCAGCACAGTGATCACCACTGCGGCTGTCTTCGGCGACTTGAGCCCCTTGCGCGGCCTCTTCTTTTTACCGGCTCCTGCCTGTGGAGCGGGAGCGGGGACCTCAGCGGCGCGCTTGGCCTCCGCTCTCCTTCTCTGACCGCGACTCTTCCGGTCGCGCTCGGCCACCTGCCAACCCTCGGGCGCAGCAGGCGCGACAGGCGCGAAAGGCGCAGTCGTTGACGCGCTAGTCGTCGCCGGCGGTGTTGTTGCCGACGATGACTGCGGTCCGGCAGGAGCCGGTACCGTCCTCTTCCTAGGTTTCGGCGCGGGCCCCTTGGGCTTGGGCGCACCTGCGGCCGCGGCGTAGCTGCCACCCACGCGGCCACCCTGACACGGCAGCGGGGCGGGGGCTGATGCCACATGCGACCGCTTGTCCGCGGCGAGAGGCGGCCGAACACGTGGTTCTGGAGGCAACCTTGCCTCCAGAACGGCCACGCGCGCATCGACGAGTTTCCCGACTGCGTCGATGATTTGGCGCAGGGCCTCGTCCGGTAAGCCTCCCACCGCAAGTATCGGGGTCGGCTGGGCGTCTTCGGGGGCCCGTTCCGCGGCGCCTGGCGGCTTTGGCGCCGCAGGGACGCCAGCCGGCGGCATGCGGTCCGCAGCGAGAGGCGTCATCCTCACCACTGGGACCAGTTTCGCCGCGGCGGCTGGGCCAGCGCCAGCCAGCGACGCGCGCTTCGCGGCGGCTGGCATCTTTCTCGCCGTGGGGACGGGTGTTACCGTCACGCCAGTGCCCAACGTCGTCGGCACCGCAGCGCGAGGCGGCTTTGGCGCTGCAGCGGCCGCTGAGTGGCCGGCCTTGGCCGGTGGCGCAACTGGCGCAGGCGGCGCGAGCAGCGCCATTTGCGCCTTTAGGTCGGCCACGTCCTTCAATAACTGGCGGTTTGCCCGCCGCATCCCCGCCAGCATGTCCCCCAACTGCCGGTTCCGGGTCCGAATGGCCGACATCTCGCCATTAAGGCGGGCATTTTCGGCCCGCAGGTCGGGGGGGTCGCCGTTGGCGCGGGCAGCAACCGCCGCCGCCCTTTCCTCTCCCGAGGCCCCTCGCCCTCTTCGGGAAGCCGGCACCTTAGGTGGGGGCATGCTGGCCACGCTCCCCTCTGAGTCGGCACCCGAGCTGCCACCCTTACTTAGGCGGCGCTTCCTCACCTGCGAGGGGAGGGCCTTCTCCTTGGTCGTCAGCGTTGTCACTGTCGCCGCCGGGCTCTTTGCCACAAGACGCGCTGACGACCTGGCGGGGGCTTCAACAGCCGGCCCGCTATCCTTCTCGGACGGCCCTGCGGGAATGTCACCGCCCTCGTCCATTTTGGCGGTAGAACCGCCACCCCCATCTTCCCCGGACGGCTCTGCGACATCGCTGTCGCCCTCGTCCGTCGGCGGCTCCGTTTCGGCTCTACCGCCGTCCTTCCTCGCTTCCGCGGCGGCAGCCTTTCTGCGCGCTCGCCGCTCCTCCAATCGCCGTTTGAAGCTGGAGGTCTTCCCCCGGCTCCTCCTGGGCGACCTCCGCTTCGGTGTTGTTTGGGCCTCCATGTGCTGTGCCGGACCCTCGGCGGACGCCTCGAGTCCCGAGGACGAGGCGTCGTTTTGGTCAGTTTTGCGTTGGCATGACCGGGCCTTGAGGTGGGAATCATCATGATCCCCATCGTAAATATTATTTTTTAAAAAAGTTTCCATATACATACGTTGGGCTAGGGTGTTATTTAGGTTTTTTTTTCTATAGTCTATCAGGATAACCATGAAGGTAGATTAATATTTAAAAATAAAAATAGTGGCATCCCTAATTGTACATCTAAACACAAACAAGCTAGCTTTGTAGCACAGTCGTTCTCATTAGGGTTGTCGCGTGATTTTAATATATAAACCGTTGATGGTGGGATCGCAATTAAGCGGAATGGCTTCCGCGGCGTTGCCTCAATTTACATATTTTTATTGTGGTCGGAAAGCGTTCTGTCCTCACGGAATGTCTTAAAACGAAACGGCCAAATGTTTGCGTACGCGTATTTAAAAATATTCTAAATATTTTTCGAGATATCTTCGAGATTGTTATTTTAACTCAAAGAGATGATATTTAAGAGATAATTCTATGTAATAAAACACATTTCATTGTATTTTTTATATTGCGTTAATTTTGTATTCACGTGAAAGCCAACATGTAATTAATACTCGAATCAGAAATCATTGAATCCTTTGAACGAAATTGATGACACTAGGAACATAAGAAGGTATTTACTCTAGGATCAGGCTTATGGCCTAGATAATGTGTTAAATGATTATGCTTCTTATATTATTGCTTTAATACATACTTAAAAAATATAGAATTGCATTCTTCTCAGTCGATTTTTAAGGTAGAGCCCGAAGATAATATTTCCTAAAAACCATATGACTGACCTTTTGAAATATCACGTAATAACGTTTTTAGATACCGCCCGATAAGTCTACTGAGAGGGTTAGACAAAATTTATGGACGTATAGTCCTCAGTAGACTAAGAACATTCGCCGAGGCTAACAACCTCATCCCAGGCGCGCAATTTGGCTTTCGTGCTGGGCACAGTTGTGTGCAGCAAGTTCACAGAGTAGTAGAATACATAAGTGGTCAGTTCATTATGAACAGATCCACGGCTGTAATTTTTCAAGATGTAGCGAAGGCATTCCATAAAGTGTGGCATGAGGGCCTTATTTACAAACTTTATCGTCTTAAGATCCCCGACTATCTAATTTTAATCATACATGACTACTTAAGTCATCACAGATTTCGCTACAAGGTGGAAGGGATGTTGTCTACCTCCCACCCTATCAAGGCTACGCTATACGCTAGCGATATGCCCATATTTAATAGAGTTCATAAAGCGCTTTACGCTGACGACACCGCACTTTTCTGTGCAGGTAAGATCCCGACAACAGTAGCAAAGATTCTCCAAACAGCGGTTACCGCCCTAGCCAATTGGTTTAGGAAGTGGAGAATAGAAATCAATCCCGATAAGAGTCAGGCAGTCATGTTCACATGTCGAAATGTACCGTACCTACTCTATCGATAGCATTCCGCCCCTTAAAATGTTTAACAAGCCTGTTACTTGGAGCAGGCCAGCCAAATATCTAGGTATAACCCTTGACGACCGACTCAGCTTCACCCCTCACATAACGCAAGTCCACACGCGTGCGGCTTTCATGATGGGACGCCTTCATAGTTTAATAAATGCTAGGTTTAAATTAACCTTGAGCAGCAAGGTCCGATTATACACCGCTTGCATACGGCCAATCATGACCTATGCTAGCATAGTGTTCGTGCATGTTAAAGCACACAGGATCCACAGACTACAGACACTTCAAAATAGGTTCATACGCCGAGCTACGGGAGAACCGTGGTTCATACGAAACGTAGATCTTCATGTCGACCTCGAAGTACCGACCATCGGGCAATTTATGAAACTGTGCTCCCAGAGCTACTTTGACTCTGCCATGACACACCTCAATCCACTAGTGGTTGGGGCGGCTTCCTACACGCCCTCTCGTAATTCAAAAATCCGACGTCCGCGACACGTCATCGATGATGACGACGACGATATCACACTCGCTCAATTAAGATCTTACACGGCCCGCGAGGCCATTACACATAAATATCCGCGGTTTCGTCCTCGCCGTCGACGTGCGAAATCGCGACGGGCAAAAATCATAAATCCAAACGTGGGCACTCCCACTTTGCCACCAGCGACGCCCCAAGCCGAGGTCCGTTCCGGGGAGCCCTTGGGCGACGTCACGTAGCTTACCTCAATCGGGTTGAGAGCCCTCAGCGCTCACCCATAGTCCGCGTAAAGCTGTCAAAGCCATCTGCGGCAAACAGCTAAAAACACGCAAAAAAAAAAGTTTTTAGAATAAGAAATATATCTTTCACTCACAGTAAGGAGTCTTATATAGATATATTAAGTTTTTCTTTCTTTGCTTTTTTAATTTTTTTTTTTGATTTGACCTGCATTGGTTTTACTTTTTTATTCCACCGTTTGTTAGTTACCTACGATTCTCATTTCAAAGACTATATTTTTGATTTTCGGAATTTGTTTTAAAAAAATGGCTATAGCCTTGCTTGTGCACATCGGAGTGAAATTTGCTGAGATGGTGATTAACTTAAGAAGCAAATCTGGGTTACTAGCCAAAAAATTCTTTACTTACTTTGTTTTTTCTAGTCTATATACTTTTTAGACGGATAAAACTTTTAGGGCACGTTTAGTACTTTTTCTTTTTATTACGTAAATTTGTATACGTGAACAATATTGTCAGTTATATTTTATTATTATTTAGTTATTTAAGTTATTTTTTTTAACACTACACTGTCATTATTCTCCTAATCTTATTCCAATTACTTGGGGTCAATACAATATGTACATATTGTATTGACCCCAAGTAATTGGAATCTTCTTTCATAGTACATATTGTAAAAGTTATTGGCAATAGTTTTATGACCGACCGCCTGCCAGACATCAACCCTCCTTGGGAATGTAAATATTGACCAAACGGCATAAGATGGAGTTGGCCTAGGTCGTTATAAGGCTCTTAGTCGTCTTTTACGATATCCACGAGCAAAGTAAGGGTTGGTAGTATTCGTAGCCGCCACCACACAGCATAATGTAGGTACATTTAATATTACACTGTATAATGTATAAATGTAAACGTTTTTTGTTACAAATAAATGAAAATAAAATAAACAATCTTTAAGGATTGAATATAAACAATTACTAGTATTTAAAATGATATAGAAAAATAAAGTTATTATATTGCTTTCAAAAAACATTTAAAAATTAATAACAAAGAATTTTTCCCAATGAATAAACACTCGAGACAAGTTGAGTATAAACTTGTTGGTTATAAAGTTCAACTGTGTACTTGTTGAGTTGACTCGAGTTCTCGAGGCAACTCGAGTGATGTTGAATAAACTCGAGTGATGTTTAATTACTGTAGTCATGGGCGAACGCGCTGATTTTTTTTAATTAGGGTGCTTACTTTTATGTTTTTTTTTTTGTTTGTCTGTTATTCTATTTTCTTTTGCTTGTTGATGGGACTGTAGTCTTTGAAAATCATCATCGTGCCTTTATTTCAATTAGTATGTTCCTAGTAAATGAAAACGGAACAAATAATACATAAAAAAATCCAGTTAATTATTGATTATATTATTTCATGCGGTGACGGAGTAAGAATACAATTCACCACCCCCTATCTTACCCGTGAGTAATCGTACCAGACGACTAAGGGATATAAAACGCATATAACATCTATGCGAGAAAAAGAAAACTCGAAACGAAACCTTATACCAACACGTTTCACCAGCGTGGTATATTAGGTCAATTACTCTCCCATTGTGGAAGAGACGCGAGCCCAACAGTGGGACATATATGAGCTGAGATGATGATTGATTATCTTAAGCGCAAATACATCTCACTTCTGGATTAGAATCTGCTCTAAAATGGCAGACATATTAACCAAATACTACATTTTTATCTGTGGGTTTATGTAAGGTTTTATATATAATTTATTGTATCTGGATGACCAAGCTTAGCTCGGTATTTTCTATAAGAACTTGATAAATTTGAATGTCATACAACAGTTTCTGTTGGTGTAAGTTGTAGCACAATTAGTGTGGGTTCGAATCCCATGTGTGACAATCATTTTTACCTCGTAATTAATTTTATATAAATAATCAAGCATCTTAAATGCTAAATTTCAGTAATAGGTATTTTCTTTTTAGTGCTTTTTGAAAATATATATGCTAATGAAAGAGATATATTGATAAAACAAATATATAAAAATTAAAAAATGGAAAATAATATAAAGGGGAAACCAAGTACCAAACGGGAGCTGTCTGGATTAGGCTGCTCGATTTCCCAGTTGAACTATGTCTATTTTTAATGAGAGCCACTAAAGTTGTGATCATATTCTAAATAAATTTACAACCAAACTATTATTTTTCGTTTACACTGAAAACACTGAAAAACTATATTTTCTATAAGTTAGCTAGATCGAATTATCGCTTCTAAACCTCCTGCGTACAAAATTTTATGGCAATCGTTGATGCAGTTGCTGAAATTCTGAAAATACGAGTATATGTATGTATTTTTCAATGAAAGCACCTATTACCCATTCTCTCAGTGAATTCTCAGCTACTTATTACTTCCACAGGCAGGGAGCTCAATGGATGGTGACAACTATAATTAATTAATCATTAGAAAAAAATATTCCTAAATAGGCATTGAACACGTGTCATAAGCTAAGTGTGGGCGAACTACTCGACTATTAGATATCGTTCCAAGGTTCATTTTATGTCAATATGACATCCATATATAGCTATAGTTGGTATATCTATGACCGCCATATTTGTTATCACGGATGTGTGTTTTAATTGGTTTTTTATTTAAATTTGGGCTTAAAAATTTTAGTTGGAACGTATTTTTTTAATTTAATTAAACTCATAATTTGTAACAGTATACTTTGTGAGAATTAAATAAAAAATAAATTGTTATATTTATTAAAATATCTAATTGGTTAATAAATTTGAAATTTATTTACATACATAAAAGACTTACGTTTTATTTCAGAGACTAAGGGTTCGTATACCGCTATCGCTTCATTCACAAAAGTCGTCACAAATGCTCTATAATTGCGGGTATTCTTAATAATGGCCTTTTTTTTTCATTAATCTGATTCAAAAACGTCAGAAATTTCATCTATCTCTTATTACTCTTCTTTCTTTTCGTGTGTCGTTTCTCTCTTTCCGCTCGAGTGCAAAATAACTCAACATACCTATCTCGATCTTTGTCACTACTTTTCATTCCCAAACACTTATTAAAAATGACATAAATATAAAATATTATTATTAATACTAGTTTTTTTATTTATTATTTATTATATTAAATATTTTTAAATCACAGCAACTCACACTATGGAAATAATCCTTGTATTGCGGGCGACCACAAATTACATCCAGGGTTATAACATCGATGGCCACCGAAGTCAAAGATCGGGTACCGGCGGCCCGCTCGTACGGCGAAGAGAGGAGTTTTGCATGGTGGGTCTATGGGGTCATGCGCCGCCTCTTCCGTCACCCCGGACCGATTTGGCGGGGCAAGACCACATCCATAGTTCACCGCAAAAAAAAGGCTTGTAACAACGATTTGGTAATTGCACAATGTGTTATCGTACGCAGGAGTCGAACCCAGGACACTGGTATTCTAGGTCGATATCTTAATCTATTCAATCTGTTTAATCTTTATTAAATAATCAATATTATAACGTGGTGACCAACCGGCAATAAATACAGGGAGTTAACCGACAGTAGTTAGGATTCCAAAAAGAGGCACCTTCCAACAATGTGTGCCATATCCAGAAGTATTGCCTTGTGCATTAGATCCTCAATCCAATCACCTAATACGAGCATCTTAATGTATTAAATTTGGCTATCAGACCGTTTCTATATTATTTATTTTAAATTTATAAGTCGTCATCATCATCATCTTGTTCTTATCCCAATTACTTGGGGTCGACGCAATATGTCATCTTTTTCCATACGATCCTATCAGACGTCATCTCTGCCGTCACTCCCCGATTATCCATGTCATGCCTCACGCAGTCAATCCATCTTTTTTTTGGTCTTCCTTTAACTCAAGTAAATTTATAAGTATATATTATAATTTGCAATAGCTGTGAATTATATTTTTCTAAAGTAATATTTATTTCTTACACAAGTCAGCACCCTGCATTAAGGGAATAGTCCTTGTGTTGCAGGCGCCTTTACAAACACTAATTAAAAGACATAAATCACAACCAAATTCAGGCCGACAATATGTGAACCGCTCAAAATATTGTCGCACATGGAAATCGAACCCAAGGCACTGACGCTGTCGGTATCTTAACTACGCCATCTGTGCAGTAATTGCTCGCAAATGTATTTTTTTATAAAAAGACTAAGTATGTACGATGTAGAAGGAATGCATATCGCGTTGCCCCCAAGTAACTGACACTAGAGCAGGGTAATGATGATATTTTTTTATATATAAATGGATCGTTATTTACTGTAAAATCAAACAGCGTATATGTAGTATTATTACAGGCAAAAAATCCACAAAAAAAACTAATACGGGGACGCTCTATGTGTTCCCCACGAAGAGATTTGTTTCCACCATTCGTACTAGAAAATAAAACAATAACTTTTTGTCCATGTTTCAACATTTTTAGTTGA
This sequence comes from Lymantria monacha, assembly GCA_905163515.2. Taxonomy (NCBI): domain Eukaryota; kingdom Metazoa; phylum Arthropoda; class Insecta; order Lepidoptera; family Erebidae; genus Lymantria; species Lymantria monacha. The sequence goes on along the minus strand of LR991098.1, from coordinate 29,387,258 downwards.
GAGTACAAGGTTGAAGCTTTGTATAGGTAGAATAAAATCACTCTAGGGTTGCCTCAAACTAAAAAAAATGATACTCAAAAATAATAAATAACTAAGCATATCTTATTCGTATCTACTTCTCTTAATATATTGATAAGAGATTTCCTCCATAGTAGAAGAGACATTGATCTTCTATACGACAGTAGTTAGGCAGATTAGTATGTAGATCTTTTGTTTCGTCAAAGGTGCAGCCGCGGCAAAGAGAGGGGTATTGAATTGTATTTTTAATCTTTTGCCGACGGGAATAATATTTATTTATTTTTTCCAAAAAAATATACAGTAATATGATCAAATTTACAAAAAAAATAATCATTTTATCTATGAAATATTATATAAATAAAAACTGTAAAAGAAGAAATAATTAAAAATACAAGTTATGCTACAATTTTGGCAAGTTATTAATATATAAGTGGATTAAAAATTTCAATTTTGCTGTATTTAATATTATATTTATTAGTTGTATTTTTTTTAGAATCATGTGAATTGAATATTTTAATAAAAGAGCAATAAATAGTAAATGATGGCAGAATTTATTTTTAGAAATTTCTTATTCAATGTACCACTTGTAATTTTAACACAATCTAGTTTTCGTTTTACGAATATACACCTTAATTAAATTGTAGTGGTAGGACCACGCTGTGGACAGTTCTCTGTGTACAGCCGCGGGCCGGTCCGTCCGGGGTAGTACCACACTCTCGCAGAAGATCGACGTCTGAGTAATAGCAATGTGCTATTGCGCTGTATTCGGTGAGCGAGAGAGCTGGAAGCCCAACTGGGGTAGGTTTGGGTTTGTATTGGAAGGCAGCGGCCTAGCTGATGCACTTGGTAAATAAAGGTCCATGGGCGGCAGTGACACTTACCATCAGCTGCGCTGTCTGCTCGTTTCCCACCTAAAGTAATAAAAAAATTATTATATGAAATTTCAAAAGTCTCGTGAAAAGCTTTATTGATTCTGATTAATACTGAATCTTACGCCACGATGGACAAGAAACTGCATCTATCAATTGATTGGATCACTTTCACTTCTTGTCAGAATTTCTATATATAATTTGATTAAACAGATATTTTACTGCTGTATACTACGGACCTATCCTATCGAGTGCTGTGTGTTCGATTGGGAAAAATGTTTAGTATTATCCACATTTAGTTATTTAAGGCCATAAGTGATATGCTTTAAAAATAATTGTATTTAAATTGTTATGGAAATGAATAGTGCAAAATTGAATTAAAATAATTCCCATGTTGCAAAAAACACGTTTTTTTATTGCTTATGGTGGCAAACGAGCAAGCAGCACACCTAATGGTAAGTATCATTGCCGCCCATGGATCTTTGCTATAACCAAGGCTATAAATAGGCCTGTCTACCATTATAATCCCCAAACCCACCCAGTTAGGCTTCCGGCTCTCTCACTCACCAAACGAAGCGCAATAGCACATTGCCATTACTCAGACGTCGATCTTCTGTCAGAGTGAGGTACTAACCTGGACGGACCGGCCCGCGGCTGTAGACAGAGAACTGTCAAAAGCGTGGTCCTACTACTAGCAGAAATTAGAACGCGTGCACATTCCAACGGCCGACGGATAAACTTATATTAAAGATGACGGCGCGATAGCGTTGCGTCGCGCTTTTTGCTAATAACGACTACAATGTCATCGAGTTGCGTTCTAAAAAGACAAAACCCCGCGTTAATTAATAAATATTCGTATTGGCGTCTGAGCAATGGCTACGTGATACTGTGCTTCGTTCGGTGAACGAGAGAACTGGCAGCCCAACTTTCTGGGTGGGCTTGGTGTTTTCGCTGGTAGGCAGCGGATTAGCTGTATACTTGGTATAAGAAAAGTCCATCGGCTACAGTAACATTTACTATCACTGCTTCCTCGTTTGCCACCATAGGCAATAAAAAACAATATCACGGGAAATTTTTCATACATACAATTAGACCCAGACCCGGGAAAATGAAATTATTTTGTATCTGGATATAACGCGTGTCCCTTAATATATATGTCTATAAAGTACTCATAATACAAGGAGTAACTGCTTAGAGTAGGATGCTGTTTAAAAAAAAAAGATTTATTAATTTTCCCGTAGTGTCAACCCTATCGTCAAAATAACCTAACACAATCCGCCCAAGGGGCGATTTCAACATAAAATAGACTATATATGTACAAACTTAAATTTCTCGAACATATCGTTTAGTTAATTTTTAAAAAGAAATACTTTTATAAAAGTCGTGTACAACCATTTTAGTTTTTAAGTGGGTAATATCAAGAAATATACGTCGAGCTATAGTTTAACTAATGAGTAATAATGTCACCACGTGTGGTCCCGTTGAACATTATAAAATATATTTTCAAAGTTCAAAAATCCACCAAGCGGGAGCAGAACTCATTCACCAAGGGATCCGTAAATAGTATCAAAATTTTAGTCGTTGCCTATTTTTTTTTAATGCCTGGCACGTGGTACCGTACTGTGTGGTAGCGGTTACGAATACTACCAACCCTTACTTTGCTCGTGGATGTCGTAAAAGACGATTAAGAGCCTTTTAACGACCTTAGCCATTTCCATCTGATGCCGTTTGGTCAACAATTACATTCCCAAGGAGGGTTAACGTCAGGCAGGCGGATTGTCATAAAACTATTATCAATAACTTTTACAATATATACTAATAAAGAAGAGTAAATATTGTATCGACCTCAAGTATTTGGGATAAGAGTAGGAGAATGATGACTTCGCATAAATAGCAAGGCAAAGGGAATAATAGAGATTACAACATATAAAAATTAATAAAAAAAAATGTAATTTTATTGAATATTATTTTTACGCAGTAGCGAGTTAGCAGTATAACGTGTTACCTCTGAATTGCTTGTGGCTATCATAAAAATCAGATAAGGGAATATCCAGCAAACAGGAAAGCGGCAATCTCTTGGCTAGTTGTTGTCCAACTTAGATAGCCTATGACCAAGGGAGTCGGTAAGCTGGTAAAATGTTTAATAAATAAATTGCCGAATGTACGAAATATGTACATAAAAATTTATGGCATTTTGCATCTTTTCGTTAACTTTATAATAATTTATAATGTGTATACATTAGAAATTATTATGTTACGAAAAAAGTTAATATTACACATAACGAAAAAAACGAGTATTACACATTTGAAATAAAACTATTTTTACGAATTCTACCGCGTTCGTATTTGATTTTAATTTCCTGACGAACACTTTAAAGCATTCATGGTCAAGGGAGGACATTTGTAGAATACAAAATGTATCCAAGTACAAGTGATCGTGAACACTTAAGTAAGCATGGTTTAAAATTTAATAACTGATACTGTATCGGGTAGACATCAATCTCTGTAATAAATAAGACTTGTTGGGCGTGAGACACATAACTCTTTCCGTGACCATCATCATTCTCCTACTGTTATCCCAAATACTTGGGGTCGATGCAATATGTACTCTCTTTTCATAGTACATATTGTAAAAGTTATTGGCAATAGTTTTATAACCGGCCGCCTGCCAGACGTCAACCTCCCTTGGGAATGTAATTGTTGACCAAACGGCATCAGATGGAGTTGTCCTTGGTCGTTATAAGACTCTTATGGCCGGTTTCTGAGACTCTCAGTTAAACTATCAATAGCTATTGGTTCAATAAAGTTAAACGTAAGATAAACGCCCGATAACTGTCACTGCGTTTCTGAATACCCAACGTGCTGTCAAATAACTATGAAACCGATAACCAGTTTCTTAAATTGTCGCTAGATGGATCTTTTCACAAGATCGAGTTTACAATTGATTTTTTTATTTTATATTGTCATTATTACCAAATATAATTAACACACATATATTTTCGAAAGTAAATATGTGAACTGAAATTATTCTAGTTATAAAATAAGACAATTCATAATGTTTTAACGGCTGTATAAACGAGCGACAACGTTGTCAAATCAATACGTTAAATTAAAAAAAAATACTTTGATTTGTTTGTCTGCGTAGATTTGAAAGCGGGTGGTATTTTAATTTTGTTTGCACCTAAATATTTGTTAATTATTATAAATTAATAATGGAATCGTAACAAGTATAGAAAATATTTTACTGAAAGTGAGAAGTATACATAAAATTTGGTGGCATTATCGACAACAATAAGATAGATGGGGCAATAAAAATTTGTTCCAACACTGACGAAGTAAATTTACTATTAGCATCTGGAGCTAATGCACCGTTAGTTTGAGTTTAGTTTTTTACAAAGATATATCTCAGTGCCTTTGTTAAAGCAATATCTCACTTTTGAATTTTTTAGGTATCCGTTAACATGTCGAATGCAATTTTGCGATTCCTTTGGTTTCGAGATATGTACTTATTAACAATAGGCTCCAAAATTTCTGTATCAGTCTTCGATGAACTGCTTGGTATTTATAATTATAGCTATTATTACGTAAGGTGTAAGTACAAAGCGGAACTCCAAATTTAAATAAACAAAAATCACAATAGTTTTTAGGTTAGTTCTAACGTCAAACAATACTTATCGAATCGATAAACGCTCCTTTTTGGTCAGTTAAGTTAAACCAAGCTTAACTGAAGTTTGTCGTATGATAGTGTGTTCAGAAATGCAATTCGACGAGTTATTGAACCGATAGCGCTATCGAATGTTTAAACTCCAGTTAAAAGTACCTCAGAAACCGGCCATTAGTCGTCTTTTACGACACCCACGAGCAAAGTAAGGGTTGATAGTATTCGTAGCCGCTAGCTACCACACAGCAACTCCTTCCGTGACCATGAATGCTATTAAATATTCGAAACATCGGGCAATGAAACATCAAATACAAACGCGATAGAATGCATAAAAGTAGTTTTGTTCTCGTAACACCATTATTACGCACTCTATGAAAGACTAATAAAAAATCGAAATAAAACTCTATATTCTTCCATTTTGCAGGCGCCTAATAAAACAACGAAAATGTCAACAATCAATTTATTACATTCATGATAGTAGCACGCTGAAAGACAGACGGTCAGCTGAGTACATGTAAAATAGTTTCTTTAGCACTATTTATATACGGAACCCTAAAAACTATACACTAATATCGAAGGTAAAACGTCAAGCATACATATTTTAATACAAAACTACTTTTATAAAGTTTTTCGATAGCTGCATTGATAAGTTCATACTTAGAAAAATTATATATTTTTTTTTAAATAATAATGACAGTGATTCTTCGTGAAGAATTAATGACAGAATGTCATGTATGTGTCATTAATTTACAATACCACAACTTTAAATAACCCTTTTTTTGCGGTGGGCTATGGATGCGTCTCGCCCCGCCAAATCGGTCCAGGGTGATGGAAAAGGCGGCGCGTGACCTCATAGACCCATCATGGAAACTCCTCTCTTCGCCGTGCGAGCGGGCCACCGGTACCTGATCTTTGTCTTCGATGGTAACTTTAAATAACCCTAGAGATTAGAATCTCTTTTCAGAAATTTGGTAGGCCAAGTTACTCGTAAGATATGAAATTTGCAAAAGCACTCTTCAGTAATAAAATAGTTATCATATGTCAATTAAAATTTACAATCACATTCCACCATTTATCAGGAAAATGTCGATTAACAAATTTAAATCTAAACTGAAAGCTTGGCTTACTGAAAACTGCTTCTATACATTAAATGATTTTTTGTTACATAAAATTTAAATTAAACTAGTTATTGGTATTATTTTTATTCACATATGATTATAATACTCAAAAATTCGCATGCCTTTTAAAGGCGAATATGTCGAACTTCTACTTTGTAATTGTATATATTTGTGCAATGATTCTCTGTGAATAAATATCTTATCTTACCTTATCTTTCCATGTAGAGTTTACGTCAAGCAGTCAGTCATAAAACTATTGCAATATGTACGATGAAAAAGTAGTAGTAGATTAGCTGTGTGGTAGCGGCTACGAATACTACCAATCCTTAATTTACTCGTGGATGTCGTAAAAGACGACTAAGAGCCTTATAACGAACTTTTTTTTTATGTGGGCTATGGACGTGGTCGCGCCCTGCCAAATCGGTCCAGAGCGACGAAAAAGGCGGCATTAAACCCCATAGACCCACCCTGCAAACATCTCTCCTGGCCGTGCGAGCGAGCCACCGGTACTCGATCTTTATCTTTGGTGGCCAGTCTTATAACGACCTGGGGCAACTTCAGCTGATACCGTTTGGTCAATGATTACATTCTCAAGGAGGATTGACGTCTATCAGGCGGCCGATCATAAAACTAATGCCAATAACTTTTATAATATGTACCATAAAAAAAGAAGTACATATTTTATTGGCCCCAAGTAATTGGGACAAGAGTAGGAGAATGATGATGACGATGGAAGAATATTGCATCGACTTCAAGTAATTGGGATAAGTGAGCCACCTCGTTTGTAAGGTTTATTTAAAAAAAATAAGAATTTATCGTAAAAGGTCTTGTTTCCTCACTGGAAGGTCGGCTTGTGATAATTTCATGGAATCTCACTTGGGGATTAATGGCTGCTCTATTAGTCAATTCGTCATCAAACACCGCTAGTAGGATCTGGTCCAGTAACAATGTTTTGCGTTATATTTGAGAATTTATTATATTGTGATTCAAAAGGCATCCCACTGGACCTAATACTAACTAGGCATATTGTACGCAATTTTATATAAGAGTCAGTAAAAAAAAAACAAACAAAACGGCTGAGTTTCTTGCCGGATCTTCTTGGTGCGGTTGCGTTGCAATTTGTAGTTATTATTTAGAGTAAATTAAGGTAAAATCTAGTACATCACTAGTGGTCACACTGTCATCAGTTCCCTGTATTCAGACGAGGACAGATCCGTCTGGTGTAGTACTGCACTCTCGCAGAAAATCCACGTTTGAGTAATGGCAATGTGCTGTTACCACCCATTAACGCGAACTATGTTAGATTAAAATTAAAAAAAAATATATTATAAATAATAACCAAATAATAAGCACAAAACGACTATATAGAAGTTAAAATGTTAATTGAAATTCATTAGAAAAGAAACAAAAACAATTAAATTTAAAAAATAACATTAACATTAAACAAAAATTATTTTCAGAAACAAAATTCACTAAAACAATTAATTAAAAAAGCAACTTCATTAAAACTAAACCATGGCATTATTCCCTATAGTAATCAGTGTTGCAAGTTGCCAAGTTAAATATTATGTTGAAAAAAAAAGCAACATTAAAAAAGCACTACAGTTTAATACATTCAGTTTAATTGAAACAGTCGAACGTAAAGAGTTATATGTACTGTATAATATACATAAAATCCTTTTATAAGTTCCGATTAAATTAGGTATACTTTGTGGTAGGGGCGACGAATACTACCAACCTTTACTTCGCTAGTGGATGTCATAAAAGACGACTAGGAGCTTTATAACGACCTGAGAGAACTCCATCTGATGCCGTTTAGTCAACAATTACATTCCCAAGGAGGGTTGACGTCTGGTAGGCGGCCGATCATAAAACTATTGCCAATAACTTTAACAATATGTACAATGAAAGAAGAGTACATATTGTATCGACTCCAATTAATTGGGATAAGAGTAGGAAAATGATGATTGTGTGGCAGAGGTGACGAATACTACCAACCCTTACTTCGGTAGTGGATGTTCTAAAATACGACTAAGAGGTTTATCGACCTGGGCCAACACGACCTTATACCGTCAGGTCAACGATTACATTCTCAAGTAGAATTGTGCACATTCAGAATGTGCAAATTTTTAGATTTCAGATAATAAAATGGCGACAAAAATGATATAAGGATATAAGATATTATTGCCAATTTATGAAACACTATGGGTAGATGTTATTGTAAATCCTATGACAAATGGGTGTTCGCATTTATGATCGTATAGTTAATATAAAATCTAGTTATTCACAATTTAACTGACAAGTCTTATTGTAATAAGCTCGTTTGGATTCAGAAACGATTTTTGTCAAATACATCCTAAAACCATAAAAGTAAACCTTTCGCTATTTTTTTAAAATCTCTCCAGCCATCGGATCGTTGCATCCAAAACTACCCAGCGTAATATCGTTAGAAAAAAAATCTACCGTAGAAAATTAAAGTTGCGGTGTATATTCGAATAGTTTAAAATTTTGTTCGTTGAATATTCGAACTGTTCAAATATTTGAATATTCTACTATGAACCTGTTAAAAGTCAGGAATACTCTGCGAAAGTTTCAGTGGCCATGAAATTTAACGACCAAAAATTGTTTTGTGCGTTCAGTGACCAGTTAATTCTGCCCCAAGAATTTTACTGACCGTCCTAATACTTGTTATCTAATAATAATTAATTTGAACTGTATTATCATAAAACGGTTGTGCTCACTCTTCATGTAGAGATTTACTTTCCCAAGCTACCTTTACTTTCTCAAAAAAAATGATAAAATTCAGCTAAAGAGCACCAGGTAGTGGGCAGAAGTGCTCTATTATGAAACTTGCAAACACAAATATCTTTTTTTCATTCCATTTGGAAAGAGCAACGACCATGACATTAATCTTCTCTTCATCGAGAAGCGTATGTCCAACTTACCAAAACATAGACCACGGTTAAACCATTTTTTTGACAGGTTATGCTTTGGACACAGAAGGGTCGCTCGTCGCTTGGCCCATTAAGCCACCGTATTCGCTTCTCATCGCTATTGGACCAGCCCAGTCCAGGCCCGCCACTGGTACCGCTTCCTTGACGTTCGTGGCAAAATGTATTTTACAAAATGTAGATCATCAAAAGACCTTGAAATAATATCTTAATAGAATATTAATATAATAATGTTTGTATTATTTAGTTGCTAGGTCATCGCCCACGGTGTTCGCGAGCGATTACTGAGAACTGGTTTCTTGACTTGTACTTGTATTGTACAATTTGTTTTAAGTACTTCTCTCAGTTTGTTGAGATGACGATCAAGTATATATAGAATGGTACCAACTTATAAAAAAATATTCGTACAGATTTGACGCATCTGCATTTTAATAATTTCTAAACAGATAGATCAAGAGAAAAGCTCCTCCCATGACCATGGTTCGACCTCAGGCAGGCGGCCGGTCATAATACTATTGGTAATAACTTTACAATTTTAAATGAAAGAAAATTACATATTGCGTCGTAATTGGGATAAGAGTAGGATGACGATGTTGATGGGTATCTTAACAACTGTTAAATAAATATCAGGAGAATAGATACCGTTAAGGAATCATCTTGAGGTTGACGCAATAGGTATTTCTCTTCCATCGTATACATATATTGCAAAAGTTATTGGCAATAGTTTAATAATTAGGCGCCTGTCTGACCATACGGCACTACCTGGAATTGTTCCACGTCGATAAAAAGCTCTTAGTCGTCTTTTACGAGTTACGTTAATAGTATTCGTAGCTACTACCACACAGCAATAGCAACAAAAGAAATATTTAGAATAATAAAACATAATATAAGTGCCAAATATAAGAAGAAGTATACAAATACTTACCAAGTCAAATATCGAGATTTAATAGATTATAAGTAATTAAGTTTATATAAATAATTCGTCTATGACAATTTAAAAAGTCATAATGAATAATTTGTTGTAGTAGAAAAAAAATGTTATGCTTTCTTCTAAGATATAAATTTTAAGATTAATTTTTATACTGGAAAACCTGGCACCCATTTAGACTTCAATTCTATTATAGGTGAAGGCAACATCCGCAGCATAATTATTATGAACTTAATGATTCCTAAGGTTTACGCGAGTATTACACATTTGAAATAAAACTACTTTTACGGATTCTATCGCGTTTGTATTTGATATATAATTTCCCGACGTTTCGAACACTTTACAGTGATCATGGTCACGGGAGGACTGAGGTGTCTTACGTCCAATATGTCATTATTATTACAGAAATTTATTTATATCTACCCTTTTTTTTTTTTTTTTTTTTTTTTTGGGGGGTGGGCTACGGTCGGCGCACTCCTCGCACCACTCCGTCCGGGGTGACAGAGGGGCGTAAGCGCGCACACCCGTAACCCACCCGTGACGTCGCCTTCGTCGTTGGGCCGACCACCGGAGCAGAGTGACTTGACGTCAGTGGTCGGCCCGACGGAATACCCCTGAGGAGTACCCTCTCCTCGACCGACATCCCCCCCTCGGGTAGGATGTCGGTCTTTCCTCACGCGGTCGGCCTCTCGGCGGGTGACGGACTAATTCCCCGATCCAGTCACCCGCGGCCTTGGCTAGGGCGGCATCAGGCGCATTTATATCTACCCTATAAGATATTAAATTTTGACCCACATTTTTATACAAAATTAGTACAATTCATTGCCAGTACAAAAAGAAAAAAAAAATTTATGTATAGAATCATTCTCTTTTTGTACTGGCAATGAATTGTATTAATTTTGTATAAAAATGTGGGTCAAAATTTAATATCTTATAGGGTAGATATAAATAAATTTCTGTAATAACAATGACATATTGGACGTAAGACACCTCAGTCCTCCCGTGACCATGATCACTGTAAAGTGTTCGAAACGTCGGGAAATTATAAATCAAATACAAACGCGATAGAATCCGTAAAAGTAGTTTTATTTCAAATATTATGAACTTGTACAGTCAAGTTTTTGAAGAATTTCACATTCAGGTTTTAATAGAATAGCACTGAAACAAAGCGTAGTGAATCTAATGCCTATAACTAGTTGGCTTTTATTAAACCTCATTTAAAGTAAAGCATCATTTAAAGTAAAGCTGATAGGTCCCAGCGCTCTGGAAAAATCCAAAAGCCTTAACATCATCTCATTTCATATGCTGCTCACTGGTAGGCTCGAGTCTCCTTCGCAATATAAATGACATGATATGAGCCATATATGAGCCCAACAGTGGGACATATGTCCCACTATGGGTCGAGCCTCCTCTATAATAGGAGCGAAATTGACCTCATGTCAACAAAACTATTCAGCTACCTTTGCTAGCGTTGTTAGTTTTTCTACAGCAGTTAGCTAGCTTTATTAGTTTTGTATGTATTTGCAAATTTAATAATACATAAAGAGTTGCGTGTTTTAGCGTTTTTGGCAATTTCTTACCTTTTTTTTTTTTTTTTTTTTTGCGGTGGGTTATGGACGTCGCACCCCGCCAAATCGGTCCGGGGTGACGGAAGAGGTGGCGCACAACCCCATTGACCCACCCTGCAAGCACCTCTTCTTCGCCATGCAAGCGGGCCACCGGTACCCGATCTTTGTCTTCGGTGGCCCGCTCGGCGGTATGCCCTCTCGGGCTCCTCTTCTGTCGACGCCCCGACAGCTTTCGCCGTCGAGGCGTCGTCCTCACGCGGTGGCCTCACGTCGGGTGACCGGACAATTCCCCGGTCCGATCACCCGAAGCCTCGGTTAGGGCGGCATCAGGCGCAGGTACTCGCGCCTGCGCCGCCCCGGCCGCGGGCGGCGGCCCGGGTCACGGGCGGCGGCCCGGGTCACGGGAATCCTCCCCGGCCCGTTCCGCCGCCTCCTTGCCCTACGAGATGACAGCCTCGCAGAAGGCGGCGACCGCGTCCCAATTCCTGACGATGTCGACCATCGCTCGCGCAACAGTCGGCAGCGTCAGGTCGGCACCGATGACAGCGACGAGGTCATGGCGCTGCCCGTCCCAGCCCGAACATACCTCGAGCGTATGTTGCGCCGTGTCCTCGTCGCTACTGCAATGGTGGCAGGACGGAGCCCACTCCCTCCGCACGACCGTGTGCAGGTACTTGCCGAAGCAACCATGCCCCGACAAGACCTGCACCAACCGGAAAGAGAGGACTCCGTGCCGCCGCTCCATCCACTCCATCAGTACGGGCCGGAGGGCCTCAACGGTAAAAACACCGTGTCTAGGCCTCTCCAGCCGCGTAGCCCAATGGGCGATGACTTCTCGGCGGGCGTCCTCGCGCCAGGTGGCTATCTCGTTGAACGATGGGGAGCCACCCTCTTCGCGCATTGAGGTAACCCGCCAGTAGAGGTCGGAGAGCATCTCCGCCTCTAGGTCCCACGGGGGTGTCCCGGCAAATAGGCATGCCGCCTCGGTAGACACCGTGCGGTACCCGCGAATGGCTCTGACCGCCATGGCTCGCTGTGGCCTCCACAGCACCGCCCTGAGCTGGGCGTTCAGAGCCCTCGCCCACACGGGTGCGCCGTATATGGCCATTGAGCGGATCACCCCCGCATACAGCCGTCGGCCCTCGAAACTGGGTCCGCCCACGTTCGGCATGAGCCGAGAAAGGGCGGACGCCGCGCCGACCAGCCGGGGAGCAATTTGACCGAAATGCTCCCGGAACCACCATCGCCCGTCGAGCACCAGGCCCAAGTACCTCATATGGGCCTGGATACTGATGTGGATGGAGTTGACGACTAACGAGGCGCCGATGGGCAGCCTCACACGGGGCCCATGGAATAGTAGGGCCTCCGTCTTGTTTAGGGCCACCCTGAGCCCCAGCGCCTCAATTCGCCTGACCATCTCCTCGGTGCCGAGAGTAGCCAGGCTCGCCGCCTCTTCGAGTGTCCTGCCCCGGGCTGTGACGAGCGTGTCGTCAGCATAGCAAATAACGCTCAGCCCGGGGGGGAGACTCCCTCTTAACGCTCAGTCGTAACCGATGTCCCACAGAGTTGGCCCCAGAACTGACCCCTGCGGAACACCGCACGACATGGGCGTCCGCACAATGTCCCCTGCGGGGCTCGCGTAGAGAACACTGCGCCCCTCCAAATAGTCTGCCACCAGCCGCCTGAGGTACAGGGGCACTCCATGGAACCGGAGTGCCTCCCTGATGCAGCTGAATGGCAGACTATTGAAGGCGTTGGCGATGTCCAACGACACCGCCAACAGCACTCCTTTGCCGGCGACAGCCTCCGCGGCCGTCTGCCTCAGGCGTCGCAGGGCCCCGATGGTCGAACGCCCCCTCCGAAACCCAAACTGAGCGTCCGACAGATCGGGCCCACCTCCTCCAGGTGCTGGACGATGCGGGCAGCGAGGACACGCTCCAGCAGCTTACCCACATCGTCCAGAAGCACAATGGGCCTGTAGGCCGACGGCGAATCCGGGGGCCGTCCCGGCTTTGGCAGCAGAACCAACCTCCCTTGGCAATTTCTTACCTAAAGGTGTAAAATAGGGGTTGCAAGATTTATATTAAATTTTGTCAGTTTTGAAGTTATGTTCATGAAAATTCATGAAAATTTGTATTGGGCTCTTTGGTATTTAAGACAAAATACGTGCTTCAGTATATTTGCAATATCAACAAGGATGTGGGGTTTGAAATTTGTAAGAAACTTATTTTTGTTTGTAAAATATTGTTGTATAAAAATAAAGAAAGGCATGTCTCAGTATTTTAAATGTACCCCTATAGGAACAAAACTAGAGATTATATTTTGTATGAAAATCGTCACTCAAGTGTAAATAAATTCATAAGGAACATTGACGTCAAGCAAGCGGCCGATCATAAAACTATTGCCAATATTTTGTTCAATTTATACGACGGAAAAGGAATCGACCTGATATTTTTTACCACTAAACAACTAGCTATATTTTAATATACACATATCTACGCGGGTGAAGCCGTGGGAAACAGCTAGTTACTGATATTTACAAATTGTTCAAAAGTAACATTTTCTACACAATATATATATATATATATATATATATATATATATATATATATATAGGTATGTATTTGTGTGAAGGTTATCGGTGTCGGCTGATTGTGGACTTTTTAAGTCTGCGCCGTTACTAGGAAGAACCATGTTATGGATGCCCTTCGATATAGGTGCGAACGAGAGGACAGAACTGATTGTAGGGTTGCCAAAAATAATTTGGAACTTTGAGCTTTAGAGTTGAATTTTCTTTTTATTTTTTTTTTATTGCTAGTGGTGGCAAACGAGCAGACACTACACCTGTGTTACTGCCGCCCATAGACCTTTGCAATACCAAGGGTATAGCTAGGCCGCTGCCTACCAATACAAACCCCATAGCCAACCAGTTGGGCTGCCGGCTCTCTCGCTCACCGAACAAAGCGCAATAGCACATTGCCATTACTCAGACGTCGATCTTCTGCGAGAGTGTGGTACTACCCTGTCCGGACCGGCCCGCGGCTATAGACAGAGAACTGTCAACAGCGTGGTCCTACCACTATAAATATAGTGGTGGGACCACGCTGTGGATAGTATATTTAAGAAACAATATGATTGTTTTACCTACTGTAGTATTGTTTCTTAATTATACTATATTAACTTCAATCCATCCATCCATCAGCCCTAAAACGTCCACTGTTGGACATAGGTCTCCCCACGATAATGCCATTTGCAACGGTCCTGTGCCACCTGCATCCAACGATTGCCTGCGACCTTGATAATGTCATCAGTCCACTAAATTGGGGGTTGTCTTACGCTGCGTCGAAAGATTCGTGGTCGCCAACTTCAATAGTTATATTACATTAATTTCAACCCATCACTAATGGGTTGATGGTTGGGTAAATTACTACTTCTGAGACGTCGATTATTTGTTGCTTCAGGAGGATCTATGAAATGATTTTAATTTTTTCCTAGGTCTTTTCATATTATAAAGAACTCACAGTTTGGTTTGAATCTACTCTATATTGGAAGTAAAGTTAATCTACAGTCTCGATTGTCAGACGGGTTTTATTCGTAACTTGCTTGCTGACGGAATGCCTAATGAAATTTCAATGTGCTAATTATTCTGACTATATAGAGTTAGTTTATCTGGTAATTGTAATATTCCAAATAGTAAAAGTTAAATCAACAAAAACTGATCAATATTAAATATAAAGTAAGCCGGAAGCCCAACTGGGGTGAGTTTGGGGATTTGTATTGGTAGGCAGCGGCCTAGCTGTGCCCTTGTTATTGCAAAAATCCATGGGCGGCAGTGACATTTACCATCAGGTATGCTGTCTGCTCGTTTGCCATAATAAGCAATAAAAAAAAAGAAAAAGAATAGAAATCTGTCTAAAACCAAAATGAAAACCAGTTTGTATGTATATTCGTTACATAAAAGTTCTTTGTAATTATAACATATGTGATGTAACTCCACAGAGGACGTAGTGGTTAAAATACTGACCTACTATGGCAGTGCAGTGGGTTCGATTGCTACCTAGCACAATAATTTGAGAATTTCTCAATTTCCGGGGTTTTTTTTTTTTTTTTTACATTATATTAAGTATTTGTAAAGTCTCCCATTTTTTCCATGTGGTGACGGAGTAAGAATATAATTCATCACCCCCTATATTACCCGTGGGTGATCGTAAGAGACGACTAAGGGATATAAAACACATATAACATTCATGCGAGAGAAGGAGAACTCAAAATAAAACCCTATACCAACACGTCTAACCAGCGTGGTATAGTAGGTCAATTTCCCTCCCATTATAGACGAGGCTCGAGCCCAGCAGTGGGACATACATGAGCTGAGATGATGAAACTCTCCCATAACACAAGGATTATATCTCTAACGCAGGATGTTGCAAAAAACCTCGATAATATTTCCCAATAGTGGAAGGATGTAGGTGCCGGGCCGGGCGGGCCACCGAAGTTAAAAATCGGGTCCCGGTGACCCGCTCGCACGGCGAAGAGAGAGGAGTTTTACTGTGGGTCTATGGGGTCACGCGCCGCCTTCTCCGTCACCCCGGGCCGATTTGGCGGGGCGAGGCTAATCCATAGTCCACCAAAAAAAAAAAAAAAAAAAAAGGATGTAGGTGCCGGGGGAGACCGTGACTAACCTACCTAGACCAGATTGGTCACGTACTGAAGGAAGGTGGAGTCAAGAATCTCCGAAACCGGCGAGCGTACACGCTCGCCGGTTTCAAGAGAATTATGAATGTTGAGGAAGCGAGTGAAGAATGCAAGGATAGAGTTCTCTGACACTCTGTTCTCTTTGCCTACCCTGCAAGGGATATTGCGTAATGACATGTATGTACATATGTAATATTTGCCAATATGGGACTTTGTAAGAGAATTATGAATGTTGAGGAAGCGAGTGAAGAATGCAAGGATAGAGTTCTCTGACACTCTGTTCTCTTTGCCTACCCTGCAAGGGATATTGCGTAATGACATGTATGTACATATGTAATATTTGCCAATATGGGACTTTGTACCTATGACGCTGTGCACACAATAATTAAAATATCCTTTATTTAAAAGTGACCCAGTTCCCGAGCCTTATCTCACACGTGACATAACATATTAAAATATATCTTCCACAACATATGATCCGCAGACGTCGATAAGAACACCTGGCCAACAAATTGTCACGTACATATGTCGTATTAATATAATTCAAATATTATAAAACTGTTTATATTATTCGTTTTATCAATACTTCCGTTTACGTGCAGTTTTGAATAAAATTGTGAATAAAAATATTATACCACCAACGTTGTTAATGTGAATTAATCTTATACAGCATCCATAAAGAGATAAGAAAAATATTAAATGTAACAAAGTTGCAACTGGTACGTCCAATGCAGAGCTCGAGCCTTCTCTGTAGAGACTAAACTAATTTTTGGAGTTTACTCCTTAAGGATCGTTTTTCATATAAGGCGCCCGGTATGAGAAAATTTGAGGAGTAAAATCTAGTGATCGAATGACCTCGTTACGTTTTTGGTGCGCAACTTATTCTGCGCACCTTTCACTTTCTGACGTGAGATAATACTTCACTGAACAGTTTTAATAAATGTGAATAAAAAAATATATATTATTTAGTCAAATGAGCTTTTTTTGCGCCTGTTTTGATAATCGTAATTAAGGAATAAACTCCAGTCGTGCGTCGGAGCTGACACACACACTTTTTTTTTGGTACGCTTTGGTGTAGACACACGTCATCCTCCTCGTCAGGGGTAAAGAAAGAGCTACTTGTAGCCCCATAACCCACCGTATTCCCTCCCTATCACCATTGGAACGGCCACTAGTATCGCTTCTTTGACATCCGTGGCCAGCCCGGCGGGTTACCCTTTAGGGTACCATCCCCGTAGAGTCTAAACTGTAATTTGAATTAAATTGATATGCTACACAAATCTGATGATCTGCTTAGCATACTATTTTATTTCAATAGTGGTAGGGCCCCACTTTTGACAGATTTTTGTCTACAGCCGTGAGCCGGTCCATTCGAGGTCCACACTCTAAAAAATCTACGTTTGAGCAGTAACAAGAAGCTTTTACATTTCGTTCGGTAAGGAAGAGAGCTGACAGCCCAAAATTTTGAGTGGATTTTGGGTTTTCATTAGTAGGTAACGGCCTGGGCATACTTACCATCAGGTGTGCTGCTTGTTCGTTTACCATAATCAGCGTAAAAAAATCCTCTTGCATAAATCTTATCTGCATATTCTTTAGTCGTTGGTTTATAGTTAGGCGGTAACTTAATAATATCCAATATCTTTAAATATTTATTTCATATAATCAGCATACAGAACGACAAACCGCTCAAGCTGATCGTTGAAAGCAGGTGGTAGTACCCGTATATGTTTTTAATTCGTTATTAACAGCTAATATTTAACGATCTACACTCAGAATTTACAAATGCGACCGCACAGCTTGTGTTTTAGTCAGAATGTTTTCTGCTTTTGCAAATACTCAACATTTGAAACTAGTCTATTCGTTAGGATTCGCTGTTGGTAGTTTTCTTTCTGCAACCATAAATATATCAGCTAAATCAGGGTTATAGATAGGTTTTTCTGTGTGGTGAAAGAGTAAGAATACAATTCACCATTTATTTTAGCCTATGGGTATTGATGATAAAGCGATATAATACCTTTATAAAATCAATGCAAGAGTTATCCTACTCTCTTACTACCTAGCTAGCTAGCTTTTTTTTCTATTGCTTATGGTGGCAAATGAGCAAGCAGCACATTTGAAGGTAAGTGTTACTGCTGCCCATGGACCTTTGCAATACCAAGGGCATAGCTAAGCCGCTGCCTACCAATACAAACCCCAAACCCACCCAGTTGGGCTTCCGACTCTCTCGCTCACCGAACGAAACGCAATAGCACATTGCCATTACTCAGACGTCGATCTTCTGCGACAGTGTGGTACTACCCCGGACAGACCGGCCCGCGGCTGTAGACAGAATACTATCAACAGCGTTGTCCTACCACTATTAAAACTTGAAATTAAACAATTTTTTTTTAAAGACACTTTTCTGCACTTATAATAAATAATTCTTGTATTAGAACTTACAAACATACAATTAACGCAGACAAATTACACCCAGACTCAGAACAACACTTTGTGGATCTAACAAAGTATTGTCCTGCGTGGGAATTGAACCCTTGGCATCGGAACAGAAGGTCGGTGTCTTAACCACTACGCTATCTGTGCACTCTATACCAAACACTCTGACCACCATGGTATAGTGGGTCAAGTTACTTCTTGACGTGAAGGAGGCTCGAGCCCAGCACTGAGACAAATATGTTAATGATGAATAGTAACCAATAGCTTTTATGTTTTTGATGACAGACTATGATTAGGTGAGGTCCCTAGTATAGTCGTCTTCAATGACACGCATGGGTAAAAATGGGGGTAATGAATAGTATACATTTTAAATTTTTACTCCATCGCCATATGGAATATTGATAATTCAAATAACATACATACACATATATACATACATATCATCACGCCATATCCCTTGCAGGTTAGGCAGAGAGAACAGAGTGCCAGAGAACTCTATCCTTGCATACTTCACTCGCTTCCTCAACATTCAGGCATATAAAACGCATATAACATCTATGCAAGAGAAGGAAAACTTAAAACAAAACCCTATACCAACACGTTTGACCAGCGTGGTATAGTAGGTCAATTTCGCTCCTATTATAGAGGAAGGTCGACCCATAGTGGGACATATGTCCCACTGTTGGGCTCATATATATGAGCTGCTCATATATGGCTCATATCATGTCATTTATATATATTAAGATAAGCTTTCATTTCGTAATCGGGTTTTATAAATAATTAAGATAAGCTTTTAAAATTATAAATCATAATGTTGGTGAAAAAGAGAGCCGGCAGCTGCACTTTCGGGGTGGGTTTCGGTTGTTAGGCAGTGGCCTAGCTGTACCTCTGGTATTAGCGGCGGAGTAATAACCTTTAGGTGTGCTGCTTGCTCGTTTGCCTGGTGGCAAATGTGGTAAGCAATAAAAAAATCGCTAAGATTAGCGTGTTAAAATAAATACAAAAACTCTCCAGCTTTATAATTAGTATTTCATCTATTCATCTGAGCTCATGTATTTCCCACTGTTGGGCAATGCAATTATTGGTAACATTCGTACCCACACAGCATCTTTCTGCCTTTGATTGTTTTCAAAAGAATCTCTTGTAAGCTTTCTCAAATATATTTCTTTCATTGCTTATGAATGATGATATCTGCTTGACACTTAGACGTCTCATCATCATCATTTCAGATCATATATGTCCCACTGTTGGGCTCAAGTCTCCTCCATAATGTGAGGGAAATCAACCTACTACACCCAGCTGGTCCGACGTAATGCTATAGGAATTTATTTCGAGTTTTCCTTCTCTTGCATAGATGTCATATGCGTTTTATATCCTTTAGTCGTCTCTTACGAATACCCAAATGTAAGATGGGGGTGGTGAATTGTATTCTTACTTCGTCACCATATCCATATATATCTGTATATAAATTATAATAAGTATATCAGCTTCAAGTTAATAATAAGTATGTAAATTTTAATTAATAATTTGTAATTTTAATTAAATGCACGCATTAACTTCAATTATAATTATTTATTATTATACTAACGTGTGATTCGAATGTAATTCCATTATACTAGTTATTTCAATACCCTTATACGGCTTTTATTACCTATCATACTAGAGTATAGATTCGACTGCATAGTGGCGATATATCCTATCTTAATATTATGTTAATTTGAAATGCTGTTTTCCGTGTTATAAGAAACTATAAACAAAATATATTATCACCACTTTCATGTACGTGAATGTCAAAGCAAGCGTATAATTGAAAAAAAATAAAAGCCGAAATAAGAGCTTCCAGTGGTGGCCTAGCCTATGTGATGACGAATTAAAAATACAATGCGTCATAATACTTTTCTAGCCAGTGGTCCTCGCAGATAATCTAATTTCTGAAAAACAAAATCCGAAATAAGAGCCTGCAGAGTAGCCCAGCCTATGTGATGACGAAATAAGAATACAATGGCAATAGAGGGTGAGAATACGGTGGGTTATGGGTGTGCGCGTCACCCTTTCATCCCCCGGATGAAACGGGCGTAACACGACCAGAATATAGCTTACCCCAAAAAATTAAGTTAAAACCTCAATTTCTTAAAAACAATCATCCATATGTTTGAAATAAAAAAAAATCTTACACATTCAAAGTTGCTAAAAAAGGAATAGGCCATATTGCCAGTTTACTCTCGAAATTTAATATGTGCGCGATGGTCCCTACCATCAGTTAAACTCATACAATACAAGCCAATAAATTTATTCCCGTACAAAGTATTGATAACGGTGACGTCATAAATTTAACCGACCGCACAATAAAAATGTAAACACAAGATCCCTAAACAGATAATTATACAATGGACTATTGAAGTGAAGTTATGGCCGGGGAATGATAATACACGGTAACGAAACCTGGTTACGGTCGAAGCCATCTATGTAAATATAAAAATAAAGTTGTCTATCTGTGTTGATGGATAGACAGGTGAGCCTAAAGTTATAGGAATTACAAATGTGATTTTTTTCTGAAATTAATGGGAAAGGTAGCAAAGAATTCTATCTAATACATGCAAGCGGCTACGAATACTACCAACTATGCTTGTGAATGTCGTAAATGACGACTAAGAGCTTTATATTAACCTGGGCCAACTCCACCTGATGTCATTTGGTCAACAATTATATTTCCAAGCAGGGTTGACGTCAGACAAGCGGCCGATCATAGAACTATTACCAGTAAATTTTGCAATAAAACTTAAAATCTGTATTTACTTTTAACAAAACTTTAAAACAACATTTACTTAATGCACAATTACACTGTCTTATATAGTGCGAAATTTTGATACTCTTAAAAATATATATATATATATTTTATTAAATATTGCCAATTTTATTTATTAATATATATATATGTATGCAATGTTGTTATACTTATGCTAAAATTATTCATACATCGTTACACACACTCTGACACTTTTATACTAGTCATGTTTTTAATAATTTCTTTAAAATGTACCAGGTGTTGGCAGAATATCAGCGCTATTTCATAAAATAAAATAGCCAAAGCTGAGCCAATACCTTCTTTGTTTCTCGTTAAAGTCATTTTATACCAGAAGTTGTTTTCTTTAGTTCTATTTATTTTCATTAGTTTTTAACGAGAACAAAATAAATGTTTTCTTTCTTTCTTTCTTTCTTTCTTCACTTCTTCTTTCTTTCTTCTTTCAATATGTACGATGGATGAGGAGTACATATTGCATCGACCACAAATAATTGAGATAAGAACAGGAGAATGATGAACGATGACATACAAGCTCTGTTATTCGTATGGTGACGGAGTAAGAATACAATTCAGAATATGACTGACTGACTGAGAATATGACTCAGGGATATAACATTCAGAAAATGTATATATTAGAGAAGAAATCTCGACGTAACCTTCTATACCACTGACATGATAACCTATTGCGATTTTTTTCCTATTGCGAAGGAGACTCGAGCCTACCAGTGAGGAGCATATGAAATGAGATGATGTTAAGGCTTTTGGATTTCTCCAGAGAGCTGGGACCTATCAGCTTTACTTTAAATGATGCTTTACTTTAAATGAGGTTTAATAAAAGCCAACTAGTTATAGGCATTAGATTCACTACGCTTTGTTTCAGTGCTATCCTATTAAAACCTGATTGTGAAATTCTTCGAAAACTTGACTGTACAAGTTCATAATAATTATGCTGCGG
This sequence comes from Lymantria monacha, assembly GCA_905163515.2. Taxonomy (NCBI): domain Eukaryota; kingdom Metazoa; phylum Arthropoda; class Insecta; order Lepidoptera; family Erebidae; genus Lymantria; species Lymantria monacha. Next base: position 29,365,259 of record LR991098.1, on the reverse strand, counting down.
ATGTTGCCTTCACCTATAATAGAATTGAAGTCTAAATGGGTGCCAGGTTTTCTAGTATAAACATTAATCTTAAAATTTATATCTTAGAACAAAGCATAACATTTTTTTTCTACTACAACAAATTATTCATTATGACTTTTTAAATTGTCATAGACGAATTATTTATATAAACTTAATTACTTATAATCTATTAAATCTCGATATTTGACTTGGTAAGTATTTGTATACTTCTTCTTATATTTGGCACTTATATTATGTTTTATTATTCTAAATATTTCTTTTGTTGCTATTGCTGTGTGGTAGTAGCTACGAATACTATTAACGTAACTCGTAAAAGACGACTAAGAGCTTTATATCGACGTGGAACAATTCCAGGTAGTGCCGTATGGTCAGACAGGCGGCTAATTATAAAACTATTGCCAATAACTTTTGCAATATATGTATACGATGGAAGAGGAATACCTATTGCGTCAACCTCAAGCAATAGGGATAAAAGCAGGCGAATAATATTAGTATCTCAAGCCAAATTGGTTTGACATCTTTCCACACGAATAGAAGACATTCTGAGGAGATTCGTTCCATCATTACCCGAGCTCATATATGTCGTAGTGCTGTGCTCAAGGCTCTTTCACAATGGAAGAGGAATTGAGTTGCTGTACCACGCTGGTCAGACCAGTTAGTTCCTATAATATTTTAATTTCGATTTTCTCTTTTGTTTTGACAAAAATCCACAAATGAATATGGTGGTGAATTATATTTTTACTCGCCATAGGTAAAACAGACACCTGGATTATGCCAGTATGCATAAGCGTAGGAGTAATATCGTACAAATATACAGAGTACCTAAAGGCCAAGATTTCGCTTTATGCTCAATTTCATCATCAACGGCCCTAAATGTTAATACATGGTTCCTCTCAATACCCTTCAGCTCATGGTTACCAACTTTAAGAACAAAATTAACAATAATTAAACAAACAAATTTAAACTTTAATACAACAGCAACAAGTATAACAATAATGATGAATATAAATTTGTACGAGAATGCAAGGACAACATTTATATAGACTTTCGCGGTAAACGATTTTGAACCTTATGCTATAATAATAAATGTTTCGGTGGTTTGGAGTAAGGCTGTTCGAGTAAGGACAGCCGTATTAGCAATAGATATAATAATAATTGTTAGAATATGTATTTTAACTGTTATAATCACAGTTATTTCTATACTAATATGAATTGTGATTTGGGTAATGCATTCGACAAGTCTAAATATAATATCACAAATTTAAAATCACTTAGATACTATATATAATATATATTAATATTGGTAGGACCACGCTGTTGATAGTTTTCTGTCTACAGTCGCGGGCGGGTTTATCCGGGGTAGTACCACACTCTCGCAGAAGGTGGACATCTGAGTAATGGCAATGTACTATTGCGCTTTTTAGGTGAGCAAGAGAATTGCAAGCCCAAGTGGGTGGGTCTGGGGATTTTATTGGTAGGCAGCGGCCTAAGTTATACTCTTGGTCAAAGCAAAATTTCATGGGCGGCAGTGACACTTACCATCAGGTGTGCTGCTTGCTCATTTGCCACCATAAGCAATAAAAAAAATCAAATCCATATAGCCAAATTACTGAAGTATGTTAGGTTATTTATAAAACACTTTTTTAAGAGTAATAAATGAATGTCACATATGAATCTCGAACCCACACCTGGAAATCTGTTCCAATCGTCCTACTACTTATACAAGTGTGCGCCGTCGTATGACACTCAAATTGCGGCTCGTATTATTTTATAGAAGACGTGTGCCATCTACGCGACAATGTTTGCACATTAGACAGATTTTAATACTCTAACTTTGCAGTTAGAATTGTATTAAAGAATGACACAACCCTGTTATTCAAATTATTGAAATCTAGCATTTAACATGCTAGATATTTTGTAATGAAACATAGAACCTCCTCCTTTTTGAAGTCGGTTAAAAACTTAAAAAAGTTTTTACACCTGATTTTTCCTCCATTTAGTCATTTAAGTATTGATAAATTTTAATCGCAATGACAACGTAAGAGAGCGAGTAGGTATGAAAGAGAGTATTGGTATAAAGATGCGAAAGGTAATGCTCCGATGGTTCGGACATGTGGAAAGAATGCCGAACGAACGTCTGGTTAAGAAGATATACAATGCGAAAGTGAAAGGATGTAGGTACCGGGGGAGACCGAGACTCACCTACCTAGACCAGATTGGTCACGTACTGAAGGAGTCAAGAGTCTCCGAAACCGGCGAGCGTGTATGAAGAGAATTATGAATGTTGAGGAAGCGAGTGAAGTATGCAAGGATAGAGTTCTCGGTCACTCTGTTTTCTCTGCCTACCCTACAAGGGATATGGCGTGATGATATGTATGTATAATATTTAATATAATCATAGACATCCCACTATTAGGCTGGAGCCTCCTCCAAATGGGAGAGATATTAACCTACTATACCACGCTGGTCAGACATCTTGGTATAGGGTTTTGTTTTGAAATTGCCTTATCTTGCATAGATTTTACATGCGTTTTGTATGCCTTAGTCGTTTCTTATGATCACCCACGGGTAAGATAGTGTGGTGAATTGTATTCTTACTCTGTCACCACACGAGTTTGTCACTTATATTTATTTTATTCGCTGACTTTTTTATATAATATTCACAAACAAAATGTTTTGTAATTGTTAGCTTCAGTATAATGCACTTCGAGCCACGATATATTTGAAATAAAACTATTTTAATTAAAAATCAAATACAAACGCGATGGAATCCGTAAAAGTAGTTTTATTTCAAATGTGTAACACTCGCGTCAACATCAGAAACCACGATATATTTATCAAACATAGACCAAACTGTGATAATGAGATTCCACGAGTCTTTTTGGAGCCTTTTACGATCACTCATGGGACAGTATCAGGTACCATGTCTTTATTAAGAACTTATAACGAAAATTTAAATATAATATGCATATTACATTAGTCAGGTTGCAACCTGACTTGATGGTGTTCAAACCTGACACTATTATACCAATGAGTTGCTGTGAAGTAGCGACTACGAATACTACAAACACTTACTTTCCTCGTGGATGTCGTAAAAGATGTCTTAGAGTTTTGTATCTAACTGGGCCAATTCCAACTGATGGCCTTTATTCAGCAATTACATTACCAAAGAGTTTTTTTACATCAAGCAGATGGCTGGTCATGGCCACCGAAGTTAAAAATCGGGTCCCGGTGACCCACTCGCACGGCGAAGAGAGAGGAGTTTTACGGTGGGTCTATGGGGTCACGCGCCGCCTTCTCCGTCACCCCGGACCGATTTGGCGGGGCGAGACGAATCTATAGTCCACCAAAAAAAAAAAAAATGGCTGGTCATAAAACTATTGCCAATAACTTTTGCAATGTGTACAATGGAAGAGGAGTATGTTTTGCGTCAACTCCAAGTGGTTAGAATAGAAGCAGGATAGTGATGATGATGGCTATTTTACCAATGAGATAATTGTAAAGTGCACAGATGGAGTAGTGATGAAGAAATTGACTTACCGTATCAGTATCCTGGATACGTTTCTCATGTAGGACAATATTTTGTGCGATCCACAAACTGTTTTTCTGAGTCTGGTTGTAATTTGTGTCTGTTAAATTATATATTTGTATAGACCCCCAAAATATAAGGATTTCCTTAATGCAAGTCATTTTAAAAAAATAAAAAATAAGAAATATACATATTATCCCGGATAATAAAGTGGGTAGTGTATTATATTCTTACTTCATCACCACAAAAAAAACCAATCGCCATACGAGGAATTATTTTTTAACACCATATGTCAGACAAAAGGCAATACCCTCCAATTAGATATTTGAATATAAGCTATTACATATAAAAGTAGCTTAAGAATAAATGGTACTTTTCCCCGATGTTGATCGTAAACTTTCGCTCCGAGCACAATGTTGAGGCAACCCTGACGTGGATTAATCTCGCCTTTTGAAAGCTTAACCCAAAGATTAATGTTCTCGTAGAGCCGTCAACGGTTTGATTTTTAAATTGAAAAAATGGTGACATTTTGAATGTAAAATAGAATTATTAGCGATTCAGTTTTTGAATTTCTTTGGATTTTGTAATTCAGGTATTATATATTTTTCTTAAGACTTGATGATGTCAATGATTTCTCATTTTCTTTGAGCATTCTTCCCGCTCGGACGAATTTTAATACAATCTATATGCAAATTACTGAAATGTAGAATTTAATATGCTTGATTACGAGCGAAAAAATGATTATGACAAGTGACAATAATTTTTCGCTCGTAATAAAGTTTTTATAAACGATCTATATGTTTTCTATATCATTATTTTTTTTACATACATACATACATACATATCATCACGCCATATCCCTTGCAGGGTAGGCAGAGAGAACAGAGTGCCTGAGAACTCTACCTCTGCATACTTCACTCGCTTCCTCAACATCCATAATTCTCTTCATACACGCTCGCCGGTTTCGGAGACTCTTGACTCCACCTTCCTTCAGTACCTGACCGATCTGGTCTAGGTAGGTTAGTCTCGGTCTCCCTCGGTACCTACATCCTTCCACTTTCGCAATGTATATCTTCTTAACCAGACGTTCGTTCGGAATTCTTTCCACATGTCCGAACCATCGGAGCATTCCCTTTCGCATCGTTACACCAATACTCTCTTTCATACCTACTCGCTCTCTTACGTCGTCGTTACGAATGCGGTCGGTCAGCCTAACTCCACAGATTTTCCGAAGAGATCGCATTTCGACTGCATTAATTTTACTTTCATACTCTTTTCTGCATACCCAACTCTCGCTTCCATACAGTAATGTTGGGACAAGCACTGCGTTATGTATTGCTACACGTGCCTTCTGGCTGAGGTGGTGGCTGCCGAGAAGTTGCCTCAACACTCCGTTCACTCTATTTCCCGCATTCACTCTTCGCTCTATATCAGTGGTGTACCGTCCATCTCGGCTAAATCCACATCCAAGATATACAAATTCATCCACTTGCTCTAGTACATCATTACCTATTGTTACTCTTACATCTGTTCTGGCTTCATCTCTTTCAAAGACCATTATTTTGGTTTTGCTCACATTCACGCTCACACCCCTTTTCTTACAATTTTCTGTCATTGTGTCGACTAGGGTCAGCAGGTCAGTCGCTGACTGTGCCAGCAGGACTGCATCATCTGCATAAAGCAGAGCAGAGACCACTGAGTCACCCATCTGGACTCCCACATTCATATCGTTCAACCTTTGGAGACATTTATCCAGATATATGATAAACAGCCTGGCTGATAGAATGCAGCCCTGCTTAACGCCGATATTGACGTCAAACCAAGGCGACATTCCATCATCCAGCCGCACACAGGCTCTACAGCCCATGTAACTGGATTGCACAGCCTGCAGCAGTTTACCGTTAATACCATACTCCTGTAAAATGTCCCAAAGTTCCTTTCGCACAACCGTGTCAAATGCTCTCTCCAGATCCACAAAACTGTAGAAAACCTTCTGACCTAGGGCCAGATGCTTCTCCACAATGTTGCGCAGAGAGAACACTTGATCCATACATCCCCTTCCACTCCTGAAACCTCCTTGTGTCTCACACAGTAAACCATCGGACACCATCCTCATTCTCCTTTCAATAATTTTACCATACACTTTTGCTGCCAAACTGGTCAAGCTTATGGCTCTGTAATTTGCGCAGTCATAACGTGAACCCTTGTTTTTCAACAAAGGCACGATGACTGCGCTATTCCAGTCCCCGGGAACCATTCCCGAGCTCCAACATAAATTGAGGAGCAACAGGAACGCCTCCCGGACACAGGAGCCACCAAGCTTGATCATCTCGGCAGACACCATATCAATGCCTGCTGCCTTACCATTTCTCAAACTTCTTATCGCCCATTCAACTTCATCCATACTGATGCCATCGGAGGACGCCGTCGCCGAATGTTGATCTACTAGACCACATGCGACACCGGCGCCAACCGTAGCATCCGCATACATATCGCCAAAATATTCACTCCATCGGGTTAACACGTCTTGTGTTTGTGTAAGAATGTCTCCACCTTTTGACCTTATTTTATTCATTCTGAAGGCTGACCAACCATCCCGAGACTTCTTCACCTCCCTCCAAAAGAGTTTGGTGTTACCCTCGAAGTTTTTGGTCAGCCTATCTTCTGCACTCATACTTGCTCTATCACGTTTCTCTTTCACTAAGGCCTTGGTGTCATTCTTACATTGCCGATATATTTCCTTCTTCTGTTCAGTCATACTGTCATTCAGATTAAAAAAAGAGACATAGTCCAGCCACGCTTTCTTCTTTTGCTCTACGGAAGCTGCCACTTCCGCATCCCACCATGCATCACCATTTGTGTTTCTATGCTTCTTTGAACTTCCACATACTTCTTTCGCTGTGTCTACCATACTCTATTTCAATACTCTCCAGCATTCTTCAATGTCCGATTGCGGCTGGCTTGCCATCGTCAGCCGTTCTCGGACACCCTCTGCATACTTTTTTCTTACACACTCTTCTTGCAACCTTTCAACCTTTATTCTTTCAAGCCCTCCGAAGTGGACACGCTCTCGCCAGTGCCTCCACTTTCTGAACAGACCACTAAATCTTGCAAAAACGAGATAGTGGTCCGTATCGACTGAGGGGCCCCTGTAGGCTCTTGCGTCCAATATTTTGCTTCGAAGGCGACTGTCTACCAAAATTAAATCTATTATACTTTTCTGTTCATTCCTTCTCCATGTATACATATGGATGTCCTTATGTTGGAAAAATGTGTTTGACACAATAAGGTTTCTCTCCATGCATACATCCGCTATGAGCCTACCTGCGTCGTTCACTCTCTTATCACCAAATGGACCAAGTACGTCCTCATAGTCAGGTCGCTTGGTCCCCACCCATCCGTTCAAATCTCCGCATACAATCACGCGTTCACTGGTTTCTGCCATATCCAGAACTTCCCTAACATTATCCCAAAACTTCTCTAGGTCTGATGCCACCGAGGATCCTACGGGAGCATATGCTACAACCATGAATACCTTGGTGACACCAAGTTTTATACGGACCCAAAGAAGTCTGGGATCATACATTCCGTAATCCTTCACACCTGAGGCCAAGCGAGAGGACAGCAGTACTCCTACCCCCATGCTGGCTCGATCGCTCTGTGGTACACCAGACCACAGAGCCATCCCGCCACCAGGAAGATCGCAGGCGTCGCTGCCCCTTCGCTTGGTCTCTGTTACACAGAGCACGTCTAGCTGTTTGTCCGCCATGACGGATATCAGCTCGTGCAACTTACCTTCCACACGACCTCTTACATTCCACGTGCCCACCCGGCACTCTGCTCTCCTCGACTCGCCTGACTGGGCAAGGCGTGATGGGTGGCGGCCCCCATCGCTGCAACTGCCGAAGTTCGTACCGACGAGGGCGGGTCGGTACGCGTCGCCTCCGGGGGACGCCCTAACCCGCATTGCGGTACGCATTTCGAGAAAAAATGAACTTTCGAAAAATGTCCTTAAAACTGTTACAGCAGGTTAACCTCTTCTTCTCTTTTAAAAGACTGCACGTATCTCCATTTTGTTCACAAATCTCTTTCAAAATAAGAAGGTTCATCATCTTATCTCATCATCTCAGCTTATATATGTGCCACTGTTGGGCTCGAAACTACTCCATAATGGGAGGGTAGTTGACCTACTATACTACGCTGGTCAGACGTGTTGGTATAGGGTCTTGTTTCGAGTTTCTTCTTGTTGTATATGTATTATGTGCATATCATACGCATAAGTCGTCTTTTAAGATATCCACGAATAAAAACGAGAGTGATGATTTTTTTATAAGGTAACCCCTGACACTAAGGCAATAATCCTTGAATTGCGGAGGACTTTAAAAGCATATAATTTAGATCACACAAACTATTGTCCTGCATAGGTCGGTATCTTAACCACTACGTCATCTCTGCTTTTGTTGTATACTTACTTTATCACCACAGGTAAATACTTTACCACAAATAAGTGCCACATCTGCGATGCAATCTTTGTCCCGCGACTGAATCACAATGCATACGCGCATAAAACTCATCGACCCAAAGTTGACATAGAACTATAAATGCCAAAAATTATCGTAAATTATCGCCGTAATACCGCCATATGAGCGACAGAAGAATAAGCAGTAACTCTCATTATATTTCTTCTCACATAAAAATTATATTTTCAGAATCTTTGTGTATGAAAAAGTTCTTTGAAATTCGATTTGAACAATTTTATGATGCGTTTAAAATTATTTTTATAGTCTGTATTTGGCGCTTCGTGTTAGGAATTGAGGCATCAATAAAATAATTTACTCTGACAAATCGTTAGCGCTAATTTGAACTTTATGATCACTTTCTTTAACGATCCTGTATTTTAAAAAGGAAAAGTAATATCTTATATGTAATTTACTGACGTCTTAACTTATTTATTTCACTGTATATTTTCCAGTTTATAAAAAAAACAATAAAAATTTGATTTTACATTTTGAATTACAATTTGTTGTTTGGTGATAGCTACGAATACTACAAATTTTTAGATAGGTCATACGTATCGTTACCCGGTCCCCGGCCTAACCTCATCAGATGTCGTCTCGTCAACAATGACTTTCCCAAAGAGATTTGACGTCAGGCAGGTCATAAATCTACTGTTAATTTTTTTACAATATATATACATACATAGCGTCACGCTTGTTTCTCAGAGGGGTAGACAGAGGCTACGGATTGCCACAAACCAAGATCCCTTCATATCTCGATCGTTTCATTCACACACATCACAGTCCTCATACCTGCTCTATAGTGACGCGTATTCTTTATATAACCTTTCGCCAACACATTTCTAATTTGATCCCAAAAGTATAACAAGTCTTCCCCTTGTCGTCCCATCATCATTAAAATATGTTCGATAGAAAAAATAACATATTGCGCTAACCTTTTAAGTAAGTGGGATAATACAAGGATTTTTTTTTATAAAATCTACATGTATTTTTAAATAAATGCTCCGTTTAGAATATTAAAATTTGTTCATATATTATTAAAATATTGGAACAAAATGAAAACTATTTTAATTTATAACATTATGTAAATGTACATCGAATTTCAATGTGAATAATCAAATGAACATTAACAAAAAGTTAATTCAAATATAACGCTAAATTTTACGATTTGAATCCACGAGTTTTGCTCCTAATGAACTTTCATTTTCTATTTCGTATTCAAATTCAACAAATGAGTGTTTAAATTTGTGATTATTAAAGGTTTTTTTCTGAAATAAACATTATTTTATTTAGTTGTAATAAAACTTAATTTAAAATACTTATTTCAATCGCTACAAATAGTTTTCACACCGTTTGAAAGACTCTCCCTTGCTATAAACTCTTTTTTTTGGCAGACTGGTCTGGACACCCGCCGTTCGGGGTGACAAAAGGTTAGCGCATGGCCCCATAACCCACCATATTCCCTTCTCAATGCTATTGCGTACTAAATCCTTGACGACCGTGATCAGCCCGGCGGGTTACCCTTTCCGGTACCGTACCGGCGGTTATATTTAAACACTGAACAGCACTTGTATTATGTTAACTTATATTACATCTGAATTTAAATCAATAATCTACTATCGGATAATAATATACAGTAACTAAGGCAAGCCGGTAAGAAATTTAGCGGGCTTATCATGTTTTTAAATTATTTATTTTATATAAACTCTTCGTGTGGTGACAGAGTAAAAATACAACCACCCTCTATCTTACTCGTGAGTATCGTAAAAGATAGTTAAGGGATATAATAAGCATATAGCATCAGTATAAAGAGAAGGAAAATTTGAAATAATATCCTATACCAATACGTGTCTGACCAGCTCGATATAGTAGGGCAGTTGCCCTCCCATTGCGGAGGAGGCTCGAATGCGACAGTGAGATATATATGTGGCCTAAAATGATGATGAGATGATGTAAAATTGTATACATATTTTTAAAACTTCATCACTACGCCACCATGTTCTTAACATTTGAAATAAAACTGTTTTTACTAATTCTACGGGATTCTCTACAGGAGTTCTCCCGTGACTATGATTTTTTTTTTCTTTTTATTGCCGGTGGTGGCAAACGAGCCAGCAGCACACCTGATGGTAAGTGACACTGCCGCTTATGGACCCTTGCAATACCAGGGCATAGCTAGGCCGCTGCCTACCGTGAAGAAAGTGCTCTTCTTAAACCTCGTTTAAAAAAGGACATGTCATAGCGCTCGGGAAACACAGCAGCAGGTAGATCATTCCAGATCTTGCATGTACGTGGAAGAAATGATCGTTGAAAACGTACAGTTGACGTCTGTATCGTTTCCAGGTGGAATGGATGAGCCCTGCTGTGGTGTCGAGTGGTACGGTGATAAAATGGTGACGGTGGTACCAAGTCTAACAGTTCCTCAGAGCACTCCCCGTGAAAGAGCCTGTAGAGTACACAGAGAGACTCAAAGTCTCTCCGGCCCTCCAATGACTCCAGTCCTGCCGTGAGATTGGGATCACCGACGATTCGAACAGCACGTCTTTGCAGGGAGTCAAGTGGGTCTAGCTGATATTTGGGCGCGCCTACCCAGAGATGTGAGTAGTACTCCACATGAGGGCGGACTTGTGTTTTATATAGCACAAGACGTTGTCTCGGTGTGAAGTATTGCCTGGCTCTATTCAGGACGCCCAGCTTTCTACTTGCCAATTTGGCTTTGTCCTCCAAATGACTCCCAAACTGGACTTTGCTTGATAGTTCGACGCCGAGGATCCCAATACTCTCGGCAATTTGGAGAGTTACTCCTTGGAACAGAGGCGCCATGACAAACGGGTCCTTTTTTGCAGTGAACGCGCAAACTTGTGTCTTGGTGGGATTGAACTGGACTAAGTTCCGTTCACCCCATTTTGAGGCCCGCCCCAGAGAGCGCTCGACTTCAGACACAAGTTGAGTCCTACTTACCTGTAATATACTCCGAGGGATATTCTGATGCTCGGTATACCGCTCGTCACCCGTGCTGTCATCCGCATAGCAACGCATATTCTCTATAGAGAGCATGTCACTGATATGCAGAATAAACAACGCTGGGGAGAGCACCGAGCCCTGTGGTACTCCAGCGTAATGGTCATGGTATCGGAGCAAGAGCCATCAACGACGACTCTTATATTCATACGATCCAGAAAGCTGGTGATCTATTCACAGAGTCCCTCGGGGATTCCATAAGACGGTAGCTTCGATAGAAGGGCTCCGTGCCTGACCCTATCGAATGCCTTTGCGATATCTAGGCTGAATGCTAGCGCCTCACCCTTGACCTCCAAAGACTCTGCCCAACGGTGTGTTAGGTGCACAAGAAGATCACCAGCCGATCGACCATGGCGAAAGCCGTATTGGCGATCACTGATCTACTGGTGATCATCAAGGTACTGCAGAAGCTGGCGGTTTATGATTTTCTCCATTACTTTGGAGAGCAAGGATGTTATCGGAATCGGCCTGTAATTCGATGGGTCCAACCGTTCTCCTTTTTTAGGGATCGAGTGGACTTGAGCTACCTTCCACGAAGATGGAACCCAATTAGTATCTTAGGAAAGTCGGTATAAGCGCGTGAGGACGGGGATTAACTCAGGGGCGCACGTCTTTAAGACCACTGCAGGGATGCTATCCGGCCCACTCGACTTATGGACGTCTAAAAGCCGCAGCTCTCACCTGACCGCACGCTGCGAGATACGGATTTCAGGTAGAGAGCTATCACACCGCGGTATGGTAGGTGGTGTGGCAGCTCCCACATCCAAAGTCGAGTTACAGGCAAAGAATTGACCTAAAAGATCGACCTTCTCCTTTGCGCTGTTGGCCAGACTGCCATCACTTTTCTGTAGTGGTGGGAGATTGGACCGACAGAAGTTGCCTTGGGCAGCCTTGGCGAGCGACCAAAATGCACGACTCCCAGCGGGATTCTCTAATCGCTCGCCAATTCTGGCAACATGATCTGCTTTGGCTCTGGCGATAGCCTTCTTACTAGATCTAGAAGCGGCGTTAAATTTTTGCTTCACCTCTCTGACGTTCGGGTCTTGACAGTTTTTAGCCCGGTTCCAGGCCCGATATGTGGACTGCTTCTGCCGTGCAGCCGTCCTGCAGGTTTTGTTAAACCAAGGGCGGCTGCGGCCGCCGACGGGTATTTGGGTATTGGGGATAAATAATTCCATCCCCATAATAACTGTTTCGGTATGGCAATCTGCACAAACACCAGGGTCCTCAGAGGTGAAGCAAAGCCGCTTCCATGGGTAGGATGCATAAAACTCGCGAAGTCCATCCTAATCTGCTGACTTATGTTGCCAGACTCTGCGAGTCCCAGTCGCCGTAGAGCGATTAGGCCTCGCAACAGGGGCTCTGGTACGGACTAGGCAGTGGTCAGATGACTCAAGAGGGGTTTCGACCACTACCCAGTATCCTTGCTGGTGTGTAGTCAGCAGAAGATCCAGTAAAGAAGACTCATGGCTCTCAATGTCTGGGACACTGGTGGGCTGTGTCACCAGTTGTGAGAGTCCATAGGCCGAGACCATATTGAAGAGATGTCGACCCTGGAGGTCAGTAGCTCGAGACCCCAACCACTCTTTATGATGAGCGTTGAAGTCTCCAAGAACCACCACCTCCGCTGATGGACACTGCTCCAATATTTCGTCAATCCCCCATTGGACGTTCTCAAATAACTGAGTTGACTCCGAATCACTGCCATGCGACCTGTAGAGGCACGCATAGATGCGGGTAAACCCTCCATAGTCTACGCGCAACCATAAGATAGACAGGTCACTATGTTCGAGGGCCCGAAGGCGGCGATAACAGATATCACCCCGAATGAACACGCACACCCCGGCCTTACGACCGAAGGATTGCTCTAACTCGTAGCCAGGGTAGTTAAGGTACGAAAGATCATTCGCAGCGCCTATCTGTGTCTCCGTTAAAAAGAGCAAGGCAGGTCGCGCCGTCTCGAGATGGTGGTGAACGGCATCGAGATTGATAAGTAAACTCCTGATATTACAAAAATCCACATCAAATGTGGATAAAAGGACTGCCGTAGAAAACCATCTCTTTTTTCTGTCTCTTTTCATTAGGGTTTTTTTTAGAAGAGGAGGAAGGGAGTGTGGATGCATGCAATGAGATTCGGTGGTACCAAAAAAAAGGTGCGGGGCACAGTGAATGGCTGGAGGGTGAGTTTTGTGAGAAACTGACACGAAGCACGCAACGGCCCCCGGTGTCCCCCCGTGCGCAGTCGCCGTAATCCACTCCGGTTTCCTGCTCCAGCACAACGACTACACAACGGAATTTTCACCGGTTGGCGGGACAGCCTCCCAGGGAGGATAATCCTGGGTTTGGGTCACCTGCTGACCGGCAGGTGGCCGGTGGTGACCATTCCCACCAAGTCTCCCTGTACCCCATGTCAGCCTCTCACGCTTAATGCCCCAACCAAGACTTCACTACCGCAAGTTTCAGGCACCACCTGAACCCACCACACGTAAACACACCCAGAAAGTTGGGCTTCCGGCTCTCTCGCTCACCGAACGAAGCGCAGCAGCATATTGCCATTGCTCAAACGTCGATTTTCTGCGAGAGTGTGGTACTACCCCGGACCCCCGGATAAAGAATGAATGCTGTAAAGTATTCAAAACGTCGGGAAATTAAAAACTAAATACAAACGCGATAGAAATCATAAAAATAATTTTATTTCAAATGTGTAATACTGGCGTAAACATCAGAAATCTTTAAGATCTTAAACAACTACGCTATTTGTGCAGTCAGTCAGTCAGTATATGCTTTTATTCGCAGTTTTCTTCTCTTGCAGCATCAACATAAATCACTCAGTCGTCTTTTCACGACAGCTATGAGGAGAGAAATGGTTAGCAGAATTATATTATAAATGTGTCACCGCAGGGAATTAAAATAAAAATGTTAAGAATTTCATAGCTTTTTAATTACGTTTTTACTACGATGATGTTAAGGCTATTTTAGACTCTGTCTATAATCACGGGTAAACTGATCTGCTTCACTAAAATGTAATATTAAAACAGAAAATCAAAACGTGACTGAAACGAGTAGGTATGAAAGAGAGTATTGGTGTAAAGATGTGAAAGGGAATGCTCCGATGGTTCGGACATGTGGAAAGAATGCCGAACGAACGTCTGGTTAAGAAGATATACAACGCGAAAGTGAAAGGATGTAGGTACCGGGGGAGACCGAGACTCACCTACTTAGACCAGATCGGTCATGTACTGAAGGAAGGTGGAGTCCAAGAGTCTCCGAAACCGGCGAGCGTGTATGAAGAGAATTATGAATGTTGAGGAAGCGAGTGAAGTATGCAAGGATAGAGTTCTCTGGCACTCTGTTCTCTCTGCCTACCCTGCAAGGGACATGGCGTGATGGTATGTATGTATGTATGTAAAAATATATAATAAGGAATGTGGTTGCTATATGTAGGGCCATGTTTGCTTAATTGGTAAGACGACAGGAGCAAATCTCCAATAGATACATACATCATACATACATAGCCTCACGCCTGTTTCCCTGAGGGGTAGGCAGAGACTACGGATTGCCACAAACCACGATCCTGACATACCTCCATCGCTTCATTCACACTCATCACAGTCTTCATGCATGCTCTACGATTACGCGTACTCTTAATCTGACCTTTCACTAACACATCTTCAATTTGATCCAGGAAAGTACGACGTGGTCTTCCCCTTGTAATCGTCCCACTCACACTCGCTTTGTATACTTGTTTAGTCAACCTTTCTTCACTCATTCTTTCCACGTGTCCGAACCACCTCAGCATACCCTTTTTTATCTTTGTCACTACTTCTTCATTCATACCGCAGCGCTCTCTTATAACACTATTCCTAATTTTATCTTTCAGACTTACACCACACATACTACGAAGAGCTCTCATCTCTACAGCATTTATGCTACTTTCATGTCTTCCCTGCCAAATCCAGCTTTCACTGCCATACATGAGAGTGGGAACTAATACTCCCTTATGTACAGCTAGGCGTGCCTTGTTAGATACATTCCTACTTTTCATAAAAGCGTACAATGCCCCATTCACTTTATTACCAGCATTTACTCGTCTTTCAACATCTTCATCATTTTTACCATCACTAGTAAACAGTACACCCAAGTATACAAATTCTTTCACCTGTTCCAATCCCTCACCATTTATAAAAATATTACATTCCGTCATACATTTATCCTTTTCAAAGACCATTACTTTCGTCTTACTTACATTTACTTTCATACCTTTTCTTTCAAAAGCATCATGCATAGTAGTTACCATCGCCTGTAAGTCTTCAGCCGACGATGCAAGTAAAACCTGATCATCGGCATAAAGAAGACATTTGACGAGTAACTCATTCATTCTTAAACCACATTCATTATTTTTCAAATCTTGCAAACAGCTATCCATAAATAGGTTAAACAGCCAAGGTGACGCTACACATCCCTGTCTGACACCTTTATCAATGTTAAACCATTCAGTGTAGGACCCGTTTATCCTTACGCAGGCTCTGGAATCCTTATAAATGGATTTCAGCGCCTGAATAAGATGGCCATTTACCCCATACATAGATAGTACCGACCACAGTTCATTCCTCCTCACTTTGTCATAAGCCTTCTCTAAATCAATGAAAGCGCAAAAGACTTTCTGACCTTTAGCCAAAAATTTTTGCGCCATGCATCGTAAAGAGAAAACTTGATCCGTGCAACCCATACTCTTTCGAAAACCCGCTTGTGCATCCCATATTTTCTTTTCGGTCACTTTCACTACTCTTTCAATCAACACTTTCGCATACAGTTTGCCGACAATGCTAAGGAGGCTTATGCCCCTGTAGTTTCTACAATCTTGCCGTGAACCTTTCCCTTTGTAGAGAGGTACAATTACCGCCTGACACCAGTCTATAGGTACTCGGCCATTAGTCCAGCAAAGATTGAAGAGCTGGTATAGGATGTTAGTTGTAATATCTTCTCCAGCCGTCAGCATTTCAACTGTAATCCTGTCGTATCCTGCAGACTTACCCGCTCTCATACCTTTCAATGCATTTGTAATTTCTATCATACTTATGCATTCTCCTTCCTCGAGATCCCTTTCATTCACAAATGATAATTTTTGTGGCTCTTCTCTTTCAAATAAGCTTTCAAAGTATTCCTTCCATCTCTCTAGTATACATTCTTCTCCATACACTGTCCTTCCATATTTATCGCTGATCGAGACTAGCTCTGTATTTTGCGCTTTGCCTCGAGCCGATCTTATGGACTTCCAGAAAATCTTCGAGTTAGTTTGGAAATCCTTCGATAATCTTCTATCGTACTCGTCTTCTTGATCTTCTTTCTTTCTTCTAACAATTTCTTTCACATCTCTTTTTTTTCTCTTATATTCTTCTTTGGCTATATCTATGTCTTCATTCGTTGCTTTCTTCATTCTCTCATTGGCTCTGACAGCAAGCCAATCTACCCAGGCTTTCTTCTTCTCACGAACTACACTCTGCACATCTTTATCCCACCATATATTCTTCACCTTGTTTACTTTCATTCTTCTAGTCACACCACATATTTCTGTAGCAACATTTACCACCTGTTTTTTAAAAGTCTTCCATAATTCTTCCATACTACAAATATCAGCCGCATGAAAAAACTTTTCCTTTAGTTTACTTTTGTATTTATCTCTAACATACTCATCTTGCAAATTTTCTACTTTTATTCTTTCTAGCACACTTTTCGGGTTATGTATCCGGTTTCGCCACGTTTTCATAAGACCACTTATTCTAGTCATTACTAGAAAGTGGTCTGTATGAATACCAATACCGCGATATACCCTAGTGTCTAGTACTTTCTTTCTAAGCCTTTCATCTACTATTACAAAATCAATTATACTCTTTCTTACATTCTTTGCTTCACGTGTATACATATGGATCTTTTTGTGCTCAAACATAGTGTTTGTAACACAAAGATTCCATTCCAAGCACACTTCTAGCAGACTTCGACCATTTTCATTCACGCTTTCATCACCAAACCTTCCTAAAACCTTTTCAAATCCTTCTCTGCTTACTCCTACCCATCCATTAAAATCCCCTAACAAAATCAACCTTTCATTCAAATTACATAATCTCAAAACATCCCGCAGTTCCTCCCAAAATTTCTCTCTTGCATCCTGTTCACATTTATTGTTATGTAATCCCACGTTCACAGGAGCATATACTCCCACAACAAAAATACGAGTCAGACCTACTTTCATCCTTATCCATACTAATCTAGCATTCACACAATCATACTCTTTCACACATTGAGCCATTCGAGGAGAAAGAAGGAGACCAACTCCCTGACAGGCTCTACTAGTCATTGGTACCCCGGACCAGTACGCCGTGTAAGGTCCATGACTAGTAATCTCACATCCCTTTCGCTTCGTCTCATTCACACAGAGAATATCAATCTTTTTATCATCCATCATTTGACATACCTCATTTAATTTCTCTTTCATTCCTCCTCCTACATTTAGCGTGGCAAAGCGGCACTCCGTAGACCGCTTTTCGCCCTCATTGGGAACGAGACGTGAAGGGTTGCGAGCCGCATCGCCGTCATTTGGAATTTTAAATTTTTTAGTATAATTCATAGCATTCCCACGAGTATTAGGGTATTAAACGGTCCACCCCCACAGTGCCCTTGTGTAGAGGTAAGATGGAATTTCTGCTGTGCCCTGTGACCACCAACACATGCACCCAAGTTCAAATCTCAATTATGAGAATAATTTTTCATTCGTAATCAAGTTTTTATAAATAATCTAGCATTTTAAATGCAAAATTTCAGTAATTTACATAATGCGGATCATATCATCGTTTAATACAACTCTAAATGAAAAGTTAGAGTATTAAATCGGTACAATGTATAAAAGTTTTCCGATTTATGGTAGACGTCTTCCGCAAGGTCGACAATACGACATACAATTTAGCAACTGTAGAATATAAAATTCAGCCTCTTGCACGTGTATGTACCAATACGACAAATATGCAAGATAAAGGAAAACTCGAAATAAAACCGTATACCAACCCGTCTGATCAGCGTGGTGTAGAAGGTCAATTTCCTTCCAATTGAGGAGGAGATTGGAGTCCAATAGTGGGATGCATATTAGTTGAGAAGATGCCAAGTGTCGCAGTTTCGATTCCTACGTGGACAATTTAGAAATTGCAGTTTTGCATTTAATTGTATTTTATGTCCGTTAGATTAAGTGTTTATAAATTCGCCCGCAATTTAAGGATTAGTTCCTTAGTGCAGAATGTTTTCAAAAATAACAAATAAAAAATTAGACCAAGCAAAAATTTTATTAAATATACATATTTCTTAATACTTAGCATAAGGTCTAAAAGTCTACGCAGTTACAAAGCAGTAATAGGGGAACTTGTGAAATATTAAAGCCATTAAAATGTATGTTTACAAAATCAAATTGCTTTTACCAAATTATTCCCTGGAGCGGTATTGTCGAAAAATCAGAACAACTTGTTGCAAGCATTAAATGACCGATTCGGTGAAAAAAAATTCATTTGTGCACCGCCCAGAAGTATGGAGGCCATTACATTTATTTAAACAACAATAAGCGCAGAAGAGGTTTTAAATTACATAATTTATGCAAATTTAAGTTTTCTTAGCGATAAAAAAAAATTGAAAAGACACCTTGAAAGATATTTAAATTTCCAACGAAAGGCGGATAAAAAGGCCTACAATTTCATATTTATGAAGGAGAATCCTAAATTGAGGCATTGTGAACGAAATACACCGCGATTTACTTGTCAATCATTACATGAATTATATATATATTTCTTTTTTCTGTGCAATTTTCTGAGTTACCGTCATTTGGCAATGGGTTGTTCGTAAAAGAATATAAATGTATGAAAGGCATGCACTTAAAATTCCATTGTGATGTATTATCTTTCTTTTTTACAGTGTCAGTAATTCGGTTGTGTTCAACCAATTAAGTTAATTTATTATATGTTTTAATTTATACGAATAACTAAATGAAGATAATTCAGTTCGCCATTTTTTTTATATATACACTAAAGTGACTAAGAACACACTCTTTGTATTGCTGGGGACATTATAAACATATACTGGCATAAACAACACTTAAATTTGTAGGAATTGAACTAATGTCACCTGGCATACTCATCATTCTCCTACTCTTATCCCAATTACTTGGGGTCGATACAATATGTACTCTTCTTTCATAGTACATATTGTAGAAATTATTGGCAATAGTTTTATGACCGGCCGCCTGCCTAACGTCAACCTTCTTTAGGAATGTAATTGTTGACCAAACGGCATCAGATGGGGTTGGCCCTGGTCGTTAGGTATAAGGCTCTTAGTCGTCTTTTACGACATCCACGAGCAAACTAAAACTAAGGGTTGATAGTATTCGAAGCCGTTACCACACAGCACCTCACCTGGCATAATACTATGTCCGTATATTAACCGTCATGCCAGCCAGTGCAGTCCTTCATCAAAATATGAAAAAAAATTCAGTCACATTTAAAAAAAAAATAATAAAACTATTTTTTACAATGACTATAAGCATTGGGGGTAAACACTATTGGGTACAGTAGCAATAGTGTCTTGCTTCCCTTTTTTTTTTTTTTTTTTTTTATTGTTCTAAGTCATCATGAACTTAGTCTAAATTACCCCTGACTTGATCAGGGACCTAAATTAGTTGTAATAATTTATTATCAGTTACAATAAAAGGTAGAAAACAAATTGAAAGAATACATAGTGACATTATAAGAATTAAAATAAATTTAACAAGGAAATATGAAAAATAATTATGCTAAGAGAGAAGTAATAAAGTAGTTAAAATTAACAGCACTTAATAGGATAATGAAACTATTTAGATATAGAAAAAACAAGTACTACTTGTTGATACTTATTATCAGGAATCTTAGTTAGTTGAGGAAATGAATTAACAATATATGTACATTTGGTTTTAGAAAAGGATAGTGCTAGTGACATAAGAAAGGTATGAGAAGTTAGAGAGAATACATAGTGACATTATAAGGATGGGGTAACAAAAGTAAAAACTATAAGTTTAATCATGAAACACTTAAAGTAATTATACAAAGGAAGTAAAAAGTAGCTAATTGTAAGATATAAAAGAGGAAGTTAAACAGTACTTGAAATTATACTAAACTACATATGTAGATGTACCCTTTAGATATCGGAGAAAATAACCTGTATATACAATATAAAATATTAAAACTTACACTATTCTCGCGTCTATGAATTTATGTAATTAAATAAATGATAAGCTTAACCTATGTTATTCAAAAGTGATTGATAATATTTTTTTTCCACTTTTACATAATATGTATAAAAAATTCATTTGCTGTGTGGTGGCGGCTACAAATACTACCACTCCTGCTCGTGGGTGTTGTAAAAGACGACTAAGAGTTTGATGTCGACCTGGGCCAACTCTACCTGATTCTGTCTGGTCAACAATTACATTCCTAAGGAGGATTGACGTCAGGCAGTCGGCCGATTATAAAACTATTGCCAATAACTTTAACAATATGTACGATGGAAAGGGTACTTATTGCGTCGACCATATGTAAATGGGGTAAGAGAAGAATAATGATATATAAAATATCTTTACAATACACACTTAGTTTTATTAACTCTATAAATAGATTTTCTAGAGATTGTTGCAATATTATAATATAATGTTTGTTGCAATCGCACCAAATAAAACCTTTATATTTTTTACATAAAACACTTCAAACGAATCTTTCAAAACATATTACATACGTAATTACATAGAAAATTATATTTATTAAGGCAAATTGTAGCATTTTTCATTTTAATAACGAAATTAATCACGTAAGCTCTGTGATTAACTTTTATCATAATATATAATTAGATGTGTATTAATTAAGTTGTCGGCATGCGACTGTTAATTAACTAAGTAAATATTATAAGTAATTAAATCAGTAAAGAGCAAATATGCGCTGATCCTTATATTACCTTCAGGAATCTGGGAGGTAATAACAATAATTAATATATTTATATACGTATATGATTGGTGAATGATTGTGCTGTGTGGTAGCGGCTACAAATACTACCAACCTTTACTTTGCTCGTGAATGTCGTAACAACTAAGAGCCTTATAACGACCTGGGCCAACTCCATCTGTTGCCGTTTGGTCAACAATTACATTCCCAAGGAGGGTTAACATCTGGCAGGCGGCCGATCATAAAACTATTGGCAATAACTTTTACAATATTTACAATGAAAGAATAGTAGATATTGCATCGACCCCAAATAATTGGGATAAGAGTAGGAGAATGATGATGTCTTGAAAAATTACTTAGAGATTTGTTATATTTGATTCTATCTGGTTTATAGTTATATTTCAAGGAAGATTGACATCAGGCAGGCGGTTGTTAAACTATTGGATATTTCTTATAATATGCACGATGGAAACAGATTAGGTACATATTGCGTTGACCTCAACTAATTGGGATAATAGGAGATTCATGATGATTATGATATGTGTTATTAAAGTGCGCGATGCGGTTGGTTAGAGGACCACACGCCAGAGATGGTACCCATTGGGTGGGTCAATATTTCGGAGATGATACCCGAAACAGTAACCCACAGGGCGAGCCATCGAAAACTAGTGGATCACTCACATACCGACGGAGAGGTTGTGTACGGTAGGTCATGCAGTTTCATACCATCCCTTGTATTACCTCAGATGGTTTTAGTGTGACTGAACCATAGCCTGTTTCCAAAAAAAAGAGATCCGCAGTTAACACTTCTCTCACCGTAGACGATTTCAGTGATAGTGACAAGATCATAGCCTACAAAAAAGTGTCAGAGAAACCAAATACTATAATTTAAAACTTAAAAATAAAGAGACTATTTATTGTGTGTTATTTATTGCCGAACGAACGTCTGGTTAAGAAGATATACAATGCGAAAGTGGAAGGAAGTGTAGGTACCGGGGGAGACCGAGACTAACCTACCTGGACTAGATTGGTCACGTGCTGTAAGAAGGTGGAGTCAAGAGTCTCCGAAACCGGCGAGCATGTATGAAGAGAATTATGAATGTTGAGGAAGCGAGTGAAGTATACAAGGATAGAGTTCTCTTGCACTCTGTTCTCTCTGCCTACCCTGCAAGGGATATGGCGTGATGATATGTATGTATGTATGTATGTATGTATTTATTGTATTAATTAGACTAGCCTATTACCCTACGTAAGGGCACGAATTAAGAATATATTTAGCCATCATTCTTTCCGACCACTTATCAATGCATCGTCCCCTAATGTGCTTTGTAATTTTCGTCTGCTTTTTGCAGCGACTACCATAAGAACAAATTACACATAGACTCAAAGTAACAATAGATGGGTCGCATAAAGTATTATCTTGTGTGGGAACGGTACTCGTGACCCAACCACTACACCATTTGTGCAGTTAACTTGAACGACGTTAATGTTACCTAAGGGGTAATACAAGCTGCGAATGATGGTCTATGACTGTTATTGTCCCATTTACTCCCCTGAGGGGAGGAGATGTTTGTAACGATACACAAGACGGGCACAATGCTTCATTTATGATCAAAGCTTGAGATAATACAGGTCGACCTCTGTGTACTTATAATGACTTAATCATTCTCTAGCCGATGCTATCTACTTAAATGGATTGTGGAGGGCCGCATTGGGTTTATAGTTATGGTAAATTAAAATTATAAAATCAAAATAACAGTTAACATTTACGCAAATATTACATATATGAAATATATGATTGCACAGACGGCGTAGTGGTTAAGATGCCGACCTTCTGTGCCAGTGTCATGGGTTCGATTACCAAGCAAGACAATATTTTGTGCGATTTAAAAAGTGTTGTTCTGTGTCTGGGTGTAACTTGTCTACGCTAATGGCATGTTTGTAAAGTCAATAGCGGTAGGAACACGCTTTTGACAGTTCTCAGTCTACAGCCGAGGGCTGGTCCGTTCGGGGTAGTCCCACAATCTCGCAGAACACCGACGTCTGAGTGACGGCAACGAGCTATTGCGCTTCGTTCGGTGAGCGAGAGAGTAGGAAGCCCAACTGGGTTTATTACGAATTTTATCGCGTTTTAAATTATAAACTCATAATATTTTTTGTCTTTTACGCAATTATACATATGAAATTAATTTTCTTTTTCATAATCATCTCTTACGATATCTTTGCTAAAGGAACAGCTTATGATATTTTGTTATTGTACTCCATTACCGTATAGGCAATGACAATTTTTACTAAAATTTGCTATTGCGCTTTGTTTGGTCACCGTAAAAGTCGAAGAACCAAACCCCACCCCATATAATTAAAGCCTATACCAAGATCTGAAGGGCGTATAGAAAGGTTAATTTTCCATCTGTTGTGAATGATCAGCAGTGAGACGTATATGAGCTACAATTATGAATAAAAAAATTAAAATATCTTCTAAATTCGTCCCTGAACGCGGTCGTGCGTCGCCTCGCATTAGTTCCGTACGTTTCTTCGTCCGCGTGTCACGATCTTTTGTAATGGTCATCTTTGTACAGTTTTTACATAATTATGTACCTCTCTAATTGGCTGCGAATATATTATAGCGTAAGAAAAAGTTTTAGTGAAATTTGTATCCTTTATTAACTCACGACATCTATACTTAAAGAGATAGACAGAGATGTCAATTGCGATAAAGTTATAACTATGACAGAAAAATTAAAAAGTAAACGTCTGACGTGGTATGGACTTGCAATGAAAATTTTAAGTATGAATATAACAGATAGATGGATTACATTTAAGAGTCATCATCAATCTCCTACTCTTATCACAATTATTTGGGGTCGATTTAATATATACTCGTCTTTCATAGTACATATTGTAAAAGTTATCGGCAATAGTTTCATAACCGGCCGTCTGCCAGATGTCAACCCTCCTTGGGAATGTAATTGTTGATCAAACGACATGAGATAGAGTTGACCCAGGTCATCAATTACATTTAAGAGTATAGAATGAAAATGAATATAGTGATTATGAAGTTGCTAGTTTTTTTTAAAGACAGCCCCAATTAATGAATAAATCTATATATTTCGGGGGACTTTACAATCATACAATTAACGGACTTAAATTTCCCAGACTTGGAGAAATCATTTTTGAACTCAAAACTTATTTAGCGGCGTTGTGCACCTTTTTGGGATGGGTAAAAAAATGTTAAACTCGCGTCAGGACACGTGACCTGATCGAAAATTCGTAAGACGGAGGGAGAGTAGACTTTAGGAGACGAAGTAATAATATAACATGTGAAAGATATAATATAATATATTTAATATGTGTATTTATTGTATGGTCACACCCACACATACTCCCTGGGGCACGCTTTTTGTTTTTTTTGTATTTGTTTCATTTTTTCATAGGTTTAAGTTTTCACTTCTGTCGGCTGTCCTCGTGAGTGCTTTGTGTTTTTTGGATTGCACAAAGTGTTGTCTTGCGTATGGATCCTAAAATACTTAGTATGCAAAGCCAGTACTCAGAATACTGTGCTATATGTGCAGACAAGATTTTTGGAGTCAGATTATGGCATCATTTACATAGTCAATAATCCATCATAATCTAGCATGGAGATGAATATTTTAGAGAAACATCCTCTATCTATCTGCCTTGCAAGTAGACGTTTATCAGTTTCTGGATGGTGATGGAGAAAGAATATAATTCACCACTCCCTTTCTTACCTGTGGACAATAAAAGACTAAGAAATATAAAAAACAAGCAAGAAAAGCATAAGTTGAAATATTTTTTTATACTAACACGTCTGACCAGCATGGTATAGCAGGTTGATTCCTCTCTCAGGGTCTTCCCTGCCAATCTGTTCAAGCCCAGGACCACTCTGTGGAGGAGGCTGAAGCCTAGAACGTATATGAACTAAAATGATGATAATGAGTGATCTGGTAGAGGTACCGGACCGTGGAGGGACTGTGGAGGCGGTTGCGCCGCATCTCCACCGCTAGATTAATAGAAGGCAGGGCAGCCTATGCTTTAGGATGGTGCAGGTGCTTACCGGACATGGGGTCTTCGGTAAGTACCTGCATAGAATTGGAAGAGAAGGGACCCCAGGATGTCACGAGTGTGGCGCGCCATTAGACGATGTGCGTCACACTCTGGAGGTATGCTCCGCCTGGGGTCCCCAGTGCCACGTCCTGACGGTGGTCATTGGGAGAGACCTGTCGCTGTCAAACATCATCTCGAAGATGCTTGACAGCGACAGGTGCTGGTCGTCGATGGCCTCCTTTTGTGAGGCCATCATGGAAAGGAAGGAGGCCGCGGAGCGTAAACGCGAGGCGCTTGCGTCCGCTGACTCACTCCGCCGCCGGTGACCGGGGAGGAGGAGGCGCCGTTATGTGCACCTCCTTCCACCGCCTTAAGGTTTGACAGGACGTGGCCAGAAGGCCAAGCGTTGGGGTGCCGGGGATCGAATGTCAGTAGACGATCTCTCCGGCGCCCCGTAAAAGGGCGGAAGGGGCCGCTGTGGTTTTAGTGGGTATTCTGGTCGGGCAGCTGACCGGCGAGTCCCACACTCCCCCCCGTCTATCACCAGCGGGGGATAGCGCGTAAATGCGTTTCCTCAGCGAAAAAAAAAATAAGATGTAACAGAGCACTCACTGCAGGATACAATGCTAAATAATTGCTGCACTCGCCAAATCGTCAGTGCTTGCACATCAGTGTTCGTTTCATTGTCCTATTATAAAAGTTCTTCTCTGAAGCTTTTTAAAAAATAAAAGTTATTTTAAATATAACTCTTAAGATACCCATCGAAAGTGAAGTGGAGCGGGTCCCTTCACTCCAAGGTGGTCGAGAGTAATGATGACTGCTTAACTTGTGACCGGGTATCACTTGTGGATCAGGTCCAGCCATAATATTTCATATTATATTTAAGAAATTTTTTATATGTTAGTTCGAAGGACATCATACTGGAGCTAATACTTATTAAATATATTTTATAGTACCTTATGTAAAAGAAGTCAGTAAAAGAAATAAAAATATTAATTAAACAGGCCAGCTGAGACTCTTTCTTACCTTGCCTTGGGCCTTCTTAGTGACAGTCGCGTTCCGATACGATGATTAATTGGATTACTTTAAGTTAAAATATTAAAATTAACTTTATACATAAATAAATAAATTTTAACATTTAATTTTTACGCATTTGAGGATGCCTCGTTTAGTTGCGAAACACGTGTCGAATATATTATTATTCGAAGTTCTGCGGAATATTGCAAGTTGAAGTTCCGGGGGCTAATCATCACAGGAGTAAGATTACCTTATATCCTATTCCACCATGATCCCATCCCGTATTCCTTCCTTTCTTAATTTATGCGGTATTAATTAACCGTGAGTAGGGGGTCTTCTTTCCTTTCCTACATTTTAAAATTTATTTGTCACAGATTTCCATGCCGCGATTCAGACATCAATTAAAATAGTTTTTTACTGAATTCACAAATTAATGTTTGACTTGACTGCACAGATGGCGTAGTGGTTAAGATACCGAACTTCCGTGCCAGTGCTGTAGGTTCAATACCTACGCAGGACAACACTTTGTGCGTTCCACAAAATGTTGCTCTGAGTCTGTGTCGTGGGTCGACGTTAATTGCATGTTTGTAAAGTTCCCCGCAATACAAAAATTATTTCTTTAATGCAGAGTGGTGTCCTTTATGGCCACCGAAGACAAAGATCGGGTACCGGTGGCCCGCTCGCACGGCGAAGAGAAGAGTTTTGCATGGTGAGTCTATGGGGTCACGTGTCGCCTCTTCCGTCGCCCCGGATCGATCGAGCGGGGCGAGACCAAATCCATAGTCCACCGCAAAATAAAAAAAAAGGATGGTGTCCTTTATAAAAAAAAAAAAAATAGTAGTACTATATTGCTTGCTCAGAAGAATAGTGACACATTTCAAAATAGCAAAACTTTTCAGGATGCGGCACCGATGACAGCGACGAGGTCACGGCGCTGCCCATTTCAGCCCGAACATACCTCGAGCGTATGTTGCGCCGTGTCAAATTTAAATTCATTTATTATGCATAAACCCTGCGAGGGCACTTACATATTGTCATTTTTTTACATTTAAAGTTAATCTAATAAACTACCACCGGATCGGAATGAGACCGCTACTGAGAAGATCCGGCAAGAAACGCAGCGGGTTTGTCTAATTATATTTTATCTATGTTATTATATTTTTTTTCATTTTTTAGTGCTTCAGTGCGATGCCCTTCGAACGCAATAGTTAAAATACAATAAAAAAAGACCATGGATGGACCGGATCCCACAAGCGACACCCGATCACGAGTTAACTACTAGAGCAGCCATCACTCCCCTCAACTACCTTGGATGGAAGGGAGAGACCCGCTCCACGCAGCTACCGCAAGCGGACCTTTTAGTGAGCATGACCAATACCATGTACTATAAATGCAAAAAAGTCAAAATTCGTCTACTATCTCTTAGATAAGCCGAGATTTTATATTAACCTTTTTTACAGAGTCTGTTCTTGACAGCCCTTTTAAACTTGTTTACAGTCATATCTCGGATATCTTTTGGTAATTCATTATAGAAGCGTATACATTGCCCCATGAATGACCTATTAATTCTTTTAAGTCGCGTACTGTGTACTACTAATTTGTCCTTATTTCGAGTATTCACACAATGAATGTCACAATATCTTTCAAAGTTACTGAAATTTCTTTTTACATACAAAACATTTTCGTATATATATTGGGATACAACAGTCAGAATATTCACCTCTTTGAATTTCTCTCGAAGTTAAACTCTTGGGCCTAAATTATAAATTGCGCGGACAGCCCTTTTTTGCAGAACAAAGATACTACTCAAATCCGCGGAGCATCCCCACAGCAATATGCCGTAAGACATAAGACTTTGAAAATAAGAGAAGTAAACTATTCTAGCTGTTTCAATATCGGTCAATACTCGAATTTTTTTGACCGCATAAGCCGCTGAGCTGAGCCTGCTTGACAATTTTTCAATATGAGGGCCCCATTGGAGTCTAGCATCTATAGTGATGCCTAGAAAAACGGTTGATTCCACAAGGTCTAGAGCCTCACCATTCATTTAAACATTGGTTCCCACTTGTCTTACATTCCATGTGGTAAATTGAATACATTTTGTTTTATTCTCATTAAGAACTAGATTAAATTATTTGTGTTGAACCAATGAACAACGTTAGACAGTGCGTTGTTCACATCGTCAAAATTAAGCTTTTCTCTTTTAATTTTAAATAACAAAGATGTGTCATCTGCGAACAACATAATGTTTTGATTGTCTCCTATATAGTAGGGTAAGTCATTAATATATACAAGGAACAGAAATGGCCCCAGAATGGACCCTTGCGGAACGCCCATTTCAATAACAGAACCAGATGATCGTGCACCATTAATATCGACCCTCTGAATTATGTTGCTTAGGTAAGAAATTAAAAGCTCAAGAGCGTTATTCCTGACCGCATAGTGATATAATTTTCTGATAAGGGTTTCATGGTGCACACAATCAAAAGTGTCCTCGTCACTACTGCAATGGTGGCAGGATGGAGTCTACTCCCTCCACAAGACCGTGTGCAGGTACTTGCCGAAGCAACCGTGCCCCGACAAGACCTGCACCAACCGGAAGGAAAGCACTCCCGCCGCTCCATCCACTCCATCAGTACGGGCTGGAGGGCCTCGACGGTAACAACACGGTATCTAGGCCTCTCCAGCCGCGTAGCCCAACAGGCGATGACATCTCGGCGGGCATCCTCGCGCCAGGTGGCTATCTCGTCAGACGATGGGGAGCCACCCTCGTCGCGCACTGAGGTAACCCGCCGGTAGAGGTCGGAGAGCATCCCCGCCTCTAGGTCCCACGGGGGTGTCCCGGCCAATAGGCATGCCGCCTCTGTCGACACCGTGCGGTATCCGCAAATAGCTCTGACCGCCATGGCTCTCTGTGGCTTCCACAGAACAGCCCTGAGCTGGGCGTTCAGAGCCCTCGCCCACACGGTTACATGGCCATTGAGCGGATCACCCCCGCATAGAGGCGCCGGCCCTCGAAACTGGGTCCGCCCACATTCGGCATGAGCCGCGATAGGGCGGACGCCGCGCCGACCAGCCGGGGAGCAATCCTGCGGAAATGCTCCCGGAACCACCAACGTCCATCGAGCACCAGACCCAAATACTTCATATGGGCCTGGATACTGATGTGGATGGAGTTGACGACTAATAATATAACATTAACAACTCTCCACCATCAAAATTTGAAATATAATGAAAATTGTAATTTTTAGAGTTGTGACACTATTCTTCTGGACAAGCGATATGTATCTATTAATTGTATATCTAAAGGTTCTTCAGGATATAAAGATTCAATAGTATACAAACAGCCTTTACAAAAATATACCATACTTCCATATATATATTTCGTCCTATAATAACTAAGAAAGAGCATTAATCTATTACCGGAATCTTTAAGAGTCATCAACATCAAGGTCGACCAATTTCAAATCGATTTGATACAATCTATCGAGACATATGCGATCTGTATCGAGATCACGAATTGACCCCACAGTTCAATAGATTACCTATCATATTATTGTGTTTAAAGAATAGGCCGTATTTAATGAAAATTTAGCTGGTAATAGCTAAAGCATCTATTATATCTATTCATAGATATCTAATGTTAAATTTTTTTTCCGTGTGGTGACGGAGTAAGAATACTATTCACCACCCCATATCTTACCCGTGGGTGATCGTACGAGACGACTAAGGGATATAAAATGTATATAACATCTATGCGAGAGAAGGAAAACTCGAAATAAAACCCTATACCAATACGTCTGACCAGCGCGGTATAGTAGGTTAATTTCTCTCCCATTACGGAGGAGGCCCGAGCCCAAAACTGGGACATTTATGGGCCGTGATGATGATGATAATGAATGTTCAAATTAGACTTTTATACTTAGGGAATAATGTTATAATTACCATTTAAGACATATAGGTTTTTTAGAAGAATAAACATCATCATTTTAGCTCATATATGTCCCACTGTTGGACTCGAGCCTCCTCCGTAATGGGAGTGAAATTGACCTACTATACCATGCTGGTTAGACATGTTGATATAGGGTTTTGTTTCGAGTTTTCCTTCTCTTGCAAATATGTTACTTATATCCCTTTTGAATCATTTAGCCGTCTCTTACGATCACCCACAGGTAAAATAGGGTGTGGTGATTTGTATTCTAACTCCGTCACCACACGGATAGAAAAATACTGTTGCCCAATCTCTTCATCATCTCAGCTTATATATTTCGGGTAGATAGCACACGTCTCCTTAAAGACGAAAATATAATATGATGCGAGAATTGAATGTCCTACAAAAGTTCACAGTGGTGTAACTGGCAGCACGATTGGAATGAATTTCCAATAGATGAGGGTTCGAATCTCACTTGTGAAAATAATTTTTCGCTCGTAATCGGGTTTTTATAAAAAGTTGGTATATGATTTTGTTTCGAATTTTACTGATTTGTGATTATCATTTCCTATTAAACAATATAGTTATAAGTTAAAAGTCTTAGATTGTTAAAACACCTTATGAAATAGTACATAATAGTCAATGGAGGACGTCCATTTTGAGTAATAGTGTTGCCGAACAGAGTGGTGAGGGGGGCGGGGGGCGCGTCGGCAAAAAAACTCACATAATAAGAGTACCTCAAGATAGATAAGTGCGGTCAATGTTGGGTATGGAGTACGGTCAGCAAAAATATCTTTCTATTTCTTGTGGAACAAGAAAAATATTGAAATTTTAAGAAGACATACTTCGCCGTACATTTTTATGTAATAAGAGGTGACTTTAAACTATTTATGGGAGCCTTTACTATGGGGATATACCCACCTCAATCCATCTGAGGGGGCAGAAGAAAGGCACATGGCCCCATAATCTACCTTATTCCACCCTCATCGCCATTGGTCTGACCATTAATACCGATTCCTTGGCTTCGGTGTCCGAACCCCACGCAAGGCAAGATGTACCTAAAATTTCATGGATAAGGGCATTACTATAAAACAAAAAGCACAATATCATACCTGATCCTGAAACTATAAAATTAAAAGTGATTAATTTCACACAGGCAGATTAACAATACAATGATAATAATACAGACAGAGTAAAAATACAATAGTACTTTGCTTTCTTTTTTCCGTGTGGTGACGGAGTAAGAATTCTATTCACCACCCCATATCATACCCATGGGTGATCGTACGAGACGACTAAGGGATATAAAATGCATATAACATCTATGCGAGAAAAGGAAAACCTGAAACAAAACCCTATACCAACACGTTTGACCAGCGCGGTGTAGTAGGTTAGTTTTCCTCCCATTACGAAGGAGGCCAGAGCCCAACAGTGGGACATTTATTGGCTGTGATGATGATGACTTTGTGTTCGTAAAATACTACGAAGGGCAAGAAGATTACAAGAGAAAAAATCGAAATAATACCCTATACCAATTCGTTTGAAAAGCGTAATATAATGTTCCCTCTCATCACAAAGGAGGCTTAAGCTGTGGGCTTTATGGCTATAGTTAAAATGATGGTAGTTTCATGTATTATACTCACGTGAAAATTAAAGTAGGTGCTCATTATACTTCCTCATAACCTTCTATCTCAAAATCAAATATATAGAAACAGCCACTTTACTAGATTATAGATTACCCGTGTGGTGACGGAGTAAGAATACAATTTACTACCTCATATCTTACCCGTGGGTGATCGTAAGAGACGACTTAGGGATACAAAACGCATATAATACGAGTATCTATGCAAGAGAGTGTAAACTCAAAATGAAACCCTATACTAACACGTCTGACCAGCGTGGTATAGTAGGTCAATTGCCCTCCCAATATGGAGGAGGTTTGAGTCCAACAATGGGATATTTATAGGCTAAGATTCATCATCTGACTATGATAATGACTTTACTAGATTAAAAAAAAATATAATGTAATACTTTCAGTAGATACACTATAGCTGCAGTTACTGTCCATTTGCTGGCAGTTTGAATTAAATAATTTATTTTTCGATCTCGATAACTAATCATACTTACAGAATTTTAAAATTAACCGTTTTGGAATAAACTTCTTTTAAAAACAAATAGTTTTTAGTATTTGTCCTTATATAACAGAATTATGACCAACGAAAAAAAGGGAACATCAAAATAAACACCATTGGATATAGACATACTTCATATTATTATTAAGATAGGTTTGGTAATATTTTTATAAACACATCAATAAGCTGTGTGGTAGC
This sequence comes from Lymantria monacha, assembly GCA_905163515.2. Taxonomy (NCBI): domain Eukaryota; kingdom Metazoa; phylum Arthropoda; class Insecta; order Lepidoptera; family Erebidae; genus Lymantria; species Lymantria monacha. The sequence goes on along the minus strand of LR991098.1, from coordinate 29,332,827 downwards.
AGCTACGAATACAAGCAACCCTTACTTTGCTCGTGGATGTCGTAAAAGACGACTAAGAGCCTCATAACGACCTAGGCCAACTCCATCTGATGCTGTTTGGTCAATAATTACACTCCCTAGCAGTGTTGACGTCTGGTGGCCACCGAAGACAAAGATCGGGTACCGGTGGCCCGTTCGCACAGCAAAGAGAGGAGTTTGCATGGTGTGTCTATAAGGTCACGCGCCGCCTCTTCCATCATCCCGGACCAATTTGGCGGGGCGAGACGCATCCATAGCCCACTGCAAAAAAAAAAAGGGTTAACGTCTGGCAGGCAGGCGGTCAAAAAATTATTGCCAATATCTTTTACAGTATGTACTCTGAAAGAAGAGTACATATTGTATCGACTTCAAGTAATTGGGATAAAAGTAGGAGAATGATGATCAATAAGAAGTAAATTCTTATATCACGGGAAGACTTCCCACACAGACAATTAACGGAAATAAATTACATCAAAATTCGTAACAATTATTTATTTATCAAAAACAGTATTAGGTACTAATACGAACCCACGACAAATGGCACGAAAGCTCGGAATTAAATACCACTCCTCCAGTTCTACACTCAAGTATTGTATTCCTGTATTCTTAAACCACATCGTCATCAGCATCTCAGCTCATATATTTCGCATTACTAAGTTTAAGTCTCCTTCAAAATAGGAGAAAATTTTACCTACTTTACCAGAGTGGTCAGATTAGTTGATTTAGTGTTTTATTTTAAGATTTTCTTCTCTTTCATAGATGTTATCTGCATATTGTATGCTTCAACCCTGTTTTACTACACTTACAGGCAAGATATGGAAAAATGTATTCTTACTCCATCACCATACGAAAAAAGTCAACACATAGATAAGTCACCACATAAAAAAAAAAACAGGCATTCATGGGGACTGCCGATAGAAGTGAAAGCTATTAACTTGAGACTAATTGAAATTATGTGCAAATGTTTGTTTTATTTATTTATCAAAACATATTATTTGTTGAGCAATCCCAGAACAAAATATAAATACAAATTGTTTGATATAATAATTAATATACAATTATCTTAATTATACGTGGTATTACTAATTTCAATGAACTTAAATTTTAACATTATTTTTATCATTTTCATCATTAATTTCGACAATACTTAGAAAGGTTAAATATTAAAAATACAATTAAAAATAAATAATGCCATACTTTTAAATGCAAATATTGATATGAATATTGAAAATATTTGAAAATAAATTCTTTATTTTTATTATTCATTTATCTATATAAAAACATTAAAATGTTCAATACTCACTTTTATATTGAACAGTAATTCTTTAATTAAACGATTACAATAACACCCAAACTATAAAACCACTTAAATAAAAACGATGAACTTTCCACGTTGCCAATTTAACCTTACTTGTACAACACGGTCCACTTACGAATATAAATGTACTGCTATTATAGCATGTTGGTGACGTGAACTCATCAAATTATACCCACCCAAACGTCCAACGCGCACATGATACAGTCAGAGATATTTAACGTATTAGTGTATACGTGTACACAGGCCACTGCGCGTGAGCCAGTCTAACTACTCATAGCTATAGATATACTATTAGCATGTCGGTGACGCGAACCTATAAGTTTATCCCCTCCAAAAACGTTCAACGCGCCTAAAGAAGTTTTCACTTCAAAAAATATAATAAAATGTATTTTTTTTTTGCACACCTTACATTAAGGTCAGCGCTGACCGAGCTTAGGGCGCGATCTAAAATAAGATATGTACCGACGACCTGTGCCGTGCATAAATAGACCCAAATATCAGCTTTTGAGCTGTGCCTGAACAAAATGTTTGGAAATATATATGTATCTGAATTCTATACACTACTATAAAGCCTTTTTTATTGATATAGTGGAAGACGAGCAAGCAGCACTTCACGGTAAGTATTACTGCTACACGTGGACCTATGCAATATCAGGAGTAGGAGTACCGGTAAGCAGCTGCTTATCAACCAAAAATCCAACGATTTCTATGAAATTTAATACATATGAGGTTTTAAGGACAATAAATCGATTTACTTAAGTTTGATATTTGGAAATCATCGTTTTTTTTTCAAGTAATGACAAAGATATAATTAGAATCATCATTCATCATTATCCTGCTCTCATCCCAATTAGTGGTCAACACAATATGTACTCCTCTTCCACTGTACATATTGCAAAAGTTATTAGTAAGTAGTAGTTTTATGACCTACCGCCTGCCTAAGGATTCTCCTACTTTTCTTGGGAATGTAATTGTTGACAAAACAACATCATGTGGAGTTGGCTCAGGTTGACATTTATATAAAGGCTTTAGCTCTTAGTCGTCTTTTACGACATCCACAAGCAAAGTAAGAGGTGGATAGTATTCGTGGCCGTTACCACACATCAAAACGTTATAATTAGAATATGAAAGCAAATTGAGCCACTACTATCAAGAGCAAAAGTAACTCAGTTGAGAACTTGGGCAGTCCCTTAACACAAAAAATTTGTAACAAACCTTTAATATCTAAAATATATTAATTACCAAAAAAAAAACTCAAGTTACAAAAATAAAAATACAGTAATAAGTTCGGTTACTGAGATTATAGTAAACAGACATTTATTTATCGCATTGAGTATAATTTTACTCCCTTATAATCCCTCAAGGATTATGTAATGTATTTAGAAGCTTTCTCTGAGCTTTTAAATTATAGTAAGTATATATAATCATAATGAACATTTTAACATTCTCTCTGCCTACCCTGCAAGGGATATGGCGTGATGATATGTATGTATGTATGTAACATTTTACTTAGTAATAATTTGCTAAGTTATTTGAAGTTATTTAGCAGTTATATATAAATATATTTTTAAAGTTTACGCTGAAACTTCTTCTTTTAATAAAAATACAACTTTTTTTTTAATACTAACTTTGCTACTATTTAATCCATTCGCGATTGAATTTCGTTAAATTCTTTCTTAATAAGACGGCACTAAAAGTAACTACTGACAAAATATCATCTTTTTATTTTCAATAGTTACGGATCAACGTAAAGGGTTATTCAGTGAGCTTCGTTACAAGTATAGATGAATAGGACTAATAATAATATAGATAAATAATAGATAGAAGTAATCTGGCTAGTCCAAAAAAAAAACATATGTTTTGCGAAATGAAAATGTAACTATGATGATGATGTAACATGAAACTAATAATTAACTGATTGATTATCAAGCTTAACAATATTCCATCTAACCACCCTATTGGCTATATACATCCCGTACAAGAGATGATCCAATAATTGTCATCCTCGCGTCGCAATGGCATCAGAATATAATTAACAACTGTCCATAGGAATCGTAAAAATCAACTAAGACATTACAGAAGTGTTCTGGAAAAGTTTTACAACCATATCGTACCACCAACTATTTATACCAAACTTCTTGGCATGTGACACTGTGCCAATAACACCTTCGATGCATGACCGAGCCTTGTGTTTGGATTGAGAGTTCTCAGCGCTCATCCACAGTCCGGGTAAAGTTGTCAAAGTCATTTGAGGCTAACAGCTAAGTCACAAAAAAACCGAGACTTGTAGCATTCCTTTTTTTTTGCTTTTGGTGGCAAACGAGCAAGCAGTAACCTGACGATAAGTGTTACTGCTCATTTTTGCAATACCAGGGGTTATAGCCAGGCCTCTGCCTACTCTACAGCGTATACCTCTCCCCTAACAGAAGAAAGGACGATTTCGGGGCCTCCCTCACCACCTTGCAGGCCTCGATACGGCGAATGGCACCGGGCCTCGTCCTGGTCCTGGGGGACTTCAACGCTAAATCCGCGGTGTGGGGGTCCCCTACGACGGACGATCGCGGGCGGACGGTCGTGGAATGGGCGGCGTCACTGGGCCTCTGTGTCCTAAACAGAGGCTCATTGAACACGTGTGTGTGACAGCAGGGTAGGTCGATAGTGGACTTGTCGTTCGCTAGCCCCACTGTCGCACCCTGTCGGATCACCGGTATATTCAGATGGAGGTTTCCCCCCTCCAGGACCCCAGCAGGGGTCACAGGGTGGACCGAGCTCGTGCGGCGTGCATTAGTGCCCGAAGGTCCTACACCCGCAGCCGGCGATGCTGAGCGGGAGGGCCAGTTGTATGAGCGCGCAGACCAAATACCGTGACCTTCCAGCCCGACCTCCTTCGTAGGGTGGTCGAGGAGCTGTTCCCGCGGCAGTCGGAACACACGTCCCCGGTCATGGCTTTGCCAGATCACGACCGGGAGGCCGACGAGAGTGTTCCGCCCGTGACGGAGTCGGTAGTGGGGGCGGCTGTGCCGCTGCGAAGATTCGTTCCGCCATCACGGCCCCCGGCCCGGACGGAATACCAGTCCGGGTGTTGACGTCGCTCCTCGGGCACTTCGAGCCTCGCCTCAGGCGACAGTTCAACGCCTGTCTGTCGTCTGGACAGTTCCCTGAGTGCTGGAAGGAAGGGAGGTTGGTTCTCCTGCCAAAGCCGGGACGGCCCCCCGATTCGCCGTCGGCCTACAGGCCCATTGTACTTTTCAACGATGTGGGTAAGTTGTTGGAGCGTGTCCTCGCTGCCCGCATCGTCCGACACCTAGAATGGACCATCAGGGCCCTGCTACGCCTGAAGCAGACGGCCGCGGAGGCTGTCACCGGCAGAGGAGTGCTGTTGGCGGTGTCGTTCGACATCACCAACGCATTCAATATTCTGCCATCCAGCTGCGTCAGGGAGGCGCTCCGATTCCATGGAGTGCCCTTGTACCTGAGGCGGCTGGTGGCAGACTATTTGGAGGGGCGCAGTGTTCTCTGCGCGAGTCCCGCAGGGGTCATTGTGCGAATGCCCATGTCGTGCGGTGTTCCGCAGGGGTTGGTACTGGGGCCGACTCTGTGGGACATCGGTTACGACTGGGCGTTGAGAGGGAGTCTCCCCCCCGGGCTGAGCGTGATATGCTATGCTGACGACACGCTCGTCATAGCCCGGGGCAGGACACTCGAAGAGGCGGCGAGCCTGGCTACTCTCGGCACCGAGGAGATGGTCATGCGAATCGAGGCGCTGGGGCTCAGGGTGGCCCTAAATAAAACGTAGGCCCTTCTATTCCATGGGCCCCGCGTAAGACCGCCTATCGGCGCCTCGTTAGTCGTCAACTCCATCCACATCAGTATCCAGGCCCATATGAAGTATTTGGGTCTGGTGCTCGACGGGCGTTGGTGGTTCCGGGAGCATTTCCGCAGGATTGCTCCTCGGCTGGTCGGCGCGACGTCCGTTTTTTCGCGGCTCATGCCGAACATGGGCGGACCCAGTTTCGAGGTTTCGAGGGCCGACGGCTGTATGCGGGGGTGATCCGCTCAATGGCCATGTACGGCGCACCCGTATGGGCGAGGGCTCTGAACGCCCAGGTCAGAGCGGTTCTGTGGAGGCCACAGAGAGCCATGGCGGTCAGAGCCATTCGCGGGTACCGCACGGTGTCGACAGAGGCGGCATGCCTATTGGCCGGGACACCCCCGTGGGACCTAGAGGCGGAGATGTTCTCCGACCGGCGGGTTACCTCGGTGCGCGCCGAGGGTGGCTCCCCATCGTCTGACGAGATAGCCACCTGGCGCGAGGACGCCCGCCGAGAAGTCATCGCCCATTGGGCTACGCGGCTGGAGAGGCCTAGACACGGTGTTGTTACCGTCGAGGCCCCCCGGCCCGTACTGATGGAGTGGATGGAGCGGCGGCACGGAGTGCTCTCCTTCCAGTTGGTGCAGGTCTTGTCGGGGCACGGTTGCTTCGGCAAGTACCTGCACACGGTCGTGCGGAGGGAGTGGACTCCGTCCTGCCACCATTGCAGTAGCGACGAGGACACGGCGCAACATACGCTTGAGGTATGTTCGGGCTGGGACGGGCAGTGCCGTGACCTCGTCGTTGTCATTGGTGCCGATCTGACGCTGCCGGCTGTCGTGAAAGCAATGGTCGACAGCGTCAGGAATTGGGACGCGGTCGCCGCCTTCTGCGAGGCTGTCATCTCGCAACTGGCCGGCTCACGCAGGCTCCTCGTGGGCTGGAGCTCGGCGCGGGTGACCGTGCTTGAGCACCGGCCTGCGAGGTGCTATAAGTGCATGGCGGTCGGACATACTCGACCGACGTGCACTAATTGCTTCGACTGCGGCGGACTGTGTTTCCGCTGCGGTCAAACCGGGCACGTGGCGGCATCTTGCGCCGCCCCGCCCCACTGCCCCGCGTGTGCGGCGGGCAATAAGCCCGCCAAGCACCGCATGGGCTCTGGGGCGTGCAAACCTCCAGCTTCGGCCCCAAAGGGGCGGGGCGGCCCTCCGACCACGGCCGCTCCCGCTCCTAGCGCGGTCCGATCGCCCGCCGGCGAGGGGGAGGTCATGGATACAGCCCGTTAATGGCTACACCATCCATGCACCACCTCTTGCAAGCCAACACCAACCACTCCGCCGGTGCGCAGGACTTACTCCTGCAATCCATGGCGGAGTGGTCGATTGGTGCAGCCGTAGTCGCGGAACCGTACTGCGTGCCTGATCGTCCCAATTGGGTGGTCAGCCGAAACGGTACTGCGGCAATCGTCGTCTCTACGCAGCGGCACTTCCCGTCCTTGTCTCTTTTGGATAGGGGCGAGGAATTTGTCGCGGCGGAGTGGGGAGGGGTCACGCTCTACAGCGTATACCTCTCCCCTACCAGGAGAATGGACGATTTCGGGGCCTCCCTCACCAACTTGGAGGCCTCGATACGGCGACTGGCACCGGGCCTCGTCCTGGTTCTGGGGGACTTCAACGCCAAATCCACGGCGTGGGGGTCCCCTATGACGGACGACCGCGGGCGGGCGGTCATCGAGTGGGCGGCTTCACTGGGCCTCTGTGTTCTTAACAGGGGCTCAGTGAACACGTGTGTGCGGCAGCAGGGCGGGTCGATAGTGGACTTGTCGTTCGCTAGCCCCGCTGTCGCACCACGGGTGAGGAACTGGAGTGTCCTGGAGGAGGCGGAGACCCTATCGGACCACCGGTACATCCGGATGGAGGTCTCCCCTCTCCGGGACCCCGGTAGGGGTCACAGGGCGGACGGAGCTCCCGCGTTTCCGCGGTGGGCTGTGGGTCGTCTTGACAGGGACCTACTGGCGGAGGCGGCCATCGTTCACACGTGGCTGTCCTCACCGCCCCCAGCGGACGGGGTGGACGCCGAGGCTGTCCGCATCCGCAGTGCGTTAACGCAGATCTGCGATGCGGCCATGCCCAGAGTGCGGCGGCGTCTACCTCCGAGGCAGGGGGTCTACTGGTGGTCCCCAAGATTGGCGGACCTTCGTGCGGCATGTATCAGAGCCCGAAGGTCCTACACCCGCCCATAGCCCACCAATAAAAAAAAAAAAAATAAAAAAAAAAAAAAAAAAAAAGGCTGTCATCTCGCAGAAGGAGGCGGCGGAACGAGTCCGGGAGGATTTCCGCGACCCGAGCCGCCGCCCGCGGTCGGAGCGGCGCATGCGCGAGTATCTGCGCCTGATGCCGCCCTAACCGAGGCTTCGGGTGATCGGACCGGGGAATTGTCCGGTCACCCGATCTGAGGCCACCGCGTGAGGGCGACGCCCCGATGGCGAAAGCTGTCGGGGCATCGACGAGAGAAGATCCCGCAAGGGTATACCGCCGGGCGGGCCACCGAAGACAAAGATCGGGTACCGGTGGCCCGCTCATACGGCGAAGAGAGGTGCTTGCAGGGTGGGTCCATGGGGTTGCGCGCCGCCTCTTTTGTCGCCCCGGATCGATTTGTCGGGGCGCGACCACATCCATGGTCCACCCTGCAAAAAAAAAAAAAGGCCTCTGCCTACTAATGAAAACACCAAACCTACTCAGAAAGATGGGCTGCCAGCTCTCTCGTTCAACGAACAAAACGCAATAAGCACATTGCCACTGCTCAGACGTCGATATTCTGTGAGAGTATGTCAGAGTTGTCAGTCCGTCCGAGGTAGTACACCTCGGACGGACTGACCCTCGACTATAGGTAGAGAACTGTCAACAGTGAAACTCTACTAATCTATGCTGGAAGACTAGCAGTGGACTGCTAAAAGTTAAATAATGAATATATCCATATATATCTACCTTAGTAAATCAGAACTTTACTTTCCAAGCATACAACAATAGTAAGATTAATAGTCTTACTATAAATTTATGAAGAGAATTAAATCTTTTGTATGCGTAAAGTTAACTGTAGCAATGACCCATTCATTTATACTAAGCCTTGTATAATATTCACTTTTACGTTCAACATTAAAGCCGCTGAATGAAGCCTTACATTCTTGCTAGATCTATTGATTGACAATGGAGATATCCGAATGACCCTTCATAACTTCAAACGAAAATTATTTTAAACTTTACCTAGTCAATCTTTAGGTTGAAAATTGAAATGTGGTTTTATCTTTCGAACTGCCATCTAGACATTTGGTTGGCGGTCATAAAACAGCCTGTTTTCATAAAACTATTTACTACAAAGTCAACTGGGATTACCTGTTGTTTTAATTTTAACTTTATTAATAAAGGTATAGAGTAATATTTGCAATGAAAAATTTTGTCAGGAGTAAAAAACATTTGTTGGAACTAGTCGAGTCCGTCAAAAAGATTTATATGACAAAATAAGTTTTTTTTTTTATTGACCTATTGAGTCGTTTTTTTATTGATATCCGACGCGTACTGTTGTTATTTTTATTTTATTTACAGCCTATTAACCTGTGACAATGTGTGAGTTTCATGTTCGTTATATAGTTTTTTATATTCAATATATTCTACATATTAATATAAATTTGAAGACATAATAACTTTATGCTCCATTTATATTATGTAAATGTTTAGTAATAAAATCAGAGAATCATGTTAAACTTATAGTTCATCTAATCTAAGAAGTGCATTTTGACGTTTTGCATTTTTTAATACACAATAACCTCGATCAAACGTATACACATGATTGTAAACACTAAAAAAACATAACGGAGTATCACACTTTATACAATATATACGAACGCAAATTGCTGCTGCTAGTATTGTTATATTTCCATTTTTATTTAGTTATGTATCAGCAAAATGAGCCTCTTTAGGAAATAAAGTACAGTGTAATTGTGTAAGTGTGAGTGATTGTTAGAGTATTCTTGTAGTTGTTGCATGTGTGTATGTGGTGCGGTTAGTGTTGTGAATGGTATGGAAGTGTTTACGTATATATGTACATTTGATATTTGTTTATGATATATAGGTGCGGGTATGGTATATGGTATATATGGTGTACTTGGTGTATATACACTTATGTATGGAATTGTCTTGACAGATTGCGCATTTCATATTAGCTGTTTAGTTTCCACATAAGTGAGTGTCATAATCCACTGACTTACTATCTTTTTACAGTGGTATTTATTAAGGCTATATATCTCGCATATCTTATTTATCTTGTTATAGATCTCACCGCCAAGTATTTGAAAATATCTTTCAGCCAGTTTAGATTTGTGTCTCTCTGGTCGGCATACGTTCGTGCATCTACGTTTTTTTTTTTAAATTTATGTACATAGTTCCCTTCAAAAAGGGTTGCTAATGTAGCGTTTGTCAGGCGGTTTGGAGATTTTGATTAATATTAAAAAAATTTTGAAGTTATATTTCTTTTGGCGCGTTAGGAAAAATGATGAAAGTAAATTTTTACGATGCGCGCGCACACCATCACGAAAAACCGACAGCGACACCCTGAAGTTAGATATATTTTACATTTTTTTTTGGGATATTTAAATAAATTTTATTTAACTAGATAATGCGTTATAATAAAACTTTATTAAATACCTTTTTTTCTATTGTTAGTGTCGTTTTTTAACGTAGAATACGTTTGTAGAAAAAAGAAGGCGAAAGAAGAACAAGTTCTGAGCTAAAATTTTTGAAAAGATTTCTATCTTGTTATGCCAAAGAAGTATAAATTCAAACGCGTGTACCCACACACTTTTTTTTTTATTTTTATCAATCCCACGAGAAAGAAATCATAATCATCATCATTTCAGCCTATCGCCGACACTCTAGAACCTTTCTTCCCCAGCGGTTATCGGTTCTTCGAGCGATGTGACCTGTCCATTGCCACTTCAGGATGCTAATTTTCGTGCTATGTCGGTTATACCCGTTTTTCTGCGGCTTGCCGCATTTCGGCTTCTATGTGGCAGTGAAATCCCGAGCATAACCCGCTCCATAGCACACTGAGCGACTTTAAGCTCTATTATGAGGCCTAAATTTAGGGACCACGTTTCCCTGCCGTAACTCATCACTGGTACACGCACTGGTCGTAGATTTCAGACACTAAGGTATCTTAGATGAGAAGATTCCCTTGAGTTCCCGTTTCCCGAACGCTGCCTAACCAAGTTGGATTCGTCTGCTGACCTCTTTCTCGAAATTAGATCTACCTAACTGGACTGCTTGTTTAAGGTAAAGAAAGAAATAGGTAGATTTTATTCTTAATCCATCATAACATAGACAAAATATCATAAAAACCCATAAGCTACTATTAAAATTCACATAATACCACTCTAAAGAAATTTTGATTTTAAAATCTCAACGGTAATCCTTTTTAACTCAATAAATCAAAGTATACGGCACAGCCTTCATCTGCCTGATGGACACCAGAAATAGTTGACCCTCAATTTTCCTTGCATTGCCTTTTAAAACTTCTGTTTACTTACAACAAGGGCAGCAGAGAATATCAAGTTATAATGGCTGTAACGTATGCAAGCAATATAAGCCAATCTACGTTGACCCCTCTCGTTGGTCTTTTTCCCGTTTGTTGATATGAATTTATCAGCAGCAGGAAGGGGGTAGAATATCCTGTAATTCTGGTAGATGCAAGGATCTTTGTACAATGAATTGCATTAAGCGACAGAGCCTCTACGAGCTATGAATGCTCTTAATGTATGTATACGATTTAATCGCTTCAGGCGTTTAGTGATGGGACGTACTTATCCAAATTAATCGATTATTGAATTTATCGATTACTTAACGAATCGATGTAACTAAGCTTTATTGTTATTGGAGTTTACTCCTTAAGAATCGATTTTCATATAAGGCACCCGGTATGAGAAAAATTTGAGGAGTAAAATCTAGTGATCGAATGACCTCGTTACGTTTTTGGTGCGCAACCTATTCTGCGCACCTTTCACTTTCTGACGTGAGATAATACTTCACTGAACATTTTTAATAAATGTAAATAAATATATATATATATATATTATTTTTAGTCAAATGAGCTTTTTTCGCGTCTGTTTTGATAATCGTACTTAAGGAGTAAACTTCGGTCGTGCGTCGGAGCTGACACACACACTTTTTTTTTGTTTTCATTATAGGGTATACATTTTTATAGTTAGGCGTATGTCTTCTTTATGGTGATGAAGGAAATTTAGCCTATTTCTTGGGATCTACGCAATTATGTACTTCATTTCCATCATTATCGGTGAGCGAGAGAGCCGGAAGCCCAATTGGGTGGGTTTGGGGTTTATATTGGTAGGCAGCGGCCTAGTTATACCCTTGGTATTGCAAAGGTCCATGGGCGGCAGTGACACTTACCATCAGGTGTGCTGCTTGCTCGTTTGCCACCATAAGCAATAAAAAAAAAAAAAAAAAAAAAAAAAAAAAATCATACATGTTAATCGCAATAGTTTTATGACCAGCCGCCTGCCTGACGTCAACCCTCCTTGGTTATTTAATTTTTGACCAAACGGCATCAGACGGATTTGGCCCAGGTCGATATAAAGCTCTTAGTCGTCTTTGGTGGATGGTAGGATCCGTAGCCGCTACCACACGGCAATCCTTCTCCTTCATTCCATATCAGTTTTTTGGATACAAATTCAAATTTATTTTTATATTTCCCTCTTTTGTATTTTTAGATCGCAGTCCTTTTTCAACAACTTCTTTAAATAATATCTCCAAATTCTCTTAAGATATCTGCAGGAAAAAAAGATTTAAAATTTTGGATAATTATTAATATTAATAATATCAACAGCAAAGAGACCATCACTAGTTTGAATGTAGTTTTTTTTTTGTAATATATATCTTCAAAGGAAACTAATTGTTTTAAGTTCCATAAAACATTTATTTTTAATAGCTTTGGTGGCATAGAAGCAAGCAGCAGTACGGTTGGAGTTTCTCTCATTCATCAAACGAAATATCCCGGATGTACCCGCCCATTTACTGCCACAGATAAACTTATTAACAGTCCTACCTTCCTTTTTAGGCAGCCTATGGTATGGACACATACCGATGGAAGAACGATGCGCGGCTCCATAATCCACTGTGTTTCCTCCCAATTTCAGTCCCACCTAAAGAGATTAAAAAACTTCAAAGCTTACAATGTATATTTGCATTTGAGATTTCGATGTGGTTGTTTTTTTTTTGCCAATTTCTTTGGTCTGTATGATAATTTGATTCAAGATACCTACTTAACTGAAGAGACCCCTTCAAAAATTGCGATGCTATATTCCTATGTATGTGTGATTAGACTCCCATATATGTAATTGGTGTAGTGAATTTAATACAGGAATATCCTTTCTTTCCATTCATATTCTAATTTTATCTGTCAAGTATGTACTTATCTAGGCAGATAATATTGACAATAGAAAACTTACGTTTAAAAATATACTTAAGTTATTCTTGTAGGTTGGTTTATCCGTACTTACCCCTATCGACGTCCACTTTTGGAAGTCTATGTAGGCCTAGTTGGGAAGCTTAAAGAACGTTATAATCACCACTTTTGAAAGACAAATTGGTGATCTTAGTTCATGTTGTGTACGAGTATTCTGAATGAGCTTCGCTGACGACTTCCTCTTAAGAGACTTTTTTTACTCTCGCGAGGCATTTAGCGACAGGCCGCCTGGCTGACGTCAACCCATCCTGGAAATGTAATTGTTAGCTCTTAATCCAAGTTAATGTAATGCTCTTAATCGCCTTTTACGCCACTCACAACTAATTTAAGGGGTAATAAGTAAAAGATCCATAATATAACATTTTTTTTTAAAGAGTAGAAATACATCCAAGTTGAAATTAAATCCGATACAAAATTTGTATTTATACGTCAATTGTTTTTATTTATTATAGTGGAAACGAGCAAGCAGCAAACCTGATGCTAAGTGCTACTGCTTCCCATGGACCTTTGCAATACCAGGGTTACAGCTACGCCACCAATCAATAAAAACTCAAACCCACTCAGAAAGTTATACTGCCAGCTCTCTCATTCACCGAACGATGCTCAGACGTCGATAAAATTTAGTTTATATATATATATATATATATATATATATATATTTTTAAAAGAAGCATAATATTCTAGTGAAATAATCTTTGTATTGCGGGGGACTTAACAAGCAGACAAATTACACTCACACTCAGAGCAACACTTCATGAACCGACGGCACTGGTAAGAAAGGTCGGTATCTTAACCACTTCATCATCTGTGCAGTCAAAATATACTCAAACTGAAACATGTAGAGTGAAATAAGTAGGTAACTACGCCACGAAAATAACAATCCAAATCTAAAGAGTGGTTTATTTCTATATGTAAGTAGAGCAATTGAAATAGCTGATTTGTTGGACCATACACGATACAAAAATAACAATCATATAAAATTTTTATACACGAATAAATAATAAAGAGTTTACACAAATCACGAAAATAACTATCTCTCCATATTGTACTGACCCTTGACAAAAGAATACTCGAAAAGTTCTATTAAGGCAATATCTCATTTCTTACTTGTTATTTTCTATTCAAAATATTATTAAGAATGTTACTTGAAAGGATGTTCAATATGAACAAATATGTATATTTACCCTTTCTGTATAGGAAATTTTTAGCTTGTACCTCGACATGTATTGACAATGTAGTTCCAAGAGTCTTTCAATCTTATTCATAGGATAACCAAAAACTTTCCGTTTTGAAAACACACGTCCCGCTGATTCAAGTCTCTGTCGCTATAGAAAGGAAATCGAACCTATTACACCACGGCGGACAAACGGGTTAATATAGTTTAGTTTGAGTTTTTCTTCGCTTGAAACATATGTCATATAGATTCTATACTTTTTTTTGTTTTTTTTATAGACACCACCAAAGGAAATAATCCTTGTATTGCAGGGGACTTTATAAAGAAAATTGCATGTTTATAAAGTCAGAACAATACATTGTGGATCGCACAAAGTATTGTCCCGCGTGGGAATCGAACCCATGACACTGACACGGAAGGTCAGTGTCTTAACCACTACGCTATATTTGCAATCAAATATGCTTTAGACATATTGTACGACACCCACGGATAGGATTGTTGAATTTTATTCTTTCTTGAAACCCAAATATAATAAAATATTTTTCAATACAAACATATTTTGGTATTGTATTGTTGCCAAAATGTTAATGTATTAAATGCAAATTTTATTTTAAACTATTATATTTTTATTTTATTATTTATATCAAAATTACTGTACTTCACATGTCAAAGCAAGACTAAATAGATAGATCTATGTATATTAAAAATGACTGTAACATCTGATTATTATACTCTGTATAAGGTGAATAAATGTATTTGATTATTGTTGTAGGACCACGCTATGGACAGTTCTCTGTCTACAGCCGCGGGCCGGTCCGTCCGGGGTAGTACCACACTCTCGCAGAAGATCGACGTCTGAGTAATGGCAATGTGCTATTGCGCTTCGTTCGGTGAGTGAGAGAGCCGGTAACTCAACTGGGTGAGTTTGGGGTTTGTATAGCTTATACCCTTAGTGTTGCAAAGGTCCATGGACGGCAGTGACACTTACCTCAAGTGTACTAGCTACACGTTTGCCACCATAAGCAATAAAAAAAAAATCTCATCAGATTTTTGTGTGGTGATGCAGCTATCACTTAAGCTCTTCTTTTGACGAGATTTAGAAACATGAGATATACGCTTAATTGGCGTCAAAAAAAATGTAAACGAATGAATGATAAAACGATATATGCAATACAAAAGTGATAGATAAATAAAATGTTTTCCTATAATACAAAATACACCTATATAATAAGCTTTTCCGTGTGGTGACGGAGTAAGAATACAATTCACCACCCCCTATCTTACCTGTAGATGATCGTAAGAGACGACTAAGGAATTTATATCTCTTTTATAATGCATCTAACATCTATGCAAGAGAAGAAAATCTCGAAACAAAACTCTATACCAACACGTCTGACCGGTGCGGTATAGTCGGTTAATTTCCCTCCCATTACGGAGGAGATACGCCTTATAAGGTTATGTATACGAATGAATGAGTATACAACGTATGTATTTGTATTTGACACGTACATAATTGTAGAGGGTTTTCAGTTGAGTTTTCCATCTCTTGCATAGATGTTATATGCGTTTTATATCCAGTAGTAATGTCTTAGGATCACCCACGGGTAAATCTCATTTTTTAAATTTTTCAGCACTACGTCATCCACTGCTGGACGTGGGCCTCCCTCATATTTTGCCACAAAGTGCGGTCTTATGCCGCCCGCATTCAATGACTCCCAGCGACCTTCATTACCATAATGAGCTCGTAGGAAAGCGAAGCTGCCGTGACTGGCGGTTTTTTGTTTGTGTTGCTCATAAAGGGGTAGAAGCTGTAATCGTCACGCTTAGCAAGTGGGTTGGCGATCATAGTGTGGTGTAATATGTTTCCCAGGAGAAAGCTTTTCCCTATTACCCTGGTCGGCCCTTAGCCGATTTTTACGACGTCCACGGGCAATTAAGAAGTAACGACAATTGTATTCTTCTCCCGTTGCCATACGCGGAACGGATAAGATAGGGGTGATAAACTATATTCTTACTCCGTCACTACAGGGTAATACTTTTTTTTTACATAATCGATAAAATATCGATTCATTTTGTAGTACATCACTACTCAAACGAAAGCTTCAAGTCACGATTGGTTAGCTTAACACAAGGATATTAGTATGTGTCGCCGTTTCGCTCGTACAGTTTACACATTTTTTAATTTTATTTGATAAAACAGGCAACATTATCGTCATATACTTTAAAAAGGTATTCTCACTATATCTAGTTGTTTTCATCATTTATCATTCTCCTGCACTTATCCCAATTACTTGGGTTGGAAACAATATGTACTCCTCTTGCTACATATTGCAAAAGTTAATGGCAATAGTTTTATGACCAGCCACATGCCTGACGTCCACCCTCCTTGGGAATGCAATTCATCGTTCTCCTACTCTTATCCCAATCACTTGGGGTCGATACAATATGTACTTTTTTTCATAGTACATATTGTAGAAGTTATTGATAATAGTTATTGGTAATTGTGTGAGACACAAGGAGGTTTCACGAGTGGAAGGGGATGCATGGATCAGGTGTTCTCTCTGCGCAACATTGTGGAGAAGCATCTGGCTCTAGGTCAGAGGGTTTTCTGCAGTTTTGTGGATCTGGAGAGAGCATTTGACACGGTTGTACGAAAGGAACTTTGGGACATTTTACCGGAGTATGGTATTAACGGTAAACTGCTATAGGCTAGGCAGTCCAGTTACATGGGCTGTAAAGCCTGTGTGCGGCTGGATGATGGAATGTCGCCTTGGTTTGACGTCAATATCGGCGTTAAGCAGGGGTGCGTTCCGTCAGCCAGGCTGTTTATCATATATCTGGCAAATGTCTCCAAAGGTTAAACGATATGAATGTGGGAGTCCAGATGGGCGACTCAGTGGTCACTGCTCTGCTCTATGCAGATGATGCAGTCCTGCTGGCACAGTCAGCGACTGACCTGCAGACCCTAGTCGACACAATGACAGAAGATTGTAAGAAAAGGGGTCTACGCGTGAATGTGAGCAAAACCAAAGTAATGGTCTTTGAAAGAGATGAAGCTAGAACAGATGTAAGAGTAACAATAGGTATTGATGTACTAGAGTAAGTGGATGAATTTGTATATCTAGTATGTGGATTTAGCCGAGATGGAAGGTACACCACTGATATAGAGCGAAGAGTGAATGTGGGAAATAGAGTGAACAGAGTGTTGGGACAACTTCTCGGTAGCCACCACCTCAGCCAGAAGGCACGTGTAGCAATACATAACGCAGTGTTTGTCCCAAAATTACTGTATGGAAGCGAGAGTTGGGTATGCAGAAAAGAGTATGAAAGTAAAATTAGTGCGGTCGAAATGCGATCTCTATGGAAAATCTGTGGAGTTAGGCTGACCGACCGCATTCGTAACGACGACGTAAGAGAGCGAGTAGGTATGAAAAAGAGTATTGGTGTAAAGATGCGAAAGGGAATGCTCCGATGGTTCGGACATGTGGAAAGAATGCCGAACGAACGTCTGGTTAAGAAGATATACAATGCGAAAGTGGAAGGATGTAGGTACCGGGGGAGACCGAGACTCACTTACCTAGACCAGATCGGTCATGTACTGAAGGAAGGTGGAGTCAAGAGTCTCCGAAACCGGCGAGCGTGTATGAAGAGAATTATGAATGTTGAGGAAGCGAGTGAAGTATGAAAGGATAGAATTCTCTGGCGTTCTGTTCTCTCTGTCTACCCTGCAAGGGATATGGCGTGATGAAATGTATGTTTGTATGTATGTATTGGTAATAGTTTTATGACCGGCCACCTGCCAGACGTCAACCCTCCTTGGGAATGTAATTGTTGATCTAACGGCATCAGATGGAGTTGGCCCAGGTCGTTATAAGGCTCTTAGTCGTCTTTTACTACATCCACGTGCAACGCAAGGGTTGGCAGTTTTCGCAGCCGCTCTTTCATAGGGAATGCAATTGTTGATCAATATTAGAAAATTAATAAAGAATCTTGTACATCAATAACCTTGGTACACAAACTGACATTGAATCCAGAAATATCAAGGTCTGATGTTATCGTAACCACTTAAGGGCATCTTGCGTCATCAGCCGGTATCACTTCCCTTCGATTAAGTCGAGTGGGTAGCAATCTTAACATTGCTATTGTTTCAATACAATACAAGCATACACTAAATGATAACTCACCTTAAAAATCAAGTACTAAGAACTAGGGTCGACAAAAATATTTTTTTTTAAATAAAACTATTTTCACAGATTTTACCTGACTGTTTTTTATGTCCAACAAGTCATCGTTATTAGAAAGCTTTTTAAGGACTCAGAGTGATAGAAAATTTAAAATAAAATACAAAATATAAAAATAGTTTTATATCAAATGTGTAATATTCACGTAAGCATTGAAAAGAGTTAACCGGTTGGTGACGGAGTAAGAATACAAATCACCACCCCTTATCTTACTCGTGGGTGATCTTTAGAGACTACTAAGGTATACAAAAGGCATATAACATCTATGCAAGAGAAGGGAAACTCGAAACAAAACCCTATACCAACACGTCTGACCAGCGTGGTATATTAAATCAATTTCCCTACCATTACGGAGGAGGCTCGAACCCAGTAGTGAGATATATGAGCTGATATGATGATGATAATGGCTATCAAAAGCCGTTATTGCCCATGGAAGGCACAATAAAAAAAAAAGACTCATCAAGTCTAAAATAGACAAAATCAATATCAAGGACTCATAAAAATACTTCATTCACCAGCCCGCTGAAATTATTCCTTGAGGCATTTAGAATAACTAAACGAAAGACATACATGACTTTATTTTAAACTATTTACAGAAAATATTTTATTTATTAATAATTTTATTTACCGCGTAGTACAAATCTTGGAGAAAGAATACAAATCTTTTCCTTTCTCGCTAATAATAGTAAAAAAAAATACAAAAAGATACGAGCAGAAAACACCCACTACAAGAGAAACAAAACCCTATATCAACGCGTCTGAGTAGCATGGCGAGTTTTCCTCCCATTATGAAGGTGACATGAGCGCATTAGCAGAACCTATCTGAACTGATATTGTTTTCAAATTACTGAAATTTAACATTTAATATGCTTATTTATAAACGTAATTCGTAACGACGACGTAAGAGAGCGAGTGGGTATGAAAGAGAGTATTGGTGTAAAGATGCGAAAGGGAATGCTCCGATGGTTCGGACATTTGGAAAGAATGCCGAACGGACGTCTGGTTAAGAAGATATACAATGCGAAAGTGGAAGGATGTAGGTACCGGGGGAGATCAAGACTAACCTACCTAGACCAGATCGATCATGTACTGAAGGAAGGTGGAGTCAAGAGACTCCGAAATCGGCGAGCGTGTATGAAGAGAATTATAAATGTTAAGGAAGCGATTGAATTTGAAATTGTATGCAAGGATAGAGTTCTCTGGCACTCTGTTCTCTCTGCCTACCCTGCACGAGACATGGCGTAATATTATGTATGTATGCATATATGTAATTATTTATAAAAATATTATAAAAGTTCTATCTGAAGTGATATTGTGTCATTGTTAATGTTTATGGTGACAAACGAGCAGGCAGCATATCTGATGGTAAGTGATACTGCTGTCCGTGGACCTTTGCAATAACCAAGGCTAGGCTGCTGCCTACCATTACATTCCCAAAACCCACCAATTTGGGCTGCCGGCTCTCTCGCTCACCAAACCAAGCGCAATAGCACATTGCCATTACTCAGACGTCGATCTTCTGTAAGAGTGTGGTACTACTCCGATCGCACCGGTCTGCGGCTGTAGACAGAGACTATCAACAGCGTGGTCCTACCACTATGATGCATCCTTTCATTTTAATTATACATCAGCCTATTGATGTTTTCTTCTTGAACATAAATATTCCAACGAGGACTTTTTGCTTTAAAAAACAACACCTTTTACTAAGGGAATAATTATTGCAGTGCGGGTGATTTTTGAACTTAGAATTATAAAATTTATAGATACAAATTACAACCAGACGCTGAACAGCAAATTGTACACAATATATTTTTGCGCAGGAATCGAGCCCATGACATTCGGCACTGTAGGTGACAGCACAAATGACGTAATTATGATTACTATGTCATTTGTATAGTCGAAGAGTAGGTAATATCATAATTGCATGGCATGACATTAGTTACAAAAAATTGCCCAAAGAATGCTGTTGCAATTATCTTGGCTTTATACGACTTCTACGGGAAACTAAGGGATGGCGATACATTTTATTCTTAATTCATCACCAAAAGCCGTCACTGAAAGGCTCAAACTTCTTCAGCAGTGAGAGGGAATATGACTTACTATTCAATGCTACTCAAAGATATCAGGTTTTATTTCAAGTTTCCCTTCTATTAAAGTTTAAGGAGATGAAAAAAAAAAACATTTCATTCTACTTCTTTTATATAAATTAAATAATATTTTATGGAACAAAAATCAGTAAATTTTAATAACATTTTATAATTAAATTAATTAAAATTTGTCAGCCTTATATTTTAAAATATAAAAATTTTAACTTAATTATAACTGAGTTAATTTTAAAACGTATTTAAATTAATTAAAACAATATATTTTCAAACGATTCACTAGAAACTTAATGCTGTGTATTGGCTACGAATACTAGAAACATTTACTTTGCTCGTGGATATCGTAAAAGACAACTAAAAATTTTATGTCGACCTGGGTCAATTCCATCAAATGCCGTTTGGTCAACAGTTACATTGTCAAGGAGGGTTGACGTCAGGCAGACGGCTGGGCATAAAACTATTGCCAATAACTTTTACAATGAGTATGTTTACATACTATATTGACCTCAAGTAATTGGGATGAGAAGAGGAGAATGATGATTCATATTAAGCCTAATTTAAAATAAAAACTTATTAGTATAATAAATATTTCAATTATATGTTAATTAAATATTTTAAGGTAAAGGCGGGACAATTTTTTTATATACCTTTCTACAAAATAACAAGGATATAGTAAGAAAACAAAAAGACTACTCAGTAGTAACAGGCCACCACTGTTGACAGTATTCTGCCTACAACATCAAGCCGGTTGGTGCGGAGTAGTAAACACTTACAAAAAAATCGACGTTTGAGCATAGAGCCAAAAGCCCAATGTGTGGGTTTTGGTTGGAAGGCACCGGTCTAACTGTACCCCTATTGTCTATGGACATTTGCAAATGTCCATAGAC
Source organism: Lymantria monacha (assembly GCA_905163515.2). Taxonomy (NCBI): domain Eukaryota; kingdom Metazoa; phylum Arthropoda; class Insecta; order Lepidoptera; family Erebidae; genus Lymantria; species Lymantria monacha. Next base: position 29,311,740 of record LR991098.1, on the reverse strand, counting down.
AGTAGTAACACTTACCATCACCTACGGCTACCTCATTTGCCATCGTGAGGAATATCTATTAAAAAAAATACCTTAACCCAATCTGAAATATATTGCAATAAAGTGATTCCATTGCTTGAATGTACAGATGGTGTAGTGTGTATGTTGTGTTTTGAGATCGATTCCCACGCAGGACAATACTTAAATTACACTTAGACTTGTAATCAAAAATTATGGATCACACAAATTCTTGTCCTGCATGTGAACGACCCACTACACTTGGTATCTTAACTACTAAGCTGTATGTCCAGTCAAACGAAAGTGGGTCAAATTTAGGTAAAATATACTTATGGTTTTGGGGCGACGTAAGGGTCGGCCTGCAAACCCATAACCTGACTTATTGTACCTCTTTAATGCCAATAGGACGAACCTCCTTTACCAAGGCCTTGTCTTCAGTAAACTAACCGGCGATTTACTCTTTTGAGTGGAGTCCATTGTCGAAGCTCATTAAAAAAAAACTCAAATGCAATATTTAAGGTTTTTTTGTTCTTCAGAATCGCAAACCTTGTATAGTTAAAGAAATACCTATTAATATAAACTAGACGTTCATTCATATTTATATGTTGACTATTAGAAGGCCACTCCAAGGAGGCAAATGTAGAACTGCCATGTGGTGACGATAAGAATACCATTCACCTCTGTCTTACGCCGGGTGCCGTAAATACTTCTGGGAGTTATATTATTCAAGTTACATCTACGTCATAGAAGAAAAAAATAGAAATAAAACCCTATACCAATCCGTCTGACCATCGTGGTACATCAATTAGCTACTATTGTGGAGGAGGCTCGATCCAGCAGTGGGGCGCATATATGGTGACTTCATTCATCAACTCACCATGGGTTTTTCACCATTTAGGGCATTCACGTGATGTTATAATATCTTCCAAGAGACTACAGCTGCCCATTCTCCTAAATCATTATCATAAGGGGTGCTAAAATAAATCTACAATTTATCATTGGAGGGCCCACTCGCAGATGTTGTGCTAAGGAATGTAGGTAAATCAAATCACTGAAAGTGAAGGAAAACTCAAGATGAAACCTAATAATGAACAGTTACGTCGGTGTACCCATTAAATTGATTCCGTCATCTTAAAAGACAACCTTGGTAGGGAAGGGGTGATGGCATATTTTTATTTTTACACCGTACAACTCACGACAACTATTTACTACAAAAAAAAATAATAACTATCCGGCGTTGATATAAATTAGTCTTGTCACTTCAGATATTAGTCGAAAAAAAAAGAGACAGACGAACAAAATAAACAAAAAATTACATTAATTCTATATGTATCAATTTTTGCTATGTGGTAGCGGCTACGAATACTACCAACCCCTACTTTGCTAGTGGATGTCGTAAAAGACGACTTAGAGCCTTATAACGACCTGGACCAACTCCATCTGATGCCGTTTGGTCAACAATTACATTCCCAAGGAGGGTTGACGTCTGGCAGGCGGCCGGTCATAAAACTATTGTCAATAACTTTTACAAAATGTACAATAAAAGAAGAGTACATATTGTATCGACCCCAAGAAATTTGGACAATAGTAGGAGAATGATGATGTAGCAATTTTTGTTACTTTTATTTATTTAATTCATCATTCTCCTGCTTTTATCCCAATTACCTGGAGTCGAAACAAAATATACTCTTACATATTGCAAAAAGGTATTGGCAATTAGTTTTATGATCGGCTGCCTGCCTCACATCATCCTCTCTTTGAGAATATAATTGTTGACCAAACGGCGTCAGGATGGAGTGGGTCCAGGTCGATATTAAAGCGCTTAGTCGTCTTTTACGACATTCACAAGCACAGTGAATGTTTATAGTATACCTACATAGCCTCTACAATACTGCATTTATTTATTTATTTAAATAAATTATTGTAGGTCAAACTCCTTGTCAGTATAGAGCCAGTTCGATCACAACAGCTGGACGCATATAAACTGAGAAAAAAGAAGACTAAGAGATACGATTAAACAGCATTTAGTAAAAAACTAATTTAATATCACGAATGTACAATTAATTTTTTCAAGATTTAATTTAAAACCGCTGGATGCAGGTGACGTGTGACTGTGTTGAATGGCATTCTCGTGGGGAGGCCTATGTTCAACAGTGGACGTTCACTTGCTGATAGATGGATGGATAAACAATCAATTTCACATTAGTTTGAACACGTGGGAAGATTGGGCGAAGAGAGATTTACCTTGCAAATATGAGGAGACAATTGTAAGGGAACCACCATGCCATACTTTTCTGGATCAAGTTGAAGATGTGTTCGCAATGAGCTCGGACCTCTTACATAATGGGAGGGCAATTGACCTTACTATACCACGCTGGTCAGGCGTTTTGCTATAGGGTTTTGTTTCGACTTTTCGTTCTCTTGCATAGATGTTATATGCGTTTTATATCCCTTAGTCGTCTCGTACGAGCACGAGTAAGATATGGGGTGGTGAATTATATTTTTACTCCGTCACCACACGGAAAAATTATACATTAGATAAATAAAAACAATAATTCTTTATTTGACATAAGATTTTATACAAATTATTTCGAGTTCCCAGGTTCCTACGCTAGTTGCATAATGTGTTGCAGAAATCAGTGTCCTCCCCTATCTAATGACATGTTTATCAATAACAACTAGACAGTGGTGGTAAAAAAAAGTTAAAAAAAAAAACAAAATTATCCGTGTGGTGACGGAGTAAGAATACAATTCACTACCCTATCTTACTCGTGGGTGATCGTAAGAGACGACTAAGGGATATAAAATGCATATAACATCTATGCAAGAGATGGTAAACTCCAAACATAACCCTATACCAACGCATCTGACCAGCGCGATATAGTAGGTAAATTTCCCTCCCATTACGGCGGAGGTCCGATCCCAACAGTGGGACATATATGAGCTGTAATGTTGATGATGATGACAATAAAAAATAGATTAAAATAAAATAATAAGAGAGAGAAAAAGTGAAATAAATATGATTGTGTGTATGTGTGTTTGCACTTCTGTCTGTGCGCGTGTGATGAATTCAATTAAATCAACGCCAATACTTAATATAATAAATTACAAATGCATTGTATTTCCACCAAAAACTGGGTGAATCTTACCATAAACTTCCTCATTACAGTTAGGGAGTAGTTACACGTTAAGTGTGGGGTAAACAATCGGTAACGAAATATCCACAATGATGAATGGTGTGCCTCGAAGATAGGGTTAGTTTATACAGACGCGGTAATTTACTACATAAACTTTGGACTTGAGAATTTATATACTTTATCTATTTTAATATAAATATATATGAAATTTACGTAATAATTTTATTACATACCCCGCATTGTAAGGCGACGGGATAGGAATACAGTTGTCACTTTACCTTACTTGCCCGTGGAGGTTATAAAAGTGGAGAAAGTATCACCAGAAGAGTGAGTAGCAGCTCTTGGGAAACGTATAATGCCTCACTGCTACCGCCAACCCGCATGTCAAGTGTAGTACGGCTAAAGATTGAAATAAAGATGATGATAGTAGAAAAATATGATAATATAATAAAATCATTGCTAATTGATCCTTGCGGTGAACTACCGAGGGGCTAAAGTACGTCAATTCCTTCCCTATTCGAGGTTAGAGCACTGGGACGTACATATAAGCGTCAAAATGATGATAATTAGTTACATACATATCATCAATCCATATCCCTTGCAAGGTAGGCAGAGAGAACAGAGTGCCAGAGAACTCTATCCTTGCATACTTCACTCGCTTCCTCAACATTCATAATTCTCTTCATATACGCTCGCCGGTTTCGGAGACTCTTGACTCCACCTTCTTTCAGTACGTGACCAATCTGGTCTAGGCAGGTGAGTCTCGGTCTCCCCCGGTACCTACATCCTTCCACTTTCGCATTGTATATCTTCTTAACCAGACGTTCGTTCGGCATTCCTTCCACATGCCTGAACTATTGGAGCTTTCCCTTTCGCATCTTTATACCAATACTCTCTTTCATACCTACTCGCTCGGTAATTAGTTAATTAATAAAAATAATAAAAACGAACTAATAAATTTTAATATTTTGTATGAATTTTGCATTGCATATAATGTACCATGTAATAAGCTTCAGTAGGTCGTAAGTCATTAAGTTTATGTAAATAATTCAGCGATAAGAATTTAAAGTCATAATACATACTACATTTTATAGTAGAAAAGTAACAAGAAATTGTTTTAAAATTACTTAAAAATTTCATGGTCATCTACAGAAATTGGCACCCAATTAGATCTCAAACAAATCTTTCGGCTCCCATTTTCACATTCATGTTTTGATCGAATTTTATGTATTCAAGATGTGTAGTATAGGTATTAGTAAGTGTAATGCCCTGTGAATCAATCCTTACTAATATTATAAATGCGAAAGTAACTCTGTTTGTCTGTCGCTCTTTCACGCCAAAACTACTCAACCGATCTAAATGAAATTTGGTCCACAGATGGTCTATAAAGGACATAGGCTACTTTTTAATGCAAAAAAGGTTGTAAAGGGGGATGAAAGGTTGTAAGGAAGTATCGTCATTTTTAAATCCAGAAGCTTGAAACTTATTTTGAGGCTATTAATTAGATATAAATAAATATGACATTAAAATTTTGTTAAAAAATTACCCTTAAGGTGTGAAATAAAAATAGGGGATGAAAAACTTTAGGAAAGTAACCTATTATGCAGGCGAAGCCGCGGGCAGAAGCTAGTACCTATATAGTTGTTATTTTTAAATATAATACAAACAATTATAACTAGCTCAGATTTCATAAGCGGCATCATGAATTAAATACAGCAGTCATTAAGTTTAGACCTACCTTTAAAAAGCATCAAAAATTATCCAACTCCAAACTATTCGTGGTTTCATATCAAGTTAATCTATTACATTGTATATCTCACAATCTGTATAGATTAAGCTACGTTACGTATTTATTATACTATATATTCATACAACAATACGGCTCGTTTAAACCTGTTGGTTGAGTTCAAAGGTCTGTATCGCTACACACGATTTAATGTCAAACGTTTTAGAAACTAGGTATTAAGCGCAATTGATCTGTGAGTAAATTGTAATAACACTATTGAAGCATACACTGGGGAATTTGTATTATCGCTTGTATAACAGAAGTAAAGTTAGGCCGCTGCCTACCAATTAAAACTGATCCAAAAAGTTGGGCTTCGGCTCTCTTATTTAACGAATGAAGTGCAACAGCACATGTCATTGCTCAGATCGTTGATTTTATGAATGATTGGTATTACCCGTAACGGCTCGCAGCTATAGATAGAAAACTGTCAACGATGAGAGCCTACCGCCAAAATACATAGATCACGAAATCGAGAAAATACCCTCGAACCTTCAAATTTGAAATTTTCACATAAAAATTTAAATCAATTCTCATTTTCTCTGGGTTTTAATTTAAGAGTTTGCCCTAATTATATTTCTCAATCTCGTATTTCTGTCTCGTAATTTTTTGTGCAATTAATTTATTTTCGCACATATGGAATCGAAAACCTCTGCGTCTTATTTTTCACTTTTTGATGTGCTTTTTGGAGTTTCATTTTATCATGTTTTTAGTAGATAGAAACATGAATTCAAAACAAAAGTCTAATTTCGGTCCAGGACAGCTTTATATCAACCTGAGCTAATGCCACCTGATGTCGTTCGGTCAAAAATTACATTCCCAAGGAGATTTGTCATCATCTGTGCGGCTGATCGTAAAAATATTGGCAATTTTGTAAAATGTACTCATACATATTGCATCGACACCAAGTAATTAGAATATAAGCAGGAGAATAATGATAATGAATTCACAGTATATAAAAAAAATTTCGCTTAATGCTTAAAAGAGTATTAGTACAAAGTTAAAGACGTATAAAAGTCATTGGTCGCACGCGAACATATCAATTATAAAGAATGAGAATTCCAATCTTTTGGAAATAATAACATGTAATATATAATTCATTATGAAATATGTTATAATCAATCAAAATCGTTACCAATTGTGTTGGTAATAAAAATACATTACCGTTTCATTATGTCTATGATCAAATTCTATTAGAAAAGTTATGTTCGCTTGTAATCTGTTAAAGAAGTTTATTTCGAAAAAAAAACATATTCTCAGTTTTACACTACACGATTTATCGAATAAAAAAAATTTGACGTTATCTGATAATTATTTTTTTTATATTAGTGGTAAACGAATCAGCAGTACACCTGATGGTATGTGTTACTGCCACTCATGGATCTTTGTAATACTAGAGGTATAGCTAGATCGCTGCCTACCAAAGAAAACCGTCAAAGCCACCCCGAAAATAGGGCTTTTGGCTCTCTACCCGACTGAAAGAAGCGCAACAACACATGGCCATTACTATGACTATTTTTTTTGCGAGAGTGTGGTACTACCCCGGACGGATCGTCCCGCAGCTGTAGACAGAAAACTATCAACAGTTTGGTTCTACAACTATTAATATTCATAATATCGTCTGCATAGATAATGTGATGGTTAAGATAACTGTTATGAGTTTGATTCCCTCGCGAGACAATGTTATGCGCAATCCACAAATTATTCGGAGTTTATATGTAATCGATATACGTTAATTGTGTTTTGTAACGCTTCCCGCAATGTTTTTGTTAATACCAGAATAACAAGCTTAATTCTCTCTAGAGTTATTCTTTACTAGTTAACAATGCGCGAAGCAAAGATGGTAGAAGATACGCGCATGTTTTTAAGTAGTTACTTAATTTAATACAATAAATACACAAAAAAAAATACCGACGCTGCAAACTTATAACAATTAAAAAAAAAGAAAAATAGAATACAAATTAAAAAATCATACTGAAAAGAAATAAAACAATCATTTTTAATCCTGGATTAGGGTTTTTTATAATAATTTCTAAAATAAAGCAAGGATTGTGTGCATAATTAACCAACATATATTCTGGTCGACCACCTACCATACAATTTTTCGTAATACTTTATTTGACATACATTTTTAATTACATCTAGTTTCTTATATATTAATATTTAACTGTCCAATAAGTGGTACGTTATAATGTATCAAACCTTCTAACGATTAAACAATCGTTACGTTCACGTGTCGTTAGACGTAAACGTCCCTCTGTATTTTATAGTCATTTTTCTTATTCGACATGTAATAAATCATTTGTAACATTACTGGATTGAGTGATTCCATTAGTGTTTTTTTGCATAACGATTATATTATTATTTTTTTGTAGTTTTTCGCATCCCTAGCTTCGTTTTTATCACGTAATCAATCAAATTTGTTGATTGCAGCATTTATTTCGTTTATTTTATTGGAAATACCTACAATTTATATACTATGGTCTATAAAATATAGCTTGATCTCTGTGACAGTTCTCACTAGTGCCGCACGCTTACGATGCAGTCCGTATTTTTGTCGATATAATTCCTTATTTTTAAAGTTATTTGCTACTGAAATTGAAAAACAATGCATGAAAATCTTATTGAACTTCAATCAAATGGATGGATGAATCGATTATAAATTTAAAACAATTTATTATTATTGAATTTAAATTAATGGATTTCATTTAATTTAAACTAAAGCTGTTAATTAATTCCTTTTATCATTCGAAAGGAATACATCCAAGTTCATCGTCACTATTATCATCATTGCTGGAGCATACCTGTAGGTTGATGATGAGTTCTTGGCCACAGATTATTTCATGAATAATCATGTTTATTTCATAAAATAAATTATCTTTTTAATTTAATAGAAATGGTCTTATTAATATTATAACTGATGTCTGAATACTAAATTAACACAATTTACTTATTTTATAGAGTAACCATATGGTTTATATGTATAGGTAATGTATTGGTTTTACTTATTTTATAAATAATTAATAAGAATGTTGTCGATTTACGTTTATCGATTGTCCCATTTCTATCTTATTTTCAGTTCAGTATGATCTTGTACTTGCGTAAGCACCATACTTTTATAAAAAGGTTACTAAGTATTTTAAAACATATGAGGTAGTTTTGGTGTAAATATTCATATTTTTATATTCATAATTCAGTTGAGATGTAACTGGCATCTAAAGAATGAAAATATAGGCGATATAATCAATTGTGGTAGGACCTTGATGTTGACAGTTTTCTGTCTACAGCTGCGGGCCGGTCCGTCAGGGGTAGTACCACACTCTCGCAGAAGATCGACGTCTGAGTAGTGGCAATATGCTATTGCGCTTTGCTCAGTGAGCGAGAGAGCCGGAAGCCCAACTGGGTGGGCTTGGGGATTTTATTGGTAGGCAGCGGCCCAAACTATACCCTTGGTATTGCAAAGGTTTATGGGTGGTAGTGACACTTACCATCAGGTGTGCTGCTTGCTCATTTGCCACCATAAGCAATAAAAAAAAATACAAATTAAAATTGTAAACATGACGCGTATTCATAATTATTTCATCGGTTTTGTCGTTATCTGTCACAGAGATCAAGCTATATTTTAAGGACTATAGTAATAGTTTTCATGTTAATGTTAATATTCTGCAGTGTCTGAAAACAAAGGTTTATTACCAGTGTATGTTACCAGCGATGACATACGGCATTGAAACGTGGTATCTGAATGTCATAAAAAGGCTCAAAGTCACTCAGCATGCTATGGAGAGGGCTATGCTTGGTATTTCTCTACGTGATAAAATCTGGAATACGGCAATCCGTAAAAGAACGGATGCAACTGACATAGCCCGAAGAATTAGCACGTTAAAGTAGCAATGGGCAGGCCACATCGCTCGACGAATCGACAACCGTTGGGGAAGAAAGGTTCTCGAGTGGCGACCCCGAATCGGACGACGCAGCGTAGGACGATCCTCCACTCGGTGGTCTGATGATATTATCAAGGTTGTAGGAAACCGTTGGATACAGGTGGCAGAGGATCGTTGCAAATGGCACTCTCGTGGGGAGGTCTATCTCCAACAGTGGGCGTTTACGAACTGATGAATGGAATAGTTTTCAAAACGATAGAGTAAGAATATAGTTCTCATACCTTTACTTGCCGCGGATCTTGTAAAAAAAAACAACTAGGTAGTGTAATCAGATAACTTTCATGAAAGAAAATCACAAGAAGAAATACTCTAATTTTTTGGCGTTTCTTTCACAATAATAGATCTCTGTTAATAATTACCCTGGAAGTCTTTCCGTTATAATGATATGTATTAAACTACCCTCTTATTTTTCTTTGAAAGTAGTGAAAACTCACTCAAAGTTTCCTAGAACAATGTACAGAAGCAAACTCTTGAGCAACTTATAATAGCTACAACGAAACTTCAAAGTACTTGAAAAGCATAGACATAGCGATATGGGGATGGGGATAATAATCTCCTTTGGGAAATTGTATGTTTAACAGTGTCTGTTAAATATAATAGTTAGGAGCGGCAGAAGAAACGGCTCATTAATTTATATCATTTTAGCTTTTTTTTATTGCTTGTGGTGTCAAACGAGCAAGCAGCAAACCTGATGGTAAGTGTCACTGCCGCCCATGGACCTTGCAATACCAAGGATATAGCTAGGCCACTGCCTACCATTACAATCCCCAAATGCACCCAGTTGGGCCGCCGGCTCTCTCGCTCACCGAACGAAGCGCAATAGCACATTGCCATTACTCAGACGTCGGTCTTCTGCGAGAGTGTGGTACTACGGCCCGCAGTTGCGGACAGATAACTGTCAACAGCGTGGTGGTAGCACAATTAGAGTAGCTCTTGGAGTAAGCAGATTTCCTTGTATCCTATTCTATTTTGATCATGCACCATGTGTCTTCCTTTTTTGAAGTTTGCGGCATATTAATTAATCGTGGGCAAGTTTAGAGTCTTCCTTCCTTTCCTCTATTTTATTTTATTTTTTTAAATTACCACCCCACACTAAGAAAACAATCCTTGTATTGCGGGGGACTTATCAAACATAATTAACGCAGACAAATTACACCCAGACTCAAAACAACAGTTTGTGGGTCGCACAAAGTATTGTCCTGCGAAGGAATCAGACATACGGCACTTGCACGGAAGATAGGTATTTTAACCACTACGCCGTTTATGCATTTTAAAATAACATTTTAATCGTGAATTGCATCCTTATCTTACGATATTTTTGAAGAAATAATCTCAAAATATTAGCAAAAAGTCTGCAAAACTATACCATCATCATTCTCCTACTCTTACCCCAATTACTTGGAGTCGATACAATATGTACTCTTCTTTGGTAATACATATTGTAAAAGTTATTGGCAATAGATTTATGACTGGCCGCCTGCCAGAAGTCAACCCTCTTTGGGAATGTAATTGTTGGCCAAACGGCATCAAATGGAGTTGGCCCAGGCCGTTATAAGGCTCTTAGTCGTTTTTTATGACATCCACGAGCAAAGTAAGGGTTGATAGTATTCGTAGCCGCTACCACACAGCTAAACTATATATCTGCAAAACTATACCAATGGTCATATATAGGATAATCATAGTCGTCTCCTGATTGCTGAATGTATCAATATTCGTATGGTTTACATTCTGTTATTTAAAATATACAAAAATTTAAAATATATGAAATTTATTTCAAATTTCATAAAAAAATATTTGTTAGCGAAAATTGATTACCACATATGAGATTTAAAATCATATCTATTGGTAATCCATTCCAACCGTCTTACCAATTAGACCAGTGTGGATTCGTTCTTTACGTAACTACGTTATCATTTATCATTCATCCGCTCCTATCTCAAGTATTTGAGGTAGACGCAATATGTTCTCATCATCATATTACAAAAGTTATTAGCAATAGTTTTATGATCAGTCGCCTGACTGCCTCTTAGTCGTCTTTTACGATATCCACGAGCAAAGTTGATAGTATTCATAGCACGTATATTTATACGTACGTATGATAATCAAATTGTGACTCGCTTTATCATCCTTAGAGAAGACATTCCACATATTATTAATTGCCACCAAAGACAAAGATTGGGTATCGGTGGCCCGCTCGCACGGCGAAGAGAGCTGCTTGCAAGGTGGGTCTATAGGGTTGCGCACCGCCTCTTCCGTCGCCCCGGACCGATTTGGCGGGGCACGACGACATCCATAGTCCACCGCAAGAAAAAAAAAGCAACAGGCAGTCATGGGGACTGCTGATAGAAGTGAAAACTATTAACTTAAAACTAATTGAAATAATAATAATTTTCTAATTTTTATATAAAAATAAAAAATATTATCGAACATCTAGGAATCGGTTTATCACGCTAGTAAGATAACCTTTAAACCACAATGATACTCATTTCATGACATAAAGGTTAAATATTAAAAATACAATTAAAAATAAATAATGCCATACTTTTAAATGCAAATATTGATATGAATATTGAAAATATTTGAAAATAAATTCTTTATTTTCATTATTCATTTATCTATATAAAACATTAAAATGTTCAATACTCACTTTTATATTGAACAGTAATCCTTTAATTAAACGATTACAATGTTTTCATATAGCTATAGATATACTATTAGCATTAGCATGTCGGTGACGTGAACCTATAAGTTTTTCCCCTCTAAAAACGCTCAACGCGCCTAAAGAAGTTTTCACATAGCTATAGATATACTATTAGCATTAGCATGTCGGTGACGCGAACCTATAAGTTTTCCCCTCCAAAAACGCTCAACGCGCCTAAAGAAGTTTTCACATAGCTATAGTTATACTATTAGCATTAGCATGTCGGTGACGCGAACCTATAAGTTTTTCCCCTCCAAAAACGCTCAACGCGCCTAAAGAAGTTTTCACATAGCTATAGATATACTATTAGCATTAGCATGTCGGTGACGCGAACCTATAAGTTTTCCCCTCCAAAAACGCTCAACGCGCCTAAAGAAGTTTTCACATAGCTATAGATATACTATTAGCATTAGCATGTCGGTGACGCGAACCTATAAGTTTTCCCCTCCAAAAACGCTCAACGCGCCTAAAGAAGTTTTCACATAGCTATAGATATACTATTAGCATTAGCATGTCGGTGACGCGAACCTATAAGTTTTCCCCTCCAAAAACGCTCAACGCGCCTAAAGAAGTTTTCACATAGCTATAGTCATACTATTAGCATTAGCATGTCGGTGACGCGAACCTATAAGTTTTTCCCCTCCAAAAACGCTCAACGCGCCTAAAGAAGTTTTCACATAGCTATAGATATACTATTAGCATTAGCATATCGGTGACGTGAACCTATAAGTTTTTCCCCTCCAAAAACGCTCAACGCGCCTAAAGAAGTTTTCACTTCAAAAAAGGGAAGACATTCCACACGTCAACCATCAAAAAACTTTTACACATAGTTCATGTTTATTATTCTAATATTTTAGTTAGAATTGTATTAAACGAAGACACGAAATTTATTTTGGTATTTCTATGCGTCACCGCTTAGTAGATAATTAGTGCACGTGCAAAGCCAAGTCGGCCATTTGTATTTCCATAAATGAAGAATAATCTATAGAGTGATAAATTAAAACTAAATATAGTTTAGAACTTAATATCTCGATGTTTAATTACAAGATCATGAGTAATCATATTTAATAAACCAAACTTATAATCATCTCAGCTCATATATGTCCCATTGTTGGGCTCAAGCCTCCTCCATAATTGGAGAGTAATTGACCTACTATACCACGCTGGTCAGACGTGTTGGTATAGGATTTTGTTTCGAGTTTTCTTGCTCTTGCATAAATAGATGTTATATGCGTTTTTAATTCCTTACTTGTCTTTTACGATCACCCACGAGTAAGATGATGGTGAATTGTATTCCTACTCCATCATCACACTAATTACAAGTGTTTTTAGGATTGCGTACCTCGAAAGGAAAAATCGGAACCCTTATAGGATCACTTTGTTGTCCGTCCGTCCGTCCGTCTGTCCGTCTGTCTGTCTGTCAAGACTCTTTTTCTCAGGAACGCGTGGAAGTATCAAGCTGAAATTTATATCAAATACTCAGGTCTACTGTCCCTTGGAGCTGTGAAAAAATCAAACTTCTAAGCTAACGCAATCAAAAGATACAGCTGTTTATGTCGCAAATTTCTGCAAATTTTCGACACTCGCAAGGGAATCAAAACTTCCCGTGAACTCAGAATTTTAAAATTTGGTACGACGCAAGGTCTTATAGCACAGATAAAGAAAAAATTGTGAAAATTGTAAATTTTTGATTACATGTATATGATGTGTGAAACAATATTTTTAATAATTTTAAACTCACTACCCATTTTCACCTGAACATGTAGAGGTATTAAATTGAAATTCGTATCAAATACTCAGGTCTATAATACCTTTAAGTTGTAACAAAATCAAACTTCTATGTCAACGCAATCAAAAGAAATAGCAATTTAAGCGGCATATTTTCAAACTCCCAACTACTTGCAAGGGAATCAAAACCTAAAGGGTACTTCCAGTCGATCTAGAATCTTGAAATTTGGCATAAAGCAATTTTTTATAGCACATATAAAGGAAAAATTCAGAAAACCTTAAATTTTTAGTTACATCACATATTTTTAAGCTATTACATATTACTAAGCGACCGAATCAAGAAATGCCGTAAAGAAAATAAAACCTAAAATGGTTGACAAGCAGCAGTTAATTTTGCACTGACTACAAGCAGACAGCGTGACCGAGTGGTCTAAGGTGCTGGATTTAGACACCGTAGGTGTGGGTTCGAGTCTCACTGCCATCGGACTCTTTTTACTATTAATTTTTGCAAAATTTATTTATAATAATAATTTAATAATATTATTAATAAAACAGTTTAAAAACGTGTACTTTATATGTTTTTAATACATTAGTAGTTTTAATAAATAGATGTAACTCGAATTAATATCAAAGAAAAAAAACTTTATATAATAGATATAAAGAAAAAAACTACTGCATAAATATTTTTTTAGTTTTACGGAACCCTTCGGGCGCGAGTACAACTTGCACTTGGCCGATTTTTTTTTTAATTCAACTTGCCATGTGGTGACGGCGTAAGAATACAATTCTTCACAATGCTAAAGAAATAATAAACCAGCTATTAGTCTACCAGGTAAACGAACTGGGTGTCAAACAACCCCTCATTTTTTAACCCACCATGAACTAGTCGTGAACCCATCTAATCATCAAACTAAAGGCTGCGTATGACTCTGTAACCTATCGGATATCTCGTCTTCACCTATTGAACATTGTTCAAGTTGAACATCATTCAAGCGCTCCTACAAATATGTATATAATTACAACCCCAATAAAAGAAGGTCGTGATGATATTCTATTCTCTACATCCATCGATGTAATGGCAACCACTTGTGAATATAGGCTTCCCTAACAGAAGACAATAGTGATACCCCGGCAACATTCATTGTTTGTTGCCAGACGGTAGACAAGGGATGGTACCCGATAGAGTAACCCAATGTGTGGTTTTCCAAAGTCAAGGAACCCACCATTACCCTGCCCTATGGCGATGGGATGATGCTACGGTAGATTATGGAGCTGCCGCCCTACCGTAACCCTAAGCAGTTCGGACTAGGTGTATTTTTTTGGGGGATAAATATGGTAAGATCACATCCCGCCCCATCCATCCGGGCTGAGAGTAAGAACGGTGTACAACATCATACGTGACAAGTTCTGACTTGTCATAATCGTACCGCTCTATTATCGTGTGAGCAGGCCACTGGTACCCATTCCTTGTCATTAATAACGTCCAGACTATATCCTGCCACATAAAAAGTGGGTACGATGATTGTAGCGTAATCTGTACGCTTGATAGATGGGCTGGCGATTTCAGTGAGCGGTATATGTTGCCAAAGGCGTACTTCTGCTCATTCTACTAGTGATTTCTAAGTTTTTTGTTTTTTGAAAACCCTCAGTACATTATTAGTGACAGATTAGATCCTTAACCCGTCCACAAAGATTGCCTATCAATATATATTTATATTATGATATTCCTTATCAATATTATCCCATTATCATACGGATAAAACTCGTGCTTATAGAGGAGCTTCCAATACGTCAAAGCTTTAGAATAATGGTTGAAACGTTTGATTGTGACGTAAAAAGTCCTGCTGACAATTTACGCGTTACCCCGCCAAGCTTTTAGCGTCTTGTAAAAATTTATATCGCACCAAGTTATGAGCTCGCGCGATGTATAGTCCTGATTGCTCCGATTTTCATCCGGGACAACATAATACTGGATAAGAAAAAGTGTTTAAGGTATTAAAGATTTTTTTCAATGTGTTTATTTAAATTTCTTTATGATGATGAGGTATGATGGTTAAGGCAAATCGCTCGTAAGTTGGGGAAGTATTGGACGTTGCTGTATAAAACAATAACCAGGTAGACCAAGATAGACTTATTGAATATGATTGTAGTCATTCGATAAGGGCAGCACAGGATCGCACTTTGTGGCTAAATATGAGGAAGACGTACGCCTCCCCAGAAATAGAAGTTAAAAAACTAAATGATGATTATGATGATAACAGGATAAGAACAGAATGTTTAGGATCCGTTTTCGTAAAAATTGACAAAGGAATACTTGTATAAGCAGATAATATCACCACAAGAAACTTATAAACTCTTATTTTGTAGAAGAACAGCATTTGTTCCCTCTAATTAAATTAATATTGTAATGTGTAAAGAATTTTAATACTTAAAATTAATTTAATAAACTACCACGGCTGAGAAGATCCGGCAAGAAACTCAGCGAGTTTGTCTAGATTTTTTAATATAAAATTGTTTATAGCGTGTATTAGTAAAAAACAGCTTCAGGAAGATGCACTTTGAACGACGATATAATATAATTGATTATGTCTGGTACCAGATTGCTAAGGGAAACCCTATCACGAGTGAACTACTAGAGTAACCATCACTCCCCAACCAATCACTCTTAAGAGGAGCAATTTAACCAGAGTCATTTAATTGTAAGACAATCATTAATTATCATATCCAGTTTATATATATTCTTAACGTTTAATGTATCGTTGTGAGTTTTAAGATCGTGTATTTAAAATATTTACGAGTTACTTTATATTCTTAAAGTTACAGTACATATCTAGGTTTAACGGCCAACAAGTATATCGATAGAGAATATTACGATCGCTATCAATAAAACATGTGATTTAACTTTTTTTTTATCGTTTTTTTTTATACATATATATCTATATCATTATTGGATTACTGCATTTGGATTTATTTTTCTTCTTTTTTAAATGCGGACGTAAAAACGTTTTAAATGTCTGTTAGTCTCTTTGTGTATCCGTGTGCCTGCGTGTTTATATGTATGTCTGTGGCATTGTAGATCCTAAACACAGGACCGAGTTCTTTTTCATTTTTTTTATTGGTTGTGGTGGCAAAAGAGCAAACAATATACCTGATGGTAAGTATTACTGCCGTCCGTAGACCTTTGAAATACCAAGGGTACAGCTAGGCCGTAGCCGAACAACCCAAACCTACCCAAATGGTTGGGTCGCCTTTCTCACTCATCGAACGAAGTACATCAACAAATTAACACTTTTCAGACGTCGATTTTCTACGATATACCCCGAACGGACCGACCCGTAACTGTAAACAGTACACTATCAACATTATGTGCCCAAGTACAAACTCGGTAAAATAAAATACAAACACGATAACATTCTTAAGTGTCATTTTCAATATATATTTTATTTATATAATTTTAATTAAATAAACTAAACTTTACCGCATAAGTGCCCCATTTACATATTTTCCTTTTTCAACATTATAACTTAATTCATTAAATTAACACCGACTTAGAACGCGACTGCCACTAAGAAAATTCCGCCAGAAACTCAGCGGATTTATCCGTTACTTTTTCTTTTACGATTTATATAAATATATATATGTTTAATAAGAATTAGCTTCAGCGATATAATTTTTAAATATATATTATAGAAAATTATGTTGGATCATATTCCACAAGTCCGACTTTGAGTACAGCAATAGAGCAAGCCATCACTCTTGTAATCTAGAGCATAGAAGAGCATCTGCTTTTCTATGTACATGTGGAATAGATAGTGGCATAATGGCTTATTAGCCCGTCAATAGATAGATAAATATGCAGGCGTCGTAAAACATTCTGTACTGGACGGATGGCTTGGTATGAATTCCCATAAAGTGCAATACAAAATTACATTGACATTCAAAACAATTGTACGTACCACCTTTTAAGGTACTAGTGGAGTCATTACACCATGATTCTACGTGAAAGCATTGCACGCTTTAATTTGATCTGCAGTAGATGTGAATTTATGGTAGTTTTGAACGTGTGAGAAATATAAATTGCATACGATGCGGTCAAGCATTGCTAGAAAGTTCTATAAGTTGTATTTATGAGATCAATTTTGAAATACTGTATAAGAGTAACCACCATAAATGCTAGCATGTTTCTTGCTGCTTTTTTTATTTCTTTTAGTGATAAACGATTGAGTAGTACACTCAATGGTAAGTGTTACTGCCGCCCAATAAGCTTTGTCATACCGAGGGTACAGCTTGGCCGCTGCCTATCAATAAAAACCCCAAACGCACACAGAAAGTTGGACTTCCGGCTCTCTTAATTACCGAAAGAAGCGCAACAGCATATTGCCACTGTTCAAATGTCGATTTACTGCGAGAGTGTGGTACTTACTACCCTGGACGGACCAGCTCGCGGCTGTACAGCGTGGTCTTACCGCTGATAAAATGCTACGCTTACTGCTATCGAGTAATTATACTAGATAAATAATATTTAACGGGATTTTTATCACTTATTTTATTTCAGTGTTGTTGCAAACGCCATGATTGCGAAGAGTTGCCGCTTACAAAAGTAAAATATCGAAAATGTAATAAATTATATATTTTCATATTGTTAACCATAGATTTGTGAGTATTATTGATCATTATATATTGAAATCCAAATAATTATAGTTTATATTTCCGTTAATTGCTTGTCTCGGCTTTGCATGGTCATTGAAGAATCTAACCTGAACTTCAAATTGGCACAAGTGAAAGTCGTACACTTTCACAGAATTTTCTTAAAAAAACAAATTGTTATAATTATTATATTTATGTTATTTAATAGACGTACGTCTTTAAGAACTTACGTCTATCAAAGTACATAAATATAATAATAATAGCATCGGTATATACAGTTTAATACTTAAAAAATACTATTTGCTCGTGTCTTCTAATAATAATTTACATACATACATACGCACGCCATATCCCTTGCAGGGTAGGCAGAGAG
The DNA here is from genome assembly GCA_905163515.2 of Lymantria monacha. NCBI lineage: Eukaryota > Metazoa > Arthropoda > Insecta > Lepidoptera > Erebidae > Lymantria > Lymantria monacha. The sequence goes on along the minus strand of LR991098.1, from coordinate 29,293,433 downwards.
AACAGAGTGCCAGAGAACTCTATCTCTGCATACTTCACTCGCTTCCTCAACATTCATAATTCTCTTCATACACGCTCGCCGGTTTCGGAGACTCTTGACTCCACCTTCCTTCAGTACATGACCGATCTATAATAATTTAATATATTATTAAAGGTAATTCTTGTACCATAAAATAAAATGATCTTCTAAATTATACAGTCATCCAGCTCTTAAGGAAATTTATGTTTTACCTGCAACTTACTGCAGGTGATATAGTTCTACGTGTTATCTGATATAACCCTAGCTGTATGCCACGAGTTAACTGAATGTTGATTAGATAATTTTGTTAGAGAATTCCTACTACAAAGTTTGCTCTATTCAGATTTTCTCTAAAAGCAAGAAATTAATTTAATAATCTTGAATATAGTAAACTGAGTTACTTATGTATCTAGTATTTCCATGTTATACTGTTAAATAGTGTTTTCTTTGTCATTATTTATTATCTACTTTCATACGGCCTTTTTTTCAATTTTAAGCTGAGCAGCCATCTTTTTCTTCATTTGCGGCGCCAATGTCATTATTTACATTTATCTTTTTAATTTTTTTTGTTATTGTATTTTCTTCTTTTTTATATATTTTATTGCAAGGATAGAGTTCTCTGGCACTCTGTTCTCTCTGCCTATCCTGCAAAGGACATGGCGTGATGGTATGTATGTATGTGTTTTCTTGTTTAACTCATAGTTTTTAGTACTTTAATGTTTTATATATTTTTATTTATTTATTTCGTTAATTAGTTATTAATATTATTAACGATTGTTTATTCTGTTGTATTGTTATTTATGTAAAGAAGCAATGAATTACTTTTCTTTCTTTCCTCTTTTTTATTTAATTATTTTTATTTTTCTTTTCTTTTTCAATTATTTATTTAATAATATTTATACATGATCACGGAGACAAAGTCCTTCAGTCAAATATATTGTTAGATTAAACATCTCAATATAACTAAGTATCGTACATTTTTTTCTCTTTGTTTTTCTTCATATGCTAATCAGTAGCCTCTGAACCTTCACTAGACTTGTTTTCATGTACAGAGGGATGTTTTATGTCTGTAGCTGAGAAGTATGTGGAGGCACTGACCATTAGCAGTAGTATATGTTGATCCAAGTTTATTATATTTTATCTTTATTGTAATTATTCAAAACATCTTTAATAATATGTTATTCTCCTTAGTATGTATAAAAATATTGTCTATTATTGTATATGGTACACTGTTAGCAACAATGAAATTAAATAAATAAATAAAGTATACTGATTAGATAGTATAATATACTGAGTAGACGCGGTGGTCAAACGATTTGGTACAAAAATAATACGCGTATACTCAAACCTAAAATGTAAAACATAACGCTTGTTTTCACGTCATATCATTGCAATAGTTGATTATAATAACAGGTGTACAGTTGGTCGAAATGGCCTCCGGCAGTTCGAACGTGCACCCACTCTGTTAGGCTTTTGGGGGAGGACTATGCTTTGAGTTGAAGCGATTTATGTCTTTTTTTTTCGCTTTATGCCTTGGGCAAAGATCTGTTCTCACCCTACTCAACCATCTACAGAGATGAAAGGGCGATTTGGAGTCTGTTAATGTTTCGTCTATTAAGCGAGCCTCAAGTATCAAAGATATGCCTTCGTAAGAAATTTAAATAAAATATTATAAAGGCGAATGTTTGTATGTTCGTTACTTTTTCACACTTTATCGCATGGACCAATTTCGATAAAAGTAAAAGCTAGTTAAGCCGAAATTAGTCGATCGTCTCTGTCCAAATGTTGATGTGTAATATTTTTCGTAATAATCGTGTTAATATGTCCCTTTTCTAATTATTTTATTGTCTTTTTTTAATAAGTTATCATCATTACTATCGCTCAGCCTTTCGCTATTCACTTCTCATTCTTTATTTTGGTGACGGGGTATGTCACCCTCCATTAATTCCATTAGGGGTGACAGAAAGAACCACGCGTGACCCCGCTCACGTAAACTCGCTCGACGTAAACCTGCTCTACAAGTACCTATCTTCGCCGTTCGAGCAGAAGAAGATCCTCATATTATATTACATGTCAGAGTCAAACATTGGTGGGTATCATAATTAACAAGTGAATTGGCGATGGTAGTAGTATGAGATCACTGATATCCATTTTCCTGGTGAAACCATCAGTCAATTTTTACGACTCCCATGTGCAAGCAAGGAGTAACGCCTATTGCATTCTCATCCCGTTCCCACTTTGGAATTTTTATAATTTCGAAATTAAAGCAGTAATCCTCTAAAATCTCTTGTATTGAACGTATTTACATGCTTTTATGGAGAACACAGCACAGGTATATAGACAAAGTGCTCCAGCATTTATTTCACTACACCGACTCACTGGTTCAGATTACGCGCTTAATATGCAGCTGTAATTGGAATATGAGCTTGGAACTTTGGTTTTGAATGAATGTTATCGTTGACCAATTTTGAATCAATATTCCCTATGGTGGCAAACGAGCAAGCATCACACCTGATGGTAAGTGTCACTGCCCATGGACCTTTCCAATACTAAAGGTATAGCAAGGCCGCTGCCTACCAATACAATCCCCAAACCCACCCAGTTGGGCTGCCTGCTCTCTCACTCACCGGACGAAGTGCAATAGCATATTGCCATTACTCAGATGTCGATTTTCTGCGAGAGTGTGGTACTACCCGGGACGGACCAGCCCGCGGCTGTAGTCAGAGAACTGTCAACAGCGTGGTCTTACTACTAATAATCAGACTTTGAAGCTTTAAACTTAGCTTAGAACTTTGGCAAGCTAATTTTGAAATTACGTTTACATATATCAACCAATAGCGTCCTCCCTCTCTCTCTCTCCTTCTTTCTCTCTCTTTCTCTCCCTCTCTCTTTATCTCCCCCCCTCTCTCTCTCTCTCTCTCTCCTCTCCCTCTCCCTTCCCCCTCTCTCTCAACCTCTCTCTCTCTCTCTCTTGCTCGCTCGCTCGCTTGCTCTCTCTCTCTCTCTCTCTCTCTCCCAGCACTATGCAAATGATATCCACATGATAGGCCAAACTTGTCTAGGATTTAATTAACCTCCGTGATGAAAATACGACAAAGGCGTTTGTCTTTTTATTAAGCTTCCTGCGCGTTATATTGCATTGCATTCTCGTTTGTTGAAGATACCATATTACAGCAACAACGAAGGGATGTCACAAGATAATGTGACATTATAAATTGATTTTCCTATAGAAATCCTTCTATTTCCTATTCATAAATAAACCTTACGCTAAGTCGTCAGCATGGTATAGTAGAGGAACTTTCCTCTTTTTACAATAGAGGCTCGTTACCTAGTGGTAGAACAAAAAATTTAAAAAAAAACTTTTAATTTCTGCACGTATAATGAGTAGTTTTCATAGCTTTAAAAATTTGTAAACATTATTTCTAGGTTGTTAGGAATTAGTTACAACGACTGCACAGATGGCGTAGGGATTAAAATAGCAACCTTCAATGTCAGTGCCTGGGGTTTTTTTTTAAAAAAGACACCACCCGGCACTAAGTGAACAAACCTTGCATTGCGGGAAACCCCACAAACATGCAATTAATGTAGACAAATTACACCCAGACTCAGGACAACATTTTGTGGATCGCACAAAATAATGTCCTGCGTGGGAATCGAACACACGGCACTGGCACTGAAGGTCGGTATCTTAACCACTACGCCATATGTGCAGTCGATTATTTATATTATTATATTTATTCTTTTTTGCGATTTATTCTTTGTGCGATCCAAATAGTGTTGTTCTCAGTCTGGATGTAATTTCTCCATTTATATTGCGGGAATTTGAAAAAAAAGGCTTATTTGGATATAATCGCTAAACTGTCTGATAATTCTGGAGATTATGGCGATTGTGACGTGGTTTATCTTGAACAGTGGACATCTAACGCCTGACGAATGGGTGAAAATCTTACCTGGCTTCAAACTCAAGACCTCGATATTACTTTTTCTTTTTAGTTTTAAATAAGGCTTCATAACTTATTAGATAACCTGTTTTATCATATCCTATAAAGGAATTTACCTCTATCCACACATATTGTATTGGTCACTTTCTTTTTTCATGAGATAAGCTTAAAACATCTGCCCATGTCACGCGAACAAGGTATTTTATTCGCGATTAGTACTTACTCGTGGTTTTGCTTATACTTTATGTAAATTTCAATAATTTTGTAAGCAGTGGATTCATTTTTGGAGTTTATTGGAGTTTACTCCTTAAGAATCGATTTTCATATAAGGCGCCCGGTATGAGAAAAATTTGAGGAGTAAAATCTAGTGATCGAATGACCTCGATACGTTTTTGATGCGCAACCTATTCTGCACACCTTTCACGTTCTGACGTGAGATAATACTTCACTGAACAGTTGTAATAAATGTAAAAAAAATATACATACATATCATCACGCCATATCCCTTGCAGGGTAGGCAGAGAGAACAGAGTGCCAGAGAACTCTATAAAAAATATATATATATATTATTTTAGTCAAATGAGTTTTTTTTGCGCCTGTTTTGATAATTGTACTTAAGGAGTAAACTCCAGTCGTGCGTCGGAGCTGACACACACACTTTTTTTTTTCTTGGAGAGATAAACCAGATTTCTACATCATCATTATTCGCCTGTTCTTAACCGAATTACTTGGGGTCGACGTACAATATTTATTAGAATATATTGCAATAGGCTTATGGCTGACAGCTTGTCTGATGTCAACTGAATCATGTTCTTTGGGAATGTAATTGTTAATCAAACAGCATCAGATTGAGTTGGGCCAGGTCGATATAAAGATTATAGTCATCTTTTACGACATCTACTAGTCAAGTAAGGATTGGTAGTATTCGAAGCCACTACCACAGAGATTTCTGCTAATCAAGCCAGTTAAATCAAGAATGTCAATCTAAAAAGACAAATGAAATTAAATAGCTAATATAAGACGATAAGGCAAACTCAAAACAAAATCAGCAACAATGCAAGTAGACAAATTTATTCTTTATTTTGGAGATTGAATAAAACCAACAACCAATCTACTAATATAAATATTTTAAAATAATACGGACAATAAAAAAGTCAGTAAAATAATTATCCGTATGGTGACGGAATGAAAATACAGTTCATCACTCTCATGTTTGTGGGTTTTTTTTATAGCTTATGGTGGCAAACGAGCAGACAGCACACCTGATGGTAAGTGTCACTGCCGCCCATAGTCCTTTGCAATACCAAGGGTATAGCAAGGCCGCTGCCTACCAATACAAATCCCAAAACCACCCCAGTTGGGCTTCCGGCTCTCTCGCTCACCGAACGTAGCGCAATAGCGCATTGCCATTACTCAGACGTCAATCTTCTGCACGAATGTGGTACTACTCCGGACGGACCGGCCCGCGGCTGTAGACAGAGAACTGTCCATAGCGTGGTCCTACCACTATTAAAAATGATAATATAATTGGGTGTCGTAAAAGAAGACTAAGATATATATTCACATAATTTTACTATATGAGAAATTCAAATATATCAACCTGATTGACCTAGCTTGGTATATTTGTTTTTATAGCGGCGAAACCGTTCTTTTCCGTCAGTGGCCCGTCCGGCGGGTTACTACTAGGGGGTGGGCCAACGACGAGCAGGTCTCCGTAAGGAGACTGGGCAGAGTACTGGAAGTGGCCCGAAGGGGAGTCACTCAGCGGTGGAGAGAAGATCTGGAGTCCCCCGTAGCAGGGCGGGGGACTGTGGAGGCGGTTGCGCCACATCTCCACCGCTGGATTAGTAGAAGGCACGGCAGCCTAAGCTTTAGGATGGTGCAGGTGCTTACCGGGCATGGGGTCTTTGGTAAGTACCTGCACAGAATTGGAAGAGAAGGGGCCCCAGGATGTCACGAATGTGGTGCGCCAGTAGATGATGCGCGTCACACTCTGGAGGTATGCCCTGCCTGGGGGCCCCAGCGCCACGTCCTATCGGCGGTCGTTGGGAGAGACCTGTCGTTGTCGACCATCATCTCGAAGATGCTTGACAGCGACAGGTGCTGGTCGTCGATGGCCTCCTTTTGCGAGGTCATCATGAAAAGGAAGGAGGCCGCGGAGCGAGAACGCGAGGCGCTTGCGTCAGCTGACTCGCTTCGCCGCCGGCGACCGGGAAGGAGGAGGCGCCGTTATGCGCACCTCCTCCCACCGCCTTGAGGGACGATAGGACGTGGCCAGAAAGCCAAGCGTGGGGGTGCCGGTGATCGAATGTCAGTAGACGATCTCTCCGGCTCCCCGTAAAAGCGCGGAAGGGGCCGCTGTGGTTTTAGTGGGTATTCCGGCCGCTAACATCTATGGCCGGCGAGTCCCACACTCCCCCTCGTCTGTCACCGGCGGGGGATAGCGCGTAAATGCGTTTCCTCAGCGAAAAAAAAAAAAAAAAAAAAAAAGGGTTACTACTAGGGGACTAAAATAATTTTTCTCTTATTATGGAGGATGCTCGAGCCCAGCAATGGGACGTATTATGTGTTAAAGTAAATAATAAAAACGAATAAACAAACATATTTACTTTAGGACTATATATATTGAAAGTGAAATTATTATAGCCTAGGTCATATTATTGCAGCTGCAACTTTAAAAATTAAGATTTCAATCTTATTTGTATAGAAATAAAATACAATATAGTATATCATAAACTATAAGCATTAGGTTATTTAATTAAAAAGCACGATCAGAAATAATGCCAAGACTATATTTTAGATAAAAATAAAATTAAAAAGTAAATAGCATTTGCGATTACCTGTATTTATCCTTCATGTTGGTAATTTTTCTTATAACTTGGTAACTCGAATTTAAAAATGTTGTTAATTAAATTATAATAAGGTTCGTATGTTAATGCTTATCTATATTACTATTATAAAAATACTGCACGAATGGTGTAATAGTTAAGATAGCGACCTTCCGTGCCAGTGTCGTGGGTTTGATTCTTTCATCCATCCATCAGCCCATAAACGTCCACTGTTGGACATAGGCCTCCCCACGAGAATGCCATTCGCAACGGTCCTGTGCCACCTGCATCCAACGGTTTCCTGCGACCTTCACAATGTCATCAGTCCACCGAGTGGTGGGTCGTCCTACGCTGCGTCTTCCGATTCGTGGTCGCCACTCGAGAACCTTTCTTCCCCAACGGTTGTCGGTTCGTCGAGTGATGTGGCCTTCAACGTGCTAATTCTTCGGGCTATGTCGGTTACACCCGTTCTTCTACGGATTTCCGTATTCCGGATTTTATCACGTAGAGAAATACCGAGCATAGCCCTCTCCATAGCACGCTGAGCGACTTTGAGCCTTTTTATGAGGCCGACATTTAGAGACCACGTTTCAGTGCCGTAAGTCATCGCTGGTAACACACACTGGTTATAAACCTTTGTTTTCAGACACTGCGGAATATTAGACGAGAAGATCCTCCTAAGTTTCCCGAATGCTGCCCAGCCGAGTTGGATTCGTCGGCTGACCTCTTTCTGTATGGATGTGGTCTATGGTACTATAACCTTTTAGGAAACCGGCTTGTTTGGGCGGCTGGAAGACGTCTAGCATGCACGCGAGTCGGTTCGTAATGGCTCTTGAAAACAATTTGTACACGTGGCTCAGGCTCCCGGTAGAAGAGCAGGTTCATACATATATATATATATCCATATTGCCCCACTCTCAACTCATCATCTGTCCTTTTGCCTAGTTTTGCGTTGAAATCTCCCATAACTACCGTGAAGTGGGTTTTGGACGTGTGGATGGCTTTCGAGATGTCCTCGTATAAGGCCTCCACTACGTCGTCGGAGTATGTCGAGGTGGGTGCGTAAACCTGTATGACCTTTAATGAATACCGTTTGGTAATTCTGAGTATAAGGTACGCTACCCTTGTCGACACACTCTCAATCCTCTCCACGTTGTCTACGAGAGACTTACGAACGATAAACCCTACACCGCCTTGGGATGGGTGATCTCCCTCCCGGTAGAAGAGCAGGTTTCCAGACTGGAGGATTATCGTGCCCTCTCCCTCTCTTCGCACTTCTGATAATTCTACAATATCCCATCGGATTTTGCTCAATTCCTCTTCCAGCTTGATGACCCTCTCGTCGGTCCTAAGCATCCGAATGTTGTGTGTTACCAGGGCCAAGGGTCGATTGTTTTGATAGCCGGATCGCGGACGGGGATTCTTAGCACCCCCTGCCCCGCTACCAACAGGCCCGCTACCAAAATGAGCCCGTGGAACAGCGGGACTGCCGTGACTGGAGGCCGAGACTTTTATTGCGTTTTCCATATTTATAGGGGGGGAATAATGCTATAATCGCCACACTTGGCAGGCGGATTGGCGATCGCGGTAGATGATATGAAGTTTCCTGGGAGATAGCCGCTGCCCACTCTCCCGGTGTGACCCTTAGCCGGTTTTTTCGACTCCCACGGGCAAGTAAGGGGTGACGACAATTGTATTCTTTTCCTGTCGCCACACGGGTTTGATTCTTAATGAATAATAATTTGTGTGATCAAAAATTTGTTTTTCTGTATCTGGGGGGCCGTTCATAAATTATGTAAGGCGTTTGGGAGGTTGGTGTTGACTGAATATTGTAACTTCTTACTATAGGCAGGGAGGGGGTAGTGAATCTGACATTACGTAAGATATTAAATTGGAAATTATAAATTTTGGTCAAACTGTGATAGATTAATGTTATTGCAGTGAGTTAATGATATCTTTTTTTTTTTTCTTAAACCTCATTTAAAAAAAAACATGTCATAGCGCTCGGGAAACACGGCAGCAGGTAGTTCATTCCAGATCTTGCACGTACGTGGGAGAAATGATCGCTGAAAACGTACAGTAGACGTCCGTATCGTTTCCAGATGAAATGGATGAACCCTGCTGCGGTGTCGAGTGGTACGGTGATAAAATGGTGACGGTGGTACCGAGCCAAATAGTTTCTCAGAGCACTCCCCGTGAAAGAGCCTGTAGAGTGCACAGAGAGACCCCAAGTCTTTCCGGCTCCCCAATGACTCCAGTCTTTCCGTGAGATTGGGATCACCGACGATTCGAACAGCACGTCTTTACAGGGAGTCAAGTGGGTCTAGCTGATATTTGGGCGCGCCTGCCCAGAGATGTGAGCAGTACTCCACATGAGGGCGGACTTGTGCTTTATATAGCACAAGACGTTGTCTCGGTGTGAAGTACCGCCTGGCTCTGTTTATGAAGCCCAGCTTTCTACTTGCCAATTTGGCTTTGTCCTCCAAATGACTCCCAAACTGGACTTTGCTTGATAGTTCGACGCCGAAGATCCCAATACTCTCGGCAATTTGGGGCGTTACTCCTTGGAACTGAGACGCCATGACAAACGGGTCCTTTTTCGCAGTGAACGCGCAAACTTGTGTCTTAGTGGGATTGAACTGTAATAAGTTCCGTTCACCCCATTTCGAGGCTCGCCCCAGAGAGCGCTCGACTTCAGACACAAGTTGAGTCCTTCTTTCCTGTAATATACACTGAGGGATATTCTGATGCTCGGTATACCGCTCGTCATCCGTGCTGTCATCCGTATAGCAATGCATATTCTCTATAGAGAGCATGTCATTGATATGCAGGATAAACAACGTCGGGGAGAGCATCGAGCCCTGTGGTACACCAGCGTTAATGGTCATCGGAGCAAGAGCCATCGACGACGACTTTTATACTCCGACCATCCAGGAAGCTGGCGATCCATTTACAGAGTCCCTCGGGAATTCCATAAGAAGGTAGCTTCGATAGAAGGGCCCCGTGCCAGACTCTATCGAACGCCTTTGCGATATCTAGGCTGAATGCTAGCGCCTCACCCTTGCCCTCAAAAGCCTCTGTCCAACGGTGTGTAAGGTACACAAGAAGATCACCAGCCGATCGACCATGTCGAAAGCCGTATTCCGGTGATCACTGATCAACTGGTGATCCTCAAGGTACTGCAGAAGCTGGCGGTTTATGATTTTCTCCATTACTTTGGAGAGCAAGGATGTTATTGCAATCGACCTGTAATTCGAGGGGTCCACCCGGTCTCCCTTTTTAGGGATCGGGTGGACTTGGTCAACCTTCCACGAAGGTGGAACCCTATTAGTATCGTAGGAAAGTCGGTATAGGCGCGTGAGTACGGGGGTTAACTCAGGGGCGCACGTCTTTAAGACCACCGCAGGGATGCCATCCGGCCCACTCGACTTATGGACTTCTAAAAGCCGCAGTTCCCACCTGACCGCTCGCTGCGAGCTACGGATTTCAGGTAGAGAGCTGTCACACCGCGGGATGGTGGGTGGTGTGGCAGCTTCCGCGTTCTAAGTCGAGTTACAGGTAAAGAATTGACCTAAAAGATCGGCCTTCTCCTTTGCGCTGTGGGCTAGGCTTCTATCGCTTTTCTGTAGTGGTAGGAGATTGGACCGGCAGAAGTTGCCTTGAGCAGCCTTGGCGAGTGATCAGAATGCACGACTCCCAGCGGGATAGCTCTCCAATCGCTCGCCAATTCTGGCAACATGTTCTGCCTTGGCACTGGCGATAGCCTTCTTACTAGAGCTAGAAGCGGCGTTAAATTTTCGCTTCACCTCTCTGACGTTCGGGTCTTGACAGTTTTTAGCCCTGTTCCAGGCCCGATATGTGGACTACTTCTGCGGTGCAGCCGTCCTGCAGGTATTGCTAAACCAAGGGCGGCTGCGGCCGCCGACGGTTATTTTGGTATTCGGGATGAATAAATCCATCCCCGTAATAACCATTTCGATGATGCAGTCCGCACAAACGCCAGGGTCCTCAGAGGCGAAGCAAAGCCGCTTCCATGGGTAGGATGCATAAAACTCGCGAAGTCCATCCCAATCTGCTGACTTATATTGCCAGACTCTGCGAGTCCCAGTCGCTATAGAGCGATTAGGCTTCGCAACAGGGGCTCTGCTACGGATCAGGCAGTTGTCAGATGACCTTTTTTTTTTCCGCAGGGTGGACCATGGATGTGGTCGCGCCCCGACAAATCGATCCGGGGCGACAAAAGAGGCGGCGGGCAAACCCATGGACCCACCCTGCAAACAACTCTCTTCGCTGTGCGAGCGGGCCATCGGTACCCGAGTTTTGTCTTCGGTGGCCCACCCGGCGGTTTACCCTTACGGGTTCCTCTCGTGGGAGGGCTCTCGTGGGAGGGTGCGAATATTCGCGCCTGATGCTACCTTAACCGAGGCTTTGGGTGATCGGACCGGGGAATTATCCGGTCACCCGACGTGAGGCCACCGCGTGAGGGCGACGCCCCGACGGCGAAAGCAGTCGAGGCGTCGACATGAGAGGAACCCGCGAGGGTAAAACGCCGGGCGGGCCACCGAAGACCAAGAACGGCGAAGATAGGTGCTGGCAGGGTGGGTCTATGGGGTTGCGCGCCGCCTCTTTCGTCGCCCCGGACCGATTTGGCGGGGCGCGACCACGTCCATAGCCCACCGAAAAAAAAAAATAGTCAGGGTAGTTAAGGTATGAAATATCATCCGGAGCGCCTATCTGTGTCTCCGTTAAAAAGAGCAAGGCAGGCCGCGCCATCTCGAGATGGTGGTGAATGGCGTCGAGATTGCTATGTAAACTCCTGATATTGAAAAAATCCACATCAAATGTGGATAAGGGGACCACCGTAAAAAACTTTCTCTTTTTTCTGTCCCTTTTTTTGCATTGGAGTTTTTTTAAGAAGGAGGTAGTGTGGATGCGTGCAATGAGATTCAGTGGTACCAAAAAAAAAGGTGCAGGGCACAGTGTATGGTTGGGAGGGTGAGATTTATGAGAAGGTGACACGAATCACGGAAGGGCACCCGGTGTCCCCCCGCCCGCAGCCACTGTAATCCACTACGGTTTCCTGCTCCGGCACAACGACTGCACGACGGGATTTTCACCGGTTGGCGGGACAGCCTCCCAGAGAGGATAATCCTGGGTTCGGGTCCTCTGCTGACCGGCAGGTGGCCGGCGGTGACCATTTCCACCGGGTCTCTCTGTACCCCATGTCAGCCTCTCACGCTCAATACTCCAACCAAGACTTCACCACCGCAAGTTTCAGGCACCACCTGAACCCACCACACGTAAATACACCCAGAAAGTTGGGCCTCCGGCTCACCCGCTCACCAAACGAAGCGCAACAGCACATTGCCACTTCTCAAACGTCGATTTTCTGTGAGAGTTTGGTACTACCCCGGACGGACCGACCCGCGGCTGCAGACAGAGAACTGTCGACAGCGTTTTCCTACCACAGTAAAAACCTACCTACTTGTAGTAAGAAGATTGTAATAAAAAATATTTTCAGAATAAACGGAGTAATATTTGATCAATCCTATAGGCCTATTCTTCTTAAGGGGCAGGGGGGAGTAGTTGGTACCGGTGGTCCGCTCGCACGGCGAAGAGAGAAGGTTTTACGGTGGGTCTATGGGGTCACGCGCCGCCTTTTCCGTCACCCCGGACCGATTTGGTGGGGCGAGACGCATCCATAGCCCACCAATAAAAAAAAATAAAAAAAAAAATTAAAAAAAAAGGGGGGGAGTAGTTGCAATCTTATGATGTCTTACGTTAGAGGGAGTGAGGAGGCCAAATCATTCTTCAAAATCCCTTACGTAATTTATGAACAGTCCCTGGGTGTAATTTGTCTGCGTTAATTATATGTTTGTAAAGTCCCCCGCAATACAAGAATGATTTTCTTATTGCTGTCTTTAAAAAAGTAATGCACAAATGGTGTGGTGGTTTAAGATATTGATCTACCGTGTATCTTTATTAGTCTAAATTAGTTTATTATCATCATCTCAGCATATGTACATCGGCCCATTGCTGAACTCTACCATCCTCCGAAAAGAAATAAAATTGTCATACTGCGCCACGCTGGTTAGACGAATTAGTATAGGGTTTTATTTCTAGAATTCTATGAATCCCATGCTACATACTCTTTTACGACATCTAAGGGTATATTAGAGGGGTGAATAATATTCTTACACCATCATCACAGGTTCTGTATGCCTTTCTAGAACGGTAAAGCTTTTAATTTTGAATATTCTTTGTATTAATAGCATCCACTAACATCCTTTATCCGGCTTTTATGTCTTGTAGCGATGTTTCCTGGTTAATATAAAATAAATAAAGCCAAATATCTATTACAAATAGCAAGCAAAAACAAACAAAGAACAATTAATTAATTAACAACTAAAATTAATCTACGTTCAATAGAACTAACGTTGAACGAGATCAATCTAAATAATTTAACGATATTATAACATTGTTAAATCGTTATCCATTTGTACGGGTGACGAATGGTCCTTAAATTGTTACCATCAGTTCTCTTGCGCTTTGTAAATTTCATGCTATTAAGGAGTTTATACAATGCATTAACTTCATTCGTTCCTTGTTCAATTTTCGTTACAACATATAGCATAACATTCCAAGTATTAATTAAATTAGGTGATACATGACGGAAATCCATTATTATTATAAAATGAAGGAGAGGAAGGAAGACCCACCACTTTCACACGGTTAATCAATATACCGTACGCCTCAAGAAAGGAAGAAATACGGGGAAAGAATACGGGATGGGATGAAATCAATTCAATTCCAAGTATTGCTTACTTTACATTCTAGCACCAAGAGTTTGAACAGCAGTTGTATCCTGGTAACTTTATAACACCAACGACAATTCTTAATTCACCAATCAAGGAGTCTTTTGGGGAAGCTTATATCCAGCAATGAATGTAAACAGAGCCTGATGGTTGAATGGAAATAATACAATATTTTCATTAAAAATATCAATTCGTAAATGTCGATTGCATTGGTGGTTTGGAGAATTTCTTTTTTTCTTCGGCTCATATAAATTTCGCTATTATTTATACATTTTCTCCATAATGGTAGGCGCTTTGACTTCCTATAGTAAGCTGGTCCAATCATTTTGGATAGTTTTGTTCCAATATTTTCTTTTACAGCGATGTAATTTGCTTATCTACTTCAATAATATTTTAAAACACTTTCAGCGATGTAAGGAATGGTAAAACATATTCCTACACTTCGTAGCAGCTTCTATCTATTCAATCAGCCCATAGATGTTCGCTGTTGGACATAGTCCTCCTCACAAGAGTGTCATTCAGAACGGTTTTGTGGTATTTGTATCCAAGGGCTCCCTGCGACTTTCGAGATATGACCTAACTTTGCGTCATCCAATAACGCGTGACCACGAACTCTGTAAAGTATCCAAAACTAAATAATAAATAATAAATCAAATATAAACGCGATATAATCAGTAAAAATAAATGTATAATACTCGCATATGCATCAGAAACCATTACTAATTAATTGTGTAAAAAATATATGAAACAAACATATTCACCATATTTTGCAACAAACAGGTACGTAAGCTCCTTAACATTCATAAGTATTAAATTAATTGCTCTTTTATATAAAGTTTAATATATGTACTATTATTATATAAAGACACCTGTTGACAACTTCTCATGTAGGATGATGTATGATTATATGAGCAGTTGGATACAGAAATATGTTTCTTTTTATTTTTTTTTATAGCTTATGGTGAAAAACGTGCATCACAGCAGCACACTTTTTTTTTTTTTTGCGGTATCCTATGGACGTCGCACCCCACCAAATCGGTCCGGGGTGACGGAAGAGGCGGCGCGCAAGCCCATTGACCCACCCTGCAAGCACCTCTTCTTCGCCGTGCGAGCGGGCCACCGGTGCAAGCAGCACACCTAATGGTACGTGTTATTACCGCCCATGGAACTTTGCAATACCAAGGGTAGCTAGGCCGCTGCCTACCAATACAAACCCCACCCAACCTAGTTGGACTTCCAGCTCTCTCGCTCGCCGAACGAAGCGCAATAACACATTGTCATTACTCAGACGTCGATCTTCTGCAAGAGTGTGGTACTAACCCGGGTGGACCGGCCCGCGGCTGTAGACGGAAAACTGTCAACAGCGTGGTCCTACTACTTTTTTTTTATTACAATCAATAGCAAAAAATTTAAAATCCGAGTTAAAGAAATATTATTTAGAAATTACGTACTGGATAAGATATACATCATACTGATAAGCTTTTTTGGTTCATGGTGAGATCTAAATGTCATTAATCCGAATACAATGAATTCATCAACCATAGCAACGGTTGATTATTGTGACCATTGCAGCAACAATCAAAAATCATCATCACAGCCCATATATGTCCCACTATTGGGCTTGGGACTCCTCCGTAATAGGAGGGAAATTAACCTACTATACCGCACTGGTCCGACGTATTGATATAGGATTTTGTTTCGAGTTTTCCTTCTCTCGATAAATGTCATATGCGTTTTATATCCCTTAGTCGTCTCGGACGATCATCCATGGGTAAGGTGGTGAATAGTATTCTTACGCCGTCACCACACGGAAAAAACAATCAAAAATAATGCAATTCTATTCAACTATTACACCTATTCTTCTACAGATTTCCGTATGCGGAATTTTATTACGTAGAGAAATACTGAGCGCAGTATTTTCTAGAGACGACTGAGCGACTATAAGCTATGTGCGACTATGAGCTTAATTATAAAACCAACATTTAGAGACCGCGTTTCAGTGCCATCTATAAAATATTAATTGTTTATTCTTAGTCATCAAATTTGCTTTCATAAAAACGTTTAAAATACAAAAATTCTTATCTAAAGTCAATCTATTACTAAAGTTTTATAAAATTTAACAAATAAAATAGAAAAAGAAAATACATCTTAAATACTGTTCTGGGACAAACAAATATTATATTACATTTGGGATTAAAAATATTTCAACCACAAAATGTGAGTTGACCAGATTTTTCTACGAAAACATAAGTTTGTTAAGTATGACAGCGTTTGGAATCCGACAAAAAATAAACCAATGTTGACTGTTCATTCCAGATGAATGGACCATCAAACAAAAAAAAATATGTTATCGAGTTTTGACGGGCCACGATTGAATATATTAAACTCCTACATTATTATTTTTAGTAAATAGGATTATAATATATAGAAGTTTTAGTATTGAAAATTTTGGTTTGGAGTTATTAATTTTAAGTTTTCTAATAAACTGCTTTAAAATGAACGATGCATGAAAGAGACTTATAAGGGTGAATTATCAATGTCAACGGGGAGCTGGTTAATGAACTTATATTTTCAACTTTGACCTTCGGTGCAGAAATTCGGTGTCCTTAATAAAATCTTTCACGCTCTAGGAAATAAATCTCTCTACAGTATTTAATAGAATGAATTTATACTAAAATCATCAATACAAGTGGCGTAGTGGTTAATATACCTACCTACGGTATCAATGTCATGGGTTCGATTCCTATGTAGGACCAGTAGGGCCATACTTTGTGTATCCCACAAACAGTTGTTCTAAGTTTGTGTGTAATTTGTATCCGTTAAATTAAATGTTTGTAAAGTCCCCCGCAATACAAAGATTATTTCCTTAATGTTGAGTGTAGTTTTATAAAAAAAGTGATTAAGTGATTTCAAAAAATCGCTTTAGACATTTATAATTAGAAATAAAATAATTTTTACGAATTCGTATCGCGTTCGTATTTGATTTTTAATTTTCCGACGTTTCGAACACTTTACAGTGTTCATGGTGGCTGGACGTACTTACTGCTCGAAACGTCGGCGTTGGGAAAGTAGACTCTTCTCGTGTACTCCATGGTTACTGGGTCACAAAGATATTTAAAAGCCAATCTACCGTCAATATTATACAGCGTTTATAACATTTTCCTCTGTGAGTACGGAAAAGGAAGGACTGAGCTGTTTTATTTTATACAGTGTGCCGATTTTATTACTAGAATAACTTAAACTAGGTGTAGGAATGACGTCATAAAAAACATTAAAGTTAGTTGCAGAGTCCTAGCTCTGCCCAATCCCGAGATAAAGTGATTTGTTTCTTATCAAAACAGTAGGTTTGTCAGCATACATTGACCTGTAGGTACATTTCGACCAGCTGTGCGGCGGTGAGCGCAGCGAAAGCCCGACCATTTGCGTACTAGTTCAGTGTCACACGCATGAGTACAAGTGTATTGACCGCTTATCAGTATGGCAATTTAATCAAAATTTAAGTAATATTTTTTTTTACTGATTTGGTTAGTGTATCATGGTTGGATACCCCCCATTCCTTCAAGGATACTACTAATCAAATCGGCAACCTGTATTTACACCAATCTAATAAATTTATTACAAGGCTTCATATTTACACTACATTTTTATTAACTTCCAAAAAAACATTTTTATAACACGTCATTATCACAAATTGCTAAAATAAACGTTAATATTTTTTTTATTTCGTCCGTAATGATATTCATTTTGGCGGTAAAAGTATACGTCCTCATTACAAAACACGCAAACAAATACATAGTGATTACAGAAGGTGTATCAAGTTAAACAGTTCAGCAATTATTCACTAAACGCGTTGACATCGCAACACGCGCGTACAACACAGAGCAATGAATTATTGTAGATGATATACTTCTTTTATCGTTCTTCTATACCCATAGACATTGAATGAAGTGTTCGAAACATTGGGAATGTAATAATCATTTGCTCTATATATAGGATTTGTTAAAAATACATACATACATACATATCATCACGCCGTATCCCTTACAGGATAGGCAGAGAGAACAGAGTGCCAGAGAACTCTATCCTTGCATACTTCACTCGCTTCCTCAACATTCATAATTCTCTTCATACACGCTCGCCGGTTTCGGAGACTCTTGACTTCGCCTTCCTTCAGTACGTGACCAATCTGGTCTAGGTAGGTTAGTCTCGGTCTCCCCCGGTACCTACATCCTTCCACTTTCGCACTGTATATCATCTTAACCAGACGTACGTTCGGCATTCATTCCACATGTCCAAACCATCGGAGCATTCCCTTTCGCATCTTTACACAAATACTCTCTTTCATACCTACTTGCTCTCTTACGTCGTCGTTACGAATGCAATCGGTCAGCCAAACTCCATAGATTTTCCGTAGAGATCGCATTTCGACCGCATTCAACCAGATTTGTAAAAAATTGTTGTATTTTATATGTGTAAAATACGAGTTAACATTAAAAATCATCACTTTCTTTAAGCAATAAACTAAAGAATAATTATTTGTGTCGCAAGGTACCAAGTAAGATACATAATATAACATTAGGAATGAGGACGGTTTGGCCAAATATTTTGTAATGAGTTTCTCCTCTCTTGATTAATATCTACTTAGATTCCTTAATCGATTTTTTACGATACCTATGATAAAATAAGCGATGAATAGTGTTACATATTTGGCAGACTAGTGAGCGATTGTAATTGGTATTATAAGTTTAGCAAGAGAGTTGCTGCGGCTCATTCTGTCCATTCCTATGATCAGTGGTCAGTTTTTATGACTTCCACGTGCAAATAAGTAGTGATAACACATTATTCTCTTAACTCACCATATAAATAGAAGAAGAAAATACAATAGTTCATCAATAAGCTTATCAATATCTACTAATAGACTTCGAACCCTCACATGAAGAAAGCTAATACCGTAATTGCCAGACATAGCAGGAGATTGCAGTTATTAAGAGTTCCCTAGAGGGAGTTGCTGCAAAATCTTCTACTGCTGCTTAAAAAAAAAGATATGAATCCTCAAATACAATAATGGCAATAATAAGTTACCTTAATAAATTGTATTTTTCAAACGAATGTCGTTTCTGGGAATTATCCGAACTTAATCTACATTCAACCCTTACCTCGTAAATATCTAAGTGATTTGCATAAGAAACTGTGGCGGTCACACTATACCATTGAATAAATTAACTGATTTTTTTTTTTACAAGTGAGTGAATGAACAATTTTTTTGTTAACACTTTTGTGCTAACGTATCCGAAGTCCTATGGTAATGCGAACTCCGGAATAGAGGTGCGTGATGTTTTGAGTGCTGTATTTGAATATTACACTAAGTTTTTTTTTCAATTCCTCGTTTGTAAACTAATCCATATTGCTTACATTAAAAATGATGGCTTACATTAATTGTTAATAATGCATTTTACATGGATTGGTATCCCGTTAAAATTGATTAATTGGTATCCTGGTGGCCCCACCAGGATACCAAGTGGAACACTCTTCTAGGTGACATAATGTATCCTAGCCGAGGAATCGGGTGATCGGACCGGGGAATAGTCCGGTCACCCAAAGTAAGGCCACTCGAGAGGAACCCGCGAGGGTAAACGGCTGGGCGGGCCACCGAAGTCAAAGATCGGGTACCGGTGGCCCGCTCGCACGGCGAAGAGATGTGTCTGCATGGTTGGTCTATGGGGTTGCGCGCCGCGTCTTTCGTTGCCCTGGAGCAATTTGGCGGGGCGTGAACACCTCCATAGTCCACCGCAAAAAAAGAAAAAAAAAGTAGGTAGGTAGGTATAATGCATTATGATGTTTACGCGAGTATTGGACATTTGAAATAAAAACTATTTTTACGGATCCTATCGTGTTTTTATTTGATTTTTAATTTTGGCGATATTTCGAACAATTTTCAGAGTTCATGGTCACGGGGAGGCGTAGGTGTCTCACGTCCAATGAGTCATCGCTATTACAGAGACTTATATCTACCCACTATAGTATCAGTTATTAAATTTTGACCCACATTTTTATTACAAATTCATTGCCAGTACAAAAAGAAAATGATTCTATATATAAAATTTTATTTTGTGATCAGTTATTATTAAATATTTAATTTATGATAATTATTATATTATGGCAATTTAGTAGGTTAAAAAAGTAGTAAGTCTGTTTGGTAATTTATATCAATTGTAATCACTAAACTACTAGGCGTGGTGATTTTGTAATTATTGTATATTCTTCTCATACACATCGATGTATTTTAGGCCACTAGCCCCTCCACACGTTCACTGTACATTCCGTAAGTCAGATTCCTCAACAGTATCCATGAATTATAGTAAGGTTTAAAGCTCAGGAAGTCCCGGAAAATACTTTTGATTGTTTTTGAACATGCAACAATTCAATTTAGATAAAATTAACTAGGGGGATTTGGTAAGAATTATTTCATTTATTTTATATATTATTTTAGAAGATAAAATATTAATATGACTTCTCAGTAAAAAATATAAGAGTAAGAAGAAAATTCACCACTATTTCTATTTACTTGGCTGTTTTCTAAGAGATGAAGATAATCACTGCAAGACATTGGAAAAATAAATAGAAGAAATAAAACCTTATAATAACTCGTCTGAATAAGTCACAGATGGAGAGTGGTGGAGATACCGACCCACTGTGCCAATGTCATGGGTTCGATTCCCACGCAATACTTTATGCAATACACAAAATGTTGTTTTGTGTCTGGGTGTAATTTACATCCTATTTTCATCTTTGTAAAGTTCTGCAAAATACCTACAAAGATTATTTCCTCAGTAACCCATACTACACTTTTCTTTAAAATAATACAAAGCTTGATCAATTCAATCAGCGAGAATTATGAAATATAAATTATTAAATTGAATTATGAATTATCAATCAAGATAATTATGAATGTTGAGGAAGCGAGTGAAGTATGCAAGGTTCTCTGGCACTCTGTTCTCTCTGCCTACCCTGCAAGGGATATGGCGTGATGATATGTATTTATGTATGTTGATCAATTCTTTTCTAAGATATAAATTCTTCAAATTATATTATTACTAGCTTTAGACTTCGTCCGCATGGGTTATAGAGGTGGATGCCGTCCTTTCCGCCGCTCCTGACACACACAGCGTAAGAAGCGTGATTAAACCATAGCCTGTTCCCATAAAGTAAAACATCACTACGTGGGCTTATACATGAGATATAAAATTTCTATCAATTATAAAATTATATTATTTCCGTGCTCTTTCACCACCCCATATCTTACCCGTGGGTGATCGTACGAGACGACTAAAGGATATAAAACGCACATAACATCTATGCGAGAGAAAGAAAACTCGAAATAAAACCCCATAACAAACCCGTATGACCAGCGAGGTATAGTAGGTTAATTTCCCTCTCATTACGGAGGAGGCCCGAGCCCAACAATGGGATGTTTATGGGCTATGATAATGATGGTAAAATTATATTTATATGTATACTTAAACTTCTTCTGCGACTAATTTATAAGTAATTTTTGAAATAAAAGTATTTTTTACAGCATCACAGCAACGATTTACAGCATTCATGTTCATGGGATCACAGTCTTCCCCTGACTATTAACAGTCTAAATAGTTTAAACGTCGAGAAACGCGATAAAATCATTATAAGTTGATTTCAAAAGTGTATTACTCGCGTAAATTTCAAAAAATTACAAGCACTTTTTTTTGCTTTTTAAAATAAAATACTATCGTTTGAAATTACAACGTTAATCTAGTAAATAAGATTTACTGTTCCCAATTGCCACGTGAACGTTGGCAATTGTCGGCGAATGGCCGTCGCCATTGTTCCCATGGTGGGCCGTAATAAGCCATGTCAACATTCTCCCATCATGTCGGGCACGAGGATGTGAGCTATTCAACAATATCTCCACGGATTATATAAGATTAGGATAAGGATGGATTGAAATAAATATTTTATGCATATTCGCAAGTTACAAATATTTTACTACCCATACTAAGGGGATTATAATCCATCGTGTAACCTATTTTTTTGGTTTTGAATGGACTTCTATCATCCACGTATATGCATATAATACGCATATAACATGTAAGAGAAAGAAAACCCCAAATAAAACCCTTTACCAACCCATTTGACCAGCGTGGTGGATTAGATGTATTCTCTTTCCCCAGTGTAAAGGAGGCTCGAGCCTGCATTCTTAAGCAGTGGGACGTATATCAGTTGAGATGAGGATGCTTATGACTTACTCATCTCACCAGTGTAATATACTTAGTTTTGCCCAAATGAAAGACTAAGACTATCATGAAAGAGCCTCGCAGTCTCTCTCTTGCGAGGCACGCTTCCTTAGACATCATTTTACGATTCATTTGACAAAAAAAATATTGTCTACATTTTGTATTCTTAATAGACCAGTACACGGTGAAATAATTTGATGTTATTTTAAATAGTCTCATGATAGATAGGAGTAATTATAGTCCCACTCCCGTTAAGTGGTATGTACTTAATTATTGATAGTTGTACAGTTAGTGCCACTAAGATGAATGAAATATCATTAATTTAGTTGGATTTTTAATTTTTATGTGGATTTTTAATTTCTATCAAAACAAGTGACTCTGTGTTATTCTAACAGCGAGAGTTGCAAGCCATGCGAGACTCGCAAGGGTCTTGCAATTAAGCAACGCTAAATATAGTAGGTTACTTTCCCTTCTATTGTGGAGGAGCTTTGAGTCCAATGTGACATCTAAGACTTGAAATTATGATGATGATAGCTTTTTACACTTTATTTATTAGATAAACTATACTAACTATACTTAGGATGACCGACCGCATTCGCATCGACGACGTAAGAGAGCGAGTAGGTATGAAAGTGAGTATTGGTGTAAAGATGCGAAAGGGAATGCTCTGATGGTTCGGACATGTGGAAATAATGCCGAACGAACGTCTGGCTAAGAAGATATACAATGCGAAAGTGGAAGGATGTAGGTACCGGGGAAGACCGAGACTCACCTACCTAGACCAGATTGGTCACGTACTAAAGGATGGTGGAGTCAAGAGTCTCCGAAACCTGCGAGCGTGTGTGAAGAGAATTATGAATGTTGAGGAAGCGAGTGAAGTATGCAAGGATAGAGTTCTCTGGCACTCTGTTCTCTCTGCCTACCTTGGGATATAGCGTGATGATATGTATGTATTTATGTTTAAACTATAGTCACGATTTAACCAAATGTCTATGGATATGAACTATACTATACGACGTTACAAAATATATTGCCAGGTATAATTAATGTAAAGTATAATTAATGTTAGGTTGGTAATAAAATTTAAAACGACCACGCCCTTTATGCTTATTTCAATTATAACATTTGTGACTAAATTGTTGTTTACCATTTTGGGTGTTACTTAGTTAAGCTACTTTTGAATCATTGCCTACATATTTAATACGTCCATGAGTTCAGCATTCACGAATAGATTCCTTTCTCCTATGTATTCATAGTAATATTTTTGAGTATAAGAATAGTATTTGAATGACTAAGCTAATTGTTATTCTAAGTTTGTCTATAATTTGTGTCCATTAATTATATGTTAGTAAAGTCCTCCGTAATACAAAAATTATTTCCTTACTAACCTATCCTACTTACTTTCTGTCTTTTAAAGACAGAAAGTAAGTAGGATAGGTTAGTAATAATAAGGATAATAAATAATAGTAATAATAACGATAATAAAAAGGATAGGTTACTTTTAAAGTAAGCAAATTTCTTGTCTTTTTCATCTTTAAAATATATTTTTGGCTGCGCAGATGGCGTAGTGGTTAAAATACCAACCTTCTATGCCAGTGAGAAATGAAGCCACGGTGCTCCATTTCCCATGCGGAACATTTTATATGATCTACAAATTCTTGTTTCGTCGAGTCTGGATGTAATTTGTTTGCGTTAATTGCATGTTTGTAAACTTTCCCGCGACACAAGGATTATTTCCTTAGTGCAGGGTGGTGTTAAGGAAGAGTCGCGGCCAAAGGAGACGGACGGAGGCCAAGCGTGCCGCTGTGGCCTCCGTTCCTCCGGCCGCCGAAGACAGCCGCAGTGGTAATCACTGTGCTGCCTGAGGCGGCTGAAAAGAGCCTCAGCTATGAGGTCGTTCTTCGGAAAGCCCGGGGGCCAAAGCACCAAGCACCACATGGGCTCTGGAGCCTGTAGGCCTCTAGCTTCGGCCCCAAAGGGGCGGAGTGGCCATTCGACCACGGCTGCCTCCACTCCAAGCGCGGCCCGACCGCCCGCTGATACATAGACACGGCCCATTAATGGCGGCTGAGTCCATCCACCTTCTGCAAGCCAACATCAACCACGCCGCCGGTGCGCAGGATCTTCACCTGCAATCTATGGCGGAGTGGTTGATTGATGCGGCCGTAGTCACGGAGCCGTACTGTGTGCCTGATCGCCCTAATTGGGTGATCAGCCTAGATGACTCTGTGGCAATCATCGCCTCCACGCTGCGGCATTCTCCGCCCTTGTCTCTTAAGGATAGGGGCGAAGGGATTGTCGCGGCGGAATGGGGAGAGGTCACGCTTTACGGTGTGTACTTCTCCCCTAACAGGAGAGTGGCTGATTTCGGGGTCTTCCTTACTAACTTGGGGGCCTCGATACGGCGACTGGCACCGCGCCTCGTTCTTGTCCTGGGGGATTTCAACGCCAAGTCTGTGACGTGGGGGTTCCCTACGACAAACAATCGCGGGCGGGCTGTCGAGGATTGGGCAGCTTCACTGGAGCTCTGTATTCTCAACGGGGCTCAGTGAACACGTGTGTGCATGAGCGGGGTGGGTCGATAGTGAACTTATCGTTCACTAGCCCCGCTCTCACACAACGAGTGAGGAGAGAGATCTTACCCCGGGACCGGGCCGGTAGGGGTCACAGGGCGAACGGAGCTCCCGCGTTTCCGCGGTGGGCTGTGGGACGCCTGGATCGGGACTTACTGGTGGCCCTTAATAAAACGGAGGCCCTGTTATTTCATAGGCCCCGTAACGGTTCACCTGCCGGTGCCTCAATAGTCGTCAACTCCATCCCGATCAGCATTCAGGTTCAAATAAGGTATCTGGGCCTGGTGGTTCTTCCGGGAGCATTTCCGCCGACTTGCTCCCTGACTCGTCGGCGCGGCGTGCGCTCAATGGCGTTGTACGGCGCACCCATGTTGGCGAGATCTCTGACCGCCCGACTCAGGGCTCTCTTGTGGCGCGTCCACAGAGGGCCATGGCAGTCAGGGCTGTTTGCGGATACCGCACGGTGGCGACCGAAGCAGCGTGCATATTGACCGGAACACCCCCGTGGGACCTGGAGGCGGAGATCATCGCCGAGCTTTACCGCCGGGTGTCTAGCATACGCGAAGAGGGTGGCATTATGTCGCCCAGCGAGTTGGCCGCCTGGCGCGAAGACGCTCGCCGAGGGGCCATCGCTCGTTGGGCAGAACGGCTGGAGAGGCCTCGATTCGGTGTACGTACCGTGGAGGCCCTCCGGCCGGTGCTGATCGAGTGGATGGAGCGGCGGCACGGAGCCCTCTCGTTCCGACTGGTACAGGTTTTGTTGGGACATGGATGCTTCAGCAAATACCTGTACACGGTCGCAAGGTGCGAGCCGGCTCCGCGCTGCCACCAATGCGGTTGCAGCGAGGACACGGCGCAGCATACGCTGGAGATCTGCGTGACCTGGGCACAGCAGCGTTGTAAACTCGTTGCAACCATCGGTGCCGACCTGACACTGCCGGCCGTCGTTAAAGCGATGATCGACAGCGTCAGGAACTGGGACGCAGTCGCCGCCTTCTGCGAGACGGTTATCTCGCAGCAGGAAGCGGTGGGGCGTGCCCGTGAGGAACTCATCTACGGCGACACGCAGCGCCGCCAGCGCCTTGGGCGGCGCAGGTGCGAGTACCTCCGCCTGATGCCGCCCTAGCCTAGGCAGCGGGTGACCGGACCGGGGATTAGTCTGGTCGCCCCGAAGCGAGGCCATCGCGTGAGGACGACGCCCCGATGGCGAAAACTGCCGGGGTGTCAACTCGAGAGGATACCCGCGAGGGTGGACCGCCGGGCGGGTCGCCGACGACAAAGACCGGGTTCCGGTGGCCCGCTCGCACGGCGTGGAGAGGTACTTGTAGGGCGGGTCTATGGGGTCGTGCGCCGCTTCTTCTGTCGCCCCGGATGGGTTAGCGGGGCGTGACCAAACAATAGCCCGCCGACAAAAAAAAAAAACAAAAATAAAGGGTGGCGTTAAAAAAACTTAAAAATGAAAAAGAAAAATTATTACATATGGCACTCTTACAGTCGAGGCTCTTCTTTAATGGAGCTCTTTTTGCACTAATGTTTTCATATCCTACGGCGATAATACAGGATGCCGATTTTATTACTAGAATAACTTAAACTGGGTGTAGGAATGACGTCATATAAAACATTAAAGATAGTTACAGACTCCTAGCTCTGCCCAATCCCGATTATATAGTGATTTATTTCTTACCAAAACAGTAGGTTTGTCAGCATACATTGATATGTAGCTCCATTTCGACTCAGCTGTGCGGCGGTGAGCGCGGGACTATTTGCCTACTAGTTCAATGTCACACGTATGAGTATATGCCTACATCGAACGTTTATAGTACAAGTGTATTGACCGCTTATCAGTAGGACAATTTAATCAAAAATAAAGTACAATTTTTTTTTATTGATTTGGGTAGTGTATTATGGTCTGATGGGGTGTATCTGATGGGGGTGTATCTGATGGGTTTCAAGGATTCTACTAATTAAATCAGCAACCTGTATATAAGAACTAAGTAACTTAATAGAATAATATTCTTGTGAAATGTAGTCGTTGCTATGAAAACTACCTCTCTCATATTTGTTAACGGTAAAAGGTAATCAGTTTTTTTATTTTCACAGAGAAGTTTTTTTATTTTCACAGAGCTGAATATGGACTATATAATGCCATCCAGTCGATTATGCACATGCGAGGGAGAAATAACCTATTTTCTTTATTTCATTTTTTATTTTTTCTTTTAGAGGGTGGTGACGCAGGATGATGATGATGATGATCATATACATAAATATTATTTCTGTTGTATTCATTAATTTAGTTAAGACGGAGAAGCAAATTCGTTTAGTAAAATATGTCTATTCTTGACTGAACTTCTTATCCAGCCCCACAACATCCGAGTAAACGCCATCCGCCTCTGGCACGCATGCTAAGTGATGGCATCTACTTTTTTTATGTTTTTTTATCTAAATTAAAAATCTTTACCGGCCCCCACCACGCCCCATAACCCCCTCCGGGGTCTAAGGTTACGTGATAAACATACAACCTGCTTTGTTTGTATAAGTTTTGATGATTGGTGTACGTACTGTTATTTTAGGTGATGTATACTGACCTAGTTAGAGCTTAGTTGATATAAGAGAAGGCGGTATTAGAGATAAGATCACGCCTTTATCTCGTAAGGGGATGAATACATCATTATGAATAAATACTTTTACATGCAATGATGAAAGATTGAGAAAGCGATGTGTACTGCCCTTATATTTTTTTATATTACATTTACATCAATTGTCCGTGTGATGCTGATGACGGAGTAAGAATACATTCACTACGCCCCTATCATACGCCTGGGTGATCGTAAGAGACGACTAAGGGATAAAAGATGCATATAACATCTATGCAAGAGAAGGAAAACTCGAATTAAAACCCTGTACCAACACGTCTGACTAGCGTGGTGTAGTAAGTCAATTTCCTTCCAAGTGAGGCTCGAGCTCAGCAGTGGGACATATATGAGCTGAGATGATGATAAAGAATTTACATAAATACTTATTATAAAATGGAGGAGAGGAAGGAAGATCCACCACTTTCCCACGGTTAATCAATATACCGTACACCTCAAGAAAGGAAGGAATACGGGATGGGATCAAGGTGGAATAGGATATAAGGAAATCTTACTCCTGTGATGAGCACCGCCTCATTTTCTCGCATTTCATTTACTTTATTTTTATGTGATCACATCATCAGGAGGATGCTCCTGCTCTTATCCTAATTATTTAGATTTATAACTGGCCGTTTCTGTAACGTTAATCCTCCTTGGGAATGTAATTTTGGACCAGATTACATCAGGTGGAATTGGCTCAGATCGATATAATAAAGCTCTTAGTTGTTTTTTTTTTTTTTTTTTTTTTACGAGTAAAATAAGTGTTTGTAGTATTCATAGCCGCTACCATACAGCATATTATGTTATTTTTGTGAATAATAAATATATTAGTCGTTATAAATATATTTTGTTTCTTTACTTTCATATAAAATATTAAAGGGTACATCCCTTTAATATTTTATATAAGTTTTTATTAAGAGGGATAAAACAATTATTAAATCATTATCATTTCAGCCCATATATGTTCCACTATTGGGCTCAAGCCTCCTCCATAATGGAAGGAAAATTGACCTACTATCCTGCGCTGGTCAGACGTGTTGTGTATAGGATTTTGTTTTGATATTTTCGTCTCTTGCATAGATGTTGTATGCTGATGTTATATTTATTTTATATCCCTTAGTCGTCTCTTACGATCACCCAAGGGTGGGATAAGGGATGGTAAATTGTACTTTTACTCCGACACCACATGAAAAATGATTTTATACTTTATACATACATATCATCACGCCATATCCCTTGCAGGGTAGGCAGAGAGGGGGTACGGTGCCAGAAAACCTCCACGTGGTGTACCCTGGGTGCGGGCGACAGTCCCCCAGATCGTTCTTCTGCTGAATTGTCACCCGCAGCTAATTTCTGGCGAGAGGGCGGGTTCCCCACCAATGGGTTGAGCCCCAATTCGCTCCTGACCCTCTAGTTGTAGAGGGTACAGGAGGCGAAATTTCGGACGGGCCCGGTCACTCATTCATTTGAGGGCTGGGCAGGCTTATGCCACCGCCGACATATCGTAAACCTGATATCTTGCTTCAGGACAAGTTGTCGTGAGGCGTAGTATCAGGAACGAGGGTCTTGGCTTAACCGCCCGGACCGCGAGGAAGACAACCTCTATAAAGAATTCGACCTTCGAATTCGGAAATTACCCAGAATCCTAAGTTCTGGCGTGCGGCGAGAGGATGCATGGCAGATGGGCTGTTCTGTTCCTAGCACGCTCCAGCCAGGGTACCGGCCGACCCTCTGGTTGGTAAATGTAGGCTTGCCCGGGTACAGGGATCTCTGCCCGGGTCGACGGTTTTTCTCCCATTCTCGTGGGAATAGTCATGGATTTGCCTAATTTACCAAAAAAAGACGGGGATCCTACGGATTCCCACCCTACGGCCTTGCTAAGCCAACATAAAACTGGCACAAACGACGCCTCGTCCTTAGGACTGGAGGCGTCCTCCGAGGGCCCGGCACCGACCACAGAGGCCCCCCCCCTCGAAGAAGAAGAAGCGCCGGACGGCGCGGTTCACATGGGGGAAAGCTGCGAAAGCGAACGCTCGCGAAAAGAAGCGGAACTCTGAAAACCGCGAGCGTTACGCGCGCGAGCGGGACAAGGACGGCGGCAGATCCACTGCAGAGCCGTCAACGGACGAGGGCGACAGTTCTGTCGCAGAGCCGTCCAGAGACGAGGGCAGTGGATCTGCCGATGTGATGGACGAGGGCGTTAGTTCCGCAGAGCCGTCCAAGGAGGTCAGCGAGTCGGATGAGGAAGTCGCCACTGCCAGGTCGTCACCGCGTCCTGCGGCGGCGGCCCTGACGGTAAGGGAGGAGGCCCTCCCTTCGAAGGTGCGGAAGCGCCCCCTGAATAAGGAGGGCAGCTCTGGCGCCGATTCCGAAGGGAGCGTGGTAATCATGCCTCCCCCCAAAGTGCCGGCGTCGCGCAGAGGGCGAGGGGCCGCGATGACGGGCAGAACGACCCACTCCCCGGCCGGCGGAGTGCGTGGAGTGGTGGAAGGCAGGCAGGCCTATAACGAGGCGGCCGCCGCGCGGGTGCTGGAGGTGTTGTCCGGCATCCCTCCCATCGAAGTGGCGGCCGCTGGTGCCCGCGCGAGCGCCCCAGCCGCGAGTATGGAGGCCCTGCAGGCCGATAACGCCCGCCTCAGTGGCGAGGTGTCGGGCCTGCGGGCCCAGAATCGACAGTTGGGAGCCGAGCTATCGGCGGTGCGGCGAGCGAACCGCCTGCTATCAAAGGACGTGACCGACCTTAGGGCCCAAATGGCGCGGCTCATGCAGACTGCGCCAACTGAGTCGTCGACCAGCGCTAGCCACCAAGAAGTCGAGGTCGCCGCCGCCCCTAAGAAGAGGACGCCAGCCATCGCTAGCCGGGCCGCTGCGGCAAGGAAGCCGCCAAACGTCGCGGAGCGGGCCCCGGCAGAGGTCCAGCCGGCGACAACAACCCTGCTGCCCGCGGTGGAGGGCGTGCCGGACGAGGCCTTGCGCGCCATCATTGACACAGTCGGCAATCTGGTCGATGCGCGCTTGGCCGTTCTGGAGGCAAGGCTGCCTCCAGAACCACGAGTTCGGCCACCTCTCGCCGCGGATAAGAGGCCATATGCGGCACCAGCCCCCGACCCTCTGCCTTGTCAGGGTGGCCGCGTGGGGGGCAGCTACGCTGCGGCCGCGGCTGGGCCCAAGTCCAAGGGGCCCGCCCCCGCTCCCACGACGAAGAAACGGAAGGCGGCACCGGCTCCTGCTGGACCGCAGTCGTCGCCAGCACCAACACCGCCAGCGACGACTAGCGCGACCGCGACTGCGCCCTCAGCGCCAGGTACGCCCGCTATGCCCGAACAGGGTTGGCAGGTGGCCGAGCGCGGCAGAAAGAGTCGCGGCAAGAGGAGGAGAGCGGCAGCCAAGCGCGCCGCTGAGGTCGCCGCTCCCCGGGCAGGAGCCGGAGGAGGCACGAAGAGGAAGAGGCCGCGCAAGGGGCTCCGGCCGCCGAAGACAGCCGCAGTGGTGATCACTGTGCTGCCTGAGGCGGCAGAAAGGGGCCTCAGCTATGAGGCCGTTCTGAGGATAGCCCGGCAGGAGCTCGACGTCTCCGACATAGGAGGCGTCGAAGCCCGGACCCGCAAGGCTCGGACAGGGGCTCGAATTTTGGAGTTCCCTGGGGCCGAGGGCACCAGAACGGCCGATAGCGTGGCGTCGAAGCTGCGAGGTCTATTCGCCGAGGAGGGTGGCGTCAAAATCGCCAGACCTGTAAAGTGCGCCGAAATGCGCATCGCGGGTCTGGACGACTCCGTGACGGTGGAAGACATCCGGGAGGCCATTGCCTCGAAAACCGGGTGTCCCCTGGACACCGTCCGGGTTGGTGCCATCCGGCCCGGTCCGGGCGGCGTAGGTGCCGCCTGGGTGCAATGCCCAGTGGAGTCGGTCAGGCAACTGGCCGGCTCAGGCAGGCTCCTCGTGGACTGGAGCTCAGCGCGAGTCACCGTGCTGGAGCACCGGCCTGCGAGGTGTTTCAAGTGCATGGCGGTCGGGCACACCCGGCCAACATGCACTAATTGCTTTGACTGCGGCGGACTCTGTTTCCGCTGCGGTCAGACTGGGCATATGGCGGCATCTTGCGCCGCCCCGCCCCACTGCCCCGCGTGTGCGGCGGGTAATAAGCCTGCCAAGCACCGCATGGGCTCTGGGGCGTGTAGACCTCCGGCTTCAGCTCCAAAGGGGCGGAGCGGCCCTTCGACTCCGGCCGCTCCCGCTCCTAGCGCGGCCCGATCGCCCGGCGCAAGCCAGGAGGTGATGATGGACACGGCCCATTAATGGCTGCACAGTCCACTTACCTCCTGCAGGCCAACACCAACCACTCCGCCGGTGCGCAGGATCTCCTCCTGCAATCCATGGCGGAGTGGTCGATCGGTGCAGCCGTAGTCGCGGAACCGTACTGTGTGCCTGATCGCCCCAATTGGGTGGTCAGCCGTAACGGAACCGCGGCAATCGTCACCTCCACGCAGCGGCACTTCCCGTCCTTATCCCTCTTGGATAGGGGCGAGGAATTTGTCGCTGCGGATTGGGGAGGGGTCACGCTCTACAGTGTATACCTCTCCCCTAATAGGAGAATGGACGATTTCGGGGCCTCCCTCACCACCTTGGAGGCTTCGATACGGCGACTGGCACCGGGCCTCGTCCTGGTCCTGGGGGACTTCAACGCCAAATCCACGGCGTGGGGGTCCCCGATGACGGACGATCGCGGGCGGGCGATCGTGGAGTGGGCGGCGTCACTGGGCCTCTGTGTCCTAAACAGAGGCTCAGTGAACACGTGTGTGCGACAGCAGGGTGGGTCGATAGTGGACTTGTCGTTCGCTAGCCCTGTTGTCGCACCACGAGTGAGGAACTGGCGTGTCCTGGAGGAGGCGGAGACCCTGTCGGATCACCGTTATATCCGGATGGAGGTCTCCCCTCTCCGGGACCCCAGCAGGGGTCACAGGGCGGACCGAGCTCCCGCATTTCCGCGGTGGGCTGTGGGGCGTCTGGATAGGGACCTACTGGCGGAGGCGGCCATCGTGAACACGTGGCTGTCCTCACCACCCCCAGCGGACGGAGTGGACATTGAGGCTGTCCGCATCCGCAGTGCGTTAACGCAGGTCTGCGATGCGGCCATGCCCAGGGTGCGGCGTCTACCTCCGAGGCAGGGGGTCTACTGGTGGTCCCCAAGACTGGCGGACCTTCGTGCGGCGTGCATTAGTGCCCGAAGGTCCTACACCCGCAGTCGGCGGCGTCGCCGCGATGTTGAGCGGGAGGGCCAGCTGTACGAGGCGTACCGCAGAGCGCGTACCGCCTTTCGGCTGGCCATCCGGTCCGCCAAGGACGCGAGTTGGCAGGAGATGCTGGACGGTCTCGACCGTGACCCCTGGGGTCGCCCGTATCGCACGTCGCTGAATAAGCTTCGCGCACAGGGCCCCCCCCTCACTGAGACCCTCCAGCCCGACCTCCTTCGTAGAGTGGTCGAGGAGCTGTTCCCGCGGCAGACGGAGCACACGCCCCCGGTCATGGCTTCGCCAGATCACAACCGGGAGGCCGTCGAGAGTGTTCCACCCGTGACGGAGTCGGAAGTGGGGGCAGCCGTGGCGAAGATTCGTTCCGCCACCACGGCCCCCGGCCCAGACGGAGTCCCAGTCCGGGTGTTGACGTTGCTCCTCGAGCATCTCGAACCTCGCCTCAGGCGACTGTTCAACGCCTGTCTGACGTCTGGACAGTTCCCTGAGTGCTGGAAGGAAGGGAGGTTGGTTCTCCTGCCAAAGCCGGGACGGCCCCCGGATTCGCCGTCGGCCTACAGGCCCATTGCGCTTCTGGACGATGTGGGTAAGCTGCTGGAGCGTGTCCTCGCTGCCCGCATCGTCCAGCACCTGGAGGAGGTGGGGCCCGATCTGTCGGACGCTCAATTTGGGTTTCGGAGGGGGCGTTCGACCATCGGGGCCCTGCTACGCCTGAGGCAGACGGCCGCGGAGGCTGTCGCCGGCAAAGGAGTGCTGTTGGTGGTGTCGTTGGACATCGCCAACGCCTTCAATAGTCTGCCATTCAGCTGCATCAGGGAGGCGCTCCGGTTCCATGGAGTGCCCCTGTACCTCAGGCGGCTGGTGGCAGACTATTTGGAGGGGCGCAGTGTTCTCTACGCGAGCCCCGCAGGGGACATTGTGCGGACGCCCATGTCGTGCGGTGTTCCGCAGGGTTCGGTTGTGGGGCCGACTCTGTGGGACATCGGTTACGACTGGGCGTTGAGTTGGGAGTCTCCCCCCCGGGCTGAGCGTTATATGCTATGCTGACGACACGCTCGTCACAGCCCGGGGCAGGACACTCGAAGAGGCGGCGAGCCTGGCCACTCTCGGCACCGAGGAGATGGTCAGGCGTATTGAGGCGCTGGGGCTCAGGGTGGCCCTAAACAAGACGGAGGCTCTACTATTCCATGGGCCCCGTGTGAGGCTGCCCATCGGCGCCTCGTTAGTCTTCAACTCCATCCACATCAGTATCCAGGCCCATATGAGGTACTTGGGTCTGGTGCTCGACGGGCGATGGTGGTTCCGGGAGCATTTTCGTCAAATTGCTCCCCGGCTGGTCGGCGCGGCGTCCGCCCTTTCTCGGCTCATGCCGAACGTGGGCGGACCCAGTTTCGAGGGCCGACGGCTGTATGCGGGGGTGATCCGCTCAATGGCCATGTACGGCGCACCCGTGTGGGCGAGGGCTCTGAACGCCCAGCTCAGGGCGGTGCTGTGGAGGCCACAGCGAGCCATGGCGGTCAGAGCCATTCGCGGGTACCGCACGGTGTCTACCGAGGCGGCATGCCTATTGGCCGGGACACCCCCGTGGGACCTAGAGGCGGAGATGCTCTCCGACCTCTACCGGCGGGTTACCTCAATGCGCGAAGAGGGTGGCTCCCCATCGTTCAACGAGATAGCCACCTGGCGCGAGGACGCCCGCCGAGAAGTCATCGCCCGTTGGGCTACGCGGCTGGAGAGGCCTAGACACGGTGTTTTTACCGTTGAGGCCCTCCGGCCCGTACTGATGGAGTGGATGGAGCGGCGGCACAGAGTTCTCTCTTTCCGGTTGGTGCAGGTCTTGTCGGGGCATGGTTGCTTCGGCAAGTACCTGCACACGGTCGTGCGGAGGGAGTGGACTCCGTCCTGCCACCATTGCAGTAGCGACGAGGACACGGCGCAACATACGCTCGAGGTATGTTCGGGCTGGGACGGGCAGCGCCGTGACCTCGTCGCTGTCATCGGTGCCGACCTGACGCTGCCGGCTGTTGCGCGAGCGATGGTCGACAGCGTCAGGAATTGGGACGCGGTCGCCGCCTTCTGCGAGGCTGTCATCTTGCAGAAGGAGGCGGCGGAACGGGCCCGGGAGGATTCCCGTGACCCGGGCCGCCGGCCGCGGCCGGGGCGGCGCAGGCGCGAGTACCTGCGCCTGATGCCGCCCTAACCGAGGCTTCGGGTGATTGGACCGGGGAATTGTCCGGTCACCTGACGTGAGGCCACCGCGTGAGGACGACGCCTCGACGGCGAAAGCTGCCGGGGCGTCGACAGGAGAGGAGCCCGAGAGGCCATACCGCCGAGCGGGCCACCGAAGACAAAGATCGGGTACCGGTGGCCCGCTCGCACGGCGAAGAAGAGGTGCTTGCAGGGTGGGTCAATGGGGTTGCGCGCCGCCTCTTCCGTCGCCCCGGACCGATTTGGCGGGGTGCGACGTCCATAGCCCACCGCAAAAAAAAAAAAAAAAAAAAAAAAAAAAAAAAGGGTAGGCAGAGAGAACAGAGTGCCAGAGAACTCTATCCTTGCATACTTCACTCCCTTCCTCAACATTCATAATTCTCTTCATACACGCTCGCCGGTTTCGGAGACTCTTGACTCCACCTTCCTTCAGTACGTGACCAATCTGGTCTAGGTAGTCTCGGTCTACCCCGGTATCTACATCCTTCCACTTTCGCATTGTATATCTTCTTAACCAGACGTTCGTTCGGCATTCTTTCCACATGTCTGAACCATCGTAGTATTCCTTTTCGCATCTTTACACCAATACTCTCTTTCATACCTACTCGCTCTCTTACGTCGTCGTTACGAATGCGGTCGGTCAGCCTAACTCCACAGATTTTCCGTAGAGATCGCATAATACTTTATAATCGTGTAAATATCACAATAATTAACTTAATGCATAATATTAACAATTTACACATACGCTGGGTCTAAAGCTATACATGATATAATAATTTAAAACATCTTAACTATAGGGTAATAATTTTTACCATTACTTAACGTGTACAAGATCGTAAAGATAAAACGGCTAGGTAATAAAAAGCTAAACAAAATGAGTCACAACCGCATAGCAACGTTATATGCGCACGCGCTTCAATGACTCACTAGAGACCGGATCGCTTTGGATCATTTACATTGACAGTTTTTCTTACTAATAAAATCTAGTTTAATAATATATCAGGGGGCATTTAAAGGACCTTTTTTGTTAACTGACATTTAAACTAGCAACTAATATGGGTCGAAATATTTGTTCTATTTACCTATTCAGCCTATTGCCTATTATTGTATATAGACCTTTCCAAGTTAGTGATAAGACAGTGAAATCTCTATAACTCGAATCTCGAAGTCATAAGTCCTCGAAGAAAAGTATCATTCACGTAAATATGGCGATATCTCAAATTATTAAAAGCTTTCTTATTCGAAAAAAGGGTTATTTCCCTACGAGGTAGTGATAATACCTTTTTTTTGCGGTGGACTATGGATGCGTTTCGCCCCGCCAAATAGGTCCGGAGTGACGGAGGAGGCGGCGTGTTACCCCATAGACCCACCATGCAAACTCCCCTCTTTGCCGTGCGAGCGGGCCACCGGTACCCGATCTTTGTTTTCGGTGGCGTAGTGATAATACCTTGGAGGACATACTTTATTCTCCCTAACACTGTAAACAAGGTTGTGAATTTTACTACGATATTTTTCATTATACAACACATCATTATCATAATACCGTTATTTTCAATTATTTGGGGTCGATGTAAAATATATTCAACTTCATAAGCATTGCAAAAGTCATTTTGTGACCAACATATTGTAAAATTTATTGGCAATTAGTTTTATGACCGGCTGCCTACCTGCTGTAAACCCTCCCTGGGCACCAGATGGAACTGGCCGAAGTAAGACTCATACTCATCTTTTATGACACCCACGAGCAAATCAAGGGGTGGTAATATTGGAAGCCAATGCTAACAGCAATTTTTCATAATACAATACATATAATGAAAATCAAATTTAACGGTGTCACGCCATTTTAGCGTCCAGTTAAGAGAAAACTGTTTCTCTTACGGATAGTTATATGTGTTTCATTGCTAAAATGCAGGCAACAATTACTTTGGAGTAGAAGTAAGTTCCGTTAGCGGTCTGGTAATATTGCATCAGTAGATAATATGGTTAATTTTGTGTACACAGAGGTCCTACATTAAACAGAAAAAAAACTGTTCAACACTGATATATGTACAGTAAAAAGAAAGAAAAAATAAACAGTTTGTGCTTTGAATAACCTGCACAGCAATCTCTATTTACTTCTACCATAGATTTCTACACGGGCGAATTCACCGCCAAAAGCTGGGCTACATATGAAATGCTTTACAGAAGTGTGAAATAAAATTATTCGATTTACAATTGACCATAACTGCTGCAAAATCTTTAAAATATTGGACAAATAAAAATCAAAAACAAACGTCATCCGTATTTCTTTTTTCTTTTTTTTTTTGTGTATGACACTTGCGTAAACATTAATTCTTAACAGCATTTCTTCAATAACAAATTTTGTTATAAGTCCTACAAAATAAGGCTGACCGACCGCATTCGTAACAACGACGTAGAAGAGCGAGTAGGTATGAAAGAGAGTATTGGTGTAAAGATGCGAAAGGGAATGCTCCGATGGTTCGGACATGTGGAACGAATGCCGAACGAACGTCTGGTTAAGAAGATATACAATGCGAAAGTGGAAGGATGTAGGTACCGGGGGAGACCGAGACTAACCTACCTAGACCAGATCGGTCATGTACTGAAGGAAGGTGGAGTCAAGAGTCTCCGAAACCGGCGAGCGTGTATGAAGAGAATTATGAATGTTGAGGAAGCGAGTGAAGTATGCAAAGATAGAGTTCTCTGGCACTCTGTTCTCTCTGCCTACCCTGCAAGGGATATGGCGTGATGATATGTACATACATATCATCACGCCCATATATCATCACATACATACATATGTATGTACATATCATCACATACATACATATGTATGTCCTACAAAATCATAGTTTTAAATGACACAGCAATGAAAATAGTCCAGTCAAGTATACATCATACAGTCGACATCGATAAGCCACTAAATAATAAACTGAGTGAAAGTCTAATCGACGTGACCGGTGACTCACCGCAGTATAAATGATATCTCGTATTATACTCAACAGAAATCATTGTTATTGTGGAATCAGATTGTGTTTTCGAGAATGCACGTGCCTTCCATTGATAGAATGAGTTGATGATATTATTAGTCATTTGAACCTATGGCGATGGATGTAGGTACCGAAAGAGACCGAGACTAACCTACCTAGACCAGATTGGTCACGTACTGAATGAAAGTAGAGTCAAGAGTCTCTGAAACCGGCGAGCGTGTATGAAGAGAATTATGAATGTTGAGGCAGCGAGTGAAGTATGCAAGGATAGAGTTCTCTGGCCTCTGTTCTCTCTGCCTACACTGCAAGGGATATTACGTGATGATATGTGTAACCAAGGGCGTACCCAGGATTTCAGATAGGAGGGGGCAGCTCATATGATGGTCATGATGGTCGGTCGGGTATATTGAACACTTGCCAGGAAAATTGACGTTTATTTTATCTTCTAGTTCTGCCCCTACCTGGGTACGCCCATGTGTGTAACCTATGTTCATGTCTCAGCTTATATATCTTCTATTGCAGGGATCAATACTCCTTCAAAAAAAGTAGTTTTTTTTAAGACGGCAGGATATTGGATAGCACGGCGACAGGACCCTTTTTCGCAGCAACATCTGGAATAACGGAAGATTGG
Organism: Lymantria monacha; assembly: GCA_905163515.2. Lineage (NCBI taxonomy): Eukaryota > Metazoa > Arthropoda > Insecta > Lepidoptera > Erebidae > Lymantria > Lymantria monacha. Next base: position 29,255,280 of record LR991098.1, on the reverse strand, counting down.
CATGTGGTCCATAAACTACCATATTTCCTCCCCATCGCCATCGGGCTGACTACTGGTACTCATTCCTTGACATCCGTGACCGGCCCGTTTTGGATATCATCTCCATCGACGCCCCGGCAATAAACAACAGTTTTATCCTGGCGTTATCCTCACGCGATTGATCTGCGGGTGGTGGATTAATCCCCGGTCCATCCACCCGAAAGACAACACCCTATACTAAAAAGATAATCTTTGTAATGTGGTGGACTTTACAAACACACCATTAATGAATAAAACAGATGCATGTCTAGTTTATACCTGTTATATGGAATATTTGTAAAGACCTCCACAATACAAGGATTAGTTCCTTATTTGCGTCTTGTAAAAAGAAATTAGTATTTCGATCTTATCCAATACAGCGCTGTTGCCCATTCCATTGGAACTGTCTTAGTTGTTTTATAATTGTATAGTATATGAAAATGTTTTAATATTTTAAATTAACTGTTACTCTATAAACAGCGCGGTTTGGAGCTCAACTTGTCCGTCCAGCAGCATATCGACATGCCCTGTCAGACATAACATCCTCGAGAAATAATTATGCTATAAGAGTTTGATAATTTAGGTGGCGATAGCAGTTGATATTACAAATATTCCTTAAATTTACTGCCATACATATTTCTGGTGAACCTTGGTTTATCGCTACGACTCCATCTTGCAAGTACGAGGTGGTAATAGATTATATTCTCAACCCGTTACCAAATGGGAATCCGTCTCCAATAAGCCTTTAAATTAATAAATGAAAAAATATGATTTGGTTATGACAACCGTCTTATGAATCACGTCTTATACCTCGCTGAGTGGTACTGGCTACGAATACTACCAACCCTTACATTTCTCATGGGCATCGTAAGAGACGACTAAGAGCTTAACATCTACCTGGGCCAATAACATCTGATGCTATCTGGTCAATAATTACATTCTCAAAGAGGATTGACATCAGGCTAGTGGCCATAAAACTATTGCCAATAACTATTTGCAATATGTACGATGAATGAAAAGTACATATTGCGTCTACCTTAAGTTATTGGGATACGAGTAGAATGATAATAATTAACCGTCCTATATATCAGAATGAGACTAGATTGTAATAGGAATAGAATGATTAATTCATGGTGGATAAACCTATTTCTCATTTTCTGACGAAGTAAGAATATAATTTCATTCACTTCATCATCCCAGCTTATATATGTCCCACTGTTGGGTATGAATTGTTTAAGTTTATGATGGGTCTGATGTGCACTGCATTCAAAAGACCCTATAAAATAAAGATTGAATTAATTGAAAAAATCTTTTCTTGCACATATTTAATTATCTCAACTTTTATACGTCTTACTGCTGGGCTCAATTCTCCTCCACAAGAGCAGAGAAATTGACGTGCTGTATTCTAATGGTCATTTTTTTAATAATATAGGGTTTTATTAGGAGTGCCGGTTCTGTTGAATATTTTTTATATGCATTATCCCTTAGTCGTCTTTTACTTCACCCACGGGCAATGTAGGTGATGGTAAATTGTATTCTTGTACCGTGTAGTGACGGAGTAAGAATACAGTTCACCACCCTCTATCTACCCATGGCCATGAGTGAGCGTAAGAGACGACTAAGAAATATAAAACGCATACAATATCTATGCAAAAGAAGGAATAAACGAAACAATACCAACACGCCTGAACATTGTGGTATAGTAGCTTCAATTCTTTTACATTATGGAGGAGGGTCGAACCCAACAGAGGGACATGTTCGCTGAGATAATATTAAAACAGTAAAGAAATGATAAAGAAAATATTTATAACGAATTGTAATTTTATTCATCATCGCAGCTCATATATGTAGCACTGTCGGGCTCGAGCCTCCTCCATAATAGGAGGGAATTTTACCTACTATACCACGCTGATCAGACGTGTTGGTATAGGGTTTTGTTTCGAGTTTTCCATCTCTTGCTGTTACAAGCGTTTTTTTATCCCTTAGTTGTCTCGTACGATCACCCACGGGTAAGATTGGGGGTGGTGAAATGTATTCTTACTCCGTCACTACACGGAAAGTAAATGTACAACATTTGGCATAATTTACAAACTGTAATAAAATTTCAAATTGTAATTTTATTACAGTTTGTAAAATATGCCAAATGCTCGATGCTCGATTCTTCAATTGAAAGACGACCCGTTACACGTGTCATGTTTAATGAATACGTTCTTCACGTTAAAGTTTACACGTTGCGAACAAACTTCAACCACTTGTACATATACTTAACACGTTACATACTCGTTATAGGGGATCCTTATCAGTGACGCAACGATCTCAATTAGCCGCCGGCGAGAACTTGTCGCTGCTAATGTGCCTGCTTATTTGTTAAGAAGCTTACACATTTAGTAGAGGAAATCGTAGCGATTTTTTTATCTGGTGATAGAATAGTAAAAATTATATCTAATAGGGACCAGGTGAAGGCAAATATTGTAATAGTATTTCTATTATTACGTATGACTTAAAAACTCCAACTTTTATAATTTTATTTTTTTGTTTTGGCAGTCTCGAGATACACTATTCGTTCCGTGCGGGGTTACGAAGGAGCAGCGCCCTCCCTTATCACCGTCATTGAGCCTGCCACTGGCACCGAATCCATGACGTCCGTGACCAGCGCGGATAATTATAGATTGATGGAAATTATATCTTGATCAAATATAGTTAATAACTAAATATTTTATTTGAGTAAAATAGAAATACATAATTTTATAAAAGAATAGACATTATTAATAACGATTAAGACTTATTCAATGTTTTATTAATATTATCTTTGGTTGCAGATGAGAAGGCGATAGGCGAAGGAATAAGGAAGGAAGGTTGGTAAGTTGTCTGCTAATATTTTTCGTTTTCATTTTATTCTGAAGTTATATACATCCCACTACTGGACATATTCCTTATCCTTATCTATATGATGATAATTATTTATTTTATCTCCATCACCAGACATATTGTTATAGGGTTTGTATTTCTGCTTTCCTTTTTTCAGTTGTATTATCTTCTCAGCTTCCCTTAATTGATTCTAAGGGTATTAAATTGGTTGTTCACAATTGATATCGTTACAACATTCATATGATTTTGTTTACTGAATCCAAATGCATGATAGATTATTAGATAAATTTAATAATTAGTGATGAAGATCTACAACATTTATGTACATTGCAGAGTTTATCATTATCATCAACATTTCATGGCTTGAGCCTCTTCCATCATAGGAAGGTAATTGACTACCACGATAGTTAGAAGTATTGATATAAATAAGGCTTTATTTTATTTTTTATTTTTTAAAGACCTGCACTAAGGAAATAAACCTTCTATTGCGGGGGACTTTACAAACATGCAATTAACGCAGACAAATTACACCCAGACTCAGAACAACACTTTGTGGATCACACAAAGTAATGTCCTGCGTGGGAATCGAACCCACGGCACTGGCACGGAAGGTCGGTATCTTAACCACTAAGCCATCTGTGCAGTTTTTCACTACGCCATTTTCAATCTCTTACATAAATGTTATATCCATATTGTCCTTTATTCGTCTTTTACGACACTCTCGGAATGGATACGGAATGGTGGAACTCAATTCTCACTCCATCACCACACGGCACCGCCTTTTACTTATTTATTATTTTTGTATTTCCTTTACTTATAATCGCCTTTTTATTTGACGACCTAGGTATTAGTCGACGTGATATTGGTGAAATTGTGGTCAACCGCCAACAAAAGTACTTCATCAAAAGTTGAACTTGCGATATAATAGCCCTAAAAAAATTCCAAGCGAATAACAAAGTACAACAAGTACGTCATCAAAATTTGAACTCGAAACACAATTTATATTTGATGATAAACTGAAAAAAAAATTCATCCATTTTCTTTCTAGTGTAAAACCTTCTTAACAATACTCACGTTTATTGGAGTGATGCCTCGATTTATATGATTTATTTCGTATTCTGTAAACATATACGTTTGATCGTAGCGACTTGATTAAATTATGCAAAAAACATGGTTAGCGCTCCAATATATATGTTGTTCGAATTGTGGTGTATTCTTGTTGTTAATTTATTACGAACTGTTTCTGCCAGCTGCTTCAAATTTGTTGATTCTTTAGATATTTATTACTTTGAGTTTTATTGCTTTTTATATCTAAAAAGTTAGACCTTATAGCTACATCGATAAGATGGAAAAGTTTAAAAAATAATTCAACTACATATAACCATTTCCGTGTGGTGACGGAGTAAGAATACAATTCACCACACCCTATTTTACCTGTGGGTGATCTTACGAGACGACTAAGGGATATAAAACGCATATAACATCAATGCGAGAGAAGGAAAACTCGAAACAAAACCCTATACCAACACGTCTGACCAACGCGATATAGTAGGTTAATTTCCCTCCCATTACAGAGGAGGACCGAGCCTAACAGTGGAACATTATGGGCTGTGATGATGATGATAATGACATATAACCAACAAAAGTTCAATAATAACCATCATAAGATAGACGCAGCATATTGAGGCAATAAAAGTGAAACAAACAAGAAAAAGACTTTCTAAGCTAAATAAAGCAATACTAGTGATATATGTACTTCCAAATAACAAATTGAATCCAAATAATACCTCAGAAGAACAAATGGAAGTAATTACCTCAGATATGGACGACAGAAAACAGTGGCAAGCGTTGGAGAAGGCCTTTGCTGTAAAGCATATCGAAATAAGAGAGATTTTGTACTATAAGTGGAGTTTTTAATTATTTTATATATTGTTTTACTATCTCTCATTTTGAATAAATTTCTAATTATGCAAATATTACGGAAAATAAAGGCGCTATTGAAAAAATAATGTGAATTAATATATGGAAACTATATTTTTATATTTATGCAGTAGTTTGACAGATTCTTTAAATCATTGGTTTGACTTCTATATACACATACATACCATCACGCCATGTCCCTTGCAGGATAGGCAGAGAGAACAGAGTGCCAGAGAACTTTATACTTGCATACTTCACTCGCTTCCTCAACATTCATAATTCTTTTCATACAACGGTTACGGTTACGGTTTGACTTCTAATTTTTAATAAAGAGCCTTGCAGACCTGGTGCGTATACTATAACCATGTCCTCTGTATATAGGCCTCTTTAACCATTTTGTTGCTTCGAAAAGCGGCCAAGTAAGAGAAAGTAGCCGATATGCTGCAAAATTCGTTGCAATACATTCACCTTTTTTGGGCATGCTATGGTATGGTTACGCACCTTCTGATCCGTCTGAGATAGAGAAAGAGACTGTGCTCACTTGATCTTATAATGTGCCGTACATATACCTGTCAAATCCACCGGCACCTGGTTCTTATCATCGGCGCAATAAATTTACCCTAGGCTCCCGAAGTTACTCCGGATATCTGCACGGTATGTCGGTTCGTCTTCAGAGGCGGTTTCTATTGCACCTGATGCCACCATAATCAAGACTGTGAGTCACTGAATCGGGAATTACTTTGCCATCCGTATAAAATTGGACTTCGTCCCTTTCGCCACACTAGACTATTTGGACCGGTCTGACCTGATTATAACATATAAAAAAGATAAAAGTATCTGACCACAAAAAATACTTATATGATATTTATTTATACTGAACCAGTGAGTTCTTAATAAATTGGTAATAAAAATGAGTCATCAATGAGTCCAGTCTGTTTACGAAATTACATTGTTTTACATTGTCAATTGAATTGGATAACTCACGTTGAACCTCGTCAGATATTGCATAGAAAACGAGTCTAGTTAACTTTTTAATTCCGTGTGATAACGGAGTAAGAATACAATTCACCACCCCGCATCTTATACTTAAATGATCGTAAAAGATAATTAAGGGATACATTAGTCCTTAGACGAGTAATTGTTACTCGTTCAAGGACTATAACGTCAGGTAAAATTATTTGCAATAATATGTACGATATACGAACAAAGAGTACAAATTGCATCGACGCCAATTAATTAGGATAAGACCAGGATGATAAGGATTTTTAAATTACAATTCCTTCCGGGATATATCTCGCTAGGTAAGTAGCATTAAAAAAGAAAAGTATAATGATTACTGACGTTTACGCGAATATTACACATTTGAAATAAAACAATTTTTACGGATTCTATCGCGTTCGTATTTGATTTTTGTTTCCTGACGTTTCGAACACTTTACAGTGATCATGGTCACGGGAAGACTAATTAGTCTCATGTCAAACAAGTTATCATAATTACAGAGATTTATATCTAACCGCTACAATATCCGTTATTATTATGTTGACCTACATTTTAATACAAATTAAAAATTAAATTGAAACGCAATAGAATCCATAAAAATGGTTGTATTTCAAAATAAAAATACTATTTTATATATAACCCGATTTTTCATCATTTTTCGCTTCGTAATCGGGTTTTATAAATAATTAAGCATATTAAATGCTAAATTTCAGTAATTTAAATACTATTTTATAATTAAATTCCATAGAGGTTGATCTAAGCCAAAGAATCAAACAAATATGATCACAAGATGTAATTATTAGTTATGACGATGCAAATAGGTGACGCGGACATACGACCGCGGTTTACAGTCCATTCCCTTTCGTTATGACAACATATTGGCATTTTTTCATACAATGCAATTTCCAGTGATTCAACGAGAACAGAAAGAATAAGCATGAATGAAAAAATCCTTAATATGACATATATTATCGTACTTTTTTTTTTTTTATTTGTTTATGGTGGCAAACGTTTACCAGTGGCCGGCCCAAGGGCGATGGGGGGGAATACGGTGGGTTATGGGGCCACGCGCTCCCCTTCCGTCGCCCCGGACTGCGCGGGCGACGTGTGACCGGGCCATAGCCTACCAAAAAAAAAAAAATGGTGGCAAACGTTCAAGCAGCACACCTGATGGTAAGTGTCACTGTCCTTTGTCTTTTTCCCATGTACCTTTGCTATACCAAGGGTATATATAGCTAAGCCGCTGCCTACCATTACAATACCCAAACCCACCCAGTTGAGCTTCCGGCTCTCTCGCTCACCGAACGAAGCGCAATAGCATAATGCCATTACTCAGACGTCGATCTTCTGCGAGAGTGTGGTACTGCCATACATTTTTTGTTATAGTTTTCAAACTAGTTAATCTACCACCCAATATAATAAAAGCATAACATAACTATTAAGAAATAAATTAAAAATAAATAAAAATGCACATTGAAAGTGATTCCAGATGGTTGAGGAATGTCTCTCAGTAGAAATTTATTAAGGTAGCTGACCGCGCTGACTAAGTCTGAATATATTTTAATAAGGCTTACCGGATTGCATCCAATATAACTTTAAATATTTTGAATATTTATACAGTGACTATGTCTATAATTTTATTATATTTAAATATTAATAAACTAATTTGGGTATGGTTTAATTAATTATGTTTTCCTTATTTATATATTATTTCCAAATTTGGTTGAAATTTATTAACACGGTTTTTAATGTTTATGCGGTTTATAGAATTACAAAAATAAAATTCTTTATTTTTATATACTAATTTTATGGTTAGTTATTGTCACAATTTTTCAAATATTATATAAAATGTACATCTTTTCTTCGGAGCAAAGAAAAGATGGAGTACGTGAAGCATTATGGATAGTAAAGAAGTAAACGTAGAGACGACTTCTTATGGGATTGTGTGGTATAAAAGGATATATTGCGTCGACCCCAAGTAATTGGGACAAGAGCAGGGTAATGATGAATGATGATATAAAAATATTATTACATAATAAAAACTAAATAATGACGATTATAATTTAAGAAGTTAATAGAAAATGCATTTCTTTTGATGCTTAATTTTTTGCTTGGCAGGCGGCCTGCCGTTAGCAGTGATTTCTTTTTCAGACGTACCCTTTGATTCAATGGAACCACGCGATACAGCTCCATAACTTGTAATGGTAACTCGTATTATTATTTGGACTGACCCGCAATACTGATTGCTTGACGTAGGTGGTCAGCCTAGCGGGTTAACCTTTCAGATACCATCTCCTGTCGGTGCTCCGGATAAGTGCTGAGACGTTTCGTTCACGCCTTTTGACGAATGATAGTGTGATCCCTGGTCCATCCACGTATTGTACTGCGTGGGAATCGAATCATTGATACTATATTTTCTTTTCCAATTATGTTATCTACTTAGAGTTAATAATTTTTTGACATTTCTAGAAAATAACGACAAATTATATTATTATTCACTATTACAGGATTTTTTTGTATGATAACGGCTACGAATACTACCAACCTTTCCTTTGCTCGTGGATGTCGTAAAAGATGACTATGACCTGAGCCAACTCGATCTGATGCTGTTTGATCAAAAATTACATTTCCAAGGAGGGTGGACATCAGACAAGCGGCCAGTTATCAAACTATTGCCAATAACTTTTGCAAAATGTACCATAGAATAGAAATACATATCCACAATTGATTAGGACAAGAGCGGGTGAACGATGATATCAGAATGGAAACATAATCCATGTATATATTAAATATGGATTTTTTTTTTATATAAGGTATAAAGATATTATATAAATTGAATTGTATTTTTTACCTTATAGAGGAAGTTTGAAAGTTGCGCCAGTGACGGAAAAGTTAAGGAGTGAAAGATTGACATGGTATGGACATATAATGAGACGGGTGAAAGTAATGTTGGGAGGAAAGTTTTAAGTATGAATGTTGAAGGCTTTAGGGGTAAAAGGAGACCGAAGAAAAGATACATGGACTGCGGGAAACATGACATGGATAGACAATGAGTGATCACAGAGATGACGTCTGATAGGGAACCCAAATAAATTGGGATATGACTTGCTACGTTATAGAATTTATTTTCATATTGGCAAGGATGAACCTTGCCAATATGGTGGACTTAAACTTGTCTGTGGTAGGTTAAGATCTGGATACCCCGCTCGTTTCGTACAGGACGATGAATGGACGGCGTGCTATACAATAATCCACCGTATTTCCTCCACATAGCCATTGGACTAACCACTGGTACCTTCAGTACAGGCAATCTCTAATCACGTTAGAGGCTCAGTGGTGCCAGGTATAACATGGAAAAAAAAAAAAAGAAAAAAAAACCCACTGGTACCGATTCCGTAACCTGTATAGCCAGTCCGGTTACCCTTTTGGGTACTGTTCCTTGAGGTGACGAAGTAAGAATATAATTCACACTGTGATTCACACCACTTAGCCGTGCGTGAGATTCGGTAAGAGATGACTTAGGGATATAAAATGCATATAATAGATGTTCTATTCAAGAGAAGGAAAACTCGAAACAAAACCCTATAGCAATACGTCTGACCAGCGTAGTTATAGGAGATCAATTCTCTCCTATTATGGAGCTGAGATGATAATGATCAAATTTAACACTACGTTTACCTTCTTAAAGGTTTAATTTTGTAAAATTCTTTCTCAATGAGTCTCTAAGTCACTAGAAGAAACATGTCATTTTTTTTTAAATTTTTCATATTTTTAGTAGTTTCGCTTCAATGCTGACGAAATAAAGATAATTATGCTTATTGCGTGGTTAGTTTCATGTGAATCTAATATAAAACAAGTGTATAAAGAGGCAAACTTATTTACCTATAAATTTGATAAGTCTGCGACTTGGAAAGCAGCGAAGAGAGAATATACATAAATAAACGTGTATAGTTCCTCTCTATTCTCCTAGCTTTCCTGTCATATCCCACTTCCGATGCAGTATTTATTTTCTTGTAAAACAGCTCATATTTCTAACGGAGTTTTTATTATTTTATACTATTTAAATTTCGCAATTGTTTTCTTTATATAGAGTTTATCATATTCTATCTATCCATCAAACATATGTCTCCCCAAAGCTATAACGCTCATACTCGGCAAGTAGGTTTGTAATTTCAATTGCTATTATAAGTGTCGTAGAATATTCCTGACTTCTGGTGACTTCTCAATTGAATTTTTGACTACCATAGGAAAGTGGGTAATGATGTGTCATTAACCACTTCTAAGAATGTATTCTTGACTGTTACCGCACGAAAATCTATTGAGACCTTAAATAGCTAAATTATTTTACTATTTATGTTGAATTCAGTATTGGCTGTACGAAAGAGACTATTTATATAACTAAGTTTATATTCCATCTCTTTCTTTGCCTAACTTATCTCATTTGATTTGGGTTCGGCTTTTTTCATCTTATTCCGCCAGATATTTCACTTCTGGGTTGTTCATTTGTTTACTTAAGATTTTTTAGGTCTTTCTTGATTAAGTTCGTATACTAAACGTATAATAAAATTTTAATAGGTGGACAACCGACAACTGTACCTACTTCAAAATATACTAAAAACAAACTTAGTTACTAAAAAAAGGTTCAAAATTAGTGTAATTTCGTAAGTAAGTTTAGTTTCATTTAATTACATCTAACATTTGTGTTAACATCAAAAAGTATTATGGTGAAATGTGACCACGAATGGAAAGTAGTTGCCGTCTTTAAGGTACACCAAGTGGTCATAATTCCGAGACCCAAATTTCATAGGCGCCATGTCTCGTCCGACGAGATTTAATCGCCAAACATATCGAGTGACCAGAAACAAAAAGCAATATACATAAATTATACTCGGAATCGTATTAGAAACACGTTTTGCGTAGCGCAGTAGTGATCGAGACGATGTTAATTCAACACCAAGGGACGGGGACGACACGACATTTTTAATTTTAACTTTTACTGAAATCATTTTTCGAGTCACAATGGGAAATAATAACCTGTATCCACGCTCAGTACTTTTATATGGAAGTTCTAAACGTCGCTTAAGAGACTATCAAAAGAATCATTCCCAGCGCTTGCCTATTTTTTTTTTTTTTTTGATGCGTGCTATGGACGTTGCACCCCGCCAAATCGGTCCGGGGTGATGGAAGAGGCGGCCGCGGGTGGCGGCCCAGGTCATGAGCCCGTTCCGCTGCCTCCTTCTGCGAGATGACAGCCTCGCAGAAGGCGGCGACCGCGTCCCAATTCCTGACGCTATCGACCATCGCTCGCGCAACAGCCGGCAGCGTCAGGTCGGCACCGATGACAGCGACGAGGTCACGGCGCTGCCCGTCCCAGCTCGGACACACTTCCAGCGTATGTTGCGCCGTGTCCTCGTCGCTGTCGCAATGATGGCAGGGCGGAGTCCACTCCCTCCACACGACCGTGTGCAGGTACTTGCCGAAGCAACCATGCCCCGACAAGACCTGCACCAACCAGAAGGAGAGTACTCCGTGCCGCCGCTCCATCCACTCCATCAGTACGGGTCGGAGGGCCTCAACGGTAACAACACCGTGTCTAGGCCTCTCCAGCCGTGTAGCCCAACGGGCGATGACTTCTCGGCGGGCGTCCTCGCGCCAGGTGGCTATCTCGTTGAACGATGGGGAGCCACCCTCGTCACGCATTGTGGTAACCCGCCGGTAGAGGTCGGAGAGCATCTCCGCCTCTAGGTCCCACGGGGGCGTCCTGGCCAATAGGCATGCCGCCTCGGTAGACACCGTGCGGTACCCTCGAATGGCTCTGACCACCATGGCTCGCTGTGGCCTCCACAGTACAGCCCTGAGCTGGGCGTTCAGAGCCCTCGCCCACACGAGTGCGCCGTACATGGCCATTGAGCGGATCACCCACGCATACAACCGTCGGCCCTCGAAACAGGGTCCGCCCACGTTCGGCATGAGCCGAGAAAGGGCGGACGCCGCGCCGACCAGCCGGGGAGCAATTTGACGGCAATGCTCCCGGAACCACCATCGCCCGTCGAGCACCAGACCCAAGTACCTCATACGGGCCTGGATACTGATGCGGATGGAGTTGACGACTAACGAGGCGCCGATGGGCAGCCTCACACGGGGCCCATGGAATAAAAGGGCCTCCGTCTTGTTTAAGGCCACCCTGAGCCCCAGCGCCTCGATTCGCCTGACCATCTCCTCGGTGCCGAGAGTGGCCAGGCTCGCCGCCTCTTCGAATGTCCTGCCCCGGACTGTGACGAGCGTGTCGTCAGCATAGCATATAACGCTTAGCCCGGGGGGGAGACTTCCTCTCAACGCCCAGTCGTAACCAATGTCCCACAGAGTCGGCCCCAGAACCGACTCCTGCGGAACACCGCACGACATGGGCGTCCGCACAATGTCCCCTGCGGGGCTCGCGTAGTGAACACTGCTCCCGGCGCTTGCCTGTGAAACTTCAAACTGAATAACATCTGTAATTTGCCATAAAAATGGTGCTTAGCTGCTTGCCGTGAATGACTATTATGTTATATCTGCTTGAAGCCATCTAATAGCATATCATATTCATTATTAAATATATTCAAAAGTATATGTTGATAACGAATTGATGGATGAAAATGATGGATAAATTGAAATTTTTAATAACTTCATTATTTCTCGCATTGTATTATATTTTCGTCTTTTAAGGAGACGTGTGCCATCTACCTGACAATGTTCACACGAGAATTGAATGTCTTACAATAGTTCACAGTGGTGTAAGTGGTAGTACGATTGGAACAGTTTTCCAATAGGTGTGGGTTAGAATCCCACTTGTGACAATCATTTTTCACTCGTAATTGGGTTTTTATGTGATAATTATTTCATAACAGTAATACTATCAGAGTTATTTGTATATAATGGCATGATAATATAATGAATATAATTTCTTTGTATTTAAGATGGTTGTACACATAATAAAAACTAGCAAGTTCTAACAATAATGACAGCAGGAAGCTAGGCACTTCAAAGTATTTATTGACAGAGATATTCAAATCTTCACTCTGAGCTGTCTCTTTTTTATTAGCCTTTTTCGTATACAAGTATTATAATAGTACAAATGAATAATCATTTAAGGTAATTGATGATTAAATAAATCTATTGATTTAGCCTAGGGATGAACATTGTTCCCACTGACATTATCATCATTCACCCTTTTACCAACCACTGGTGGACATAGACTTCCCTCATATTTCCCCACAAAGTGCGGTCCTGTGCCAACCGCATCCAACGACTCCCAGCAACCTTCAACATAGTCCAAATTAATAAAGGATAAAAAGTTATTCACAGTTACAAATATCGTGCACTGTAAAGAATGTTAAAACTGGTTTTTATTAGCACATGGCACTGGCCCGAGAGAACAAGCCTGATAGTTTATTGGACAAGCATCGTGACCAAGGTTTTGGGTTCTATTCCTGGTTTATAAACATTCGTCTACCTGTTTTGTGTGATCTTCGAGGATATTAAGATTTTGTTGTTATGTTAACTTTGTAAAATGTATAAATGGAAATTTGAAAATTCATTGTACCTAATATTTATAATTGCAACATATTTTGGAGGTAGAGGTTCAACATATGAAGGTGGAGTCAAGAGTCTCCGAAACCGGTGAGCGTGTATGAAGAGAATTATGAATGTTGAAAAAGCGAGTGAAGTACGCAAGGATAGAGTTCTCAGGCACTCTGTTCTCTCTGCCTACCCTGCAAAGGATATGGCGTGATGATATGTATGTATGTATGCAACATATGTCGTGATTATTTATAAAATTTTGAAATTTCATCACTTTAAAATCAAATTAGAACGAAACGGAAATCATTTTAGTTATTGGTAGGTGTGAGTAAACTACTACATCGGCTATTGATGTCTAGGAATCAGTACACGTGTTTGATACAATAGTGATGGGGAGGGAACATGGTGGGTTATAGAACCACACGCTGCTCTTCCACCGCCCTGGACGGAATAGGAATAGGCATAGTGTGTTCAGGACCATAGCCTGTCAAAAAAAAAGCCTTGAACACACTATAAAATTCTAACTTATTACTCTACAGTAAATTATTTTACTATTAATTAAATCTAATTATTATTCTTTACTTGCTTTATATTTTTATTACTTAAATATGAAAAATGTTTAACGAGTCCATGGTTTATCAAATGAAGAATGATTGGTAATGTCTTTAAAAGATTTATCAATTCTTAATGCACATCTATACTATCGACTGTCATTTTAACCGATAAGCTTTGAAGAGCTATGATGATATCATCCTTTATATTCCCTTATACATAGTCATAGGCACAAAACAATACAACAGGCAAGATTTTTTTAAATATGTTTCAAAAATTGGCGTAACTATCATTCTCCTGTTCTTATCCCAACTATTTGTGGTCTATATTATATAATATACACGTTGTTTAATTGTATAGTAAATTATAGTTCATCGGATGCAACTAGATAGCGCTAGTAAAAATGCTGCATCGCGATATGATTTTGTTTTGCAAGCCTAACAAAACTGTCTGTAATTAATATTATAAATACATATACAGTGTTGTTTACTCGATAGTGGTTGCTTTACTGTAACATCTCTTTTTTCGGTTTTTGGGACTCGCACACACGTACATATCGGAAAAGTTATTGCCGATAGTTTTATGACCGATCGCCTGCTTGACATCAACCCTACTTGAGAATGTAATTGACGACCAAACGGCATCAGGTGAAATTGGCCCAGATCAATATAAAACTCTTAGTCGTCTTTTACGACATTCAAAAGCAAAGTTTAAGGGTTGGTAGTATTCATAAATAGGGGAAACCATAGATCATTATTTTTTCGTGTGGTAACGAAGTGAGAATACAATTGACCAACCCCTATCTTACCCGTGGATAATCATAAAAGACGATTAAAGGATAAAATATGCATATAATATCTATGCAAGAGAAGGAAAACTGGAACTGAAACCATATACCAGCACGTCTAACTAGCATTGTGTAGTATATCAATTGCCCTCGTAATGTGGAGGTAACTTGAGTCCAGTAGTGAGATATATATGAACTGAAATGATGTTGATGATGACAGATCATTAATTCAATATAGCAAAAATTCTATAATTTCATGAATTCAATAATTTATTAAAACCAAAACATGCACAGTCACGAATCAATTTAACAATAACTTGTGAAATTGTCGTGTCAACAGCACGGTGCTCATTTTCATACACAATATCAATTCAATTTAAGTTTCAATAGAGGTCACTCCACCGGAAGGGTCAACTGGGGTTCTGTGATGGATTAGCAGCCTTGCAGCTCTTTACACTCAAGATGTTAATATAACTTTAGTAAGTGGTGAGCTATTTAAAGTTCACTGGATATTTACAGAAAGTTTACGTTATGGTATTTACATATTTACGGTTTTTTTACATTATAATTCTTATAATTAATACTATATGAAAATGTGTGTCAAAAAATTATTATTATGACATTCTCATTTTTCTCTCTATGTATCAGATAGAATTTTAGAGATCGAATATGAAGTGCCAGTATGAAACGAAACGTGATAAAATGCGTAAAAATATTAAAAACTCTATTATTTGAATCTTTTATAAAAGACTTCTTATTATCTCAACTCATATATGCCCCAATATTGGGCTCGAGTCTCCTCCATAATGGAAGGGAAATTGATCTACTATACCACGCTGGTCAGACGTGTTGGTATTATAATAATATGTTTGATATTATAGGGTTTCGTTTCGAATTGTCCTTCTCTTGCTCATACATGAATGCGCTTTATATCCCTTAGTCGTCTCTTACGATCACTCACAGGTAAGATAGGGGTGATGAATTGTATTCTGACTCCGTCACCACACGGAAAGAAATACTTCTTATAAATGATACAAAAAAAATATGAATCTTAGATGAAATTACAAATCTTATATTGTCTTATTTAGTTAAAACATGAATCTCTCGCATTATTCCTTAAAACAGCTGATATTTTATGTTCTTTAAATTAAAAGTAAAATATTATTATAGATAAATAAATATTTCATCCAAATCTCTGTACATACAAAACAAAATTCAAAAGTAAACACTCCGAAATATATATGTATATCACTACAGAGCGTAGTTTGGTAGTGTAACAACTCGGCAACCGGTTACCAGTTACGATAAGACTATTTACCGTCTCAATAGACTTTATTTTATAAGCTATAGAAGCGATTTTACATTATCTTAGCTGAATATAATATTGTTGACTTGTTCTAAAGGGTAAGAGGAGGTTGCTAACCGTTCTTCAGGTTTATTTAGACGGGTTTTGTAACTGAGATAGATTTTTTATTTTCGTGAACTGTATTCAAATTGATGATGGATCGCTAAAGGGCATTTTAGAGGCAGTAATCAAAAAAATGGTCATTCAAATAGTCATGATATCATAATTGAAATGGCTCCAATTGCGTCTCAAATCTTAACTTTTGCAATTTAATTCTGATTGAGGATAGAAAACTGGTTTTATAAATTACTTTAGGGCCTATAACGGAGATTGTGTTTGAGCCAATTATAATTTTAACTTGAATGCACAGATGGTGCGTATATTAACTAACAACTTCCTGTAACTAGTATCGGGGATTCGATTTCCAATCAGTTATTTGTACGATTCATATAATAAATGTTTTGGTCTGGGTATAATTTTAATTATTAGACAATATTAATTGCAGGCTTAATTATACAAAATTTAATAACAGAAATATCAACTTAAAACCTATGTAGTTGGGTCAATCAAATTCGTATTATCTAGAACAACTGAATAATTGCTGGTCAGATTTTGATCAAATTTAAATGGCATCATAATGGAAGTACCGGCTTTCAAATAACAAAAAAATGTATAAAAATCGGTTCACCTAAAAAGAAAATAAGGAAACTAACAAATAAAAATACAGACGAATCGAGAACCTCATCTTTTTTTCCAAGTCGCTTAAAAGGAAAAAAAACGACTACTGACCTACTTCAACACGCTGGTCAGACGTGTTGGTATAGAGTCTTATATCGAGATTTCCTTCTCTTGCATAGATGTTATATGCATTTTACATCCCTTAGTTGTCTCTTACTTACCCACGGGTAGATTAATGGACATTATGGATGTACACACTACATTATGGATGCTACATTATATTAAGTCATATTGAGAGCATGTGCGTGACGTCTCCTACCGGTAACAACGGAAGACCAGCGGTGGTCGTCTGCGGCCAGCATTATGCTGAGTTGAGACCAGATTGTGGCAAACACTAACCATTTTGTTATTATTATTATCTATTTATTTTGCTTGTGCTTGTGTATGTCATAAATAAATCATTTCATTTCATTTCAATGGTGAATTGTATTCTTACTCTGTGACTACACGAAAATTACTTTATATATTAGAAAAAAGTGCTGTATGTGTTCTGTATATTATCATTAAATAAAAGTGCTGTATGGTAGCGGCTACTATTACTACCAACCATCACTTACTCCTGGATGTCGTGAAAGACGACTAAGAGCTTTATATCGCCTTGAAATAATTTCACCTGATGCCGTTTGGTCAATAATTACATTCCCAAAAAGATTAACGCCAGGCAGGCGGTAGTTTATAAAACTATTGCCAATAACTTTTACAATATGTAAGCTGGAAGAGGAGTACATATTGCGTCGACCATAAGTAATTGGGATAAGAGCTGGAGAATAATTATTATTAAATAAAATATGTACAAAAATATTAAAACTACTTTAGAAAAAAGCCAAAGCCATCATAATACGTTGTGATAATGTATTAAGAATACAATTCATTTTATAATTACCTTCCCGTAGGAGTCTTAAACATTGACTGAAAAATCATCAAGTGAATGGTCAGCAGTACTGTGTACTGGTATCAACAACGATTGCCGATTCCTGGTATTTTATTTGTCGCGAGCTATGGTTTGGTCACACCCCCATAGATCCGTCCGGATGAGGCGGCGCCGACCTCACAGACCCGCACCAGCAATGCGCCTCTCTTCGTCGAGCGAGCGGGCCACCGGAACCCGATCTTTGTCTTTGGTGGCCCGCCCGGCGGTTCGCCCTCACGGGTTGCGATGTCGGAGACGTTACGGAGTCGATGGTTTCACCGTCTGGGCATCGTCCTCACGCGGTGGTCTCACTTCGGGCGACCAAACTAATCCCCGGTCCGATCATCCGATTCCTCTGCTAGGGCGGCATCAGGCTCAGATATTCGCACCTGCGCCGCCGAAGGCACCGGCGGCGGCCAGAGTCCGCGTGGAGGCATTCCTCCCGGACTCATTTCGCCGTCTCCTTCTAGTAGTCGATGTTGACAGTCTGATCTATTCCTCCACATCGCTGTCAATGGATAGTGCAGCCAGTATCATGAAGTACGTTTTAACGGGTAATATAGGGGGTAGTGAATTGTATTCTTAATCCGTCACTACAGGAATAGTATTTGTAAAGTCTCCCGTTATACAAGGATTATTTCCTTAATGACCGGTATTTTCTTTTTATATACCTATATAAAAAAAATACATTATTTTCATATACCGTTTGGTGGTGAAGATTTATTTATAATTTAAATTAAATAAGGTGATATATCACGCTGTTATCATCTTTGGTCGGCAGAGAACAATAACGGAAACAATCTTTCATAGCCGATAGCAACGGAAATTGAATGGATGACAACGGATCGATTTAACTATTGTTTAACTTGAGTTTTGCCCCCCGATTCCATTCATTGGCAATAATATTGGTTACTTTATATGTGAATGACTTCTCTGTTACATATAAATCAACTGTTAATTGTATTGCAACGATAGCATTGTAAGTAGAAGTTTGGATATTATTAAATGATTTATAAAAATGGATTTCTTGACTCTTCTAAAGAATATACATACATACATATCATCACGCCATATCCCTTGCAGGGTAGGCAGAGAGAACAGAGTGCCAGAGAACTCTATTCTTGCATACTTTACTTGCATCTTCAACATTCATAATTCTCTTCATACACTCTCGCCGTTTTCGGAGACTCTTGACTCCACCTTCTTTCAGCACGTGACCAATCTGGTCTAGGTAGGTGAGTCTTGGAGGTACATCCTTCCACTTTCGCATTGTATATCTTCTTAACCAGACGTTCGTTCGGCATATAATCTACTTATCATCGTCTTTCAGCCCCTCGTTATCCACTGCGAGACGTGTGATTTCCTCATTTTTCCTTTAAAATCCAACACTTACTGTTTCATCATCATCATCTCAGCTCAGTGGTAGAACCACGCTATTGATAGTATTGTCTACAGGCGTGGGCCGGTCCGTCCGGGGTATTACCACACTCCAAAACTCCACACTACAGAAGATCGACGTTTGAGTAATGGCAATGTGCTTTTGCGTCTCATTCAGGAGCGAGAAAGCCGGTAGCTCAACTGGGTGGGTTTGAAGTTTCTATTGGTAGGCCTAGCCTTGGTATTGCAAAGGTCCATGGGCGGCAGTGACACTTACCATCAGGTGTGCTACTTGCTCGTTTGCCACCATTAGCAATAAAAAAAAAACCTGGGGTCATCTCAATATGTACTCGTACATATTGCACAAGTTATTCGCAATAGTTTCTCCTTTCCGAAGTCAATTACTTGCCAATGTTATTGTTGACCATACGGCATCAAGTGGAGTTCCTAAGTCGATATAAAACTCTTAGTCTTTTACGACATCCATGAGTACAGTAAGATTTGGTAGTATTCGTAGCCGTTACCACACATCGCGCAATGTGAATTTAGATACCTCTTTAAAAATATAAAACTGTTTCCAAACGGATGACCCACATGCAGCCATTGCCTTTTAATATAAATACATAAAAATTGCAGCTCATCACACATTTTAATATACGGAACCGCGAGCGAAAGTAATAAAAACAGCCGTTACAGGTTTTTATATTCCGCCGTGGAACCCTAAATATGATTTATGGTGTAAGTGTTACATTCGTATATATTAATGTTGCTGCGATTGCACAAATATTATGGTACTTTAACGCTATACGCATTTGATGGGTCAGCAGGACTGAAGATTTTCAAGGCAGTCATACATGTCAAGGAAGTGGTACCAATGATCGGTCCAACGGTGACAAGGAGGGAATGAGGTGGGACAAGGAGGGAATGAGGTGAGGTGGGTTTTTCGTGTGGTGACGGAGTAAGAATACTATTCCACCATACTCGTGGGTGATCGTACGGGACGACTAAGGGATATAAAACGCATATAACATCTATGCGAGAGAAGGAAAACTCAGAACAAAACCCTACACCAACATGTCTGACCAGTGCGGTATA
The DNA here is from genome assembly GCA_905163515.2 of Lymantria monacha. NCBI lineage: Eukaryota > Metazoa > Arthropoda > Insecta > Lepidoptera > Erebidae > Lymantria > Lymantria monacha. Next base: position 29,235,111 of record LR991098.1, on the reverse strand, counting down.
GTAGGTTAATTTCCCTCCCATTACGGAGGAGGCCCGAGCCCAACAGTGGGACATTTATGGGCTGTGATGATGATGATGATGAGGTGGGTTATGCGCGCGTCGCTCTTTCGTCGCCTCGGATGGTGTGGACGTCGTGTGTCTAGACCCATAGCCTACCGAAAAACAAATATAGAAATTGGTTAAAAAGGACTACATTTAAAAATTTATTGAATTCTGATATTTACGCAAATTAAGCAATGACGTAAAATAATTTTTACGGATTGTATTTCATTTTTAATTTCCCGACGTTTCGAACACTGTACCACGTATATGTTCTCTCTGCCTACCCTGCAAGGGATATAGTGTGATGATATGTATGTATGTATGTATGTACCACATATATGGTCACGGAAGGACTAAGATGTTTCACGTCCAACAAGTAATTACCAACGTAGTTACTCTGTAATAACGATTACAGAGTAATTTTTAATTACTTGTTTGATAAACCCGTAAAAACAGTTTTATTTCACACTTGTAGTACCTCAAATTACTGAAATTTTTAGCATTTAATATGCTTAATTATTTATAAAAAGCCCATTACGAAACGAAAAATGATGTGACAGGCGAGGTTCGAACCCGCATCTATTGGGAGTCCGGCCCAATTGGCAGCACACTTACACCACCGTGAACTATTTTAGCACATGCAAATCTCGCTTCGTATCATATTTACGTATTTAAGGTGACGTGTGCCATCTACCGGACTATGCTTACATATGTTTTACTTGTAGTACCTACTTAGTTAAACATCAAAGATATGATATCTCTGATGTTTAAGTGAGTAGATATGAATGAGATTATGATACAAAATTAATCATCGTTTTGCCTTTATCCTAATGATATTTGTGATAACACCTAGCACTAAGGAAATAATTCTTGTAATACGGGCCTTTACAAATATTTAATTAATTATAGCTGTGTGGTAACGGCTACGAATACTACCAACCCTTACTTTGTTCGTGGGTGTCGTAAAAGACGACTAAGAGCCTTACAACGACCTGGGCCAACTTCATCTGATGCCGTTTGGTCAATAATTACATTGCCAAGGAGGGTAGACATCTGGAAGGCGGCCGGTCATAAAACTATTGGAAATTACTTTTACAATATGTATTATTAAATAAGAGTACATATTGTATCGACTCCAAGTAATTGGGATAAGAGTAGCATAATGAATTAATGACATAATATTTAATTAAATGGACACAAATTATAAATTATAAACACAAATTAATTGGGACCGATGCAATATGTAATTATAGATATTCTATATATATCTTCATAAATAGTTGAACAGATGTGTAAGGGTCATCATCATCAACTTATACCAGTCCCAGTGCTGGGCTCGAGCCTCCTGCAATATATTAGATAAGTTGTCCCGAGCTGATCAGACTAGCATAGGGCTTTATTTTAAATTTTCCTTCTTTTGCACTAATATATCACTTAAGTGTGTTTATAAAAACTTGGTTACCAGCTAAAAATGATTATCACACATGGGATACGAACCCATACTTTTTGGAAATCCGTTCCAATCATGCCCGTGTACTTAAGTGTCTTTTACGTCAACCACTGGCAAGATAGGCGATGGTGGATTGAATTTTTACTAAACGTATTTTCAGACAATGATGAAAAGTCAGAAATAATTCAATAATCCAAATACTTTATCCAATCTAAATACATTTACCAATCCGGTATTCAAAGTAGCGACGATCGTGTGCAATTTTAACAACTAAGTCATCTTATACTTACATGGTAACATCACAAAAACTAAGTGCCCAACTCACGAATACGATTCAAAAGTTTCCACATAAGTGAACGCCTGGAGTCGACTAAGTTAGTTCCAGTTGGCGTCGCTTTTATTCACTCAACGTTCTCCATTGTAAGCAGTTATGGAAATGTACATAACTTCTTAACAATTGTATGGGATAATAGTGTATTAGTTCATTTCTACTTTTGGTGATATCAATATCATCATTTTTTGAACAGATGGCTTAGTGGTTAAGATATCGACCTTCCGTGCCTGTGTCGTGGGTTCGATTCCTACGCACAACAATACTTGTTGTTCTGAGTCCGGGTGTAATTTGTCTACGTTCATTATATGTTTGTAAAACACAAGAATTATTTCTTTAGTGCAAGGTGGTATTTAAAAAATATATTATATTCATAATCTCAAAACTCCTGAATGACTTTTGTGAAGTTTGGCATGTTTCGCGGCCGATAAGTCTAGTCATTTATGAAAAACACTATTTTATTAATGTTTCAAGAGAATGATAAATAAATATTGGTAATTCGAACATAAACTTAAATTTAGCGTCTGACCTTAAGAATAATAATAATAGCACAGTTGCGTAATAGAGCTTTTCCTTAATTTTCATTTGCTCTTTTTTCCAGTATCTTTTTTGTGAGAAAATATTCTCTCTTTTTTTTTCAAATTATTGTTTGCTATTTTACGTTTTATAGTACATTTAAAAAAATAATAACAGAATAATCAATTAAAGTATTTATTAAATAAAAATAATAAAGGTAGGTATCAAGCATCACAAAACTCCTTCGAATGACTGGTATCCGTATCGGTAATGTATTCAGAAAACTTTTTTTTTATTGTTTTTGATGGCAGACCAGCAATCTGTACACTTAGTGATGTTACTGCCACCCATAGACCTTTGCAATATCAGGGCTACAGCTAGGCCGCTGCCTATCAATAAAAATCCCAAACCCACCCAGAAAGTTGGGCTTCCGGCTCTCCCGCTTACCGAACGAAGCACAGCAGCACACTGTTCAAGCGCCAATTTTCGGCAAGAGTGTGGTACTACCCCGGATGGACCGGCCCACGGCTGTAGACAGAAAACAGTGAACAGTGTCTTACCATTATAAAACTGACGGTATTATCATGCTGAGTGTCAATGTTAAATTTTTGTGGAAAATAAAGGCCCGTCTTCCGATTCTGAGCCATAAGCCGCGTATCGACTTCGCGCTCCAAAAGGACGAACATTGGCGCGCGCTCCGGCCGCGCAAAATGGATACCACTTTGGAACGTGCGCCAATGTGTTCGTTGGAACGCTCGAACATGGAGCGGGTCGTTTCATCTGTTGTCGGTATTTTGCGGCGTATCAAACGTGGCGCGCGCGCCAGTTGAGACGGACACGAAAGTATTTTGTGTGTTTGTTGCGTTCGAAGCGATGGATAACCAAAGTTGACGTCAATGTGGTACAAAAGAACTGCTTTGGAATAGCAAAAGTTTTTTTGCATCATAATAAATAGGTGCATATCTGTCATAAGTGTCATTCCATACCGCATCCTTTTCCAGTAAAACTTTTTCATCCAACAACGCACTCTTCGTTTCTGTTTTCTCTTATACATAATACTGTGAATAGCTATTAATGTTGCGGTTACTCGCATACGATGCCTGCACGATGAACGATCAAACACTGGAACAGTTGCCTCGCGCGCCAGGCGCGCTTAATTGGTATAGTTCATATATTTGGAACGCGTACCGTGGGACGCACTCTCGGCGCGGTCATTCATGACACGCGCGCCAGGAGAGCGAAGTCGATACCCGGCTTCAATTAGTTTCTTCGAGATCTCTTTGAAAAGATCGAGCTTTCGGACCCCATGACTCGATCGTTTACAACCGAAACGCCTCGGAGATATAATTACCAATAAGGTTATTCTACTTACGCCGCTTGAAGGTGACTGCAGAAGCGACAGCTTTTCTTTTTTTATCTCTTTAAACGCGATCTGGATGACCCAGCTTAGCTTAAGGACTAAGTATTCTAAGTGTATTAGTAATAATTTAATTATTTTCGATGTTTACGCGAGTATAATATATTTAAAAAAAGCTATTTTTACGGATTCAATCGCATTTGTATTTGAATTTTATTTTCTCAACATTTTGAACACTTTACATCATTCATGGTTACGAGAGGACTTGTAATAATGTTTTATCTCTTTAGGCGCATTATGCATTTTATTTTGTAAGTATTAAATGAGACTGAGCGTTAGCTTTTTCTAACTCCCACGGGGAAATAAGGGGTGTTGACAATTGTATTCTTATCTCCTCCCCATACGGCCCATTAATTCAATAAAAATTAATCAAATAATTTTGTTGTTATTATATGTAATGTATTACAAAGAAAGTGCTAAATTGTAGAATATAGGGGACCGGCATGACTTAATGTATGATTTCGTGTTCTGGCAAATTGCGAAAAAAAATAGAAGCTTCGATTGGTTGGCTATCGCTCAATTAAAAGCAACGGTTGACTTACTGACGAACAATGACTTTGAATTTGATCTCATAAAAAGAAATGACTAGTCATGAAGGTCTACATACAATATACTATAAAATATCTCTGGAAAAAAAATCTCTACAGCTGAGATAGACATCTGAATAGACTATATCTATTATCTATGATCGAAAAAAAATAAAGCTACATCTAACTTCTTTTTGAAGTGAAACTTCTTTAGAATCGTTGTGATTTCAAACTCGATGAAACGAAAAAATAAGTCCATAGAGACACAAACACATAAATGTATAGGATTCAGCCGGCGAGAGAATGAGATAGAACACGTTAGACGTTCTCGGTCTCCTCTTTGTGCGACTCTTCGTAGCATCCCCACTATCTGACCCTTCACTAGAGAGATAGAGAAAAAGAGAGAGAGAGAGATAGAGATAGAGAGAGAGCGAGAGAGAGAGTACACGTTATTGGTTGATGTATGTAAAATAGATTTATAAAATTGTTTGCCAAAGTTTCACTTCTGATATGTGTACTTTGTACGCATGCATATTTTTTTAACAGTCACTACTCTGCACTAAGGATATAATCCTTGTATTGTGGGGGATTTTACAAACTGGGTGATTTTGCAATTAACGCAGACAAATTAAACCCATTGCATAAAGTATTGCTCTCTTTTTTTTTTGAGGTGGGCTACGGTCGGCGCACTCCGTGCACCACTCCGTCCGGGGAGAGAGAGGGGCGTAAGCATGCACACCCGTAACCCACCCGTGATACCTCGCCTTCGTCTTTGGACCGACCACCGGAGCAGCGTAAACTTGACGTCAGTGGCCGACCCGACGGAATACCCCCTGATAAAGTATTGTCTTGCGTAGGAATCGATCCCACGGACCTGGCATGAAAGATGAATATCTTAACCACTACGTCATATGCGCAATACGAAGAGATAATAATAAAAAATAATCTATAAAGTTGAAACCATTAACGTATAAAGATTTCTCCTTATATCTTTCACTATATTATATTACTTTTACTAGCTTTACCGAGAGCCTCATTATTACAACACATTTATTAGAATGTAAAAAAAAAAACTTTCATATATTATCTATAGGCTTTACTTAGTCACGAAATATTGATAAGGCATAATACAAATCAACAATTTGTCTTCAACATGTACGAACGTTGCTACTGTGTAGATAAACTTAAAAAGTTGTCATTTGTTGTCCAAACTCGACTATTTTTGTAGTCAAAGATTATAAAATTTTAACAGAATTTACTTCCCCATTTAGTTATCATCATTTCATCAGTTCAGCTCATATATGTCCCACTACTGGGCTCGAGCCTCCTCCATAATGGGAGGGAAAATGACCTACTACACCACGCTGGTCAGACGTGTTGGTATATAGTTTTGTTTCAAGTTTTCCTTCTCTTGCATAGATGTTATATGCATTTTAAATCCCTTAGTCGTCTCTTACGATCACCCACGGGTAAGATAGGGGTGGTAAATTGTATTCTTACTCCGTCACCACACGGATTTTTTTTTTAATTTAGTTATAGAGTAAGAATATTCATTACTCTCTTTCTCGCTCGTAAGTACCGCAAAGGAATATGCAATTATCATCTATTTAAAAGAAATAATACTCGACATAAGGCCAATCTATTGCACGGTATAATCAATTTCTCTCCATTTATAGAGGAGCCTTACCTTACCTAGCTCAAATTACAAAATAATAAGTAAATATTTTAATACATTTTTTTCGGTCATTGAATCAATTGATTCTCTCTGGTAGGAGCGTTTAATATATAGCGTAAACATTGTACTTGGATTCTTGATAAGTTAGATGCAAATGGCACAGGACTGTTCTGGGAGATAATTTCGTGAGTAAACCTACGCTCAGTATTGGACGTTTACGGGCTGATAGAAGAATGGAAACTTTCTGTTGCATGATTACAGTTATTTGTGTAATAAATCCTGTACTAAAATCAATTTGAAGTATTCGCACGTCATTTATGTACAAAATAATTCTCGGATTCAAACACAATCAAATCAAATAAACAGTTCTACACATTTTTTTTCAATCATTGAACTAAATAGTCCACGTCTAAACGATCTGTAACTTAAGTTTAGGCGTTAAAAAGCCTATTAACCTATTTCGTTCGAAAGTTACTTCACTTCGAAATAAAACTGCATTATTGAACTGTGTACTTTATAACTTAATATTTAAGATTCAAATATGTTTGCGAGTGTAATTTATAACGGAATACAGTAAGTGGTTTCTATTGTATATGTTCTAAGTCACAGAAGCTAATAAGGTATTATATTGTGTTGTGTAACGTCATTGGAGTGACCCCGAGCGTATATCGATGACCCCACAAAAATGATCGTTGAGAAATGTAAGCTTTTTGTTGATGATATTATGAAGGTTTTAAGTATATGATTCATTTCGTTTAGAAATCATTTAGAGTGATAAATTAGACATTTTATTGTTGGTTTCTGATTATTATATGAGTATTACACATTTGAAATAAAACTATTTTTATTGATTCTATAGCGTTTGTGTTTGATTTTTACTTGCTTATGTTGCGAATACTTTACTGTGTTTAGTCACTGGAGGATTCCGTCCTTCCGTCCTCTTCAGTCAATTCATATTTCGAATATTTATATGTTATTCATACTTTTATAATATTTTTATTTATTTGTATATGTAGATAGATTTGTGATGTAATCAGCCTATAGTTTTGTAGATGTAATCACTTTGACTTTTCCGTGTGGTGACAGAGTAAGAATACCATTCACCACCCCCTATCTTACCCATGGGTGATCGTACGAGACGACTAAGGGATACAAAAGGCATATAACATCTATGGAAGAGAAGAAAAACTCGAAACTTACCCTCTCACTATGGAGGAACAGTGGGACATATATGAGCTGAGATGAATGACTTTGAACTCATGGTTCAGACCTGTATGGTCTGATTATTCGAATTTAGACATTGGCAAAAACATTGTATATCTGTATCATTCACTATATTCTACTCACTACCCATTGGCTATAATAAGTCTCTGCAATCGGATATTAATTTAGCGACACTAAAATTGTAAAGCGGTTGGAAAGGATTTCCAATAAATGTGGATTGAAGTCTCACGTATGGTAATCAATTTTTCGCTCGCAAATAAGTTTTTATAAATACTGGAACGATGATGGACCATGTTAAATTTCACTAACTATATATGTCATATGAATTTACTACGTTTTTTTTTTCAGTACATGCATTGACGGAATAAGATCACAATTCATCACCCCCTTTTTTCTTCGCATAGTGGGACCATGGATGTGGTCGCGCCCCGGCAAATCGGCCCGGGGCGATGGAAGAGGCAGCACGTAACCCCATGGACCCACCCTGCAAACACCTCTCTTCGCCGTGCGAGCGGGCCATCGGTACCCGATCTCTGTCTTCGGTGGCCGGCCCGGCCAATTCATCACCCCTGGGTATGATAAAAGAAAACTAGGGATATAGGTAATAGGTCTATAAAATCTATGCAAAAGAAGGAAAACTCGAAATAAAAACCTATAACCCTTCTAAGCAGCGTGGTATAATAATTTATCTACTCATTGTGGCAATTCGAGCCCAGTAGTGCGACATATATGAGTTGAAATGGTGATGATGATGAACTCACTTATTATATGAATAAAATTATAACATAGTTTAAAGAAAAATAGCTATCAATTATAGTGATGGGCCACACTATTGACATTTTCCTGTCTACAGTCGCGGGCCGGTCCGTCCGGATTAGTACCACACTCTCGCAGAAAATCGACGCCAGAGCAGTGGTAATGTGCAGTGGCGCTTCGCTCGATAAACGAGAAAGCCGGAAGCACAACTTTAGGGGTGGGTTAGTTGTTTTCATTAGTAGGCAGCGTAGGTATACTCCTGGTATTGCAAAGGTCCATAGTTGGCAGTAACACTTACTATCAAGTGTGCTCCTTGCTCGTTTGCCACTACAAGTATAAAAAAAAAACAATGATTCTTTCAAAAAAGAGACGAGCAGCAAATTGTGAGTAAAACGCAAATCTTCTACGCCCAAAGAACCACTATTAAATATCTTTGTTATATCTGCGATATTTAAAGCATTTTTTTATGATATGTGATTCCCACGCTCTGGTGTTACACTACTCCGGTATCAAGCCATTATTGTAGAGGGAAGATATATATCTTCAAACTAAACTTATTATTTATTAACGACCAACATATTACTAAAATTTATAGCTTTATTAAGGCCACAATGCTAGATCAAGGGTAAAATTATATCTGTGCGTAATAAAAACGCCATTTTAATTATTATTTTATTACTAATTATTATAAAGTTCTCATATAATTGATATCCAATTAACGATTAATAATATAATATTACATATTTTATTGCATCACGCGTGACAGATGAATTAATGATTTTACGTAATAATGGTCGATAATAAAATCGGCAGAAAAATGAAGTTATTTATACTGTCTTCGTTAGTTTTTCATTATCACAGCTCATGTTACATTGCTGGTTTAGTAGTGCCAGGGTCTCTCACACACACACACACACAACACTACACACTACACTTATCCGTGTGGTGACGGAGTAAAAATACAATTAACCACCCTTTATCTTACCCGTGGTTGATCGTAACAGACGAATAAGGGATATAAAACGCATATAACATCTATGCAAGAGAAGTAAAACTCGAAACTAAACCCTATACCAGGGGTCGGCAACCCGCGGCTCGCGAGCCACATGCGGCTCTTTGAAAGTGAAGTTGCGGCTCTTTAGTTCTATATGCAAATAACTTAGCCGCCTAAGAACATACGCAGAGGCTAACGCCCTTATCCCGCCGATTCAATTCGGCTTTCGCACGCAACACTCTTGCGTACAGCAAGTACATCGAATAGTCGAGTATGCCAGTGTTAAGCTACAACATAGCTATTTCACTGGTATGCTGCTATTCGATGTAGAAAAAGCGTTTGACAAAGTCTGGCATAATGGCCTTATATTCAAGTTAATCAAGTTAGGTATACCCCGTTACTTAGTTATAATAGTTAGGGACTTTCTTACCGACCGTAGCTTCCGCTACAGGGTAGAAGGTACTCTCTCCGCACCGCATTCATTAAAAGCCAGCGTCCCACAGGGATCGGTGCTCTCACCAATCTTGTTCACGCTGTACACCAGCGATATCCCACAGCTTAAGAATGTGCAAACTGCACTATTCGCCGACGACACTGCCATCTTCTATGCAGGTCGTTCTATAGAGACAGTGATCAGTAATCTCCAACGAGCGGCTACCGCCCTAGATAAATGGTCTTGGAAGTGGAGAATTACTATCAACCCCACAAAAAGCCAAGCGATCATGTTCCACCGGTGGACGGATCGCCCACATCCAATGGCTTCCTTCCCTCCAATAACAATGTCCGACCAGTCCATCCCATGGACTAAACAGGTCAAATATCTCGGCGTCACCCTTGACAATCGTCTGTCCTTCGGTCCTCACATAAAGCGAGTCCGCGCGCGCGCAGCTTTAGTGTTAGGACGCCTTCACAGCTTGCTGCATGCCAAAGCCAAGCTATCTCTTAGTAGTAAAGTTAGATTATACACCGCTTGCGTACGTCCCATCATGACGTACGCTAGCGTTGTGTTTACACAAGCGAAACCCTTCCGGTTACACCGTTTGCAAACATTACAGAATAGGTTCATGCGCCGTGCGACGGGAGCACCGTGGTATATGCGCAATGTGGATCTTCACATAGATCTCGGTCTGCCGACCATCCGGCAGTACATGAAGCAGTGCTCTCGCCGCTACTTCGACTCTGCCGCAACTCACCCTAATCCCATAGTGGTTAGGGCGTCTAGTTATACCCCATCTAAAATATCCGCGATCCGCCAACCGCGATTAATACTCGACGAACCCGACGACCTTATCACGCTCGCCCAAACGGAGGCATACACAGCCCGCGCGGCCCTGACAAAGAATTATCCACGATTCCGCCCTCGCCGTCGAGGTCGGAAAACGTGTCGCGTTCAAATCATAAACGTGGGAGAACCCACTTTGCCAGCGACCCCCCGAGCCGAGGTCCGTACCCCACAGGGGGTGCCCTCGGGAACGGTCGCTTAACTTTTACGGGTTGAGAGCCCTCAGCGCTCACCCACAGTCCGGGTAAAGTTGTCATAGCCATCTGAGGCTAACAACTAAGACACACAAAAAAAAAAAAAAAAAAAAAACACCTTTAAAATGGTTCTGAGTGGGTTAATGAGGATTAGGCACAAATTATTGTAGCCAAAAATAATTGTGGCTCTTTAAAACCTTTAAACTTTTATAAATTCTAATTTTTGGCTCTTCCGACTCCAGAAGTGGTGACCCCGGCCCTATACCAACACGTCTGACCAGCGTGTATAGTTGGTTAATATCCCTCCCGTTATGGAGGAGACTCGAGCCCAATAGGAGGACATATATGAGTTGATATGAGTATATGCATATTGTCCTTAATTTTTAATACCAGTACACGAGCAAATAATTTAATGTTATTTTAAACAGTCTTATGATAGATAGGTGTGATTATATCTCCACTCCCGTTAAGTGGTATGTACCTAATTATTGGTAGTTGTACAGTTAGTGCCACTAGATGAATGAAATTTCATTAATTTAGTTCGATTTTACATTTCTATGTGGATTTTTTATTTCTATCAAAACAAGTCACTTTGTGTTATTTTAAGAGCGAGAGTTGAAAGACTCTGGCGAAACTCTCAAAAGTCTTGTATTTGGGCAACACTATTGCAACTATTCAGACGTCAATTTTCTGCGAGAGTATGGTACTTGCCTGTCTGTCGGTAGACAGAAAACTATCAACGATGTAACCCCTCCTACCAATACCAAGAATATAATATCCTTCCAAATAGAAATTATAAGTTATGTTATGTACCAGGTATCGACATGGTAGTGGTTAAGTTACCGAACTACCATGCAACTGCAGTGGGTTCGATTCCTGCGCAAAACAATACTTTATTCGATCCACAAAATAAATATTGTTCAGAGTCCGAGTGTAATTTGTCTGCATTAATTATATGTTTGTAAAGTCCCCCGCAATACAGGGATTATATTGTTAGTGCAGGATGATATCTTTAAAAAAACGGGAACATAGTGGTAGGACCACGCTGTTGACAGTTTTCTGTCTACAGCTACGGGCCGGTCCGTCTGGGGTAGTACCACACTGAGCAGAAGATCGACGTCTGAGTAATGGCAATGTGCTGTTGTGCTTCGTTCGGTGAGCGAGAGAGCCGGAAGCCCAACTGAGGTAGGTTTGGGGTTTATATTGGTAGGCAGCGGCCTAGCTATACTCCTAGAATAGTAAAGGTCCATGGGCGTCAGTAACACTTACCATCAGGTGTGCATTAGGGTGTTTTTTTATTGCTTTTGGTGGCAAACGAGCAAGCAGCTCGTTTGCCACCAAAAACAATAAAAAAAAGAACATTTTGATCATTATATTGGACGCACAAAAGGTGTAACAGTCTTAGCACTGACCTTTTAGTACTTAGTGTTTATGACACTATTTCGATCGATCGATTCGATCGACTCGTAGGAAAATTCCTTGTGCCATACACAAACGATTATTCTGAGTCTAGATACAATTTATGTCCGTTCATTGTATTTTTGTTAAGTTACCTATACAACAATTTATTTTCTTATATGTTTTATAAAAATAAGTAATCTCTATATGCCGTGGTGAAATCTTTGCGTGAAGACGAGCACTGAATAGGAAGTTGGAGTCTGTATATAGATATCTCAGTAAATAATTGACTGCACAGATGGCGTAGTGGTTAAGATACCGACCTTCCGTGCCAGTGTCGTGGGTTCAATTCCGACGCAGGGCATTACTTTGTGTGATGCACAAAGTGTTGTTCTGAGTCTATGTGTAATTTGTTTGCGTTAATTGCATGTTTGTTAAGTTCCCCGCAATACAAGGTTTATTTCCTTAGTGCATGGTGGTGTCCTTTTAAAAAAAAAATCACCAAATTTCCAAAATGTTCTTTTTTTAATCTAGATTTTTTTTAATAAATCATCATTCACTTGCTCTTATCCCAATTACTTTTGATCGACGCTATATGTAAACATACATATTGTAAAAGTTATTAGCAATAGTTTTATGACCGGCCGCCTGCCTGATGTCAACACTCCTTGAGAATGTAATTGTTAACCAAACGTCTTTAGGTGGAATTGGTCCAGGTCTATATAAAGGTCTTAGTCGTCTTTTACGACATTCACGAGTAAAGTAAGGGTTGATAGTATTCGTGCCGGCTACTACACATCATGAATTAATAAATATTTTTCTAAATTAAATAAATATTTTATTCTAAATTAAGATGTAATTCAAAACATTCGGCACTTCCGACTCAGCAGGTGTGCATAATTGAAAATATTAATGTATTTTTTTTTTCGTACCAAAAAGTAATTAATTGAGAAATTATATGACTTTTTAATGGTATTTTTATTAATTTATTAGGGGTGTTGTAAATTTTCCGTGTTGCGCGCACGATATCGTCAAAGGGTGAACGAGTGAGGGTTGAAAGGGAGCCGAGGGAGTAATTATAAGAGCTGATACCACTTTAAACTCAAAGTTTATAAATACGTAGGAATTAACATTACCATTAATTAACATAGCTTACTTATAAAATGGTAACGCGTTCTTAGATGATAAGTTTGTTTCATCAAAACTTTGTGTGGACTTGCTATCAAGCCAGGGTACAACTTCATTTGGCAATATAACTTTACCCACAGAGACTAACGAATCCACACCATTGGTCAGCTCCATGGTAATGTGGAAGTCATATAGTAGGTTATGGGGACATGCGCTATTTCGTTGCTCCCAACAAATATCCCACAAGTAGGTACACAGTCAGCCCAAAAAAAGTATAACTTCACCAGGCACGTTCTGCTGTCCTGGGCTTGCTTCTTTGAGAGTATCAGTATTCTAAATACGTAAGTATGAGGCCATTACTAACTAGGGCTGGATATCGACTGCAAACATTATTATCATGACAATTGTCGTGGTTTCATGCATAGGCAATGGAGTATTGCGAGATGATTGTTCCGGCTCTGGGTGTTGTTTTTGTACATCGTTCATGTAATTATATGTTTCTCAAGCTATTTGCAATACAAGGAAGCAAACATTTCTTAAAGCAAAATATTTGAAGCGGCAGGCGAAAGTGCGCGTTGTTTATTGATAAAAAGGTAGCCTATGTTATTCCCCAGGCTTTACTCGCGTACTAGGTATCACTCGGCGTCTTTCAATGGTTTTAATTTTGTTATTGTGGAACTCTATTTTTTTTGTTGAGGAAGCGAGTGAAGTATGCAAGGAGAGTTCTCTGGCACTCTGGCAAGATGATATGTATGTACGTATTTTTTTTCTAAAATAAAAGTAGTCTAAGTTACTCCTTATAACAACAACTACCTGCCAGTGAAAGTCCCGTTAAAAGCGGTCCAGCCGTTTCAAAGATTAGTCGGACAAAACAGTCAGATAGAAAAAAAATCAAAAGTAGATTTTTTATGAATGTTCCGTATATTGCTTTCATATGCATTTAGTGAAAGATTGATATTTTGGCATTATATACGGATATTTCAATTTTATTTATATATATAGATAGATATAGGCCTATTAAATACCATTATTAGACAAGGAAAACTTGAAACTAAAACCTATACCAATACGTCTGACCAGCGAGGTATAGCAGGTTAATTTTCCTCCCATTACGGAGGAAGCCCGAGCCCAAAAGTGGAACATGCACTGTGATGATGACGATGATTGTATGGTGACGGTGCCGAATAATACCAACTCTTATAAAACTAGTACGTGGTGCAAAATATGACTAAGAGATATACATAGTATCCGCGTCAATTTCATCTAATGTCACCTGGTCAACAATTACATTTCCAGAGGGCGTCGACGTCACTTAGATAGCCAGTCATAAAACTATTGGCAAATCTTATGCAATATGTACGTTGGAAGAGGAATACATATTGCGTCGACCACAAGTAATTGGGATAAGAGCAGGACAATGGTATACGATTATAAAAAAAATGTGTGTGTGTCAGCTCCGACGCATGACTGAAGTTTACTCCTTAAGTACAATTATCAAAACAGGCGCAAAAAAGCTCATTTGACTATATATATATATATATATATATATATATATATATATATATATATATATATATATATATATATATATATATATATATGTATATATATATATATAATATATATATATATATATAGGTCGGCTGACCGCATTCGTAACGACGACGTAAGAGAGCGAGTAGGTATGAAAGAGAGTATTGGTGTAAAGAATGCGAAAGGAAATGCTCCGATGGTTCGGACATGTGGAATGCCGAACGAAAGTCTGGTTAAGAAGATATACAATGCGAAAGTGGAAGGATGTAGGTACCGAGGGAGACCGAGACTAAGCTACCTAGACCAGATCGGTCAGGTACTGAAGGAAGGTGGAGTCAAGAGTCTCCGAAACCGGCAAGCGTGTATGAAGAGAATTATGAATGTTGAGAAAGCGAGTGAAGTATGCAAAGATAGAGTTCTCTGGCACTCTGTTCTCTCTGCCTATCCTGCAAGGGATATGGCGTGATGATATGTATGTATGTATATATATATATATATATATTTATTTACATTTATTAAAACTGTTCAGTGAAGTATTATCTCACGTCAGAAAGTGAAAGGTGCGCAGAATAGGTTGCGCACCAAAAACGTAACGAGGTCATTCGATCACTAGATTTTACTCCTCAAATTGTTCTCATACCGGGCGCCTTATATGAAAATCGATTCTTAAGGAGTAAACTACAAAAAACATTTATTTATTATTAAAATTATAATTATTAATTACTGAATTATTGTGTTAAAAATTCGTATCTAATTATATAACAACCTAGGCCATCATCGTTTTAAGAGTCAGAAAATATGCATACTAAAATAACTTTTTAAGATATAGAACCATGAAAAAAATATTCTTAATGAGAAATATAACCATCACTAATAAGCTTGCTGAGAATAATATTAATACACATTCTAACTCGACGGTATAGCTTTATGGTATTTTTAACTAATTAAAACTAATTTAACATTATGAAAAAGAATTATCATTTAAAAACACATTAACAGAACAAACGTATCCGACTCCACTCATCCTAACCAATGACAAAAACTAATTATCATAAACAAGAATTTATAAGTCATAAATTCAAAACTCTACCGGAATTCATACATCGTTTTCTAGAAAATACGATAAACGAATTCACACGTTAGTTGCACGTTGAAATACATATATGTACAAACAAATTCATTGGCAAATTATATTTTCACGTGATTTTTTTTCGAGAGAGCCAGAAGCCCAACTATTTGGATTCTCTTAATACTTATTTTTATTAGTTGCGGAAATTTATTAGCAGTTACAATAACATTAATGAAGACAATAGTAATGACAGATTAAAAATTAGTAGTTAATAGTGGTCGGACCACGCTGTGGACAGTTGCGGGCCGATGTGTCCGGGGTAGTACCATACTCTCGCAGAAGATCGACGTCTGAGTAATGGCAATGTGCTATTACGCTTCGTTCAGTGAGCGAGAGAGCCGGCAGCCCAACTGGGTGGGTTTGGGGATTGTAATGGTAGGCAGCGGCCTAGTTATACCCTTGGTATTGCAGGGTCCATGGGCGGCAGTGACACTTACCTTACTTAGGTGTGCTGTTTGCTCGTTTGCCACCAACAGCAATAAATAAAAATAAAAAATGTATAGTTATAATGTATGGCAAATATATTTCATATTACCAATACATTGTAATATATATCTATTATAGCAGTTATTAAAACCTCAACAACTTTACATAAATTATAAAATTGATATTTTTATTTCTTTTATAGTTAAATTTAACGATAATACTTGATTAATACGTTATTGGGGTGAACTCTCATTAGAATTCACGACGACACTTTTGACTTTTCGACCTTTAAATTGTTAATAAACGCTTGTACTGTAAAGAAAATATTACGAGACATTAGCATGTTTGAAAGATTATTGAACGGCTCGTGAAGATTAACAAACCACTTTGAGATAATGCAATGAAAACATTCAGTAATATTGTGAAAAAAAAACTATCATTTGCCAATTAGGCTAATGTACAACCAAGTTTTTTAATGTTTTAGGAGGTAAAGAAGGAAATAATTCATCTAATACTAATTAGTAGGATACTGTTTTTCAACAACTGCAAGGATACAATCAAATTCGTGTCGTGGTAAGCGTAGAAATAGAATTGTAGGGAATACAACGAGAACAGGAGGATAAGTTAAGAAATAAGGACTTTTAGTTCTCTAATTCAATTTCAAATACACACATATAATAATATTCCGTTGATACATTAACATATTTTTAATTTTAACATTCTATATTTATTTAAATTCCGGACCACTGCGTTATCAAAAAAAAAGGTCTAACACTATAAACAAGTTTCAATGGAATAAAAATCTCTTGATCATAAGTAAAATAAGTCATCACACCTTCTTTTCCTATCTACATGAATACATCAAGCTGTCTTGATAGCGACAGAAGGTCAATTTTCTATTTATGACTCATAAGAGAAACACGTACATATATTCAACAAAATAGATAAAATGAAAATGTAAGGATATTTTTTTCTCTTTTTAAATTACCCCACTAAATGTTGGTATCATATCACATATATCAACGCGTTGGCAACACAATAATAATAAAAAAAAAGTTGAAGATTTGTTAACTCCTAAAACGTCACGGGTCATTTAGGCCACAATTAAAATAACTTGATAGGTTCAAGTGAGTGTTTAACTGTTTACGGTTATACATTATAAGATCATATAGATAAACTTGTCGGCTCTTCCATGTAATTATATGTTATACTAGCGACCAGTCTCGCACCAGTGCTGCTTATATGCAATTTGATTTAACATTGAAATACTAAGTATACAAATTTATAATTTTCTTGTAACGACAGAGTAAAAATACAATACACCATCTTGCCCATAATTATGGTAAAGACGAATAAAGGATATGAAGATCATATCGACGAAAAAGAAGGAAAACTTGAAATAAAACCCCACACAAACCCGTCTGGGCAGCGTGTATAGTAAATCAATTTCCCTACTATTATCGAAGAGGATTGATGCCCAACAATAGGATATATATATATGAGCTAAATAGATAATGCTGACGAAAGTGTGACCAACATATCGTGAATATTTTGAAATAAAGAATAAATACCATGTCCATAGTGCATTCATATTGATATTTCTGTAAAACAACTAACATAGAATGCTATTTTGATAAACATCATTACACACTAAGCAGAAAACCCTAAGACACTAACTATCCTTTAATCCACTACCCTGTAGACCTCTTCTATAAAACATATGCCTCGCCACGAAAACGCCACTCAAAACAGTTGTGTGTCATCTGTATCCAACAGTTCTAGAGACTATCACGATGCCACCAGCCCCCCTGGTGGATAATTCTATGCTTTAGACTCTATAGTCAACGTTTATTTTAAGCAAACAATCCATGCAGTATGATTTTACCTTCTTTCAACTTTATTAAATTGAGAAGACGTATACTGCCACTATATAAAATGCAATAAGATAAATTTATGCTAGTTCAAATCACAGGTAGAAAGAGATCTGTATGTTTACAGTGTGAAGAGGCAGTCGGAAGTCATCGTCATTATTCAGTCTCTTGCAGTTCATTGCTGGACGTATACCTCCCTCATATAACGCTACAATGTGCGGTCCTGTGTCCCCAGTAACGACTCTCAGCAACCTTCACCAAGGCGTCAATTCACCTGGTGCGGGGGCATCCTACACTGCGTCATCCGATACGTGGGCGTGATCGAAAATTATGATACTATATTTATTTATAAAGATACAAACTCAAGGTTTCTTATTTTGACAGATAATAAAAATTACGAATTACCAGGCGAATAGGCCTGGGAATACTTGGGCAAACTTACAACATAAATTTGGGCAGTAAAAGCCTGCCAAATGAAATGATAATGAATTAGCTCTTGTTGGGGAGTAGACCGCCGGGTGGGCTACTGAAGATAAAGACCGGGTTCCGGTGGCCCACTCGCACTGCATCGAGAGGTACGTTGCAGGGCGGATCTATGGAGTCGAGCGCCGCTTCTTCTGTCGCCACGGACGGATTTAGCTGGGTGTGACAACTCTATAGCCCGCCGCCAAATAAAACCCTTGTTGGGGAAGCTGATGTCGAATATTTAAGAATAATAGACTGATAGGAGGATGTATGGAAACTCTCTGGGCTTTAGTAACCTTGATATGATAATATAGCAAGCGTATATAATTGAGCCAGCACTCCAAAGCGATATCAGCTCATTGGACCGAACAAAGCTTCCTTTATAATAATATAAACAATTAACCGACTATTTATCACTTACGCACATCGTTTCACGGTGCGTACATATTAACAAACGTTGCTGCATTAATAATTATGATAAACCAACTCGCTTGAAGCCGTACTTCGGGAATTAATTGCTATGGTCACGCAAGCACCATTGTTTTTTTTTTAGGGTTAACTTTGAATGATCGATTCATGTTGTTTGCTTATAACCTACTTTATTTTTATTTTTTTATAATTAAATTTTAATACTAATTATTATTATTAATTTGTTAGATTTATATTATTATTGTTTTTTTAAGGATTATAGATTGGTTTAAAATAGTGTTAATGGATAAAGGTGGCACTTTTGTACACAAAAGACTATTATGAGTTTTTTATAGATCTGGACCAACTCTATCTGATGCCAATTGGTCAACAATTACATTCCCAAAGAGGGTTGATGTCAGGCAGGCGGTCGATCATAAAGCTATTGCCAATAACTTTTGCAATATGTATGTTGGAAGAGGAGTACGTATTTCGTCGACCACAAGCAATTGGGATAAGAGCAAAAGAATGATGATAATTTAGTGGCAATTTTTGGGCAAAATTTTAAACCAATATTATGCGATAGGATTATATGGGTAAACTCACTCACTGACTGTAATAAGATTATTCTTCGAAGACCCCAAAAAAATATAATGGCGAGAAAACCCTTTCTTTTTTTTTTTTTTTTTTTATTGGTGGGCTATGGATGCGTCTCGCCCCGCCGAATCGGTCCGGGGTGACGGAAAGGCGGCGCGTGACCCCATAGACCCGTAAAACCTTATCTCTTCGCCGTGCGAGCGGACCACAAGTACTCGATTTTAACTTCGGTGATGGCGAGAAAACCCTGGGAGTTACAAGTAGAAATTTAGGCAGGAATCTACCAGGTTTGCGCCAAGAGCCCTGGGGAAGTCGATATCTGACAGGGAGCAAAACAAAATTAAGACTATGACATATAAACCTTATCCGCAGGTGGAGAGAAAATCTAGAATCCACTGTAGCAGAGCGAGGAATTGTAGCCGCGATGGGTCTTAACCTCTATCTTTTACACAGCGAGAAACAAAAAGTCTAGACCTCACTAAGAGATAACTTCAGTAATGTTTTAAAAACCCCCAGGAAGTAATAAAAAGTGGTAATACTTTGTATTCTTACCCCATCACCACACGAAATAGTCATACAAAAGTTTCTTATGTTAATAAAATTAAAAAATAAAAAGTGGACAAGATATTCTACTATAATCATTTTTATAATCAATCGATTTATTATTAACACAAGACAATTTAAGAGCTTATTCAAAAGACGAAAATAGGGACTACGAATCCTTAGAAAACGTAATCCAATTAAAATTTCTTTCACAATAATTCATAAATTAACCGTTTTCCTAAATAAAATAAAGCCGGACAAAATATTTTTCGAGGAAAAATCGTCGCAAATTGAAGGAATCTTAACAGAATTTAATATTCTCAGGGGTGATTTCTCTATAATTTACGATGTTAACCCCCACCACCCTCTTTCATTGCCTTTAATAACGTAACAGGACGAAAACATAAAAGGGTTGTTGAAAAAAAAATGACGTAATTCAATTGAATTAAATTCACTTTGAGTGGCGACGGCGTGGTTTTGAAAAGAGCTTTTAAAATAATTGCGATTTTCAAAACAAAATTATTGTAATTTCCCGTGGTGTTGAAAAATTATTACTTACATGCCACTTTAAATTTATAAAATAGTTCATCATCATCATCACAGCTTATGTATGTCCCACTGTTGGACTCGAGCCTTCTCCCTCCTCCTTCATAATGGGAGGGAAATTTACCTACTATACCACGCTGGTCAGGCGTTTTGGTATAGGGTTTTATTTCGAGATTTTCTTCTCTTGCATAGATGTATAACATCTGCATTTTATATCCCTTAGTCGTCTTGTACGATCACCCACGGGTAAGACAGGGGGTGGTGAATTGTATTCTTACTCCGTCACCACACGGAAAGTTAAATAAAATAGTTTGAAGAGAATTAATACCCATTTTCACTCTAAATTTTAGGAGATACCTAATATAAATGGCTCATAACACTTATATTAATTAAAATGTTTGATTTTAATTGTAATTAAATAAAATTAGAATTATAGATAAACGCTTAAAACGATACATTTGACGTCTAGCATTGTTTATATGTCATTTATATTGTTTTAAGTCATCATTCTCCTACTCTTATCCCAATTTCTTGGTGTCAATACAATATGTACTCTTATTTCATAGTACATATTGTAAAAGTTTTATGACTGGCCGCCTGCCAGACGTCAACCCTCCTTAAGAATATAATTGTTGACCGAACGTCGTTAGATGGAATTGGCCTCCCTGCATGGGCCTTCCCATCGGCGTTTCGATCACCGTTAATTCGGTTGACATCAGCATCCGGGCCCATATGAGGTATTTGGGCCTGGTGCTCGACGGGCGTTGGTGGTTTCGGGAGCATTTCCGCAGTCTCACTCCGCGGCTCGTCGGCGCGGCGTCCGCCTTTTCGTGGCTCATGGCGAATGTGGGCGGACCGAGCGCTACGTGCCGACAGCTGTACGCGGTGGTCGTTCGGTCGATGGCCCTGTATGGCGCACCGGTGTGGGCGGGGTCCCTGACCGTCCGACTCAGGGCTCTTCTGTGGCGGCCATAGAGGGCTATGGCGGTCAGGGCCATACGTGGGTACCGCACGGTGGGGACGGAGGCAGCGTGCCTGTTGGCCGGGACTCCCCCGTGGGACCTGGAGGTGGAAATGCTCGCCGGTTTGTATCGGCGGGTGTCGGGGGTGCGAGCGGAGGGCGGTGTGGTCTCATTGAAGGAGCTCACCGCCTGGCGCGTCGACGACCGCCGAGACGTCATTGCTCGTTGGGCAGTCCGGCTGGAGAGGCCTCGGTTCGGTGTGCTGACCGTGGAGGCCTTGCGTCCGGTGCTGATACAGTGGTTGGAACGGCGGCACGGAGTGCTCTCCTTCCGACTGGTGCAGGTTTTGACGGGGCATGGATGCTTCGCCAAATACCTGCACACGGACGTTAGGAGGGAGAGTACACCGTCCTGCCACCACTGCGATTGCGACGAGGATACGGCGCAGCATACGCTCGAGGCTTGTGCCGCTTGGGTAGAGCAGCACCGTGAACTCGTCGCAATCATCGGTGCCGACCTGACGCAGCCGACCATCCCCAGGGCGATGCTCGACAGCGTCAGGAACTGGGACGCGGTCGCAGCCTTCTGCGAGGCAGTAGTCTCGCGGAAGGAGGCGACGGAGCGCGTACGCGAGGAGCGTCTCCTCGACGACGCGAGTCGCCGGCGGATGCCGCCCTAGTTGAGGCCGCGGGTGACTGGACCGGGGAATTAGTCCGTCACCCGCCGAGAGGCTGACCGCACGAGGAGGGACAGACGTCCGCCCCGATGACGTCGCTCAAGGAGAGGATACTCCTAAGGGGGTATTCCGTCGGGCCGGCCACTGACGACAAGTTCACGCTGCTCCGGTGCCCGGTTCAACGATGAAGGCGAGGTTCACGGGTATGCGTGTGTACGCCCCTCTACCACCCCGGACGGAGTGGTGCGAGGAGTACGCCGACCATAACCCACCCCAAAAAAAAAAAAAAAAAGGTGGAATTGGCCCAGGTCGTTATAAGGCTCTTAGTCGTCTTATCTACGAGCAAATTAAGTGTTGGTAGTATTCGCAGCCGCTACCACCCATCTATATTGTTTTAAGTGTTACCTAAAATGTATGTGTCATTAATGAAAATAAACGTAGTCACGTATTTTTCTAATTCTAAGCCCTCATAATCATATACACATATATCTTACGACAGGGTCGGAATACTAAATTCTTTATCTATCTATGAGAATCGTGAAAACCGTCTGAGGGATTATCTTGCAAGGGGTTTGGACAATCGCAATTTGGGTTATTATCCCAGGAGAATGACACTATTGACTTTACTGGCGCTACATTTTATTACTTTACTGAAGATGTATAGTAGATGAGTAGACAGAAGTATAAACAGGCGGACCGTTGTAGCTACCTTCCGTTACTGGGCTGGAGCTTCCTCTAAAATAAGAGAATCTAAGTTCACCTATTATACCATATTGGTCAGAAGTGTTCATATAAAATTTTATTTCATTTTTCCTTCCCTTTAAAGATATTATATTCGTACTATATTCCTTAGTTGTCTTCTATAAGATCCACGGGATGAAACCGTCACCAAGAAAACATGTTTAGTTGTAAAGCCTTGTCGAGTTACATCTCACCACCCATGGTGTAAGGAACGGCGTCCAAATAATATTTTCATCATATCACCTACTACTTTCTCTATTGCCTTATGGGATGGCCACTGGTACAGGGTCTTAGTGAAACCAACCAGCCTGAATAGTTAACATTTACTTTTCGTTCATCATATCAGCGTTTATGTAATATCTTCACCAGTCATCTCAGCTCATATAAATCCCACTGCCAGCCTCGAGCTTCCTACATAATAGGAAGCAAATTAACCTACCACGATGTTCAAAGGAGTTAGTATAATATTTTATTTCGAGTTTACCTTCTCTTGCATAGATATTGATAGTTGCATAGATATTAATAGTGGTAGAACCACACTGCCGACAATTTTCTGTCTACAACTACGGACCGTCTGGGGTAGTACCACACTCTCGCAGAAGCGAGCAGCAGTAATAGATACTTACTATGAGGTGTACTGCTTGCTCGTTTGCTATCAAAAGTAATAAAAAAATAGAAATTACAATCATATCATATCCCTTTTTTTTTTTTTTTGGTGGACTATGGATGCGTCTCGCCCCGCCGAATCGGTCCGGGGTGACGGAAAGGCGGCGCGTGACCCCATAGACCCACCGTAAAACTCCTCACTCTTCGCCGTGCGAGCGGACCACCGGTACTCGATTTTTGACTTCGGTGGATCATATCATATCCCTTAGACGTCTTTAACGTCACCCAAGGGCTTGATAGGGGGTGATGAATTGTATTCCTGCTCCATCATCACACTGAAAAGTACTCAAATACTTATGATGTTAAATTGAGCAATTGATAATAATATTTATTTGAAGAAAATAATTATAAACATTTATATTTATAATTGATTGAATTAGGCGATACATGGCGGAAATCCATTATTATTATAAAATGGAGGAGAGGAAGGAAAACCCACCACTTTCCCACGGTTAATCAATATACCGTACACCTCAAGAAAGGAAGGAATACGGGATGGGATCAAGGTGGAATAGGATATAAGGAAATCTTACTCCTGTGATGAGCACCGTCTCCAGAACTTCTACTTGCAATTTTCCGCAGAACTTCGAATAAAGATTCGACACGTGTTTCGCCTCTAAACGAGGCATCCTCAGGACGGTTCGGCTTCAAATGCGCTCTGATTGACTGTACGCACGCCTTTTATACCCGCTCCACTATCAAACTACCCGCGTTGAGTCATTTTATTGACACGCAAACAACTTTAAGAGTGGGGATGTATTAAAGTTTGTTTGTTCATTCAGCAATGCATGTTTGCTACATTTTAAGATCTCTAATTGTTCCAATACACACAGCCTGAAATCTTTGCTGCAAATATGTAAGGGCTCGAAAGTATTATTATTATTTATACTGTGATTACTGTCTATTAAATGTTTAGCAAAATTCGATTTATGTGGGTAGTTGTTTGTATATGCGGCCAAATGTTCTTTGTACCTAGTTTCAAAATTGCGACCCGTTTGTCCAATGTAAACATTGTGACACGTGTCGCATTTTAACCTATAAACACCGGACTTTTTACTTGTGTTGAGCTTGTCTTTTCCGTTACACAGGGTCTTAAGAGTGCTATTTGGTCTATAAGCACAGTGAATGTCATGTACTCTAAGAATTTTCGCTAGTCGGTCAGTCAAGTCTCCGAAATAAGTTAAAGTACACGTGAATTTTGTAAGCTCTTTTGAAGAGGGATATAAAGACTGTTTAACTATATTATTTTCTTTTCTTTTAATTAGCTTATCGATCAACTCTTTATTATATCCGTTGGATTGGGCGATATAATATATGATATTGAGTTCTTTTCTATATGACTCGTCGCTTAAGGGCACTTTAAATAATCTATGTATCAAGCTATGGAATGCTGCTAGTTTATGTTGCCATGGATGACACGATGATACAGGTATTGTAATATCTGTACACGTTGGCTTACGATAAACTTCAAATTTATGCCTATTGCCTTCTCTACGTATGGTAAGATCTAAAAAGTTGATCATATTATTCTCTTCTTCTTCCAATTTAAATTTGATTTTGGGATGTAAAGTGTTCAATCTATTAACAAATTGATGGAGTTGCCGGGTAGTCCCGGTCCATACTAGTAATATATCATCAACATAACGGTAATAATATAACAATTTACTTTCTTGGACTACGTATTTACGTTCATAATCGTCCATAAAGATGTCTGCCATTAAAGGACTTAAAGGAGACCCCATTGCTAGACCTTCTTTTTGAATGTAGTGTTCGTTATTAAATTGGAAATAATTTTGCTTCATACAGAGCTCAGTGAGGCGTAGAATGTCATTTGTTTGTCCTGGATGTATATTTTGTGTGCGAAACATATTTTTTAAGAACCCTAAACATTCCTTATATGGGACCTTTGTGAAGAGGCTCTCTACATCTAAAGAAACTAATTTGGCATTAAATGGTAAATGGACATCTCTAATTTGGTCTATTAATTCAATACTATTTTTAATAGTGTATTTTGGTTTAAAGCGCGATTTATCCTTTATTATTGTATTTAAATATTTTGCTAATTTATATGTAGGCGCGTGTACATAAGAAACAACCGGCCGAATAGGGATTTGTTCTTTATGAATTTTGGGTAAGCCATATAATAAAGGACACTGAGGGTTCATCATAACTAGGTTTTTACCGTGATATGAATTTGGTGGAAATAGTTGTTTAGCATCTTTAATGCATAACTTTAGCTCAGCTTGGAAACGTTTTGTGGGGTCAGAGGACAAGCGTTCGAATTCATCAGTCAATATGACGTCGTTTATTTTACTATTATATTCGGATTTGTTCATAATAACAACGGTATTGCCCTTGTCTGCTTTATTTACAACTAAATCGTTAATTTCTATTTTATTTTGAATGGATTTAAAAATTTTGTATTCTGCGTTATAACGTTCACTGCCTTTGTATTTTTTTAATTGGTTGGCAGCTAAACTTTTAACTATGTCATCCTTTTTATTTCTAAAAATTGCTATTTCTGTATCAACAGCCAAGGTCTCTAGAGATTTTTTATCAATATTTTTATGCAAATTGTATTTTAAACCCTTTTCTAGTAAGGTCATTTCGTTACTAGTTAACTGAATATTTGATAAATTTTTTACTCGAGGATAAAAAGTATGTGTACAATTATTTTGATTATTATTATATGTATTATTATGTCGCGATTTTTGTATTAATTCATTTAATTTTCTTTGCTGAGTGAGATATTTTTCGTAACCTATTCGGTATGATAACTCTCTAGCTTTTTGATCTAATAAATCGAATTCAATGTTATGTAAATGAAAGGAAAGTTCAGAATGTAGGATTTTTAAATGAAGTTTCAAATTATCCCTAATAGTAAACCAACGCCTGGCCTCTTCACCCAACCAAACTCTTTGAGCTTTTTCTATGGCAACATTGGCAGCCCTGCTATGTGTATTGGCACGAATGTTGATATAATTAGGTATAACATAATGGTATTTACATTGCTGATTGAACCACACGTTTTGACAAGCGACGCGGTGGAGCTTTGAGATCTTAATGTATAACTTCGCCTGTACAGCTATGCTTGCTGATTTGATATAATTGATTGAATTAGGCGATACATGGCGGAAATCCATTATTATTATAAAATGGAGGAGAGGAAGGAAAACCCACCACTTTCCCACGGTTAATCAATATACCGTACACCTCAAGAAAGGAAGGAATACGGGATGGGATCAAGGTGGAATAGGATATAAGGAAATCTTACTCCTGTGATGAGCACCGTCTCCAGAACTTCTACTTGCAATTTTCCGCAGAACTTCGAATAATTTATATTTAGAAAACTTTACTGGAGAAGTGTGGCTGACAGACGGCGAAACGGATAAGGAAATGAATACTTCCTTCGGGAAATATTTTAAGGGCTTCAAAAGAACTCCAACGAGAAATACGACAGCCACAGATTGTGCCTAAGGGTATAAGAATTATAATTATATAGTTATAAGAATAAAAGAAAAGCATATAGCAATTAATCATTACGTTACCTTAAGTCTAGAATTCAGTCATACTACAATTTATGCGATATTAATAAGGAATAAAAAAATTATTAAAAAAATCAAAGAACCCGACTGCGTAAAAAGTCACCAAAACTACGTACCTACGTAATAAAAAAACTGAAAAGAAAAAAACAAGCACTTAGATGTCCAGTAAATTCATCATTTATATCCATATCACAATATCCGACGTTTTTCTGCGAGATTATGGTACTGCCCCGAATGGACTGGTCCGCGTTTGCGTTTTTTTTAAGAAATAACTTTGCATTAAATAAATTATCCTTGTATTACGGGGGACTTTACAAATATTTAATTACCGCCGACAAATTACCCAGACTAAGAACAACACTTTATGGATCGTACAAAGTATTGTCCTGCGTTAGAATCGAACCCACGCCACTGGCACGGAAGGTCAGTATCTTAACCACTGCACCATCTGTGCAGTCAAAGTGAACAGTGAAGTTCTACCACTACTAAAACTAAACTACTTTACAATTGTACAATCGCATTGAAAGGAAATCAAACCTCTAAAATCGTCATGAAAAGGTACTATTGCATCATTTTTAGATCTATGTCCGGCTGAAAGTACGCCCGATTAAACAACACTTATTTAGCTATTTAATTTAAAGCTTTTGCACCCTTTGTATTTACTGATTTGTCGGATAAAAAACTTCACTTCCCTTTTTTTTTCCCGATCAAAGGGATAATTGGTGATGATAATTAGATTTTTTTTTAAACAAATGCCCTGCGGTTATTTCGACCGTTTTTATATTGATGCGATTATTTAAGGCGTTTAATTTTGTATTGTTCAGCCGTTTGTTCTTTTTTATTATCGTACTAGGGTGAAAAATGCTTGTTTTAAGAAATATTTTTATATCCATTTATCGCTGTTTATACTGGAATTATAACGCTATTCTCCCCTCAGGAGAAAAGGGTTAAAAAATCAAATCATTTATTTATCTATAATGTGTATGTGGTGATGGAGTGAGAATACAATTCACCATGATCTTACCCGTGGGTGATCGTAAAAGACGACTAAGGGATAAAATATAAGTATAACATTTGTAAAAGAGAAGGAAAGCTTGAAAAAATACCATATATTCATACGTCTGAACATCATGGTGTTGTAGATCAATTTCCTTCCTAGTGTGGGGGAGGCTTGAGCCTAACAGTAGGATATATATAAGCTAAGATGAAGAAGCCTTTGCATACTGTCAATTATACATTAACTTTGAATTTAATAATAATTTACAATAGGATTGGAACGCGGCTGCAACCTGAGAAGATCCGGCAAAAAAACTCACTGGGCTTTATACTTGTTTAATAAGTATTAGTTCCATTGTAGACGTCCTTCTAACCAGGATACATTTTTTCTAGATAGAAAAAAAAAAATAACTTACTCCGGGAAATTAAAAATTCTTCATTCATCATTTTGCCGCAGGTTTTTTGTTTTCCTCGGACCTTATCTCTATAATAAGCTGCACAAAATTTTATCATTGAATTTTCAAACCACTTACAAATGTAAAGTAATTTTGCAAGAATGGCTTCTTCAACAATCTTATGGTGATACTGAAAACTTTCTTGAGGTTATTATATGATCCTAGGCACATACACTTGTACGTGAATACACATGCATGAAGTATATAAGTACATGCGTATACATATCCAAACACTGATATACTCATATACACACATGCACACACACGCAAACACAAACACACACACACAGACAATGCACACACACACACACACACACATAAACACGCGCACAGACACACATGCACACACACCCACAGACAGATACACTCAAATGTTTCACAGGCATATAATGTATCACACGCATAATATGTAACACACGCATACACTCAAATGGTTCTAATACTCACCATACAAGCGCTTCCACATTTTCCTATTGACACCCAGTTCAATTGTATATGGTCCCCGTGGATTTCCTGGTGACTTGTATTACAGGTAGTCTTTTTACCTACCACAAGCACCAGCAATCCATAATGATATTTGTAAATTTAGAGTAAGCGTTATTGTATACTGTAAAGTGTTATGGTGAGAAATAAAAATCAATTATTATTATTATTATTATTATTATTATAAATACAAACGCGATAGAGTTCGTAAAAGTAGTTTTATTTAAAAAAAAGCCGATTACGAGTTGACAATTAACGTAACCATCACTCCAAAAATAACACTCCAAAACTCTAAAATAATATAAATAACGTGTAAAATACAAAATATCAAATAAGCTTCATTAATTTCCAACTTCATAATCTCACATCAAAATGGTAATAAGTTATTCACGAACAAATCTTCACTGGGCGATTGCGCAAAGTGAATTCTTAATTTAGATATTACGAACGATTATTAAAAGGCTTACAAATTTCACGAGCGGAGGTCGTGAATAGATTGTAATATTTGAAGATGAAGTAAATAAAACAGATCCAAAGATCTCTTTGAATAATATAGTCGTAGAATTACATTAAACCCTCATAATTTGCTATTAGGAAAGCTCTTTCCCTATTAAGCAATTGCCAGAGCGTAAGCAGTTGTGATATTAAAAAAAGAAAATTATAGTGACTGAAAAAAAAACCTTCATCATTCCATTTTTTACCTATCTATGTCATAAACTAGGATAAAAATTGTATATCATCATCATCTCATATAAATCCCACTTTTGGGCTCGAGCCTCCTCCATAATGCAAGAGAAATTGACTTACTATAGGTACCATGCTGGTCAGTCGTGTTGGTATAGGTTTTTGTTTCGAGATTTCCTTCTCTTGCATAGATGTTATATGCTTTTTGTATCTTTTAATCGTCTCTTACGGTCATCCACGGGTAAGATGTGGAGTGGTGAATTGTATTCTTACTCCGTCACCACACGGATAATAAATACCATATAACAAGTTTAGTAAATATTGACTCCAATATAAAGGGAATCAAATTATATAATTTTAAAATATAATGGAATAAGATATTTTAGTGGTATGATCACGCTGTTGACAGTTCTCTGTCTACAGCCGCGGGCTGGTCCATCCGGGGTAGTACCACACTCTCGCAGAAGGTCGACGTCTGAGTAATGGCAATGTGCTATTGCGCTTCGTTCGGTGAGCAAGAGAGCCGGAAGCCCAACTGGGTGGGTTTGGGGTTTATATTGGTAGGCAGCGGTTCAGCTATATCTTTGGTATTACAAAGGTCCATAGGCGGCGGTGATACTTACCATCAGGTGTACTGCTTGCTCGTTTGCCACTATAAGCAATAAAAAATAGTTAAATACCAGAGCAACCATCACTCCTTCAACCGGAGGATAAGATCTGCCTCAGGTAGCTACCACAAGCAAAGACCTCTCAGTGATTATACAAAATTGAACATTAATGCCAGAGAAAGGTACCTCAAAATAAAATCATATACCAACTTGTCTGACTAGAATATTATCATCTCAGCTTATATATGTCCCACTGCTGGGCTCGAGCCTCAACATTCATACTTAAAACTTTCCTCACAACATTACTTTCATCCCGTCTCATTACATGTTCATACCAAGTCAGCACAATCTAAGGTATTTAATTTTTTATATATAGTAATTTGTTTTCCATGAACATGGGGCTTTCTGCTCTACAATTTTTATTTTTTTTTAATCAAAATAGCCCGTACTAAGTAAATAATCATTATCAAGCTGGAGACTTTACAATCATCTAATTAATTGATACAAATTAGACATAGAACAATTATTTGTTGATAGCCCAAAATATTATCCATCATAGGAATCGAATCCACGACACTTGACACGGTAGGTCGGTATCTTAACTACACTGCCACCTGTGCTGTCCAGAGTAGGATATATATTCTATCAATCTAGAATGACTTAAGTGAAAACAC
This sequence comes from Lymantria monacha, assembly GCA_905163515.2. NCBI lineage: Eukaryota > Metazoa > Arthropoda > Insecta > Lepidoptera > Erebidae > Lymantria > Lymantria monacha. Next base: position 29,204,169 of record LR991098.1, on the reverse strand, counting down.
CTGATTCAACCAGAAATGTTCATAAAAGTTCTTCGATATATCACGTTATATCAATGCTGGAGAGTACTTCAGCGTCAGCTATTCAACTGTATCCGCATATCGTCAGCAACAGATCCCCGCCATCTTATTGCTGTTTCTATTGCTCTGCAAATAAACATCGACACCTCACTATTTGGACACATTACTCTGTGTCCTATCCACTAAGTATAATGTCAATATTTGGCGTACTCACCTTATTCCTTGTAGGCTTACACAGCTTTCTTAAAACGATACATTGAATATTGAACTTAAATTACAAGTAATTAAAGTTTATAATCATAGAGCAATGAAAATTGGTCGGTATATTGTAAAATATACAAACGCCACGAATAGTGTTTACTTTGTCACGAATTTCAACTCTATTGTTGTGATTTAAGGGTGATTTCCTCGTGTTTGTCTAGATGATTTTGTTGTTACTTCGGAATTTTTCTTGGGAACGACCAAAAATTGTTAATCTTATTTAAGCTCTTGAACTCAAATAAGGATTTGTTTAACAGCGTGTAATTTTATCTAGGTTTCTTGTGAAAAATGTATATTAGTCAAAATTTATTTAATATAATTATTTCATCAAGTATATTAAATTCTATAAAAACTTTATTACGAGAAAAAAATTAATGTCATACGTGGGACTTGAACCCACGCCTATTGGAAATTTGTTGCAATTATCCTACGATTTAGACAAGTGTGAGCTTGTTGTCTGACATTAAATTTTCGGCTCGTATTATTTTGTCATTTTTATAGGAACGAACGTCTGGTTAAGAAGATATACAATGCGAAAGTGGAAGGATGTAGGTACCGAGGGAGACCGAGACTAACCTACCTAGACCAGATCGGTCAGGTACTGAAGGAAGGTGGAGTCAAGAGTCTCCGAAACCGGCGAGCGTGTATGAAGAGAATTATGAATGTTGAGGAAGCGAGTGAAGTATGCAGAGATAGAGTTCTCTGGCACTCTGTTCTCTGTGCCTACCCTGCAAGGGATATGGCGTGATGATATGTATATTTATAAGAGACGTGTGCCAGTTAGAATTGTATTAAACCATGACACAACCATGTTATCCAATTTACTAATGGTTATTTATAAAAACTTCATAAGTATCCCACAATGGGATAATGCCACAAACGCTACTTTTCGCGATTGACAATCTATCACCTATGTATCTACAGTGAACTTCGACGGGCTGACGAAGAAATATTAAATCCAATCATTTATTTTATTAAAGCCCTTACATATTGTCAAGTTTACATTTAGTTTGAAGTTAATCTAGTAATTTACCATCGAATTGGACCACGGCCACAAACTGAGATTTGATATCGTTAGTTTTTAAAGTTACCTTATTCTTTTACATAATATTGTATGTAAGTGTGATGCTATTAGATTCAGAATATACGAGTATTTCTTTTTCAAAATATAATATATATATATAACTTAGGCTGGAACGGTTCTCACAAACAGCACCCAACCACGAGTTAACTACTGGAGCAGGTGGCACTCCGTTCAACCACTTTGGAGAGAAGGGAGACATCCGATCCACGTAATCAGAATAGATAGACAAAATTATTATATTATGACAGTTTATAGATTTGCAATCATAAAAACCGATGACATAAAAAACTATAATTTTCAAATTAGTGAAATTTAGCATTTAATATGCTTAATTATTTATAAAAACCCGATTACGAAGCGAAAAATGACGTCACCTTAAAGACGTAAATTTTTGGCGAGATTTGAAGGTCCTACAATAGTTCACGGTGGTGTAAGTGGCGGCACGATTGGGCCGGACTCCCAATGGGCGTAGGTTCGAACCCCGCTTGTGACATCATTTATCGCTTCGTAATCGGGTTTTTATAAATTATAATTTTATCAATAGCGTATCTGCAAAAACAGCTAGTCGATATTATAACTTGAAACATCGCAAAGATTATTCCTTTTTTTACCCTGAGTACGTCGAAGATAGAAAATATTACATAATTTCAAAGCAGAATTTCTTCAAACTCAGCAATCAATTGACAGAAATTCAGCAAAGATTTATTTCACATAAGCTTAACTAAAATATTTTTTCAGAACTTCGTTTTGTCGCCTATAAAACTTCAACGGAACGTGATTACGAAAAGAAAAACTATTCAATAAAAATTGTGGATGTTATGTAACTACATATTCCCAGTAAGTATTTGAGGGATAAAATAGCATCCACTCTTCAATCAGGGGTTGATTTTCACCCTATCATTATAGTGCGGTATGTTCCTAGTTAAGTATTAAAGTAGAACTCCTTTGGATATTTTGTGGATGGTTTGATGGGTGCATGGGTAGAAAGATATATTGGCAAGCGTACTTTTTTAAATATGAGTTATTTTGTTCTTATTTTAGCAGGAGTTTCTTGGCGACAACGTAAAATGGTTTAGTAATGTTCTTAACTTTGTGCTTATTGACAGACAATGATTTGAAAGTAATAATAATTTGAATAAAAAGTGATAAAACTAAACATATTTTCGTAAATCAGTACGTATGTTTCATGACAGTATACTATTTACTCACTGCAGGTTTTTTTTTAATAAACATCACTTTCGTATATATGTAATATATCCGTTTCAAGGTATTCAGTTACCGTTTAAGCATGCTTCATCATCATCATCTCAGCACATATGTCCCACTGTTGGGGTCGAGCCTCCTCCATAATGGGAGGGGTAATTGACCTACTGTAACACGCTGCTCAGACGTGTTCGTATAGGGTTTTGTTTCGAGTTTTCCTTCTCTCACTCAGATTATATATACGTTTCATATCCCTTAGTCGTCTCGTACGATCACCTACGGGCGAGATAGGGGGGTGACAAATTGTATTCTTACTCCGTCACCACACGGAAGATGCATAGAATAAGCATGCTTAAAGAATTTTAAATCAAAAGAAATATCCAATTCTTCGATATATTAATTCTTGAGCAAATAAAATAAATACTAAACAAGACAAGACCTTATATACTTTATGAATGTTCGCTGATTTTCGTAAGCACTTATACATTTCATACACAAAATCTGGTAACGAGTGATTATCATGACCGCATATTTTATTTCAAACTTCCATTATAATTATTTATTTAAATACACTATACTAATATGACCAGGAAACCTAAAAGAAGTTTTATATAATATCCCAGTCTCTAAAAGCAAAGGTCTGTGATCAATATGTGTTATCAGCTATGACTTACATACATACATACATATCATCACGCCATATCCCTTGCAGGGTAGGCAGAGAGAACAGAGTGCCAGAGAACTCTATCCTTGCATACTTCACTCCCTTCCTCAACATTCATAATTCTCTTCATACACGCTCGCCGGTTTCGGAGACTCTTGCCTCCACCTTCTTTCAGTACGTGACCAATCTGGTCTAGGTAGGTGGGTCTCGGTCTCCCCCGGTACCTACATCCTTCCACTTTCGTATTGTATATCTTCTTAACCAGACGTTCGTTCGGCATTCTTTCCACATGTCCGAACCATCGGAGCATTCCCTTTCGCATCTTTACACCAATACTCTTTTTTATACCTACTCGCTCTCTTACGTCGTCGTTGCGAATGCGGTCGGTCAGCCTAACTCCACAGATTCTCCGTAGAGATCGCATTTCGACCGCATTAATTTTGCTTTCATGCTCTTTTTCTGCATACCCAACTCTTGTTTCCATATAGTAATGTTGGGACAAGCACTGCGTTATGTATTGCTACACGTGCCTTCTGGCTGAGGTGGTGGCTACCGAGAAGTTGCCCCAACGCTCCGTTCACTCTATTTCCCGCATTCACTCTTCGCTCTATATCAGTGGTGTACCTTACATCTCGGCTAAAACCACATCCTATGCTATGACTTATGTATGGCACTGAAATATTATTTATAAATATTTAGACTCATAATAAGTTCTGAGACATTGCTGTGTGGTAGCGGTGACAAATACTACCAACCCTTACTTCGCTAATGGATGTCGTACAAGACGACAGCTTTATATCGACCCAACTTCACTTGATACCGTCAGTTTAACAATTACATTCCCAAGTAGGGTTGATGTCAGGCAGACGGCCCTAGAATAAATTTTACAATATATATAATTAAGATTACATATAGCGTTGACTTTAAGTAATTGGGATAAGAGCAGGATAATGATAATGATGAATTAAGGTTTAAGACGCTCACCATGTTACCGATTAGGATATTCCTAAAATTTCTCTACAAGAAACGATATGAATTATAAAAATCTATGAAAAGCATGAAGAGTAAACAAGGGAATGACCAGACCTTTCACCGTGTAGTAGCGACTACGAATACTACCAACCCTTACTTTGCTCGTGGATGTCATAAAAGTCAACTAAGAGCCTTATAATGATCTGGGTCAACTCCATCTGATGCCGATTATTGACCAAAACAATTACATTCCCAAGGAGAGTTGACGTCTGGGGGACTTCAACGCCAAATCCACGGCGTGGGGATCCCCGATGACGGACGATCGCGGGCGGGCGATCGTGGAGTGGGCGGCGTCACTGGGCCTCTGTGTCCTAAACAGAGGCTCAGTGAACACGTGTGTGCGACAGCAGGGTAGGTCGATAGTGGACTTGTCGTTCGCTAGCCCAGCTGTCGCACCACGAGCGAGGAACTGGCGTATCTTGGAAGAGGCGGAGACCCTGTCGGATCACCGGTACATCCGGATGGAGGTCTCCCCTCTCCGGGACCCCAGCAGGGGTCACACGGCGGACCGAGCTCCCGCGTTTCCGCGGTGGGCTGTGGGGCGTCTAGATAGGGACCTACTGGTGGAGGCGGCCATCGTGAACACGTGGCTGTCGTCATCACCCCCAGCGGACGGAGTGGACGCTGAGGCTGCCCGCATCCGCGATGCGTTGGCAACTGTTCAACGCCTATCTGACGTCTGGACAGTTCCCTGAGTGCTGGAAGGAAGGGAGGTTGGTTCTCATGCCAAAGCCGGGACGGACCCCGGATTTGCCGTCGGCCTACAGGCCCATTGTACTTCTAGACGATATGGGTAAGCTGCTGGAGCGTGTCCTCGCTGCCCGCATCGTCCGGCACCTGGAGGAGGTAGGGCCCGATCTGTCGGACTCTCAATTTGGGTTTCGGAGGGGACTTTCGACCATCGGGGCCCTGCTACGCCTGAGGCAGACGGCCGCGGAGGTTGTCGCCGGCAAAGGACTGCTGTTGGCGGTGTCGTTGGACATCGCCAACGCATTCAATAGTCTGCCATCCAGCTGCATCAGGGAGGCGCTCCGATTCCATGGAGTGCCCCTGTACCTCAGGCGGCTGGTGGCGGACTATTTGGAGGGGCGCAGTGTTCTCTACACGAGCCCCGCAGGGGACATTGTGCGGACGCCCATGTCGTGTGGTGTTCCGCAGGGGTCGGTTCTGGGGCCGACTCTGGTCTGGTCGTTCTGAGACATCGGTTACGACTGGGCGTTGAGAGAGAGTCTCCCCCCCCCCCAGGCTGAGCGTTATATGCCATGCTGATGACACGCTCGTCACAGCCCGGGGCAGGACATTCGAAGAGGCGGTGAGCTTGGCCACTCTCAGCACCGAGGAGATGGTCAGGCGAATCGAAGCGCTGGGGCTCAGGGTGGCCCTAAACAAGACGGAGGCTCTTTTATTCCATGGGCTCCGTGTGAGGCTGCCCATCAGCGCCTCGTTAGTCGTCAACTCCATCCACATCAGTATCCAGGCCCATATGAGGTACTTGGGTCTGGTGCTCGACGGGCGATGGTGGTTCCGGGAGCATTTCCATCAAATTGCTCCCCGGCTGGTCGGCGCGTCGTCCGCACTTTCTCGGCTCATGCTGAACGTGGGCGGACCCAGTTTCGAGGGCCGACGGCTGTATGCGGGGGTGATCCGCTCAATGGCCATATACGGCGCACCCGTGTAGGCGAGGGCTTTGAACGCCCAGCTCAGGGCTGTAATGTGGAGGCCACAGCGAGCCATGGTGGTCAGAGCCATTCGAGGGTACCGCACGGTGTCTACAGAGGCGGCATGCCTATTGGCCGGGACTCTCCCGTGGGACCTAGAGGCGGAGATGCTCTCCGACCTCTAACGGCGGGTTACCACAATGCGCGACGAGGGTGGCTCCCCATCGTTCAACGATATAGCCACCTGGCGCGAGGACGCCCGCCGAGAAGTCATCGCCCGTTGGGCTACGCGGCTGGAGAGGCCTAGACACGGTGTTATTACCGTTGAGGCCCTCCGGTCCGTACTGATGGAGTGGATGGAGCGGCGGCACGGAGTACTCTCCTTCCGGTTGGTGCAGGTCTTGTTGGGGCATGGTTGCTTCGGCAAATACCTGCACACGGTCGTGCGGAGGGAGTGGACTCCATCCTGCCATCATTGCGACAGCGACGAGGACACGGCGCAACATATGCTGGAGGTGTGTCCGAGCTGGGACGGGCAGCGCCGTGACCTCGTCACTGTCATCGGTGCCGACCTGACAGTGCCGGCTGTTGCGCGAGCGACGGTCGACAGCGTCAGGAATTAGGACGCGGTCGCCGCCTTCTGCGAGGCTGTCATCTCGCGGAAGGAGGTGGCGGAACGGGCCCGGAAGGATTCCCGTGACCCGGGTCGCCGCCCGCGGCCGGGGCGGCGCAGGCGCGAATACCTACGCCTGATGCCGCCCTAACCGAGGCGAGGCACGCGGTGGCCTCACGTCGATCACCCAACGTGAGGCCACCGCGTGAGGGCGACGCCTCGATGGCGAAAGCTGTCGGGGCGTCGACGAGAGAGGAGCCCGAGAGGGCATACCACCGGGCGGACCACCAAAGACAGAGATCGGATACCGGTGGTCCGCTCGCACGGTGAAGAAGAGATGCTTGCAGGGTGGGTTAATGGGGTTGCGCGCCGCTTCTTCCGTCACCCCGGACCGATTTGGCGGGGTGCGACGTCCATAGCCCACCGCAAAAAAAAAAAACAAAAAAAAAAAAGGAGAGTTGACGTCTGGCAAGCGGCCAGTCATAAAACTATTGCCAATAACTTTTACAATATTTATTTTAACGTATCGACCCCAAGTAATTGGGATAAGAGCAGGAGAATGATGATGATGAAGATGACCAGACCACATTCTTCAACGAGGCACTAAAGTACTACGTAATTTATGTAGTATAACTCCTTAAATGGTTTCACATACAGTATTTTAGGTTAGTAGTATTCAAGAACCTTTACTATACAGCTACATATCTGTATCTACACTAATACAAATATGGCTTGTGATGATAACGGTGCCATACATAAGTTACCACATAAGAGAGCAATTAGAATTGTTATTCACGCGCTTTAAAGGTATGAAGCGTGGGATGTTTCCGCTTTTACATATGGAAATGCGGTTAGCAGAAATACATGAAAATTATCAATATGAAGATAATAGTTACCAGAAATAAGACTAATCATCGGTAATTATTATCTATTAATATTTCATCATACATACATACATACATATCATCACGCCATATCAGAGAGAACAGAGTGCCAGAGAACTCTATCTCTGCATACTTCACTCGCTTCCTCAACATTCATAGTTCTCTTCATACACGCTCGCCGGTTTCGGAGACTCTTGACTCCACCTTCCTTCAGTACATGACCGATCTGGTCTAGGTAGGTTAGTCTCGGTCTCCCTCGGTACCTACATCCTTCCACTTTCGCATTGTATATCTTCTTTATTTCATCTGTATTTTGTTCTGTATTTCTGTATTTCATCATCATCTCAGCTTATATGTCTGACTGTGCTCTTGGTATTGCTAAAGCCTATGAGCAGTTGTATTACATGCTAACACATAACAGAAGAAAAAATTATTTATTATATTCATCTCAGCTTATAAATGTCCCACTTAAGCTCGAGCCTCCTCCACAATGGGAGGGCAATTGATCTACTATACCACGCTGGTCGGACGTGTTGGTATAGGGTTTTCTTTCGAGTTTTACTTCTCTCGCATAGATGTTATATGCGTTTTATATTCCTTAGTCGTCTCGTACGATCACCCATGGGTAAGATAGGGGGTGGTGAATTGTATTCTTACTCCGTCACCATACGGAAAATTATATTACGCTAGGCATACAGGTTGGTATAAGGATTTATATCGACTTTTCCTTCTCTTTCATAAACGTTATTAGCATATTTTATTCATTAGTCGTTTCTTACTCTGTTAGTATAAAAAGATTATTATAGGTATTAATAAATGCAACATTTTCCATAGCCGTGTCACTAGGTGACCGAAGACTGGGTCTCGGTACTGCTTGTTTAACCAAAAATCGTGTGAAAGATAAGCAGGTTATACGGTTGCATGCTGTCCCTTCTAACGGCCCAGAAAATTGGGGCGGAATGGGAGTGTATCACAACCTGACTCAAAAATGGATTGTCACTGATTTTTAAAAATGTTTTACCATTTTTTCGTTATTACAATCCTTCCCAGGAGATATCTGCTACCCATTCTCCAGATGAGACTGTCTGATTTTCATGACTTTCGCAACTAAATGGCATTTGTATTCTTATTCCGTCCCCACACGGAGAAAACAAATGTAAGACTGTGTGTCTTATTTTTAACTAAATAAAACTTTTATGGTAATAGAATAAAAACCATTACTCAGACGTTGATCTTCTGTGAGAGTGTGATACTACCCCGAACGGACCAGTCCGCGGCTGTAGACATAAAACTGTCAACAGCGTGGTTCAAACACTAAGATGTCTTAAAATACGAGTAGGAGATAAAAGTAGGTAACATAAAGAAAAGAGAAGGAAAACTCGAGGTAAACGCCATTTCATCCTATCTGACGAGCGTATGAGAATACAGTAATATTACAGTACACATTCTGTAGTGGTCACACATAGACCTACCACACTAAATTTCATGCAAGACACTAATTTCGGAAATGACGTCGAACTCAAGTAATTGGGATAAAATCAGAATGATAAACTTAGCTTCCGCGTTGTTTCATACACTTACTGCGTTCAAACAGCGTTGAAAATAGTAATTCATAAATAAAAATACAAAGCAGTTATGAAGACTGCCAACAGAAGTGAAAACTTAAACCTATGAAAATAATGAATATTATAAATTAAAATAGAACAACAAGTACGTATTTCAGCTAATTTCACGATGCTCACACTGTTTACTTTGCTGCATAGAAAGGATACCACGCGCATTTGCTTGCGATCTACCGACTTACTCTCTTTCTCTTTCCTACTTTCTACCTTTGTGTATCTTTCTTTCTCTCTCCCTCTTGCGTTGGAATATTGGACGCTAATCGTTGCTAACGCCTGCGCTGGCCTGTAACAACATACTACGCGCATGCGTTCGAGTGCCATTGCGTTAAACGTTTAACGCAACCTTGTTTGAAGTCGCATTAGAAGTTTCTCTTCAAAATAGTTCAATTTCAACTACAATTCATATTACTCGCTTAAGCATCAAAAATTATTCTGTACTATTAAAAATTACTTATGATAATTATTAAAAACTTAGAACTCCAACGGGAAATTAAGGGGCGGTGATATATATTTTTAATTTTGCATCCATCAAGACACTCGAAAGCAGTTCGGTAAGTAAATTCGTTAATAAAATTCACTTGTCAGGTTTGATAGATCAATTTGGTTATATCATCATAATAGTGGGTCTTTTTAGTTGGGGGCTCCAAATGATGGATCGCTCGGCAAACAATGTGAACCTGTCCAACGAATATTTCAAATATCCCCACGTAATTTTAACGACAGCACTTCAAAAGTGCTAAGTTATAGAATTTTATTTTTTTACTAGCATTTTCATTCCGACCGCGCTGATGTCATAATTTAGGAATTCTCTTTTTTTTAATACCACAATACTACACGGTACAGTCTCTGTAGACTTTAGGTGTCGTAAAAGAAGACTTATCCGTGTAGTGACGGAGTAAGAATATAAATCACCACTCCATATCTTACCCATGAGTGATCGTAAGAGACGACTAAGGGATATAAAACGCATATAATATCTATGCAAGAGAAGGAAATTTCGAAACTAAACCCTATACCAACACGTCTGACCAGCGCAGTATAGTAGGTTAATTTCCCTGCCATTACCGAGGAGGCCCGAGCCCAACAGTAGACATATATGAGCTGTGATGATAATGATGTTGATGATGGCTATGATGATTTCTAAAGGCTTTATCCTCTCCAGAAACCTGAATCAGAGAAGCCCCTAGAGGGCTGACGTCAGACCAGACATAAAATTAAAGCCAACAATTTTGTAATATACGATGGTAGAAGAATATATATTGGCCCATCCTAAGTAATTGACATTAGAAATTTGACACACACGTTATCAACGACACAGAAAAGGCTGTACCTACTTGTCATCCAAAAGTATTATAGTCGACTATTAGAAAGTTTCCTGTCAACATTTTGTCAGTTTACTTACAGCATCGTCTCATCAAGAGTCAAGAGTCTCCGAAACCGGCGAGCGTGTATGAAGAGAATTATGAATGTTGAGGAAACGAATGAAGTATGCAAGGATAGAGTTCTCTGGCACTCTGTTCTCTCTGCCTAACCTGTAAGGGATATGGCGTGATGATATGTATGTATGTATCATCTCATCATTATTTAAACTTAAATACGTCCCACTATTGGGCTCGAGCCTCTTCTAAATAGCAGAATACACCTTTTTTTTTGCGGTGAACTATGGATGCCTCTCGCCCTGCCAAATCGGTCCGGGGTGACGGAGGAGGCGGCGCGTGACCCCATAGACACATCATGCAAACTCCTCTCTTCGCCGTGCGAGCGGGCCACCGGTACCCGATCTTTGTTTTCAGTGGTCTAGCAGAATACACCATGCTGGTTTGGCATAGAGTTTTATTTCTAGATTTCCTTCTCTTGCATGGATGGCATCATCATCACCACAACCCATATATGTCCCACTGTTGGGCTCGGGCCTCCTGCGTAATGGGAGGGAAATGAACCTACTATATTCGCGCTGGTCAGACGTGTTGGTATAGGGTTTTATTTCGAGTTTTCCTTCTCTTTCTGTGTGTGTTATATGCATTTTATATCCCTTAGTCGTCTCGTACGATCACCCACGGGTAAGATAGGGGGTGGTGAATTGTATTCTTACTCCGTCACCACACGGATAGTATGGTGTATTCATATTATATTTTTCTTACAACATTGACATCAAAAAGTAAGCATAAAAAATAAAAGAAACCAATGGAATATGAGATTAAAACACAAAAATAACAATTCGAGATTCAGATTTATTTAGCCCGAAGCCAAACGATGAAATAGGAGCTCTACTATAAGAAAAAGCAATCATTTGTATTGCAAGGTAACGTTATCTTATAATTGTATCTAGTACACGTGTTTTGACAATACATATACACTGATTGTTCCGTTCGAAACATCCTCATGTGTGCGACACGGATTCTTTGTAAGTATCTTCACCGCAATTACAGGGTAGCTGAAGATTTCATTGCCAAATATTTTCCTTTATCTTTGTGTGATTGTAAGTGACGGGAGGTAGAGAGAATTCAAAATTAAACATTAATTATATATATATAAAATATGTCGTACCATAGCTAAATCGATTATCAGTGTGGCGGTTTTGGTATTATCCCCCCTTAAGGAAGAGGCCTATATCTCTTAGTGTTTATAGATGGACCGAATACACCACATGGAGGCTTACTATAATAATATAGATTGTAAGACAGAAGTCTTAGTTCAGAGTGGCTATTATAATAATATATCATCATCATTCTCCTACTATTACATCATTCTCCTACTCTTATTCCAATTACTTGGGGTCGATACCATATGTACTGTTCTTTCATAGTACATATTGTAAAAGTTATTGGCAACAGTTTTATGACCGGCCGCCTGCCAGACGTCAACCTTCCTTGGGAATGTAATTGATTGATTGACCTGAACAAATGGCATAGAGTGGAGTTGGCCCAGGTCGTTACGTCGTCGTCTTTTACGACATCCACGAGTAAAGTAAAGATTAGTAGTATTCGTAGCCGCTACCACACAGCTATAATAGTAATATATATATGTTAGTGACAATTAGATTTGGCAGGGACGTCATGTAAGTACAATAAATGCTGTAAAGATATGAGCTGTTCCAAAAAATAATGATTGAAAAGAGACACTTGAAACAAATATACAGAGCACACATAAATAGAAAATAAGAACAATTAAAGTAAATAATAGTAATAACGATATTCACAATAGATAACAAACATAAGAGATCTCTGAGCAGGGACTTGAAAAGTTGCTTTTTACTAGTAATAAGTCCACAATCCCTAATCATGTTAAAAATCGCGGAACCTGACTTTGTTTCCGAACACAAAAAAGAGAGTAAGTATGAGTGAGACGACTACAAGAGCAAGACTACGTTGTACAATTCAATAAAACTATTGACGTGCTAATGAAAGGCCATATTAAGATTACTAATACTGTTAATATGGCCTAAAACTTTCTTACACGCTTATCAGGCTTTCATTCATGTGAAAGAAAGTCAAGGAGGAAGGCTAAGATCATGGTTTATGGTAATCCTTAATCTCTACCTAACTCTTTCAACCACAGATATGAGTTTTGGTATATATATTTTTTAATTCATACTTCTTATGCATGCGTCTTCACTCGCGCTATTGTAGATAATTTCAGAGTAAATGAATGTAGTATAATATATTTAAAAAAATCCAACAAAGTATGAAAAAAATACAAGAATCATTTTTAAGTGATGTGCTCCAAACCATTTAAAGTTTCATTGGAATAACCATAATACGAATATGGATTTAGACCACTAAAATAATGTCACCGAATGCAAGGACATGGTAGACTGGCCGGCAATGGTCGGGCATTTCAACCAGAAAAAAAACAACAAATATGTTTTAAGACCAGAGGTTTTAAGTAGTTGGCGCCCCGATCGATTTCAAGTAATTACATGTTTTTTTAATTTATACAAAATAAAGCCTATTGGATCGGCTTTAATTAAAATATATACATATCGCATTTAAAATATTAGTTACAATGTGTTTTACTTCTATTAAAGTCAGAAATCATTACAAAGTTTTTCACACAGGATCCGCTGTCACCTTTACTATGTGCCCGCCCAATTCTCCCCCAGTGTTCATTATTGAAAGGTCGCAATATAGGCAACGCCCGCCCAACTCGCGTCCCCTTAATTAGGACATCTCCGATATTACATCCGAAAGGTGTGCGACCAAGGACTCTCAGATATGTGACCAGATACTATATAGACGTGGGGGTTCCGAGAAGGTATTGTTTTTCCTTCTTTTACTTTTGGATGAAGAATTTTATTTCAGGAATTTACCTACTTCTTTAATAGTGAGATTTATATTTTTATTGAAGTGAAAACTTCTTTTGGCGTACTCCACACAGATCTTTTCGTAGGCTGTAGTGAAGCTGATCCGTCACGCTCTGAGGTGAAAGGCTCGATCGGGTGAACACGGGACCGCCGAGTGTATCCGACCGAGAAAGATACAGTCAGCTGCTCTCCACTGCTGTGTCGTTGTGTTTACTATATTCAATTTACATATAATTATTGTTATTATTAATTATTATCAATTATTCAATAGTTTTTAATAGTTATCATTGATACGTAATAATAAATATTTTAAGAATCATTTTTAGGGTTCCGTACCCAAAGGGTAAGAACGGGACCCTATTACTGAGACTTCACTGTCCGTCTGTCTATCACCAGGCTGTATCTCAAGAATAATGATAGCTAGACAGTTCAAATTTTCACAGATGATGTATTTCTAATGCCGCTATGTTATAGCGGCATTAGAAATACATCATCTGTGAAAATTTGCAAACAAATAAAAAATAAAATAAAATAAATGTTTAAGGGGGGACCCCATACAACAAACTTGATTTTTTTGTTTAGTTTTACGGAACCCTTCGTGTGCGAGTGCAACTCGCACTTGGCCGATTTTTAGTTTATATTGTTATTTAGTGTCTATAGTTAGTAGTATATGATGCTAATATTATATAGTGAAAAACATTAAAGATACACAAGTTCAACCAGATAATGTATCTGGACCGGATCAGGACAGAATGAGGCATGCCGGATCCGGCAAACCCTATCAGGACCAGGTCTGGTCCTGATCAGGATAGCCTGATGTGAAATAACATCAAGTATGGTAAGGCATACCAGATCAGGATCAGGTCAGGACCAAATAAGGATAGCCTGATGTGAAATATCATCAAGTATGGTAAGGCATACCGGATCAGGACCAGGTCAGGAATGTCTGATCTGGACCCGATAAGGTTTTCATGGTCGGGTTCAGATATATCTTCTGCGTTACATACCTTATCTGGTCCAGATCGGGCATGCCCTGTCCGGTCCTGCTAAGGAAGACGAAAAAATTTCTTGTCGGGAATACAAGGACTATTTTCTTATTGCAGGAAGGTGTTATTATATTAACAAAAAAACGATTTTACGAAGCCCACCATACACACAGCATCACGTTATTGTGAATTAGCCCGGGATTTGCTAAATTCTGTGATGCCTTTTTTTTTTTTTTTGGGGGTTGACTACGGTCGGCGCACTCCTCACATCATTCCGTCCGGGGCGACAGAGGGGCGTAGGCGCGCACACCCGTAACCCACCCGTGAACCTCGCCTTCGTCGTTGGACCGGCCGGCCACCGGAGCAGCGTGAACTTGTTATGGCCGGCACGACAGTCTGTGATGCCTGACTGACGTTTGACCATAACCTGTTTCGCACGTTCTTATCCTACGTGATCCACTTTTCACCAATATCTTCAAAAGTGGTTCGATTTGATTACGTCTTAAAAAAGAATACCAACAAAAAAGTGATGGAAATTAAAAACATAAATAATTTAATACCCAAATTTTATAAAACTTTTACAAAATTGATATTACAAATCTTCACATACGAATTGTACGTGAAAATTTATAATAGGTATCACATGTCATTGTGATTTGACACTTGAATGTCTTATCCTGAAAACTCTTTACAACAATCAAGTATATTAAAATCTGTGAAGAGATTAATATATATTTAACTAGTTTCTGTCCGCGGCTTCGCCCGAGTAAAAGGTTGCTTTCCTAAAGTTGAACTATTATCGCAATGGCACACATTACTGGGATAAAAGTATCTTATATTTTAACCTATTTTTTTTTTTGTGGGGTGGGCTACGGTCATCGCGCTCCTCGCACCACTCTGTCCGGGGCGACAGAGAGGCGTAAGCACGCTCACCCATAACCCACCCGTGAACCTCGCCTTCGTCGTTGGACCGGCCACCGGAGCAGCGTGAACTTATCGTCAGTGGCCGGCCCGACGGAATACCCCCCGAGGGGTACCCTCTTCTTGAGCGACATCCCTCCCTCGGGGAAGACGTTGGTCTTTTCCTCGCGGTCAGCCTCTCGGCGGGTGACGGGTTAATTCCCCGGTGCAGTTATCCGCGGCCTCGGCTAGGGCGGCATAAGGCGCCAACAGGTAATCGTGCCAACGCCGCCCCAGTCGGCGGCGACGGCTCGTGTCGTCGAGGAGACGCTCCTCGCGCACGCGCTCCGCCACCTCCTTCTGCGAGACTACTGCCTCGCAGAAGGCTGCGACCGCTTCCCAGTTCCTGACGCTGTCGAACATCGCCCTGGCGATGATCGGCAGCATCAGGTCAGCACCGATGATTGCGACGAGTTCACGGCGCTGCTCTGCCCAAGCGACACAAGCCTCGAGCGTATGCTGCGCCGTATCCTCGTCGCAGTCGCAGTAGTGGCAGGACGGTGTACTCTCCCTGACGACCGTGTGCAGGTATTTGGCGAAGCATTCATGCCCCGTCAAAAACTGCACCAGTCGGAAGGAGACCATCCCGTGCCGCCGTTCAAACTACCGCATCAGCACCGGCCAGAAGGCCTCCACAGTCCGCACACCGAACCGAGGCCTCTCCAGCCGGACTGCCCAACGGGCAATGACGTCTCGGCGGGCGTCGACACGCCAGGCGGTGAGCTCCCTTAATGAAACCACACCGCCCTCTGCTCGCATCCCCGACACCCGCCGATACAAATCGACGAGCATTTGTGACTCTAGGTCCCACGGGGGAGTCCCGGCGAACGGGCAAGCTACCTCCGTCGCCACCGTGCGGTACCCGCGTAATCTTATATTTTAACCTAGGAAATGCTTGCAAAGGAAACATAAACATAAATAATTTTACTGGGATAAGAAAAAAATGGCAAATATAGAAAATAACGAAACAAAATTTATAGCTAACTTATTTGTATATAATTAATATGATGAAATATAAAATGAGATATCATAAAAAATTATAACAAAAAGCTGATCGCAGGAGACAGCGTTTTAGTATTTAGCCAACTATGCGTCTGAGCTGCTAGGCATGGTACCTCGCAGAGCTACTGACAGCAGCCGAACATAATGTCAACATAATGCCATTTTAATTTATATCTAATTAAAAGTAAAATAAAAACTGTTTCGTCAATGTAGCTTCTAAAATAACCAATCTCCATATACACTTTCATCCCCTATTTTTATTTTACCTCCTAAACGGTATGCTGTTTGCAAAATTTTAATGTCATATTTATTTATATGTAATCGACAGCCTAAAAATAAGTTTCAAGCTTCTGACTTTAAAAAAGACAATACTTCCTTACAACTCTTCCCTTTACAACCCTTTTTTTGCATTAAAAAGTAGCCTATGTCTGTTGTCAGTTTCTAGACTATCCGTGTACCAAATTTAATTTAAATCGGTTCAGTGGTTTTGGCGTGAAAGAGCGACAGACAGACAGACAGACAGAGTAACTTTCGCATTTATAATATTAGTAAGGAAGTAAGGATTAAATAACTCAACAGAATAGGTTATTGAAGATAAGGCTACTACATTTTTTTTTTGGCTTTTCGCAGCAAACAGGCAAGCGCGTAGTGGTAAGTGGTGACTGCTACTCATAGATTTATGTATGTAATATTACAGCATATGTAAGATGGGATTTGTCTTTGGGTCTTTCATCGAATGAAGTTTAGTAGCGATATATTATTACTGACATATCGATTTTGTAAAAGTGTGGTACTTCCCCGGATAAGCAGCTGAAACATGCTATCAGTAGCGCATTCCAGATGTATAACAAAATAGAAATGGGAAATACTTACAACATTTATTAATTTTTATCTAAGTACATATGATTGCTGTGTGATGGCAGCTACGAATACTACCAACCCTTAATTTAATCGTGGATGTTGTAAAAGACGACTAAGAGCCTTATAATGATCTGGGCCAACTCCATCTGATGTCGTTTGGCCAACAACTACATTCCCAAAGAGGGTTGACGTCTGACATGTGGCCGGTCATAAAACTGTTGCCAATAACTTTTACAATATGTACTATCAAAGAAGAGTACATATTGTATCGACCCCAAGTAATTGGGATAAGAGTAGGAGAATGATGAATAATGGTATATTATGATACAACTTCGATAACTATAAATTCATCATCGGTAATACCATTTCAACGCAAATACATATGTCCCAAAAAAAACTTAATGCAACTGTGAGGAAAGACAGATTACATCACTCGTTGTACCGCCAACCGTTGGTAGAAATATGATCTCAAGTGGCGACCATGAATTGGTTTCCTATCAGGTAAACTGGTAATATATTAAAATTTGCAGAGAACTGTTGGATGTAGGGGGCACAGGGCTATTTTAAATAGCATACTCATACGGAGGTCTGTTGAAAAGTTGACATATTATGTCGGGTAAAAAGTATGTATAAACTTTTAATAAAATCTCCTTAGCTGTGTCTGCATCTGACTGGTTTTGATTCTATTAAAAATCTTATATTTTAAAAAAGAAACAATTTAGTAAAATGTTGATTCCCGCCGTTTTTCATTTGTTTTTATTTCTGTCAAAATGAGTGACTCTAATGAAGAAATTCGATACATTTTAAAATTTTATTACAAAAAATGATAATTTCAACGCAAGGATCGAAAGAAAATGTAACGTTCATTGACCGAATGCAGTGTCAGTAAGAGTAGCACAAAGTTGGTTTGAACCTTTTTAATCCAGGAATTTTGATGTCAAATTTGCACCTCGCTCTAGTGGCCTGTCTGCCTGCCAGTGATGTCACTGATAAAATGGACGCAATTTTTGAAAAAGTAGGGCAAGATCGACATGTCAGTAGTTATGATGTAGCTGAAGATCTGGGAATTGATCACAAAACAGTTATAACCTATTTCAAAGAGCTGGATATACAAAAAAGCTCGATATTTGGATGCCACACGAGCTACTGAAAGAAACCTAATAAACCGTGTACTCGTTTGCGATTCTTGATTAAGACGTAATCAAACCGAACCATTTTTGAACATATTGATGAAAAGTGGATCACATTCGATAAGCACGTGCGAAACAGGTTGTGGTCCAACGTCAGTCAGGCATCACAGACTGTAGCAATACCCGGGCTAACTCGAAATAAAGTGATGCTGTGTGTATGGTGGGATTGGAACGGTATTGTTCATTATGAGCTTTTGCCGCCGAGCAGAACTGTACTCCTAACAACTGATGAGATTAAAGCAAGAATGAATTAATCAAGAGAAAGGATGCGGTCTTTCATCACGACAATGCTAGACCACACACATCTTTAGTCATTCAGCAAAAATTAAGATAGTTTGACTGGGAGGTGTTATTGCATCCACTATATAGCCCTGAATTCGCACCTTTAAATTTCCACCTGTTTCGGTCACTTCAAAATTCTTTAGATAATATCAAGTTAACATCAAGAGAGGACTGATAAAACTACTTGTCATGTTTGTTTGATCATAAGTCCTAATTTTTAGGGTTCCGTACTTTTAAATGAAAAAAACGGAACCCTTATAGGATCTCTTTGTTGTCCGTCCGTCCGTCTGCCCGTCTGTCTGTCTGTCAAGACCCTTTTTCTCAGGAACGCGTGGTGTGTGATACCTATCAAGCTGAAATTATATCAAATACTCAAGTCTACTGTCCCTTACAGCTGTGAAAAAATCAAACTTCTAAGCTAACGCAATCAAAAGATACAGCTGTTTATGTCGCAAATTTTCGACACTCGCAAGGGAATTAAAACCTACAAAGTACTTCCCGTGAACTCAGAACCTTGAAATTTGGTATGAAGCAACCTTTTATAGCACAGATAAAGGAAATATTGTGAAAACCGTAAATTTTTGATTATTTCATATAAAAAAATATATTTTAATAATATTAAACTCACTACCCCTTTTCACCTGAACATGTAGAAGTATTAAATTGAAATTCGTATCAAATACTCAAGTCTATAATACCTTACGTTGTAACAAAAACAAACTTCTATGTCAACGCAATCAAAAGAAATTGCAATTTAAGCCGCACATTTTCAAACTCGCAACTACTTGCAAGGGAATCAAAATCTAAAGGGTACTTTCCAGTCGACCTAGAATCTTGAAATTTGGCATTAAACAATGTTTTATAGCACATATAAAGGAAAAATTCAGAAAACCCTAAAATTTTAGTTACATCACATATTTTTTTTAGTTTTACGGAACCCTTCGTGCGCGAGTACAACTCGCACTTGGCCGATTTTTTTACAGCAACAGGATTATTTCATTGCCTAAAAGATGGCAGATAGTCACCAAACAAAATGCCAGATATATACCTATTATAATTAAATATAAATAAACATTGAAATAAAAAGTCTTGAATTTTCATAAAGAATGCGAACATTTCCTCCGACCTTATACGGCAGATTCCATATAATACTTACAAGATGGCACGCCTTTGTTCTTAGATGGTTAAAATCTTAATAAACATTTGGCTCCACAATCGAAGTGGCAACCGCTCCGTAGAAGAGGATATTAATATTAATAATCATACTCTATGAATAACAATAACCCAGAACACGATGAGAGTTCACCGATATCACGCACAGTCAGTAACCTCATCTTAATTACCAGCCGAAATCCTCAAAGCAATCCCAGTTTGTTTCTCTAACAACTATCTAGCTTAATCACTAAACAACTCAATTATTTAGGCATTAACCCGCCTACACCCTCATCATTCAGTGTTGCTCATTAATCTGGAGGGGGAAAAAAACTTTGAATAAACATTATCCGAACAATCTTGTAAGGGACAACGCGTATTGAGTTAATATGTGGTTAAGATAAAGGATTAGCATTTGTGCAACGTTTTTGCATTTTTCTCAGCTTATTTATGGACTGAATACTATGCTGTGAAAATACTTTTGAATGACGTGAATACCTCCTAATTGAGAGGATGGATGGCTGGACAGAGGATCCTGTTGGACAGGTACCCGTACATAATGTTATGCTAAATGACGATAGTTTGGTACGTCAAGTTATGGAGTTACATGATGGTCCTTCTGCAACCAAGATCATCCTCAATTTTCTACCGTACTACGTTCGGTTTGGTTCACAGAGAGAGTCAGAAGACCAAACTCTATTTTTACTTTAGACAAAGATTTTTATGACTCTCACCGATTCTTAATCCTGACGGAGTAATCCAGTACAAGAGTTTCTATTGCAAAATTTATTTTTTTGGTGTATGGCAGCGGCTATGAATGCTACCAACTCCTATTTTGACCGTCGATATCGTAAAACGACTAAAAGCTTTATATGGACCTGGGCCAACTCCACCTAATGCCATATGATGAACAATTACATTCCCAAGGAGGGTCATACAGGCGGCCGGTCATAAAACTACTGCCAATAACTTTTGCAATATGTACAATGGAAGTGGAGTATATATTGCGTCAACCCGAAATAATTGGGATAAGAGCAGAATGATGATGAATTATTTGAAATATAACTATTTTTACATATTTCTCCAGTGCTTAGGTGGAGTTTTCCAGTTATTATGAAGGCTGTAAATTGTTAGAAACGTCGTCAAATTCAAAATCAATTGCAAACTATAAAATCCGTAAAAATAGTTTTATTTCAAAAATGTTAGTTTTTTTTTTATTGCTCATGGTGGTGGACGAGCAAGCAGCACACCTGATGGTAAGTGTCACTGCTGCCCATGGACCTTTGCTATATCAAGTTTATAGCTAGGCCGTTGCCTACCATTACAATCCCCAAACCCACCCAGCTGGGTTTCCGGTTCTCTCGCTCATCGAACGAAGCGCAATAGCACATTGCCATTACTCAGACGTCGATCTTCTGCGAGAGAGTGGTACTACACCGTACGGACCGGCCCGCGGCTGCAGACAGAGAACTGTCAACAGCGTAGTCCTACCACAATTAATGTTATAATCACATCATACTATTTAAAAAATAAATAATATTATCTAAATCTAAAGTATATATTTTCTGTGTAAACATTGCCTTAAGACAGAAATATAAAGCTATACATTCACGAACCAACATTACAATTGTTTTATACAGGAATCGTGTCGCCCTAAAGAGAAAGTTTTCACGTAAATAATTCGGAGGAAGCCCTGGGGTACTAGCTGCGCAGTTTATGATGATAATTTTACTTTTTGTAAACATTTAATGAATGAATATAGCTCAGGATGTTCAGGTACAAGAGTTATCTGTTTACGACATTTTCAATGTGAACTTTCTTCAATTATATAATGTATTATCTGGACTTACTTAAATTTATAAGAGTAATGAAAATATCTTAAACATAATGGGCACATATAAAACAAAATTTTAATGGGTTTATGATTTAGAAATACAAGTTATCGCTTAGTGGTTAAGTGGTCACTTAGAATGGTTATTTATTATTAAATATAAAATGTATGGTAATTAAGACTGCTAGAACCAAAGCGGCCTAACTACAAGAACCATGTTTTACAATACAAAGGGAATTAAAATTAAATAATCCGAAAATGTATTTGTACTGCCATCTATTGTTAAGAGCTTGTAAACGATATTAGGACACTGTGGTTTTGTAGATTAACATTTTTAGATTATGAAATTGCAATTATGTTAAAAGTTACAAAAATACATTTAGGCCACTCTGATTCTAGCAGCCTTTTTTTATTCGCGTAGGACTATGGATGCATCTCGCCCTGCCAAATCGGTCCGGGATGACGGAGGAGGCGGCGCGTGACCCCATAGACCCACCATGCAAACTCCTCTCTTCGCCGTGCGAGCGGGCCACCGGTACCCGATCTTTGTCTTCGGTGGCCTGTTTCTAGCAGCCTCGATTATTATATATCAATTATTTGACAATTTACTAGTTTAAAAAAAAAAAAATACCTAACAAATCTATTAAGCTATCACCGAATCGGCGCGCAATCACACTGAGAAAGATTCGACGAAAAATCTCAGAGCGTATTAATTATTGTCTTTTCAGAGGCAACTTACTTTATTTTACTAAAGTTGATATTTAACTAGGTTTGAGATGATCATTTGACTGTATAATCTATTATGCGAAACGGGAATTGAACCTGAAGCCAAGCCGTAGATTTGGTTAGTGTACCATATATATTAAAATAACTACACTATATTTATTTATATACATAGATTATTTTTCGCATAACTGAACATATTTGATGTAAAAATGTTATATGAAAAATGAACACTAGTTTAGATCGACCAACTTTATTATACACTCCATAATATCCTTTTGTCTTTTACTGCGTTGACAATAAGGTTTATATTGGCGTGATTTATTATATTTAGTAGTAAATGTAATGTTTTTTACGCGTACGCCAAGAATAAACGTGAACATCCCTTAAGATTTTCGTTGGATGATGTAATTTTTACAGAAAATACGCTTCGCGGTGTTAACTCTGCAGAATCATAATTTTATGTAGAACCGTTGATCCGCCGTATTCTAAGTCCTAGGAATGAATCAGGAGTCAAATAAAAAGTCAAAAAGAATGAACACAGGCTCTAAGTCGATTAGGATATTTAATTACTTTACAATATTGATTTAATGGAATCAGTAGTTATTAATTAAATGGTAAATTGCTAAATGCATATCTGCGTGGTTACGGAAATACGGAGTAAGAATACAATTCACCACCCCTATCTTACCGTGGGTGATCGTAAGAGATGACTAAGGGATATAAAACGGATATAACATCTGTGCAAGAGAAGGAACACTCGAAACAAAACCCTGTACCAACACGTCTGACCAGCGCGGTATCTATAGTAGGTTAATTTCTCTCCCATTACGGAGGAAGCCCGAGCCCAAAATGATGATGAAATTGCTAAATAACTAACACTAATAATTTACAGTAAAACTAGGTAATATTTTGAAAAATATATGATTCAAATTATTATCATCCTGCCGGGTGGGCCACCGAAAACAAGGATCGGGTTCTGGTAGCTCACTCGCATGGCGAAAGAGAGGTATCTACATGTAGGGGGAGTCTATGTGGTCACGCGCCACTTCTTCTGTCGCCTCGGCCGGATATAGCGGGGTGTGGACACTCCATAGTCCGATGCCAAAAAACAACAACAAACATTCCTTCAGTGTAATGATGGAACAAGAATACAATTCACCACCCACTGTCTTATTCATGGCTGTCATAAAAAATAAGTAAGGCATATATTATGAATGCAACATCTACGCTAGAGAAGGGAAACTTAAAACAAAACCCTTAACCAACACAGCTGACTAGCGTGGTGTAGTTCAATTCTCCTCTCACTGTGCAGGAGGTTCGAGATTAAGGCTACCTGAAAATACTTATAACCGAAGAACTATGACTTATCATATGGTGGCAAACGAGTGTGCAGTACACCTGATGGTAAGTGTCACTGCTGCCCATGGACCTTTACTATAACCAAGGCTATATCTAGGTCGCTGCCTACCATTACAATCCCCAAACCCGTTGGGCTAACGGCTCTCTCGCACAACGAAAGAAGTGCAATAGCACATTGTCATTACTCAGACGTTGAACTTCTGCTCAGTGTGGTACTACCCTGGACGGTCCGGCTCGTGGCTGTAGATAGAGGACTGTCAGAACTGGCAACAGCATGATCCTACCACTAATAGATTATATGCAGAAGATAATCGCGGCTCCTTGGTTAGACGGCAAAGTGATCCAAGTACCGAGTGTCATGTGTTTGATCCCCATGCAGCACAATTTTTTAGGCGATAAATAATAGAGTGAGGCCACCGCGTGAGGACGACGCCCCGACTGTGCAAACTGTCCGGGCATCGACATCAGCGAGGATACCCGTGAGGGTAGACCGCCGGGTGGGCCACTGAAGAAAAAGACCGCGTACCAGTGACCCACCCGCACGGCGTCGAGAGGTATATTGTAGGACGGGTCTACGGGGTCTGGCGCCGCTTTACCTGTCGCCCCGGACGGGATAGCGGGGTTTTACGTACCGTTGCCTGCCGCCAAAAAAAAGAGTGATAAATAATTATTATTAGTATAGGTGTATTTTTCTCTAAATTTGTGAAGTCGAACGCGATACAACGATTTAAATTATAGTGCAGAGTGTTTTTATTTTAAATAAAAAAATACTCGTGTTTGAAATCATTTAATCTTCATCGTCATCATCATTAATTATCATATACGTCTCTAGTTTCAAGTCTCTGCCACAATAGAGGGTCTTTCCCTCCACTAATCAGATATGTTGATATAACGCTTTATTTCGAGTTTTCCTTCTCTTGAATAGATGTTATCTGCATACTATGTCCCTCAGACGTCTTTTACTACATACATAGGTAAGAGAGGGGGTTGTGAATTTTATTTATAGTCCATCACCATCCATTTGTTACAAGGCTGTCTTTAAAAAAAATATCAACATCTGTCATAAAAAAAATATATGAAATTATATCAGCGACTCAACTGGTAGAAGCCGTCTTACGCAGCCTCGTCAAGTTGGTGGTCAAATATAAACTTATTTATGTCGGTCAAAATTTTATGTACTTAATTATTATATCCATTTAAAGTTTTAAAACAACAGGCCACCCAAGGCGACAAAAGTTAACAGGCAGGTAAAAGGCCACTTTGCATCCGCCTACTTTGTAATTAAATACACTTAAATAACTCGTAAGTCGTGCATTGGCTGTTAAAACATACATTGTTGTCAATTTTAATATGTGTAACTTAAGTTATTAAACCGTTGAATCGATTGAAAAGCGATTGAAGTTATAACTTCTCGTCACGGAAGACTTTTTTGTTGAGGGCGATGCTTTGGATATATTGTTATTTGTTGCCATGGTAACAACCGGATTGGGGTACAAAGTGGTACCAATGGTCAGCCTAATGGTGAGGTTTTTTTTTGTTGCTTATTGTGGTGGCAAACGAGCAAGCAGCACACCTGATGGTAAGTGTCACTGCCGCCCATGGATCTTTACAACTGTTAAACTCAGGTGTACTTCGCAATCAGAAGGAAGTTGAGCTAATATACCACGTTGCTCAGAAGAATTGTCATATGGTTTTGTGTCGAGTTTTCTTTCTCTTGCTTTGATGATATCTGTACAGCATATCTCTTAAACGTATTTTAAGAATTTCACGCACTTTTAATAAACTGACGCATAAGGAAAAGAAATGTGAATTGTTTTTTTTTATTCCGGACGGAAGATCAATTGACTCTGTTTGTAATAAGAGAATGTGATCTGATCAAATTCTTTTAGATGTCTCTGAATCTTAAGGCTTTATGTATACTTCCCTATTGCGTATCCGTAGCGCCGTACGCTTATCGTAGCTGTACACCCCTTTTCTCATTGGCTGACTAGTGAACTTTGTTTCTTGTTGTATAGCTTAGGAAGGAAATGGAATTATTCTTTTCCAACACCTCTTTCACTTTTCTAATTAAATTTGTTGCAGATACCAAGACAAAAGCATCTTCCGGGACTGTCTGAGGGTCAAACCTCGGCGTCATTTATAGAAATCATTGTGGATCCTGGCTTACTGGAGTTATAATGTTGGAAATATATGGAAAGATTAGTGTCATTTAAGACAAAAATTAAAGACTGCCAAATCGTATCAAGCAGCTAGTATGTACATATAATTTTACATTACATGGTGACGATATCAATGTGTCATATTTCCCTGTAAAAGTGGCGTGATGAATTATAGTATGGGAAGTTATCATAATTATTTTTGAACAATGCAATAATGTGTCAATTACAAATATTTGTACAGCGCACATAACTGACATTCTTTAGATAAAATATTCATGATGTTGATATTAATATCGTATTTATTATTCAGACGGCTGAATGTTAGATGATAAGAAAATGTTAGAATCTGAGACGAATCATGTACCAAATTTAAATCTTCAACTACCAGCCTATTGTCTGCTGTTAATCGAAGGCCTCTTCTAAGAAAATAATGGCCTAATTGCTTGCTTAGCAGGTGGTTGGTAAATGCGATTGGGTTTAATTTTTTACAGGATGCTGATAGTTCTCCTATGATACTTCTAGTTCTTATGACTCCCGCGAGACTGAAGGGGTTTAAATCTTACGTGAGCCATAATTATTTTTGATATTTACGCGATAATTAAATATATAAAAACTACTTTTATGGAAAATTTAAATTACTTAAATTTAGCATTTAATATGCTTAATTATTTATAAAACCCGATTACGAAATGAAAAATGATGTCACAAGCGGGATTCGAACCCGCGCCTATTGCGACATCATTTTTCATTTCGTAATCGGGTTTTATAAATAATTAAGCATATTAAATGCTAAATTTCAGTAATTTAAATAACAAGGTTGTGTCATCGTTTAATTAAATTCTAACTGTAAAGTTTGAAGTATTAAGCCTATAACAATGTGTAAACATTGTCGGGTAGATAGCATACCGTCACCTTAAGACGTAAATATGATGCGAAGTGAAATTTGCATGTCCTACAATTAGTCACGGTGGTGTAGTGGCAGCACGATTGGGCCGGAATCCCAATAGGCGCGGGTTCGAATCCCGCTTGTGACATCATTTTTCATTTCGTAATCGGGTTTTATAAATACTTTTATGGATTTCTCTATTTCATTTTCGATCTCATATCTGATGTTTATACGCGTATTACATATTTAAGATAAAACTACTTCTACAGAAGACTTAAAACCACCACGCTATTAAGAGTTTGAAACGTCGAGAAATTAAAATCTAGTGCAAACGCAATAAAAACCGTAAAATAGTTTTATTTCATAATTCATCGCGATTTAATTTGTTTTTCTAACCCTACGTTTCAGATATTTTACGTTTTACGTCATCCGTAGTTGTATTAGACGTCTTAGATAAGCTGTTAGTGGGTAGCTCTGTAAGAAAATCACATATCTGCAAAAAATATGTATCATCTCAGCTCAGCTCCCACTGTCGGGCTCGAATCTCCTCTATACTAGATGAAATTAACTTACCATACCATGCTTGTTAGATGATATATATATATGTATATATATATATATATATATATATATATATATATAGATATATATATATATGTATATATATATATATGTATATATATATATATATATATATATATATATATATATATATATATATATACTAGCAAACTCAGCCACGCGTTGCTGTGGCTAAGGTCACCTCAGTAACACGTGGTGGTTATGTTATGTTATAATAAAGTCCAGTCTACAGATACCGCCATCTGTTAGACTCGTTTGAAGATAACAGATAATTGTGACTGTCAAGTAATAGACAAAAATAATTTGCAATACAATAATATTACGATCATAAATTGAGATGGAAGATATCCTATCTTTTAAGTTGGATCAAACTACACATGCTGTGCAAATTTTATTAAAATCCGTTAAGTACTTTAGGAGTCCATCGCGGACAAACAACGTGACACGTAATTTATATCCATCCATCCATCAGCCCGTAAACGTCCACTGTTGGACATAGGCCTCCCCACGAGAATGCCATCTATAACGGTCCTGTGCCACCTGCATCCAACGGTTTCCTGCGACCTTGATGAGGTCATCAGTCCACCGAGTGGGGGGTCGTCCTACGCTGCGTCATCCGATTCGTGGTCGCCACTCGAGAACTTTTTTTCCCCAACGGTTGTCGGTTCGTCGAGCGATGTGGCCTGCCCATTGCCACTTCAACGTGCTAATCCTTAGGGCTATGTCTGTTACACCCGTTCTTCTACGGATTTCCGTATTTCGGCTTTTATCACGTAGAGAAATACCGAGCATAGCCCGCTCCATAGCACGCTGAGCGACTTTGAGCCTTTTTATGAGGCCGACATTTAGAGACCACGTTTCAGTGCCGTAAGTCATCGCTGGTAACACACACTGGTTATAAACCTTTGTTTTCAGACACTGCGGAATATTAGACGAGAAGATCCTCCTAAGTTTCCCGAACGCTGCCCAGCCGAGTTGGATTCGTCGGCTGACCCCTTTCTCGAAATTGGATCTACCTAATTGGACTGTTTGTACTAGGTAAACATAGTGATCGACAACTTCGAGAATCGCATTCCCAACCAGGACCGGTACAGAAATGACATGGGCATTAGACATGATTTTCGTCTTGTCCATGTTCATTTGCAGCCCTACTAGTTGGGAGACCTTGCTGAGGTCATTGAGCATGGTGCCAAGGTCCTCCAGGGATTCTGCCATGACTACGATATCATCTGCGAATCGAAGGTGAGTGATGTATTCGCCATTGATGTTGATGCCGAGTCCGGTCCAGTCTAAGAGCTTGAAGACATCTTCCAGCGCAGTGGTGATCAGTTTCGGAGAGATAACGTCTCCCTGTCTCACGCCTTTCTGCAGCTGGATCGGTTTCGTACTCTTATCCTGGATGCGGACTGACATAGTAGCGTCTTTATACAAACACTTCAGCACTTCGATATATCGATAGTCAATTTGGCACCTCTGAGGGGACTGCAGCACTGCCCAAGTTTCGACAGAATCAAAGGCTTTCTCATAGTCGACAAATGCTAGACACAGAGGCCGATTATACTCCTCGGTCTTCTGTATAATCTGGCGTAGCGTGTGGATGTGGTCTATGGTACTATAACCTTTTCGGAAACCGGCTTGTTCGGGCGGCTGGAAGTCGTCTAGCTTGCGCGCGAGTCGGTTCGTAATGACTCTTGAAAACAATTTGTACACGTGGCTCAGGAGTGAGATGGGTCTGTAATTCTTTAAGAGCGTTTTATCGCCCTTCTTAAAAAACAGCACCACCACACTCCTGGTCCACGACTCTGGAACGTCGCCCCCGAGAATGACAGAATTAAACAGCTTCTGTAGGGCTTTTAAAACTGGCTTGCCGCCTGCCCTCAGGGGCTCTGTGGTAACTCCGTCATCTCCCGGTGCCTTTCCATTCTTTAATTGTTTTAGAGCCATTCTGATCTCGTACAAGCTGACGTCCGGGATTTCTTCGGTATAGTGCCGAGTTAGCTTGGATCTGGGGTCTTGGACCAAGCTGACAACAGGATTCAGGGATGATTTATACAACTGTCCATAGAACCTTTCGACCTCTCCCAAGATCTCGCTCTGGGATGAAATGACAGTACCGCTATCGGTCTTCAGCTTAGTCATTTGGCTCTGCCCAATAGACAAATCTTGTGCGAACACTTTGGAGCCTCGATTTCGCTCTATCGCCTCTTCAATACGCAGTGTATTGAATCGGCGAATATCGCGTCGCATAGATTTAGAGATTTGTCTATTAAGCTGCCTGAGTTCGGACCAATCGGCTGAAGACTGTACCGTCATTTCCTTTCTCCTCTCCATGAGTTGAAGAGTCTGGTCAGAAAGCTTTTTTGTTCTAGTAGCGCGACGGGCCTTAAAGAATTTTGACCCGACCGCGTGGACAGTTTCCACGAACCCGTTGTTCATATCGTTCGAAGATTCGCACTCTTCCAAGCATTGGAAGCGATTATGTAATTCGAGTTGAAAGCTATCGGGGTTCTGGTATTGGACAGGTGTAGGTCGGAGTGTAGACTTCACCAAGCGGGACCGCTCGACTTTCGTACGAAGATTCAATGTGCCTCGAACCATCCGGTGATCACTCCCAGTTTTAATCCTTCTGATCACAGAGACATCATTGAATATTTGTCGTTTGTCCGTCAAGATGAAGTCTATCTTATTTTTAGTGGATCCATCAGGGCTAATCCAGGTCCACTTCCTTTGTGGCCGTTTCTTGAAGAAGGAATTCATCATGAAGAGGCCTTCCTTCTCCAAAAATTCGGCCAGTTTTTGGCCCCTTTGGTTTCTCTGTCCAAATCCATATTGCCCCACTCTCAACTCATCGTCTGTCCTTTTGCCTAGTTTTGCGTTGAAGTCTCCCATAACTACCGTGAAGTGGGTTTTGGACGTATTGATGGCTATCGAGATATCCTCGTATAAGGCCTCCACTACGTCGTCGGAGTATGTCGAAGTCGGTGCGTAAACCTGTATGACCTTCAACGAATACCGTTTGGTAATTCTGAGTATAAGGTACGCTACCCTTGTTGACACACTTTCGATCCTCTCCACGTTCTCTACGAGAGACTTACGAACGATAAACCCTTCACCGCCTTGGGATGGGTGATCTCCCTCCCGGTAGAAGAGCAAATTTCCAGACCGGAGGATTATCGTGCCCTCCCCCTCTCTTCGCACTTCTGATAATCCTACAATGTCCCATCGGATTTCGCTCAATTCCTCTTCCAGTTCGATGACCCTCTCGTCGGTCCTAAGCGTCCGAACGTTGTGTGTTAGCAGGGCCAAGGGTCGATTTTTTTGGTAACCGGATCGCGGCCGGAGATTCCTAGCACCCCCTGCCCCGCCACCAACAGGCCCGCTACCAAAATGAGCCCGTGGAACAGCGGAACTGCCGTGACTGGGGGCCGTGACTTTTTTTGCATCCATATTTTATTTTGGGGGGGTAATAATGCCATAATCGCCACGCTTGGCGAGCGGATTGGCGATCGCGGTAGATGTTATTAAGTTTCCCGGGAGATAACCGCTGCCCAATCTCCCGGTGAGACCCTTAGCCGATTTTTACGACTCCCACGGGCAAGTAAGGGGTGACGGACCTTTGTATTCTATTCCCGTCGCCACACGGGTCGTCGTAGTCGCCACACGTAATTTATATATATTAAGATATATATATATATATAAGGTAATTGGTTATATGCTTTGCCTGAAACATGTTCATGCACCCATTTAAAATTACATAACGCTTAGTTCTCTCGATGGTATTCCGAGTATGTTTACAAGATAACGATTTACTGGTAAAATGGTATCACTAAATGTAATATAAATAATAAGTCATTAGACAACTATGCATTCTAGTGTGGGTGTTATAAATTAATTCGAATTTATTGTGATATATCTAGTTTGTCGTAACGTATTACTACATCTCAACTAATATACGTCCCACTGTTGGCTTGGATTCTCCTCGACTATAGGAGGGAATTACACACTTGGAATAAAACTACTTTTACAGATTCTATCGCGTTTGTATTTGATTTTTAATTTCCCAACGTTTCGAACACTTTACAGTGAGCGTGTTCCCGAGAGGACTAAGATGTCTTACGTCCAATAATTGTAATAACGATGATTTATTGGATGCGAGACAACGTAGTCCTGTAACCATGATCACTGTAAAGTGTTAAAATTAAAAATCAAATACAAACGCGATAGAATCCGTAAAAGTAGTTTTATTTCAAACTGATCAGACATGTTGATATTGGGTCTTATTTCAAGTTTCTTGAAAAATATATTTAGATATAAAAAATCACTGATCATATTACTTACTTACTAATATTGACGAAGGAAATTGATCTAGTATAAAAACTTGATAACGAGCGATAAATGAATGTCAGACATGGGACTCGAACCCATACCTATTGGAAAACCGGTCCAATCATCTTACCACTTGCACAAGTGTGAGCTGTCGTAAGATATTAAATTTGCGGCTCGTATTATATTTTCGTGTGACATTCATTTTTCGCTCGTAATCAAGTTTTTATAAATAACCTAGCATGTTAAAGTTAACCTTTCAGTAATATAACCCACTACGCTAGTCAGATGGGTTGGTATTTTATTATGTTTTATATCTACTGCATTATTATTTTTTCTTTTTATTGCTACTGCTGGCAAACGAGCAAGCAGCATAGATGATAAGTCGTACTGCCGCTCATGGACCTTTGCAATACCAGGGTTACAGCTAGAATGTTGACTACCAATGAAAACTACAAATCCATCCAGAAAATAGGTCTCCCGGCTCTCTCTCTCTCACTAAACGAAGCGCAACACATTAGCATTGCCCAGACGTTGATTTTCTGCGAAAGTGTGTACCACACTTTCGCATTACCCCGGATGGACCGGTCCGTGGTTGTACATTGAAAACTGTCAACAGTATAGACGTACCATTATTCGTATATATTATATGCATATTATATCCTCTAGTCATCCCATATGACACCCACGGGTAAGATAAGAGGTGGTAGATTATTCTTACTCCGTCACCACAATGAAAGAAGATTTACGTACTTTCGAAAAAAAAAAATAATAAAATAATATTTTTATCACAGTTGAAAGTATTATTAAGCGAAAGAAATTGTTTGTTCTTTTTGAAAAAAATAATAATAATAGAATATTTATATCACAATTGTATTATTTCAAGAGCTCTCGAGTCTTCAACAAAGTCTCTGAGGGCCGAAATTAGTATTTTAATTAAGATTTTAGTTTATGATAATTTACATCTAAGTTGATATCGTCTTACGCTTAGAGAAACTGTGCATAATTTAACTTAATTCAATTTTTTATGATATTTTGTGATATTCTAGTTAATAATAACATTTTTTTACAAGGTCATACTATTCGGTAATGGAACATAGAAATAAAAGAGTGACTCGCTCGATATAAATTAGTATATTAAAATAGGCAAATAACCATCGATATATATGTACTACGTACTAGATTTCGCGTTCCGAACACTTGCTTTGTTCGACTAAGCTGTACTGCAATCCGTACACCTCACTTTAGTGTAACTGCGACCATCATGGACTGTAGATGTATACAGAGCAGCGTTGTTAATACGATAATTCGAATAATACCAATCAAAACTTGCACATGTGGATGTGAAAAAATTCTTTATTTAACTAAATAAAATGTTTTGTTGTTAAAGTGTACAAATAGGTAATAATATCGAATTAGCACAATAAAAAAAAATTCTACATTTAAATGTCACGCCATCTTTGATAATAGACTAAAGCCCGCAGATGTTCAATTACACTGGTTAGAGGTAAAAATGTGTGACTAAACACAGACTTGACGTAGTGTATAGAGAGTATTTTGATTATTTATATTCTTTTGCCTTTAGTTTGTGTTATCAGTTGATACTTATTTGTCAAAGATCAAACAGGTTGGTATAGGGTTCTGTTTCGAGTTTTCCTTCTCTTGATAGTATAGTAGTATATGCATATTATATCGTTTAAAGGCGACCTTTTACGATATCCACGACCAAGACAGGTAGTGATGAATTGTATTCTTATTCCGTCATCACACGGATATTCAAAACTATTGTCGTATGTTAAAGCAAAGTTTACATAAACATATAATAGTTCATTTTCTTTTATAAATTACTATTATTTTTATTTATTTAACTACTGAATAATACACTTTGAAATAGAGTATGTTGTATGAATTCTAATGAATGTTTGTACGTACAAAAACTGTGTCACTTCTACGGTGTAACATCTATAGTAACACACTTTGTTACATAACGTTGAACCAAACGCGTAAGTGCGCATGAAATGCCTACATCTTACGACGTTTTGGTCGCGAGAAAATTACAACTATAAAGCGATCTAGCGCTGTGTGCTTCAATGTTCGCGTTAGATTGCCTATTTATTATTTTAGCGATGCAGCGGACTTTAGTTTAACTGTTACCAAAATTGAACAAAATATTTATTCGGGATAGCTTCTCTATACATATAACTCTATGCAAATAACACAATAAAAGTATGCGTTTGCGTTTTAGAGGTTGATCGGCGACTGTTCGCGAGTGCGGTGGAGGTGCATAACAGCTGAGCGCCCTCCCCGCACTCTTTACTGGCCCCGTGGTCACCTTCGACGTCACAATGGCGGCGACATATACAAGAAACTAAGAAGATATTATTCTTATATTAGGAAAATTCCAAATCAATTTTAATATTGTTATGACTGAACAGTTGGCTGACGACTATGACTGAACAGCCGGCTGACGTGTCGCTACTTCGATTCTCAACTAAGACAATAGTGTGATACACAAACTGTTGTTCAAGTCTGAGTGTAATTTGTGTCCATTAATTATATGTTTATAAAGTCCTCCGCAATATAAAGATTATTTCTTTAGTGCAGAGTGTTGCAAAATAAAATCTGTATGGTTCGATTGATATTCGAGGTCATTGGAGATTTAGTTTCTGTCCTACCATAACAAAGCCAAAAGATTTTGATTTAAAATACTAGATTATTTATAACAACTTGTTTATGAGCCAAAAATGATTGTCACACGTGTAATCAAATCTGCACCTATTGAAAAATCATTCTAATCATCCTACCACTTAGACAAGTATGAGCTGTCGTATGATAATCAAATTATTGCTCGTATTATGTTGTCGTATTTATAGGAGACGCGTGCCATCTACCGGACAAAGACTACATACTTTTTCTATATTATATTTTTTTTCTATGGGACTAATCCCACCACACATTCCCACCATTGTAACTCCTGTAAGCCAGGATCCACAATGATCACTATAAATGACACCGAGGTTTGACCCTCAGGCAGTCCCGGGAAATGATTTTAATTGTCTTGGAACCCGCAACAAATTTAATTAGAAAAGTTAAAGAGGAGGAGTTGGAAAAGAGTGATTCCACTTCCCTCCCAGGCGAAGCGGGAGACAGAAAACAATATTGACTAGTCAGCCAATAAATAAACGGTTGTATAGCTACGATAAGCGCAGCAGTACGGCACCATGGATACGGGATAACTTAACGGGGCCTATATGTGAGCCCTAAGATTGGTTGCAGTAGTAGTTATGGCAGAAACGCCTAAATGCACGGAAATTTTCTCGAGTTGCTACAAGAGCCGTATAGTATACTACTCCAGATGTGACTTGCAAACTGTCTAACATAAGGTCGCGCTCGTTACGCCAGTGATCGCACTCCAGAGAATGTGATGTTTGATTTATACATTATATATCATTATTTTATAAATTATGTTAGTTAAAAGCGAAAGGCCCCGGGTTCAATCCCCGGCATCTCCAAACTTTTAGGGCGGGCTACCGAAGACAAAGACCGGGTTCCTGTGGCCCGCTCGCTCGGCGAAGAGAGGTACATGTAGGGCGGGTCTATGGGGTCACGCGCCGCTTCTTCTATCGCCTCAGACGGATTTAGCAGGGTGTGACCACGCCATAACTCGCCGCCAAAAAAAAAGTTAAAAGAGATTTGACCGTCTGCTAGTTACGGCCTGCTGTCATACTAAATACAAATTCGCGTTACCGTCATCATCATCAAGAAAATCGTGGAATCACCATCGTCATTATAAGAAAAGGTAAATAATTATCTGCAGGTCGGTCCAGACGAGTTGCGTCTCACCAGCGTGATATAGACCAATTATCCTCCCACTCGGCAATGGTCTTAGTTTTTATACTTATTAATCATCTTTTGCCCAGCTCTCATTGAAAATTCCAGATATATATTGAAATAACTGATTTATTGATTTGTAAGTAACATATATCTATGAGATCATAGTTCCAGTACACCCGTTGACTATATATGGTGGTAATTGTTGTTTAATCAGATGGCAATGTAATCGCCATAACAATGAATTGCTATTGTCTCATTTCTACGAAAAAAAAATCGTTAATCACGAGATTATTGCTTTGATAAAAATGTCTTTTATCGTATTTTATATTCGTATCGGAAGAAATTGGTGGTGTGAATACTGATCTATTATGTCTAAGGTCAAGAATTTGAATATCACGAAGGATATTTGAATGATATATTTTTTTTCATCATCACCATCTCAGCTCATATATGTTCCACTGTTTGGCTCGAGCCTCCTACATAATAGGAGGGAAACTGATCTACTATACCACGCTGGTCAGACGTGTTGGTATAGGGTTTTGTTTTGATTATTCCATCTCATTGCTAAGATGTTACGTGCATTTTATATCCCTTAGTCGTCTTTTATGATCACCCACAGATAAATGATGAATTGTATTCTTACTGCGTCACCACATGGAAAATCTATATTTTTTTTAATTTGGACCAATTTCACCACATATTTTTGTCAATATAACTGCTGTAATCCAGGATCCACTGGTGGTATCAATAAATAACTCCAAGGTTAGACATGCTGTGTCTCACTTATAATGGTTATAGGATGGTGACAAGAAATTTAATGTGGGATTTTATTTTTATAAAAAAGAATATGCATTTCGATGCAATTACGGGCGTACGGGTATGGGTAGGTCTTTTTTTTTCTCCTTGCGGTGAAATCTCAATTGGCCAAATCGGTCCGGGGCGACGGAAGAGACGGCGTGCAACCCTATAGACCCACCCTGCATGGACTCCTCTATTCGCCGTGCGAGCGGGCCACCGGTACTCGATCATTGTCTTACGTTCGTATACCGTATGGGTAGGCCTAGTCCTTGTTTTCTTTTGGTAGGCTGTGGTCTGGACACACGCCGCCCGTTCCATCAGGGGCGACGTGTGACAGCGCGTGGCCCCATAACCCACCGTATTCCCTCCCCATCGCCATTGGGCCGACCAATGGCATAGTTTCCTTGATCCATCCATGGCCAGCTCGGACCTGTAGGATCTGTGATGAAATTCTTAGTAACAAACACAGAGACTTAAACCGTGACTACGGCTGTAAGCTTAATAAGCAATATTATGCAAGACTTTTTAAACCGGGCACTACAAAACGCTTAAAACGATGGAGCGATCA
Source organism: Lymantria monacha (assembly GCA_905163515.2). NCBI lineage: Eukaryota > Metazoa > Arthropoda > Insecta > Lepidoptera > Erebidae > Lymantria > Lymantria monacha. The sequence goes on along the minus strand of LR991098.1, from coordinate 29,167,328 downwards.
TCATCATCTGATACAATGAAATAAATTTACATATATTTTAAGATTTTTATAAAATAAAACGAAATTAGAATCTTTATTTCGAATTTTCGACGTTTACCACACTTCAGAAATACTATTGGGGCCAAAAGACCAAGCAGCACACCTGATGGTAAGTAACACTATAGTTTATGGACCTTTGCAATACCAGCGGTACAGCCAGGCTATATACCATGAAGCAAGGTATCTTTATAAACCTCGATTAAAAAAGTAGGTACATACAACAGCGCTTGGGTAACATTAACAGGTAATAAAACGCAATAAAATCTATAAAATTAATTTTAATTTTGTTTTACAGTTGGTTTTTAATGTTTACGCGAGTATTAGGTATATATTTGAAATAAAACTACTTTTACGGATTATATCGTGTTTGTATTTGATTTTTAATTTCTTTATATTTCGAACACTTTAGAATGTTCATGATCACGGGAAGACGTTCTGCTATGCAAAAACTATAGAATCCGTAAAAATAGTTTTATTTCAAACGACTAATACTTGCGTAAATATCAGAAATCATCGTGATATGAGTTTTAATGATTCCTATAACCAAGTAAATGTTGAGAAATTAAAAATCAAATATAAACGCGAATTAAAATCAGCATTTTTTTTCATCTTTAATACTCATGTAAGGACAGAGATGATTATGCTGATCAATATTTAGTACTTAACATACAATAAATTCGCCATCATTATGACTAAAAATTTAAAGGAATTTAAAGCTTTTTGTTATTTTTTGAAGTGAAAATTTCTTTAGCGGTGTTGTGTACTTTTTTGGGATGGGTAAAAAATGTTAAACTCGCGTCAGGACACGTGACCTGTTCGAAAATTCGTAAGACGGAAGGAGACTAAACCGTAGGAGAAGAAATTCGTAAAACGGAGGAAGAATAGACAGTAAGGGAGGAAGTAATATCCTCTGTATAGTATTTTGAATAGTAGAGCAGGAAAAAAATAATATTATATCAATGTATTTACAGTAGTTTTATTATTACCTCATCTATCGACTTCGATCTTAGATGACTAATACGAAATCAAACTTTAAATAAACACGTGTCGTTTTACACAATGAATAAGTAGTTACAAAGTAGTCAGTTAGCCTACTATTGTGACCTAAAACTGTAAACAGAACATTGTTTTTAAGTAATACGAGAACAAACTTTTGTATCACTATGTATTGCCGCGGTTTGTCTCGCTTAGAATACGAATAGAAATACGTATTCGCTCAGTAATTATCATCATCATCTCGGTTCTAATACATCCCACTGTTGGGCCTAAACCTCCTCCACAATAAGAGGGTAATTAAACTTATCACGCTGGTTGTATACGGGTCGTTACGTCGACGGGTTTGTATAGGGTTTTAATTCGAGTTTTCTGTCTCTTGCATCTCTATATATTATTTTTTTTATTGCTTATAGTGGCAAACGAGCAAGAAGCACACCTGATGGTATGTGTCACTACCGCCTATGGACCTTTGCAATACCAAGGGTATAGCTCAGGCCGCTGCTTACCAATAAAATTCCCAAACCCACCCAGTTGGGCTTCCGGCTCTCTCGCTCACCGAACGAAGCGCAACAGCACATTGCCATTACTCAGACGTCGATCTTCTGCGAGAGTGTGGTACTACCCCGGACGGCCGGCCCGCGGCTGTAGACAGAGAACTGTCAACAGCGTGGTCCTACTACTATTGAATTCCTTAATCATCCCTTACCTCCGTCACCATAGCGGAAACGAACTCAATAACTAGCTTGAAACAGCAGATCAAAGTCTTGCCATTTTAGGTATCTACTTACCTTAAGTAATTTTTTTTTATTTCTATCAATTCCCTTTCTAACTATTTTACCATCTGTAAATCCTGTAATCTGTAATGCTTTTTTTAACAATTCTAAAGCATAATATTAGGAAGTCCAAGAAATCTCATAATTGACTGCACAGATGCCGTAGTGGTTAAAATACTGGCCTTCCATGCCAGTTCCGTGGGTTCAATTCCCATAGGACAATACTTTGTGCGATCCACAAAGTGTTGTTCTGATTCTGTGTGTAATTTATCTGCGTTTATTACTTGTTTGTAAAGTCCCCCGCAATACTAAGATTATTAGGCTGGTGTCTTTAAAAAAAATGTTTGGGAGCCCCAACAAATTTAGTTCCGTCCTAATAAATAAAAGGGCAAAAAAACACGTTTGTTATATTGGAGCTCCCCTTAAATATTTATTTCATTTTGTTTTTTTAGTATTTTTGTTACAGCGGCAACAGGAATACATTATGAAAATTTCAACTGTCGATCACGGTTCATGAGAGATAGCCTGGTGACAGACAGACTGACAGACAGCGGAGTCTTAGTGATAGGGTCCCGTTTTACCATTTGGGTAGGGAACTCTAAAAAAACTGATCTTCAATGATCTTCAAACATGTAATTTCACAGAAAATACATAAGGTCTTTCACCTCTGAGAACATCTGTCGAAAAATCATTAATATATACCGGCTAAATTAAAAAGCAAACAATATTTTAGTTACATATACTATATAAAGACCATTCAAATTTCGCTTCATATTCAAACTAACTAGTCTCATATTAACAAGACTTTAACCAGCAAATCAAATAATATATCTTCACACGTATATTAATCTATGTTTGATTTTAATAATGTTTTATTTGAAATTGAACTTAGTATTAATATATAAAGATACTATTTACAATGGCAGATGTTGTTGAAAATCTCATTTAAGTACATTTTAGTGCAACAATTATTACTATTATCGTATAACTAAGTAAGTCAGTTGCGTGAATTGAAGATAATGTTTAAAGTGAATCTAGCAATGATATTGGAGTGTATTCAAATGTATGTATTATACAAATATTTGTTTTGGCTTAAGAATTGAATACTTTCGTAAATTTACCTTAAAATGATGGAGTTGTCAGCCTGGCCACGGACGTGAACTACCGAAGTACCTACGGCTAGTCTAATTGCGATGGGATGGGAACGCGCTTTCGTCGCCCCAGACGTAACGGATAGCATGTGTCCAGACCATAGCATGTCAAAATAAAAAATAAAATTTAAAAAAAAAGAGCGTTGGAGTAAGAATACAATTCAGCACGCTTTATCTTGCCCATCGGTCACATAAAATACCACTAATTGATGTAATATTCATTTAAAATCGTGGTGATAAATTGTCTAGAGCGTTTCATTTATTTTTTTAATATTAAATTGAAAATAAAATTGTGCAAGAGATGGAAATCTTGATAATATATCGACTGTCCCGTATGATGACGTTATAAGAATACAATTCACCACCCCTTATCTTACCCGTAGGTAATCGTAAAAGACGACTATAGGGATAAGATAGGCAATGCATATAACATGCAAGACAAGCGAAACTCGAAATGAAATCCTATACCAACACGTCTCGACCAACGTGGTGTAGTCGATCAATTTCCCTTCTAGTATGTAGGAGGCTCGAGCGCAGTAGTGGAATATAAATGAGGTGAGATGATGATGATGATATGGTGTAGTAGTTAAGATAACGAGCGACAGTGCTGGTGTCGTAGGTTTGATTACTACATAGGACAATTCTTTGTCTTTCTTATCTGGATATAATTCGGGACTTCAAAATTAAATATTTGTTTTTAAACCCCTTACAATCATCATTCTCAAATTCTTATCCCAATTACTTTCTGGTCAATACAATATATACTCTTCTTAAGACCAAGACCGCAGGCAGAATATCAAGACATGCCAATATCAACCAAATTATCCGTCTAGCTCTTGTCACCGCCGGTATACCAGCTGTTAAAGAACCCAACGGCTTGGTACGCGACGATGGTAAGAGACCAGATGGCATGTCCTTGCTGCCCTGGAGGATGGGTAGGCCTTTGGTGTGGGACGCGACCCGCGTTGACACCCTTGCGCCATCACATCTTCCAAACACGTCAGGTTGTGCTGGCGCTGCTGCCGCATCTGCAGAGAAGCTCAAGCGGCGAAAGTATAATAACCTTATTGGAAATTATATTTTCGAGCCGTTTGGGGTCGAAACTCTTGACCCTTGGGGTCCCAATGCGCGCATTTTATTTAAAGAGATCGCAAAAAAAATAATCGCTGCTTCACGTGATCAGAGGGCTAGGCCAGCCCTATGATCACATGAAGAATGAAGTGATATTTTGCACAAAAGTTTAGCATTGCCATTCAACGTGGTAATGCTGCCAGCCTTCTGGGCACATTACCAGTGGACAGTGATGCGGAGGCATTTTTCGATGCCTGATTGCGCCTTTTGTTTCTCTTTTTATTTATTTATTTTTTATTTCTTATTCGATTTTCTTCTTTTTTTTCTGTAAGTATTTTAATTTAAAGTTTAGCTTTAATTGTACATATTAATTATTTCTTTAAAATTATAATTAAGAACAATTTCTTAATTATATATCTTAGAAATACTCTTCTTTCATAGTAAATATTATAAAAGTTATTGGCATTCGTTTTATGACCGGCCGTCTGCCAGACGTGGGAATGTAAGTGTTGACCAAACGGCATCAGATGGAGTTGGCCCAAGCCGTTATAAGGCTCTTAGTCGTCTTTTACGACATACAAAAGCAAAGTAAAGCTTGGTAGTATTCGTAGCCGCTACCACACAGCTTGCAGTATTATAATTAATATATAAGGAGTATTTTGTTTGTATTGTCTCAAAACAAAAATATGTATTAGCTGGTCTGATATGCGTGGTGTAATTGGTAAGTCATTTTCCTTCCTATCGTGGCAGAAGGCCACGCCCAGCAGTGATACGGATATAGGCTGCTATGGTGATATATATTTCCTGTTTTCTTCATCTTTATGAAGAAGGCTGATCCCTAAGGTCTGATGTTATAAAGAATAATTAAATGACTAATATAAATAAATATTATATACTAGCGACCCGTCCTCGCTTCGCTTCGGTTATGTCAGTTGAGTTGAATAGTTTACTTTCGCTACATAGAATTCCTTTCGGAGAAGGAATTTCTTAAAATCCTACTTTATCTGATCTTTAAAGGGCAGTAATAATGTTCATACCAAATTGTGGTAGCTATATTTGAAAAATGTGATTTTTACACCCCAGCAACCCCCCTTGTAGGTGGAATTTCGTAAAATCCGTTCCATTCTTAGCTGACCTCTACTCAGCGAAAAGAATATTCCTACCAAATTTAAAGTCTGTAGGCCTTATGTGGTGTGTATGTGGTGAATTGTATTCTTACTCCGTCACCACACGGATAACTACATTTTTATTTAAATGTAAAATAATATTATTGTCAAAATGTTTTCATAATTATTCTGCCGTACCTCATTGCTCTTAAACATCGATTACACGCAGATGCGGTAACGTGGGCGCGTTACATTTTTGTACAGTCATACCCAATAAAAAGCAAATTATAACTCACACTCTCTTTGCGATCCGACAACCGCGACTAATACTCGAGGAACCCGACGACATTATCACGCTCGCCCAGACGAAGTCATACACAGCCCGCGCGGCCCTGACATGTAAATATCCACGATTCCGCCCCCGCCACCGAGGACGGAAATCATGTCGCGTTAAAATCATAAACGTGGGAGAACGCACTTTGCCAGCGACCCCCCGAGCCGAGATCCGTACCCCATAGGGGGTGCACTCGAGATTGGTCGCTTACTTTATCAGGTTGAGATCCCTCAGCGCTCACTCACAGTCCGGGTAAAGCTGTCATAGCCATCTGAGGCTAACAACTAAGACACAAAAAAAAAAAAAAACACACTCTTTTAGTGGTAGGACCACGCTGTTGACAGTTTTCTGTCTATAGCCGCGGGTCAGTCCGTCTGGTGTAGTAGGTTAGGTACAGCTGCACTTCTTTCGGTGAGCAAGAAATCCGACAGTGCATTTCTGGGTAGGTTTTGGTTGGTTAACGCCCACCTAGCTGTACTCCTGATATATCAAGATATTTGCTATAGCAAAAGTCCATAAGTGGTAGTGACACTTACCATCTAGTGTGTTGCTTAATCATTTGCCACGATAGGCAATAAAAAAAAATATAACTATAACATCATTAGGTAACGTATTTATTATTCTCATATCAAACTATTATGTATATTTGCTTACGATAACATTAATGAGGTTTGGTTATTATGTGTTTAAGATTGTGCCACAGAAGTATTGGCGATCGAATATAAATAGGTCGCTTAATGAGGCGTTCTCCGAACGGAGTAAGAATACAATTGACTACCCCAATATTTTTGTTTTTGGCGTTGGGCTATGAAATGCTTACAGCCGGCTAAATTCGTCCGGAGCGACAGAAGAAGCGGCGCGTGACCCCATACATGTACCTCTCATCGCCGAGCGAGCGGGCCACCGGAACCCGGTCTTTGTCTTTGGTGGCACGCCCAGCGGTTTACCTTCACGGGTATCCTCTCGAGCCGACCCGGCAGCTTTCGCCGCCGGGGCATCGTCCTCATGCGGTGTGGCCTCGCTCCGGTGACCAGAGTAATCCCCGGGGCAGTCAGCCGCTGTCTTGGGTGGCTTACCCATGAATAAAAGACCTATCTTATCCACGAATAAGAGACGAGGAAGAGGTAAAATTCAGAAGACATTTAAACAAGATAATGAAAATTCAAAATAAAACTATACCAACCCGACTGTCCAGCTGGATAGTCAGTCAATTTCACTCATATTATCTAGGAGGCCAAGGCAAGTAATGGGACGTATGTGAGTTGATAAAGATAATAATAGATACGCCAGCAGTTAATCATTGTCAAAGATTCAGTACCCTAAATTGGTGGTACATACATACATATATATCATCACGCCTTATCCCTTGCAGGATAGGCAGAGAGAAATTGGTGGTAAACCTAAATATCAATGAGAAAGTACTATATCAGATTATGGAGATGCACGCTGTTCCTGTCGCCACCCGCTTCTTCTTTTTTTTTTTTTTTTTTGCGGTGGGCTATGAACGTCGCACCCCACCAAATCGGTCCGGGGTGACGAAAGAGGCGGCGCACAACCCCATTGACCCACCCTGCAAGCACCTCTTCTTCGCCGTGCGAGCGGGCCATCGGTACCCGATCTTTGTCTTCGGTGGCCCGCTCGGCGGTATGCCCTCTCGGGCTCCTCTCCTGTCGACACCCCGACAGCTTTCGCCGTTTCTTGTCGCCACCCTAGACGGCTTGAGCGCGGCATCAAAAAAATAGAACAGGACCTATGGTAACGATTTGATAATAGTCAAATTTTTGTTCACACGGAAACTTAACTTAGTACTGATAGAGCTACATTGTCGACAGTTTTCTATCTATAGCCGTAGGCTGGTCCATCCGGGGTAGTGCCACACTCTTGCAGAATATCGTAGTGTGAGCAGCGGTGGTGTGCTTTTGTGCTTCGTTCCGTGAGAAAGAGATTCGGTAACTCAATTTTCTGGGTAGTTTCCAGTTCGGTAGGTAGCGATTGGCGATTTAGCATAATGAAAGTGTCCATGGGTGGCAGTAAAGCTTACAATCTGGTGTGCTGCTTGATCGTTAGCCACCATTTTTTATTTTTTTTTTATTTTGAGTTGGGCTATGGACGTCGCACCACGCCTAATCGGTCCGGGGTGACGGAAAAGGTGGCGCGCAACCCCATTAACCCACCCTGCAAGCACCTCTTCTTCGCCGTGCGAGCGGGCCATCGGTACTGATCGTTAGCCACCATAAGCTATAAAAAAAAAAAAAAAAAGATAAATAAATAATTTCTTGATGTAGTTTTGAAGTCAATATTGATCACCCAATATCATTGACATGGGATGTCCTATAGTCAGTAATCTTGAATATACAGGAAATTGCACAATCACTTAACAGTCAGTCTAGATATTTTGGAGGTCGTAACGAACCGTGTCGGGTAAATATTAGGAATAAGTGTCATTGAGGTTTGTTTAAAGTTAGAGATAAACTTGGCTTACCATTACGTTTTCTCTTAAGATCGTACGTTATTACTTAAAGAAATTAATAAAATAGAAATAAAAAAAATAAAAAAGCGTACCCCAGGGAGTATGTATGGGTGTGACCATGGTCCATAGGCAGCCGTCAAAAAAATATTTTGGAATGGTTAAGGAATAATTTCGCGCGAATTGCTTTATTTATCAGTATAAAAGTATTTATTTGGTTAAATACAATATTCTCCTATGGTCTACTTTCCCTCCGTCTTACGAATTTTTTATCAGGTCACGTGTCTTGGCGCGAGTGTAACATTTTTCATCCACCCTAAAAAAGTTCACAACGCCGCTAATGAAGTTTTCACTTCAAAAAATCATCATCATTCTGTTCTCATTCCAAATATTTGTGGACAATGCAATATGTACTATTCTTCCATCGTACATATTGCAAAAGTTTTGGTATTATTTTTATGACCTGCCTCCTGACTACGTCAACCTTCCTTGGGAATGTAATTGTTAACCAGAGGGCATCAGATGACGTTCGAATCGTATATTACGATACCCAAATATAAACGTTGGTAGTGTCCATAGCGGCCACTATAAAGGATAATAGAAAAGACAATACAAGAAAATAAAATAATTTGGAAAATCCAAAAATGCACGCCTCCTAATTTTTATATTATTAGTTAATGCCATAAGTGAAAATGAGAGCAAAAAAATACTTTTGAAATTTTGTGCCATTCTCGACGTAGTGCTAAACATAGCTGTTCGTTTACATTAGGCTGTATGGGATTTGTTTCCTTTGCCTGTCCGAATGGACACACAAATAAATGTAAACGAACCCAATTTTCATAAGGTATACACTAATGACTAAGCAGTTTAGTTGTTTATTAATTGTAATTAAACGACAAAGAATTACCAAGCCATTTTCGAAAGGAAACAACGCGTTGCGATTATGAACCTTTAAAAAAAAGAAATATTTTGTTACATTAATTTTTACGGTCGTAATCGTACCAGATCCAGAATAAATATCCGGACGTCCCCGAATATTTGTTAATCAACTATTTTCATACTTTAAACAAAATAATTGCTTTTTAAAAATATTAAATACGTTTAAACGAATGTTTTTTTTGACATATGTATGATAATATTATCCTATAAGTGCCGTGTGAAAAATACAATCATTTTTAGATTTGAAAAGTTCTTGATTTTCATATATCAAGGGTAGAGCAAGACCTCAACGCTTCGCTTATGAGGCGGGCAATAATAATAAATTAAATAAAAAGTGAATATCTCATTTAGAAACCTCTTTTGGATGGCGGAATAAAGGTACAAATTCACCACATCTTTCTTTTTGTCATGAGAAAATGATACTCATGAAGAAATTACGGCACTTATGCAATCAAATAATCCAGAATAAAATATATTCTAGAACTATTAGCAGTAAAATTCCTGCTTCGTATTGTCTGTTTTGACCTCGACTATATCTTTCGCTTACGTTACCCTTCAAGAACATCTGGAATAAGTTAAATTAATATTAACCAACTCGGTACTACTTCAAGGAACTTTATACCACTGTTTTCGAGGGCACGGCCTTAAAATTGAGACTATACAGCTGGGGACCATAGAATTATCTTACTTAAACAAAATTCAACTTTAAAGATATAATATTTAAGTGTAAATTCATTAATTGACCTCTCCAGAGAACGCAACGTGCATTAGTATATACTATATCAATTTATATTTTCGTGTTTATGTTGTTAGTCTTCGAGCATCGTGTATCAATTGCTATCTCTTTCTTTCCTTGTTCATTTATATTGCTATCTTACTTTGACGCCAGCGAACCGGTTCCTACACGACCACGGGAAGAATTGTAGCTGATAAGCGGCACTAGTTCGTTTATCTGTTACAGTTTGTAAGCTCAACGCGAATATGCTATTATTGTTAGTATTTTAATCTATTTATATGCCTATGTTCGGTTATAATTACTACACGACACTGTGTGGTAGTGGCTACGAATACTACCAACCCTTACTTTGCTCGTGGATGTCGTAAAAAATGACTCAGAGCTTTTCTGTCGACCTGGGCCAAATCCTCCTGATGCCGTTTAGTCAATAATTGCATTTCCAAAGAGTGTTGATGTCAGACAGACGATCATGAAACTATTGCCAATAACTTATGAAATATGTACGAGTACACATTGCGTTGACCACAAGTAATTGGGAGAGACAGAGATTAAAGAGCAGGAGAATGAAAGAGTTATGGTTACAATCACTCATTTAGTCTATAAATATATTTTAATAATTTAATTTTCATCATCAATCATAAAAGACGACTAAGGGACATAAACAGCATACATTAGCGCAAGAGAAGGAAAACTCAAAATAAGACTCCAGTCCAACACGACTGATCAGCGTTGATCACTTCCCTCCCAATATGGAGGAGGCTCGAGCATTTATAGATACTATTATATCCTTTAGTAGTGTTTTACAATACTAAAGGTGAGACAGGCAGTAATGAATTGTATTCTTATTCTGTCACCACACAAAAATCAAGCGGCTTATCAGTTAGGAAAGTGTTATAACCATCGATATATATGTACTACATATATGGTTATAACCCATCCTCTTGATAATTGCTCAGCTGATATTTACTTTTACGCCTCCTATAGAAAATGTATAATGTAACGATATTATTTTTTACTTGTCATTTAACTGGAGGACAGCATTTATTTAAATACTTTGAGGTCACGGTTAGCATAGTGGATATTGATATGCCTTTTTGTGGGGTTGGGCCACGGTCGGCGCACTCCTCGCACCACTCCGTCCAGGGCGACAGAGGGGCGTAAGCACGCACATCCGTAACCCACCCGTGACACCTCGACTTCGTCGTTAGACCGACTACCAGAGCAGAGTGACTTGACGTTAGTGGCTGGCCCGACGGAATACCCCCTGAGGAGTACCCTCTCCTTGAACGACGTCCATCCCCGCTCGGGGAGGACGTTGGTCTTTTCTCACGCTGTCAGCCTCTCGGCGGGTGACGGACTAATTCCCCAATCCAGTTACCCGCGTATCTATATGCCTATCTAAGCGTCGACTCAATTCCCACCCCGCACAATACTTTGTACGATTAAGAAATTGTTCTGTGTTCTGAATGTAATTTATGTCCGTTAATTACATGTTTATCCGTGTGGTGACGGAGTAAGAATACAATTCACCACCCCATATTTTACCCGTGGGTGATCGTAAGAGACGACTAAGGGATATAAAACGCATATAATATCTATGCGAGAGAAGAAAAACTCGAAACAAAACCCTATACCAACACGTCTGACCAAGCGTTTATTAGGTTAATTTCCCTCCCATTACGAAGGAGGCCCGAGCCCAACAGTGGGACATATATGGGCTGAGATGGTTAATTACATATTTGTTAACTCCGTCGTGGAGTTAACAAACAAAGATTATTTTTTGTATTTTTTTTTTAATATTATGATTTCAAAGAACTTTTAATTTCATAAACCACATATTTTTGTAACTTTTTACTGTCCAACTTATCTCCAGGTCGTGGTCTGGATGATCTCAGATTGACACGTAAAAGTGTAAAATGTCAAATACTGTCACGTTTCGAGTCTATTTAGAATAAATGTTAAGGGATATTTGTGTCCCAAGATCATATCAAACGATTTAATAGGGTTATTTAAGTGTCCTGGCATTTCGTATTACGATGATGTTTACTTAAAGGGTTATTTTTTTAACTACTTTAGGGACTTAGTTCAAACAAATCACCATATGATATTTATATAAAGTGTAACTCATGGACCAGATATTATTTTAAAAAGAAGAAAAGAAAGGGCGATTTATCAATTTCCAATGGTTAATCTATAGCAGCATATCTCAAGAAAGGTAGGATTTCATCAGGGTAGAGAGGGGATACACAGAAGTATTTTTAATCCTATATGCCTCCTATATACAATTTACCCCAGAATTTAACAGGGAAAGTGCAAGATCTTCCTCAATTTCCTCAATTTTAAAATAATAAAACATTGCTACATACATATCATCACGCCATATCCCTTGCAGGGTAGGCAGAGAGAACAATATTGCTGCCATGTCTAATTTAAAGTGGAGGAAAGACGAACGAACGAACGCAGGAAAACTCTAAAGGAAACCTTATACCAACACGTCTCACCAGCGTGGTATTCAATCAATTTCCCTCCCCTTTATGGAAGAGACTCGAGCCCAACAGTACGATGTATATAAGCTGTGATAATGAAATAAATTAAGACCAATAATAAATTACAATACAATCTATTTATATCTATAAAAGATGATGTTTGTATATATTACATCGCTAAACTCAAAAACTAATTGATCGATTATTATAAAAATTGGTACATATCATCGTGGTAGGCCCACGCTTTTTGACAGAGTTCTGTCTACAGCCGCGGGCCGGTCCGTCCGGGGTTACTACCCCGAGAGAGCGTGGTACTCCACGTGCTCGCAGAAGATCGACGTCTGAGTAATGGCAATGTGCTATTGCGCTTCGTTCGGTGAGCGAGAGAGCCGGAAGCCCAACTGGGAGGGTTTAGGGGTTTATATTAGTGGGCAGCGGCCCAGCTATACTTCTGGTATAGCTAAGGTCCATGGGCGGCAGTAACACTTATCATCAGGTGAGCTCCTTGCTCGTTTGCCACCAAAAGCAATAAAAAATAAAAAAACATACATATATACGTATTTTTTCACGGAGAAGGTTTATATGCTATCCCCTCATATGTAACTTGCTCGGCGCTGCAATATATCAACTTCTACAAATAAACCAAAGGGCTGGGTTTGCTAGTCATCATCATTCTCCTACTCTTATCCTAATTACTTGGGGTCGATACAATATGTACTTTTCTTAGAATTAAATACTGTAGAAGTTATTGGCAATAGTTTTATGACCGGTCGCCTGCCTGACGTCAACCCTCCTTGGGAATGTAATTGTTGACCAAACGGTATCAGATGGAGTGCGCCCAGGTCGTTATAAGGCTCTTAGTCGTCTTTTACGACACCCACGAGCAAAGTAAGGATTAACAGTATTCGAAGCCGCTACCACACAGCTTTGAACTTACGGCTGGGTGTGTTAGTATACCGGTGGCCCGCTCGCACGGCGAAGAAGAGGTGCTTGCAGGGTGGGTCAATGGGGTTGCGCACCGCCTCTTCCGTCACCCCGGACCGATTTGGCGGGGTGCGACGTCCATAGCCCACCGCAAAAAAAAAACCGGAGGTGTCAAGGGACACCCGGATGGAACGAAGTTCTATTTTAATTATATAATTTTTTTCTGCCTTAAGCGATTTTTATCGTTATATTTTAGCCAATTTGCAAAATATCTTTATAAATGCCTATGTGTTATTCTGATGTGCAAGCTATATTACTATAAATTTCATCAAAATCCATTCAGTAGTTTTTACGTGAAAGAGCAACAAACATGTTCACATCCATACATTATTACAAACTTTCACGTTTATAATATTAATAATAGGATATACAATTCCACTAGACTACCAAAACTTTTCGGCCCCGAGCTCGAACGCGAGCCGGCCACGCGGCCCGGTCACGGGCGAAAATAATTTCGTTGCGCATTATTTTGATTTTGCTATATCTCTTAAGGTATTGATTTAATTTGCATGGTCTGAAGGAAAAAAAATATCTTCATGAAATGCTCAAGCCAACTAATGTATTTAAAATGATAAGGATTAATACAGTATTTGTGTAAATAGCTTTTCAATTACCGTTTTATAATAGAACATTTTTTAAAGTATTAAAATGGATATAGTATGTTATCCTTAAGAGATAGATATATACCATCGCGGACTTTTTTGTAGGCCTTTTTAAGTTGTATAATACTGTAGTACTTTATTTTGATCTATTTCGTAGGGTTCAGCCAGAGTTTGCAATGTAAGCGCAAAATAATGTGTTTATTTACGACATCACATTAGAAACCTCTAAAATTATCAGTGTTTCTCTGGTACATTATGCATATATTATACATATAAACCTTCCTCTTGAATCACTCTATCTATAAAAAAAATCGTCGCGACACCACACTGTTCAATGCGAAATAGAAATGAAAATATCTGGCTTGCTTTCTATAAGAGAGCCGACGAGCGACGCCGCACAGCTTACAATAGCTTACTATAGCAAAAAGTGTCGTGACAACTTTTCGTAAGAATTTTTTCCGTCTAGCCCCCTTTCACAACGCGCGATAAGGAACTTCGTTCCAAAACAAAAAAAAAAGGGTGTGTTAGTATATTATAAAATTATATTTCGTTAAGTACATATGACTAATTGATTCTATTGTACCTACGTATGTACTAAGATCAATGCGTAATCATTAAACAAACATATGATTCACATTATATATTTTGATGTGTAAGCGAAAAATGATATTCGCACGATGTTGCTTATACCGCAGTCTATGTCATTTCCTATAATATTGATTTCATATGACATCATTGATTTAATCAAAGTTCATATACGGGTACTTACTAAGAAAGTTTGAAACAAACTATTAAAATTATTAATACTTTCGTATTATTAATTTCTCTACTATTATTATGTCAGTATTCATCATCATAATCTCAGCTTATATATGTCCCACTGTAGGGCTCGCGCCTCTTGACCACCGAAGACAAAGATCGGGTACCGGTGGTCCGCTCGCACGGCGAAGAGAGAGGATTTTACGGTGGGTCTATGGGGTCGCGCGCCGCCTTCTCCGTCACCCCGGACCGATTTGGCGGGGCGAGACGCACCCATAGCCCACCAATAAAAAAAAAAAAAAAAAAAAAGGGCTCGCGTCTCTTCCATCATGAGAGGGAAATTGACTTACTATATCACGCTGGTCCGACGTGTTGGTATGAGGTTTTGTTTTGAGTTTTTCTTCTCTTGCAGAGATGTTATATGCGTTTCATAACCCTTAGGCGTGTATTACGATCACCCACGGGTAAGATAGTGGGTGGTGAATTGTATTTTTACTCCGTCACCACACGGATAATTAAACGTCGATGGACGTTAATATTATTACTTTCGGAGTGAAAAAAATAATTCACCACTTCCAAAATTTGACTATGTCTCTAATACTGCAAAGATAAGTGGAGCAATTACCATTCACAATCAAATGAGCTACTTACTCTGTCTCTGACATCACACTCAAAAATGGAAATAATGTAATAATAATTATGATCTCAGCTGATATATGTACGTCCTGCTATTGAGCTCGAGTTTCACCATAATAGGAGTGAATTTGATCTACTACAGCATGGTATCTCTGTTCTGATAATATGATGCAGGGTTTTATTTTAAGTTTGCCATCTCTTGAAATAAGTAAAAGAAACTTTAAATATAATTTGCATATTATATCCATTAGCTTTTTTATTGTTTATGGTGGTAACCAAGCAAGCAGCTCTCCTGATGATGTGTTACTACCGCCCATGGACCTTTGCAATACCAGGAGTATTGCTAGGCGGATGGTAACAACCAAACCCCATTCAAGTTGAGCTTCTGTCTCTCTCACACACCTAAAGAATAGCATGTTGAAACAGCTGTGACGTCGATTCTCTGTCTGAAAGAGTCTGTGATACCTACTATACCTGATGAACCGGCTTCCAGCTGTAGACAAAAGATTGTCAATAAAGAGTGTGGCCCTACCACTAAAATTGTCTTTTACGGCACCCACGGGCAAGAAAAGAGATGGAGACTTGCATTTTTACGTCATTACCACTCAGAAAATCGTAGTACATTGTATTTTAAACCTTAGCACCATTCTTAAAATCAGTATGCTGATTGGAACGCGAATTAGTGGTAGGACCACGCTGTTGACAGTTTTCTGTTTGCTGCCGCGGGCCGGTCCGTCCGGGGTAGTACCACACTGAGCAGAAGATCGACGTCTGAGTAATAGCAATGTGCTATTGCGCATCGTTCGGTGAGCGAGAGAGCCGGACACCCAACTGGGTGGGCTTGGGGATTTTATTGGTAGGCAGCGGCCCAAACTATACCCTTGGTTTTGCAAAGGTCTATGGGCGGCAGTGACACTTACCATCAGGTGTGCTGCTTGATCGTTTGCCACCATTAGCAATAAAAAAAAAAAATACCATATACGCGTCATCATTCTCCTGCTCGTACCCTAATTGCCTGAGGTTTACGCAATATGTACTTTTCTTCCATAGTTTTCCATTCGATTGCACAGATGGTGTAGTGGTTAAGATACTAACATGCCGTGCCAGTGTCATGGGTTCGATTCCCACGTAGGACAATATTTTGTGCAATCCACAAAGTGTTATTCTGAGTCTGGGTGTAATTTGTCTGCACTAATTGTATGTTTGTAAAAAAAACTAAGCAGTAAATCTCTGTTTTTTAAGTGATTTCATAATTGTGTAATTAATTGAAACAAATTACACGGAGACTCGGACATGGAGAGAGATAATTTGTAACTTGCACAAAGTATCGTCCTGGAAATCGAATCCACTATATTAGCATGATATTTTAATCACTATGGTCTATGGATACTGTGCAATCAATTTTGTTCTTTTTAAACACAACATCCTGGATTAAGGAAATAATGCTTGTATTGTAGAGGACTAAACTAATGTATAATTAAACAGACGCAAATTATGCACAGCCAGATTTGCATTTGTTTTTGTCACAAATTGCATTTGTATATAGATTGCACCAATAGTCCCGCATGGTAATCGAACCCATGACACTTGGTACGATAGGTAATACACTTTAATTACTTCACCAAAAGTGCAGTCTTTGTGTATAATCAATTACATTCTCAAATGGTAATCTAACCCACAATACTCGGCATGAAAACTCAATCAATCAAAATTGACACGCAAAGTCTGATTTTGATAATATTTAGCTCCTAAACGGACTTATGAAGAACATTATAGTGACCTAACCTTTGACTCACCAGGTCAAGGTCTGCCCACGTCATGTCGAGTGTGACGGATGGCTGCGTAATCAAATTATAATGAGTCGTGTGCCATCATTATTGATAATAATTGATCACGAGTTTGAAGTTTAGCTACCGTATGCCTTTTGTATGGTCACTGTATCCTCAGATTTACGTTTTCAATACACGAAAATTATTTTAAAATATGATAAAAATAAAAATATATAATTAATTCTGATATTTACCCAAGTATTAAATATTTGAAATAAAACTGTTTATGTATTCTAGCGCGTTTGTATTTGATTATTAATTGCCCGACATTTCGAATACTTTACAGCGTTCAGAGCCACGGGAAGACATTCTTCCCGTAATTATGAACGCTGTAGTGTTCGAAACGTCAGGAAATTAAAAATCAAATACAAACACTATTAAATCCGTAAAAACAATTTTATAAAAAAATATATAGATATTTCATCATCATCATCATCATCTCAGCTCATATATGCCCCACTGTTGGGCGCGAGCCTCCTCCATAATGGGAGGGCAATTGACCTACTATACCACGCTGGTCAGACGTGTTGGTATCGGGTTTTGTTTCCAATTTTCCTTCTCTTGCATATATGTTATATGCGTTTTATATCTCTTAATCGTCTCTTATGACCCACGGGGAAGATAGGGGGTGAATTGTATTCTTACACTGTCACCACACGGAAAAAATATAAATTTAATTATTATATATTTTTATTGTCGTAACCATGAACATGGTGGTGGTGGTGGTGGATAAGTGAACACTTATGTGTATTTTATTTAATCAAATGTGATTTTTCATCCTGCAAGCAAAGGGATAAAGTTCGATATTCATATATAAGACCACTAGTTTTCTCATTTAGAAATAAAGTATAACAAATAAAGAAACTGAGTCGGCATTCGCGTATTAATCTCTGTAAGGGATGAAAGAATTATGAGTGTCCTCGAAACTTATCGAAGTATCAATCAATGTTGTCGATTATCTTAGCGAATTGAGACTTCAAATCTCAATATTAGTTAGTAACTAAAGGAAAATTGGTTATTGTTAGTATGTAGTAGTACATTACCTTGTGATGAAGGAGTAAGAATACAATTCGTGAAACAGTTACTAAGAGATATATTATGCAATTAACATATATATGCAAGAGAAGGGAAAGTCGAAGTGCAGCCCATCGGTGCAGCGTGGTATAGTTTCTTTTTTTTGTGTGTCTTAGTTGTTAGCCTCAGATGGCTATGACAACTTTACCCGGACTGTGGGTGAGCGCTGAAGGCTCTCAACCCGATTGGCATAGTGGTATAGTAGGTCAATATCCCTCTTAACAAGGAGGAGATTTGAGCGTAAGAATACAATGCACGACACCCAGTAGAAATTATAAAAAATGATTAAGGAATATATTATGGAAATAAGCTAGCAACTAAATAACAGCAAGAGAAGGGAAAGAATACAACCCAATACCAACCCGGCCGTCTAGCGTGGTATAGTACGTTAATTTCCCTCCTACTATGGATTAGGCTCGCGCTCAGTTCAGGAGTACACAGGTGAGGATTTTAAATAAATATTATTCATACCCACCTTCTATATCTAAGGAATATATGTGATCATTATTCATCATTCAGCTTTTTTTCATCTATTGCTGGACGTAGGCGACACCAATATTTCGTCTAAAGGGCGGTCCTTTGCCGCCCGCATCCACCGACTCCCAGCAACCTTAGGATAGTGAAGTTGCCGTGACTGAGAGCCGTTTTTTATTTGTGTTTCTCATAAAAGAGGGTAAGGCCGTAATCGCCACGCTTGGCAAGCGGGTTGGCGATTACAATGAGATGTTATACTCACTTCTCTTTGGTTTAGCTTTGAAACTGTAATCCAAGTAAAATACACATAGCTTTGCTTGTGACTGCACAAATGAAGTAGTACTGACCATGGTAAAACGTACTATGGTACTGTCGCAGGTTCGATTCACATGCAGTACACTGCTTTCTTCAATCCACAAATTGTCCGTGAATGATATTTATAACCCTGTAATATAATGATTATTTCCGTTTCGTTTCCGTTATTTATAAAAAAAAAAGTTAGTAAATTATTGCAAATATGTTCAATTCTCGACTTTATTTATTATAATATGAATTTATTACATGTATAAAAGGAAGAAGTAGCTGAATAGTTTTTGTTAGTTTTGTAAAAATTGTAAAATTGCCACAATAATAATTATCATAAATGAAATACCTAAATAATAACAAATCATAAACAACATAAATTTTATATATAGAATCATTCTCTTTTTGTACTGGCAATGAATTGTATTAATTTTGTATAAAAATGTGGGTCAAAATTCAATATCCTATAGGGTAGATATAAATAAATTTCTGTAATAACAATGACATATTGGACGTAAGACACCTCAGTCCTCCCGTGACCATGATCACTGTAAAGTGTTCGAAACGTCGGGAAATTATAAATCAAATACAAACGCGATAGAATCCGTAAAAGTAGTTTTATTTCAAATGTATAAAAGGAGCCACTACGTTTATTGAAGGGAAACCGCAATTAAAATCCGTTGCATATTACAAAAGATCTAAGTTTAAAAGTAACGGTTGTTTTATTTTATACAATGTTAAAGAAGAGTACAGAATAATGTTCAAAATACATTCATTTCATCAATAATTATTTCAAATTTTATAGAAACTTTTACAAAGTATCAAGAGTTAATTAAATTAATATTTAATTAAATTCACATTAATTATTAATTCATTTAACTTTTGATTGAATTTTGTGTTTCATTTTGTAATCAGTTACGGGCGCATCCATTACATTTTAATTTAAAATTTATAAAGTTTTTCATTAAATTTTAATCTTTGGCATAACTTGGACTGAATGAAAGATATAGGTAAGTGTTTTATATAACATATCTGCTCTAATTAATGCACTGGCGATGGCGCAGTGCTTTTTTTTTTGCTTCGGGCTATGGAATGTTTACACCCTGCTTATTCTGTTCGGGGCGACAGAAGACGCGGCGAGCGACCCTATAGACCCGCCCTGCAATGTACCTCTCTTCGCCAAGCGACTGGGCCACTGGAACTCGGTCTTTGTCTTCGGTGGTGATGGCGCAGTGCTTAAGATATGAGTCTACAGTACCAAATGCCGTGGATTCGATTCCTACGCAAGAAAATACTTCGTGCGATCCAAAAATTGTTGTTCTGAGGCCAGGTATAATTTGTGTCTGATAATTATATGTTTGTTGTCTCCATAATACTAAGAATACGGAATAGATACGAAATAATCCTTGTGTTATAATATATGTGACTATACAAATATAAAATTAAGGGGGACAAATCAAATACAGACACAGAACAACAATTTGTAGATTTCTCAAAATAATGTTCTGTGTGGTAATCAAATCCGTAGCACTTAATTAAGTAGTTATCTTAAGTACTACGCCATTAGTGCATTCATATGTCTGTCCATCTATTGAAAGACTAAAATGTATTGTCTAGTATGTATTGTTTAAAAAATAAACTATTTGGCATTCGCTCATTATCTTTGCAATCGTACCACAACGTAATACAATAATTATTTTATACGTAATAATATAATTAAAAGTATTTCTGCCATTATTAATTCATAATTATAATTGAAATATAAATGGCGAAATATAATTTAGCGTTTGAGATTTCAAATATAGGATTTGATGTGAATACAAATTGTTTGTATAATTACAATTATTATAATTATAAAGTAATTATTTATTTCTAATCTAAAAAAATATTTTATGTATTTTTTTTTAAATATTCATTTTGATTTTATTTTCTATTTTTTATGTTAAATTGTAAACAATCAAACGAATCGACTACACAGATAATGTTGTGGTTGAGATACTGATCTACCATGCCAAGTGTCTCAGGTTCAATTATCATGTATGACATTATGTGATACCTAATTTTTTTTCTGAATATGGATCTAATTTATTTCAGTAAATTGGGTATATGTTTGTAAAATCAAAACCAGGAATATTTTCTTTTTGCTGGGTGTTACATTTTTTGGCCGGTCAAGTGGTCAAGGAATCGGTAGCAGTGGTCAGCCTAATGGCGATGGGGGAAGGGTACACGGTGAGTTATAGGGCTGTAAGCCGTCTTTACGTCGCCCCATACAACACGTATTTAAATTAGAAAAAAATAAAGACTCTTGAAAATTTAACCCGTCACAATTGGCACGATAACTTTTTATGATAACCAATATGAAATCTGTACGGTTTCATTTAATTTTATTAATTCCTCAGGAGCAGTACTGCTGACTGCTGTCCTGAAGAAACGTCAGCAGATTTTTTTATTTATTTATATTTTTGCACAAAAATAGTACAAGGCGGACTTAACGCAATAAACATTCTCTACCAGTTGGCCTAGGGTGGTGCAGAAATAATGCGAGGTAGGTTCAATGCAATGTAGAGAGATAAAATATTTAAAAAAAACTAACTTGTTAAGTATATGTATGATGTACACTAAACATGCAAATACTTAATAAATATATTCATTCCAATACATATATATATATACAAATACATACATATATAACAATATACAGACATATAATTCTATGTCTTTGGGTAAGTAGGTACTGTTAACACATTGTGTTCTTAGCCTATTCTTAATTTCAGTTCGTTTAGATCCCACGTCTGTGATCGAGCCTCCTGCATAACAAGAGGAAAATTGACATATCCAACTTGACTAGACAAGTTGGTAAAAGGTTTTATTTCAAGTTTTCCTTCTCTTGCATAGATGTTATTGCCATATATAATCCCTTAGTTCGTGTCTTAAGATCACCCACGGGTAAGACAGGAGGGTGGTGATTTGTATTACTCCGTCACCAAATGGAGAATAAGTATGATTATTTAAGAAATATTTTTAAACTTAATACCGAAATAATGACTGCTATAGCCATCGTACGTATGCGGGCGTATGATGACCATACGACAGCTGGTAGACACGGCAGTACAAAACAAACCTGTTTTATTGAGCTCCCGGTACACAGGTTTATGAAAATAATTAGCTGCACCGACTGAAGCTGTTTGGTACAAATTGAAAAAAATAAAAGCAAATATAAAAAAGTAATAGGCAACTGAGCTCCCGATACTTTTAACAGGTTTAAAAAAATAAATAAATAAAAAGCAAATTATAAAAAAATAAAGTAATAGTCAATTGCGCTCCCGGTACTTTTAACAGGTTTATAGAAATAATTAGCTCAAACGACTAAGGCTGTTTGGTACAAAAATTAAACAAAAAATTAAAATAAAAAAAGCAAATTTAAAAAAGAATTAAGTAATAGTCAATTGCGCTTCCGGTACTTTTAACAGGTTTATAGAAATAATTAGCTGAAACGACTAAGGCTATATGATACAAATCCTAAAGAAAATTTATAAAAAAAGTAAATATAAAAAAAATAAAGTAATAGTCAATTGAGGTGCCGGTACTTTTAACAGGTTTATTTTGATTTACTTTGGTACCAATATTAAAAAATATATATATATTTTTTTTTTTTTTTTTTTTTTTTATTGCTTATGGCGGCAAACGAGCAGACAGCACACCTGATGGTAAGTGTCACTGCCGCCCATGGACCTTTGCCAATGGTATAGCTAGGCCGCTGCCTACCAATACAATCCTGAACCCACCCCAGTTAGGCTTCCGGCTCTCTCGCTCACCGAACGAAGCGCAATAGCACATTGCTATTACTCAGACGTCGATCTTCTGCGAGAGTGTGGTACTACCCCGGACGGACCGGCCCGCGGCTGTAGACAGAGAACTGTCCACAGCGTGGTCCTACCACAATAATATATATTAAAACAAAGAAAATAAATATTATTTTATTCAATTTTAGTAGGTTACAGTAAGCCGCCTCTTAAAAGTCAATAATTAGTATTATGCCCTCTCAGTTTTCTTACCAGCTCTTTCTCAGTGTGGCCGCTTTCCAATTCCGTAGTAGCTTAACAGATTTATTTATTTTTAAACTACTAAATCGTCATAATATAAAAATTATTATAAATGTAATGTTTAATAATAACTGATCATAAACATTATAATTATTTCATGATCATCATCATCATCTCAGCTTATATATGTCCCACTGTTGGGCTCAGGCGAGTCTCCTCCATAATAGGAAGGAAATCGACCTACTATACCACGCTGGTCAGATGTGTTGGTATAGGATCTTGTTTCGAGTTTTCCTTCTCTTACATATATGTTATATCCGTTTTATATCCCTTAGTCGTCTCTTACGATCGTTCACGGGTAAGATGTGGGGTGGTGAATTGTGTTCTTACTCCGTCATCACAATGAAATTGTTATATGTTATTATTTCTTACTTTTCGTGGAAGTTGTAAAAATTGGTTAAGGAAAAAACAACATCGAAATCCTGGTTAACTTATAACACCAATTGTAATCGCCAACGAGCTTGCCAAGCGTGGAAATTAATGACATTATTCACATTTCGTAGTCACAAAGCGAATTTAAAAAAAAATACATATAAAAAGGTCAATTCCGTGTGGTGACGAATTAAGATTGCTATTCACCACTTATCTTACCCGTGGGTGATCTTACGAGACGACTAAGGGATATAAAACGCATATAACATTTATTCGAGAGAAGGAAAACTTGAAACAAAACCCTATACCAACACGTTTGATCATAGCGGTATAGTAAGTTAATTTCCCTCCCATTACGGAGGAGGCCCGAGCCCAACAGTGGGACATTTATGGGTTGTGATGATGATGATGATGACATATAAAAAGATTGAGTCAACTAGTATGGGCATATCCCCTAACAATTATGCAGGAGATTATTATATTAAATAAAACCGTATACCATTACGTCTGACCAGAGTGGTATAATATATAAATTTCTCTACCATGGTGATAGCTGTTCGAGTTCGATGGCGGTTGTATGGTGGCGGCTACGAATACTACCAACCCTCACTTTGCTCGTGAATATCGTAAAAGACTACTAAGAGCTTTCTATCAATTTGGACCAACTCCACCTGATGCCGTTTGTTCAACAATTAAATTCCCAAGGACATTTGACATTAAGCATAGAGCATTTTTTGTGTGTGTGTTTAGCTGTTAGCCGCAGATGGCTTTGACATCTTTACGCGGGCTATGGGTGAGCGTTGAGGTTTCTCAACCCGATATAAGCATACGGCCAGTCATAAAACTATTTACAATAAATTTTGTAATATGTAGGATGGAAGAGGAGTAGGTACATATTGCGTACTCAACTAATTGGGATAAGAGCAGGAGAATGAATGATGAAGTGAAGATGATTCGAGTCCAGTTGTGGGAAACATGTGAACTAAAATTATCTAACAAAAAAACATGTAAATTATTTTTTATTTTTAATAAAAAGACACCACCCAGCACTAAGGAAATAATCCTTGTGTTGCGGGGGACTTTACAAACATGCAATTAACGCAGACAAATTACACCCAGACTCAGAACAACACTTTTTAGATCACACAAAGTAATGTCCTGCGTAGGAATTGAACCCGTGACACTGGCACGGAAGGTCGGTATCTTAACCACTACGCCATCTATGCAGTCCAAATTCGTTTATATGTATAAGAGTTACAATTTTATAATCGAATGTACATGGAAAAAGAAACCTTAAAATGACCTGGGCCAACTCCATCTGTTACCTTTTGGTCAACAATTTCTTTCATCTTTCCCAAGGAGGGTTGACGTCTGGCATAAAACTATTGTCAATAACTTTTACAATATGTACTATGCAAGAAGAGTACATATTGTATCGAACCCAGTAATTGAGATAAGAGTAGTAGAATGATGATGATGACATGGAAAAAAACCTTTCCAATTCAGCTTTTATATGTATGGGATTGCGCCTTCTTCACAACAGTAGGGAAAACCTAGTATATCAATTTAATTAGACGCATTGGCACAAGGTTTCACCTATTTTCCTTCTCCTACATATATATTGTGAGCATATCATATCCCTTAGTCGACTTTTACAACACCAACGAACTGGATAAAGACTTGTGAATCATATTTTTACTTCATCACTAAACGAATTAGTAAAATATAGGTTTAATTGTTAATTAAACATAATTACGTAGAATAAAATTGTAATGATAAGAATAAATGACGTATAAGTAATATTTACAAGCTGTATATATTAACATATTGTATGGATATTTACAATAATAATATAAATATTGATAACCTTGCGTGATAATGTTATAAGCGTGTTGTGTTTGTGGTACCGGTGGAGGTGGTACGTGTATGGCCGGTTGTTGTCGGCGCGCGAATGAGACGCGGGGGGAGTGCGGGGCGCTTGCGCGGCGCGGGGCAGGGGCGAACAGCTGAGCGCGCGGGTATATTGACAGCACGTTCGTGCTCCGTCAGTAGGTTCTCTGTAATCGCGGAGTGCGAACGTAGCCGCATAAAGCTATATAAAACAACACGCACACGAATGATAATGACACGATCGCCCCGTAGTGCTTACTGAACTGCGGTCGGGACACCGCTAAAATTATGACTTTTGGACTGTTCGCCGGCGAAGAAGATAGTAGCAGATATATCGTTCTAGAAGAGAAAGCTTTTAGGATAGTGTCCAGGTACTGGGAGGTCTCAGGAGTTTCGTCCGCCGAGAGGCTGCGGTACAGAAATAGGCAGAGGCTCCTTGTCGCCCCGTTTGGACTTCTATAAATATTATTTTTTTTACGACAAACTTATGAATTTTTGTTTTGGACTAAAAATTATTCGCTAGTGTTTTTTTTAAGTGCAATAGGTGAACTGTGTTATTTTGTGTTAAGTTTTTTTGGGGTTTATTTTATTTTTGGATAAACAAAATGGTGCCCCAACAAGTGTCGGATGTGAGGTCTCCAACTCCCACGTCGAATGGAGTGCCCGTGTTCGGGTCCCAACTCGTCGATAAAAACTCATCTACACCATATACGGATGCTACTCAGGTAAGTTTTAATTTTAAGTGTTTAGGACAAAATATATTTATTTATTTTCCAAGTGTCAAATATTTATTACCCAAGTTATTTAAATTCCCAAATGTTAAAAAAATGCTACTTAACATAATCGCAAAATATAATATTTAATTAAAAAAACGATAAAATTATTATTATCGTTAAAAAATAGTCCTTAATTGCAAAATATAAACCGTTAAAAAATAAAAAATAAGCTATTAAAAAATACACATTTATTAATGACGAATTAAATGAAAAGTAATTTTTAATTGCTGAAAAAAAAATCATCTATTGCAAGAATTATAAGAGTAAAGAAATGATAAATATCATATAATTTGATTATTTTTTTAATATAAAATAAAACGCTAAATCGTGCGCAAATTTCGGATAAATATATAGAATTTTATAAATAACATGAAAACACAAGATTTGGGAAAAACACTTCAAACATCACACCATAAATACGTCGCAAACATAAAAATAGACTTCAATTCGCATAATCGTTTTAAATCTTATCAAAAAAAAAAAATTCTTGAAATAAACACCTATCTGAAAAAAATATTTACTAAATAAAAATATAAGCAGCATACTTTTAAATACGCACTTACAACAACTAGCTATCTATTATTGAAACACAACAGCTTAATATATTTAAAAAAAATAACGCGCAATACATTTTATCGCTGACTATGTATATAGTCAACAAATGGCTAAAGGATATATTTTGTAAACACGTTATCAATTGTATGTAAAACACGTGTGCAATTTTTATAAAATTATATATTTCGCAACTACACAAATTTTTTTTTAAATTAATTATAAATTAAAATTTCTTAAAAAAATACTTATAGTACACATAACTGAGGTAAATTTGCAGTAAAAAAAAAGTTATTAATATTCTTGTTTCAAATTAATTTAAGCCAGGTATGAAATAAGTTTAATAAAATTTTTCACATATTATAATAACGCTATTTAATGGAAATGCAATTTAGCTAATAATAAAAAAATAATCGCTATTAGCTAAAACAAAACTCGACAACTCATCAAAACTATAATTATGATTATTTCTAAATGGCAAAAATAACTAAATTACGTATAAATATAATTATTTACATAAAATATAATAAAATCTCTTGATAATAACCAAAGCTATTATATGTAGGTACACATTAATTAAATTTCTGCTATGCCGCCGTGTGAACATTTTAGTCCTACGAACGGTTCATTTAACTTAAACAATTTGTAATTTCGGTGCGTTGGTTGAAAAGGGTTGGTCCCCTATTATCTCGATGATAATCGTAATAAACATCCATTGGTCGAGTCGGCCATTAACGAGACGGTGAAATTCAATTCGCTTACTAAACTGGTTAGTAACGAGGAGTGATCATGCACCAACGTGCGAACTACCAAACCATATTAATATACCTACCACGTGAATTTAACTAAGTTATCTATTCAATGGTTGAATAACTGAACAATCATACACAGAATGTAAAAATCATATGACTATAATATAATAATGATTTTATTAGTTTTTATTAATTTGCTAATAAACTAAAAACGATAAATCCTTTACGTATATTGTTCTGTATCTCTCATAATTTAAATTCGATTGTTCAGATACAATACAAAAATACTTAGCCCTAAAATAGTAAATGAAAGTAATAAATATTCAATCTAACGTTTTTCATCATTTTGCCAAAAAAGTTTTCAAATCTAATAAATCACGGCGATCTTGCTCAGATGAAATATCATATTTTACAAAAACACTACGATATAATGAGAAACGAATCGCATTAAAAGTTCAATAATGATAAATTTAATGAATAAAATATAACATCAACCAAAATCTCAAACTAAGTTACAGAACCTTGGAATTAAGTGTCGAAATTTTTTTAACAACCTAACATTACAAAATCGCACATTTATATACACATATTAGTGAAACCTTGAGCATTATTTTAAGACCAAAAGTATAAAATGTGCAATTAAAACGTAATATTATTGATAAGTCATAAATTCAATGATCCTATGTCCATGAGGGGACAAGTTTAAACGTGAACACGCAATCATTAAGATTAATAAACAATCATGATCGGAACAAAACATAAAAAATTTACGATAAAATTATTGCACAATATAAAAATAATCGAACAATAATATCCAAAACATAGTAAACCTAGAACATGCGGTAATAAATCAAAATGAAAGCCGTGATATAAATTTGATGAACGTTTAAATTTCAAAAGTTTCATATGCTCCTGCGGTTGGTAATGAATAAAATAAAGTGTAGTGCGTTCATGACGGCGATAAATTCATTGCATACACGCATGACGTCGACGATACTAAAAACACGGTCGGGATCATTGACACCACAGCACACATTTATAATTATTTTTCGCATTATCACACATCACACTATAAACCACTAGCCACCGCGTTATCGTTTTAAAATAAAAATTATAGCAGTCAAAACAATCGATAAAATAAAAAGACATATATGAGACTAAGGCCATATTGTATCCATGAAATGCGTCGAGCGGAGAGTGCATTAACATTTCAATGTCAACAACGTAACAATGTATTTTTAGTCATCCGCTGTAGTGAGCGAGTCTATCTGGAGAGTTCATACGTTGCTAGCAAAGAAAGAGGGCATGATAACTTTAAAATGAACTGAGCTCTCGTTTCCAATACGAGGAAATAAATCATATACGTATATCATTTGTAACACGAGGAAACTGTTGGTATTATCATTTGCAATATATAATTGTTGAACGATTGTTCTAATAATTAGCATTTCATATAGTTGATTATCGTAGAAAAAAAACGTCAAGGTTCAACGGCGTTTGATATGTCCGGACTATAATTAATTTCTATAACAAAAACAAAAAAAAAAATTCTACAATAAAAAATGGTAATAAAAATAAAGTTGTCTCAAAAATCCGCATTGGAATAGTTTGTGAGAAAAAAACGAGTATTGTATTTTTTATTTCGGCGATAATTATGAAATCGATATGCTTTTATTACCCAAAAAAAGTGGACGTTAATTTTTAGCGTTGTGAGCAAAAAATTTAAAATTAAGTAAGGGCGGGGTTCTGTATCGTTATATTGTGAGCGTCCGAGTTGTCTGTTATTTTTTTGCTATATTTTTTGTATTACGTATAGCAACTGTTCACTGCTACAAGGTTATCTATCGTGCTTTTATTTGACTGTTGTTAGGCATAATTCTTCCTACAATTACTATTAAATAATGGTTCAATTTCATTTTTTTTTCACTAAAGAAAAGCAATTTTCACGCATTTTAATTGTGGCAATGTAGTATGATAAAGCATTTTAACACAATATTTTTTCCTTACAATACTACTATTTCTGACAAGTTTTTTCCATATTATTAAAGAATGGTAAATACAAATATTTGTAGGAAATTCATTGAACATGGAAACATCGCAAAAGCTTCACCAAAAGTATGCCAACTTCAACAATGGTTGAATAGCTGGACAAAATAATTAACCTAAAGAAGAAACGGCATATTCAATAACCTTTTCAACTAAGCATTGTTGCAGAAAAATTGCTTATATTAATCAGCATCATTATTATCGTCCAGCTTTTCGTTATCCACTGCTGAACGTAGGCCACCGAAATCAAATATCATATAGTAAGTCCATTACTCTGATTGCTACGTTTGGCAATCGAGTCAACGTTTCCTAAGAGAGCCTGCTAACCATTCTCCTAGAGAACTCTCAATCGACTTTAACCAATCCCACAGACAAGCAAGGGTCAATGACAATTGCATTTTTGTCCATTTTAACGCTTACTAATCAAGCTTTTAATTGTGTGAACCTCATCATCGTTCATCGATCTCCGAGTGCACCAACTGTTAATGTTCAACATTAAAAAGTAATAAAAGCTCACACAACACCACAAGCCATACCACTAAAAAGCGATTAACGTAATCATTTGCATTAACGCGAAATCTTTAAAACAATTTACACGGGAGGTTCTTGGAAAAAGTGTCGTACAAGAACGAAACTTCGTGTTGGCTCACAATAATACCGCTTCTACAGTTGTAGCTCACGATATGCAGGCATTTCGAGAATTCGTTCGCTCGGGTATTTCGAGTACAACCCTAGGATAAGGGTTGTCATGCCAAAAATTGACTAACAAAAACTGAGCAAAAATTTGAATTATGATGTTTGTTGTAGAAGGAAGTTTGAAATTAGATTTATGATACAAATTAATTCCCTTATCGCAGTGGATTTTACAAATATTAAATTTAGGGCACGTTTGAATTTAAACAAAGTATTTATGGTTCATAAAGTAAGATAATTCTAATATGTATTATAATTGTGAAAGTTTGTAAAGTTGTTTAGATGTTTGTTACACAATCTTGCGTTGCGTTGAACAGATTTGGATGCAAATTGGCACATAGATAAATTATTTCCTGGATTAACACATATTTTTTATCCCGGTAATATATTTCCTTGGGATAATAGATAAACTTTGGGAAAGTTACTTTTTAGACGGGCAGAAGGTAGTAAAGAATATTAACTAATAAATTCAATATATAAATTTTAATATGTATGTATTTGCTCATATAAAATAAATAAATAAAAGTCATAGGCAATTAATATTTCATTTGTGGAATCATTATTTTTGTATGACGAATTGTAAATGTAGAATCAATGTATTCGGTGTCAGTCTACAAAAATTTAATTATCATAGTTTACGCTGCGTGTGGTCGTAGTACAAACAATTTCAGCAGCTAAAGCAAATCAACATTTGATTGTGTGGCCCCTCCCTCCCCCACTTGCAATTTGCTACTCGTAGGTTTTAATGGCCACATTATAGTTGAGTGTTGCCCAAGAAAATTACTGTGTGCACAAATTACCTGAGCTTTTTGCTATTTGCGAACTTATTCGGAAAGATTTAGGATATCGTCCCTACCCTTGTATGGTATACGGTAAAAGGAATAATTTGTTTAGAGATATGGTAATAGTCCTTTAAGTACACTTTATTACTCGTTTCCTAACGACAGCAATAACTTGATTGATAATTGGCTTACTGCCTACACGATATTATTTTATTATATTCTTTATTGACTTTGCATGACATTGCACTCTTTTTTTTTTCAAATTTATATTTGGAATGAAAAATTGGTAACATTTTTTTTGTAATTTATACATTAAATATTTTTAAAACAAAAGTGTACCTTACTATTCTTTTTGATACTCTGTAAATTGATAATATAAATTAATTGGATATTAAATATTTAAAAGAAAAAATAGTTTAAACATAATCTAGCAACTAGAAAAATCTTAATTAACTTTTTTTTTCATTTAGAACTGAAGAATTTATTCGCAGTATTTTATTTTCAAATTGTAAAATGAAACCTTTTGTGAATTGATAATAAATTAAAGATTCCTTCGGTGTTTGGCATATATTTATAACGTAACATTAAAGATCTGAGATAGGCTGTTATTTAATCGAGATCGTGCCCGAATCGTGTGCAAATATAAACTATATTTGATTAAATTTATCAAGTTATGGTTGATTATAAAATAAAATTGGCAATACAGATGGTGATTACGTCATCTATAATCATTAGGTTAACATACCGACCTACCATGCCTATAAAAACAAGTGTTATAGATTCGAATCCCATGCGTGACAATACTTTGGTGCCATCAAATTGTAGTGCAGGATTTAATTTGAATAAATTCGAGATTTAGGTTTGATAAACTTTAGGTATAAATAGGTCCTCCCGAAGATGAGGTAATGACTTAATCGTCATGCTTAGCAGATATGTTGGCGATCATAGTTGTTGTTATGCGTTACAGAAGAGCGCTACTGGTGCTCAGCTTATGCCTAATTAATCACCAATAGTATGGATGTTGTTATATTAAATATATATTATATAAAAAAATTATAAAAAAGTAAAATTACATGGCCACTAATAATTTCGATGTCAGCTGTAGACGGTGTTAAATAAAAAAAGAATTAAAAAGCAAGCAGAAAACGTGAGTGGAGCACGAGTGAAAGATATATGAGGTAGTTTCCTTCGTCGTTTTGGCTTCAGGGATGTCATCATGAGTTATAACGAACTTAATTCTATACAATCTTCAGACCGGTTCTTTTGGGAGGTGTGCCAGGAATTATATTTAAGCTTAAAATTTATTTTTTAATACATTTTTTGAACTTGGAAATCAAAGGATTATTTTTTGAACTTGGAAATAAAAAAAGATTTTTTGAACTTGAAAATAAATAATCAACAAAATATTCATCTCACGCCATATGGGTTTTGTTTTAGGATGTTCTTATTTTACAGAGTTGTCTGCTTATAGATATATCTTGATTATTTTTTTTATTCCGCAGAAAATCAACACAGGAGTTACCATACGTAATCTTTATCTTATCAAAATGTAGTTAATTTTTTCACTTAGAATCGTTATCAATTGATTTATCAGATATCTATTACATATATTTTTTTGTAGATTTATGCCTTTATCCCCAAAAAGGCAGATAGAGGTTTAACACACCCATATTTCCTTATTATACTTTCTGGATTCTATAAAATATAGAATCCATCTTCTAAAACGATTTGTGAATATCTTTGCAAGAACATTATATTATTCCTGAACATGACCTTCTTTAAACGGGGCTTAAAAAGGGCAATTAATTGTTTCGTGTTATGCAATGCCCTGGCTGTGTTCCTGGTATAGATGAAGTTCATGAGCGCCAGTATCATTTAATTGCCCGTTTGCCACCGTTAGTATTAGAAAAAAAAAAAAGAATTTTTAAGGAAGTCAAATATAGTTCCTAAGTAAGAACAGAATTGAAGAAATATCCAACTCAATAAATAGCTAATTGCATAAGATCTGTCCACAAGTTGAAATAAGTAAGGCGATTAGAAAAGTCACAATTGAACGGAATAGGGGAACAAGAAAAGTTTGGAGATCACTTAAGGAGCTGACTTATCGAAAAGCGATAGTTATTACGATATTAGCAGTAACTTAGAGAGATTACAAGTAATATAATTAGTTTGAAATCATCTTTTACTTTTAACTTTTGAAATGTACAGTTGACGTCTTCACCTAAAATAATAATTTGAAAATGATTGTTTTGAGTCTTAATGTAATTTTCCATTCGTTTTATATTTGTTAATTTTTCCGTGGTACGTGAAAAAAATTGTTGCAATACTAAAAATATTTACAAAATCTTCAGTTGTTCCAAGCTCCATATTTGTAAAGTATTCCACAATATACCTATAATAAATCTGTAGGCACCGCTCATTGCAGTTGCTTCAATAAAATATTTATTCAAAACGTTTACACATTTAAGTTTCAATAGAATCGATAAAAGAAAATCTAAACTTGTTTTACATTGAACTAAATAAAACCAAGTTACTTATCTAAATTACCTTCGTGTAATTCTTACTTAAAACTACGTCTAACTGGTTTCTAAGTCGTACCGATTTCTATCTAGGGTAAGTCCGTAGTGGTTCTGGATTCATTTGGGGAATGGCTTCGTAAATCCATGCATACTTATATGTAAGTTGAGTTTAAGTCTGAACGTCTGAAATCGTAGGTGGGACCGAAACATTGACCCTAGAACGTCTAGACAGATTCGGTACTCCAATATAGTAGTACTCATTATAGCTTCCTATGCAATAATTTTAGTAATAAATATTGAATCACCTCGAATACTAGCTAAGAATATTATACGGTTTATATTACTGTCAGCGATGCTTTGGGTTGGACTAGCTCTGATATATTATCGGGTTTGGTATTACTTCATCATTAATTTTGTAACAACGTGAAATTCAGAGAGAACCGTTGAGTACAGAGATGTAGAAGCGTTCTACATGCTATTATCGAGACGAATAGTGTTCGTCGATTGATTGGATGGTTCAATGATAAATATTGTAAGACGAATTAGTTAAAATATTAAAAATTAAGTTCAGTAAGATTAACATTAAATTTATTTATAATTTTTGGAACATGCAAGTATTGAAAAGAAACTCAACACAGATATTGTGCGGGACAGCAGATAAACAATAGTTTTAAGAATAGTTTGTAACAGTTGTAATTAATTAGTTATAAGATTTTACGAAATTAAATAAAGAATAAATATAGATTTAGTATTAGCACGTAAGTACTAATATTGTAAACGGCTCTCGCAACGGTAACGCCGCATAGTACTTAAGGTAATTAATTGTATTGAAATTAAGCGCGGCTCTCGCAACGGTAACGCCGCGTTGTACTTAAGTAAATTTTAGAGCTTTGTGATTGGCTATAATTCCGACTCCGTGATTGGTCAAGAAAAACTGTAAAATTACGACCAATCGCGGGGTCGGCCAAAAATATATAAATACGGGACCAAACCGTGGTACCGGCACCGTCGTCAGGTGCTTCTCTCCGAAGAAACAACTCTTAAGAAAATAAAGCAAGATTAATCTACTGAACAAGAAGTCTCTTCATTCCTACTAATCCCAGCAAATCGTCAATGTCACCGTACATTTAATGGTCCTTACCGAGCCGGATCCAGTGGGAAGCGAAGAAAATTATTATCTATTGGTAGACAAAGTCTAAACAGCAAGTAAGAAGCCACTGGTTGCAAGTATGCCGGTCACACGCTCCGAGGGAAAAGGTCGCAAGCAGCCTACAGAAACTCAGTCGTCGTCTGAGAACACCGCAACTACCTCGGCAACCGAATACAGCGGGGAAACAAGCGTCGCTACGGAAACAACCGAACAAACCGAACGTACAGAAGCCTCCGCCGCGACCGCCCAATCCGCCGTCTCCGCCGCTGCAACCGCCGAGCCCGCTGCTACCTCGTCCCCCGCCGACGCCGTCGCCTACTCGACCGCAACGACGCTGCCCGTGGATACGAACATGAAGCCGCCTACTACGGTCACCGAAAATCGAAGAGAGGCTCGTCAAGAAACCGATACAGTGAAACGAGCGAAGAATATAGTCGGCCCGTCGCCGCCGAGTGGACCACCGAATCCTCGGCCCTCTAACAAGAAGGGGGGTGGGGGGGTATCTACCCATAGCAAGACTAAGGCGTACAAGATAGCGAAAGCTAAAGAAGAATTATTACGTCTACAAGTCGAACTGGCCACCGCACGCCTCGCCGCACTAGAAACCGAAGATAGCAATGACGATGAAGAAGATGATGTCTCAATCTGCTCCAAGTCGAACGCGAACGAACGAGTGGACAACTGGCTGAAGAACCAGGCGCATCAAACCCACCCAGTGGAAGACCCAGTGATCGCCAGCACCGAGCCGCAGACTCCAGCCAGACCTACCGAAGAGCATCATCAACCGCAGCAGCCACTACAGACACCGGCGGGAGTGCAATCTGACGTCAAGATGATGACCGACGCCATCACCCTCGCCATCAAAGCTGCACACCGACCGAAATTCATCGAGCTACCAACGTTCAACGGGTCACATCAAGAGTGGCTACCGTTCCGCGCCGCGTATAACGAAACCGAAAAAATGTTCACCACAGTGGAGAATATTAACCGCCTAAGAAGAAACTTGAGGGGTAAAGCGAAGGAAGCCGTCGATGGTCTGCTGATCACCAACGCTCATCCGATGGAAGTGATGAAGACTTTGGAGTCCCGATTTG
The DNA here is from genome assembly GCA_905163515.2 of Lymantria monacha. Classification (NCBI taxonomy): domain Eukaryota; kingdom Metazoa; phylum Arthropoda; class Insecta; order Lepidoptera; family Erebidae; genus Lymantria; species Lymantria monacha. The sequence goes on along the minus strand of LR991098.1, from coordinate 29,131,840 downwards.
GAAGACCAGAAGCGATCGCAATGATGAATATGGAAGCGCTCCGTGGTCTACCGCGCCTCACAGAATCACCACGAGACATCTGCATCTACGCGACAAAAATATCCAACATCGTGGCAACTCTGAAGACTCTAAATTGTACTAACTACTTGTACAACCCCGAAGTTACGAAAGCCGTCATAGACAAGCTTACCCCGACACTCCGCTACAGATATTACGACTTCTCGGCGAAACAACCGCAAGACAGCCCGGATCTTATGAAGTTAGAAAACTTTTTCAAACAAGAAGCCGACCTATGCGCACCGTACGCGGCGCCCGAACCAGTGACGTCACACGCGCCGACCACTATACAGAAAAGAACACAGAAGGTCAACAATATTACGGAAAAAATATATCCACCGACCACTATACAGAAAAGGACGCAGAAGGTCAACAATATTACTTATACACCGAAGTGTCCAGTGTGTGATGAAACGGGACATACCACATCTGACTGCGAAGAATTCAAACAATTAGATGAAAATTCAAGATGGGATGTAGCGAAGAATAAACGCCTGTGCTTCAGATGTCTTCGATATAGGAGCAAGACTCACAACTGCCGAACCAAGCCGTGTGGTGTCAACGACTGTGGGAATACTCACCACAAGTTGTTGCACTACGTTAAGAAGATAGAAAAGACAGACACTGAAGAGAGTCAGGAAACGCACCACGTAGAAGCAATTAATTCCACCTGGTCAGCCAAGAAGAAACAATCCTATCTGAAGATTCTACCAGTACAGATACGAGGTCCGAAGGGATCCTTCGACACCTTCGCGTTGATGGACGACGGGTCAACAGTGACATTGGTCGACAACAACATAGTCGACACCATAGGAGCAACCGGTCCCATAGACCCATTGAAGATAGAAGGCATCAACGACATGAAGACTTCGGAATCGACTTCACGAAGAGTCACCATCAATATAAAAGGGCTCAACAATCACGAGGAACAAGTACAAGCGCGCACAGTGAAGAATCTACACGTCTCGTCTCAACAAGTCTCAGGAACAATAGTGGAAGGATGCAAACACCTGGCAGACATCAGCAAGTACCTCGCTTATCCGAACGCCAAGCCTTTAGTACTCATCGGGCAAGACAACTGGCATCTACTGCTAACATCCGAGGTCAGGAAAGGAGACAGGGGCCAACCGGTGGCGTCACTAACACCACTGGGTTGGGTACTCCATGGCAGCCAAACACGCAACCACAGCCACAGCATCAACTTCGTGTCACACATAGTAGAAGAAACCGAAGAACCAGAGGACAACCTAGAAAAGATGATGAAACAATACTTCGAAATGGACGCCCTCTGCTTAAATCCTAGAAGACCGAAGTCCGATCCTGAAGAACAAGCGCTACGGATACTTGAGAAGGCGACGACCAGAACAGAAAACGGAAGATTCGAAACCAACCTACTCTGGCGTAACGAACACGTCACCTTCCCGAACAACTACGACAACTCACTGAAGCGGCTGGTCAACATCGAGAAGAAGCTTGATCGTGATCCTACGTTGAAACAGAAGTACACAGAACAGATGGAAGCCCTCATCACAAAGGGGTACGCTGAACTAGCTCCAGCACAGAAAACGCCGAACAGGACGTGGTACTTACCTCACTTCGGTGTAGTTAACCCCATGAAACCAGACAAGCTGAGAGTGGTTCACGACGCTGCAGCCAAGACTAAGGGTATCTCCCTCAACGACATGCTACTGAAGGGGCCGGACCTTTTACAATCGTTACCAGGCGTAATCATGCGGTTCAGACAGCACGAGATCGCAGTCACAGCTGACATCAAGGAAATGTTCATGCAAGTGAAGCTCCGATCCGAAGACAGAGACTTGCTTCGATATCTATGGCGAGGGAACCGACGTGATAATCGACCACCACAAGAATACCGAATGACGTCATTAATATTCGGAGCATCGTGTTCGCCTTCAACAGCAATATATGTCAAGAACCTGAATGCCATGCAACACGAGGAGACTCACCCCGAAGCCGCAGCAGCCATCGTCCATAAGCACTACGTCGACGACTACCTAGATAGCTTCAGAAGCATAGAAGACGCCGAAAGAATCACCAAGGATGTAAGAAGAATTCATCTGAAAGCCAGCTTCGATCTGAAACAATGGAAATCGAATTCACCAGCCCTCTTGGAAGCACTCGGTGAAACCAAACACGTAGAGGATATGGAACTCTACACATCCGAGGAACAAACGGAACGAGTGCTAGGCATTATTTGGAAGGTCGACTCAGACGTACTCACCTTCAACCTGAACCTAGCCAGAATACCACCGACATTATTGGAAGGAAAGAATCCAACAAAGAGAGAAGCGCTCAGGATAGTGATGTCACTCTTCGATCCGCTCGGACTTGCATCGCCCGTCACCGTGAGAGCAAAGCAAATCCTACAGGAAGTATGGCGGCGAGGCACGTCGTGGGACGACGAAATAGACGAAGACCTTGCGGATCAATGGGCAAACTGGATGACACACCTGAAGAACCTCTGCAACGTAACCATACCAAGGAAATACCTTCACTACAGCGATGCCACTTCTCTACAACTTCACATCTTCACCGATGCCAGCGAAGCAGCCTACTCAGCAGTCCTATTCTGGCGAGCAGTAACATCGAACGGCAAAGTACACATATCGCTCGTGATGGCAAAGGCTAAGGTGGCACCCCTGAAACTAACATCGATACCAAGGATGGAGTTACAAGCAGCAGTCATGGGCGCCAGACTCGCAGAAACGGTCATAGCGGAGCACGAAAGGAAACCTGAACGTAAGATCTTCTGGACGGATAGCAAAACAACCCTGTCCTGGATAAAGACTGGGTCGAGGTCATATAAACCGTACGTAGCTCATCGGCTGGCCGCAATAGAAGAGTGCTCTACAGTCAACGATTGGCGTTGGGTCCCGACGAAGATGAACTTAGCAGACGACGCCACCAGGGACGTCCCAATGGGATTCAGTAAAGATCACCGTTGGTATAAGGGCCCAGACTTTCTGCACGAAACCGAAGACGCCTGGCCGACCGAATCCTCTACAACAGCAATACCAGAACCCTCAGGAGAAGAGAGAGTACATCATATACGAGAAGGAAAATTGAAACTCTCGGAAGGTCTTCCTCAACCCTCAAGATTCTCCAGCTGGCACCGACTTCGATATTCAACAGCTCGCGTTCTGCAATTCATTCAACTCTGCAGATCATCGAAACAATCTGTGAACCATAGAAGAACGAATAAAAATAAAGAAAAGGATCCAGATTGGAAGAAGATAGTCAAACCAACGGGCACAAATACAACACAGAAGACGCTGGTACCTGGCGGGAGAAAACTGATACTAATCCCCGCTGAAATACTTAAGCAAGCAGAAGAACTCCTCATGCGCTCCTCACAGGAGGACTCCTTTCACGCTGAAATAGAAGACTTGAAGAACAATAGAACAGTCAGCAGAGAGAGTCGACTAAAGCAGTTAAGCGTCGAATACGTGAACGAAACCGTAAGACTCAGGAGTCGCATTCAAGCTACACGCAACGTTACGGAGAACTTCAAAAGCCCACTGGTGCTCGACGGTGACCACCATACAGTAAAACTTTGGATAGAATCAGTGCATAGACAACTACATCACGCAGGTGTGGAAGCAACAGTCAACGACTGCAGACAACAGTATTGGGTGCTGCGCTTACGTCCTATTGCGCGCACGATACTGCGAAGGTGCCTGTTCTGTCGAATGAAAACACAAGCGCCACCATACCCAAGGACGGGAGACCTGCCAGCCTGTCGACTAGCTCACCACAGACGACCTTTCACTTACACTGGGGTCGACTACTTCGGGCCTCTCTCTGTGACTGTCGGACGAACACATCAGAAGAGATACGTAGCCATCTTCACATGCCTCACCGTACGAGCTATACATCTGGAAATAGCCGGCTCACTCAGCGCTGACTCCGCGGTAATGGCACTGAGAAGAATGATCGCGAGACGAGGATGTCCGACGGAAATCTGTTCGGATAACGGCACTAACCTGAAGGCAGCAGACAAAGAACTACGACGAGCAGTCGACGAAGCAACCGAAACCGAAGCAGCAAAAAGGACAATCTCTTGGCGCTACATACCGCCGGGAGCACCGTTTATGGGCGGAGCCTGGGAGAGAATGGTTCGCTCAGTCAAGACCGCACTTGCAGCAACGCTACACGAACGACATCCTACAGACGAAGTTCTCGCCACGCTGCTAGCCGAGGTGGAGAACACCGTAAACAGCCGCCCGCTGACGCATGTATCAGTCAACGCCGAGGACCCAGAAGCTCTGACCCCCAATCACTTCCTGCTGGGGGGACCTGGACGAATGCCACATCCGGGTGAATTCACCGACAGAGACGTCCTATCGAAAACCAGCTGGCGAGCGGCTCAGAGATTAGCCGACATATACTGGACACGTTGGTTGAAGGAGTATCTTCCCGAACTCCAAAACCGGCGGGAGCCCCATGGGAAAGGAGCAGCAGTACAAGTCAACGACCTGGTGCAAGTAGTGGACACCAACCTACCCCGCAACGTGTGGATACGGGGTCGAGTCGTCGCAACATACCCGGGACCAGACAACGTCGTGAGAACTGTGGACATCCGGACCAAGGGTGGAGTGCTGAGACGTCCAGTGCGGAAATTGGTGATCCTGCCGCTGTACACCGACGCCGAACCCGCACCGGAACCTGATGCAACGCAGTCGCACGGCGGGAGAGATGTGCGGGACAGCAGATAAACAATAGTTTTAAGAATAGTTTGTAACAGTTGTAATTAATTAGTTATAAGATTTTACGAAATTAAATAAAGAATAAATATAGATTTAGTATTAGCACGTAAGTACTAATATTGTAAACGGCTCTCGCAACGGTAACGCCGCATAGTACTTAAGGTAATTAATTGTATTGAAATTAAGCGCGGCTCTCGCAACGGTAACGCCGCGTTGTACTTAAGTAAATTTTAGAGCTTTGTGATTGGCTATAATTCCGACTCCGTGATTGGTCAAGAAAAACTGTAAAATTACGACCAATCGCGGGGTCGGCCAAAAATATATAAATACGGGACCAAACCGTGGTACCGGCACCGTCGTCAGGTGCTTCTCTCCGAAGAAACAACTCTTAAGAAAATAAAGCAAGATTAATCTACTGAACAAGAAGTCTCTTCATTCCTACTAATCCCAGCAAATCGTCAATGTCACCGTACAGATATTGCGTCAAGTACTGGCAATTAAGAACTGTTTGCAGTTAGCAAAAATAGGGTCATCCTATAATACATAAGATTGATTGATTACGTGTTAAATTGTGGTTGTATTACACTTCTATTTACCTCTTTAAGGATACATGTGGGAGATTATATAATACTGTACCTAATGACTACACAATGTTGAGTAGTAAAATGCCTAAAAAGATTGGCCGCCTTCAACATTACCCCCGGGAGAAATGTGGGGTGCTTTTATTCGAAGTAATTTCATTAGTTGCCCGGGACTAATAGGAAACGGCAGCATTTATGAAAATTAGTTCCGGGACAAACATACCTGTCTCCTCGAGTAATTTGCCCCAAAAATTGAAAAAAAAAAAGAACGCACCAACGTTTCTGCTGTCGTGAAAAGAATTTTGTCTGCCAAACGAATCTGAAGTTTAGTTTGAAATTTGAATAGCTAATATACGTTGTGGAAAAAAGCATTGGCACTGGAATTCCTATGATTTATGATGAATGTAGCGTGACTTTTTGTACCGACTTTCAGAGAATGCTTTTAACAAGCATCGCCTGAAAGTTTAATCCAATTGTAATTGATTATGTGCTATCAAAATTCTTGGGATTCAATGCTTTAAAGGTTGTTCAAGCTAATAATATATTTCTATGCAAAATTATGTTTAAAATATGTGATATTTGTGACATAATTTTTGGTATAAATCCTTATATCAAGGGGGATTTATCGACCCAAATTATATTTAGACTTAGGACCATCATTAGTGAATTGTACAAAGTACATATTATCCTAAGTAAAAATGAAACCATCGCAATCGGTATTATAGCTTAGTAGTTTTATCATATTAACAGATTAGCACAGGTACGACTTCAACCGTCATCTATTGGAGAGAATGAATTTCTAATGCTGTTGATCCGAATATAACCTGGATTCACGTGCTGTTTATCGTAATCTCTTTCTTAGTGCATAAAGACTTCAAAGCTTAGCATTTCAATTTGCTAGATTATATAAATAAAAGTAATATTATCAATAATTTCAAGTACTTTGATTGTTTTGTCCGATTCAAAATGGTATCTATGATCGACAGTTGGACTCCTAACTCAACTAAACTAACGATGTAGTTGTGTTATAATAGCGTTTATAATAATAACCAAGGATAGACGCACTCAATTTTCAACACATCGTAAGTAAATTCAACTCCAAAGTAAATATCAAACATGTTATTACAACTAATGGTGATTAAATTACTCGTCCTAATTTATTAATAATATTTGAAATGATAACGATAGTGCTGTGCTAATTGCATTGATGATAAGTGACACTGGTGTTGGATCTGCGTTCTAGAATTTTGTGTAGCAACAACGTTATAAGCATTAGGATGCTTGTCACGTAAAAAATAAGAGCGATTTTATTCTCTGCTATTATCCTTTCTCGTCATTTTTATACGGCAAAGGGTTAGAAATACAAAGTGCCACCAAATCTCCTATATCTTCGTTTCAGTGTTGTAAATTTCAGAAACCAATCATCTCCTATATAATTGTGGGTTTCGTAAATCGTTGGTTAAGAAATCACCACGAGAATGAGTCAACCCACTTGTAATTCTTTCAAGTCTGGTAATTAAAGCATTATTCCTCTTGGAAAGTCCATAGATGAATAAAGGTTTTATCCATTTCAGTGATGTTATCACATCTGCTTTTATCCCTTAGGCAACGCATAGAATAACCGCAGGAACGTAGTCGTTGGTCATACATAGTATTTTTATTTCGTAGGGTCTTAATTGGAATCGCAATCAAGAAAAGGGTCGCTAAAGGGTGAAAAAAAAACGTAATAAGTATTATACGCAAACGGAACTGTGGTCTCAGGCAGTTCCTAATAAAGTCATGACTAACGAAGTTTTACTATTAAGCTGATTAAAATCAGTTGTTACTTAACAGGCCATGAACTTTGAACAATTTTTTGGGTAACAATAGATCAAAAGATATGAAGCAGTACCATATATAATATTCATTTGCATGTTTAATACAAAGACATAAATGAAATTTGGTATAACATTGAAGCTATATTTGAATTATTATTTCATTTCGTTTTAGGTAATGATAAATGGTTATGAATGTAAATCTCGTATGTTTCGAAGCGATTTTTTTATGAATTACTTTAACAAATTTTGTTGCTAGACAATCTTCTAATTGAAAGAGAGCTACTGATCTCTATGTGATAAAAGAATACAATTTTAACATTCCATATCTTGCCCTTGGGTATCTTAAGAGATGACAGAGGGATAGAGTATGCATATAACATTTACGCAAAAGAAGGAAAATTTGAAATATATTTATTTGTTATATTACATTTTTTTTATTTATCAACTAGTACTAAATAAACATTTGGGGGTCATATTACGTAATTACTAATTCGAAATGTCACGTAAATTAAGATATGGCCTAGACATAATACGACTTTATTATTTAAATAGGCAGATATTTTTAAAAAGTGTGAAAATAACACCTGCTGTAAGGAACATACATTAACACTATCAATTCAGGCTTTATATTTGTGAGGTCTTTATGTTGAGATAGGACTATATAAATTTATATTTGTAAATTCCCTGGTGCTTTTGAAATTTTTGAATATTATAAATTAAGGTATTTTACAAATTTGTAAAGTCTCTAGAAGTTTTGCATTACACTTTCATTTTAATTTAATTTAAAATCTGTAATAATTAAATTTAACAATATTGTAAAATTTGTTTATCTATTGAAATTACTTACATTATTCTCAAGAGTCAAATATTTTATTATTTTTATATTAATTTTCATTAGATTTTTACTGACGAACAGTTTCAATGCGGATTTCAAAAGTCTCAGTATCATTGGCCTTCATAAAAAAGGTACATTGCCTCTAGTGATTTCATGCTAGTATATATACCTATACATACCTATATTAAAGTAAATTTAATTATATTTATATTTAGTTTTATTGATCTACAAACTTTTTATATGTCTTAAAATAACAAATGAGTCTCCTGGCGAAGAAATCCAAGACAGTAATACTTTACTATTGCTCGTTTGAATAAAAGAGTAAACCGAAGGTCGCACAAAAAAATTATAACTTTACACCATTATAACGTTATACAGTGTAAAAATATTAAATTATTTAACAACTCTAATTTTGTGGAGTCATTTTGAAAGTCATCTAAGAGCCGAAAACAGGTAACATGAGTACAGCAGTCTAGCTCATTCATTCAGTCTTCTATAGGTCACTAATATTAGTCTTAATCATATAGGAGTCAGTGGAAGATATTTGATTCGTAAAGAATAAGAATAAAGAACCTAAATTTTGTGCAAAATATATTTATTCTTTTAAACCTGTTTTCATTCGATTATTGTGGTGTTAAAAGTGTTAATCCTAGAATGATAAATTAGCCACTCAAAATCGTAGATTGTGAGATACGTTTAATGGCTTTTAACACACGTTTAAACCTCATTAACATTTACACAGCGCGGTGATGTCATTAAATGCAGATAATCATGGACTGTATCAATATTGCTACAGCATCCGCTACATGACGTGTCCGGAAGAATTATATGTGTTATCTTAAGTGGCTTGTCACAAAGTCAAATGAAGCTCGCAAGCGGATGTTAAGTCTCGAGAATAGCTTAGCTGTGAAAGACATTTATTTCAAAAATTAAAAACGAATATAAAGTTTGAAGCAGCTGGTGATGGAAAACCTCGAAAGTGTTCGTTTGATTGAAAATATTTATAACAAATACTTTCATCCCTCAAACAAAAGACCTCCAAATACATTATCACGTAACTATTAAGTTGCAATAGCAATAGACCATTCATAGACACGACACCTTATTTTCATGTCTTGGGGACAGTCTACTATCAGAATTATATTGATTATTTTCTAATAGAGCAACTTTGGCTAGGAATCGGAGCTACTGCTGTTGTGTTACGTAATGAATGACCTCTTGAATATTGAAAACTGTAATACATGTACCTAATATGTGAGAAGTTTAATACATTTGATTGCGGTTCATATAATCAAATATTGAATGAAGTTGTAAATGATAAATAAAACTAATTTATTTGTCAAACACTAAATAAGTACTACATATTGAATTTTTTTTTATGTTTATGGACATTACAAATATAAACAATATACACTGATTACATTAGAACATTAGTCTATAGATCATACAAATATTATTTTTGTATTGTAAATATAAGTTTAGTTGCTACCTCACTAACCATACTCTACCATAGAAACAATACGATCTACTGAACTAAATCAAAAACGATACAAAAAACATTCAGAAAAAAAACTGCAAGTAACACACAAAGCACTAGCAACCTTAACGCCGAATGTTTAAGTATAAGTTCGTGTAATTGAACAGTTTGTACAAGGAAGCTGAAGTAAGACTTGTATACAATTGGACGACCTTGAACTTAAAATATTCGAGGCGAGCTGCTCAAATGTGACCGGCGTGCCTCGAGGCACTCCCAATATGGAAAGGGTGAGGTTTCCAACGTACAACATCATAATATTATTCCTTAAATGAACTACCGGTTCTTGTTTTTATTTATAGTTATTAGTTTCTTGGAGTAGAGCATCCAATATTCATCGTCTTTCCTATAAAAATAGCACATTATTGAGAAGAAAAATTGACATAAGTTTTAACCTGATATATGCACTATTTTTATTATGGGTAACCAAACCTATAAGTATAAATATTTTAGAAAACGTAAATGAAGTTACATAAAATCATAAGCTTATGGCCAACATTGGGATATGTAGATACTGTAGAAAAATATAACGTTGTTAATGTTTCCTTGGTAATGTGCTTAAACTTGTTTGAATGTTACTTGTTTAGCTGCATAAATTGCAAAATCATTATTTTAGTCCAACTCGTTTTTTTTTTGCCAAAGAAGGAAGAAAAACAATACAATGTTAATTCCTTAGCTGTGTAAATTTGTCTCTTACTTTTTGTATTTTGCCATACCAATTTCATTATCTTCATTCTTTATCATCGTTCTTCAAATTATAGAAATATAAAGCTACATATATCTAAGAAGCAGTTTTATAATATAATCCAATCAAACATTGAAGCATTTTTAACTAAATGCCTAACAGCGACTCGCTCGAGTACTTAATTACACATTCAAGTACTCTAAACTCTAATTGATGCCCCAGACATACATTTTACGATCTCTGTAACGAGTTCAGCAATTAAATCAAATATTTAAAGTTAAATCCATTGTTGAGAACGTCTAATACTTGTGAATTTATTGCAATACCTTTAATGTGTAATGTTAAAGGGTAGGATCGTAAAATGTTTTATTAAATACGTGGTTGAAGATGTTTAATATCAAAGTCAGAAACACACGTGTTAAGAAAATTACAAGTATAAAACTATGTATTATCGAGAAATAGATATATGATTCTTATGGCACAGCTTTCATAGGAACAACTTAACAATTCTGGGGTAGTAATAGATAAAAACATAAAATACAAGAAAAATGTAAACAAAAGGTACCATCAAAGCTAAATCTAGACAAAATATGAGTATTGAGTGAATATATGCTTTGTAATTGAACACAAATTATTTTGAAACACAGGTTTAAATATTCCGGATGGTTTCAATATATAATATTGCTATCCCTGTCATTATCTGATAATAATTATGGATTCCTCTGGCAGTGGCTGTGTAACTGAAACGTATAAGTTTATTGCTTGTTCTTGCATGAGCTTGTCGGCCATTTGTTCACCACAAAAAACCTTTTAATAAAAACAATTCTAAAGTGTTTAATAGACCAGATAGTAGCTATACTAAGACTCTTAAAGATACAGTAAGACAATCTCCGAGATATGTAGATGAGATCCGGCGTTGACGATTTATGATGAAAGCTGAGCGAAATATGGCAGCGACTCAACCGTTTTCATTGAAACTTTTTTACAACCTCCCCCTTCAGATGGCAGATAAAATTGCAAATAGACGGACGGAAAAGGGAATTTTTATGTGGAGGTGACTTCACGCTTTTTATTATTTAGAGGGGAACCGGGGCTGTAAAGTCGGTTAGAGAAAACAAATAAAGCCTCGGACGATTTGAATACGTAATATAATATGTCTTGTTATTGACAACTTAAGGAAAATGTAGCTTAAACATTCACAGGGCAGCACAGCTGATACCTAATTTATTTACGTTGCATTAAACAAGACATATGTATCTTCATTGTATTAATTTGCCAACGTCGGCGATCCGTGTTCATTACAATATATGTTTATGGGAAAAGAATGATCATGTTATACTGACATAATACTTGACAAGATAATGTTTTCAGAGTATTAATTAAAAATATAGCCCATTCGCCTTATATCATGGCTTTACTAAGACATGAATAATGGTAATAGTAAGCGAATAGAATTACTATTTAGAAAGAGAGCTCTAAATTTTAATGTGCAAACTTGTAAGATTAGTGCTATAAAAAAAAACGATCGATTGTGTTCAATAGTGGAACTTTGTGGACTTGTAAAGAAGAAAAATTACCAATTATTAAATCATATTAATCATATTCTTATCGAAACAGTAAATATCATCTACACCATAAATAAACTGGATCGAAAACTTAAAAGTGGCAGTTCAACCTCGGTTAATACATGAACAATATTTATTCTTGCTACTCCCCGTTCGACCGAAAGAGGGTGCTTTTGAGAGCAAATAGTGTTCTTTAAATGCATTTAGAAATTCGATTCGATTCGAGGAGCTCCTAGTATAAATAATAGTGTTAATTTTGAATGTAGAATACCGTGTGGTAAGTTAGTGAGAGTATAATGCCAATTATCCCTTACTTTTTGGTGTTTCTTGCGGGTGGCTATTTTGCATTATAATCTAGAAATATCATATGCTAAAGAGAACCTCTTTGGAGTTAATACTTACTAAGCATGTTGAATACAACTTTATATAAGAAGAAGTCATAGAAAAAAAATATACCACGTCAAGTTTCCTGCCGGATCTTAATAATAGCAGCCGCAGTTCGATCCGGTAGTCAGTTATTAAAAAAGTCTACTGTGTTTGAGATGAGAATGAGAAAAAAATGTAACCACGTCTTGAAATGAAACTGTTTTAGTTGAATGTAGACTAAGAATTAATGGCCCCTTTAGTCAAAGGATGTAAATCCCCGCTATCTTCGATAAATGATAAGAGATATAGACTTATATATCAAACACGGATATAAACTAGGATTTTTTTTGTAATAATGAATCGGTATATAATTCTGACACTTTTATCTTTGAAGCATAACAACCCCATACTTGGTCATGTCAGTGTTATTATGCAGATATTTAGCGAACATATTACAGCAAAAAATTATAATTCACTGATATTATTTCTAATTATTATTTGTAAGTTTAGATTGTCTAACTTATAAGTAAATATTAATTTATATATTTACGACTAAATCAATAACTAACTTAGATTTTTAAATATTTATACTCTAATTAGAGATTATCTACCTCCAGATGGATATATCAATAAAAAGATTTTACAAATATTGTATTAAAAGGAGGGACATTACAAATAATCAAATGAAAGCAACAAATGACTCGAAATAATATTTTAGTTGTTTTTATTACTAGTACTTAAGTATTAGTGGCCCGTGTGGTGATGGAGTAAGAAAACAATATAAGAAGACAGCATTCTGCAGTAAGAAAATAATCTTTATATTGCGGGGGACTTTAAAACATACAATTAAAGGATAAAAATTATACACTCAAATTTAGAATAACAATTTATGGACAAGTATTGTTATGCGTGAGAATTGAACTCACAACACATAATACAGTAGGCATCTTGACCACTACGACATCTATCATCATAATCTCAGCTTATACATCCCATTACTGGGTTTGAGACTCCTGCACAATAAGTAAGAACTTGATGTACTTTACCACGCCGGTCAGACGGCTCTCTTGCATAGATATTATGTGCATAGTACGTCCCTAAATCGCCTTGTCTTTGTATGTATTTGTTTAGTTAAATTTTATAAAGAGAATAATTTAAATAATAATACAAGGCTCAATGTGTAGAACACTGCGCAGTTACTTTAAGAACGGGCAGCATACAATTTTTATTAAACGCATGTGTGCGATAAATTCAAATAACTATTGTACTGTGTCGAAAACGACCAGTTGTTCCTTGTAAATAAAAAGCTCTGTTACAACAATTGTATTGAAATAGTTTTGTATAGTCTAGGGCTGTCAAAGATTGATTAATATTATTTTTATTATAAAAAAGTTTATTTTATTAAATGATGTCATTAAAATATGTTCATTAACATTAGTAATTTTTTTTATCTTTACAGTGTTAGAGTACGCAATCTGTCACTACTCTAAATTTTCAGAATCGTATAATTAGCGACTAAAGAGCATCTCTTATGCTCCATATGAACAGTGTTGTATAGTATAAATACAAATAATAAGACGTATTATTAATAAAATTTATTAACTGGCGTATTTATACGTAATATTTAATGTAATCTTTGTTACAAAAATATTAAATGAATCATACATTGTTATTCTAACTTTATATGTGCAATTTATTTCTGTCCTTGTGAGTTTGTAAATTACCTAGCGTCACAGATTTATTTAGCGGTCACACTACGAATCATCTTCATTAAAAAAAAAGAAACTTTATAAACCGTTTACGTAATCTAAAAACCAAAACTTCTATTTTTTATCTATCTAAATGGTTAGTTAATTAAATTTCATTTGATGCTAGAAGGCAATGCAGTCGACAAGAAAGTGCATTATCGCCGAGCTTTGGTTTCTACCTGAGTATTGGCAAACGACATGGTTCGTGGTGTATTAAATAAATGGATTGACATTTTGCATCCATACCCATCAACTAATACTGCAAGCATAAATAATAGATGTGTCCTAGAACAAATACACTAGTCAGTTGTAATGGGATTATAAATTATTTTCTTTATCTGTCCCCTTTAAGATATTATACGTTATATTGCATAAGTGTCAACCCTAATATAAACTTGCATCTGCGGTTCAGACGACAGGGTTGTTGATTCTAATTAATTGAAATACGTCTTTTATTTATTTTCAAATAACTTATTTATGGTAGTACTACTATTTTATCAAACTTTAAATTAAATGTTTAAATGCCTTTTTGTTTTACAAAGAGTTTGATTGTTTGAATAATTGACGATAGTTTTAACTTTTTCACGGGGCTCTTAAAATAGTTTGTTTTCTATTGTAAATGTACTTTCAAGTGTTCGGGTATTCATTGGTCAATTGACATACTGCTGGACGTAGGTCGATCCAAGTGGGGATATTGTCATTATCACCCTTAGCAGGCGAGTCGCCTTTTCATAAATTGTTCCTCGTTTTCTTGGTGATTTCCCCAACCTATTAATTATATGTTGTATTCTTTAATCTGATCTAGATAGCATACTAATCTGCCGTGTTAAGTATCGCGGGAACGATTCCCACGCAGGGAAATATTTTTGTACGATTCATAAATATTTTTTAGTGTCTGGATGTAATTTCTATCCTTAATTATATATTTGTAAAGTCCTCACAAGTCCGCCATAGTGCAGAATGTTGTCTTTAAAAACAAATATATTTCCCTACCATTTTACCAAAGAGGTTCGTGCTCAATAAGAGGCGTATATAAATTAAAATGAATAGATGTATGCTTTCAATGTATTGAATGTATGCATCTATTGCAACGAATCCCGGCAAAGTAGTGCCTCAAGGGACAAACTTTAGTGCAAAGAATCGCGTTATATGAATTCAAAACACTTTGTAATACTATACAATTTCTGTCAGACTTTTCAATGTAACATGTGTAAAATGTACAATAGTTTTGACGTCTATTTATTAGACACTTCGATAGGAATATGGAAACCAAGTAATATTTTCCTTTTTTCGAATATTTTGAACGAAAGCTCAGGTTAAATATTTAAATCTTTATCTGAGATATAAATCTTAGTTTAAAATAATCGATAGATCTTTGGTTGCCGAGATCAAAATGTCGTCCTACGCTGTTAAAACGGTTCGGTATAGAGTTTGTCTAGCTTTTTTCTCTTGCAGTTGTGTTATCTGCTAATTTGGTCGTCTTTTACAATTATCAGATGAATTTAAGTGGCGGTCAATTGGTCATCTTTTACAATGTTACCAAAAGAAAAAATATATGAAGATTAAAGATTTTCATTATTATGTGTAATTTTAAAATTATAATGGCCGCTTATTTAAGTATTTTAATTTTTCATCTATTTTTGTTTTCGTATAGTACCTAAATGCTATTAAAATATTTTAATAATATGAGTGCATCATGGATCGAACGTTTGGTTTATTTTTCTATTACATTATTTTTGATAATTTCGAGGGTACCGACTGCATTGTTTTAATTGAGTGCCCAACAGAATTATGTCCGAGTACTTGTATGAAAGGAAACAAGGTATAGGTATATATATATATATATATAGGAATAATGGGCAATTTACCATTGTAGAAGATAAAAATGGAACTGACAGAACGCTTAAAAATACATGCTGATATTTTTCTTTGTATTGGCAAATACAAATTATAACAGTTAAACGAATCCAAAGTTTCTATAACGGATGTTAGAAACACATTAAACATAACAAAACTTATAATTGAGATTCGATATCAAACAGTCAATCATAGGGCCTCACAACTTACCAACTAATTTCATTTACTCCAAATCTTTTCCCAAAAAAAACTTTGTTTTAATCCAGGACTATACTTACTCTTGTTAGGGTTCTTTACATTTGAATGAGAAAAAAAACGCTTTTAGGATCACTCGTGTTTCTGTTTGACTGCTTATTTGTATATCGCGTCCAATTTGCTCTCAATCTACTAGACCGACTAAATTAAAATTAGGTACTGATGTTGAAATACGTGCGTATAACTTAAAAAATAAAGTAAGAATTTGATGATCATTTTAGGGGGTGAATAAGGAAATGAAAAAAAAAGTCTATAATCTTTTCCTATGAGTACAACAGTCAATATTGCGTTTTGTGATAGTATTATTTGCTGTTAAAAGATGCACATCGTCAATAAGAGATTTATTAGGTATACTATTATAACAGTGCTCTTAGTCTTAAAAAAAACAGTACAGTTACTGTTTTCATTATTTTAAACACTATAAAACTTTAAGCAAATAATCCTTGTATTGCGAGGGACTTTACAAACATATAATTAACGCAGACGAACTACATATAGATTCAGAACGACAGTTTGTGGATTGCACAAATTTTTGTCTTCCGTAGGAATCGAACCTGTGCACTGACACAGAAGGTCGGTATCTTAACCACTATGCGATCTATGTAGTCAAAGTTAATGCACTTTAATAGATATAATATCTAAAATGTTGATGAACCTACTAATACCCGATAGCCTATATAACTTATGAACTCTACTTTTAATAAAAATAATAATTTTGTGATTTTTACTTATTTTTGATCTTTAAATGGGAGAATAATTCTCAAAATGGTGTTTTAGATATTAAAACTGATGCAGTATCTATTATAATAGATATTTCACAATAAAAAAAGCATTGAAAATGATACAATATTAAATGTTGTATGATGCGGAACCTTTAGTGAGCGATAGTCACTCTAACTTGACCAGTTTTTCTTTTTCGGCAACAAACTCCTGTATTTTGCCCAGTACCTTAAGCCACTTGTTACAACTTAACCTATTAGTTTGCCATCCACTTTTCCTATCCAGAATTTTTTCTTTAATCTAACTATAGGTAAGTTCATCGAATATACGATATTGGGTCCGCGTCTGTGAATTGTGATCGAACATCCCCGAATGGACCGTTAGCCGCTACTTGCTGTAATTGCTTTGGGATTACCTTCTACATTTGTCTTACATGATCATTGCTATTTTGGCGTACCTAACTAAACATGTCAGTTTAATATATTTTGGTCACCTTGGTCTTTTATTAAGAGATTACATTTTGGTAAATAGTCTTGTCTTGTTATTTATTCAAAGTATACCGAACACCATTTCATTGGAGAACGAAATTGATTTTGTTATTTATTCAAAGATCTTCATGTTTATTTATTTGAAGAAAATTTGGTAAGGATCTTGTTATTTTTAGCAGGAAATATCATCATCATGAGTATTACCTTAATTATCTCCACTGTGGGACATAGGCTACATAAAGAGATAATGCGATGGACATCAAGCATACTAGGCTCTGTAGTACGTTCATTTTGGTTACCAACTAAACAGCTTCTAAAAATTCCGTAGTATTATTACAAGTATAGCATCTGTTTAGTGGAGTCAGAATACAATCACCACCTTCTCTTTTACCTGTGGGTGATTATAGGAGATGTCTAAGGAACGCAATCTTGCCTGATCAGAATGGTATAGTAAGTACATTTTCTTATCACTTTAGAGGAGACTCGAGCCCAGTAGTGGGATATTTATGATCTGAGATTAAGACGACAATTATAAAAAAGTAATAACATTATACTCAATACCATTATAGACTTGGAGTAACAAATATAATAAAACATTTGGTAAAATGGAAATATCAAATTTTATTTAAATGAATTCATATTTTGGATAACACAAAATTTATATTGTTGACCCGATGTCGGATGAAATAGACACGGCTCTGTATTAAACTAGAAAATTACAAGCACAATGATAACAGTTGATTAAACTGACGCAATCATAGTGTATAGTTTGCAAAATGTTGTATTACAAATTCCAATCACGTTGTAAGCCTGAAGTTAGCTGAAACGAGATCGGCTCAAAAGCGGAGATCTTATTGACTGTTCGCTTCGCACCGGCATCTATTGACTCGATAATGTCTCCCATTTCCGAACCAGCTCTTGGAATAAGAAAAGTTAGAACACGGGGAAAAAGAAAAGAGGCTTTTCGAAACGCACTAAACTCAATATGTACCTTTGATCTTACAGCCCAAAGTTTGAATTAACTCTGACAAAGACACTGACCAAGTGTTTAGGATCTCAAAGAAGGGTAACCAATTTCAAGTTTAATGAGAAATTCACTTGGAAGGAATAATTCAATTTTCCGTATTGTTAATTTGTATTTGCTACAGCTTTGTAACGAACTGGATTCCTGACAGGGAAGATACTTTATTGAATCGCTTTGTGCCGATGTTGGAACACTGTCAGGTCTCATAACAAAAATGAATATAACGCAGAAAATTTTGTGCCCACTTTTAGCAATTAAAAGTTTAATTAATTTTGTATCAATTTAAAATCGCCACCCAATACTTTATTTTGAGATTCGTAAAACCTGGAGATTAGAATGGATAGCAGCTTTCTCTCTCTGTCTTTCACTTGTACCGCGAACTGTAATCATCAAAATGACTGTTATGAAAATTCTTAGAATTTTCTAGCGGATATTGAATTTTATCTCAAAATCGGTATTGAATTCGCAGTTTCACGGTCGTTGCTATCTATTCGGCTTGTATCTTATAAAAACATTAATAAGAATTTGATTTATTTTCACTTTCAAACCATCTACGTATCTAGTAATACAGAGATCGCCCGAATTTAGACAGAAAAATTGATTTACTAACCCATGATGTAGTGAAAAATAATATGAATTCTAATCTTCTTTCGTTTTCATGCAAAATACATCGCAAAACAAGACAATTTTCTAGATGTTTAATACTTCCCTAAGTAGTACAATACGTAAGAATGCAAACAATTCGTTCCTCAACAAAACACACATGACTATGATTTCTTTATTACATATCCTTTATCCTTTTGTCCGCCAAAGCTCCTTGCCTCTTAAAATATTTCTTTTGCCTTCTGTATCTCGGCAAGATAAGAATGTATTGAAATTTGAAACATAAGGTTTCCCTTTTTTACGTTATAACCCAAGATTCTTTTATATTTACAGACCAACAAAAGTGAAGTGATTCGTTTGAGTACTATATTATGCGAATTGATATTTGTTTTTTCTTTTATTATATCCCGGATCTGTTTAAGATATGGACCGTATTAAAGGTTATGACTTTATTTACTTTTCGGTTATGCTTTGCGTTATTATGAATTGTTAAAATATGAACTCCACGTGTGATGACTGGCTTAAGAGTAATGTAATGGCTTTGATTCCAAAAAGGACAATATTTTGTGCTATTCGTAAATATTGCTCTAAATTTGGCTGTCATTTGTGTGTGTTAATTCTATATTTGTAAAGTCCTCCACAATACAAGGATTATATTTTTTAGTTGCGAGTCTTTAAGAAAATATAGTTTATCTTATAGAAAATTACAAAACTAAATATGACTAGCAAAGTTTTGGTAATCATCATAATTTCAGCAGAGGTTTATCCTAGGGTCCAACTGGTCCCGCTGGATTCGTCCCTCCTCTTCATCACGCATATAACATCTATAGAAGATAAGAAAATTTCGAAATATAAACCTATACCAAAAAAAAATTACCAGTATGTTAATAGTGGGTTATTTTCCCTTGTATTGTAGGGTAGAATAGTACCCAAGAATTAAACGTAGAGCTAATATGATGATGATGAAAATTTAAAAGAAAAAAAGCATAACTATCCTTTTTTTTTACATCAAATAAACTAAGTACAATAAAACGTCACATGAGAACAAAAAGCTGTGAGCGAAGCATTACAGTAATTTTCCGCGTACTCGTAATTCTACACCATGATACATTTAACGGGGCCCCGCCATCACCCCATACACATGGGAACCATAGACTGCATGGTTTGTATTCGCCATATTATTTAATAGCGTGTAATCTACCTATATTGATATCAATAAAGTTTATGCTCGATAATTATGATGGTAAGGTAATTATTTTTTTATATTAAGGATTTAATTGTACAGATGGCGCGTGCCTTCGATTCCCACGCAGGACAATACTTGCAGTCATCTACAGAATGTTGTTCTGAGTCCGCATTTAATTTGTGTCTATTAATTACTTATTTGTAAAGTCCCCCATATTATAAGGCTTATTTCCTTAGAGTATAATTTTCTTTAAAAAAATTCTCTTCTGGGATGATGAAACTGACGGCCAGGTAACGTTTATGGTCATGGGAACAGACCTTCCGTGACCATGAATACTGTAAAGTGTGCTTATTTCATATGTGTAATACTTATATAAACGTCAGATATTTTTAATTTTTTTAACTCCAAAAGTGATATAAATCGCACATGTGTTTATTTATACCACCTTAAGAGTCACTTAAACTTTAGGAATCTATGTTAAAAAAGAAAATAAAACGTTTATCAATTGGCGAAATAAAAAATATATTATTTCTTTCGAAAGTTCTTTTATTCTATAAGATCTTTTATATAATAAAAGCCTGATGATAATGATGTCGACCACCTAAGTATTTGTGTATTCATAGAAAAAAAAAAACGCGCAAAGAAATTTCTGCTTTAATATTAAAGCCACGGTTATTTTCTCTAACAGTAAATCACTATAATGTATTTATAATTATACATATGTAGGTCATTTGTTACAGAATTATAAAGATTACAATAAGATGAAATTACCATGAACTTGTAAATGACCATATCGTAAGCCATTAACTCTTTACGTAATAAAGAAAACATCATTTGTACTAAGAAATATACATACATATCATCACGTCATATCCCTTGCAGGATAGGCATAGAGAACAGAGTGCCAGAGAACTCTATCCTTGCATAGTTCACTCGCTTCGTCGACATTGACTACTGACTGACTATTGACTCCACCCTCCTTCAGTAAGAATATAATCCCTCCCTCCTATCTTACCCGTAGATGGGATATAAAACGCATATTATATCTATGCAAGAGAAAGAAAACTCGAAACAAAACTGTATACCAACACGTTTGATCGGCGTAGTATAGTAGGTCAATTTCCATATCATTATGGAGGTGGCTCGAGCTAAACAGTGGGACCTATATGAGTTGAGATGATGAGAATGATAGGGGAATGTTTCATCCAATCATCAGCCAATAGATGTCTCACTGATATAATGCAATAAAATCACCCTGCTTTATTCCAAATTAGGATAAACACAATAACATTTCTGCAGAATATAAAAACTTTAACACACTGTTATATCATGTTCGCAAAATTTCAGCACTTTCTCTGCATTCAATTATTTTAAATTAAAGCAAAATCGTCATCCAGCTTTTAATGCAATTGTTTAAGGTAGACGCAATATGTCTTCTATTTCCACACAACCCTATTAGATATTTTTACATTCAATGCCTTTTTATCCTTGTACATATTCACACTATACATCCATCTTGTCCTTAGTCTTCCTTTAGCGCTAAGGCATTCAACACTCATATCTAAAACTTTTCTTACAATAGTATTTTCGTTTAGTCTCGATAATGCTGTATTGACGCGTTTGATAGTTAAGCTATTACAGTTCGTGTTATAATTCCAAATTGCTGTTATTTTACGAAGATTTTTACGATTCTCAAAAGATGCTGAGTCATATACTCATCCACAGTCACACGTGGGAAGCTATGAGTAAAAAAGTAAAAATATTGAAAGGAAAGAATATGAGAATCGAAATGAATACAATTGCCATAATTAATTAACAGCCACAACACCCGTACAATCAAAAATCACATCGATGGAAATTTATTAATGATTAGCAATAAAATGAAATTGGTATAATGTAAACAACGTGGGTATACATTAGGGTTGCTAATTTCATTTTAGAGTAATATTATTTATTGACTTTTAAAAATAAAAAAAAATATATAAAAATAAAAATTATTGACTCATATTTTTTGGTGGTGATGGAGTAAGAATACAATTAATCATCATTTACTCACGTAAAATATGTGAAAGAAGCAAAACTTGACGTAAAATCTTATAATAAATCGTCTGATAAGCATGATATAGGTGGTCTATTTCCCTTTTATTTTGGAGACCCAAGCCCAATAGTGGAACGTATATTACCTTAAATGATTACAGAAAGAGATACAAAATTATTTCCACATATTCTTTTTATGTTCCGTATGGTGACGGAGTAAGAATACTATTCACCACCCCATATCTTACCCGTGGGTGATCGTACGAGGCGACTAAGGGATATAAAACGCATATAAAATCTATGCGAAAGAAGGAAAATTCGAAACAAAACCCTATATCAACACGTCTGACCAGCGCGGTATAGTAGGTTAATTTCCCTCCCATTACGGAGGAGGCCCGAGCCCAACAGTGGGACATTTATGGGCTGTGATGATGATGATTCTTTTTATGAAATTAAAAATTGCTAGTTAACCCAACAGATGTTGTTTTTTAATAATTAAATATATATATATATATATATATATATATATATATATTTGACAACCCTAGTTCAGATCTACTAGTAACGTCATAGAGGTGACCTCCCCCTATTTGAATAAACAAATAATGTCGACGGTTCTTTGACACGGTAAACTTACCTCAAATTGTCACTTGTGAGTCATGAGATTTGTTTTGGATAAAAAAAAATACATTTTACAAATACAAATAGAGACACAGATAGCGAAGTGGTCTTCGACCTCCCATATTGAGTGTCTTGAGTTCGATCTTTACATAGAACAATTATTTTTACCAATAATAAATGATTGATCATAATATTCTAGAAGTAATTTGTGTCTGTTAATTATATATTTGTAAAGTCCTTCAGAATACAATGATTTATTTCTGAGTATAGGATCTTACTTTAGAGGGATTTATAAATGGTTTTTGTTCCTTTTAGTACCGTTTGAGATATAAATGAAACCAGTGATTATTGGCAATAACGTCAGTGTGAAAGAAAAAAAGATTGATTGGTTGAGGGTTATATGTGACGAGGTGAGTATATAATGGCTACCACCAATTCTCGTGGATATCTTCTGATCGAACGCAGACAATATCCATTGCAATTGAGTCAAAATCTTGAAATAATTCAATATGCCAATTTGTTTAGTGCTTACTAATAAATAAACGCTTGTTTATTAGTAGACTAATTATCTTTATTTGCAGGGCAATTACAAGCAATAGTAGGACCGATAATCAGAATAAAAAACTTCTGCTCTACCTTAGATTGATTAGTAGAAAATGCCTAATAGCATAAAGTACGCCTTGTACTTTCAAATCAAAATTTTCAAAAAAAAATCGTCTATCTATTGCAAAAAAAAGAAAAATATATTTAAAAAAAAATGTTGTTTTTAAATCTTCTAGCGAACTTTATGTCGCAAAATAAAATTACGAATGAGAATTTCGAAGCCTCATAAAAAATACACATAATAAATATAAAAAGTTTCATTTTCAATATTTATGTAAATTAAGTGAAATATAATTTATTTTACTCGAGTTCATGTTGTACTGTGTATAAGTGAATACTGGTGTAACTATTACACATTATGTGAAATAACAGCTATTACCCAGCATTGCCCAGCAACTTTCTAAATGCACATTTTGAACAAATTATAGTATTTAGAATGGCCGTAGTTGGTTGTTAAAATGATTTTCCGTTACGTTGCAGGATAAAATTTCTTTATGGTTTATAATGTAACATTCAATTAGAAAAACAAATAAGAAATATATTGCTTTTAAAAAATAACGACTAAGTCATTGGTAGAAAAGTTTTTTGATAATTTAAGCTTGATAACGGAATAAGAATATAGTTGTCGCTACTACCCAGGGAATGTATTAATACGCGAACGTTTTTTTGCAATTTTTGAACCCCCTATATGACCATTCCTAGTACAGACAATTTAAATTTTATTCAAATGTATTTACTTTTAAAAATCAAACATTTCTTATGTTTCTTTCTAAAACAGAATTTTCTCAATCATTATCAGATATTCTGGTTTCCACATCAAATTTTACTTCTTATCTTTTTTTTTTGTTATTTTAACAAGCGATAATTAGCAAATTTTATGATTTGGGATTGATTTTTCTTTTCTCCTTACGGTTTTTTTTGTTTGATAATGTTGTTAGCCTCAGATGGCTATGACAACTTTACCCGGATCGTGGCTGAGCGCTGAGGGCTCTCAACCCGACCCTTATGGCGATTCTATCGGCTTATATTTCACTGAAAACGAAAATGTAGTAAATGTATTCCCATTGCCTCACTATGTGAGTTTTCTGCAATTATTATAATGTAATATTAATATGAAATGAACAAAAAAGTGTCTAATATAAAAAAAAAATATATTATTAAATTCACCCATGACACAGGGATTTCTATTATATTGGGTATTATCTAATACAAAAACAAAAATACCCGTTTAAATAATACCATTACTACGTTATTTTCCACATATTCATTAAATAAAAACAACTAGTGTTTTAATTATGGCCG
The DNA here is from genome assembly GCA_905163515.2 of Lymantria monacha. NCBI lineage: Eukaryota > Metazoa > Arthropoda > Insecta > Lepidoptera > Erebidae > Lymantria > Lymantria monacha. The sequence goes on along the minus strand of LR991098.1, from coordinate 29,107,229 downwards.
TACACGCGATAATATTATGTCAATTACCATATATATTACTATTCTGTGTTATTAGTCATTCTTGTTTATATACTAGTAACACAACAATATCACGCTTGTATTTTGTAAGTGGTTTGGCTGGTATACACTTTATCATCATTACACTTCATATACGTTCGCCTACTGGGCTCTAGTCTCCTCCACAATAGAAGGGAATTTTACCTAACATAGCACGTGGATAAAAAAAAATTGGTATAGGATTGCATATCTAGTTTTCAATCTCTTATATAGATTTTTATACTACTACGAATATTACCAACCCTTACTTTGCTTGTGAATGTCGTAAAAGACGATTAAGAGCCTTATAACGATCTGGGACAAGTCCATCTGTTGCCTTAAAACTATTGCCAATAAATAACTTTTACAATATGTAGTATGAAAGAAGAGTACGTATTGTATCGACCCCAAGTAATTGGGATAAGAATAGGAGAATGATGACAGATTTTTATACATATATGTTATGCCCCTTATTGGTAATTGCCGAAATGTAAGGATAAAATAAGGTGAGAGACGCTATTAGTTAAGACATCCAAAAGCAAAGTAAGGGTTGGTAGTATTCATAGCCGCTACCAGAGCAGCAGTCTCTAAAGAGTAATTATCCTTAAAAAAATATTAATAAATCAAACAAACCAGAAAATTATAATATACAATAAAATAAGTCAAAGGCACAATTAAAGCCAATAATAATAGTAGTTATTAATCTTATTTAATGATATTCAAATTATTCAGAAGCATGTTAGATGCATATATTTAACTGCAATACTTGTTACTATTCAATGTAAATACAATACAATTTGGTACACCCGGTTAACTAGACAATTGTTGGTTAATAATAGAACTAGGAAACCTTCAAACACTATATTCAAACTAATTCAACGAGCAATCAAATCGATTCGTGAAATTTAAATAGATACAAAATAAATATATAATTTTCCGTGTGATGACGAAGTAAGAATACAATTCACTACCCCTATCTTACCCTTTAGCGGGGCGTGACCACTCTATAGCCCTCCGCCAAAAAAAACCCTATCTTACTCGTGGGTGATTGTAAGAGCCGACTAAATTATATAAAACACATATAACATTTATGCAATAGAAGAAAATCTCGAAATAAATCACTATACCAACTCGTTTGGCCAGCGTGGTATAGTAGGTTGGGCCACCGAAGACAAAAATCGGGTACCGGTGGCCCGCTCGCACGGCGAAGAAGAGGTGCTTGGAGGGTGGGTCAATGGGGTTGCACGCCGCCTCTTCCGTCACCCCGGACCGACTTGGCGGGGTGCGACGTCCATGGCCCACCGCAAAAAAAAAAAAAAAAAAAAAAAAAAAAAAAAAAAAAAAAAAAAGCGTGGTATAGTAGGTTAATTACGGAGGAGGCCCGAGCCCAACAGTGGGACATGTGTGGGCTGTGATGATGATGATATTTTTTTTTTATTATGCTGCTTGGGAATCGAACCCGAATGGTACTGTGGGTCGGTATTTTAACCACTTCGCCACCTGTGCAGTCATTTTATAGTTCACGCTTTAGTCTATTTTGCGACGCCCACGTGAAAAGAAAGGCTGGTAAAACGCCACTGGTTACTAGTAGTATATAACTAAAATACTTTGCCATTTATATGGCTAGCTTATAATTAATAATAGCGTCAAATAAGTTTATATGCTATCTATAAAAAAACTATAGTTCTATTATCAGTAATATTTCTATACACTTTTTCTACATACATACATATCATCACGCCATATCCCTTGCAGGGTAGGCAGAGAGAACAGAGTGCCAGAGAACTCTATCCTTGCAAACTTCACTCGCTTCCTTAACATTCATAATTCTCTTCATACACGCTCGCCGGTTTCGGAGACTCTTGATTCCACGTTCCTTCAGTACTTGACCGATCTGGTCTAGGCAAGTTAATCTCGGTCTCCCCCGGTAACTACATCCTTCCACTTTCGCATTGTATATCTTCTTAACCAGACGTTCGGTCGGCATTCTTTCCACATGTCCGAACCAACGGAGCATTCCCTTTCGCATGTTTACACCAATATTCTCTTTCATACCTACTCGCTCTACTTTTTAAAAATAAATAAAAAATATGTTCTACTTGTCGCCAAGCAGGTGCGGTTCTAAGTATTTAATAAAATAAATTTATTATTAATTATTAACTTCTAACCGCCGACCGCATTTAACACCGACATAAGGCATTTTTCTCACTACTTAGCGTCGTGGTTAGACATCGGGCAGCTCATAATTTTTCTTTATATTTTAAAAGACTGCACTACTTATCCTTGTCTTGTGGTGGAGGTAGACTTTATAAACGTATTATTTAGAACAACATTTTTTGTATATATTTTGGTCTGTGTGAGTATCGAACCTGCGACATTTGACGCGATAGATTACACTAGTTACTACATCATCTGTGCATATGAAAAGCTCTTTATGAAATTTACTAAAAAAAAAATTCAATTCTATATTGCTCCCATTATGGAGAAAGACCGAGTCCAATATTGGAACGTATATAAGACTGAGGTGACAATGATAATGATGATGATGATAATGATATATACATTTAAGTATAAATATCGTAAGTCGACCATATTTTGTGACTGGACCAGGGATTATTCACTACGCAAAAAAGAACCGCAACCCGACAGCAGTGCTTATTGCCAAAATGTCATCAAAAATAGTAGGTAATTGAAGACAAACATTTGATACCAATGGTTAGCCTGAATGGTGACTAAGAACTATTACAGCAGGTTATAGAACTAATAGGGGGTGGTGAATTATATTCTTACTACGTCACCACTTGGAAAAATGAAATCACAGTCAACCTCGAACTGTGATAAACAATATCATTACCAGGAAATATGAGTAGAACAAAGGATTTTAGATAACACCTGTCTCCATTTCAATAGTAACAGTACAAAATCAATAATAATCGTTGCTACGTAGTTACATCATTACACGCGCTGCGCCTGCGCAGGGCGTATAAATAAACAACCACGTGTTTTGATATTATGCGCTTCGTGAGGTGAGAACATAGTCACAGCGATTAGCGACGCTTTATAACATACATTTACAATTATATAGCAATTAAAATAAAATAAAACTATTTTCGTCCTAAATTATTTAGGTATATTAAAAACATTTCTATTTTTATTTAAATATGAACCCTTGTCGAAATATTATTATTAATATTATAGGTACCGATAAGTTTATAGTAGAAGAAGTTCATATTTCAAAACATTGCCAGCGCCTCTTATAGCTTTTTTATCAAGAAATATCACAGTTTTTATTACTTAGAAGGAGATAGAGCATGAATTATAAGTGTTAACAAATCCGACAAAATAAACAATAATTTGAATAATTTATAACCACGGCATACCTAATTTGCATATCATATGTATGACATACTTAATTTATTTATATACGAACGAAAACCAATGTGCTAACTACAAGTTATTATAAAGAATATATATTTTAACTACAAGCCTGACTTTCCTTTATTTCTTAGTATATTTAAAAGTCATTAATAGTTATCAAGTTTCTATAAAAAAAAATCACTTTCTCACAGATTATTAATTGTATCATAACTATTGAATATAAATTTAATGGACGCATATAAAAAAACAATCCCGGTGAGGTCGAACGGGCTTAGCGAAAATTCTAGATATAAACAGGTATTCTAAACTAGTTTAATAGCATTTTGATAGGCGTATAATGGGTATTATGACTGCTACTAATTTGAAAATGAATCGTTGCAATAAAATATATAAGAGACTACAACACTTTTCAGATTTTTTAATATTATCGCTATTTTTTTATATTAATGTAAATACATTTACTATTAATAAGACTATTTTATAAAATATAAAGTAGAGATTGAGTATTAGATTTTCCATGTGGTGACGAAGTAAGAATACATTTCAACATCCCCTATCTTACCCGTGGATGATGAAGTGATGTAATTAGTAAAATATGTATAGAACAGCTATGCAAGAGGAGGAAAACTCGAAATAAAATCTTATACCAACACATCTGACCAGCGTGGTGTAGTAGGTCAATTTCCCTTTTACTTTGGAGGAGGCTCGACCCCAGTAGTTATTAGTATTAGATATAAAATCGAAACCAAAGTTTTGTTTTAAAGACGTATGAAAATAAGTAGCAGTATATTCTGTCTTCTTTATGACCATATACGTTTTCAAAATTTAATTAAATCATAACAGTAAAAACAAAAAAACAATAATTCATACGAAGTTAATAATTAAAAATATGGTATTCACAAGTAATAAGCGTTAGCGAATTAATATCCGCTAAATCTTATTACCATGTCAACACCACAACAATGCACGCAGTCATATCTCGCCTGTCCGTGATAGCAACTAGACTAGCGGAAAGTAAACATGTACGTATTTCGATTTTAATATAATGCCCTCCTTTATAGCTTCACATTGCAATATCCATGGACACGTCTGTATAATGTAATTGCAGATAATATGGGGCGACATATAATAGCTGTTTATTTGTTGACATATCCACTCTTTATCTTAATATTGCGTATAACTTTAATTTTTTTTATTGCTTATGGTGACAAGCAAGCAAGCAGCACAATTGATGGTAAGTATTGCTGCTGCTTATATGATTTTTACAATACCAAGGACATAGCTAGGCCGCTGCTTACCAACATATTTGGGCCCGTTAATCACATGCTTCTAAAGTCCTCAGAGACAAAGAAAATCAAGTAATTTGCAATAGTTGTAAAACTAGAATGGGGAGTTAATACGATTTTGGGGCCACACGCCGTCCTTCCCTCGCACCAAATTAATGGGACGTGGTATATCCACACCATAGACTACCACAAAAAAGAGAAGACTATATAATAGTCCATAGATACTCCACTCAGCTAACATTGATTTTATTTTGTGTTCTCTCTCTCTCACATATGTATATCCTGTTGGGCTCTGTTGGGTTCGAACCTCCTGCATAATGGGAGGAAAATTGACCTACTTTTTTTTATTATACCACACTGGTAAGACGTGTTGGTATAGGGTTTTATATCGAGTTTTCCTTCTCTTGCATAGATGTTTTAAATCCCTTAGTCGTCTCTTACGTCGCCAATTGCCCACGGGCAAAACAGGTGGTGAATTATATTCTTACTCCGTCCGATGTTTTATTTTGTGTTTACTTGATCTATATTAAAAAATTCATATCTAAAGGTAATAATGTAAGGTTTGAAATTGCTATTTAATCATAAGAACTTAAGTAATGTTCAATAAATATTTATTAGAAATGCCAATATCTAAGCGAAGCTATCAAATAAAATGTATTTAATATGTTTGTATAATATTGGCAGTATACATTGTAAACTAATTCCCTTTGCCAAATGCATATAGGTAAATATCGTTTGCAAATCATCGGCAATTTGAATGTTTTGTAAACAAGTCAATAATGAGAATTTTCCTTTTGGTAATTCTGTTTCTGGCCGCACGGGTATATAATGTTTGTATACCACGTGCCAGACTTATGAAGAGTGTTTGTGATTTGATAAGTACTTTATTTCGATTACCAGTTCGTCTATATTGTTTTGTAGCAGCATAAGGCTGCTCTTTATAACATTGGAATGAATTATGAATTATTGATATTATGTCTTGTCTCTATAGAAAAAATGGTGATAGTGACCACCAGTTTAATCTTATGGTGATGGTTTAAAAAAATAAATGTATTACTACCTTTACTTTCTCATGAAAATGGTAAAAATTGTCTGAAGGATCACCTGGTGAGGATGAGGTAAGATAAATCATTGTCACAGCTCATCTACCTGCCACTATTAGGCTCAAGCCTCCTCCAGAATAGAAGGGAAATTGACCACGCTGTTACATGGTTTGATATAGGGTTTTATATCGAGTTTTTCTTCTGTATCATAGATGTTATATGCATATTACATCTCTTAATCATTTTTTTTGACACCCACGGGTAAGATAGGAATTTAAAATTTTGATCGTCAGCTCTTCTGCTAGGCGTGATTACTATAACGTTATTACACTTCAACCAGATCTATATCCAACATAGGCTGACAGATGGATGGATAAGCTATAAAACTACACACATCTATTTGTGAAAAATAATCAATCTATTAAAGTATCAAAAAAGTAATTCACTGTATATAATTTTTCGCCATTGCAATATGCGCTAAGTTTGAAATGGACGCGTTTACAACGGACGGACGGACGTAAACAACGTTATTAATAGTGAATCGCGATAACTATGGCGTTGGTGTTGCACGGTTACACGTGTACGCCTTTTTATCTGTTTGTTTGTATACACTGCATTATATATACTAGATAAGTATATCTTAAAAGTGGTCTCTATTTTTTTATTGCTTATAAGTAACAGCACACTTGATGGTAGATGGTGTTGTCGCCCTAAGACCTTTGCAATACCGCAGATACAACTAGGCCGGGTACTTTTTTTTCTTTTTTATAGCATTTGGTGGCAAACGAGCAAGCAGTACACCTTATGGTAAGTGTTACTGCCACCCATGGACCTTTAGGAGCGCTGCCTACCAATACAAACTCAAAACCTACCCAGTTGGGCTATATAGTACAGTATATAGTACAGACAGTCCTCCCGTGACAGTTATCATGGGATCACTGTAAAGTATTCGAAACGTCGGGCAATTAAAAATTAACTCATACTGTGATAGAATCCGTAAAAATAATTTTATTTCAGACGGTATTTTAACCATTACGGCTATCTGTGCTGTCAATAATGGTATGCTTAATAAAATCAAAGTGAATCAATTTGGCTGACTTGTTAGCTTAATGGTTAAGATACCGACCTTGCAGCCAGTGCCGTGGGTTCGTTGCCTTCGCAGGACCATAATTTGTATGATCTACAAAGCGTTGTTCTGAGTCTGGGTGTAATTTGTCTCCGTTAATTATATGTTTGTGAAGTCCCCCGCAATATAAGGATTATTTCCTTAATGCAGGATGAAATAAAAAAGGATGGTGTTTAAAAAAAATAATAATAAAATTAGTAATAAAATGGAAATAGAAATAGTTTCAAAGCATTGAATTTATCCACTCTCTTACCATGCAACGTGCTGCACCTAGAATTATTTAAAATGTTACCGCTCGCGTATTATGAGTAATGACCCTTTATAACTTTTACTGACGCCATAAAATCATGTGTCAAATATACTTACATAAAAGTCTGCGTGTTAGCAACGAATAAATTAAAACCATAAACTTCCCATGTACTTGTACTACACATTACGTAATTTCTTTTTTTTTTAGTCGTGTAATGAAACTTTAAATTTTAAATAAATATTTCACTAATCTATCACTTCTATCATGGCAGTAATAAAAACTAACAAAGGGATAAAGATAAAAATCTTATGCCAACTCGTCTGATTAGTCAGGTATATCCAGTTAATTTACCTTCCACTTTGATGTAGGTATGAGCCCAACGGTGGGACGCATATTAGTTAAGTTATTTTTGGTGAAATTCTTAAATGTGGAAAGTTGTGTGGTAGCGACTACGAATGCTACCAACCGTTACTTTACTCTTAATTGTCGTAAAAGACGACTAAGAGACTTATAACGATCTGGACCAACTCCATCTGATGCCGTTTGGTCAACGATTACATTCCCAAGGAGCGTTGACGTCTGGCAGGCGGCCGGTCATAAAACTATTGCCAATAACTTTTACAATATGTACTGTGAAAGAAGAGCATATATTGTATCGACCCCAAGTAATTGGGATAAGAGTAAGAGAAGCGTTTATTATTTTATCGTCTTTACCTATGGGAAACGTATGCCATCTACCGGACAAAAATTACACATTTCATCGATTTAATACTCTAATTTTGCAGTTAAGATTGTATTAAATGATAAGACGACCATATTATTGATTTTTTTGAGTTTTATTATTTAAAATTCTAGGTTATTTAAAAAAATCCATTTACGTCACGCTGATGAGCTATTTGGTTATAAAATTTACAAAAATAAAATATATGTATGAATTAATTAAACAACATAATAATGTGTAGGTACTTACCGATAATTCAATATGAAACTCCATACAAAAACAAAATAATATTTCTTTAACCATTTACAAATTATAGTAGCAAAAGCAACCAATTTTGCCATGTTACCGCCCTATCCCCCCCACTAACATGCGCAAGTTATTAACCAACCACACCACAAAAATATATGCACTCGTGTCACGAACACAAATTTCTCAACTTTTATGAACAGTAAATTTAGTGTTTTAATTGAGTAATAATGTATTATGACCGCGGTTGTAATAACGTGTAGTATATTCTCGCTAAGTATAGAAGTAATGGGCGGTGTTCACTTGATGCGGATGATGATAGCTTCACTGGTGACATTTAGTATGACCACAATGTAATACTTCGTAGCTTAGTAAGCGGCTAGTGACCCTCCACTTCCGAATACGAATCATAACTCTGGTATTAATTACTGAGATGTCTTTTTACCTTTCAGTAAAAATAAGTTAGTAAGAATACGTAATTAGTAGTAATAGGGCCCACACTATTGACAAGGAATCTTTCTTCCGAAATGCTTGTATAAAATCTTCTCATTGATTCTTCAGATAATGTATAGTGATTATACTTATTCTTTTAGGGACACCCGGATAGAATTTTATTTTATATAAAAATGCCGAGCATAGCAGCAGTAGGAAAAGACTAAAAATTGGTTATTTTGTTTTTAAATAACACTCCACGCTTAGGTAGAAAAGGACTTGCATCGTGGAAGACTCCACGAAGAAATATCTAACGAACATAAGATACACTATATGTATTTATTTTTGCTTTAAATTCAGTTACTTTTATTTCAAGAAAAAATAAAACTATACAAAGGAATAACATCGTGTGTCGTGTGGGATCTTTATAAAATACAACGGATAGGTACGAATTAAACCTAAAATCATTGTAAACAAAAAAAATATAATACAAGAAAATAGTTCTAGGTGGATAAAAACTGCAATATTCGGCACGTAAGTCAATACTTCCATAGCGCCATCTTCCATATTCAAGATTACAATATCAATTTAATATTATAATTAATCCAATATTACTTGAAATAATAATAAATAAGATTATCTCGAACAATATACCATATACGCTACACTCATAACAGTACAGCCTTTGCGAAAACAATTTCAATTTATCCCCTCGAAATATGGAGAATGCCGAAATTAAGAAACTTAAAAAGTCTTCAGAAAGTTCTTAAGCGTTCCGCGGTGAGACAAGGTGTTCCACTCATCGGCTGTTCTTGTAATATCGACGCTTGAAAGTGGAAGTTTACGGAGCAGTATTATGCGATCAGATAGTTGAAAGTGGTCCACAATGAAAAATTAGTAATTGAAACTGTGAAGTAAGAAATGGAAATGTCTGAGAACTTATTTTTATTCTTTCTTTATTACCAACCAAGACTATTTCGTTTAGAAGCAACAAAATATGTTACCATTATTTACTGCTGGTATTCGTAAAATAGTTTAAAAGAGTATTTGTTATTCTATATACTACCAACTGCCATCGTCAACCTTTAAGACGTAGGATGGATGAATTAGATAAAAGAAAAATCCCCCAGTGACCTTGAACGCTTATAATTATTCGAAACCTCGGGCAAGTAAAGATCAAACACAAACGCGATTAAATCGGTAAGGAAAAACGTTTATTTTATACAATTTATAATCCTACTTTATCCAAATTCCTTGGGTTGACGCAATACTTTTCTTCCATCGAACATATTTTAAAAGTTATCGACAGTAGTTTTATGACCGGCCTGCCTGACGTTAATCTTCCTTGGAAATGTAATTGTTGACCGTTGCATCAGGTGGAATTGGCCCAAATCGATAGAAAACTCTTGGCCGACTTTTACGACATCCACGAGCAAAGTAAGTGTTGATAGTATTCATAGCCACTGTAGTGTATGTGTAATATTATAATTAAACCCTAAATTCTAGAATAATTACACGACTGTTTTCTACGACCCACAACGCACAAGTACCTCACGACAAGTCTCTACCGAGCTTTTATACCCACATATAATTCGATCTATCTGCATTTACGAATTATATTAATTATTTATAAAATCCGATTACGAAATGAAAAATGATGTCGCAAGCGGGATTCGAACCCGCGCCTATTGGGATTCCGGCCCAATCGTGCTGCCACTACACTACCGCGACTAATTGTAGGACATGCAAATTTCATTTTCGTATTGTATTTACGTCTTAAGGTGACGGTATGCTATCTACCCGACAATGTTTACACATTGTTATAGGCTTAACACTTCAAACTTTACAGTTAGAATTGTATTAAACGATGACACAACCTTGTTATTTAAATTACTGAAATTTTAGCATTTTTAATATGCTTAATTATTTATAAAATCCGATTACGAAATGAAAAATGATGTCGCAAGCGGGATTCGAACCCGCGCCTATTGGGATTCCGGCCCAATCGTGCTGCCACTACACTACCTTGTTTGAATGAACTTGAACTTGAAATGAACTTGCTATGATAGTCATAGCAAGTTCATTTCCAATATATAAAAAACATAAGTATGCAATATTCTGTTATCCCAATGCAACTAGAAGCAACAGTAATTCGCGCTTACATTAATCCCGCCTTTGCTTTCAATCAAAGTCAAATGCAACATTTCAAATTAACTAAATCCTTCAGTTATTATTGGATTTTATTATCAAGACATTAGTTTAACAAATTAAATGAAGTGAACGATATAGATCGAATGTTGACTATGCGATAGATGTTGTGGCGTATAACATAAACGTCGAGTGAATGTGTGCCTTGCAACGTGACCTTTGAATCACGTTGCTCGTTAGTTGAATTCGTAGTAGTTTATTATAACAAGAGTATGCATATCATATTAGAGATATAATTATAGATTTTGAGTGGCACTTGAGTTCTTGGCCATTTTGTTATGGAATTGACTTTGATTGTGAAATATTACGTTTTCGCGAGTATTATAGACTCATATGATAGAAGATACTTCTATGAATATATATTATAGAAAACCGTTCGAAAGATCGGAAAAGTAAAAAAAATAATAATAATAGAATGCTTTAATGTCCAATTAATTGTTAGACTTATCTGATTGCAAATCTATTGCACGTATAATTATAGTCCTAAATATAGATTAGCATAATAATCTCTGAAATTAATATGTATTAGTATTAAAGGTGAAAAAAAAATCCAGATTTTAATTCGTGTTTGTATTTAATTTTTACTTTCTCGACGTTTATTTTATCACATGAGTTCTAAAAATGCATTTTAAAATTATTTTTGATATTTACGCGGAGTAAATAGACTTTTGAAATTATACTAATTTAACGGATTCTATCGCGTTTGCTCAGGAAGACATCCTCTCGTGACCATGAACGTTTCGGTGCTCAAATCGGGAAATTCAAAATGAAATACAAACGTGATAGAATCCGTAAAAACAGTTTTATTTCAACTCTTTTCAGATAAATATATTGAAAGATCGTGAATTTCTTTTGAAAATCAAGATCTCCAGAAAACTCTACCTCACCTTTTTGTCAGTGTCCCACTATATAATCATAGCAACAAGACATACGTAAAAACTAGTTGATTTTTAATTGTCTCAGTCTGCCCAGCATGAAGAGCACGTTGCAACATACAGGTCTTAGAGAGGTCAATGTCCTTTCGACTCGTACAGTTTCCTTTTACTATTCGAATAACGGAACGTAATATTTAATGAACCTTATAAGGGAATTGAAATATGTAGGTAGATTTATAGGTCTTTATAAGATAAGCGAGCAGTGCTAAAGAATTAATCCTTGGACTTTTATAAGCTTGGAATTGCATTTCCTCTTAGAATACCGTCGGGTCAAATATTGTCAAACAAATTTGCATATCTATTGAAAAAAAAATACAGTTTTAACTGTGATAACTGTGTGATGTTTTAACTGTGTGCAGGGAGATAGAAAATGTGCAACATTTTTTGATGGAATCTATCCGGACCTCCGAACTAAGAACTTACTTTGATACAAGTCTTATGAATGTCACTATTTGTAATGGCATATTAGTCTTTCCTCTATGTACGCAAGCGAATTATATAACATAAATAAACATGGAGTTAAGTGTAACTAATGCATGTATTTTATTTTATGGGGTAACATTGTCGCTGCGTAATAAAACCCCATTTTTAATTTCACCATAATCGGCTTCGTCAGTTTTTAGCCGTCTGTATTGTATTTTAACTTAGTCAAATGAAGAAAGAAAGAAAAAGAATCGTTCGGAATCTTGCCCATATATCAATAAAGTTGACCCCAGATCAAACATTCAATTCCAGGCTATCTGGTCTGTATGGTAATAGGGAACTAATTGTCATGCCTTTCTGCAAAAAGTTTTTGTCTAACAAGGATAATACGTATATGTACTATGACAGCCCATAGGTTGTCAGCTACTAATAAAAAGAAACATATATCTGGTTGGCCTCATTGAATTGAGGTCCCGTTAGAATAATTATATGAACGTAGTTTGTGATCTAGGTTTTCTAGGAAAGTGCTAATCGCACTCTACTGGTCGTCAATCGGTGTTTAAGATGCTAGTGGCTGTTTTCACCTTATTTTTAGGTTAGGTTAGGTTAGGCTAAGGCGTAAATGATATATAGAATCTATTTTACGTTTTAAAAATATCGCTTTAGAATTTAGATGTTACATAAAACTAAAATTTATTTGACTACAATTATCATCGAAAATAATAATTCACTCTAATATTATAATATTGCCTTAGGTGTCTCCTAAAATTTAGAGGTCGTTGATGAAAACGGGAATAGAGTAAATTAAAAACATACGTATTTTTTTCCATTACTTATTTTTGTATGTACCATGCCAAGTATTGCAGGATGGCCACCGAAGACAAAGATCGGATACCGGTGGCCCGCTCGCATGGCGAAGAGAGGAGTTTTGCATGGTGGATCTATGGGGTCACGCGCCGCCTCTTCCGTCTCCCCGGACCGATTTGGTGGGGCAAGACCACATCCATAGTCAACCGCAAAAAAAAAGGATTGCGGGCTCGATTCCTATGCAGGAACATAATTTGTGCGATCCACAAATTGTTATCCTGAGTCTAGGTGTAATTTATTTTCGTTAATTATATACATATTTGTAAAGTCCCCCGAATCAAGAGATTATTTATTACATTAGTGCAGGTTGTCTTAAAAAAATAGGTTAAATATAGATAATATCAAAACTAAAATGTTTTTAAAAACAATGTTGCAATTTATTTAGTGATATATTCGGGCCACTATAACCAAAACAAGTTAAGAAGAACAATTTGTGAAACTATCGGCTTTGTTTGATGTCACTAATCTGTTAAAAATATCACAACATCGGTATAAAGAGATATGTGACGCTGCTTTTAAGGATATTTAACTATTTATTTAAAGATAAATAAACTTTGATATATCTTTAGTGTTATTTTTCTTATTTGGTGTTCAACGTGGCCGACGCATTAGATCTTGGAACCAGTTTTTTTTTTGGTAATAACTGTTATGAGCAACTACTAGTCTTGTAAATTCTTACTAAAATGTTGATTTAAGTTTAGTGCACTATATATCATTCCTATTTTTTTTTATCGCGTTGAATTGCGTATAATGTATTTAAAAAATGAAGACAGCTACCTGAAATTTTCAATATAAATTGTAGGTGTGTCCTAAAGATAAAAGTTGAACTAAAATCTCTTTCTAAAAGAGGTAGGTAATTTACATAAATGATAAAAGATATAATAATCATAATTCTACTTTTATTTCAATTAGTTGCTCCTCTTCTATCGTACATGTTGCAAAAGCTTTCGGTATAATAGTTTCACGACCGGGCGTCTGCCTGACATCAACACTCCTTGGGAATGTAGTTGTTGATCAAATAGCTACATCAGGTGAACTGAATTTGTAATATGGTGTCGAAAATGCCAGAGCAGTACAAAAACAAATTTGGCAATTATTACTTATGTACGAATCTATTTAATTGAAAGTTCAAGTTGACGGCTTTATATAGGACTTAATTATACGTTTGTAAAGTCCCCGTAATAAAAAGATTATTTTCTTTTATACACAAAAAAAACTGCCACAATATAATAATACTTCATGTAAATGTTAGTCACTTATCTCTAAGAACATAACCACTATTTATTACTTTATCTATCAACAAATATAGACATACGCTTTAACTCATAAACACTTAAATAATAAAAAAAAGACTATACAAAGAAGTGTTTATACTGATGTCGACATAAAGTGGCTAGAGTATAATATGAATATAAACATTTGCATTGATCTTGCAACCTTGCATTTTATCATTGTGCAAATAATCTTATACATATTTATCCTATCTTAACTAAAGGCGTGTTTACAAATCCGTGTAGTAACTGGCACTGAATAAACTGTATATGTAGTATTGTTCCATTTAAAAGACAACACAAATAAATAAATGTATAACGGGGGACTTTACAAATATAAAATTAACGGATACAAATTACATCCAAATTCAATATAATTATTTTGCACTAAGGACTTAATTGTATTGCACAGACATACGGTCCCGCATGGATTCGATTTCCACGCAGGATAATATTTTGTGTAATCTACAAACTATTTTTCTGAATCTAGATATAATTTCCGTCCGTTAATTGCATGTTTGAAAAGTTCTCTGTGGTAAAAGCATTATTCGCAGATTTTTATATTAAAAAAACTTGGGTATCATTCCTCATGACCAACACCATAAGCCATAAAACCGTAAATTTTTAAAAACGTTACACCATCGAAGTCGCAGTCAAAGTAATAATAAAAACAGAAATTCTTTATGCACTATTTAAGAAATCTAAGATGCATCAGATTGGGCACGTGTATGACGTCACATTCCACGTATATGTATCGAGATCGAGCATGCATTTTAACAGCTGATTTCATCGCTTGTAAACGAACACAACCCCCCATCCCCTTCAAAATAATAAATCCAGATAAAGTTTATGAGTCTTATAATAAAGTTAAGTGCCGGTTTTTCTTTGATAACGCTAAGTAATAGGATTTCTTCGGGCGGTCCAATTTGTATAGGCCCGTTTTATCTCACTGTTCATGGAGGCCTTGTAATAATCTAATGTATGATTTGTTTTCACGCTAACACAACAATAGCTATAGCCTAGAATGAGATATTTATAAGCATATGTATAGAATGAAGTCTTGAAGTTGAACACATAGTACATGTTAGTACTTACTCTAAAATGTTATTAGTACGTGTTTCATTGATTCTGCTACTATTAGTGGTTCAGATACCGACATTCCGTGCTAGTGCCCTGGGTTTGATTCCCATGCAGGACAATACTAATACTATTGTTCTGAGTCTGGCTGTAATTTGTATGCGTTGATTGCATGTTTGTAAAGTCCCTCGCAGTACAAGGATTATTTCCTTAGTGCAGGATGATGTCGTTAAAAAAATCCGTTTGTTGACAGAGTAAGAATTCACTACTCCTTATCTTGGCTCTAGATATCGTAAAAGACGATTAAGTGATGCTATATGAATATAATATTTATGCAAGTGAAGGAAAACTTGAAATATAATCAACCAACCCGTTTGACTAGCGTGGTATAGTAAATTTTCTTCTATTGTGGAGAAGATTCGAGCCTAGTTTTGGGACATATATGGGCTGAAATTATGATGATGATGGAGTCAAGAATCTAATTAATTTCTAGAAGAGAACATATATATATATATATATATACATACACAGCCTAATGCCTGTCTCCCGGAGACTACGGAATGTCACAAACCACGGCATATCTTCATCGCTTATTTATTTATACTCATAGCAGTTTTTATGCATGCTTTACGATTACATACATACATACATAGCCTTACGCCTGTTTCCCGGAGGGGTAGGCAGAGACTACGGATTGCCACAAACCACGATCCTGACATACCTCCATCGCTTCATTCACGCTCATCACACGATTACGTATATTTACGATTACGCATTCTCATAATATGACTTCTCATCAACATATCTCCAATGGTATCTCTCTCTAGAAAAGGAATAATATAATATAATATATATTTTTTTCTAGAATCTTCTTATTATTTTCTACCATCTAGTTATCAAGTATTCGCAAATATTTCAATGATGAATCATTTATATATAAGTACGTAAGGTATTGTAGGTCGTTACTAACACCTGTCTTAACATTTTCAGCAACAACTTGATGTCGATCGCATGCTGTTTGCGGATACAAACATATGTCAATGTTGTATATTTTGGCACCAACACTTGAACAAACATTTGACGATATTATAACGTTGGGAACTTGTTTGCGGTTATAATAGAATTATTTTGTTTTCTATTTATAATCTCGATATATTCCCTAATGTGTTTAAACCTTTGGGAATAGATCGAGTAAAAATAGACGGAACAGAACTACAGTCTAAGTAATCGACGGTCACATAAAGAACTTAATATCGTTCATAAAACATAGGTTTTTTTTTGTCCAGATCCTTGTGGTCTCGACCGCAAGTCCTCTGACTTGATCGAAGCTCTTTTGGCTCGGCATAGAACGTAGTTCCAATCATTATGTTAGTATACAAAATATCTTCAATAGTATTAAAATATATTATATAATACGAAGTAATTGCCTACGGGCAAGATAGATTGTAATGAAAATATAATAATAAAATCAAATCTTTGTTAAGTGATGTTTATTTGGTTTCGGGAGCATTTCCGCAGGCTCGCTCCGCGGCTCGTCGGCGCGGCGTCCGCCCTTTCGTGGCTTATGCCGAATGTGGGCGGACCGAGCGCTACGTGCCGAAAGCTGTACTCGGGGGTCGTCCGGTCGATGGCCCTGTACGGCGCACCGGTGTGGGCGGGGTCCCTGACCGTCTGACTCAGGGCTCTTCTGTGGCGACCACAGATGGCCATGGCGGTCAGGGCCGTACGCGGGTACCGCACGGTGGCGACGGAGGCAGCGTGCCTGTTGGCCGGGACTCCCCCGTGGGACCTGGAGGCGGAAATGCTCGCCGATTTGTATCGGCGGGTGTCGGGGGTGCGAGCGGTTGGTTGCGCTCAAGGAGAGGGTACTCCTCAGGGGTTATTCCGTCGGGCTGGCCACTGACGACAAGTTCACGCTGCTCCAGTGGCCGGTCCAATGACGTAGGCGAGGTTCATGGGTGGGTTGCGGGTATGCGTGCGTACGCCCCTCTGTCGCCCCGAACGGAGTGGTGCGAGAAGAGCGCCGACCCCGAACCTACCCTTAAAAAAAAAAAAAAAAAAAAAAAAAAAAAAAAGTGATGTTTATTTACCACCGAAGTAAAGATATCGGTAATGGTGGTCAGCTTAATAGTGATAGAAATAAAACGCCTCCCACGGATCGGACAGGGTATGCCCAGACTATAGATTTATTTTATTCCATATCGAGTAATCCTATTTATTTTTTCCTCACAAAGAATACGTAGACAATGATCGCAGATAAAACCGTAAATTAAACCGAGATCCGAACTCCGACCCACACAATAAAAGTACACGTATAAAACTTGAATATTTCAAAATATACATTTCAAAATAGCCTATAAAATGAAAAAAGAATCAATAAGACAAAAGAATTTAAAATGCATGCATAAGGTAATATAACGTTTAAAATAGTTATTAATAAGGATGTTTTTTGTTTGATGCCATCGGTATGTGGGTAAAGTGTAGCCCGGTAGCTAAAAAATAATAATAGTAGCTCTAAAAATGTTTTTAAAACGAAAACATAGTGTTTGGAGATAAGGAGCGTTTTATTGTCCCGAAACATGAGGGCAGTGAAAAACTTATACACAGGCTGTTTGTTTTATAATTATGCTGTATTTTTTTTATTTATTTCAACTTTTAATAGTATCTGCTGATTAAATAGTGTGATTTGAACCCTTGTGGTGACTAGTTAAGAATACAATATGTCTGGTTAAGAATACGAGTGGGAATCGTAAAAACTATTTGAGGAATCACCAAGAGAAACGTCCAGCAGTACCTTGCTGGGAAACTTGCTCTTAAAGCGTGGCAGTTACAGTATTAGCATCTTTATGGAGGAGTGGACATATCCGATAGTGGAAACATCTATGGTTAAAAGAAGTAAGAGTAGTAGTGATTGGTTGATGAATAAAATTGGTGTAATGCCTTAAATAACGTTCTTATGCAGCAAGAATCGATTTTCCGACGCCTACTCATAAATAGTATAAGCCTTAGACCGCGGCCTATTATCTTTTGAAGGCATTCAACATATATCATGAATATATTCGGCATTGCCAGATGAAAATATAATAATTTGAAATTGACAAATAAAATGTATCTTAAATTTCAAAATAGAGATATAATTTTAAAGTCTTACAGGTCTATTAATATATAAAAATATTTCATTAATAAATTATACTATCGAAAAAATTGCTAATAATCTAGCTGATATTAAAAACGGTATTCTGTACAAATGAAAAAAAGTAAAAGAGAATTTCTCAAAATTCAATTGTAATAAATCATTCTTGACATAAAATGAATCAAAATCAGTCTAGCCATTTATAAAATGTTCAATCACATACAAATATATAAGAATAATCTATATAAAATCCTTAATGTAACTTTAGCTGAATATAAGTTACGTGTAGTTATTTATTAGGTCTCTTAAAAAATAGTGTATTATAATATTTATCATTGCAAAACTTTTGACATGCCATTTGCGTTATTTATCATACAAAACGATACATCATAACACTCTGTATATGTGTATATCTGATGTGATAGGGCTGTAATAAATAAAAGCGTCGGGATTTATTTATTAAAAGATGAAATAATTTTCTTTGTAAACCATCATATTTCTAACTGAATATGTATTTTGATACCTGGCTGTATATTTTATATGAAATTTTCTGATTAATGTATTAAAATAATTTGAATCAAGAGTTTTTGTAAACTTTAAGTATGTTACTTTTTTTTAATGTACCTAATTTAATTTTCAGATGAGACGTTTTGCTAGTTTAATAATAAATAATTTTCTATTAAATTGATCTTATAAAAATTTATATGACGTTTTTGTCAAATTATACGTTTATCTACTCTTATAGTGAAGAACGCATAATATCTTTATAGAAGTTATGTGTTATTTTCCCTTATAGGATACAACGATTATAGCTAGTGTATTTTATTAATGTTGTGACGAAATGAGTGTCTAATATGTCACCATTTTTCAGTTGCATGTAGAAGTGATAGAAATCGATTAACGATCACTCGGGGAAATGACAGTGGCGAATTTGGTCAGAATTATAAGATCAACTGCGTATCCCAACACGCTCTCTAAGCTTGTTGAGTACGCCATTAAATTCTGAAGAGTATGAATTAAAACACATTTAACCAATAACCTACAGAATTAGGTAGGCCCAATAGCAGATGCCGATAACCAGATGATGATCTTGCTGGAGTAAACTTGCCTTCGTGTCACTTAAAATCTTCTATTCACAAATATATTTTTTTTAATAGATGTTCTTACCAGTAAGGTTTCGAATTAGCACAGCAAATAAATTTTCATACGGACAACCCTGCAGCTTTAATACTTTAATATTTTCTTTTCTATCTTAAAAAATATACCTCCATCCACTTCCTTAGAACTTTTAGTGGACACCCCTTGATATCTCCCCTGATATCGTCCTCGTCAACCTGACAGCTCTGAATCCAGTACCTGTCTTCATCAATTATATTTTTTTTATCGAGCAAGTATCTTCTACTTTGTCTTACATCTGGGACGCAGCTTGATCGATGTGTTTTAAATAAGCTACGACCAGGTAAAGCTTGTCTTAGTGGCTGTTTGACTTTAAGTATTGCCACAGTATAAAAATATAATAATATTAAAAGACCATTATGAATAAAATCGTTTTGTTTTACTTGTATCTATGTACTTATTGTACAAATACTATGTAAGTTTTTGTAAGAATCATAAAGTTAAATAGGATTTGCCAATAGATGGCTATATTTATTTTTCTGAAAGTTATTATTTACTCAATATTATTGATTAAAGAAAGTTAAAGAGTAAAGATAATGTAAGTTTAAAATTGTATTTTTTGCGTAAATATTAATTTTGATATCTCTATTTATATTTTATCATTATGGAAGAAAAATGCTGCTCATTCCTGCTGATCTTTTCTATAGCCTATATTATTTAATTTGATATTTATTACTCCTCACATCATCATTCTTCTACTCTTATCCCAATTACTTGGGGTCGATATGTACTCTTCTTTTATAGTACATATTGTAAAAGTTATTGGGAATAGTTTTATGATGGGCCGCCCGCCTATTCTAAAATCTACTTCATCACACACAAAAAATATCAACGCAATCCGTCCAGCCGTATAAGAGGAGTTAAGTGACATACATACACACGAACATAAGAATTATAAATATAGATATAATAACGACCTTCTTTTGTAAATATATAATCATTTATCGCAAATAAAAATTTATATTTCGAGATGAAAACCAAGTATCGTCATTATAAGGTAATAAAGCCTTAAGTTCCTTAGCAAAGCTCTTTAAACATTACCAAACTTGCTTATCTGAAACGTTTTAAGAAATAACCAACAAAGATAATTCTCGGATATTTTTAGGATAATTCTCTATCTGGTGATGAAAATAAATGCTTTGAGACCAACGACGTTATTGCTATAACATTTTGGGTCATATTATTATATTAGCCTTAATGGTAGACGAGTTAGTTACCCAACTGATGGTAAATGGCTACTCATAGACCTTTGTAATACCAGGTGTACTGTCAAAATACTAACTATCTTTAGATCGAGCTTGGATCTATTACATTCTTCTATCTTTAGATCGAGCTTGGATCTATTGCATTCTCGCTCTCTGAATGTATTGTAGCAGAAAATTGCTACTTTTTAAAAGTTAATTTTCTGAGAGATTGATACTATCCCGGACAATTTGTTACATTTGTGGCTATATACAGAAAACAGCCCACAGTGACCTTGCAACTAGAAATATTATAAATTCATATGATAAGGCTCATTATACTTCCCCTTAGGCGTTAGTAACGGTATGCCAAAAACGTTGTGCCAAAAACAACTCCGAAACTGCAAATCAACACAATCAGAATGCACATTAAAAGCACATTTATCGTCAAAATAAAAACTAAGATCGGAAACGTTCGTTCTTGAAACAAAAAGAACGGCTCCGTTCGGGCAATCTCGATCAAATTGTATAAGAGGATTAATGGATTTATCGTATCGGAGGGAATTTTCGGGGAGGCACCCGTTTTACATCGTTACATTTCTTCTCGTCTGGTTAAGAGTACGTGAACTGGCATAACTTAACTGGGTGCTTAAAACATTCGTTTATTTGACATGCTTCATGTATACAAGTGTGCGTATGGTAATTCCGTTTTCGTTCCTCTGGGTTTCTGCTTTAAGTAAATTGAAATGCTTTGGGAATTTCAAATGCTTGAACACAAATAAATAAATGTATAAATAATAGTAAAATTAAATATTGTCTTTCTTATTCATCGTCAGTTTGCTTTTATCTCAATTATTTGGCAAAAGTTATTGGCAATAGTTTTATGACTGACCGCCTGCCTGATGTCAACCCTCTTTGCTAATCTAATTGTTGATCAGACGGCATAAAACGGAATCGGCCCAGGTATATAAAACTTTGTCGCCTTTTACAACATCCACGAGTAATCTAAGGTTTGTTAGTATTCGTAACGATCACTATACAGTAACAATCTTAATGTATTCTTATATTCTCAGATTTCAAATAAAATGTATCCTTTACTTTTAAGGAGTCATAAAAACTAACATCAACTGCGGTATCAGACCCTTACCAAGAGTTTGTGACATTATCTTGACCTTAGGAAGGCTTTTGTCCAACAGTGGACGTCCGTCTGCTGATGGATGAAGGGATTGACCTAATTTTTATTATAAAAATGACTCCATCTTGTATCTTCCTATTTTTGACCATATTCCACAATTGAACAAGAGCCTTTTTAACACTGAGAGAATAATTAATGCACAATACCGCTGGTGAGACTTGTCTCATATGGGGTACTATGGGGTTCCTAGTACTAAATTGTGTTCTTAATCGGCCACCCCACGGAGAGTACTTCATACTTATATTTTAGTAACTGAGCATGCCTATCGGGATATTTTTTATATTATTTGTATTTCCAAATCTGGATAGCGGTATTTTTTGTTTCTCATCAAAGCCATTATTTCAAAATTGTTTTCATTTATTATCGGTTTACGTTCAATCAGCTTTAATTTTTCGGTATTTCCGGTCCTTAAAAAAGGTTATGATTGGGTCGATGGTTTGACCCGCTGCGGTTTTACGAGTGAATCACGAGATAAAAAATTACGAATCACTTTGACATACTTTTTATTACGATTTTAATTTCTCTTTTTACAAGTTATTATTGATGTCAGAGAGACATTTTACTGATAAAATTGTTAATCAAAGAAATTAAATATATGTAATCGTTGCATTAGTAAATTCTTTAGCAATGGCAGGGCTACACTGTTGACAGTTTTCTGTCTACAGTCGCGGGCCGGTCTGTTCGGGGTAGTACCACCATCTAGTAAAAAATCGACATCTGAGCAATGGCAATGTCTTATGTCGCTTCCTTTGGAGAGCGATAGAGCCGGCAGCTCAAGTTTTCGGATGAATTTAGAGTTTTACAACATAAACTTACCATCAGATGTGCTGCTTAAATGTTTACCATAATAAGCAACGAAAAAAATCCAAGGTTACTGTTGCAGTAAATTCTATACTTACACATGACAAAAATTTTTATCAGCGGTGCATTTTGTATGATAAAACATACAGCCATTAGATCGTTAGTACTATAACATCGTACTTATGACTATTCAAGTAGAAAATTAATTACCAAACCTGCAGAGCTCTATCAAAATAATCCTATCAATATAATTGGCAAAATAATGTCACAGATGGAAACCAATAACAGAAACACAGCTGAAACCAACATTGAATTAAGTATAGCGTACTTTTATCACCGTGCACTAACAATACATTTTCTATTTACAGGTAAATAGCAACATTGGTACAAACATCACGACTATATATAAAGAGGGTAATGCAGTATTTTATATCGACTCCTTTACGGCCACTCGGGCTACCTGAGGAAGCTATTGCGTTTCTTAACAAAACTATAACAATAAATTTTGCTTGAACTTCGTATAAAGCGGATCGTTTAGCAGCTAAACGTTTATGTTTACTCTGATATATACTTCATTAATTTGATTTATATATTCGTTTAGATATCTATTTGGTTTATGTTAAGTTTTGTAATTAGTTTCGCGTATATTGTTTACTGCATTGTCTGCTTTAACAAAGGGTAAGTGCTATTATTTAATAGTTGTTTATCTTTACAGAGTTTTGAGTTTATATATATTGTCAATCATGTTGTATTAAACATATATATTATTTTATTTATTTTTTTGCATTAAATTACTTGTTAACTGTTGAATTTTTTACATTAAGTTTGTTTTTCTTATTTTATCATTATTATGAGCGTCTATGATATCATTAACTAAATCATATCTAGTAAAATTGAAACTCTTGAAAATATCTACCACCAAAAACACTTGCGAAGCGACCTCTTCAGCGAGACTCATTCTTTGAACCCCTTTTTCCTACCAGACGTCGGGAACAAAGTAATTAAAAAGTTCCCTCAGTTAGAAACTGCTTCAGTATTACTAGATTAATATGAGTATCGCGTGTGGCAGCTAGTTTTATTTCAACTATTTCATATTATTTATAGCTTATAGTTGAATTTTGTATTAAAAATGCATGCTCACATTCTATACATAACGTCGCGTGATATGTTTCTTCGTGTTTATTTTTGTCTGTCACAGTCCAAATACGTGTTATCGATTCGTTCTACCTACTACCTTCCAGTTAGGCTCATTTTTGTTGCATTTGGAAAATAAAACATAAAAACATTTGTTCAAGATCATTGAAGTTATCTTAAAACTCGTAGAAGCTGTAGGTATTTAAAATATTACTTATTAATAGCGATTTAAAATCAAAACAGAAAATATATTACGTTTTTAATTAATAATTTTAATTAATATACCAGTATTTTAATAGTGTAATACGTTACATTTTTCAATAATATTAATTCATCATCATCATTATAATCATTTTCCTCTTAACCCGATCAATTTAGATTATTAAAATATTTTTTATCTTCCACATATGTACTTCTATCTATCTTTTATTATCTACCTGCTTACCACTTTCGATTTATGTCATCATCATCATCATCATCACAGCCCATATATGTCCCACTGTTGGGCTCGGGCCTCCTCCGTAATGGGAGGGAAATTAACCTACTATACCGCGCTGGTCAGACGTCGATTTATGTATAATCTTTATATTATAAACTTGCCATTTATAAATATATTTACTGTAAATATCCTAATATTGATGTTAAGTTCACCCAGCAGTCAGTCAACAGTCTTATAAAAGTTAATTAGTTAATGGACTTAATAAAGAGAGCGAGATCACTCTAGAACTATTAAATTATATTTACCATCATCATAGTTCCTAGAACCTCGTACCAATTCAAAGGCCAAAAGTTCACGCCGCTTACCTAACGAGTGCTAATCCAGCCCAACATTAAATATTATAGTTTCCTGCTTGTGTCTTTTTAAGTGACATGTTAATTTGTCTGCAAGTAGCCACTTCCTCATTAATGTTTGTTGCACGTTCGGGTTTGTAGATGATCAGCCGTATTAGTCTGTCTGCTTCTATTAGATGTTCTATTTATACTTTATAATAGTAATGACCCTGTTTTATATTATACTCAACTATGTTCGCACTTACTGGATTATTATACAAAAGTCTTTTTTTTAATCTTGATACAATTGAAACCGTTAACTTTCTTAGCCTACAATATATAGATATTATCATAGATAGATATATTATTTATCTTTATGTACCTATGTATTATTTCAAGATCCCAGCTGTCTCTATTTCAATTTACTAGCAAATTCATTCAGTTATTACAGTATGTAAAATGTAGAACTAATATCACCCACGGGCCCTCACATTTGTCGCGATACTCTTTGATATATATATATTCATTTAATATTATTCAATATAATTTTATTCGGAATCAACACTGCGTAATCAATGTGAAATTTGATCGTGAACAATTAATATACATCCTAACATCCTCCCTCGTCATTTCTCTTGTCAACATTTCCATTGAAATGTATACAAGTATAATCAAAATCGGTTCAACAATTTTCAGATCATATTACTCATACAATGTTCCCTTTATACTAGATATGTTTATATGATGCGTATCACCGTATACGTTTGATGTTATACATTGCGGGCACTAATTAGTACTCGGGCCCTCAACTAGTTCTATAGATTTGATTTAATTTAGTTATATACCCCTGTGTGTGAATCATGCTTTTAGTAAGACTTGCTTATATTGTGAAGAAAGATCTTTGTTGTAATATTTTACTTTGTGGTTTCATTCTACCTGTATAGGTCACACTATTGAGCTTGAAACTCCTCCTTAAGAGATAAATTAGTCTAGTATACTACACATAGATTTGTATCATGTACTTTCTTACAACAGTCGTGGTGAAGAAAGATATGTCGTCTATCATTATAAGTATTGCTTCTATAGTATATAATATTATAAACAGATGAAAAATATACACAAAACAAACTAAAACTGATCAAATAATATTCATTTATAAGTCTTGAAAATAAACGTTGTCACCAGAGCAATTGTACCAAAAACAACTCGGAGAAACTTGCGAAATAGAATTGGACATCTTTTGTTTATTATTATGGAACCCCATTGTTATACCCATCGAATTTCTATCGAGCTTGACAAATTGAAACAAACTGAAAAGTCGACTTCTAAAGTCGAAGAAACTGCCTTCAAATTCGAACAGGATTCATTAATTCAGTGTAAGAAGTTGAATTAAATCATTCGAACCTTTAACTCAAGAATTTTAGGGCACTACCCTTAAATGAAATTGTTCAGTTATTAATTGTTACGATTCGAAAACAAAAAGTGTATTTCGTTACTCCAAAGAGTTGGATTGTCTTGTACAAGTTATAATTTGATGGAATTGAGTGTAACTTTAAGGGTCGTTGTATTGAAGCATCATTGAAATTATTGTTAAAGTTTAGAGTGTTTTACTTGTCTAGTTATCTTATATTCGAGACTGCTTTGAAATTTTAAATAGGTTTTTGAATGTTTTTGATCTGAAATACAACTTCGTTCTAAGAGATTTTCAACTTTAAACTTCAGGTTCTCAAATTTATTTTTTTAATGTTAACGTGTTTTTCTTTCAAGATATAATTTTTATGTTGTTTATTTTATTTGTTTAAATTACTCAGTAATAATTTTAAAACTATTAAACCACAAATCTATATTCTGATAGTTATGATATCACGAATAAAACGCAACCATCGCACCCTAAAGGGTTACCATAGTTTTTTCTCTTATAAATTATGAAGTATAATGAACCAGCGGGAAGTAAGTTAGCATTAAGTATTCGCATTTCCATAGCTGCCTCTGTCGTAGCAGTTAAAATTTCACTTGGCTAAGCAAAATTTTCTGTCCGCTGCAAAAATCCTTCCCCTTTCAGGGGAGGGGAACAAGTGAATTCTTGCATAAAATTTACATCGAGCGGTCCACACAAATTACCATTTCACTTCTTACTCTGATTAAATGTTGTAGAAAAAATATTGCTCTCTAAATGTAAGAGAAAATTCTTGGGTTTTCGACTCATTAAAATTGATGTTTTGTTTTTTTTCGTCGTTTTAGCCACGAGTTTATTCGAGCGATTTTCTACCAATTTTGCATTTGACTTACCATACCATGGGCGAAGTTTGTTTACATAATTCAATTCAGCTTCAAAAAATGATACGGGCTTTTAAATTCGGATTCGTAACCGCGTAGTTTCGTACAAAAACAGTTGTAATGGACCACAGGGAAATGCCGACGTAATGGTATACAAAAAATATGCCAGAACTTGGCAATGGCCTCGCGGGACCCGTCCAAAAAAGGTGTGTGTTACAGCATCTTTCACGCAAAAGGGTGAGAAAACAGCGGAGGCGAAGTAAAGATATTTGGCAGGCCTTTACAAGCTAATGATCCACTTGATTGCGGTTAAGTGTCGCTATAAAATGTCTGGATGTTGCCAACTAAGGAAAAACAGTTGCTCCTCTAAAGTGACTATTTTTTCCTGGCAGCCTCCCGATATCATGAGACAATTGCCTTTGCAAACGCCTTAAGCGGAGGACAATTGATGTTTTCCCACTTCGTTTACTGTAACTTAATTTCGTTCTTACAGAAAAAGAAATTCTTACAAACAGCTGGTAAGAAATATTGAACTTAATATAGACGAGTAAAAGCAAACAGAATTTCAAGAATATATTTTTTACAAAAAAAAAATCCCCTTCCTTGGGTTAGGAATACATTATATCATCAGTCTTTACTTTACCGTAAGGTCTGTAAAAGTAGATTCAAGGATTACCAGTGCGATGGTACGATGGTAAATTATAGCACCAGTAATCGCTTTATTACCGCTAACCGCAGCGGTTATATCAGTATCACTCTTTGATAAGGCCTTTGTCCCCATTGATGCATTGATGATTATGGTTTTGTATACAAAAATAATATTTCCAAGTAACAGAAACTGTTATTTTCTGCATTTTTTACTTTCTACCTTAGCTCCCCGATCGATTAATTCCCGGAGGCTTCCAGAACAATCCAACTTTGCGGTTATCAATTCTTCGTTGATTGGAAAATAACTTATATAAGTGGAAATTTTACTTATAGAAATCATCACGAAATTAAATGTATATATAACAGAATATCTGATTTTTATGCGAGAACTAAGTTCAGGAAATAAAACTATTATTTACGGCCTTTATCACATTTGTATTTGTTTTTGTCTTATTGTGTTTGTCACAGGCAGAGTAAGGTCTTTCACGTCCAACAAGTTATCGTTATAGAACAGATTTATATCTGCAGGTTTAAAGTATTGCTTATTTTTTTTTTATATGTTCTTATATCTTCCGGCGACCATTTCTGGGAAGTAACTATCATGAATTTAGTGTAATTACATGACATAAGCAGATCCATTAGAATAATTTGTTTGAAACACATATCTATCATAGATGGGGAAATCCAAATGTAGCGGATATAATAGCGGATATTATTAATCAATATTATATTAAAAATGAGATATTTCTTTTGAGATATTTAAAATAAACGTAATAATTGGAGAATACTTTTCAAAATTTAGGTTATAATTGCGTAAAAGGTCATATCTTGAATTTTTTTTAAATCTGATGTGTGCGTTTAGCGTGTTAATTCCTGTTTTTTTTTTATAATTAATTACAAGGCTTAATTAATACGTTTAAATATTTTGAAATATTTTTCTTCGACACCAATGTTCGCGTAAAATATTCGAATCTTCAGAAAGATAGTGAATCATTTTTTAATTTAATTTTTATGCAGTCGCGTCATTTTCAAAATGTTTAATTTATTATTTTGAAACCAGAAAACATATTTATTTCGAATTGTTGCATTATATAGAAATAGTATGTTTGGACCATCATTGACTGCCTAATACTTACTATTGCTATTATGGTTGGAATTTTAATACTTAGAGATAGAGTATGATACGCAGTTTGTGGAATTATCATGTTTCAAAAGCCGTATAAAACTGTATACAGCGTAGTGGTCTAAGTAGTACCTAGCATCGTGGGTTCAATTCCAGCACATATTTTGTGAAATCACAAAATAATTGCTTGGTGATAGTCATTAATTTTATTTATTCAATTTCGTGCACAATTGATGGTGATCCTTAAAACCGGCTGCCATGAAAATACTATACAGAAGACATAATAATATGCTGTTAGTTTGTATGACTATAAAGAAGAAATATCAAATCCAATTGCTTATTAATAAAAGGAAATTAGGCTACGTCTTAAATAAGTTTAATAGATAACGTTAGATAGAAATTTTCTGCAGGTAACTCTACATCTAATTTCCGTGCGGTGACGGAGTAAGAATTACTATTCACCGCCCCCTATCTTACTTATGGTTGATCGTAAGAGACGACTAAGGAATATAAAACGCATATAACATCTATGCAAGAGAAGAAAAACTCGAAACAAAACTCAATACAAACAAATCTAACCAGTGTGATAGTAGGTCAATTTTTCTCTTGTTATGGAGGAGGCTCTAGCCCAGAAGTGGGACATATATAAGCTAAGATAATGAACTCAATATTCACTGGTTGATAGACAAATTAGTCAGTTATATTGTCTTAGATTACCCAGTTCTTATAACGGTAACTATTAAATTTAAAAAGGTTACGCTAACATTAGACTGATCGATGACTTTTATAACAATGAATGAGTTCATTCAAAATTTTACCGTTAAAAGGTAAACTTCAACCCACGGATACCCATTGAAGAAATTGTTTAACTAACACGGTATACGTACGTATAAGTCAAAAGTTAATAATTCTCGCGAGCAACTTTATTATAAGTTGATACGATGTTACTCAAAGTAATAAAATACTTTTAACGTCGGTCGAATAAACGTTTCAATATTCGAGAGCTTCATTAATCACGGTAATTGACAGGAAGGGGACCGGGGAGCTATCCGTTCCTACACCCACCCTCCTTCCGAGCCGTGGTTGTGCTTTTGTTTCGTTGACCATAAAAATATATAGTTTTTAAAGAGTATTGACATTTTGATTATGAATTAAAATTAAAAATTTATAAGGGTTGATAATTTTACGATTAAAAATGAACGATTGTAATTCAAAATCAATCGTGATTCTCATCAAATAATTGTAAATTAAAAATTTAATCAAAAGAATATTCATTAACAAAATTAATATTAAAACATCAATACGATTAAAAAATAGATAGATCTCTATCTCTTACTCCTCCTGGGAAACTTATTACAGTAACCGGCAGGTGGTTGGTTGGCAAATATGGAATTATCCCCCGTTGGGAAAACTTATGTCCAATAGTGGAAGTCAACAGGTGGATTGATTATATATTAAATTCATTTTAATATTAATTATCATTATTATCCTCATTTCAGCTCATACGTCCCGCTGCTGCACATGAGCTTCCTCTATAAAATAGGGAAACTGACCCACTATAACATGCTGGTTAGTATAGGGATTGGTTTGGAGTTTTCCTTCTCATGTATAGATGTTTTAGGCATATCATATCCCTTAGTCTTCTCTTACAACTCCCAAGAGTAAGATAACGAATGATGAATTGTATTCTTACTCCATCACTAAATGAAAAACGTATGTAATAATTCTTTAAAATCAAGAAATATGGCGTATATAAAAACAATTAGTGTAATATTTATTAAGCGTTACTATTACTATTTAGCTAAAAATTATATAAAAGTAGATATATGCCTCAGTTATAACAATTAAAAAAATATCAAAACCTTATTATATTGAGTTGACAGAGCAAACATAATTCAAAGGTCACTTCCATCGACATACTAATCTGGTACGTATCACTTGCCTTTATTTACTCGGCCTTACAATGTATACAGAACATCCTTTATCTCAAAAGGATTTCCTTAGTTCATTGCAAACATTTTGTTTAAAGATATAATTCTTTTATACGTATATATATACACAATCAGACAATCAAATCGTTATTGAGAACATTAAAACACAGCCTTTCCCATCGTTATTTCCATTTTATATCCTTGAATAAAATTGTCTGTTACTTCGATAATAACAATTTGTATCATCACAGGCCCGTTGCATTGAGATTAGAGAGCGAAAGTGTTATCAATTGAAATTTTATTCCTACTATTTAGAATTTCTTAGATATTTATGTTTTTCTGGTCCAAAACTGCACTGTTTTTATCTGTGCTATCATTTTAGATCCTAGGAGAGTTTCCGACTCTATCATATTATTTCATTATTATTTTAGCATATACATGTTTCATTGCTGATTTCGATATTCCTTCAACATAGGATGGAAATTGATCTAATATTACGCTAATGACGAGTCGGCGTAAAATTTAACTCAAGTTTTCGATGAAAAATTAGGATAAAATATAGATACTATATTTTTACTTGTCACTATATGGAAAGACTCCTTATACTTACAGAGAAGTTCTGTGTAGAAGGGTCAGCAGTTGTAACTGCCACCGCATTTACAAGATGGATTTTTAATCAGTAGGTTTAAAATTGATTGAATTCGTGATAAATGTTTTACTCCTTATATGCCGAACTATTGTATAGACGACCATATAAGCTCCTCAGTTTATAATTATTAAGATTAAATAGTAAATAATTATGTCGATTTTTTTACTTTAAAATAGTTCCCAGATTTAAACATTGTAATTCTTAACGAATGATGTCTTCGTTTTATTGAAGAATAAAAAAAAAACTCAATTGTCAATTTTCCTAAGCCTCCCCAGTATTTTCCTGTCCCATTTAATTTGGCCGATGTCGCCTATTAATCATTTATTGAGTCATTAATCAGACATCAGCTTGATATCCTTTCTCACTCCTTCAAACGTTGAGGATTTACTTGACAAATTACTTTTTCACTTTGCTTGTTTCCGAAGGGCGCGTTTATTTCAACAGTGTTTCATTTAGTCACAATGGATTCGTTTTGTAAATTCTCCCTTTTATTTTCATTTTTGAATTCCGAAAACGATGGCGGAACTGTAAAGACTTGGCACAATGGAATGATGGCTAGATTTTTTAATTTGATCACAAGGGATCTTGTACAATCTAAATTCCAAAATTAAAATAGATTTCAAGATGTCCGACTCTTCACATTGTCATTATTTATAACATATAAATTTATATGTTCATTTGATTTCTTTCGAATACAGTTTTTGATACAATTGCCTGATGTTTTTTTTATTCATCTGTCAAATTCTTCTAGTTCTACTTTGGGAATCTGTTATATACAAGAAAAGTTTACGAGATTCAATACACCAAGTTTTATTTTATCTTTATCATTTTCTTCTTAGAGTTCTTGTAAATTATCATAAATATCGTATAAAATTTTGAAGGATTCTATGATACAAATCAGACTCGCTGTTTCAGCTAGTCGCTTCTTTTTTATCTATATTCGGTTCCAAATAAAAGTGGTTGTAACATAAACAAGATCAACCCCAGAATTATTACTATTCTTATATATTAGTGATCATAAATAGTAATGAATATGTTAGGATAAGAGTCTCAACTTATATATTTACAACACCCAAATGTATTTGTTTTTTTTTTGTTGGCTCTCTTTTCGAATGCCGTATATAAGTCAAATCCAAGCCGTAGTCATTTGCGTTCGATTTTTATTAACTTCCAATATCTGCAGAAAAACTTTCGATGCGCCTTTTCGCCTTAAAATTTACGTTCGCTCTTTTATGGCTTTGCAGTTCAGTTTATCGTTTATTAAATTGTGTATAGATTGGATATTAAAGAAGGATATTGTAGTCGTAAAAATTGGAGGGGAACTTGCAGGATCCCGTTGGATCTCATTTTATTTGGGGATTGAGAGGAAATCAATCGGAAATTCTACGTGTGATTATTTTCAAATTGGAATTTCAGGATTTTTAGGATCTGATATTGAGCTCATTTTAGCTAATTACGTCTTAGTGTAATCCTCACAATTTGCCTGCTTTTATGTAAAGTCTTTATAAAGCTTTTAGTGAAATATGTACATAATTGAGGCTAAGGCAAGCTGCAAAATAAGTTTTACAACCGGAAGCTTGCCTGATGTCAAC
This sequence comes from Lymantria monacha, assembly GCA_905163515.2. Lineage (NCBI taxonomy): Eukaryota > Metazoa > Arthropoda > Insecta > Lepidoptera > Erebidae > Lymantria > Lymantria monacha. Next base: position 29,074,319 of record LR991098.1, on the reverse strand, counting down.
CTTAGTAGAATTTTATGTTTACTTATTCAAATAATTAGTAATTAAACAATATACAGCAATTTAGTATAGTAGTCCAAATTGGTGCACAGATAGTAAATTCGAGAATGTTTTTATAGAGTATTGGTTTAAGGAATGATCTTACCGAAATTCATGATTTGACATCTACGTAGTAGATGTACATAGATGATTAGAAAATGTCGTATAATTCTAAAGTTACCTATGAACATTAGGTGGGATAATGTTTTAAAAATCATAAAAATATAAAAGAGCTCACCATAGAATGATTACGCTAAACTTACTTGAGCTATCACTTACTATTATTATCACTAGCTGACGGCTCCAATATTATTAGTCACGACACCCTTTATGAACATTATAAACCATTAACAGCTGACTAGAAATGCACATAGAATTTTAGTCTTTAAAATTACCTAATAAAGAGTGTTATTGGTCTGGAGTTATATGTATCCTTGATACAACCAAGCTTACGTGGGTGTTCCAGTATGATGGAGTGTCTTTATTTTGCAATAGTTTACACAATCTTTGATATTACAAAACTGAATGTAGTTATCCAGAATTATATACAACATTGAATGATATATTGTTTCATATTAAGAGAAGGAAAACTCAAAATAAAACTGTATAACAACCCATTTCACCGGCGTGGTACATTTAATCAATCACCCTGCCATAGTAAAGGAGGCTCGAGCTCAACAGTAGGTCGTATGCAGGCTAAGATCTGAATGATGTCCACAGTTGGATATAAAAGGCAATCACAGCTATCATAAGTTTCCTAGTTGAATTAAAATGATCCTCATTTTAGTGGTGATATTGCATTCTTCAACCATCATGAGAGGAGATCAGAATATATTTTAGATAAGAAGTTTGTTATGGAAACCCTCATAACTTGACTACCGAAGGCAATACTTCGATTTTGGTGATACACTTAGTGGACCTATGCGACGCTTTGAAATCAGACCGTAACTGGTACAAAAAGATACTGCTAGAGCCTAGAACTTTACTACTTACGCCTTCAGCCGCTGTAAGGTATTTTTACCTAATATTTATTTAAGTAGGAAATTATTTAATGAACCATTCATTTTTTTTTTAAAAAACACCTCCCTGCACTAAGGAAATAATCCTTGTATTGCGGGGAACTTTACAAACATGCAATTAACGCAGACAAATTACACCCAGACTCAGAACAACACTTTATGGATCACACAAAGTAATGTCCTGCGTGGGAATCGAACCCACGGCACTGGCACGGAAGGTCGGTATCTTAACCACTACGCCATCTGTGCATTCAAATTATTAAATGACTAACACAGTACAAGTACGATTGATCGTGTTTCGTTGACACCACAATCCAAGGATAATTCATGCACGACTACTCTTGCAATATTTCTAATATTATTAAACATTATTTACATTATCTTACGTGACTATGGTGTTTGTTAATAATTGTGATATTATAAAAAATGTAAAATTTTCATTTAAACGACCTCAAATGCGATAATTCTCGTGGCAATGAACTAACTAAAGTGAGAATATTAGATTCATGGAAAGGGATCTTACTAAGTTAAACACACATACATATATACATATCATCACGCCATATCCCTTGCAGGGTAGGCAGAGAGAACAGAGTGCCAGAGAACTCTATCTTTGCATACTTCACTCGCTTCCTCCACATTCATAATTCTCTTCATACACGCTCGCCGGTTTCGGAGACTTTTGACTCCACCTTCCTTCAGTACATGAGCGATCTGGTCTAGGTAGGTTAGTCTCGGTCTCCCACGGTACCTACATCCTTCCACTATCGCATTGTATATCTTCTTAACCAGACGTTCGTTCGGCATTCTTTCTACATGTCCGAACTAATTTAAAAATTGAGTTATTTAGAAATTTCATCATCTCAGCTCACATATGTCCTATTGCTGGACACGAGCCTCCTCCACACTAGGAGGGAAATTGACTATACCACGTTAGTCAGACGTGTTGGTATAGGTTTGAAATAAAACTACTTTTACGGATTCTATGTGTTGGTTGCTAAATGTGTTGGCATAGGGTTTTATTTCAAGTTTTCCTTGTCTTGTATATGCGTTTTTTATCCCTTAGTCATCTCTTTCGGTCACCCACGGGTAAGATGGTGGCCTGTGGAGGGAATGGTGAATTGTATTCTTACTCCGTTACCACAAGGAAAGTTCCTCATTAATTTAGAGAATTTTCTTAACAAAAAATTTAAATCATAACTAAAAATATTGCTACTTGAAAAGAGTTTCCACACAATTAATATTGTTTTTTTTTTATATATTAATCCATATAAAAGGTTTTTATTTAATATAATAATTACTCGTGACGTGAAAATTAGAATTATATTACATTTTTATGACTAAAAAGGTGGATGAACTGCACCTAATATTCTGTAATAACTATTTTACCATATCCTGAGCAAATAAATTAAAATAAATGACTGTATAGTTGGCGTTGAAATTAATTGACTTACGGTGACAAGTGTCGTAGGTTCTATTCCCACGCAAGAAAATACATACAAATTGTTGTTCTAATTCAGGTTATAGTTTATTTCTGTTAATTATTTGTTTGTAAAGTACCTCGCAATACAGGGATTACTTACTTAGTTTTGGGTTTTATTTAAAAAAAAAAAGAACGAGTAAATATAACACCACCCTTTCATCAGCACTACCATCCATATTTTCACCATCTCTCTTTTAAAGGACACCTACCACACACCACCCATCAGCCCATCGACTTCGACTGTTGCTGGTCCATCTTTTTAAGAGTATATAGATAATTTCATAATCGCTTTGGTTGATTTGATAATTATCCGATGAATGTGCTGCCCTCTTGTCATCGGCTTTACGACATGCATTGCAAAATAAGGAATAATTAAAAAACCCATTTCTCAACTCAATTTAATATCGTAGGCCTATTACACTTTTTTTTTGCGGTGGGCCATGGAGTGACGCGGCGTGCAGCCCCATAGACCCACCCTGCAAAGCGCCTCTCTTCGACGTGCGATTGGGCCACCGGTACCCGATCTTTGGCTGGCCTAGGCCTATTACCCTACTATTGTGTAAAAGGTTCATTGATATAACTGGATTTTATATATACTAAAAGGTAAAAGAAGATAGTTATTGAGTTAAATCATTGGTATAACAAAACACATAAGGTCAAGTTTCCTAGTCAGAGTTAATGCATACGTAACTTTAACACGCGAATTCACGTTTCGTAACGCGCGTAATAAGCGCAAGGTTAAGACGATTGATTATCTTTTGGATACATTATTGTGAAATTTGTTTGGTTCTTGAATAGTTTCTATCAAATTCTTTTATTATGTATAAATCCTGCGAAGGCATATATATTGCATATATATTTTAAATTAATACAATAAAGTACCACCGGATTGGAACGTAATCGCTACTGAGACGACTAGGCAGGAAACTCAGCGGGTTTGTCAATTGTTAATATTTCTTTACTAACTTTTTGTAAAATATAACACAAAATGTTTAGTAAGAATTAGCTCCGGTGTGATGTCTTTTGAACACCGATATAATGGAAAAGATTATGCCTGGACCAGGATCTGGTGCCGTCTGTGGGACCACAAGCGGCACCTGATCACGAGTGATGGACTAAGTATACAAAAGGTCTCAACTCATATAAGTCACAATATTAAGGCGTACATTTATATTTCACTAAATCTATACTAATATAATATTATAAAGCTGAAGAGTCTGTTTGTTTGTTTGAACGCGCTAATCTCAGGAACTACTGGTCCGATTTAAGAAATCCTTTCATTATTGGATAGCCCATTTATCGAGGAAGGCTACAGGCTATATATTATTACACTTTAAAGTTTCGTAAAAATCATGTATGACAGAATTATTCCTATTTTAAAGTTCTAAAAAAAGTCCGTTACAGCATATGTTTATCTCCAAGGGTTGGTTCACTATAACCTTTTGTATGCTAACCCAATTTATTCTAAAATAATGCTATATTTGCGAAAGTCATTTTATAAACATGGTATTAATTTTTATCCAAATAAATACGTCTTTCATCACAAATATGACGTCTGACTAGCGTGATATAGTAATCTCAATTTCCCTCTCATTATTAAAGAGGATCGAGCCCAATAGTGGGACTTATATGAACTGAGATGGGACGGTTATATTGACATTAATCTGTGATGATGAAAACCCATAAATTCGAATGACATAAATAAATCTAATTGTTTAATTAGTAATAGAATAATTAATTATATTGCATTAACGCTGGATTGAGTACATACGAAATAATTAATTTCTATGTTGTATGTATATAGTTGACAGGTAGAGCAATAGCGATTACAAATGTTACCAACCTAAATATAGTACGTTAGTATTGGTAAATTGGAGCTCTGTATCGATTGCTGCAAACTTTACTAGAAAATTGTGGTAGTAAATAGGAATATTGTTTAAAAAAATCAAAGACCAAAATAATATTTAATATTTTTATTTGAAATTTGTATGAAATAAATTGAATAGAGCTAACCAATAAATATAATTTACTGGTAAAACAATAGTGGTAGGACCACGCTATGGACAGTTCTCTGTCTACAGCCGCGGGCAGGTCCGTCCGGGGTAGTACCACACTGAGCAGAAGATTGACGTCTGAGTAATAGCAATGTGCTATTGCGCTTCGGTCGATGAGCGAGAGAGCCGGAGGCCCAACTGTGTAGTCTGGGTTTGTATTGGTAAGCAGCGGCCTAGCTATTATACCTTTGATATTGCGAAGATCCATGGGCAGCAGTGACACTTACTATCAGGTGTGTTGCTCGCTCGTTTGCCACCGAGAGCAATAAAAAAAAGTATAATTATCTTTCCTCTGCCAAATACTTCGAAAGTCCGTCAGAAAAATATTTAATCTATCATTTACCAATCATTCAACATAACTTGCCATTAAAAGCAGCCAAGCACACACACAACTTAGAAATACAGCACAACGAAAATTATAGTGAATTAAACTTCAGACTGCGAATTAACAATTCCCTTGGACTACATGGCCATTACTGAGCTTGGTGCCCATGGTAATTGGTTGCCATGACAACAGAAAGTATTCCCACGACTCAACATCTATAGTAACTAGTACTGTGATTAACTAGATTTTCTAGTTCAAAAGTGGAAGTAAGTATTTTCATTTTAGTTATTACATTTTTTTTTTATTTATTTTAAAAACCACTTTGCTGTGAAATTCGTAATAGACCTGGTTATTAAACCTAACTGGGTGGGTTTGGGGTTTGTATTAGTAGGCAGTGCCTAGCTATACCCTTGGTATTGTAAAGGTCCCTAGGCGTCAGTGACACTTACCATCAGGTGTACTGCTTGCTCTTTTGCAACCATAAGCAATAAAAAATAATAATAATAGTAACCAAGTGTAAGGGGACAGTATTTGCCTGAGAAACTTAAAACACCAATTGCGTTCGCCGCGTAGCGACTATATATCCCTCAGTCAATTTCATTTCCATTTTAGAAGAGATTTTAGTCTATCTGTAGGACATTTATGAGAAGGACTTTTCCATATTGTAATTTATCTCCATGGCAAATTTTAGGCAATTCCGTATAGGCGTTGTGGCTTGATTGAGTAACAAGTATACATACATCTAAATTTTCGCTTTTATAATAAACATTACAATTTTTTAACGTATTTTTTTTTAGATTTTTATTAAAGAATTGATTGTTGCGTCGCGGCAAACTTTACAAACTTGCATGGGGATCGAACCTACGACACTTAAGATGGGTTACTCAAACCATTGCGTCATCAGTCGAACTTTTTTTGAACTTTGCTATGTCTAAGTTCCACTTAATAACTAGGTACCTATCATTATAATAATTTTATAACACCTAATATAATTTTGACAGCTAAATGCTGACGTCATAATTACAGCCCACGCAAATGTCCAAAAAAAAGTACAACTCGACCAATTGAAGAACAATACGATTTCCATAAACATGGAATTGTTTGATACATTCTTAATTTGATGGGGTAACCGAAATTAGAACATGGCGGACCAACACGCAATGTGTTTCTATTTGAGATTTTATCTCCCCAATTGATGGTTATATAGTTAGAGAATGAGTTAAAAAATACGATACTGTGGTTATTAGGTAGCGATTTAGGCGAGCTTAGCGATTTAAACGTATAAAATAAAAATTTCGAACTGATTAAATTACGTAGTAAAGCGGATTAATTTATATCTCGTCGTGGTTAAGGCTTAAGCCCGACAATGGATATGAGTTGAAAATAAGAAAAAAATTATAACATTTTTTTATCTTTTTTTATAATTTTACAATGTTAGTTTTAACTCAAGTGATTTCGCAAAAGAGTAAATTCCAGTTAAGCTGACAATTATGTTGTTAAATAGTCACGTTATATTCATTATTTGCTTATATAAGGCATGATACTTTGTAGTAATTTAGGGTCGACGAAATACGTAAAGCAACTTTAAACAATTGCTTTTTTTTCTTATTGTACCCGTAGCTTCCTTCTATTTAATACAGTTTCGATCATTTAGTTTTGTGCTGATAAAGGTGCCATATAGCCTTATATATTTATCATTTAATATTAATTAGTTTAGAAAAAAACCACAGCGGTACCTATAAGAATAAAATCTGTACCTTGAGATTCGTAGAAAGTGGTCAGGATCATCGCTTTAGTGGGATACGCATTACAGCTACCATCATCAACCCACACATGATTATAACTTTGCCCTCCTTATGTGGATATAAATCCAATAATGTGTAATAAATAGATTAATCAAACATTAAACTAAACTAAGAAACACTTTTCAAAATAATTATAAAAAAATGCATCTTGCTCAATGGTAAAAAGTGTTAGCTGTTAAGACACAGTAATATTTATCCGCCAATCGCTTCCGTCTATGAATCCGCTAATTTCCATTTAATATAACATCTACTTTATAACACTACTGTGCGTGATTTTGTTAATGAAGATCGTTCCAAAAAATGTTGTATTCGTTGAAATAACATGTAACAAGTATGTAAGATGTAATTAAACGTATGTACCTTATTAAATTGTTATATTTGACCAAACTGACAGTAATTACTGTTTAGAAAAAGGTATCATTTAAATTAGCCGCTCCGTTGGTTCATTTTTACAAAGTAGGGGACGTCCATTAATCACGTGATCTTTTTTTTGCATTTTTAACCCCTCTCCCCCCTTGGTGATACGTGGTGAAGTTTAAGACTATGAAGGTTTAGGTCTAGTTATAATAGTTGATATGAAAGGTTGATATGTCGGGTTGGTTATTAGATAGATGGTAATTATCTTCTACAGGTTATGCTGCAGTAGTTAATTGTTAACGGTATCAAGAAATTGAGTATGCTCCAGGGAACTTCCTTCAGTGAAGATTACGATATCAGTTGAGTAATCCTGCCTAGATATATTGATATTCTCCATATTGTTTGCAAGAGAAGTTGAGCTGCTGAATTGTATTTCTACATCTTCTTCATCATCATCACCATCATCACAGCCCATAAATGTCCCACTGTTGGACTCGAGCCTCCGCCATAATGGGAGGGAAATTAACCTACTATACCGCGCTGGTCAGACGTGTTGGTATAGGGTTTTGTTTCGAGTATTCCTTTTCTCGCATAGATGTTATATGCGCTTTATATCCCTTAGCCGTCTCGTACGATCACCCACGGGTAAGATATGGGGTGGTGAATAATATTCTTTTCTCTCTTTTTCTTTTCTCTCACACAGAAAATACATCTTCTTACTGAAGGTTATTTCTATGAATTATACTATCATTCATTTATTAATTATGTACGACTTCGATGTTGACAAGAGTAAATTTACAAAAAAAAAATAATGCTCTATAAAAAAGCTAGTTTAAAATTCTTACAATGAACCAATTAATCTTCTAAAATGCAACGAAACATAATCCTTAGCGACCGACTTCCTTCTTGTTCTAACTAAAAAAAAATATCAAGGTTGTTCAACAAGGAAGCGTACCAACGATCACTGTGGCCTTGTTACGCGAAAGCCTAACCTTTCAGCTTGTATGCCCGGCTTGGTGATCACAGGCTATTGAAGTTTATTGACAGTTATATTAACACTAACTGTGTTATAATATCCGTAATATATCAAATCACAATTTTCGTTATCTTAACGGTTGTTATGACGACGGTGGCTACGTAAAACATTGATACTACATTTTACCTGGTTTGTTAGCATTTATAGATACTCCTCAGCTCGTTTTTATCTATTATCTCAACGGCGATTCTTAAACATTCTGTTTAAAGTTCTTTTTACTTATTGTCCTTGCTTATTTAAAATGTTTTTCATTTATTAAAAACTTTTATATTGATCACAACATCGTCATCATTCTCCTACTCTTATCTCAATTACATGGAGTCGATACAATATGTACCCTTCTTTCATAGTACATATTGTAAAAGTTATTGGCAATAGTTTTATGACCGGCCGCCTGCCAGACGTCAACCCTCCTTGGAAATGTAATTGTTGACCAAACGGCGTCAGATGGAGTTGGCCCAGGTCGTTATAAAGCTCTTAGTCGTCTTTTACGACATCCACGAGCAAAGTAAGGGTTTGGTAGTATTCGTAGTCACTACCACACAGCTGCTAATGTTGTATATTGATCATAACATTATATATTACGAGAAAACAATTTTAAATAATAAAGTTATAAATCAGAACCTCATAAGTCAGATAAAAAAATAGCGAACAAAAATAACATCACAAAAAAAAAATGAATTCGTACACAAACTGTGTACGCACGCATTATTATCAAAATTCAATACTTTGAATACTTTCAAAGAGTTTTTTTTTTTATTTGTGTATAAGGAAAGTTTTCATTTCAACGTGAAAAAAAAAGTTCGCGTTCTATTGACGTAAATCGACTTTATCATAATAAATTTATTGCTCCAGGCATATTACAGGCTCTTTGTGGAGTGAAAGAGGTCGTTTATTGTCGTAAAATATATATCTATTTTTTACGGATTCTATCGCGTTTGTATTTGATTTTTAATTTGATTACGTTTCGAACACTTTACAGCCTTCATGGTTACAGGAGGACTAAGGTGGCTCACGTTCAACAAATCATCGTTATTACAGAGATTTATATAACAATGATTTGTTCGACGTGAGCCACCTTAGTCATCCCATGACCATGAGCACTATAATGTGTTCGAAATATCGGGAAATTAAAAATCAAATACAAACGCGATAGAATACGTAAAAATAGTTTTATTTTAAATGTACACATTTATTACAATAATCGCGCAAACATTTGAAATCATAATATCTCTATATAGACAATTATTTATACATATATATTTTTAATTTTTGTAAATTTATGCAGGATTAATTTTTTAATATCTTTTTAGTTTTTATAATTCACATTGCCAGAGAGGAAAATCTCTTTTAACTATGCACGGTCTTTGGTTGCGTTAATAATAAATGTTCGCCATTTTTTCTTCCGTTCCACGGGAACAGTAATTAATTTCTGATAAAAAAATACTCAACAGCTTTTCCTGTATCACTGAGGACGTATATGCGAAATTTCACTACTATCAGATGAATAGTTAAGACGCCAAAATGTAACAAATAAACATATTTAGATTTACATTTATAGTATTAGTTAGCATTTAATATTGGTACCATTAAATAGTGTAATTATAATATCAGAGTATAATTAATATTGAATAGTTTTCTGCGTGCTGATAGAGCAAAAAAAAAATCACTACTCTAAGCAAAGATTGCAGTAGAACTTTTACGGGAAAACGTTGAAATTTCTGAGTGGCAATCTTTTTCTCCATACGTGTGGTGACGGAATAAGAATACAATTCACCACTCCCTATCTTACCCGTGGGTGATCGTAAGAGACGACTAAGGGATATAAAACGCATATAACATCTATGCAAGAGATGGAAAACTCGAAACAAAACCCTATAGCAACACGTCTGACCAGCGTGGTATAGTAGGTTAATTTCCCTCCCATTATGAAGAAGGCTCGAGCCCAACTGTGGGACATATATGAGCTGAGATGATGAATCTTTTTCTAGGATCAAAAATTCCTGAGAAAAAGAGCTTAAGCGACCGCCGAATCATAGATACACGTATACATCGCACAATTTTAAACAATAATAGATTTTTATTTATCTTATTTAGAGAGCATAAATTCTCATCGAACTTTAAACGAATATACCTTCTGTGAGCCTTCGTTGCATCTCAAAACCTGTAAGAATAATTAATATTGAAAGAATCGGATTATAAGTGGTAATAAAAAAAAGTAAAGTTGATCACGAGCGATTAAAGTCAGCCCGGTCCGAGGCTTCGTACCTTATAAGGAAGAGGTTTGCGTAGGTCGAGATATAATAACTTCCATTATTTTACTTTAAATCGTCCTGAGATTATATATAGGTACATTTAATGAGATGACGAAGAAGCGATAGAAGAAAGACTGGTTTAAATGGAGGTTAAGTCGTCATTTTTATATTATAGTTAATGTATTTGTAACCTTTAACTGTAGAACTGTCTGTAAAGATTATTAAAATAATTATATACAGTTTTTATATATATATTTTTTTCATTTTATTTTTATATTAAGGCCACACTGCACTATATAAATATTTCTATTGCGGGGGACTTTATAAACATATAATTAACGCAGAAAAAATTCACTCAGACTAAAAACAACAATATGTATACTAGAGAACAATAAGTACTGTCCTGCGTAGGAATCAAACCCATGATACTGGCATGGAAGGTCGGTATCTTAATCATTACGCCATCTCTGCATATTGAGTTGAACGGTTACCATTATAACAAAGATAGTGATAATTGTATTTAAGTATATTATAATAAGGATAATATTCTTGTGATAAGTCTCTTTTAACCGGATGAATTCGACATATATAAAAATGGATATTTAAAAACTAAAAAGACTATATATATTTATTATTTGTCCTTTAAAAGGCAGAGAGAACAGAGTGCTAGAGAACTCTATCCTTGCATACTTCACTCGCTTCCTCAACATTCGTAATTCTCTTTATACACGCTCGCCGGTTTCGGAAACTCTTGACTCTACCTTCCTTCAGTACGTGACCAATCTGGTCTAGGTAGGTGAGTCTCGGTCTCCCCCGGTACCTATTCCACTTTCGTAGTATGAAATGCTTGATTTAAATATTTTTCATTGTACATTTAATATAAGACCATCCAATAAACCGGTTTCTCGAAAAACCCTCAACAATAATAAATTTACCTGCACTAAAAATGGTCTAATTTACTAGTGTTTAAATAATACAAAAGATTAGAAAAAAAAAATGATAATAAAGTAGTTTAAATGTATCTCTTTTACGACCATGAATATTAATAATAGAAAAATAATGTGAGCATTGATGTAGGTATGTACTTTTAAGTTGTTTTTTTGTTCAAACATTTATAGAACAAGAGCCTACGACGGCCAGACCTTCGTTATTTTATAAAAGCTGAAAGTTTTCCTGTGCATGTCCCCTGTACAGGTATAAACGACCAGCGACTATGGAGTTTGGATTGTGGTTACTTGGGCAGGTAACAAGTAGTAAAGGTGTATAAAATAGTGCCTTAAATTCGTTAAAGTATAATGCTCATTTTTTATATTTCCCTTGGGATAACTTTAGAAATCTCATCTTTCATTATGCTTTTGTTTGATGATGCTTTTGTTTTTCAGTAATGTGCTGTGAAAATACGTATTATAACACTAAAATCTAAATAAAAGTCATATAGCTGCGGTGAAAAGTGACTTCATAAAAATATATTTAACGTCATAATACTTTTATTACATTTCGTCATACGCATAGACTCCTAAACTTGCAAATGTAACGTTTTTATGTGAATATTTTAAATGATATTCTCGTAAATTCTGTTATATTTGTATTATATACGTAAAATGTACTGATTTGCCCTTTTCTTTTACTTGATTTTGACTTTAATAGTATTTTTTTTTACAATTGTTTTGCTGAATAATATTTACTTTGCTTTCAAAGTGAATTTTGCCAGAGGTTTTGTCAAATATTGTACTCTGTATTTAAACGTATTCTTTTTATAAGGTGCTTTTAGTGTTTATGAAATTTTCTCCAATCTTATGTATCAACCTTAATATTTATCGACCATTTTGAATATTATTTTCTCCGCTAATAATGAATAAATATTTAAATGAATGTTTTTAATAAAAACCACAGCTTAAAATTTAAATCTCAACACGCCCTCTGATTATATGTAAATTATAACTATTATTGAGTAATATTGAGACAAAAGTAACACTCAGAAAAAAATAAAAGCCATCTTTTGGCAAATCCTAGCAAACTTCATGATTTTCACAAAAAAACTTACATAGTAATTGCAAACTGAACAAATAGCAACAAATAAAGGAAAATTATAACGATGTTGACTATTTTTACGGGGACATATTAGACTTATTTATGATATGAATGTTTTGGCCACAAAAGATACTATTGGCTCAACAAACCAGATCTTAATATTTCTGCTTTCTATAACATTCTTCTTCTGCTTTCTAGATCCTATACGACATTTATTGTCTCAGCGAGCTTCTTAGACAATAGGAAGGAAATTTAGCTACCGTACCATCCTAGTCAGATGAATCATAAAGAGGTTTTATTTCGAGTTTTACATTTATTTTGGTGCTGTTATTTTCTTGTCTTATAGTCATTTTAGGAAAGGAATGGAGAACCATTATATTCTTATTACGTTATCACAATCTACTCGATAAAATATTCCTCTACTAGTGGTTTCATATGTTTAGGCAAGTATTACACATGTGATATAAAATTATTTGACATAGGACTCCCATCTCCCTGTGGCCAAGAACGCAGAAATGTGTTCGAAAGGTCACAGTACGCGATAGTAATAATCAAATACAAACAATCAGTAAAAGTAGTTTTATTTCATATGTGTAATATTCGCGTAAACATAAGAAATCATTATGTTAACTAGTGGTTAACGAACTGGAAATTGCTAACAAAATAATGCCGGCTAGAGTATCTTCCTATAATAAATTAAATATTCTCGAATATATTAAAGTATAAAATACTCATTAACTCATATCTTTACTGAAGTCGATGCTCTGCCAAAATGTTTCCCAATGCCGCATTTAAAATTATACTAAAAATAGTTTTTACACAACTTTTTTGATGTCGAATTTTTATTGAAAATTTACAAGCATCGCTTTTTAATTTTATGTACGTACGATAAGCGTAATACTATGTTTTAATGTGTATTGTTTTTAAAATGTACTACATTAAAAAAAAAACATTTCCGATTTTATGTTTAAACATAAAATCGGTGTATAATCATTGCCATAGTATGTTTATCACAGTCATGTGATTTTGACTAACGGGTGTTTTACCAAAGTCGTTATAAAAATCTTCAATGTCTTTTACCGTCTATATTTGGATACGTTTATCTCGTAAATCGCCGGACCGGTTTGAACAATTTTATATAAATGGAAAGCTTATATCTTTATGATTAACATGAAAGATACGAAAACCACTAACGTACATAATTACAAGTTACTTAAACATATATACAGCTATTGTAGGACAAGTGATGTAGAGAGAGGTAATAAGGCGCCATCGTATTATGCTTTTGTTAATCATTTTCTCACGTATAAAACAAACTGTAATAAAAATAATCTGTTTAATAATTTAGTTTTGAATATTAATATAGGTGTTTTTCGTGTTTGTATTTTGTATAGATCATCATCATTTTCCTACTCTTATCCCAATTACTTGAGGTCGATATAATATGTACTCCTCTTTCATAGTACATATTAAAAGTTATTGGCAATAGTTTTATGACCGGCCGCCTGCTAGACGTCCTTGGGAATGTAATTGTTGACCAAACGGCATCAGATGGAGTTGTCCCAGGTCGTTATCAGTATATTTTGTACAGATACGTACGAAATTAATTCTTCTATAAGAAATATTAATTCGAAACCTACCTATTCATAACTTTAAGTAGGTTTAAAGTTAGTATTTCGTACAAAAGAATTCTACACGTATAGAAAGATTTGGAGAGTAGGTACTGTTCGGCTACAAACTATCAATCCTTATTTTGGTCGTGGGTAAATGATGACTAAGACTTCATCTGATCCAGAGTTACATTCCAAAGAGTCCCCTGTTCTACTTCATGGATAAGAAGCAGCAAATGTTATTTTATCGACCGTCACCACTCGGGCAATTCGGTATCACAATTCAATTCAAGTTATTAAAATGAGTTTTTTTTTTATAAAATAAAAGTTGTATAGAAAATTAGTTCATCATTATCATCTAACTTTGATATATCCCACCGCTGAACTCGGGCCTCCTCCAAAGTGAAAGAAATTGAGCTAATACACCAAGCTATTTAAACTTCTTATAGGGTTTTATTTCGAGTTTTCTTTCTATTACGTAAGTGTTACATGAATAATAACTTCATCATCATCATCACAGCCTATATATGTCACACTGTTGGGCTCAGACCTCCTTCGTAATGGGAGGGTAAATTAACCTACTATACTGCGCTGGTCAGACGTGTTACATAGTATTATATGCGTTTTTATATCTTTTAGTCGTTTCTTACGATCACCCACAGGTAAGATATGGGGAGGTGAATTATATTCTTACTCCGTCACCAGACGGCATAATAATTTAGTCAGCTTTTACGACACCCTTGTGCAAGAAAAGGGCTGATGAGTATGCTTATTCACCAAACGGATATTTAACCACCAAACGGATTATTCAATTATTCAAAGAAAAAAAAGTTTCATTTTACGCGAGTATAATAATAATATATAATTTTTTTTAAGTGAAATCCTTTTAATCTGAAGATCTTTATGAGTTTGGGGGACATTGAATATAGGGACTGAAAGTGGGCTTCGGGTTTCGCTTTATAACAACGCTTACACACTAAGGGTATTACTGTAATTTGAGGTTATTGGGGTGGAAGACGGTAAGGGTCCGGGGAAAACAAAAACTCCGAAATTATGAAACGGATATTTAAAGGATAACGTTATTAAGTGTGTATTGTTGATACCCTGGATAAGAATTGGTATTACAATATAATATTAAACTCATTGTTTAAGGAACCATATAAATATTTTAAAATATATATAAAGGTTTAACTAATTTACTAATCTATCTATTATTGTATTAAGTTTGTTTGTTTATTTGAACGCAGTAATCTCAAGAACTAAGGTCTGGAGTAGGTATACAATTCACTGTCTCCTTGCTCATGGTGGCAAACGAGCAAGCAGCACACCTGATGGTAAATGTCACTGCCGCCCATGGACCTTTCCTATAGCTAGGCTACTGCGTACCATTAGAATCACCAAACCCACCCAGTTGGGCTTCTCTCTCGCTCACCGAACGAAGCGCAAGAGCACATTGCCCGTACTTAGACGTCGATCTTCTGCGAGAGTGTGGTACTACTGTGGAGGAAGCTCCACAATAATAGAAGGATAATAGACCTACTATAACATATTGGTTAGACAGGTTGGTATACGGCTTTGTTTTAAGTTTTCCTTCGCTTCCACATATATTATATGCATATTATTTCACGCAGTTGTATTTTAAGACATCCAGTGGTAAGATAGGGGGTGATAAATTTGATTGGAAAGGTGGTAAAGATAGACGGGCTACTGGAATCTCGGTAGCCCATTCATATTTTTCTATAAACATCAAGTCCACGCGTACTGCGCCACCGCTAGCGTTACTTATAATATAAATTGGAAAAACATTAATAAGTACGCATACCACATTTCAAAATCTCTTATAAATGCAAAATATATTATAAGAATTTCAAACTGAAAAATGAAATACTAATTAAAATTTCATAGCTCAATTAATTTTAATAGTTTTTGTGTTCTATTTGTACGGTTTACAAAATAATAGATATAGAATTATTGTCCAATATGAATTCGCGTAAATTTTTTAAGGTAAACAAAATACGTTTTGTCACGTAGAGATATCATCAAATGAAGATGTTAATTATGACATGGACATCATCATCATCATTTCTTATTTACTTCTCGTTGAGTGATATTATCTCAAATTCAGATTCATTTATCCTTACTAATATTTTAAATGCGAAAGTAACTCTGTCTGTCTGTCGCTCTTTCACTCCAAAACTATTGTACCGATCTAAATTAAATTTGGTACACAGATAGTCTAGAACCTGATAAAGGACATAGGCTTATTAATACAAATAAAGGGTTGTAAAGGGGGATGAAAAGTTGTAAGGAATTATCGTCATTTTTAAAGCCAGAAGCTTGAAACTTATTTTTAGGCTATTGATTACATATAAATAAATTTGACATTAACATGCTGTAAAAAATTATTCTTAAGAGATCAAATAAAAATAGGGGATGAAAAAACCTATAAGAAAGTAACCTTTTAAGCGGGTGAAGCCGCGGGCAGAAGCTAGTTATATATAAACCCTACGAAGGCACTTACATATTGTCAGTTTTAATATTTTAAATTAATCTAATAAACTACCCCCGGATCGGCACGAGACCACAAGAAACTGAGCATGACTGTCTATTAATATTATTTCTTTACTGATTTATTATATAAAAAAAAATATACAATATGGTTAGTGAGGATTAGCTCCAGTATGATGCCCTACGAACCACATTATAACTTAAAATACAATGTAAAAGACCATGGCTGGACCGGATCCCACAAGCGGCACCCATCCACTTGGAGGGAATTTGCACACTATATCCCTTAGTCATGTTTTACAAAGGACAAGAAAGAAGGTAACGAATTGTATTCTTATTCCGTCACCATACGAATAACTTATTCAATATCCGATCTAAATATTAAAATCATTTCGTTCACTGTATAATCAGTATTGAGAATTAAAACTATGCTAAAATATACACTTCCTTGTAGCATAATGCCTAACAGTCTGCCATTTCTTTCTTATTTTATCTGAATGGAGGATTCAATGGATTCTTATAGCACAAAATATGAATACGAATTTTAGCAGAGACTCAATAAATGGCATATTGGTTAAGAAATCAATCTACTGTGCGTAAGAGTTTGTTTTTCTGAGTCGGGATGTGATTTTGTCCTTTAATTATGTTTATATAGTAATCCACAATACAAGAATTATTTTCTTAGTGTGAGGGTGTGTCTTAAAAGGTCGGATTTTGGTGGTCCGCCCACATGGCGAGGGTTACGTACAAAGCTCCACTGCATCCTTTTCATCACCCTGAATATATATAGCAGGAGGTGCGACCATTTCTGTAAAAAAAAAAGAAAAAGGGCTGTCTTAAAATAAAATAGATAATCAGGAAATAATATTTTCAAAATAATGACGTCCTGAATTCTATAAATGTGATATTGAACTTTCTATTACATAGAATTACACGATAATAGTGTTTAAGATAACAAAAAAGGGATAGAAAAGACTTTTCTGGATATTTCTATCATCACCTTATTAAACTCGTATACCTCCTACAGCTCGAGCCTTCTTTACAATGGAATGGAAGTTGATTTTGAACTCAATCGCGCTGGTCGAACGGGTTGGTACAGGGTTTCATTTCGACAATATCTTTCTTTTGGGAAGATATTATGCAGATAATATCTTCCCATACATTATGTAGTCGTCTTTTACGACATCAACTGGTCAATCATCACTACATGGTAAATTTCAGTCATCTGTAAGATTTCACGTCATCATTGTTGTCTGAAATAGATGCATCATATTCCTTACACGGTTTTCGTATTACAAATTCAAATTGAGCCAACAAACAAACAGTTCATTTACGTAACATTAGTGAATACGTGCGTATGCTTGAATTATTCATCTTTTAAATCGTATTATAATTTTTTCGGATATCTGGGTGGTGATTTAAAAATCTGGCCGGTCGTTCAACTGTATTGTGGGAGAAACACAACAATGGCTCGTTTTCGGTATTCACGTATTTTAGGTAAAAAAAAAACCCGTTAATGATGATTTTAATGGTATTGTGTATGTTTTTTTTTCAGGTAAGGATTATGTTCAAACGGTGTTAAGAAATGATCCTGTTATTGGTATGTGCTTAGTACTTACACCTTCATTAATTAGCAGTGTATTCTTGTAGAACGTTGACATAGACACGCTTAATTAAGTTATATTGACAAATAAATCGAACGTTGTAATGACTATAATGTTTAAAAATAAGCGGGTTAGTGTTCAAAATACAAATAGATTAGAATTATAATAAAACAGGTATGTTTAATTAATACAAAACATTATAGTAGGCTAATTATTTACTTATTATTATTTCCTTTACGAAACATATGAGTTGGCTGTAGGATAGGTATGTTTGGATAAATATTAACTTATATGCATTACATCTAATATCGCCTATAAATAAACATTAATTATAGTGTATTTTTGACATAAGAAAAAACTTGCTTGGGTTTATTGATACCTGATTTTTCTATCAGAAAAAACATGTAAAAAAAGTCTAGATTTTTATTCGCCAATTGATAACAAGTTTGCTGCCTATTAGACTTTAAAAAAATATTGCAATATTACGATGTATTACATATCTGCTTATCTTATAGAAGATAAAAGTGTGAAACTATAAAATAACATAAAAAATATAAACAATCAATAAAATAAAATCTCTAAGCCGTTGTTCGGTGTTGTCTCGTTATATATGTCTGACGGTAGGGGTAAATGGCCTCATTATCTGCTGCTGTTGAATAATATATGGGACGAATTTTGCGATTCCAGCGATGACGACCACCGTCACGTTTGCGGCAACTGATTAAACTCGGGATTCTTATTATTATTTAGTTTATTTTTCGAATTCATTATTTCATATTCAATTTTATTTTTCGAATTCGTTATTGTATTTTTTTTTTCCAATTCGTTATTATAGTCGTTTTATTTTATTAATTTTTGAGTCGGTTTCGTTTATACTTTTGTTATTTTTAATTATTTTAAGAATATTTTTGGAATCGTTTGTTGCCTTTTATTTTGCGATTGATACTGCGTTTAGTATTTTAGTTTTTGATTTAGTTATAACGTTTACCTGGTCAGTTTTTAAATAAGATTTTTAACTAATATTTTAAAATTTTTCTTTCTAGATTTTATCTAATATTTACAGTTTTATGAAAATGTTTATTAGAATAAAAAAAATAGATTGGGATAGATACGTAATAATACATACGTTTGAACATAAAAATAAGAGAAATTGTTTGTCCTTTACAAAATCCCTTCAAATACCTATAACCACTCTGTTATTTTTTATTCAAATAACGTTGTTATAATAATAACCTTTTTTTTATTTCAAAATTCTTCAACACCGTAACCAATATTTTGGTAGATCGTCCAAATTTTATTATTTATACTTAAATAGAATATCAATGAGTTCCGTTTTTCTATTACATTCTGATCAGAATGAAAATTAACTTAAGAGAAAAACGCGTATTGCATTGAAAATTTTTTTGGCAATCGTCCTCGACATTTTATCTTTTTTTTTTTAACTTCAAACACTTCTTTATTCAATTTACGTTAAAAACTTACGATTTTTTTTTTAACTGAACAGGTAAATAGAAAATGTAAAAAAAATATCATTATGCTATAGATATATTATCGGGCATAGTTTCAGATTTAGTATTCTTCTAAACATCTAGCGTTTTCAGTCAGAATTAGGGTTCGAACCTGATTACTCAGTCTCACTAATCTTAAGCTTATGTCACTAGAATCAATTAAGAGGCTATTGGCATCAACTGTTAGCCAAATGTAAACCTTAAAAGTTATATTTATTTTACTCAAACATCTATTAATACTAGTGTATTATGGAAGATATAGTTATCTTCCATATAAAAGAAAAATACCAGAATAAATTAGCTACAGTCCGTTACTTAAAATTATATAACTATAGAAAAAGTATTAATTATAAATTTAATGTTTATATCTCAAAGTTCGAAAATATATTTAAATTACGACATTTATATTTTTCAAGAAATATTCATCATCTAAGGGTATAAAATATGATATAAAAAATTTAAAACATATGCGTTAATTTTTTCTTATTTCAAAATTTTTTGCAACTGATATTTGTGCTCGCATAAAGATAGAAGGCTGATTTTGTACCCCTAACTTATTAAAAGGGAATGAACGCTTGATGACATTATATATTCGTACAAGAGCCTCTTAAATTAAGTGTGGTCACCAATTTATGAATTTTGATGCAACTTCAAAACATTTCTACTTTACAATTGTAGATAATAAACCATTTAAATTCATAAGGAGTATAAAGTTTTGCATAAGTTATTTTTGACACGGCTCATCGTGAAATTAATATGCCATGCAATGTTCTACGGGGAGATTGACACACATTTTAACTAAAATAGCTGTTTAGAAAATATTGACCTCATGACTCGTTACATTTTTCAAGAATAGAAAATATAATTTATTTCATTTGAACTTTAAATATTGCATATATTTAATCAATTTATGTCATCTAAAGTTAAGTTAAAGAAGATTTTTGTCTCTCTTGTCAATAAGAGAGAAATAAAGAAAATAGTTACGTGTGTGGTGTGTAGCGAGTGAAGTATGCAAAGATAGAGTTCTCTGGCACTCTGTTCTCTCTGCCTACCCTGCAAGAGATATGGCGTGTTGAGTAGTTAGGTGTAGAAATGGTACGGCTTTCTTAATTGAATCTTTGAAGATTCAATCTTTAAAGATTTTTGATTTGAGTTTTAAAAAAAATATTAAAACGTAAACGAACCCTTATTTTCCTTCTCTTACCTCACTAAAATCTACTAATACTTAATTTAATAGTATATACTAAATGTCTCGTGTTCAATTCTCACACGGGAATATACTTTGTGCCATCAACGAATTATCGTTCTGAGTCTGGGTGTAATTTATGTACGTTAATTATAGGTTTGTAAAATTTCCCGGAATACAAGAATTACCTTAGTATGGAGTTTTCTTAAAAAAAAAATAACCCATTGGACCATAGACACGAATAATAATAATACCTACATTTAAAACCACATTGAAATTCAGAAGCTGTTTATGCTTGAAGTATTAGCAGATAACATATCTATCTCACGTATTAATTAAGTGGGATTAGTTCAGGATAGAAATAATAACAAAAAAAAATGCCTCAAGCTCAAATAAAAATTTTCATAGAATTTAATAAAATTAAAATCGCAATGATTAACTACTTAAACAAGAGCTAAAAAGTTTTTAAGATGTTATAAACAGCGCTGAAGGCATTGAACGTATTCAGGTTATTTACCTCTGACCTGAGGATGACAAACCGGTTCATGCGGCTTGCGTATTTACTAAAATTTGTGTTCAGTATTGTACAGTCAGATAATAACCCCCTTTCAAAGTTATTGATATGGGGGAATTGTTAATATGAACTGCACAATTGGTTTATAGAAACCTCCCCTGCCAAGTATCGTGGGTTCGATTCTTATGCTGGATAATTCTTTGTAAAATTTATAAATTGTACAAAGTTGGTATATTATTTATGCCTGTTAATGCCTGGGTTGGCCACGGAAGTAAATAAAGCGGTACCAGTGACCGAACCAATGGCGATGGAGAATACGGTGGGTTATGGGGCCACGCGCTGCTCTTCCATTGCCCCGGATGGAATGAACGGTGTGTCCAGACCATAGCCTGCCAAGCCTGGCGTTTGGTGAAGAAGAAGAATTCTGTACCCTCTATTGCTAGATTGGAGTATCTTTCAAAACTGAAGAGGACTTAAACCAATAGACCACGCTAGGGAGAAGGGTTGGTATAGAAATCTATACAAAAAAAAATTGAAAAATATTTTGCATAGATTTTATATACCTTAGTTGGTTTTTACGACAGTCATTGGTAAGATAGAAGGTGGTGAATTGTATTCTTTCTCCCTCATCACACGGAAAAATCTAAATTAACTAATCTAAAGTCTCTGAATTCTATATTAACTCCCAACAAAACTGGCCATATCTATTAAGTCTATATTACAAAATGCTACCGTTCTATTAATATTTCTAACAAACATTATTCATTACAGTTGGTAATTGAGTTTATTATATAAATAAAAAAAATCTTATCTTCATTACTTAAATTCAAAGCAATTTCACCGATTTTATATAAATAGTTCGATAATATGACTAATTAAAATTTATATTATGTATTATAAAAAATTTAACTAATTTAGATAGGGTATTTAATCAAACACATTTAGTTCAAAATGGTTTAGTATTTATATAAGTAGATTCATTAAATTAGTTTGATGGCATTCTAACAATAAAATTAACATGATTTTTTAGACAAAAAGTAATAAAACATTAAAAAAATACACCAATGTATTTTGTAAAATACATTAATTTAAACGTATAATATGATAGAACTAGTTATTTGATTATGTTAATTAAACGATAAAAATATCATATTAATATTTATTTGTCTGAAGGGATTTAAGATAATAGAAGATTAGCTCAACGATTAGACTCTTACACTAATACGTCTGACCGTGGCATAGTAGATCAATTCCCGGGACGGAGTGGTGCGAGGAGTGAGCCGACCGTAACCCAACCCCTCCAAAAAAAAGTAGATCAATTTCCTTCCTATTCCCTTTAGGGAAAACTCGAAACAAAACCTTATACCAACACGTCTGACCAGCGTGATATAGGGTCCTACAATTACCCTCCCATTATGGAAGAGGCCTGAGCCCAACAGTGGGACTTATATAAGTTGAAATAATAATAATAATTTAAAAGATTTAATAATTTTCATCTTCATGAGTTTATCTAATACATATTAACAAACGCAAAAATTTCCTTGTATTGACGGAATAAAAATATAATTCACCGTCTTCTGTCTAGCCCGTAGATGTAATATAAAACGGAAGTATATGATATGTAAGTAACATATATACAAGAGAAGGAAAACCCAAAATAATATCCTATACCAACTGGTCATCAACAAAATAAATCATATTATTGTAATTGATGTTGCAAAAATATAATTAACGGCTACAAATTAATAATAAACTCAGAATAGTTGTTTTAAGATCGTATAAAAATACTGCGTGGGAATTGAACCACAACACATGACTTTAAAGGTCAATACAGTGACTAATCCGTTATCTTTACACCCGTTTATACAGATATCTTTAACTAGTCACCATATGGAGAATTAAAAATAAACTTATAAAAAGAAATAAATAAAATATAGTATTAGAACTAGCGAGTGGGCGTACTATGCATGTATTAATTAGAATGAGAACATTGACCTTTTATCTTGAATATACAAAAATATATTTACGCGTTATACATGCGTTTTAAGTCGGTGATTAATCTCGGATCAAGTAAATTGCGTATTTTTTTCATCATCATCATCACAGCCCACAATGTCCCACTGTTGGGCTCGAGCCTCCTCCATAATGGGAGGGAAATTAACCTACTATACCGCGCTGGTCAGACGTGTTCGTATAGGGTTTTGTTTCGAGTTTTCCCTCTCTCGCATAGATGTTATATACGTTTTATATCCCTTAGTCGTCTCGTACGATCACCCACGGGTAAGATATGGGGTGGTGAATAGTATTCTTACTCCGTCACCACACGGATAATTTAACGTATTTTTTTAAACAATTGTTTATATTGAAAATTTGAATTGATAGTTACGTGAATAAAATCTTTTTTTTTATTGCTTACGGTGGCAAACGAGCAAGCAGCACACCTGATGGTAAGTGTCACTGCCGTCCATGGACCTTTGCAATACCAAAGGTGTAGCTTAGGCCGCTACCAACCTGGCCGCAATCTACCCAGTTGGGTTTCCGGCTCTCTCGCACCGAACGAAGCGCAATAGACATTGCCATTACTTAGACGTCGATCTTGTGCGAGAGTGTGGTACTACGCCGTACGGACTGGCTCGCGGCTGTAGACAGAGAACTGTCAACTGCGTGGTCCTACCACTATTGATTCTTTGCCTTCTGTTTTAATCAATCTTTATATTCTGAATTGATTTTCAATGCTTATCTGACTTTTCACACAGGCACCCAGTACTAAGGTAATAATCCTTGTATTGCGGCGGATTTTAAAATTTAACGGCCCCAAAATACACTTAGACTTAGAATCATTTGTTAATCACACAAAGTGTAATTCTAAATTGGAATCAAACCCATGACACTGTAACGGCAGGTTGGCATCTTAACCACTGCGCCATCTGTGCAACACAGAAATATTATTTATTACTTTAATTATTCAGTAATTTAAACGTATGTTTGCCGATCGCTAAGTTCTGGGATCGAATTTTATTTACATATAGAGTTTAAGGAGTTAGCGCTGATTAGAGCAATGGCGAGAGCTAGGGATATAGATAGGGTATGACGAGATATTTTCCGTGTGGTGACGGAGTAAGAATACTATTCACCACCCCATATCTTACCTGTGGGTGATCGTCCGAGACGACTAAGGGATATAAAACGCATATAATATTTATGAGAGAAGGAAAACTCGAATCAAAATCATATACCAAAACGTCTGGCCAGCGTGTTATAGTAGGTTAATTTCCCTCCCATTACGGAGGAGGCCTGAGCCCAACAGTGGGACATATATAGGCTGTGATGATGATGACGATATCTTAACCATTACAACATCTACACAGTTTCCTATGGGAATGGTAAAAGAAGGCTAGTGAATTAATAGGATCAAAGGCATTCTTAGGATACTTATAGCACTACGCTCGTCAAGCCGTCTGCGAAGCGTGACTATTTAAAAAGTACCCATACGTGAGCCATGTTCAATAGTAAATATTTACTATAGTGATGACGTGTGTTGTTATTACACGAATAAAAATATAGATGGCGACACGTGCAAGTTGTAATTATATCGAATACGATGCCAAATTACACTGTGTGCCGCTCGTAAATCTTTCGAAGTCATTGAAGAAACGCGACGCTCTCGGTAATGTGTTTATATTTTACTAGTGTTTTGATACATAATAATATCTAGTAGTCATTTTGATATACAATAATATTTAGTAGTTCTGAATGCTGTGTGTTAGCGGCTACGAATACTATTTACATTTATTTTGCTTGTGGATGTCGTAAGAGAGACTGAGAGCTTTATATCGATCTGAGTTAAGTCTTGACGCAGTTTGATCAACAATTACATTTCCAAGGAGGGGGTGACGTGGTAGTGGCCGGTGATAAAACTATTACCAATAACTTTTACAATATGTAGAGGACATTGCGTAGGTAGAGGAGTTGCTCAAGTAATTGAGAGAATATCAGAAGGAGAATAGCAGGCAAGAGAATGATAATAATGAATGTAGATCCGAATCTGGGTATAATTGGTATCCATATATATATTTTTAAAATCCACCGGACCCAGTGCATATATATATATATATATATATATATATATATTTACGACCTGAGACATTTTTACGATTTGAGACGATTACATGTAGCGGAGATGCGAATGTTGAGATGGATGTACGGCGTGACGAGAATGGATAAGATAAGGAATGAGCGTATAAGAGAATGTTTGAAAGTAGCGCCAGTGACGGATAAGTTAAGGAGTGAACGTTTGAGCTGGTATGGACATGTGATGAGACGGAATGAAAGTAATGTTGCGAGGAAGGTTTTGAGTATGAATGTTGAAGGCTTTAGGGGTAAAGGGAGACCAGAGAAAAGATGGATGGACTGCGTGAAGCATCATATGTATAAACAGGGAGTGACTACAGAGATGACGTCTGATAGGGATGTATGGAAAAAGAGGACATATTGCGTCGACCCCAAATAGTTGGGATAACAGCAAGAGAATGATGATATATATATTTTTACACGAATATACAAACCTTTTTCGTTTCTTTTTTCTTTCCCTTTTTTATCCTTGTATTGAGTTATTTGCCTATAGCGATTATAAAGATTATTTCTTTAACGCAATGTGAACTTAAGAAAAATTTAGACTTCAAAGTAAATTATCATCGTTATAAATTCAGGTTTGACAGTTGCTAAGCCAAACTCGTCACAGTCAAACCGAGTTATAAATAGATTACTTCGTATTGACCGACTTTGGTGCCATTATTGTTGATAACCCTATGTCTGACATTTTATCTTGATAGGATATGTCGATCAATTTACATTGCTTGTTGAAACGGCCTATTTTCTATTTTAGTTAGTATTTTGAACGGTAACTATCGTTTATCCGTCTTTTGATATAGTAATGTACTTACCATTCTCGTGAGTAATATCGTTTTTTAGAGTTCCGTACCCAAAGGTTAAAAACGGGACCCTATTACTGAGACTTTGCTGCCCGTCCGTCCGTCTGTCACCGGGCTGTATCTCAAGAACGGTGATAGCTAGACAGTTGAAATTTTCACAGATGATGTATTGTTATTGCCGCTATAACAAATACTAAAAATAAAATTAAAATAAATATTTAAGGGGGGCTCCCATACAACAAACTTGATTTTTTTACCGTTATAATATATAGTGGTACGGAACCCTTCGTGCGGGAGTCTGACTCGTACTTGGCCGATTGTTTTATTGCCTATGGTGGCAAACGAGAAAGCATCACAGCTGATGGTAAGTGATACTGTTGCACAAGGACCTAATAACATCACAGGCACAGCCAGGCCGCTGTATAACGTGATATAGAGCACTTCTTAAACCTCGTTTGAAGAAGAACATGTCAAAGCCCTCGGGAAACATAGAAGCAGGTTGTTCTTTCCAGATCTTGAATGTACATGGGTTAAATGACCGTTGCAAACCCACAGATAGATAAATACAGATAACATTATTGCAATAGAAGGAAAACTTCAAATAAAAGTCTATATCAAACAAATATTTCAAATTTTTGTATCAATATTTGTCCATCAGATATTTTTTTACCAAAAAAAAACTCGCCAAAACAAAACAAAAAAAACCTAAACACGGAATTCGTATATTGAAATCGTGTTCGTGAATTTTTAGTTTAAATTTCGAACATGAGAAATTTATGCGTTGAAATAAATTTTAATCGAGAATATTCAATGTCTGCATAGTATAATATTCTTTGGTATATTCAAAATATTCACAGCGTGGAGAATATTCAAAATCAAAGTACTATATTAAAAACATGTCAGGACTAACGGGGATTAAGGTTGACGTATATCCACGGTTAATCTGCATTTATCGTCGTCGGCCAGGCGGGAACAGTCAATACCCATTGACGATTTAATCTGCCCTGGCCCGGGTATATTGTTTTAATAACTTGTGAATATAAGCTTTTCCGGGATTTTGTACGCTGTAATATATATTATTCAAATGTTTTCCGAAATAAAATTAATTAGAGGGATTTTTGTGATTATTTATTCGTTTATTTAATATTGGATATTTTTTTGAATTTATGTTTTGTTTGAATGCTAATTAAAACGATTTTGTGCTACCTATATGCAAAACTATATTTATTATTTGTATTATTTGCTAAATATATACAACGGCTGTTTCTTTCTCGTGAATGCCGTAAAAGACGATGTCGTAAGAGAAAAAAGGGGGGGAAAGGGAGAGACTTTAAACATATCCTTATACTAACAAGTCTGACCAGCGTGGTATAGTAGATTAATTTTCCTTCTATTCTAGAGGAGGCACGTGCCTACTAAAGATGCTTAATATGGGCTGAAGAATAATAATAAGAAATAACATAAATGAACATTTTTCATAATAATAAAGTGTAAACACTGCCTTGCTACATTTTGGCAAAGTGGAATACTTATCTTTAAACTATCTTCGTTTATAAACTCACTTAAGGCCAAAGAGTGTTTTGGCAAGGCCTCCGTGTTTGGATGGAATCTGGGCAAGTTTTCATATTAAGAACTTCTTCCTTAAAACTTCGTCTAGTCTTAAAAACGGACAAGTTTCCGATAAAACTTATTGTTTGCAACTTATATGCTTGTTGTCATAAATTATATGTATGAATATTTGCATTACAACACTCATTATCTATTTAAACTAGTTTATATTTAATAAAATAATAAAAAAAGAATTTAAATACAAAAAAAAAGATAATATCACGAGTGTTCATTAGAAATATAATAAATGAATACAAATTATAACTTGATTTAAAACAACTATTTACTTAAAAGTACTCATATCACTTAAGCACCGAATCGCCTTAAAAACCAAACATAAGTCATTATTAAAAAAGTAAATTAATAAATCATTTTTTTTATCTATGCATTCGTTTAACGGTAATACAAATCGTTAATAGTACTCAATGGACTGGTAATATATCCTTGTGATATAAAGGTTAACGACCGTCGTTACCGTAGTGGGGAAGGGGGTTGAATCTACGCGAGGCAATGGGTTTTCCTCCGCGTAAATACATTATTTATCTTTGCAACTGTCGGGTAAGCACGTGGGACGTATAATGGGCTCGGCAAATGTACCGAAGCAGATAGGAGAGGGTAGGTCGAAATTTTCCTGATTTTCGGGAAGAATTAGGAATGCTTGTATCATTATGGTTCGTTTATTTTGAAATTTATTGGCAACACTCGTGTATTTTATTTGTAAGTTCACGATATATAAAGAATAGTTAGTTATATTCTAATATTACCTTAATAATTTATATATATATATATATATATATATATATATATATATATATATATATATATATATATATATATATATATATATATATATATATATATATATATATTTGAGGACTTGCACGACTTTCATATAGATTGGTTACACTTATTAATAATAGTATTTTAATTTAGTTTTTCGTCGTTGTATAAAAAGTTTATTGAAATGTTTTAAAGAAATTATTTTTATAGTTCCATCGTCCAATCTCAGTTCTCATATGTCCCAATAGTAGGCTCGAGCCTTCTCTATAAGGGAAACTGTCCTACTATACTACGCTGGTCAGATGGGTTGATATACACACCCTACCACGGGCAGGTTATGGTGGTGATTTGTATACTTATTCCATCACCATCACCACCACATGGCAAGTATATACATTAATATATGTACATATATATTATAGTTTATTTAAAAGGAAATAAAGATGTTGAGCAGTTCCAGGATTCCGATGGTATTTCACTAGTGTGAAAGTAGTCACTCACACTAGTCACTCACATGTGAAAAATATTAAAGTTACGTTGGAATTTATAACAACGTAAGTAGCATAAACGACGACA
The DNA here is from genome assembly GCA_905163515.2 of Lymantria monacha. NCBI lineage: Eukaryota > Metazoa > Arthropoda > Insecta > Lepidoptera > Erebidae > Lymantria > Lymantria monacha. The sequence continues at coordinate 29,045,093 of LR991098.1, read as the reverse complement.
AATATAATTTCTATAACTAAAATCCACCTAAAATTATATCCTTACAACCTCTAAATTTTGTCCTTCAACGAAATAAATTCGCAAAATTTATCCCCGCATAGCGACTAAACCCGCTGAAACAGCGGGCAATTGTAAATGAAACGTCCCTAAAATTGGAAGCGTCCCAGAATATAACTGCTGACCCTATTTAGTTCTAGATTACGCGTGGATTAATTCTATGTTATCATCAAACACACTTGGCTATTCGATAATGTCCTGTTGCCAAGATAGCCCGAAACCGTTAATTTTGCTTGCAACTTTATTACTATATAAATAGAGTTGAAATTACTGAGACATATAGAAATTTTAGTGTGAGAGTATCGGGGACATAATGGATTGACGGTTTGATCCTCTTTTGTGATAAATATCTATTGTTCTAGTACCTTTTCTTTGAGGGCTCATGATAGCGGCCGGTCAATTATTATTGAGAATTGTTGAGAATTTATATATAATTATAATTAAATATAAGGAATTAATATTTGTATTGTGGGGGAGTTTACTAATAATTAATAGACACAAATATCACTTATATTCTGAACAACTATTTGTATAATACCGGGGTAGTTCCACACTCTCGCAGAAGATCGACGTCTGAGTAATGGGAATTTGTTATTGCGCTTCGTTCGGTGAGCGAGAGAGCCGGCAGCTGAACCGGATGGGTTTAAAGATTATAAGCGTAAGCAGTGGCCTAGCTATACCCTTGGCATAGCAAAGGTCCATGGACAGCAGTGATACTTACCATCAGGTGTGCTGCTAGCTCGTTTGCCACCACAAGCAATAAAAATAAGAAAAAATCGAATCTGTAATACTTGGCACGGTATATTAGTATCTTAACATTATGCCATCTGTGATTTTTATAGTAAACGATATTTATTAAAAAAAATATCATATAGTTGTGTTTGCAAAAACCATCAACCCATAACTTTTTCGTGGATGCCGTAATAGTTCTACATAGACCTGGGTCGATATGATCTGATGATGTTCAACAATTACACTCCCAAAATAGGCTTGACGTCAAGCAGGCGGTCAAAAACAAAACTACTGCCAAAACTAATGGAATATGTAAGATTGAAGAAGATACATGGCGACATATTGTGTCGACCCCAAGGAATTGTTATTAAAAAAAAATAGCACTAAAAATAAACTCTTAAAATCTTTTAACTTCTTCTTTTATAAATTACAAAATGTGATAAAATAAGATTATGCTTTTAAAAGCTCTCAAATATTGATATAATTGTACAAACGATCACGATGTAAAGATTTATTTCGACGTTCTGCCAAATGTCGTGGTGTTTTATGCATTTATCGTTAGCTGTAATATATGTATGTATGTATTAGGTTAGATGTATTGACTATGTGGTAGCGGCTACGAATACTACCAACCCTTGCTTTGCTCGTGGATGTCGTAAAAGACGATTAAGAGCCTTATAACGGCCTGGGCCAAGTACATCTGATACCGTTTGGTCAACAATTACATTCGCTAGGAGAAAACTCTTGCCAATAACTTTTACAATATTTACTATGAAAGAAGAGTACATATTGTATCGACCCCAAGTAATTGGGATAAGAGTAGGAGAATGATAATGATGATAGGTTAGCTGTATTATCAATCTGAAAGTTGATTTTAAGTCATTAAATAAATTTCATCTATCTTATAAATTGCAATTAAACCAATTATGACAATGAAACAATATAATGAACTATTAAATGAACGATTTTATTTCTATTACTTCAAATTACGATTTTTCATTCTTTTTTTTATTGGCCGGCCTAATTACTATGGAGAGGGAAAACTGAGGGTTATGTGACGGAACGGACGGCGTGTATCTAGATCATAGCCTGCCAGAAAAAAAACCATTATTATAAAAAAAATAACAAAGAGAAAACTTTAAAAACTATGCGTATTTGTGGACGAAATACGTGATATTGAAGATTATTCAAAAACTTATGCTCGAATGATCAGATACACGTCCTGGCCGGCTTTTACTATTCCTACGGGAAAGTAATGGGTCAAGATAAATTGTATACTTAACAATTTCACTATTTATAATGACGAATAGAAATTTAACTCAAATCTTTGCATGGCCTTTTAAAATATTTGCTATGTATAGTTGAATAAACCATCAATCTTCAAGCCGAACGCCCGGCTAAATTGTCTTAACACACAGACAGTTCATTTGTAAGGCTTTTGTTAAAAAAAATGTTATTGCTAATGACACGGAAGTAATAGGAAAAAGTGTTTTTAGGGTCGAGAGATTTCACGTTGTTGATTTAATGTAGTCATTTTCTATTTAATTTAGGCGACGTTTTATGAAGCTTTTAGTTTAAGCAATAAAGAAAAGGGAAAATGGCGACATCTTTTACGAAACTGCTTAGTTTATTTTTTTTATTCTATAATAACAATTATATTTTTAGCAATTATGTTTTTGTTAGAATAATCTAATATATATATTTAGTTAACTACGAGAAAGAAATTCGTTTAATAAAATTAATACATATATAATATAATAATTATCCGCGTGGTGACGGAGTTAAAAATACAATTCACCACCCCATATCTTACCGTGGGTAATCGTACGAGACGACTAAGGGATATAAAACACATATAACATCTATACGAGAAAAGGAAAACTCGAAGCAAACCCTATACCAACATGTCTGACCAGCGTGGTATAGCAGGTTAATTTCCCTCCTATTACGGAGGAGGCCCGAATCCAGCATTGGGACATTTATGAGTTGTGATGTTGACGATCATGATGATAATATTTATATACATAAATATTTGCCTAAAATATCAAAGATTCAATATTGATAGTTCATTCTAAATATGCTTCACTATTGAGGCTCTTATCTTGTCTTGGTGGATTATGAATTCATCTTGCCTTTTTTGTAATATACCAACATGTCAGTGTGCTATATAGTAGGTCAATTTCTCTCCTACTGTGGAGGAAGATCTAGTCCAACTGACGTTTATGAGATGATTGGGGCTCCAGTCTCGAGATAAAATTTTAATACGAGATTCTCTTCTTTTATAGTGATAATAACCTCTTACAGCCCTTAGTTTTTGAAGACAGTCGCATGAAAAAAGAGATGATGAATTGTATTCTTCCTCTCTTTACCAAGTGGTTTCACGTATCTATTTTATTATATTATTATAAAAAATATTCATGACATAAAATTATAATCTGTTGTCTATTTTCGGGTTGTATTTATTTATTATTCTTAAGTTGTTTAGTAAACTACAGTAATTAAAATCATTGTTTTGTATTTCAACAAAATAAAATGTTAGCCATTAAATTTCACTTAAAATCTTTTCAAATAAATCAAATACTCATTTATTTGGAAGCTTAATATAATTCTATCTGAGATCCATCTCTCATTCTTGTATCAATAATTCTAAGTATCTTGAAATACTGCCAGACTTGTATATGCTTTAATATGTCTAGACCAAAACTAAATATTGAGTATTACGTAAATTGTAAAGAATAGAAATGGACATGTTATTAATAAAAGAAAAGAAAAACAATCAAATCTACTCTAAGCTATTTCACTTTAAGTGGTACCAGTGGCCGGCCCAATGGCGATGGGGGGGGGGGGAGTACGGTGGGTTATGGGGCCTGCCCTTTCGTCGCCCCAGACGGAACAGGCGAAGTATGTCCGGGCCATAGCGTACCCAGAAAAAAAAAGCTTTTATTTCCCTTTAATTTCTGTGAAACGTAATATCCTTTTCGAATATGACTATAAAACTATTGTATATATGTTTTCAAATCCCATTACATACTAATTTTGTTTGTTCAAAATTACATGGAATTGTACGGAAATTATTTTATAAAAAAGTTAAAAGCATTGATCGATGTAAGTAACGAATATCAAAAAACTAAGTCTCTATAAAGTTATAATTTTATTTTTTTTTTTTTACATAAGTTTTTTTTCGTTAAATTACAAAGTTTATAGTGTAGCTGAAAACATTTTCAGCGATATATAAAAACGGATGGTAGCAAAAATTGGCACGAAAAATATCGTAGTACATATCTCGATCTCCGATACTCGTATTTACGTTCCCAGGTAAAAGTAACAGAGGAACTTTTGGAGTACCGCAAGTTATCTTATGAAGAATAAAATTTATTTGTGTTACCAAAAACAACCAATCTATCACGCGTAAATGTTTTATTTTGAGATACTTTACCACCTTTCGTATCCAAATAAGTTTAAATTGTATCGGTAAAATGACAATTAGTATAATATTTATGGTTTATGTTTCATCAGGTTTCGTATAGAATAAAATTAATTATTACAAAGACCTTATAAACATTAAGAGGTTCATCTCTGAACATTCTTTCTTTCTATTTATCATCCATTTTTTGTGTGCTCATACCACTTTTATGCTGGGAAGATAATTGGTCTACTATATGACATAAGCCTCATTCATGCGGCACTCGGCGTCTATCAATGGTTTTAATTTTGTTTTTGTTTTATTTTATCTAAAATGAAAGTAACCTAACATCAGCTATCTATCAGTGGCCGTCCCGTTAAAATCGGTCCAGCTGTTTCAGAGATTAGACGGAACAAACAGACAGGCAGAAATTTAAAAATAATTGATTTTCTTATGTATGTACCGTTATATACTTTCATATGTATTTAATGAAAAGCAATTAGTTTGGAATTACAAACAAACACTTCAATTTTATTTATATGTATAGATTCATGTTTTCATTTATAAGACAATTATTATTCTCTGTCGATTCATCATCATCACCACAACTCATATATGTCCCACTGTTGAGCTCGGGCCTCCTCCCTAATGGGAGGGAAATTAACCTGCTATACCGCGCTGGTCAGACGTGTTGGTATAGGGTTTTGTTTCGAGTTTTCCTTCTCTTACATAGATGTTATATGCGTTTTATGTCCCTTTGTCGTCTCTTACGATCACCCACGCGTAAAATAAGGGGTGGTGATTTACATTCTTACTCCGTCACCACACGGATACGGACACTGTCGATTAACCTTTAATAATTCTAAGTGTATAAACATATCTTTTCTAGGTTACAGTTTTATAAGTAAAGAATCCTAATACTAGTTTTGGTATCATCAATTCTTTTTATATATTATATTCTACGGAACTACATTTCATTGCAACATATAAGTTTGCGAACGCTGCCGCATCTGTTGCGAACCGAACGCTTTTATTGGCCTGTTATTACTGCAATCGGAGCTCTCCAACCATTTCGTGTTTATACACGACCGGTCAATTAAATTCTGGAGTAAAGTTTCACGTGTTAAGATAACAGAAATAGATTGGACTGCGCTTTTTTGGGAATGGTTTTGTTATAAATACAAAGTTTTTGAAATAAAATTTCTTTAGAAACGATGAAGGAGGAAATACTTTCGTGTAAGTCTTCTTACAAAAGTCTATTATAATAGAGACAATTAGTACGCTTGGTTTGTGTTAAGAAAGGTTTGTTTGGTGCATTAAGAAATGCATAGAATTAATGAACACAATACCCCGGACTTTGCAGGTACTACTAATATAATAATATATAATACTACTGCCTATTCGCCTTATAATTCCTTAACCAAATTTTAAGAAACTCACGAAAAAAACTCTCTCATTCACGAAAAATAATTAAATATTATAATTGATGACGCATCTGTATTCTTAGCCAGTTACCTCACAGTTTAACTTACTTATGCATCCATAATATTAGTTGGGATTAGATTTTCTAAATCATTTACTTGTAGAAAACTATCGAGTATTTCAGAAATAATAATAAAAATTAAAAGTATTTCAATTTTCTGTATAATGACGAAGTTTCATTAGTTAATATTTCATTTTTATAGCTTATGGTGGCAAACGAGCAGACAGCACACCTGATGGTAAGTGTCTCTGCCACCCATGGACCTTTGCAATACCAAGGGTATAGCTAGTCCGTTGCCTAGCAATACAAACCCCAAACCCACCCCATTTCGATATACTATAAAATAATACTATAAAACTATCAATTATTTCAAAAATAATAATATAAATGAAAAGTATTTAATTTTCTGTATATTGACAAAGTTAGAATTCAATTCATCAACTCCTATCTCACCCGTTGGGTGAAGGTAAAGTGGAATCAAAACAGTATGCCAACACGTCTGACTGTTTTTGTGTAGTAGGTCAATTTCTCTCGCATTATGGAGATATTTTAAGCCTAACAGTGGGGCCTTATACCGGCTGAGATAATGATAAATATAATTGAAACTTGTATTAATTATTTTAATGTTTTTAAACACTTCAAAACACAAATCATAATAAAAGAAAAAAAAGCCTTCTTATTGTTGATAACAGAGCACTCTTTTGACATCGCCTTTAGGCTGACTTAATTTTCCAAAGTAACTTTAAAGGGTCTAGACAGTTTTGTCGGGTTCTGTAATGTTCCAAGTCTAGACTTGGAACCAATGTTGGCATGGATTTCCATTGCATTGGACATCGCTTTTGCTAATGGAACTTAAGTGAAACATTCTCTTGGTAAACTGAAAATTCTAATCAATAGTATATTGTTGAATCTTATTTTCCGTATGGTGACGGAGTAAGAATACTATTCACCACCCCATATCTTACCCGTGGGTGATCGTACGAGACGACTAAGGGATATAAAACGCATATAACATATATGCGAGAGAAGGAAAACTCGAAACAAAACCCTATACCAACACGTCGCACCAGCGCGGTATAGTACATTAATTTCCCTCCCATTGCGGAGCAGGCCCGAGTCCAACAGTGGGACATTTATGAGCTGTGATGATGATGATGAATCTTATTTAGTGCTGTCTGTGAACTGGAATACAATTTCCCATTCATATGGTGCTCCCTTGCTCTGTGTCATCAGGTTCGAATCCCATGCGAAACAAATCTTTACACGATTTATAAATTATTGCTCTGTATCTGAGACCTATTTACTTCCGTTCATTTTATGTAAAATGCTCCATAATATATATTTATTCCTCATTATAACATAACGATCGTTATTTTATTATTATAGAAAATTAGATTTTAGGAATCTTAGATAAAGTAAAAAATCGTTTAAATGCAGATTTCATTAGTAAATTTGAAATATTTTCGGAATGAAAAATATCCTCTGATCTTTTCGGTATTTCTAACTATGTGTATGTCTAATTTCAAGAGGATCAATAAAGTAGTTAAGGTGTGAAAGCGTAACAAACATATAAACCCATATTCACGTTTACAGTATCAGTTAGTATGTAGTCATTACATAGTAGAATGCATACTAGATTTCGGACGTGATTTCAAAGGCATGGGTCTTGAAAATGTTATCCCAGAGGAACGATTTACTAAATAGGAAGCTTGCGTGGTACTCGGAAACGTGACTCTATAAGAACTGCTTGCTTTGTTAAAAGTAATATACATTTTATTATACTATGTTCTATTTTTGTAGCAGAATAACAAATTGAACGGAATGGTTTCATTAATTAAATAGCATTCCCTGGTAGTGGGGTTAAGAACAAGATGTCATGATTTACTTTGCTATAGGAGCCCTAAAAAGCTAATGAAAGGTCATCAGGCGACTGGATTTTATTTTTGGGGCAGTTCTTGATCCATTCCTAAATTGCTTTAGAGAACGTACCTATATTTCTTCGGATCATCTGTAATATACGTAAAAACCTCCTCCACGCTCTAGTTTTTATGTAGTAAGTACCTAATTGAAACGGCTTTAAAAGTTTTTAACCGGGAAGTAACGTTTACAGATAAATGAATTTAACTCGATTTCGTGACGACAATGTAACCCATGCACTTTTGAACAAGCGTGGTATTTTTAAAGCTTCATGTCGGATAAAAGATAATATTATATCTACTGTATATTTAAAAAAATATTAAATTGTGTGCTGTCTATAATATTCTTAAGTCTGCTTATTCTCGGAGATTTCATACTCAGAATATCTTTCCTGCCTTCATAGTACCAATAGAATTTAAACTAAATTAAAAATATTTTACCTCATTCCTGCTTTGACAAAGCAAAGTTGCCTTCAAGCTATCTCATATAGAACTGATCTAAATCTTATTAAATAATAAACTGTTTAGATTAAAATTTATATACATAGTATATTAAGAAATTACACTCCATATTTTTAGAGTTTACTCCTTAAAAATCGATTTTCATATAAGGCGCTCGGTATGAAAAAAATTTGAGGAGTAAAATCTAGTGATCGAATGACCTCGTTACGTTTTTTGGTGCGCAACCTATTCTGCGCACCTTTCACTTTTTGACGAGAGATAATACTTCACTGAACAGTTTTAATAAATGTAAATAATAATCGTACTTAAGGAGTAAACTCCAGTCGTGCGTCGAAGCTGACAACACACACTTTCGTTTTTTTTTTTAAATTCTACACTCAAAAAAAATAAGCCTTGTATTGTGGGGAACTTTACAATTTGGGTATTGCACAAAGTATTGTTCTGTGTAGGTATCGAACTCGTATTATTAGCACGCTAGATAGATATCTTTAGTATCGGTTTTACGGTAGGTAGGGTACAGTTGTATGACCTTGTCGGTCATTTGTTGTTATTATTGTTATTTTGAGTCTGTATGTAATTTTTATCTGTTAATCATACGGTACGAGACGACTAAGGGATATAAAACGCATATAACATCTATGCGAGAGAGGGGAAACTCGAAAGAAAACCCTATACCAGAGCGCGGTGTAGTAGGTTAATTTCCCTACCATTACGGAGGAGGCCCGATCCCAACAGTGGGACATTTATGAGCTGTGATAATGATGAATCATACGTTTCTAATATTCCCCGTAATATAAGAATCATTACTTTTGTGCGCGGTTTCTTTGAAAAAATAAACATATATTTCCTTAGTCACTTTTTACTAAACATATAAAAGCGCAAAGATGATTCAATTATATCACTGCAATGTTAAACTTCCAATTTATATTTTGCATGTCATAAATACTATATCAGCTACATTGGAAGCAAATATTTGATCTAAATTCTGCAATATGGCTCAAATATTTGCAACCAACGTTTCGTATACGTTTTTATTAAATTCTAGTGAGATTGTTTTTCTGGTTGGCGTCTGCAAGTTCCAAGAGCATCGGATTCCCCAACTTCACTGTTAACTTGTTATAATCATAACAAGCTAACTATGAATAGATTAGTCAGGGAGAAACGCCGGTTATTCAACGCGGCGTTCAACTTGATTATTCAAACTGTTTGTTGATTTAAATTCAACGGTATACAAATTTTATTTTATTCAATAGTTTTCTTTTCTTTCGTTCTGAAATAACTTATTACCATTCTCTTATTCACGTTGATAAGAAAATTAATCTGCTATACCATGCTCGTACGCATTGGTATAGTTTTTATGTAAGGTTTTTTTTTGTCTTGCATCGTTGTTTTCTGGTCTGATTAAGCTGTGTGGTAGGTTGGGGTCGATACAATATGTACTCCTCTTTCATAATACATATTGTTGACTTCTACTTCTAGGCAATAGTTTTATGACCGGCCGCCTGCCAGACTTCAACCCTCCTTGGGAATGTAGTTGTTGACCAAACGGCATCAGATGGAGTTGGCCGAGGTCGTTATAAGGTTCTTAGTCGTCTTTTACGATATTCGCGAGCAAAGTAAGGGTTGGTAATATTGGTCGCCGCTACCACACAGAAGAATTGTACGTCAGTATTATTAAACAAAATTCATCAGTCTATCCATCCGCTTAGAAAGATTTACTTGTGTTTGAGTAACTCACGTACAAAAGAACTATATTAACATATTTATAAATATAAAGAGACAGAAATTAGTTATAAACTAGATATAACAGTTATTTAAATAACCTTTGGTTATGACATCAAAAAGCGAATGTAGAAATATTAAGCGCTTTATTTAAGTTAATATTCTAAAAGAAAAGTCGTAAAGCATGTTACGACTTTATTACAATGATATATCAAGGTCACTTGAGCACGACCGCTAGACTATAATCTTAAAAAAAATATATACTTATTTATCTATATACATCTTTTATATACACTCACTAAAGAAATAATCTTATATTGCGGCGGACTTTACATAGAATTAACGGACACAAATAATCAGACTCAGAACAACCATTTGTGCATTGCACAAAGTATTACTGCGTGGGAATCGAACCTGGACACTTGACATGGTAGGTGGTCGATTTAGTACCAATACGCCATTTGCGCCGTCAATTTATATCACAAAAGTATTTTTTGTCATTATAAAATATTATTTTATTTGATATATTATTTTGATGATTGCTTTATCCTCTAATGATGAAAAAAATATACGTGTAGTAAGAATACAATTCACCACCCTTTCGTCTTACCCGTGGGTCCCGTAAAACACGACCATTGGATAAGATGCATATACCAATGCACGAGAAGGAAAGCTCCAAATACCATATGTCAAACTAATAACTAGGTGAAAGGAAAATTTCCCTAATTTGAAACTCATCTATCACTGTACAATGTACAAATATTACGGAGAAATTAAATTTTCTTTTTAATATTACTAAGAACCATTCGATGTCTGGTTTCCAATAAAATAGGAAAAAAAAAGCAAACATTATCCAAAAGAAACTTGTTACGTGATTGAAGTAAAGTCAACCGCAAAAATTCAGTTGCCAACATTACGTATCTAGTTTGTAACGAATGAACCAACGTAATTGGCCGAAGGATAACATTCAATCTTAGAAATACCGCAAAGGTAATAGCATCGTGTAAGACTCGGCTATCTAATATCAAATAGGTATTTATTCACTCTATTATTTTATCAAAGATATTATGAAAGATATTTATTTTTGTTCTTATGAAATATTTTTTAATAACACTGCATCAATATTAATGTATATTATGCTGTTTTTAAGATTATGTTACATACATATCATCACGCCATATCCCTTGCAGGGTAGGCAGAACAGAGTGCCAGAGAATCTTTGTATAACTTCACTCGCTTCCTAACATTCGTAATTCTCTTCATACACGCTCGTCGGTTTCGCAGACTCTTGACTCCACCTTCCTCCAGTACGTGACCAATCTGGTCTACGTAGGTGAGTCTCGGTCTCCCCCGGTACCTACATCCTTCCACTTTCGCATTGTATATCTTCTTAACCAGACGTTCGTTCGGCATTCTTTCCACATGTCCGAACCATCGCAGCATTCCCTTTCGCATCTTATTATCTTACGTCGTCGTTGCGATTAAGATTATGTTCTCATCTAATAACGAACATTTATTATATAAAATTAATGTTTTCATTTAATATATTAATACTAATTAAAAAATTTAGACATCTGATTGCAGAATCCGTGAATTTATCCGCGTGCTGACGGAGTAAGAATACAATTGACCACCCCCTATCTTACCCGTGGGTGATCGAGACGAGTAAGGGATATAAAACGCATATGACATTAATTCAAGAGAAGAAAAACTCGATACAAAACCCTATACCAACACGTCTGGCTAGCGTGGTATATAGTAGGTTATTTCCCTCCCATTACGGAGGAGGCCCGAGCCCAAAGTGGGACGTATATGGGCTGTGATGATGATAATGATGATGATTGCAGAATACAGTTGTGTCACTAATATTTTTATATCTAAAAAAAAATAAAAAGTCTTATTATAAATTAGTTATATAGATCAGAAAAGGAAATAAAGTTAATTTTAAACTAATAACTTAAATCATTTCGGATGCCGACAGATTTAACAACAAAACTTAGTAACGAAACGCAAAAATTTAATTAGCGCGATCCAGCGTTGAAAAACAGGCTCTCAACTCTACCGCCATCTAGTTGCCGAGAAGAATAACTCCCGAATTAAATTCCTGCAATACATCATTCGCCCCAATTCGTTAGTTGCAAATAAATTGCAGCCGAAGCGTCGGCTGGTCGTAGCAAGGCCTCTATAGTCAAATTATTCACTCGCGCAATCCCGCTAAAGCTCGCAGTCTCCGCCCAAAGCGGCCCGTTCGTGTAATATTAAATTATAGTGGGCTAAGTAAGGCATTTCGAAATAGAAAATTGTTTCCATTCGCTGTTGTGGACTGTGTCTTAATTCAGATGAATGTGTTTATGTTTTAACAGTGCTCTGATATAAATATTGAGATAACTTTAATATAATATAACACCTGTTCTTTATTATTACTTTACTTAGTACTGTTCAATTCTAATCACTATAACTTTTAAACTATTAATTCGTTTACATTTGTCATTTCCAATAGAGCTGGCTGATTTAGCCAGTTAAGATAGATCACAATTTGCTCTTGATCACCTGTTGCCTGATGTACGAATCCTTTAAAGGGTTGACGTTATGGCAGTATTAGATCAGATCTTAGAGTGATTCTATATCGACTTGCCTAAATATTCATGACAATCTATACCTATTATCTTTACTTACTTTCGGAATCATGAATTTCAATGATCTTCTGCAACATTTTTCTTTTGCTTTTACTCTGCAGAGTATAAATGTAATGTCATATATAGTCATACCATTCATATGGTCATAAAGCCGAATGACTATATGAATTATAGTCAAATAGTGACGGAGTAAGTATACAATCCGCCCTGGTAAAGTAAATTAAATTTCTTTCTATTCTGATGGATGTTCGTGCCCAATAGTGGGACGTATATGCTGAGATGATGAAGTCATCATCATTATTCTCCTAATCTTATCTCAATCACTTGGGGTCGATACAATATATACTCTTCTTTCATAGTACATATTGGAAAAGTTATTAGCAATAGTTTTATGACCGGCTGCCTGGCAGACATCAACCCTCCTTGGGAATGTAATTGTTGGCCAAACGGCATCAGATGGAGTTGGTCCAGGTCGTTGTAAGGCTCTTAGTCATCTTTTACGACAACCATAAGCAAAGTAAGGGTTGGTAGTATTCGTAGCCGCTACCACACAGCTATATATAAGCTGAGATGATGAAGTAACAGTTTAAAATCACGCTGTGAATTCTAATTCGAAATTTATGTATGAGTCTTATTGATCCCTCCACTAAGCTATTATTCAATTCACGAAACTTATAATGACAGTAATACATTTAAAAGATCCGATGGGGTAAGGTCGATGTAATTAGCATTACATATTTCGGATTTGAAATATTTAATGTTAGTAGTAGTAATTGTACAAAATGCGGAAGAGTTATCACGTCTGGACTGCGGTAGTCTAGCAGCTAATAAGCTTTCCTTTCAACAAAGAGAAAAAGACTTTAGTGCACTACATTTTTAATTCCCGTTATAAAATTCTGTTTGCTCCAGGCTACTTTAATGGTACGGGCATACAGGGGCTACAGCATTGGAATAATATATAGCTTTGATGGCTAGCCTAGTACTATTGTGTTTGTGTTATGAATTAATTTTACAACGTTTTCAAATACATTTCTTTTAAGATATTACTAATATAAATCTGTTTTAAGGCATCTATAAAATGAATATCTTTCTCAGCATATTGACTTAACATATCTTTATTTTAATTATTTCAAAATATCATTGCTGAAGACCAAACTATATAAGTATAAGTCAAAACATCGGATATATTAGCGGTACTTTTACAAACACAATAATTCTTTCTAGCCGTAGAAGCAAGTAAAGTCGACAGCAAACTGTTGTCTGCCTTTTATTTTTCGTATAGGCGCTCCTTGCCAAGAGTTCCAAGTCGTGGTTGTTTCGTGGCCCGCCAACTCAGCCGTATCGGCGGGACTGGTTAAACTCAACTCTGATACGTTTAATATAGTGTCTACTGCATGCAAAACTTAAATAATGCCCATAGAAAACTTGTTTCGTACTAGTTGCGGGGTACACCGCTCCCAACTAACTTTCCTGTTTGCTTTCAACCGTACGTACTTTATTCTTTCCTTTTAAATGCGACGCTTTGCATGTCGGTTACAATCGTAGACGGTTCGTGTTTTAAGAGTAAACCTTTTGGGACGTTTTCAAATAGAGGCTTATTGCCTCCAAACGTGGGATTGTTCTTTTAACGTCCTGCCCGCGGGGAATGCTTCTGTACCCCATTGTTTAGTTGGTAATATTGTAATACTCGTAAACTCACACGAAAAATAGCCTTCCTAAAAGGCAATAAGCATAAATACAGCTCTGTAAAGTTGGTTTGTAAAGAGCTTCGCGATATTCAAAGCAGGACTAGGGGCCTTAATGATATTCATGAATGCTTAAGCAACGCTTTCTCAAACATTGTTTATATTTGTAAGTTACCAAACAATGACACTAACTTAAATTCTAAATGTAAAGACGGGTGTTATCTTCGTTTGATGGCGGACATAAACAATAGATACGCTTTATTACTTCACCGCAATTTCGTATTAAATTTCAAAGTTTTGAAGTCTCCGTTTTAATTAAAACTGACGGTAGATTATATGGATATATATCAACTTGCAGAGAGATACAATCCTAACTAGTAGAGATGCACTTAAATTTGGCGCTAACGAGATATCTCAACTGTCTAGTGTTGCATCTTGAAGATCGGAAACTTTGCAACTTTAGGCAAACAAGTCTCTGTCAAAGGCACCTTAACAAATTTATGTTCTTTGTGAGGAGGGTAAATAAATGGCTTAAATATGAAACACATATATCCAAAGGGGTAATAAAAGCATTAACGTGTTACATTAAGTCGACATGATGTGAAGACCAGTGAACGGACGCAAAAGGGAATCCATTAAAATCATAGATTTACTCAATATGTCGTTTCAGTGTCCTAAATTCTTTAAAGGATTCTGAATTATGACGAACTGAAAGACTTTATTTAGATAGGGCTTTGATCAAGAGCACCATATAAACTGACAATGAAGTAAATGTTGATGGGGATATAAGTTGTACGTGTGGACTCAACATCGCTATTTTTAGGTCGCATGAGGAATCAGCTGGTATGAATATCATATCTAAGAAAACTGAACACGGACGGTTCTTAAAATAAGGTGTAAAGTCTATCTACTAATTGTAAAGTCAGCTATCACCAATAAATTAGTTTTGGAAGTATTTTAAGGATAGCATTTATGTTATATTTATGACGCATGAATAATGTTCAATAGACTTGACTATTAAGAAACAATATACTATTTCATTAATAGCAAACGTTTAACTTGGAAAATTATCATTTTTCGTTATACAATTGGTATAAATCCACTTAAAATTCCTGTAAAAATAGCGAAAAGACAACAAAAATATTTTAGGATTGTTCAATTCGTTTCGTGAAGCGTTCAATATCTGGAACACGGCTCCATACATATGAACGGGCAGAAACGTGATAAATTCGTTGAATAGTCGAGGGAATGACACGGTGATCCCCGTTCATATTTCACAATATCCCAACGACGAGCTCGTGTTGTTTTAACACGGATAACGTTGTGTACATCCACATGTTTTATCTTGGATCTTTGCTTTTTTGAGGCTAACAACCTTTGAGTCAATTTATAGGGATTAAAAAAATAAAACGCAATAGTATTAAAGTGACAAAGATATGCTGATCTTATCTGTAATATAATGTTTAAATGCATTAATTATTACATATAATATTGTGGCTGGTTTTAAAGTAGAATGTATAACCAACTCTAATTTTCCATATGAGTCGAAGTCGGTTAAGGTTGATTAGGATAGTGGACAGCAGTACTCTCCTGGGAACTTCATAACACTAACTGCCATTATCAATCCACCCGACAAGTGTGGAAAGTCTTTGTCCAGCATCGAACGCTGATAACTTGGTTGATGATGATGACTATACATATTAGAAAACCAGTTTCCCTAAACTTAAAATAGATTAACTAAACTTGTACTAATCTAAAATCCTAACATATTTCAATGGGACAGAGTCGCAAGGTCCTCAAAACAAATTGGCTATTCAACTTGATATTTGCCAAAATTCCATTGGACCCAAAACCCTTTGGGACAATTTTGACAAATAGTTGGACTAATAAATTTTCATTGAAACCCCCCCGATAACTTTTCCGTCGGCCGTCGAAATTGGGACATTTCACTGAGTAACAGTTAACTTAATTAAGAGTTCAATTAGTCTTGACTTAAGTATGATTATAACTTCTTAAGATGTTATGAGTTCCCTTTGACTATATCTTTAAATATATCAAAAGTCTTAAGAAATTTTAATGAAACTTCAAATCCTTTTGGTACACGTGGAGGCTTTTAGAAGTTGAATTTTGAATGAACTTCACGCTTGTTAATAATTATATACAGGGTTTGAAAATTTTAATTAAAATCGATGATAAAATTAAAATGACTGAAACGACACAGTCAAGTTAGACTTGAACTAAATATTAAGAAGCAATATAATATAAGAATAATAAAATTAAACCTTGCCTCCCAATTTTACGAAGATATATGTGATCTATATAATTAAAGATGGTAGGAAACCGAAAATAGAGGTTACATTGGCCTTCTATAAATGATAATTGTTGCAAAAAATCAAGCACATTTCATGAGGGCATGAATGCGTGCAATGTCTGAATAAGTTCAAGGTGCAATTATAATATTTTGCATTATTAAAGCTATTTAGTAGTTAATATATTCTTTCGCATGTTCGAGATCATATCATGCTATAGCGTTATTTTTTCTTGCCAACATTGCTCGCCCATTATTAGGAGATTCAATCTTGTAGCGTGTGTGTAGTGTTTTAAGTTCACCTCATTTATGTGTTACCTTGACGCTGTAATTAACTGAGTGAATTTCGAATTCAGTTTCAGTACTAAACATTCGTATATTGCAAATTTAACGAGCGTTTTTATTTTTCAATTTTACTCTGGTATAAATTGTAACATAAAATTAAATAAAATGTTCCAACTGGAATGGATTTTAAATGTTAATGTTTTAAATCAAGTATATTTTTGGCTATTGAAGGAAATCAGTATGCTATTGCAGACGAAACTGTTTGTTAGTACAAATAAATAGTTATCCATTGAATAAATTATACATTACAAGTCATTAGGTTGCGTTTTATATGCGTACCATTTGTATTTGCTAAATAAATAGTAGCTAAATAATATATGTAACGGTATTCATTATGGTTTACAATTTGAATCAAATGAAATAACAGCTATGTATGAAAATGGCATACCTAATAATAAATTGATTTTAATAAATCGATTAGCAATGTAAAGAAATAACACATCAAAAGTTAAAAACAATTTCCAAGTGAAAACCACGAGCATCGAACAAACTCAATTAAAAACATCAATTGAAAAGTCCCAACTATTCGCTTGAACTTAAATCCCCGTTCATGAACTATGCGATCTGCAGTAAGGCAACTTTATCAAAGTTTCATATTAAAAGGTGCAGCGGTTTCGATGGTGGAAACTTTTTATTTCACGTAGTAAAAAATTGACAAAGTAATTTATAATACGAACGATTATTTAAAATAAAAACCTAACCAGAAATAAAAAATATCAGTGCCGTGCTATCTGAATAGTACTGTTCCATCCATCAATCACCCAAACAAAATTCGCTATTGGATATAGGCTTCCACAAGGGGGATAATACCATAATCACTAGGCACAGGCAGGCGTATTGGCGATCACCATCGATATGCTTACCAGGAGTGTTTGTAGTTTAATCAGCCAAAGTTTAAGACTCAGCAAAATAAGGGGTGATGAGAATATATTTTTATCTCGTTAGTACGCGTGAAGATTGTATATTATTATTACACATATAAATATTAATATAACCAGCACATTGTACCAACATAATGATCACATTCTTTCTGATGGCACTCTAGAAATCCCAATTTCTAATAATATTTAGTTGCCAGGCAAAGCGACTTAGCATTAAGTTATTTCATTCAATTAGCTAAGTTATTTAGTTTATTTTAATATACCATAAAATATTTTAAATTTGAAAATAATAAGGTGCGTTACCTCAAAGCCGTTAATATTTCTCTAGCAATGTCTAACAATCTCAATGTTTAACAGTCCGGAGATCCCACAAGTAGTTTATTGAAGCTTCTGAATTTTTGAAAATTAACTACTCAATCTTTGTAATGCTTGAAAATATTATCTCAATTCTTTTTCACTTCATGTAATATTAAATAGTTTTAACATTTTAATTATATGCTCAATTCTCAATTTAAGGATACCTTGGATTTTATTCTTTAACTCGACGTAAATCAAAAATATTTAAACCCATTTTCAATTCTCATAATGCCATTGGTAAATTTGCATATATGCTCGATATGGTCGCTTCCAGCTAAAAAAATTGAGGAAACATTTTAACTATGCTTATAATTCCATTCAATTGTTATCTAGGTATTATTAAAACAATCGTTAATAGACGAAGCTAGGGTGCTTGGCTAACCATATAGCAATCTATATGGTAAAATGCTTTCAATATATTTTCTTAGTTTGGACAAAAAATTGTGTTGTTATTGTTTTATAGGGTATTATATATTAGCTGTAGGATAAATCACCTCGTTTCGTTGTCGGATCTGTCTCGTTTCATGTCGGTGCGTGGCTCTGCCGTGACATTTCGCATCAAAGTCATTTGTCACGCGTATCTCAATCTTATCGTTGTCGGAGTGCGTTTTAATAGCGTGAAGTTTGTGCGGACTACTTGTGTAATGCGCATCGTCGTGATGCCTTTTAGATTAACTTGAGGTTGTATATAATGTTTTATGTAGTTTCATTTGGCTTGGTTAACGGTTATAGTTTAAGTAACTACTTGGCCTAGATTCATCATCATATGGTTAACGATTTATGAGAAAATCGTTATAAAAAGCAATAGCAGAATATTGAAAAAAAAAATATTAGGGGAGGTTCCAGTTTTCTTGAGTAATATTCTATTTCAGAATGCATGTGTGAAATATCATCATTTTTTTATAGAATTGATATATGTTATGCTCGAGACTCGTCTATAATGACAGGGAAATTGACCAACTGTACCACGGTAGTCAGACGTATGGATATTGGGTTTTATTTCAAGTTTTTCTTCTCTTGCATAGATGTTGTCTGCATATTATATCTTTTAGTCGTCTATTACCTAAAGGCAAAAAGAAAGGAGTGGTTATTCAATTATATTTTCATCCCATCACCATACGAATAATATATACATACATACACACATACATATCATCACGCCATATCCCTTGCAGGGTAGGCAGAGAGAACAGAGTGCCAGAGAACTCTATCTCTGCATACTTCACTCGCTTCCTCAACATTCATAATTCTCTTCATACACGCCGGTTTTGGAGACTCTTGACCCCACCTTCCTTCAGTATATGACCGATCTGTTCTAGGTAGGTTAGTCTCGGTCTCCCTCGGTACCTACATCCTTCCACTTTCGCATTGTATATCTTATTAACCAGACGTTCGTTCAGCATGATATATTGTAATTCAATTTACATCTTTTAGAAATGTTTTACGGTAAGCAGCGTCCTGGCTATACTATTAATATTGCTAAGGTCTATAAATAAGCGTTACCATTAACCATCAGCTGGACTGCTTCATCATCAACCATTATAGGCACTAAGTACCATCAGCAAAAAATTAGCATGCCTTAACGCTTATAGACTTAACGCTCGCTTTAAAGTAGTGATTATAACCTAAAAATGGAAACTAATTGAACATTAATTCTGTGACGTTTAGAATTTGTAGTAATATTATTTCAAATATTTCCAAACGTAATTTGTATTCAATTTTATTTTTGAATTCAGGAAAACCTTTTTTTATTTCAAGTCGAGAATAATTGCTGACGTATTGTCGGTCTTACTCGCTGCAGTCAACAGGATATCTGAACACGGAAGATTGTTTCATGGACGATGCTAAAAACATAATTACATTTTAACTGTCTAAGTAATAAGTTTCACCTAGTTTGGGATGTTTTTTTTAATGTTGGGCTGAACCATTTAGATTGACAGGAAGATTTAGAGATATAGGTTTTTAACCGTTGTGAAGGCACACAGATTACATACATGACAATCAAAACAGGAAATCGTCACTTGTACCACTATACCTTCAGTTATATGGACAAAATTCAGTAGGATAACAATGGCATAGGCCCTTAGAAAAATTTAATAAAAGAAATCTTGGCTCGATATATGTATACTTCACATTTGTGATAACCCATAAAAATAGATGTAAAAATAAATATATAACATAATATATATCATATCCTATCATCTGTATCCTATCTAATATCAAATGAAGCATCAGAAGATACTAACAATAATAAGTCCTTAAAGGTTTACGTAATATTTTTACCTGTTTTACAAAATATACCTAATCTTCAGGCTCATAATTCTAAAATAAACGAAAACAATGAATAATTATATAATTCAGATTACATTCAAAGGCATAAATTTCTTATAATGAACTCAATGCAAACTTAAACAGAACGTAACAACAAATGCCACGAACAACAATTTCCAAGTTAAAACACTGGAGTAATCTTAGCTACAGTACTTTAAGTACTATTCAGAAGAACTTTTCCAATGTTCTCATTTTATGATGTAGAATTTGCCAAGTAGTCACACCTATAGGTATACTGAATAATACAATAATAGCTCTATTACAAATTAAAGAAGTTTGATCATATAAGATTTCGTATCTGCATATAAAAAATATATGTATTTTTTCATAATACCAGATTATCTTATGTACCAGTTTGACGGATTAACAATTCAAAATCACCTTCCTTTTTGATTTGACTTAAATATAGTTGTCACCGTCACGATCTTCGTCATCATACTGCTTATATTTCAATTACTTATGGTGACGCAATATATAATCTGCCTCTATCGCAAATATGCAAAAATTTTGGCAATAGTTTTATAATCGACCACTTGTCTGACATCAACCCTCCTTCGGAATATAATTTTTGATCAAACGGCATCAGATGGAGTTGATATAAGTCTATGTTAAGCTCTTGGTTGGTTTTTAGGAGACCCATAAACAATGTAAGGGCTAGTAGTATTTGTAGCTTGTGACAGCTACAAATACTATTAAATTTAGTAATATACGAATAAAGGTTAATCAGATAACATCACTAAGAAAAACAAAATTCAAAATAAAACCTATTCCAAACATTATACAACCCATACATTATATAATGATATTACATATAATTATAATTACAAAATTATTAATAAAGAATTGGTTTTATATCAAAAAATATAATTACTTATTAATCATTGGTTATATTAGGTAATTATTCGTTATTTTGAAACTAACGCTAATGATTATTAGTACATAATGAATATACAAGTAATAATTAATCATTAGATTTGAAATTAATAATTTCTTAACAATTTTTTTTACGTTTCATAAGTAAGAGATTTAACAACTATAAAATAATTCATCCTTCGTTTTGTGAAAGTGAAAGAAAAGTGGAAATAAAACTTCATATCTATGTCTCACCAGCATGGTATAATAAATATAATAAGTGAATTTCCATTCTATTATTATATATTGGCAGAAGCTTAAGACGAGCAGTGGGATATATATCAACTGGAATGAGATGATGAAATAATTCATTCAATATATCTTCTTAAAATATTGCTTAAAAGTTTTAATTATTAACGGTCGCCTCTGCTAAATAAATATATTTAAAACAATGTTGTAGCACTCATTTAAAGTATACAACCAAGAAGTTGGTAAACGCTAGATGTTATTTCAAAGAAAATGCATATGTTAAGTTAAACGCCAAGTTAGTATGCACTCCACTCCTATTGTTTTAATGGCAACAAATTTTCTTTCATCTTTGCCAAACTCTACAATGGAACTTTAAGATGTTTAAAAACACATTCGTATCTTCCCGTCTACAATATCTTTGCCGTATTGTCTTACTACTTGAAAATAATTGAGATACTTTTTTTTTGTATTATATTGTTTCTGTAACAAGATTAATGTTTTGTTAGAGAAGTATTGTATTATTAACACACTGCTGGTATCTAAAGTTCGATTTTCATGCAGACAATATATTTGTATATCATACATACATACCATCACGCCATGTCCTGGCAGGAGGCATGGCATTGCAGGGTGGCAGAGAGAACAGAGTGCCAGAGAACTTCACTCGCTTCCTCAACATTCATAATTCTCTTCATACACGCTCGCCGGTTTCGGAGACTCTTGACTCCACCTTCCTTCAGTACATGACCGATCTGGTCTAGGTAGGTGAGTCTCGGTCTCCCCCGGTACCGACATCCTTTCTCCTTTCGCATTATATATCTTCTTAACCAGACGTTCGTTCGGCAGCAGGACGTATTTGTATATCTATAATCGATAAATACTTTTTTTGAATACAAATTTAAAAGAAAGAAAAACGTCTTTGGTTATTGTATTCTTCTGGTTTTCAATGATGTAAGAATTTAGTCCTTGATACCAAGTGCTATCTTTGTTTAAAACATATGACATAAAATTATTTTTAAAGGATTCTATCGCGTATTTTTATTTGTATTATATTTTCGTGATATGTCATTTGCTAAAATTTATATTGGATTTATTAATTTTAAATTAATAAATCATACTGACCATAAATTTTATGTTTAATAATAATTGACCAATTTTTTTATATAGATTTTCTTTTTCTACTCGCTATTAGTTTGTAACAAAATGTGGGTCATAATTTAATAACTAATATTGTAATCGAATAGATAAAAATTACTCCTAATAACGATGACTTGTTCAACGCGAAAGTACTTTAGTTCTCCCGTAACCATGAACACAAAAAATATTCAAAATATCGACAAAGTAAAAATCAAATATAAACGCGATAAAATCTGTAAAAATAGTTTAATATCATATGTGTAATATTCGCGTAAATATTGAAAATGATTATAGAAAAACATATATAATTGACTAAAGTGACATGGTATCAAATATCCCATCAAAATATATGATGGATTGTCTGACGGTAGATTTCAGTTATGCATACATATGCATTGTTCTGCAACTATCGACGCGTGATTAGATTTTAAATTTTTATTTGACCTTAAAAGAACCTCAGTAAGACATGCGTAATATTCTATATTAATAAGAGACAATATTTTATCATCATCATCATTTTTCTGCTCTTACACCAATTATTTGGTGATCGACGCTATATGTGCTCGTATTGCATCGTGGATGTCGGCAATAGTTTTATGACCGATCACTTGCCTGATATCAACCCTCCTTGGGAATATAATTCGAGACCAACGGCATCAGGTGATGTTGGCCCAGGTCGATATAAAGCTTTTAATCGTAGCAAAGTAAGAGTTGGTAGTATTCGTAGCTGCTACCACACAGCGAAAACCGATCAAGATCGCCGACAAACCGATATTTTATCATAAAATAAAAAGTACTCTAAAAATAAATAAACTTATAAATGCTATAATATTTTGATTTATTTCAAATTTTGTAATATTACAAGCAATATTTAGTCTTTTTGTACAGCAATGGAGTAGGAATCAAATACGCCAGTGCCTATATTACTCGTGGGTGACTTAAAATTGGAACGAACGCGACGGATATGATATGTATACATATAACTTCTATGACCTGGAAAGAAATCTCGAAATATAACCCGTCTGACCAGCGTGATATTGAGGTCTAGGGTTGAGAGCCCTCAGCGCTCACCCACAGTCCGGGTAAAGTTGTCATAGCCATCTGACGCTAACAACTAAGTCACACAAAAAAAAAACATGATATTGAGGTCATATTCACTCCTACTGTGAAGCAGGATAGACCTCAATAGTGGAACATATATATGCTGTAAATGAAGAGCTTTAGTCCTTAGCGCGTGTGTAAATTTAGTCCGTCAATTTGATCATTATAAAGTCCCCCTTATCCTACCAAAAAATGACAATCAATCAATCATGACAGCTCGTTTTGTATGCATAGATTATTTCACACTTTGTTTATCTAATGATTCCAAAACATTTGGGCATTTTCCACAAGTTTTGATCAACACAAGTCAATATAAGATTCAATAAACACTGTAGAGGCATAAAAAGCTATTGTCTGACATTCTGTCCGCGTCCCCATGTTGGTACGTGACCGGTACGCTAATGGCATACAGATGACATACAGATGGTCGTAATTACACATGTATTATGCCTATGTGCTGTGTAGCGCCGTGAGTAACGTGAGTTGGTTTAAATGTGTGTTTTTTTTGTTGGTTGATGAGGAATGATTGCAGAAAGAACATTAAATTTATGTATGATTGTCATATAACGGTGGTACCTATATAGGTGTACCGTAAAAGGCCAGTATTGTACATTTCCGCGTTACCTACAGAATTACATAGAACAAATTACTTTATATATATTATAAAGTGGTATTTAATAGAGATTTTGTAACGGCATATTGTTATATTTTTCTCTGACAATAACTAATAAAATATTCAGTAGAATTTTGTTAAGTTTTTTTTTAAACTATGTATGTTTTTGGTATCAAATAGATACTACGGGCTTATCAGAAGTTATGATATATATTATTTTTAATGAAGTTAAATAATTGCCTCTTTATCTCAATAGGCAATAGTTTGTTAGTAATGCAGAGATTTATACCAGTAGCTTCCATTTACTCTGTAATTAAATGCATTAAAAATTAAGAAAAATATAATTCGGATATCTATTTATTCATTGTCAAGCCATTACTGGTTTAACAGTGGTCGTGACTCAATCTCTTAAAATGAAATTTAATTATATCACGTCTGGTCTTAAAATGTGGGCTGAACTTACAAGTCATTAAATTATATTTTTGAAAATAATTTAGTTGACGGTTATTTTATCCTTACATATTTAGCTAGTAATAACTTAATTATGTACATATAAAAAGCGAATGGCGCTTTATATACAAATTCTATTACAGCGTTGACATACGACAATTACATTAAATGAAATAATATATTTTACGACCAACCGCAATATATATAGTAATAAAGTTTTAATTTAGACTATGTCCTTCTTTATATGATGTTGTGACTTAAATAATATATCCACTTTGATTAGATATATAATATAATTTATTCAAAAGATATACTAAGATTGAGACCACAAGATTGTCTGCAAAGCTATTATTATTGTAATCTGAACTTTATTAGCCTTATATCAAGATTTAAATTTAGATATTCAATATATTCTTGTCTAAAGCACTATCAGTCCTAAGATTGTCACAAACCTAATAGGTATAATACGATATATAATAGAGGTTTCCTATCTACGTTAATACTCTGTGACGGTGTTTGAAGCCAAGCATTCGCTTGCGTTGTGGAATACATTATATTCAGGAAATCACGATCCGTACTAAGATCCAATTTATCTTCGAAAATCATAAATTTCTGTGTAATGACGTTTGGCATCCGCCATTTTGGTGTTAAGGATTTGTAAGTACCTATTAGGGATAAGCACCTGTTTTTGTGAACATTAAGGTTGTTTTATAAATATTTTGCTACTTAAAACCAATGAAATAAATTATGACAATTATTCTTAAGTCGTGCAAATGATTATCCATTTTGGGAATTGAACCCAAGACTCTACATGATAGTTACTCCCACCACGCCATCTATGAAGGCTATTAAATTGTCTATTATAATATACTCTGTTAATATTAGCTTTCTGTGTGGTAGCGGCTACGAATACTACCAACCCTCACGACTTGTTAGTGCCCCAACAGATGGCAAAAGCTTGACATTGGTTTTGGTCAACTCCATGTGATGCTGTCTCAACAATTACATTTCCAGGTAGGGTTTACATCAGACAGACGGCCGGTTATAAAACTATTGCCAGAAGAAGATTACATATGCATCGACCCCAAGTAATTGGGATAAGATAAGCTGGATGATGATGATTGCTAAAGTCTTCAAACAGCAATTCTCACCTACAATCAATTGTCTGACTTTTTATCTACCAACATATACAATATAAACTCCCAACTGCGAAGAAACAGAAACTTTATATGTTATACATAAATGAGCGCTCAATTAATTTTAATGTAACACTCAAGTATTATAATGCTGTATTATAAAATGAAATTAATAACTTAACATTTTTTTTTGCTGACGGTAGATACATAACGCTTCGAGTTATACACGCGTTTTTAATGTTAACAAAGCCTTCTAATCGAATTTGTTACTATAAATAATGATTTTTTAATCTATATAAACTTGTATTTTTATATATTAATATACCTTGTAGAGACAGGCTAATAATAAAATACTTTCCCGTAGAAGTTTTACTTTTTTATTGGTAGGTAACGAATGGCGCAATATTTAGTGGTAGCTGCCACTTAGAAATATTAGTGGCACATTCAGTTGGTTACCTGCTATAAGTTTGATTTTCGGTGCTTATTCGGCTCTCTCCTACCATAAGGTTAACTTTGGGTAGTTATTCGAATCTCTCACTCACTTAATGAATTTGTGAAATGAAGTTGTAGTAATACTAAAGACCGACGCATCTATAGAATTTATCACCACTAGTAGAATCATAAAAACTAACTGAACAATCATCAGTAGAACAGATGGCAGTCATCATTCTCCTACTCTTATCCTAATTATTTGGGGTCGATACAGTATGTACTCTTCTTTCATAGTACATATTGTAAATGTTATTAGCAATAGTTTTATGACCGACCGCCTGCCAGACGTCCAACCCTACTTAGGAATGTAATTGTTGACCAAATGGCATCAGGTCGTTATAAGTATTCGGTAGTACGCCAGTTTTCCTCTAAATTTATAACGCAACGATTATGATTTTCTCTCTTTAGAAAGGCCAAGTACAATTTTGGACGTCGAAGGTCTGATGCTTGAATTGGATAATAAAAAAAAACAATTGCATTTATAAATAAATAACAAAAGCCAGTAGGCGAAGTGTGGAGTTATATCGGCATAAACAAGCGGACAAGGTCACGCATGACCGTAGTTAATGGTTTATTTTATAACTATCATGGTTATAATCATTTACCGTTTGTATAATGTTTGAGATACGATTTATGTATGGTTCACAAATAATTTACAAAAAATATTTTTTTTTATATTTAAGTTATAAATTAAAAGTTTGTTTAATTAATTTATAAATTTATATTCATTATATTGAATTAATAAAAATAATAATAGAATTAATTAAATGTTCTTTTTTTTAATGCTAATACAGTGGGTATTTAATGTTTCACCACTCCTTCCTTTCCCTCTGGTCGTAACAGACGACAAAGTAACCTAATAATACCATTGCAAGAAAGAGCACCACCGGTGTTTCTTTAACCGGATTTTACATCTTCCATGGGGAAGTGAGAGGATAATACATTGATCCCTATAATTAATATGGATATTCGTTGAATAGTAATCGAATCCGCGCCACTTCACGCCGAAGGTTATTACTTAAACTACCAACACAACTGTGTAGTCAAGTATTGCGTAAACTTTAGCAGAGAATGCGCTTAATATGTATTTATTCATTGGCTTCAAATGACGTAGCAATATAGTACTAATTATTGTGTTGATAAGGTTTTAAATAGCGTATACAGCTTCGTTAAAATATCAGCTGATATAGTTTAAAATGTAAGTGTTGAAGGAAACTGTTTTGATTTAAATAATTTTATATCCTGCAGCTGTTTTTATGGACAATTATATTGATACAATGAACATTTATTATGATAAATTAAAAACATTGCAAAAAAAAAAAAATCAAAAAAGAAAAAATCGCTACGCAAATTTTTGTTTAAGCGTTAATTTTTATGTTGAAAAAAAAAAATATGGCATCATTTCCTCGAAGCAGTTAGTACGGCTTTTTTGTTCGATTCCATACTATTACTACTGACATAACTGACATCCGTCAACAATTTTATATTTTGTGTTTGTGAATAAAATTTATTAGAAAATTAGTGTATTTTAAAGATTTTCGTTATTATAACTACTGAAATTGTGTTTTGAAGATGCTGCGATCACCTACATACAATTTACGCACTGGTAGCCAGAGCACTATTAAAGAAAATGATACGATCAGATGTAGTGGCTGTTCACTCATATATGATTTAAAATATGCAAATATTTCTAAAAAGCGTTATAATTTAATGACTAATAATCAGAAACAATCGTGGAAATGTTGTAGTTGCCTAAATACCTCTGAGCCTAGATCAGTGATTGCTTCCAATAATTCGAGTAATTCTTTTATAAATAAACAAGATCAAGGTAACGTTACAATACACACTTCGGGAGGTTCTTTCTCTGATATTACGCAAGATTTTACTTTGAAGAGTCAGTTAGTATCCCACGAAGTGCTGCGCGATATAATAAGAAGTGAGATGAAAGTGGCAGTCAAATCGACAATTAATGAGCTTGTTACTGATCATCTTGTCAATATAAATGAAAAAATTACATGTTTTGAGGAATCTTTATCTTTCAACAACACTCTGATTGATGATATGAATAAGAAATTCGAAGAAAAGATTTGTATTATAAATAAATTAGAAAAAGAAAACAGTGAGTTACGGTCCAATGTTATTGAATTATCAGCAAGGCTTAGCTTAGTGGAACAATATATGCGTGAATGCAATGTCGAAATAAATGGTATACCTGAACAGAGATCCGAAAATCTTCTTAATATTATGTCACAACTTGGAGAAACAGTAAAATATGCAATTCCTAATACAGATATACAACACGTCACCAGGGTAGCAAAAATAAACAAAGAAAGTAACTGTCCAAGAGCAGTGGTATTAAAATTACGCAACCGTGCTGTACGTGATAACCTTCTGGCTGCGGTCACTAAATTTAATAAACAACACAAAGATGACAAGCTTTCTTCACGTCATTTAGGTATAGGCAGCAAGCGCGAATTAATCTATGTATCTGAACACTTAAGCCCTCAAAACAAACACCTTCATGCAGCAACGAGGCAAAAGGCTAAATTAACAGGCTATAAATTTGTTTGGGTTCGTGATGGTCGCATTTTTGCAAAAAAGAAGGAAACGAGCAAAGCTATACATATACGCTCTTTTGAAAGTCTATCACTACTCAACTAAGCTGTCACTATCATAACTGACTGATCACTTGAAATGATTTCAAGAATTAATAGTAAAATTCAATTTTCTAAATATTTTCTATCAAAACCTTCGAGGTATACGCACTAAGACATGTGATGTGTATAACAATGTAATTCAAAGTAACTACAACGTCATTACCTTCTGTGAAACTTGGCTGAATTCGAACATTACAGACGCTGAAATTATTGATGATAGATACACAGTTTTTCGCAGGGATCGTGATCTAACCCTGACTTCAAAATCAGATGGAGGTGGCGTTTTGGTCGCCGTGTCACGTTTAATTCCTTCATGTAGAATGTACGCCTGGGAAAGTGACTGTGAAGACATTTGGGTAACCTTAGATGTAGTTCAAGATAATATTCGTAGAAAAATCGCAATTTGCGTCGTATACTTACCACCTCCTGTGAAAATTGAAGCCCTTAATATATTTTTAGATAGTGTAAGCAACGTAATTAACTTAGTAGATAATATTATTATTATAGGAGATTTTAACTTGAGTTTTATCAATTGGAACAGAGATGTGAATATGCAATATATGTCTCCTAGTATTAATTCCACGAATAATTATAATAGTCGATTAGGATTTTCACTCACTGATTTCATAGCTTTATCTGCACTGGAACAGTGTAATTGTATTGCAAATTGTGATGGTAAAATATTAGACTTAACATTGAGTAACATTAACTGTAAAGTCATATCAGCTGAACCAGTTAGTAAAATAGATCCGTATCATCCTCCCTTTGAAATAACTCTGAATTTGACGCCTATCATTAATTTAAGTAGTAAACCTCGAGTTGATCACAATTTTTATAAGGCGGATTACAACGTAATTACTAGTGTACTCAATAACTTAGACTGGTCTGAAAACTTTAATAATTGTCAAAATGTTAATGATATGGTTTCAATTTTCTATAGCCATATCAGGTCAGTTATTAACGAGTATGTACCCAAGCGTCAGTCTAGACATAATCGTTATCCTATTTGGTACACTCGTGAATTAATTAATATTTTAAAGGTTAAAAATAAGTTGAGACATAAATTTCATAAATTTAAAAACCCGAGGGATAAACTAGAATATGATAATATAAAAAAAGTATGTGACAAACTTCAACGTAATTGTTATAAAAGATATATGAATACAATAGAAAGCAACCTCAATAAAAATCCTAAGTTATTCTGGAACTTTATAAAGCATAAAAAATCATCTTCTACCTTTTTACCTTCAATAATGCATAGCAGTAATGAAAACTACTCAGGAAACTGCACCGATATTGCAAATCTTTTTGCATCTCACTTCAGTGATATATATAAAAACACTGGTAACTCTAGACCTTCTACTATAATTGATAATGTATCAACGTGTGATAAATTAGCTTACTTAAATTTCAGTGAAAAAGGCATTCTCTCTCATTTGGAGAGACTGAATCCGAACAAAGGAACAGGTCCAGATGGCATTCCACCTTTTTTCATAAAAAAATGTGCATCATCACTTGCAAAGCCTCTTAATGCAATTTTCAATAAATCTTTTGAAACAGGTGTATTTCCTATTGAGTGGAAACGTGCACGTATTGTTCCAATCTTAAAGAAAGGCGACAACAGTAATGTTAAAAATTACAGACCTATATCTGTTTTATCTTCTTTCTGCAAAGTTTTTGAAAGCATTGTTTGTGCTGTAATAACAAAATACACAAAATCCCATATAAGGACAGAACAACATGGTTTTCAAGAGAATAAATCAATCATAACTAACCTTGTTCCCTACATATCTCTTGTAATAGATGGCATGGATAACAACATACAAATGGACTCTATATATACAGATTTTGCTAGCGCTTTTGATCTCGTAGATCACAAAATTTTGATTAAAAAGCTACATAACCAATATGGAATCTGCAGTAATGTGTTGAGCTGGTTTAGATCATATTTAAAAAACCGTGAACAGACTGTAGTTGTCGGTGGCTATGAATCAAAGAGCTATATTGCTTATTCTGGTGTTCCTCAAGGCTCACATTTAGGACCGATATTATTTCTTCTATTCATCAACGATATTATCGATCAGGTACATCATTGTCACTGCTTTCTGTTCGCAGATGATATGAAATTGCTACGACAAATTAAATCACCTTTAGATGTAGAATTAATGCAAGCTGATTTAGATCGAATTTATAAATGGTGTTGCACTAATAAAATGAAGCTTAATGCCACAAAATGTAAGCATATACAATTCACTAAAAAAAGAAAGGTCTTAGATACTAATTTTTATATCAACAATGAAAGCATCAGTGTCGTTACTGAAATTCGTGATTTAGGTATAATTCTTGATTCTAAATTAAAATTTATTCCACAATATAATAACATGATCCAAAAAGCTGCTAAAATGTTAGGTTTCATCAAGCGCAATACGAAAGACTTTAAGCACAATGCATCTAAAATACTTTTATTTAATACGTTAGTAAGAAGTGTACTTGAATTCGGAAGCGTTATTTGGAATCCCAATTATACAGTTCACTCGGACAGATTAGAATCTATACAAAGGTCGTTTACAAGATACTTAGCGTTTCATACTAATGGCATTAGATCCAGATGCTCTTATAGTGAAAGGCTATCTTTCTTTAAAATGTGCAACTTAAAACGACGCCGACGTATGTTAGATTTAATGTTTCTTCAGAATGTAATCAAATGCTCTTACACATGTCCAGACCTTCTTGACCGCATATCAATAAATGTTCCAAAGCTTAATTCTCGACAAAGGAATATTCCTTTTTTCTATATTCCTAGGTGTAAAACTAATCTTGGCATGAACTCTCCTATCTCAAGATTAATGTCTACTTATAATAATTGGTGGAAAATCTTAGGGCTTGATATTTTCCACGATCAGCCTACAAGATTTAAAAAAAAGTTACTTGATTCATAATTTTTTATTATTAGTACTATTGCTATATCTCTTATAGGTTCACTTCATTGGTTAGTTAGGAAATATGGTTATTTTATAATATTATGCATGTTTTACAAATTGTAGTAGCTAATTTTTACGCATTACTTACATCTTACTTATATTATAAATTATTTTTCTATATAACTAACTACATACTTATCTTAGATTTTACTTACCTTCTAATTATTTCTACTCGTTATTTTATTTATTAGATAATTAATTAATACTTTTCTTTTTATCTCTAACATTAATTTACGCATTGTAATATATTCCTAAATGTTGTGCACATCTGTAATTGATATAAACACTAGTTTTAAGGCACTGGAATGATCTTAGCATATGTTAGTGTTTATGTCGTAGATGAGCCTTATATAAATAAATAAATAAATAAATAAATAAATAAATTCCTTTTCAGTCTTATAATGTTTTTCTAGGAATACAATGTCTCATCATCAACTATAAACTATTTTAAAAAGTGACAACGGCGACGAAGTCGAAGTAATTAAAGCAGATAAAATAAATTTCATTCATTTGTCTAAATACAATACCTTCCACTAAAAAGTAATTTGTATCAATAAAAAAAAAATATCCTACTTGGAAATTGTACCGATGACAGTACGGGTTATCGTATTTTAAACTTTTATATAATATTATACAAGAAGATTCTCTACCCGTAGTAATATAGTAGGCTAACAGACTTCTATTCCAATTTAATTATAGTGGGCTGATTTTATGCCCATTATAGAGGACGTTCATGAGCGAATTGGGCCTTTTATGGGCTAAGAAATAGCATAATACCACTTGCAACTAAATAGAAAATTGTCAAATGCTAGTTAGTTTCATATAATTTTTTACTCAGACTTATCTTATTAGTGCTATAAAAGCGATACTAGCCTTACCTGAACTGCTACGATATTAATTTAAAACAAGTTTTACGTGACTCAAAGTCATTTAGTTGTTATTGGAGTTTTTGCTATTTTTTCTTTTTTTTTTGTATGACTTCTCTATTTTTAAACTCAAAAAACAGTTCAGTTGAAGTTAAAACTTTTAAATAATAAATTTAAGTTTGATAGAGGACTTGATTTATTTGAGACAGTTCTTTTTCTTTTTATTTTTATCGTATATATATATATTACAATGAAATCTAGTATTTTTGATAGGAAATTTAATAATTTAAAAAGGAAAATTAGCGTCTTTATAAAAATAAGAAGCACAAGATACGTAAACTCAAATAAGGCCTTAGAAAATGAACTAAAATGATTTAATGAAACTATTTAATATTATTTTGGTACTTAAAAAGTTACTCTATAATTATATTAATTAAACTTATATAAAATTAATTATATCTACAAAGGAGTTTGGTCTTATTTTTTTTTACTTTAGTGACAGAGGAGTAAGCAGCCCACTTGGTAAATAGTAATGGCCGCTCATGGACCATGCAATGGCCTAAATTGGCCCTAAATTTTGAGCTTCCAATGATAGATCAACTAAATAGCCTAGTAGCTTACTATTACTCGGATGATAGTATTCTGCAAGAGTCCGATATTACCCCAGACTAGCAGACCTTCAGAAGTATGACCTTACCGCTTTTATAGAGTTGTGGCATACTGATATAAACCATGTGCCAAGAATAATCTTAAACAAACAGCAAAATTTAACCATAAAAGCGCCATAAAATTAACAATTAATATTTAGTGAATTTATATTAAAAATATGGGTCGAAATTCTATAAATAATTCTAGAGCGAATAAATAAAATACCTCTCTATAATAACTATGATTCTTTGGACGTGAAATATCTTAATCCACTTATGATGAAAGTTGAAGAGTGTTCGAAATTCAAATTAATGAAATTTAGTATTTAACATGCTTGATTATTTATAAAAACTTAATTACGAGCGAAAAATTATTGTCACATATGGGATTCGAACCCACGTCTATTGGAAATCCGTTCCAATCATGCTACCACTTACACCAACGTGAACTGTTGTATGACAATCAATCTTCGCCTCGTATTATATTTTTGTCTTTAAGGGAGAGTGTCATCGTTTAATACATTTCTAACTGCAGTATTAAATCTGTACAATGTGTAAACAATGTCGGGTAGATGGCACACGTCTCCGGAAAGGATTGCCAATAAGTATGGGTTCGAATTGTGACAATCATTTTTCGCTCGTAATTGAGTTTTTATAAAGTGTTCGAAATGTCGTAAAACTATAAATTAATTACAACCGCGATTAAATCCTTAAAAACACTTACCATCAGGTGTACTGCTTGCTCCTTTGCCATCATAAGCAATAAAAAAAGACATTACTGAATAACTTTCACATATACATTTTTATCATAATAACATTTATTCAATGACCAAATCAAACTTCTATTGTACAAATAATGAATAATAACAATAATAAATCTCAAATCTAATATTGAGTACAACCTATCCATCAAGTTTCGCAAGTAATCATAGCATTTATATTATTGTGTTGTATCAATCTGCGTTCATCATTGTTCACTAAAGACTGACTTTTACTCAAGGTTATACGCAAAGGTTATACAGTACAAAATGCCATGGTATATGACATTTTAAAATATAAGAAATTATATCAAGGCAATTTTAAAATGTATTATAGATATACAAGGTTATTTAAGGTTTTATAATGCAATAGATATCATATTGTTCTAGTGAATAGAAATAATTCGCTAGTTTTTTTTTTATTTTATGTAAATGAAACTTCTTTAAGCATATTTTAAGAGGGGACAAATAATATTGTAACTTGTTAATGAATGGTAATTTTAATAATTAAATGAGATTTTATTTTTTTAAGTAGATTAAAACTTAAAAATCAGAATATTTATAATCATATAAGTGTGCCAATAAGTGGACATGAGACAGCAATACAAACATTGTGACGTCAACGTTGCAGTCATACTGATCTGTTTATGCCTTACATATATCATTGTGCTAGAAAGGGATAGAATATGCTCGATCCGAATATATTCTTCAAAATTTTGTCACATCTTCAATTATGTGTATTTCTATTATTATTACAGCACTTTTTTTTTCTTATATTTTTTTTTTCTTTATTA
This sequence comes from Lymantria monacha, assembly GCA_905163515.2. Lineage (NCBI taxonomy): Eukaryota > Metazoa > Arthropoda > Insecta > Lepidoptera > Erebidae > Lymantria > Lymantria monacha. The sequence goes on along the minus strand of LR991098.1, from coordinate 29,010,042 downwards.
GATCAGTAATCATTTTAGTAGTACCTCACCAAATCCCAATTATAGAGTCAATGCATTCATAGAATTATCTTCTCAACGCCGAAATTGGGATCAAAATGGAATTACACTTACATTTTATATGTAACTCGTGCTAAATTCTGTATGTGAATGAAAACCCAATTTCTTGGGTGACACTTAATTTCGTAAAACAAGAATGAATGAAAGTGAGCAGTTGAAAGATTTTATACATCCCTCGGCTGTATGAGTTAATAAGATAGCTAAAATTTACATTTGTTGGTTATAAAATGAATTATCCTTATTTCATGTTCGTTCCTATGTAGCGATACAGCTGTCACCCCTTACTTGCCTGTGGGATAGGTACCTAAAAAGTAGCTGAGAAATTACGAAAAGAATAGACCGCAGTACGAAAGCTCCTGGGAAAACTTTGCAACCGCAAAAAAACACAAGAGTATATGTCAGAGGGCGGTGAAGGATTGAATGATGATGATGAATAGTGATGAATCTTTGTTGATCACGTAACTGTGGATACGTATTTTGTTGTTTTCTTTTTGCTATGATACTACCACAACCACATCAGCAGTTGGAAGTGACAGAATGTATACCTAATCGTGTAGTGACTCCATTTTTTACCCGACAATATCATAAGAAATAAATAAATGACTCAAACAGAAAACAAAAATTTAAGAGAAGGAAAACTCAAAAGATTAGAATGCCATAGGTATCGATTCTTAGACCCTATAATGCAATTCAAATAAAAACGACTTTGGTAATGAACTATTTGTGTTCCTAGCTCCGAAATCTTTCATACTCTATGATTAAGTCCACGATTATGATTTGAGACTTTAGCATTCAGCGTCTATACAAATTTTGATTGAATATACATAAAAAACGGCAGATATTATAATTAAAATGTTTTAGGTGTTAAGTATTTGGAAGATTATCGTCGAGAGTTCCAAATTATTAGCAGAGCCTTTGATGTCTAGGTCGAGCATGATTGTGGCTATGTGTTCAAGAGTTTTTTAACTTATCAGCTAAGAAGATCACCACTGGGCCTAAGAGCTTCCTTAAATCATAAATCAGTTGGTAAGCAACTTAAAAATGGTATAAACTTACTTGTTAAACAATATACTCAAAAAACATTTCAAAGAAACAATGTGAAAAATATCTCATAGAACATTTGCATATAAATCGATGCAGAATTTCAATCCGATAAGATTGGGGCCACGAAACAAGCGGAACGTCAAAATAAAAAAATACAAAACTAAAACCATAACGTGTTGTTCAAATTTAAACAGTTTTACTAAATTATATTGATAAAACATTGATTATAATTTGCTGTTTGTTAAGTCCTAAATTGTAACAAGATTGTGAGGGTCATCCCCAATATTATACGACGGTCTAATTAATGCATTAGATATACTTTAAATAATCATTATTAGATCAAAAAAAAATCATTGAAGCTTCCTAAAGATTGTACTAGGAACTACAATGAAACTATTAACTTGCGTGTTTACGTGCCCCACTTAAAAACCGTAAAATTATTGTTAAAACATAAAAAATCGTACGTGATGTATCCGTAGCCACCTTGGCCTACAAGTTTCGCTTCGTTGTGTATAGTTACCGACAATACGGTTGAGAACTGCGGTTGCTGCTACCAGATTTGTTTGATAGGTTAAGTACTTATATCTTTATCTATATGTATTACATTTACTATTTTAGATTTGAAGCCTTTATTTAATTCAATAGGCTCAATCTCAGTTACATTTAGAATCTTAAAAAAATTCTTATTGTGTGATGTACCTTGTTTACAAAAACAGGTTAAACTAGTCAAAGTATCATAATTACTGTTCTCATGACAATTGCGACGATAACGCCAAGCTGTCTGATTAACGTGGCATAGAAGATTGATTTACTTTCTGTGGTAGTAAAAATTGCCCAGTAGTGGGGTATAAACAGGATGAAAATAAAATGAAAATGGAACCAACACAAAGAGAGGTAGTGGATATATGAATAGAGGATAAAAGTTATGAGAAAAGATTTTAGTGTGAATTTCGAATGCTTCAGTGAAGTAGACTAAAGAAAAGATGGATGAATTGTATGAAGAATGACATGGACAGAAAAAGAATGAAAATAGAGATGACAGCTGTGAAAATATTGTGAGAAAAAGGGAAAATATTGATTGATTCCAAGCAATCTGGATAAAACCATGATAATAACGATAAGAGGCGAAAAGTAGTGGAAATTATGAGTTTGTTTGCAAAGTGTAGCGACATAAGAATATCTTTCTTGGATATTAAAAATTATTTTAAGTATTCTTGCTGCATAAGTGCATGTAGCCATTCGGTAAGGATCAAAGCAAATTTTATAACGATTGTTTAGACAAGCAAATACGCTCATTGTTACACCGAATGCAATCTTGAACACGTACGCTCTTCGTGTAACCTTTAAATTCTCCAATTATACCTTCGAAATATACTGTTTATTCAATAATATTGAGACTGTTATGTTTTTATACATAACTATTTTTTTGTATTAACATACTAGTTTATTTAGATTTATAGACTAGTCGTTATATTAATAATTGCTTGTTTGAATTCACTTCTAACATCTACTGGTTTTAGAAAATCATTTAGTATTGCATTGTAAATTGTTCATTTGAAAAAATCGTAAAACTGTATAATTAATAACCTATTAAATAGTCTGTACATCAAAAATTATTGCCTGTTGGACGTCAAGCCTGCCTGTGAGTGTAACTGTTGACCATAGTTCATAGTCGTCTTTTACAATACCTACGAGCAATTTAAGGGTTGACATTATTCGTAGCCGCCACCGAACAGCAAAGCACTTTAATACGGTTGGATTAATAGAATATGTGTGATGATCATTATTTCAAAAGTTATGGATAACAATCTCATCAATTATGTTCCAAATTTTATTTAATAGTTTAATTTAAACAAGTATATAAAACGTCGAAGTTGATAATCCGACAAAATCACAATTACCTAATGATTTATTGATTGTTTACCGACACGGTAACCATTGTAAAACAAGACAATAATAATCCGTTGCTTTATTTGGTTATGCCAAATTAGTATACAAACAAATATGGCCGCGGACCTATTTGAGAATCTGTGTACACGACACTAATATTTGTCAAAGATTAAATAAAAGTAGACATATAGGTAAAAACTAACAAAACATACATATATTATAACATTAGTCAAGAGCCGCTTTGCCAGTGATGAGAATATTAACTTAATATACGATACTGGTTATGTGGCGTCATTTCCCCATATGTCACTTTTTAGGCAGCAAATATCGCCTGAGTGATCACTAGTAGAATGCGTGGCAGCACTATTTTTCAGAATCAAGTTGCAATTTCAACCAGATTAGTTGGAGATTACAGTTGGTATTATAAAAGAACCAAAGGTCCACGCAATCCTCCACCTACAACACCCATTTGATCCCGAAACAATTGTATTATGTTTTGCACGCAATTTTCCTGAGCGAGACAAATGTCTGAAGATTATGAATTTGAAAAAAAAAAAAAAAAAAACCCTATACCAACCTTTGTCATCAAGGTGGTACAGTAAGTCGATTTCCCTCCTATAGTAAAGGAGGTTCAACATATAAGCTGTGTTGATGATGATGACGAATTGTTCTACGTATTAATAACATTAATTGGCTTGTTAATGTCGTGATAAATCAATTATTTTATACAAGACTGTTTTTTTTCAATTAAATCAATAAAATTTACGCTCGTGCAACTATTAAATTTAATGGCTGCTGCTTTATAACTATGATATGACACTGAAACAAAAACTTTGAATAGTTATGTGTTCTTGTATGTTATACCACAAATTATTTTTACAGCTAGTGTAGTGGTTTTGTCATTAACATCCTTATCAATAGCTTATATATGGGCCACTGCTGGGTTCAAGCCTCCTCTAAAATGGTTGAGAATTTTACCTACTATACTGTACCTGGTGAGACGAGTTGATATAGGGTTTTATTTTGAGTTTTACTTCTCTTACATAATTGTTACCCGTATTATATCCTTTAGTTGTCTTACAAGACACTCACGGGTGACCGAGTGTTGAATTGTATTCTTACCCTACCATCTTTACGGAGGTTTAGTAGTTTTCTATAGTAATTGCTACTCTTGTGGTGACTTGGGTTAAAAATAGAACATTTTTCAAAATATTTTTTTCTCGTGAATATTTTTAACTGCATACTAAAGGGCCTTAGATAAGAAAATTATAATATCAATGTACTAAACGTGGTGAATAATATTAACTCGTCTTAGGGAATTCTTTGTCTAACACTGGATGTGGCAAGACTGATGGATTTGCACAAGAGAAAATATTTCCGTGATTCAGAATCTTAATATACGTTAAATGCACTATATCTTGTATTCCTAAGTTCTCAATACAATAAATAAAATATTCGAAACTAGATTTCCTCTTTTAAAAAACAAATATGTAGGCATAAACGACAATGTTTAATTTACAAACAAATCTATGAATAAGCTCGTAAACATATTCTTTTGAGGCACGTTAACAATTTATAGGTCAGATCTATTTAAAATTCACACCGTGCATATGAATAGCCAATTTTGGCGTCAACCCGGTCAAAATGGATATATCTTCAAAAGGGCTGCTTTGTCGTTCATTTTAACTTACCAATAAAGTTATGTTTAAGTTGAAAGTAGAACTATGAATACAATTTGTCACTACTTATTATTCTGTTGGAAAAAATGTTGGTTAGAGATTTACGTATACATACATAAGATAACAAAAAGGTACTAAAGATAATATAATTTTAAGAAATATTGGACAATTCTTTCGTCCGTTTCATTTCTATTGTAGTAGAAGCTTGTATCTAATAATGTGTATATGTAGATATACATATTCACGAATAACCTAGTGGGTTAAATAACAAGTACTCACAGCTAGTGTTATAAATTTGAGGCTAAACCAGGACTTATTTTGAGGTATTCACAATCAATCGCGTCGAGATTTATTTTATTACAAAAGTTATTGGTAATCATTTTATAACCATCCGCCGGCCTGACATTAACCCTCCTTAGGAGTGTAATTGTTAACGAAACAGCATCACAAGCAGAGTTAGCTAAGGTGCATATTAAGATCTTAGTAGTCTTTTACGATAAAACAACGAGCAAAATAAGTATTGATAGTATTCGTAACCGTTACCACACAGCAGAAAATTAAAAAAATACATAGCATTTTATTTCGAGATATCCAGAGAGATTATAATGGTCTAATCGCATCGTATTGCCGCAAATTTTACACGACACTATCGAAAAACGACAGTGACATTTTAAATTTAAATTTCAAATGTCACTGTCTAACTATCGCTAATTATATTACTAATTCTAATAACGACTAATACGAACTAGTCATTAGATGATACGCCAATTCATTTACAATCATTAACGATAAAAATAAAATATAATGTAATTCAAATTACTATATATCTATTCAAAAAAATAACAAAATAAAAGCACAAAAACTTCTTTATTTGGTATAGAATTCATTGGGTATACAATTTCCTAGTAGTATTAATTGATTGTAGAACGAATCAATTATATTTATAGGTATTATTACGCGGAACAAAACATCTGTCTAATGATCCGTGGCTAAAAAAATAACATTCAAAAATCATTACTCGTATGTAAAAATATTTAAAGATTTGTATGTAACATTTGGTGATGACGTCATCTATAAAATATAATAATAATATTTATCATTACAGCTTGTACATGTCCCACTGATAGGTTCAAACCTCCTCTCCTCTCCTCTAATATAGAAGACATTGGTTAGTTTTTTATTTCCAGTTTTCCATTTCTTGTAGAGTTATCTGAATATTAAATAGCTTAGTTAACTTTTAAGACACTCGAAAGGCAAAAAAAGAAAATACATTTGTATTCTTCTCTGTCACTACATGGAGAATATAATATTAACCGTAAAGATTTCTGATGTATACGAGTATTACACATTTGAAATAAAATTACTTTTACGGATTCTATCGCGTTTGTATTTGATTTTTAATTTCTTGACGTTCAAACACTTTACAGCGTAAGTTCACGGGAGGACGGTTCATGGTTAGTTCTCCTGTCACCATGAACGCTGCAAAGTGGTCGAAACATCGGTAAATTAAAGACCAAGTACAAACGCCATAAAATCTGTAAAAGTAGTTTTATTTTAAATGATAATAAAAATACAATTATCGATGAATTGTGTTTATTAAATGTGACGGTGAATATGGCTAAGACGAGTCAATATTACATTAAGTAGAGAAGATAAAAGGACATCTTATTGATTTACATGAATGAAGGATTATCAGGTTATTTGACAGTAGCATACTCCTTGGACCTAAAACACCGAATAAGATTGTTAACCTATCTACAGATCGTACTGATTATGCTCTTATGCTCAATTTTTCAGCCTATGTCTGTATTAGACTTTGATAGAGTAGAAAATATAGTGCAGTATAGACTAAGAAAATATTGCGGGGCAGAAATGGGATTTGCGATTTAAATTCCAACAAAATGCAACAATTTGATAAAGAATAACCGTTTAAAATTACTGCAGTTGAATATAAATATTCTTTATTAAATTTTTCTCAACACAAAGAGTCCTTCAAATATCACTAGTTAGAGAACGCTTTCTTGAATTTCAAGCGTTGTCTACTCACTGAGATAAAAAATATTAAAATGTAGACAGAAAATATTCTTTTCATGACAGGCTGTCTGAATGTTAAAAAAAATATAAAGTGCTATTCATTTAAGTCTTAGGTATCGAAGTGGAATTATATTGAAACAATTAGCTGTAGAATTTACAATTTCCTACTACTTATATTCTACTCGCTTGAACTTTTTCTTTAGAAAAAATTCTATTATACCGCCTACGTAGTCTTAAAATGTAGGCAGGATATTACAATAAGCTTGGAAAATAGTAGCATCTTTTGTTATAAGTTTTTGACGGGCTTTTGTCATGAGTAGGACACATCTACTTACTAGCAAAATTCCATTTTTATATCACCACTTGAAAACTAACTTAGGATATATTTATGTACGAAAGACTATGATGATGATGATATCATCATTTTAGCTAATACATATCCCACTGTTGGGCTCGAGTTTCCTCCATAAGAGGAGGGAAATTGACGTACTATACACCCTACTGGTCAGACGTGTTGGTATAGGCTTTAGTTCCGTGTTTACCTTATCTTGTTTAAATGTTATATGCGTTTTATATCCCTTAGACGTCTCTTATGATCACTCACGTGTAGGATAGGGGGTGGTGAATTGTATTACTCCGTCACCACACGGAAATAAAATCAAACAACAAATACGATTTACACTACCAGACAATTCAATATTGAAAATCTTTGAAAGCTGAGAGCATATAATAACGCCAGTACAGGGTAAATAAAATGCATCTCAGTTGAACGACAATCCTTCACTTTATAAAGTAATTTATATGCATTTCCTGATGTCCGTATAATGCAGCCTTTTCTCCTCAATATAGGTAACATATATTGAGTCAACACTACGCTACATTTAAATTTAAAAGCGATATACTTTTATATATATTTTTTGTTCGTTTTGTTGAGGATTTTTTAAAAGATAATACCGTTCTGCTGTCTGAACGTCGGATAGACTGTTCAATATTAATGCTGACGATATCTCTTTAGTTTATGTCGTGGTATATATTTATTGATATAAAGGTTTTGCTGTTTCAATCGTTTTGTGATAGGTATTATTATTATCAATTCATTACTTACATGCCGTGTAATGACGGAGTAAGACTACAATTCACCACCCTCTATCTTACCCGTGGGTGATCGTACGAGAGGACTAAGGGATATAAAACGCATATAACATCTATGCAAGAGAAGGAAAACTTGAAACAAAACCCCATTCCAATACGTCTGACCAGCACGGTATAGTAAGTTAATTTTCCTCCCATTACGGAAGAGGTCCGAGCCCAACAGTGGGACATGTATGGGCTGTGATGATGATGATGATGATGCTGTGTGGTAGCGGCTACGAATACTACCAACAATTACTTCCGTAAAAGACGGCTAAGAGCTTAATATCGATCTGGGCCAACTCCATTTGATGCCGTTTGGTCAACAATTACATTCCCAAGAAGAGTTAATGTCAAGCAGGCGGCTGATCATAAAACTAATGCCAATACTATATATCGCATATACGAGTACATAATGCGTCGACAACAAGTAATTGGGATAAGAGCAGGAGTATGATGATGACATACTATCATCACCATCATCAATCATCTCAGCTCATATATGTCCCACTATTGGGCTCGAGCCTAGCTACTGCATAATTTGAGAGAAATTGACCTACTATACCACGCTGGTCAGACGTGTTGGTATATGGTTTTGTTTCGAGTCGTCCTCCTCTCGCATAGATGCGTTTTATATCCCTTAGTCGTCTCGTACGATCACCCACAGATAAGACAGGGGCTGGTGAATTCTATTCTTATTCTTTCACCACACGGAAAAATGATGTATTATTATACTTTTCTGTGATGGTTTAGTTTACTATTAAACTTTACATTGCTTGTGGTTATCGTACAGACGAATATGAGCTTCATTTAGATCCGAGGAATTTTTATCCTATTTAGTCAACAACTACATTAGCAAATTTCGACGTCAGGTAATCGGTCCGTCATAAAATTATTGTCAAAACTTCTGTAATATGTACCTTTTTTTTGTTGTGGTGGACTATGGATGTGGTCACGCCCCGCCATATTGGTCCGGGGCGACGGAAGAGGCGGCGTGCAACCCCATAGACCCACTCTGCAAAGCGCCTCTATTCGCCGTGCGAGCGGGCCACCGGTATGAAAGAATAGTACATATTGTGCTGACCATAAGTAATTGAGATAAGAGTAGGATGATGATAACGAATGTATTACCTATTTTGTAGTACATTTAGCGACTTGGGTATAATCTGTATTAAATCTTGGTTTTTCATTATCACAAATAATATGGATTTATGGATACCTACCTACCTGGACCAGATTTATCACGTACTGAAGGAAGGTGGAGTCAAGAGTCTTCGAAACCGGCGAGCGTGTATGAAGAGAATTATGAATGTTGAGGAAGCGAGTGATGTATGCAAGGATTGAGTTCTCTGGCACTCTGTTCTCTCTGCCTACCCTGCAAAGGATATGGCGTCATGATATGTATGTATCTAGAAATAATTTACTATATTTTATCCATCGCTATGGGGCAGAGAACATTAAGTTCTGCGCAGTGGAGATGGAACAGGTTTTCGTCACTACTTAGGCCGTAAAAATCAGCGAATAAATGACCGAGGCAATAAATTCAATGCATACCATGCTAGCTACGTGTGATGCATATTGTATTAAATTATGCCAAAATTATCATTAGGAAGTTTAATTGATAATTTGAAATTAAAATGAGTTTATTAAAGATTCAATTTAAAATATTGATTAATATGTTAACTTCCCTTAAAGTTGCAACCTAATGTTTAAACAATAATAATGTTTAGTATAATAATTAATTTTATAGTATTATTTAAGTTAGTTATCCGTGTGATGACGGAGTAAGAATATAATTCACCACCCCCTATCTTACCCGTGGGTGATCGTAAGAGATGACTAAGAGATATAAAACGCATATAACATCTATGCAAGAGAAGGAAAACTCGAAACAAAACCCTATACCAACACGTTTGACTAGCGCGGTATAGTAAGTTAATTTCCCTTCCATTACGAAGGAGGTCGGAGCCCAACAGTGGGACATATATGGGCTGTGATGATGATGATTTAAGTTAGTTCAAGTTTAGGCTATAACTTGAAATACATCGTCATACATACATGATAATGTATGTAAATGCTATATATTTGCCTTTTTTTTTAAAGAAACTGCACTAAAGAAATATTATTTATGTTGCAGGCGATTTTACAAACTTATCATTAAAAGACATATACATCCAGATTATGGATCGCATAAATTATTGTTCTGTTTGAGAATCGAACCAGCGACACTGAGACGATAGATCAATCTTAACCATTATGCCATCTGTATAATCAATCAGAAGGGAATTCATTGACAATAGGCGACAAGGCCACAGAGTATTTCATCGAAAATCCAAAGTTTTTTAGATATAACTTTGTCTTCATTCATTCTTTAGTCCAGTGTTAGACTTAGATCTTTACTATAGAATCCCAAATAATGGTTAATGGTCATTCTTTGATGAGATTATTACTATAATCGCCTTGCCTCAATCTATCTTAATAGGAAGCTATGAATTCCCCAGAGGACTGCTACTGCCCCGTTCTAAGTGTTGTTTAAGTTAGTTTTTAAGTCACCCAAAGGAAAATAAAGAGACATATATATTATTTAATTGCTCAAATCGAAATATCAGTAAAAAAAAAAGATAATAAGAACATAAAAGTCACGCCAAATCAAAGTTAATAACCGGCAATATGGCGCCGGATATTCAATCCGTATTCGCCGGAAGATCAAATTGCTTCTGTAATAAGGGAACGATTTTAATAAAAAGGAACTTTCGTTTCGACTATTACCTTCAAACAGCGCGGACATCGTCTGGGGGGTCTCTTAACAATAGGCACTGATAATCGGCGCCTTCTTTGTTCAACTTTAAAAGCCTCAAAACTGTCTTACATACTTAGTACTCATTAACTATAGACAGAATAATAACTATAGACAGAATTAATTATTTTTCATCAAGACAATTCGAGTTCCCTTTTATTTTTAAATGTAGACATACATTTCAAACAAATACCATAAATTTAAACACATTTTTTTATTAATTGAAACAATATTAACCTTTGTTTACTAATTCTTTATAAGTGCTGTTTGGTAGCGGTTACAAATACTACCAACCATTACTTTGCTCGTGGTTGTCGTAAAAGACGACTAAGTGCCTTAAAACGACCTGGGCCAACTCCATCTGAAGCCGTTTGGTCAATAATTACATTTCCAAGGAGGGTTGACGTCTGGCAGGCGGCTGGTCGTAATACTATTGCCAATAACTTCTACATTATGTACTATGATAGAAGAGTACATATTGTATCGACCCCAAATAATTGGTATAAGAGTAGGAGAATGATGGTGAATGATAACTAATTCACTATAAAGTTTATTAAACGCGTTTACTAATACATTCGGTGGGAATTTCTTCAATGAAAAATTGACTACACAGATGGCGTAGTGGATAAATTTAAGATTGGATTTATCTTAATTTTCCACACAGGATAATACTTTGCACGATACATAAATTATTTTTATAATTATATATGACATTCCTGTTCGTTAATTCTGTACTTGAAAAATCCCCTCCTATGTAAGAATTAGGCCCTAAATGTAAGGTTCTTAAATCTTAAAAAAAAAAAGAAAATACCGCATCTCCAGCTTCCTTGTATCGACTGGTTAAAAAGTTTAGCTAAGATATTAGCTACCTCTCCGCCAGACAAAAAAAAATATAGTTATATATAGTGTAAACAATTAAAGTACATGTGAATCTTTAACAAAGACTGATAACTTTTAACTTAATAATAAAGATACTTTACCTTAACTTAGTTAATCATTAATACTTAACGATCCGTTTAACTAAATAGCTTTTCTATTAAATCTGTCGTCTTATCTAGATCAACATAATTATTTCGTTCTTAATGGTTGTAAGTAAATTGTTTTAGAAAGTTAAGTATTCAGTGATTCGAGAAAAGTTTAAATGCGTAATTCTATTAAAGTAATTGGGTTTTATAACCTTTTATAGTTGCCACGAGTATAGGCTATGGAAGTCGTGACACCGTCTGACACCATTTCTTATTGTAATACAAAAATATATTTACTAAAAAAATATTTTAGAAAATTATATATAGGTATATAAAAAACAAAAAGCTCATTCTAATAATTCGCTGCTAGTTTGTAACGTATCCAGAATGCTGGTGGTATTGCCACATTGAATGGCAATACTTAAACTCTGTGCCAAGTAAAAGCGAGCATGCCAGTCACGTAACCCTTCAAATTAAAAAATCTGACAAATTCTTTTTCAAATAAATCATCATCATCATCATTCTCCTACTCTTATCCCAATTACTTGGGGTCGATACAATATGTACTCTTCTTTCATAGTACATATTGTAAAAGTAAAGGCAATAGTTTTATGACCGGCCGCCTGTCTGACATCAACCCTCCTTGGGAATGTAATTGTTGACCAAACAGTATCAGATGGAGTTGGCTCAGGTCGTTATAAGGCTCTTAGTCGTCTTTTACGACATCCACGAGCAAAGTAAGGGGTGGTAGTATTCTTAGCCGCTGCCACACAGCTTTATATAGCTATTTTCACATAAATGTATCTACATAATATCTTCTTGCGATGACTCAGCGGACGAAGAAGAGTTATAATTTCGGGCAAATAGCAAGCAAAAGCTGAAAGAGTTGTTCTATTAAGGAACCATAAACCAACAGCTATGAAATAGAGAGTGCTTCCTATTAATTGATTTTTATCCTGTTGTCAGTTAACCATAATTACAGATCTTATGTCGCTTCTAGAATTGCGTAATATAAAATTTTAAAAATGCTTGACACATAAAACAAAGGATAGTTCTGGGTGCCACCAGTTTTGTACACTCAAGGTGCAATTAGGCCCATAAGGCAATAAGCATGGATGTAATTTATAATAAATAATTATATTTTGTAAAATCCTCAGCGATATAGCTATTTATTTCTTACTACATGTTGTTATTTTAAAAAAATATATATATTTATGACCAAAATATTTAAAGGCCTTATTATTATTTGAATTCATATTGCCGTATTATTTTAAAATTTATTTTGCAAACTAGTTTCTAAATTTATAATGAAACTGGTTTTATTTAAATAAAATCATTTCCTAAAAGGAAGTCGTTATATATCATCTTTAAGCCTTCCACGAGGCCAGAAGGCATGCAAAAATTACGGAATACTGTTTTACGCTAACTAACTAGGAAGTTGGTTGGCCTTCGCTCAAATCGATTGGGCCTATAAATTACATTTTATATTATGTACATGCACTTAATTGGCTTGAACTGTCTCGTCGTTCGCGTTGTATAGACCATGAATATAATATGACGGCATCGTACTGTTCCGTCAGATAACTTAGGGGGGCTTGGCCTTCGATACCGGTAAAAACTTAAAAGTAACTTAGAGGCTTTGACGCCATAGCCATGAAGACAGAGACTTACAATACTGATTGCATAAATCATGTCGCAGCTTAGATACCAATATTACATGCCAAGTGTCCCGAGTTCGATTCCCGCACAGGAAACTATTTTGTGAGATTCACAAATTGTTATCCCGTGTCGTGGTGTAGTTTGCGTTTGTTAATCATGTTTGTAAACTCCCCAGCAATACAAGGATTATATAACGTAGTTCAGGATATTATCTTTTTAAAAAGTGATAGGTTGTGAGGTTGCGTGCCATCTTGGGCCCCTTCGGGGATTTTCGCCGGCTGTGATGTGTTCTTGTACTGACTTGAAAGATCTATGATCTCTGTTATAGCGTGCAGCGTGACTATTTTTAAATGACATAAAATAGTCGAAGGAATATCGTGCGACTCCTGCCATACCGTATCTATATCACCTTCGATGTCCTGCAACGTAGCGCTACCATAGAACACCCGAAAAAAAACTTACACATGGACAAATACGGTCACGGAAGCCTCTAATATAATATATATGAACGAGGAACTCAACCAGTTGGCAACAGTACATGTTTATAAACCACTTATTATTGTATGATCGTCGTTGCGCCTGCACAAGGGCAGCCGGTTCGTTTCCTGAGTAGTTAAATAGATATTGGTCTACAAATCTATATGATACGAGAGTTTAGTTGTGACCTTAAGACATTCTCATTTTGTTCTACATTTAGTATTAAGTGCCTTTCTATTTGTTGAGAAAACTATTTTTGGATTTTTATTTGTTGTAAGTAAAATTATTGAAATGAAACTTCTTTATCGGCGATGGAAAAAATTTACCGTCACATTTTTCCGTTACGCGCCATCTTGTTTCGAAGGGAAACTTTTTTGCGCGCATGAGGGTAGATTTTTTACTGATGAAACCCACACGAGGAACGCGCCGCGCCTATGAGAGAGAGAGAGAAGAGTGTACACTCTATTTTTTGATGTATGTAAACGAGATTTAAAAAATTGTTTGCCAAAGTTTCACTTCTGATATGTGTATGCACGCATAATTATTTTTATTGATTTTGTCGCGTTTATATTTCTACTTACTTGTGCTGTAGCGGCTACGAATACTATCAACCCTTACTTTGCTCGTGGATGTCGTAAAAGACGACTAAGAGCCTTACAATGAACTGGGCCAACTCCACCTGATGCCGTTTGGTCAACAATTACATTCCTAAAGAGGGTTGACGTCTAGCAGGCGGCCGATTATAAAACTATTGCCAATAACTTTAACAATATGTAGATACTATGAAAGAATAGTACATATTGTTTCGGCCCCAAGTAATTGGGATAAGAGTAGGAGAATGATGATATTTCTACTTGACGTTTCGGGTTTCAACTTTCATGGTCACAAAATGTTCAATCCTCCATGAACATTGAAAGTAAAAATCGAATACTAACATAAAATCCTTAAAAATAACTTAATTTCTTATACCTCGGATAGATATCAGAAATCATTTGAGTTATTTCCTTTTCTGGCATAAATGTTATAAGTATAATATATCCCTTAGTCAGCTTTTACGACACCCATGGCCAATATATAAGTAAATTGTTTTTCTACTGCCTTACCACACGTCGCCACGATTGGATGACGCATCGTAAATAACATAGGTTTACATACCAAAAAGGAAAGGATAGTGACTATAACCTTAATCCGTCACATGAATACTCAAGTAGCATTATTATTAAATATATCTTCACCTCTTCTCGTAATCAAGTCATACACCGCTAAAAAGACAAAATACGATTAAAATCTGTGATATAAAAAAGTATCAAAAATGTTTATCCTCGCGTTTACAAAACGTACATACAGCAAATAATATAAGGCAAGTTACTGTTGATTATTTGTAGTTATTATGTTAATGCAAACACAAATCCAGTTATAAACATATACATTTATTATCTACAAATGAACTGGTAATATTAACTGAATAAATATTTTTTATTATTGTTTAATGGAAAAAAAACTTTGATACTTGTTATTTTTAAGTGAGATATATGATTCTTGATACTTTCAATACTGAAAAGTGTTTTATTACCTGTGCTAATCTTCTTTCTTTGTTCTCCTTCTTTATAGCTTATATACGCCCCACTAAGATGTATAAGTAACCTTCATATTAGGATGTAAATAATTATTAATAATTATAAATTATATTAATAAAAAATGGATTAGTACAATAATATTTCTTGCCAAATGTTGATCCATGTGTGACATTCACATAGGTGACCTTCATGACCCATGTGTGACATTCATTTTTCGCTCGTAATCAATTTTTAGGTTCTTATTTTCTTGCAATTGTATTCTATTTGATTAGTTCAATTTCTATATAATAAACGACGGAAAATACTTTGAATAACTCACAAATTCTTGAGTTTAGACATAATTTTTAATCATTAATTGTATATTTTATCTTAAAAAAAAATTAATACACTTTTTAATATAGCATGTCGCTTAGTAGTCTTAGAATTCTTGGACGCTTTATTTTTAAAGTGAATATTTTAATCTTAAATCGTCACAAGTATTTGTCTTTTACTTATTATGTTGCACTGAACTTCATTATAATGTTAACATTTACTTAATTAAACTACAAAACAATCCAATTATTGATTTAGAAATGCAAAACATACAAATATACTCGTATGCCATACAATGTATAACATACAAATGTATAATTACCAACGGAAAAAGCAAGTACTATTATTTATTTAAAACCACATAATTGTATAAATGCAAAGTGAACACATGAAAACGAAGGAAATGTTTATTACAGACAATACGAGAATCAAGAAAGCCTACGCCATTAATTTATCCCATGAAATTGCCATTAAACAGTTTAGTTTAATGTCTCAAATTACAATGAAACGGTTTACAATTTTGTAAAAGCCACATCTGTTATTTCACTTGATAATTTGGATGTTGACTATTTTTTGTGGTATGTATATTAAGAGGTACAATAGTATTCCCAAAAGTCAAGCAAAGATGGACCATGCTTTTCTCGTAATGTATCATGACACTTTTAACAACTTTTAACTTGCTTCACTGCAAGTTTAATTGAATTTTTAGTGGTTAAAAGAAAGACTATATAAAAATCGACAACAATAGTTCTAAATGATGACTTCTTAATTAAGTCTTTAAAAGGTGAAAGGAATCTTAGTAAATACCTTTGAGTGTCGTAGATTCTTGCCTTATTCAGATGTAATACATCATTGATTGCTCTTAGTTTAGGTGTATTTTTTGTCCATTCTTTGTATATTTGCGACGTCGTCCACGATAAGCTCATCTAGGTACATAATAATTATTGTTTATAAATAAAAGACCTAGTAGTAAATATAGCGCATTCAAATTATAGACTCTAAAAAGAAACTAAAATGGTAAAGTTTAGTTAAATATTAAATTTAACTTTTCTACTTCGTAGTGAATGCAAAGTAGGAATTGAAAAGCTCGGATGAAGAATCGCTCAAATCAAATAGAAATATTGCTGACATTGCCGCCGGATCTCGTCAGTAAAGTCTATTTCCGATCCGATAGTGCTGCTTAAATATAAAGTTAGTAGGATTTTTAAAATCCTATTTAATATGTAGATATTAGTGATTTATATGATATAGCTATATAATAGTTTTCTACTTATCCATCCATCAGTATTACGAAATTCATTGTTGGATGCGAGCTACTTTGGTGGATAATGCCATAATTGCCAAGATTTGCAGGCGGGTTAGCGATCACACAGATCACAGTGTGAGTGCTCCAGGAGAGAGCTGCTATTCGCTGCCCTGGAGAAGAAAGAAAGCATCCTTAGTCATCTGACTAAGGATGCTTTCTCTCGATAATCTTATCGACTCACTCGTTTGAAGGGTATAGTGTTCTTAACGCATATACAAATCGATTTATGGAGAATAGTAGAAATCAATAGACTAGTATACAGATTTTGGATTCTAATTAATAGGCCGCGTTTGGTGGTGGGTTGAGAATATAGTGTCATTAGGTTACCATCAGTAACATTTCAATAGCATTTCTTTATACACATATTTGTTTAGAATTGTACTAGATGTCCATAGACCGATCTTCTATTACATGGGCGATGACGTGAGGCTAAAAAAATCATCAGTATCTATCCTAGTTGATCGATGAAGCTCTTTAGTTTCGTACAAGAATATTTTAACCTTCATAAAACGAGCATACCCTATTTGCCAAATTGTTTCATCATCATCCAATTTATAAATGCAACTAACTACATATAAGCGATTTTATACTAAAAACCATATTTTTATTTTTAATGATTCGGTTAGTCATCGATCAATCACGACACGAATAAAAAATGGGATTATTCTAAAACATTTAATTTGTATTGCATGCGGGAACGCACGCCCATATAGTTAAAGATTGCTGCTGTAAAAAATGGATTCGGTCAGTGTTATTAAGTTTTTTACTCTCAGGTAGATATCTGATTCATCAATGTCATTGGCGATTGACTTTGGAGTATTCAAGTAAAATCAAATATATACACAAAAGCATACAAAATAAAACATTAAATATTTGCCAAAATATTGCGACTGAAATCAATGTACAACGTTATAAAAGGCAATGGCTTTGTTGCACATAGAACCAATGTCAACGAACCAATGTTCACCAGAGCCAAAACTAACATATTTACTAAATCCAACAAACGAATCGCAATCATACCGGCCAGCTTAATGTCAGACCAAAAAAATATGGATAATAAAAAATACCTAGCAACAGCACAGTCACGAAAAACATGACACGTGATTAATCGAGGCAACACCGTTGCAATTCTAGCCTACAATTCTAAACTAAATGTTTGAGAACCGAAAAAGGTATTATAATAACTGCGTTTTTACTTGGATGTGATGCAAAACGTAACATTTTCACCTTGAGTCAGCGTGGATATTATAACGTTGATTTAATATCCATTCCAACATTTTTTCTTTCGTTTCATTATATGAGTTTATTAAATAAAGAACATTTTATTCTGGATAATAATTTATATGGATTATATAAGTTTTATTGGAATTATCGACCTGATATTTTAATATTTGTCGATGGCGACACTGTTATATATAAAGACTTCAAGGTCACACGGGTGTTTACAATTTTCCGTGTTATTTTTTTTTCTAAGCCGTACCTTGATTTAGCCATTTTTTTAATAACCTTCACACAGTTTTTTTTTAACTTTCAACGCATTACTTTTCAAAATCTGCACCGATCACTAAACTCTATTTTAGTATATGTCATAGTTTCCGGTACTCATTTGATTCAGTGTAACAATAATTCTTATCCGAAAATAAAACATAAAACTAATCCGGATATACATTAGGGTTTTCCTTAACCTAAAGGCTTATCTTCAAGGAAAAATAGCCGGCTGGCTACTGTCCTCAAGCCGCTTCCTGCATGATTTGATAATAACTTCCTGCGTCCTTAACATCCTCGTTAGTCAATGTTTTGTATATAAACGAAACACGGAAATGTTTATTGCACTTGAACATTATGGCTCCAATCCGTATCACTCCAAATAGAATTTCAAATTTAGCTACTAATAAAGTACGGAAATTACTTACAGCACGCTGTTTTTAATAAGCGTATAATTGTGTTAAATTTGTATCTAACACTACCAACTTTATGTGTATTTAGATAGTTTGAAATAATTAAGCAGTTACTTATAATTTAATTAGTTCTAAACAAAACTTTTTAATACTTAACAAAACGTACTACTACATCTATACAATAACATCTTCGTATCGTTTACTAAAGATATTTAGATCTGTTTGTAATAATAATTCATATGATAACAATATCATTAATAGTAAGGACACTGAGTTAATGTTACACCACCTTGCATACTAATTCAATGTGGCCCGACTTTGTGAATCGGACATGTCTGAAATAATAATAGTGCTCCAACAATTAAAGATAACGTCGATTTGCCACGTCGAACTAGAATTAACATTATAGTTGGGCGCAAATTGCTTGTAAAATTTGAAAACGTGATCATGACTAACAGCTTTCTCTTTTGTTCACAGACTAAGAAGAATAATCCCAATCACATCAAAAGGCCGATGAACGCGTTCATGGTCTGGTCGCAGATAGAGCGCAGGAAAATATGTGAACAAACACCAGACATGCACAACGCGGAAATATCTAAGAACCTCGGCCGCGTGTGGAAAACGCTCAATGATGAGGAGCGCCAGCCGTTCATCGACGAAGCGGAAAGATTGAGGCAGCTTCATATGCGGGAATATCCTGACTACAAGTACAGACCCCGCAAGAAAACCGCTAAGTCTGAGCGATCTGGCCAAAAATCAGGAGGAGTTTCAAAGCCTAAGCGTAAACAACGTGCTGATTCTAATAACAATAGAGGAGTGACTAGACGAAGGAGACCAGTGCCAACCATTCCTAGCGAGCCGGTTGAGACGCCCGCACCACCTCCGCTAACTTGTACTCCTCTGCCAGCGTCTCCTGCTGGGGCGCCCGATTCACCAGAGTCTGCGTGCTTTTACGAGGATCACAATCGCCGCGAGCAGGCTGATCTAACGGATTTATATTCCATCACGGACCTTCTTCCATTACCGGACTGTGAGGTCGACCTCGACGCACTGACGACAGACATCGATTCGTTTGAGACGGCATCGTCTTCATCAGGGTCACACTTTGAGTTTTCATGCACGCCTGATGTTTCCGACATGTTAAGCGAGATTGGTGTGGCTGGCGACTGGGTTGACAACACGTTCTCGTCATATCTGACGTCGTCTTAGAGCGGTGTTAGGGTCGCCACGGCCGCAGCCGGCCGGTTCCACTGATCTCATGCGGTCGGCCAAAAGGCCGTCCCACGGAGGCCGACGACGCGGCGACCGCTCGCCGCCCCGCCTAGAGAGTGCCTATCCAAAATGACGTGTCGACATTTGGATTTAATGTACAAAGTTATTTAATAAGGATCGAGGGTGAAAATTGTTTTGACAACCGACCGCAGGGTCGCGTTCCTCTTCGGTTCGTATGATTACTTTAACCGATTAGTTTTAAAGTTTCCTTTTTGACAATGGCGACGCTTCACCTAAGAAGTGGCATCGGATTTTATAAACGTAGGCTGTGAGTTGGTTCTTGTTTCGTCGTGTTTGCTTTCGTTAATAAATGTTTGATTTCGACACATAATGGAGGTAGTTTCCAAACGACACGTCTCAGACGCATCTCAGTAAACAATCCGTCTGCTCTCCGTCGCCTGGTTAGTTAGCCACGGGCCTGTAAGGGCGCCCACCTCGCGCCCGCACCGCGTTGTCGCGCCGTATTTTTGTACGTGTACATTACATGACTTGGCTTCTAGTGCATTCTAAAATCGTAAGTTTGCATTCTACGTCACACCTTCTTTTTTATTTTATTAACGTTTGTACTTTTAAGGGTCGTCATTTTTATTTCAAACTTCTTAGATCGAAATAATATTTGTATCATTCTTCGAGTAATAGGAAAATAAGACTAGTTTATAGTCGTTTGTCTTGCGTTCGTATATACAGTACGTAAGTTCACTTTATACTTTGATGCACACGTAGATGATAGTTAAACATTATTATTTTACTATTGGAAGCTGATCGGTAAGTCATTGAAAGAATTTCGGTGTGCGAAGGTTAGTATTTGTCTCGGAAGGACGTAGTGGTTCCCTGTTGCTATAATACATTGTTGTATCGAGTAATGCGTATTCCTTCAATTCTATCACTGCTATAAATGATATTTCTTCTGCTATGCGTTTCTCGATCCCCTTTCAAGTTATAAGTAAAGCGGCAGGGTTCCATAGTCTTTGTTATAATAAATGTTCAAGTCGGTCTTGTAAATTAGGATTCGTAAAGTAAGGTTAATATTCGTTCAATGGTTAGGTATGAAGTTATATTATACTGTATGACGGCATCTAAGGATCGATGGGAAGGGACACTTTCAATTCTCGTTTCTTTCATCTTCTCGCTATATTGACAACACAATAATGTCTATAGAAAGATACATATCAGTAATTGGAATGCGTTGTACCGCGAGACGGTGGGTAAAATGAAAAAAAATCTATTGGATGGTTCAACAGGATGTTAGTTTTCAACTCAAAATATTTTGCTAATTCAAACTCTGTGATTTACTTTATGGATTTTCTAAATTATAAGGTTCTAGTGGAGACTGATATCGCATAGATTAGTTTTAGCAGCGCTAGCTTCTCTAACATTTAATTTTTGTTATTTTTAATACTGGTTCATGAAACATTTTATATGTGAAAAAAAAAACATACGTACATATTTTTGATATAATGCATTACTGTGGAATACGGATTTTGGACTTGAAAATTTTATAATAGATAGCCAGTATATTTCATGTTTAGATAGCAAAAAGATTTGAAAATGAATTAAAAATAATACTTGATATTTTCGGTAAAATAACCTTTCCAGATTGCGATTTCCACGGTTTTGCATAAGCTAACAATTGTATTTAAAGAAAAAAAAATGCTATAAATCTGTCAATTCATTGAAAATGGCGTCAGTTAAGAGGTAATTATAAAAAAAAATTGTCCTCACTCATTTTTAAGATAGTTTACCCCTCTACATATACCTGTTTTCAAATTGTAACAATATTTGTATATAATTCTGTGTCCCCATAATATAAGGGATCCGTTGTGCTAGATAAGGAAGAAAATGCTTTACCTATATTATATTCTTTATATAATATATTATTATATATGTAAAAAAGTTCATGTAATAATTAGTAAGTGTCTATGAAAATCGATATTAAAATAAGGTTACATGCATAAAAAGCAAATCTTTTACCTGTCTTGTGTGTTGTAGGACGATAATATAAGAAAGGACGGAAAAAAATAAATAAATTTGTGCCTAATAAAAAAAAAACTTGGAAATTCTTGTAATACTTATTTTAGTGATGCTCAAACAAGTATTTTAAGCGCGTAGTGTTTAGATGCTGTTAATGGACAAAACTTGTATTAAAGATATTTGTAATTTTTATATGCGACGCCAGACTTGCATTTTGTTTTATAATTTCGCTTCGTTTCTAAACAGTAATAGATTGTTTTTTAATGCTCACGTCTAGTTAGTCACTGAAATCATTATTTTTGAAAAGCGTAAATATATCTGAATCATGCTTGATTCGTGAATCATTTTTCTGCCTTTCATTATCCCCCGAAGTTTCACAATGTTAATATTTGAAATTTGGATGTGAATCATTTCGATTGTTTTTTCTACACTATCTATAAAATAAATTTTAAATAAGATTTAGTAGTCCATAATATTACTAGATGCGTTTTAATTTCCATAATAGATACATGCGGTAAACAAGTACTGTCAAAATGTAGAAATTTAAAAGTTTCATTAGCCATAATCTATTTTGGCTTTGTACTTACTCCATTCTTATTTTCAATTTTGACGATAATTTATCACTTTTTTTTTATTCAACTTTATTATTTCATAAGTTTTTTTGCGGACTTCCTAATTTCGTTTATATTCCAAGTCGCTATATTATTCTCTCCCTTTGCAATAATTTTTGTATTAATAACGGGGTTTTGAACAGAGAATCAAAATTCAAAAAGTAATATCTAAATAATAATGATGTGAACCTCAAATTAATATAATCCTCTTCTACTAATAAAAATTATGAGAAAGTAGTATCAATAATGAATATAGTACTAATAAATAATAAATTAAAACGTTTAATAGTCAAACACTTATTATGCAAATTGCGCTAATTATAAAACTGCTTATAATAAATTTAATTTCATAATAATTACGATTATCGTGTCTTCAAACTTTTCTATGATTGTAATAAATTGTTATAGGATTTATTCAAAAGATCTGCTATTATACGAGTAATGCAAATATTTCATTTTCAATTTGTTGTAAATTCTTTTGCAATGTCGTGGTACAAATATTATGAATGTGATTTTTATTAGTGGGGAGTAATCGTAACCCCAAAAAAAGTATTTTGTAAATACAACATCGAATTTAAAAAAAAAAAAGAAAATGTTGTACATTAGCGCTTCTCTTTTCAATAATTATTGGAATTATCAGGGTTTAATAGTTTTTCATTTATGTATTATAGTATAAATGTCCCTAAGATTATGATTGCCTTCCTTGGTAATATTCTTCATATTGTTTTGCCTAAGGCTTCCCCACTTCGTAGCCTTAATGTTCATTTAAAGGAAACCACGGAAGTATATTTTAATCTCAGGTATATGTAAGTAAGTATTGAATAAAAAAAATGTTTATAATAACGAAGTCAAAAAAGCGACACTGTGAGAAAAAATTAGAGGGTATATATAAATTGTCTTAATTAAAAATATCATAAACGATGTAGTTGTTGTAGTTTTATATTATATATGTAATAATATATATTATTACTATAACACGGTCATAATACAATGCTTATAATATTCGGTAAGCAGATTATGGTCTTGCGGAGTTACATTTTTTTTTGCTCATTTTAGTGACTGTCACGGTATATGACCGTGAAATTAGTAAAAAAAAAAAATTGTTGTGTATCCATTTATCGACATCGCATGAAATTAACTCGCTTAAAACCCCTTTTAGATGTATATTTTACAGCTAACAGATTACATAAAAGCTAGCGAAATAAATACATTTGTAAAGAATTTTTTGGTATAATCTATAAATGCGATTAAAATGTTAGTGAAATCATTCACAGAACTGAAAAGTTGATATTCTCGTTACGTTGTTTAAAATAAAAAAAAATTGATCGTAATTATATTATCTGTATTATATGTATGTATCTACACTGTTGTTGATTTATTATAAGCATATTCTATCTAAGTAAATACTTCCTTCGATTTCGGAGCAAATGGAGAATTATTAACGTTAATTAAAAGTTATTATATATTTTTTTTCTCATCGCATTACGTCCAATGTTGACACAAAAAAGTATACGGTCCGTTGTGAAATAAAAAAAAAGAAATGTCTTCAACAACCATTTGCTTCGAAATATTATAAGACACAACGAATCTTCTGTTTTCCCTTCTCGTAAACCATATAACGCACTTCATTAATATTTAAAAATAGAAAATAATTGGTGTCTGTATTTTCAATATGTATGATGTATTATCATCAAGAGTTAGTACGCCTATATTCATTGTTAAAGTAGAATGTGTCATAATTATTGGTATAATATACTATTAATAGTAATAATAATAATAATAATTAAAAAAAAACAAGAATAAATAAATGAAAAAATTCCGCACAAGTTGAGTCAAGGAACTAACATAAGATAAATAGATATAAAAAAAATATTGAATAAGGAAAATGTGTTATTCTAAGATGCTAGATTTCTTTTCTATTTCTATGTCCAAAATGGATAACTTCAGCTAATGTTCTTCGTTGTCCAATCGTATCAGAAACGGTCCTTATTAAATGAACGTTTTTTTGTATTAAGTTACTGTAAATACGTTGAACAAGTTAAGAACAAAAAAAAGGTCCATTAAATTTTAACAAAATAATATTAAGATAGTTGCATATACATTTGAAAAAAAAAAAAATTCTTTGGTACATTTGCCAAAAATAATACGATAATAGAAAGTATGGCTTTAATGATTATCACGAATTGAACTGGTGTCTTCATTTTTCAGCTTGTCGTTGGACGTTTGTAAATATTGTTAGGCCTCTTTATCGGAAGCTGAGCCACTGTTCCGAGGCAGTCTAGTCGCATCAGACGAACTTTCCTTACAGTGTTTACCAAATTTCATCGATCTGAAGTTGCTGCAAGAAACGTCGCAATAACTAAACGTATATGTACATTGACAGATTGTTTGCGACTAACTTCAGATTGGTTCAGAAAGTTTGATAAACACTGTAACTACCTATGGCCCCCTAATACCTGATTATTAGTTTGTTTTATTCAATATATACCAAAAAAATATGAAGCTCTTTCAACACTGTTACCGATGGATCTCTTTGTAATTAGCGATTTAACATTCGGCTTACCAAAAATTGGAAACTCTTGTTTTCAACATTTTTTTTTTTTGTAACATTGGTTTTAAATGTTGTAAATATTAGAACAGTTTTTTTTTTATAATTTTTAAGTGACAATCCCTAGATGGGGTACATTTATTCGTTTATGTCCAATAATTTAGTAATATGTTTAGGTTTATGTACATGAAGACATAATTCTGGAAAACGAAAATAAAATTTTACCCTCGTCCATTGTATAAATTATTGTCATTGTATATTTAATTATATACATAAAATGTATGATTAGTCCCTTTTGTTATAAGTGATTAAATAATGATGTAGTTATTGATATAATTAATAAGACAAACATGTGTACATTTTGAATTTGTAATTTGTTTCAATGAACATATAATTATTATATATCGTACAGTAAAAAAACAGTTTTTAAAAAATAACCCGATTTTTATTGAACACCTAAATAATACCCTTTGTATGATGGTTTGAGTATCTAAAGACTTTTTGGGGGACAGAATATGATCTCGTCGCACCAACGAGCATAAATCCTTCGAGATAGGGGAAGAGACGATCCCTATGTTATAATTTTTCCATGTGATTACGAAGTAAACATAAAAAATAAAAAAAAGTAAAATACAATCCTCTTTTTACCTGTGAGTGTCGTAAAAGACGATTAAGATTATAATATGCAGATAACAGCTTCACAAGCGAAGGTATATCTCTGTATTAACCCATCAAGAGAAGGAAAACTCGAAACAAAATCCTATACCAACACGTCTGACCAGCATGGTATAATAGGGCAATTTCCCTCCCATTATGGAGGAGGCTCAAGCCTCAAAGTGGATATATAAGCTGAGATAAAAGAATGAAATTAATCCATCTGATCAGCGTGTATTACCTCAGTTTCCTCTATTGTTCAGGAGGCGAAGAGGTTCGAACTGAGCAGTGAGATGAAATGATGATGAGATCTATTAGTTATTTTATCCGAGTGATGGTAGTGGGTACGCAGTTGACCATCATTCCCTTGCTCAGGGAAACTATTGAATGTCAATCACACTGGTCAGATGGATTTGTACTGAGTTTTAATACTTACAGTGCAGTTACATAAATACAGCTGAAAAGTCAGAGACCACCCAAAAATGATTATGACAAAGATAGCAAAAGATAATTTTAAATCCCAGCACTATACATTGCAAGGTCACAATACTATTACTATAGAAAGCTGACTCCATTACTACGAGGGAACAAGAAAGCTAATACCTCCGTCTCACTTCAGCCTCGAGCATCAATTACGAGCAATTTATAATACGACCTTACTGAGGAAATATTATCTAGAATATTCAAAGGTTATTCACATGGATTCAATCTATAGGACTATAAAAAAATAAGTATTGGATTATCCGCTACCGCAGACATTCTTCGTTCAACGTACTATTGTTGAGTAAAATCGCATAAGAGGTTCATGCCCTAGATTAGGATATATGTAGGCTGAGAAGGAGCTATTATGATAGTAATATGGGTGATAATGATATTCAACTATGATGCTTCACTTTTACTTAAAGATATCACTTGAATTTGTCCATTCAGTCCAGGGCGACGAATAGGTGGCGCGTAGCCTTATAGCTCACCGTACCGCTTCCTTCCCCATCGTCATTCGTTTGTGGTTAATAAAAAGGGATGGTGACGTTGTATTCATAAACAGTCGCAACACGAGCAATATGGTTATTAAGTATTTCAAAATCGGAAGTTTCGATCTTGAATAGTCCGTGATCTTAAATCAAATTGAACATATTGGACGAGGTTAAAAAGCTTAAAGAGGTAAGATTTCCTTCCTCAATGACTTGTTTAAGTACCACTCTAACTAGTGAAGGTCAGCTCTATAAATGTTAAGTTCTATGTCTCTATCTCTTTCAATTGAGAATATTTTAATAACGGACTTCAATTGCGGTTGTTAATTACTGAGTAATTGAAATAATCATAGATAAGATTAATGTAATTGTCTGCCATAACATACTTCAAAAGCCTTGTGTTAAATATCTTTGACTCAATGGTCTGAGGAATACGGTAGAAACAAATATAGATGAGGCATTTTTTATTTGAAAATCTGAGGAATTGAAATTGAGAAATATGAAATTTCCCCTTGAAAGAGAGATATAATATTATGACCTAGCTATAGTTTTGATTTCTAAAGTCTATAGTATTAGTGGTACTATCCAACCCATTAAATAAACTACTAACCCATTTACCACCTTATATAATTGAAACCTATAACCCAGTTTGCTATTTAGAAGTTTGTTGATAAACTTAAAAAAATATTTTAGTTCCCCCATTATATATCTGTAAACAGTATAGTTAAATGGGGGTAGTTCAAACCCAATCATATTTCATAAGTCCATAAAATAATATTCGCACACCAAAGTTTCTAGGTAATTGTAGTAATGTATAGCCATCTTTCAATAAACATCTCACCCTTCTTTTTGCCGTGGACTATGGAGGTGTTCACTCCCCGTCAAATCGGTCCAGGACGACTAAAGAGACGGTGTGCAACGCCATAGACCCACCCTGCAAAGCACCTCTCTTCGCCGTGCGAGCGGGCTAACGGTACCCGATCTTTGTCGTCGGTGGCCAAACATTTCACCCTATGGCAATTATAGGCCTGTTAAACAGAGCAGGTATCTCGCAGTGAACATCCACTGTTAGTCTTAGGTTGAAAGAGTCTTAAATACCAACCTTGCCAGACTTGTTGGTGAACACAATTGATGTTAAAAGTTTCCCAGAAAAATGGTACTGCTTATTCTGTTAATGAGCCCTCAGCTTTTTTTTTTTTTTTTTTTTTGGGGGCGGGTTACGGTCGGCACACTCCTCGCACCACTCCGTCCGGGGTGACAGAGGGGCGTAAGCATGCACACCCGTAACCCACCCGTGACGTCGCCTTCGTCGTTGGGCCAACCACCGGAGCAGAGTGACTTGACGTCAGTGGTTGGCCCGACGGAATACCCCTGAGGAGTACCCTCTCCTCGACCGACGTCCCCCCCTCGGGTAGGATGTCGGCCTTTCCTCACGCGGTCGGCCTCTCGGCGGGTGACGGACTAAATCCCCGATCCAGTCACCCGCGGCCTCGGCTAGGGCGGCATCAGGCGCAGGTAATCGCGCCTGCGCCGCCCCAGTCGCCGGCGGCGGCTCGCGTCGTCGAGGAGACGCTCCTCGCGCACGCGCTCCGCCGCCTCCTTCCGCGAGACTACTGCCTCGCAGAAGGATGCGACCGCGTCCCAGTTCCTGACGCTGTCGAGCATCGCCCTGGCGATGGTCGGCAGCGTCAGGTCAGCACCGATGATCGCGACGAGTTCACGACGCTGCTCTGCCCAAGCGGCACAAACCTCGAGCGTATGCTGCGCCGTGTCCTCGTCGCAATCGCAGTGGTGGCAGGACGGTGTACTCTCCCTCCTTACGACCGTGTGCAGGTATTTGGCGAAGCATCCATGCCCCGTCAAAACCTGCACCAGTCGGAAGGAGAGCACCCCGTGCCGCCGATTTAGCCACTGCATCAGCACCGGCCGGAAGGCCTCCACGGTCCGCACACCGAACCGAGGCCTCTCCAGCCGGACTGCCCAACGGGCAATGATGTCGCGGCGGGCGTCGACGCGCCAGGCGGTGTGCTCCCTCAACGAGACCACACCGCCCTCCGGATGAGCCCTCAGCTGGTTGACAAAACTCACCTGAGAAGTGCAGGACGGTGGCCCAGCTTATACTGAAACTGTCACTATATGTACAACAAAACCACTAGGACTGTATTGAAATTTAGGAGATTACCTAATCAGCAATCTATTTTGTAAATTCTTGTCGTAAGAACATCTCTATGTATTGGGATGTGACCACTTCGTGACAGGTTTTAACATCGGCGCTGTTCAAAAATCTTATTCTCTCATAGTCCAAATTAAAATTTTCTAAAACCAAAAGAATACTTGAATGATAGCGAATACCAAGCACATTTTTAGCATGATCGATAACTACCTATTAAATTATTTTCCTCGTATTATTTCATTAAGGGTCCACAAATAAGACCTTGTCGGACCCCAGCATGGTGTTATTCAAATTTATAGGTTTAATTTCGTACGCCACGGCGTATTAGATGGATCATTATTCATTTTTGATGACGACATCATATTTGGAGCAATTTTGCACTGTCCTCAAAATTATAAGATGGAATAATATCCAGATATATTTAACGTTGACTTTACAGAACATATACCCTATGTTATATTTTATGAAAGGGCATTTTAAGAAAAATAAATTCGTAGCATAAAAAAATTGTATCGTATATTAATAATATAGACAAATTAGAATATATTCCGTATGCTATCAACAAACTCAGAAATGCTAATGCAGACCCTTTTCCCATGGAAATCTCATGAGAAGAATAAACGTTATAGAAAATAACATCATTGAATAAGAAGTTAAAGGAAACAGCCAATACTAATTCAATGTAGAATTGAACTACATACTTCACATTCTAACTGTAAACAAGAGTAATCCTAAATCCGAAAAGACCTGAAAACTAACCACATTCTACAATTACTTAAAGCAAATGCTTCTAGTAGTGAAACAACAATTCCACTAACTCCTGAAATTGCCTTACGCATTCTAAGCACAAGAGGAACCCCAGCTAAAGCAACAAGCACCGATTGCCTGGTAAATACAAATTGAAATCAGCTCAACCCAACATACTTTGGTTGCCACAATGTATTTTTTCATCACGTCCAATATCTAAGAGAGTGCGCTGTGAATCCTAATCAGCGCCTCTACCAAGGTTCTCAATATGGAAGTTGTTAGTGACTCCTTATTATGAAATTTGAGAATATTTTCTTCGTTGAGCTAGTTTTTAGACGAATTGATAAAACTTTACGTTTTCAGAATATGTTTTTATTTCAACTAGACTGGTGGACAGGTAAATTTTCTACTACTAAATTGAGAATTAGAAAAAAAAAATAATGTGCTGTCATACAAATGGATATCTCCATATGTATGGTTGCAGTAAAATTTCACCCTTTAAATAAATACCATGGAGACAATTTCATTGTTATCAATTTATTAGTGATATTGGGCAGAAAAAAAATATTAATAAAATAAAATTTGAAATAATTAACTTCTATAGGTAAGTATTTTTTTTATTTGTGAGGACTCAAGTTGAATGATAAAATATAGATAGTATTACATATTTTAAATATAATTTTTATTAGCTATCATGGCAAATAAGCAAGCTAATAGTTATGATTCTGCTGCTCGTTGATTTTAGCAATACCAAGGATACAGCCCAACCGCTGCCTACCGTGAAGTGCTTTTCCTAAACCTCGTTACAAGAAGAAAGAAGAATATCTACCTATCTCTTGAGATGCGAGTGTGACTACAAAAGATTAAGTAGGTATATTTATGTATTTGACGTGGTGTACTTAACTATAGTAAGTGGTAACGTAGACCAATGTTTTACTTGCTAGATAGGAAACAAAACAGGCAAGATATAAAATGACTACTTTAATCATTATAATTTCATCATCATTCTCCTACTCTTATCCCAATTACTTGGTGTCGATACAATATGTACTCTTCTTTCTTTTTATAATACATATTGTAAAAGTTATTGGCAATAGTTTTATGAACCGCTTGCAGGACGTCAACCCTCCTTGGGAATGTAGTTGTTGACCAAACAGCATCAGATGGAGCTGGCCCAGGACGTTATAAAATTCTTAGTTGTCTTTTACGATATCCACGAGCAAAGTAAGGGTGGTTAGTATTAGTAGCCGCTACCACACAGATAGGTGCTAACAAATTCTAAAATAGATGCTAATGAAATAATGAAATTAAATAATTGATCATTATAATTTCATATACATATAAATTAGAAATTATTATTTCAACATATCCATAAGGATATTAATTAGGTTAAGACATCTGAAAATATATACCTAGAGTTTAGTCTACAGGATCAAGTGAAACTTCATAAGGATACTTTATTTATATTATGCATTATCCTTAGAGATAATTTAACTACAGTCACAATAGTAATGCTAAATCCAGTGGTAGCCACACCATTTGTTATTCAGAGACTGGCGTTCGCTTCTTATCTGTTACATTACAGAGCTAAATATTTTCCTCTTACCTACATATTAATTAAGTTGATTGATGAAGGCTCCGTTTTACGAACCCCAATGTGCTGTCGGTGTAAACTTGAGGGTTTAAAGAAAGTGCTTGACTTAAGGTAAATAGATACAAACGACTTCGGGCTGAGAAACTCTGAATGTTTTCTGCGATGAGAATAAACGAGGTGAATTATTTTACAACGTTTTTTGGGTGATTTTACTTGTTTTATTTATATAATTAAAAATAAATTAATATAAAATATTGAATTGAATTTATAAACAAGAATTTTGAAATTATATTCTTGTATTCATTACTTTTAAAATACAAATTTGACTCTGGGTACGACTAGTATTAATGTTCTGACTTTTGATGTTCTTATAATTTGGAATCTTTAATGTTAGAGTCTGCTTACAGTTCCTTGCTTGTAGCCATAAATAATCCGATTTCTTTAGGGTAGTTCCATCTGACAGACGGCCGCGGAGGCTGTCGCCGGCAAAGGAGTGCTGTTGGCGGTGTCGTTGGACATCGCCAACGCCTTCAATAGTCTGCCATTCAGCTGCATCAGGGAGGCACTCCGGTTCCATGGAGTGCCCCTGTACCTCAGGCGGCTGGTGGCAGACTATTTGGAGGGGCGCAGTGTCCTCTACGCGAGCCCCGCAGGGGACATTGTGCGGACGCCCATGTCGTGCGGTGTTCCGCAGGGGTCAGTTCTGGGGCCGACTCTGTGGGACATCGGTTACGACTGGGCGTTGAGAGGGAGTCTCCCCCCCGGGCTGAGCGTTATTTGCTATGCTGACGATACGCTTGTCACAGCCCGGGGCAGGACACTCGAAGAGGCGGCGAGCCTGGCCACTCTCGGCACCGAGGAGATGGTCAGGCGAATTGAAGCGCTGGGGCTCAGGGTGGCCCTAAACAAGACGGAGGCCCTACTATTACATGGGCCCCATGTGAGGCTGCCCATCGGCGCCTCGTTAGTCGTCAACTCCATCCACATCAGTATCCAGGCCCATATGAGGTACTTGGGCCTGGTGCTCGACGGGCGATGGTGGTTACGGGAGCATTTTCGTCAAATTGCTCCCCGGCTGGTCGGCGCGGCGTCCGCCCTTTCTCGGCTCATGCCGAACGTGGGCGGACCCAGTTTCGAGGGCCGACGGCTGTATGCGGGGGTGATCCGCTCAATGGCCATGTACGGCGCACCCGTGTGGGCGAGGGCTCTGAACGCCCAGCTCAGGGCGGTGCTGTGGAGGCCACAGCGAGCCATGGCGGTCAGAGCCATTCGCGGGTACCGCACGGTGTCTACCGAGGCGGCATGCCTATTGGCCGGGACACCCCCATGGGACCTAGAGGCGGAGATGCTCTCCGACCTCTACCGGCGGGTTACCTCAATGCGCGAAGAGGGTGGCTCCCCATCGTTCAACGAGATAGCCACCTGGCGCGAAGACGCCCGCCGAGAAGTCATCGCCCGTTGGGCTACGCGGCTGGAGAGGCCTAGACACGGTGTTTTTACCGTTGAGGCCCTCCGGCCCGTACTGATGGAGTGGATGGAGCGGCGGCACGGAGTTCTCTCTTTCCGGTTGGTGCAGGTCTTGTCGGGGCATGGTTGCTTCGGCAAGTACCTGCACACGGTCGTGCGGAGGGAGTGGACTCCGTCCTGCCATCATTGCAGTAGCGACGAGGACACGGCGCAACATACGCTCGAGGTATGTTCGGGCTGGGACGGGCAGCGCCGTGACCTCGTCGCTGTCATCGGTGCCGACCTGACGCTGCCGACTGTTGCGCGAGCGATGGTCGACAGCGTCAGGAATTGGGACGCGGTCGCCGCCTTCTGCGAGGCTGTCATCTCGCAGAAGGAGGCGGCGGAACGGGCCCGGGAGGATTCCCGTGACCCGGGCCGCCGCCCGCGGCCGGGGCGGCGCAGGCGCGAATACCTGCGCCTGATGCCGCACTAACCGAGGCTTCGGGTGATCGGACCGGGAAATTGTCCGGTCACCCGACGTGAGGCCACCGCGTGAGGACGACGCCTCGACGGCGAAAGCTGTCGGGGCGTCCATCCTTCTCTGAAGCCATAGACGCCCACTGTCTACATCCAATAATACTCTATGACTTTTAAGATATCTTCAGTATATGTGGTGGGTTTTCACGACGAATTGGTGTCGTACAATTCGTGCATCTTACTCGAGAATCTTTCTTTCCTAACCATTTTCAATTTGATGAGCATTGTGGTATACCTACTTATTACCACTTCAGCATGCTCATGAGCTCCGTCAGTTACACCCGTTCTCTTATGGATTAGCCTACTTTTAAGCGCTCCGTAGATTTAGTACACACTCATAAAAACCAATATCTAGCTACTAGTCTATCGATAGTAGTTGCTACTGCAAATAGAAGCAATTCGTTTGGAGGGAGAAAGAGGCTGAGGTCCACATTGAGCTTATGAGAGACGATGACCTGACCCTGTCTCTAGTACTGCAAATTTCCATGTGTGATAGTTTCCAGTTACCATGGCATGTCTGAAATTAATCACTTAATATGAATAGCTTATTCAGCGACAAATCACTCTGAAATAAAAAATATTTTTTACACATTTTATAGCGTCAAGTTTTATTTTTACTATTCCAACATTTTGAATATATTTTAATATTTCAGAAAAGTTTAATTTTATATGTAAAACCTTTGTGCTGTGTGGAAACAGCTACGAATAATACCATCTCTTACTTTGCTCTGGATGTCGAAAATGATTACTAATAGCTATAATATCGACCTGGGCTGACTCCGCTTGATTCCATCTGGTCAACAATTATATCACCCTCAGACATCAGACCCTAGTCGACACAATGACCGATGATTGTAAGAAAAGGGGTCTACGCGTGAATGTGAGCAAAACCAAAATAATGGTCTTTGAAAGAGATGAAACCAGAACAGATGTAAGAGTAACAATAGGTAATGATGTACTAGAGCAAGTGGATGAATTTGTATATCTTGGATGTGGATTTAGCCGAGATGGAAGGTACACCACTGATATAGAGCGAAGAGTGAATGCGGGAAATAGAGTGAACGGAGCGTTGGGGCAACTTCTCGGCAGCCACCACCTCAGCCAGAAGGCACGTGTAGCAATACATAACGCAGTGCTTGTCCCAACATTACTGTATGGAAACGAGAGTTGGGTATGCAGAAAAGAGTATAAAAGTAAAATTAATGCGGTCGAAATGCGATCTCTGCGGAAAATCTGTGGAGTTAGGCTGACCGACCGCATTCGTAACGACGACGTAAGGGAGCAAGTAGGCATGAAAGAGAGTATTGGTGTAAAGATGCGAAAGGGAATGCTCCGATGGTTCGGACATGTAAAAAGAATGCCGAACGAACGTCTGGTTAAGAAGATATACAATGCGAAAGTGGAAGGTTGTAGGTACCGAGGGAGACCGAGACTAACCTATCTAGACCAGATCGGTCATGTACTGAAGGAAGGTGGAGTCAAGAGTCTCCGAAACCGGCGAGCGTGTATGAAGAGAATTATGAATGTTGAGGAAGCGAGTGAAGTATGCAGAGATAGAGTTCTCTGGCACTCTGTTCTCTCTGCCTACCCTGCAAGGGATATGGCGTGATGATATGTATGTATGTATGTATGTGTAACAATTATATTTCTAAGGGTTAGGGTTGGGTTGATGTCAGGCAGGCGGCTGGTCATAAAACCATTACCAATAAATTTAGCAAAATGTACAAGAACATATTCTCTCGACCCCAAGGAATTGGGATAGAGCAGAAGAACGATGATGATGTGGATCCCTCAAGTAATCGTTAGAAATCATTAGATCTCCATCTTTTATTTTAAAAAGTAAAACAATCTTGAGTTTAATAAGATAAGATTGATATTTATTAAATGAAATTAATTTATTCATAGAATGGTTTTGATTTTAAATGAAGCCTTTGATTTTAAATGTAAACGATAATTTTAAATAAATAATATCGCATTTCTGGAGATGGTGTTTTTGTTTCAAATAAATCTTTATGTTGGTCAGGTTTCTTCTATATATCTACCTTTTACGTACTCAAATTACTAGTTGAATAACATTACTAAAATTATTGTTTACATTATTCTGAGTTGAGAGTCATGTAGGAGTCATTTTATTGTATAAAAAATAAAGCTAACTATAAAATACTGATACCCGTGATGGATTGATAATAAAATATGTCACCACCCTTAATTTTCCCGCTTAAAAACACCTAGTTCAGGAGACATTGCTAAGCCTGTTAAGCTTGGAAATCTTAAAATCTGCTGAGATATTACCAAGAGAATAAGCATCAACGATCGAAAACCTGCTTATCAGGCATGCGGATTATGATCATATTCCTGTTTGGGAAGACCTTGCCAACATTGAAAAGTTAGTGGATGAATATAGATCCAACAGAATTCTGATAGGCTCTATTAAAATTATATTGGATTTTATAGTAAGTGACGACACAGAAACAGGATACAATACAAAAGAAGAAACGCTTAAAAAATAATCTTAAACTTCTTTGGCTAGCAACATATTTATTATGTTGGTCTGACCAACAATAGGTAAAATATTAAAGAAAAATACAATATTTAAGAATCAAAATGTACACAAACTTTTTCTTTTATACGTATAACTATCAACAAACAACGAATGTTGATTAAATCAGTCGTATTAATGTTACATAGGATCGGCTTGTACGGAATGAATGCCAAATAGGTGGGGGTAGATTAATTTGGTCTGATCCTATAGGGGCGTCACCAACGAGGACCGAACTTCACGTTCATGAATAAACAAATTGAACATTCGACTCTCTACAATCAGTGCTAAGATTTATTTTGGATACGTTGTGATTACTTTTTGGCTATGAATGGTAAGTGGTTAACTGAGTCAAATCAATTTTATTTTTATCAAAATAAATATGTTATGCTTTCTCATAGTTTGTGTGATATATATTTTTTTTAAATTTATTTTTGGAAGTTTGGTGATTGTCCAAACATAGGTTAGACGTTATATGGACTGGAGTCGTGGGCTTATTAGATTATCTTTGATTCATAGTTGGATGCCGAACTAGCTCGTCCTTCTTCTTTGTTTTTCAAATGATTCGGTTACTTAAATAAATCAATGTTTTATTAGCAGTTAACATTTTGCATTCCAATAATGAACTAGTTTATTTTAATGCCTTAGTTCGTTATCGATCAAAGTTGCGAACAAAATCTAGTAAGTAATATAAATAAAATAATTTTCCATATGTACTCTTTACCTTTCGACTTAAGTATCCGTATCAGTATTATCGGACGCTTAACAAGCAAATATTGTACTTCATTCGCCAATCGCAATAGCAGACAATCTGTCTCTTTGATAAGTGTTGATAAGATATAATATTATCTTAAGGCTATTTTTAGTATTGTGTCGTGTTCCTTTGTAGGGATCAACAGGAATGTTAAAGGTTTGACCTTCTGAGATATGTTTTGTTTACGTGATAAAAATAGTGTAAGGTCTAAAATAGTGGATTAATGAAGGAATACATTATGATTTATAGGGAATTTCGGAAATATATTAGTTATTAATAATAAGTAAAATAATTATTAAATATTTATTATAGTATCATTTTGAAGAGATGAAACTAAAACAATATAATTATTTTCGTTATGAACAAAAAACATTAAAGGATCACTACGCGGGG
This sequence comes from Lymantria monacha, assembly GCA_905163515.2. Classification (NCBI taxonomy): domain Eukaryota; kingdom Metazoa; phylum Arthropoda; class Insecta; order Lepidoptera; family Erebidae; genus Lymantria; species Lymantria monacha. The sequence continues at coordinate 28,973,003 of LR991098.1, read as the reverse complement.
AATTATTGACTCATCTTAGAAATAAAATTAACCGTGGGGGGAAATACTGGAGTATGAATACAATATAATAATATCAGTACATGTCATTTAGTATATGGTAAAGGAAAACTATGCAAGCAAGGAATAACACTTTTTTTTTCTCTTCAAGGTGGACCATGAATGTGGTCGCACCCCGACAAATCGGTCCGGAGCGACAGAAGAGGCGGCACGCAACCACATGGACCCACCCTGCAAACACCTCTCTTCGCCGTGCGAGCGGGCCACTGGTACCCGATGTTTGTCTTCGGTGGCCCGCCCGGCGGTATACCCTTGCGGGTTCCTCTCGTGTCGATGCCCCGACAGCTTTCGCCGTCGGGGCGTCGTCATCACGCGGTGGCCTCACGTCGGGTGACCGGACTATTCCCCGGTCCGTACAAGCAAGGAATAACACTGCAAGAGAAGGAAAACTCAAAATAAAATATAGTCAAACTGAAAACAAAGTATATAGTAAAACAATATCTCGGTCATTATAAAATAGGCTTTAACTAAACAATGAGATGTAAGCTGAGATAATGATGGTCATCTCTGAAATATGTATTATGCGGTCTTTCTTTTAGCTGGTTACAGTCTGGTTATATCTCCTCTAACTACTCGGAGTCACAAAAAGGTGGCGTAGAGCCCTACATCCCTTTGAGTCCTCTTCGCATATTCTGCGAACCACTAGAGTTTTACTGTCCCCCTAATTAGTATTTAAATATATATTTTATCTTTTAGTATGATCGTCAACATCCTAGCTGATATTACTTATTTCTAAGTTCGAGTCTCCGTCACAATGGGAGGGTAATTGACTTACTATATACCACGCTGTTTAGACGAGTAGGTATTGGGTTTTATTTTAAGTTTTTCTTCTTTAGAATACATGTTATCTGCATATCATATTAATTGGCCCCCTTTTACAACACCTACGGACAAGAAATGGGGTGATGAATTATATTGCAAGCCTCATAAGCGAAGCGTTGAGATCTTGCTCTACTCTCGACATATGAAATCAAGCACTTTTCAAACCTAAAAATGATTGTATTTTTTTCACATTGCACTTATAGGATAATATTATTATACATATGTCAAGAAAAAATATTCGTCTAAACGCATTTGATATTTTTAAAAAGCAATTATTTTGTTTAAAGTAAGAAAAAAGTTGATTAAAGAAAATATTCGAGGACGTCCGGATGTTACCGTAAAGTATCTGGCATTCTCACGACCGTAAAAATGAATGTATCGAAGTTTTTCTTTTATAAAAAGCTTCATAATCATAACGCGCTGTTTGCTTTTGAAAATGGCTTGGTAATTCTTTGTCATTTAATTGCAAATAATAAAAAAGAAACTAAACTGTTTAGTCATTAGTGTATGTATACTTTATGAAAATTGGGTTCGTTTACATTTTTTGTTCGTCCATTTGGACAGGCAAAGGAAATAAATCCCATTCAGCCTATACAGCTATGTTTAGCTCTACGTCGAGAATGGCACGAAATTTCAAAAGTATTTTTTTTCTTTCATTACGAGTATGTACAAGCTTTTATTTAGTTTCACCTGTCCCGTTGTCTGTAATCAAATCTTGCAAGTTAAATTTGATCCTCTTCCCGGTTTTTGATTGAGCTGAAATTTTGCATGCATGTATAAATTAGATGACAATGCAATATTATTGTGACATAGAGCTGACCTGATTATGGACCTGGAAGCTGTCTATAGGAACTCCGTAATCAAGCGACGCAAACCCATCGAGTTTGGGCTCGTTTGATTCGTCTTGAAGATTATTTTGATACTATATGGAAACCAGGGTCTGATCATGGACCTGGAAGCTGTCCATAGGAACTCCGTAATTAAGCGACGCACCCCCATCGAGTTTGGGCTCGTTTGATTCGTCTTAACGAGTACTTTAAGACTATATAATAACCAGGGTCGTCAGATGGACCTGGAACCTTGCCATAAGAACTCCGTAATTAAACAACGCAACCCCATCGAGTTTGGGCTCGCTTGATTCGTCTTGAGGGGTACTTTGATACTATATAGTAACTAGGTTCTGATGATCGACCTGGAAGCTGGCCATAGGAACTCCGTAATTAAGCGACGCAACCCCATCGATTTTGGGCTTGCTTAATTCGTCTTGAGGAGTACTTTGATACTATATGTTAACTAGGTTCTGATGATGGACCTGGAAGCTGGCCATAGGAACTCCGTAATTACAAGATGCGACCCCACCGAGTTTGGGCTCGTTTGATTCATCTTGACGAGTATCATGGTAGGCGTGAATATGCAACTCCAACAAATTGGGGTAAAAAGTTCGTTCCGCTTATTATGAATGTGGATTATGTCTGATTGGTTAGATGGATGACCCAATGCCAAAGTAAGCACCTGCCGAGAGCTGAATGGCATGAGGGTGTATAAACGTTTCGTATCGCTAACGTTGCGCCTCAGAGTACCGGGGCGAACCCTGTTATACTGAAGCCCTTATCCCTCCACAATGGAACTCTGGGGTGATGAACCGTTTTTGTCCTATATTTGTGGGAACGACACGAATAATAAAAATACTAAAAAGTTAAAATAAAATAAAAGAAAAATATTTTTTTAAAAACAAACTTTTATTATTAATATAATAAACTAAAAAATTAAAAATAAATTAACTCTAATCAGACATATAACACTTTATAAGTTCATTGTAACCTTTAACGATATTTTGATTAAGCTTCAACAACAAAATAATTCCATATCGTAGTACATAATTATATATTTTTAACACTAAAATTTTAGACCATAATTATTAAATCTTCCCGTTTTTATCACAGTCCCAATTTTATAAATAAAAATGTGTTGCATTTTTTAGCAAATAATAAACAGCTTGCTTTTAAAAAAGGATTTTTTCTTTAAATTTATTTTTATTTCTGGCATTGACTAATAGTAAATGATAAATAATATAAGAATTATGAGGCGTGCACTTTTGGATTTTCCAAATTATTTTTATTTTATTACCACATGGAAAGGAGTTCTAATTATTTTCTACCCATTAGAGTCTTATTTTCCAAAATTACAAGCTATTGTTACATTACCGAAGTTGTATTTTTTTTTAATAAAAAAAAGAGAAAAGGAGTTTAACATTTCAGTTTTAAGTTTTTTTTTTCTATTAGTTAATTAGATGATTGTGTTTTGTTTTGAACATTACATTGAAAGAAATCCGAATTCCATCGTTCGTATCACTTATTCTTTTAAACACAAGTTTCATTATCTTCGTTGTTAAGCATAGATAATATGTTGACATCCCTTTTTCATTTAAATTTAACCAATCCTTACTTGGCTTACGAATATCGTAAAAGACGATTAAGGGCTTTATATCGAACTTGGCTAACTCTACCTGATGCCGTCAACAATTACATTCTTAAAGAGGGATTGACGTCAGACAACCGGTCATAAAACTATTGCTATTCATTTTTACAATGTGTAGAATGGGACATTAGTACATATTGCTTCAACGCCAAATAATTAGGATAAGAGCAGGATAACGATGATGAATGAATGAAAAAACGGTCCGTGTGGTGACCGAGTAAGAATACAATTCACTAACCCTATCTTACCCGTGGTTGATCGTAAGAGACATCCTTTGATCGATCTTTGACGATTTTTGCAAGAGAAGTAAATCTCGAAACAAAACCCTATAACAACACGTCTGACCAGCATGGTATACATACATACATAGTCTCACGCCTGTTTCCCAGAGGGGTAGGCAGAGACTACGAATTGCCACAAACCACGATCCTGACATACCTCCATCGCTTCATTCACGCTCATCACAGTCTTCATGCATGCTCTACGATTACGTGTACTCTTAATCTGACAGCATGGTATAGTAGGTTAATTTCCCTTCCATTACGGAGGAGGCCCGAGCCCAACAGTGGGACATATATGGGATGACGATGAACGATGATGAAATGGAAATTAAGTTAGAATGAAGATAATGACCCAAAGAATGCTGATACGGATCTCTGCCTAAATGTGAGGAACTATCGTGATGATAATGAACGATGTTCAGCGATGATCTCATTCTATAGGATAGGGATAGGGCATCATTTAATAGAGTTTTTTTTCTGGCATTTTTTTTATTATAATTTAGATTTTAATCTTGTTTGTTATACTCTTGATTTGAGGTCGTCATTGAGTTTAATTTCATTTAGGATCAGTGACCCTGTAAATATGTAATATCTATTGTGAGTTGTGGAACGAATGGCTTAATAATATATGTCTAAAAAATATTTTGAAACGGAGGGACGATATAGTCATTATCTTTGCCTATCGTTATAGGTATCTTAAAATTCTATTAAAGAAAGTAAGATCAATTGAGTAAGAATAAAAATAGAAATAAAATCCTATATTAACATGTCAGCATGGTTTACTACCTATGTTAATTTTCTCCGCCTGAAGGAGATCCATGCTCAATAGTGGGATTGTATATAGGCTGAGGGGATAAAGTCTATCTTTCAACAGTGTCTTCCTCTTCCACTGGGTTTTTTTTAAGATTCACACGAATCTTCTATGAATATTTTATAAGCGTTCTTAACAGCGTTTGGAAAATTTAAGAGGATGTGTTTACCCAATATCTCAGTGTCTAAACGCACCAGTGATGACTTATGGCAAGGAAACGTGGTCCCTAACTTGGGCCTCATCACTAAGCTTACCCTCACTCTCACTCACTCAGTGTGCTATGCTCGGGATTCCTCTGTTAGATAGTATCCGAAATATGTAAATACGCAGATGAATGAATCCAATTGGTTGGCTTACCAATTGTCACGTAGACGTGCTAATTCTTGCACGTTGAAGTAGAAATTGGCAAGCCAACCAATAATTAATGAGCAAGAAAGGATTTCGAGTATAATGCATTGTAGGACGCTCCCTCATCAAATTTGGTGTAGTTTGGTTCCATTTTGTGACAGAGTATGAGGGTGGCCTACATCAGCAGTGGCAGCCGTAAGGTTGAATGATGAAGATCTTCGAAGATATTGTGTATGTGGTATGATTAATAGCAAAGTTTTATTCACATAGTGATGAAATAAGAATGATACTTCAACCCTTGTTTCTATGGGTGATCGTAATAAAGGACTAGCATCGCGCATACGGACAAAATTACAAATGAATAAAAACTCGAAAGAAAAATCTATACCAACCCAACTAACCAACGCGGTATAGTATACCAAGAGGAGATTTATGACCAACAGTGAACTCACATTAATGAGCTGAGATAATAAAGCTGAAGAAGAAAACCTTTCAAATCTAGATTTTTATTATACTGGTAATATAAGTACAAAAATTAGGTATGAAGATACTTTACCGGTGAATTTTATTTGCAATTTCCACGTCTATAAAGCTAGCATGACAAAGTGAGCAGAATCGCTTAAAGAAAAGTGCAAAAAATAGTGCTTATTTAGTGCTAATTTAGTGCCAAAAACTTAAATTTGATATTCTTATAGATTCGCAAAAAAATGAGAACACTGCTAGCTTGTAATTAAGCTAACAGTGTATTCTCTAAACCGCCTATATTAACGCGGTATAGGACTAAAGCAATGTATAGGGAATTTAGTGCTCGATTAGTGCTGGCAGTATGTGATAAAAAATTTGGCGAAAAGATTTTTTTTTTAAATTTTTGACAATCAAAACTGCCAGTATGACAGTCTGAGCAAGTGACCAGATTGAATACGTCAATCTGGATCAAAAAAAATCTATAAAATCTATGATTGTCAAGGGTTAATAATTTAGTGCTCGATTAGTGCTGGCAGTATGTGATAAAAAATTTGAAAAAAACATATTTTTTTTATTTTTTGTCAATCGAAACTGTCATGCTAGCTTTATAAAGTTGCAATTTCCAGTCTGTGCTAATTAATATAATAACTTCTGATGTTTACGCGAGTATTACACATTTGAAATAAAACTATTTTTACGGATTCTATCGCGTTTTCATTTGATTTTTAATTGCTCGATGTTTTGAATTCTATACAGCGTTCATTGTGTCCTCCCATGACGATAGACCAAACGAATCTGTACAAATGTTTTTATTTCAAATATAAATAATTCGTAAAAATATTTTTATTTCAAATACAAATATTAGGTAGGTATAAATATAAGTAATAAAATGAAAGCAATTTACAAACGTAAACAAGTCAAAGACACGATGTACCTACTTTATCTGTTTATTTTGTACATATTAAAGAATAATGTCAATAAAAGAAGAGTATTTTGACCTGAAAGTAAACTTATTGCAACAATATTTTATTTTTAAATTAAATTGGAAGGATAGGAAAGGTAGGATGGAATACTATATCTACTCTATCCCATTCTATCCTTCTTCTTCTCTATCTATCATCATCATCATCATCGTCATCATCATTCTATCCTTCTTCAAATTCATATACGACCTATTTTATCCTATTAAACTCAAGCCAGGAGGAACATTGATCTACAATACGATGTTGGTCAAAGGGGTTGGTATAAGTTTACCTACAGTTTCCATATTTTGCATTAATTATATCCCTCAGATATTTAGGTATTTCTTACTATTGTATTGGAAAGAGAGTATTGGTGTAAAGATGCGAAAGGGAATGCTCTGATGGTTCGGACATGTGGAAAGAATGCTGAACGAACGTCTGGTTAAGAAGATATACAATGCGAAAGTAGAAGGGTGTAGGTAGATATCGGGGGAGACCGAGACTAACCTATCTAGACCAGATTAGTCACGTACTGAAGGAAGGTGGAATCAAGAGTCTTCGAAACCGGCGAGCGTGTATGAAGAGAATTATGAATGTTGAGGAAGCGAGTGAAGTATGCAAGGATAGAGTTATCTGGCACTCTGTTCTCTCTACCTACCCTGCAAGGGATATGGCATGATGATATGTATGTATGTATCCTTTTTTTTACTGCTGATGGTCAATAGTCGAGTAAGCATGATGGTAAGTGTTACTACCACAGACCTTTGCAATAACAGTGGTGGAGCTAGGCAGCTGCCAAACAATGGAAACCCCAAATCCACCCAGAAAATTGAGCTACCGGGTCTCTCGCTCACCAAAATAAGCACAACAGCATTTGCCTATTGTTCGGACGTTGATTTTCTGCGAGATTGAGGTACAACCCCGGACGGATCGGCCCGTGGTTGTAGACGAAAACTGTCCACAATGTAGCTGTAGTTTTTTTTTTTTTTTTTTTTTTTTTTTTTTTGCTGTTGCCTTTGGACGTGGTCGCGCCCCGCCAAATCGGTCTGGGGCGACGGAAGAGGTGGCGCAACCCTATAGACTGCTGCCCTATAGACTACCACACTGCAAACACCTCTCTTCGCCGTGCGAGCGGGCCACCGGTATCCGATGTTTGTCTTCGGCGGCCCGCCCGGCGTCCACAATGTAGCCCTACCACTATTAAAACTATTATTCATTTTTATTGATGTGACGGCAGAAATTTGTGTTGGATAACGGCCGGCCATATAGAACCTATGGAAATAAAAAAGCGTAACTATTAACAATATTTTACAGTTTTTTTTTCATAAAGCGAGTTTTACTTACATTTTTTAGATATACTTTTAGTTTTGCGACTAAAAAAGTTTTTTGTAATATAAATATGTTGTGCAATGTTATCTAAGGTGAAAAAGGGCATAAAATCGCTCAAGAAAATTATTCAAGCGAAAAGAACGTTCTAGTGAAATTATTAAGGCTTGAACAAATTTATTGTCGATTAGTAACGATCTAAAAAGTTATATATTTCAGATTTACCTCACCTAATTGGTTAAAATTTTATCATATAAATGTTCACGAGTATGAGCAAAGTCTGCTATCTGTGTGGTGACGGAGTAAGAATACCATCACCACCCCCTATCCTACCCGTGGATGATCGTAAGAGATAACTAAGGGATATTAAACGCATATAACTTCTATGCAAGAGAAGGAAAGCTCGAAACAAAATCCTATACCAACACTTCTGACCAGCGCGGTATAGTAGGTTAATTTCCCTCCCATTACGGAGGAGGCCCGAGCCCAACAGTGGGACATATATGGGCTGTGATGATGATGATGAGCAAAGTCATGACTTGCTGGCTACTACCAACACTTACTTTGCTCGTGGATTTCGTAAAAGGCGACTAAGAGCTTTACATAGTCCTGGGTCAACTCCCTCTGATGCCGTTTGGTCAACAATTACATTCCTAAGGAGGGTTGACGTGAGGCAGGCCGGTCATAAAACTATAGCCAATAACTTTTTGCTATGTGTTTTTATATATGTACTCCTCTTACATCGTACGTATTGCAAATGTTACTGCCAATATTTTAGTGATCGGTCGCCTGTTTAACATCAACCTTCTTTGGGAATATAATTGTTGACCAAAGTGTATCAGTTGAGGTTAAACTAAGTTAATAAACAACACCCTTAGTCGTCTTTTACGACATCCACGAGTAAAGTAAGTGTTGGTAGTATTCGTAGCTGTTACCACACAGTAAGCATACAAGTAGTTTGAAAGTATGCTTACTTGAACATCTGAATCACCGGCATTATAGCTCAGATTTGAAAAAAAAACCCTTTTTGGATATCTGCCTGCTGCTGTTCATTATGAAATATTATAAGGCATATTGTTTAATAAACTAACATATAGTTTGAAACATAAAATTAGGAATAGTGTTATAAGAGAGCGCTGTGGTATGAATGAAGAAGTAGTGACAAAAATAAAAAAGGGTATGCTGAGGTGGTTTGGACACGTGGAAAGAATGAGTGAAGAAAGGTTGACGAAACAAGTATACAAAGCGAGTGTAAGTGGGACGATTACAAGGGGAAGACCACGTCGTACTTTCCTGGATCAAATTGAAGATGTGTTAGTGAAAGGTCAGATTAAGAGTACGCGTAATCGTAGAGCATGCATGAAGACTGTAATGAGCGTGAATGAGGCGATGGAGGTATGTCAGGATCGTGGTTTGTGGCAATCCGTAGTCTCTGCCTACCCCTCTGGGAAACAGGCGTGAGGCTATGTATGTATGTATGTATGTTTAATAAACAGTATGCAATCGGGCAAATACTCAAAATAATACAGTTAACGCATAGCTAGACAAATACAGTTGTCATAGCAATTGTGCATTGCAGTTTTGTATAAGGAATATTATTTTAAATATATGACACCATAATCTAGAGATGAGGTCGTTTAAAATCATAAAAATATATTTCTTTTTACTAGACATACATACACATACATACATACATATCATCACGCCATATCCCTTGCAGGGTAGGCAGAGAGAACAGAGTGCCAGAGAACTCTATCTCTGCATACTTCACTCGCTTCCTCAACATTCATAATTCTCTTCATACACGCTCGCCGGTTTCGGAGACTCTTGACTTCACCTTCCTTCAGTACATGACCGATCTGGTCTAGGTAGGTTAGTCTCGGCCTCCCTCGGTACCTACATCCTTCCACTTTCGCATTGTATATCTTCTTAACCAGGCGTTCGTTCGGCATTCTTTCCACATGTCCGAACCATCGGAGCATTCCCTTTCGCATCTTTACACCAATACTCTCTTTCATACCTACTCGCTCTCTTACGTCGTCGTTACGAATGCGGTCGGTCAGCCTAACTCCACAGATTTGCCGCAGAGATCGCATTTCGACCGCATTAATTTTACTTTCATACTCTTTTCTGCATACCCAACTCTCGCTTCCATACAGTAATGTTGGGACAAGCACTGCGTTATGTATTGCTACACGTGCCTTCTCGCTGAGGTGGTGGCTGCCGAGAAGTTGCCCCAACGCTCCATTCACTCTATTTCCCGCATTCAATCTTCGCTCTATATCAGTGGTGTACCTTCCATCTCGGCTAAATCCACATCCAAGATATACAAATTCATCCACTTGCTCTAGTACATCATTACCTATTGTTACTCTTACATCTGTTCTGGTTTTATCTCTTTCAAAGACCATTATTTTGGTTTTGCTCACATTCACGCGTAGACCCCTTTTCTTACAATCTTCTGTCATTGTGTCGACTAGGGTCGCTGACTGTGCCAGCAGGACTACATCATCTGCATAAAGCAGAGCAGTGACCACTGAGTCGCCAATCTGTACTCCCACATTCATATCGTTAAACCTTTGGAGACATTTATCCAGATATATGATAAACAGCCTGGCTGACAGAACGCACCCCTGCTTAACGCAGATATTGACGTCAAACCAAGGCGACATTCCATCATCCAGCCGCACACAGGCTCTATAGACCATGTAACTGGACTGCACAGCCCGTAGCAGTTTACCGCTAATACCATACTCCGGTAAAATGTTCCAAAGTTCCTTTCGTACAACCGTGTCAAATACTCTCTCCAGATCCACAAAACTGCAGAAAACCCTCTGACCTAGAGCCAGATGCTTCTCCACAATGTTGCGCAGAGAGAACACTTGATCCATGCATCCCTTTCCACTTCTGAAACCTCCTTGTGTCTCACACAGTAAACCATCGGACACCATCCTCATTCTCCTTTCAATAATTTTACCATACACTTTTGCTGCCAAACTGGTCAAGCTTATGGCTCTGTAATTTGCGCAGTCATAACGTGAACCCTTGTTTTTAAACAAAGGCACGATGACTGTGCTATTCCAGTCCCCGGGAACCATTCCCGAGCTCCAACATAAATTGAGGAGCAACAGGAACGCCTCCCAGACACAAGAGCCACCAAGTTTGATCATCTCGGCAGACACCATATCAATGCCCGCTGCCTTACCATTTTTCAAACTTCTTATCGCCCATTCAACTTCATCCATACTGATGCCATCGGAGAACGCCGTTGTCGAATGCTGATCTACTAAACCACATGCAACACCGGCGCCAACCGTAGCATCCGCATACATATCGCCAAAATATTCACTCCATCGGCTTAACACGTCTTGTGTTTGTGTAAGAATGTCTCCACCTTTAGACTTTATTTTATTAATTCTGAAGGCTGACCAACCACCCCGAGACTTCTTCACCTCCCTCCAAAAGAGTTTGATGTTACCCTCGAAGTTTTTAGTCAGCCTATCTTCTGCACTCATACTTGCTCTATCACGCTTCTCTTTCACTAAGGCCTTGGTGTCATTCTTACATTGCCGATATATTTCTTTCTTCTGTTCAGTCATACTGTCATTCAGATTCAAAGAAGAGACATAGTCCAGCCACGCTTTCTTCTTTTGCTCTACGGAAGCTGCCACTTCCGCATCCCACCATGCATCACCATTTGTTTTTCTATGCTTCTTTAAACTGACACATACTTTTTTCGCTGTATCTACCATACTCTCTTTCAATACTCTCCAGCATTCTTCAATGTCTGATTGCGGCTGGCTTGCCATCGTCAGCCGTTCTCGGACACCCTCTGCATACTTTTCTCTTACACACTCTTCTTGCAACCTTTCAACCTTTATTCTTTCAAGTCCTCCGAAGTGGACACGCTCTCGCCAGTGCCTCCACTTTCTGAACAGACCACTAAATCTCGCAATAACGAGATAGTGGTCCGTATCGACTGTGGGGCCCTTGTAGGCTCTTGCGTCCAATATTTTGCTTCGGAGGCGACTGTCTACCAAAATTAAATCTATTATGCTTTTCTGTTCATTCCTTCTCCATGTATACATATGGATGTCCTTACGTTGGAAAAATGTGTTTGACACCATAAGGTTTCTCTCCATGCATACATCCGCTATGAGCCTACCTGCGTAGTTCACTCTCTTATCACCAAATGGACCAAGTACGTCCTCATAGTCGGGACGCTTGGTCCCCATCCATCCGTTCAAATCTCCGCATACAATCACGCGTTCACTGGTTTCTGCTATATCCAGAACTTCCCTAACATTGTCCCAAAACTTCTTTAGGTCTGATGCCACCGAGGATCCTACGGGGGAAGGTATTCATGGTTGTAACATTTGCTACAACCATGAATACCTTGGTGACACCTAGTTTTATACGGACCCAAAGAAGTCTGGGATCATACATTCCGTAATCCTTCACACCTGAGGCCAAGCGAGAGGACAACAGCACTCCTACCCCCATGCTGGCTCGATCGCTCTATGGTACACCAGACCACAGTGCCATCCCGCCACCAGGAAGATCGCAGGCGTCGCTGCCCCTTCGCTTGGTCTCTGTTACACAGAGCACGTCTAGCTGTTTGTCCGCCATGACGGATATCAGCTCGTGCAACTTAACTTCCACACAACCTCTTACATTCCACGTGCCCACCCGGCACTCTGCTCTCCTCGACTCGCCTGACTGGGCAAGGCGTGATGGGTGGCGGCCCCCATCGCCGCAACGGCCGATGTTCATACCAACGGGGGCGGGTCTGTACGCGTCGCCCCGGGGGACGCCCTAACCCACATCGCCGTACGCATATCGAGCCGGATTAGCAGTCTAATTAGACTGGCAGGGGACGCGAACGAGCACGCTCCGGACTATGCCCCCCAGCACGCTCCGGACTATGCCCCCAATTCTTTTTACTGATGGTGGCAAACGAGCAAACAGCACACCCGATGACCGACTAGAAAAAAATTATGGTTCAACCAGATCATGTATCTTGAACCCGATCAGGACAGAATGAGGCATGCCGGATCTGGCAAACCCTATCAGGACCAGGTCTGGTCCAGATCAGGATAGCCTGATTTGAAATAATATCAAATATGGTAAGGCATACCGGATCAGGACCAGATCAGGACCAAATAAGGATAGCCTGATATGAAATATTATCAAGTATGGTAAGGCATACCGGATCAGGTCCAGGTGTGGACCAAATTAGGAAAGTCTGATGTAAAATATAATCACATGTATGGTAAGGCATGTAGTATATAAGGACCAGAAACAGTTTTCGTAACACAAAAAAATATCAATCAAAATTCAAAAAAGTATCATATGATTGTCATATTTATGCCACGGTGTAAATTGTATTTGCATCAGTGGAGATCGTAACAAGCGCGAACATGCCGTCGCAGTATTCCTCGACATGGAAAAGGCGTTTGACCGTGTTTGGCACTCCGGTCTGCTGTTCAAGCTGTCAACGTCATCGACACCCCGTCGCATTGTGAAGGTGGTCTCCACGTTCCTCCAAGCACGAACCTTTCGAGTGGTGGTGGAGGGAGTTTTGTCCTCCCCTCGCTCCATTACAGCTGGCGTCCCACAGGGCAGCTGCCTATCGCCTGTGTTACTCTCATTACACCGACGACATCCCGACCGCAGAAGGTACAGATCTCGCCCTCTACGCTGATGATGCGGCGTTTATCACTTCCAGTATAAGACCATTCCACGCTACCATCAAAATGCAGCGCACCCTGGATATTCTTCCCGAATGGCTGTCGAGATGGCGCCTGTCGGTGAATGTAGGGAAGATACAGGCGATAGTCTTCACCAGGCAACTCAGACACCCAACTCCACTCAAACTTCATGGAGCTGACATTCCCTGGACCAACACGGTCCAGTATTTGGGGATTACACTGGACCGTCTTCTAACAATGACCCCACAAGTCACCCATGCCACTTCATAAGCCAAAGTGGCTAGATTGCTCCTGCGGCCTGTCTTGTTTTCACGCCTCCCGATGAAGAATAAACTCTCGGTGTACAAACTGTACATTCGCACCCGTCTCACCTATGCCTCCCCTGCCTGGTTCGCTCTTGTCAGCGAAACTAACCGCAAACGCCTCCGCGTTGTCCATTCCTCCTCTCTTCGTGCCGTCGTCGGTTCACCACGCTATGTGAGGAACTCGACGATCGCACGCGACCTCAAGGTCGATAGTGTGGACGACTTCATCAAACGACTCTCAACAAATTTATTCCGGCGAGCAGAGCACTCGGCTTGGACTCACATCCGAGATCTTGCACCTCACCACGCCCGTCCTCCGGACAAACACCGGCTTCCGCGGGACCTAGTAGGTTCCCCGCCATAACTTTCTTTTACTAAAAAGATACCCTTTTCAAAATTTGCCCAATCTTCAATTTCTTTTGATCTTGACCTCTCCGATTTCTTTACTTCCCTCATCTCTCCTTATTCCATTCCAGACTCCAGGCTCGCCTCAACGCTTGCCTTCTGGAGGGACTCAAACCCCCTCCCATTAATTCGGACGGTCCCTGACTCGTGCCTCCCCTCCCCCCTTGGCATCTGTCCGCATTTATATAAATGCGGGCATCATGCTGGGGGGTCGCCCCGTCGTCGAGGCCTCTCAGAAAGTTAGGCTACCGGCTCTTTCGCTCACTGATCGAAAGGCAACAGCATATTGCTCCTGAATCGTCAATTAACTGCGAGAGTGTGGTACTATCCCGGACTGGCCCGCGGCTGTAGACAGAAAACTGTCACTGACAGTGTGACTCTACCACTGTAAAGAAGATACCACTATAAAGATATAATACGCCATTATGGTCAGAGCTGATGTAACCATATTAGTCCAGCAGTGGATGTTTAATATATAGATTAACATTAAAAATTATGACGATGAAACTGTTAAGATTGTTATTCATATTTTAGAAAGTGAAGTGAAATGCATTTGATATATAAAATTGATTTAAAATAGTCCGGTCCATCAGGCGATGATTGAAAAGAATTTGCCCTGAAGAGGCCTTCGAGGGCAAATTCTTTTCAAGTTCATCGTCACACCCTTATCACGTCAAGGTCACCGCCCATCTGACGATAATTGATATTGTGCTGTTTACCACGTGTGTTATCACTTTATCAACTGCTACCCACTTGTAATAAACAATGTATTTAATAGCTGAAGTTGAGTATTGCACTTTTAAAACATGAAGGACCTACGTGATAGGAAAATGTACTATAATAAACATGAACATATGTATAATTAAATGCATTGCATGCAATGTACGTACAAATATGTCTACCTACGCACGCGGGCACACACCCATGCATGTACTTACAAAAACATGTACCCACGCACGCATGTATTTACGCATGAATATACGTAAGCTCGCATATACCTACACAGGGACATACGTATTGCCGCAAGTACGCGGGCACGTATGCCCGCTTCCACGCACGCATGTGTATACATACGCATGCATGCACGAACCTGCGCGCATAAACATACGCACACACATGTCAGCCAGATACATGCGTGAGGCTCACTACGGGTGATAGACTAATCCCAGGTCTAACTTCTCGTACCGGTGGCCCGCTCGCACGGCGAAGAGAGGTGTTTGCAGGGTGGGTCTATGGAGTTGCGCGCCGCCGCTGCCGTCGCCCCGGACCAATTTGGCGGGGCGCGACCACCTCCATAGTCCTCAGCAAAAAAAAAGAAAAGGTGTAACTTCTCGGCCTCAGCTAGGGCAAATGTTGGTAAACCTAATAATATAGAATAACCCTTAAACGTTAAGTAAAATTTAGGTACTGGTGATGAAAATAGGCAATAGCTTGATACTATTACAAACATATCATTATCATCATTACGATAGCAATATATGTAATTTGTGCGATCCATAATTTATTCTTCTGCGGTTGGATGTAATTCGTGTACATCAAATTGCATGCTTGTAAAGTTACCCGCAACACAAAAATTCTTTTTTGCATCGTCAGAATATCATAGCGATGCCATAAATATTATATATTATAAAAACACAAGCTGAACCAATTTTGTATTTTTTTGTTTCTCGTTAATACTATTTAAGGTCAGAAGTTATTTTATTTAGTTTATTCTTATTAGCTTTTAACGAGAGCAGATAAATATTTTACTTTCTTTCTTTCTTAAAAAAAATCAGACAAAATTTTCCATATTTTTATTTGCGGATCGGATTTATTGATGCGTCTCGCCCCACCAAATCGGTCCGGGATGACGGAAGAGACGGCGCGTAACCCAATAGACCCACCATGCAAACTCCTCTCTTCGCCGTGCGAGCAGGCCACCGGTACGCAATCATTATCGTCGGTGGCCAAACTTTTCCATCTAGGCAATGGAATTAACGACACTCCCTCAACATCAATAAAAAACAAATTAAATTCATATATACAGTTAATATAATAATATAATAAAAAAACAATACCTATCGAGTATTATCTATAAGGTGAAAGGTTCATAAGATAATACATTCGAACAAATTATTGTAGATAAAAGGAAATTGCAACGTCATATCTCAATTTGACGTCACTTAATTGCTCAATATCTTAAGTCATCATATTTTGCTATCCACCTTATTATTCACGGTGGAACATTAACCACCTGAAGCGGACGTAATACCAAAATTGCCACGCTCAATAGCTTAGTTGACGATGATAATTGCTCTAATTGGTTTACCGGGAGAACAGCACCACCAAGGTCAAGTATCAGTATTGGAGGTCAGATCAACGACAGGGAAACAAAGAAGAATGATATGAAGATGATGAGTTATACACGCTGACTTTCATCCCGGACAGTTCCGACGGAATTCGTCAAGACTATATACCTAGGCAAGACTGTATTATACAAAAAAGAGAGCAGTAGCCTTGGTTTTTGGTGATCCCTGTGTTTACACCTCCCACTGACCAGCAAATAGTGGTGATAGAAAATATTCATAAACCATAACCACATGAAATGAAGGAAATTATTAACGTAAACACTGGTATATCATATTCACTACACTTTAGCACTCTCTGTAGTACTTTATCTGTTACACTATTTATACGGCTTACATGTTATAAAACTTTAAAATATTGAATTAAATTTAAAAGCATTACATGATTCAAAACTCATAAATAATTACATCTGTAGAGTCACTGAGATAATATAAATAAAAAATACCAATCCAATATTATCTAAGGTGAAAAGGGTCATAAAATATACTCTCGAACAAATTACTGTCGACGGCAGGAATCTGCAACGTCATTACGAAGGTCTGACGTCATCAAATACTTTAAAACTTTATGTCACGATATGTCATATCTCTTCGTCCATCTATCATGAACCTATCGACGTTTACTATCTGTCTTAGGTTCAACGAAAGGACGATAAGTCTACCAATCCTTGATAAGACTGGAAATTACAGTTATTATTATAATTTTTGCAGTAGCGTGCTACACACAACAAATAGGGTATTAACTCTATTTGTGATCCTTTAGTCGGCTTTCACGACTCCCAGGGGAAAGTTCGAATTCTAAGAGCAAATTTTTTTTATTCCTATTGTGGCAAAAGAGGAGGCAGCACACCTGATGGTAACTGTTCCAGCCGGCCAAAGATCTTTACATTACCAATAGGTGTACAGCTAAACTGATGCTTACCAATGAAAACCCCAAACCCAACCAGAAAGTTGCTCTGCCATCTTCCTCACTCACCGAACGAAGTGCAACAGAACGTTTGCACTCTTCAAACGTCGATTTTCTGCGAGCGTGTGATACTAAACCGAACGGACCGGTCCGCAGCTATAGACAGAAAACTGTCAACAGTGTGGTCCTAACTATTCGCGTTCCATAATCAATTAATCATTCAAAATAGTACATCACGCTTATACTGAAAAGTAAATAGGGGAATTACCTATACTCCCGATGTTTCGGCTGGATTGCACCAGACACGGTGACTGCCCTGTGATCTTTTAGTAACTGATCTATAGGGACTATTTTAAGTTTACTCTATAACCATCATCATCATCATTCTCCTACACTTATCCCAATTGCTTAGGGTCGATAAAATATGTACTCTTCTTTCATAGTAGGTACATATTGTAAAAGTTATTGGCAGTAGTTTTATGACCGGCCGCTTGACAGACTTCAACCCTCCTTGGGAATGAAGTTTACTCTGTAACCATCAGTCGATTTTTATGGGAATTAAAATAAACGGAATATAAGAAAAGCTATAATGGTGCGTGTTTAAAAAGAAGTGCTGTGTGGTAACGGCTACGAATACTAACTAAGGGTACTACACCCTTATGTTCCTCGTGGGTGTCACGTAAAAGACGATAAAAAAATTTACATCAACCAGCGTCAACTCCATCTGATGCTGTCTGAACAAATTGCATTCGTAAGGAGGGTTGACATCAGGCAGGCACTTAGTCATAAAACTATTGCTAATAACTTTTACAGCATTTACTATGGAAGAGAAGTACATGCGCCTTTGGTAATCATTCCTCACGCTGTAATTATTTCTCATGAGCTTTTGCGTACTAAGGACACATACTTTCCCTTTTTCTTTGACAAACTATTGTTCAGATTCATCCAATTTAATGATATTGTCATATGTCTATGTTGGTAATTGAGCCGCACACGGCCATCTCATTGGCTAATCTAATAGAAAAGCCGTATGCGGCTCAGTGATTAACCGTATCATCTCCATATCGTCATTCCTATTAATTCCTTGATCTTGGCATCATACATCCAAGTCGTTGAATAAGTATATTTATATTTTCAGTGGTCAAATCCTACATATGTGATACACGCATATCTACACGTGCCATACGATTGCACAAGTGCACGTGTATACATATTATCAAGTATTAAGTATCCGGGGTATCACGTCATTGAAATATCAAGGTTATTTTTTTATATTTTTTTGTTTGACTATCATATTTTTAATTATATATCTTTTACTATTATATGGTGACTACTTTGAACCAAGACTTATATTACTCTTAAGTATTGTAGAAGACGGGCAATAACTTTACATTAGCCTGGGCCCACTCAGTCTGAAGCCAATCTGCTCAACAATTACATTCCCAAGGAGAGTTGACGTCAGATAGACGGCCGACTATAAAACTATTGTCAAATCTTTTTCAATGTGTAGGTACAAATGAAAAATAATACATATTGCATAGATCCCAAGTAATTAGAATAAGAGCAGGATAATGTGGCGTCGATTCTAAGTAATTGGGATGAGAGTAAGATGATAATGATATCTCTAAATAATTGAATTCAATATTTAATTTGTATTCGTACGTCTTTATTGATTGGATAATAAATTGAGTAATACCCAAATTTTTATTCTTTATTTGGGTGTAATTTGTATCCGATAATTGTATGTAAAGTCCCCTGTAATACAAGAATTATTTCCTCAGTGCTTGACTTACAAGTAAAAAAAAAAATAATAAAATAATTTAACTTTTTAATTGAAACTTAAGTTTTTAACCTAAGACAACTCTGACGAATCAATTTGGCTTAGTAAATCTATTGTAATATGAATATGGGTGATAAAAAAACTGAAGGAATGAGTTTCAATATTTAATAAAAACATATAAAATGCGTGCCTATAGACACGTATTCATAGCTACCGGTTTTTTAACATGATAATAATAAATGATTCATATATCTATAAGTGGGTTTAAATTAAAACGTATATTTCTGTATTATCTTTTTTACCATGTGATGACGCAGTAAGAATATAATTCCCCCTTCTTTCCTGCTGATGACATAAAAGATGAGGAAAGTATCTAAACAGATTTCGTTTCCACAAGAAGTGGTACTCCAAGGATGCTAATAATATTTTAAAATATAATATTTATAAATAATATATATATATATATATATATATATATATATATATATATATATATATTCGCATTTTTTAATTTAACGGATTCTATCGCGTTTGTATTTCATTTTTAATTTCCCGACGTTTCGAACACTTTACAGTGATCATGGTCGTCGGGAAATTAAAAATCAAATACAAACGCGATAGAATACGTAAAAGTAGTTTTATTTCAAAATGTGTTACACTCGCGTAAACACATCAGAAATCATTAAAAAATATAATTTTAAAAATCAGTATATGTATGAAGAGCGCCGTGTGGTAGCGGCTACAAATACTACCAAACCTTACTTTACTCGTGGATGTTGTAAAAAACGACTCAGAGCTTTATATCGACCTGATACTCAATCTGATTGCGTTTAAATTCCCAAGCAGGGTTAATGACAGGCAGGCGGCCAGTCATGAAACTATTATCAAGAACTTTTACTATATATACGATCGAAACGAGGAGTACAATGAGTATAGCATCATGTCTGATCAGCATGGTATAGTAGAATTCCTCCCATTACGAAGGAGGCTCAAGCACGATAGTGGGACATATTATGAGCTGAGATGATGATGAAAAAAAAATAAAACATCTACCATTAATTTTAACGTACTTTATATTTCCTTTCTGTACTTCGAATACTTCACAATGTCCAAATTAACAGGAATGCTGAAGTATTTCACAGTATGACTCTTCCTTATCAAATCTCTAGAAAATATTTTATATTATAGATTAATAAATATTTAAAATAAAACGGTCATGTACTGAAGGAAGGTGGAGTCAAGAGTCTCCGAAACCGGCGAGCATGTATGAAGAGAATTATGAATGTTGAGGAAGCGAGTGAAGTATGCTAAGATAGAGTTCTCTGGCACTCTGTTCTCTCTGCCTACTCTGCAAGCGATATGGCGTGATGATATGTATGTATGTGTGTGTAAAATAAAACACACAACTATTTATAAATTGAAATCTATAAATAATTCACTAATCAACTTATTATTTATCAACAAATCGCTTTATCGTATACTTTTTTTTTTTTGGGGGACTGGGCTACGGTCGGCGCACTCCTCGCACCACTCCATCCGGGGTGACAGAGGGGCGTAAGCGCGCACACCCGTAACCCACCCGTGACGTCGCCTTCGTCGTTGGGCCGACCACCGGAGCAGAGTGACTTGACGTCAGTGGTTGGCCCGACGGAATACCCCTGAGGAGTACCCTCTCCTCGACCGACCTCCCCCCCTCGGGTAGGATGTCGGTCTTTCCTCACGCGGTCGGCCTCTCGGCGGGTGACGGACTAATTCCCCGATCCAGTCACCCGCGGCCTTGGCTAGGGCGGCATCAGGCGCAGGTAATCGCGCCTGCGCCGCCCCAGTCGCCGGCGGCGGCTCGCGCCGTCGAGGAGACGCTCCTCGCGCACGCGCTCCGCCGCCTCCTTCCGCGAGACTACTGCCTCGCAGAAGGTTGCGACCGCGTCCCAGTTCCTGACGCTGTCGAGCATCGCCCTGGCGATGGTCGGCAGCGTCAGGTCGGCACCGATGATTGCGACGAGTTCACGACGCTGCTCTGCCCAAGCGGCACAAACCTCGAGCGTATGCTGCGCCGTGTCTTCGTCGCAATCGCAGTGGTGGCAGGACGGTGTACTCTCCCTCCTGACGACCTTGTGCAGGTATTTGGCGAAGCATCCATGCCCCGTCAAAACCTGCACCAGTCGGAAGGAGAGCACCCCGTGCCGCCGTTCCAACCACTGCATCAGCACCGGCCGGAAGGCCTCTACGGTCCGCACACCGAACCAAGGCCTCTCCAGCCGGACTGCCCATTTATCGTATACTTAAAAGAATTCAGAACGCCGCTCAAAACAATAACACAACTCAATAATAATTATTTCACGTTAAAATAATATAAGAATTTAGTTAAACAAAAAATCAATAGACAATCGGATATATTCAATACTGACCTACAATATCGTTATTAAGTATTTAGTTAACATTGAAATATGCACGATGTCCGAAGGGCATCGGTAACCAGAATACAGCTGCAGTAATCGTACTAGTACGTACTGACTCACTTTTAGATAAAGTACAAGGTTGTTACTGTAACTCCATAACGCACGAAGTTAACTAAATTTTATTTAGCATTTGACATGCTAGTGTATGTTTATTCAAATTCCAATTTCTCATCATCAGCATCTCAGCTAATATATGTCCCACTGTTAGGCTCATGTCACGCCCATTATGAAAGAGAAATTGATCTACTATACCACGCTGGTCAAACGTGTTGGTATATAGTTTTGTTTCGAGATTTTTTTTTCTTGCATAGATGTTATATGCATTTTATATCCCTTAGTCATCTCTTACGATCACATGGATGATATAGGAATTGGTGAAATGTATTCTTATTGAGATTCTCCCACGGAAAATTCATTTATTGTGTATAAATCCTTTCTTTTTTTTATTACGTTGGACTATGGATATGGTCGCGCCCCGCCAAATTGGTCCGAGGCGACGGAAGAGGCGGCGCTCAACCCCATAGACCCACCCTGCAAGCACCTCTCTTCGCCATGCAAGCGGGCTACCGGTACCCGATCTTTGCCTTCGGTGGCCCGTACGGCGGTTTATTCTCACGGGTTCCTCTTGAGTCGATGCCCCAACAGCTTACGTCGTCGGGCCATCGTCCTCACGCGGTGCCCTCACTTTCGGTGATCGGACTAGTCCCCGGTCCAATCACCTAAGACCTCGGCTAGGACGGCATCAGGTGCAGATATTTTGTATAAGCCCTGTGAGGGCACTTGTATATTTTCAATAACAATATTTTAAATTAATCCAATAAACTACTACCGGATTGGAACGTAGCCGCTACTGACAAGATTTGGCAAGAAATTTAGCGGTTTTGTTTGTTATTATTATTTCTTTACCGACTTTTAAAAAAAAATAGTACAACACATTTAGTAAGAATGAACTCCAGTACCTGCCTTGCTAGATGCCTTTCTAGCCCTGATGATATAATGAAAAATTCAAATACAATATAACGCGTAAACCGTTTAAAAAATTAGAATTGCCTCATAGACCATTTCCAGGATATACATAAGATACTTCTTATTCAGCCACCGACGAGAAAGACCGGGTTCCGGGGACCCACTCGCACGGTGTGGAGAAATACATTGCGGGGTCTGTAGGCTCGCGCGCCGCTTCATCTGTCACCCCGGTCCGTGACCGTACCATAGCACGAAGCAAAAAAACGATACTTCTTATTCCGGTAATGTGTTCCTTAAGGATAAAAGTTCGACTTTGGTTGTTACTTTTTACACGGACGAAGCTGCTGGCAGAAGCTAATTTATAATAATTAAAAAAAAATATTACCTCTAGAGAAATTTGGAACCACAGCTACATGAAATCTGTTCCAACTAGGGCATACTCATATAGTATGAATCCTTTCCGAGAGATGGCATAGTAGAATGCTTCTGGTACAAACGAGAATGCGAGCGACAATTAGGTTACTAAATCTACTTAGGTATTCATAAAAATTGGTTAAAGATTTGAATAGGAAAGCAAGCAGCATCTGTTTTCTAGGAAACATAGCATCTCACTGCGATCACCAACCCACCAGCCAAGCGTGGTGATTAAAGACCTTCATTTGTGGAAAACTAAGAAAATTCGAATTAAAACTCTATACTAAACCATTTGAATAGCGTGGTATTGTTAATTTTTGTTTATTGTTTATAGTGACAAACGAGCAAGCAACACACCTGATATTAAGTGTCACTACCGCCCATGGACCTTTGCAATACCAAGGGTATAGGCCGCTGCCCACCAATATAAACCCCGAATCCACCCAGTTAGGCTTCCGGCTCTCTCGCTCACCGAACGAACCGCAATAGCATATTACCATTACTCAGACGTCGATCTTCTGCGAGAGTGTGGTACTACCTCGGATGGACCGGCCCGCGGCTGTAGACAAAGACGATCAACAGCGTGGTCCTACCACTAATAAAATATGATATCTCTATATCTTATATCTTTCTGCTGTAGAAGAGGATCCAACCTAGCAGTGTATAGACATATAAGACCTATGATGATGATATGGGGAGACATACCTTTAATAGGGGAGCCTATGAAAAGCTGAAATATGATGATGATTGAAATGTACTTACAAAAATAATAATAAAATTGACGTTGTAGATAAAAACCTATCTAGTTTAATGACTGATATGAAGCAATGAATATGAAATGTATGAAGGACAATAGATCATTGCCTTCAAGCTTATAATAATTTATTTAATTATTCCTATGAATACAACAAGACTGATGTCTATTTACTACCATAAATTTGTGTTTTTTTTTTTATTCATGGTGGCAAACGAACAAGTGGCATACCCGATGCTGCCACTGATATTACTGCCACTCGTAAACCTTTGCAATACCAAGGGTACGGCTAGTCCGTTGCCCACCAAACGGCCTGGCAGTACAACATACCATCAGATGTGCTGCTTGATTTTTTTGCTACCATTACCAATAAAAAGATGTCATTTATAATTTTGTTGGACTTAACCAATGAAAACCATTCCGTGTGGTGACGGAGTAAGAATACTATTCACCACCCCATATCTTACCCGTGGGTGATCGTACGAGACGATTATGGGATATAAAACGCATATAATATCTATGCGAGAGAAGAAAACCAACACGTCTGACCAGCGCGGTGTAGTAGGTTAATTTTCCTCCCATTACGGAGAAGGCCCGAGTCCAACAGTGGGACATTTATCGGCTGTGATGATGACGACGATGAACCAATGAAAAGAAATCATTTATAATTGCTAATAGATATTTAATACTGTTTTTAAAAATCACCACCCTGCACTAAGGAAATAATATTTGTAACGCTGGGGACTTTACAGACATGCAATTAACGCAGACAAATTACACCGAGACTCAGAACAACAGTTCAGATTGCACAAAATTGTCCTGCGTGGGAAATGAACACAGGTATGACACGGTCGGTCGTTTTCTCAAACATTACGCTACTTATGCAGTTCTGTTTTAGTGAGTATTACTAATAAATCCTCTTTAGTATCCCAGCTGTATATTATTGGATAAGTCTATAAATAATTATAGTATTAAGTCCACAGTTTATGTATTAGTATAAGCACAATAGTATAACACGCGAACGGTTGATTCACATATTCGTATCATTACTTCCTACATAATTTATAATTTCATAGAGCTCGATAGCAATAATGTATCTGGGTTAATTGTTATATGCTATATGATTCACAGACAGTCATTTTTCAATCGTGCTTGAATATTGAAATTATTTTAAAAGTATATAATATTAAACTGAGCGAAGTAGTTCACGGAGAATCGTCGTAATTTTGCGTGTATAATGTGGGGTATAATAATATCGCAGTAATATTTTACGTCGGTTTCTATACTTATCTGTTTTTTGCATAGACGTAGATCGTAATAGCACAGATAAAACTTTTTTTTTTACTACAAAAAATGATTAAATTTTTAGGATTAAATCTTTGGCCGCTTATAATAAAAACCAGATACCGGGACCACATTATAGCCTGCCCCAAAAAAAAAGGATTATTTCTTGAAACAAAATGCGTATTAATAAAATCCAATAGCGCGAATATTCTATCCTTGTGATGACGGAGACCATCCACAACCCCTATTCTTGCCCGACAGTATACTTAACGACTAAGGGGTGCAATATGCTGATGAAATGACTGCGAGAGAAGGAGAACTCGAAATAAAACTATATCAATCCGTCTGATTAGCGTGGTATAGGATATAATTTTATAAAGTTGGTTTAAGCCCATCAAGGGGCATCTATAATAGGGGAGATGTACTCGTATGAATCTAAACGTAAAATTAAACATAAACTGATTATAAACTAAAACTGAACTTAGGCGAAACCTAAACTAAAACTAAGTTAAAAAACTAAACCCATAGTAAATTTACACTAAACTTATACTAAACCCGTGCTAACCCAAAACTAAACCTAAACTAAACGCAAACTAAACCCATACTAACTCAAACTATACCTAAACTACACTAAACCCATAAAGGGGTTAGTGAAACAAGCATCAAACTGTGGCAATTGTGATATCATATCGGTGATTCGTAGGTCGTACTGATAACCGAGGTCGTTGACACCTGATTATATTTTTTTTTATCTTTCTCTGTCACCTTGCGTTATTATCTAATGTTTTGATCGTGATGCGAGTGACGTCACAACACATGATAGGTCAAGAACCTTTGTTTATTTTTCATATTATCAGTACATATTTCACGGAAAAAACATAAAATGAATAGCAAAATCTATGCTGTGATTAATATAGATCATGTTGTCATTCTTATGGGTATCTACTTTTATTATCGACTCTTAAAATTTAGGTAACACCTACTTTTTATGCAGTCTATGGTCTGTATGGTCAGTGTAGCTGTGTGGTAGCGACTAAGAACACTACCAACCCTTACTTTGCTTGTGGATGTCGTAAAAGACAACTAAGAGCCTTATAACGATCTGGGTCAACTCCATTTGATACCGTTTGGTCAACAATTACATTCCCAAGGAGGCTTGACTGGCAGGCGGCTGGTCATAAAACTATTGCCAATCACTTTTATAATATGTACTATGAAATATGAATACATATTGTACCTACTCCAAGTAATTTGGATAAGAGTAGGAGAATGATGAGGGTCTGGACGCGCTGGACTGGCTAATCCATCCGGGGTGACGTATGAGCGGTGCGTATTAAGGAAAACTCGAAATAAAAGCCTATGCTGATCCGACTGAATACCATGGTATGGAAGATCAATTTCCTATTGTGAAGGACACTCGAGCCGAGCTCTGGGCCGTATATCAGCAAAGGTAATGATAATGATAATGATTATTAATGCTCTGTTATTTACATCGTCTTATGACTTATATGTAACTGAAATTAATGTATGTGAAATGTTAAGTGCCCGTTATAGGTGTTACCTAAAAAATAGGTATGGTTAGTTTGAATGGACATTGTATCCTAATAGGTGCTTTAACTATATGGCTATGAGCTTATCACTTCTAACTTCATCCAATCTTCATCCCAGCTCATATATATCACAGTGTGGAGCTCGAGCCTCCTCCGTAATGGGAGAGGAATTGATCTACTATACCACGCTGGTAAGGAGTGATGGTTTAGGGTTTAGTTTCGAGTTTTCCTTCTCTTTACTTATTCATGGTAGTCGTAAAAACAGACTGAGGGGTTAATCTGTAACAGCGATATTAGCTGCGGTCGCAAATTTTCTTTCAGAACATGGTTTTTATGTCTACATCTTCTTAAATATGTTTATATGTATGTACACCCCACCCCAATCCTGTCTGGACATGTGGTGAGACAGGATGAAGATAATGTTGTGAGAAAAGTTTTAAGTATGAATGTTGAAGGATTTAAGAGTAAGG
Organism: Lymantria monacha; assembly: GCA_905163515.2. NCBI lineage: Eukaryota > Metazoa > Arthropoda > Insecta > Lepidoptera > Erebidae > Lymantria > Lymantria monacha. Next base: position 28,946,103 of record LR991098.1, on the reverse strand, counting down.
GAAGACCGAAGAAAAGATGGATAGATTGCATGAAGCATGATATGGATAGAAACGGAGTGAACGCTGATCTGACATTGGGTAGTATTGAGTGGAAGAAAAGGACATATTGCGTTGACCCCAAATAATTGGGATAACAGTAGGGTAATGATGATGTAACCCCCAAGTGGATCGAGGCCTGAGTAAAAGTTGCTGAGAATCGTTAGATGAGAGTGACAAAATATCACGCATTGTGACCAATTTATAGAGGAAACCTACGTGAAATAGTGGACGGTAAAAGGCTAAGTGAATATGATGATACCTATCTAAAAATAGAATACGATTTTAATGATTAATCTATATGAATGCTAGGGGGCAGAATATTTTTCAGATATATAATTAAATCGCTTCAAATTTTGTCATATAAATGATCTTTCATATTTTCCCATTTTTTTTACAGTCTAGTCACACACCTTCCCCAAGTCGTCCGGCTCGAGAAGCGGCCTGGGGCCTCCCTACTGTTTAACCTCTCGCGGTCATTTGATACAGATTCCACTTTTATTTTTACCTCAGAAATATTTATATATGTTCTTTTTTGTAAAAAATTATAAAAGTCTACATGTCATTTCATGTAACGTGGGTTAAACTGGCATTTCTGACAAGTCTGAAATATACCTATACAAAATGAAAATACAAATAGAAAATATGATAGCATTGTTGGGTTATTAAACGATATAATTTATTTAATCTTATCGTAATATTTTACTTATCTGTGGTGACTGAATAATGACTGTCATCACCCCTCCCTTTTCTATAAGTGATTAGAAAAAACAACGCACTACGTTTTGATATTTTTACGATTAACTTACATACATACATATCATCACGCCATATCCCTTGCAGGGTAGGCAGAGAGAACAGAGTGCCAGAGAACTCTATCTCTGCATACTTCACTCGCTTCCTCAACATTCATAATTCTCTTCATACACGCTCGCCGGTTTCGGAGACTCTTGACTCCACCTTCCTTCAGTACCTGACCGATCTGGTCTAGGTAGGTTAGTCACGGTCTCCCTCGGTACCTACATCCTTCCACTTTCGCATTGTATATCTTCTTAACCAGACGTTCGTTCGGCATTCTTTCCACATGTCCGAACCATCGGAGCATTCCCTTTCGCATCTTTACACCAATACTCTCTTTCATACCTACTCGCTCTCTTACGTCGTCGTTACGAACGCGGTCGGTCAGCCTAACTCCACAGATTTTCCGAAGAGATCGCATTTCGACCTCATTAATTTTACTTACATACTCTTTTCTGCATACTCAACTCTCGCTTCCATACAGTAATGTTGGGACAAGCACTGCGTTATGTATTGCTACACGTGCCTTCTGGCTGAGGTGGTGGCTGCCGAGAAGTTGCCCCAACGTTCCGTTCACTCTATTTCCCGCATTCACTCTTCGCTCTATATCAGTGGTGTACCTTCCATCTCGGCTAAATCCACATCCAAGATATACAAATTCATCCACTTACTCTAGTACATCATTACCTATTGTTACTGTTACATTTGTTCTAGCTTCATCTCTTTCAAAGACCATTATTTTGGTTTTGCTCACATTCACGCGTAGACCCCTTTTCTTACAATCTTCTGTCATTGTGTCGACTAGGGTCTGCAGGTCTCACCGAAGACAAAGATCGGGTACCGGTGGTCCGCTCGCACGGCGAAGAGAGAGGATTTTACGGTGGGTCTATGGGATCACGCGCCGCCTTCTACGTCACCCCGGACCGATTTGGCGGGGCGAGACGCACCCGTAGCCCACCAATAAAAAAAAAAAAAAAAGGGTCTGCAGGTCAGTCGCTGACTGTGCCAGCAGGACTGCATCATCTGCATAAAGCAGAGCAGAGACCACTGAGTCACCCATCTGGACTCCCACATTCATATCGTTCAACCTTTGGAGACATTTATCCAGATATATGATAAACAGCCTGGCTGATAGAACGCAGCCCTGCTTAACGTCGATATTGACGTCAAACCAAGGCGACATTCCAACATCCAGCCGCACACAGGCTCTACAGCCCATGTAACTGGATTGCACAGCCTGTAGCAGTTTACCGTTAATACCATACTCCGGTAAAATGTCCCAAAGTTCCTTTCGTACAACCGTGGCAAATGCTCTCTCCAGATCCACAAAACTGCAGAAAACCCTCTGACCTAGGGCCAGATGCTTCTCCACAATGTTGCGCAGAGAGAACACTTGATCCATGCATCCCCTTCCACTCCTGAAACCTCCTTGTGTCTCACACAGTAAACCATCGGACACCATCCTCATTCTCCTTTCAATAATTTTACCATACACTTTTGCTGCCAAACTGGTCAAGCTTATGGCTCTGTAATTTGGCCAGTCATAACGTGAACTCTTGTTTTTAAACAAAGGCACGATGACTGCGCTTTTCCAGTCCCCGGGAACCATTCCCGAGCTCCAACATAAATTGAGGAGCAACAGGAACGCCTCCCGGACACAGGAGCCACCAAGCTTGATCATCTCGGCAGACACCATATCAATGCCCGCTGCTTTACCAGTTTTCAAACTTCTTATTACCCATTCAACTTCATCTATACTGATGCCATCGGAGGATGCCGTCGCCGAATGTTGATCTACTAGACCACATGCGACACCGGCGCCAACCGTAGCATCCGCATACATATCGCGAAAATATTCACTCCATCGGCTTAACACGTCTTGTGTTTGTGTAAGAATGTCTCCACCTTTAGACCTTATTTTATTCATTCTGAAGGTTGACCAACCACCCCGAGACTTCTTCACCTCCCTCCAAAAGAGTTTGGTGTTACCCTCGAAGTTTTTAGTCAGCCTATCTTCTGCACTCATACTTGCTCTATCACGTTTCTCTTTCACTAAGGCCTTGGTGACATTCTTACATTGCCGATATATTTCTTTCTTCTGTTCAGTCATACTGTCATTCAGATTCAAAGAAGAGACATAGTCCAGCCACGCTTTCTTCTTTTGCTCTACGGAAGCTGCCACTTCCGCATCCCACCATGCATCACCATTTGTTTTTCTATGCTTCTTTGAACTTCCACATACTTCTTTCGCTGTATCTACCATACTCTCTTTCAATATTCTCCAGCACAATTGCACAATATAACGTAATTAAAGGAAATTTAGCAAAAAGATAAAATTAGTGTAGGTCAGTACAATATCTGTATAAATTTAGTTTACTATATTTTAATAAATGGTTAATTTAGCCAATATTTAATCATATTAGTAGTTCGTATTGTGAATTTACTAAAGCACTATTTTAATTTTGTTCGTATGGATTTAGACGTGTGGTGACGGAGTAAGAATACAATTCACTACCCCCTATCTTACCCGTTTGTGATCCTAAGAGACGACTAAGGAATATAAAACTCATATAACATCTATGCAAGAGAAAGATAACTCGAAACAAAACCTATATAGCTTGACAGCGTGGTTTGGTAGGTCAATTCCCCTCCCATTACGGAGGAGGCCCGAGCCCAACAGTGGGTCATATATGGGCTGAGATGACGATGATGATGATATTTGAATAAATGACTAAACCGGCCAATATTTAATCATATCAGTAGTTAATGATTTTTTCATTTTATGAATTTATTATAGCACTATTTTACTACACGAAATTTAAATTGTTTTTTAAAACATGACAATAATTTGACATTTTTATATCTGTGATTTATTATAAAGTGCGGTTATATTTCTTTTTATTGCTTATAGCAGACGAGCAAGCAGTACACCTGATGTTAAATATTACTGCCGCCCATGAACCTTTGCGATATCAAGGGTATAATTAGGCCGCTGCCTACCAATACAAGCCCCAAACACAGCCAGTCGGGCTTCCAGCTCTCGCATTCACTGAACGAAGCGCAATAGCACATTGCCATTACTCAGACGTCGATCTTCTGCAAGAGTGTAGTACCCCGGACAGACCGACCCGCGGCTGTAGACAGAGAACTGTCAACAGTGTGTCCTACCACTAATGTAACTAAATAATAATGTATTTTTCTTACCATAATTTGTTCTCGTTCTCATCATCATTCTTCTACTCTTATCCCAATTACTTGGCGTCGATACAATAAGTACTCTTCTTTCATAGTACATATTGTAATAGTTATTGGCAATAGTTTTATGATCAGCCGCCTGCCAAACATCAACCCTCCTTGGAAATGTAATTTTTGACCAAAGGGCGTCAGATAGAGTTGACCCAGCTCGTTATATTTGTCTTAGTCGTCTTTTACGACATCTACGAGCAAAGTAAGGGTTGGTAGTATTCGTAGTCGCTACCACACAGCTGTTGTTCTCAGTCTATGAGGTAATAAATTATTTGACTGCCTTGTCATTCTCTTCTTAAACTAACCTTTCTTATAAAGCTTCTAGAGATCACCTGTAGACCGACAGTTATGAGATGCACCCCGCTTTTTCCCCATATCAAGTGAACCAAGGATTGGTGAAAGTTGTTGGTTAAGAGCGGCACAGAACCACGCTTAGCGGTGATCTATGAGAAAGGTTTATATCCAGCAGACGATGCTAAAAGGTTGATGGTTAACAAAAAAGAATGCTATTCCTAGAAACAATATTTATCAATAAGCTTTTCTATGTCCATTGTTGCAACCCTAGGCTTGGATTGGTTATAATTGTTACTTTTATAAGCTTCCCAGAAGAGCGCCTTGCGAACCTTTCTGTCATATCATCATCCTAGCTCACACATCCCGCCGCTAGTCCTGGAGCCTTCTCTGCAACAGGAAAGTAATTGACCTACTATACCGGTCTGGTCTTGGTATATTATGTTCTTATTTTAAGTTTTCTTTCCATTGCACAGATTTTAATGCAATATTTATACCTTAGTCAGCTTTTACGACAACAACGAGCAAGATATAGGCTTGAATTATTGAATGGGAGTGAATTATATTCCTACTTTATCACAACACGACAAATTCTAAATTATTCAAAATCAGTCAGTTGATCCCATAAACAATTATCATGTGTGGGGATCGATCCCACATTATTCAGCTTGGCAGATCGCTACTAAGATAACTACGTATCTTAGTTCTGTTATTCTTTCTTATTAATTGCTTATCTTAAATATAAATTGTTGTGCCTCGGCACTCGACTAATTATGCCAAAAATTGCGTACTGACTCGTATTGCTCGAACATACAACACTGATTTTTCTCAGGTTGATACATTTAACTGTATTGAACCTACATTTAAAGCTGAGTTAATAAAAACCATAGATAAAGGCAAATGACAAGCAACTAAGCTCTTGCAAAAAAAAAATATTGTTATGTTATTTAATAGTTTCTTTTTTTTTGTAATCAAATGTAATATTGTATTTTTTTTTAATTAAATTGTAGTCCGTTAGCGTATCTTAAATCTACCCTAGTTAAACAGGGAAACCTATTATTAGCCATACAATACTGTAGAACACAAATTATGTAATTTATTATATGTATCGCTGTTGGTTTTCTAAATAAAGAATAATAAAATAAAAAAAAATAAAAAAAGTGTGTGTGTCAGCTCCGACGCACGACTGGAGTTTACTCCTTAAGTACAATTATCAAAACATGCGCAAAAAAGCTCATCATTCATCATCATTACAGCCCATAAATGTCCCACTGTTGGGCTCGGGCCTCCTCTGTAATGTGAGGGAAATTAACCTACTATACCACGCTGATCAGACGTGTTGGTACAGGATTTTGTTCCGAGTTTTCCTTCTCTCGCATAGATGTTATATGCGTTTTATATCCCTTAGTCGTCTCGTACGATCACCCACGGGTAAGGTATGGAGTGGTGAATAGTATTCTTACTCCGTCACCACACGGAAAAAAAAAGCCCGTTTGACTAAAAATAATATGTATATTTTTATTTACATTTATTAAAACTGTTCAGTGAAGTATTATCTCACGTCAGAAAGTGAAAGGTGTGCAGAATAGCTTGCGCACCAACGTAACGAGGTCATTCGATCACTAGATTTTACTCCTCAAATTTTTCTCATACCGAGCGCCTTATATGAAAACCCATTCTTAAGGAGTAAACTCCAAAAATATTTTTTTTATTATTCAATACCCAGTTTCATCCCGAGTAACTTTTTAATACTGATTTATTGCGTGCGGCTCGAATGCAAAATGTAATAAATAAAATGTATCGTACGACGTAGAAGGTCATTGATAGCGGGTGATTGACCCCGTCTAGGCACTTATCAATATTATCTATATTTAAATGAATTTAGATGGCAACTTACTGTGCCTGTCGAAAAGGGCAATGACATCAAATATAAATTGCCTCTTCTTTTTACAATCTAACTTTGTTTTTATTTACAGCATCATAATTCTTAGTTACAGATTAAGAAAACAATATGCCACAAAGATAAATTGTGGTAGGGCCACTTTGTTGACAGATTTCTGTCTATCGAGCCGGTCCGCCCGCGTAGTACCACACTCTCGTATTAAATCGACATCTGAGTAGTAGCAATGTGCTATTGTACTGCACAGATGGAGTAATGATTAAGATACTGACCTTCTCTGCCAGTGTCGTAGGTTCAATTCCTGCGTAAGATAATACTTTGTGCGATCCACAATCTGTTGTGCTAAGTCTGGGTGTAATTTCTCTATGTTAATTACATGTTTGTAAAGTCCCCCGCAATACAAGTATTATTTCCTTAGTGCAGGGTAGTGATTTAAAAAAAAATCTTTGTTCGATGAGCGAAAGAGCCGGTAGCCCAACTGTCTAGATAGATTTTGATCAGTAGACAGCGTCTATGAGGTCGCTTCATCTATCGCCCCGGACGGATTTAGCAGGATGTGACTGGATGCCCCCGGCCCGGACGGAGTCCCAGTCCGGGTGTTGACGTTGCTCCTCGAGCATCTCGAACCTCGCCTCAGGCGACTGTTCAACGCCTGTCCGACGTCTGGACAGTTCCCTGAGTGCTGGAAGGAATGGAGGTTGGTTCTCCTGCCAAAGCCGGGACGGCCCCCGGATTCGCCGTCGGCCTACAGGCCCATTGTGCTTCTGGACGATGTGGGTAAACTGCTGGAGCGTGTCCTCGCTGCCCGCATCGTCCAGCACCTGGAGGAGGTGGGGCCCGATCTGTCGGACGCTCTATTTGGGTTTCGGAAGGGGCGTTTGACCATCGAGGCCCTGCTACGCCTGAGGCAGACGGCCGCGGAGGCTGTCGCCGGCAAAGGAGTGTTGTTGGCGGTGTCGTTGGACATCGCCAACGCCTTCAATAGTCTGCCATTCAGCTAAATCAGGGAGGCGCTCTGGTTCCATGGAGTGCCCCTGTACCTCAGGCGCCTGGTGGCAGACTATTTAGAGGGGCGCGGTGTTCTCTACGCGAGCACCGCAGGGGACATTGTGCGGACGCCCATGTCGTGCGGTGTTCCGCAGGGGTCGGCTCTGGGGCCGACTCTGTGGGACATCGGGTACGACTGGGCGTTGAGAGGGAGTCTCCCCCCCGGGCTGAGCGTTATTTGCTATGCTGACGACACGCTCGTCACAGCCCGGGCGATGGTGGTTCCGGGAGTATTTTCGCCAAATTGCTCCCCGGCTGGTCGGCGCGGCGTCCGCCCTTTTTCGGCTCATGCCGAATGTGGGCGGACCCAGTTTCGAGGGCCGACGGCTGTATGCGGGGGTGATCCGCTCAATGGCCATGTACGGCGCACCCGTGTGGGCGAGGGCTCTGAACGCCCAGCTCAGGGCGGTGCTGTGGAGGCCACAGCAAGCCATGGCGGTCAGAGCCATTCGCGGGTACCGCACGGTGTCGACAGATGCGGCGTGCCTATTGGCCGGGACACCCCCGTGGGACCTAGAGGCGGAGATGCTCTCCGACCTCTACCGGCGGGTTACCTCAATGCGCGAAGAGGGTGGCTCCCCATCGTTTAACGAGATAGCTACCTGGCGCGAGGACGCCCGCCGAGAAGTCATCGCCCGTTGGGCTACGCGGCTGGAGAGGCCTAGACACGGTGTCGTTACCGTCGAGGCCCTCCGGCCCGTACTGATGGAATGGATGGAGCGGTGGCACGGGGTCCTCACCTTCCGACTGGTGCAGGTGTTAACGGGGCACGGGTGTTTCGGGAAATACCTGCACACGGTCGTGTACAGGGAATGGACTCCGGGCTGCCATCATTGCAGTAGTGACGAGGACACGGCGCAACATACGCTCGAGGAATGCTCGGGCTGGAACGGGCAACGCCGCGACCTCGTCGCTATTATCGGTGCCGACCTGACGCTGCCGGCTGTCGCGAGGGCGATGGTCGACAGCGTCAGGAATTGGGACGCGGTCGCCGCCTTCTGCGAGGCTGTCATCTCGCAGAAGGAGGCGGCGGAACGGCCCCGGGAGGATTCCCGTGACCCGGGGCGTCGACAGGAGAGGAGCCCGAGAGGGCATACCGCCGAGCGGGCCACCGAAGACAAAGATCGGGTACCGGTGGCCCGCTCGCACGGCGAAGAAGAGGTGCTTGCAGGGTGGGTCAATGGGGTTGCGCGCCGCCTCTTCCGTCACCCCAGACCGATTTGGCGGGGTGGGACGTCCATGGCCCACCACAAAAAAAAAAAAAAAAAAAAGGATGTGACGGGATCATAGCCCGTCGCAAAAAAAGGCTCTAGCTTCCTCCATTATTATGGGGATTTGACCTATACTAACTAAACATGTTAATATAGGTTTTAATAGAGTTTCCATAAATATTATCTGTACCATCATCATTCAATATTGGGATTAGCTTTATGACCTATCTAACGTCAACCCCATTGGCACTATATTTGTTGATCAAACAGCATCAGGTTTGATAAATTGATCTAACTTGGTTAATTTAGGTTTCATCTGCATCAACCATTGTTTTTACATACATATCATCACGCCATATCCCCTGCAGGGTAGGCAGAGAGAAAAGAGTGCCAGAGAACTCTATCTTTGCATACTTCACTCGCTTCCTCAACATTCATAATTATCTTCATACACGCTCGCCGGTTTCAGAGACTCTTGACTCCACCTTCCGTACGTGACCAATCTGGTCTAGGTAAGTTAGTCTCGGTCTCCCCCGATACCGCATGTTTTTAGCTAATGAAAAATATGATATAATTAGAATATGAAGGTAAATTTGACCACTGTTAACAATAGCTCAGTAGGGAAGTCGTCTTTCAGATGGCTCCGGTTCAAGTCTTGATTTTCCCTTTATTATTTATTTTTCCATTATTTTATCAAGGATTCTTTAATCATCATTTTCATTTCAGCACATATATGTCCCATTGTTGGGCTCAAGCCTCCTCCATAATGTGAGGGAAGATAACCTACTATACCACGCTGGTCAGACATGATGGTATAGGGTTTCGTTTCGAGTTTTCCTTCTCTCGCTATGTTATAGATATGCGTTTTATATCCCTTAGTCTCTCTGAATCTGAATATATTTTCAAAAAAATAATTAAAAAGAACATGCCGATTTAAGCTCGGTCACCCAGATATTATTCATAACCTGATAACATGCGTTGCATCATGCGTTAAATAAGCCAACATTAAAATGTACAATCAAAATAATTATTCAAGTTTATTGTAATAAAAAACAAATTTCAATACATTAAAATTTTGTATTATTGGGCACAATGTATTTAAAAATGTTAATTAAAAAGTTAATTTAGGTCATAAGTGTATAGAAATTTAGTGAAATAAATTGAGAATCGTTTTTTTTTAAAGTTACACCCGGCACCTAGTACTTAAACCCTATATTGCGGAGGACTTCACAAACATACAATTTTAACGACACAATTTTAAGGAGACTTAGAACAACAAATTGTGTATCACACAAAATATTGTCCTGTACGGCAATCGAACTCACGGTACTGGCATCATAGGTATCGTAACCACTACGCCATCTGTGCAGTCTTTATATACCATGTGGTGACGGCGTAAAAAATACAATTCACGCGTACGGCGTAAAAATGCACGTAGGTATCATAACATACGTCTGAAGAATATGCAAATAGCATCTATGCAAGAGAAGGATAATTCAAAATAAAAGTCTATAGATACTCCATTTGACCAATGTGATATAGAAAGATAATATTTTTTTTTATTGGTTGTAGTGGCAAATAAGCAAGCAGCAAACCTGATGGTAAGTGTTAATGCCGCCTATGGATCTAAGCTATACCAGGGGTTATAGCTAGGCAGTTGCCTACCTCTGAAAACCTTTTTTTGGCGGCGGGCTACGCTATGTCACGCCTCGTTAATCCGTCCGGGGCAACAGGAGAAACGGTGCACGACTCCGTGGACCCACCCTACCACATTCGTCTCGACGTCATGCGGGTGGATCATCGGAACGCGGTCTTTTTCTTCGGTGGCCCACTTGGTGGTCTACCCTCGCGGGTATCGTCTCAGTCGACGCCCCGATACATTTCACCGACGGGACGTCGTCCTCGCGGTAGCCTCGCACGGGGGCGACCAGACTAACCCTCGGTCAGGGTGGCATGAGACGTAGGTAATCACGCCTACGCCGCTGCAGTCACCGGTGGCGACGCGAGTCCTCATGAAGGACATCCTCCCGGAGTCGCTCCGCCGCTTCCTTCTGCGACATGACGGTCTCGCAGTAAAAATCCAAAACCCACCTAGAAAGTTTATCTAAATATCTCTTCATTATGGAGGAGGCTCAATTCCAGTAGGGGGACGCATATGAGTTGAGATTATACTCTTCTACTAACTGCATTTCATTTAGTGGTCTAAGTATCGATGTCTCAATGATGATGTTTGCGAATTTGATTTCTATACTCGATAAATTATTTCTAAGATAGAAAGCCTAGGTCTTTCTGAACAACCAAATTACTTAATCGTTATTTGCTTCCGTTATTTTTGTATCTAAAGATTGCGTAATACAAGTATTTATAAAAACTTTTTCGCGAGCGAAAAATGAATATCACACTTGCAACTTGAACTCACACGTATGGAAACTGTCCCAATCGTCCAAACTCTTAAACAAGTGTAAGATGTCGTAAGACATTCAATTTGCGGCTCGTATCATTTCAACGTCTTTATGGGAGACCTGTGCCATCTACCGGACAACGATAACACATTATATAGATTGCAATGCCCTTAACTTTACAGTTAGAATGGTATTAAACAATGACATGAACCTGTTATTGAAATTACTGATTTTTTTAAAAAATAACCTTTCATGCTAAATTTAAGTAATTTGAAACAAGTATCTATTTTTTTACGTGTTGTTTTGACTATTTAAATTTATTTTTTCGTGCTGTTTGATGGCGGCAACGAATACTACGTGTTAAATATCGTAAAAGCCTATTAAGAAATAAATGAAGAAATGCGTGTGTACAAAATACACATATCAGAAGTGAAACTTTGGCAAACTATTTTTTAAATTACTGAAATTTAGCATTTAATATGCTTAATTATTTATAAAATCCGATTACGAAATGAAAAATGATGTCGCGAGCGGGATTCGAACCCGCGCCTATTGGGATTCCGGCCCAATCGTGCTGCCACTACACCACCGCGATATTGTAGGACATGCAAATTTCACTTCGTATTATATTTACGTCTTAAGGTGACGGTATGCTATCTACCCGACAATGTTTACACATTGTTATAGGCTTAATACTTCAAACTTTACAGTTAGAATTGTATTAAACGATGACACAACCTTGTTATTTAAATTTAATATGCTTAATTATTTATAAAATCCGATTACGAAATCCGATACATAAAAAAACGATTTTATAAACTATTTTTTATTATATATTCTCTTTCTCTCTCTCTCTCGTGCCGCGTCCCTGGTGTCGCGTTTCATCTGTAAAAATTGTACTCTCATGCGCGCAAACAAGTTTCACTTCTAAATAAATATGGCGTGTAATGGAAAAACGTGACTTCAAATAAAGATGGCGCGTAACAAAAAAAAGTTAGAATACAAAATTTCTCACATACGTCAATAAAAAAAAATTCACTTCAAAAATAATATATATATATATATCTAAGAAATCAACGCAATTGGAGCAGCAAGTACAATTACTGTAAACACATAACTCATACTATGATATTTTCTACATCATGTAGAAAGCTTTGAAGGCTCCTATAGAGTTTTGTAAGCTGGATATGTTATGGAGAAAATTTTAAATAAATAAATATATATAGATAGAAAAGTGAAGTCCTTCTCACGTAGCCCTTACGCTATTATGTCAAATGAAGGTGTATTGAAGAAACTTCAACGAATGCTCATATACATTGACCATTTCCCCGGAAGGTAAAGTTATTTGAACATAAAGGGTTCAGTGGGTCTTGCAAATAAAGGTAGGCCCATACTAGAAGAATATGCAAAAGATTTACATAAAAAAATAAGTTTTTTAAAAAAAAATAATTTTCTTTTATTTTATTATTGATATATATAAGGTTTATTTAGAAGCCGTTTAAATATTAAATAAAAAAAAAATATTATAGTAAAACTTCTATAGTAAAGAGGATAAAGTGAATGAAAAATTGATTACTATATGTGCCACAGTAGTTTAATTGGTATAGGTACTGGAGTGGATCTCTAATAGATATGATATAAAACTGACTGAGGAAAAACTTTGTAACTAATATTGTAGTGGCTAGATCGGCTGAGATATTGTAGTGGCTAGATAAAACCTCTGTGATAACGATGAGTTTTTAACATGAGACACCTTATTTGTTTCGTGACCTTCAAAGCCGAAAATTATTCGAAACGTTTCACTGCTCATCGAGTTTCCTCCACATTAAGAATGAAAAAATTACCTACGACATCATGCAGGTAGGTAGGGTAGGTATAAGATATTATTTTAAGGTTCTCTTCTCAGCATACTCCTTAATGATTACAGATGTTGATGTGAGTATTAAACATTTGAAATAAAACTATTTTTACAAATTCTCTCGTGTTTTTTGTTTGATTTTTAATTTCAAGAGGTTTCGAACACTATTTTTTTTTTATTTTTTATTTTACGGACTTTGTCGCATAGCGACCACATCGTCCTATATGAATAACAATTTAATAATACATATATAAAGCAACTTATAATTATTTTAAGCCTAACTCTACTAACTTAACTAATACTTTCATGTTTTCAGATGTAGGATCTGATAATAAATTATTAAGAAGGCCAATATCACAGGATCTAATTTATTCATGACTTCCTATTTCTATAACTTTAATTTTGAACACATTCCTACAGAACATGCTGAACATTCTTAATAGTTCCGCAGTCGTTACAGTTTAGAGATGGGATTGTTTTCATTAAAAATGCGAACTTGTTTGATTGAATGTATCCGGAGCGCAGTCTAAGGACTATCTTTAGGTATCCTCTATTGGTCTTTATATTATCTGTCCAAGGGTGTGACGATATTGCCACCGAAGACAAACAACGGGTACCGGTGGGCCGCTCGCACGGCAAAGAGAGGTGTTTGCAGGGTAGGTCCATGGGGTTGCGCGCCGCCTCTCCTGTCGCCACTGGTCGATTTGTCGTGGCGCGACCACATCCATGGTCCACTTTGAGAAGGAATAAAAAGAAAAAAATTGGTGACGATATTTGTGGTTGGATAGTTCTACACCAAATTCCTTTCTCACATGATCTTTTATCAAATTTCGAACACTTAAAAGCCTTCATGTTCACAGAGTCATAACGTGACTATGAATGCCGTAAATTGTTCGGAACGTAAGGAGATTAAAAATTAAATACAAACGCGGTGGAATCCGTATAAATAGTAATATTCCTTAGTCGTCTTGTACAACACCTATGAGTAAAAAAAATGGCTAGTAAAATGTTTTTTTACTCTTTCACCACAAAGATCATTTATTCCATTCATTCATTCATCACTCCGTAAAAGATTTTGGAAGCTGTTGGATACAAGGCTCTCCACGAGAATGTCTTTCAGAAAGGTTATATACCAGCTGAATCCAATAGCTATTCTCCACATAAATATGGAATATTTATTATTACATATAATTTTCGAGAACCAAAAGTAATAGTAGATCAGATCGTACCCTTAGAAGATTTGAATGAATAAATAAGTAACGCCAATCAACCTCCCTTCGTCCGTCCGCGTTCGAAGCAATAACATTCGGTCGCTTGTACAATGTTGTAAGCATATCACGTATGGACCATCAATGACATCTGATAAGGAAGGAATAAAAAATGTTAGTGGACCTCCTAGTCTTGTCTTTCGATGTGGGAATCACCTCGTATTGAGGTCAGCTAGTTCATTTGATTGAGGTAATCCTTCTTTAGTGATCAAGACGGTGTAAAATTTATTCGGAAATACTACTTCTCTAAATGAACTATGGAGCAATGAGATTGGGTTTATTTTAAATAGACTTATTAATGAAATCTTTGTGTCGAACGGAAATTTAACAAATCATGCAATTAATGTACAAAAATTACTCGCAGATTACAAACAGGCAATTGCGGATCGCACAAATGATCAAAACAGTCACTTAGCAGAAAATATTGGTGCTTAAACAACTTTTTTTTTGGCAGGCTATGATCTGGACACATGCCGTCAATTTCGTCCGGGGCGACGAAAGAGCAGCGCTTGGCCTAATACCAATAGCCTACCGTATTCCCTCTCTATCGTAATTGGGCCACTGGAACCGAATTCTTGACGTCCATGGCCAACCCGATACTTAAACAACTTGAACACGATACACTTCTTACTATGTCGATAAACTATATTCAGCGTTTAAGTTCATCATCACAGCCCACATATGCTCCACTGTTGGGCTTGGGCCTACTCCGTAATGGGAGGGAAATTAACCTACTATACTGCGCTGGTCAGACGTGTTGGTATAGGGTTTTGTTTCGAGCTTTCCTTCTCTCGCATAGATGTTAAATGCGTTTTATATCCCTTAATTGTTTGAGAGGGAGTCTCCCCCCCGGGGCTGAGCTTGATATGCTATGCTGACGATACGCTCGTCACAGCCCGGGGCAAGACACTCGAAGAGCCGGCGAGCCTTTTTTTTTTTTTTTTTTTTTTTTTTTTTTGCGGTGGGCCATGGACGTCGCGCCCCGCCAAGTCGGTCCGGGGTGACGGAACGCGCAACCCCATTGACCCACCCTCCAAGCACCTCTTCTTCGCCGTGCGAGCGGGCCACCGGTACCCGATTTTTGTCTTCGGTGGCCCGCTCGGCGGTATGCCCTCTCGGGCTCCTCTCCTGTCGATGCCCCGACAGCGTTCGCCGTCGAGGCGTCGTCCTCACGCGGTGGCCTCACGTCGGGTGACCGGACAATTCCCCGGTCCGATCACCCGAAGCCTCGGTTAGGGCGGCATCAGGCGCAGGTATTCGCGCCTGCGCCGCCCCGGCCGCTGACGGCGGCCCGGGTCACGGGAATCCTCCCGGACTCGTTCCGCCGTCTCCTTCTGCGAGATGACAGCCTCGCAGAAGACGGCGACCGCGTCCCAGTTCCTGACGCTGTCGACCATCGCCCTCGCGACAGCCGGCAGCGTCAGGTCGGCACCGATAACAGCAACGAGGTCACGGCGCTGCCCGTCCCAACTCGGACACACCTCCAGCGTGTGTTGCGCCGTGTCCTCGTCACTACTGCAATGGTGGCAGGCCGGAGTCCACTCCCTATACGCGACCGTGTGCAGGTACAAACCGAAACACCCGTGCCCCGATAATACCTGCACCAGCCAAAAGGAGAGGACTCCGTGCCGCCGCTCCATCCATTCCATCAGTACGGGCCGGAGGGCCTCGACGGTAACGACACCGTGTCTTGGCCTCTCCAGCCGCGTAACCCAACGGGCGATGACGTCTCGGCGGGCGTCCTCGCGCCAGGTGGCTATCTCGCTCAACGATGGGGAGCCACCTTCGTCGCGCACTGAGGTAACCCGCCGGTAGAGGTCGGAGAGCATCTCCGCCTCTAGGTCCCACGGGGGTGTCCCGGCCAATAGGCACGCCGGCTCTGTCGACACCGTGCGGTACCCGCGAATGGCTCTGACCGCCATGGCTCGCTGTGGCCTCCACAGCACCGCCCTGAGCTGGGCGTTCAGAGCCCTCGCCCACACGGGTGCGCCGTACATGGCCATTGAGCGGATCACCCCCGCATACAGCCGTCGGCCTTCGAAACTGGGTCCGCCCACATTCGGCATGAGCCGAGAAAGGGCGGACGCCGCGCCGACCAGCCGGGGAGCAATTTGGCGAAAATGCTCCCGGAACCACCATCGCCCGTCGAGCACCAGACCCAGGTACCTCATATGGGCCTGGATACTGATGTGGATGGAGTTGACGACTAATGAGGCGCCGATGGGCAGCCTCACACGGGGCCCATGGAATAGTAGGGCCTCCGTCTTGTTTAGGGCCACCCTGAGCCCCAGCGCCTCAATTCGCCTGACCATCTCCTCGGTGCCGAGAGTGGCCAGGCTCGCCGCCTCTTCGAATGTCCTGCCCCGGGCTGTGACGAGCGTGTCGTCAGCATAGCAAATAACGCTCAGCCCGGGGGGGAGACTCCCTCTCAACGCCCAGTCGTACCCGATGTTCCATAGAGTCGGCCCCAGAACCGACCCCTGCGGAACACCACACGACATGGGCGTCCGCACAATGTCCCCTGCGGGGCTCGCGTAGAGGATACTGCGACACTTGCCCTCCAAATAGTCTGCCAGCAGCCGCCTGAGGTACAGGGGCACTCCATGGAACCGGAGCGCCTCCCTGATGCAGCTGAATGGCAGACTTTTGAAGGCGTTGGCGATGTCCAACGACACCGCCAACAGCACTCCTTTGCCGGCGACAAAGAGGCGGCGAGCCTGGCCACTCTCGGCACCGAGGAGATGGTCAGGCGAATCGAGGCGCAGGGGCTCAGGGTGGCCCTAAACAAGACGGAGGCCCTCCTATTCCATGGGCCCCGTGTAAGGCCGCCTATCGGCGCCTCGATAGTCGTCAACTCCATTCACATCGGTATCCAGGCCCATATGAAGTACTTAGGCCTGGTGCTGGACGGGCGATGGACGTTCTGGGAGCATTGCCGACGAATTGCTCCCCGGCTGGTTGGCGCGGCGTCCGCCCTATCACGGCTCATGCCGAACGTGGGCGGACCCAGCTTTGAGGGCCGACGGCTGTATGCGGGGGTGATACGCTCGATGGCCATGTACGGCGCACCCATGTGGGCGAGGTCTCTGACCCTCCGGCTGAGGGCTTTTCTGTGGCGCCCTCAAAGAATCATGACGGTCAGAGCCATCAGCGGATACCGTACGGTGTCGACTGAGGCGGCAGGCGTGTTGGCCGGGACACCTCCGTGGGACATAGAGGCGGAGATGCTCTCCGACCTATACCGGCGGGTGACCTCAGTGCGCGACGCAGGTGGCTCCCCATCGCTTAGCGAGATAGCCACCTGGCGCGAGGACGCCCGCTGAGACGTCATCGCTCGCTGGGCTGCGCGGCTGGAGAGGCCTAGGCACGGTGTTCTTACCGTAGAGGCTCTCCGGCCCGTATTGACGGAGTGGATGGAGCGGCGGCACGGAGTCCTCTCTTTCCGGTTGGTGCTGGTGTTGTCGGGGCACGGGTGTTTCGGCACATACCTGCACAAGATCGCAAGGAGGGAGTCGACTCCGTCCTGCCACCAGTGCGGCAGTGACGAGGACACGGCGCAACACACGCTGGAGGTCTGCGTGAACTGGGCCCGGCAACGCTGTCACCTCGTCGCTGTCATCGGTGCAGACCTGACGCTGCCGGCTGTCGCAAAAGCGATGGTCGACAGCGTCAGGAATTGGGACGCGGTCGCCGCTTTCTGCGAGGCTGTCATCTCGCAGAAGGAGGCCGCGGAACGGGTCCGGGTGGATTCCCGGGACTCGTTCCGCGACCTGGGGTAGCGCAGGCGCGAGTATTTGCGCCTGATGCCGCCCTAACCGAGGCTTCGGGTGATCGGACCAGGGAATTGTCCGGTTACCCGACGTGAGGCCACCGCGTGAGGACGACGCCCCGACGGCGACAGCTGTCGGGGCATCGAGAAGAGAGGAACCCGCAAGGGTATACCGCCGGGCGGGCCACCGAAGTCAAAGATCGGGTACCGGTGGCCCGCTCGCACGGCGAAGAGAGGAGTTTGCAGGGTGGGTCCATGGGGTTGCGTGCTGCTTCTTCTGTCGCCCCGGACGTTTTCATCGGGGCGCGACCACATCCATGGTCCACCTTGCATTAAAAAAAAAAAAAAAATATCCCTTAATTGTCTCGTACGATCACCCACGGGTAAAATATAGGGTGGTGAATAGTATTCTTACTCCGTCACCACACGGAAAAAGCGTTTAAGTTACTAATGATTAATCACCGCAGCTCATATACGTCCCACTGCTCAGCTCGAGCCTTCTCCGCAACAGTTACACAGTTCCAATGACAGTTACAGCTTATGACCAAAAAATTAAGTACTTCTACATTGGATATCAATGATTAAGCTAATAAAACTTTTCCAGCTAGAATTAGTCTTATTAGCTATTTTGATTAGCGCAAATGATTAAGTATAACATTTTCAAATTACTAAAATTTAGGACTTAATATGCTTGATAGGGCGTCCCCCGGAGGCGACGCGTACCGACCCGCCCCCTTCGGTACGAACATCGGCAGATGCGGCGACGGGGGCCGCCACCCATCACGCCTTGCTCAGTCAGGCGAGTCGAGGAGAGCAGAGTGCCGGGTGGGCACGTGGAATGTAAGAGGATGTGTGGAAGGTAAGTTGCACAAGTAATGTAAGAATGACACCAAGGCCTTAGTGAAAGAGAAACATGATAGAGCAGATATGAGTGCAGAAGATACATACATACATACATATCATCACCCCATATCCCTTGCAGGTTAGGCAGAGAGAACAGAGTGCCAGAGAACTCTATCTTTGCATACTTCACTCGCTTCCTCAACATTCATAATTCTCTTCATACACGCTCGCCGGTTTCGGAGACTCTTGACTCCACCTTCAGTACATGACCGATCTGGTCTAGGTAGGTTAGTCTCGGTCTCCCTCGGTACCTACATCCTTCCACTTTCGCATTGTATATCTTCTTAACCAGGCGCTCGTTCGGCATTCTTTCCACATGTCCGAACCATCGGAGCATTCCCTTTCGCATCTTTACACCAATACTCTCTTTCATACCTACTTGCTCTCTTACGTCGTCGTTACGAATGCGGTCGGTCAGCCTAACTCCACAGATTTTCCGCAGAGATCGCATTTCGACCGCATTAATTTTGCTATCATACTCTTTTCTGCATACCCAACTCTCGCTTCCATACAGTAATGTTGTGACAAGCACTGCGTTATGTATTGCTACACGTGCCTTCTGGCTGAGGTGGTGGCTGCCGAGAGGTTACCCCAACGCTCCGTTCACTCTATTTCCCGCATTCACTCTTCGCTCTATATCAGTGGTGTACCTTCCATCTCGGCTAAATGCACATCCAAGATATACAAATTCATCCACTTGCTCTAGTACATCATTAGCTATTGTTACTCTTACATCTGTTCTGGTTTTATTAACCGACTTCCAAAAAGGAGGAGGTTCTCAATTCGAACGCTATTTTTTTTTTTTTTTTTTTTTTTTGTATGTTTGTTACGCGATAGCAACGCCAATTATGGATGGATTTTTATAATTCTTTCTTTGTTAAAAAGAGGATACTCTAAGGGTGGTCCCATATGCAGGGTATCAGGATCTGATGCTGGGATCCTGGGAAAATCGAGAGTAATTCCTTAAAATGTAGTGCAAAAATGCTATTTCTGACGCCTCTGTACATAATTTATAGTTCATCTAATCTAAGAAGTGCATTTTGACGTTTTGCTTTTTTTAATACACATTAACCTCGGTCAAACGTTGATGACACATGATTGTAAACACGAAATCTGAAATTTTAAACAACTATTAAGTTATTTACATAATTAACATTGCGGGTGTCTCTCTTGTACAATAATACATACCATCACGCCATGTCTCTTGCAGGGTAGGCAGAGAGAACAGAGTGCCAGAGAACTCTATCCTTGCATACTTCACTGGCTTCCTCAACATTCATAATTCTCTTCATACACGCTCGCCGGTTTCGGAGACTCTTGACTCCACCTTCCTTCAGCAAATGACCGATCTGGTCTAGGTAGGTTAGTCTCGGTCTCCCCCGGTACCTACATCCTTTCACTTTCGCATTGTATATCTTCTTAACCAGACGTTCGTTCGGCATTCTTTCCACATGTCCGAACCATCGGAGCATTCCCTTTCGCATCTTTACACCAATACTCTCTTTCATACCTACTCGCTCTCTTACGTCGTCGTTACGAATGCGATCGGTCAGCCTAACTTCACAGATTTTCCGTAGAGATCGCATTTCGACTGCATTAATTTTACTTTCATATTCTTTTCTGCATACACAACTCTCGCTTCCATACAGTAATGTTGGGACAAGCTCTACGTTATGTATTGCTACACGTGCCTTCTGGCTGAGGTAGTTGCTACCGAGAAGTTGCCCCAACGCTTTGTTCACTCTATTTCCCGCATTCACTCATCGCTCTATATCAGTGGTGTACCTTCCATCTCGGCTAAATCCACATCCAAGATATACAAATTCATCCACTTGCTCCAGTACATCATTATCTATTGTTACTCTTACATCTGTTCTGGCTTCATCTCTTTCAAAGACCATTAATCTAATGTTGAAACTCGTAAAAATAATTTAAAATAAAAATAACATGATAAATAGTAATTGTTATTCACGACCTAACAATGTCACTTCATCACGTTCTATACAGTAGTGCTTGACAACTTCCAATTCACGAATATCCAAATATTCGGTAAAAATATTAGAATAATACAATTAATCGAATAGAGATTTTGACAGAGATGGCCATTTCGACACTTTGATTGATGAGGAAATAATTATTAATGTTCGCGACGCTGATAATTCAAGTAATAGTAGTAATTCTTAATAAATAGCTATTTTTAAAGCCAGTTTTATTTTTAATTAATCCAATCCTACTAAATATGATGAATAGATTCTATGCCGAAATAATTAAATTTTTTTAGTACTAATTTAGCACTTAATTAATTCATCACCTTTTTGAAAAGTAAAAAATAAACCGATTATTAATTATAAAGAATCAATATCGATTTCGCAGTAAAATCGGATATTTTCGATAGCGATTGTTTGGTTCACATACCTAGACAACTTACTCAGACAGCTGTCAAAGTGCACTTCTTAGATTAGACAGACTATAGTTTGATTATTTGTGTATGGAGATTATCTTTATGAGCTTTAGCTGGTAAAACAACAATGTTACTAAGGGGTAAAATAAGGGTCACGGGATGAACATTTATATGGAAGTTTATCATTTTCAAAGTAGTTAAGTACGAAATTTCGCACACCTACATCTTTTTAGAAATAAAATAATATGTGTGTTAGCGTTTTTTCAAAATTTCACTACTAAGGGTTAGTATAAGTAGTATAAAATAGGTAAAAACAAGTGAAAAAAAATAAAATATATTTTTTTAATTAATATTAATTATTTTTTTAAATATTGTATTTTTTTTCAATTTTGTTAAACTTTCGTGTATTAAGCTAATACGTTGAGATCGTTGCTCCTCGATTTAGTTTGATAAAGTTCGCGAATCAAACTGAGTCGCTGAGAATGACTTTCTGTAGTTTCATTACGCTTATATAAGTTTGTGTATGCCCTCATCTGAGAAAGCCTATTGACCCGCTGCTCATCACTCTCATTTGTAATATTTATCCCATTTCCTAACCCCATTTTTCTTTAAACGACTGTCGCTCTCGTCACTCGTATCTTCCAAACGGTGCTGTCTCATTTGAGCAGCCCGTTTACTAGGTCTACCTATTAAAAAAAATCTGAATTCACTTATTTTCCACTAAAAACCGGCAAATAAAAAAATATTTTATAAAAAAAAAAAAAACCGACTTCAAAACTATACCTACGATAAACGATATACAATAAACTTACACTAAAAAGTAGAAAATAATTCTTTTAATTAGTTTAATCTCAAAAGAATAACAGAACAATTTACGAAATTATAGTATACCTACCTATTTACAGGTAGGTATGTAAAAACTTATAATATGTCAAGAAAAATGGATAATAATATTATATTTTGTATTTCAAAGCAAGGAGCATTGAAATACAATAAACGAAATTATTAATATTTATTTACAAGTACTATTTTTTTGGAGTCGGTGCCAGCTAAATCAAAATTAAATTCCCTTGCATAAATCTTTTAAGCGCATTAAATCATCAATCAAATCTGCCCGCGTTCGGGTAGTTCACTCAGTGACATCGCCCCTCTTTTCTCGCACCTGCCTCGCTCCGGCTATCGCCCTATTCGAAGTGATCGTCCATCTTTGCGTAGGTCAGGTAGGTACTGCGTGAGCCGCGTGATGTTCGCAAAGTAGAAAAACTTTCCTTGGCTGGCACCGACTCCAAAAAAATAGTACTTGTAAATAAATATTAATAATTTCGTTTATTGTATTTCAATGCTCCTTGCTTTGAAATACAAAATATAATATTATTATCCATTTTTCTTGACATAGTATAAGTTTTTACATACCTACCTGTAAATAGGTAGGTATACTATAATTTCGTAAATTGTTCTGTTATTCTTTTGAGATTAAACTAATTAAAAGAATTATTTTCTACTTTTTAGTGTAAGTTTATTGTATATCGTTTATCGTAGGTATAGTTTTGAAGTCGGTTTTTGTTTTTTTTATAAAATATTTTTTTATCTCTTTCAAAGACCATTATTTTGGTTTTGCTCACATTCACACGTAGACCTCTTTTCTTACAATCTTCTGTCATTGTGTCGACTAGGGTCTGCAGGTCAGTCGCTGACTGTGCCAGCAGGACTGCATCATCTGCATAAAGCAGAGCAGTGACCACTGAGTCGCCCATCTGGACTCCCACATTCATATCGTTCAACCTTTGGAGACATTTATCCAGATATATGATAAACAGCCTGGCTGACAGAACGCACCCCTGCTTAACGCCGATATTGACGTCAAACCAAGGCGACATTCCATCATCCAGCCGCACACAGGCTCTACAGCCCATGTATCTGGACTGCACAGCCCGTAGCAGTTTACCGCTAATACCATACTCCGGTAAAATGTCCCAAAGTTCCTTTCGTACAACCGTGTCAAATGCTCTCTCCAGATCCACAAAACTGCAGAAAACCCCCTGACCTAGAGCTAGATGCTTCTCCACAATGTTGCGCTGAGAGAACACTTGATCCATGCATCCCCTTCCATTTCTGAAACCTCCTTGTGTCTCACACAGTAAACCATCGGACACCATCCTCATTCTCCTTTCAATAATTTTACCATACACTTTTGCTGCAGAAGATAGGCTTACTAAAAACTTCGAAGGTAACACCAAACTCTTTTGGAGGGAGGTGAAGAAGTCTTGGAGTGGTTGGCCAGCCTTCAGAATGAATAAAATAAGGTCTAAAGGTGGAGACATTCTTACACAAACACAAGACATGTTAAGCCGATGGAGTGAATATTTTGGCGATATGTATGCGGATACTCGAGTTGGTGCCGGTGTCGCATGTGGTTTAGTAGATCAACATTCGGCACCAGCGTCCTCCGATGGCATCAATATGGATGAAGTTGAATGGGCGATAAGAAGTTTGAAAAATGGTAAGTCAGCGGCTATTGATATGGTGTCCGCCGAGATGATCAAGCTTGGTGGCTCCTGTGTCTGGGAGGCGTTCCTGTTGCTCCTCAATTTATGTTGGAGCTCGGGAATGGTTCCCCGGGACTGGAATAGCGCAGTCATCGTGCCCTTGTTTAAAAACAAGGGTTCACGTTATGACTGCGCGAATTACAGAGCCATAAGCTTGACCAGTTTGGCAGCAAAAGTGTACGGTAAAATTATTGAAAGGAGAATGAGGATGGTGTCTGATGGTTTGCTGTGTGAGACACAAGGAGGTTTCAGGAGTGGAAAGGGATGCATGGATCAAGTGTTCTCTCTGCGCAACATTGTGGAGAAGCATTTGGCTCTAGGTCACAGGGTTTTCTGCAGTTTTGTAGATCTGGAGAGAGCATTTGACACGGTTGTACGAAAGGAACTTTGGGACATTTTACCGCAGTATGGTATTAACCTTAAACTGCTACAGGCGGTGCAATCCAGTTACATGGGCTGTAGAGCCTGTGTGCGGCTGGATGATGGAATGTCACCTTTATTTGACGTCAATATCGGCGTTAAGTAGGGGTTCGTTCTGTCAGCCAGGCTGTTTATCATATATCTGGATAAATGTCTCCAAAGGATTAACGATATGAATGTGGGAGTCCAGATGGGCGACTTAGTAGTCACTGCTATGCTCTATGCAGACGATGCAGTACTGCTGGCACAGTCAGCGACTGACCTGCAGACCCTAGTCGACACAATGACAGAAGATTGTAAGAAAAGGTGTCTACTTGTAAATGTGAGCAAAACCAAAATAATGGTCTTTGAAAGATATGAAGCCAGAACATATGTAAGAGTAACAATAGGTAATGATGTATTAGATCAAGTGGATGAATTTGTATATCTTGGATGTGGATTTAGCCTAGGTGGAAGGTACATCATTATATAGAGCAAAGAGTGAATGCGGGAAATAGAGTGAACGGAGCGTTGGAGCAACTTCTCGATAGCCACCACCTCAGCCAGAAGGCACGTGTCGCAATACATAACGCAGTGCTTGTCCCAACATTACTGTATGGAAGCGAGTATTAGGTATGCAGAAAAGAGTATGAAAGTAAAATTAATGCGGTCGAAATGCGATCTCTACGATCTCTACGGAAAATCTGTGGAGTTAGGCTGACCGATCGCATTTGTAACGACGACGTAAGAGAGCGAGTAGGTATGAAAGAGAGTATTGGTGTAAAGACGCGAAAGGGAATGCTCCGATGGTTCGGAAATGTGGAAAGAATGCCGAACGAACGTCTGGTTAAGAAGATATACAATGCGAAAGTGAAAGGATGTAGGTACCGGGGGAGACCGAGACTAACCTACCTAGACCAGATCGGTTATGTACTAAAGGAAGGTGGAGTCAAGAGTCTCCAAAACCGGCGAGCGTGTATGAAGAGAATTATGAATGTTGAGGAAGCGAGTGAAGTATGCAAGGATAGAGTTCTCTGGCACTCTGTTCTCTTTGCCTACCCTGCAAGGGACATGGCGTGATGGTATGTATGAATATATGTATGTATTATTTATAAGAACCCAATTGCGAGCAAAAAATAAGTGTTGTAAGTGGGATTCGAACCCAAATCCGTTCTAATCGTGCTGCTACTTACACTACCGTGAACTATTGTAGGACATGCAATTCTTGCATCGTATTATATTTTCGTCTTTTAAGGAGACGTGTGCCATACAAGCTTAATACTCAAACTTTGCAGTTAGATAGTTAATTAATAATAATACTCAAAGTTTGCAGTTAGATATTAGTTTAATACAATTCGAATCCTACTTGTGACAATCATTTTTCGCTCCTAATCGGGTTTTTACATCTAACATTCTCAGTAATATTCAAGACTAACATCAAAAACTAAATCCCTCTATAAACATCAAATACTCAGATAAAGAAGACCTAGGTCTAAAAATTATTTTAATCAATGAATGTAATAGTTGACATAACTCGAAAAAATTCAATTCTAGCCACGAATAATATTTGATATTCTTGTCAAACTAAATTGAAAACTTCCTTTTATGGTATTGAGTCCTACTGAAATTGAGGCCGTTATTAACATTTATTGCGTATTATTAAAATCTACTTATTTATAATACGATTACTATTGGGCTATGTAACTGGGTCGTACACGAATACAATATCGGAATTAAAACGGAATCACTTAGGTGGATAAGTTTCGATCGAATTCGGAACAATGCATGTACGTTGTTGGTGGCGTTGCTTGCCGCCCTCATACTGTATTCAGACTTATTTATTATACAGGCTGTTGTTTATTATTTATATCATAATGAAATAAGAATAGAATGGCCTTCCATCTTAGCTTATGAACGTTTTAATCCTGGGCTGGAGTTTCTTCCATAATAGGACCGAAATTGGCCTGCTATATTATGCTTTGATCATAGGGTTTTATTTTGAGGTATTTTTTAGTCGTTTTTTAAGACATCCACGAATAAGATAGGGGGTAATGAATTATACTCTTACTCCATTACTACAAGGAAATATCCTTTCCTTGGATATCGTAAAATAAATGTAACCAAATAAAATAAATTAAAGAGAAAGAATATTTTTTCTTTATTATCTTCGACAGACGAGTACACATTTACCTGTTAGTAAGAGATGACTGTGTCTCAAACTGTAGGCCTAGTAACCACGCTCAAAGTCACTCAAAGAGCTATGGAGCGTCCTATGCTCGAGATTCCCCTGCGAGATAGAATCCGTAATACGGAAATCCGCAGAAGAATGTTTGTAACCGACATAGAGAGAAGAATTAGCACGTTGAAGTGGCAATGAGCAGGCCACGTCGCTCGACCAACCGACAACTGTTGGGTTAGACAGGTTCTCGAGTGGCAACCACGAATCTGGCGCCGCAGTGTTGGTCGCTCCAGGGTGGACCGACGACCTAGTGAAGGTTGCTGGAAGTCGTTGGATGCGGGTGGCACAAGACCGCACTTTGTGGCGAAAAATGAGGAAGGCCCACGTTCAGCAGTGGATGACTAAAGGCTGAATGATGATAATGATGAAGATATGACTTCTGCTCTTTTGAGGCAGTTACGTTTTTTATGCGGTCCATAAGTGGGTTATTCTGAGATTGGATATAACATATATTTGTTAATTAAAGTACCTTGGTATATATGGATTTAATTCTTAATGGAGAATGATTTTAATTTAAAAAAAAATGTTGCCACTCCTAAGTTGTAGGTATTCAATAGTGTCATCAACTCGCCTCAACGTTTCAGATCTGAGTTCAAGCCCTGGTATAATGAGATGGGAAATGTTTTGCAACACTAATCAGGCAGTATGGTAAGTAAGATTTTTTATTAGACAACGGAATAAGAATACAGTTTATTACGCCTTCTTTATTCTTGGGTGTTGTAACAATAGAAAGCTAAGATATTTAATAAAATAATATTGATGCTAGAGAAGGACCTGGGCCAACTCCATCTGATGCCGTTTGGTCAACAATTACACTCCTTTCTTTTTTTTGCGTTGGGCTATGGACGTGGTCGCGGCCCGCCAAATCGGTCTGGGGCAACGGAAGAGGCGGCGTGCAGCCCCATAGACCCACCCTGCAAGTACCTCTCTTCGCCGTACGAGCGGGCCACCGGTACCCGATCTTTGTCATCGGTGGCCAACAATTACACTCCTAAGGAGAGTTGACGTCTGGCAGGTGGCCGGTCATAAAACTATTGCCAATAACTTTTATAATATGTACTATGAAAGAAGAGTACATATTGTATCGATCTCATGTTATTGGGATAAGAATAGGAGAATGAATGAATGACTAGATAAGGAAAATTCTAATGAAATTATATCAATGCCTATATCGATCGATCTGAATAGCATCATATGGGATTAATAGGGAAGCATATGGAATGAAAGATATAAGGCAGAAATTTGAAATAAGTACGTATGTATTTTCATTATTTTTTAACAATTTTCAAAGATAATCACGCCTTCCTCACCGAAATCTAAAATGAAATACAAAAGTAAAAAAAACGTGGGAATCTGAAGAAAACTAAAAATATTTTCTTTTTTAATTTGAAGCGCAAGGAAAAGGAAATATGAAGAATTTCTTTTTGATTTTGTTAAATTTAAATAATAGATACAGAATAAGCAATTCTTTCGTGATTTCAATTTAGACGAGTTGCGTGCAAATGAACTTTAAATATATGATAATTATATACTAATAATAGATATTCAAATCATCTTAATATATCCAAATTAAAAATCAGGGTAAACACAACCATTAGTTTATAATTAATAGCAGCAAAAAATAACTATAATTTAGTAAATATAATTGCACTAATATCTTTAATTTTTTTATTAATAAATATTTGCATATGTATTTCGTGTACGTGATTAGAATACCTACTGTGTGGTTCTTTGGCACTAAGCAGATAGCTGATAGTAAAACTTAGTCAAAAATATTAAGCTGCCTTCTGTTTTGTATTAACACAGATGGCATACTCTCTAAATATCAGCCTCATAATTAAGCTCAGCGTGCCATGGAGCGATTAAGGATTTCTACGAGATAGGATCTCAAATTCGGCAATCCGTAGAAGAACGGGTATAACCGACATAGCCCGAAACATTAGAATGCTCAAACAGCAATAGGCAGACCACACTGCTCTTTGAACCGATAAACTCTCAAGGAGAAAGGTTCTCGAGTGGTGCTCATGTGACAATAAAGATGTCAAAATAATACGAGCCACAAATTGTATGTCATATGACAACCCACAGTTGTCTAAATGGTAGGATGATTGGCACGGACTTCCAATAGGTTAGGTATGGATTCGAGTTCCACCACCCAAATCATTTTTCGCTTTTAAACAAGTTTTTAAATCTAGCCTAATCAATAATAGAACACTCTGTACATATATATATATCATATTTGTAAGTAATTTTCGTGAAAGGGAAGCCATATTTGTTTTGTTTATTCATTTGTGAAATAGATTTTGATGCGAACTCACATGTTTTCATACTAATTCGCATTTAGGTTATAAGACTGTATATTAATTGGTTGATTTTATAATTATCTACGCCTGTATTATGACGGGGTAAGAATACAATTCACCAATCCCTATCTAGCCCGTGGGTGATCGTACAAGACGACTAAGGGATATAAAACGCATTTCCACATTTTCCAATACTGCCTCTACAGACTTGGATAGACTAGAGACTTTACATTTAGTGTGGACTTTCTTTCTTCCCTGTAAAGGTCTGATGTAGCAGAAAGTCTTTCTCCGAAAGGAATTCTATGTTACGAAAGTAAACTACGCAACTGAACACATGTAACCGAAGCGAAGCGAGGGCGGGTTGCTAGTAACGTATATGCGAGCGAAGGAAAACTCGAAATAAAACCCTACACCAACACGTCTGACCAGCGCGGTGTAGTAGATTAATTTCCCTCCAATTACGGAGGAGGCCCGAGCCCAACAGTGGGACATTATGGGCTGTGATGATGATGATTGAACACTTTACTGCGATCATAGTAACGGGAGGATTACGATGTCTTAGGTCTATGGTAGAGCCATACTATTTCCTGCCTACAGCCGGTCTGTCTGAGGTAGTATATCACTCCCGCAGAAAATCGAGGCCTGGCCAGTGGCAATGTGTTGTTCCGATTTGTTGTTTTTTTTTATTGCTAATGGTGGCAGTCGAGCAAGCAGCACACCTAACGGTAAGTGTCACTGCCGCCCATGGGCGTTTGCAATACCAAGGGTATGACTAGGCCGCTGCTTACTATTATACACCCCAAACCCACCCAATAAGCTTCCGGCTCTCTCGCTCAGCGAACGAAGCGCAATAGCACATTGCTATTACTCAGACGTCGACCTTCTGCTCAGTGTGGTACTACCCCGGACGGACCGGCCCGCGGCTGCAAACAGAGAATCCTCAACAGCGTGATCCTCCCACTATTAACATGTTGTGTTAGTGAGAGAATCGGAAGGCGAACTTTAGGTGGGTTTGGGGTTTTATTAGTAGACAGCCGCATAGCTCCACCCCTGGTATTGAGAAAATCTACGGGCGGCAGCAACACATACTATCTTGGGGTGTCGGGGATCGAATGTCAGTAGACGATCTCTCCGGCACCCCGTAAAAGCGCAGAAGGGGCCGCTGTGGTTTTAGTGGGTATTCCAGTCGGGCATCTGGTCGGCGAGTCCCACACGCCGCCCCCCATCTATCACTAGTGGGGAAAGCGCGTAAATGCGTTTCCACAGCGTGAAAAAGAAAGTTGAAAAAAAGAAAAACAAAAACAAAAATGGCAACACATACTATCAGGTACGCTGCTTGGTATAATCAATAAAAAAAAGGTCCAACAATTCATCGATATTTATATTATTATTAGTTATTAAATTTTGAGCCATATTTTTAATATAAATCCATTGAAAACAAAAAGAAAATGATTATATGCTTTAAAAAAAAAGTGTATTATTTATGGTCAGTCATATTTCATGTCATAATTTATAAATTGCATTTATTATTATTTTTTAACTTCTTAGTCTATGTACGTCCTAAATTCTTAAAAAAATAATAGAAAAGCACATTAGTATACTTGCACTGTTTTATTGTTTTGTATTTAGAACAGATAATTATATAGTATGTAATTTGTAAGCTTGGTTTGGGCTGAAAATCAACGGCTGGTATACATCTACATTCTCAGCCTCAATTTGAACCCAAAATAATTTCGTTTTTCTTTTGTTTTTCGTTATATTTTTTAATTTTATAAATTTTAAATCCAATTTTTTTTTCGCAATCATTATTAAAAACAAATAATTAGGTTTGTACCTACTCTAGATGAGAAAAATCAGATTACTACATTACGCTTGTCACACACATTAATGTTTATTTTTTTAATACCCTGCACTAAGGAAATAATCTTTGTATTGCGGGGGTCTTTACAAACATACAATTAACGGACACAAATTACACTCAGAACAAAAATTTGTAGGTCGTACAAAATTTTGTCCTCTGTGGGAATCGATCTCGTAACACCTGGCACAGTATGTATATTTACCATTACGCCATCTGTGTAGTGAACGTTACGTCAAAAATAGATTTTCATTTAGTTTTATTATACTGTGTGGTAGTGACTACGAATACTACCAACCGTTACTTTGCTCGTGGATGTCGTAAAAGACGACTAAGAGATTTATATCAACTTGGGCTAATTCTACCTGATGCCGTTTGGTTGACAATTACATTCCCAAGAGGGTTGACGTTAGACAATTGGCTGGCTATAAAACTATTGCCAATAAATTCAGCAATATGATACGAAGAAGTATAAATATTGCTTTTACCTCAAGTAATTGGAATAAGAATTAGAGAATGATGATAAGAATATGTTAAGGAAGTATTAGCTTCAGCAATTTAATCAGGAAATGTTACAATTTTCAAAATTATAATAAAAAAGAAAGCATTTTAAATGAGAAACTAAGATTAACCGATTACGAGCTAACTATTAAAATTATTACATAGGTTCAAGTCTAAACAAGAAAATAAACTTGGTATAGATCTGAGAATCTCTCTTTCTCTCTCTCTCTTTCTTTAGATTAAAAAAAAGGCAATCGAAGGAAAACACCGTCTCATAACGAGGTACAGACTCGTCGCAAACAGGATGATAAAATCCTTTACAGTCGAAAGTATAAAGCAATTAAGTTTAATTAAAAACCTTTTTAACGTATTAGGGTGGCATTTGATTAGCTTGGCTTTTCTGGCCTTGCTCGTAAAAAAAAGAACTCCGAAGATACGACGAAAGCGTCCAAAATTTTAGAGGGATTATATACTTTTCTTTTGTTTTCTTTTTTGACCGGCTGTAGTCCGGTTACTATTTGCCCAAATCATTGGGGTTGTGTCAAGGACACGGTTATGGACCGATAATTTCTCATATTGGTTATAGACTTAAAATAAAATTTGGCAAATTTTGTATTAAAATAAAGCTATTTTTGCTTACTTTTTAATTAATTTATTTGATTTTTATTTTCCTGATGTTTCGAACACTTTACAGTATTCATGGTCAGGAGTGCTAAGGTGTCTCACGTCCAACAAGTCATGATTATTCATGTCATCTCAGTTTATAAATGTCCCGCTACTCAATATAGGCTCAAGAGAGCTCTAGAGAGTCAAAATCCTAAGTTTCTGGACGGATTTTGGTTGATAGGCAACGGCCTAGCTGTACTCATGGTATTGCAAAGGTCTATGAGCAGCAGTAACCAACTGGTTACTCATAACCACCGCTGCTCATACCACCATAAGCAATAAAAAAGTCCCCACCACAGCGAAAGGAAAATTGTACTACTAACTATACCACTCTAGTCAGTCGTTTTCCATTTTGAGTTATCCTTCTGTAAATTATTATTAAATTATTATCTGCATTTTCTATTTTGTTTTGCCAACTTTGCAATATAAATTGTAATTTCATGTAATTCTTTATGTATTTTCTTGTTTTATATAATATTTAATAGACTAAACTATTAATTACTAATCTCTTAATCTTTATTAGAATCTTTATTGATGACAGCGTTAATATTTTAATATTCGTTTCTTCTTGTAAATTAATTATAATATTACCTGTTTCTTTGATTCAATAAATAAATAAATAACTCCTTTAGGCGTCTTTTACAATAACAACAAGCTAGAAATGGAGCTGTGAATTGTATTCTTAGTTCACAACCATATGGAAGAAACTTAATTCATTCTAAAATACTACATCATTCTAGAACGAGAAGGTGAAATAGATTATTTAATACTTCAAGTATGTACCGGACTTATTGCGTAGCGTTAACTCAATGAATTTTATAACCCATTTTATCTAGTCTGTACACTCCCTAAATTTATATAAGGAATGGTGTCAAAACACTTTCTCAGCGGTTTATGACCATTTTAAATGAGAAACTTGGGTATCAACCAGAACGCCATCACCTATTTTTTTACAGTTGGGTTCCTTAACGGCTTCCAAGAAAAAACCTTTTCTAGAATTTTTAAATTTATAGGTCTCACTATTTTTTTTAAAGATATCCTTGTCCTTGTATTACGAGAAACTTTACAAACTATGTGATAAACAGACACAAATTCCATTCAGACTCAGGACAACAATTTGTGAATTGTTTAATATTATATATTTTGCGTGAGAATCGAACCCGGAACGCTTAACTCAATAGTTTGTTATCTTAACCGCTGCCATCTATATATTTTAAGTAAATATGAGTGAACAGGAAGCGGCGAGTATAAGACAAGTTAGTGTGGGATCTTCTTTCCAGTATTCCTTCTCTTACAAGGATGTTATAAGCTATCATCCATTTTTAATCACTTTTTATAATACCGATAGATAAAGAAGGTATTGATAAAATTCTTAATAGTTTCTTTATAGATTCTGTTACTAGAAATTATCATCTATCTATCAGGTGGAACTCTATTAAACAGGAGTTTCATCGTCATCCACATCATATATATCCCATTGCAGGGCTCGAGCCTCCTTCACACTAGGAGGGAAATTGAATTACTACACCACGCTGCTCAGACGTCTTGCTATAAGATTTCATTTCTAGTTTTCCTTCTCTCGCATAGATGCCATAAATAAAATAAATAAATAAAAAGCCTTTTATTTCTTGCAAGCACAATAATTACAGTTACAAACAAATTACATTTAATTAATAGTAAATAATAGAAACAAGTCATGCAAAATAATATTGAAATTATAACATAAAACATTAAAAATTAGCGAATAAATAAATAGTTAAGAACATTTTTTTAAATAAATTTAAAATTCATTTGTATAATAAAAAATAGTCACAATTATGATATTCATATGTAAAAATATAGATAGATAGATGCCATAAGCATTTTAAAACTTAGTCATCTTTTGCGACACCTTCTTACTTCGTCACCACATCGGACAATATTAGTTTTTTTAATTTTAAAATAATTCTACGTATAGTGACGAAGTAAGAAAACAAGCCACCACCCCATATCTTGCTCGAGGGTATCGTAAAAGACGACTAAAGGATATAAAGTGAGTATAATATTTATACCAAAGAAGGATAACTCAAAATATAACCGTATACCAACACGCCTGACCAGCGTGGTGTTGTAGGTCAGTTTCCCTTAAATTATGTAGATAGATCAAGTCCAGTAGTAGAAAGTATAAGAGCTGAGATGACGATTATAAATAGACAGACATAAAAGTACTAAACGATTGCTTGCAATTGGTAATATACTCGTAGGTTTAACATACCTTTTTTTGCGGTGTGCTATGGATGCGTCTCGCCTTGCCAAATCGGTCCGGAGTGACGGAAGAGACGGCGCGTGATCTCATAGACCCACCATGCAAACGCCTCTCTTCGCCGTGCGAGCGGGCCATCGGTACCCGATCTTTGTATTTGATGGCCAAGTTTAATATACCTACAGATTCTTTCAAGTGTAAGTATACATACGTAACTTTAGTTTTGAGTCTCTTCTACAGACAATATTTAATTTAAATGCCTATTTTGCTATGAAAATTAATAAATTTATATGAATTTATAAATTATCATTGTAATAAATATATATAACATTTTATTTTTTTTTTTTAATATCACGTATTTGTATGAATATGATATGGATATATACACAAATCTAATCTGATTAACATCTAATTTTGTGGGGTCTGTTTAAATTCTGTGGTTTCTGTTCCACAGAATAACTGTTATCAATATTTTTAACCATTATTGTCTAAAGACCTTGTATAAAACAAGGTCTTTAGACAAGTTCAAGAATTCTACTATGAATAGTATAATATTTTTAGTCAACTATGATTAGTCCACTAAGATTTGTCCAAAATGAGCTATTGTCAGTGTAGATTTATGTTCATTATCTTTATTTATTTAAAGCTCCCGGCGATGTAGAATTTTCTTGTGTGTAATGTTGTAAAAATAAAAAAGTTTCTAAAAAATAAAAACAAGGGAAAAATGTATAAAAGTTTGTATCTATGTAAAAATTTAAGTGGCAATAAAAATATAAGTACAGAACCACGCCTAAATAATTCATATTTATTAATATTCTTTTAAACTAACACCTATTTGCGAGATCAAAAGTTTACATTGCCAAATTCAGTTGCAACCTACTTAGATCTTTATTCTTCCGTTTAATATACCTCACAAGAATTGACAGAGTTTTTCTTGAAATACAAGACTATAAGAACAAAATTGTTCATCTCTTATTTGCTGCTCAAAACACTTTTAATAATCTAATTTTACGTTACATTTTACCTTGTTACATATTCAATTTAAAATTGTAAATTCTTGAAGTATTAACTTTAAAACTTTGCCTAAGTAATGATAAAATATTTTGCGAGTTGATTTCGTTAAGAAGTGCGGGTGGTTCTCATTATTTTTTACATATTTCAGGTTCCGTAAAGCTTACCGAGATTCAAGTTGATAATGGAACTACGTTGTACTGTTTTGGGGAGGTCTTTACTGAAATTGAAGTGGGTTTCCTTGTAGCACGGTTTTCGGTTTAATAATAATAATTTCTAACGTTTGTTTCGTGAGAAATGTCTACTCTATCTCTCTCTCAGTAATAAATACTTAGTTTGTTTGAAGATTATTATCTGAATTTGTTTAATTTTCGTATTATAGTAATATAATTATGTATCCACTATAAAAGAAGTTTGGTTTGTAAAAATGAGCAATATCAAAGACATTAAATTTAGATAAAACATTATTACGACCACCCCCCACTATTTGTGACGATATTTTAAGAATCAAAGCCGCTGGATGCAAGTGGCGCAGGACCATTCCGAGTGGCATTCTCGTGGGGAGGCCTATGTGTGATAAATGGAAAATATTATTATAAGTTTCCATGTTTAGTTTTTTGCTGCCTCTACAATTTGTACTTACTACAAGTTGCAAGCTATAGTCATGAGGGGGAATAGGCAGCAACATCTCCTAAAAAAATCGTAGTACATAATGCGATATGGCGAAGTAGTCTAAGTAGCGAATTCACGTTTCTAGTGTCGTGTGTTTGGGAACCAAACGAAAAAAGCTTAGGGTATTTTTTGTACAACCCACAGATACTGATAATGATGATACTGTCTTAGGTTTGTAATATGTGACCGCTAAATTCACGTTTGTAACGTCCCATACGTCATAAAGATTTGCATCTCAGTGAGGGACGTATTTAATAAAAAAAAATATAAAAGAAATAAATTTTGGGATTATCCTATTTTATATCAATTTATACCTACCTCAATTATAATATTTTATACTTACAATATAAAACCTTTTTGCAATTAATTTAATTTATTTAATAGGCCAATAACAATAATAGTATTCATATATGTTAAATTAATAAAAATAAATTATATCACTCATAGAGTTGTCAAAATTTAAATTGAAAATGTTAGTGTATGGTATAGGTAATTTAATTCTAAATTGTAAATGTGATAATTTCCGAATTAAATTGTTAAAATTTTACAAATAAATGATTATTCCAATGTTTGTTAAAAGATAAATTATCTTTAGCTATTATTAGTTGCCACCGAAGACAAAGATCGGGTACCGGTGAACCGCTCGCACAGCGAAGAGAGGTGTTTGCAGCGTGGGTCTATGGGGTTGCGTGCCGCCTATTCCGTCACCCCGGACCGATTTGACAGCGCGCGACCACCTCCATAGTCCACTGCAAGAAAAGAAAAAAAAAAGATATTATTAGTCATTGTTTTGAGATTATTTTTAGTAATCGTCTAGGAGGAAGCGAGTGAAGTATGCAAGGATAGAGTTCTCTGGCACTCTGTTCTCTCCGCCTACCCTGCAAAGGATATGGCGTGATGATATGTATGTATGTATGTATCGACTAGGACGCCGACTTTAATTTAGTAACTCGATGTATAATTATAAAATTGTTTTGGAATTCAGAAGTTAATTTTGTTGATACTATGTTATCATGTTATTTATTTGTTTGTCTTGTTCTTGTTCTGTTGTCTTCGTCGTCCATGATATTATTAATATCACTATTCCTAATTGATCAAGTATGCGTTAATTTCTTTGTTATTTATTATAATTACAACGCATAAACTTGTCATAGCTGACCATGGGTGCAGTTGCAAGGATCTATCATATCTACTCTAGTTTACTTGGATTTAAACTATGTAAAGTACTATTGTTTTGACTTCCAGTAGTTCACTCGTAATAGGGTGCCGCTTGTGGGATCTGGTCAGCCATATTTTTTTACCATGAATTTAATTTTACATATTGTGGAAGTTCGAAGGGCATAACGCTGGAGTTACTTATTACTAAACATGTTGTATTATTTCTTATAAAAAAGTAAGTAAAGAAATAGTAATACACATACATACATACATACCATCACGCCCTGTCCCTTGCAGGGTAGGCACTCTGCCTACCCAGAGTGAACAGAGTGCCAGAGAACTCTATGCTTGCATACTTCACTCGCTACCTCAACATTCATAATTCTAATGACTTCTAATGTTTACGCGAGTATTACACATTTGAAATAAAACTACTTTTACGGATTCTATCGCGTTTGTATTTGATTTATAATTTCCCGACGTTTCGAACACTTTACAGTGATCATGGTCACGGGAGGACTGAGGTGTCTTACGTCCAATATGTCATTGTTATTACAGAAATTTATTTATATCTACCCTATAAGATATTAAATTTTGACCCACATTTTTATACAAAATTAATACAATTCATTGCCAGTACAAAAAGAGAATGATTCTATATATAAAATTTATGTTGTTTATGCTTTGTTATAATAATAATTATCATAAATTAAATACCTTAATAATAACAAAGCATAAACAACATAAATTTTATATATAGAATCATTCTCTTTTTGTACTGGCAATGAATTGTATTAATTTTGTATAAAAATGTGGGTCAAAATTTAATATCTTATAGGGTAGATATAAATAAATTTCTGTAATAACAATGACATATTGGACGTAAGACACCTCAGTCCTCTCGTGACCATGATCACTGTAAAGTGTTCGAAACGTCGGGAAATTATAAATCAAATACAAACGCGATAGAATCCGTAAAAGTAGTTTTATTTCAAATTCATAATTCTCTTCATACACGCTCGCCGGTTTCGGAGACTCTTGACTCCACTTTCCTTCAGTACATGACCGATCTGGTCTAGGTAGATTAGTCTCGGTACCTACATCCTTTCACTTTCGCATTGAAATAGTAATAATTGACGAAACCGCTGATTTCCGTACCTTTTCAGTAGCGGTCACATTCCGATCCGGTGGTAGTATCTTGGATTAATTTAAAATATTAAAATTGACAATATGTAAGTGCCCTCGCAGGGTTTATTTATAATAAATGAATTATAATTCTTAAAGATTCGTCATTCTCCTACTCTTGTCCCAATTACTTGGGGTCGATACAATATGTACTCTTCTTTCAAAGTATATATTGTAAAAGTTATTGGCAATAGCTTTATAACCAGCCGCCTGCCATCGTCAACCCTCCTTGGTAATGTAATTTTTGATTAAATGGTATCAGATGGAGTTGGCACAGGTAGTTATAAGGCTCTTAGTCGTCTTTTACGACATCCACGAGCCAAAAGGGTTGGTAGTATTCGAAGCCGCTACCACTCAGCTACTTGAAGATGCTATCTAATTAATATTATATAATTTATAGGCATTTTTTTAAAAATTATTATTTTTTTAAAAATGGCTAAATATATTATTGACCATAACCTCATGTTTCGAACAATACCTGCCTTCTTTTATACATAATTATCCCTGTCTAATTCATCATAATTAAAAACAGCATGATTTTGATTAACGTTTTTTGAAATGAAAGAAATCTCATTAATGTTTCTGCACAATATAATTTGTAAAAAAATGATTAAACAAAATGTTCGTTTTCTTTTAAAATATTTACAACATTAAAGACCTTATCCTTGGATTACAATGAAGTTTGACGTTAATCCTATAATACTCGTAAGATATAAAAAAGTATAACAACATTTTCCGACATCAATAGCTAGTGAAAATTCATTATACTTACACAGTGTTCACAAGTCTAAGAGTAGCTAGTTAGAAATAAATTGCAGCAAGCCGAAATCTATTATTATGTTAAAGAGGCAGCCGGAGTGTTGCACTTTTTGCGCTTCCCCTAGGATATAAACATGCCGTGTCGCTTCTGTATCGTCCTTTGTGAATCCACAGTTTATATTATTTCAGTTGGACTATATATATCGAATAATTGGCTTGCCATTCGGTTAATCAAATTTTAAAATGAAAGTAAGAATCAAGTGATTGTTACTCTTTCCATCCATCCATCAGCCCGTAATTGTCCACTGTTGAACATAGGCCTCCCCACGAGAATTCCATTCGAAATGGTCCTGTGCCACATGCATCCAACGGTTTCCTGCGACCTTCGTAATGTTATCGATCCACCTAGTAGGGGTCGTCCTACGCTGTGTCGTCCGATTCGTGTTCACCACTCGAGAACCTTTCTTTCCCAACGGTTGTCGATTCGTCGAGCGATGTGGCTTGCCCATTGCCACTTCAGCGTGTTAATTCTTCGGGCTATGTCAGTTACACCCGTTATTCTACGGATTTCCGTGTTTCGGATTTTATCACGTAGAGATATACCGAGCATAGCCCTCTCCATAGCACGCTGAGCGACTTTGAGCCTTTTTACGAGGCCGAGTTATTCTTTAGTAGATAATATTATATCTAAGGGTATACTAATTAAATTTTGCATAAAAATATAATAAAATATTGTTAATTTTATAATATACTAGCAAACCCAACCCGTTGATTTGTTTGTAGAAATCAATATATCGCAGCGCCGCCTGGTGGCGAGTTACATTAATGGGGATAACACATAAACCTTCTCCGTGAAAAAATACATGTATTTACTAATTTTCATAATGATCGGTCAAATAGTTTAGCGATGTCATATATATAAACATCCTCTTTTATAGATGAAGATATCGTCGATACAAAGCACAAGTCTAAAATTTTAATTGTACCCTAGATAAACCCTTTTATTTTTTTATGAATCTAGAATAATATTTTTGAATAATATTTATTTTTATTGCTTAATGTGGCAGACGAGCAAGCAGCACACCTGATGGTAAGTGTCACTGCCGCCCATGGACCCTTGCTATACCAAGAGTATAATTAAGCCGCTGCCTACCACTACAATCCCCCAACCCACCCAGTTGGGCTTCCGGCTCTCTAGCTCATCGAACGAAGCGCAATAGCACATTGCCATTACTCAGACGTTGATCTTCTGCGAGAGTGTGGTATTACCCCGGACGGACCGGCCCGCGGTTGCAGACAGAAAGCTGTTAACAGCGTGGTCATACCACAATCAAAGTCCAAAAACGACAACTTTAGATTCAAATTTTTCTTATTTTTTTTATTTGTGTGTTTATGCTTTCTTATGTCTATATTTTATTAAAATGCTAAATTTAATAAATTATTATTATTAATAATTAAAAATATATCCAAAATTGTTTTTATTATTCATCGGTTTTCGTAATTTATTAGTCGTTAGTCGACATCAAAAATAAAAATTCAGTTAATTTTTGAACTAAGACCCAATAAGAAAATTTTAAAAAGATTTATATTGCAATCAGTACCTTAACATGGGTACTTGAATAAAGTTACATCATTATTGAATCTATACTCACGTGGCCATGGAGTTATAAAATTATTAATTTATTCAATATTGTTGAATACATGTACATAAATTAATACATGCATCTTTATTAAGATTATTGTATTCGACCTTACGACGACAACCATTTGCATGTTTAATTTACAATACTTCGATAATAATTTGTACTTGTCATACGATATTAAATTAATCTCTTGATTAATATCATGACTTAAATAGATTATTTAAAATATATTTTAATTGTAGTTATAATGTTATTGATGATAATATTTATTCATCTCATGCCTACACTCAATTTCATAATTGGACTGGAATTAACCTACTTATACCACGTTG
This sequence comes from Lymantria monacha, assembly GCA_905163515.2. Lineage (NCBI taxonomy): Eukaryota > Metazoa > Arthropoda > Insecta > Lepidoptera > Erebidae > Lymantria > Lymantria monacha. The sequence goes on along the minus strand of LR991098.1, from coordinate 28,905,459 downwards.
GTCAGACAAACTGCTATTATTTCGAGTTTGTCTTCTCTTAAAAAGATCCTGCTATACTGTATATACAATATTAATGATTTATTATATACATATATGTCACTTATTAATTAATTAATATTATCATTTAAAAAGTCTTCAATATTATAATAAGTTTTATTAATTAAGAATGTCTGTAATTTATTTTTGAAACTATGTAAATCTGTCATCTTCAAAATACCGAGAGGTATTTTGAAGATAGATAGATATATATATATAGCAGGGATTTTGAGTGCATTTCTCTTAGAATTAAGCTCACCAAATAGAAGCTTGTTAATTCTAACAAAGACTCCTACCTCATATATATATAAAGGTATATATATATATATATATATATATATATTAAATATATGTAAATGACATATGTTGTAATGTTTGAATTAAGATGTAAGTATATCATGTTTTTCAACCGCAAGGTAAGGAGTGGTGAACTAAATATCCTTCATAAAGATTATTAATATGCAAGAAGAATCGAATAAAGTTGATAAGGCTCCCATGGTGGCCATTATCACCACGCTTGGAAAACCGGTTCGTGAGAAAGTACTGCTCCCTTATCATGGCGATGTCTTAGCGTTTTTTAGAGTCCCAAATGATAACAGTGGTAGAATATCAGTACACACATTCATAATAGTAAATTTATAAAGCTGAAAAATAAATTATAATTATTATATTACTATATAGAATTAAATTATTATATTACTATATGGAAGCGAGAGTTGGGTATGCAGAAAAGAGCTTGAAAGCAAAATTAATGCGGTCGAAATGCGATCTCTATGGAAAATCTGTGAAGTAAGGCTGACCGACCGCATTCGTAACGACGACGTAAGAGAGCGAGTAGGTATGAAAGAGAGTATTGGTGTAAAGATGTGAAAGGGAATGCTCTGATGGTTCGGACATGTGGAAAGAATGCCGAACGAACGTCTGGTTAAGAAGATATACAATATGAAAGTGGAAGGATGTCAGTACCGGGGAGACCGAGACTCACCTACCTAGACCAGATTGGTCACGTACTGAAGGAAGGTCAAGTCAAGAGTCTCCGAAACCGGCGAGCGTGTATGAAGAGAATTATGAATGATGAAGAAGCGAGTAAAGTATGCAAGGATAGAGTTCTCTGGCACTCTATTCTCTCTGCCTACCCTGCAAGGGATATGGCGTGATGATATGTATGTATGTATGTAAAAAGAAATTAAACTGTGATGTAATATTTTTATTATATATTGTTCTACTGTATAATATTTAAACTGTAACATCAAAAGAATTCTCGTTACAGTATTCGAGATAAAGTTAAAATATTATCGTACCGGTATCGAAATGCGTTGCATTCTGCGCGAATAAATGCACTAATACATTTGGAAAACAACAGTTCAATTTTCCCACCCCGATGTTTGGAGAATCTTAGGAATGGTAGCTTAAATATATTGTTGGTAGAATTCAATTCCAATACTATGATAGATTTATTGAAAGCTCATCTATTTTATATTGTATCTGTTCCAATGGATTTCATATTGAAAATACATTTTTGATATAAAAACTATCTCCACAGTTATAGTAGAAATTTTAACACTATAAAATATACAAAACGTGAATGTAAAAATTGAAATAGAAAAGATGAAATTTCAAAATATATAATTTTTATCATTAGGTACTAAAAATTCGAGTTATGTATTTTGCAAAATAAAATTTGACTGCACAGATGGTTTAATGGTTAAGATATCTGTCTATCGTGTCAATGTGGTGGATTCTATTCCCAAGCATGAGCAGAATCAATGAGAGGGAAATTGATATAATATACCACGCTGGTCATACGTGTTGGTATAGGGTTTTGTTTCGAGTTCTCCTTCCCTCAATAGATGTTAAATGCGTTTTATATTAGTCGTCTCTTACAATTACGGGTAAGATAGGGGGTGGTGAATTGTATTCTTACTCCTGACTACCCATGTCCTAAAAGCCTTTCGCAATCTTTCCAATAGTAAAATTCCTATTGATTGACACATTATAATGTTTTCAATCCATTTTATTTGTTTTAGTTAACGTCAGATTACCTTTAAAGGGTTGTTCTACTAAAGATACAAGTTTGCCGAAAAGATTTTACTGAGCCATTGTAACTTTCTTTAGTTTAGGTTGCTCGTAAATTTTGTTGAATTTTTTTTTCATGTTTCAATTGGCTAGTCAAGCAAGTCTTAAAGTTGTGTTGTTCTATATAAAATATTTACTTTTAAAAGTCTTGAAACTTCACTTTGTATTATATAGACTACGAAGTGTAATAAGTACACTTTAGATATATAACTAATACGTGTGTATGTGACTGAATTTCTGTGAAACGGCTAGATCAATTTAGATGAATCTTTTTTATGTTTTGTTTGTATTTAGGTCCGGTAGATAGCGCTACAATCAATTTCAACTGATTTCTTTTTTGTTTATTTTTTATTATTTTAAAACAGTGGCAACGTACTGTGTGGTAGCGGCTACGAATTCTACCAACACTTACATCGTGTATTTTGTGAAAGAGGTAAGAGCTTTATTTCTATTTCAACTCCATCTGATGCCATCTAATCAACAATTATATTCTCCAATAGAGTTGACAACAAGCAGGCGGGTCATAAAACTATTACTAAAACTTTGACAATATGTAAGAGAGAAGAGTAGGTATTGCGTTGACCTCAAATGATTTGGAATAAGAACAGGATGAGAATGATTGTAAAGCAATATCTATTGAGTCAGCCAGTCAATAGTATATAAATGGAAACAAGCAATTGATCTATTATTCTTTCAACTTCTACTGGCTACAAGCCTTACCAAAGAAGGGTAATAAACATCTTACTTGACAGGCAGATTGGCTTTCCCTGTCATGAAGCTAGCGTATGGCTATCACAATAAATTAATACATGGTTACACACTCATCAGATATCAGAAATATTTAATCAATTCTTAATTAAACCTTTTTATTAGTATCTCAATATATGGCGACGGAGCAAGAATACAATTGCCGTCACCCCTTACTTGCCCGTGGACATAGTAGAAATCGGTTAAGGTTCTACCAGGAGAGTGGGCTGCAGCTCTCTCCTGAAAAATGTATAACACCACACTGCGATCGCCAACCCGCTTGCCAAGCGTGGCGATTACAGCTTTTACCTCTATTATGAGTAGCAAAAATCAGCTCCGCTGGTTGCTATGAGTCGTTGGATGCGGGCAGTACAAGACGGCACCTTGTGGCGAAATATGAGGGAGGCTTACGTTCAACAATGGATGACAAAAGGATGACTGATGGTGACGATTATTATTATCATCTCAGCTCGTATATGTCCCACTGCTGGGTTCGAGTCTTTTCCACAATAGGAGAAAAATTTACCGACTATACCACGATCAGATATGTTGGGATAGGGTTTTGTTTGAGTCCTTTTTGCCTCCTCTTACGTAAATATTTTATAAATATTGTACTCATTAGTTGTCTTTTACGACTCTCTTGATGTAAGATAGGTTGTGAATTGTATTCTTACCCTAGGTGACAACGTACGTGGAAAATAAATCCTTTAACATTTTGCTCTAGTATGGTTTTATCTCCATTGCAATAACCTAATTCTATATCAACGGGATTCCGACTCGTATTTTATGACTTAGATCGATGACTCGGCTTTTACGCTTTTATGTTGGTAGTAAAAAGAGATCGAAGTATTTTGATTAGATTTAATTTGTTATTTAGGCTTATATCTGTATTTAATTTTACAATTCATGATATCGTTGATTGCATAGATGGCATAGAGGTCCAATGTTGTCGGTTCGAATCCGAACAACAACTTACAGTATGTGGTTATTAAAGGTTATTAGTCTTATGGCTATTCTGTAATATCTGGCATACCCCAAGGCTCCCTTTTAGGACCATGGCTTTTTAATTTATTTATCAATGATATAATTTCTCAGGTAAAATTCAGTAGTGCTTTAAAAATTGTAAAATTCAGTAGTCTTTATGCAGATGATCTAAAATTATGTAAAGTAGCTAAATGTCTATCCGACTGTGAATTTCTTTAAAAAGATCTTGACACTGTGTACAACTGGTGTGTTTCTAATGAAATGCCCCTAAATGCTAATAAATGTAATTATATTATATTTGCACGTAATCGTAACATTTTTGATAAAGGATTTCATATAAATAGAGTAAACATTGATCAACTATCTGTTATAAGAGATCTTGGTGTAGTCTTTGACTCAAAATTAACCTTTATTCCTCACATTGATAATATTATTGCAAGATCTAATAAAATGTTGGGCTTCATTATACGTAATGGCAAACATTTTCGTAAACCAGCTGCTAAAATAGTTCTTTACAATGCTTATGTTAGAAGCCATATTGAATATTGTAGTATCGTATGGTCACCGCATTATAAGATTCATCAGTTAATGTTAGTTTAGAACGCATTCAAAAAAGATTTATAAAGCATATTGCATTTTCTTGTAGACTACATAAGCAATTACCAACATACTTAAACAAGTTAGCTCATTTCAATTTATATAGCTTAGAAGTCCGTAGAAAATTTTCTGACCTAGTTTTTCTTTTTAAATTATGTCGCAACTACGTCGATTGTACTAAACTTTTACAGTGTATTAATTTTAGTATTCCGCGCAGATTGCCAATTCGGGCATCTCGCTTCATGAACTTGCTGTACAAACCCTATAGCAGAACCAATTTAAAACAGTATGCAATAATTTCTGGAATATCAACAACGTTCAATTCCATTGGAAGTGAAGTGTATCTCTTTAATGATTTACTTCATAAATATAAAAAGAGAGTGTTGTCATCACTAAATTCCTTTTTAACTCTTTCAAATACTTCAATTATATTAACCATTTCAACTTTCTTTTTTTCTTTCTTCTTTTTCTTTTTTATAATGAAGAATCAGGATTTATTTTGTTTCTTTCTTTTTTTATAGCTTTTTCCCGTAATTTGTTGCCATTTCTGTGCATGCTGTGATAGCTTAAGAATTGAGCATTTAGTTTAATTTTATGTTATATTTATATTTTAATATTTACAATGTATCAATTACTAGCTATCCTAAAATGAATAAATAAAATAAATAAATAAATAAACAATGCTTTACATCAACATGGATCAGCTAGTCATAAAACTAATGCCTTAATTTTACAATATGTACAATGGAAGTTAAGAACATATTGCGTCGACTTAAGATTGCGATAAGAGCAGGGTTCTGATGATTATATTAAATAACATCTAACATCAATCATCATATAAATAGACTTAGCTGTTACTTGAAATTTAAGTGTCGTTTATAAAAATGATCATTAGCATTCATTGGTTTTTACGACAGCCACGAACAATAGAGGGGCTGGTGAATTATATTGTTACTCCTTTACCACATAAAAGCATCATCCACTGCCGATTGAGTAACCCACCAGTACCGCTGCCTTATTATGGTGGTTTGACGTAATTTTTTCACATTACATCGTCGACATTCCAGCAGCAAAATACATGGATTTTTTTTTATTGCTTTTGGTGGCAAACGAGCAAGCAGCATACCTGCTGGTAAGTATTACTGCCGCCCATAGACCTTTAGGGCCGCTGCTTACCAATACAAACCCCAGAAACCCACCCATTTAGGCTTCCGGCTCTCTCAATGCCTCCATTTCATACGGTTTCAACCCATTCCATTTTATCCATCAAACATTATTATAATCATTTTTATTTTAATTAAAAGGCCTGATAAAGTAGCATTATCTAGAGGATAGTGCCCTCCAAACGCCTAATTAAATACGTCGATGAAAACTGTGAGTTTCTGTAATGAAACTGCATGAGGTTTTAGTTCAACCTCGATAGGATACGCGAAGGCATTTCCTTGCGATAAAAAAAGGTCTGTCGCGTAAACCTTCATAGCCGGTTCCTTGTATTTTTATCATTCCTTAATTTATTTAAGCGTTGCCGGAAACAGTGGTATCTATTGTTTTATTTAAAAATACTGTGTACTAATTTATATGTTGACATCTCATGGTGAACGGGTTCGTCCCTTTTCATGTAACTGTAACTTCAAAATAGTTTCAATATATTAATTTACACTTTTAATTTTTCTAGTTTAATTTTTAAATACTGGGAATTTCTTATTTATATCATGTGATTTATATTTTGCTATTAAAATGTATGTTTCTATTTTAAAAGTTGTCATAAAAAATCAATCATTGTTTCTCTAGTAAGTAGTTACGTATGTATATTAAAATATTTTGTTGAAGTTGTTGAATATAGTTTCCATGACGCTTTTCCTGAATAGTTTGTTCTAATTGATGATGTGTCTAATATGTATAAAGAGTATTTACTAGATATTTATTTCAAGAATATTAACCCGTTTCCTTATTGGTTATGAGACAAAACATATTTAAGTCCACCGTACAAATAAATCATTTTGGTTACCTAATTAATTAAAAGTCGTTTCTTCAGTCATCTAATAAAAAAAATGCTCTGTCTGAACGTCTCCTTTAAATACGAAAATGTAATACGAAGCGAAAATTGAATGTCATACGACAGCTCACGCTGGTGTAAGTGGTAACTCGATTGGGACGAATATCCAATAGGTGTTGGTTCGCATCCCATGTCTGATAATATTTTTTTGCTCGTAATCATGTTTTTATAAATGATCTGTCTGAATCTTGAATAAGCCGGGATATATAGACGTTTAAATCAATCCAGATTTTTCTCCTAACCGTGTCGTGTGACGGTTTAAAATAAAAATGTATGAAAATGTAAGTGATAGTTTTAACTTCTCATAGAACTCGTAAAATCTGGTTAGGGAATTTCAAAGAGATTGGTTAGCAGTACTCTCATTATTATTTATATTATTATTATTACTCATCTTGTACTAAATTTTCTTTTTACGTCACATACATGAACCTTTTGGCTCCTTCATGGGAGTTATTTAAGTCTATGCACCTCTCGTGTTATCATCACCTTACGGTTCCTTTTAGTATCACCTCAACTCATATACATGTCACTGCTGGATTCAAACCCCCTCCTAAAAAATTAAGGTAAATTGGTCTACTTTATCACGTTGGTCAGATGGGTTGGTGCTGGGTTTTAGTTCAAGTTTTCTTTCTTTTGTATAGTTGCTGTGTACGTGCAGATAGTGTTCTTATAGTGTTCTTAATTCATCACCATTCGAAAAACTTTCCATGTGGTGACGGAGTAAGAATACAATTAATCACCCCTATCTTACCCGTGGATGATCGTACGAGACAACTAAATGATGTAAAATGCATATAACATCTATGCGACCGAAGGAAACTTCGAAACAAATCCCTATACCAACACGTCTGACCAGCGTGGCATAGTAGGTCAATTACCCTTCCATTATGGAGGAGGCTCGAGCCCAACAGTGGGACATATATGAGCTGAGATGATGATGATGTTGATGACAAAAAACTTTCCTGTTACTATGTTTATCGCTAAGAGCTAACCTTGAAATTATCTTGATCCTGATAATGTATTTATTTCTTTAATCATAGTCACCAGAAGAAAAGGTATAGCGTTAGTATTATTATAGGTTCTGAAACCCTCCAGTGGCCGGCCCAATGGCGATGGGCAGGGAAATACGGTTGGTTATGGGGCCATCATTCCATCGCCCCGGATAGAATGAACGGCGTGTGCCCGGACCATAGCCTGTCAGAAAAAAAGCTTCTGGAACCCTAAATATTTTATCGTGACCTCAATAGAGTACAACACCCAAGCTTTCTCAGACATCCTTTGTCTTTTGGCATTGCCAAAGAAAAATCTGCGGTATTATTTGTAAGTACATCTTGTAGAGTGTAACAGAATTGGAAAGCTGTCATTCCCGTATGTCGTTGAAACACTCCGCTTCAATTGTTCCACGGTTTTTCTCACTGTTGGCTTCTTGAAGCCGTATTTCTCCATCTTCGCATGTAAAACAAAATTTTCTCGCATTTTCGTTTGGATTCGTACAGAGTCGCTGGCGGTGACGGGATTTCATTAGGGTGACCATATATGAGTTTTATTTTAATAATAATATTTTAAGCTACATTGAAATGTATCATATGCGATGAATATCTAATGTCTTTCTCTATGGTAGTAGTTACGCAGCCATTACTTTGCTTGTGAGCATCGTAAAATACGAGAAAAAGAAATGTAGAAAATTGAAGTGAATTTGCAGTTCTTCATAACAACAAATTTAGCTCTAGACTCTCGGAAAGTGTTTCTAAACTAATAATTACACAGCGTTGTGGTCTTGATTCCCACGTGTCCTGCATGTAATACTTTTTGCAATAAATAAATTGTTTTTCTAAGTCTGGTTCTAATTTAGTCCCGTTAATCGCATGTTTGTCTAAAACCTCCATAATACAAGGATTAGTAAAGAGGAGGAACGACACAATACTCATGGTCAAAAACCATTGTATTCTTAGTACGTCATGACAAAGAATGGTCTCATTTATTCTCATCATTATCCTGCTTTCATCCCAATTACTTAGAGTTAGTACTCCTCCACATTGTAGATATTGCAAAAGTTACTGCCAGTAATTTTATTACCGGCCGCCTGCCTTAAGTTCATCCTCCTTGGGAATGTAATGTTGTCCAGATGACATTAGATGGGGTTAGCTCAGAATCAAAATCAAAAAGTTTTCTTTAGGCGCAGTTCGATATAAAACTCCTAGTCGTCTTTTACGACATCCTCGAGCAAAGTAAGGGTAGGTAGTATTCGTATCCGCTACGCACATTTATTCTATAAATCATTAATACAATGACATAGCATCCTATTTTTACCATTTAACTAACAATAGAAAAAGGAAACAAAATAATAATATTTCATCAATTTCTTCCACGCGATTAGACGTCAGCATAATTGTTAAAATGTTTTACAGTAAGCGCTTAGTGAATCGAATGGGAACATTTTGTGTTAGGCCGAATGCCAAGAATTTTCACTAGGCAATGCCCGTCTCAACAATTTATATTCTTCTCGTATTGTTTTATGAGTTATTAATAATGGTGAAACGGCCCTATAATTACGGGTCGTTTCGTTAAAAGCTTAATGAATTTGCGAGATTTCTGTTATATTGCGCAAATTGTGCTAATTAAGTGTTATCTTGCTTCCCTTTGCGTTGTAAAAAGAAATGTGGCGTGTTTGGTGTATTTTGATCTTGATTTTATGTTTACAACGAAATTATTATATTTTGACAATAAACGTGGCTCAAATGAGTTTTATTAAGATTGTTATATGAACATTATAACAGTAATTATTCTACTGGTGATTTGTTTTTATTTTCATTCATATAAGCTTTCAAATCCGATCTAAAAAATCGCTATGAAGTTGTGGTTATGAATACTATCAACCCTTTTGTCACAAGTGTCGTAAAAACCAACTTTATATAAAGCTAGGCCGACTTCATCTGTTCAACAATTACGTTCTCAAGGAAGTTTGACTTCAGGCAAGTGACTAGATATAAAACTATTGCCAAAACTTATGCAATATGTGCGATTGAAGAATAGTATACTGGCGACACTAAGTAATTAAGATAAGACCAGAATGATTGGTTTTCAAATCGAAAGACATTACGCAAAATATTTTATCTATGTTACAATAAAAATCTAAATGGCGCAACTAAAAAAAAATAACAATTCTAAACTTATTTGCCATATTTTTTATAAATTAAAATTACTAAGCAATTTATTCAAGCACGGCAATTGTAACTTGAAATAAATGTACTTTAAATTGCATTTTTAATATTGGATCTTATCATGTACTGCTAGGCCGCTGCCTACCACCCAGAAAGTTGGGAGCATTATCAATATTCATTCATTCATTCTCCTACTCTTATCCCAATTACTTGGGGTCGATACAATATGTACTCCTATTTTATAGTACATATTGTAAAATTTATTGCCTATAGTTTTATGACCGGCTGCCTGTCAGACGTCAACCCTCCTTGATAATGTAATCGTTGACCAAACGGCATCAGGTGGAGTTGGCCCAGGTCGTTATAAGGCTCTTAGTCGTCTTTTACGACATCCACGAGCAAAGTAAGGGTTGGTAGTATTCGAAGCCGCTCCCGCATAGCTAGGAGCAAGAGAATATTAGTTCTAATAAGAGGTCTACCTCTTGTATCTTATGCTTTTGGATTAGAAGGATACTTTCTTTACCAATAGGGTTACGAAACTCTTCTAAAATATTAATGAAATTGACCTTCCTTATTACGGTGGTCAGACGGCTTATAATTAAATATATTTAGATTTTTCTTCTCTTGAATGTTCCATTAATGTTTCTGTCACGTTACTTACTTGTCGTCATGATATCCGCACGGATGTAATCGTAACGTAGCACATCGCCACATGAAAGTTATTAAAAAGGAAATTTAGAATCTTGTACTTCTGTAAGTATAAATTTCTTTGAAGTTTTTCATCTCTGAATTAAAAAGAAAGTATTAATACAGTAATTGCTATAATAGTTTTATTATTGTGTGGTAGCGACTATAATACTAGTAACACTTACATTGCTTGTGGATATCGTAAAAGACGTCTAAGAGGTTTATATTGACCCTAGCCAACTCCATCTGATGCCATTTGGTCAACAATTACATTACCAAGGAGGGTTGAAGTCCGGCCGACGGTCTTTCATAAAATTATTGCCAATAACTTTAGTATACATATTGTACGACAGAAGAGGAGTATATATTGCGAAAATCCCAAGTAATTGGTTTATATTATATAGCTGTAGTGTGTAGTTTGGTTGTATGCGCTAATATCAAGAACTACTGGTTCCAATTGAAAAATTCTTTTAGTTTTGGATAGCACATTTATCGAGGAACGCTATAGGCTATATAACATCACGCTACGCCTAATAGGAGTGAAGCATCAATGAAAACTTAAATTATTCCTTTTCAGCGTTTCCATTGCATGTATTGCGCGATATATATGCCTACGGCTCACTCTCTCTCTCGTTGTGTGATGCAGACGAAATTGCACGGGTTAACTAGATAAAGTAAAACCTTTATTACATATATTATCCCCAAATTTCCTACAATCATGGTCACAGTAGAATAGCCGGCGAATAGTTTCGCGTCTGTCAGTCGTGTTTGAAGGGGATTTATTATTTTTATTATTGTTTCTCGCTACGACTCGAACGCCTTATTTCTCCCCTTAAGTTATGACCGACAAAAATAGAGAGAATTACCGTCGTACGTTATTAAACCTTTTTGCCTTTATACTCGAACGCTTTTGTTGCGCTTGTATTGTCGGAATTCATAAAGAAATTGTGATAAACCGGGTGCTCTTGGTGTTCAAGATTGTGTGATTCATTTTCCGCATTATTCTTTAAGATATTTCAGCTCTCTATTATGTCTCTTATAATTCTCTCAGTTTATTTATTAGTAATTTTAATATTGATATTGACTATTACATTGTATTTATATGACGACAACATATGTAATATATATTACTATTTATGTGTTCAAATAATAATAATATTACAGGATTAATAAAAGTTTTTTTTTCCTCATAGAATTCTGCAACCAGGGCGGTAGCCAGTTCGCTACATAACGTAAAGCCTTAGGACTCCGACTCTCTCTCATCATCATCATCATTATTCTCCTATTTTTATCATAATTACTTGGGGTCGATACAATATATACTCTTTTTTCATAGTGCATATTGTATAAGTTATTTGCAATAATTTTATGACCGGCCGTCTGACAGACGTTAACCCCCCTTGAATGTAATTGTTGATAGAACACCAACTGATAGAGTTGGCCCAGGTCGTTATGAGGCTCGTTGGCGTCCTTTACGACATCCATTAGCAAAGTAAGGGTTAGTAGTATTCGTAGCCGCTACCACACAGCTCGACTCCAACTTTCTCTCTAACCAGATACAAGGTATTGTTAACAACTACACAAATAATGATTTTCTGCAAGAATATGGTACTACCTCGAAAAGGCGGCCATTTATAACTGTGGAAAAACTTGCCAGGAGAACAAATCTACTACTACAAAGTAATATGTAAATTACCATTTTATTATATAAACTCTTATATGTAAAATATAATAATGTTGCCCTTACTGTAATCCTCGTTATTAAAAGTATCACTTTAGGGAAAACCCATATGCAGTAAAACTTTTATAGACCTTAAAATGACTATTCAGCGCAAATGAAAATGAATTCCCATGATAGCTACAACTTACTAAAATTAAAAATTCCATATTCTAAAATACTGTGCAGACTTTGAAAAAGACCGTCGATGGAACAGCCAATTTAGTTTGACTTAATACTTTGGCTTAACCCCGAGGAAGTTAGCTGGCCAACTCAACTTGTGAGGACTTTATTAAAATTCAGACTAACTCAAACTTGTTATTGGTAGCCTTTTGTAACTTTGGCGCGACATTTTACTTAGTTCAATGATGAATATTAACTTAGTTATGTATGGTTTTTAAAAGTCTCTAGACTGCATAGTAAGTCTTGATAATATAAAAAAAATCTGATTGGAAAATTACAGAATTGCTATGCAACTTTTGTAGTTTTAACAAGTTATTAACTTTTTTACATGTAGTGACGGAGTAAGAATACAATTCACCACCCTATACCACCCCCTATCTTACCCGTGGGTGATCGTAAAAGACGACTAAGGTATATAAAACGCATATACGAGTAACATCTGTTCAAGAGAAGAAAAACTCGAAACAAAACCCTATACCAACACGTCTGACCAGCGTGGTATAGTAGGTCAATCTCCCTCCCATCATGGAGGCGGTTCGAGCCCAACAGTGGGAAATATATGAGCTGAGATGATGATGATGATGAACTGCTCGAAGTTATTTTAGTGATTGATAAATTTTATAGATCAATATTATGTAGTTTTTTTTTTCAATCATCATTATCATTTTAGCCCACATACATTCCAACTCTCGTCTTGAATGTTCCAAAATGGTAGGATTATAGGTAAGATGGCATCCAGACACGTTGGTATAGGTTATTGTTTTGAGTTTATCTTCTCTCTAACATCTGTGCATATTATCAGCATATTTTCCCTTAGTTCTCTTTAGTGATATCTATACTAGGTACGAAAGTAAACTATATTTTTGATTAATTTAATAGAGATATTTTCCGTGTGGTGACGGAGTAAGAATACAATTCACCATCCCATATCTTACCCATGAGTGATCGTACGAGATGACTAAGGGATGTAAAGCGCATATAGCATCTATGCAAGAAAAGTAAAACTCGAAACAAAATCCTATACCAACAGGCCTGATCAGCGTGGTAAAGTAGATTAATTTCCCTTCCATTACGGAGGAGGCCCGAGCCCAACAGTGGGACATATATGGGCTGTGATGATGATGATGATGATGATGAATATAGATATTAAAGAGTTGAGGGTATATTGACCGAAAAATAAAATGGATTTTTTTAGAAAATCTTGTTCAATTTTGGGCACAAACCCACAAATAAAACAGAGGATGCAAAATATACGTTAGTTAAAAAAGGGGCCAAATGGATGATATATATAATATATATATAATTACTTTTAGTTATAAATTGTAATATATATAAATTAAATTTGGTATTTCAAAGGTCCATGAGCAATAGTAACATTTACCACAAGTATGCTGCTTGCTTATTTGTCACTATAAACAATAAGGGCCACTGAAGATAAATATTGGGTACCGGTGGCCCGCTCGCACGGCTAAGAGAGGCGTTTACATGGTGAGTCTATGGAGTCACGCGCCGTCTCTTCCGTTACCCCGGTCCGATTTGGCGGGGCGAGACGCATCTATAGTTCACTGCTAAAAAAAAAACAAAAACTATAAACAATAAAAAAAATGTGTGTCGAAAATGATTTCATTCAAAGTTATTATTTATTCATATTTTATATGATTTTTAGCTTAAACTAGGATCTAAACCTGCAGTAGCATACTTATATTAAGAGATTAATTAACAAGGCAATAGACCAAAGAAGGGAGAGATAGTCTCATAAATCCATCTTTGTTGTATTCAAGCAACAATTCCTTAGCTTTAATGTTCCTTAATACAATGAAATTCTGCATAAAATAATAACTGAAAAATACCTGACAGTCCGGTAGTCACGGGATGCTATGAAAAATAAAGCAGCTTCACGGTATCACACAGTTTTGCTCATGAAGTAAACGACAAACTTAAAAACTCGTTAATTTTCAGTATGACGTGTCATTCGTGACGTGTCTGTACCTTATTTTGAATTTATTTTATATTTTTCTTTAATCTTTAATACAAAAACGCCATATATACCATAAAAAATGTTTTTTTTTTATTTTACGAAATATAGAGTGATGTCATTATTCTTTTCATCCATCAGCCTATTGACCTTCATGTTAGTCATAGACCTTCCTATCATTCTCCTACTGTTATCCCAATTACTTGGGGTCGATACAATATGTAATCTTTATTCATAATACATATTATAAAAGTTATTGGCAATAGTTTTATGACCGGTAGCCTGCCAGACACCAACCGCTTGGGAATGAAATTGTTAACCAAACAGCATCAGATGGAGTTGGCCCAGGTCGTTATAAAGCTTAGTACTCTTTTACGACATCCGCGAGTAAAGTTAGGGTTGGTAGTATTTGTAGCCCCTACCACAGCTTATTTACCATATATACCATAAAAGATTACTTTTTTATTTTACAAAATATAGAGTGATATATTCTTTTCATCCATCTGTTAGTCATAGACCTCCCCAAAGTAGAATAATTCCATATTTACTATATGTGATAGACAGTCTGTCGATTGAATTTTGTGTTATAGGTTTTAAGTTTATTGATGACTGATTAACAAACATCCAAACATCTTTAAAAGCTTTCACATTTATAATATTAGTAGGCAATGACAGCATATGGAAGTTACCGTTGGAATCTGTGGTTCTATATTCATCATTCTCCTACTCTTATCCCAATTACTTGGGGTCGATACAATATGTACTCTTCTTTCATAGTACATATTGTAAAAGTTATTGGTAATAGTTTTATGACCAGCTGCCTGCCAAACGTCAACCCTCCTTGGGAATATAATTGTTGACCAAACGGCATCAGATGGTTGGTCCAGGTCGTTATAAGGCTCTTAGTCATCTCTTATGACGTCCACGAACAAAGTAAGGGTTGGTAGTATTCGTAGCCGCTACCAAACAGCCTTGGTTCTATATTATGGTACTATAATTGAAATATTTGTGAAACATTCGGAGTATTCGAACGAGAACGACTTTTAAGTTAATTTATTGTATTCGAATATATATTTACGGCTTTGTGTCTCTTTTATCAGTTAAGCCGATCTACTGTCGATAAAGGAAAATTTGCTGCCAGATATTTCTGTGTTCCTTTGGCTATATTGTGACTTTATATTAATTATATTGCCTTTTTTTCTTGCATTTATTAATATTGTTATTTCAGATAAATTTTATTTCTATATTGTTGACTGCACAGGTGGCGTAGTGGTTAAGATACCGACTTTCTGTAAAGTGCCGTCGGTTCGATTCCCACGCAGGACAATACCTTGTGCGATCCCAAAAGTGTTGTTTTGAGTCTGTGTGTAGTTTTTTTTTTGCGTTAATTGCATGTTTGTAAAGTCTACCGCAATACAAGGATTATTTCCTAAGTGCAGGATGGTGTCTTTAAAAAATGAGGACTATTGTGTAGAAAAAAATACCTGTATAGTGATGGAGAAAGAATACAATTCACCACCCCCCTATCTTACCCATGGGTGAGCGTAAGAGACGACTAAGGGAAATAAAACACATATAACGTCTATGCCAAAGACGGAAAACTCGAAACAAAATCCTATACCAACAGTCTAACCAGCATGTTACAGTAGGTCAATTTTCCTTCCCCGGAGGATGTTCGAGCCCAACAGTGGGACATATATGAGATGATGATGATGATAATGATGTATGGAAGACTTTGAGTCCAGAAGTGGGCAGTGAATAAGCTGTATTGATGATTTTAATCCGCCATCAGACCGGAAGATAATTTGAATGAAGCGTAATTAAACAATATGACATTACAATAAAGCTTATATTAAACAAACAGATTACAATTGGGTACATACAACATTACAAACACTTTCCAGCTGTCCTTCATACAAGTTCAATGGACGATACCGAAGTGTGCTATTGCTTACGTCTAAATCACAGGATACAGCGTGGTGAGAAAACGATATTTGAAATAATCTTAAAAGACTAAGTTGATGTTTGAACTTCCACCTATAATTTGATTAGTTAGCCTTGTCTGAAATAAATTGTATAGTTATCTTCAATACATATAAATTGCTTTGTCCCGAATGACTGACTGATGGATCAATGCACGGCCTAAGCCTCTGACCGTAGACATCTGGAACGTGGAGGGTGTAATCTTTGTATGACATAGGCATTCGATATGAAAGGATTTTCCCAAATTCTACCCCTAAGGGGGTGAAAAGGAGGGCAAAAGTTATGTATCGGAAAACATGATTCCTTGGGCTAATCTACTTCAAATGTTGTTACATATATGTTGTACATTCTTTAACAGAGTCGATGGAGGAAATGTTTGGTATTTTATTGAAATTTATCTCCTAAAAAGATTATAAAAGCGTAGAAAGTTGTTTTGGGTGTGATTTGCTTCGAAGTTGATATCAATACTCCTTACTGCTTTTGATTTAAATTATATTTTATTTTGACAAATGTTTGAAAACTCAATCTGATTTTATGCTATAAAAGGTTGAACTCATGTAAAAGTTTGGTGCAATACAAATACTCATAAAATTGGCATATTTCAAGAACTATCGTACTAGGTATATTAGTACGGCATTCGAATCTTTATAAGCTTTAAAGAGTCATTTGCTTTTAAGACATGGCTTCATAGAGACGATCGTAATGGCGCACATACCTCACGACGTCTTATGTCCGCTCATGCATATACGCTTATTTTGATCCAGTTCATCAGCATCAACGTCCTGTCTCCCTATCGCATCTTGTGTGTACATTACTATCCGCTATAAGCTGCACCTGGTTGTTTCTAATATAACTCAATATTTCTGCCTCAATTTTGCAAAGTTATTGACTAAAACCTGGCTAAATGATCTATATACTGATCGGTTGTTCTCGAGCAGTGTCTAACATCATCAAAGTACCCCTTCGAAATAAAGAGAGTGCAGTTTCCTATTAAAGTCTGCATCACAATGACTATAAACAAAGCTTAAGGTCAAACTCTTAAGGTAGCGGTAGTAGACTTGAGGGAAAACTGCTTTTCCCACGTCCAGCTGTATGTGCTTCAGAGTAGTCTGGCGAATATAGCGCCCAAAAGGAAAAATATCTTGACGTTTATAGCTTGGCCCATTAACTAAGATAGGTGGCACGATATACACTATCTCGATCACCGAGGTGAGCGTTACTAGACCGACTGACGACGAATCCACGATAACGCTGTTTTTATTTCCAGTTCCAAAACTACCTATATCGAATGCCAAGTCAGGGTTATAGTTAGGAATCAAAATATAAGGGAATTAATTTGTTTTAGTATGTACGCTATCGTAAGTTTGACACATATATATGGCAATAAAATCTTGTATTAGGACAGATTACGTCGATCCTAGTTTCAAGTTTATTCGATAGTAATTAACTCGATTAGGTGACGCTTGTGGGATCTGATCCAGTCATAATAACTTTGGTTTGATGTTAAGCCAATATTTATTATCAGAGTGAATACGCAGCATATATAATATGTAGCATCTTATAGAGTACCACACTCTCGCAGAAGATCGACGTATGAGTAATGGCAATGTGCTAATGCGCTTCGTTTGGTGAGCGAGAGAGCCGGAAGCCCAGCTGGGATGGGTTTGGGGTTTCTATTGGTAGGCAGCGGCCTAGCTATACTCTTGGTATTGCAAAGGTCCGGGCGGCAGTGACACTTAACATTAAGTATGCTACCTGCTCGTTTGCCACCATAAGCAATAAAAAAAAACATTGTTTGCGGGTTCTCGTCGTGCATGAATTAATTGATGTTAATATTGAAGAACTACTTTTACGTATTTGGTTTTTAATTTTCCGACGTCCCGAACACTTTACAGTGTTCATGGTCACGGGAGCACTAAGGTGAACAAAGGGGTGTCACGTCCAATAATTCATCATTATTAAATCTGTGATAACAATGACTTCTTGGACGTGAGACAGCTTAGTTCGCCCGTAACCATGAACGCTGTAAAGTTTACGAAACTATGGGAAATTAAAAAGCAAATACAAACGCGATAGAATCCGTAAAAGTAATTTTATTTCAAATGTGTAATACACCCGTAAACATGAGAAATCATTAATATAGAAGAATATTTAGAAGCAATAGATTCTAATATATAAAAACGTTGGATTTGATCTCACACTTAACCCTTTTTCTAATGATGTGTATTATCACGATCGTCATCATTCAGTCTCATCCACTGCTCATTTAACTCGTTAACTCCCATCATAGAACGCAATTATTCAGTTGAGAGGCTAGTTCCATAATCATCACGTTTGGCAAGAGGGCTGGCGATTACAGAGGCGTATTATGCATCTCCCAGATGATAGCTGCTGCCCACTCTCCCAGTGAGACCCTTAACTGTAAGTTCCACTGTGGGTTGTGGGTTTGGGGTTTTTATTGGTAGGCAGCGCCCTAACTATACCCTTGTTATTGCAAAACTCCATGGGCGGTAGCGATACTTACCAACAGGTGTGCTGCTTGCTCGTTTGCCACCATAAGCAATAAAAAATAACTAATTTTTATGATTCCCACAGGCAAGCAAGGAGTTATGATAATTGTATTTTTATCCCTTCACCATGCGGGATTAATGTGTGTATTAAATAGTAGATTTAATTATTCAAACCCGCACATCTAGGAATTATAGAAAAAAAAAGCTCTCAACGAAATGTGGAATCCATGCCTCGATTAATCTGTTGAGCTATGGATCTCGCCTATCATGAACATATAGGTATACTATATCGCATTCAAACCACGCCGTGCTTGTGACTGAAGTGATCTGAACGCCCAAGCGGTTAAGCGGTTTAATATGGGCAGACGTCGTTCACGGTTGTGTCAAATGGTATTAAATTTGTAGCGTTATAGTGTTCTGAATACATCTTTTAATTCTTATTTCCTTTAATAATTTGATTTTATTAATTTTTCACCCTATGTGTATATCATTAAGCTTATTGTTTTTTGTTAATTTAAGCTTGGCACCGACTTCAAATTTCTAGCATACATTGTAATTATATTTCATAAAAATAAGAATTAGACAACATAATTAGAATTAGACAAGAATTAAATAGTTCATCGTTTTAAATAAGTATGGTTTTTGGTTCATCTTATTTTGAAGTCGGTTTACATTTTTTTTAAAGTTTAATTATTTTTAAATTTTTAGTGGAAATAATCGTAGTTAAGTAATAATTTTAACTAGTTCATATAAATTAAATAATTTATTAAATATAGCACTATGAGTAGATCGACTAAAAATGCACATGGCACGAAGAAGAATAGAAGTAGGAAATCAAAATAAAAAATAAAGAACGTATTTGGAAAAATGGAAACCGACAAATCTATGAACAAAATGTGGTCCCTAAATGTGGTTCTCGTAACAAAACTGAAAGCCGCTCAGCGTGCTATGAAACGGGGTATGCTCGCTCGTTTCTGTGCGAGATAGGATTCGAAATACGCTAATCCATAGAATAACGGATGTAATCGACATATCACGAAGAATTAGCACACTAAGAGGCAATGGACAGGCCACATCGCTCAACGAACTGGTAATTGCTGGCGAATAAAAGTTTGGCAATTTGTGGCGAAATATGAGAGAAGCTCAAGTCCAGATGATAATACATATTTACAACAGTTAGACTTTGAGAAAGGTGAATTGAAAAAGGTCCATCCTTCCAGCTTGGTATGTTATTTTCTACCTACGTAACAAAGATCATATATCGGCAACATAATGATTTACCTAACTCCTAATCGTTATAGAGTAGTACCTTACATTATCAGCTTACGTGATTAAATTGAAAGAATATAGTTAAAGGTCTATGCGTGCCTATGATACTGAAAGAATTATCCTCCAACTCCTAACCGTTCAGGAGATGTACCTTCCATCACCAGCTCACCTAAATGAAATGATCACTGCTCGATGCAAATATTTGAATAGCTTTAAAAAATACAGGAGACACGTAATATGTGCTTAGAAAATTGAAGGGCTGCCCTCGATTTCCAAGAATTCCCATCATCAGATCATGATTTGGTGACAATGGGACCACCTTGGGAGTTAACTTGAAAGAATACAGCTAAAAGTCTATGCCTGCGTATGATATTGAAAGAATTATCCTCCAAGTCCTAACCGTTAAGGAGGTGTTCCTTCCATCATCAGCTCACCTAAATAAGTTTATCACTGCCAGATGCAAATATTTGAACAGCTTTTGAAAATATATGAGACACGTAATATGTGCCGTTAAAATTTGAGGGTTGCCCTCGATTTCCATGACTTCCCATCATCAGATTATGACTTGATGACAATGGGACCACCTCTGAAGTATACCCTTACCTTTAAGTATACCCTTTAGAAAGAAAAAAGAATTTTGAAAATCGGCCTACAATTGACAAAAATATCGCTGAACATACATAAAAAAAAAATACATACAATGAAACATAGAACCTCCTCCTTTTTGAAGTCGGTTAAAAAGACATGTTGTCACTTAACATCTATGATACATGAATTGTGCTCTTAAAGCTTAAACCAACTGTAGTAAAGGCACTTCAAGAAAATTTATTTTGTAAACAAACCACCATAACAATAAAATTAAACATAAAAAGAGCACGGACAAAAAGTATGTGGAATAGCTTAAAAGCCACTCTTTATACTTAGTATAAGACTATATCATTAGCGTAGTGGTTAAAATATACCCAAATTACCAGTGTCGGCAATTCGATTACCTGCATTGGAATATTTTGTATAATTCTAGGTGAAATTAGAGTCCCTTCGTTGTATATTATAAAGTACTCCGCAATACAACGATTATTTCAATACTAGGTACCTTTAAAATACTACGGTCAGATATAATAATGGTTCAAGGAACTGATGAATCTTCATTTTATATACAACATCTTCCTGAAAGTCTATTTATATGTGACGGAGTAAGAATACAATTCACCACCCCCTATCTTACCCGTGGGTGATTGTACGAGACGACTAAGGGATATAAAAAACGCATATAACATCTATGCGAGAGAAGGAAAATTCGAAACAAAATCCACGTCTGACCAGCGTGGTATAAGTAGATCAATTACCCTCCCATTATGGAGGAGGCCCGAACCCAACAGTGGGACATGTGTGGGCTGAGCTGATGATGAATCCTAAAATTAAAAAAAAATGGAAATAAATATTCCACCCTTTCGGATTCGATAACACTTAATTAAGATTATGTTAAAGTAATAAAAGCGAAGTTATTTCAAAATATAAATAAGAACGAAAGGTCTACGTACTTCTACTTGAATATATGCAATTATTTATTAAAAACATCTGCGCAAACATATTGAATAAACAAAATAGTTTTTCGCAGTCTCAATTATACCGGTTATAAGTAGTTCGAGATAGTCATATACTAGTTCAAACCGGTTAGATAATACAATTGTTTGATTTGTTATTGCAATTATGTTTTCATAACAAATATGTATTTTTTTTTATTGTTTCCTTAGTGCATGATGTTTTTATTTACAAAAAATACAAAAGAAAAACGAAAATGTGTTATTTTATATATAGCTTATGTAGTTTTATGTTCCTTCCGATATTATTATTTTGATTTCAAGACTTATTATTTTCATTAGTGGTAGGACCGCGCTGTTGATAGTTCTGTTTACAGCCGCGGGCCGGTCCGTCCGGGGTAGGTAGTACCAATGTGCTGTTGCGCTTCGTTCGGTGAGCGGGAAGCCCAACTGGGGGGGTTCGGGGTTTGTATTGGTAGGCAGCGACCTAACAATACGCTTGGTATTGCAAAGGTCCATGGGCGGCAGTGACACTTAAGATCAGGTATGCTGCTTGCTCGTTTGCCACCATAAGCAATAAAAAAAAATATTTTGACTCGATGCTTTATATTTATTCCATTTATATTTCTTATGGGGTGCAAATTAAAGTTAGAGATTTTTCACATAAGATGCAAATGCAAGCCCCCGTTGCATTAAAACGATTGAGTTTTTATTTGCAATTAAGGTTTTTAAAAGCTAAATTAGATAAAAATAAAGATCAAATATATATTTTAGTTATTTAAGTACCGCTAAGCACTTAGAGAGCCATTATGCTCAAACAAATTTTAAATTCTTGTATTAATTGTATATAAGAAAGAATAAATAAATAAGATGGCTTTGTGGTTGCAGCAACGAATACTACCAACCTTTACTTCGCTCGTGGATGTCGTAAAAGATGACTCGGAGCTTTTTATCGACCTGGGCCAACTCCACCTGATGCCGTCAAGTTAACACAATTGCCAGTAACTTTTGCAATATGTACGATGGAAGCAGAATACATTTTGCGTTGCCCCCAAGTAATTGAGATAAAAGTAGAATAATGATGAAGAATAAATAAATAGGTGACATTGAAAAAAAAATTTCGTGCGGTGACGGAGTAAGAATACAATTCACCCCTACCTTGCCTGTGGGTGATCGTAAGAGACGACTAAGGGATATAAAACGCATATAACATCGCATATAATAAGAGAAGGCAAACTCGAAACAAAACCCTATACCAACACGTCTGATCAGCGTGGTTTAGTAGGTCAATTTCCCTCTCATAATGGAGGAGGCACGACACCAACAGTGGGACACATGAGCTGAGATGATTTTTAAAAAAAATATGGCTTTTTGTGTTTTTTTAAATATGACCTTCCTAGTTCAAATAAGATTATGAATAATATTTTATTTACGATTTTTTGCTTACATACGTTACATGGCGCTATATAGCCCGAGGATTTCATATCATTGATATGACAGATAGATATTATTTACCTTTCGTGTAATGTCACCAAAAAAGAGTAAGATAAAATATGAATCAACGATCTCTTTCTTGCCTATGGACGACTTAAAAGAGGACTAAAAGATATGATATGCAGATACCATCTATGCTAGAGAAGTAATATTTGAAATAATATCTTATTCGAACCCGTCTAATGATCGTAGTAGTTTTTTCTCCTATTCTAGAGGAGACTTCAACCAGGCAATGGGGCGTATATAAACTTTGATGATGATGATATTTATTTACTTAACAAAATAAAATTATAATGTAGTGTAAGATGTTACTAAAACTGTTAGTATTTAAAAGGAAAACTATTTTTACGGATTTTATCGCGTTCTATTACGGGAGGACAGTGCTCCCGTGACCATAATCACTGTAAAGTGTTCGAAACGTTGGTAAATTAAAAATCAAATACAAATGCGACAGAATACGTAAAAATAGTTTTATTTTTGAAATATTCGTGTAAACATAAATTATTATTATCATCATCATCATCGTCATCATCTCAGCTCATATATATCCCACTGCTGGGCTAGAGCCTTATCCACACTAGGAAGGAAATTGATCTACTACAACACGCTGGTCAGAAGTGTTGGTAGGCTTTTATTTCGAGGGGCACGATGACAGAAACCTCCACGTGGTGTACCCTGGGTGCGAGCGACAGTCCCCCAGATCCTTCTGTTGAATTGTCGCTCACAGCGAGGTTTCTGGTGCGAGGGGGGTTTCCCAGCAATGGGTTGAGTCCCAATTCGCTCCTGACCCTCTAGTTGTAGAGGGTACAGGAGGCGAAATTTCGGACGGGCCCGGTCACTCATTCATTTGAGGGCTGGGCAGGCTTATGCCACCGCCGACATATCGTAAACCTGATATCTTGCTTCAAGACATATTGTCGTGAGGCGTAGTATCAGGAACGAGGGTCTTGGCTTAACCGCCCGGACCGCGAGGAAGACAACCTCTATAAAGAATTCGACCTTCGAATTCGGCAATTACCCAGAATCCTAAGTTCTGGCGTGCGGCGAGAGGATGCAAGGCAGATGGGCTGTTCAATTCCTAGCACGCTCCAGCCAGGGTACCGGCTGACCCCCTGGTTGGTAAATGTAGGCTTATCCGGGTACAGGGATCTCTGCCCGGGTCGACGATTTATTTCTCACAGTCTTGTGGGAATCAAAATGAATTTTTTTTTCTTTACCTACACCAACACCAACTCAAGACGGTAATCCAGAGGATTCCCACTCTACGGCCTTGCTAATCCAACAGAAAACTGGCACAAACGACGCCTCGTCGTCAGGACTTGAGGCGTCCGCCGAGGGCCCGGCACAAATTATTGAGGCCCAAAAGAAGCCGAAGAAGCGGAAGACGCTGAAATGGAGGATGGGAAAGGCTTCCTTAATGGAAAGGAAGCGTTTGGCGGAGCGGAAGGCGAAGGAGGCCGCTGCTGCCAAACTGGAGGAGGACGACGGCAGATCCACTGCAGAGCCGTCAATGGACGAGGGCGACAGTTCCGTCGCAGAGCCGACCAAAGACGAGGGCAGTGGATCTGCCGACATGATGGACGAGGGCGGTAACATTGCCGCAGAGCCGTCCATCGTGGTCAGCGGATCGGAATCCGACACCGCCGCCGCCAGGTCGTCGCCGCGTCTTGCGGCGGCGGCCCTAACCGCGGCCCTGATGACAAGGGAGGAGGCCCTCCCCTCGAAGGTGCGGAAGCGCCCCCTTAACAAGGAGGGCAGCTCAGGCGCCGGGTAAACCGCCGGGAGGGCCAACGATGACAAAGATCGGGTACCGGAGGCCTGAAGAGAGGTGTTTATAGGGTGGGTCTATGGGGTTGCGCGCCGCCTCTTCCGTCGCCCCAGACCGATTTGGCGGGGCGCGACCACGTCCATAATCCACCGCAAAAAAAAAAAACTTTTATTTCGAGATTTTCTTCTCTTGCATAGATGTTATATGTATATTTTATCCCTTAGTCGTCTTATAATATCACTCTTGGGTTAAAATAGGGGGTGCTGAATTGTATTTTTGCTCCGTCACCAGAAGGAACTAAGTAATTATTATATTA
The DNA here is from genome assembly GCA_905163515.2 of Lymantria monacha. Taxonomy (NCBI): domain Eukaryota; kingdom Metazoa; phylum Arthropoda; class Insecta; order Lepidoptera; family Erebidae; genus Lymantria; species Lymantria monacha. The sequence goes on along the minus strand of LR991098.1, from coordinate 28,880,359 downwards.
AACTTTAAACATCTTATTTAAAGATACAAATAATAGCAATTTTTAATAGCGTGAAAATAACACTATATGACTTAAAAAGATTTATAAACACGTAAATACGATGTTGCTCTTATAAGCAACACCGTGTTTATAAAACAAAAAAATATTAAAAAAAAAACTATGTTTTAGTAATCATTAAAACCAATATGGACGTGAAAAGAGAACATCAACCGCCAGTTCCCATAAAACAGCTCTAAACAATCGCCTTCAAAGTGACCGCGCTGAAGTGGTGTATTGAAACAATATTTGTACAGTTTCGTCTTAATCCCCAAATCTGACGAAACGATAAATATTTATTGCCTGTAAATGTGGAAGATTCATATCATAAGCGATAGCGTTTTACGCGATGATAAATTCACACAATTATATTGCTTTCATAATGTAATCACGAATAATATCTAGATTCATCAGCTTGTATAAAAACAGTCTTGTAACAGAGTAATTACTTAATAAAACACTCGGTGGACTGATGACATTATCAAGGTCGCAGGCAACCGTTGGATGCAGGAGGCACAGGACCGTTGCAAATGGCATTCTCGTGGGGAGGCCTATGTCCAACAGTGGACGTTTACGGGCTGATGGATGAATGTAAGTATGCATTTTCTCCTCGCTGAACACGCGTCTGACCAGTATGGAAAAGAAAATAATTTTCCTCCAATTGTGAAAGAGGCGTGTATTGAATTACGTATTTCATATAAATTATTATTAAACTATTACTATTTGGTTCGGACAAGTGGGAATAATGCTGAACGAAAGTCTGGTTAAGAAGATATACAATGGGAAAGTAAAAGGATGTAGGTACCGGGGGAGACCGAGACTAACCTACCTAGACCAGATTGGTCATGTACTGAAGGCAGATGGAGTCAAGAGTCTCCGAAACCGGCGAGCATGTATGAAGAAAATTATGAATGTTGAGGAAGCGAGTGAAGTATACAAGGATAGAGTTCTCTGGCACTCTGTTCTCTCTGCCTACCCTGCAAGGAACATGGCGTGATGGTATTTATGTATTATTTTACTATTTTATGCAGTGAAATTGCAAATAATCCCTATTTTGCTATTTATAAACAGAATATCGCAGTATCCACTCATGTAGCACTAACGAAAGAACTAAATTAGTTAAGAAAGGAAAGGATTGTGAAAGACTTGCGTTATTTTAAGATTTATGTTTTTTTTTTTTTTTTTTTTTTTTTATTACTAATGGTGACAAACGAGCATGCAGCACACCTGATGGTAAGTGTTACTGCCGCCCATGAACCTTTGCAATATCAGGGTATAGCCAGGCCGCTGCCTATCAATACAAACCCCAAACCCACCCAGTTGGGCTTCCGGCTCTCTCGCTCACCGAAAGAAGCGCAATAGCATATAGCAATTACTCAGACGTCGACTTTCTGCGAGAGTGTGGTACTACCCCGGACGGACCGGCCTTCGGCTGTAGACAGAAAACTGTCAACAGCGTGGTCCTACCACTAAAAACTTAGTAATAACTTTATTAACATACATTTCTGTTTAACATTCATTACGATTGCTAACGCATCTATTAAGCACGGCTTTTTGATTGACTCTAATTGGAATTTACTGATCATGCAATCTAATAACACCATGTGTACTTTTAGGATAGTATAATAAGATAGACAGGTCACTGGATCAAAGACACCATTTCAATTATGATTCAATATGTAGAATTTTCTCAAACATGTTTGGACATTTGAGCATTATTTTGACAACCTTCTTCGAGATAAATCGAAACTGCTGTACTGACCAAATACATGCGAGCAGCGGCCGGCAAAAAATTTATGAAAATCCATATGTGTCGTGTTTTAGCGGCCAAATAAATATATATATATATATATATATATATATATATATATATATATATATATATATATATATATATATATATATATATATGGACCGTTTATTTTGAAAGTGTGTAGTGTCCAATTGTGGTAGGACCACGCTGTGGACAGTTCTCTGTCTACAGCCGCGGGCCGGTCCGTCCGGGGTAGTACCACACTCTCGCAGAAGATCGACGTCTGAGTAATAGCAATGTGCTATTGCGCTTCGTTCGGTGAGCGAGAGAGCCGGAAGCCTAACTGGGGTGGGTTCAGGGTTGCATTGGTAGGCAGCGGCCTAGCTATACCATTGGCAAAGGTCCATGGGCGGCAGTGACACTTACCATCAGGTGTGCTGTCTGCTCGTTTGCCGCCATAAGCAATAAAAAAAAAAAAAAAAAAAAAAAAAAAAAAGTGGTGTAAGTCCATTTTCTTTTGTTTCGAGAAAATTAAAGGTTACTACTATATTTGTTGATTTAAAAATACAGACAAATCATATGAGGTCTGGCATTGTTTCTATTGTTTTATCAACATTTAATTTGTTTATATAAATTTGTTTTTGGCTAATTAGACTACGATAACACATATTTATGTGCTGTAAATGGACTTACACCACTTTCAAAATTAGACAATTGTAAAAATCGTTTAATTTCAATTTCGAAAAATCAAATACCGCTTAAAATATACTTTCATTTTAATATAATTTTGTTTACAAATACGCATAACAACACATACAATTTTATTTTAGACGGCAATTACATTGTCATTACAAGATCTGATTACAAGAATTTACTTATTCTCTGCATGTGGTAGTGTTTCAAAATATGCATGATGCACCGGAGGTATATAGGGTAGTAGCTGCTTCATGTCTTTATATTTTTTATAGGGTAGTAGCTGCTTCATGTCTTTAAAGTTTGTGAGTTTTTTTTTGGGTAAAGGTATCGCCAAAAGTACGCAATAGATTGATTTCAAATTTAATACACAGCTAGAGTATGAATTGGAATAGTACATAGGCTACATTTTGTTTAAAAAAATCAACTCCTAAATAATATAAAATTAGAAAAATCGTAATAAGATTGCGGATTTTTCTGCAAGAAGATGGCGCTACTGTTGTTTTTGTTGTTTTTTTTTAATTCGCCAAAATACAGGCAAACATACGGAGTCATACAGCCTTGTCGTATTTATTTTCTTCTCACAGGTTATGCGCTGTACATTTTCTAATACATTTCTCTATTTTTTAATATCTATCTTTTAACTTACGAGTAGTGGAAACACGAATGGGCAACAATGCAAATCGTCCGCGGGTTAAACCACGGGACACAGCTAGTATAAAATAAATGAAAAATAATAAAACACTGATCGGCATCCATCTGCTATGCCACCTACCTCTGTCAATTGGACTTACACCACTTTCATTATCGATGATTATGCAATTTCATTTACCGACCGATTTTAAGTTGTACAAAACATGGGATTTTTTTGAGAAATTAAACACGGACTAGTTATATATAAAAAAATTACATTAAATTAATCATGAATTACGTGATAGCTCATTTTTCTCAAAAATGGACTCACACCACTTTCAAAATAAACGGTCCATATATATATATATATACTCGTATAAATTCATATCTATCGTGTATTTTAAAAATGGAACGATTTGTTACTACAAATCATGGTAATCATATAGGCAAATCATCAGAGTTTTATTTAAATTTCGAACTAGCTTGAAAAATAAACCTGATTGATAATGAAAAAAAAAAGACAAATGAACCCTTTAGCACGTGCAAAATGTTGTTCGTTGTTCGTCATGTATACAGTTCTACTTAGTACTACTTAGTCCTAATTTTGTTTCTTTTGCTGGCCGCTGCAGTAATGCACTATTTGTAAAGGAATTCAATGAAACCGCTATTATCAATACATTGTACCACACATACAAGATATAAAATCTATTTGTGCGGTACCCGTTGATTTGTCTGTAGATTGCGCTGTAATTGTGTGGACCCTCTGATCTTATCACTATAATGTTCCCCATTTGTTGAGCAAGACGGCTGATTGACTAAGTTCCATTAATTGTCCCTTGAAGTAACCCGCGATTGTTCGCGTAATTGAATATTTAATTTTAAATGCTTTATTGAAGTGCTTGGCTTTGTATTGTGGAGATGAGTATCGAGGATGGGCATGGATGAAAGGTTTAAGTCGCCTTTTGTTGCTGAAACGTAAACGCGATTGTTAACATTATTTGATATATTGAAGTGGATTTTGGGATTCGTTTTATACTGTGAGTAGGTGGCACGTTCTGGCTTTGTGGGAATAATCAGCTATCTATACAAATATTCATTACATTTTGTACCTAAATAATAGGTTGTAATAAAAAGCTAGAAAGCTAGAATACGCCATTCGTTAAAAAAAGTTTTGAAAAGTTGACACAACACTGAAACCATTGTCAACCTTATATTACTTGATGAACTCGTAATCATTGGCATGAAAACACTTCAATGATCACCATGAAGCCAACGATGCTGTAGATACCCTGAAATTCTGAGTAGGGAGAAATATATAAATCATATCTTGCGGGTCAGCGATATATTACTGTAAAATGAGAACGTCATTTTGAATCTAAATAAAAAAAAAAGTTTAATGTTAGTACAAAATACTAATATAATTACTTTTTATTTTTATTGCTTATGGTGGAAAACGAGCAAGCAGCGCACCTGATGGTAAATATTACTACCGCTCATGGACCTCTGCAATACCAAAATATATAGCTAAGCAGCTGCCTACCAATACAAACTCCAAACCCATCCAATTGGGCTTCCGGCTCTCTCGCTCACCGAACGAAGCGCAATAGCACATTGCCATTACTCAGACGTCGATCTTCTGCGAGAGAGTGGTATTACTCTGGATGGACCGGCCCGCAGCTGTAGACTGAGGACTGTCAACAGTGTGGTCCACCACCACTAGCAAATCTATACTAATATTATAAAGCGGAAGAGTTTGTTTGTTTGTTTGTTTGTTTGTTTGTTTGTTTGTTTGTTTAAACGCGCTAATCTCAGGAACTACTGGTCCGATTTGAAAAATTCTTTTTTTGTTGGATAGTCCATTTATAGAGGAAGGCTTTAGGCTATATAACATTACGCTGCGACCAATAGGAGCAGAGCAACAATGATGAATGTGTAAAAATCGGGTTTATGTTTCCTTTTGAGAGCTTCCGCTGCGTAAACGGTTAAAGTTACGCAAAAATTATGTACTACATAATTGTTCCCCTTTCAAAGTTCTAAATAAAAGTCCGCGACAGCATATGTCTATCTTTTAAGATTGGCTCACTATAACCTTTTTTATGCTAATCAAATTTGTTTTAAAATAATGTAATATTTTCGAAGGTGTTTTTATAAACATAATATTAATCCTTATCCAAATAAATGAGTTATTCATCACAAGTATTTAATTTAAAACAAAATTGCTCTTTATATTATTTGATTTCAATGAGTATATTAGGAAATATCGCAGTTTAAAAATAACATCGCAGCAAAATAATGATCAAGTACTGGGCGCGCATTTACGATAAAAATACTGGATCTTATAATCTTATATTAAAAAAAACTCAAACTAATGTTATTTCAAAGTACTTCTGCACACACTACATTTTTAGTTTTGTTTTCTTCTCATGACCTTCCGTCGGCTTTACACATCCTAAATAATAATAATAAGTATAGGAAGTATTAGTGCCTGCCCTCATGTATGGCAGTGAAAGTTAGATTTGGCGGAGAAGACATGAAAATAGAATAAATGCTGTAGAGCTGACAGCTCTTCGTAAGCTGTGTGTGATGTAAGTATGAAAGATAAAATTAGGTATAATGTTATAAAAGAGCGCTGGTATGCTGAGGTGGGTTGGACACGAAGTGGAAGGAATAATGAGTGGGCAGAGTTTGACGAAGCAAACATATAAAGCAATCGTGAATGGGACGAATACAAGGGGAAGACCACGTCATACTTTTCTGGACTAAATTGGAGATTTGTTCACGAGAGGTCATCATCATCATCATTCTCCTACTCTTATCCCAATTACTTGGGGTCGATACAATAAGTACTCTTCATTCATAGCACATATTATAACAGTTATTGGCAATAGTTTTATTACCGGCCGCCTGCCAGACGTCAACCCTCCATGGGAATGTAATTGTTGACCAAATGGCATCAAATGGAGTTGGCCCAAGTCGTTATAAGGCTCTTAGTCGTCTTTTACAACATCCACAAGCAAAGTGAGGATTGGTAGTATTCGTAGCCGCTACCACACAGCGATTTCATACACATTAAAAGTATGTGGAATCGTAAATAGGCGTAAGTGTATGTATGTACCTATGTATAATATACATACATTGTATATATCTATAGAAAGTATAGATAAGACCCAATACTTTTACTTGCATTACTTTATATGGTACTACATTGCATTATATGGATTACGTCAAACTTGAATCACTTTTAAATACTTATTTCGCGTAACTACAAATACACACAAAAAAAAAAGAAACACATACATGCACGCACACTACATCACAAACCCACGCACACCACACACACACACACACACACACACACACACATACACACACATATACACATACACACACGCACACACACAAACACACGCACACCACACACACACACACACACACACACACACACAAACAAACGCACAACACACACATACACACGCACGCACACACACACAACGTGTGAGCGCGCTCACTAACACGTTAATTCTCACTCATTCATTTATTATAGATTTCTTTATCATTAGTCTTTATTACGTAAGATATATATATATATATATATATATTCATTATTTATAATGTATGTTACTGTAAAATAATTTGATGTTCAAGATTTATGTATTTCGGGAAGGAACTGTCTCTTGAAACACAGGTATTACCTAATTCAAGAGGCAAAGACATCTACCTATGTCAACTGTCATATGTATTTAGTTTTCAATAAAGATTATTATTATTATTATTATTTTACTTAAGGTTAAATGTTCTACTCTTACTAATAAAAGGGTCATGTAGGTACCTAAAACAGCTTTAACGTACACTACCGTCCAAAAGTTTGGAAGCACACCTGTTTTCAAACAAAACAAATAAATGCCGACTAATAGCGGTAAAAATTAGCAATAATCTTAAGTTTTACAACCTTTTACGACTGTCTACACAAACACAAAAGGATTATTATCCTACATTCATCAAGTTTTATGGAATTCCTTAATATTGACGAAACACGTGTTTTATGACTTAATCCGTCGGCTACTTTATCCTATGCAATGGTGTAGTTTTATTGATAATGTTTGCTGGTTTTAACTTTTTTAGACCTTATTCAGTCGCACTTGAGCATTGGCACGTGAAAGTTGTGATATTAACATTGTCTGTATTCGAAAGATATCGGCTACTACTTTGACCGTATTTTTTCTTCTGAAAATGGCAAAACGCAAGCAAATCACGCTTGAACAGCGAAGCGCTATTTGCACTCTACGCGAGGAAGGATACAGTGAACGTCAAATCGCAGAAAGGCTCGGAATTTCTTGTAAAGGTGTCCACTATACCCTTGCTAGAAAACAAGAAACGGGGAAAAATGAAGATAGAAAGAGATCTGGTAGGCCCAAATTCACAACAAATCAAGAGGACAACTTCATTAGAGTTCTTTCTAAACGGAATCGACGCTTAACTGCACCACAGATCACTGCAGCTCTGAATGATACGCGAGAAACACCCATTTCAACAACTACTGTTAAAAGACGCTTACTGTCTGCGGGATTAAGAGGATGTGTTGCTGCTAAAAAACCCAAACTAACAAATCGACATAAGAAAAATAGACTAGAATGGGCAAAAGCGCATAAAAACTGGACTATAGAACAATGGGAAAATGTCCTTTGGAGTGACGAATCAAAATTTCAGATTTTCGGATCCAATAGACGTGTCTTTGTACGCCGGTCAAAAGAAGAGAGGGCTTCAGAGGCATGTACAGTGCCTACCATCAAACATGGTGGTGGTAATGTCATGGTTTGGGGGTGTTTTGGCAACAGTAAACCCGGCAATCTTGTGAGGATAACCGGAAAATTAAACAAGGAAGGCTATTTAAAAATTCTCCAAGATTCTGCCATACCCAGTGGACTAAGTCTCATTGGTTCTGCATTCATTTTTCAACAGGATAATGATCCTAAGCATTCGTCTAAATTGTGCCAGAACTTTTTAAACAAGAAAAAAGCTGAAAACATTTTAAACATCATGCAATGGCCATCTCAATCCCCTGATCTTTCTCCCATTGAACTTGTTTGGGATGAACTTGACAGGAGGGTGAAAAGTCGTTGTCCTACGAGCTCAGAACATTTGTGGCAGCTATTAGAGAACGAATGGAACAAATTAGATAAAGATTATTTTAAAAAATTGATTAATAGAATGCCCAGAATATGTGAGAAGATTATAAACGAGAAAGGTGGACACTTTGATGAAGCTAAAATTTAATCTAATTTACCATTGTATATTATTTTTTTATTTTGTTTAAGTTAGTTTCTGTTTGTTCTTTATTTTTTTATCAATACATTTAAATTTAAATGACTTAGTTTGGTTTTATTCGATTTTACCTTGCTGCTTCCAAACTTTTGGACGGTAGTGTATGTATTATTTAAAAATATTTCCACCTTTTACGTAAACGAATTCGCGAGTTGAAGTTAACGTTATCCCAAAGTAACCAATCCACGCGGACGAAGTCGCGGGCAGAAGCTAGTAGTCTTATAAAATTGTATGCACGTTTAGTAAGTATTAATTTCAAATAAATCATATTTTTTATGATTCAGAGGGAACAAGGTAATAAATGGTGACTATACAAATAATTATAAAATATAAATTTCCTTCGTTTCGATATAAACAAGACTGCCTTCCCTGGTAGTATCGGTATCTGCTTACCATATTGAATCAACTTCAGCGTTACCCACACTAAAAGAAAGTGTGCTGATGCTTTATATTCTTAGTCCGTCACTATTTAGACTTAGAAATGCAACATAAATATAGTTATTATATTAAAAAAACAAAATATTGTCAATAATATTCTCAAATATGCAGGTTCGGATATGTGGAAAGAATGCCGAACGAACGTCTGGTTAAGAAGACATACAATGCGAAAGTGGAAGGATGTAGGTACCGGGGGAGACCGACATTAACCTACCTAGACCAGATTGGTCATGTTCTGAAAGAAGGTGGAGTCAAGAGGCTCCGAAACCGGCGAGCGTGTATGAAGAGAATTATGAATGTTGAGGAAGCGAGTGAAGTATGCAAGGATAGAGTTCTCTGGCACTCTGTTCTCTCTGCCTATCCTGCAAGGGATATGGCGTGATGATGTATGTATGTATTACAAGGGGTATGTACGTATGTATGTATATTCTCAAAACTGATTCAACGGCGCCATATTCAGGAACGTTATTTATCTATTCGTTAGAATTACTTTTAATCTTTTGAAATCGTAGTTTCTTAGAATATATGAAAACGGATAATCAGATTCTCTTCCTAAAGATATTATTTTAATTTAAACTGTATTATAAGCGGTTTAAAGTTGATAATATACTGTAATTTTCTTAAAAAATATTTAAAATTGATTCTAAGAATGATTTTATATTTGCATTGATGTTTTAAGTGATTAAGATATTATGGATTCTTAATAGAAGTATTATGGTATTATATATTATTAGTCTTCTGATTAGTTTGAAAGTTGTCAGAAACGGTGTCTATATAAGATTAAGAAAATATTCTGTCACAACTATCTTTTCCGGACTGATATAGAATATTATCGTCACCCTTTTTTTTTTTTTTTTTTTTTGGGGGTGGGCTACGGTCGGCGCACTCCTCGCACCACTCCGTCCGGGGTGACAGAGGGGCGTAAGCGCGCACACCCGTAACCCACCCGTGACGTCGCCTTCGTCGTTGGGCCGACCACCGGAGCAGAGTGACTTGACGTCAGTGGTCGGCCCGACGGAATACCCCTGAGGAGTACCCTCTCCTCGACCGACATCCCCCCCTCGGGTAGCATGTCGGTCTTTCCTCACGCGGTCGGCCTCTCGGCGGGTGACGGACTAATTCCCCGATCCAGTCACCCGCGGCCTTGGCTAGGGCGGCATCAGGCGCAGGTAATCGCGCCTGCGCCGCCCCAGTCGCCGGCGGCGGCTCGCGCCGTCGAGGAGACGCTCCTCGCGCACGCGCTCCGCCGCCTCCTTCCGCGAGACTACTGCCTCGCAGAAGGTTGCGACCGCGTCCCAGTTCCTGACGCTGTCGAGCATCGCCCTGGCGATGGTCGGCAGCGTCAGGTCGGCACCGATGATTGCGACGAGTTCACGACGCTGCTCTGCCCAAGCGGCACAAACCTCGAGCGTATGCTGCGCCGTGTCCTCGTCGCAATCGCAGTGGTGGCAGGACGGTGTACTCTCCCTCCCGACGACCTTGTGCAGGTATTTGGCGAAGCATCCATGCCCCGTCAAAACCTGCACCAGTCGGAAGGAGAGCACCCCGTGCCGCCGTTCCAACCACTGCATCAGCACCGGCCGGAAGGCCTCTACGGTCCGCACACCGAACCGAGGCCTCTCCAGCCGGACTGCCCAACGGGCAATGACATCTAGGCGGGCGTCAACGCGCCAGGCGGTGAGTTCCCTCAAAGAGGCCACACCGCCCTCCGCGCGCACCCCCGACACCCGCCGATACAAATCGGCGAGCATTTCCGCCTCCAGGTCCCACGGAGGACTCCCGGCCAACAGGCACGCTGCCTCCGTCGCCACCGTGCGGTACCCGCGTACAGCCCTGACCGCCATGGCCCTCTGTGGTCGCCACAGAAGAGCCCTGAGTCGGACGGTCAGGGACCCCGCCCACACCGGTGCGCCGTACAGGGCCATCGACCGGACTTATCGTCACCCTGCTCTTATTGCAATAACTTTTTGTTTGACGTAATATGTTCTCTTCTTATATCGTTCATATTGTAAATAGTTTTTGAAAATAATTTTATGACTCTTTAACGTACGTCTTTTACGTTAACGTTGACCAGGCGGCATCAGATGTAGACCCACGTTGATATTAAATTCTTAGTCGTTATATGATATCCACGAGCTATGTGTGAGTTGATAGTATTCGTAGCCGCTACCGCACAAGACTGATTTGGAATTTCATGTACCGTAAAAATCGATTAAGTGAAAAATAATTTTCTATCATTTTGTTAAGTATACTTATATATCGCGTTTCAATAAGAAATTAAAACGTGATAAAATCCGTAAAAATAATTTGAGACATTTACGCAAGTATTATTCATATGAAAAAAAGTTCCTATGGAACACACATCCCATATAAATGTATTATATATACATATGAAAAAAAAGTCCTATAGTAATCATGAAGGCTGAAAAGTATTTGAAACTTTGCTATGGTAATAATAAAAAATAAACGCGATAAAATCCGTAAAAATAATTTATGGCAATGACGCATTATAGATGTAAAATAAACATCGTATAAAATTCATATTTTACATAAAATGTGAAATAAAATCCTATAGTAAAGATTTTTTAAATGAATTGTTAAAATTAAAATAAATCCCGTAAAAATAGTTTCATTACATCCGTAAAAATAGTTTTATTTCATATCTGTAATACTTACCTAGGTATAAGAAATCATTAGGCTATTCTTAATACTAAAGAAACTGCTATTGAATCTATAATATTAATGTGCCTAGGTGTGTCTTAACTATAAAACGTATATTCAAGTTTCATACTAAGCCCCTTAAAAGTTTACCGTGATGAAACTTTGCAATTAAATTTCAGTATGAGCTAATTGAACTTTGAACTGAAGCTTGGAAACTTTGAAGCTAGTTAATAATTTTTATAATAACCTGGCTTTATGAACGTGGTACTTGAATGAAATGACTTAATGCGCCATAATTAAGCTACTACCAAACTAAATTTTCATATTATTTCATCAATAAGAATATAATGATTATCACCTTTGGTCGTTGGTATTACACTAACGATGAAAGAAACCATCGATCAAAGGGTGGCAGTAGATAACATCAGCATAAGAGAAGGAAAATTTGAAATAGAACCATAACCAAACAGCCACAATTAGAAAACTAATACCAATAATGATTAAGCACAGTAGTGGTAGAGACACACAATTGACAATTTTCTATCCACAGCTGCAGGCTGGTCCGTTCGGAGTAGTACCACCCTCTCGCAGAAAATTGACGTCTGAACAGTGATTTGTTCGGTGAGCGAGAGAACTGGACGACCAATTTTTTGGTTGGGTTTGGATTTGTAGGCAGCGGTCTAGCTCTACAGTAGTAACACTTACCATTAGGTATAACGCTTACTCTTTTGTCACCATTTTTTTTTTTAGGTGGGATATGGACGTCGCACCACGCATAATCGGTCCGGGGTGACGGAAGAGGCGACGCGCAACCCCATTAACCCAACCTGCAAGCACCTCTTCTTCGCCGTGCGAGCGGGCCACCGGTACCCGATCTTTATCTTCGGTGGCCCGCTCGGCGGTATGCCCTCTCGGGCTCCTCTCCTGTCGACGCCCCGACAGCTTTCGCCGTCGAGGCATCGTCCTCACGCGGTGGCTTCACGTCGGGTGACCGGACAATTCCCCGTTCCGATCACCCGAAGCCTCGGTTAGGGCGGCATCAGGCGCAGGTACTCGCGCCTGCGCCGCCCTTTTTGTCACCATAAGCAATAAGAAAAAGCTATATTTTTTCATATTGGAATGCTTATTCCTAGCGTATAGTTTCATTTGTCCATCCATTCACCATCCCGCCTTCGTTCACTATCGTCAATAGGCTTCCTTTAGAAGGAATAATGTCGTAATCGCCGTCCTTGATAGTCGGGATGGTGACTGTATTTGATGTTATGACTTTCATTTTGCTGAAGATTCTTTAGCTGGTTTTTATGATTCCCAGGGCAAATAAGGGTTGATGACGTATAGTATTCTTAAACCTGGACCATACTGAGAGAATGGGTTACTTAATGTTTATAAAAACCCCTTTTAAAGCATTTAATATTCTATTTATACCTGAAATTGTCTCGTTTCGAAGATAAATTTGTTGCAGACCTACCTATTGTCCCTAAGGACTTATAACTGACCAAACACATATTCTAACATTTAGAAATTGTAATACAATGCAATTTGAACTATATCACTAACAAAATACAATTCAAAATGTCTATTTAGAGAAATATCTACTGAAGCACACATTGAAGCATTGTAAATGTAACTTTGTTATTTTGTATTAAGGTTTATTTTCATTAATCGTCTTCAATGCACCGTTTCGGTTATCGACATTGGATAAAGGGCTGGGCCATTAATTGTACTAAGATAATATCAGTTCAGTAATCGCAAATTACTAAACGTTTTGTTATACCGTACGTGTTCATATATGTTCGTATGTATGTATTTTATTAAGAATAGTTTATCCACTTCTCATCAACTGATCCCGACTGATCGATCAGGCTAGGTACTTTCTTGATGGCCACCGAAGACAAAGATCGGGTACCGGTGGCCTGCTCGCATGGCGAAGAGAGGTGTTTGCAGGGTGAGTCCATGGGGTTGCGCGCCGCCTCTTCCGTCGCCCCGGGCCGATTTGTCGGGGCGCGACCACGTCCATGGTCCCACCTTGCGAAAAAAAAAATAAAAATAAGTACTTTCTTGACAAATATTTAATTTTATAAATAATATCTATGAGAGCTGTGTGGTAGCAGCTACGAATACTACCAACCCTTACTTTACTCGTGGATGTCGTAAAAGACGACTAAGAGCCTTATAACGACCTGGGTCAACTCCATCCGATGCTGTTTGGTCAACAATTACATTCCCGAGCGTTGACGTCTGGCAAGCGGCCGGTCATAAAACCATTGCCAATAACTTTTACAATATGTAGGTACCATGAAACAAGGGTACATATGTATATGTATTGACCCCAAGTAATTGGGATAAGTGTAGGAGAATGATGACGATGATCTAAGAGAGCCGGCAGCCTAACTTTTTAGATGGGTTTGAAGTTTTCATTGGTAGGTAGCGGCATAGTTGTGCACCTGTTATTACCAGTTGGTCTTCCGGCTCTCTCACTCACCGAACGAAGCGCAATATCACATTGCCATTGCTCAGACGTCGATCTTCTGCGAGAGTGTGGTACTATCCCGGACGGACCAACCCGCGGCTGCAGACAGAAAATTGTCAACAGCGTGGTCCTACCACTAAAACTTTCATCTATAAATAATATCTATTCTTGAATCTGTCTGAACAAAAAAATTCATCAAAATTGGTCCATTGAAGAGGAGTTAGATGATATATTCACATACAAAAAAAATTGTGTATCGTCTTTATCCTATTTTTATCCCAATTACCTGAGGTCGACGCCAATATGTACTCGTACATATTGCAAAAGTTATTGGCAATAGTTTTTTTTTTTTTTTTTTTTTTTTAATGTAAATGGCGTTCACAAGATTTCGCCAATACCTCAATCTAGATTGACAGTTATAGGAGTTAGGAAAGTACTACACTAAGTAAATTCACGAGGCAATAGTTTCATGACTGGCCGTCTGTTTGACGTCAACGCCATTGGGAATGTAATTGTTGACTAAACGACATCAAGTGAAGTTATTTTATTTTTACAAAGACGACACCAACACTAAGCAAATAATCATTATATTGCGGAGGACTTTACAAACATATAATTTGACGGACACAAATTACACCCAAACTCAAAACAACAATTTGTGCATTACACAAATTAAGCTGCATGGAAATCAAACCAATGGCACACTAGCATGATAGGACAATATCGGTAGTGGTTAACCTCTTCGCTATCTGTGTAGTCGATACGATAATTGTACATCATTCTCCTACTCTTATTCTAATTACTTGGGATACAATATGTACTCTTCTTTCATAGTACATATTGTAAAAGTTATTGGCAATAGTTTTATGACCAGCCGCCTGCCAGACATCAACCCTCCTTGAGAATGTAATTGTTGACCGAAGGGCATCAGATGGAGTTGGCCCAGGTCGTTACAAGGCTCTTAGTCGTCTTTTATGACATCCACGAGCAAAGTAAGGGTTGGTAGTATTCGTAACCGCTACCACACAGCTACAGCAATTGTACAAATAATCGTATAAAGCTTATATTCATTTTCTGACTGCCAATGTAGTATATCAATATTAACATTAAAATATAAAATGATAATGTTAATAGTAAAATGTACTGTTTTATAAACATGTCGTGACTTGTTCTTAGCTGGACAAGTTCCTGTCGATCTGTTTGTCCCGCCCAATCTCCGCAACCTTGAAATGAGAATGGCTCGTTACATAACAAGCGCTTATCTGTGGTTATATATTATTGTATATGTGTAGCATAATACATATATTATATAGATAGACCTACCACTATGCGCTTAATCAATATACATCACATACAATCTGGTCCAGCCGTATTCTTTTACACTGTATTTGAGTTTTACAATATATCGAGGGTCGGAGGGCATCACACTCAATTCTTACTAAACATGTTGTACTACGTCTGGTTAAGAAGATAGAAGATATACAATGCGAAAGTGGAAGGATGTAGGTACCAGGGGAGACCGAGACTCACCTACCTAGACCAGATTGGTCATGTACTGAAGGAAAGTGGAGTCAAGAGTCTCCGAAACCGGCGAGCGTGTATGAAGAGAATTGTGAATGTTGAGGTAGCGAGTGAAGTATGCAAGTATAGAGTTCTCTGGTGCTCTGTTCTCTCTGCTTACCCTGCAAGGGATATGGCATGATGATATGTATGTGTGCTGTACCTACTATAATTTTAATTAATAAAAAAAAATTGTAAAGAAATAATAATAATAGATAAACCCGCTGAGTTTCTTGTCAGATCTTCTCAGTAGCGGTTGCATACCGATCCGTTGGTAGTTTATTAGATTAACTTAAATATTAAAACAGACAATATGAAATTGCTCTCGGGTTATATGCATGCATGTTTATATGCATAATTAATAAATTTGATTTTATTGGCTTTAATTTAATAATGGAATGAAGATGTTCGGGATAGAATCGAGGTGAAATACACTATAAGAATTCCTTCTTTATTCCATATGATGAGCAACCTTCGAAACTTCAACGGAATTTTCTATAGAACAACGGATATTAATTTGTAACGTGTTTTGCCTCTGAAGCAAGCCTATGGTTCAAGATAATCGCCGTCCTAAAGATGCCTGAGTCTCACTTTCTTTCCTCCATTTCTAAACAATAAATATATTTAAAATGAATCAAAATTTTTGTTGGTTTTAATCACACTTCATAGGGCTTAATTTAAATATTTGCCAAAATTAGTTTGCTTAATTTGGTCCTTCGAGCCAAGCGTCTGTAGCATAGATGTAACGTCATTGACGTATAAGTTATTAAATTATAAGTGAATGAGAGTTTTGTTATTCGAATGTGGCAAAGGGTAAAAACGTTTAGTGACATTATAAAAATAATGACAATTATATGCTATAAAAATAATAACAGAAACTACGCCAGGCATTCATTCAGCATGCACCTACAAAAAAAAAAAAGCAAATGGTATATAGGTATTAATTAAACATACATACATACATATCATCACGCCATATCCCTTGCAGGGTAGGGAGAGAGAACAGAGTGCCAGAGAACTCTATCTTTGCATACTTCACTCGCTTCCTCAACATTCATAATTCTCTTCATACACGCTCGCCGGTTTCGGAGACTCTTGACTCCACCTTCCTTCAGTATGTGACCGATCTGGTCTAGGTAGGTTAGTGTCGGTCTCCCCCGGTACCTACATCCTTCCACTTTCGCATTGTATATCTTCTTAACCAGACGTTCGTTCGGCATTTTTTCCACATGTCCAAACCATCGGAGCATTCCCTTTCGCATCTTTACACCAATACTCTCTTTCATACCTACTCGCTCTCTTACGTCGTCGTTGCGAATGACAGATTTGCCGCAGAGATCGCATTTACATTAATTTAATTAAACATAAGAATAATATAAAAACATTACATAATTAATACAATTTTTTTCTTGAAATAGAATTAGAGTGGGGTATAAAATAGGCTTTAAAAAGTGAGTATGAAAATGTAAACAATCTATATGGTATTTGTATAGCAGTTGTTTTTTTTTACTGTAAACTTAGTTATATTCTTAATTAATTCAATTTTAAATTTATATAGTAAGAGACTAACTATTTTAAAACGAGACAAATATATCTTTCAACTCTATGTTATTGTAAAAAAATAAAATAAAAAATAAAAAACATTTGTAAGTAAAATATGATTATTACATGCCAGAACTTGTACCCGCATCTTATGGAAATCCATTGAAACTGCTTTATCAATTAAGCTAATGTGGCAACTCAGTGTTGTAATGACCAATATAACATTCAAGTTCTAGTCTATATACTTCTCTCTCGTCTAAATATCTCTTACTATCTAATCACAAATGATATTTTATAAAATGTTTAACATGTATTAAATCAGAATTTATCCGTGTGGTGACGGAGTAAGAATACATTTATCACCTCTTACCGGTGGATGAACGTAAGAAGGGATATAAAACGCATATAAAATCTATGCAAGAGAAGGAAAACTCGAAGCAAAACTCTATGCCAACACGGTTGGTATAGGTCAATTTCGCTTCCATTATGGAGGAGACTGGACGTAATGTGCTGGAAAGACAGATTAAATGATTTACGGTTTTGAGTCAATCAGTTACCCCGTGACTACGAATACTGAAACGTGCTCGAAACGTAGTATTAATAAAAAAAACTTCTATATTTCGAAAACATAAAACTTCAATTATAAAACGATAACTAATTTGAATTAATTAATTTTATAACATTTCAGATCACGACAAAAACGCCTCGATGCCTGAAACAATTATGACGTCAGAATTCAAAGAGACGTATGAGTAAATATAAATATGTACTTATGTATATACAACCAATTTTATTTTTATGATGACGGAGTAAGAATATTAAGTTCACCAGGCTTTCCATGACCGCAGGTTAAATGATGCAATCAGATAAAATCACCGCAACAGAAGGAAAACTGGAAATAAAATGCTATATCAACTCATCTAACCTGTTATTGTAGTATAAGCCAATAAATACCTACAGCTAAATAGAATGAAAATTAAATAATTCAAACAGAGTCTATCGGTGTTCATCCGAGTCTCAGATTCGATTCCCATCCAGAGAAATTCTTTATATTCATTAATTGTACGATTGCAAATCAATAGAAAGATATCACTCAAAATACATCTTATTATAAAAATATGATGAATAAAAATATGAAAGCATTTTTTATGACAACAGCAAGAATAGAAAAAGTCATCAAATATTTTCTTTATCACTAAACAGAAAATCATCATACAAATTCTTGTAACATACAAAAGAAATATATCTGGATGTAACCAATAGAATGTAATGTCTATTCGTCGCCGGGCACGTAAGCCGGGGGCCAAGGACACGAGTTCGATGCTCGAGTCAATAACACAATGTTCACTGCACTCTGTAAATGTTGATGCATTAAGAAATCTGTTTGCAACTGAAAATGGATTTTTAATGAATTCATTAAATCAGGTGAAATTATTTAAAAAGGAAATTGTTTTATTAGGTCACTGCCGCATAGAGGAATTAGATTCGTACATATACAATGTTTGAAATTATTCTTAGCTGAAACACGCGTTATAAACAATTTTGGCTTTTTTTTCGTTTGGTGTAAGAGTTAAAATATAATTCACCACCCATTTATTCTTGACAATGGGCGTCCTAAAATAAGATTACTAGAGGTCTAGAACTAAAAGAGGTATATATTATAATGAGTTCTAATGTTTACGCGAGTATTACACATTTAAAATAAAACTACTTTAAAGGATTCTATCGCGTTTGTATTTGATTATTAATTTCCCGACGTTTCGAACACTTTACAGTGATCATGGTCACGGGAGGACTAAGGTGTTTCATGTCCATTAAGTCGTCGTTATTACAGAAATTATACTTTTACTTAAAAAAAAAAATATACTTTTTTTTTGTACTGGCAATGAATGTGTATTAAAAAATGTAGGTCAAAATTAAATAACTGATACTGTAGTGGGTAGATACAAATTTCTGTAATAACGATGACTTAGTGGGCATTAGATACCTTTGTCCTCCCGTGACCATGATCACTGTGAAGTGTTCAAAACGTCGGGAAATTAAAAATCAAATATAAACGCGATAGAATCCGTAAAAGTTTTATTTAAAGTATATAATATGCATATAACATTCGTACAAGAGAAGGAAAACTGGAAATAAAGATATAGTAGGTCAATTTCCTCTCGTAGTGGAACATATATAGGATGAAATGAGTTCGTAATATATGCCTGAAAATGTTATATATCTATGCATTCATTAGCTTATGAAAGAGAGTATTGGTGTAACCAGCAGCAGCTGCTCCGTGTTTGTTGGGTGGAGTGTGACCGAACCACAGCCTACTGTCCCCAAAAAAAGGGTTGGTTATGCAACTATTGTAAAGTATGACTATCGAATTATCTATATTTTCGTGTGGTTATAAGTTAAGAATACGAAGTACCAATTATTTTAACGTGGAGGTCGTAAAAATGGGCTAACGATACTTATCCATGTGGTGACGGAATAAGAATACAATTCACCACGCCCTATTACCAGTGGGTAATCGTAACAGACGTCTAAGAAATGTAACAGGCACAACTCTATGCAAGAGAAGGAAAACTCTAAACAAAACCCTATACTAACACGTCTGAGCAGCGTGATAAGTATAGTAGGTTCATTTCCCTCCCCTTACGGAGGAGGCCCGAGTCTAACAGTGGGACATTTATGGGCTGTGATGATGATGATGATGATGATGACTATGGTCGGCGATGGTGATTTCTTGGGATACTTATAATACCATCTGACCCGCCTGCTAATCGTTATGTTTGGTTACTCTACTTTCGTGGTAAGGTTCAATAGTGGACATCGAAAGCCCAAATTACTGAATAGGGTTTAGTTGGTAGTCAGTAGCCTAGCTGCTTTTTTGTGTGTGTTTAGCTGTTACCCGCAGATGGCTTTGACAGCTTCACGCGGACTATGGGTGAGTGCTGAGGGTTCTCAATCCGAGAAGCCTAACTGCATCTTCCAAAGATTCGTGAATGAAAGTAACGCTTACCATCAGGTGTGTTGCTTGTTCGTTTGCTATCATAAGCAATAAAATAATTACATTCACATGGAGGTTAGACATCAGATAGGTAGGTCATAAAATAATGTGTCATTTATTTTGCCTTGCTGTTAATTAAGATTTAGGAGTCATTGATGATAACAGGCATAAGTCGTCCTTTTCAACAGCACTAAAGGAATGGGTGATGACATATTTTATTCAAGAATACATTCATCACGATATAAAAAGGAACTTATGATTCAAATATAGCCATGAAAATATATATCCAAGCCCATTTTAGTTGCGGCACAATGTGTCATCTTTCTATGACCTCGTATTAAAGTAAAATTACTTATTACTAAAGGTTGACCTTGTAACTCCTATCTCGTTGTTACGAATAGTCTAAAGGGGAACGAACGCTGCCGTTTGAAGGTTTTATACCTTCCAATACTGATGTCATTTGAAAATTAATAGTGAAATAGTTTTTGCTGTATATTCTGAAGGCATTTTGAAGTTTACGATTATATATTGAAGGTTATCCATTTTCTTCATGTGGTGAGTGTTTAAGAATACCATCTTCGTCATATCTTTGGACTGCATTGATTGTGTAGTGGTTAAGATACTGGTCTATCGTACCAGTTTCTTGGGTTTATTTCTTACAGAGGACAATAGTTTGGACGGCACCTGAACCGTTGCAATACTAGAGGTACAGCCAGCCTGTTGCCTACCAACCAAAATCTACCCAGAAATTTAGGCGTCCGGCTCTTTTGCTCACCGAGGTAGAAAATTATACTAAAAGTTTATTAAATAAAAAGATTTTTACGACATCCATGAGCAAAGCAAGGGTTGGTAGTATTCGTAACCGCTACTACACAACAAACTGGCATTATATGTATATACATACATACATATCATCACGCCATATCCCTTGCAGGGTAGGCAGAGAGAACAGAGAACTCTATCCTTGCATACTTCACTCGCTTCCTCAACATTTATAATTCTCTTCATACACGCTCGCCGGTTTCGGAGACTCTTGACTCCATTTTCCTTCATTACATGACCGATCTGGTCTAGGTGGGTGAGTCTCGGTCTCCCCCGGTACCTACATCCTTCCACTTTCGCATTATATATCTTCTTAAACAGACATTCGTTCGGCATTCTTTCCATATGTATATGGTATATAATAATATGCATTTTTTTAAAGTAAAACTTCTTTATCTTTAAAAATATAAGGCCTATCTTTTTATGCGGAAAAGATTACGCGATTAAGAGTGCTTATGTGATTACTATATCGCGTAAGTACGTGATATAGGAGTTACTTAAACCCTTTTTACCTGAACTTAAGAAAAGTAAGACACTCTGTTCTCGCTTTCATAAGCTATACATAGTATAAAATAAAATCACCGCCGTTGTCTATACGCTAAGATCTTTTGAACTATTTTAATGGAAATAGAAGGGATTTTAATTCGATTTTCGTCAATAGACAAATTGATTTAAGAGGAAAGTTTATTTGTATAATACATGCACATATAAAATATTATTTTTTATATATATATGTATATATAAAAAATAATGAAGCTGTGTGGTAGCGGCTACGAATACTACGAACACTTACTTTGCTCGTGGATGTCATAAAAGACGAATGAGAGCCTTAAAACGACCTCGGCTAACTCCATGGAGGGTTGACGTCTGGCAGGCGGCTGGTCATAAAACTATTGCCAATAACTTTTACAATATGTACTATGAAAGAAGAGTACATATTGTACGAGCTCAAGTAATTGGAATAAGAGTAGGGGAATGATAATATAAAAAAATATGAGTTATTTATGAAACTATTTCTAACAATACAGCATTACTTTTTATCCAATTAAATAAATTAAAGGCGTGGTGCATTGAATGTACAATTAAAATTGCACTTTACAGCGTATTATTAAAATATATATACCAGCAGTTATCAGAGATTTAAAACCATTATAATACCGAATACAGTATCGAAGTGAAGGCGGGTTGGCCCGCTCGCACGGCGAAGAGAGGTGTTTGCATGGTGGTTCTATGAGATCACACACCGCCTCTTCCGTCACCCCGGACTGATTTGGCGGGGCGAGACGCATCCATAGCCTACCGCTAAAAAAAATGTTTGTTTGTAGAAATCGATATATCGCAGCACCTGGTGATAAGTTAGATCAATTAGGATAGTATATAAACCTTCTCTGTGAAAGCCTATAAATATACCAATTTTCATAATGATCGCTCAAATAGTTTCTGAGTTTATTGATGTCATATATACAATTATAATCTTTTATCGATTCAGATGAATTATAAACATAATCTATGTTCAAAGTGATTGATAAATATTGAAAATGTTTACTTGTAATATAAAATATTCCCATCATATGTCTTTACGACTTACCTTATCTCATCCATCCATGATGATGTCCACTGACATAGGCCTCCTCATGAGAATGCCTCAGATCGGTCCTGTGCCAACTGCATCAACCGCTTCCTTTGATTTTCAAGATATCGTAATTCATCCATGCATTGTGGTCACCAGTCGAGAAACTTTCTTCACCAACGGTTGTATTTTTTAAAATACGAATAACATAAATACTTTCCACGCTAGAAATATATTTTTTTAATGTTGTGGGTTTAATACGTCTATGCCTTCTAGCGTTGATATATTAAATTAAAAAAAAATAAACGATATGCTTAAAGGAGCGCAAAACAAAAATTATTTAACATAAGCTAGTAAATTATTCCACCATGTATTGTCTAATCCTTCCTTATCTATATCTGTTTCATACAATATTAAATATTAACACAACCATTATGTCCATATATTATAATTAAAATAGAAAACAATAGAGTTGGCCGGTTTTTATTGCGTGGTTGATGACCCCGGCCGACTGTTATTGACCTAAGTGTGACGTCATTTTGCATAAACTGTAATGTGACGTGATTATGTTTGATTTCTGATATTAACAAAATGCAACTGTTTTTTTCTATTGTTTTTTTTTAAAGACACCCACCCTGCTCTAAGGAAATAATCCTTGTATTGCGGAATTTTTACAAACATGCAATTAACACAGACAAATTAAAACCCAGACTCAGAACATCACTTTGTGTATCGCACAAAATATTGACCTGGGTGGGATTTGAATCCACGTCACTGGCGCGGAGGATTGGACCTTCGTCTACGAAGGTGTGGTACCTCAGACGCGGCGGCCCATTTACGTCTGAGGTGATAAAAACTGACAACAGAATATTTCTATTGCAATACTATTTATAATTATTATAGGTACTATCTACAGCTGCGGGTTGGTTCATACGGAGTAGTACTACACTCTAGCAGAAAATCGATATCTAACCAGTGTCAATATATTGTTGCCTGAAGCCTAAATTTTTAGATGGGTTATGGTTGATAGGCAGCGGCCTAATTGTATCTCTGGTATTGCAAGAACTCATGAGTGGCAGTAACACTCACCATCAAGTATAATACTTGCTCCTTTGCCACCATAACGAATAACAAAAATTTGTAAATGTCATCGTGATTGACTAATTACTTGGGGTCGATGAGATATATACTCTCTCTTACTCATCTTTCGAACATATTGCAAAAGTTTTGGCAATACTTTAATGACTAGCCGCTTGTCTGACGTCAATCTTCTTTGAGAATATAACTATTAAGCGGACGGCATTAGATGGAGTTGGTCTAAGTTGACGTAAAGCGTATTCATCTTTTACAATAGCCATGAGTAATGTAGGAGTTGGCAGTATTCGTAGTCACAGAATAGAAGATAGCAGCAAATATATTTATAAAATATAACAGCTATGTTGGTAGTTGTACCATGATTACCAGTCAATAAGTTAAAAAAAGTTTCCGTGTGCCGGCAGCCGGCAGCATCAGGTCGGCACCGATGACAGCGACGAGGTCACGGCTCTGCCTGTCCCAGCTCGGACACACCTCCTGCGTATGTTGCGCCGTGTCCTCGTCGCTACTGTAATGGTGGCAGGACGGAGTCCACTCCCTCCGCACGACCGTGTGCAGGTACTTGCCGAAGTAACCATGCCCCGACAAGACCTGCACCAACCGGAAAGAGAGGACTCCGTGCCGCCGCTCCATCCACTCCATCAGTACAGGCCGGAGGGCCTCAACGGTAAAAACACCATGTCTAGGCCTCTCCAGTCGCGTAGCCCAACGGGCGATGACTTCTCGGCATCCTCATTCCACCTGACATCAGTTCCGTTCTTATTGAGAAGATTTGTGCTTAACTAAGATTGAAGAAATTGAAACTTGTAGGTTTTTTAATAGAAAAAAGAAAAAATTCTAAAAAGATTTTTTTAGCTACCGCGCAACACTTGTTCAGGGTCACTTTACTATCCATAATCGTATGGTCATAAATATTTCTTACATTTATTTTCATAATCACCTTCTTTGACTACACAAATAGCGTAGTAGCTAAGATACCGAACTTCGCTGCCAGTAGCGTGGGTTAGCGTGGGTTCGATTCCCACGCAGGACAATAGTTTGTGAGATCAACAAATTATTCTTCTGAGTCTGGGTGTAATTTCTCTGCGTTAATTGCATGTTTTTTTTGTCCCCCGCAATACAAGGATTGCTTCCTTA
Organism: Lymantria monacha; assembly: GCA_905163515.2. Classification (NCBI taxonomy): domain Eukaryota; kingdom Metazoa; phylum Arthropoda; class Insecta; order Lepidoptera; family Erebidae; genus Lymantria; species Lymantria monacha. Next base: position 28,855,629 of record LR991098.1, on the reverse strand, counting down.
ATGCAGTGTGGTAGCTTTAAAAAATAAGTATGCAAAGAAACAATAAGTGATAAAAGAACATTTAAAAATAAAAAGCTATAAAAAATCAGATACAAAAACATTTAAAAGATTATCAAAAAGCAATGCCAATTAATAAAGCGAATTAGTGATGACACACACTTCAATAAATTATCCTTATCGATAGTGTACACGCTCGGGGACAACGTATCGACAGTCGACAGCGACACGAATACAATTTGTAAGATAAAATAATGTTTCGGGTTGCGAAACATTGCGTCACGAACCGACCGAGAAGCATGATTAAACTTGCAAAAGCAAAATACAGCCGAGTAAAGGTTAGTTGATGGTTAGTGGTGGTACTCTATATCGATAAATAGAATAGTTAATTAAATTATAATTGTTCTTTATAGCTTATTCAAATAGTTAAAACCACTATTTTATCATTTTCCTTAAAATGAAAGATGCAGTTATTCATTAAATAAATGAATCAATTTAATATTATTATTTTCATAAAAACTTAACAGGAATAAATATTCCTGAAAACACATGAATAATATATATAGTGACACACACACACACACAGTAACACATGAATAATATATAAGTTATTATGATTATATCATAATAACTTATTTAATAATAAAATATTAAATGTAAAATTAACTTCATCATCATCTCATCTCAGCTCATATATGTCCCACTGATGGGCTCAAGCCTCCTCCATAATGGGAGGGTAATTGACCTACTACACCACGCGGGTCAGACGCGTCGGTATAGGGTTTTGCTTAGAATTTTCCTTATCTCGCATAGATGTTATATGCGTTTTATATCCCTTAGTCATCTCGTACGATCATCCACAGGTAAGATTGGGGGTGGTGAATCGTATTCTTACTCCGCCACCACACGGAAAATTAACCAAACCTATCAAATTTAAGTTAATCAAGTTAAATCATCCGTAAGGTACCGAAGTTCATAAAATGAAAATATCAACTTTATATTTCTTTACCTTCATCTTAAAATAGGTAGCAACCACGTAATTGATACACCTGGTATTTGTACGAGAACCATAATCGGTAATATAACTCGCCATGAGATTGGCGGAAGGACCTGTCTGCCATTAAATGCAAAAGGACATCAATGAAAAGGATAACGAAAAGTATAGATGAATTGTAATTTACTATTTGTTTACTTTATGCTTACAGAAGCATAAAGTATATTATATTATCCAATATATAATGAAAAATATATTAAGTGACTACGTACTTATTTATCCATTTAAAAGTTTATAGTTTGCTGTAAAGAGGGCTATTTTAATGTTTAAAATAAAATTATTCTATCAATTTTGGCTAAGAGTTGAGAAATGAGAACACGTTCTATTAAAATTATTATTAAGTAGAAAATGATTTATCGATATTTATTAAAATTATCGATATTTATACTCGCATCTCTACGATCGCACGGTACCGATCATTGTCAATGGGTTCGTGATCAAAATGTACGTATCCGCTTATTATCTTAATAATTTTGTGTACGATCTCGGGCAACTGACTCAGTTTTGATTCAACCAAGGTTTTTCTTCTAAACGATCTAATTTAAAGCTGGAAATTCTATGATAGAACTAACGTGATGCGTTGAGTACTTGCTTCAATAGTACATATACTAAAATTACAAAAATGCAGAGAAAATTAAGATGACACGTGAAGCGTACCACATTTTTTTTATCCTCCACTAGAGGGACTGACAGCATCTTAAAATTCGCAGGAAGTCGTTGGATGCAAGTGGCGTGGTACCTTTCTGAGTGGCATTCCCGTGGGTAAGCCTATGTCGAACAGTGGACATCTATCTACAAGCTGATGGATGGATAGATTAAATACTCCGCGTGCCATCAAATTGAATTGGATTACTGTTTAGGATAAGTATCTGTATGGTCCATGAACTCGTTTTGTACTTAAGATTAGTGCATAATAATTAAATTCCATTTGACAATAAATGCTGTGTAACTTTTGACAATATACGCTTTGTGGTAACGGCTACGAATACTACCAACCCTTACTTTGCTCGTGGATGTCGTAAAAGACGACTAAGAGCCTTATAATGACCTGGGCCAACTCCATCTGATGCCGTTTAGTCAACAATTACATTCCCAAGGAGTGTTGACCTCTGGCAGGCGGCCTTGTCATGAAACTAATGCCAATAACTTTTACAATATGTACTATAAAAGAAGAGTATATTTATATACATACATACATATTGTATCGACCCCAAGTAATTAGGATAAGAGTAGGAGAATGATGATGATGAATTTTTGACAATATAGTTCAATTCACTATTATTACATGGATAATTACAGGAATAAAGGAATTACGAATTACTTTGCCCCATGAAGAGTAATGTGAAATAGAAAACATGTGCGTTGATGTAATTGTACCTATGAGGCCCGCAGAAAATTTATCGGATGGGACCTTCCCTTAATGTAAAAAAGAGAAAATAAAAACAACCAATCGACTTGAGTGTTTTTTTAATTTATGCATATTTTTAATACGATCAGTTATAAACATTTAAAAATTATGTTAATAATGAAAACATATTTTTGAGTTGATTTAAATTATTATTAATATTATTTTATTTTGTAATAACTGTTAGGTGCCTTTCATGGTCATTCAGGCAGCCCTACTTGGAGTAGGGTTCCAAGATCGGTCATCCTTTTATTACGCCACTAAACATGTGGTTTTTAAATAGAAAGGAATAGCGCTCCGAGTGCGTGTTAAGTTCGGGTTTCCCCACAGGCCTACACCCACAAGTCCCACTTATTGACATACAAATAAACGTACTCGTGGATTTAAGAATACAAAAATGTTACCCAAACTAAAATTAAATACTCTCTAGTCTATGAATTAGTTTACCCACGTCACCAGTTACACATAGACACCCCCATGGGTGATAATACCATAATCTCCATGTTTGGTATGAGGCGAAGAGATATTTTTCCAGAAAAGTGCTGCTTACTTAGTGAATTCTATGGGCAAATAAGAAACGTTGACGCATTGTATTCTTGCCTGTCACTATATAGACCCACATCTGTTTCTCAGAAGTAAAGGCTTTCCCAATTACAATCCAAACATACCTCATTCGGTTGGTTCCCAGACATCCAAGTCTGCATTCGCACTCTATGGTTATGGGTTCTTTTAATATCCATCAACCTTTCGCTATCCATTCATCCAACAGCCCGTCGACGTTCAACTGTTGGACCTATGTCCTAGGACCTAGGTCTATACCTCACTACGAGAATGCCACTCAGAATAGTTTTGTACCAACTGCATACAACGGCGTCCTGAGACTTTCATCATATATTGTCATTCCAACTAATGGGGGCGTTACTGGAACTTACGTTGCGTTGTTCATTTCGTGGTCGCCACTTGAGAACCTTTTTCCCCGTTGATTATTGGTTTGACGAGCGATATGGCCTGCTTATTGGCACATCAACGTGCTAATTCTTCAAGCTAAGTTGTTCTACGGATTTCCCGTTCTGCTATGGTTATAAACCTTTGTTTTCAGATACTGTGGCATATTAGTCGAGAACATCAGCCTAAGTTTCACGAACGCCCATGCAGAACATCATTAGAAGACTAGAAAGGTAGGATTGATACAAGAATGGATACACTTATATTGCATGAAATCATTTTTAATTTATTTCCAAAAGTAATATCACACCCTTACGTTCCACTGCTGGGCGCGAGTCTATTTCATAATAGGAGAGAAATTGATCTAATAACACTGATTAGACTGGTACGACTTGTGCAATATTATAAGTATATATACAAATGAATAAACCAATATAGGTAAATTAATTATCAGTTGTATAGGAGTTTTCTAGATTTAGCAGGATTTGAATGGATTTTTCATTAATATCATTTTCTTGAATAAAATTAAGTGCTTTTTTAAACCATTAAAATACATACTTAAACACCTGTATTGTCAATTAGTTGTGATTCTTACAGGCTGTATACCTACATATACCTATACTATTTTATATGAAAATAGTTACCATTAATAAATCAACTTAAATTAATTATCTGTTGTACAGAAGTTTTCCAGATTTAGTAGGATTGGAATAGATTTTTCCTTTATATTATTTTCTTGCATAAAATTAAGTGCTTTTTTAAAACTAATAAAATATATACCTACCTGTATTGTCAATTAGTTGTGATTCTTACAGGCTGTATACCTACATATACCTATACTATTTTATATGAAAATAAGTACAATTAATAAATCAACTTAAATTAATTATCTGTTGTACAGAAGTTTTCCAGATTTAGTAGGATTGGAATAGATTTTTCCTTTATATCATTTTCTTGCATAAAATTAAGTGCTTTTTTAAAACTAATAAAATATATACCTACCTGTATTGTCAATTAGATGTGATTCTTACAGGCTGTATACCTACATATACCTATACTATTTTATATGACAATAGGTACAATTAATAAATCAACATAAATTATGTTGTACGGGGGTTTCCAGATTTAGCAGGATTGGAATAGATTTTTCATTTACATTATTTTCTTGAATAAATTAAAGTGCTTTTTTTTTAATCCAATAAAATACAACCCTACCTGTATTGTCAATTAATTGTGATTCTTACTGGATATATATACCTACATATACCTATGTGATATTTTACGTGACAATAGGTACAATTAATAAATCAATATAAATTAATTATCTGTTGTACAGGAGTTCTCCAGATTTAGCAGGATTGGAATAGATTTTCATTTAAATCTTTTTCTTGAATAAAATAAATGAATCGTACTATTTTTTTTTAAATAAAAAATTAAATTAAAATACATACCTAACTGTATTGACAATTTAGTGTATCCATTAATATTTATTTATATGCGAAAGGGAATGCTCCGATGGTTCGGACATGTGGAAAGAATGCCGAACGAACGTCTGGTTAAGAAGATATACAATGCGAAAGTGGAAGGATGTAGGTACCGAGGGAGACCGAGACTAACCTACCTAGACCAGATCGGTCATGTACTGAAGAAAGGTGGAGTCAAGACTCTCCGAAACCGGCGAGCATGTATGAAGAGAATTATGAATGTTGAGGAAGCGAGTGAAGTATGCAGAGATAGAGTTCTCTGGCACTTTGTTCTCTCTGCCTACCCTGCCAGGGATATGGCGTGATGATATGTATGTATGTATTAATATCTATATTGCGGTCGCATTACGCAATAATTTCCTTACCTACAATATTGACATGTCTTAACATGTTATTACTTGATTGCATCTTTTGCCTATGTAGTAAACGTATCTATTTTCGTTTACGTAATAATTAAATAACATTGCACGTGTAGATGAAATAAAATGATTTATTATGAAAATTAAGTGATTTATTCTCATATCCCAATTATTTGGCATCGGCACAATGTGTACCATACTTCCATCGTACATATCTGCAAAAGTTATGGCAATAGTTTTATGACCGGCCGCCTGCCTGACATCAATCCTCATTGAGGATATAATTGTTGATCAGACGACATCAGATGGAATTCGTTCAAGTCGATCTCTCTTCCGTCGCAAAAAAACAAGTCGATCGCTCTTAGACGTCTTTTATAAAATCCACGATAAATTTAAGGAATGGTAGTATTTATAGCTGTCACTTCGGGTTGAGAGCCCTCAGCGTTCAGGCACAGTCCGGGTAAAATTGTTATAGCCTCGCAGAAGGAGGCGGCGGAACGAGTCCGGGAGGATTCCCGCGACCCGGGCCGCCGTCAGCGGCCGGGGCGGCACAGGCGCGAATACCTGCGCCTGATGCCGCTCTAACCGAGGCCTCGGGTGATCGGACCGGGGAATTGTCCGGTCACCCGACGTGAGGCCACCGCGTGAGGGCGACGCCCCGACGGCGAAATCTGTCGGGGCGTCGACGAGAGGAACCCGCGAGGGTAAACCGCCGGGCGGGCCACCGAAGCTAAAATCGAGTACCGGTGGTCCGCTCGCACGGCGAAGAGAGAAGGTTTTACGGTGGGTCTATGGGGTCACGCGCCGCCTTTCCGTCACCCCGGACCGATTCGGCGGGGCGAGACGCATCCATAGCCCACCAATAAAAAAAAAAAATATAAAACCGGAGGTGTCAAGGGACACCCGGATGGAACGAAGTTCTATTTTAATTATATAATTTTTTTCTGCCTTAAGCGATTTTTATCGTTATATTTTAGCCAATTTGCAAAATATCTTTATAAATTATAGCCTATGTATTATTCTGATGTGCAAGCTATATTACTATAAATTTCATCAAAATCCATTCAGTAGTTTTTACGTGAAAGAGCAACAAACATGTTCACATCCATACATTATTACAAACTTTCACGTTTATAATATTAATAATAGGATATACAATTCCACTAGACTACCAAAACTTTTCGGCCCCGAGCTCGAACGCGAGCCGGCCACGCGGCCCGGTCACGGGCGAAAATAATTTCGTTGCGCATTATTTTGATTTTGCTATATCTCTTAAGGTATTGATTTAATTTGCATGGTCTGAAGGAAAAAAAATATCTTCATGAAATGCTCAAGCCAACTAATGTATTTAAAATGATAAGGATTAATACAGTATTTGTGTAAATAGCTTTTCAATTACCGTTTTATAATAGAACATTTTTTAAAGTATTAAAATGGATATAGTATGTTATCCTTAAGAGATAGATATATACCATCGCGGACTTTTTTGTAGGCCTTTTTAAGCTGTATAATACTGTAGTACTTTATTTTGATCTATTTCGTAGGGTTCAGCCAGCGTTTGCAATGTAAGCGCAAAATAATGTGTTTATTTACGACATCACATTAGAAACCTCTAAAATTATCAGTGTTTCTCTAGTACATTATGCATATATTATACATATAAACCTTCCTCTTGAATCACTCTATCTATAAAAAAAATCGTCGCGACACCACACTGTTCAATGCGAAATAGAAATGAAAATATCTGGCTTGCTTTCTATAAGAGAGAGAGAGAGACAGACAGAGAAACATGCGACGCCGCACAGCTTACAATAGCTTACTATAGCAAAAGTGTCGTGACAACTTTTCGTAAGAATTTTTTCCGTCTAGCCCCCTTTCACAACGCGCGATAAGGAACTTCGTTCCAAAAAAAGGCTAACAACTAAGTCACAAAAAATATATAGCTGCCACCACTTTTTTTTTTTTGGGTCGGGCTACGGTCGACGTGCTCTTCGCACCACTCCGTCCGGGGTGACAGAGGGGCGTAAGCACGCACACCCGTAACCCACCCGTGACACCTCGCCTTCGTCGTTGGACCGACCACCGGAGCAGCGTGAACTTGACGTCAGTGGCCGGCCCGACGGAATACCTAGCTGCCATCACTAAAGTAAACTTATTATATGAGAAAAAAATCTAAAACATATTTTTCTATTCTTACAGACTATTTTCGCCTGATTACGAATTAATCATTATGTATTAAAACACTAATATTTTTTATATCTAAGTAATTATTTTTCCCTTTATCAACTGTTAATATAATAAAATCTTTATATTACTTGTTGTAGCCAATATTGCCTACCTGTCCTGACTTGTTCGAGACAGGACAACTCACGCATAACCAATGACCTCGGACAACTAAGTGGTTAGTCCACAAACGTTTTAAAGCAAAACTGATTCATTGTTATGTTAATTTTATTTCTACATTTATTTACGATATGCCCGTATAACATTTACTGGTTTTTATAGCGTTATAATGTGTAATTAAAGTAGATATACGTGAAATGACTTGAGTTTTTAATTCTGAGATTAAAAAAAAAAACGTTGTGGTTTAATAAAAGAGAATTTATTTACTGGTTTTAAATTTGGTTTGATTTATTTTTAGTCGTTTGACAAACGTTTGACCGAAGTTATTGCGTTGAATATTGTCCACTAAATTTCAGAAACGAGATTTTTTTTTATTTCTTCTGGTGGCAAACGAGCAAGCAGCACACCTGATGGTAAGTGTTACTGCCATCCATGGATCTTTTTTTTTTGAGCATTCTTAGCAGCTACCACACAGCACTGCAACAGTTATTGGCTATAGTTGTATGACCCGCCGCGCGCCGCCTGCCTTACGTCAACCTTTATTAGAAATGTACAGTATCAGATATAGGAAAATGTACAGTATCAGATATAGGAGGGAAAATTCTGGCCAAGTTCTTAGTCGTCTTTTACGACAGCCACGAGCAATACAAGGGTTGGTAGTATTCATAGCTGCCATCACACAGCATCAAAGACATAGAACAAGTTATTAAATATATACCTTTAGTTAAAAGTCATATTATTATATAATACAATATTCTAGCATTCAATTCTATTAATCAATTAACATTTCCTCAATAGGTTGATAGTTTAATGCATATTAATTTCAAATTATACGCCATTTATGCATATTTAAATGAAGATAACTGCGCGTATAGCTTTGCTCGCGTGAACTTTGTTCCTAATTATATTTATTCTTAGCATCATTTCTTACACACTTCATTTAAATTTCTCTACCACTATTCATTTTACCTGCACCTGATGCCGCCCTAGCCGAGGTCGCGGGTGACTGGATCGGGGAATTAGTCCGTCACCCGCCGAGAGGCCGACCGCGTGAGGAATGACCGACATCCTACCCGAGGGGGGATGTCGGTCGAGGAGAGGGTACTCCTCAGGGGTATTCCGTCGGGCCGACCACTGACGTCAAGTCACTCTGCTCCGGTGGTCGGCCCAACGACGAAGGCGACGTCACGGGTGGGTTACGGGTGTGCGTGCTTACGCCCATCTGTCACCCCGGACGGAGTGGTGCGAGGAGTGCGCTGACCGTAGCCCACCCCAAAAAAAAAAAAAAAACCACTATTCATTTGATGGTCAATAATTTTACTGGAAAAATAAAAACATTAACTGCGACCGCCAATCAGTTTACTAAATTTGGTGATGTGACATTAGTTCCTCTTAAAAATTCCATACTCAGCAATAGACATCAATAGGCTTAGCTAAGTTATAACTATAAAAACATTGAAATATTTTTAATGGTTATGCATAATTAATTTAAATTAGGTGAGCTTTATAAAAACCCGATTACGAGAGAAAAATGATTGTCACAAGTGGGATTCGAACCCACACCTATTGGAAATCCGTTCCAATCGTGCTGCCAATTATACCACCGTGAACTATTGTAAGACATTCAATTACATACATACATACATATCATCACGCCATATCCTTTGCAGGGTAGGCAGGGAGAACAGAGTGCCAGAGAACTCTATCTTTGCATACTTCACTCGCTTCCTCAACATTCATAATTCTCTTCATACACACTCACCGGTTTCGGAGACTCTTGACTCCACCTTCCTTCAGTACAGACAAGAAGAGACATGACATAGACAAGACAAGACATTCAATTCTCGCATCGTATTATATTTTCGTCTTTTAAGGAGACGTGTGCCGTCTACTCGACATTGTTTACATATTGTACAGGTGAGGTACTTTATTTTCTACCATAGACAATGAAAACAAACGGCTACGCTGCTACTTGTTACGAGTAGTCCACCCAAATGACGATGCAGCTAGAATCTAGATATATATAGAGTGTGTGGCTAGTCATAAGAGCGAGATGTGGTAGCATATACTGAAAAAAAAGCTCGCAGTCAGCCTCTCGACGGGTGACCGACTAATTAAATAAGCCACCCTGCCAACAATTTTCTACATAATGTCATAAATAATCGAATCATCCAAGGTAGTAATTCTTTGTAAGAATCACCACCACCTATCTCTTGCCTGAGGGTATCAATATCTATGCCAGAGGAGTAAAGCTTGATATATAACCCTATACCAGCGTGGTATAATACTCCTATTGTGGAGTAGACTCGAGCCAGAAGTGGAACATAGATGGACACATGGAGCTAAGATGATAGGATATTACTATGGCATTGCCTTCGCTAAGCAATAGGGCTGGAGACCTAATTTCAACCAGTGGTAATTATCACTTACCATCAAATTAGCTTCTTGTGTGGTGACGGAGTAAAAATATAGTTTACCATCCCCTTTCTTACCCATGGGTGATCGTAAAAGCCAACGCATGGTCGCAATCATGTAACATCAATGCAAGACAAGGAAAACTCTAAATAAAATCCTATACCAACACGTCTAATCAGCGTGGTATAGTAGATCAATTCTCCCTCGCAATTTGGTGGAGGTCCGAGCCCAGTAGTGGGAGATATATTAGTTGAAATGATGATGATCAGATTGGCTGCCTACTCATCTACCATTTTTTTTTTCCTCGCAAGGTGGACCATGGATGTGGTCGTGCCCCGGCAAATCGGCCCGGGGCGACAGAAAAGGCAACGCGCAACGCAATGGACCCACCCTGCAAACACCTCTCTTTGCCGTGCGAGCGGGCCACCGGTACCCGACCTTTGTCTTCGGTGGCCGCCTACTCATCTACCATCTAAGTTGTGAAAAAAAAGCCTGCATTACTGTATATAACTTAATCATTGTTTTACTTTATCATCATCATCATCTGCTCTTATCACAATTACTTGGTGTTGACGCAATATATAACCTTATTACATATTACATAAGTTTTGGCAATAGTTTTATGACTAGTCTGCTTGACGTCAATCGTTTTTGGCCATGTAATTGATGACCAAACGTTATCAGATGGTATTAATCCAGGTTCAGAGTTTTACTTTCAGTTTCCTTTCATTTGTATAGATGATATTATCTTCATGCAATATTCTTTAGTTAGTTATCTTTAGTAAATGATTTATTATAAAACCGGATTACGAAATGAAAAATGATGTCACAAGCGGGATTCGAACCCGCGCCTATTGGGATTCCGGCCCAATCGTGCTGCCACTACACCACCGTGACTAATTGTAGGACATGCAAATTTCACTTCTTATCATATTTTTTTTTGCATGTCCTACAATTAGTCACGGTGGTGTAGTGGCAGCACGATTGGGCCGGAATCCCAATAGGCGCGGGTTCGAATCCCGCTTGTGACATTATTTTTCATTTCGTAATCCGGTTTTATAAATAATTAAGCATATTAAATGCTAAATTTCAGTAATTTTAGTAAATGATTTATTAATTTTCATTCACCATCACATATCTGCCTTCTAGACTTTTCTGTAGATATCAATAAAATCTATAAACCATAGTCATCATTCTCCTACTCTTATCCCAACTAATTAGGGTCGATACAATATGTACTTTTCTTTCATAGTACCTACATATTGTAAAATTTATTGGCAATCGTTTTATGACCGGTCGCCTGCCAGACGTCAACCCTCCTTAAATGCAATTGTTGACTAAATGGCATCAGATGGAGTTGGCCCAGGTCGTTATAAGGTTCTTAGTCGTCGAAAAATTATGTCACAAGCGGGGTGCCCCGCTTGTGACATAATTTTTCGTTTCGTATTCGGGTATTTATAAATAATTATAGATATTTTCTACATTTATAAAATCTATAAATCATAGTAAATTGTTTTATTCTATCTTCAATAGTTTTTGAAAGACACGCCTATAAAAAAAGCAACGCAGTTATGAGGACTGCCGACAGAAGTGAAAACTTAAAATTATCAAAAAAAAAATGTTATTTTTAACACGTTAATCGCCATGTCAGTCATATGTGTCTGACGCTAAGAAGTTCTACATGAGCCGTGTCAGACATATATGTCTGACGTACGCGATTTGTTAGAAGACCACGTTAACCACAGATGTCCGACGCAAACGATACATTTGCATTATGTTTCGAAAGCTTGACTCTATCAGGAACAAAACCTGAAAATTTCTTGGCTTACTACAAACGGCTTGTTGAGAAAAAAAGTTTTAATATAGGGCCATGTCAGTCATATATGTGTGACATAAAAAACAGTGTTTTTCCGGGAATTTTGGCAAGAAATTTTTTTTTTCTGTGATACATGAAGTTTCCTTGATACATTTTTAACTGAATTATCTAATAAAGTTACCATGGCCCATGTGAAAATGTTTCTGATATTATCGTGGCGATTAACGTGTTAATGTTTTTTACTATATAATATTAGCACGATAAACCACTAACTATATAAACAATGTAAACCAAAAAAATATTGTCAAAATAATTATTATTACGCATCAATTATAATTATTAAAAACTATTGAATGATTGATAATAATTAATAATAACAATTATTTTACATGTAAATTGAATATAGTAAACACAGCGACACAACAGTGAAGAGCAGCTGACTGTATCTTTCTCGGTTGGGTACACTTGGCGATTTCAAGTTAACCCGATCGAGCCTTTCACCTCACAGCGTGACGGATCAGTTTCAGTTACAGCCTACAAAAAATCTGTGTGCGGTAGGCCAAAAGAAGTTTTCACTTCAAAAATCATTTAAATTTCTTGGGATTTAGAACATTAAGTCTGCTATTATGACTATAGTGTGCAGTCTTATGGTGTAGTAACACCCATGAGCAAGAAATGTGATGGTGAATTTTATTTTTATTCAGTCATTACATGGTAAACTATATGTGGTTTGTTGCTTTAAATTTTTTTCGTAGAAATTCTGTTTCAAAAGCAAATTTGAACTTTAAAATTAAACATTATGACTGTCCAACATCATCGGTAGATCTGACTCATCGATGTCCGTTAACCAATGAGTAAGAATTAATTAAGCCTGTCGGTACAGATAATATTACATTAAAAACATATTATCGTCTTTATATACTTATTAAATAAGGTAGATTTTTAATTAACACAAATGTACCGTTAACATTACATGAAGGATCGAGAGATTCGCGCCAATTTAGGATTTTGTTTTAGGTGTAATAGTGGTTTTTATTTTGATGATGACTTTGGTTCAGTATCCAATGATATATTTATATTTAATGTTATATTTTCGGTGGATTACCTTCAATTTTCTTTGTAATTTAGAGTGGATGCTGCGTAATTACTTACCGTAAAAAAAGGCTCGAGCCTTTTCATATTTTTGTTATATGATTATTATTATTCCTGTATGATCATCTCTTCCATATTAAGAGGGAAATTGACCTATTATTTTAATGCTGATCAGACGTGTTAATATAGAGATCTTATTACGAAGTTTCCTTCTCTTGCATAGATATCATCTATTATTCTCCTTAGTCGTCTTTTACGATAACCACGGGCAAAAAAGCGAATGGTTAATTCTTAGTCCGTACTGCTTTTTCTGGGTTATAAATCGTAACTATCATTTTAGATTTTATATTTTTGAAGTAAAATTTCTTGAGTGACCATTTATTGAGTAATTTTATTTCATTTTCATTCTCTTGCTCAGATTTTACATCATATAAGGAATCATATCATACGATTGAGGGAAATCGTAATTTACGATAAGTAGGTAGTAGTACCCATAAGTAGGGAGAAGGGTTGGTGAATTGTATTTTTACTCCGTTACCACACGAATATATTTTTTTTATTCTGCCGAGTCTCAGTCAGATGTGTAGACCTATCTAACAATTACAAGTACTTTATTACTTTTATTTTCATATTTTTTTTCATTCATCTCAGCCCATATATGTCCCACTGTTGGGCTCGAGCCTCCTCCATAATGGGAAGGAAATTGACCTACTATACCACGCTGGTCAGACGTGTTGGTATAGGGTTTTGTTTCGAGTTTTCCTTCTCTTACCTATGTAGATATTATATGCGTTTTATATCTCTTAGTCGTCTCTTAAGATCACCCACGGATAAAATAGTGAATGGTAAATTGTATTCTTGCTCCATCACCACGCGTAAATTTATTTATTTGCGATAAATGTTAAACCAACTATTATTCGAATGGTGATGGCTTAGAATTTTATACTGTATCACCGCCGCTTCCCTTCTCTCAGATGTCGTAACAACTGGCTAAAATACCATTAAGAAAATGTAAAGAAGCATTATCTTAAAACCCTTATAATATCAACTCTTATAGTCAATGTGTTGCCCGTTCTTCTGGTACATAATCCGTTAGCTGGATGTTATGATTCTCTTGTGAAAGTAAAGGCTAATATATTTTATTCATAGTTCGTCACCACGCAGGGAATATTTTGTATTAAAAAAGGTCTTACGCATATAAAATATACCTACAAAATATTATATACCGAAACATATGGTTATATGAAGCTTAGTTAACTTTAGAAAATATTGCGTCATGTTTGAGAAAACGTGCTAAATGTAACGTTTCCATTATTTTTATTAATATTAATTTATTTTATTGCAAATTTTAGCAAAAATATATGTTCATTATTGCTTTTGGTAACAAACGAGCAAGCAGCACACCTGATGGTAAGAGCGGTTACGCAGTACGTCCGATCCGAATCCGATCCCAACCCGTGAAAATATGGATCTAGAAAACTCGGACCGAATTACGTCATTTTACTCAGACCTACAGCAGAGTGTTCACGTCGTTGATCATGAGTCCTTTAAATCGACGTTAACTTCTGGCAATATTGTACGTACGAAGACGCAGAAGACGTAAAGAATTCTAGGTGGACCCTCTCTTGCAAGACCGACTATTAAAAGAAGCTTTTTACAATGAGCACATAGTGTTACATCAATATTACAGGTTTTTTTTTTTTATTTTTTTTTTTTTTATTTTTATTTTTTTTATTTTGCAACTCTGCTTTAACTCGGACGCAGTGCGCGAGCGTTCATAAGAATAATTCTATGGCTACATCGGTCCGTCAAAAATCTTCTCCGGCATGGAGATTCTAGAATGACGGAAAGAAATCAGATGACGGAGATCGGATGTAGTGCGTAAATTACCATATAAATAGTTCTACGGCTACGACGGACCATATTTTCATGGGTTCGGATAGGATTCGCATCGGCCGTAGTGCGGAACCGCTCTTAGTGTTACTGCCACTCATGGACTTTTGCAATACCATGGGTACAGCTAGCTCCCTTCCCTGCCTACTAATAAAAATCCAAACCAACAAAACAAATACCTACCAATAAAAAAAATGTTTTTTATTAATTATGGTACCAAAAATACCAGTGTTAACTTGAACTTTGCAATACCAGGGCTATACCTAGGTCGCTGCCTACTAATAAAAACCCCAAACCCAACGAAACGCAACGCAACAACATATTGCCCAATGGCAACTGAACAATGTCAGACGTCGATTTTCTGCAAGAGACGAAGTAGTCTTAGCACCGACCTTTCGATTTTCGTAAGTTCAATCCCCACGCAGGAGAGTTAAACAGTGCGATTGATCAATGATTGTTTCGAACTCGAGTTTAATAATTTATCATCATCATCACATCCTATAAACGTCCCACTGTTGGGCTCGGGCCTCCTCCATAATGGGAGAGGGAAATTAACCTACTATACGCTGGTCAGACGTGTTGGTATAGGGTTTTGTTTCGAATTGTCCTTCTCTCGCATAGATGTTATATGCATTTTATATCCCTTAGTCGTCTCGTACGATCACCCACGGGTAAGATATGGGGTGGTGAATAGTATTCTTACTCCGTCACCACACGGAGAGTTTAATAATTATTGTCCATTAATTTTATATTTATGAAATTCCCCGCGATACTAAGATTTTTATTCTTAGTATAGAGTGTTTTCTTAAAAAAAAATATATGTATATTGGCAGGTTAAGAATACGCTTTATAATCAATAATTTCCTATTGATATCGTTAAGGAATTACAAAATAAATTGGCAGCGGTAAATCCCACCATCCAATTGTTGACAGTTAAAGTGGTTAAGAACAAATCGATGTTAAATGAACAAAAATATGATGTATTCAATTTACCGTGTGGTCATAAACTAAGAACGCTGTTGACAGTTCTCTGTTTACAGCCGAGGGCCGGTCCGTCCGGGGTAGTACCACACTCTCGCAGAAGATCGACGTCTGAGTAATGGCGATTTGCTATTGCGCTTCGTTCGGTGAGCGAGAGAGCCGGAAGCCCAACTGGGTGGGTTTTGAGATTGTAATGGTAGGCAACGGCCTAGCTATAACCTTGGTATAGCAAAGGTCCATGGGCGGCAGAGACACTCACCATCAGGTGTGCTCCTTGCTCGTTTGCCACCATAAGCAATAATAAAAATAAAAAATATAATTCACCACACTCTTCTCTTGCCCATGAGTATCGAGAAAGATGACGATGATATAATATACAGATGGCTTCCTAACTTTGACTTATGTCAAAGTAGCTCAATTTCCTTTCCACAGTGAACTAGGCCCGAATACAATAGCGGGACATACGGGCTGAGTCAAAAATTCAGTAATGATCAGTTTACGACATATCCTTGTAGAGAAATTCTTTTTGATTAATTCGTAAAAAATGCGGTGAGCGATAAGATAACATTTATGGACTATTGATGGACTACTGATTTCGATAACATCTACACATGCAACGTCTTTTATACATGACTAGCTTCTGCCCGCGACTTCGTCCGCGTGGAATGGTTACTTTGGGCTAACGTTAACTTCAACTCGCGAATTCGTTTACGTAAAAGGTGGAAATATTTTTAAATAATACATACGTTAAAGCTGTTTTAGGTACCTACATGACCCTTTTATTAGTAAGAGTAGAACATTTAAACTTAAGTAAAATAATAATAATAATCTTTATGGAAAACTAAATACATATGACAGTTGACATAGATGTCTTTGCCTCTTGAATTAGGTAATACCTGTGTTTCAAGAGACAGTTCCTTCTCGAAATACATAAATCTTGAACATCAAATTATTTTACAGTAACATACATTATAAATAATGAATATATATATCTTACGTAATAAAGACTAATGATAAAGAAATCTATAATAAATGAATGAGTGAGAATTAACGTGTTAACGAGCGCGCTCACACGTTGTGTGTGTGTGTGTGTGTGTGTGTGCGTGTGTATGTGTGTGTTGTGCGTTTGTTTGTGTGTATGTGTGGTGTGCGTGTGTTTGTGTGTGTGTGCGTGTGTGTATGTGTGTGTGTGTGGTGTGCGTGTGTTTGTGATGTAGTGTGCGTGCATGTATGTGATTCTTTTTTTTTTGTGTGTATTTGTAGTTACGCGAAATAAGTATTTAAAAGTGATTCAAGTTTGACGTAATCCATATAATGCAATGTAGTACCATATAAAGTAATGCAAATAAAAGTATTGGGTCTTATCTATACTTTCTATAGATATATACAATGTATGTATATTATACATACATACATACACTTACGCCTATTTACGATTACACATATTTTTAATGTGTATGAAATCGCTGTGTGGTAGCGGCTATGAATACTACCAATCCTCACTTTGCTTGTGGATGTCGTAAAAGACGACTAAGAGCCTTATAACGACTTGGGCCAACTCCATCTGATGCCGTTTGGTCAACAATTACATTCCCAATTAAGGTTGACGTCTGGCAGGCGGCCGGTCATAAAACTATTGCCAATAACTTTTATAATATGTACTATGAATGAAGAGTACTTATTGTATCGACCCCAAGTAATTGGGATAAGAGTAGGAGAATGATGATGATGATGATGACCTCTCGTGAACAAATCGCCAATTTGGTCCAGAAAAGGTCTTCCCCTTGTATTCGTCCCATTCACGATTGCTTTATATGTTTGCTTCGTCAACCTCTGCCCACTCATTATTTCTTCCACTTCGTGTCCAACCCACCTCAGCATACCAGCGCTCTTTTATAACATTATACCTAATTTTATCTTTCATACTTACATCACACACAGCTTACGAAGAGCTGTCAGCTCTACAGCATTTATTCTATTTTCATGTCTTTCCCGCCAAATCTAACTTTCACTGCCATACATGAGGGCAGGCACTAATACTTCCTATACTTATTATTATTATTTAGGATGTGTAAAGCCGACGGAAGGTCATGAGAAGAAAACAAAACTAAAAATGTAGTGTGTGCTGAAGTACTTTGAAATAACATTAGTTTGAGTTTTTTTTTAATATAAGATTATAAGATCCAGTATTTTTATCGTAAATGCGCGCCCAGTACTTGATCATTATTTTGCTGCGATGTTATTTTTAAACTGCGATATTTCCTAAGATATTCATTGAAATCAAATAATGTAAAGAGCAATTTTGTTTTAAATTAAATACTTGTGATGAATAACTCATTTATTTGGATAAGGATTAATATTATGTTTATAAAAACACCTTCGAAAATATCACATTATTTTAAAACAAATTTGATTAGCATAAAAAAGGTTATAGTGAGCCAATCTTAAAAGATAGACATATGCTGTCGCGGACTTTTATTTAGAACTTTGAAAGAGGAACAATTATGTAGTACATAATTTTTGCGCAACTTTAACCGTTTACGCAGCGGAAGCTCTCAAAAGGAAACATAAATCCGATTTTTACACATTCATCATTGTTGCTCTGCTCCTATTGGTTGCAGCGTAATGTTATATAGCCTAAAGCCTTCCTCTATAAATGGACTATCCAACAAAAAAAGAATTTTTCAAATCGGACTAGTAGTTCCTGAGATTAGCGCGTTTAAACAAACAAACAAACAAACAAACAAACAAACTCTTCCGCTTTATAATATTAGTATAGATAATTCGTTATACTTATAAAATTTGACTCAAGGAATATCAAGGAGCCAATTCTTGTTTTCTTTAAGATTATCTCTAATTAGAGTTCTCCTTTTCTATTAATGAAATTTAGCATTTAATATGCTTGATTATTTATAAAAACCCGATTGCGAGCGAAAAATGATTGTTACAAGTGGGTTTCGAACCCACACCTATTGGAAATCCGTTCCAATCGTGCTGCCACTTACACCACTGTGAACTATTGTAAGACATTCAATTCTCGCATCGTACTATAATTTCGTCTTGAAGGAGATTCTTCTCTATTGCAAAATTAGAATGATTTTTTTCGAATACTATATTTTGATTTTGGAGGATCACGTTATTTATTAGCGGTAGGGCCACGTTGTTGACATTTTTCAGTCTACAGCCACGGGCCAGTCCGTCCGAGATTCTCATTCTCGGAAAAAATTGACGTCCGAGCAGTGGCAATATGCTGTTCTGTCTCGTTCGGAAAGCGAGAGAGCTGGAAACCCAAATTGTTGGGTGAGTTTTGTTTGAAAGGTAGCGGCCTAGCTGTGGCCTTGGTATTGCAAAAGGTCTATGAGCGGCAGTAAAACTTACCATCAGGTGTACTGCTTGCTAGTTTGTCACCATAAGTATTAAAAAAAAAATTGCAGTATGACGTATATGAGGCCACCGAAGACAAAGATCGGGTACCGGTGGCCCGCTCGCACGGCGAAGAGAGGTGTTTGCAGGGTGGGTCCATGGGGTTGCGCGCCGCCTCTTCTGTCGCCCCGGGCTAATTTGCCGGGGCGCGACCACATCCATGGTCCACCTTGCAAAGGAAAAAAAAAATAAGTATGACGTATATGAGCCGACGTGACCATTAACAGTTGCAAGGCAAATTCATACGTAATAAAAGTTCATAAGTTATCTAATGTTGTAGATAATAGTAATTAAAACATTGAGGAAAAGGTGACGTTATTGCAATTGTTGATATGTATACGTTTTGTTTGACATTTGAACTTAATCACTATTAGGTCGCGTCAATAGGGTGTAACATACAGTTGTTGTCCATTGATTTTATTTTTATTAAATTAATATATTCAAGGTTTTTTATTTTGTTGTGAGGTAGGGGCTACGAATAGTAATAACGCTTACTTTTCTTGTAGATGTTGGAAAAGATAACTCAGAGCTTTATATCGACTCACCTATGCCATCACCTACATCTCACCTATGCCGTTTGGTGAATAATTATATTTCCAAGGAGGGTTGATGTCAGGCTGGTGGTCATGCATCTATTGTCAATAACTTTTGCAATATATATGATGCAAGAGGAGTACATATTGCGTCGACTCTAAGTAATTGGGATAAGAGCAGGATAATGATGAGGTTGAAACGTAAAACTTGCTATTGTGAAAATAGCTTGGCTATGACGTAATGTTGTGGGTTCAATTCAGTGTTAGACAATACTTTGTGTGATCTACAAATTGTTGTTCTGAATCTAGGTGTAATTTGTGTTTGTCAATTATATGTTAGTAAAGTAAGGGACTTTACTAACAAGGATTGCAGGGCAAGGATTATTGCCTTAGCGCTATCTATTTTTTCTCCTTCTCATCCTTTTCTTTTCCATGTGAGTCCAACAAGGAAATCGACTTAAGAATCACTGGCAATAATTGGCAGCGGTTTTAAAAACAGACTTAGAAAACACTGGGAATAATTGGCAGCGGTTTTCTGGGAAATTAATAAAAAAAAGCCAACACGCCGCTCTAACTAAATATCCTTGTATGGCGGGAGACATTACAAAATATTTAACGAACACAAATCACATCAGGAGAACAATATGTCGCTCACACGATATTATTCTGTGTGGGAAATGAACACACGATACTGGCATGTTTGATCGGCATCGTGACCATTCCGGTATTCTCTGTGCATTTTAACGGATTCAATTGCGTTTGTATTAGATTTTTTATTTTAATTATATATAATTATATCAAAAGAACATTATAACATGACTTTTAACAGCAACTATTTAAAAGCGATCTAGTTAGATAATATCGCCTCTTTGCTTCAATAATTTGCTTGATATTTTAGAGGAGTCTTTTAAAGTTTCGAAAAATAATTGTTTAGCAACGAATATTTTTTTATCGTAAATCTGATTTAAATCTTAGTTGATTTAATTATAGAATAATGAAATAATTAAAATCATAGATCTATATATCAATTATTATTTGAAGGTTGAAAAACATGCCTTTAAAATTTCATTTTACTAGATAACATATTATTAAAGCAAAGAAGCGATATTATATTTTTTATAAATATTTGCAATACCAAAAATTGGTGTATTCACCTTATTTAGATAAAATATACGAGTCAGGTCAGTCGTATGATAAGTAGTGAATCATCGAGGTTAGGTATAATACCTACGTGACTATAATCTTGTACTCATATTATATATATATATATTAGGGTGGTCCTTATTTCGGGTTTTTTCGAATTTTTTTTCACGATAGTTCTAAATCGGTTCGAAATCTATAAAAAAAAGATCATGCCAAGTTATAGCTCTTAATTTTAATATTAACCCGCGCCCCCCGACCGTCAAAGTTTTAAAGGAAAATAACATGGGAAAACTTTAATTATTACTTTAGAATTTTTTACGTCATGAAGTAACCAACAGATCACATTGAAAAACATTATTTTCTATGTAAAATTTAACGTTCTACAAAAAAGGTTTCTTATGATTTTTCGATAACTCCAACGGTTTTGAAGTTATTCGAGATCTAAATTGAAACTATAATCATTTTCATTGTTTTTTGTGTTTTTTATTTGGTCATTTAATAATTAAAATTTATAAACGAGTTATTTTTCATATTAGATGACTTTTTTTCACTCGACACCCGTCTATCATTTTTTAATTATTAAATGACCAAAAAAAAACACAAAAAACAATGAAAATGACTATAGTTTCAATTTAGATCTCGAATAACTTCAAAACCGTTGGAGTTATCGAAAAATCATAAGAAACCTTTTTTGTAGAGCGTTAAATTTTACATAGGAAATAATGTTTTTCAATGTGATCTGTTGGTTACTTCATGACGTAAAAAATTCTAAAGTAATAATTAAAGTTTTCCCATGTTATTTGCCTTTAAAACTTTGACTGTCGGGGGGCGCGTGTTAATATTAAAATTAAGAGCTATAACTTGGCATGATTTTTTTTTTATAGATTTCGAACCGATTTAGAACTATCGTGAAAAAAAATTCGAAAAAACCCGAAATAAGGACCACCCTAATATATATATATATATATTTATGTATTCTAGATTAGCACGTAAAAGCAATTAGATATACTAATTTTCATGTGCCAAACTATTGCCTAATGATTTCTAATCTTTAAGTGAGTAATACACACACACACACACACACACACATACACGCGCACACACACAAACACACACACACACATGCGCACACACGCACACACACGTCAGATGGACTTGGCCCAGATTGATATAAACCTCTTAGTCGTCTTTCACGACTGCCCGTTGAGTAACGCGGCTGGAGGGGCGTCGATTCGGTGTACGTACCGTTAAGGCCCTCTGGCCCGTACTGGTGGAATGGATGGAGCGGCGGCACGGAGTCCTCTTTTTTCCGGCTGGTGCATCTCTTGTCGGGGCATCGTTGCTTCGGCAAGTACCTGTACATGGTCTTAAGGAGGGAGTTCACTCCGTCCTGCCAACAGTGTGGTAGTGACGAGGACACGGCGCAGCATACACTCGAGGCTTGTACGACCTGGGCTCAGCAGCGCTGTGGCCTCGTCGCTACCATTGGTGCCGACATCTCGCTGCCGGCCGTCGTGAAAGCGATGGTCAACAGCGAGAGGAACTGGCACGCGGTCCTTCTGTAAGACCATCATCTCGCAGGAGGAAGCGGTGGAGCAAGTCTGGGAGCATCTCCTTCATAAGCACTCGCGCCACCGCCGGCGCTTGGGGCGGCGTAGGCGTGACTTCATGCAGCCCTAGCCGAGGCCGACCGGATTAGGATTAGTCTGGTCGCCCCGGAGTGAGACCACCGCGTGAGAACGACGCTGAAAACTACCGGGGCTTCGACTCGAGAGAATACCCGCGAGGTTAGACCGCCGGATAGGCCATCGAAGAAAAAGATCGGGTTCCAGTAACTCACCCACATGGCGTCGAGAGGTACGTTATTGGGCGGGTCTGCGGGGCCGTGCGCTTCATCTCCCGTCGCTTCGGACGGATTAGCGGGCCGTGGTTTACCGTAGCCAGTCGCTAGAAAAAGAAAAAATAGTCGTCTTTTGCGACATCCACGAGAAAAGTAAAGGTTGGTAGTATTCGTAGCCGCTACCACAGAGCGTCTATACCACACGCTACATATACCTGCGGGTGCAACTATAATCTGCTTTATATTTCACTATTGCTTATAACGACCTAGGCCAACTCCATCTGATGCCGTTTGGTCAACAATTATATTACCAAGCAGGTTTAACGGCTGGTAAACGGCTGGTCATAAAACTATTGCCAATAACTATTACAATATATACTATGGAAGAAGAGTACATATTGTATCGAACCCAAGCAATTGGGATAAGAGTAGGAGAATGATGATATCTCACTATTGCTTCGTCACTATTTAGATGCACCATCGATTCCAAATCATTATCTTCGGTGTTCCAATTAATTATTGACCCGCAAAATGCATTCAAGATATATTCAATTTGACATCTTCGAATGCATCTTTGACATTCATTATCCTTAAATTTCAATGTACAATAGATGGGTTGGTTTTTATCCAAGATTTCAATCGTATCGCGAGGTTGAATATAAATGCTTTTAGATATTTGGAGCATAACCACTTAGGTTCTGCCTAGATTTGGTTCGCTTAATAGATTATGTGATAAAACTTAAATAATGTTTATTAGCGCTTATAATAAGCACTTGAACACCTGTTTGGTATTTACTTGTGAATTTTATTTCTAAGAAACTTGATTACGAGCGAAAAATTAATGTTACCCATGGGACTCGAACCTATGAACTGTGTGGTATTAAAAAAAATCGCCTCCTATTGCAGAGAAATCTCGAGCAGCGATCTGCCAGCAGTAGAACGTAGATAAGCTCAGATTTATGATAAGTATTATATTGCAATTTTATGAATTCTGTAAAATCATTGTGTGATAAAAAAAAATATTCTTGGAAGTATGATATTCACGAGAACATATTATTTTATTTAAGTAAGTACACAATCTAATCATATGTTTCGTGGAATTAAAATTTTCCTACATATAATTTGTAATGAAGACAAATCATCTACATAGGGATATATAATATGTAAGTTAATTATTAAATTATGGCAATTATTTTAGTATTATAGAAATGCTTGCTCTTAGCCCAATTACTTGTGGTGGAAGCAAAATGTACTCGTACATATTGCAAAAGTTATTGATAATAGTTTTATGAGTGACCGCTTTTCCGTTTAGTGTCGGAGTAAGAATACAATTCACGACCCCATATCTTACCCGTGGGTGACCGTAAGAGTCGTCTTAGAGTTATAAAACGCATATAACATCTATGCAAGGGAAGGAAATCTCGAAACAAAACCCTATACCAACACGTCTGACCAACGTGGTATCGTACATCGATTTACCTCACATTATGGAGGAGGATTGAACCCCACAGTGTGATATATATGAGCTTAGATGATGAGCGGACGTCTGCCTGATCTGAACTGTACTTGAGATTATAATTGTTGACCAAATGGCACCTGGTGAAATTGAACCAGGTCGATATAGATACCTTAATCGTCTTGTACGACATCCACGAGCATATAAGTGAGGGTTGTATTCGTGGTCGCTAAACAAGGACACGCCACATAACGATTGACAAATCATGGTTCTGAGTGTGGGTGTAATTTGTCTGCGTTAATTATATGTTTGTAAAGTTCACCGCAATACAGGGATTATTTCCTTAGTGCAGGGTGTTATCAACAAGATTTGGCGGGGCAAGACGCATCCATAGTCACCCAAAAAAAAAAAAAAAAAGGGTGTTATCAATCAAATCAATCAAAAAAAACAAAAATATAATAATTAAAAGATGTGTAAGGTTGATACGTAGAATCATACATGTGGTGACGGAGTCAGAATACAAATAATCAATATCATCATCTCAGCTCAAATACGTCCCACTGTTAGGCTCTAGCCACCTCCGTTATGGGAGGAAAATTAACCCACTATAAACACGCTGGTCAGACGTGTTGTTACAGGGTTTCGTTTCGAGTTTTCCTTCTTTTGCATAGATGTTATATACGTTTTATATCCTTTAGTCGTCTCTTACCGATACCCCCTTTCTTATCAGTGGGTAATCGTAAGGGACGTAAGCATATAACATCAATACAATACAAAAATAACTTGACAAAAAACCCTATACCAACCCGACTAGCGTGGTATAACGGGTCAATATACCTTTCATTGTGATGAGTAGTAAAAAAAATAGAAAAGATATGGTAACTAGATGTTGTACAGGTAGAAAGAATTGTTACACGCGCTCTCTTTCACAGTAGGATGATACCAGGGCGAGGCTAGTAGGCCTACCGTTGGAGCGTCCGAGATGAATGCCGAAGGCCGAGCCGCTGATGATTTTAGTAGGTATTCCATTTGACTACTAAGCCACCAGCGAGCCCCACATATCCCCCAATACCATCAATGGGGCATGCCTAAATTAATTTTACATCAGCGTAAAAAAAAAGGTAAAAACAGATGTTGACGAAGCAAATATACATAGCAATACAACTCCTATCATGTCCTTGACATGTATAATATGCATTTAACATTTGTAATAAAACTATTTTTACGGATTCTATCGCGTTTGTATTTGATTTTTAATTTGCCGACGTTTCGTACACTTTACGGCAGTCCGGTTCAGCTGTAAAAGCCCCTACGGCTAACAGCTCGTAGTTGGTTTTTTAGTGGGTATTCAGTGTCCCCTTCAGGGCCTGCGAGTCCCACATACCCCGTACAGGCGGGTATGCGAAAAATGCATTTTTAGCCACTGCATTACCAAAAAAAAAAAAAGGAACACTTTACAGTGATCATTGTCATGGGAGGACTAAGGTGTCTGACGTCTAAAAGTCATCGTTATTACAGAAATTTATGTCAACCCTCCATGGGAATGTAATTGTTGACCAAACGGCATCAGATGGAGCTGGCTCAAGTCTATATAAAACTCTTAGGTAGTCGTCTTTTACGACGTCCACGAGCAAAGTAAAGGTTGGTAGTATTCTTAGCCGCTATCACACAGCAAAAGAAAAGAAAGAAATGCACCTATATTTAAAATTAGACATTTTATCCACCTGGATGAATATTACTTATATGATATTGTGTAAATATATAGTCATCATTCTCCTACCCTTATCCCAATTGCTTGGGGTGGATACAATATGTACTCTTCTTTCATAGTACATATTGTAAAAGTTATTAGCAATCGTTTTATGACCGGCCACCTGCTAGACGTCAACCTTCCTTGGGAATGTAATTGTTGAGCAAAGGGCATCAGATGGCGTTGGCCTAGGTCATTATAAGGCTCTCAGTTGTCTTTTACCACATCCACAAGCAAAGTAAGGGTTGGTAGTATTTGTAGCTGCTATCAGACATTTGTATGTAAATATATAGTACTATCTTCTGCCCGCAGCTTCGCCCGCGGCAAAGATTACTTTCCTAAAATTTTTCCCCCCTTATTTTTATTTTACCCCTTAAGAGTAATTTTTTACAAACTTTTAATGTCATATTTACTTATATCTAATCAATAGCCTAAAAATAAGTTTTCAGCTTCTGGCTTTAAAAATGACGATACTTCTTTGCAAATTTTCATCACCCTTTACAACCCTTTTTTGCATTAAAGAGTAGCCTATGTCCTTTATCAGGCTCTAGACTATCTGTGTACCAAATTTCATTTAGATCGGTTCAGTAGTTTTGGCGTGAAAGAGCGACAAACAGACAGAGTTACTTTCGCATTTATAAAATTAGTAAGGATTAGGACTATAATATACATATTTATTGTTCACCTTTGATTGAATTCTATCCTTGACATATAACCGAAGCTAATATTTGCAGTGCTTGTAATTTACAGCGGCCCGTGTTACGTAATTATAGAGGATATTTTAACTGTTTGAGATTATTGAAGACAATTGCACGTAATGTTTTGTGCAATTTACTTGTTCGACTCAGAAATAATCACGAGCCTATTAAAAATCAGCGTTCTTTGATTATATTTATGTGGTCCATTAAAACTATTAAAATATGATGAACAAATTGTGCAGTGGTTTAAGTGAGTAGTTTTCGTGCTTAGTTTGTTGTGGTTCATCTACGTCAGACAGTTTTTTATCGGATCAATAAATTAATTAATCAGAATAATCGATTTCATCATCATTTTCCATCCAATATGTATCTCTTCTATTGTACACATTGCAAAAGTTATTAGCAATAGTTTTATGATTGGCTGCCTGCCTGTCAATCCTCCTTGGGAATATAATTGTTAACTAGCCTTATGAAAATACTCAAAGCCTAATTAATTAAAATCAACCTGTGTGATTAGCATGGTGTATTAGGTCAGTTTTTGTCCTACTATGTAAGAGGTTCGTATGCAGCACTGGGCTGTATATGACCTGAGGTGATGATAATACATCAATCATTCTATCTATTCATCTATACAATGGACTTGGATGTCTACTGTTGAACATATGTGATGAACATATCGTTGCCAAGCCCTAAACAAAATTATAAACAGCTTAGGTACTTACTGTAATGAAATTCCTACACTAAAAATACCGATACCGGCACCGACTTCAAACCTATCAATAGATAGCACATACAAATGATAGTATTTTAAGTTATTTTGTACTTTTCAGTTTTTGAAGTCGGTTTTTTAAACGTAGTTTTTTATTTTTATTTTTTACTTTTTTAGTGTTACAGACACACTAGGTTGTTCTATTAGTAGCGGGTATTGAGCTACTCGTTCATTTGCCACACTCATACCTAATGCTAATTTTAAACTTATATGAGTTTCTGATGGATGCCATAGTCAGCACTTGACCAAATTGAAATGGGACCAAACGGGATGCACCAGCTTTCAAATAAAAAAATAATCATTAAAATCGCTTTGCCCAGTCAAAAGTTATGAAGTAACAAACATAAAAAAAAATACAGACGAATTGAGAACCTCCTCCTTTTTTGAAGTTGGTTAAAACACGTCATAGAAATGAAACTTTAATATATTTTTTTTTTTTCAATCACTTTTGAATAGCGTAGATCGTGTTATCGTGCATTTATTTAATTAAAAAATTATGAAAACGAGAAGAGCGTATGTCTTCCTTCTTAATTTGCAATAAAAAAAGATTGAAGTGGCTATTATACCCCGTATTTATGAGTATTTGTCACATTTGAAATGAATATGCATGTCGCTTAAGCTCTTTTTCTCGTAAATAATTCATTAAATGAATAGCGCATCGGAAATTCAAAGACTTCTCATAAAAAGTTATACTTCGTCCGGTGATCGAGAGAGCCGGAAGTTCAACTGGGGTGGGTTTGGGATTTTTAATGGTAGGCAGTGGCTTGGCTATGCCCTTGGTATTGCAAAGGTCCATGAGCGGCAGTGACACTTCCCATCAAGTGTGCTGTATGCTCGTTTGCCACCATAAGCTATAAAAAAAACTTTAAAATGTGTTTTAAAAGTGTTAATGACGAATTATTTTCTTCATCCGTCATAACTTGATAAACCGTTTACGATAATGTGTTGAAAATTACACGTAGACAATCTTAACTGAAAGGGTTTCATGTAAGCTTTGATAAACAAGACAGACGCTGTACCGTCATAATTAGATCGCAAGCGTTGCGCCGGAGTTGCCATTTTATTTTTCACGGATATATGTGTGAATTGAAAAGACAATTTATTTGATATAAAACTATTTTTACAGATTCTATCGCGTTCGTATTTAATATTGAAATGCCCGACGTTTTGAATAATTTACAGCGTACTCAGCTTCCTTCTTATGTTAGAGTCTACCTTTTTTTTTTTTTTTTTTTCGCTGAGGAAACGCATTTGCGCGCTATCCCCCGCCGGTGACAGACGAGGGGGAGTGTGGGACTCGCCGGCCATAGATGTTAGCGGCCGGAATACCCACTAAAACCACAGCGGCCCCTTCCGCGCTTTTACGGGGAGCCGGAGAGATCGTCTACTGACATTCGATCCCCGGCACCCCCACGCTTAGCTTTCTGGCCACGTCCTATCATCCCTCAAGGCGGTGGGAGGAGGTGCGCATAACGGCGCCTCCTCCTTCCCGGTCGCCGGCGGCGAAGCGAGTCAGCTGACGCAAGCGCCTCGCGTTCTCGCTCCGCGGCCTCCTTCCTTTTCATAATGACCTCGCAAAAGGAGGCCATCGACGACCAGCACCTGTCGCTGTCAAGCATCTTCGAGATGATGGTCGACAACGACAGGTCTCTCCCAACGAATGTTAGAGTCTACCTGCTGATACTAGTTTTAACCCATTATCATACTCTAATCTTTTCTATATTATAAGCCTCACAGGTTGTGTAATGGTTAAGATACTGACCTGTGACGTTAGTGTCGTAGGTTAGAGTCCCACACAGGACTAGATTTTGTGCGATCCACAAAGTGTTGTTCTGAGTCTGGGTGTAATTTGTCTGCGTTAATTGCATGTTTGTCAAGTCCCCCGCAATACAAGGATTATTTCTTTAGCTTTAGTCTTTAAAAAAAGAAAATAAAATTGCAATCCAGACTCAAAGCAAAAATGTATGCATTGCATAAAGCATTATTCTGTGAGGAAATCCAACCCTTAACTTTGTCACCATAGATCGGTATTTTAATCACTATGCCATTTTTACAGTCGACCGCATAATAAAAGTACGCTCTTAACACATCTAGTTCCAAATATATGCGTCATTTCAGCGTCCGCTCATATATATTTATTTAGGAGTGAGTTCGACGCCCGGCCGACGCACCGGTGGCCTTCACCTCGCCCCCAAGGTCTCGCCTTCCCGGAACGAACACATCACCAATGATTATTCATCAGCCAGATCTTGGCTGACTTGACTTATTGCGTTATTGCAATTTATTCTTAATACAATTATTGTAATAATGGTTTTAGTAATAGATTTTTTTTGTTGTTATTATTTTTTTATATAAATACTCATCAGTGTAACAACTAAATAATGATTTAGTAATATTTTTCGTGTGGTGATGGAGTAGGAATACAATTTAACACCCCTATCTTACTGGTGGATGATCGTAGGAGACGAGTAAGAGATATAAAACGCATATAACATCTGTGTAAGAGAAGGAAAACTCGAAATAAAACCCTATATCAACTCGTCTGACATTGTGGTACAGTAGGTCGATTTTCGTCTCATTATAAAGGAGGCTCAGGCCCAACAATGGGACATATATGAGCTGAGATGATGAATATAGAAGAGCAGGAAAACTCGACATAAAACCCTACAGCAATACATCTAACCACCGCGGTATAGTAGGCCAATATCCCTTATTCGCCCCCACGGTGAAAGCTGTCGGGGCGTCAACTCGAGAGGAATCCGCGAGAGTAAACTGCCGGGCGGGCCACCGAAGACAAAGATCGGGTACCGGTAGCTTGCTCGTACGGTGAAGAGAGGAGTTTGCATGGTGGGTCTATGAGGTCACGCGCCGCCTCTTCCGTCATCCCAGACCGATTTGGCGGAGCGAGACGCATCCATAGCCCACCGCAAATGAAAGAAAAAAAAGGCCAATATCCCTTCCGTTGCTAAGAAGGTCCGAGCTCAACAGTGCGACTTATGTGGGCTGAGATGATTATGAAATTTTCTGTACCTGAGTCTCATTAACGGTTAGAGATATTGCCCTATCATATTATGGTATCTATATGGATTTACATTGAGTTTTATTGGGAGCCCATTAGACAGGGTTATGATAATATTCTTTACTTTAAAAATTTGTCATGTATTGAAGGAATGTGAAGTCAAGAATCTCCGGAACCGGCGAGCGTGTATGAAGAGAATTATGAATGTTGAGGAAGCGAGTGTATGCAAGGATAGAGTTCTCTGGCACTCTGTTCTCTCTGCCTACCCTGCAAGGGATATAGGGTGATGATATGTATGTACGTATGTTAAAATTTTGCTGAAATATCACGTAAAAATGGGTATTAGCACTATTCTGAAGAGCTATGGATAACAACTGCGGTCGCTAAATCGACTTCCAAGCATCGTAATTATTACATAATTTTTGCATTCAATAGGATGACAGATTTGCTTAGAGATTTCCTTGCAGTCTTATCTGCATACTTTCCTTAATCCATTCTTCATAATTAAGAAAGGAAGATGCAAGCATTCTCATTATACAATTACACAAATTTTGAGATTTATTATTTATTTATTTTATGCAATGAAACTGCAGACTAATTTCATCTAAATATTTGCACGAGTTCATCTGAATCATCTGTTCATCTGAATATTTTTAAAATAAAAGTATTAAATAACAGGAATCCTCACGTTACTATTAATACTGAAATTTTCCAAGCGTCGGCAATTTAAATATCAAATATAAAAGCTGGATTTTATATCCACGAAAAATTGTTACAAATAAAGTAATAAGATTTTTTTTTTGAAAATTATTGGTTGTATAAAGCACGATATAAAATTGTACATTTAATTTAAAACACACACTGAACAAACTGTTTCATGGTCAGGATGTCGCAGTATCAAACTATGTAGTTCAAATATAGAAAAGAGATCCTTCTTCTTCTTCTTATATATTGGCAATCAGCTACATATACGAGCTATTGGTGCCAGTGTCAAGTTATAAATATTTTCACGTCATTAGTCTTTCAAGTTAGTCATTGTCTAAGTCAAATTGTCGCCATTAACAGTGCAATGGCCACACTGTTAATGGTATCTTGTGGGAATCTTGACGGCAAACGAAAACGTTGTAAAGCACTTTTATATGGTATTCACTACATCCCAGTAGTTCCGCCGCTTCATATTACATAAAAAAATCAAAATTATCTAATATAACACGTTAAAACACTAAGATATCGAATATAATACAAGAGCACCACATGACGTTTTCAAATTCCCGTCAAAAGTCCAAAAGAGATTCTACTCTTACTTGGTTGTCGTGCGTAAACGTCAAAAGTGTAAACAATCAGTCTGTGAAATAAATAATATAATATTGTTAAACTGCCTATTCGAAAAGAGAATATGTGCTTAACTTGATTATAAAGTAATAACAGTGCAGTAGAACTGTTGGTGACTTCGAGTACTGTCTGTAAATAGTACTATTAAATGAAGTAAGTTTTGCGATGAATATAATATAAAAAATCATTAAATACCTTTATATTTCGACGAGATCTACTATATAGCATAAATATACCATCGTGGCATACTCAAAATACAAAAACATAACGCAATTGCAGTTTGGAAATGTAATAAAAATATCTTTGTATTTGTTCTGACCG
The DNA here is from genome assembly GCA_905163515.2 of Lymantria monacha. Taxonomy (NCBI): domain Eukaryota; kingdom Metazoa; phylum Arthropoda; class Insecta; order Lepidoptera; family Erebidae; genus Lymantria; species Lymantria monacha. The sequence continues at coordinate 28,823,561 of LR991098.1, read as the reverse complement.
TTAATTTTCACTACTTTTAAATTGTCATTCTACAAGTTGAAAGATACCGGGCGCGTTCCAATTTCTACTGATAATAAATTGACATTTTAAACATTATTAGTGTTGCCAGAACACTAACTTCAAAATCGGTTGAATACTAAGGCGAAATACACGATATTGATTTTATACATGTTATCTCTGACTGTGATTTTCTCCATATTTGATTCTTCATAATGAATTTTCTCGATAATATTACATTTCGACAAAAACGTACTATCTCTGATTCAAGCTCTTTAAATGAATCAATAGAAAAGGAATTTGATCGCGCAAATGATGAAAAGGAAGTAGTTGCAAAATTGTAAGAACAAATTCACGATTTAATGATTAAACTTAATAACGCACACGATAAAATCAAATTACTTTCGTCAGAAAGTAACACTTTAAAAGAACACAACGAAGAACTAATGCAAAAAAACAAGTTATATGAAATAGCTACATCCAGCCCATTAAAGTTAAAATCACAATTAGCTGATAAGCAAAGAGAATCTGACCAGCAAGTTGAATCACAAAATCTTGAAACACTGACTACCAATACTATAAACGCTCATAATGTATCTCGAACTTGGCAACAGAATAAAAATGACTCCATAATTTTAATGCACAACAAAGCAAGCGCACGCACCCAATTAAAACATAAGATTTGTCTCATTAGCACCGACAAACACAACAGTACATATCTTATATCTAAAAGAAGACTACAAGAGTACAGCATATGACATTATTTATTTACGAATGGTGGTATAAATCAAATGCTAAATGGTATAAAGCATAAATTAAAAGACTATACTATGACAGATTACTGGTTATCAAATCGGCAGTAACGATTTTATTACAACCAATGACTACTTTCAACTTATTCACGATATTCGTAATGCTCTCAAGGAAATAATTAATACTAATATAATCATATGCTTACCTACTTATAAGAATAAATATCATTCAAATATGTTTAACTGGAGATTTGAAAATTTTAACAATTTGCTGTATCTTGACATATTAACACATGAACATGCCTTCATACTGGATTCTAATAAGAACCTAAGAAATGACTATAGCACGTTTTATAAGACATCAGGTATAATAAACAATCATGGTTTGGATATAATATTTAGAGACATTTAACAACTTTTAATTGACTTTAATATACATAACAGGAATATAAACAATAGTGCTACCCACAGTAATGATAAGAATGAAAAAATGCAGTTTTTTCACTAATAATACCTTATATATCATGCACCAAAATATAGTGCGTCTCATGAATAAAGCGGATGAATTGATGATATGTTTAGACGAGCTATCAGTTGATAAGATAAATATAGACGTCATTTGTATATCCGAACATTTTATGCTGTCCGGTTTGGAAAATCATTTAACAATACCCAACTATAATTTAGCTATATATTTTAGTCGCAGACATTCTAAAAGAGGTGGTCCATGCATTTTAGTAAAAAATGGACATCAATGGCGAGTCCTAGATTATATTAAAAGTATTTCTATTTCAGGATTAATTGAATGTTGTGCGATAGAATTAATTAACTTGCATATGATTGTGGTATGTGTATATAGAATACCAAAACAAGATAACTTGAAAATATTTTTTGAGAAATTTGAACTTATACTTAAATACGTTTCTAAAAAAGCTCACATGAATAACATTATAATCGCAGGTGACTTTAACATTAACATTTTAAATAAAAATTATATATCATTAGACTTTGAGTGCTTGCTGCACAATTATAATTTCAGATTTGAGCTAAAGAGTCCTACTAGACTTCAAACTAATTCTTGCATCGACAATTTTATACACAACATAAAACAAAAGTGCAAATCTAGCATAATAGACCTAACTTTATCAGATCACACTTCACAGTTTTTAGAAAGCCCAGTGACTCAACAAAACTACTTAAACTACTGGTGCGTAAAACATTGTGATTTTAATGTAGAAAATATGTCAAAATTTAAATATTACCTAAATAACTTAACATTTTCGGAAATTTATGTTATTGAGGACCCAAATTGTGCATATGACTTATTTTTTGATACTTTCAAGCTGTTTTATGACTTATGCTTTCTTTTAAGATCACAGTTTTTAAAACACAAATAAAGCTGAAATGGGTATACAAAGGTATAAAATTATGCACTAAAATAAAAGAAAATTGTTTTGGTTATATCGACGGAACCCTAATGAATTTAATCGCTTCAAATATAAAAAATATAACAGTATTCTTAAGAAGGTTATTAGTCAAACTCAACGATCTCAAAATATTTACTCTATAAAAACATCGAAAAATATTCAAAAAGCAACTTGGACAATAATTAATAAAACTAAAGTAAAAGATAACAAATATATTAACAAAGTAATGAGTAATAATAAAATAATTAGTAATCCACAATACATAGCAATTGCTTTCCATAATTATTTTGCTGATAAAGTCATGCCATTGTCAAATGGTAACAAAATGATGACTAAATACATTTTCAAAGTCAGAGAATCAATGTTCATGCGACCAAGTATACCATTTTTTTTTTTTTTGCGGTGGGCAATGGACGTCGCACCCTGCCAAATCGGTCCGGGGTGACGGAAGAGGCGGCGCGCAACCCCATTGACCCACCCTGCAAGCACCCCTTCTTCACCGTGCGAGCGGGCCACCGGTACCCGATTTTTGTCTTCGGTGGCCCGCTCGGCGGTATGCCCTCTCGGGCTCCTCTCCCGTCGACGCCCCGACAGCTTTCGCCGTCGAGGCGTCGTCCTCACGCGGTGGCCTCACGTTGGGTGACCGGACAATTCCCCGATCCGATCACCCGAAGGCTCGGTTAGGGCGGCATCAGGCGCAGGTATTCGCGCCTGCGCCGCCTCGGCCGCTGACGGCGGCCCGGGTCACGGGAATCCTCCCGGACTCATTCCGCCGTCTCCTTATGCGAGATGACAGCCTTGCAGAAGGCGGCGACCGCGTCCCAGTTCCTGACGCTGTCGACCATCGCCCTCGCGGCAGCCGGCAGCGTCAGGTCGGCACCGATAACAGCGACGAGGTCACGGCGCTGCCCGTCCCAACTCGGACACACCTCCAGTGTGTGTTGCGCCGTGTCCTCGTCACTGCTGCAATGGTGGCAGGCCGGAGTCCACTCCCTATACGTGACCGTGTGCAGGTACAAACCGAAACACCCGTGCCCCGACAATACCTGCACCAGCCGAAAGGAGAGGACTCCGTGCCGCCGCTCCATCCATTCCATCAGTACGGGCCGGAGGGCCTCGACGGTAACGACACCGTGTCTTGGCCTCTCCAGCCGCGTAACCCAATGGGCGATGACGTCTCGGCGGGCGTCCTCGCGCCAGGTGGCTATCTTGCTCAACGATGAGGAGCCACCTTCGTCCCGCACTGAGGTAACCTGCCAGTAGAGGTCGGAGAGCATCTCCGCCTCTAGGTCCCACGGGGGTGTCCCGGCCAATAGGCATGCCGCCTTGATAGACACTGTGCGGTACCCGCAATGGCTCTGACCGCCATGGCTCGCTGTGGCCTCCACAGCACCGCCCTGAGCTGGGCGTTCAGAGCCCTCGCCCACACGGGTTCGCCGTACATGGCCATTGAGCGGATCACCCCCGCATACAGCCGTCGGCCCTCGAAACTGGGTCCGCCCACATTCGGCATGAGCCGAGAAAGGGCGGACGCCGCGCCAACCAGCCGGGGAGCAATTTGACGAAAATGCTCCCAGAACCACCATCGCCCGTCGAGCACCAGACCCAAGTACCTCATATGGGCCTGGATACTGATGTGGATGGAGTTGACGACTAACGAAGCGCCTATGGGCAGCCTCACACGGGGCCCATGGAATAGTAGAGCCTCCGTCTTGTTTAGGGCCACCCTGAGCCCCAGCGCCTCAATTCGCCTGACCATCTCCTCGGTGCCGAGAGTGGCCAGGCTCGCCGCCTCTTCGAATGTCCTGCCCCGGGCTGTGACGAGCGTGTCGTCAGCATTGCAAATAACGCTCAGCCCCATCGACTCTCTCTCAACGCCCAGTCGTACCCGATGTCCCACAGAGTAGGACCAAGTATACCATCGGATGTAAAAATAAGTATCACTCAGTTAGCAAATAGTAATAGTATAGGATATGACGGCATAACAACTAAAATAATTAAACTCGTAAAAGAAAACATAGTAAAACCGCTTAGCCATATTATCAATCTATGTATAAGTAACGGAGTATATCCTGATAAATTAAAAAAATCAATAATAAAAGCAATATTTAAAAAGGACAATCGCGAGTATATGGAATGTTATAGACCTATTGCTCTCTTACCAGTATTTTCAAAAATTATTGAAAAGTATCTATACATACATACATAGCTTCACGCCTGTTTCCCAGAGGGGTAGGCAGAGACTACGGATTGCCACAAACCACGATCCTGGCATACTTCCATCGCTTCATTCACACTTATAATAGTCTTCATGCATGCTCTACGATTACGCATACTCTTAATAAGACCTCTCGTCAACACATCTCCAACTTGGTGCAGAAAAGTATGACGTGGTCTTCCCCCCTTGTATTCGTCCCATTCACGTTTGCTTTATATATTTGCTTCGTCAACCTCTCGTCACTCATTCTTTCTAAATGTCCAAACCACCTCAGCATACTCTTTTTGATTTTTGTCACTACTTCTTCATTCACACCACAGCGATCTCTTATAACACTATTCCTAATTTTATCTTTCATACTTACATCACACATACTACGAAGAGCTCTCATCTCCACAGCATTTATTCTACTTTCATGTCTTTCCTGCCAAATCCAACTTTCACTACCATACATGAGAGTAGGTACTAATACTCCCTTATGTGTACATAAGGGAGTATTAGTACCTACAGCTAAACGTGCCTTTTTGGACACGTTTCTGCTTTTCATAAAGGTGTATAGTGCCCCATTCACTCTATTACCAGCATTTACTCTTCTTTCAACATTATCATCATTTTTACCATCTCTAGTAAACAAAACACCCGAATATAAAAATTCTTTCACCTGTTCCAGTTCTTCACCATTTATAAAAATGTTACATTCCGTCATACATTTATCCTTTCTAAAAGTATCTATATAAGCAAATATACTCATATTTGGAAATCTTTAATCTATTCGCAGAAGAGCAAAAAGGTTTTAGACAGGGAAAATCCATAAATAGAGCTATTTATGATTTTTTTAATATAGTACTTAGGAATGTGAACAAAAAGATTCCAGTTTGTGGGATATTCTGTGATATGACCCATTTTTTTTTTTTTTTTTTTTTTTTTTTTTTTTTTTTTTTTTTTTGCGGTGGGTTATGGACGTCGCACCCCGCCAAATCGGTCCGGGGTGACGGAAGAGGCGGCGCACAACCTCTGTGATATGACCCAGGAATTTGACCATGTAGATCACAATACATTGGCTGAAAAATTAGAAGCTTATGGTTTACAAGGTAATATACTCAAACTAATAAAAACGTATTTACTTGACCAGGTCCAATATACCTGTATTAAGCGAATTATTTCTTATAAATAAATTTGAAGTAGAATATTTATCGGATAAGCGTATTATTAATCATGGTGTACCCCAAGGAAGTGTGTTAGGTCCACTATTATTCTTAATTTACATAAACGATCTTACTAATGCAGTATCGCAACCAATGTCATTATTTGCTGATGACAGTATTGCTATAATAACCTGTAATGACATTAATCAATATGAAACTGACATAAATAATACTTTGACACAAATAATACAATGGTTGACTGAGAATAATCTAAAAATAAATCTTAAGAAGACTAATTTTATCCAATTTCACTAAAAAATGAATACTCCAATATTAAATATTAATTATCAAACCAATAAAATAACTGAAGTAAATAGTAACACATTTTTAGGAATTATTATTGACAGCGAAATTAATTGGAAGGCTCATATAAATATGCTTTGTAAAAAAATTAGTAAATCTGCCTACGTACTTTTTAAACTTGTACAATGCACATGTTTTAAATTATGATGAAAATGAAAAAGATGTATCCGAGCAATATTTAATTTAAGAACACGAGTCACCTGTGAGCCATATTTTAAAAAATATAAAATTCTGACATTGGACCTTCACTGCATATTTACGAAACAGCTGTTTTCGTCAAAACTAACTCTCATCTATTTGAGACACTCGGATCATTGCCACGGAATAGACGCGATAACTTTAGGTTAAGGATAAAAAAGGCCACTACAGCATTAATGCATAAAAATATCTAATGTATGGCAGTTACGGTTTACAATAAAATACCTAACTACATCAAACTCACAAACATAACTCAATTCAAAAAACGTCTAAAGGACTTTTTAGTCCGCGACGGACGACTGAGGGCGGGCGGTCGAATTGTGGGCGGTGGCACTGGGCCTCTCTTTGTTGAACAGGGGCTCGGTGCAAACGTGCGTGCGTCAGCGGGGCGGGTCGATAGTGGCCTTGTCGTTCGCTAGCCCCATTGTCGCCGCACGCGTGAGGAGCTGGCGCGTCGCTGAGGAGGTTGAGACCCTATCGGACTACCGATATATCCGGATTGAGGTCTCCCAGACCCTCCCGACGACCAGCAGGGGTCACGGGGCGGACGGACGTTCCGCGTTCCCGCGATGGGCTGTGGGTTGTTTGGACCGGGACCTGCTGGCGGAGGCACTCGTTCACTCGTGGCTGTCCTCTGCCTACCAGTTGGACGGGGTGGACGGCGAGGCTGGCCGCATCCGCAATGCTTTGACGCAGATTTGCGATGCGGCCATGCCCCGTGTGCGGTGTCTGCCCCCGAAGACGGCTGTCCACTGGTGGTCCCGGGAGCTGGCGGATCTTCGGGTCGCGTGTATACGCGCCCGAAGGGCCTACACCCGCAGCCGGCGGCACCATCGCGACGACGAGCGGGAGAGCCGGCTTTACGAGGGCTACCGCAATGCGCGGTGGGCCTTCAGACTGGCCGTCCGTACCGCCAAGGACGTCAGTCGGCAGGAGATGTTGGATGGTCTCGATCGTGACCCCTGGGGTCGCCCCTACCGCGCAGCGCTGAGTAAGCTCCGCGCGCGGGGCCCTCCCCTCACCGAGACTCTCCAGCCCGGCCTCCTCACCAGGGTCGTCGAGGATCTGTTCCCGCGAAGGGCGGAACACACGCCCCCGGTCATGGCTCCGCCAGACACCGACCGGGAGGCCGACGATGACAGTGTTCCGCCCATCACGGAATCCGAGATGGGGGCTGCGGTGGCGCGCATGCGCGGAAAATCCACCGCCCCCGGGCCCGACGGTGTTCCCAACTGCGTGCTGGCCCTGGTCCTCGACCACCTGGGTCTCCGCCTCAGGGGGCTGTTCGACGCGTGTTTAGCGTCCGGGCGGTTCCCTGGGTGTTGGAAGCAGGGAAGGCTGGTGCTCCTGCCGAAGCCGGGACGGTCTCCAGAATCGGCCTCGGCCTACAGGCCCATCGTGCTGCTCGACGATGCGGGCAAGATATTGGAGAGGGTGCTGGCTGCCCGCATTGAGCGGCACCGCGTCGGCACGGGGCCCGATCTGTCGGATGCCCAGTTTGGGTTTAGGAGTGGTCGTTCGACGATCGCGGCTCTGTTGCGCCTGAGGGCCGTGGCGACTGAGACCGTCACCGGCGGGGGAGTGCTGTTGGTGGTGTCCCTGGACATCGCCAACGCATTCAATAGTCTGCCATTTAGCTGCGTCAGGGAGGCGCTCCGATATCACGGAGTGCCAGTTTACCTGAGGCGGCTAGTGGCAGACTATTTGGAGGGGCGCAGCGTCCTCTACACCAACCGAGTAGGGGACGTTGTGCGAACGCCCATGACGTGCGGTGTTCCGCAGGGATCGGTCCTCGGACCCACCCTGTGGAACATCGGCTACGACCTGGGCGTTGAGGGGAGCCTCCCGCCCGGGCTGGGCGTGATATGTTACGCCGACGACACGCTCGTCACAGCCCGTGGTGGGACGCTGGAGGAGGCGGCAAGCCTGGCGACTCTCGGCACCGAGGAGATCGTCAGGCGGATCGGGGCGCTGGGGTTGAGGGTGGCCCTGGATAAGACGGAGGCCCTCTTGTTCCATGGGCCCCGCATGGGCCCTCCCATCGGCGTCTCGATCACCGTCAATTCGGTTGATATCAGCATCCGGGCCCATATGAGGTATTTGGGCCTGGTGCTCAACGGGCGATGGTGGTTCCGGGAGCATTTCCGCAGACTCGCTCCACGGCTCGTCGGCACGGCGTCCGCCCTATCATGGCTTATGCCGAATGTGGGCGGACCGAGCACTACCTGGCGACAGTTGTACGCAGGGTTCATCCGGTCGATGGCCCTGTACGGCGCACCGGTGTGGACAGGGTCCCTGACCGTCCGACTCAGGGCTCTTCTGTGGCGGTCCGGGCCATACGCGGGTACCGCACGGTGTCGACGGCGGCAGCGTGTCTGTTGGCCGGGACCCCTCCATGGGACCTGGAAGCGGAAATGCTCGCCGGTTTGTATCGGCGGATGTTGGGGGTGCGAGCGGAGGGCGGTGTGGTCTCGTTGAGGGAGCACACCGCCTGGCGCGTCGACGCCTGCCGCGACGTCATTGCCCGTCATGCCCGTTGGGCAGTCCGGCTGGAGAGGCCTCGGTTCGGTGTGCGGACCGTGGAGGCCTTCCGGCCGGTGCTGATGCAGTGGCTAAAACGGCGGCACAGGGTGCTCTCCTTCCGACTGGTGCAGGTTTTAACGGGGCATGGATGCTTCGCCAAATACCTGCACACGGTCGTAAGGAGGGAGAGTACACCGTCCTGCCACCACTGCGATTGCGACGAGGACACGGCGCAGCATACGCTCGAGGTTTGTGCCGCTTAGGCAGAGCAGCGTCGTGAACTCGTCACAATCATCGGTGCTGACCTGACGCTGCCGACCATCGCCAGGGCGATGCTCGACAGTGTCAGGAACTGGGACGCGGTCGCATCCTTCTGCGAGGCAGTAGTCTCGCGGAAGGAGGCGGCGGAGCGCGTGCGCGAGGAGCGTCTCCTCGACGACGCGAGCCGCCGCCGGCGACTGGGGCGGCGCAGGCACGATTACCTGCGCCTGATGCTGCCCTAGCTGAGGCCGCGGGTGACTGGATCGGGGAATTAGTCCGTCACCCGCCGAGAGGCCGACTGCGTGAGGAAAAACCGACATCCTACCCGAGGGGGGGAACGTTGGTTGAGGAGAGGGTACTCCTCAGGGGTATTCCGTCGGGCCAACCACTGACGTCAAGTCACTCTGCTCCGGTGGTTGGCCCAACGACGAAGGCGACGTCACGGGTGGGTTACGGGTGTGCGTGCTTACGCCCTTCTGTCACCCCGGACGGAGTTGTGCGAGGAGTGTGCCGACAGTAACCCGCCCCCCCCAAAAAAAAAAAAAAACTACTTTTTAGTAGAGCGCAGCTTTTATAATGTTAATGATTTCTTAAATGATAATTATGTAATGTAAATTTAGTTGACTATGACATTATTTTCTTAATTTGACATTTAATTTGTTGGTTCATATATTAGACAGAGACAACTCTTATAAAAAAATGTAAACCTTATAATTTGCATGCCCGAAAGGTAGAACATGGCGACTCGCTTACCATAACTAATTATAACACCTTGTATTACCTATGTTCCGCAAAGAAATATTATTATTATTATTATAATTTACTATAAATATGCCATTTTCTTTGACATATTGTCACATCTCTTCCAACTCCTCCATTTAACTCTTCCACTTAATTTTGTTGCGAATTTCAAGAGAATTAAAATCTATAACAACTTGATTACGAGCAAAAAATTATTGTCACATAGGTATGGGATGTGTGAAAATCATTTTTCGCTCATAATCAAATTTTTATAAATAATCAATCATGCTAAATCCCAATATGTACGATGAAAGCAAAGTACATATTTTGTCGACCCCAAGTAATTGGGATAAGAGCAGTAATGATGATGAATCAATCATGTTAAATGCTAAATTTCAGTAATTTGTACAATTAAAAATCGTTTTGTGGAACAGTCTGTGGATCAAAGCTCGTTGTACATACATACATATCATCACGCCATATCCCTTGCAGGGTAGGCAGAAAGAACAGAGTGCCAGAGAACTCTATCCTTGCATACTTCACTCGCTTCCTCAACATTCATAATTCTCTTCATACGTATGAAGCTCGTTGTCATCTATAGAAATGGCACCTGGCTTAGGTGGGGATTAGTCCAACAAAAGAGTATATTTTAATTTAATACTCGCACAAAACTAAAAAGAAGCAAGTACGTGTCTTTATTCTAATATAAACGATAGTTTTATTTTATTACAAAAAATTCTAAATTATTAGTAACAGGCTGTAATTTCACCATTACATTGTTGGGCTATGTACGTAAACGGTCGACACTATTGGCACCAGTTGGCACTGTTCGTGACCTTGGCGAACTGTTGGTCACGTTTCCTTGACCCGACTGGCAAGGTCAATGGCGCTTGGTAACTATGTTCACAGGTAACGTACTTACTTGCGTTGCATTTTTCTTCCTTTCCGTATTAAAATTACTTAGTTTGACTGATCTATTTGTGAATTAGTAATTTTATACGAGAATGATAGGCAATGTTTTTTTTTTAATTATTATACCTATAGTCTTTTAGTATATATTCTATACCTTATGATGTAGGATGTAGGTACCGGGGGAGACCGAGACTAACCTACTTAGACCAGATTGGTCACGTACTGAAGGAAGGTGGAGTCAAGAGTCTACGAAACCAGCGAGCGTGTATGAAGAGAATTATGAATGTTGACGAAACGAGTGAAGTATGCAAGGATAGAGTTCTCTGGCACTCTGTACTATCTGCCTACCACCTGCAAGGGATATGGCGTGATGATATGTATTTTTTTTTTCAAAATATTCAAGTTAGTGGTTGGGAATGATACCTACTTATAGTAAATTTTATTCTTTTTTATGTTTTGAGAGAATAAGAATATATAATTCATCACCCCCAATTTTGTTGTTATCCGTGTGTATCGTAAAAGACGAACTAAGAAATATAGTAGACATATAAGATCTATGCAAGAGAAGGAAAACTCGAAATAAAACCCTATAACAACCTGTGTTATCAGCGTATAGTAAGTCAGTTTCCCTTTTATTGTGGAGGGGGTTCGAGAAGGGTATTGGGACATTATATGAACTGAGATGATAATAAGATAAATACATTATTAGTCTATGGTATAGTATAGTTTGTGGTTTGATCCCTGTGTGGTGACGAGGTAGAAACATAGTGTATTCGCTTTAGGTGTGTGATGGCTACTCTAGTAGTTAACTCATCTTTAATCTTTGACATTATATTTGAATTGTATGTAATATTATGGTATGAATGGTATCACACTGGATCTAACACTTACTAAGTTGTAGGTATATAATTATACAGTGTGTATACGATTTTATTAGTAGAATAATTTAAACTAGGTGTAGGAATGACCTTATATAAAACATTAAAGTTAGTTGCAGACTCCTAGCTCTGCACAATCCCGAGATCAAGTGATTTGTTTCTTATCAAAACAGTAGGTTTGTCACCGTACCTGACTTTGACCTGTAGGTACATTTCGACCCAGCTGTGCGCGCAGCAAGAGCGAGACTATTTGCCTACTAATGTCAATGTCACACGCATAAATATATGCCTACATCGAACTTTTATAGTAAAAGTGTATTGACCGCTTATCAGTAGGGCAACTTAATCAAAAGTTAGGTACTATTCTTTTTTACTGATTTGGGTAGTGTATCATGGTCTGATACACCCCCTTCAAGGATTATACTAATTAAATCGGCAACCTATACTTATATAAAACTAGCAAACCCAGCGCGTTGGTTTGTTTGTAGAAGTCCATATATCGTCGCTGATGGTGTGTAGCCTCAATGGGGATAGCATATAAACCATCTCTGTTAAAAAAACATATACATATCAATTTTCATAATGATCGATCGAATAGTTTCTGAGTTTAGCGATATCAAACATTAATATTTTTTTATATATGAAATTATTTAGTAAAAAGTAATATAAATGATAGACAAACCTGCTGAGTTTCTTGCCGGATCTTCTCAGTAGCGGTCACGTTCCGAACCAGTAATAGTTTATTGGATTAATTAAAAGTGTTAAAATTGACAATATGTAAATGCCTTAGCTGAGTTTATTATATATAAAATATATGACTACACGTTATCCGTGTGATGACGGAGTAAGAATACAATTTACCAGCCCCTATCTTACCTGTGGGTGATCGTAAGAGACGACTAAGGGATATAAAACGCAAATAATATCTATGCAAGAGAAGAAAAACTCGAAACGAAACCCTATACCAACACGTATGATCAATAAAAATATAATTGCCCTCCCATTACGGAGGAGGCGCGAGCCCATCAGTGGGACATTTATGGGCTGTGATGATGATGATGATGGTATGACTACACAGACGGTGTAGTAGTTAAAATGCAGACCTATCTTGTCAAGATCATGGGTTCGATACCTACTCAGGACAATAGTTTGGACGATATACAAAGTGATGTTCTGAGTCTGAGTGTAATTTGTCTGCGTTAATTTGTAAAGTCCCTCGCAATTCCCCCTTAATGGAGGGATGTCGGTAAAAAATTGTTTTTTAAAAAAAAGGCTATACCTAGTAATTCAAAATCCTTATTTTTTTTTAATATATGTATATTAAAAAAAAATAAGGATTTTGAATTACTTCATCACAATCCACTATAGGATACTTAAGACAGTGCTGCTTCTCATTCACCTAGTAATTTCTTAGACGGCTTTCATCTACCGTGGGAAAGAGGGAATTTAATAAAATACTGAAATTATTTTAAATATAAAAATTCTTTTAGATTTGGCATTCAAGAGATTTTAAAAATATATTGCTTTTCTTCCACTGTATTAAAAAAAAACCGGCCAAGTGCTAGTAAGAGTCGCAGACGAAGGCTTTCGAAATCTATAACAACGGAAAAACGGTTCCTGTATGGCAGCCTTGTTAAATTTATATTTTATTCTATTTTTTAATATTTGTTGTTATGTTTATCAAAAATACATTATCTGTGAAAATTTCAACTGTCTAACTGATGCCTGGAACCTTAAAAAATAGTAAATTACTGCAATGGCCAGCAAAACAGGGATTGATGGACGAACGTGTAAATGTGGGCCGAGGCGTGGCCGAGGGACAAATATGTAAATCCATTAATTCCTAGTTGTGGCCAAGGCGAGAAGTTGAGAAAAGCACTATACAATAGTGCTTTTCTCAAATAATGCGCGGAAATTAAAACTAAGTAGTACTAAGTAGAACTGTATACATGACGAACAACGAACAACATTTTTCACGTGCTAATAAGTTCATTTGTTTTTTTTTTCATTATCAAACAGGTTTCATTTTCAAGTCAGTTCGAAATTCAAATAAAACTCTGATGAGTTGCCTATTCGGTTGCAATATTTTAAAGTAACAAATTGTTCCATTTTTAAAATACACGATAGATATGAATTTACATATATATTTATTTGACACGACAGATATGGATTTTCATACATTTTTGCCGGCCGCTGCTCGCATGTATTTGGTCGGTACAGCAATATCCATTTATATCGAAGAAGGTTGTCAGAATAATGCTCAAATTGCCAAGCATGTTTGAAAAAAGAAACAATATTTATCAGGCCGATTTATTACAAAGCAACAAAAATGTCAGGGTGCTGTATTCCAAGTCGAGCTTTCTACTCATTGTTTAGACCGTGGTGATAATTTTCGCCGGAGTTTCCAAAAAAAGTATTCTAGTCATGTGCATTATTATAAATAGACTAGTCAAGTGTGGTCTAGTTATAAAATAATTTAACTTTATCCATCACATCATGTTGAAGACAGGATCAAGTTAAGTTAAAACTTCATGTTAATCTTAACTTTGGCTGCAACTAACCGGCTAACATTTTTTAGGAAAATTTCTTGAAACGCTTTTATGTTCTTACAGAATATAAAAATGTTGATGTTAGTTATTTCGAGACAGAATAAAGGAATAATTCCTTTATTATTCTAAAATATTAGAAATTATGTGTAAATGAATATATAAATGTAAATATTAAAAATTATAAAATTACCTTTCGTGTGGTGACGGAGTAAGAATACAATTCACCACCCCCGTGGGTGATCGTACGAGACGATTAAGGTATATAAAATGCATATAACAACTATACAAGAGAAGGAAAACTCGAAACAAAACCCTGTACCAACACGTCTGACCAGCGCGGTATAGTAGGTTAATTTCCCTCCCATTACGGAGGAGGCCCGAGCCCAATATTGGGACATATATGGGCTGTGATGATGATGATAAAATTGCTAGTGGTAGGACCACATTATCGACAGTTTTCTGTCTACATCCGCGAGCCGCTTCGTCTGGGGTGGTACCACATTCTTGCAAAAAATCAACACCTGAGTAATGGGAATGCGCTGTTGCGCTTCATTTGGTCAGGAAAAAGCCATAAGTCCAATTTTTTTTTATAAGACCCTATCAAATAAAATCAAATCAAATCATTTATTTTGCATAAGCCCCATAGGGGCACTTACATATTGTCAATTTTACATTGTTTTTTAAATTAAATTTAATTAATCTACCACCGGATCGGAAAGCAGCCACATACTGAGAAGATCCGGCAGGAAACTCAGTGGGCTGGTCATTTTTTTATTATTTTTTTATTATATTTTTCCACAAAAGAGTTTGGTTACATGTTTAATTTATGTTAGCTCCAGTGATATGCCCTTCGAGTAAAGATTCATTTTTTTTTAAATTTTGTATATAATACAAAATTAAACTAAGAATATTAATAAAACAAAAAAGAAACAAAAATGGCTGGACCAGATCCCACAAGCGGCACCCGATCACGTGTTAACTATATTATAGTAATAATCCTTTTAATGCGGGGATTTCACAAACATAAATAATAATTAACGCAGATAAATTATACCAAAACTTAGAATAACACTTTTTGGAACGCCCAACCCTACACTAAGGAAATAATCCTTGTAATATAGGGGACTTTATAAACATGTAATTAGCACAGAAAAATTATACCAAAACTCAGTATAGCATTTTTAGTTTCGCTGAAAGTATTGTCCTGCGTGCCAATCTCACGATAGATCGGTATCTTTACCATATTTCTGGATGAGTTTTGGTTGATAAGCAGCGGTCTAGCTGTACCCCTAGTATGGCAAGGTCCATGAGCGCCACTAACACTAACCATTTCACATCATAATCTAACAAATGTGATAATAGAAATTGCCGAATTTACCTCTGTTATCATCGTTCTAGGTAATTTTTATTTTCCTTTCTATTTATAATCAGATTCAGTGGTTTAAAATTGTATGCTAAATGATTTAATAGTGGTAGTACCACGCTGTTGACAGTTCTGTGTCTACAGCCGCGGGCCGGTCCGTCCGGGGTAGTACCACACTCTTGCAAAAGATCGACGTATGAGTAATGGCAATGTGCTATTGCGCATCGTTCGGTGCCCAATTGGGTGGGTTTGGGGACTGTAATGGTAGGCAGCGGCCTAGCCTTTGGTACAAAAGATAGATGATCCATGGGCAGCAGTGACACTTACCATCAGGTGTGCTGCTTGCTCTTTTGCCCCTATGAACTTTAAAAAAAATACTTAATTATATCTGTTAATTCAAATATTAAATTATCTATCAGTTTTTGGATGTCCAATGTTGGGCATAAGCCCCTCTAAAAATGGTGATTGCCGTAATTATTACGCTTAGCAATGCGATCGTAATAGATGTTATAATTTTCTCATGCGGAGCAGATTTTTTTGATGATAATAAATCCTTTACTAACCTTGTGGAGTATATATTATAAATGTAGATGTTTGTTGTCAATGACGTGTAAACCGCTGAACAGATTTGGATAAAAATTCACAGACAGGTAGATTTACACGTAGGATACTTTTACATACATAAGATACTTTAATCCCGGTAATATTTTATTGGGCTAATATTTTATATTATAAAAACACTTTTATGCTCGCGAATACACGTGCAAAAGCTAGTTTCATATAAAAAAAAAACACCTATATTATATCAGTACCTAAATACATTTCTAAAAGATCGTTGACCTTTGGATTTGGCATTAAAAACTTATCAGTTGAAAATAGATTCCGGTTGATAATGAGTATAAATTAGAGTAATTTAAAGTTTAATAGATTCTGTGGATATTATTTAAATCGTTTTTGTTTGATGGAAATAAAAACAACATATATTACACTTGGTATGGAATTAAAATTTTATATGGTAATGATACAAGGATATAATTCTCTGTCATAATAATAATTCATATAACATCTTTGCCATTTTACGTGTGGTGACGGAGTAAGAATACAATACATCACCCCCTATGTTGCCCGTGGGTGGGTAAGAGACGACTATAGGATGTAAAACGCATATAACATCTATGCAAAAGAAAGAAAATTGGACACAAAACCTCATACCAATACGTCTGATCAGCGTGGTATAACAAGTCAATTTCCCTCCCATTATGGAGGAGGCTCGAGCCCAACAGTGGGACGTATATAAGCTGAGATGATGATGGCTGAACATCTCTGCAAGAGATATGAAACTCGAAATAATGTTCTACGTCAAATCAATCTGACTAGCGAGGTTATAATAGACCAATAGGCTTTCTATTATGAAAAAAGTTCTAGCTCTTTTTCTGTCTCTACTGGCAATATTAAAAGTGTCCGAACTTTGTAAAGTTCACGACTTATGTCTTAGGAATCATTATAAATAATTTGCAACGATTTGAGCATGAATGACCAGCATTACAGGAGGAAAACTGACCTACAATACCACGCTGATGGGTTACTGTAAAGATTTACTTCGAAATTGCTTTCTCTTGTATAGGTCATCATCATCATTATCATCATTTAAGCTCATATATTGTTATGCTCGAGCTTCCATAATGGGAGAAAAATTGATCTACTATACTACGCTGGTCAAACGTGTCTGTATTGGGTTTTGTTTCGATTTTTCCTTTTCTTGCATAAATGTTATGTACGTTTTATATCATTTAGTCGTCTTTTATGATCACCCACGGGTAAGATAGCGGATGGTGAATTGTATTCTTACTCCGTCACAACATGGAAAAATTCTTTTTTTTTTTGGTAACGCAGTGGTTAAAGAATGCATTTTTCGCACTTACCCCCGCCTGTCGGAAAAACAGACGAGGAGTGTGAGACTCGCTAGCCCCGTGGCTAGAATACCCACTAAAGTCTTTCCACTGCGATCGCTGTTAGCCGAGAGGGCTTTGACAGCTTAACCGGACTATGGGTGAGCGCCGAGGGCTCTCAACCCGGATAGAAAAAAAAAAAAAAATTCTCTTTTGTAGGTATTATTTACATTGTATCCCTTTTCTTTCCGCAAGTTATGGTCTGTATACTACCCACCTGTTCCGTCTGAGGCGACGAGTTATGAATTGTGTTTTTACACATTACCATACGGGATAATTTGGAAACTTAACGTTATTTTAAATAACTATATTTATTATCATCATCTTCATCATCACAGCCCACATATGTCCCACTGCTGGGCTCGGGCCTTCTCCATAATGGGAGGGCAATTAACCTACTATACCACGGTGGTCAGACGTGTTGGTATAGGGTTTTGTTTTGAAATTTCCTTCTCTCGCATAGATGGTATATGCGTTTTATATTCCTTAATAGTCTGTTACGATCACCCACGGGTAAGATAGGGGGTGATGAATTGTATTCTTACTCCATCACCACACGGATAATATTTATTATATTTCCACAAAATAAATATATTTCTTTAATTCTATTTTAATTCTGTGTTAATATTTGTATAGTTACAGTAATGTATATTTGTAATGACCTTGAATAAGTCCATCTAATGTACAAATAGCCTCGTTAACTTGCCCTTAACACGCATGCCGTGTTCTTGGAAACGTTATCACCGCTTTGCTCTTCAACAAAATGTCACAGACTTGACAAATTACATGTGACAATTTACAACAAAAATCCACTTTGATGTTTATTCTTTTAAAAATCAATTAACTCACCTTAGTATTTTATTTTTAATTTTTAAATTCTTAACGCAGTTTTTACGCTTCTAATTTCATATAAACGTTCTTTATACCGTATCATAGTTATTTTTGGTTTGAAGCGTATTTTTTTTTTGCAATTATTTCAATGCTAATTTCTATTTTTACGTGTCGCTTAATTAACATATTTACGTGTGTAATATGACGTATAACTCTGTAACGTGTTAAAAATCATATTTAGTAATTAAGATTCTCGCTGTGATTAATTTTAAAGCGAAGATAAAACGTCACATTTACATAAATTTTTGATATGTGATGGCTACTAATTCTAAACTTATTACTACTACCGATAAGATACCCTTCATGCCACTATGGGTTCGATTCCTATGCGTAATAATATAAATAATACTTTCTGCAATCCGCAAACTCTGAGTTTCAGCGATATTTGTCTGTGTTGTTTTTTTTTTTCTTTTTTTTTTTTTTTCTTTTTTTTTATTGGTTATTGGTGGCAAAAGAGCAAGCAGCACACCTGCTGGTAAGTGTCACTGCTATGGATCTTTGCTATAACCAAGGCTCTAGCTAGGCCGCTGCCTACCATTACAATCCCCAAACTCACCTAATTAGGCTTCCGGCTCTCCCGAATTAGTTAAGAATTATTTCCTTATTTTCTTTTTCTAAAATAAAAAGAAAATAAAATAAAAAAACTTGCTTGGATAGTGTAAAAGATTACTAGCAGCTTTAAATTGTCCTAAACTAAATAAATTTGATATTGTCTGGTCAATAATTACGTTCCCAAGGAGAATTGACGTCATGCCGGTGGTCGGTCATAAAACCATTGTCAGAACTTTGTGTATGTGTGATTCAAGTAAAGTACATATGGATGTCGACTTTAAGTAATTGGAATAAGAGCAAATTAGTGATGATGAAGACGATAATGATGATTGGCATTATTTTATGTATCTATTAAATATATTTAATTTTTATATGAAATGGAAATTTGTTATGTTTTAGATACATAATTACCACTTTAGTGGTTGGACCATATTCTTGACAATTCTCTGTCTTCAATTGCGGGCCAGTTAGTCCGGGGTAGTACCACACTTGCGCAGAAGTTTGACGTCTGAGTAATGGCAATGTGCTACTGTTCTTCGTTCGGTGAGTGAGAGAGCCGGATGCCCAACTGGATGGATTTGGGGTTGGTATTGGCAGGCAACAGTCTACCTATACCCTTGGTATTGCAAAGGTCCATGGTCGGCAGTAACAATTATCATCAGGTATGCTGCTGGATTACCACCATTTTTATTTTTTTATTTTTTGTTGGACTATGGATGCGTCTCGCCCCGCCAAAACAATTAAAAAAAAAAAAAAAAAAAACTTAATTATCAACTATAAGTGCATAGATTATCTTATATCCGACCTGGAATAACTTCACCTGATGCCAACAGTTACATTCCTAAAAAGGGTTGACGTCAAACAGAGAGCCGGTCATAAAACTCTTGCCAATAACTTTTACAATATGTTCGAGTACATATTACACCGACCAAGTAATTGGATTAAGAGCAGGAAAATGATGATGAAGTGCATAGATTGACTGAGAACGTTGAATGAACATATTACATGCTGATTAAGATACTAACTTACCGTGCAAACTACGTGAGTTCAATTCTTCGCAGGAAAATACGTTGTTACAATCCCACTGCTGTGTTTTTCGTACTCTGTGTCATGTCCTTCTTTGAACGAGGTTTAAGAAGAGCACTTCTCTTACGGCAGTCAACTACTTCTATGTGGCTCTGGTATTGCTGAGATCCATAAGGGGCAGATGCCATTCACCATGAGGTGAGCTACTTGGTCGTTGTTAGGAAAGTCAGAGAAAAGATTGATGGAGCGTGTAGCACGATATGGATCCTCAAATGTAGTAGCTTAGAAGGAGAGGACATATTGAGCCGACCTTAAATAATTGGCATCAGAGCAGAATGATAATGGTGACTAGTTGAGCATGTATAATAAAGACAATAAAAAGAACTATATTTCCACTTTTGTAACTCTCTCGAAGAGACTATCCAGAATATCCTTCTTATCTTCTTCGTCTAAGCTTTTAATCAAACCATTGATTGATTGGTAAGGGCCGACCCATGCTGATCAGATTCATTATTATACGATTTTATTTCAACTAATTATTTAAGAATTAACAATTATCACCATGTATTCGAGATTTATGTAAACCGTCGAATCTAAATTTAACTACTTAGTAAAATTGTAAGTAAAATTTATTTAATATTTTTGCTGTTAAATGATTATGTAATTGAAATTTTAAAGGAAATAATGCCTTCCTGTATACATATCTACTCAAATAGAATAAATTATTATTTAAAAAAATAATTATTAACCTAATTCGTATTACCGTTTTATT
Source organism: Lymantria monacha (assembly GCA_905163515.2). Classification (NCBI taxonomy): domain Eukaryota; kingdom Metazoa; phylum Arthropoda; class Insecta; order Lepidoptera; family Erebidae; genus Lymantria; species Lymantria monacha. The sequence goes on along the minus strand of LR991098.1, from coordinate 28,803,044 downwards.
TTTTCCTGTACCGAAAACAACATATCTGGTTTAAAAAAAAATCTATTACAATCACTGCTTGTATGCATGTAACTTCGATCCTGAAGAATAAGGTATAGTAGGAAATAAATGTAATTGTGTAAGTACTAGTTGACTCATCGTCATCCGTATGGTGACGGAGTAAGAATACAATTCATCACCCCCTTTTTTAACCGTGGGTGGTCGTAACAAACGACTAAGGGATATAAAACGCATATAATATCTATGCAAGAGAAGGGATACTCGAAGCAAAACACTACACCAATATGTCTGACCAACGTGGTTTAGTAGGTCATTTTCCCTCTCATTACGGAGGAGTCTCGAGCCCAGTAGTAGGACATATATGAGTTAAGATGATGGTGATGATGATGAAGTACTAGTTGAGAATCACATGTCACCACTCCACATTGCCGGCCAAGGTAACATCAGAAAATTGGTCAAGTAAAAACCAGTACTTAATATTAGAATCCTCATTCTCATTCTCCTCTTACCCCAATTAATTTGGTTCGATGCAGTATGTACTCTTTTACTAACAGCCTTCTTTTACTAACAGATCGGACCGGGGAATTGTCCGGTCACCCGACGTGAGGCCACCGCGTGAAGACGACGCCTCGACGGCGAAAGCTGTCGGGGCGTCGACGGGAGAGGAGCCCGAGAGGGCATACCGCCGAGCGGGCCACCGAAGACAAAGATCGGGTACCGGTGGCCCGCTCACACGGCGAAGAAGAGGTGCTTGCAGGGTGGGTCGATGGGGTTGCGCGCCGCCTCTTCCGTCACCCCGGGCCGATTTGGCGGGGTGCGACGTCCATAGCCCACCGCAAAAAAAAAAAAAAAAAAAAAAAAAAAAAAAAAAAAAAAAAAAAAAAAAAAAAAAAAAAAAAAAAAAAAAAAAAAGGTCGTTATAAAGCTCTACTAGCAAAGTAAACGTTGGTAGTACACGTAGCCGCTACCACACAGCTATCTTTTCGGTCATTATACTTAAAATTTGCCTCAAAATATTAATTTCATCTGCTCACATCATATATTTATATGACGTCAGATATTCACTCTAACTTTGCCGTCACTTGCTCAATTATTAAATTTTCTCTAATACAAATAATCTTAGAATGAATCTTTAATAATTATTATTTGACAATGCATATGCATCAAGTAGCATTCACCGTTAGTTAATTACAATAATAATTATAAGGATAATAACTTATCTAGGAAATAATAATAGAAATGGTACTTGATAATTTTATTTTTAATTGAAATGCTGCATTGTTTTACGATCTCACAGGTTGAGAATAAAGAAAATATCATATATGGTCTACTTACAAATCTGCTCCAGACAATCTACGATAGATTGTTACAAAACCTTTGATGATTATTCGGTCTGGTGATTTTTGTCTGACCGAATAAATAAAGATTGGCAACGTTGATATGACAGATATATTTTAAATCTGAAATTCAGTAGACGATCTTGGAATTATTTTTAAATACAACATCACACAATGAAAAATAAATCTACGAAGGCTTCTCTCTATAAAGCAACAATTAACGGGTACTAATAATATTCAAGCTCAGTATAATAATTTCTGTATTACTCAAAGAAATTTTCGTTTGATGGAATAAGAATACAACTCACCATTATCTTGCCTGTGGGTATTGTAAAAGACGGCTAAGAGAAAGAATGTGTACATCTATGCAATAGAAAGAAAAAAACGTAAAACCCTATACCAACCTGTCTGATCAACGTGATGTAGTAAATCAATTAGAAGACAAATAAGAGGATTCATATTGCAGAGGCAGCTTGAGCCCAGCAGCGTACATTAGCGGTGATGACGATGATGCTAAAAAATGTCCTACGTGGAGATTAAAGCCAAGATACGAAATAAGAAATTGCTACTTCAATCTCTATGGCATGTGTAATTAAATTAGAACATAGATTTTCACATCCAATGGTGCTTGGTTTTTTATTTTATTCCGTAAAATTTAGTTTTTTGGTCATCTAAGATTATTAAAACTCTTTAGTTTTCCCGTATCATAAAATTTAATCAGGATCTTTAGGGTCGGCTAGTATATAATACAGTATACTGTTTTAATTTTAAATACATCAACGTCTTTAAGTCATAAACTTAATAACTCCATAATACCATTAGCGCAGAGAATCTTATAGTTGTTTTTGCAAATTATTAGTATTTGATTATTTTATTGATGGCTGTAACGAAACGGAACGTGTTATTCACAGTTATATTTGCCAGAGTTTTTTTATACTTGGAAACTACGTTGTTAAGAGAATTTTTTTTTTTTTTTGAGAGGCTATGGGGCTCTGCATGAGCAATCCGGGATAACAGGAGCGTGCAACTTCTTAGACGTTCGGCTATTATTACCCCTTCAGAACTGATCATCACTAGTGTTTCCTTGACTTCAGTACCAATAGAGCATCACATCTTGTTAATATCATTTTGTTTCATTCCCATCATTCCGGAATAAATAATTATTCTGACTTTCAATATGCTTCTAGAAGTACATACCGTCATCTGACGACGATGGCATGTCATGGAGTGTGCTCATCACAGCTCATATATGGCCTAATATTGGCATCAAACCTAGTCCATAATAATGTTGGGTTGAAAATAACAGCGGCAGCCATACATGATTGGGTTAGTCTCATAACTAAATAATATCCTCGAATAAGTTATAGGCCTTACCAAAAGGCGAAAATGGCATAATCGTTGCGTTTTTTAAATTTATTGGAAATGACAGTTCGTTTACGAGGACAGTTCTGCTGTCCCTTCTACTGGTATCCTTCGGCTGATTTAGAAGACGTAAGAAAGGTGAGGGGATATATAGATTTTAATTCCATGTAATAAAAAATGAGTCTATTACCATAATCATGGTCGCCAGCTCAGTTCATATGCATCCTACGACTGGGCTCGAGTTTCCTCTACGATATGGGGAAAACTGCGCACGCTGGTAGGCCGAGTTGGTATAGGGTTTTATTTCATTCGTCTATTGACGGATATTGTGTATTTATAAGATTAAACCCACGATATATTCTCACCAGTGTTACTCTTCAAAGCCAGAATCCACAATAGTGTCCATGTATCCAATAGTCTCCACCTAGGTGTGACTCTTGAGAAGTATAGTGAAACGTTTTAGATTATTTTAGAATCCACAAGAAATTTAATTACAAAATACAAATCCAACTTCTGCTGAGTTGGAAAAATCCACTTTCGCACTATGCAAAGCGCAACATGAAGAAAAAAAATACTAATAAGGTGATAAATAAGATCGATGATAAGACGATGATAGATGATGAGAAGGGTAGAGTACATTAATGGATTTCTGATGTTTATGTGAGTTTTAAAGATTTGAAATAAAACTATTTTTACGGATTCTACCGCGTTTGTATTTAATTTTTAATTTCCCGACGTTTCGAACAATTTACAGCGTTCATGGTCACGAGAGGATTAAGATGTCTCACGTCCAATAAGTCATCTTTATTAAAGAGATTTATATCATTATGTCAAAATTTAATTACTAATATACCCGCTCTAATATTAGTAATTAAATTTTGACCCACATTTTTGAAACAAATTCATTGGCAGTACAAAAAGAAAATTCTATATATAAAATTTTATATTGTTTATGATCATTTAATTTATGATAATTATTATATTGTGGCAATTTACTAGTTTAAAAAGCTAACAAATCTGTTAATCTACCACCGGATCGGAACGCGGCCACACTGAGAAAGATCCGGCAAGAAAACTTTGTAGCCATAATACTGACTATTGACTTTTGAGAGGCGGCTTACTTTATCTTACTAAAATTGAGTAAAAAATAGTTTTATTCCAAATACATATATGGATATCAAAAAAAAAAATGTGAATGTATTTCGCGTATACTTACCTCATCGAGAACAAAGAACCGAAACTATAAAAATAATAGACCATCAGTTCCAACCCTGATTGCTTCCACCATCAATTACTGATCAATGAATATTGTTATAAGCACGAAAGAAATGAACCGTAAGATGGCCGTAGTAAACGGGCTCCCTTAAAGATTCGTTCCAAGTTTTTAAAATCTTTATGGGTTCACATTTATTTTGGCTAATTGTAGGTTGGCAAGAGAAAAATAAAACATAATAACGGGATTCACCTAAAAAAAGGGACCCGTGACTGAAAGTTTAATTTTATTACTTGTTAGTTATGGTCCGATGAAATATATATATATATATATATTTTTATTATTTTAACTAACTGTTATACGAACTTATGTTAGACAGTTTAAAAGTCTGGAATAGTATACAATACGGACCTTGTAGCAGCTTTAGAAAACTTCAGGTCAGGCATTTCTCTCATATCTACTTTGACTTAAAATTTTAAGCGTTATATTGGTAGATACTGCTGTGATTATCGTGGTTATATATTCTCATATTGTTTTGTTTGTAAAGTCCCCCGCAATACAAGGATTACTTCCTTAGTGCAGGGTGGTGTAAAAAAAAATATTTATTGGTTTATATGTAAATTTTCGTTCATATCTTCTGCTTTGTATTGGAGCGAAGTGGATTTTTTTTTTAAATTGCTTCATATTTATATGAGCTAAGATAATGATGATACAAGTTGCTCATCATAAGTCCCACTCTGCTGGGCTCGAACATCCTCCTCAATAGGAGGGAAATTGCCCAAGTATATCACGTTGGTCCTTCTGCGTGACGGTTTAAAAATACAATACACCACCCCCTATCTTACGACTAAGGGATATAAAATGCTTATATCATCTATGTTTGCATATTACATGCAAATGCATGAGACGTGTATGAGCTGAGATGAATATGTCCCACTGTTGGGCTCGAGTCTCCGCCACAATGGGAGGGAAATTGATCTACTATACCATGCTGGTCAGACATATTTATATAGGGTTTCTTTTTGAGTTTTCCTGCTCTTGCATAAATATTATGTGCATTTTATATCCCTTAGTCGTCTCTTACGATCACCCAAGGGTAAGATAGGGGTTGATGAATTGTATTCTTATTCCGTCACCACAGGGATACAGTGGGCCATATATGATCTGAAATAATGATGATGATCACGCTGATCGGACGGGTTTCTATAGAATTTTATTCTTTCTCTTTTATAGATTTTGTATATATATTATATCCCTTAATTGTATTTTACGACGCCCACAGACAGGGGGTGGTAAATGGTATTCTTACTCCATCACCACATGGAAGGCACACACAGCAGCTTGTGTATATATTACATAAAAACCCTTGAAGATTAATTTATTATTAAACACTTACAATATGCATCAAACATTTCTATTAAAATTACTGATTAATATTAAAATTGAGTTCATCAGGAATTTGAACCTATGACCTCATGATTGGGTGGCGGCGTTCTCATAGCAATATTTTGAGGGGTAAAGTAGGGAGGGAAGACCAGACGTGTGGGAGTTTTAATGACTTTCATTTGATCACAAAGGCGTTTGATTGTAAGGTGGCTAGAAATTAAATAGTAATAAACTTTTAGCTGTTGATTAATTTTCGAATATGTTGTAAAGTTCTCAGATTCAACAGCGTATTGAAATAGGATCATATAGATATTATTAAGAGATTTTTTTTTAAATACTACTGCTCTGCATTAAGCAAATAATTCTTGTATTACGAGGAACTTTACAAAGAAGCCGCACTTTCCGTGTGGTGACGGAGTAAGAATATTATTCACCACCCCATATCTTACCCGTGGGTGATCGTACGAGACGACTAAGGGATATAAAAGCCATATAACAACTATCCGAGAGAAGTAAAACTTGAAACAAAACCCTATACTAACACGTCTGACCAGCGCGGTATAGTAGGTCAATTTCCCTCCCATGACGGAGGAGGCCCGAACCCAACAATAGGACATTTATGGGCTGTGATGATGATGATGTGATGATTACAAAGATGCAACTAACGAAAACAAATTACACGCAGACTCGGTACAACACTATGTGGATCGCACAAAGTATTTTCCTACGAAGGAATCGAACCCGTGACCCTGGCTCGGAAGGCAGCCAAGTATTATATAAAAGTTTTTAAATTTATATAATTACTCGTAGTTTTATGTCATACTATGATCATTCTAATCTATAAAAGAGGATGTTTGTATATATGACATCGCTAAACTCAGAAACTATTTGGCCGATCATTATAAAAATTAATATGCATATGTATTTTTTTCACGAAGAAGTTTAATGTGCTATCTCCATTGACGTAACTCAACAGGCGGCGCTTCGATATATCGACTTCTAAAAATATACCAACGGGCTAGATTTGTTAGTATCATATAGACGTAGTCATCATTCTCCTACTCTTATCCCAATTACTTGGGGTCGATATAATATGTACTCTTATTTCATAGTACATATTGCAAAAGTTATTGGCAAATAGTTTTATGACCGGACGCCTGCCAAACGACAACCCTCTTTGGGGATGTAATTGTTGACTAATCTGCATCAGGTCGAGTTAGTCCAGGTCGTTATAAGGCTCTTAGTCGTCTTTTACGACATCCACGAGCAAAGTAAGGGTTGGTAATATTCTTAGCCGCACAGACTTATCATTATATTATATTATCATATAGACGTAGAGTGTATCCATTTACGGAAGATAAGGAATCAATACCAAGATTCCCAATAAGCTGTGTGATAGCGGCAACAAATACTACCCAACCCTTACTTTGCTCGTGGATATCGATAAAGACGACTAAAAGCTTTATAACGACCTGGGCCAACTCCATTTGATGCCGTTTGGTCAACAATTACATTCCCATGGAGGGTTGACGTCTGGCGGGCGGCCGGTCATAAAACTATTGCCAATAACTTTTGCAATATGTAATATGAAAGTAGAGCACATATTGTATCGACCCCAGATAATTGGGATAAGTGTAGGAGAATGTTGATGACCAAGATGCCCAATAGTTATGAGGCAGCACGCTGCCCTTCTATCGCCTGCAGCAGAACATACGGGGTGTGTTCATGCCCATAACGTGACAAACTAGACGAATTCTTCTTATATAATGTTTCCAAGAAAGCGGTCATATCAAGCAGATATTTCTTATTTTCTTTCACTTGAGTTTCAGGAAAATATTTTGTTCTTACCACGAATGTTTTATTTTTACAACCTGTAATATAATCCTTGATATAAACCTTAATTATGGTTAAACCAAAATGATTATAATGATGGCTGGTGATCCAGCCGATGTTACCTTTCCTAGGAAATTATTTGAGTCTGCTCCACCTCATCATTACTCATATGGTGATGGTGAAAATAGACATCATTCATCACTACATTATCCATTAGTGTCATAAAACACGACTAAAAACTTTAACACTAATGATATGTCATAAAATCTCTAAAGAAAAGGAATTCAAAATGGACCACCTAATATCAGGTACTACTTACATTACATCCATTTTTTTTTCTACCGCTAATGGTGGCAAACGAGCAAGCAGCAAATCTAATGATAAGTGTCACTGCCACCCATGGACCTTTGTAATACCAAGGGTATAACTAGGCCGCTGGCTAACAATATAAACCCCAACCCATTCAATTAGGCTTCCGGCTCTCTCGCTCACTGAACGAAGCGCAATAGCACATTGCTATTACTCATACGTCGATCTTCTGCGAGAGTGTGGTACTACCCCGGCCGGACCGGCCCGCGGCTACAAATAGAGAACTGTCAACTGCGTGGTCCTACCACTATCAACCTAATCATGCTGTGCAGTGGCAGCTACCTATACTCTTACCTTAATATTACTTATAGGTATCGTAAAAAACGATTAAGAGTTTAACTTCGACCTGGACTAACTCCATTTGATGCTGTCTCGTCAACAATTATAATTCAAGAAGGGTACAATACCTCATGCAAACTGGACCGGTCACCATAAAAATGTCGCCGAATCTTTTCCAATACGTACATGGCGAATATTTATTATTAATATTTTTAAAACTCCTTTCCTTCCACCATTTTTAAAATAATAATATATACGATGAAATAATGGTACGGACATGTGGAAAGAATGCCGAACGAACGTCTGGTTAAGAAGATATACAATGCGAAAGTGGAAGGATGTAGGTACCGGGGGGAATCGAGACTAACCTACCTAGACCAGATCGGTCATGTACTGAAGGAAGGTGGAGTCAAGAGTCTCCGAAACCGGCGAGCGTGTATGAAGAGAATTATGAATGTTGAGGAAGCGAGTGAAGTATGCAAGGATAGAGTTCTCTGGCACTCTGTTCTCTCTGCCTACCCTGCAAGAGTTATGGCGTGATGATATGTATGTATGTACGATGAAAGAAGAGCACATATTGCGTCGACGTAATTGGGATACAAAGAGCACAGGATGGTAATGATGGTAATTTTACTTTACTTAGTGGTAGGACCAAGCTGTTGACAGTTTTCTATCTACAGCCGCGGGCCGACCCCTCCGGCTTAGTACCACACTCTCGCAGAAGACGTCTGAGCAATGGCAATGTGCTGTTGCGCTTCTTTCGGTGAGTGAGAGAGCCGGAAGCCCAACTGAGTGGGGATTTGGGATTTTTATTACTAAAGCAGTAACAATTACCATTATGTGTGGTGCTTCCTCGTTTGCCACCGTAAGCAATAAAAAAAAACTTATTTATCACCCATCCATGATCTATACGACGATTCATATCCTCTGTAGGCCACCTCCCCAAAGGAAAGATAATGACGGCATTTTTACAACGCATATGGAAATATAATAAGGTAATATTATATTTTTAACTTTCCGTGTGGTGACGGATTAAGATTACAATTCACCACCCCTTATCTTACGCGTGAGTGATCGTTGGAGACGACTAAGGGATAAAATATGCATGTAATATCGATGCAATAGAAGGAAAAGTCGATATAAAACCTTATACCAACACTTTTGACCAGCGTGGTAGGTCAATTTCCCTCCTAGTGTGAAGGAGGCTCGAGCCCTGTAGTGGGAGATAAATGAGCTGAGAGATGAGATAGATGATACTTTTAACTCGTCACCATATGGATAAGATTTATATTTTTATACTATTTCAATATTCTTGAAACGTTGAACTAACTTTTTATACATTAACTTAATAACTATACATCAGTAATATATCTATAAAATCAATTATACAATTACAAGCTTGTGTTTGTGTCTTTTCAATAGTTCAACGAAAGGATGTGAACTCACAACCTCGCCAGTCGTGAACGATCGCCAGTCAATGCCTCACCCGTTGGGCTGTTGACCCTTGCCTTACCTCATTTTATTTAATTGAGCCGTTGCTTTGACTAATCGAAACTAAAAAAAAAAACTTACGTATAAAGTACAACTGTATTTACAAATTTATTGCGTTTTAATTTTACGCGAATATAATATTATATGAAAAAAAAAAAACTAACTTTACAGATTTTATTGTGTTTTAATTTAATGATTTCTGATATTTACGCGAGTAAAACGTATGTGAAATAAAACTTCCTTTAAGGATTTTATAGCATTTTAATTTAATGATCTGATATATACGCGAGTATTTAATACGCGAAATAAAAATTACGCATTTCATCTTCTTTAATTTTTTTTTTAATTTATATCTTTTTTATCGCTTTGAATGATTATTGCAACTATGGATTAGCGAAGAGCTCCGATACAGAGATCTTTAATAAAGGTCTTACCGTTTTAACTATTAATTTTGGATCAACCCTTTGAAAACCAGTATAAAAAAAAAACTTTTGATTATTCAATTTGGTTTATATATCACTCATTATTAACTGCAAGCCTAAATAAACTATGAAAGTAACTTTAGGTGTATCTACTACAAATTCGTTAGTCAAATAGCCTAGTTAATATAGCATAGAGAATTATTTTGACTTTTCTATATGTTAAAATATGCTACTGGCTTAATTTAATTGATAAGGCTATAGAGATTTGGCTAGCGTTTCATCTCTGTTAAGAGGTAGATTAATTAATGATTGCTTTTTGAATTATCAAATAGAAGTTATACAAGTGATACAGATGACTAATGAGAAGCCTCCTGCACAATAATGGGCAATGTAGGGGTTGCTGTGTGCCTTTTTCTGTTGAAGAAATAAGTTAATTGATATTGACGACAAGTTGCTGACTTTTATGAAAACTTAAAGGGTCGTGAGCCATTCTCTGTTTTCCGTGTGGTGACGGAGTAAGAATACTATTCACCACCCCATAACTTGCTCGTGGGTGATCGTATGAGACGACTAAGGGATATAAAACGCATATAACATCTAGGTATGCGAGTGAATGCAAACTCGAAATAAAACCCTATCAACAAATCTGACCGGCGCGGTATAGTAGGTTAATTTCCCTTCCATTATGGAGGAGGCTCGAGCCCAACAGTGGGACATTTATGGTCTGTGATGATGATGATGATGATGAGCCATTCTCAACAAATCACTAGACTAGTCAAAAAAAGTATCTGACTCTTATATTTGCAATGATTACATGCCTATTCTTAAACTTTGAATGCACATTTCAGAGCATAAAATGTAAGGTTGAAATTTTGATATTCCTATGAGTTTATTTACTACAGTTACGTGACTATGATCACTGTAAAGTGTTCGAAACGTCGTCGTTAAATTAAAAATCAAATACAAACGCGATAGAATCCGTAAAAGTAGTTTTATTTCAAATCTGTAATACTCGCGTAAACATTAGAAACAATTAGTTTACCTAGTTATTTGTTAAGAATCTTAAGATATTTTACTAAATATTCTATTTTAATGTAATCTAATTTGAAAGATGTAATGTTTTCTTTTTGTTAAAGTACTAAGAAAAATATGTTGTTTCTTCCATAAATAATCAATATAATAATAATTCTAAATGAATACAAGAACGGCGAAGTTTATTAAGCTTATTAGCATCATTAATCGATTCTCTCACTCAACTCCAAACAGAGATCTTGCTTGCTACAAGCTATACATATATTTAAACTTTGCTCATCTGTTGGCTACCCTAAAGAAACACAATTATTGCAGAGTCAGTAAGCCTCCTCAAAGTTTGGACTTCCAAATTACAAGCGTTTAAAATTCAGGAGTTTTGCTCGCTAATCTCTTACTAGTTCACACCAGCGTCCGATGTACAAATATTTACATGAACGACCCAGCTGAGGTCAATTTTCCAAGTTCACAGTGTAAAAACAACACAAATGCCACACGATATCCAATGCAAAATGATCCATGTGAACGCGAAATTGAATTGAAAATTGATTGATATGAACAAGTCATAAAATTTAAGATGCAATCGATTTATTATTCAAAACCACATCTTAAATCTATTGAAGTAAAGTTTATTTTAGATTTGTATGCTCGTTATGGTGATCTGAAATCCAAAATGACGTATAGTTTTATAGATTTTGGTGTAATTTTGAGTTCTATTTTTGTAATGATACAGTTCTTTTTGTGAATGTCTTCATGAGATACAAGTGCAGTGCACTTTGCCTGCGGTTCAGTGATGCACCGGAGCACAGACTGATTTATGGTTATAATAAATATATGGTTGTTTAATGTTCAAGATTATCTATAGTGAGTAATAAAAGACGGCATTTGTGTGTAAAATCTGTATGCTAATTTGAATTTTATTTCTTAGGATACTTTTCTGGGAATGAAGGAATGATTCTATATTATTGAATTTGTATTAACAGAAATATCAGATTAGACAGGCTCTCGAAATAATATGACTCATCATAATTCTCCTACTCTTATCCCAATTACTTGGGGTCAATACAATATGTACTCTACTTTCATAGTACATATTGTAGAAGTTATACATCTTCATAATACTATGTAATTATATATCATCATTCTCCTACGGTTATCCCAATTAGTCGGGGTCGATACAATATGTTTCTCTGGGCTCAAAAGTAGTTTTTTATGACATCCACGAGCAAAGTAAGGGTTGGTAGTATTCGTAGCCGCTACCACACAGCTAACATCAAGTTATCAATATATCCTCGGAATACCGATATCTACGTTTAGAGTGATAGGACTATGCTGTTGGCAGTTTTCTGTATACAGCCGCAGGCGGTCCGTCCGGAGTAGTACCACACTTTCGCAGAAGATTGACGTCTAAATAATGGCAATGTGCTATTGCACTTCATTTAGTGAGTGAGAGAGCCGGGAGCCCAACTGGATGGGTGTGGGGTTCGTATTGGAAGGCAGCGGCCTACAGCTAGCCCTTGGTATTGCAAAGGTCCATGGGCGGCAGTGGCACTTACCATCAGGTGTGCTGCTTGCTCGTTTGCCACCATAAGCAATAATAAATGAGAGGTGTCAAGGGGCAACCATAATCGTCGCGACACCACACTGTTCAATGCGAAATAGAAAGACGAAACGAAAGTAACTGGCTTGCTTTCTATGAGAGAGAGAGAGAAAGAGAGAGAGACAGGCAGAGAAACACGCGCACGCCGCACGGCTTACAACTATTGCAAAAAGTGTCGTTACAACTTTTGGTCTTAATTTTTTTCGTCTAGCCCACTTTCGCAACGCGCGATAAGGAACTTCGTTCCAATAATGCAATTCTTATTAATGACAAGTACATTAACCAATCTAAAAAAATCTCGTGTTTTTAACTATCTTGTAAAGTTCCATGCACTCGCGTCATACATCCTATAGTCATACATCCTATATTCATACAATATGTAGTCATAACTTATATTGGCTGAAGTTCGTAAACAGTTTATGTTTATTTTATTTAGCAATGGTTTACATTAGCGGTGCATGTGATTTCAAAATCACCTTGGCATCTCTCCTTGCAAAAGGAACAACATCTGTTTTAATCTGTTCCAATTGAGTATGATCAAAATGTTATCTGCCATTTGAAAATATTATATCTCTTATCAAATACATCTAATATATTATAGTTATTAATAAATTTATTATATTTATAAAATTTTATCATATTTATTGTTAATTTTAATTATATAGTAGGTATAGATAAAGTTTCCGAATGGTTATCAACCAAAGGTCCGCTGTGTTTTGGAACAGAGGTATAGTTTTGATATCCATATAGACATTCCGCATCTGTGTATTGCAGATTTTCATTGCATCATTACAATTATATCTATAATAGAAGTTTTGATTCGTATTATCGTATATTTCAATTTCCGTATTGCGATAAAATAAGAATTTTCGTGTGGTGTCGGAGTAAGAATACAATTCAATATATACAATTATCTTACCCGTGGATAATAGTAAGAGACGACTATGTTATGCAAACAGCATATAACATCTATAAAGAGAAGATGATATACAAGAGAAGGACAACTTCAAACAAAACCCTATAACAACACGTCTGACCAGCGTGGTAGGGGTCAATTTCTCTCCCATTACGAAGGAGGTTCGAACCCAACAGTGGGACATATATCAGCTGAGATTATGATAAAATTATATCAATCAATCAACCTCATTACATTCATTATTCATTCTTCAGTGTTCGTATCATCTATATGCCGATGACTTGCAGCTATACTGCCAAACGAGCGTGGATAACATTTCCTCAGCAATTGCCAGAATTAATAGGGATTTGGATATCGTAAAGGGTTGGTGTGACGAGTTTGGATGGATGGTTAATCCTACCAAGTGTCAATCGTGGGTAGTCAGCGTATGATAGGCCGGGTAGACGTCAAATCTCTCCCTTCAATATCTTACAATGGTTCTATTGTACCTCCATCCTCTGTTGTCAAAGACCTTGAATTATTTATAGACTCTACTCTCAATTGAAGGACTCAAGTTGCCAAAATAAGTCAGCGAGTCACCAACAGCTTGCGTGCTCTTAATCGACTACGACACTTCCTACCGATTAAAACTAAAATAACGCTTGTTCAGACTTTAATTTTTCCTGTAATTGACTATGGTGATGTGTGTTATTTTTACCTGAATGGAGATCTTCTTAATAAACTAGATCGTTTTCTTAAAATGCGTACCGCAGTGCTGGTTAGGGCGTCCCCCGGAGGCGACGCGTACCGACCCGCCCCCGTTGGTACGAACATCGGCAGATGCGGCGATGGGGGCCGCCACCCATCACGCCTTGTCCAGTCAGGCGAGTCGAGGAGAGCAGAGTGCCGGGTGGGCACGTGGAATGTAAGAGGATGTGTGGAAGGTAAGTTGCACGAGCTGATAACCGTCATGGCGGACAAACAGCTAGACGTGCTCTGTGTAACAGAGACCAAGCGAAGGGGCAGCGACGCCTGCGATCTTCCTGGTGGCGGGATGGCTCTGTGGTCTGGTGTACCACAGAGCGATCGAGCTAGCATGGGGGTAGGAATGCTGTTGTCCTCTCGCTTGGCCTCAGGTGTGAAGGATTACGGCAAGTATGATCCCAGACTTCTTTGGGTCCGTATAAAACTAGGTGTCACCAAGGTATTCATGGTTGTAGCATATGCTACTGTGGAATCCTCGGTGGCATCAGACCTAGAGAAGTTTTGGGATAATGATAGGGAAGTTCTGGATATGGCAGAAACCAGTGAACGTGTGATTGTATGCGGAGATTTGAACGGATGGGTGGGGACCAAACGTCCCGACTATGAGGGCGTACTTGGTCCATTTAGGTAGTGGCGCTACAGTTACCGCCGAGCCCGGCATATCCCATCTCTCTCCTAAGAGGTGGGCAAGCGTAAAGGCATTCTACCAGGCAAAAAAAAAAAACTTTTCGGTAGCCACCACCTCAGCCAGAAGGCACGTGTGGCAATACATAACGCAGTGCTTGTCCCAACATTACTGTATGGAAGCGAGAGTTGGGTATGCAGAAAAGAGTACGAAAGTAAAATTAATGCGGTCGAAATGCGATCTCTACGGAAAATCTGTGGAGTTAGGCTGACCGATCGCATTCGTAACGACGACGTAAGAGAGCGAGTAGGTATGAAAGAGAGTATTGGTGTAAAGATGCGAAAGGGAATGCTCCGATGGTTCGGACATGTGGAAAGAATGCCGAACGAACGTCTGGTTAAGAAGATATACAATGCGAAAGTGAAAGGATGTAGGTACCGGGGGAGACCGAGACTAACCTACCTAGACCAGATCGGTCATGTACTGAAGGAAGGTGGAGTCAAGAGTCTCCGAAACCGGCGTGCGTGTATGAAGAGAATTATGAATGTTGAAGAAGCGAGTGAAGTATGCAAAGATAGAGTTCTCTGGCACTCTGTTCTCTCTGCCTACCCTGCAAGGGACATGGCGTGATGGTATGTATGTATGTATGTTTTCTTAATAACTGCATTTGATTCATATATAATCTTCGCAAGTATGACCATGTTTCTACCTATCGTTCTCAACTAAACTTTCTAACTATTAGTCAACGCGGTAGTCTGCGGGCCTTCAATCACCTATACTCTATCTTCAAGTCTTCTAATAGTCCTGACTACTTATCTTGCTTCTATTATAATAAAAAAAAAAGGATAAAATAGGAACATGATCAACCACTTTTTATTTTACTGCAAATTTCGTAAATAACGAGAATAAGGGAGTATACAAATAATATTGTTGCATAAGAAGTAATAATCAAAGTTAAACCCTTTATCAACTGCTCTGATCAACATGGAGTGAATCAATTTCCTTCTTACTGTGAGGATCGGAGTTCAATAATAGGATGTATTTCAACTCCAAATGTTTTCTTTGGAAAAAGATCGATTTCAAAAGAAATACTGTTAACCCATATTACAGCAAATCTAGAAGATGCATTTGCTAATCTTTGTATATCATCACCATTACACGTATTACCCGTCCTTTGAAATAGGAGGGATTTCATAGAATAAGAATAATCAGAATAATTTGAATTAGCATTTGCATTATTTGCATAGCATATATGATAAGTGTAGGAAATTATATTACTGCTATGTAACCACAGGGAGACCATTTAATATCTATGTTAAAAAAAACACAATTTACATAGAAAAATATCAGGCTAATACTCGGTCATGCAGATGTGTTTTAGATATGAAATCGGTCAGTGATTCCACGTTATGCTATTTTTTATTTTTCCATCCGCCCATTGAACCATCGATGTCCGCTGCTAGAAATAATCCTCTTCAAGCGGGATAATAAAAGCGTTACGCTTGACTGGCAATAAGGTGAATTGGTGTTCGCTTTTATTACTCTGCTTTTTGTTCCATGTAGTGACGGAGTAAGAATACTATTCACCACCCCATATCTTTCCCGTGGGTGATCGTACGAGACGACTAAGGGATATAAAACGCATACTATTATAGTCTTTGCGAGAGAAGAAAAGCTCAAAACAAAACCCTATACGAACACGTCTGACTAGCGCAGTATAGTAGGTTAATTTCCCTCCCATTATGGAGGAGGTCCGAGCCCAACAGTGTCAATTATGGGCTGTGATGATGATGATTTCTTTTTGTGACTTAGTTGTTAGCCTCAGATGGATATGACAACTTTACCCGGACTCTGGGTGAGTGCTGAGGGCTCTCAACCCGAGTGATGATGATGATCACTGTGCTCTTATTTACTGGATGGATTGGGCAAGGTGTGGACTACATCATATCCTGCCCCGTAAAACGGCTGATATTATAAATCAAAATTCCATTCTTAAAATAATTTAACTAGAATTTTATTTATTCTTATATATGGATTGCGTAGTTCTGAGGTTATGTTAAGTAAAACGACCAATGAATCACCACATTTCCAAGTATTGCCTGTTTGTATACATATGTCTAGCTAACTTTAAACAATAATACTACAAACACAATTCGTATAGTATTCTCGTAGGCGTTGTATCTGTGTCTAGCGTACTGTGTCACGAGGAAAGGCATTCGTCTATTTGCACAATGAGATCAAGACACACCGAACGCTTTGCGTGGTTGAAATATCTACAAATATATTTACATCTCATCGCTATGGAGTTCGATACAAGAATTAGTATCAGATATATCCGCTATTAATTTGCAATACTCAATATTGGGTATAAGAAAAGCATTTCAACCCGTTGGAATGTTTATATTTTATTGCTCTTCATAAACGAGCACACCTAATGGTAAGTGTTACTGCCTAAGTGTGATGCCCTTGGACCTTTGCAATACCAGGAGTACACTTAGAATGCTGCCTATTAATAAAATCCCCAAACCCACCCAGAAAGTTAGGGTTCCGGCTCTCTCACTCACCAAACGAAGCATAGCAACACATTGGCACTGCACAGACATCGCCGTTGATTTTCTGTGAGAGTATGGTACTACTACGGGGGACTGGCTCACGGCCGTAGACAGAAAACTGTCAAGAGTGTATCTATTGTCTATGTCTACCATCGGTAATACGACTATACGCGCTCCGCCTCCTTTCGCGAGACTACTGCCTCGTAGAAGGCTGCGACCGCGTTCCAGTTCCTAACGCTGTCGAGCATCGCCCTGGCGATGGTTGGCAGCATCAAGTCGGCACCGATGATTGCAACGACTTCACGGCGCTGCTCTGCCTAAGCGGTACAAGCCTCGAGCGTATTCTGCGCCGTATCTTCGTCGCAATCGCAGTGGTGGCAGGACGGTGTACTCTCCCTCCTGACGACCGTGTACAGGTATTTGGCGAAGCATCCATGCCCCGTCAAAACCTGCACCAGTCGGAAGGAGAGCACCCCGTGCCGCCTTTCCAAGCACTGCATCAGCACTGGCTGGAAGGCCTCCACGGTCCGCACACCGAACCGAGGCCTCTCCAACCAGACTGCCCAACGAGCAATGACATCTCGGCGGGCGTCGACGCGCCAGGCAGTGAGCTCCCTCAGTGAGACCACACCGCCCTCCGCTCGCAACCCCGACACCCACCGATACAAATTGGCAAGCATTTCCGCCTTCAGGTCCCACGGGGGAGTCCCGGCCAACAGGCACACTGCCTCCGTCGCCACCGTGCGGTACCCGCGTAAACGAATTAAAACCCTATGGCGTCGTCTTATCAGTGCAGTACAGCTTATTATTTTTTCTTCCACAGTGTAAAAACGCCATGCCTCATAAGGCTGTATAAATAATTAAAACCTTTTACTTCTTGTAAACACATTATTATAGTTACAATTCAATAGGTTAAATTAAATCAATAAAAAATAGGAAAGATACCATTGTTCCTTAGCCTTCATCTTTCATGGGGGGGTTTTTTGCATGGACAATATATCATCATTCTCTTGTTCTCATCCGAATTACATGATGAGGTTGACGCAAGATGTACCATTATACAAATTGTAGATATATAATAGTTTTATAACCAGCCGCCTGTCTATCGTCAACCCTCCTTGGGAATGTCATTGTTGAACAAACGGCATCAGATGGAATTGGCCCAGGTCGATGTAAAGCTCTTAGTCGTCTTTTACGACATCCACGAGCAAAGTAACGGTTGGTAGTATTCGTAGCCCCTAGTAAATACGTCTTTATTATATATATTTTCCTTCAATTATATATTTTTCTTAAGTATATATATATATTAATATATTTCTTAAGTATATGTATATAAATTACGCGTCACGTTGTTTGTCCGCGATGGACTCCTAAAGTACTTAACCGATTTTAATCAAATTTGCATGTGTAGTTTGATCCAATTTAAAAAAATAGGATAGCTTCCATTTCAATTTATACCTACTCGCAATATTATTTTATTGCAAATTATTTGTCTATTATTTGACAGTCACAATTATCTGTTATCTCCAAACGATTCTAACAGGTGGCGGTATCTGTTGACTGGATTGAGTAAGTATTTAATAGATGGCGCTATGTTAAACGTACCAACGTTTCATATAAGTTACAATTTATTAGCATAACCACCACATGTTACTGAGGCTACCTTAGCCACAGCAACGCGTGGCCGTGTCCGCTAGTTAATATATAATTATCTATAGATTATTATATCTATAGATAGTATTTCATACTCAAGTAAACATCATTTATTTTTATCATCTTTTATTTTCATCATCATCAACATTTATTTTTATATTTTATTTTTTAATTATATCTCCTTTTCAACGTAAAGTTCATTTTTATATTACATTTTCCTTGTGACTAAAATTGTTGAATGTAATAAAAGTCAAAGAAATCCCTTTTGTATTCTTCTTACTTTTAAGAAGTGAAAAGTGCAATACGAACATCGCGAACTGCAATATTTTAAAATGTTTCGTACAAAACCAATTTAAAAGTATTATATATGCACTTTGCAAAAGCTTTCCATTACCTCTAGTATATTAATATTGAAAAAGAAATGTAAGCTTAAGTTTTACAAGGACAATTTTCTGATTTCGAACTCATTATAACAAATTCAATAATAAAAGCATTGATAATCATCATCATCATCATTCGCCTGCTCTTATCCCTATTTCTTGTGGTTGATGCAATATGTACTCGTATAAATTACAAAAGTTATTATTGGCAATAATTTTATGACTGGTCGCCTGCCTGACTTCAACCTTCCTTGAGAATGTAATTGTTGACCAACGGGAGTAGGTGGAGTTAGCCTAGATCTATATAAAACTTAGTCATTTTTTACAACATGCACGAGCAAATTAAGGGTTGGTAATATTCGTAGCCGCTTCAATACAGCACTATTTGACTAGGATAGTGTAGTAGACTAATTTCCCTCATCTAAAAGAGACCCAGAACTTAAAATATTACGTAATTATAATCCAGCGACAAAGTATGTTCAAAAATATTGATAAAATCGATAGTATCCATTGCCACCAAATTGCGTATTTAATTGTAAGTTTTAAAACTGTATTTTTTTTAATAAAAATATTATTTTTTAGATATAAATTTATTTTTCGTCATTAAATTGCCTAATATTCTTTAAAATAACCTATCGAATGTTTAAAATAAGAGGTTAATTCAATCATGGCGGATAAATCTGTAACTACAAACATATAACTTTGAGTTCCTCGTTTGTTCAACCTCGTTCTACCCTTTAAGTACATTATATCAAACGAAAAACAATGACTGAATGTCCGCTTGCAATCGATCTGATTTGAGTTGCGGTAATAAAGTTATTTTCGCATTGCATTTGGGCGAAAATGTGTTGTTTGTGTGTAAGGACGTCCGGGTCGAGAACCGCTCTGTTTTGTATGAGCGCGTTATTATTGAAGTATTTGCTAATTATCCAACGCCCATGTAAATTAAATATTGGGTAGGTGAATTTGAACTAAATGTTGATTTTTAAATCAGGTTTTTTTTTAAAGATCACTTATTTTTTAGCAGAATTTTATAATGTACCATTGACGACAACAATACTTAACGCACTCAAATAGCGATAAGAAGTTAAAATACGGCAGAATTTTAGTTGCATGCCGTCTCTTTCACATTCTTAAGCTATTTGGATGGGGTGTGATCAAACCGTAACTGATCGCTCAATTAAGAAAAATAGGAGCCTATATATTGCATAGGTTTTCAGAACATGAGTTGCCGTAGCCCTATTTTTAGATTAAACCTGATTCCATACTGAATAATCATTAATGAGCTCAATTTGCTGTGTGGTAGTGGCTATGAATACTACCAACCCTTACTTTGCTCGTGGGTGTCGTAAAAGACGACGTAGAGCCTTATAACGACCTAGACCAACTTCATCTGATGCCGTTTGGTCAACAATTACATTCCCAAAGAGGGTTGACGGCTGGCAGGCGGCCGGTCATAAGCCAATAACTTTTACATTATGTACTATGAAAGAAGAGTACATATTGTATCGATCCCAAGTAATTGGGTTAAGAGTAGGAGAATGATGAGTCCTGAGGATAGAGGTGTTAATGAGAGTACTACTCCATCTGACGATTAAGTTCCACCCATCCATCATCTTATCCTTATCCACATAACATTAACCAAACATATAGACCTATAATGTAATAATTCTACGATCACCACGCTTAGGAGGTGACTGAATTGATGTTTTAAATCTCCTAATACCGTTTATTTTTCTCAAAAATAGTCGGTTTTTACGACACCTCTTACTTGTGAAAGTCTTAAAAGAATGCGTAATGCTTGTAGAATTATTTTTAAAATAATTCTTAGAAGCTATCTTGGTATACAAATACAGTTTAGTATCTGTATTTTAGTATAAAAAGTCATTTATATGAACTTGACCCATTCTACCTGATGCCTTTTGGTCAACAATTACATTCCTAAGGAGGATCGATGTAAAGCAGACGGCCGGTAATGAAACTATTGCTAATTACTTACGAAGAGAGGTGTTTGCAGGGTGGGTCCATGGGGTTGCGCGCCACCTCTTCTGTCGCCCCGGACCGATTTGTCAGGACGCGACCACATCCATGGTCCACCATGCAAAGGGGAAAAAAAAGAAAAGTTGTGGTTTCTGTTCCCATGAATACTTTATGCGATCTACAAATTATTCTACTGAATCTGAGTGTAATTTATGTCCGTAATTATATGCTGTGTGGTGGCGGCTGAGAATACTACCAACCCTTACTTTGCTCGTGGATGTCGTAAAAGACGACTAAGCGCCTTATATCGGCCTGGACCAGCTCAATCTGATGCCGTTTGGTCAACAATTGCATTCCCAAGGGTTGACGTCTGGCAGGCGGCCGATCATAAAGCTATTGCCCGTAACTTTTACGATATATACTATGAAAGAAGAGTAGGTACATATTGTATCGACCCCAAGTAATTGGGATAAGAGTAGGAGAATCATGAATTATATGATTGTAAAGTGCCCCGCAATATTAGAATTATTTTCTCAATGCAAATTCATGTCTTTATAAATGAAGACACTTTATTTGAAACATCTTACAAATTTATCACCGCAACAGATACAGATTTTACCATATGGGAATTGAACCTATAATACACATACATACATATCATCAGGCTATATCCCTTGCAGGGTAGGCAGAGAGAACAGAGTGCCAGAGAACTCTATCCCTGCACACTTCACTCGCTTCCTAAACATTAATAATTCTCTTCATACACGCTCGCCGGTTTCGGAGACTCTTGACCCCACCTTCCTTCAGTACGTGACCAATCTGGTCTCGGTAGATTAGTCTCAGTCTCCCCCAGTACCTACATCCTTCCATTTTCGCATTGTATATCTTCTTAACTAGACGTTCGTTCGGCATTCTTTCCACATGTCCGAACCATCGGAGCATTCCCTTTCGCATCTTTACACCACTACTCTCTTTCATACCTATAATACTTGAGTTTAGTACTTGTTTCATTACGTAATTTTGTTAGTTAGCTTGTATAGAAAATTACATTTCATTAGTCATATGTCACAAGTTATATGTAACAATATTTTCCTTATAATAAATAACAAAAATAAAATAACAAATGTTCAACTATTTATCATTTAGTGTGAAATCTGTTCGTCCGTCCGTCCGGAAGTACGTCATTATCGGACGGATTCCAACGTTGGTCTGTAGCCAAGTTCATGGTTTCTTGTAATATCTAAAAAAAAAGTTGCACTTAATTTTTTTTTTGTGTTGATTCTTAATATATATTGCGTTGGCATATTCGTAAGTAGGATTATTCATTAGTAGGATTATTACCGGAAATGATATACTATTTATCAACTGAAAGCCTTTTTGTTTTCCTTTACATAAGGCATACATTAATTCCTCGGTATGATGCCTGCAAAGATCTTCGATTTATTTTTTATTATAGAGTCTAGTATAATAATGGGAACTATTAAAAGTGTCTGCACAAATGGCGTAGTGGTTAAAATACCAACCTTCCGTGTCAGTGGCATAGGTTCGATTCCCACACAGGACTATACTTTGTGCGATCTACAAAGTGTGGTTCTGAGTCTATGTGTAATTTGTTTGCGTCAATTGTATGTTTGTAAAGTCCCTCTAATTACAAGGATTATTTCCTTAGTGCAAGGTGGTGTAATATAAAAAAAATATATGACAACGTAGTATATATCATAATGGTAGGACCATGCTGTTGCCAGTTTTCTGTATACAGCCGCAGGCCGGTCCGTACGGGGTAGTGCCACACTCTCGCAGAAGATGTAATGGCAATGTGCTATTGCGCTTCCTTAGGTGAGCGAGAGAGCCGGAAGCCCAACTGGGTGGGTTTGGGGTTTATATTTGTAGACAGCGGCCTAGCTATACTCCTGATATAGATAAAGTTCATGAGAGGCACACTTACCATCAGGTGTGCTGCTTGCTCGTTTGCCACCATAAGCAATAAGAAAAAAATATACTTTTCTTCATTTGTACATATTGCAAATAATTATTGACAATAATTTTATGATCAGTCGCCTGCCTGACGTCAACCCGCTTTTAAAATATTTTTGTTTATTCTAGGGCATCAGATAGAGTTGGCCTAGGTAAATGTAAAATTGTCTTTTATGATATCCACGAGCAATGTAAGGGTTGGTAGTATTTGTAGCCACCACACAGTAATAAGCAGTATGATCTATATGAGCTCATATGATGATGATGATGATTATGACAAAAATATACCATTTTTGGAAAAGTTATAGTCTCCAAACAGTCCGCCTGAACAAGAAAGGAAATTGCGTATAGTTTCATCAACTGCTATAATACCTCTTATCGCCCATTGCAACTGGCCATCAATACTGATTTCTTAACCTTGATGTCTCGCGTGACTATGTTTGCTGGAGGTACTAAGTGTTATTATATTGATGGTCTACTGCCTGTCTTCTAACATCGTTCCTAATATTTATAATATCATATATTTTTTTTGAAGTTACATATATTTCTTTTGGCGCGTTAGGGAAAAATGATGTGAGTAATTTTTTACGATGCGCGCGCACACCGTCATGAAAAGCCGACACCCTGAAGTTAGCTATAGTCAACATTTCAGTTTTTTTTATATTTAAATAAAATTTATTTAACTAGACAATGCATTATAATAAAACTTTCAATGTATTAAATACCTTTTTTCTATTGTTAGTGTCGTTTTTTATACAAACGTAGAATAAGGCGAAAGATAAAATTTTTGAAAAGATTTTTATCTTGTTACGCCAATAAAGTATGATTTCTAACGCGTGTACATAAGTACACACACACTTTTTTATATTAGGTCCACGTTGCTGTCAATTTTTTTTTTTTTTTTTTTTTTTTTATTGTCTACGGTGACAAACGAGCAAACAGCACACCTGATGGTAAGTAATGCTGCTGCACATGGACCCAGCAACACCAGGGGTACAGCCAGGCCGCTGCCTACCGTGAAGGAAGAGCTCTTCTTAAACCTCGTTTGAAGAAGGACATGTCATAGCGCTCGGGAAACACAGCAGCAGGTAGTTCATTCCAGATCTTACATGTACGTGGGAGAAATGATCGCTGAAAACGTACGGTCGAGGACCATATCGTTTCCAGGTGAAATGAATGAACCCTGCTACGGTGTCGAGTGGTACGGTGGTAAAATGGTGACGGTGGTACCAAGTCAAACAGTTCCTCAGAGCACTCCCCGTGAAAGAGCCGGTAGAGTACACAGAGTGACCCAAAGTCTCTCCGCCGCTCCAGCGACTCTAGTCTGTCCGTGAGATTGGGATCACCGACGATTCGAACTGCCCGCCTTTGTAGGGAGTCAAGTGGGTCTAGCTGATATTTAGGCGCGCCTGCCCAGAGATGAGAGCAGTACTCCATGTGAGGACGAACTTGTGCTTTATATAGCACAAGACGTTGACTCGGCGTGAAGTACCGCCTGGCCCTGCTCAGCACGCCCAACTTTTTGCTTGCCAATTTGGCTTTGTTCTCCAAATGACTCCCAAACTGGACTTTGTTCGATAGCTCGACGCCGAGGATCCCAATACTCTCGGAGATTTGGAGAGTTACTCCTTGGAACTGAGGCGCTATGATAAAAGGGTCCTTCTTCGCAGTGAACGCGCAAACTTGTGTCTTAGTGGGGTTGAACTGGACTAAATTCCGTTCACCCCATTTTGAGGCCCGCCCTAGAGAGCGCTCGACTTCAGACACAAGTTGAGCCCGTCTTTCCTGTAACATACTCCGAGGGACATTCTGATGCTCGGTGTATCGCTCGTCACCCGTGCTGTCATCCGCATAGCAACGAATACTCTCTATGGAGAGCATGTCATTGATATGCAGAATAAACAACGTCGGGGAGAGCACCGAGCCTTGTGGTACACCAGCATTAATGGGCATGGTCTCGGAGCAGGAGCCATCGACGACTACTTTTATGCTCCGACCATCCAAAAAACTGGTGATCCAATTACAGAGTCCCTCGGGGATTCCATATGATGGTAGCTTCGATAGAAGGGCCCTGTGCCAAACCCTGTCGAACGCCTTCGCGATATCTAGGCTGAACGCTAGCGCCTCACCCTTGCCCTCCAAGGCCTCCGCCCAACGGTGTGTGAGGTACACAAGAAGATCACCAGCCGACCGGCCATGACGAAACCCATATTGGCGGTCACTGATCAGCTGATGATCCTCAAGGTACTGCAGAAGCTGATGGTTGATTATTTTCTCCATTATCTTGGAGAGCAAGGATGTAATCGCAATCGGCCTGTAATTCGACGGGTCCGACCGGTCTCCCTTTTTCGGGATCGGGTGGACATGGGCTATCTTCCACGAAGATGGAACCCTACAAGTATCATAGGAAAGTCGGTATAAGCGTGTGAGGACGGGGGTCAACTCGGGGGCGCACGTTTTCAGGACCACTGCAGGGATGCCATCCGGCCCGCTCGACTTATGTACGTCTATTAGCCGCAGCTCCCGCCTCACCGCTCGCTGCGTAATGCGGATTTTAGGCAGAGAGCTTTCACACCGCGGGATGATAGGTGGTGTGGCGGTTCCAGCGTCCAAAGTTGAGTTACAGGCAAAGAATTGACCTAAAAGATCGGCCTTCTCCTTTGCACTGTGGGCTAGACTGCCATCATTTTTCTGCGGTGGTGGGAGATTGGACTGGCAGAAGTTGCCTTGGGCAGCTTTGGCGAGCGACCAGAATGCACGACTCCCGGCGGGATAGCTCTCCAATCGCTCGCCGATTCTGGCAACATGTTCCGCCTTGGCTCTGGCAATAGCCTTCTTACTAGATCTAGAAGCAGCATTAAATTTTCGCTTCTCCTCCCTGACATTTGGGTCCCAACAGTTTTGGGCCCTATTCCAGGCCTGGTATGCGGACTGCTTTTGCTGTGCAGCCGTCCTGCAGGTTTTATTAAACCAAGGCCGGCTGCGGCCACCGACCGGTATTTTGGTGTTGGGGATGAATAATTCCATCCCCGTAATAACGGTATCGGTAACGCAATCCGCACAAATGCCAGGGTCCCTAGAGGCGAAGCAAAGCTGCTTCCATGGGTAGGATGCGTAGAACTCGCGAAGCCTATCCCAATCTGCTGACTTATATTGCCAGACTCTGCGAGTCCCAGTCGCTTTAGAGCGATTAGGCCTCGCAATAGGGGCTTTGCTACGGACCAAGCAGTGGTCAGATGACCCAAGAGGAGCTTCGACCACTACCCGGTATCCGTGCTGGTGTGTAGTCAGCAGAAGATCCAGTAGAGACGGCTCATGGCTCTCAATGTCTGGAACACGGGTGGGCTGTGTTACCAGTTGTGAGAGACCATAGGCCGAGACCATATTGAAGAGATGCCTACCCAAGAGGTTAGTGGCTCGGGACCCCAACCACTCTTTATGATGAGCATTAAAGTCTCCAAGAACCACCACCTCCGCTGATGGACACTGCTCCAATATTTCGTCAATCCCCCATTGAACGTTCTCGAATAATTGAGTTGACCCTGAATCACTGCCATGGGACCTATAGAGGCACGCGTAGATGCGGGTATACCCTCCATAGTCTACGCGTAACCATAAAATTGACAGGTCACCATGCTCGAGGGCCCTAAGGCGGCGACAACAGATGTCATCCCGGATGAACACGCACACCCCAGCTTTACGGTGGAAGGAGTGTTCCAACTCGTAGCCTGGATAATTCAGGTACGAAATATCATCCGGGGCACTTATCTGCGTCTCCGTTAAAAAGAGCAAGGCAGGCCGCGCCGTCTCGAGGTGTTGGTGGACGGCGTCGAGATTGCTGTGTAAGCCCCTAATGTTACAAAAGTCCACGTCAAATGTGGATAGAGGGACCGCCGTGTAAAACCTTCTCTTTTTGTGTTTCCTTTTCATAGGTTTTGTATAAGAAGAGGAAGGGAGTGTACTTTCATGGAATGGGGTCCGGTGATGCCAAAAAAAAAGGTGCGGGGCATAGTACATGGTTGGAGGGTGGGTTTTGTGAGGAGCTGACACGAAGCACGGAAGGGCCCCCGGTGCCCCCCCGCCCGTAGTCGTCGGGCTCCACTCCGGTTTCCCACTCCGGCACGACGACTCCGCAACGGGATTTTCGCCGGTTGGCGGGACAGCCTCCCAGGGGGGATAGTCCTGGGCTCGGGTCCCCTGCTGACCGGCAGGTGGCCGGCGGTGACCATTCCCACCGGGTCTCCCTGTACCCCATATCAGCCCCTCACGCCCAATGCCCCAACCAAGACCTTACCACCGTAAATTTCAAGCATCACCAGAACCCACCACACGAAAACACACCCGGAAAGTTAGGCTCCGGCTCTCTCGCTCACCGAACGAAGCACAGCGGCAAAAGCCACCATTCATACGTCGATATTCTGCGAGAGTGTGGTACCACCCCGGTCGGGCCTGCCTGCGGCTGTAGATAGAGAACTATCAACAGTGTGGCCCTACCACAATAAAATTACTGCCTGCAAATGGGTAGGCTTATCCGAGCAGAAAATTGACGTCTGAGAATTATCAGTTTGTTATCGTTCAGTTAGCAAGATACCCGGTGGCTCAAACTCCAATTACGGTAGACTAATATTTACTTTTTTTGTAATTACCACCCTGTAATCTAATCTTTGTATTGCAATGACTTTACAAACATATAATTAATAAAAAAGACAAATTACTCCTATTAAAGTGGAAGGATGTAGGTACCGAGGGAGACCGAGACTAACCTACCTAGACAAGATCGGTCATGTACTGAAGGAAGGTGGAGTCAAGAGTCTCCGAAACCGGCGAGCGTGTATGAAGAGAATTATGAATGTTGAGGAAGCGAGTGAAGTATACAGAGATAGAGTTCTCTGGCACTCTGTTCTCTCTGCCTACCCTGCAAGGGATATGACGTGATGATATGTATGTATGTACAAATTACACCCCGAATCAGAACAACAGTTTGTGGTTCACAAAAAGTATTGTCCTGTGTGGGCATCGGACCCACAGCACTGGCACGAAAAGTTGGTATGTTATTCACTACGCCATCTGTGTAATCATTTAGTAATGCTACTGCTATTATAGATCGATCAACGGCAGTGACTATTTATCATCAAGTGAGCTGATCGTTCACCAGCAAAGGTGGTGAAAAAGGAGTACAAAGTATTATCCAATCAAGCCATCACATTTCCTTAGAAACATAGATATTTTTAAACTTATTCGAACATAGAGTAACAAATTTGTTGACCTTGGATTTTTTTATGACACAAATTTTCATTTTACGTACAATTCTAGGAATATCCACGGCAGCAAATTAACGTTTTTTATCACCTGATGATGGATAGGTTCCAGTAGTGAGAGTATAAATTGTTTGATCAACATATCTAGATGGTTGCCAACTATTATTGGAAGAGTGCCCATTTATAAATGAGGAAAATACCTGTACGCAAAATATATATAATAAGAACTATTGCTTTTACGTATTAGATTGTAAGGAAATGGAATTATATGTCAGATCTGCCCTCCTCATCTGATAACTGGTTACGAATACAATCTTTGCTATCTCTTATTTTACTTAACGTAATATAATAAGAATTCAATTCTCCACCTATCTTGTTCCTATATAAAATTTTCTCAAGAGAGAAAACTTGAAATAAAACCCTATATCAACTTGTCTGACCAGTGAGGTAGATATTTTTGTCTCCTATTGTGAAAGAGTCTTGTAATGGATATATATATATATATATATATATATATATAGTGGGTAGAAATATATAACCTGAGATGATATTTTACCGTGAAAGTCGTTTAAAGCCCCCAAAATTTTACTAGGAAAATGGAAACTATCAGATTCTGGACAATGTTTTTTTTAAAAGTCACTACCCTGCACTAATACAATAATCTTTGTATTGCGGGGGACTTTACAAACAAATAAGTAACTTAGACAAAATACACTCAGAGTCATAACAATAACGAACGCACAAGATAATGTCCTGCGCAGGAATCAAACCCACGCCACTGACACAGAAGATCAGTATCTTAACCGTGTAGTGGTATTTGTGCAATCATCATAAAAAAAAGATTAAGTTCCTGTCATTTCCTCATTTAAATTTTACTGTATAAATGGCGTAATAATTAAAATAACGATCTATATTGCCAGTATAGGGAGTTCGATGCCCTTGCAGGAAAATATTTTAAACAATCTACAAATTGTTTTTTATGAGTCTCGGTGTGATTTGTGTCTATCGCTCGAAATAAAAACTTAATTTAGTACTGCAATAGTTAAAAAAAAAATGTTTATTAATTGATGACAGCTCCATCTATTGATTTAGGATAGAATCACAATGAACCTTGACCGAGTGATTAGGTTGTTGAACTTGATACTTGAAACGAATGTGACGTAATGCTGAAAACTGCGCGGGCGAACTACAATGTTTTCGCTAATTAATACGTTGCATTTCTTTTCAAGAATATTTTTTTTCTTTTTTTTATTGCTTATGGTGGCAAACGAGCAAGCAGTACACCTGATGGTACTACTGCCCGTGAACCTTTGCGATACCAAGGGTATAACTAGGCCGCTGTCTACCAATACAAACTCCAAATCCAGCTAATTGGGCTTCCGGGTCTCTCGCTCACCGGACGAAGCGCAATGGCTTACTGCTATCACTCAGATCATCGATCTTCTGTGAGAGTATGGTGACCACACTGTTAACAGAGACTATCAACAGCGTGGTCTAAATAGCGAGTGGGTTCAATTAAACTTACTAATATAGTGCTTCACACCTAAAAAATCAAATATATTTAGTTTTGTCTGTTATCCTTGCATATACTATAATTGTTTTTCATACTACCGACATTGTGTAGCTCATCCCGTTGCTCACTGCAAATAATGAAATCTATAGAATACAAATACACACTACAAATCTCCACTACACTCTACAATCACATTTATAATTAACTAGCTTCTGCCCGCGGCTTCGCCCACGTAAAATGTTACAGTCATAAGTTTTTCATCCCCTATTTTTATTTTATCCCTTAAGGTTAATTTTTTTACAAAATTTTAATGTCATATTTATTTATACCTAAAAATAAGTTTCGAACTTCTGGCTTTAAAAATTACGATACTTCCTTACGACTTTTTATCCCCCTTTACAACCCTTTTTTGCATTAAAAAGTAGCCTATGTCCTTTATCAGGCTCTAGAATATCTGTGTACCAAATTTCATTTAGATCGGTTCAGTAGTTTTGCTGTGAAAGAGCGACAGACAGATCGACAGACAGAGTTATTTTCGCATTTATAATATTAGTAAGGATTATTATTGTAATATTTTTTTAAGTTATGTTGAGTGATATACTTGAAATGCAATATATATGATTGTATTGGAGGATACTGTTTTACCGTGATACAGTTTTTAACTAGTACGGAAGATAGTGCGAATCTAATGTAACCATGTGTTTTTGTATCACACAATCTATGCAAATAATGTAAATGTTTATTTTGTTATCGCTAAGGCATGCAAAGTATTGTAATATACAAAATAAATAAATAAATAGATAGAGAGATAGACCAGATCGGTCATGTACTGAAGGAAGGTGGAGTCAAGAGTCTCCGAAACCGGCGAGCGTGTATGAAGAGAATTATGAATGTTGAGGAAGCGAGTGAAGTATGCAAAGATAGAGTTCACTGGCACTCTGTTCTTTCTGTCTACCCTGCAAGGGATACGGCGTGATGATATGTATGTATGTAATAAATAAATAAATTGACTGATGGCATAGTGGTTATAATTCCAACCTACCATGACAGGTGTAGCGGGTTCAATTCTCACGCAGGATAATAATTTATGCGTCACCACAAATTATCCACACAGTCACAAAAAATCCACAAATTGTTGTATATTTGTAAATTCACCTGCAATATAAGAATTATTTCTTATGTGCAGACTGTTGTGTTTTAATCCTACTTTATGACCCCCAGGGCAAGAGGGTTCGGGGACTAGTCCGGTCACCCGAAGTGAGGCCACCGCGTAAGGACGATGCCCCGATGGCGAAAGCTGTCGGGGCATCGACTCGAGAGGAACCCGTGAAGACAATGATCGGGTGCCGGTGGCCCGCTCGCACGGCGAAGAGAGGTGCTCGTAGGGTGGGTCTATGAGGTTGCGCGCCGCCTCTTCCGTCGCCCCGTACCGTTTTGGCGGGGCGCGACCAACTCCATAGTCTACCGCAAAAAAAAGTGGGCAAGAGAATTGGGGTATTTTTTTTTATTCCGTCACTGCATGTTACTCACTTAGTTAAAAATAAAAAATTCCGTATAGTATATATATATGTATATATAATATTAGATATAATAACATGAAATAAGTGAAATCATTCAATGAGCATAATAAGTAAAGCATTTTATGTCAATTCACATCGAGGCCTAGACAGGAGTTTTATCGTAATTACAATGAAATTATTCTTAAGCAACTGATACAGTCACATACACTAGTCTTATATCATATTATTTACTACTTATTTTTATTAAAAATAAATAACTTTGTTATACATGTCTCACTGTTGAGCTTAAACCTCCTTCACTAGGAGGGAAATCGTCCTACTATAACTTACTGGTCTGACATGTTAGTATAGGGTTTTACTTTGAAATTTCTTTCACTCAGGAATGTTGAATCCATCTCGATAATGCCAATTCCAATTCTTATTTTTCTTTTTCTGAAGGTGATGAATTCATCCATCAGGAAGCAATACAATATTGTATAAAAAAACTATAAAACATGAACGTGTATTTAAAATTAATTGTTTATATAAATATATATTAATTGTTTATATAAATATTTTTTATATAAATCTCAAAAGATATAGTGACATATGAAAAAACATCTAAATAAAAATTTATTCATCATCATTATCATTACAGCCTACAAATGTCCCACTGTTAGGCTCGGGCCTCCTCCATAATGGGAGGGAATAATTTTACTTTAATTGTGGTAGGACCACGCTGTGGACAGTTCTCTGTCAACAGCCGCGGGCCGGTCCGTCCGGGGTAGTATCACACTCTCGCAGAAGATCGACGTCTGAGTAATGGCAATGCGCTATTGCGCTTCGTTCGATGAGTGACAGAGCCGGAAACCCAACTGGGGTGGGTTCGGGGTTTGTATTGGTAGGCAGCGGCCTAGCTAAACCATTGGCAAAGGTCCATGGGCGGCAGTGACACTTACCATCAGGTGTGCTGTATGCTCGTTTGTCACCATAAGCAATAAAAAAAGGGAAATTAACCTACTATACCGCGCTGGTCAGACGTGTTGGTATAGGGTTTATTTAGAGTTTTCATTCTTTCGCTTAGATGTTATATGCATTTTATATGCCTTAGTCGTCTCTTACGATCATCCACGGGTAAGATAGGGTGTGGTGAATTGCATTCTTACTCCGTCACCACACGGAAAATAAAAACCAAAAAATATATTAATATACATTACAATTTATTAGTAAACAAAAATATATAAGAAAATAAAACTATATAAAAAATCACCAAAACAAAATGTTCTCGTTTTTCGGATTTTCAATTAATATAAAGGACATCAAAAATAAAATATATAAAGTTTATGAGAAAAATGTTGTAATGTGACAAATTATAACGACATTACGTTTGAGATCAATCCCTTTCTGTCAAACCAATTTACTTGTGTTCTTTTACTGAGTCATAATACGTCCTTGTTTTCCAACATCGACCGGATGCGAAATGTAAACTGAATTGTCATTAAAAAGTTGGCATCGCTCAAAATCAGGAAATGCAGTTATATGCTATATTTAATTAAGAATTTATTTATAGTCTACATCTACTTTTTTAACTGATATCCATTGTAAACCTGACAGTCATCATATTAAGATGTTTATAATATATAAAAAAAAGATGGTTCTATATATATGACGGCACTTGCGTTTATCGTA
Source organism: Lymantria monacha (assembly GCA_905163515.2). Lineage (NCBI taxonomy): Eukaryota > Metazoa > Arthropoda > Insecta > Lepidoptera > Erebidae > Lymantria > Lymantria monacha. Next base: position 28,769,940 of record LR991098.1, on the reverse strand, counting down.
CGTGCTAAGCGGAAACATGTTAACAACGTATTCACTGACCGCGCCACCTAGCGCGTCAGCACTAGCATTTGGGACTTTATCCGCATTTTTGTTCCTCATGCCTGACCCATTTTTCTACATATAAATAATATATGGTTTATGACTAGTTATTATAAACAATTTATTAGTTTAAAAAGTGACAAAAATATTAAGCTAGGTACTTACAGTTAAAACATTACTTATTTTTACTGATCGTCGCGCCGCCTACAGGTTGTTTGTACAAATATAGCTGCCATTTTGTCCTGATTGTCAAAAGTTAGACAACTCAGAGTTGTTATTTTTTGTTCCTAGCGTATGTACTTATTGTCAATAATCTATTTTCGGTTATTGATGGTCTTTCTGGAAATTATCTCAATTTTCATTCTTAAGTTTATATTATTGCCATTTCATTAACGGCTGATATGGTTTTTCTTTATATTTCAGGGTAGGTCTCATAGTGAAAAACATCCTATATAATTACATACACACATGTAGATACGTAGGTGTATATGTATATTACTTCAACTTTAGTTCATCGCCTAAGCTCCAGGTAGCAGCACTTTCCATACATGCATATTTTACCATCGAGTTGCCACTCTTTTTCAGTTAATATAATTTTACTCTTTGGCTGGGTACCACCAGATCGGAACGCGGCCACACTGAGAAAGATCCGTTTAATTCACTGTGATATATTTCATTATTCAATTACTTTCCTACATTAAAGAAAGCCGGGACTAGGATGTGTATGATTTGAGACAATAATGAATATAATATAAATTACTGAAATTTAGCATTCAATATGGTAGGTTATTAATAAAAACTTGTTTACGTGTGAAAAATTACTGTCATATATGTGACTCGAGCCCTCATCTATTCGAAATCTATTCCAATTGTCCTACCACTAAGATAAATGTAAGCTGTCTTGTTATATTCAATTTTCTGCTCGTATTATTTTGTTGTCTTTATGGGAGACTTGTGCTATTTCGACAATGATACACATTTTTTTTAATAAATCATCATCACCATCTTGCTTTTATCCCAATTACTTGGGGTCGACACAGTATGCCATCTTTTTACACACCTATAGTCCTATCATACGACATCTCTGCAGTCACTCCCCGTCTATGTATGTCACTTCCTGGCTATCATGCCTCACGCAGTCCATCCATCTCTCATCACTATTATTTAAATTTTATTTTATAATAATTATATATACATATTATCATAAATTAAATATTTAATAATACACATACATACATATCATCACGCCATATCCCTTGCAGGGTAGGCAGAGAGAACAGAGTACCAGAGAACTCTATCCTTGCATACTTCACTCGCTTCCTCAACATTCATAATTCTCTTCATACACGCTTGACTCCACCTTCCTTCAGTACATGACCGATCTGGTCTAGGTAGGTTAGTCTCGGTCTCCCCCGGTACCTACATCCTTTCACTTTCGCATTGTATATCTTCTTACCCAGACGTTCGTTCGGCATTCTTTCCATATTTAATAATTACTGTTCATAAACAATATATTTTTTTTATATATAGAATCATTTTCTTTTCGTACTGGCAATGAATTTGTGTTAAAATATGTGTGTGTATCGGTCAAACTTTTAATAACTGATACTGTAACGGGTGGATATAAATTTCTGTAATAACGATAACTTTTTGAACGTAAAACACCTTAGTCCTCTCGTGACCATGATCACTATAAAGTATTCGAAACATCGGGAAATTAAAAATCAAATGCAAACGTGATAGAATCCGTAAAAGTAGCTTTCCCTCACTGGCGCAACTTTTAAACTTATTCTAATATTTTTTTAATGAATCATCATCATTCTCTTACTCTTATCCCAGTTGCTTGGGGTCGATACAGTATGTATTTTTCTTATATAATACATATTGTAAAAGTTATTGGCAATAGTTTTATGACCGGCCGCCTGCTAGACGTCAACCGTCCTTGAGAATGTCATTGTTGACTAAACGCCAACAGATGGAGTTGGCCCAAGTCGTTACAAGGCTCTTAGTCGTCTTCTACGACATCCACGAGTAAAGTAAGGGTTGGTAGTATTCGTAGCCGCTACCACACAGCTTTTTTTTTAATGAATATAATAGTTAATTCTAACACTTTTGCGCTCACCTATATCTAAGTTCCCCTGACAGAATATATAAATTAGGCATAATGACAGTCATCAAACTCCTCTCGTTTGCATCATTCGACAATCGTATTATACATACAATTTGTAAGTAACCACTTTGTGTTAGTTAAATGACGAAATAAATTGTACTTAACGGTTTTTTTTTCTGTGATTGATATTGTGTACAAAATGTACAATTTCATGTCATTATAACGTATTTATTTTTATATTTGTATTATATTAATGACGTCTCCATTCATTTTGGATGATACTTGTATTATCTATGTTTTGTTTAGTGCAGATAATATAAATTTCAGAGGTGACGCAGTAGGCATCTACCTATTTTCACTGACAATTCATCAAATTACTGAAATTTTGCATTTAATATGCTTAATTAGATTTCTAGAGATAGAAAGATTTTCAATAGGTGTGGGTTTGAATCCCACTTGTGACATCATTTTTCGTTTCGTAATCTGGTTTTTCTGATAATTGATTTTTTTTAAAGTTTTTTTTTACTTTTTTTTTGTTACGGCTATGGTATAGTCACACCCTGCCCAATCCGTCCAGGGAGATGGAGTAGACGGCGAAAAGGCAACACCCTGCTCTAAGGAAATAATTCTTGTATTATAGGCGACTTTATAAGTATATAATTAACGAACACAAATCACATCCAGATTTTTGAACAATTTGTGGATCGTAGATAATATTGTGCTAGAAATTTAATAATAATGTTTAAACTTACTTAGGTGTTTCTTAAACTTAAATTTTTGTTGTTGAAAACAAGGATAAGTACCTAAAGTACTTTCTTGAGAAAGTGTTGTGTGGTAGCGGCTAATAATACTACTACTACTAGTCCTTACTTTGCTCGAGAGAAAGCTTTATATCGACCTGGGCCAACACTTGATGCTATTTGGTCAAAAATTACATTCCCAAGGATTGTTGACGACAGAAAGGCGGCCGGTCATGAAACTATTGCCAATAACTTTTGCAATATATATGAGTATATATTGCATCGACCACAAGCAATTAGGATGGGAATTTCATTCACCTGGAATGATGATTTTTATCCGAAAAACGAATCCTTAATCAGCAGTTACATGCATATATTTTAAAATACAAACAGATATATTTTTTATACAAAAAATGTAGCGAATAAAAACATAATTTATATTTAAAGTAAACAGTTTATGTGAAAAGTAAACAAGGTAACATTGAAAGCTGTCTAATTCAGGTGAATCGATATTCGACTTTCCGTATAACCGTATACTGTAAAGACACACGAAATAAAGGAAGGGTAAATATTTGCGAAGAAACAATATTATTTTTCTTTCGCAACGGCATCGGAGTCCACCCAATTTGTAGTCGATATGGGTCCGATCGTCATAGATTAAAATAATAATATTTGCAGAGGTGACAGTTTAATGCCAACCATTTCTACCTATTATATATATAATATACAGTGCGATGTATTTTGTATTTGTAATTTATTATTGAAAAAAAATATATAACGCTTTCATTGTGGCCAAAGTATTATCGTAAAAATAATTAAAATGATACAAACCATGGATACCTATTTTTGTCATTAGGTTATAAGTAACTTTTTTTTATTACTTATGGTGGCAAATGAGCTAGCAGCACACCTGGTGGTAAGTGTCACTGCCGCCCATGGACCTTTGCAATACCAAGGTATAGCTTAGGCTACTGCCTACCAATTAAATCCCCAAACCCACCCAGTTGGGCTTCCGGCTCTCTCGCTCACCGAACGAAGCGCAATAGCCATTACTCAGACGTCGATCTTCTGCGAGAGTGTGGTACTACCCCGGACGGACCGGCCCACGGCTGTAGACAGAAAATTGTCAACAGCGTGGTCCTACCGCTATTAAAACCCAACTAACGCTGCATAGATGGCGTAGTGGTTAAGACACCCACCGAGCTAATGTCGTGTGTTTAATTCCAAATTAAGATAATAATTTGTGTGATCCACTATTTGTTGTTCTGAGTCTAGATGTAATTTGTATCCGTTAAATTGAATATTTGTGAAGTACTCACAACACAAGGATTATTTCCATAGGGCCGGGAGTTGTTTTAAAAAAAAAAAGAAACGTTGACATTTCTTTAGTACCAGTATGTGACATACTGTACAAAAATACAGTGTAATAATATATATTAAAGAAAAACTATAAGGAAAAAATATGTAATGCAACTGCCAATGACGTTATTAAAATTAGTAGGTAATAAAAAAAAATACATACATACATATCATCACGCCATATCCCTTGCAGGGTAGGCAGAGAGAAGAGACTGCCAGAGAACTCTATCTTTGCATACTTCACTCGCTTCCTCAACATTCATAATTCTCTTCATACACGCTCGGCGGTTTCGGAGACTCTTGACTCCACCTTCCTTCAGTACATGACCGATCTGGTCTAGGTAGGTTAGTCTCGGTCTCCCTCGGTACCTACATCCTTCCACTTTCACATTGTATATCTTCTTAACCAGACGTTCATTCGGCATTCTTTCCACATGTCCGAACCATCGGAGCATTCCCTTTCGCATCTTTACACCAATACTCTCTTTCATACCTACTCGCTCTCTTACGTCGTCGTTACGAATGCGGTCGGTCAGCAAAAAAAAATAAGTTTATTGAAAAGTACAAAAGGACCTACATTCAGTTAACTATTGACAAAGATAGTTAAATACCAAATAGTTTTCCAGCTTCTTTTTAAAGCTGTGCCACTACTAATATAAGTGATCAAACAAATAAGCACGAAATATTCTCACAATTATCGGAATGTGTCCTGTCAACGATCCTAATATATTATTTTTCATATATTTTTTTTAATGCTTATGATACCAAAATGAGCAAGCAGCACACCTGATGGTGAGTGTTATCGCTTATGGACCTTTTCAATAGTAGGGGGATAGCTAGGCGGCTGCCTACCAACCAAAACATACCCGAGTTAGGCTACCAGCTCTCTCGTTCACCAAACGAAGCGCAACAGCACATCAGCTCTGCTCATACGTCGATTTTCTGCGAAAATGTGGATCGGCTCGCAGTTGTAGATACATGATGTAAACTTATATCGAAGATATATAAGAAAAGTAGTGATAGGACACCACTTTTTTTCTTATATATCGTCGATATAAGTTTGTTACAGATTTTTTATGGAAAATTTTGGCATGAATACTAATTCCTTTATGCCAAGTCTTCATTCATAAATTATCACTTCATTTCATGTCATTGTCCGTCAGTAAATTAAATCATCACCTTCAATAATGCCATGACCACATAGCTAATGATACATTTTAAGAATTTTGGTAGAAAACTTTCCATCCATCCGTCCATTTCTTGCTCATTAACGTCCAATATTGGACATAGGCCTCCCCATGAGAATGCCACTCCAAACGTACTACCTAGATCCAACGGTTTTCTGTGACCTTCTTAATGTCGTCAGTCCACCTGGTCGTCCCACGTTACGGTGTCTGACTCATGGTCGCCACACGGGAACCATTATTGCCCAACGTGTTAATTCTTTAGGCTATGTCAGCTAAACCCGTTTTTCTTAGGATTGCGTTTTGTGGATTGTGTATTTCGGATTTTATTACATAGAAAAATACTAAGTATAGCTCTCTCTATGGCACGCTGAGTGACTTTGAACCTTTTTATGAGGCCAACATTTAAAAACCACGTTTATCTCTACTGAAAACTTTTATATCTAATATTTTATTATAGATAATTAGTATTATAAAGTTAAAATGTTAGATTATAAACAATTATTAAAACCACTTCTTTAAAGCGCAAAAAAATTATGTAAATATGTATTATTAACCACTGACGTCAAGTCACTCTGCTCCGGTGGTTGGCCCAACGACGAAGGCGACGTCACGGGTGGGTTACGGGTGCGCGTGCTTACGCCCCTCTGTCACCCCGGACGGAGTGGTTCGAGGAGTGTGCCGACCGTAACCCACCCCCAAAAAAAAAAAAAAAAAAAAAATGTATTATTAACCTACTGTCAGTCATTTAAAACTGAAAGATAAATATACAAAGGAATTATGAATAAAATGGCTGAAATAAATTAATGTATTAATATTTACAAACAAAAATTTTAATTAGATATTATAGCTAGACGAAGCGTTTGGTCACGCTTTTTTATATGAATCATAAGCTAATTGTGTGCTAATTTTAATTAATTATTTTGAGAGTCCATATGATTTTGTTATGCAAACACGCGAAATCAGATGACTAGGCGTTATCAATACTGCACAATAAAAGTAGGGATTCATTGAATAGCCCTGATGAAGATATTTAATGATTTTGATGGTGTTGTTAGAACTTTTTGTTTTTTGCTTTTCTCAGACTATAAGCGTCTCTCTACTGGGATCCAGCCCTCTCAATAATAGTATTAGCTTATTATAAAATACTAGCCAAATAATTTAATAAGCATTTTGAGTTTGCCTTTTCCTCCAGAAGATGTTTTTTGTATATGTTTTCCTATCGTTTATTTCAATACCCAAAAAAGCAAAGAGATGTTATATTCTTAGCGTGGTGTAAGTAGGCCAACAATAATGTTTTGAGTTGGGCATTTGTGGGCAAGAATATAATAAATTTTTATTAAAATTATTGCAATTTTTATTTTTCATTTATTACCGCCATAAACTTTTCAAAAATTATTAATTTTTGTTTTGTTTGCTTACTATCTAAAAACCACTAACATTTGTCCAGATCGCAATAACCTTCTGCGTATTCGAAACAACAACAACATAATCAATAATCATATAACAAGGTAGATCAATATATAATCTACCTACTTTCATTGCTTAGATTTCATTATTATGACGATGTAGGTAAGTGTACAAAATTATGAATAGATATCATGTTATGTGTAAGCTACAGACTGTTTAAAAAATATGTGTATATTAACATAATAAGCTAAGCTATATGAATAATCCCACCACACATTCCCACCATTGTAACTCCTGTAAGCCAGGATCCACAATGGTCACTATAAATGACACCAAGGTTTGACCCTCAGGCAGTCCCGGGATATGATTTTAATTGTCTTGGAACCCGCAACAAATTTAATTAGAAAAGGTTAAAGAGGAGGAGTTGGAAAGAGTGATTCCACTTCCCTCCTAGGCAAAGCGGGAGACAGGAAAACAAAATGACTAGTCAGCCAATAATTAAAGAGGTGTACAGCTACGATAAGGGCTGCCGTACGGCACCACGGATACGGAAGAAGCTAAGCTATATAGTGAAAGTATCAAAATGTCCGATCCTTTTGGGGATAAGTACGTAATTGTCAGTAAAATTTGTATAACTAACTAGTAAGATTCATCCGTCTCAGCTGAAAATGATATTCTTTACAATTTTACGATTTCAGTATATACAATATGATTTCAGGATAAAAGAAAAGAGCCATTTGCTGTGGTATATCCGAGGATATATAAGGATATATCCTTAAATAAGGATTTAACGAAGTTTAAGAGTACTTTTTTCACAGTAGGCAGCGCTTTGACTATGACCTTTGTAATGCTGTCATCTACATACATACATATCATCACGCCATATCCCTTGCAGGGTAGGCAGAGAGAACAGAGTGCCAAAGAACTCTATCCTTGCATACTTCACTCGCTTCCTCAACATTCATAATTCTCTTCATACACACTCGCCGGTTTCGGAGACTCTTGATTCCACCTTCCTTTAGTACGTAACCAATCTGATCTAGGTAGGTGAGTCTCGGTCTCTCCCGGTATCTACATCCTTGCATGCTGTCGTCTATAAATTAAATTTTGTCAGTCAGTTACCATCAGGTTTTTGCTTGCTTATTTGTCATTAAAAACAAATAAAGAATATATTTAACAGATTTTAGGATAGTTATAAATATTAAATCAATATCCTATGACGTATCTATTGACATTTATAATCTATGCCAATTTGTCAACAAGTCGAGTCACGTATAGCCGCCGACCGACCACCGTAAGCTCAGTTAGAACGATGCATAAAAACTAAGCTTTGCTTTGAACTTTGAAATTCAAATGTAAAATGTATACTGATACGCCAATACGTCTGGTTGTGCGTTCTTAAAGCTTTTTTATGACTAACACTATATAATATGCACAATATATTTGCTTTAAGTCATAATAGTTTTTTTTTACTATTGAAGCTGGCAAATGGTCAATTAGTACACCTATTGGTAAGTATTACTTCCGCTCATGAATCTTTGCAATACCAGTGAAGAGAAGAAGAAGAAGAAAGAAAGCCCTTAATTTACCAAGAATGTTGGACTTCCGGCTCTTTTGCCGAACGAAGTGCAACAGTACATTGTCACTGCTGAGACGGTAATTTTCTAAGAAAGTGTGGTACTAACCCGGACAGACCGACCTGCGGCCGTAATCAGAAACCTATTAAAAGTAGGGCTACTATAATTTAATGAATACTGTAATTTATAATCTGTCAACCGAAGACATGAACTCAGTACCAATGGACAGTCCAAATGGTGGTAAAGGGGGACAATAGGGCAGGTAACGAGGCTCAACTTTTACGTCGCTTAAGTACGGATCGAACGGATCCAAATCATAGTCTATCATAGAAAAAAAAATCTTTATGGTAAGCCTGCTGTCACCATCTCAGGACCATACTATACGCATCTGTACTACGCTGGTCAGATGAGCTGATATACTGTTTTCTTTTCGAGTTTTGCTTCTTTTGTATAATTTCTTTTTATTGCTTATGGTGGCAAACGAGCAAGCTGCACACCTGATGGTAAGTGTCACTGCTACCCATGGACTTTTGCAATACTAAGGATATAGCTAGGCCGCTACCAATATAATCCCCAAACCCACTTGGGCTCCCGGCTCTCTCACTCACCTAACGAAGCGCAAAAGCACATCGCCATTACTCAGACGTCGATCTTCTGCTCAGTGTGGTACTATCTCGGTTGGACCGGCCCGCGGCTGTAGACAGAAAACTGTCAAATAGCGTGATCCTACCACTAATTATGTTATATGCACATTGTGTTCCTCAGTCGTTTTTTTACCCACGGGCAATATAGGGGTGAGGATAGTTTTCTTACTTCGCCCTTCTTTTGTTAGTACAAAAGTGGGAATTGTAAAAGACGAGTACAATGGACTATTCATTACAGAACAGGGAGGCGTACTCGCCACGAGGATGTTGATATAGAATGATCTAATACAACCTCTATCATTTTCCTCGTTCAGCCTTTTGTCATCAACCGCTGGAGGTAGGTCTACCTCATATTTCGCTACAAAGTGCGTTCCTGTGCTGCTCCCATCTATCGACTCCCAGCAACCTTCACCAAGTTGATGGATTACCCGATACAATTCCTTTGCTATTTTCTATTGTAAGAATGTTTAGGGTCGATGTAATATGTAATCCTCTTGCATCGTACATATTGCAAAAGTTATTAGCAATAAGGGCAATAGTGTCATAACAGACGGCTTGTCATTTTTTTTTTGCGGCCGCCTATGGTCTGGTCACATCCAGCTAAATCCGTTCGGGGCGACAGATGAAGTGATGCGTGACCCCGTAACCCGCCTCATAAGATGCCTCCCTACATTGTGCGAGTGGACCACCGGTTTCCAGTATCGTCGGTAGACTGCTTGCTTTACGTCAACCCTCCTTACAAATATAATTGTTGACAAAAGGCATCAGGTAGTGTTGGCCCAGGTAGATATTATCTAGCTCTAAATCGTATTTTACGACATCCACGAGCAAAGTAGGGATTGGTATCTAGTATTTGTAGCCGCTACTATACAGCAAGTGATACCAAAGGCAATTGCTTCGTTGGTTAAAAAGGGCAACAGTTCATTAGCGTAAAATGCACCTGATATCGCCCCGCTATGCTGGTGTGCGGATAAACTGTGGATCTATCACCTGAGGATCTTATTACGGTGACGTTCTGGCAATATTGTAATTTGTCTTCAGGGCGTGGAAAGGTGACGGTGCCCGGAAGAGAATCTCTTCAGGCTAGCCATCGAGGTCAAGGAATGGGATATATTCAGACCATAGTCTACCACAAATACAGAAGATAAGATTAACAAATTGGGTCACTGATGACAAATATCTGGTGCCGGTGTCCCACCTCCAGGTATGTGTACTGAAAGTTATGAGATCGCGTACTATTACTACCGTCACCCCGAACAGATTGGATGGGTTGTGACTATATCATAGCCTCAAAAACGAAAGTTTGTTGATTACCCATGGGTATCGTAAAAGATGACTAGGAAATCTAAGAACATATAACATCAGTACAGGAGATAAAAAATATAAATCAAACCCTATGCCAATATCTCTAACCATTATAGTAGGTCAAGTTCTCTACTATCGTGAGTCTCGAACCCAGCATTTGGACCTATATGAGTTGAATCGGTGATGATAATTATACTGCACCTCAAAACATATTTTCCGTTTCATAAAATTACACGTAAACATTTTTCGTAATCCAATAAATCGCAAGTAAGATTGATTTAAATCTCATACTTAACGCAGTCAATGTCACGGCAACTATCCCATATGTAGGACGTGACTAGAATGATGAGAAGGTATCCTCGTCGAGTCGAGTACGTGCAAAATCCACTTAATTCTACACTTTTACGATCTAAAACGTATACAGATCTCGATAGAATTGTAAACGGACTTTGCGAGTTTATTCGTGTTTCTTTGACGGTTTACTTCTTTCTATATATTGCTAAATTTTTATTTACATGTATGCATAATTGCATAGTTCCTTACTATTATAATCTTCTCATATTCGTCCGCTGTGTGTGTGTGGTAGCGGCTACGAATACTACCAACACTTACTTTGCTCGTGGATGTCGTAAAAGACGACTAAGAGCCTTATAATGACCTGCGCCAACTTCATCTGATACCGTTTGATCAACGATTACATTCCAAAGGAGGGTTAATATCTGGCAGGCGGCTGGTAATAAAACTATTGCCAATAAATTTTACAATATGTACTATGAAAAAAGAGTACAAATTGTATCCTCCCCGAGAAATTGGGATAAGAGTATTAGAATTATGATGATGATTCGAGCTTCGTTCAAAATAAGACGGAGATTGACCAACTATATTCTACTCTACTATGTCAGATCATTTAGTATATGAACCCTTCTCACGCATAGATGTTGTATATATGCCTGACTCATCTTTTATGGTACACATGAGCACATTGAAGCAGTGCTATGTAGCAGCGGCTAAGAATACTACCAATACTTACTTTGCTCGTGGATATCCTAAAACGACCAAGAAATTTATATCAATCTGGGCCAAATCCAGGGGTTGCCATTTGGTCAATAATTACTTGCCCAAGGGTTGACGTCAGACAGGCGGAGCGTCATGAAATTATTGCCAGTAACTTTTGCAATATGTAAGAAAACATATTACATCAGCACCAAGTAATTGTGATAAGAGCTGGTGACTTGTATTATTACTCCATTACGACAGTAAAAACGGTAGTTATATATGCAATAACTGATAATTCATTATGATAACCAAGGAACAATATAAATTCAACACTGATTTATATATTGATGCTGAAACCTTGAAATTAAACCCTATATATCTTAATATATATAAATTACGCGTCACGTTGTTTGTCCGCGATGGACTCCTAAAGTACTTAACAGACTTTAATAAAGTTTGCACATCATGTATAGTTTGATCCAACTTAAAAGATAGGATAGCTTTCATCTCAATTTACAGTGGCAATATTATTTTATTGCAAATTATTTGTCTATTATCTGACAGTCACAGTTATCTGTTATCTCCAAACTAGTCTAACAGATGGCGGTATCTGTTGACTGGATTGAGTAAGTATTTAATCGATGGAGCTATGTTAAACATACAAACGTTTCATATAAGCTACAATTTATTAACATAACCACCACGTGTTACTGAGGCTACCTTAGCCACAGCAACGCGTGGCCTTTCGAGTTTTCTTTCTCTTGCATAGATGTTATACGCGTTTTATATCCCTTAATCGCCTCGTACGATCACCCACGGGTAAGATATGGGGTGGTGAATTGTATTTTTACTCTGTCACCATACAGAAAATATATATATTATACTTTTTTTTTTTTTTTGGGATGGGTTATGGTCGGCGCTCTTCTCGCACCACTCCGTCCGGGGCGACAGAGGGGCGTAAGCACGCATACCCGTAACCCACCTACGAACCTCGCCTACGTCGCTGGACCGGCCACTGGAGCAGCGTGAACTTGTCGTCAGTGGCCGGCCCGACGGAATACCCCCTGAGAGGTACCCTCCCCTTGAGCGACGTCCCCCCCCCCCCCAGGGCGGACGTCGGTCCCTCCTCGCGTCGTCAGCCTCTTGGCGGGTGACGGACTAATTCCCCGGTCCAGTCACCCGCGGCCTCGGCTAGGGCGGCATCAGGCGCAGGTAATCGCGCCTACGCCGCCCCAGTCGCCGGCGGCGATTCGCGTCGTCGAGGAGACGCTCCTCGCGCACGCGCTTCGCCGCCTCCTTCCGCGAGACTACTGCCTCGCAGAAGGCTGCGACCGCGTCCCAGTTCCTGACGCTGTCGAGCATCGCCCTGGCGATGGTCGACAGTTCACGGCGCTGCTCTGCCCAAGCGGCACACGCCTCGAGCGTATGCTGCGCCGTATCCTCGTCGCAATCGCAATGGTGGCAGGACGGTGTACTTTCCCTCCTGACGACCGTGTACAGGTATTTGGCGAAGCATCCATGCCCCGTCAAAACCTGCACCAGTCGGAAGGAGAGCACCCCGTGCCGCCGTTCCAACCACTGCATCAGCACCGGCCGGAAGGCCTCCACAGTCCGCACACCGAACCGAGGCCTCTCCAGCCGGATTGCCCAATATATATTATACTTGCCCCTATTATTTTTATAACATTTCGAACTTGACTTATGATAAACAACGGACTGTATTTTAAAAGATATGAACATTTCAGAAATCATGTGTACAGATAGCAGTAAGAAATTAGCTGATGATGATTGCGGATAATGTAATGGAGCAATTATAAATTTTATGCAACAAGCTCTTAAATATAATTACAAAGTAGCGATATGACCTTCCTTTCTTCAATATACATTAATTTGTTATTTTAAATTTAATATAACTAACTTTCGAACCGTGCAATTCTCATAAGGCAATTATATTAAAATTAAGATATTCGCTAATTCTACATCGATGTTTTCTCAAGCGAATCATTTTGAAGTGCATTTTATTCGTTTTTTTTTAGAAACAAACCTTACGTCAAAGTCCGAATTATATTTAATATGTCTTCCTTAAAAAACTCAATATTTGAAGCACCTTATAAAAAATAAAAATGCAACTAATGTCATTTTTTATAAGTCATTCCAGTCGGGGATTGCATCAATAAAAAGTTCTTATAAGACATAAAAGTCGGAATCACTTTCTTGCTTTCGCGTTAAAATCTTTGGCACACTAGTCGGCCGAACAAATGTTTTTAGCCGACATGGCAGGATTCCCAAAAGTTTTCTCGCGGCCTCATATATTTTCATTACAGTACGAAATGAAACAAAAAAAATATATATATACTTTTTGGAGCGTTCCAACGCCCTAATAAATATATCATTGTAATACATAACTGTGATTATCTTTTTAATGGATAAAGGTAAGGTCTACTTTGATAATTTAAATAAGAAACTTGTTCTGTATTTTTTTAAAGGTAAAACAGCGTATTTAGTAATAAATTCTTATATCGCAGAACATTATTGTTGTGTAGAAGCGGCTAAGAATACTACCAATCCTTACTTTGCTCGTGGATGTCGTAAAAGATGACTAAGAGCCTTATAACGACCTGGGCCAACCTCATCTGACGCCGTTTGGTCAACAATTACATTCCCAAGTAGGATTGACGTCTGGCAGGCGGCCGGTCATAAGACTATTGCCAATAACTTTTACAATATGTACTATGAAATAAGAGTACCTACATACGAGTAGAGAAGAGTACGTACGACCCCAAGTAATTGAGATAAAAGTAGGAGAATGGTCATAGGATATTATTCGAACAGACAAATTAACGAATTCAAATTACACCTAAACTTAAAACAATTATTTTTAAATCACGCAACAGTTCGTTCTTTATAGGGATCGAACACAACGTTAATTGATCGCATGTAAACCGCAGATCAGTACTTAAACCACTTCATTAATAATTGCGATCAAATTTAATGTAACTTAAAAGAAATATACTTGTATTCTAGATTTATGAAATATTTGCTTTAATCTAAATTAATATGCGGTTCTATATCATCTCAGCTCATATATGTATATCTCACTGTTGGGCTCAAGCCTTCTCCATAATTGGAGGGCAATTCACTTACTGTACCGGTATACCGCCGGGCGGGCCACCGAAGTCAAAGATCGGGTACCGATGGCCCGCTTGCACGGCGAAGAGAGGAGTTTGCAGGGTGGGTCCATGGGGTTGCGTGCCGCCTCTTCTGTCGCCCTGAACGTTTTTTCGGGGCGCGACCACATCCATGGTTCACCTGGGGGGAAAAAAAAGGGAAGTTACCTATTAGACCCACGAAACAAAACCTTTCGAAAGGAATATTTTCCTTGCTTTATAACATTTTCTACTGAGGTTTCGATTCCATTGACTGTAGCATGATGCTATATATCCTATAGCCTTCCTCATTAATTGATATATTTAATATTAAAAGATTTTTTTCAATTCGAACCAGTAGTTTCTAAGATTAGCGCGTACAACCAAACAAACTTTTCATCTTTATAATTTTAGTATAGATATTTATCGCCTCAGGAGATATATATTTTTAAATGATTAAATAATGAATTTTTTTTGCGTATTCTATCATCAAAAAAAAATTTTTTTTTGCTGTACATATGCTTTGAGTAATGTATTTTATCTTTCACCAATTATAAATTTAAATATTTTGTGTGTATACATTCTGTATTACGAAGATTTACGATGATAACAGTATCAGAAAACCACCTCCTTGTAGGAGACGACTAAGAGATACAAAAGGCATATAACATCTATACAAGAGAAGGAAAACTCGAAATAAAACCCTATACCAACACGTCTGACCAGCGTGGTATAGTAGGTCAACTTCTCGTCCATTATGGAGGAGGCTCGAGCCCAACAGTGGCTCGTATGTCAGCTGAGATGATGATGATTTATTTAAATACTACAAACATTTACACTTTTCTGTCTATTCGTGAAAAGACAATGACCGGCCGCCAGCCTGACCTCAACGCTCCTTGGGAATATAATTATTAATTAGATGGCATCAAATTACTCCAGGTCTATATAAAACTAGCCACCGAAGACGGGGATCGTGTATCAGTGGTGACTCGAAGTACATTTAGGGCGGAGCCGCTACTTCTATCGCTCCGAATGGATTTAGCGGGGCATGACCATTCCATACTCCGCCGCCAACAAAAAGGTCTTTATAAAGCTGTAAGTCGTCTTTTACGATACCACGAGTAAAGGATTTGTAGTATTCGTAGCCAATGACAGCTTGGATAATTTATTAAAAGGTGTAGCAATTAATTTAAAAAAAAGTAGCCTAATATTTTACATGTAAACAATTTTAAAATGTTCTATTTGTAGTAACACCGAATCAGATGCTGAAGCAATTAAATTATAAATTACTTCTTTTTGACAAATAACTTGGCCTGATTTTATATACGAAAATAAGAATTATGTATTTTAAACAAAATGTTTAAAATAAAAATTCACAATTTATTATAAAATAATTTTGGTAGCTGATTGTAATATTTGGCGTGCGGATTTATTTGTGGTTGTATTTTATAAACAACGAGCTGACCAGCTTCATCTCTGTCACACAAGATTGATAAAAAGGTCTAGAGATAGTGCGTTACTAGTTACCTATTAGACCCACGAAACAGAACCTTTCAAAAGGAATATTTTCCCTGTTTTTATAAAATTTTCTACTGAGGTTTCGATTCTATTGACTGTAGCATGATGCTATTTATCCTATAGCCTTCCTCATTAATTAAGATAACAACCAAACAAACTTTTCATCTTTATAATTTTAGTATAGACATTTATCGCCTCAGGACGACATCCTACCCGATGGTTGGTCGAGGATAGGGTACTCCTCAGGGGTATTCCGTCGAGCGGGCCACCGAAGACAAAGATTGGGTACCGGTGGCCCGCTCGTACGGCGAAGAAGAGGTGCTTGCAGGGTGGGTCAATGGGGTTGCGCACCGCCTCTTCACTCACGGTCACCCCGGACCGATTTGGCGGGGTGCGCCGTCCATAGCCCTCCGCAAAAGAAAAAAAAAAAAAGGGGTATTCCGTCGGGCCGACCACTGACGTCAAGTCACTCTGCTCCGGTGGTCGGACCAACGACGAATGCGACGTCACTGGTGGGTTACGGGTGTGCGTGCTTACGCCCCTCTGTCGCCCCGGACGGAGTGGTGCGAGGAGTGCGCCGACCGTAACCCACCCCCCAACAAAAAAACCAAAAAAAAAAAAGGAGATATATATATATATATTGAAATGATTAAATAATGATTTTATCACAGTCTCTATACGTTCAGTTGTTAGTTTCCAGATTCCTCCACGAGAAGTAATCTGCTATATATACAGTGATGAGACTTGTTAGAGATTTTATATCAAGTTTTGCTTTTCTTGCACAGATGTTATATGCAAAGGGATAAGATGTGAAAGGGGATGCTCCGATGGTTCGGACATGTGGAAAGAATGCCGAACGAACGTCTGGTTAAGAAGATAAATATACAATGCGAAATTGGAAGGATGTAGGTACCGGGGGAGACCGAAACTCACCTACCTAGATCAGATTGGTCATGTACTGAAGGAAGGTGGAGTAAAGAGTCTCCGAAACCGGCGAGCGTGTATGAAGAGAATTATGAATGTTGAGGAAGCGAGTGAAGTATGCAAGGATAGAGTTCTCTGGTACTCTGTTCTTTCTGCCTACTCTGCAAGGCGTGATGATATACATGTATGTTATATGCATATTATATCCCTTACTCATCTTTTATGACATCCACGGGTAAGATGTGAACAGTATTCTTTATTATTCTCTATAATAAAAAAAAACCATGTGGAAAGGGTTTTAAAATGCTATGTGTCATCCTCCCTTATTTTCCAATAGAAATCATAAAAGGAATAAGAGATTAACAGGAGACTGGGTAGCTTTACTCGCATGGCGATAATAATAATTATCATCATCATCATCATCACAGCTCATATAATATATGTCATTCATCATTGTTGGGCTCGGGCCTTCTCTGTAATGGGAGGTAAATTAACCTACTATACCGCTTTTGTTTCGAGGTTTCCTTCTCTTGCATCGATGTTATATGCATTTAATATCCCTTAGTCATCTCTAGGTGTGGTCTAGGGTGTGGTGAATTGTATATTTTCTCCGTCGCCACACGGATAGCGATAATAATATATTTTTTTTTTATTATATGGAGAGGTTTATATAAGAAGATATTTGTGTAAGTCATACACGAAGCCAGTCGTATCATCTCTATTATAGTAATTGCCAAAACATTGACCGTAAATGTTTACACATTTAGAGCGTATAAGACAGAATTATCCCAGTATGTCAGTGTCACTGAAAATTGGGTTGAAAGTACAATGTCATATTCGTAGTATGTTCTGATTTGGTGTTACAAGTTATATATAGATGACATTATCATTAGACCTTCGAATATGCGAAGAATTTTATTATTTATTCTTTGCAGACTGTGTATTCGATTCCCATACTGCGATCCACAAAGTGTTGTTTTGAGTCTGGGTGTAATTTGTTTGCTTTAAATTGCATGTTTGTAAAGTCCCCCGCAATACAGCGATTATTTCCTGAGTGCAGGATGATGTCTTATAAAAGAAGATAATAAGAAGAAAATTACCTTATTATCCCTATCTGCGATTATTATGCCTACCAGCGATAACTTTAGAACTTAAACGTGATCTCTTAATATCGCAGAGCCTGTTATTGAAAGAGCTTCAAACCGATATAGGCCGAAGAAATAGGACGATGTAGTGGCTATGGGCTGGCCGATTGGTTACCGTTGGATAGGAAAATAAATTGCATTACATAATACACCTTTTCACCTGGTGTACTGATGACATGATAATTTAGTGACTGAACTACTATTTCGTTAGTCCGACTTTTTTTTGGCCAGCCCATTCCGTCCCAGGCGAAGGAAAGTTGGTCCCACTTCTGGAATAAGAATAGCTAAAAGTAATAAAATTAAAAATATGTTTTTAAGGAAAAAAATATTACATTAATTTATGAACGAACGTCTTTTAGATACGATAAGATAAGACAAGATATTTATTCGCTGAGAATATTAAGATAAGGCAAGATATTTATTCGCTGAGAATATTGAGATAAGATAAGATATTTATTCGCTGAGAATATGTTACAAAGATATACAATTACAAAGTAGAAGTACGACATATTCGCCTTTAAAAGGCATGCGAATTTCTGGGTATTACAATCTGTACATAAAAATAATAACAATAACTTAATTTAAATTTTATATAATAAAAAAATCATTTAGTGTATAGAAGCACTTTTCAATAAGCCAAGTCTTTAGTTTAAATTTAATTTTTTTTATCGGCATTTATCTGATAAATTTTAATTGACATATGATATGTTTTTCTTGACTAAAGAGTGCTTTTGCATAGTTCATATTTATTAGATATAGATCTCTTTAGAAGATGAATATAGTCACAACCGCCTTATTTGGTAGGTTTTCTTTTATTTTTTTGGCGGCGGGCTATGGAGTGCTCACGCACCGCTAATTCGTCCGGGGCGACAGAAGAAGCGGCGCATATACCCGCGCGACCCCATAGACCCGCCCTACAAGTACCTCTAAGTACCTTTCCACGCCGTGCGTGCGGGCCACCGGAACCTCGTCTTTGTCTTCGGTGGCCCGCCCGGCGGTTTACCCTCGCGGGTATCCTCTCGAGTCGACGCCCCGGCAGCTTCCGCCGTCGGAGCGTCATCCTCATGCGGTGACCTCGCTTCGGGGCGACCAGACTAATCCCCGGTCCGGTCACCCGCTGCCTCGGCTTGCTTGGTAGGCTGGTTGGTATTTGCAATTGATTTCAGAAGTTTTTCAGGAAAATGTTGGTGACCTCATTTTTCTCATGTTGAACCCACAGTCGGTATTAACCTCATCCACAAGGCATACTGTACTCATACGAAATCAATATAATTGATAAAAAAAAGTTAAAATATTGAAATTTATAAAATCCAACCCTTATATTTCAACTAGAATTCACAAGTACAATATGACGAATGAATGAAATTTATTTGTCACATATATTCTAGAGAAAATGAAAGAAAAATAGCCTGAAGCATGTTAGCTTATAAAAATAATAAGAAAAAATCATATTATTCTTATATTCTTGATTAATTTGTAGCAAAATGTAATCGTATATGCGTATTTTTAATAATGTTTTCGATGAATATGAAGTAATAATTTTTTTTGAAAGTTTTTGTTGGTTCTGAGGTTAATAATACAGTCTTTCGTCACTATTTTTTGGACTATAGGAGTCGTAAAAATAGACTGAAGTTACCCAGGAAAATGGGTAGCAGTATTACTGGGCAAGAAAACAAATAGAGAAGAGAATGAAAACACAAAATAAAATCCTATAACAACACGTTTGATCAGCGTGGTATAGTAGGTCATTTTCTTTCCCTTTGTGTAAGAAGTCTGAGCCCAACAGTGGGACATACTCGAATGTGGGCTGAGCTAATAATGGTTATTACTGGAAAATACCGATAGCGATTATGGCAATATACACTAAGGATATTTCTATGTTCGACGGCAAACTCTTCAAGTTCGGGAATAGATAGATCATTTTCTATTGTATACTTTATTACCATTTAGTGATAGATAAAAAAGCAGCCCATCTAATGGCAACTGTCGCTCATGTACCTCAACAATATCAGCAAAACAACCAGGTCGTTACTTCCCTTTTTTTTTTTTGCTGAGCTATGGATGTGTCTCGCCCTGCCAAATCAGTCCGGGGTGACGGAAGAGACGGCGCATGACCCCATAGACCCGACATGCAAACTCTTCTTTTCGCTGTGTGAGCGGGCCACCGGTACCCGATATTTGTCTTCGGTGGCCTGGTCGTTAATTACCTGGAGAAAAGACCTCTTCTTAAATCTCGTTTCGAGAAGGACAAGTCGTAGCATTTGGACAACAGCGCAGCAGGGTTTTCATTCTAAAGTCTATACGTACGTGAGAGAAATAAACGCCGAAAAGGTAAAATCAAAGTTATATCTATATGTATGTATAATTTCATACCAATAAAGATATCATATTTTAAAGTAAATTTGTATCGTACATTTTAAATTCAAATCTACGAAACATCTTGGTCAAGATCCATCTTCATTTATTCCGTTCCATAAGAGACTGATCAAAACAAAACGAGTTGGCATATCAAAATTATATATTATGTAAAGAAAATCTTATTTGTTTTGTTGGATTTGAACCAAAATCTATTGGAAATCCTTTTCAGTCGTTGTACCAATACAAGGAGCGTATAAAATACGCGTGACAACCATCATTACGACAGATGTTCCACACGCCATCTATTGAAAAACTTTAACAAATTATTACAATCCAATACTCTAATTTTCAGTTCATCATCATCATCATCTCAGCCCATATATGTCCCACCCAGCCCACTGTTGGGCTCGGGCCTCCTCCATAATGGAAGGGAAATGACCTACTATATCGCGCTGGTATAGGGTTTTGTTTCGAATTTTCCTTTTCTAGCATAGATGCTATATGCGTTTTATATCCCTTAGTCGTCTCTTATGGTCACCCACGGGTAAGATAGGGGGTGGTGAATTGTATTCTTACTCCGTCATCACACGGAAAAGTATGTAATTTCATATAGTTCTTAATAAAGTAAGGATTCATTTCACCGACAAGTAAGGGATATAATATAAATATAATATTTACGAAAGGGAAGGAAATCTCGAAATAATTAAGTATTCAATTTCCTACCTATCATAATGATATGTGATATTTACGCGAATATTAATCATTTAAAATAAAACTATGTATTTTTATTGATTCATCATAAAAAACGCATACAACATCTATGCGAGAGAAGGAAAACTCGAAATAAAATCCTATACCAATACGTTTGACCAGCGTGGTCTAGTAGGTTAATTACCCTTCCATTATGGAGGAGGCCCGAGCCCAACAGTGGGATATATATTGGCTGAGATGATGAAGAAATTACATTAATATCTTAGTCTTTCTAGAGTAAAAAAGGTGATAGAAAGATACTGTCCCAACTCATCACACGCCTGCTATTTCCATTTAGAGCAGATTGCCAACAGCTAGCGTATCCAAATGCAGTTATCTACTAGATGGTTTAGTCTTTTATAATATCAAAGATGCTGGTATATGTAACTTTGGATTCATAATCAGCCTTGTGTAGGGAAATTCGTTCATTGTCTAGGGCCCCCCGGGATTGAGACATTGACTTCGTTGAATTATTTATCTACCTTGTACGCATTTTAATTTGGAATCAACTACTGTTTATTGCGCTAATACTTATAATATGGATACTAATTTGGCTGCTAGCATGCGTAGCCTTGAACGTACAAATGTATGTCTTCGGGATTAAACTGTCACAATGAATTGCGGTCGGTACATGTGGTGAATTTTAAATTATATTAAAGTACGGAACGCTAAGGTTAGGATTTACTTTAGACAATTTTAGTTTAATTAGTTTTTATAATGCACAGTACATGTCAAATATGAATTTTCTTATTATTTTGATTATTTCTTTCTTTCTTTTACTAAATTTTATTACACAAATATCGTTTTTTATTGAAAAAATAAGCTGTGTGGTAGCGCGGCTACGAATACTTTTTTTTGTTCACGCTGTGGAAATGCATTTACCCACTATCCCCCGCCGGTGACAGATGAGGGGGTGTATGGGACTCGCTGGCCGGCTTTTCGACCGAAATACCCACTAACACTACAGCGGTCCCTTCCACACTTTTACGGGGTGCCGGGGAGATCGTCTATTGACAATTATATCCCCGACACCCCAACGCTAGGCCATCTGGCCACGTCCAATCGACCATCAAGGCGGTGTGAGGAGCTGCGCGTAACGGCGCCTCCACTTCCCTGGTCGCCGCCGGCGGAGCGAGTCAGCGGAAGCAGATGCCTCGCGTTCCCGCTCCGCGGCCTCCTTCGAGGAAACGACCACCTTGCAGAAGGAGGCCGTCGACGACCAGCACCTGTCGTCGTCAAGCATCTTAGATATGATGATCAATAACGACAGGTCTATTCCTATGACCACCGACAGGTCATGACGCTAAGGCCCTCAGGCGGGACATACCTCCAGGGTGAACGGCCAAGAATACTACAAACCCTTACTTTGCTTGTGGATGTCGTAAAATTTGACTAAAAGCCTTATAACGACCTGGGCTAACTCCATCTGATGCCGTTTGGTCAACAATTACATTTCCAAGGAGGGTTGACCGTCTGGTAGGCGGCCAGTCATAAAACTATCGCCAATTTTTTTTAAACTTTTACAGTATGTACTATGGAATGTACTATTGTAATGTACATATTGTATCGACTCCAAGTAATTGGATAAAAGTTGGAGAATGATGATGTTGAAAACCAACCTTTTTTACGCTGTGGACATGCATATCCGTACTAGCGTCTGTCAATGACAGACAGGGAAACATGTGGGATTCGTCGGCCACTTGTTTGACTCCACTAAAATCACTGCGGCTCCTAAACCACTTAAATCCAAATTCAAGGCAATGTTTCATCATATTGAATGTTGATATTTTATCCGGAGAAGAGCCTATAATATTTTTTTTTACTTATCCATCCCATCCATCAGCCCGTAAACGTCCACTGTTGGATATAGGCCTCCCCACGAGAATACCATTCATAACGGTCTTGTGCCACCTGCATCTAACAGTTTCCTGCGACCTTCATGATGTCGTCAGTACACCGAATGGGTTGTCGTCCTACGCTGCGTCGTCTGATTCGTGGTCGTCACTCGAGAACCTTTCTTCCCCAGCGGTTGTCTGTTCGTCGAGCGATGTGGCCTGCCCATTGCCACTACAGCGCACTAATTCTTCGGGCTATATCGGTTACACCCGTTCTTCTACAGATACTTATAGATGCTAAAGAATATATATACATACTAAAGAAATAAAGTGTCTCGGCTTGACTCAGGCTGTGGTGTAAACGTACCTTGTCCAATCCATCCATGTCGACGTAAGGGCGGCGTACGAACCCATAACCTACCGCAATCCCTCCTCATCCCCATTGGACTGTCTACAGATAGAAATTTCTTGACCACGATGGTCAACCTGGTGGGTTATCCTTTCAAGTATTGTCCATGATGACGCCCCGGCAACAAACAATAATATTGCCTGGGTAACACCTTCATGCGCTCGTCCTCTCTGCGGGTGGCGATTCCCAGTACATAGGCATCGCTATCAGGCGTGGGTAATCGCGTTTATACTGGTACCATATCAATCCGTTAAGCGATGGTATGGTATTTTATTGCCAGATTTCATTCTCTTAAAGTTATATTATCTGCTTGCATTCCTAAGTCGCCTTTCACATTCATCCGCATGATAAAAAGAGTGATAACCATTCCTGCATTCTTATAATGTAATCACATAGAAAGTGAATCTGATTTCTAATTGTTATGATATCAAAAATAAAAAAAAAACATCTTGAAGTGGCTCAGACTTCACAGTCGCTACCAAGTCCAGCATAATATTTATGAAATACTCTCGAATAATAGTTAAACAACAGGAAAAACCCAAACTATAGAATTATTCACCGAATTGATCGTTGGAATTTTCTTACCATTTTCATCCGAAATCTTATAATAAACAATTATTTAATCAAATAAAAACATTATTAATAATATTTCATGGGAATTATGTAAAATTCTTTAATTCGCTGAATAAAATAGTCGCTGAATAATATTAATATTAAGTTTTATTCTACGAATAATTATTTTTCAATTATAATTTTTAATAAGAATTATATTTAATTTATTGAGTTCAACTAGTGTGACAGGGTTTTTACAGAAAATTTATTAAAACATTATTATAATATACATTGCACTACCTTATAGAACGCCCTTAATAAAGCGCGGTTCTGTGCCGATCGTATCCAACGTCACCCAGTAACCTTTATCCAGTCGTCCATCCACCTGGTACGAGGTGTCTTACTTTCTCGTCATATACTTGATCGCTACTCAAGAACCTTTCTACTTCAGCAGTTTTCATCGAGCAATGTGGATTTCCCACTACCAACATCCCTTCTTCAGCGGATTTTCATATTTCGAATCCTATCTCGCAGAGAAATAGCCCGCTTTGAGAAACTTGGAAATTAGTTATGTAGCCGACATTTAGTGCACAAGTTTCCGTGTCGTTAGTTATAACTGGTAACACACACTGATCTTAGATCATTGCTTTCAGGTACTGAAGTATTTTGAATGAGAAGATCCTCTTTAATATCCTGAAGGCTCTACAGCGGAGTTGGCTTCGTAGGAATTATTACTATATTATATATTAGTAATATGTAGTACATTAGTATTCTAAAAATCCTTTACAGATTTTATTGTGTTTGTAATTAATTTTTACTTGCCCGACGTTTTGAGTTTATGGCTGACATAATTATGAAGGCTTTTTTTTTTTTTATTTTTTTTTTTTGCGGTGGGCTATGGACGTCGCACCCCGCCAAATCGGTCCGGGGTGACGGAAGAGGCGGTGCGCGACCCCATTGACCCACCCTGCAAGCACCTCTTCCTCGCCGTACGAGCGGGCCACCGGTATAATTATGAAGGCTGAAAAATGTTTTAATTTTTTTTTATATATAAAATCCAACATTGACACTTTTTGTGTATATAGAACTAGCAAACCCAGCCCGTTGGTTTGTTTGTAGAAGCTGATATATCGGAACGCTACCTTATGGGGAATTACATTAATAGTAAAAGCATATTAAACCTTCTCCTTGAAAAAAATACATATACATACTAATTTTCATAACGAGCGGTCAAACAGTTTATGAGATTGGTGATGTCATATATATATAAACATCCTCTTTTATAGATATAGATAATGTTTTCTTTTTGTAATGAGATCTTGTGTTCAATAGTAGAACGTAAATAGAAGTGAAAGTTGTTGAAAATGAGAAGATGAAATGAGTTTGTACGTCAATATATTATAGATCAAAATTAGATTTGAATCCGTAACTAGATTGATAAATTTCCCCTGGAAATGTAATCCTCAATTATTCCCTTCCAGCGTTCTTATCGCTTAGGTACTTGCAGAATGAACTACCTGCTGCGGTGTTCGCCGGGTCCTATGACATATCATTTTATAAACAAAGGCGAAGAAGAGCATCTTCTTCACGGAGTACAGTGGCCTGGCTCATTATCAGGTCGATAAAATATGTACTCTTATTTCATAGTTCATATTGTAGAAGTTATTGGCAATAGTTTTATGACCGGCCGCCTGCAACCCTCCCTGGGAATGCAATGGTTGACCATACGACATCAGAAGGAGTTGGTTTAGGTCGTTATAAGGCTTCTTAGTCGTCTTTTACGACATCCACGAGCAAAGTTAGGGTTAATAGTATTCTAAGTCGCTACCACACAGCACTACCGTGGCCTGGCTGTGCATCCAATATTGTTAAGGTTCATAATCCGTAATATAACTTACCATAAGATGTTCTGGTTCCCCGTTTGCCACGACTGGTCATAAAAAATAAATCTGCCTATTTTAAAGGACCTAGAACAAAAAAAAATATGTCTAACTTTCATGTAGTTTATTTTTTATTACTAAGAAGAATCACTGAATATCATGAATTATTCCATAATACTATTATTCTTTTTTCTATTTATACATTTGTGACTGTATTCAAAATACTTATTTCTGAAAGGCTTATATTCTGTGTATATTACTGCAAAGCGTTTTCAAACCGACGATTCTATAAGGGTGTTATTCAATTCATCGTGTCCCATTATTCATTCATCGACATTTCGCATGGCAACCGACGCGAAACCTTACTATGCTTTATTTGCCCCTTCTTTATACCCCTACCAATTATTTGCATACACATCCAATAAAATTTATCTTTATGCCAACATGATAAGGTTGAAATTTAATTTTTACAGTGTTATGTGGTATTTAACGGTGTACTTTCCACCGATAATTGCACTGGATGGCATATCAAGTGTACGTTTTCCCTAGACCTACCAAAAGCAATGTATTTATGGAACTCGGTTCAAGAACATGAATTTTGTGTTAAATAATTAATTATACTAATTTTGCAATTTATTGATTTTATAGTACATGTTTTCCGTGTGGTGATGAAGTAAGAATACAATTCACCATCCCTTATCTTACCCATGAGTGATCGTACGAGACGACTAAGGGATATAAAACGCATTAATATCTATGTGAAAGAAGTAAAACTCGAAACAAAACCCTATACCAACACGTCTGACCAGCGTGGTATAGTAGGTTAATTACACTCCCAATATGGAGGAGGCTCGAGCCCAACAGTGGGACATATATGAGCTGAGATGATGATGATGATGATAGTGCATGTGATGATAAAGCAACAAGACTATAGTCATCCATACCTTCTTTACGCGGCAGTGATTGCAAAAGATAACTAAATTTCTTAAACTATTAAAATTATTAAAAGAGACGCTTGAAATAAACACCGATACTAAACATATGTAGTGTTGCCCAAATTCGAGACCAAGACTCGCTGCAAGAGTCTCGCAGTACTCCTTTAGACAGCATTTTACGACTCCTTTGGTAAAAAAAGGACTGTTAACATTTTGTACTCTTAATACCAGTATAATTTGATACCAGGCAATAATTTGATGTTATTTTAAACAGTCTCATGATAGATAGGTGTGATTATAGCAACCGAAACGAAAGTGGTATGTACCTAATTATTGATAGTTGTACAGTTTATACCACTAGATGAATGGAATTTCATTAATTTAGTTGGATTTTTCATTTCTATCTAAACAAGTGATTCTGTGTTATTCTAATAGCGAGAGTTGCAAGACTTTCGAGACTTGCAAGAGTCTTGCAGCAACATTGAACACATGCATAATAAGTAAAATTTCTTCCACTATAGAAAAGGCTCGAGTGTAATATTGAAATTAATATAACAAGAAAGTACCCAATGCTGAACTTGAAATCTGTCTTTTTTTTGGCGGTAGGCTATGGCGAGGTTACACCCCACTAAATCCGTCCGGGGCGATAGAAGAAACGGCTTGGGACCTCATAGACCCGCCCTACATGTACCTCTCTTTGCCGAGCGAGCGGGTCCATCGGAACCCGGTCTTTATCTTCGGTGGCTGAAATCCCTCTACAATAGGATAGAAATTAACCTAGTAAATCACGTTGGTCAGAGAATGTGATATGGAGTTACATTTCGAGTTTTCTGTCACTTACTTGCTGCTTATATTATTTGCATAATATTATTCTTCTGTTACGACACCTATGACCTAGATTAAACTGTGATGATTATTCTGATTATTCTGTATTCTTACTACATATTAAACTAGACCAGATCTTCTGACGAAGTATGTCGTTATCATTTTACTGTTATCTCAATTACTTAGGGTTGACGCAATATCTACTCTTTTTTTGACGCAATATCTATATTGCAAAAGTTTTGACGTTAAATTTATGACCAGCCTGTTAGATATCAACTATCCTAGCGAATGTAATTGTTTTTGAAGAAATGTGTTAGGGTACTAATATTTTTTTTATAAATAGTAACAAATTTCAGAACTATTAAGTAATTTTTACTTAAAGTTTAAATTCTCGGCCGATCATTTGTTGACTTGATAGTGGCAGTTAAATAATTTTGAATCTAACCATAAAGATGATAGGGATCTCAAAACGTAAAGCGCCAGGTGAGCCATAGAAATCAAGGAAGTTCCAGTTGCTCAATCAATAGGTTATGAAGGTTAATACGAGAGATTTCAGGGCTACACGCTGCCTTTTTAGCGTCTTGAATAGTTTTAACGGAATGTGAGAAGAAAAGAGGCGGTCAAAAAAGAGGTCATGATCATCATCATCATCATCATCACAGCACATATATGTCCCACTGCTGGGCTCGGGCCTCCTCCGTAACGGGAGGGAAATTAACCTAATATAATATCGCGCTGGTCAGACGTGTTGGTACAGGGTTCTGTTTCGAGTTTTCCTTCTCTTGCTCAGATGTTATATGTGTTTTATATTCCTTAGTCGTCTCTAACGATCACCCACGGGTAAGATAGGGGGTGGTGAATTGTATTCTTACTGCGTCACCACACAGTTAGAGGTAATGCTATTGAAGAAAAATTATCCATTCTAGTTATCATATCATAGTTATCAGTCCGTTTTCATTAGTGCATTTTCATCAGTCAAGAATAGCTTATCGTACTATCCGAGGCATGGATTTCACACAAATTGTTATTAATTATGGTATATAATATCTACTATACATTCTCGGTTATGATGACTTATAAGTGTACGTGTCGTAAAAGAAGACTAAGGGATATAATATGCATATAAAATTTATGCAAGCAGTAGAAAACTCGAAATAAAACTATACACTAACGCGTACCAGCTCAGTATAGTGGACCAATATCCCTCCAATCATGAATAAGACTCGAGCTCAGCATTGGGACGTATATGAGCCGAAATAATAATAAATATCAATAGATACAGAACGAAATGGGTCGTGACTATTTTGCAATAGTAAACTTTAGTAAGTATATCATCATATACCATTAATCGCTGCTCTGGGGTGTGGTACAAGTAACAAGTTTAATAGGTAAAATCATATTCCTTTTTTCGGTCTCTTAAGTCTCACAAATGTGGATCATAGTTGACAATGGTGAGACCGGCTAACTACCGTTGCATGTAAATAATTATATCATATCATATCAGTGGGATTTTAAAGGCCTTATTTAATTTACTTCGAGTTATCGCGTATTATTTAACTCTCCGTACTAATGTTCCCCATATTCTATACTGACTAGACTCTTGCTGTTTAAGGTAATGAAATTCAGAACGATCAGTTAAATGACTCATAAAGTTGCTTTAATTTAAAAAATGGTTATTAATATTTCTATGTTATACTACCAACCCTTACTTTGCTCCTGGATGTCGTAAAAGACGACTAAGGGCTTTATAACGACCTGATCCAACCCCATCTGATGCCGTTTGGTCAACAATTACATTCCCAAGAGGCGGCCGGTCATAAAACTATTGCCAATAACTTTTACAATATATACTATGAAAGAAGAGTACATATTGTATCGACCCCAAGTAATTGGGATAAGAGTAGGAGAATGATGATGATGGTATTATTATTTCTATATTTGTGTGTATACCTAAATAGAGCGACTATTTATGATTTATATAAAGTAATAATATTTAAATAATAATATATAACTGATTAAAGCAGATTTAATAGTTAGTTTAACAGTTAACTCTGACGTTTATCGCTTACATAGCAAGCCCATTGATAGGCTGTATTGTTTCATTTCTGATGTTTTTTCTCAAGCAGTAATGTTATCTGCTTACGACTCTATGATCTATTATTTATTTATTATTCTTATTTTATTAACTATAATTGTATATTCAGAGTTTAATACTACAAGGACCAAGGTTATTGACCGTGAAATGTAAGTTAAATTTTGAAGATCTTTAGAAGATGATGATAATCATTGATTGCATATGCATCATCTCAGATATCTAATTGTTAATACATTATTATAAAACTAACAGATTTATAAATACCCGATACGAAACGAAAAATGATGTCACAAGCGGGGTTCGAACCCGCACCTATTGGGAATCCGGCCCAACCGTGCTGCCACTTACACCATCGTGAACTATTTTAGGACATGCAAATTTCGATGCATATTATATCTTACGTCTTCAAGGTGACGTATGCCATCTATCGGACAATGTTTACACATTGTATAGACTTAATACTTCAAACTTTACAGTTAGAATTGTATTAAACGATGACACAACCTTGTTATTCAAATTACTGAAATTTTTAGCATTTAATATGCTTAATTATGAAGACGTAAGATGTAATATGAATCGAAATTTGCATGTCCTAAAATAGTTCACGATGGTGTAAGTGGCAGCACGGTTGGGCCGGATTCCCAATAGGTGCGGGTTCGAACCCCGCTTGTGACATCATTTTTCGTTTCGTATCGGGTATTTATAAATAATTAAGCATATTAAATGCTAAAAATTTCAGTAATTTGAACTAACAGATTTACAAATATTTGTAGGTAATTAGTGGTAGGACCACAATGTTCTGCAGTCTTCTGTTTATAGGCGCGGGCCGGTTTGTTTGTGGTAGTGCAACTCTCGCAGAAAATCGCTGTCTAAGTAGTAACAATGTGTTTTTGCGCTTCGTTTGATGAGCTAGAGAGCCGGCAGTCCAACATTCTGGGTGGGCTTGGGTTGGTAGGCAACGGTTGTAAGTTATACCCAGGGTTAAATCAATCACTTCTTTATCGTTTAAGGAATTGTCCTTCATGCAAATCGAACCTCACATGAAAGGTCAAATATAGAACAAAGCCTCTGTAACACAAATATCAAAACAGTTTTTTTTTTATAAAATCGCTATATTTTATCACTTATATCGCTAACTAGGCTACAATTAAGTTATTAGGTTCATCAAATTGCTTCTAGTAATAAAGACGTATAGGCCAGTTGATTTTAAAATATTCACTAGTTGTCCCTGTTCTATTTTCAATTGCGTAAATGTCTAGATAATTCATATATATTATCTTTTTTTATTTTAAAACAAATAACCAGCGGCAGCTCATAGACTTCTTTAACAGTAAAGGAACGGCCAGATTGTCACTGCAAGGTGTTATTTGGGCCTCTAGCTTCCTTGCTAGTCGAACGTAATGCAGTAGCAAAATGCTACCAAGCCATTTTTGGAGTTTACTCCTTAAGAATCGATTTACATATAAGGCGCCCAGTATGAGAAAAATTTGAGGAGCAAAATCTAGTGATCGAATGACCTCGTTACGCTTTTGGTGCGCAACTTATTCTGCGCACCTTTCACTTTCTGACGTGAGATAATACTTCACTGAACAGTTTTAATAAATGTAAATAAATATATATATATAATTTTTAGTCAATTTAGTTTTTTTTGCGCCTGTTTTGATAATTATACTTAAGGAGTAAACTCCAGTCGTGCGTCGGAGCTGACACACACACTTTTATTTAGTAGAATATATACTATTTACATTTGCAGGAAGAAAATTGTTGGCAGTCTGACCTCACCAGTGATATGTATCTAATAATCATGACTGTTACCTTATTCTTTTTGTTTTATCAGGTTATGGTCTGGACATATTCCGTCCATTCCATCCGAGGTGATGGAAGAGCGATCGGCCCTATAACTTACAGTAAACCCACCCCATCATAATTAGGTTGTTCACTGGCACTGATTTCTTTACATCCGAGGCCGTCGCTCGTGATTGTTACACTGAAAGGCAGAAACATATTATAAAGTTCAACTTGCTACTGCAGCATATTGCTGATCCCTCTTCTGGTGTCCCTTAGTCGATTTTTAAAGGTAAGAGATGGTAACAATCGTATTCTTATTCTATTATCACGTAAGTAAGGGCTACTACATCTATACCTAGTTTATCAGACTCCTTGGTCTATCGATGTTCACTATTAAACATAAGCCAAAGGGAAAATGAGATAATTGTTGTATTTTCTAGAGTAATTAGTGGTCATAGGTTGCCCAAGATTCCCGTTCATTTTTCTGATGATCCTTCAACCAGTTGCTCTGACTCCCACAGGATATTTAGGGATAATGAGATATTCTTAACTTTTCACCACTCGGAAATTAGTTTTACAACATAACGGTTTCTATAGCATCGAATGTGTATATATAAAAGCAGCGATAAAATATCCTAGATCGTGATAATACCATAAAGCGTACCTTCCATTAATTCTATAAAGATAAGGCTCGCCTTAAATATTGCAGGTCAGGGGTCCATTGCACCCTTCTTTAGTAAAGAGTCCTTTTCAAGAACAATAGTTCCATAAAATATTGGTCACTATCGGTCACCTGGTTTGTGTCCGCCGTTGATATTAATTTGTATCTTCTAGCGGTTTATTTTGTATTTTATTTTATCTTTTTATTTAGAAAAGGGAATATGCTTTTAGTGTAGTGATTATTTGATAAATACGTACTAATCGATAACAATATGAAGAATTTCTAAATGAAACTGTTTTTTACATTTTCCCATTTTTTATATTTTATACATTTTCCCTATCTTTTGCCTGTTTTTCTTTTGTTCTTATCTTCGATTTGTTCAGTATTTTTTATTCTTTTTAATTGATTTTTTTAATATATTTTTTTTTGCAATATCCTACTAATATTATATACGTAAGAGTTTGTGAAGATATTTAGATGTTTTTTTTTTATTAAAGGTACCGACCACCCTGCAGTAAGGAAATAATCCGTTCCGTATGTGTTGTAGGGTGACTTTAAAAACATGTAATTTACAACCAGACTCAGAACAACATTTTGTAGATCGTACAAAGTATTGACCTGCGTGGGAATCGAACCTACGACACTGGCACGGAAAGTTGGCATTTTAACCACTACGCCATTTGCTCATCGATCGCATTCGTATCGACGACGTAAGAGAGCGAGTATGTATGAAAGAGAGTATCGGTATAAAGATGCGAAAGGGAATGCTCCGATGGTTCGGACATGTAGAAAGAATGCCGAACGAACGTCTGGTTAAGAAGATATACAATGCGAAAGTGGAAGGATGTAGGTACCGGGGGAGACCGAGACTAAACTACCTAGACCAGATCGGTCATGTACTGAAGGAAGGTGGAGTCAAGAGTCTCCGAAACCGGCGAGCATATATGAGGAGAATTATGAATGTTGAGGAAGCGAGTGAAGTATGCAGAGATAGAGTTCTCTGGCACTCTGTTCTCTCTGCCTACCCTGCAAGGGATATGGCGTGATGATATGTATATGAATGTATGCCATCTGTGCAGTCGTTTGTTAATCAACCATGCGTAAATCGTTGAACAGATTTGGATGAAAATTGGCACACAGATAAACCATTTTTTGTATTAACGTAAGACACTTTTATCCTGTTAATGTTGTCTCTTGAGATAATTTAGTGGAAAAATATTTTGTATTGTTAAAGTCACTTTTTACGCGGAAGAAGTCGCAAAAAAAAAAAAATAACTCCGATGTTTCGGACATGTGGGAAGAATGCCGAACGAACGCCTGGTTAAGAAGATATACAATGCGAAAGTGGAAGGATGTAGGTACCGAGGGAGACCGAGACTAACCTACCTAGACCAGATCGGTCATGTACTGAAGGAAGGTGGAGTCAAGAGTCTCCGAAACCGGCGAGCGTGTATGAAGAGAATTATGAATGTTGAGGAAGCGAGTGAAGTGTGCAGAGATAGAGTTCTCTGGCACTCTGTTCTCTCTGCCTACCCTGCAAGGGATATGGCGTGATGATATGTATGTATGTATGTAGAAGTCGCAAACAGAAGCTAGTGTTTAATAAGTATTAACTTCATGGTATTCCCTTCGAACCACGATATAATATAAGATGGCTAGACCAGATCTTCGAAACGGCTCCCGATCATGAATTAACTACTATAGCTAATAAGGATTAGATATTGGCTGTTAACGATATTATATTAGCCGACATAGCCCGAAGAATTAGCACGTTGAAGTGGCAATGGGCAGGCCACATCACTTATCCGCTCAATGGCCATGTACGGCGCACCCGTGTGGGTTAGGTCTCTGACCATCCAACTCAGGGCTTTCTTGTGGCGCCTACAGAGAGCCATGGCGGTCAGAGCCATCCGCGGATACCGCACGGTGTCGACCGTGGCGGCAAACCACCGGGTGGGCCACCGAAGATAAAGATTGGGTACCGGTGGTCCGCTCGCATGGCGAAGAGAGGTGTTTGCAGGGTGGGTCTATAGGGTTACGCGCCGCCTCTTCCGTCACCCCGGACCGATTTGGC
Organism: Lymantria monacha; assembly: GCA_905163515.2. Taxonomy (NCBI): domain Eukaryota; kingdom Metazoa; phylum Arthropoda; class Insecta; order Lepidoptera; family Erebidae; genus Lymantria; species Lymantria monacha. The sequence continues at coordinate 28,735,681 of LR991098.1, read as the reverse complement.
GGGGCACGAACACAGCCATAGTCCACCGCGCAAAAAAAACAAGGCCACATCGCTTGACGAACCGACAACTGTTGGGGAAGAAAGGTTCTCGAGGGACGACCACGAATCGGACGACGCAGCGCAGGACGACGCCCCACTAGGTGGACTAATGACATAGTCAAGGTTGCAGGAAACCGCTGGTGGCACAGGACCGTTTGAAATGGCATTCTCGTGGGGAGGCCTATGTCCAACAGTGGAAGTTTACGGGTGGATGAATGGAACGATATTATATTTATGACACATGATTATAATATTTATAATTATAAATGCAAATTTATTTATTATGTATAAACGCTGTGAGGGCCATTACATATTGTCAATGCTAAGATTTTAAATTAATACAATAAACTACCACCGGATCGGAACGTAACCGCTACTGAGAAAATCCGGCAAGAAACTCAGCGGGTTTGTCTATTAATATTATTTTTTTATAAAATGTAGTAAAACATGTTTAGTAAGAATAAGCTTCAGTGTGATGCCTTATCGAGTTGGCCACGAACGTCAAGGATTCGGCAGCAGTAAACATCCTAATGGCGATGGGGAGGGAATACGGTGAGTTGTGGGGCCACGCACCGCCCTTTCGTCGCCTCAGAAGCAATGTACTTGCTAAAAAAAAAAAATAGGGATAACCTTCGAACCCTAATAATGTAAAAATCAAATACAATATAAAAGATTATGACTGGACTAGATCCATACGTGTGGTGACGGATTAATACAACTCACCACTCCCTATCTTACCCGTGGGTGATCGTAAGAGACGACTAAGGGATATAAAATGCATACAACATTTATGCAAGAGAGAGAAAACACGAAACAAAACCCTATACCAACACGTTTGACCAGCGTGGTATAGTAGATCAATTTCCCTCTTATTATGGAAGAGCCTCGAGCCCAGCAGTGGGACATATTGGAGCTGAGATGACGATGAGAGATCCCACAAACCGCATCCGATCAGTTAACTACTAGATAGACCTATGTTCATTTCCCATGTCCCCACCTGTCATAGAAACAGGTGATATACCCCATTTGTATAATTATGCATGTATGTTATTCATAGCGTAACAAAACGGACGCATCGTTTAACGATGTTAACAAGTTAATACAGCGGATTTGCTTGTATTACTTATGGGATTAAATTTAAATTGTATATTTTTAATGTTTACACGAGTGCTATACGTTTGAAATAAAACTAATTTTACGGATTCTATCACGTTTGTATTTGATTTTTAATTTCCTGATGTTTCGAACACTTTACAGTAATCATGGTCACGAGAGGACTGAGGTGTCTTACGTCCAATATGTCATTGTTATTACAGAAATTTATATCTACCCTATAAGATATCTATTATTTTTTATTCTTCTTTTTATACTAAAAATTAATTTGTATTAATTTGTATTAAAAATGTGGGTCAAAGAATACCTAAAAGTAGTATTATTTCAAATATTTTTTTTTTTATTTTAAATAGAAGTTATGTTTTTTTAAAGACACCTTAGAGTAAGCAACGTCCCGCTGGGCTAGTTACGAAACCGTACCGAAACCATGGCGGATTTGGCACTGCTGCGATGGGGAGGGAATAACGCGCATCATCTTGTCACTCTGGACAGAACGGACGCCGTGTGTCCGGACTATAGTCTGCCAAATAAAAAGAAAAAGAGAAATCAATGTTAGGTGTAGTAGTTAAGATACCGACTTACCGTACTAAATGTCACGATTACAATAATCAAGTAGTATATATTAATTCCATCGTACATATTGCAAAAGTTATTGGCAATCGTTTTATGGCCGTAGCTTGATATTCACCGAAGACAAAGATCGGGTACCGGTGGCCCGCTCGCACGGCGCAAAGAGGTGTTTGCAGGGTGGGTCCATGGGTTTGCACGTCGCCTCTTTTGTTGCCCCGGATGGATTTGTCGGGGCGCGACCACATCCATGGTCCACCCTGCGGAAAAAAAAATAAAAAAAAGGCCTGCTTGATATCAACCCTCTTTGAGAATGTAATTGTTGATCAGTCGGAATTATATAGAATCTGCCCAGGTCGTTATATATAACGGCGGAACGAGTCAGGGAGGACTCCCGCGACCCTGGCCGCCGCTAGCGGCCGGGGCGGCGCAGGCGCGAATACCTGCGCCTGATGCCGCCCTAACCCAGGCCTCGGGTGATCGGACCGGGGAATTGTCCGGTCACCCGACGCGAGGCCACCGCGTGAGGGCGACGCCCCGACGGCGAAATCTGTCGGGGCGTCGACGAGAGGAACCCGCGAGGGTAAACCGCCGAGCGGACCACCGAAGACAAAGATCGGGTACCGGTGGTCCGCTCGCACGGCGAAGAGAGAGGATTTTACGGTGGGTCTATGGGATCACGCGCCGCCTTCTGCGTCACCCCGGCCCGATTTGGCGGGGCGAGACGCACCCATAGCCCACCAATAAAAAAAAAAAAAAAGGTCGTTCTATATAAAGCTCTTATTCCTCTTTCACGAGCAAATTAAGAGTTGGTAATATTCGTTGTCACTACCACACAACACATACATACCAATACTGCAGTATCTCATCTTATCTCATCTCAGCCCATATATGGCCCACTGTTGGACTCGGGCCTCCTCCATAATGGAACGGTAATTGATCCACGCTGGTCAGACGTGTTGGTATAGGATTTTGTTTCGAGTTTTTATTCTGTCGTATAAGTGTTATATGGGTTTTTTATATCCCTTAGCCGTCTCGTACGATCACCAATTGTTAACATAGGGGATGGTAAGTTGTATTCTATATTATCAATAAAAAAGGATCAGGTTAATAATATTCCACATTAGTCGACAGACAGACAAACAAATACGCTTTAATTATATTATTAGATGTCTAACATTGGCATTGAATGTTCAATGTCATGTGGGCTGGAATTCCGCGAGCAACGTAATGTTGAAAAAATCCGGAAGAGCTCGCCTGTGAACGCAGGCGCATGTTTTATGATAATCAACGCATATATATGACTGAAAGCATTTCTATGTTACATCCTTGGACTTGGCGTTTCCGTGTGACGTCAATATTCTTTATTTTTTTTTAATATTTATGAAGGGAAATCTTCTACAGGTACGTTAGGAATTTATTGGGATGGGAAAAAAATTTAACTCGCGCCACTATTACCGTTTCTCTTTTGTTTTGGCGTAAGGCTTTTTTTGGAGTGGTCACACCCCATTAAATCTGTCCGAGGTGACAAAAGAAGCGGCGCGCGACCCCATAGACCCCCTCTATGTACCTATCGATACCGTGCGAGTGGGTCACCCGAATCTGATCCTTTTCGTTGGCGACCGACCCGGTGGTCTACCCTCGCGGGTAATTACTGTTACTCTACTACATCTTTTACAAAACCTACGAGAAGTATAAGAATTGGTAGTAATCTTAGTCAGCATCAACATATTACCAGCTTGACATCCATCAAAAATAAAGGATAATTCATAAAACACAAACCTTGACGTGTATTTACTTTACGCTCCAGAAATAAATTCCCTTTTGATGTACATGTATTGCATTGCATCTGCAATCACTAGTATCAAAATATCCTTTCATAAACACATCATTTCCCTGCGTACAATACAGGGGAATGATGTGTTTATGAAAAGGTATTTTAGTTTGAAGCACATATTTATTATGATACTAGATATAACTGTAATTTTGCATCTTCCGTGTAGTGACGAAGTAAGAATACAAGGTTGGTATATTTGGGTCTGAAAAGCTAACGGGGTTGTAGATGGTACTATCAATCCATCCATTAGCTCGTAAATGTCCACTGTTGTACATAGACCTCCCTGCGATGAAGCCACACAGTACGATTCCACTATACTTGCAGCCAGCAGCCCCTGCAACAAAATGAGTTCAAGAAGTGGTGGAACTGCTGTGATTTTCCAGAATATAGCCGGTGCCCACTGTCTCGGTGAGACTTTAAGGCGATTTTTATAACTTTTACATGCTAGATGGAGCTGATGACACTTATATCCTTATCTCGTCATCACACATAGTATGTCGATGACATACGAGCCCAGCAAGCCTCAGCAGTAGCTACAGTTTTAAAGGCATTCCATTTGTTATATCCCACAAATCAGTTTGTCGTCGTCCTGCTATACTGAGAACTTTCGGAGTGGCGATCTCTTTAAAATGTATGTAATAGATAATTATTATATCAATTGTAAAGAGACACATGTCACATGCCAATGCGTTTACGAATCGCGGTTCGTGTAATAAGTTTCTTAGAAGAATGCTGCTCACTATTTTGCTAATAAACTCTCAATTGATTTAACGAAGCTTAAGAAAAAAACAATGGGTGATAACATAATGTATTTTTGAACTTACCGATAATGTTAATGAGTTGGTACACATGGTGAGCCCATCAACTATGGGGAGATAGTGTGGTAGGTTATGGGTCCGCATCGATATGCAAATCACTCGGGGGGTTGCCCCGAGTGATTTGCGTAGGCAACTTATTCTATCGAATAAGAAAAGAGAAGAAGTATTTTTCTGTGTGGTGACGGAGTAAAAATACTATCCACCACCCATATCTTACCCGTAGGTGATCATACAAGACGACTAAAGGGATATAAAACGCATATAACATCTATGCGAGAGAAGGAAAACACGAAATAAAACACTATAACTACACGTCTGACCAACGCGGTATAGTAGATTAATTTTCCTTCCATTGCATAGTAGGCCCGAGCCCAACAGTGGGCCAATGGGCTGTGCTAATGACGATGATGATGATGAAAAAGAAATGTTAAATAAAAAATAGTCCATTCGTAATCGTTATCTAAGTTTTGGGATAGAAAATGATATATGAGTATGAGTAGATATAGTATGAGATATAGAGTGCGATAAAATATTTAATATCTAATAAATTAATATGTACAATTAAAGCTAAGTTTTAAATTAAAATATTTACAGAAAAATAGAAGAAAATAGAATAAGGAATAAAAAATAAATAAATAAAAGGAGAAACAAAAGGCGCAATCAGGCATCGAAAAATTCCTCCGCATCACTGTCCACTGGTAATGTGCCCAGAAGGCTAGCAGCATTGCCACGTTGAATGGCAATGCTAACCTTTTGTGCAAAATATAGGCCAGCCCTCTGATCACATGAGGCAGCGATTAATTTTTTTGCGATCTCTTTAAATAAAATGCGCGCATGACCCAAGGGACCCCAAGGCCCAAGAGTTTCGACCCCAAACGGCTCGAAAATAAATATTTTTTTAGATAAGTAATACTTTTAATATTGCAGAGAAGTTTACAAAGATACAATTTAACTAACACAAAATTGCATCCTACTCAGATAGACATTTTGCAGATCGCACAAAATATTTTCTTGCCTGGGAATTGAACCTATAACTCTGGCACGGTAAGGCGGTCTCTTAAATACTAAAATATCTGTACAATCATTATTTTTATTGCAATTGCTATGCAGACAAATCCTATAAACGTGCCTCAACCCGTGTTTACTGTTCAAAGCTAGGGGTTCTTATATAAGAACCCCATAAATATATATTATATTTAGCCGAGATGGAAGGTCCACCACTGATATAGAGCGAAGAGTGAATGCGGGAAATAGAGTGAACGGAGCGTTGGGGCAACTTCTCGGCAGCCACCACCTCAGCCAGAAGGCACGTGTAGCAATACATAACGCAGTGCTTGTCCCAACATTACTGTATGGAAGCGAGAGTTGGGTATGCAGAAAAGAGTATGATAGTAAAATTAATGCGGTCGAAATGCGATCTCTGCGGAAAATCTGTGGAGTTAGGCTGACCGACCGCATTCGTAACGACGACGTAAGAGAGCGAGTAGGTATGAAAGAGAGTATTGGTGTAAAGATGCGAAAGGGAATGCTCCGATGGTTCGGACATGTGGAAAGAATGCCGAACGAACGCCTGGTTAAGAAGATATACAATGCGAAAGTTGAAGGATGTAGGTGCCGAGGGAGACCGAGACTAACCTACCTAGACCAGATCGGTCATGTACTGAAGGAAGGTGGAGTCAAGAGTCTCCGAAACCGGCGAGCGTGTATGAAGAGAATTATGAATGTTGAGGAAGCGAGTGAAGTATGCAGAGATAGAGTTCTCTGGCACTCTGTTCTCTCTGCCTACCCTGCAAGGGATATGGCGTGATGATATGTATGTATGTAAATATATATTTATACTAGCTAATATAACATTATCCTGTATCTCGACGGGATAAGAATACAATTGTCGCCATCCCTTAGTTGCTGGTGGGAGTAGTAACAAAAAATAGCCAAAGGTCAGATCACTGAGATCCAGAAATCTAAAAAAGTGACAGTGGTAGAAATGTGTGATGGGATTAATCTTAGAGAAAAAAGTTGTATATCCTTTCAGACGAGAATTAAACTTAAATATTCTTGTGGGTTTTCGTGTACAAATTTGCATCAAACATATCTTGCCTTCACGTGATTCTGGTAAACCTCAACCCTGACCAGGTCACCCACCCTTATCCATTAATACTCGAGGTCGTTCCACTTGCGATTATTTGCATCGTAAACGCTAATAAGCCACAGGTTTTTTTTTCGTCTCGTCTGCTTTGTATCCTGTTCAAACTATCCATCAATTTATCTTTGTGTGAATAATTAGGTGAGAGTCATACTGTTTTAAAATAACTTATCACCGTTATCAGCTTGTCAATATCAGCTATGGGACTGAGGTCCCCCAAGCTTGATAATGTATTGCCATATTTGGCAAGACTGCTGTTGGTGTTAAAACTTCTTCAAAAGAGTACTATTTTAGCTATTAGAGTCTTCAAACTCTTATGGCAAATTATAAGGATAATTCTATCACCTGATCTCTGATTTAATCTGATCTCAGCCCATATATGTCCCACTGTTGGGCTCGAGCCTCCTCCATTATGGGAGGGAAATTGACCTACTATACCATGCTGGTCAGACGTCTTGGTATAGGGTTTTGATTCGAGTTTTCCTTCTCTAGCATAGATGTTATATGCGTTTTATATCCCTTAGTTGTCTCGTACGATCACCCACGGATCAGATAAGCAGTGGTGAATTGTATTCTCACTCGGTCACCACACGGAAAATTCTATCACCATATAAAAATATTTACGAAACCATGCATCTATACTTCCATCAGTGTTTATTAACGAAATTGGTAATAAGTTAAACTCTGGCAACAACATTAGAGTAGATACTACATTCAGCCTTTTCCCGTCCACTGCTAGACGTAAGCTTTCTCAGACTTCTCATTCATTATGAGAAGATAGTGTCGTGATCACCAAGCTTGGCGGGCGGATTGGCGATCATAGTGAGCTGTTATGCGCTTGCCAGGAAAGAACTGATGCCCGCTCCCTTAGCCGATTTTTAGGACTCCTATGGGCTAATAAGAGGTGGAGACAACTGTATTCTTATCCCGTCGCCACATGAGGAAGAGTAAATAAGAGAATGTGGTTCTCTGAATTTTATTCTGATCTGCTGGTGTACTGTTGGTAGATTTGTATCAAGAGTTCCGTTGATGTCATTGACCTCTCAGTAATAAAACCATCATCATCGTCATCACAGCCCATAAACGTCCCACTGTTGGGCTCGGGCCTCCTCCGTAATGGGAGGGAAATTAACCTACTATACCGCGCTGGTGAGACGTGTTGGTATAGGGTTTTATTTTCGAGTTTTCCTTCTCTCGCATAGACGTTATATGTGTTTTATATCCCTTAGTCGTCTCGTACCATCACCCATGGGTAAGATATGGGGTGGTGATTCTTACTCTGTCACCACACGGAAAATATAATAAAACCATATTGTGATCTAAATCAACTCCACCGCCATCTATCGAGAATGAAATAAAGCTATTCTTAAAATTACAATTGTTATTTATGGCTAGAACGTGAATAATCGACTGTCTTTGGATATTAAGCTTCCTTAATAGAAGGATATATGGAATAGCTCAATACTGCCTATAACCAATGGTTCTCTACGTTTTTTTCATTGTCATCGTCCTATACGGAGACGCTATTCTTGTACTGCTTATTATGACTTCAGCGTATTAACCCTTAATTTCAGAATATGAAAAGTTTAAAATAATTCTGTTCTGGTAAATGCTATGTCTCTAAAATAAAAGGGATTAAAATTGGATGCGTGTAGGAATTGAAACTATAAGGCACGCCATAGCTGTCACTCATGAGGCTCCGTGGAGGCTAGGAATGAGGACGCGCTGTGGTAAACGTGGTTTTAACAAAATCGGAAACTACCTTCAAACGAAATTGGATCCGAAGGGTCGCAAGTTGCGGTTTAGGAAAAATAGGTTGGCTGTGACTTGTTTTGTGAAGTGTGGTTTTGTGTTACTTATTTTAGGGATTTAATTAGTTTATACTTATACTGTTAGTTGAATTGCATGTAATATTTCTATATTAGGACTTATGTCCTTAAGGACTTCTAATACTTCTGATACTACATACCTTATAACGAACATATGAGCTTAAGCTTCTGTGTTCGTTAAAATTAAGGTCATCATTCTCCTACTCTTATCCCAATTACTTGCGGTCGATACAATATGTACTCTTCTTTTATAGTACATATTGTAAAAGTTATTGACAACAGTTTTATGACCGGCCGCCTACCAGACGTCAATCCTCCTTGGGAATGTAATTGTTGAGCAAACTGCATCAGATGAAGTTGGTCCAGGTCGTTATAAGTCTCTTAGTCGTCTTTTACGACATCCACGAGCAAAGTAAGGGTTGGTACGCCAATAGGTAAGCGAATATATTAATTTTATTTATTACCGAATGTGGTAATAATTTGAAATAATGAGAATACGAATAGGATAACTAATAACACCACAATTGTATTCTAATCATCACTCAGCTCATCTACGCCCCACTATTGTTCTCGAGCCGGGAATAATAAATAGGGTAATATCCTCCAAATAGGAGGGATATTAAATTACTATACCACGCTCGTCAGGTATGTTTCTTCTCTTGAATAAATGTTACATGCTGGTCCTGGCACGTCCTTCTGGCGTCTATATGCAGGTATTCTGCAGTCCATGGCATTGTATGGTGCCCCGATTTGGTCGGAGTCTCTCACTGCCCCTAATAAGGCTTTTCTGCGTAAAGCACAAAGAACCATGGCGGTGAGGACTATAAGAGGCTACCGTACGGTATCCTGGACCGCAGCCACATTACTGGCGGGTGAATCACCCTGGCTGTTCCAGGCTAGGGCACAGGTGGAGGTCTACCGATTTAGCGCTGTGGCGGGGGAAAGCGGCGAGCATATTACCGTGGGGGAACTGAGTAGAGCAAGAGAAGCGGCTCGAGCGGCAGTTATCCGGCGGTGGAGGGAGGAATTAGAGTCCCCTGTAGCAGGGTGGGGTTGTTGTTGACCGTTGAGGCAATTGCGCCCCACCTACACCGCTGGATGAAGAGAAGGCACGGCAACTTGTCCTTCAGGATGACGCAGGTACTTACCGGACACGGGATCTTTGGTAAGTACCTGCACAGGATCGGACGCGAAGAGGCCCCTGGATGCCATGAGTGTGGCGCGCTAACTGATGTTGCGCATCACACCCTGGAGTATGTCCCGCCTGGGGGCCTCAGCGCCAGACCTGTTGGCGGTGATAGGAAGAGACCTGTCGTTGTTGGCCATTATATCTAAGATGCTTGACAGCGACAGGTGCTGGTCGTCGATGACCTCCTTCTGTGAGGAAGTCATCTTTTCAAAGGAGGCCGCGGAACGTGTGCGCGAGGCATTTGCTTCTGCAGACTCGCTCCGTAGGCGGCGGCCAGGAAGGGGGAGGCGCCGTTACGCGCATCTCCTCCCGCCGCCTTGACTGTCGATTGGACGTGGCCAGATGGCCTAGCGTTGGGGTGTCGGGGATAGAATGTCAATAGACGATCTCTCCGGCATCCCGTAAAAGTGCGGAAGGGACCGCTGTGGTTTTAGTGGGTATTTCGGTCGAACCATCTGACCGGCGAGTCCTACATACCCCCTCGTCTGTCACCGGCGAGGGCTAGTGCGTAAATGCATTTCCACAGCGTGAACAAAAAAAAAAGTTGTTACTTGCATTTTACATCCGATAGGGGGTGGTGAACTGTATTCTTACTCCGCCACCACACAGAGAATTTTCTGATCATTTTTGTAAAAAAACTCTGATAACCTCAGTAATAAATCCATTATGTGATTTATTTCTATCCCAGCTCCATCTACCGAGGCTGAATGAAAATTACTTTTAAAAATATTCATCCCACATCATACATTCGAACCCACTTTTTATTTTAATGTGTAGATTGCTCACGTCTCCTTTAAAGATGAAAATATAATACGAGGCGAAAATTGAATGTCATACAACAGTTCACGTTAGTGTAAGTTGTAGCACAATTGGGACGGATTTCCAATAAAAGTGGATTCGAATCCCATCCCATTCCATCCCATATGACAAACATTTTTCTCTCGTAATCAAGTTTTTATAAATAATTAAGCATTTTAAATGCTAAATTTCAGTATTTTGAGATATAATTTAAAAGATGTTTATTTTTTAAATTAACTTTTATTTTCTTTGCGCGTTCACACATATCTCTATCTGTTTGTAATAAAGTAATAAAAAAGCATTAATTTAAAAACATTTTAAAAAGGCATAATCTATTTATAGTATAATTTATTCAGCAGTTCTAAGCCAACAGAGCGTAGCGTATTAATTAAAACTGGACAATTTCAAATGTTAGGAAATACGTTTGGCAATAATGACCGGCTTCACGTGGAAATGCGAAAGAGATTAATATGAGGCATACGGAATGAGAATTCCTTGTGAACTCAGTGAAGCGTCCACTGTTAGATAAGATTTAATTAAACTATAAATATCTATTCGTCTACATTCTCTCTCTCTCTATCTTCCACTATTGGATGTACTCGTAGGTGTTCCCCTTAAAATGGTCAAATAACGAATGGTTCAACAGTTTTTACAATTTTGAGTTTGGTTATGCCTCCTTGTGATTTTTTTTTATTTGTTTTTTATTGCTTATGGTGGCAAACGAGCAGAGAGTACACCTGATGGTAAGAGTCACTGTCACCCATGGATCTTTTGCCATTCCAAGGGTATAGCTAGGCCGCTGCTTACCAATACAAACCCCAAACTCAAACCCACCCCAGTTGGACTTCCGGCTCTCTCGCTCACCGAACGAAGCGCAATAGCACATTGCTATTACTCAGTCGTCGATCTTCTGCGAGAGTGTGGTACTACGCCGGACGGACCCGGTAGACAGAGAACTGTCCATAGCGTGGTCCTACCACTATTAAAATGTCCATCATATAAAGAAAATTATAAAGATTTAATTAGAATCGTTCCTGTGACAATAGTTTAGGAATACCATAAGTTATCGGGTATCGGTGGTGCACTCGCACGGTGAAGAGAGGAATTTGCATGGTTGGTCTATGAAGTCACGCGCCGCCTCTTTCGTCACCCCGGACCGATTTGACGGGGCGAGACGCATACATATTTTTATTGTGGTAGGACCACGCTGTTGACAGTTTTTTTTGTCTACAGCCGCAGGCCGGTCCGTCCGGGGTAGCAAACACACTCTCGCAGAAAATCGACGTCTAAGTAATGGCAATTTGCTATTGCGATACGTTCAGTGAGCGAGAGAGCCGGAAGCCCAACTGGGTGGGTTTGGGGATTGTAGTGGTAGGCAGCGGCCAAGCTATACTCTTGGTATAGCAAGGGTCCATGGGCGGCAGTGATACTTACCATCAGGTGTGCTGCTTGCTCGTCTGCCACCATAAGCAGTAAAAAAAAACATAGCCCACCGCAAAAAAAAAGGGAATACCATATGTTACCGCCTCTTACGATATCGTGGAAATCACGACAACTGGTTTAGGGCTCATGAGTTATTTCATTTCATTATCATTTCATTTCAGCCTATTGCCGTCCACTGCTGAACGTAGGCCTCCCTTATTTTACGCCACAGAGTGCGGTCCTGTGCCGCCTGTATCGAACGACGCCCAGCAACCTTCACTAGGTCGTCTGTCCACCTAGTGGGGGGGCGTCCCTTACTGCGTCGCCCGGTACGTGGTCGCCACTCTAGAACCTTTCTACCCCAGTGGTTGTCGGATCTTCGAGCGATGTGGCCTGCCCATTGCCACTTCAGCGTGCTAATTCTTCGTGCTATGTCGGTTACACCCGTTCGTCTGCGGATTTCCGTATTTCGGATTCTATCTCGCAGAGAAATCCCGAGCATAGCCCGCTCCATAGCACGCTCAGCGACTTTGAGCCTGGTTATGAGGCCTACATTTAGGGACCACGTTTTCGTGCCGTAAGTCATCACTGGTAACACACAATGGTCATAGACCTGTGTTTTCAAACACTGAGGTATGTTGGATGAGAAGATCTTCTTAAGTTTCCCGAACGCTGCCCAACCGAGTTGGATTCATCGGCTGACCTCTTTCTCGAAATTGGATCTACCTAACTGGACTGTTTGTCCAAGGTAAACATAATGATCGACAATTTCGAGAATATCATTGCCAACTAGGACCGGTACAGGAATGACATGGGCATTTGACACGACTTTCGTCTTGTCCATGTTCATTCGTAAACCCACTAGTTGGGATACCCTGCTGAGATCGTTGAGCATGGTGCCCAGGTCCTCCATGGATTCTGCCACGACGACAATATCGTCTGCGAATCGAAGGTGAGTGATGTATTCGCCATTGATGTTGATGCCGAATGCGGTCCAGTCTAAAAGCTTGAAGACATCTTCCAGTGCAGTGGTGAACAGTTTCGGAGAGATGACGTCTCCCTGTCTCACGCCTTTCTGCAACTGGATCGGTTTCGTACTCTTATCCCGAATACGGACTGACATTGTGGCGTTCCTATACAAACACTTCAGCACTTCGATATAACGATGGTCGATTTGGCACCGCTGAAAGGACCGCAGCACCGCCCAAGTTTCGACTGAATCAAAGGCTTTCTCATAGTCCACAAACGCTATACACAGAGGCCGATTGTACTCCTCGGTCTTCTGGATAATCTGCCGAAGCGTGAGGATATGGTCTATGGTGCTATAGCCTTTCGGAAGTCAGCTTATTCGGGCGGCTAGAAGTCATCAAGCTTGCACGTGAGTCGATTGGTAATGACTCTCGAAAACAACTTGTAGACGTGGCTCAAGAGTGAGATGGGTCTGTAGTTCTTTAGAAGAGCTTTGTCGCCCTTCTTGAAGAACAGCACCACCACACTCCTGGTCCACGACTCTGGAACGTCGCCCCCGAGGATAACGGAATTAAATAGCTTCTGAAGGGCTTTTAAGACCGGCTTGCCGCCTGCCTTCAGGAGCTCTGCCGTAATTCCGTCATCTCCCGGTGCCTTACTGTTTCTTAGTTGTTCGAGAGCCATTCTGATCTCGCACAAGCTAATGTCCGGGATTTCTTCGGTATAGTGCCGAGTTAGCTTGGATCTGGGATCTTGGACCAAGCCAACAACAGGATTTTGGGATGTTTTATATAACTGTCCATAGAACCTTTCGACCTCTCCCAAGATCTCACTTTGGGATGAAATGACAGTGCCGTCATCGGTCTTCAGCTTAGCCATTTGGCTTTGCCCGATAGGCAGATCTTGTGCGAACACTTTTGAGCCACGATTCCGCTCTATCGCTTCTTTAATACGGAGCGTATTAAGTTGGCGGATATCGCGACGCACAGACCTGGAGATTTGCCTATTTAGCTGCCTGTGTTCGGACCAATCGGCTGAAGACTGTACTGTCATTTTCTTTCTCCGCTCCATGGGCTTGAAAGTCTGGTCAGAAAGGTTTTTAGGTCTATTAGCGCGGTGAGCCTTTAAAAATTTCGACCCAACGGCGTGGACAGTTTCCACGAACCTGTTGTTTATATCGTTCGGAGATTCGCACTCGTCTAGACATTGGAAGCGATTGTGTAGTTCGAGTTGAAAGTTTTCGAGGTTCTGGTATTGTACAGGTGTAAGTCGGAGGGTAGACTTCATCAAGCGTGACCGTTCGACTTTTGTGTGGATATTTAATGTGCCTCGTACTATTCGGTGATCGCTCCCAGTTTTAGTCCGGCTGATCATTGAGACATCATTAAATATATGTCGTTTGTCCGACAAGATGAAGTCTATCTCATTTTTTGTTGAACCATCGGGGCTAATCCAGGTCCATTTCCTTTGTGGCTGCTTTCTGAAGAAGGAATTCATCATAAAGAGGCTTTCCTTCTTCAGAAATTCAGCCAGTTTATGGCCCCTCTGGTTTCTCTGTCCATATCCATGTTTCCCCACTCTCAACTCATCATCACTCTCTTTGCCTAGTTTCGCGTTAAAGTCTCCCATAACCACCGTGAAGTGGGTTTTGGACGCGTGTATGGCTTTCGAGATATCCTCGTAAAAGACCTCCACCTCGTCGTCGGAGTATGGCGAGGTCGGTGCGTATACCTGTATGACCTTCAACGATTACCGTTTGGTAATTCTGAGTATAAGGTATGCTACCCTTGCCGACACACTCTCGATCCTCTCCACGTTGCCTACGAGAGACCTGCGAACGATAAACCCTATACCACCTTGGGACGGGTGATCTCCCTCCCGGTAGAAGAGCAAGTTTCCAGAACGTAGGATTATCGTGTCCTCCCCCTCTCTTCGCACTTCTGATAATCCTACAATGTCCCAGCGGATTTTGCTCAATTCCTCTTCCAGCTCGATGACCTTCTCATCGGTCCTGAGTGTCCGAATGTTGTGTGTTACCAGGGCCAAAGGTCGTTTTGATTGGTAGCCGGATCGCTGCCGGAGATTCTTCGCACCCCCTACTCCATCGCTACCAAGCCCGCTACCACGATGAGTCTGTAGGATAGCGGAGCTGCCGTGACTGGGGGCCGTTTCTCTATTTGTATTGCTCATAAGGGGTTAAAGCCGTAATCGCCACGCTTGGCAGGCGGGTTGGCAATCGCAGTGTGGTGTTATACGTTTCCCAGGAGAGAGCTGCTGCCCACTCTCCTGGTGAACCCTTAGTCGATTTTTACGACTCCCACGGGCAAGCAAGGGGTGGCGACACATGTATTCTATCCCGTCGCCACACGGGGAATGAGTTATATAAAATAGTTTTATTACCAAACTCTCGTAGGAAATGTAACTGTTGACCAATCAGCATCAGATGGACTTGGCCCAGGTCAATAAAGAGATATTGTCGTCATTTAAGACATCCACGAGCAAAGTGAGAGTCGTATTCGTAACCGCTATTACCAATTATGAGTATATTAAGCTATTTGAAAATATTATATCTTGCACTACGCACAAGTTTTATTCCAGTCAGTGTACACGATGCGTGTGACAGTTGAAAGTTTGCCAAATCGTAGCACGAACCAACGGCGCATTAGCTTGGATTCCGAGCGAGCGGCGAGCGAACACTCTTGTATACAACGTGGTGTGTACAATTCATTTACTCTGAGTGTTATTTCGCTAATGGTTTTGTAATACAATAGCAAATATGATTTAGTTATGTCTTGATATATTTTCAATTTGATTGTATAGTAAGTATAAGAAGTTTCATAGCCTCTTCCTTTCCGATGCGTGATTGCAAGAGATGATTAGGAGACTCAAGCAGATAAATTCTCTGCAAGGTAAGCTAAACCCGACTAAAGCCCCTGTAATAATCCGTTTGACTGTTGTAGTATCTATCCATTAGGCTGTAGAGATTCACTGTTGAAAAAAGGATTCCCCATGAAAATTCCATTTAGAAAGTGCCTGCGCCACTTACGTCGAACGGCGACCCTTTTGGATTTCGTCATGGGGTCGTCTTATTCAGCATTCTCCGATTCGTGGTCACGACTTGAGAGCTGCCGGCTGTCTCGCTCACCGAACGAAGCGCAGCAGCATATTACCACTTCTCAGATGATTTTCAGCGAGAGTGGTGTATGTATTTTTTTTTTCTTTTTATTGCTTATGGTGGTAAACGAGCAAGGAACACACCTGACGGTGAGTGTCACTGCCACCCATGGAGCTTTGTAATACAAAAGATATAGCTAAGCGGTTGCCTACCAATACAAACCCTAAATCCATCCGGTTGGTCTTCCAGCTTTCTCGCTCACCGAACGAAGCGTAATCGCACATTACCATTACTTAGACGTCGACCATCTCCAAGAGTGTGCTACAACCCTGGATGGACGCGCGGCTGTAGACAGAGAATCGTCAACAGCGTGGCAATAACGAGAATTGCTTGTTAAAATATGTTATGTACATTGATAAATATTTTCATTTGTATTCTAACTAATCCTTACTTCCTTACTAATATTATAAATGCGAAAGTAACTCTGTATGTCTGTCGCTCTATCAGGCCAAAACTACTTAACCGATCTAAATGAAATTTGGTACACAGATAGTCTAGAATCTGACAAAGGACTACTTTTTAATGCAAAAAAGGGTTGTAAAGGGGGATGAAAAATTGTAAGGAAGTATCGTCATTTTTACAGCCAAAAGCTTGAAACTTATTTTTAGGCTGTCGATTAGATATAAATAAGTATGACAGTAACATGTTGTAAAAATTTACCTTTATGGGGTAAAATAAAAATAGGGGATAAAAATTTTTAGGAAAGTAACCTTTTACGCGGGCGAAGCAAAAGCTAGTATTATAATAAATAAACTATGTCATACTTTAAAGGGTTAGAAAGCTTAATAAATTATTTTGTTTTTTTAGTAGTTAAGTAAAATTAATGATAAGTACAGTTAAAGTTTCAGACTAACTAGTATTTGACCTCATCCAACATCATTACAATGAATCATTTTAAACTGAATTCATTATCACGACATTGTATTATTTCGGAGAAACCACAAGGTACTGTGATAAATCATTGTTTACATACAGCTGTGGTTTTCCTAATAATTTATTTATTTTATTCATACATTCTAAGTGTTACATATTGAGGGGTTAAGAACTTTGAGTGGTAGTGGTGCCTACGAATACCATCTCACTGAAAGATATGCTTGCGACAGCTGCGTGGAAGGTGTCTATCTTTTCCTTCTAAGGTATTTAAGGGGAGTGATAGTCTAATAGTTAAAACATGATCGGGTGCCACTTGTGGAATCCGGTCCAGCCATGTTCTTTTACATTGTATTTGAATATTATATCAGGGTTCGAAGGGTATCATACTCGTAGTAATTCTTACTAAGCATGTTGTTTTTTTTTATAAAAAGAATCAATAAAAAATAATAATAATAAACAAACCCACTGAGTTTCTTGCCGAATTTTCTCAGTAACGGTCACGTTACGATTCGGTGGTAGGTTATTGTATTAATTTTGAATGTTAAAACTGACAAAATGTAAGTGTCCTCACAGGGTTTATACATAATAAATATATTTAATATAGCAACATATCAAATATCACAGTTTAGTGGATACTTTAAAATCGAAGAGAATACGGAACAAAATTGAGGATAGGTGATAAGGAAAATCCATAGTTCTGTATGATTCTTCAAGAAATTTCTTCAAGATTTCTTCAAGATTCTTCAAGAAATTTGTATGATTCTTCAAGAAATTCTTCAAGAACCTTGTCTTACAATTTAGAATATTAATATTTAAAGCTTCAAATATTAATTAACATACATACATATCATCACCCCATATCCCTTGCAGGGTAAACAGAGAGAACAGAGTGCCAGAGAACTCTATCCTTGCATACTTCACTCGCTTCCTCAACATTCATAATTCTCTTCATATACCCTCACCGGTTTCGGAGACTCTTGACTCCACCTTCCTTCATTCAGTACGTGACCAATCTGGTCTAGGTAGGTGAGTCTCGGTCTCCCCCGGTACCTACATCATTCTATTAATTAACAATTTAAAATAAAACTATTTTTACGATTTTCATCACGTTTGTATGCCTTTAAAATTTCCGACGTTTCGAAGACTTTACAGCGTTCATGAACACGGAAGGACGAAATTATGAAGGCTGTAAATTGAAACGTCGAGAAATTAAAAATGAAATACAGAACGCAATAAAATCCGTATTAATAGTTTTATTTCAAATGTGTAATACTCGCGTAAATATCAGAAATCATTGTATAGAGCATCAAACCATTCTTTTAATCAAGCGAAAAAAAAAGTTGTCACTATCAATCAAAATATTAAAAAATATTGAAAAAAGCCTTTGTCAATAAACACAATTATTTCTACTACATACATACATACATATCATCACGCCATATCCCTTGCAGGGTAGGCAGAGGGAACAGAGTGCCAGAGAACTCTATCTCTGCATACTTCACTCGCTTCCTCAACATTCATAATTCTCTTCATACATGCTCGCCGGTTTCGGAGACTCTTGACTCCACCTTCCTTCAGTACCTGACCGATCTGGTCTAGGTAGGTTAGTCTCGGTCTCCCTCGGTACCTACATCCTTCCACTTTCGCATTGTATATCTTCTTAACCAGACGTTCGTTCGGCATTTTTTCCACAAGTCCGAACCATCGGAGCATTCCCTTTCGCATCTTTACACCAATACTCTCTTTCATACCTACTCGCTCTCCTACGTCGTTGTTACGAATGCGGTCGGTCAGCCTAACGCCACAGATTTTCCGAAGAGATCGCATTTCGACCGCATTAATTTTACTTTCATACTCTTTTCTGCATACCCAACTCTCGCTTCCATACAGTTATTTCATTCCATACAATTATTTCTACTATGTAATATATATTTCCGTTATTTCGAAAATATAAAAAATATCTTTGGTATTATAATATAATCATCATCATCATCATCATCACAGTCCATAAAATGTTCCACTGTTGAGCTCGGGCCTCCTCCGTATTGGGAGGGAAATTAACCTACTATACCACGCCGGTCAGACGTGTTGGTATAGGGTTTTGTTTTCAGTTTTCCTTCTCTCGCATAGATGTTATATGCGTTTTATATCCCTTAGTCGTCTCGTACGATCACTCACGGGTAAGATATGGGGTGGTGAATAGTATTCTTACTCCGTCATCACACGGAAAAATTATAATATGGTGTGAAAAAAATTTCGTATGTAAATATCAGTAAACTGGATATAATAATGTTTTTACTTTAAAATTCCGTTACACAAGTCTAAATATATTGTTATAGGTCAAAATAATATGAACTGTGTTAATAAATCACGATATATAATTTGTATTTAGACTTTACATTGTATCTTTTTTATTGATAAGTCATTATCTGACCACTGCTCCAACCGTTCGCGGCTATGAAAGAGTTCTGTGTTGTCCCATATTCTGGTGTAGTACCTATCTCTACTATCTAGTAGGGAACCCCTGGATTAGTTAACTTCAATGACTCACCTAGTGGGATTCCTAATAACGCGTACTGATTAAAGTCATTCATTACGCAGAAGTCCTCCAAGGACATTTAATCTTAATCTTCAGTTTTGTTTCTTAAAGAAAGTATTCTATATTCTTGCGTTGTGAAGGACCTATCTTCGTAACATATAATTAGCGAATACAATCGACTGCACAGATGGCGTAGTGGTTGAAATACCAACCTTCCATGCCAGTACCGTAGGTTCGATTCCCACGCATAATACTTTTTGGTATCCACAAGGTATTGTTCTGAGTCTGGGTGCAAATTGTCGGCGTTAATTACATGTTTATAAAGTTCCCCGCAATTCAAGGGTTACTTAGTGCAGGGTGGTATCTTTTATAAAAAAAATATATAATTTCTAACTTTGAAAGTTTCATCATCATCATCATCATCTCAGCTCATATATGCCCCACCGTTAGGCTCGTGCCTCCTCCATAATGGGAGGGTAATTGACCTACTATACCACGCTGGTCGACGTGTTGGTATAGGGTTTTGTTTCGAGTTTTCCTATTCTCGCATAGATGTTATATCCCTTAGTCATCCTGTACGATCACCCATGGGTAAGCTAGGGGGTGATACATTGTATTCTTACTCAGTCACAACACGGAAAGTTTATATAAAGCTTTATATAGAAAATATTTAAGTGTCCACGCATATCATTCAAAATTGTAGGCCAAATCTTTGTAATATTCGTATACGTTTTATTGTCACGCGTCCATCTCGGCGATTGGTAATTGTGTCATCAACGCGTTCCGTTTACAATAAATAACGAAAAGATTAAATTGTTATTATTATTTATACAAAGGAAGTATCGAGAAATATTCGCAGTCATTTGCCCAACAAAGTACAATGGTCACCGTTATTTGACATAATACAAAATGACACATAATTACACATTCATATACAAATTTTTAGTAATATATCGTTTCCTACCGGCTTCACTTGTAATAATAAATAATTAATTTATTTAATTAGAAATGTTATACAGATAATTTGTTTAATGATTTTTATGTAAACCTCTAAATTTAGATTTAGCGGTGACGAAGTAAGATTTTAATTGCCTATATGCTGTGTGATAGCGACTACGAATACTACCATTTTTTTATTCTTTTTGCCCACCGTTATGGAGTGGTCACGCTCCGCCAAATCGGTCCGGGGTGACGGAAGAGGCGGCGCGCGACCTCATAGACCCACCCTACAAACACCTCTCTTCGCCGTGCGAGCGGGCCATCGGTACCTGATCTACGAATACTACCAACCCTTAATTTGCTCGTGGACGTCGTAAAAGATGACTAAGAGCTTTATATCAGCCTGAGCTGACACCACCTGATGCTGTTTTGTCAACAAATACATTCCCCAGGAGGAGGATTTGCGTTAGGCAGACGGCCGGCTATAAAACTATTGCCAATAACGTTTGCAATTTTTAAATATTGCGTCGACCTCTAATAGTAACAAAAATAAGAAAAGCTTACACGATATCATATCTCTGAGTTTTCCAAACGTTTTCCAGGCGAAGTGGATCTGTTGGGTGATCTTACACACAGTGTTTTTTTTAAAGACGACATCCTGAACTAAAGAAATAATCCCTTTTTTTTTGGTGGACTATGGATGCGTCTCGTCCTGCCAAATCGGTCCGGGGTGACGGAAAGGCGGCGCGTGGCCCCATAGACCCACCGTAAAACTCCTCTCTCTTCGCCGTGCGAGCGGACCACCGGTACCCGATTTTTGTCTTCGGTGGAGCTAAAGAAATAATCCTTGGAGGAACTTTACAAACTTTCGATTTTAGAACAAAAATTGCATCTGGACTCAAAATAACATTTTAGGGAGTGCACAAAATTTTGTGTATTGAATCCTCATGGATTGTCATGGTGTAGTGTCATCACTCGGCGCGATAGTTCGGTATCTTAATGACTATGCCGTTTGTGCTGTCTATATATGCACATCCATTGATATCTTTATTGATTCAGTCGTTTTGGAGAGCACTATTCACGGACAAACAGATATACGGAAAGAAATCTTGTTTTTTTTTAAATTATATATAGCTATATTTTTTATGTAAATGAATGTTGGTATAATGTATTATTGTAAATGACACAGTTTTGAGAACATTGCACTTCAGTGGTAAACGATGGAATTTTTCCCTTGGCTTTTTGTTTGCTTTTTTTGCTTCGTTGATCAAGGTTTCTATATGAAGGCAAATAGACACGGTGGGTTATGGATCCGCACGCAGCTATGCTCTCGCCCCGGACTGCTTGGGTGAAATGAGTCCAGACCATAGCCGTAAAAAAAATTGAGGCAATGATAAAAACTGTTCTCTTTTGAAAATGATAAAATTTTTTCTCTTTTTTTCTTGTTTCCTTTTTTTGATTTTGTTGAAGGCATCTCTATCTGTGTGGAAGCAAATAGCAAATCAAGAATTTTTTTGGTTTATTCTGGTTTGTTGATCCAGGCATCGGTGTGAAGAAGAAGGACGAATAATACATGTATGGTAATAGTTTAATCTCACCAGAAAATTTTATATGCTATTTAGCGTTATCTCACCCTCTGGTATTGTTAAATATGACTTAGCTGATAAGCTGATAACATCGATGCAAGAGAAGGAAAAGTCGATACGAAATTCTATATCAATATGTCTGACCAGCTTGATTTTCCATCCTATGGTGGGGAAGCTCAACAGTGGGACGTCTATAGGCACAGATGATCATGATGAAGGTGTTTTTATTGACTTTGGTGATCATAATCTCAGACATTACTGGTATTAAATAACTTCCACGTTTTAAGCTATATTTAATGAAAACATTGATTTTGAGTTATTTACTTATTTTTTACATCATTAGAGAGGAAAATAAACAACAAAATGGCGATTCAAATATTAATATTGATGGAGTATTATCGAAGATAATTCATAACCACAAGAAAAACACAACGTAAAGAAATAGTATTATAATTGTACTCGTACATTCTCATTATCTTAGTTTTATACGTCAAACTACTTGGTTCGAGCCTCTTCTATAAAATCACAACAAATATTCGGTCTTTCCGTGTGGTGACTGTTATATATAAACATATACATACTACTGGCATTCTAGAGAGATACTTTTCATATTTAGAGTCAAGAACGTGAAGGCCGTCATCTATACATATAATAAAAATGTTACGGATCGCTGTCTGTACATGGAAGATATTTGAGAAAAAATCTTAGTGGGACCTTTATCAACACTAATAGAACCCAAAACAATGATTTTTTAAATTTTTGTCTGTTTATCTGTTTGTCTGTTCGTTTGTGCATGCTAATCTCAGAAACGGCTTGTCCGATTTAGACGCGGTTTTCACTAATATATTGTGGTAAGCTTCACTTAACATTTAGGCTTTATTTTATGTAAATTGGTTTATAAATAAAAAGTTATGTCAATTTAAAAAATGTTCGGAGAAAAAAATCTTTATCGATTCTTTTCAAATTATGTACAAATATTTTTCAGTAAAAATAAATAAACATGTGTTTCAGCATTTGTTGATTTTCACCTTCTGGGGGTGTAAATTAGGCCTGCAAATCGTGTTGGACGACTCATTAAATCATTAGCGCCAAGCCGATATTATTGAAGCTGGCTACTTGAAATGTTGACAATGGTTTCTTTATATGACGTAGAGGTAGATTTACTAAGAAAGGATTTTATGAAATTATACCCCTAAGAGGGTGGAGTAGAGTGGCAAAGTTTGTATGGGGAGAAAAAAATCTTTGTTGATCCTTTTCAAATTATGAGTCGAATCAAATATTCTAGGGTAATAACCGGCATTAGTCAATTTTCACCCTCTGGTTGTGTAAATTAGGCCTGTGAAACGGGTTAATCGACTCATTACCGCCAAGGCAAAACTAATAAAACTAGAAACATTCAATTTTGAAGCACGTTTTTATTTATGACATAGAGATTCAATATGAAAGGATTTTATGAATTCCGTACCCTAAAGGGGTGTAACAAAGCAGGAAAGTGTGTATGGGGAGAAAATTTCTTTATCGATTCTTTTCAAATTACGTACAAATATTCTACGGAAAAAATAAATAAACACGTGTTTCTCTCCCCTCTCCATCAACCCCGCACCAGTGCCTTTGTGGCGACCAGTGTCGGCGTGACAGCTCATACGATACACATAGTGGTGGGCAATAGGTTCTTGCCTAATGGTTTAAGATACAGGTTAAGTTTAGCTTCAAAAATGTTCAGTCTATAACTCAAATAATAAATCATATCTAACGAGGTCGCAACTCTGCTGGTGAAACAAAACAGTCAAATAAATGGTGGCGATAATTATATTTTTATCCCATGGTCATACCGTAAATAGTATATTAATGGCAATATAATTTGTAGAATGAATAGATTTTTGAACCATCTTTTTCTTTAGTGACCGGCTATAGTATATAGACACATGCGCGCCATACACGTACATCTACGTGGTGCGGGCGGGCCACCGCAAACGGGGATCATCTCGAGTCGAAGCCCTCATGCAGTGAACCTCAATACAGATACTTACGCTTGCGCCACCCAAAGCACCGACGATAGAGCGTGTCAACCTAGAGTATTTTCTCTCGAACCCACCCTATTGCCTCATTCCGTTAGACAACTAACTTGCAGAAGGCGGCGACCGCATCTCAGTTTCTGACGCTGTTGATTATCGTCCTAGCGACAAACCTTCAACACCTTGCATTGCTTTTTTATTTAACTCTGTCAGAGATGACTTTTGCGTGGACGAAGTCGCAGGCAAAAGCTAGTAATATAATATGTCGAATAAAATATATAGTGAGACTTGAAAGTAATTTTATTTATATGTAATAATTGGCGACGAGGATGCCTAATCTGGATTGTAAAAACTGAAACGGGTACGTGCCTCATTACCGGGTACTCTTACAAAAATAGAAAACTACTTACTGACAAGATGTGAACTCACTACAGACGAATTAGATATAAGAGTTCAATCCTTACAAGATACTTTACAAAAAATTCAAGAAATAAAAACAGAAATTGAACTCGAAATGGAAGAAAACGAAATTCAAGAAGAAAACAGGTATAATTTTGAAGAATTTTGCACAGCACTCAAATACAAATTATTTAAAATGAAGAGAGACAACGACACTCATACACAACCGACTAGTATAGGCGATTACGTAAGTTGCGTATACTTTAACCAACAAGAGTCTTACCCGAAAATGAAATTTCAGCCTCTACAAGGAAATGAAATATTTCCAAATTTTTATAAAAGGTTAAATTTATTCTTTATTATTAACAAAGTAAATGATCCTAAATCAAAAGTTCATATATTATTAGCGTTAATAAAATACTAAACTGCTTAGTCTTTAGTGCATGAAAATTGTATTCGTTTACATTTTTTTGTTCGGCCATTCGGACAGGCAAAGGAGACACATTCCCTACAGCCACGGGTTATGTTTAGCACTACGTCGAGAATGGCACAAAATTTCAAAAGTATTATTTTTCTTTCATTTATGGCATTGACTAATAGTAAATGATAAATAACATAAAAATTATGAGGAGCGCACTTTTGGATTTTCCAAATTATTTTCCTCTTATCTCAATTACTTGGGGTCGACGCAATATGTACTCTTTTTACATTAAACATATTGCTAAAGTTTTCGCAATAGTTTAATGACCGGCCGCCTCCCTGACGTCAACCCTTTTTAGAAATTTGATTATTAACCAGATGGCATCACACGGAGTTGGGTCAGATCTATGTTAAGTTTTTACAACACCCAAGAGCAAAGTAGGTATTGGTAGTATTCATAGCTGCTACCACACAGCATACTGGTTTGACGAACTCAACGAAATAAGCGATCAGCTGTTTAGACAGATTAATTGTCTTATTTCGAGTTTTCCTTCTCATGTATAAATTTTGTATTTATATTAGAAAACTTAAAACACATATTTATCAACGACTCCCTAATTTAGGTAGCACCTATTGGTAATGTAAATGAGATAACAAAATTTCTTTTTATGTTAATTAATGTTAAAAAATGCAATGTTTATTTAACAGTTAAGGTGATATAAATGACGCATAACATCACGTATATACTTTAGGTGTTTCTTAAAGTTTAGAGAGTGTTGATGAAAACATTCATTAGTTGTTATTTAAATTATAAACGGGCAAGAAAGTGGAATAATAAATTATATTTTTATCTGTAATGTAACGGACCTATAATGAGTTAATTATATTTCCAATTGCAGTATATATTAATTTATCCTTGAAAAAAAAAAAGACCGTGAAAAGTGCTTTTTTTTTTATTATAATGGACAAGGAAATAATTGTTAACTATGATCCAGTTGTTGTCAATAAATTTATTATGACAGTGATGCGCCATTATGTATTTTATGTACTGACCATAGATAATGTAGACGCGCACTTTAATCTTCTTCTTTTTTTTTAAAAAGATTAGACTAAGGAAATTATACTTGTATTGTAAGGAGCTTTACACACATACAATTAACGGACACAAATTACACATCCAGACTCAGTGCAAGATAAATGCCTACTTATTTTTAAGATATCATCGTCATCATCATCCCAGCTCATATATGTCCCACTGTTGGGTTCGAGCCTCCTCCATAATAAGAGGGAAACTGACCTACTATGCCACGCTGGTCAGACGTGTTGGTATAGGATTTTGTATCGAGTTTTCCTTCTCATTCATAGATGTTATATGCATTTTATATCCTTTAGTCGTCTCTTACGAACACCCACGGGGGTGGTGTATTCTTACTCCGTCACCACATGGATAACAAGATTTTAAGATATATACTTTTTTTTATTCTTGAAATATTACACTCGAAAGGGTAATCACGCTGAACTGAGATATCTTTTACGTCTTTTAAGATATATTTAATGAAACTCAATCGAGTACCTACAAATTTTTTGACCTCAATGGCCAACCAGCATTTGATCTTTAAAATTTGTTTCTGAACAAGTTAATACAATGATTTCTGATGTTTACGCGAGTATAACATAATGTTTTTTTCAATATTTACGCGAGTGCTACACAACATTTGAAATTAAACTATTTTTATGGATTCTATCGCTCTTGTATTTTTGATCACAGGAGGACTGAATCCTTATGTGACCTATGCTGTAAATTGATCGAGGCGTCGGTAAATTAAAAATCAAACACAAACATTAACTTAAAAACTTTTTAATATTTACATCAAATTAAACAAGTTAGCTTATCTTTACATAACAATACTTTTATCTGTTTATAAGTCCCTGAAATTCTTCTAAGCGGCTGGATAGATTTCGATGAAAAAATGATTTGGATAATGAATTCAAGAAAGGAAAGCAATTAAATTCAGTATCTACCAAATTTAATGTTATATTATATTTAGATTATAATAGAACAATATCTTTTATATCAGTTAGTAAAAGTATAAAATTTCATCGCAATTCATCGAACATTATAGAAACTAATAAATTACAAACAAAGAGACATACATTATCATATTATACAGATGTAAATAAAACGAACAAGCAACAACTACGCAGCAATGTCTTGTCAGTTAACTGCGCAATGCATTATGAAAACGCGTTTGTAAATTGTTTTAACTGAAACTGTTTACAATAATGTATATATATACCATAATATTGACACTCTGTTAAACGAATTGATTGAATTAATTGCGGAAATCCATCTATTGTTTAAGAAAGGAGATCCATAATTATAAGATACCCATACAATTCAATATAGAAAGGAATACGGAATACTAGTTATAGTAAGGTGGGTTAGGAAATAATGCTGTGCAGCAGTGGCTACGAATATTACCCTTTAATTTGTTCGTGGATGTCGTAAGTAACAATTAAGAGCAACACTGCATATGATGCCGTGTTTTCAATCATTACATTCCCAAGGAGGGTTGACGTCTGGCAGGCGGTCGGTTATAAAACTATTGCCAATAACTTTTGCAATATGTATGCCGGAGAAGTATATATTGCGTCGACCACATTGGGATAAGAGAAGGATAATAAATGCTAATTTTTTGACAGCACTCTGCACTAAGAAATGTATCCTTGTATTGCGGGGGGACTGCAAATATACAAATAATGGACAAGAAATAACATCAACCACTTGATTTTCCAACTGAATTACATTTATTCTGGATGGTTGGCTAAATATACCATATTCATTAGCATGATAATTGTGATAAAATGAGGTTTTTTGTATTATAAAAATAAACTTTAGCTAGATCCATTTATCACCCCCAAAACCTTTCGCATATTACGCTACAGGGAAATCGTCAGAGCCAAAGAGAGAAAAATGCTTGTTTAAATATTATATATATATATATATATATATATATATATATATATATATATATATATATATAGATATATATATATATAGATTGTAAGATTGTAAGAAAAGGGGTCTACACGTGAATGTGAGCAATACCAAAATAATGGTCTTTGAAAGAGATGAAACCAGAACAGATGTAAGAGTAACAATAGGTAATGATGTACTAGAGCAAGTGGATGAATTTGTATATCTTAGATGTGGATTTAGCCGAGATGGAAGGTACACCACTGATATAGGACGAAGAGTGAATGCGGGAAATAGAGTGAACGGAGCGTTGGGGCAACTTCTCGGCAGCCACCACGTCAGCCAGAAGGCACGTGTAGCAAATACATAACGCAGTGCTTGTCCCAACATTACTGTATGGAAGCGAGAGTTGGGTATGCAGAAAAGAATATGAAAGTAAAATTAATGCGTTCAAAATGCGATCTCTGCGGAAAATCTGTGGAGTTAGGCTGACCGACCGCATTCGTAACGACGACGTAAGAGAGCGAGTAGGTATGAAAGAGAGTATTGGTGTAAAGACGCGAAAGGGAATGCTCCGATGGTTCGGACATGTGGAAAGAATGCTGAACGAACGTCTGGTTAAGAAGATATACAATGCGAAAGTGGAAGGATGTAGGTACCGAGGGAGACCGAGACTAACCTACCTAGACCAGATCGGTCATGTACTGAAGGAAGGTGGAGTTAAGAGTCTGCCTACCCTGCAAGGGATATGGCGTGATGATATGTATGTATGTATGTATATATATATATATATATATATATATATATATATATATATATATATATATATATATATAAATGTATGTATATATATAAATATATCTATATAGATATATATGAAGACAAAAGCTTTTTATAAATCTATTAACACAACTACGTAATTTATTATACGGAATAAGTAATTCAACAAGCTACGCACTACAAAAGTTTAAAATAGAAAATTGTCAGTAATACAATTACTTATTATTCCATTGTTTCCGTATTCACACTGATTATTATTTCTTAGTGTGTATTCTTTTTTTTTTCTTTTTCATCGATGTAAGCTCAACTCATCATTCTCTTACTCTTATCCCAATTACTTGGGGTCGATACAATATGTACGAAGAGTACATTATATTTCATAGTACATATTGCAAAAGTTCAAGGCAATAGTTTTGTAACCGGCTGCCTGCCAGATGTCAACTCTCCTTGGGAATGTAATTGTTGACTAATCGTCATCAGATAGAGATGGCCCAGGTCGTTATTAGGGTCTTAGTCGTCTTCTACAATATTTACAAGCAAAGCAAGAGTTGGTAGTATTCATAGCCACTACCACATAGCTTTGTGTACACAAAGCTATATAAGCTCAACTGTGGGGCTGATATAAACTGATTTATAACGAGAAAGATTATGTCAAATCATAAAAGTCCTACTGCACTTCCCAATAAAATGCCACACGGCCTGCTATGAAAGACCCTGGTCTTTGGTAGTAATATTACCATAATTACCACGCTTGGCGTGCTGGTTGGTGGTCGTACTAAGATGATGTACGTTACCCTATCGATCCCTCAGCTAATTTCTACGACTCTAACGGGCAAGTATCTAAGAGAAGATGACAATTTAATCAAGACAAATTGAAACCGCAGCACTGGCACAGAAGGGTGGTATTTCAACCATTATGCCATCTGTGCAGTCTTTGTAATATTTGCAGCGTTTAATATATATATTTTTTTATAATATTTTCTAATGTCTAAGCTGAATAATATTACTGAATCATATCTGTATATTGTTGCAGAGTGCAATGCGCGGGAGGGGCTTGTTGCACTCATTATTAGATAATTTGAGTTAATCCGCCGCACCAATAGGTGTGGGGTTCGATGCCCGCTCGTAAATTGTTGCTTGTTGCTTTAATGGACTGCCTTGTTTCTGCCTATTATTGAATTAGGAGTTTTGATGTAGTGATGGTTTAAAAGTGAAATGGCACCACCCCTTATATTCTCATGGACGTAAAATCTAACTTAAGCACTAAGAGAGTCTTGAGCACTGTTAAATACCACCTGCGATTGAGAAACTGCCTGCTAGCCGTGGTAGTTATGGCTTTTTCCATCCATTTGGGGGAAAATATGTCCAATAATGATCGTCGATAGACTCATGAATGAAAGTATTTAGATTTTTTTAAAAGACTTGTACTAAGAAAACAATTATAGTAGGTAGCTTTCGATAAATTTTGCACTTCGAGCCTAGGAAAGAGACAATCGATTAATTTCGGCTTTGTAGAGCATTGTTTCTTTTTTGTACACTATCTCTGTAAAGTCGCACGATGCACTAATAAAATCAGTTCTATTAAGAGCTGCTAAAATAAGTATGGTTTTTGATTAAATGAAAGATACGTGTAAGATGTGCAATATTTATTGCCGCGTACTTTTCAACGACTGCGAAACATGATATGCATAGTGTGAGACAGAGATAACGCTCTAAAAATTCAAAATTAACCAATTACTTCTTTTCGAGAATCGAAATGCAATATTTATTGCCAGGTACTCTATTGAAGACTGGGGCGGCGTAAGGCGCGATTTTCTGCGCCTTATGCCGCCCTAGCCGAGGCCGTGGGTGACTGGACCGGGGAATTAGTCCGTCACCCGCCGAGAGGCTGACCGCGAGGAAAAGACCGACGTCCTCCCTAAGGGAGGGGATGTCGCTCAAGAAGAGGGTACCCCTCGGGGGGTATTCCGTCGGACCAGCCACTGACGACAAGTTCACGCTGCTCCGGTGGCCGGTCCAACGACAATGGCGAGGTTCACGGGTGGGTTATGGATGTGCGTGCTTACTCCCCTCTGTCGCCCCGGACAGAGTGGTGCGAGGAGAGCAACGACCATAGCCCACCCCACAAGAAGAAAAAAAAAGGTACTGTATTGAAGGGAGATTTTTTTACGGATGACAAGGAAGCAGTACCAGTGGCCAGTGGGGGTGGGGAGGGAATACGTTGGGTTATGAGTCCACGCGCCGCCCTTCCGTCGCCCTGGACGGAATGGACGGCATGTGTCCAAACCATAACCTGCTAAAAAATAAAACAGGGGACTTTACAAAAAATAAAAACGTTTGTTCAGTATCTTAATCATTACACCATCTAAGGAATAAAATCGAATATAGATGAAGACACCTTAACATGTCCATAAGTCATACACGAAAGCAATTCGCAAGCTTACGTTTACGATAGGCGGTCGTGTAAATGCCCGTACATTACGTGTTAACGTTATACGTCTAAACGCCATTTGCGTACCTCGGTTACAGACACAAGCGGCGTGTCAGGCGGCGCGTCAAGCAACGCGATAAACAGCGAGCGAGTAAATAAAAATATGAAGTTATTTGAAATCATTAGTTGTATTGCCTGCACAGATGGTTGTTTTGTCTGCCGAGTGCTGTGATTTAATACTACGCAGAACAGTACTGTTGTACAATTTACAAATGCTTGTCCTAAATCTAAGTACAATTTTACCGTTAACCAATTTCTTATTAAATATGATTAAAAATAAAGAGTGATCTAAGTACTAAATCGATTTGCCATTCGAATTTCATGGGTTCAATCCTCATGCAGGACAGTTTTGTGTTCGACCCACAAATATTTATTCTCAGTTTGAGTAAAATTTTAATTCATTTATTTCTAAAGTCGTCTTTCTTACAAGGATTATTTCCTTAGGACTATTCCTAAGCATATACTGTTGTCTTTAAAAAGTAAGTATATAATGTTGAAATCATTCGAAATACAATACAGATTTACTTCGTAGTATGAGATATTGTTTAAAATAAATAGCTGATAAGAATATACGGAAGAAGAGCAAATATTACGTTGATTTTTAATGAGATAAAAATAAAGCGATGAAAATTATTTGCCCTTAGGTCTCCCACAGTAGCCACTACGGTAGGTCGAGTCGCGGTATATTATCACTTTATCGCTATGTAAATGCTTTGTAAAACGCTCTGTTGTTACTATAGGCTTTAAGATCGTTTGTGATTATTTATTTCGAGCTTAAACGAACGTACTTTTTTTAACGTGTTTGTGTTTATGAAACAGAAATGATAGCTTTGTTACAAATTCAAGTGTGTGAAACAATATTTTGATTTCGCTAATGGCGTAGTGTTGTATATAAATATATATATGTATATATATATATATATATACACACACATATATACATATATATGAGAGAATGTTAAGAGAATATTTGAAAGTAGTGGCAGTGACGGATAAGAGTTAAGGAGTGAACGTTTGAGCTGGTATGGACATATGATGAGACGGGATGAAAGTAATGTTGCGAGGAAGGTTTTGAGTATGAATGTTGAAGGCTCTAGGGGAAAGGGAGACCAAAGAAAAGATGGATGGACTGCGTGAAGCATGCTATGTATAAACAGGGAGTGACAACAAAGATGACGTCTCATAGGGCTGTATACACACACACATATATATATATATATATATCAAATGTACCCCCTACATTTGATAGTCTAAATTATATCATAACTTTATTATATCTTCTATCTCTATTATATCTTTTATGACAGTTGTTAGTGGGCGTTTACACTATAAAGCTAAGTCATCTTTGGATTGAATACCCACGTATGGAGATGGAGAAAGAGGATGTTGAGTGATATTTTTACTCCGTCATCATATGTAAAAGTATTCAACTTTTATTTGAATTATTGTATTGTCCATCTATCCATCCATCAGTTTATATACGTCCACTGTTAGAAATAGGCCTTTCCACAAAAATTTCATCCAACCGCTCCCTGTGACCTTTGAAATGTCATCAATCCACCTAGTGTTTAAAATAATAAAAGTGTTAAATCTTCTCAAAGTAAATTCGACATGCGACCAATGCCTCCGATATGCCCAACGAGTTCATTCTTTGATCTCTGCCCAAGAAAAAGTTACCGCTCATAAAATAAGTTTAAAAAATCCAGCTGCCAAAAATACTATATTTAATAATAAGTCTTCAGAATTCTTACATATAATAATAACTGTCTGTCCGTCATCAAACGCTTTCTTGGAAACGTACGACAAAGGGATTGTCACGTTGTGCCAAATTTCGTTTTATTAACAATAAATTTTGTATGTACCAATTGGAGTTTTTAAGGAAGAACTTTTATATGATTGCTTGTAAGTTATTATGTTTTTCACCCTAAACGTTTTTGGTAACTGTATTGTGACGATAATACTTATTACGTATGATGATTCATGAATAATTTGACCTCGTATTAGGTCAATATACTGTCGTCAATGACCTAGCAAATTATATAACGGCAATAAGAATCGAAGCTTCTTCTTCTGTATCTAATATTCAGCACCAGCTTCTTTTAAGAAAATGACATTTATTTTTTTAATAAATTTTAAAAAGATAACATTCTTATTTGGCTTTGAAAAATTATTTGTGGATCGAAAAAAGATTTCGCCTGTGTGGGGGTTGAGGAATGGAATCTATGACCTTCAGCATGGGAGGTTAGTACTTACAATACTTTGCTATTGATGAGTTTTAGAGCTGGGTACATCTGAAATTCAGCCCATAATTCAGAGCTCCTTCTCAAGATAGCATCAGCTAAGACGACCCCTATAGTACATTGCTTACTACATACACATTTCACTGTACAGAACTCTTAATTCTTTTTGTATTATAATATTAAAGCTGATTCTATTTAGTATACCACACTCTCGCAGGTAATCAAAATCTAAATAATAGAAATTTACTACTGTGCTTCATTTGGTGAGCGAAAGAACCGAGATCCAAATCCCTCGTTACGGTACAGCCTGCAGCCTACCGTAACGAGGGATTTGGATCTCGGTTCTTTCTATGCCTTGCTATGCTCCCGACATTGAACTGGTCTATAAGCGGCAATTAATATCAGGGTGATTGCTTGTTCATTTAAAGGCAATAAATACGCCAATTACAATTGATGCAATTGTTCTTTAAATAATTGGATGTAGTCCGTAACAGAAGTGACTTCTATAGTAGCTGTTGAAATTGCTCATCATGTTTTACGACTACCGATATCATGCAACAAATTGCACGACACCAAGCAAAAATATCACGACAATATTATGGTTCGTGCCCAGAACTGATAGATAACTTGGATAATATCATCTCTCATATTTTTATAAATGTGGTTCCGTATACAAAATATTTAGCGGATATCAGTTGGTTTCTAATGTTTACTATTTGAAATAAAACTACTTTTACGGATTCTGTCCCGTTTGTTCGAACGCTTTACAGTGATCATGGTCACAGGAAGACCATGATCACTGTAAAATGTTCGAAACGCCGAGAAATTAGAAATCAAATACAAACGCAATAGAATCCGTAAAAGTAGTTTTATTTTAAATTAGTATCAGTTGTATAAACCTTTCATATAATAGTGTAAAACACTTATAATATTGTAAAACCTTTGATGATCGAGTTTCATTGTTATTTTGCTCAATTGACTAATATTTATAGTCACTGCTCCACCCCTATTTATTGTAGCCTTACGTATTTACAATCTATGAACTTTTTTGATGAGTAAACTATTTTACACAATAAGATTATTTTAATTCAAGTGGTTAATATTTGAGACTAGCACAATACTACTATTGTGAGGGCAACGAATAATAGATACCCTTACTTTGCTCGTGTATGTCATAAAAGATGACTAAAAGCTTTCTTAACATCGCTCTAGGCCAACTCCAACTGATGCCGTTTAATTAATAATTACATTTCCATCAGGCGATAGACGATAAACGATTGACATCACGCAGTCGATGGTAAAGCAATTGCCAAAATTTTTTGCAATATATTCGAAGGAAGCGGAGTATATATTGTATTGCCTCCAAATAATTGGCATAAGAGCAGGATGTTGATGAATACCTGTGATTAGCACGTTCAAACAATTAAGATCTTCAACTTTTTAATAGTAGAGCATAGGTATATTCTTATAAAAGAAATATATACAATATTGGATGTTATTTACTGAGCTTAAGGGCCCCTAAATAAAGCGATGCAACTTAACGAAGCGTCGTGACGAATCGCAAAACGCTCAAAAATTTAAATCGCGGCCCGTTTGATGTTTTAAAATTTTTTTTGAACCGTTTATTGCGCATAAATGGTCACCGGTTGGTTAACCGGCGATTTTATGTTCGTGCATCGCGCCACTCGGACACTAATAACGAGTTTCAAGTGCGAGATAAACAAATTAGCAAGATTAAAAGCGAGTGGTGATGTGCTAAGAATATAATCTTTTGTCGCCCTTTATTTACCTGTGAGAGTTGTAAAAGACAAAAAAGGGTCGCAGGAGGTTGATTCGTAGCAGTCTACTAGAAAGCAAAAAACACTAAGTCGAAAATTAATATAATATTATATGTTTTTTTTTAATATTTTTTTTTAGTTTTTAAATTGTCGCGTTTCTTATAGTTTACGTGGCTTTAATTATTTCCATGTAAATTATATGATATCATTGCATTTTTAGATTAAATATCATCACAAATATCTGTATATATTTTTTTATTTTTTTTAAACATTACTAAAGAAAAAAACCTTGTATAGCAGGGAACTATACAATCATATAATTAACTCAGAAAAATCTCAGCCAGACTCCGAACAATAAGTTATGGATCGCAAAAAGTAATGTGCATAGGACTCGATTGCATAGCACTGGCACGGAAAGTCTGTATTTTAACCACTACGTCATCTGCGCAGTTAATATTTGAACCTTGTCTCCATGTAAGCCTACTCGGGTATCTTCCTAATTGGCAGATCCCGTGTAAACAGGAGACACAATAATAATAGTCCAAACCATCTTATCAGTAGACCTGGTAAAAGATTACTAAGGCCCATAACATTTGTATACTTAGGAAAACTGGAAATAAAACGTCGGTTAACCAGTGTGGTATAATAGAGGCCCGGGAGGATTCCCGTGACCCAGGCCGCCGCCCGTGGCCGGAGCGGCGCAGGCGCGAGTACCTGCACCTGATGCCGCCCTAACCGAGGCTTCAGGTGATCGGACCGGGGAATTGTCCGGTCACCCGACGTGAGGCCACCACCTGAGGACGACGCCTCGACGGCGAAAGCTGTCGGGGCGTCGACAGGAGAGGAGCCCGAGAGGGCATACCGCCGAGCTGGCCACTGAAGACAAAGATCGGGTACCGGTGGCCCGCTCGCACGGCGAAGAAGAGGTGCTTGCTGGGTGGGTTAATGAGGTTGCGCGCCGCCTCTTCCGTCACCCCGGACCGATTTGGCGGGGTGCGACGTCCATAGCCCACCGCAAAAAATAAAATAAAAAAAAAGTGTGGTATAATAGAACAATTTTTTCTCCTATTGTGGAGGAAGCTTGAGGCCAGCTGTAGGACCTAGGTAAGCTGAAATGATGATGATGAATCGTCTTTTAAAACATCTATAGACAAGATAGGAGCTGGTGAAATATATTCTTACTTGATCCACTAAATACCTACCATATAATTATTCTAAATAAAAACAGCGCCATTGAATAACGCGTGTCGTTAGAGTTGAAAAAAAATTGGACAATTATATGTACCGTATCAAGAGGCTTCCGTGTATCGATCAGTTTAAAAAAATGAGGTTGTATTTTGTATTGCTTTTTCGTCACAGTTAGTTTTAATCTTGAAATAATGTTTTATTGTAATGAACATTTTATGTGATTTTTTTGGAATATATTATTCTACTCCAATTATTTTCAGGACGGAGTCTTAAAATTGGCTAAAGGAGTTCTAGTACAGTGATTAGCAGTGCTTTTTCTCGTGAATCGTAACACTAATTGCCAATAGTGGCGATTATGTTACTCTCCCTTTTTGGACGAGCAGCTTATCATCAATATTTGTCATATTTAGCTTGATATAATTGCATATATCGACAACGGAAAGAAATCTGCCGCTTTCTGCAACTTTTGAGATGAAATTAGTCCACCTGGTGGGAGGACGTCAGCTGCATCGTCCGATTCGAGGTCATTATTCGGCAACCTTTCATCCACGGTGGTCTGTTTGATGTACGATGTATTTCTTCCTTTTGACAACTTTTGAGCAATTATAGATATCGCGAGATTATTCTGTAATGGTACATATAGTCTGGAATAAAATTCAAAAATATTTTTTTTCTCTATTTTATGAATTTTAGCAACAACTGCTAGAAAATAAGAGACATTGAAATGTATTTTGAATAGGCCACTACAAGTAAGATATTTTGTCATACATAAGTTTATCATTACATGATGCTGTGTGGTAGCGGCTACGAATACTACCAATGCTTACTTTGCTCGTGGATATCGTAAAAGACGACTAAGAGCCTTTATATCGACCTGGACAACCTGATGCCATTTGGTCAGCAATTGCATTCCGAAGGAGGGTTGGTGTCAGGCAGGCGGCCGGTCATAAAACTATTGCCAATAACCTTTGCAATATGTAGGAAGAGGGGTACATATTGCGTCGACCCCAATTAATTGGAACAAGAGCAGGAGAATGATGACATAAGTTTGTCATTATCTCAGTTCATATATGTTCCAAATCTGTCTGGAATCTCCTGCATACTAGGAGGGGAATAGGCCTACTACACCACGCTGGTCAGACGTATTGGTATAGGGTTTTATTAAGAGATTAATTTTTCTTTCATAGATGTTATATGCATATTTTATTCCTTAGTCGTCTTTTACGATCACCTACGGGTAAGATATGTGCTAGTGAATTGTATTCCTACTCCGTCACCACAAGGAAAGTATACATTTATAAAACCCGATTACGAAATGAAAAATGATGTCACAAGCGGGATCATCATTTTTCATTTCGCAATCGGGTTTTATAAATAATTAAGCTTATTAAATGCTAAATTTCAGTCATTTGAAAGTGTACATATTAGTTTATACATACATTATTTACTGCGTAATTTTCCTATTGACTCATTGATGTTACGAAACAGAATTTGAGCAAATCTTTTATCGGAATTGAAATAAGCATGCATCATAAGAAGTTTATTGTATGTTAATTCCAATTCTTTATAACTGTCTGACTTGTTAGTAATTCTGTTAAACTACCCTTTTCGTAGAATTATACAGTTGAGGGGTTAGGAGGTCAAAACAGTATTTTAAATAAATCATTAGACCTTTGTGCCAGATCAATATTATCTTTATTGCTTTGGGTGGTAAATGAGCAAACAGCACACCTGATGGTAAGTGTTACTGCCGCCCATAGACTTTTGTAATATTAGCGGTATAGCTAGGCCGCTGCCTATCAATAAAAATCCAAAACCCGCCGCCCTCTTGCTCACCGAATGAAGGGCAGCAACACATTGTTACTGTTTAGGCTTCCATTATCTGCGTGAGTGTGGTACTATCCTGGATCGATCGGCCCGCGGCTATAGACAGAAACTGTCAACAGTGTGTTTGATCCTACTACTATTAATTTTATTAATAGTACATTAATTATCTTATTGGTCTAGTTATAAAAGTAGGCGACTGCGATTGTAAGTCGTTAGAGTCGAATCTTGAGTTGAACAGTTAAAAAATAATGATACATTGATGCATCGTCTTAACGATGGAATGGCAAAGGAAATTGAATTGGAAATTGGAATCCTTTTACAATAGGAGGGCAATTGACCTCCTACACCATGCTAGACAGACAGGTGGATTATGTGTTATATTTCTACTTTTTCTTTTTTTGTACACATACTATAGGCATACATATTAGATCCCTTACTCGTGTTTTATAATATCCACGATCAAGAGGGGGAAAGTCTAATGAATTGTATTCTTACCCCACCGTCACCTAGAAAAAGGCAAGATTTTAATTAAGGTCGTTTGATAACTCTTGGTTTTGCCAAGAGAATACAATACAACTTTTCCTGTGGGAATTGTTAAGAAAACTGACTGAGAAATCATCAGGTATTTGAGCACCAGCGTTTTTATAGACAATATATAATCTCTGATCTCCGTACTGAAAACAAAAAAAAAAAGAAAGACAGCTGAAAATCAGCGTTGTGGTGTTACATTGACATCACAACAATTGTTGAGCAGTTATCCTTTTTTTCTGCCGCAGCTGAGACGTTCACTCGATCATAATTATTATGTCTCCTTATTTTTTTTTCTGTGTGTTCCTAACGTCTTTCCTTTGTGGCACAAAATAAATATTTTCTTTCTTACTAAAGAATAAAATAGAGTAATATTAAGCTACTATACCATGCTGGTCAGATGTATTGGTATAGGATTTTATTTCGAGTTTTCCTTGTCTTCCATAGATATTATATGCATTTTACATCCCTTAGTCGTCTTGTATGATCACTCACGGGTAAGATAGGGGGTGGTGAATTGTATTCTTACTCCGTCACCACACGGAAAAATGTATGTAAAAATAGGTTTTTAACAAAAACTCGATGACCATAATAATTTTACCCTCGGATCTGGTACTATAATAACTATGTTTATTATTCTAACAAATAAAAGGAAATACAATAAAATAAAAAAAATGTATAAATAGTATCTTTTTTTTTGACAGGATAATTTCTGAGAATACCTCGTCCGGGGTGACGTAAAGGTGGCGTGCGACTCCTCAACTTGTCGCATTACCAGTCCATCGCTATTAAGGTTGACCACCAGTACTAATTCCTTCATATCGATGGCACATGGGAAATCAAATCTATCATAATTCTCCTACTCTTATCCCAATTACTTGAGGTCAATACAATATGTAACTCTTCTTTCATAGTACATATTGTAGAAGTTATTGGCAATAGTTTTATGACCGGCCGCCTGTCAGACGTCAACGATTTTTGGGAATGTAATTGTTGAGCAATCGGCATCAGATAGAGTTGACTAAGGTCGTTACAAGACTCGTAGTCGTCTTTTACGACATCCACGAGCTTGACATCGATGGTACAATGATGGTACTATATGGGAGTTCAACCTATGACATACTAGGTCGCTACTAAGACCACTATGCTATCCGTGCAATGATTTATATATTACTAATAACATAGATAGTTACAAAATATACACTCGTTGCGGGAATTCCCAAGTTTTTCAGTTTAAGGAAAATTAACAGTTTGTAAATTCGCAGAAGATATCGCGTGACGAGATCTCTTTACGTTGAGAAATTAAGTTGATTTGTATTGTTAGCATTTCTGATGAAATGTGTAATACAGGAAGTGTTTACTTCTTTTGCCTTGTTTTGAGTTTTAATTTTACTATCAACTGCTATTTGTAAAATATGGTTTAATTTATCGGACTTTCTCAACAAAAATAACTATTTAAATGAGCTGAACTATTGACATGAAATTTTGACAGCAGTTTATATTTCGACATAAAGAGTCTTTAAGAAATTCAGCCCTTTAGGTGGTGAAACTGTGACTAAATTTGTATGAGAAGAAAAATTTATTCACTCTTTTTAAATTAAACTTAAATACTCTACAAGTAAAGGCAATAAAAACGTATTTCGGTAGTTACAAATTTTTTATCCTCTAAGAATACAAAATCCGAGGTGTATCCAGACCATTTACTACCAAAAAAAGAGAAGGGTATAAAATAGAGATTTAAATGTTGCAGTGATATTTATTTAAACTTCTTATTGAATTACTATAATAGGTATTAGTTTTTGATTCAGTTACTCATTTAAAATGATTATTCTAAAAACAGCCATTTAGAGAATATATTCCTCTACAAGGGTGTAAAATAGGGGCTAAATATTGCTCTGATAATTTTCATTCTACAATACAGATAATGAAAATAATATTTAACATATTTAACGAAAACGTCCCACATAATTCCTACGCGAACAAAGTCGGGGACAAAATTTAGCTATTATATAAACTCTTCAATGTGAAGTCAATTATAAAAATTATTCAATGTGAAGTTAAGAATATAATTCATCACCACTGTTTTTCTTCCCTTTTGTGTGTAAAATGAAAACATTTTAGCGTTCTCATATTGACCTACTAAACTATACTGAATTGTATAGTTTTATGTTAAGTCTCCTTCTCCATCATATCTTTCAGTCGTCTTTTATACCCCTCACGGGCAAGAAAGAGGGTAGTAAATAGTATTCTTACTTGATCACCATATGGAAATTCTTTCCATACATCGTTACATACTTATGTATACTTGATTAATAAATATTTAAACCCCTCGAGTCTGCGGTTTTCCTTAAAACCATCCACCATCTGGCAACGTATGATAACTAGGTATATATAATTGTTTTTGCGATTAAAATATTATAACGTATGCGGAAAGTAAACACTTCTTCGCCTCGGTTTGTTGAACTCGAAGCGTAATACCTACTATGAGTACTATATGTACCTAACATATCTGTATATAATAGATACTCGTATGTATTATGCCTAGAGTTTAAAGATATA
Organism: Lymantria monacha; assembly: GCA_905163515.2. NCBI lineage: Eukaryota > Metazoa > Arthropoda > Insecta > Lepidoptera > Erebidae > Lymantria > Lymantria monacha. The sequence continues at coordinate 28,694,643 of LR991098.1, read as the reverse complement.
TTACAATGAGAATTAAAATATAGATTAGCATATATTATTATGTAAATTTAGTGTTGTGTGATAGCGGTTATGAATACTACAAACACTTACTTTTCATATGTCGTAAAGGACGGCTAAGAGTTTTATATCATCCTGAACCAACTCTATCTGATGTCGTTTGGTCAACAATAAGATTTCCAAGGATAACTTTTATAATATGTACGAGTACATATTACGCCGATACCAAGTAATTGGGATAAGAGTAGGAGAATGATAATGATAATATTAGATAAGTCCATTTTATCTTTTATAAAACCCGATTACGAATCGAAAAATGATGTCACAAGCGGGATTCGAACCCGCACCTATTGGTGTAGTGGCAGCACGATTGGGCCGGAATCCCAATAGGCGCGGGTTCGAATCCCGCTTGTGACATCATTTTTCGCTTCGTAATCGGGTTTTATAAATAATGAAGCATATTAAATGCTAAATTTTAGTAATTTAAATCCATTTTATCTTTTTTTATTAGTTTTAGTAGCAGATGAACAAACAGTCCACATCTAAACTTATGTGGGATTTATCGCTGGTGGGCATCACCTAGGGCCACATTCTGAGTATTGTCTACGGTAAGGTGAATTAGGACTTACGGCCCTTTCACTAACTGAACGAAGCATAATAAAAATTGCTACTACTTAAACGTCAATTTTATACGAGAGTGTGATACTACCTCGGACGAGACAGTAAATTTTTTGCCTGAAGAAAACATGGTCAGCAGCGTGACTACCACAAGATCTTTTCACTTTAAGACACATAAATGTCCATATAAGGGACAGACAAAATACGCTTCGTTTTATATTAAAGTAGTCAGACGGGTTGGCATTTCTTTTTTATATAATCTATGGGCTGATAGTCACGCTCCACTCATGCCGTCTAGGACGTTGGAACGACGGCGTGCAGCCCCATAACCTACCCTATTCCCTCCCCATCGTCATTAGACCGATCGCTGATATCGCTTCCTTGACATTCGTAGCCGCCCCGGTAGACAGGTTGGCATTGGATTTTTATTTAGTTTTCCTTCTCTTGCAGTGCTATTAACCGATTATTGATATTATCTCCTGCTTATTTGTCATTACCATAATCATCTCAGCTTATATATGTCCCACTGATGAGCTCTACCATAATAGGATGGAAATTTATCTACTATATCACGCTGGTCCATACATACCCATCATACATAACCATCTGGTTATATGATACGTTTTGGTTTTCTTTTTATTTGCATATGCATGCATATATGTTACCTGCATATTATTTCTCTTATTCACCTTCTACGACACCCACGGGCAAGATAATACTGAATCTTATATTTACTCTATCACCACACAAAAAGTCTTAGTATAATAATAATAGTGGCGATGAATCACCATATTCTTTCTCTGTCACCACACCTTACTTGGTATATATTGAAATATAAATCACTCCTACGTTCATAGAACATACCGCGTACTTATATCCACGTGTAGACATTTATCGAGTTAAAAATATGTGGTCGCATTAAAAAAGGAATCCATGTCTAAACTTTAATGCGTTTTACTGCGGTTTTGACTCATACATACAATGGATAAACATTTGTGTTGGTATTATTTTTAATTTATTTATATTGTTTACGATACAATATAGATCATCCTGTCATTCTTAACATTCAAAAGATTCTAGAAAGTTCATAATTTTGTTTACTTGTTTTTTAAATATGTGTGGATATGGAGTACTTAATTAAGTACTCGTTAATTCTTATGTTTTGTATTCCGTATATTGTGATGGGTGATAATATATTGTCACTATTCCCCTTGGGAGTAAAAACTGACTTCGGGGTCTTGATTGATCTACTTTTTACGATTTGGAGGGTCACTTAGGTCAAGTCTTCAGTTGCGATGTTCCGTTCTGTTTACGTTTTTTCTAGTTCAAAAATGAGTATTATTTATTTTATATTTTTACAATATTTTCTTGGTTCCTAAATGGATTTACACATATCGTTTTCGCTTCAATAAGGAGTTTTATACATATAAATTAGTTGAGTTTAATATGTATAAATTCTTAGTTCTTTAATGATTTTTAATATTTTTCCTGTTCATAAATGAATGACTTTTACACATATCTTTTTTGGTACGTATATAATTATTTTTTGTATATTTTTGGTTATATAAGTATGTTTTTAGTTCATTTAATTCGTTTTAATCATATTATTTTCAGTTCTTTAATGATTTTTAATATCTTTTTCGGTTCACAATTAACTATAATAGATATCTTTATTGATAGATATATAATTTTTTTTTGTATCTTTTATGGCTTTCAAATAAACTCTATAAATATCATTTTAGTTCTCATAATTAATTTTATTCATATTATTTTCAGTTCTTTAATGCATTTTATACATATCTTTTTCATTGAACAAATAAGTTTTATACACATTAAATTGTTGTTTCAACACTCCGTACGGTCGTTACAAAAGTCCTTAGAGCACGTAGAGATACTTCAGCTCTATGTACGTACGAACTCCACATCGCGTGTTGCGTAATAATACTTGCAATTAGAGCAAATAGCGGTGGCAAGTGTCATCGCGACTGCAGACGATCTAGCGTCTAACGTGACACTTGAAGTGTCGCCCACACTGCACAGTGTGCTGATTTGTTAACTGTGCCGGCAAAATGTACTTGTATTTGTATTTAAATAGAGTATCTATCTAATATCTTTATATATTATTATTTTAGAGTGTATTTTACTATCCGTGTGGTGACGGAGTAAAAATACAATTCACCATCATATCTTACCCGTGGGTGATCATACGAGACGACTAAGGGATATAAAATGCATATAATATCAATGCAAGAGAAGGAAAACTCGAAACAAAACCCTATACCAACACGTCTGACCAGCGTGGTATAGTAGGTTAATTTCCCTCCCATTATGGAGGAGGCCCGAGCCCAACAGCGGGACATATATGGGCTGTGATGATGATGAGAGAGTATTTTTTGTATATTTGTATTTTTTCAGAATCTCGACAACGACATCAGCGATTGCCATGAAATTTAGTATGCAGAAGGTTTCATGGCGATACGATAAACCAATCTAACTAGGTTTCATCAATGAACAAAATAAATGTTCTTACTCCGTCATAACAAGAAAGATAATATATAATACGAAGTTATAAAATGGTGCCAAAAATTATCGCAACTACAAACAAAGTGAAAATGCAACCTGATATTTGAATTGTACGTTTCTTGTAGTTTTGTGTGCCAAATGGACATGGCGTCATTTAACCTATCCTCGAATTGCTTCTTTAATCACAAGAGTTATATATCATCTCTCCATCCACCTATTAACGTGCCGTGTTGGACATAGACCTCTAAAATGGAGTAATGCCATAATAGCCACGCATACCAAGCGGGTTGCCATTGGCGTTATAACTTTTCAATAGGCGATTATCTATAATTATCCCTTAGTTTATTAAGTCTACCACAGGCATGACCATTGCATTCTTAACATACGTAATAATAAATGAATAATATAATAAAAAATAAAAAAGAACCTTATATTTTTTACTCTAAAAAGCTATCAGTTTTACAATATATTAATTTTTTTTTTGATAATTTATAATAGATTACTAAAACATTTCTATTTAACTAAAATATGTAGTAACACTTACTACTATTAGCAAAAACCCCTTGATTCGAAGGTGAAGGCCTCCTCTAGAGATTTCCATTTCTCTCTATTCTTTGCTGTCTCTATCCAATTTTTACCAGCCACTCTTATGATGTCATCTGCCCATTGTTCCGCAGGTCTACCTCGCTTCTTAACACCTGATGGCCCCGCCCAAGATGTTATTCTGTGGGTCCATCGGTCGTCTGTCAGTCTGGTATATGTCCAGCCCACCGCCATATAAGCTTTTTGCAGTAGCATAGAGCATCGGTAACTTTTGTTCTTTTCCTTAAACTTACTTACCTAATAACTTTTGTGATTATTTTTTTGTATTTTTATAAAAAGTAAAAAAAGAAAACATACGTAATACTATAATTATAACTATTTAGTATTTATATGGTGACGGAATCCCATAACCGACTTTTGCTTTTCCTATAGTAAGGTGTGATGATACAGTATATTTTATATCATTGACATACGGAGAAATACATTATTATCATAACTCATTTTATCTCGATTTTTGTGGTCGACCCAATATGTACTCCTCTTCCATCGTATATATAGGAAAAGTTATTGGTAATAGTTATATAAAAGATTACCAGCTTAATGTCCACTTTCCTTGGTAATGTATTCATTGACCAGACGGAGTCAGATAAAGTTGGCCCAGGTCCGACTTAAGCCGGGCCAACCACTGTCGGGCCAACCACTGACGTCAAGTCACTCTGCTCCGGTGGTTGGCCCAACGACGAAGGCGACGTCACGGGTGGATTATGGGTGCGCGTGCTTACGCCTCTCTGTCACCCCGGACGGAGTGGTACGAGGAGTGTGCCGACCGTAACCCACCCCAAAAAAAAAAAAAAAAGGTCCGACTTAAGCTTCAAATTGTTTTTGTGTCCTAACACATACGAATAATTTAAGGTTCGTAGTATTCGTAGCCGCTACCATACAGCACATAAATATATATATATATATATATATACAAGCAAATAATATTAAGTTTTTAGATAGAAAGGTTGAATAAAATATTCACCGAAGTTAAAAATCGGGTCCCGGTGACCCGCTCGCACGGCGAAGAGAGAGGAGTTTTTACGGTGGGTCTATGGGGTCACGCGCCGCCTTTTCCGTCACCCCGGACCGATTTGGCGGGGCGAGACTAATCCATAGTCCACCAAAAAAAAAAAAAAAAAAAGGTTGAATAAAATATTTCATATTTTTTTCTAAACAACTTCGTTTTGTAGCACAGTGCTCTCGCTTCGTAGAGACGCCTTACGCCATAATCTCTCTTGCCATTCAGCTCAAAGCCATGTTGAGGCACATTCTTGAAATCTAGCCGTTGGATGTTGAATTTCAGAGGACATTTCTGTACAGGTTTGTGCGATCATTTTTTGAATTCTTTGTTTTGCTTTTTTTCTGGCTGTCGCAGCACAGCTGTCTAAGAGGTCGGGGGTTTAAAAGATTTTAACGGGCTTGCCAGGCTTTTGCTTTTGAAAGCATTTAAAATTTGTGAAACTTGAAGTTTTACGTTATTTTTTTCATAATAAACCATGAGTATAATTTATAAAAATACATATTGAATTATTTTATTTTTTTCTTATTTTGTTTTTCCTTTATAACTCATAATACACGTTATAATTTTCAACACAAGTTTAGTAGATAGTTCTTCAGTATATAAAAAGTCAAATATAATTATATTTGTCTGTCTGTCTTTACTTACTGTCCTTACTTTCCTGTGGTAAATAATTAATGGGTCTTAGTAGATAATATATGCCGCAGAATGAAGAAAGAAGAAAAAGTTAAGAAAAGTGTGTTCCAAATACCCCGATTAGGATAGAGTTAACTTTTCTTGCATTGTACAGGAAGCCTACGTCAAAATATACTTAATTTAACCCAAAAAAGCAGGAAAGTAAATTATATACAATAAGCTAGACGTATATTGCTGCGCTTGCGGTAGCCATATAGCCATATATTTTTATTCAACATCATAATTTCAGATTAGCGAATTAAAAAAAAACTAAGAATGAAGAAAAATTTAAAATATTGTTTTATTACTGTTTTATTCACTTTGTGAATATTCTAGAAGATTATATATATATTATATATGATTAATACGTATTAGCATATATGTAAAGGCATGTTTGTTTTTGTTCCTATCGGTAATTTTATTGTGGTTAACTATATTGTTAGTAGGTAAGTATTATTATATGGGCCAACGGCGCGATCAAAGAGACCCGAACACAAAGACTATGCATTTAAATATAGATGGTGCTAATTGTTTTTGTTGCCTTTAATGACAGATTTTAGTGGCAGAGCCACATTGTTAATAGTCTTCTGTTTATAGCCGTGGGCCAGTGCGTCCGGAGTCCACACTCTTGCAGAAAACCGACGTCTGGGCAGTGGCAATATCATGTTACTCGTTCGGTGAGCGGGAGAGCCGACAGCTCAACTTTTTGTGTGGGTTGGGGACTACCGTTGATAGGCAGTGGCCCAGCTGAACCCTTGGTATTACAAATGTCTATGAGCAGCAGTGACACTTATATCACACTTACATCGGGTGAGATGTTTGATCATTTGTCACCATTAGCGATAAAAAAGATGATTAAGAACCTGATCACGAAGCGAAAAATGATGTCAAAAGTGAAATTCGAACCTATACCTATTGTAATAACAAACAACAAAACAAACAATAAGTATCTAATCCCACTTATGACATCATTTTTCGCTTCGTAATCGGGTTTTTATAAATAATTAAGCGTATTAAATGCTTCAGTAATTTGAAGATGATTAAGACCACCTGAAAGTAAATAATAATTACCATTCATAGAATTCTGCTACACCAGGGGCATATGTAACTGTCTACTATAAGATGAAGATTAGGCCTCTGGCTTTTGGTGGACGAAAACGTCCACCAAATTAATTGCAACAATAAATTGCTACTTTTTACACTGAGTTCATATTACTGCAAAAAGTCAGTGATTGCAATTTGTTACTGCTCATTCAGCGAGTTAAAGAGCCAGCTACCCAAACCCCTGATAAATGAGCTGACCGTACCCCATATATTACTGAGATCCATGAGCAGTAGTTAGCAGTTACCAATAAGTGAGCTGCTTGCTCATCTACCACCAAAAGAAAAAAAGAATAAAATTAAAAAAGTTTATACTGATTCAAAATATGAAAGATGAAAGAACTAAAAAAGAATTGCTGTGCATTCTATTAAGATGATATGAATGAATGCTATTATATAATTGTGAGCAAAACCAAATTAATGGTCTTTGAAAGAGACGAAGCCAGAACAGATGTAAGAGTAACAATAGGTAATGATATACTAGAGCAAGTGGATGAATTTGTATATCTTGGATGTGGATTTAGCCGAGATGGAAGGTACACCACTGATATAGAGCGAAGAGTGAATGCGGGAATTAGAGTGAACGGAGCGTTGGGGCAACTTCTCGGCAGCCACCACCTCAGCCAGAAGGCATGTGTAGCAATACATAACGCAGTGCTTGTCCCAACATTACTGTATGGAAGCGAGAGTTGGGTATGCAGAAAAGAGTATGAAAGTAAAATTAATGCAGTCGAAATGCGATCTCTGCGGAAAATCTGTGGAGTTAGGCTGACCGACCGCATTCGTAACGACGACGTAAGAGAGCGAGTAGGTATGAAAGAGAGTATTGGTGTAAAAATGCGAAAGGGGATGCTCCGATGGTTCAGACATGTGGAAAGAATGCCGAACGAACGTCTGGTTAAGAAGATATACAATGCGAAAGTGGAAGGATGTAGGTACCGAGGGAGACCGAGACTAACCTACCTAGACCAGATCGGTCATGTACTGAAGGAAGATGGAGTCAAGAGTCGCCGAAACCGGCGAGCGTGTATGAAGAGAATTATGAATGTTGAGGAAGCGAGTGAAGTATGCAGAGATAGAGTTCTCTGGCACTATGTTCTTTCTGCCTACCCTGCAAGGTATATGGCGTGATGATATGTATGTATGTATGTGTGTATATAATTGAAGACATACATTACGTATGATAAGAATTACATGAAACAAATTTCCTTTAAACAATGCAGCAGATAGGTAATTGCAGAATTTGCATAAATGGAAGAACTCTGAAAACTTACATTTGACGACGATTTCATTTCCAAGTATTATGTTTTAATCTTTACATCATAGGTATTAAGCCACAGACTGTTTAAGTTGTCTATTCTATATTACTATTAGTCTATGCGGTGAGTCATATTCCGCACAGCTGCGGTTTGAGTACATTAACAGATAAGTAATTTAATTTAAATCTCAACGCACAATTATTGGAAAACTGTAATTGTAACCAATTACATCATTGTTTTATCAAAACTCTTATCGTCATATTCGCAATTAAATTTCTTATAATAATGAAACGTAGTTAAACCGTAGTTGGCTATGAATATTCATCATCTCAGCTCATATATGTCTCATATTTAGGCTCGAGCCTCCTCCGTAATGGGAAGAAAATTGACCTACAATATCACGCTGGTCAGACGTATTGGTATATGGTTTAGTTTCGAGATTGCCTTCTCTTGCATATATGTTATATACGTTTTTTTATCCCTTAATCGTCTCTTACGATCACCCACGGGTACGACAGGGGGTGCTGAATTGTATTCTTACTCCGCCACCACACGGAAAGAATATAAATATTACCATCCCTTATATTGCTTGTGGGTATTGTAATACACGACTAAAAGCTTTAAGTAAATCTGGATTAACACTCGTTGATGCCGTCTAGTCAATGATTAAATTCCAAAGGTGGGTTGACGACCTGTCATAAATCTATTGCCAAAACTTTTTACAATATATATACGATGGAAGAGGAGTAGTAGTACCTATTGCGGTGACACCAAGTAGTTGATTCGAGTAGGATGATGATGAACGAAGCACAGTAGTAATATTACATTATGATGGCTGGGTTTTCCCTCAAATATTACAATTTGATTATGTAACATTTATTTATTTTTAGTGTGCGTGTTGGAGGATTCTGGTGGTCCACCCATACAGCGTAAAAAAATGGGACCGCGAGGGTAAACCGCCGAGCGGGCCACCGAAGACAAAGACCGGGTTCCGGTGGCCTGCTCGCACGGCATGGTAGAGGTACTTGTAGGGCGGGTCTATGGGGTTGTGCGCCGCTTCTTCTGTCGCCCCGGACGGATTTAGTGGGGCGTGAGCACACAATAGCCCGCCGCCAAAAAAAAAACGGTAGGTTATGGGGCCGCGCGTCGTGCCTTGCGACGCCCCGGGTGGATTGTCGGGGTATGACTCTACCATTGCCTATTACAAACAAAAAATATGCATCTTGGAGCGAGTTATTTAGAAATATACAGTTATCGGATAGAATTTTCAACAAACCAAATAATTAGTTGTTCTCCAAAAAGTATTTTCTGCCGGTTTTTTTGCTCACAAAACTAAGTGCATATTACCACTGCTTAGGCGTTGATTTTCTGCGAGACTTTGGTACTACTCTGGAAGGACCGATCCGCGGTTGTAGATAAAAAAATGATAAAGTAGGGCTCTACCGTTACTTGGATAAGAGTACTTAGAATTAACGATTATAAATCGTATTTAAATTCAAACTTATATTTATAAATTACATAAACATCATCATTCTTCTACTCTTATCCCAATTATTTGGGTTAGATACAATAAGTAGTCTTTTTTTTCATAGTAAATATTATAAAAGTTATCGGCAATAGTTTTATGACCGACTTCCAGACTGATGTATGTCATTACATTCCCAAGCAGGGTGTCAACCCTCTTTGGGAATGTAATTGTTGACCAAATAGCATCAGATAAAGTGGGCCCAGGTCGTTATAAAGGCTAATCGTTAGCTAGTCGTCTTTTACGACATCGACGAGCAAAGTAAGGGTTGGTAGTATTCGTAACGGCTACCACAGAGCTCTATTTATAAATTACATATAGAGAAATATAAATTAAATCTAACATTAATGAAAATAATAATAATAATAAGTTTAATCGCGTTTGTATTTCATTTTTACTGGCCGCAACTTTACTACTTTGCTTACGTAACAAATTTCGTTAAAAATAGTTTTATTTCAAATGCGTAATACTCGCATAAACAAAATATTTGCCTGCGCGAGAAGCTAATCAATGACAATTAACTTCAGAAGTATTTTACACACTACAACCATCATTCTCCTACTCTTATTCCAGTTACTTGGAATCGATACAAAAAGTAAAAGTTATTGACAATAGTTTTATGATCGGCCGCCTGCCAGACGTCAACTCTCCTTGGGAATGCAATTGTTGACCAAACGGCATCAGATGGAGTTGGCCCAGGTCTTTATAAGCCTCTTGGTCGTCTTTTACGACATCCACGAGCAAAGTAAGGGTTGGTAGTATTCAGTAATTACACACTACAACCATTTGTGCATTATTTAGTTCGAAAATACACTAAAATATAAATATATTCGCATCGTTAATACACCAAGCGCTTTCGTATATAAATTTTTGTTCGTTTTGCACAAAAACGAAATGTTCCTTTTGCTCGGTGAGTAATCCCGTACAGAACAAAATGACCGACTTTAGATTTCATTTACTAAATTAGTCGACACAATTGTGTTGCTTTCGTAGTTTAGATACGGCTTACGGCGTAGTATGAAGGTTAATTTTAAATTAAAATTAAAGGATTTATGCTCTGTTAAGTGGATAATATAGGAACGCATTGAAGCGTTGATGGCCCAGATATACTATGACGGAATTAGGATACTAAAATGTGGTTTGAGCTTTGTATGCTTATTTGCGGTAACATATAAGTGGTAATGGTAAGAATATAATGTGTTACCACGCCTTGCCGTGTGGTGATGAAGTAAGCGTACATCACCGCCTTTCTTTTCGTAGAGATTGTAAAAAAAGTAGTACGGGATATGGACATACATAGGAAATATATGCAAGATCTAGAAATAAAGCCCTTTAACAATACGTCAGACTTGAATAGTAGGTCAATTTCCCTCTTACTGCAGAAAAGGATTTAGCCCAGCAGTGTAACATAAATAAGCTGAGATGTTCCCTTCTTGTTTTCCCGTGGAACTTGTAAATTAAGGCCTTTTTTTTCCTTGCGGTGGACTATGGAGGTGGTCGCGCCCTGCCAAATCGGTTCGGGGCGACGGAAGAGGCGGCGCGTAACCCCATGGACCCACCCTGCAAGCACCTCCCTTCGCCGTGCGAGCGGGCCACCGGTACCCGATCTTTTTCTTCGGTGGCCGTAAATTAGGCCTAAAGATTTATATAGGATATTTTATTTTCACCGATTATTAAGACTTGGATACTGACAGCCCGACTGAATTTATTATTTACTACATCTATGAAAAAAAATATTTACTTATCTGTAAATATTTTTCATCATCATCATCACAGCTTGTATATGTTCCACAGCTAGGCTCGAACCTTCTTCATAATGGGAGGGAAATTGACTTACTAAACAACGCTGGTCAGACGTGTCGGTATACGGATATATTTCAAGTTTTCCTTCTCTTCCATATATGTTATATGCGTTATATATCCCTTAATCGTTTCTTACGATCAGCCACGGGTAAGATAGGAGGTGGTTAATTGTATACTTACTCCTTCACCACACGGATGGATATTTCTTCATAGATAACGTAAAAAAATCTTGGTTAAAGATGATAATAAAGTGAGGTGGTTGAAAAGGGTAGATTTTCGGACTTTCCAGTAGATGTGAGTACAAGGCAGACGTGTGGTAGCCATTGTACCACTCTTGCCACTCCAATGAGGACCATAATACGTAATTTTTTAATGACACATGACCATTAGAAAATAATCTTTGAAGTGCGGGGGATTTTACAAACATACATTCCAGACGCAACATAACAATTTGTAATCAAACCCACGGCCCTTAAAACTGCAGACCAGTCAAATTTCCTCTTTTATTTGTATATTCAATATGTTTACATAAACTGTTATATTGAACACGTTCCGACATGTCAGATCAGTTAGCGTCATCGTTAGCGCATTAATTAATGACGCATTGATCTAATCGAGTGCCATAATCATACGATCATTAATTGTAAGACTAATAGACACGCATCATATGCATTAAAAAGTTACTGCTCTTTTTATGTGAGGTTTTTGACTACAATGCTTTTTTGATTACTGTGTTGTAGCTGCTAATAAAAACTACCAACCCTTACTTCGTTCGTGGATGTCGTAAAAGACGACTAGAACCTTATAACGGCCTGGGCCAACTCCATCTGATGCCGTTTGGTCAACAATCACATTCCCAAGGAGGGTTGACGTTTGGCAGGCGGCTGGTCATAAAACTATTGCCAATAACTATTACAGTATGTACTATGAAAGATAAGTACATATTGTATTGACCCCAAGTAATTGGGATAAGAGTAAGAGAATGATGAATTGTTTTTTGACTTTGAACTAGTCTGGTTTATTATTATGAAAATATACTTCAGTATATTAATCCGCGTGGTACGTTATAAGAATTCAATTCGCAATCTTTTTTCTTGCTTGTGTGGGTCTTAAAAGCTGACTAAAGGATACATATGCAGTTATACAAGAGAAGGTAAATTCAAAATAAAACCCCTAAATTAACCCGTCCGAACACCATAGTTTAAATTTCTCTTTTAATTTAGAGAACACTGGCATTAATTTTTGGGACATAATTATGCACAGATGGCGTAGTAGTCGGAAGGTCAAATAAAGAATTTTAGTCTTCCATAAGGAAAATATAAATAAATAATTTTAAATACGTCATTAGTGGACTCATGGCTAGTGATTATTGGGAATGACGTATGCTATGACGTCAACACAATATAAGGTAATAGGTACAATGCGATGAAACAACTCAGCAATGCAGGGACTAATGACGTGAAGCGTCTGAGTCACTGTTAGAAACACTAAGATATACACTAGTGTACAAGTGTGTACATAGACATTAATGCATTTTCCATTTTCTCACTCTCATAATCTGGTGAGACGAGGTTTTGACACGAAGAGCTTAAGGCGTTGGACCAACGACCTCACGTGCCCTCGAAAGCAAGCAGATAGTGATAATTTAAGAATAATTAAGAAAATTTTTCGAAAAGCTTGCTTTTGAATTCAGACTGACGCTCAAATTAGATGCCTTAATATTTGTAGACTAGAGTTTTCAACTAAGGTTATTATATTGAAATGCATAATTAAACCATTCAACATAGCTTTGCACTGCAGGATAGAAGTCTGTTGCAATTCTGAAATAAAAAACCTTTCTTTTATTTTTGGATTTCATCTACACACATTTGGAAACCAAATTATATGCTTTACGTGATTAGAAAGGTGGCCTATATTTTGCACAAAAGGTTAGGTTAGACATTATATACATACATTGCCATTCAACGTGGTAATGCTGCCAGCCTTCTGGGCACATTACCGATGGACAGTGATAACAAGAAATTTTTCGATGCCTGAATGCGCTTTTTGTTTTTATTCCCTATTCTATTTTTATTCTATTTTTTTTTGTGTAAATATTTTAATTTAAAACTTAGCTTTAAATGTCGTTCATCATTCTCCTACTCTTATCCCAATTACTTAGGGTCGATACAATATATACTCTTCTTTCATAGTACATATTGTAAAAGTTATTGGCAATAGTTTTATGACCGGCCGTCCGGCCGCCTGCCAGAGTCAACCCTCCTTGAATGCAATTGTTGACCAAACGATATCGATGAAGTAAGCCCAGGTATAAGGCTCTTAGTCGTCTTTTACGACATCCACGAGTAGAGTAAGGGTTGCTAGTATTCGTAGCCGCTACCACACAGCACAGCACAGCTTTAAATGTGTATATTGTAAAATACATAATTTATAATAATTATATGATTAAGTTTTCATTTGATGAATGATCCGGTACAGTGTAGTCTACACTCTCGCACCAAATTGACGCTTGAGCAGTGCCAATATGTTATTGAGTTATGTTCAGTGAGCGAAAGATCTAGAAGTCCAAATTTCTAGATCAGTTTTGATTGATAAGCGGCGTGCCTAGCTTTGATATTGCCAAGATTCATAAGCAACTGTAACACTTATCATTAGCTCTACTTGCTCGTTTGCTACCATAAGCATTAAAAATAAATATATTGCTGGTCATAGGGGTTTGTTTTCAGTTGCTGTAAATATTGGACGTATAGATCCTCCAAGGTTTTCCGAATACTACCCAACCGACTTAAATTCGTCAGCCTCTTTCTCTGCTGCTAATAGTACCAGGAATCCTTATGTTGTCTTCAGTTCTATAGTTTCTGCCACTTTTCTGACAATTTTCTGTACCACGCTTTTGTAGAAAATAGACATCTGATTCTTTGCAGTGCAAACTTAGAAATTATATTGCATGCAAATTTACTCTACTGTACCTCGATTAGCCGGAAGAACTGGAACCTCAAATCCAAACATACGCTAGAAGGTATTCTGACTGCACTCCAGGTTTCGCGAAAATCCACAAGAATACCACTTACAATCAAGTCGGCTTGCTTGTCTATCACCAAAGGTAATTAAAAGCGACAGCAAAAAAGAAGATACTTTAAATAATCCTCAATAAAATTGTTTCTATGACGACTTGTTTGAATACAATACATTAGTTTTATTAAGTAATAAATATAATTTATGATCCATAATAAATTAATACGATAATAATCATAGTTGATATGCCAATTCTCTCTGGCCATAAATTTTCCTAGCTTCGTCTGTCAGCGGATATATTAACACATTATTTAAAGATTTCAGCCATTTAAATATCACAATCTGCCATCATAATTTTGATAGAGGTAAATTTGTGCAGATTTTGAGTTACTGCTCGTGCAGGTTTTGAGTTACCGCATTCGTATCGTGCTACCCGTTTTGTATTGCAGCCACCTATTTCTTGTCAGTGGGACACGTAAAAATCGGATAAGGATTGCATCAAGAGAGTGGGCAGCTGTGGTCTTACCAATAAAAGTGTTATACACTTCTATAATCACCAACCTGGTTGTTAGGTTTAGTCCTCAATAACCTCATCAAAAGATGACAAATATGGCTTGCCGTGGGAAAAGTTTGGATATTACTAGACGATGAAAAGCTGAATGATGATTATGATCGTGAATTAAATGATCGTGAACAAAGATCGGGTACCGGTGGCCCGCTCGCACAGCGAAGAGAGGTGCTTGCAAAGTGGCTCTATGGGGTTGCGCGTGCCGCCTCTTTTATCTCCCCGGACCGATTTGGTGGGGCGCGACCACATCCATAATCCACCGCAAGAAAAAAAAGGTGTGCTGTTTACTCGTTTGCAACCATAAGCAATAAAAAAATAACAGTTTTACTTCTGTGTCTCAATAGCACACCCTGTTTGGTTCTTAGTTATATAATTTTATTTATTACTATAGCATGACCTATTTATCGCTTCAAAGTTTAAAGGATTCTTGTATAGCATAAGGTCAGGTATACGAGCGATTGATAACCTCTTGGCGTATATTATACCTACAGCTGATAAATAAATGTATGCAACTTCGTCGAGTATGTTGAGGTTAATATGTACATATATGCATATGTTTGGAATCAATACCAGTGAGAGATTTAGCTTTTTTTTTTGGCGACGGACTATGGAGTGGTCACGCTCCGCTAAATCCGTCCGGGGTGACAGAAGAAGCGGCGCACGACCCCATAGACCCGCCCTACAAGTACCTCTCCACGCCGTGCGAGCGGGCCACCGGAGGCTATTTAGGCTAGAGGGATATTTCGATGGCATCATAAGCCTAAGTTAATATCACCGAAAACAAAGACCGGGTTCTGATGGCCTGCTCGCTCGGCGAAGAGAGGTACATTGCAGGGCGAGTCTATAGGATCCCGCACCGCTTCTTCTGTCGCCCCAGACAAATTTAGCGGAAGTGGGATGTGACCAGACCATATTCCACCACAAAAAGAAAGCTTTATAGGTATAACAAAAACTTTTCTAATACCAATTTGTTACATATTTTAAAGTTTAGTACGTGTATTATTAATTATTTTAACAAAAGAATTTTAACATGTTGTTATTTTAAGATTGTAAAAAGAAGAAAGAGGCAAAAAAATCAACGAAAAAAAAAAAAAAAACGATTTCTAATCGCCACTTTCAAAATTTGCCGACCTAGACCCGGGCCTCGTGGGCCTAAGCCTAAATCTGACACTTATTAATACATTAAACTCATTTAAAAGCATGGTTTTCTAAGAAAATTTCCATCTGTGACTTATACCTCTCTCGTGGAGAGGTTTATGTCCAATGCTTGTGTCATTGGTCCATGCTTGCGTCATTGGGATGAAGGACATTGCAGTGAATGGCGGTGATTTAGTAAGAATACATTGTGTTGGTAATCAGCTTTTTAAATCTAGTTCTTGAGAAAAATAAGTAATTAACAACTACCCCATTAAGCTTATATTAAGATACCCATATTAAGCCCTACATAATACCCCCTACTTCTGAAGGAGATCCTTTAGGATAAATAATTAATACCTAAGCAGATTTTTCTAATAATTCTAACGGTATTGTGAACTTGAAGATAGTTTTACAGTAACAATATTCGTTTAGCGCTATCTATTGGTCGCATTAAGAATTAAGTAAATGTAATTCAATAAAAATATAGGTATATAATCTAATTCTTTTTTCTCTACCTTTCCACCAAGGTGATTGAGAGGAATGATAATTAACCAGTACACATGTTTGATTCGGCCCAGCCATAATCTTTCACATTATATTTAAGAATTATATTGAATCATGGCTTGAAAGGTCGTCAACTAATACTAATTAATATAAAAAAGTGTGTGTGTCAGCTCCGACGCACGACTGGAGTTTACTCCTTAATTACGATTATGAAAACAGGCGCAAAAAAAGCTCATTTGACTAAAAATAATATATATATTTTTATTAACCGACTTCCAAAAAGGAGGAGGTTCTCAATTCGAACGCTATTTTTTTTTTTGCTATGTGTGTTACGCAATAGCAACGCCAATTATAGATGGATTTTTATAATTCTTTCTTTTTTAGAAAGAGGATACTCTAAGGGTGGTCCCGTATGCAGGGTATCAGGATCTGATGCTGGGATCCTGAGAAAATCGAGAGTAATTCCTTAAAATGTAGGGCAAAAATGCTGTTTCTGATGTCTCTATACATAATTTATAGTTCATCTAATCTAAGAAGTGCATTTTGACGTTTTGCATTTTTTAATACACAATAACCTTGGTCAAACGTATACACATGATTGTAAATACTAAATCTGAAATTTTAAACAACTATTAAGTTATTTACATAATTAACATTGCAACTCATAACGACTCCAAAAAAATTGTACTTGTAAATAAACATTAATAATTTCGTTTATTATATTACAATGCCTTCCTTGCTTTGAAATACAAAATATAATATTATTATCCATTTTTCTTGACATAGTATAAGTTTTTACACACCTACCTGTAAATAGGTATAGGTATACTATAATTTCGTAAATTGTTCTGTTATTCTTTTGAGATTAAACTAATTAAAAGAATTATTTTCTACTTTTTAGTGTAAGTTTATTGTATATCGTTTATCGTATGTATAGTTTTGAAGTCGGTTTTTGTTGTTTTTTTTTTTAAATATTATTTTATTTACATTTGTTAAAACTGTTCAGTGAAGTATTATCTCACGTCAGAAAGTGAAAGGTGCGCAGAATAGGTTGCGCACCAAAAACGTAACGAGGTCATTAACGTAACGAGGTCATTCGATCACTAGATTTTACTTCTCAACTTTTTCTCATACCGGCCGCCTTATATGAAAATCGATTCTTAAGGAGTAAATTCCAAAAAAACAATAAGAATAGATAAATCCGCTAGTTTCTTACCAGATCTTAGTGACTGTCGTGTTCCGATCCGGTGGTTATTTTTAATTTAATGTAAAATATTATAATTGACAATATATAAATTCATTTTTACATTTTGACCGATCCGTCCGGGGTAGTACCACACTCACACAGAAATTCAACCTCTGAGTAGTTGTAATATGCTGTTACACTTCATTTAGTAAGCGAGAGATCTGGAAGCCCAAGGTCATGGGTGGTTTTTGGCTGGTAAGCCAAGGGTTACATATTCGTATGACAAAGGTCCATGAACATCAGTAACACTTAGCAACAGAATGCACGATGACCCACAACAGTTATGGCACTGTTCCATCTCTATGATGATTCTTATATCCAATATTTGATAAGCTGGTGATGAAGATGATAATAAGTATATATTGATCGCTATTACTACAAAAGAAATATATTCCCGGTGATTCCTGAGTAAAATATGGTTTCGAAAGCTTTCACGTTTTTCATTCAGAACATATTACAAATGTAAATATTGTCCAATGGTTATTTTATTGTGAAATATCATTCGTCTATTGGGGCAACGTGAAATAAATTCAATGTTTTTGTTATTGAAATTGGGTAATCTTGAATAGTTAGGACCTTGATTCGCTATGTCCGCTGAAATAATACATTAATAGTTGGTAGGACCACGCTGTTGACAGTATTCTATTTACAGCCGCGGGCCGGTCCGTCCGGGGTAGTACCACACTCTCACAGAAGATCGACGTCTCAGTAATGGCAATGGCTTCGTTCGGTAAGCGAGAGAGCCGGAAGCCCGACTGGGTGGGTTTGGGAATTGTAATGGTAGGTTGCTAGCTACTGTAGGGTATAGCTAAGCTGCTGCCTAGCTATACCCTTGGTATAACAAAGATCCATGAGCAGCAGTGACACTTACCATCAGATGTACTGCAACGTTAACCACCATAAGCAATAAAAAAAAGTCAATAAGTTAATTAAATTCAAATCAAAGTCTTCGATGTAGTGTTACCTCTAAAACCTTTGATAATCATACTTAAAACGTTTATTCGTTACCATGCTTATATGAAATAATATTATGATGCAAGGTATCCTATATTACGATAATTAAATTACATTTCAACTTAGAATCAAAATGTAAGGGAGTAAAGCAAATACATACTCTCATACAAATATAGTGCGCAAGAGTTGAATACTCGAGAATATTTTATTATCTGTAAAACATTCACACATACACATTAATACGACGAATGATATATCTTGAGATATGTTATTGTATCATTAACATTTTATTAAACATGATTTTTGATGTTTACGTGATTGCTACGCATGTAAAACATTTTTTTTATATTTTGCGATTTTTACAGCATAGTTGTTATAGTTTACAATACTTTGCCTTGTTAAGGGAGGAATAAAGTATTTCACATCCAGCAACTTTTTACAAATAATTGCTTATTACATAGATTTTAATCAGTCAAGAGGATTTTATTAAATAAAAATTAGTATAAAAACCCACACAGAGGTTCTAAATTCTTGCTCTTCCTTGACTAGTAAGTATACTAAACATTGGCAAAGTAAAATTCAAATCTAAACACACATTTAGAATATTTATAATTTGATCTGCGTCCTATATCTCAAAATATGAGCATACGATAATTATTATTCACTATTTTGTTTTTAATAATTTATAGTTTTAAGTCAACTAACATCTTGAGTCTCAGTAAAGTAAGTGAAATAACAAAACTTTAGTAAAGAAATGATATATGAAAAAAAATAGGTGTGGTGTTGAAGAAGTATACAATTCACCACTCTCTGCTACTCTATGCTGCCCATATCATAAAAAACGACAAAAGACTATAATATGCATATAAAAACTATTCAAGAGAAGGAAAATTCGAAATATAACACTAATCGGTTTAACTAGCGTGGTATAGTAGATTAATTTCCCTCTCTCCTCCTCTTTGTAGAGGAAACTCTAGCCGGAGACAATGAGGAGGATGATAAAATAAAATAAAAAAACCGGAGGTGTCAAGGGACACCCGGATGGAACGAAGTTCTATTTTAATTATATATTTTTTTTCTGCCTTAAGCGATTTTTATCGTTATATTTTAGCCAATTTGCAAAATATCTTTATAAATTATAGCCTATGTGTTATTCTGATGTGCAAGCTACATATATTACTATAAATTTCATCAAAATCCATTCAGTAGTTTTTACGTGAAAGAGCAACAAACATGTTCACATCCATACATTATTACAAACTTTCACGTTTATAATATTAATAATAGGATATACAATTCCACTAGACTACCAAAACTTTTCGGCCCCGAGCTCGAACGCGAGCCGGCCACGCGGCCCGGTCACGGGCGAAAATAATTTCGTTGCGCATTATTTTGATTTTGCTATATCTCTTAAGGTATTGATTTAATTTGCATGGTCTGAAGGAAAAAAAATATCTTCATGAAATGCTCAAGCCAACTAATGTATTTAAAATGATAAGGATTAATACAGTATTTGTGTAAATAGCTTTTCAATTACCGTTTTATAATAGAACATTTTTTAAAGTTTTAAAATGGATATAGTATGTTATCCTTAAGAGATAGATATATACCATCGCGGACTTTTATGTAGGCCTTTTTAAGCTGTATAATACTGTAGTACTTTATTTTGATCTATTTCGTACGGTTCAGCCAGCGTTTGCAATATAAGCGCAAAATAATGTGTTTATTTACGACATCACATTAGAAACCTCTAAAATTATCAGTGTTTCTCTACTACATTATGCATATATTATACATATAAACCTTCCTCTTGAATCACTCTATCTATAAAAAAAATCGTCGCGACACCACACTGTTCAATGCGAAATAGAAATGAAACTATCTGGCTTGCTTTCTATAAGAGAGAGAGAGAGAGAGACAGACAGAGGAACATGCGACGCCGCACAGCTTACAATAGCTTACTATAGCAAAGGTGTCGTGACAACTTTTCGTAAGAATTTTTTCCGTCTAGCCCCCTTTCACAACGCGCGATAAGGAACTTCGTTCCAAAAATAATAATATATCTTCACGTTTCTTCATTAATTTGGTCTAGGTGTATTTTTGTCCGTTAATTAGTAAATCTAGTAGTACAAATAATATATTAGTTTGCTTAATGAGGGATGTTATTTAAAAAAGGCACATATACAAGTATGATGGGTGCAATAAATTAATAAAGACATAGAAATTGCAAAAAGTTCAAGATTATTTCTTCGCGCTATATATTCGTTTGTGTTGTCGTAAACAAGCCGTCGACACGTGTGCACGCATACATTCACACAAACAGTATACATGTGTGCGTATTTGACATGGACGCTTAGCATTGAGCCAGGTCGTGGCACTCGGCGCGTGCGCACTTTATTTGTACGTTTATGCAGGTCTATCTATAGTGCGTTCCATATGAAAGTGATCAAAATATAAACAAGTTGGCACCGTTAAAATTATACGTAAATTTCATTGTCAGAATATGTCGAAGTAGTCTAAGTACCTATCTAATATGAGGATTGTCGTGGCTTCCATTCTTATGATAATTATTTGTGACATACACTAATTAGTAATTATTCTTCTGGTGCAATTTGTTTACGATAATTAACTAAAAAATATTTATTGCCTATATATTTGTAAAGTCCCCCGCAATAAAAGCTGGACTTTGGGATTAAGAGGGGCAGCACTCAGCAGCCTAGTTATACTCCTGGTGTAAGAAAGGTATATGGGTGGCAGTAACAATTATCATTACCTGTGCCGCTTGCTCGTTTACTACAATAAGCAATAAAAAAATAGTGTGTGTACTCATGTACACGCGTTATACTTCTTTGGCGTAACAAGATAAAAATCTTTTCAAAAATTTTATACATACATATCATCACGCCATATCCCTTGCAGGGTAGGCAGAGAGAACAGAGTGCCACAGAACTCTATCTCTGCATACTTCACTCGCTTCCTCAACATTCATAATTCTCTTCATACACGCTCGCCGGTTTCGGAGACTCTTGACTCCACCTTCCTTCAGTATATGACCAATCTGGTCTAGAAAATTTGGTCAAAAATTTTATCTTTCGCCTTATTCTACGTTTGTAGAAAAAAAAACGACACTAATAATAGAAAAAAAGTATTTAATAGATTGAAAGTTTTATTATAACGCATTATCTAGTTAAAAAACTAAAATTTTGTCTATAGCTAATTTCTGGGTGTCGGTTTTTCGTTACGGTGTGCGCGCGCACTGTAAAAATGTACTCTCATCATTTTTCCCTAACGCGCCAAAAGAAGTAAAACTTCAAAAACTTCATATTAAATTAATATATTAATAATTTCTACTTATATTTTATAACGCTACGCGGAAACCAATTGCTAATTAAAATTCATCACACACGGAAACAATTGAAAGGTCATACACATGTGTACACATTATGCTAATATATTTGAAGGAACATTATTCATTGTCCTTGCAGCGAAGAAATGACAGTACAATATCTCCAAGTTTTCATTTTCAAGTCATATTATGTCAGTATATCAACTTCCACCAAAAAACAAAGACCGGGTTCCGGTAGTCTGAGCGGGCGTAGATAGTTCTAGGTACTTGTAGGGTGGATGTATTGGGTCACGCACCGTTTCGTCTGTTGCCCTGGACGGATTTAACGGAGAGTGTGAAAAAAAAAGTGTTTACTTACAGTGTAGTAATACATAACGCAGTGCTTGTCCCAACATTACTGTATGGAAGCGAGAGTTGGGTATGCAGAAAAGAGTATGAAAGTAAAATTAATGCGGTCGAAATGCCATCTCTACGGTAAATCTGTGGAGTTAGGCTGACCGACCGCATTCGTAATGACGACGTAAGAGAGCGAGTAGGTATGAAAGAGAGTATTGGTGTAAAAGATGCGAAAGGGAATACTCCGATGGTTCGGACATGTGAAAAGAATGCCGAACGAACGTCTGGTTAAGAAGATATACAATGCGAAAGTGGAAGGATGTAGGTACCGGGGGAGACCGAGACTCACCTACCTAGACCAGATCAGTCATGTACTGAAGGAAGGTGGAGTCAAGAGTCTTCGAAACCGGCGAGCGTGTATGAAAAGAATTATGAATGTTGAGGAAGCGACTTTGTATGATACTTATAGTATATACTTATAGCAAATAGTATTTTTTTTTAGGCCATAGTTTGTTCACGTCTGCACAGAGAGTTCTAGATGATAGAATGTCAACATGGATTTTGAAAAAAATTGGTCAAAATGGTGAGGCATCTTATTCCGCCCGTGACCATGAACGCTGTAAAATGTTAGAAACGATGGGTAATTAAAAAAATAAAAAATAAAAATTGTTGGTAATTAAAAAAATAATACTATTTTTAAAAAAAATTACAAACCGCAAAATAGTTTTATTTCTAATATAATACTTAAATGAAATTAATTGAAATGTAGCAAACACTAGGAAATAATAGGCAAGGTTGAATACTATATCTGTTCGAGTATGTGCCATTAACATGGTCATATGTAGTGTCTTGGCTTATGGGAATATCCGCATTGAAACTTGATATGGTACTGACGGAAAAGTCTTTGAGTTATACTCACTGTGTTATACTCGCTATAGATAATATACATTATTCTTATCCTGTATATCTATTTTCATGTAATGTTTTCTGATGCATCCGTGGATATTACATATCTATATCCCTACTAATATATAAATGTGAATGTAAGTTTATTTGTTACGCTTTCACGCTAAAACTACTCAACCGATCATCATGAAACATTGTACACATATTCTTGGAGGTATTAAAAGTAACATAGCATACTTTTTATTAAAAAAAAATCAAAATTTTTATATGTAAAATAAAAAAATTGTTTGTCAAAAAATCTCAAAATCTAACTTCTTCAACGCCATCTAGCAGTCCAGTAATGAAGTTCCAACCCTGAGTATTGTAATACCGTTGCACTGTATTACCGACGGTCAAAAATAAAAAATAGGGGATCAAAAACTTTAGGAAAGTAACCTTTTACGCGGGCGAAGCCGCGGGCAGAAGCTAGTATACATATAATTCTTATTTGTATATTGGCACCAGTGTAGACAGTTTTCTGTCTATAGCTGCGGGCCGGTCCGTCCAGGTAAGTACTATACTCTCGCAGAAAAAGAGCCGGAAGCCCAAATTTTGGATGGATTTGGGATTCTAATTGGTAGGCAACGGCCTAGTTATACCAGGTATTACAAAGGTCCATGGGTGGCAGTGACACATACCATCAGACATGCTGCTTGCTCGTTTGCCACCAAGAGCAATAATAAAATGTACTTCAGTATATTACTAGACGCCTTCGTAAACCGGTAGATTGATTTTGATGAATTTTTTATGGTTAGGTTAATTGAATAATGGTTTGGTGGTTAGACGCAATAGATGGCACTGTAATTCATCTCAGCTTATTTATGTACCACTATTGGACTTGATCCTGTTCCATAATGGAAGGGAACCTAACCACTAGATTAAGAACCCTTCTATTCATCATTCTCCTACTCTTATCCCAATTACTTGAGGTCGATACAATATGTGCTTTTCTTTCATAACATATATTGTAATGGTTATTGGTAATAGTTTTATGATCGGCCACCTGCCAGACGTCAACCCTCCTTGGGCATGTAATTATTGACCAAACGGCATCAGATTGAGTTGGCCCAGGTCGTTATAAAGCTCTTAGTCGTCTTTTAAGACATCCACGAGCAAAGTTAGGTTTGGTAGTATTCGTAGCCACTACTACACAGCTACGTATTAAGTAACCTTGCCGGGCGGGCCACTGAAGACAAAGATCGGGTACCAGTGGCCCGCTATCACGGCGAAGAGAGGAGTTAGCAAGGTGAGTCTATGGGGTCGTGGGCCGTCTCTTCCGTCACCCCAGACCGATTTGGCAAGTCGAGACGCGTCCATAGCCCATCGCAAAAAGATAACAGAAAAAAAAAGAGTATTAAGTAACCTTTGATTTCGGTATATTAATACCAAGCTGCGCTGGTCAAAAAGTATTGGTATAGGGTTATATTTTGATTTTTTTTTTTAATGTTTATATAATCTATGAAATATAATAAAAAATATTTATTAAGTATTAAGTAACCTTTTTTACAATCAATAAGTAAGATGGATGACCTACCAACATTATAAGACCTTATTGTACATTTAGATGCAAATGAAGTACTCTTCAACAATACGCTAGCCTTCTTAACTGCCTGGTTATGATAATGTACATTCCTTTGAGATGAGTTCATTATTATGTTGCGAAGTTTCCATGAAAATGAAAGGCGTCATATGAAATGGCTTTTCTTTAAAGGAAAGTGTTTAAATCTAAATAAATGTTAACTTTAGAGTGATAAAAACACGTTAAAAAATATTAATATACACATACATACATACATACATACGCCATATCCCTTGCAGGGTAGGCAGAGAGAACAGAGTGCCAGAGAACTCTATCCTTGTATACTCCACTGGCTTCCTCAAGATTCATAATTCTCTTCATACACGCTCGCCGGTTTCGGAGACTCTTGACTCCACCTTCCTTCAGTACGTGACTAATCTGGTCTGGGTAAGTTAGTCTCGGTCTCCCCCTGTACCTACATCCTTCCACTTTCGCATTGTATATCTTTTGTTATATATTCAGCCTTTCGTCATCAATTGTTAGACGTAACCTCATTCATAAATGAGAAGATAATGTCATAATCGTAACACTTGGCAATAGCGGTGAAGTATTATACGTTTCTCCGGACAGAGCGGTCCCCTTCTATCCTGGGTTCTGATGGAATTCTCCGATATTCACACTTTTCAAGTCGAGTTGTAAAAACAATTAGGTCAATACGCGCGGTCACGCTCGCCGGTTTCGGAGACTCTTGACTCCACCTTCCTTCAGTACATGACCGATCTGGTCTAGCTAGGTTAGTCTCGGTCTCCCTCGGTACCTACATCCTTCCACTTTCGCATTGTATATCTTCTTAACCAGGCGTTCGTTCGGCATTCTTTCCACATGTCCGAACCATCGGAGCATTCCCTTTCGCATCTTTACACCAATACTCTCTTTCATACCTACTCGCTCTCTTACGTCGTCGTTACGAATGCGGTCGGTCAGCCTAACTCCACAGATTTTCCGCAGAGATCGTATTTCGACCGCATTAATTTTACTATCATACTCTTTTCTGCATACCCAACTCTCGCTTCCATACAGTAATGTCGGGACAAGCACTGCGTTATGTATTGCTACACGTGCCTTCTGGCTGAGGTGGTGGCTGCCGAGAAGTTGCCCCAACGCTCCGTTCACTCTATTTCCCGCATTCACTCTTCGCTCTATATCAGTGGTGTACCTTCCATCTCGGCTAAATCCACATCCAAGATATACAAATTCATCCACTTGCTCTAGTACATCATTACCTATTGTTACTCTTACATCTGTTAATTACAAATTATTAGTAAATTACAATACTCTTACAAGTGTAATTAATACAATTTTTTCAATTGTGGTTACAGAATAACAATACAATTCACCACACCCTATCTCACTCGTAGGTGACTGTAAAAGATGACTAAGGGATAAAATATACATATAACATCTATGCAAGAGAAGGAAAACTTGAAATAAAACCCAATTCCAACACGTCTGACCAGCGTGGTGTGGTAGGTCAGTTTCTCTACTAATGTAGAAGGCTCGAACCCAGCAGTGGAACATATATGAACTGATGAGAATTAACAAAAATAGCACGCTATGAACGGAATCATACTAAACAAAACAGTTTTTGGATTTCGTTAAGAATTTTACAACGCTGGAATTGAAGCTACGACTGAGTAGTCATGAGTCACTAGTATTTGATAACTATACAATACAGTGAAGTCATTAATAAATAAGTAATAAATTAGTTATAGGAAAATTGGGGCTGCTAGAACCAGAGTGGCCTAACTGCATTTTTGCAACTTTTAACCTAATTGCAATTTCATAATCTAAAAATGTTAATCTACTAAACCACAGCGGCCTAAAATTATTTACAAGCTTTTAACAATAGATGGCAGTACAAGTACATTTTCGTTATATTAAAATTGCTTATTTTTAAATCGATTAAATTGAATTTAATTTAATTTTAATTCCTTCCATATTGTAAAACATGGTTCTTGTAGTTAGGCCGCTCTGGTTCTAGCAGCCTCAATTGTACATTGAATTTACAATGCTTATTATATAAACAGTGGTTATTGATTTTAATCATTGTTTACTTAGAAAGGTATACATACCAGTTTTGTTTCCCATCGAAACAGTGGTAGGGAAACCCCGTCTATTGTATTATATTCAAATGTCGCGATACTGAAAATAGTCGCCAGAGAATGTAGTATATGCAAAAAAAATAGATATTTTATTTACATGTGTACGTCGAAGACAAAAAATAGATATAAATCTTATACTTTTAATTATGACCTCTTCTCTTTTTATATATATATATATATATATATATATATATATATATATATATATATATATATATATATATATATATATATATATATATATATATATATTATTTTTGTGGATATTGCACGCGTTGAGGTCTTGCTCTACTCTCGACATATGAAAATCAAGCACTTTTCAAACCTAAAAATGATTGTATTTTTCTCACATTGCACTTATAGGATAATATTATTATACTTATGTCAAGAAAAAACATTCGTCTAAACTTATTTGATATTTTTAAAAAGCAATTATTTTGTTTAAAGTAAGAAAAAAAAGTTGATTAAAAAAAATATTTGAGGACGTCCGGATGTTAAAGTATCTGGCATTCTCACGACTGTAAAAATGAATGTATCGAAGTTTTTCTTTTATTAAAAGCTTCATAATCGCAACGCGCTGTTTCCTTTCTAAAATGGCTTGGTAATTCTTTGTCGTGTAATTGCAATTAATATAAAACTAAACTGCTTAGTCATTAGTGTATGTATACTTTATGAAAATTGTGTGCATTTTTTGTTCGTCCATTCGGACAGGCAAAGGAAATAAATCCCATTCAGCCTATACACCTATATTTAGCTCTACGTCGAAATTTTTTTTTCTTCCATTACGAGTATGTACAAGCTTTTGTTTAATTTCACCTGTCCCGTTGTCTGTAATCAAATCTTGTAAGTTAAATTTGCTCCCTTTCCCGGTTGCCGATTGAGCTGCAATTTTGCATGCATGTATAAATTAGATGACAATGCAATATTATTGTGACATAGAGCTGACCTGATAATGAACTCCGTAATTAAGCGATGCAACCCCATCGAGTTTGGGCTCGTTTGATTCGTCTTGAGGAGTACTTTGATACTATATGGTAACTAGGTTCTGATGATGGACCTGGAAGCTGGCCATAGGAATTCCGTAATTAAAAGATGCAACCCCAGTTTGGGCTCGTTTGATTCGTCTTGACGATTATCTTGGTTGGCGTGAATATGCAACTCCAACAAATTGGGGAAAAAGTTCGTTCCGCTTATTATGAATGTGGATTATGTCTGATTGATTAGATGGATGACCCAATGCCAAAGTAAGCACGTGCCGAGAGCTAAATGGCATGAGGTGGTATAAACATTTCATATCGCTAACGTTGCACCTCAGAGTACCAGGGCGAAACCTGTTATACTGAAGCCCTTATTCCTCCACAATGGACCTCTGGGGTGATGATCCGTTTTTGTCCTATAGTTGTGGGAACTACACGAATAACAAAAATACTAAAAAGTTAAAAATAAAATTATAGAAAAATATTTTTTTAAAAACAAGTCTTTATTATTTCCTGATATAATAAACTAAAAAGTTAAAAATAAATTAACTCTAATCAGACATATAACACTTTATAAGTTCATTTTAACCTTTAACTATATTTTGATTAAGCTTCAACAACAAAATAATTCCATATCAAATCATTTATTATGCATAAGCCCTAAAAGAGCACTTACATATTGTTAATATTACATTTTTTTTTTAAATTAATATACCACCGGATCGGAAAGCCGCCACAAACTGAGAAGATCCGGCAAGAAACTCAGCGGGCTCGTCATTTTTTTTTACATTACATGTTTTCTTAAATATTATTGGATACATGTTTGTCGTTATTAGCTCCAATGAGATGCCCTTCGAGTAAAGTTTTATTTTTTAAAAGTTAAATAGAAATATAACAAAAAAAAAACAATCGTATATAATTATATCACACATAATTATATATTTACATAATTATATATTTTTATATAATATCGTACATAATTATATATTTTTAACACTAAAACTTTACACCATAATTATTAAATCTTCCCGTTTTTATTACAGTCCCAATTTTATAAATAAAAGTGTGTTGCATTTTTTAGCAAATAATAAACAGCTTGCTTTTCATCTTCATCATCATCATGAATAAAATCCTTTTTTAAAAGCAAGCAATAAACAGCTTGCTTTTAAAAAAGGATATTTTCTTTAATTTTATTTTCATTTCTGGCATTGACTAATAGTAAATGATAAATAGATAATATAAAAATTATGAGGCGTGCACTTTTGGATTTTCCAAATTATTTAAAAATAGTCTGAAATATTCCGCAAAATTTCATATCTTTATTTTTTTTTTTAATTCTGGAACACTCTCAAATATTTTAAGACATTGTAGATTCAAATTAATTGTAGACTGCATAGATGGCAGTAGGTATCTCAACCATTATGGTTAAGGTAGCTACTGGACCAGTGGCGTGAGATCGATTCCCAAGTGAGACAATAATTTGTGTAATCTACATCGTGTTATTCTGAGCCTGGGTGTAATTTACGTCTGTTAATGTATGTTTCTTAAAGTACCCCGCAGTACAAGGGTTGCTTCCTTAGTGCTGTGGGTAGTCATTAAAAAATAATATCAAAAATCTTTGAAGGAATCTTTATCCTTTTATTTCAAATCAACTACTGACCGAAGTCGAATACTTCAGCTGGTAATAAATAAAGTTTTGCGTCATTTATATAAATTATTACATTTAATATTGGTCGCTGAATAATAATGGTTCATATCATTTGTGGTTTTAAAGATTCATTTCGTAAACAGTGTTACAAATAACCACAGGAATAGTGAGACATTGTGGTAAAAAAAAATTGTAACTTATTCTAAAAAAATAACCTCATTGAGAATTAAGTATTATGATGGAAGAATATATTTTTATATATGCTTAACTTTAATTTAAAAACTTCTTAAGCTTCCTTTTTTAAAGTATAAAATATTGCTAATCAATTCAAATTTGAAATAAAACTACTTTTACGGATTCTATTGAGTTTGTATTTGATTTTTAATTTCCCGTTGTTTCGAACACTTTACAGTGATCATGGTCACGGGAGGACTGAGGTGTCTTACGTCCAATATGTCATTGTTATTACAGAAATGTAAATCTACTCTATAAGATATTAAATTTTGACCCACATTTTTAATACAAATTCATTGCCAGTACAAAAAGAAAATGATTCTATAGATAAAATTTTATATTGTTTATTATTAAATCATTTAATTTATGATAATTATTATTGTAGCAATTTACAACTTTAGATAAAAAATTCAAATTACTGAAATTTAGCATTTAACATTCTTGTACATGCATTTAACATGGGATATATGTGTATAATGTACAAACAAAGTCGGGTAGATGGCCCACGTCTCTATATATATATATATATATATATATATATATATATATATATATATATATATACATACATACTTTAATACATAAAGTTATAGAATTATTATCTGTAATTCTTACATATACTATGTATTTACAGTTTTTTTCCATTGTTTACAATTTTATCGGAAGGAGTCGATTTTTACCTGTCTGGTTGGCTGTCGCTATAATTTGCTGGGGAGCTATTAATGCCGGTTTAATAAATGTTCAGATTGCGTTTAATTTGAAGTTTCTTTTTTAATTGCTCATTGGTGGCAAACGAGCAAACAGCACACCTGATGGTAAACGTCACTGCCACCCATGGGCCTTTGCTATAACCAAGACTATAGCTAGGCCGCTACCTACCATTATAATCCCCAAATTCACGCAGTTGGGTTTCCGGGAATCTCGCTCACCGAACGAAGCGCAATAGCACAATGCCATTACTCAGACGTCGATCTTCTGCGAGAGTGTGGTACTACCCCGAACGGACCGGCCCGCGGCTGTAGACAGAGACTGTCGTGGGTGTAATTTAATTTTTGATTTCTTTATATTTCATACCGAGCGATTAAATTAAAATTCCCTTACATACAAATATGTATTCTGAAACTAGATATAGTTGATATATATATTTTTTTGCTAATAGTGTGAAACGAGCAAACAGCACACCTGATGGTAAGTGTCACTGCCACTCATAGACCTTTGCTATAACCAAGCGTATAAGCTAGGCCGCTGCCTACCATTACAATCCCCAAACCCACCCAGTTGATAATAGTTCCTTTTTTATTATCTTCAATCCTGTTGGGATCGTTAATTTTTGCCTAATAATTTTGGACCAAACTATTTCCATCCGCCCTTATAGAAATAAAGTACAAGAATTAGAGTAAAAGGGGAAATATAAGCGGCTATTGAATTATAATATTAACTGTGATGGAAGTTAATAATTACTAAGGACAGCAGAAACCGTTGGGTGCCTTCCTAATCACAGATTTCTCACACATACGTTCCTACTCCGTTACCACACGGAAAAACTTGCGAAATCTTAACGGCGATGTTTACGCGAGTATTAAACATTTAAAATAAAACTATATTTACGGATTCTATCGCGTTTGTATTTTATTCATGATTACGAGAGGATTGCAAAAGTTTGGGTGTAATTTTTCTGCGTTAATTGCATGTTTGTAAAGTCCCCCGCAATACAAGGATTATTTACTTAGGTGCCGGGGGAGAACGAGACTCACCTACCTAGACCAGATTGGTCACTTACTGAAGGAAGGTGGAGTCAAGAGTCTCCGAAACCGGCGAGCGTGTATGAAGAGAATTATGAATGTTGAGGAAGCGAGTGAAGTATGCAAGGATAGAGTTCCCTGGCACTCTGTTCTCTCTGCCTACCCTGCAAGGGATATGGCGTGATGATATGTATTTGGGTAAATAAACTCAACGCGATTCTACTCCCATACATACAGATACATTTTTAAAATATTGGTCTAATAAACTTTAGGATCTATTCATGAGTTAATAGATATAAAAACTAAGTTATTTATGCAAAAGGCACAGTTGTAAGGCCATTTAAGCAATAGATATTTGTATTTGAAAAATTATTGCCAAGATGGAAATGATGCATGTAGTATGGAAAGGACATTTTGATATTTGGTAATGACTATGCATGACCGGTAATGATTTTCGGCTACTGTACAATAAATAAAACGTTACTTACGAAGGAATCAATCAAATGGATATAAATACGTATGAAACTAAAACTTTGTTTAATCAAAATAATCATCTTTATTAAATATCACTTGAAGAAAATCAATCAAACGTTTCATATTAGTATTCTCTTAATAATTAAATATTGACTATTACAAACATTCAGTCTTATTTTATATTCTGGGCTCCTTTTTCTAAATACCATAATGTTTAAAATTGAGGTAGGCACCTATACGTACTATAACAAGCATAGAAAACAACTACAATACAAACAAAACCTTAAAAACAACAACTTCTCTATAAAAGCGAATAATTTACCGTAAGTCTTGGATTTCAGAAAAAAGTAATATAAATTACAAAATATAAACTAGAAACTTAACGGAATAAAGTTACTCCCTACAACCTAAATTCGATTTCCAAATAAAAAATCTCAAATCAAGTTTAAAAAGTAATGAATCTTTAAAAAAATATTACTAACTACTAAAATGAATAATAAAATAAAGTAAAATCTTTTTCGGCTCTATAATACTTATTTATGTATCTTTGAAACAAACCTTTTTGTCTGACAAAATAATTATATTTTGTAGCGTATCACTAATCACAACACTAATATTTTGGGGCATATTTGTTATATTAGTAAGAATTCTTTGTGAACTTCTAGTCTTTCCAAGAGGCGTTACGTACAAATCACTTGAAGGTCCAGGGCTTGGTTCAAAATGGTTTTCTAGACTAGAATAATTGTGTACTTTTGAAAATCCTAAATGTTTGTTGTATGTACAAACATTTTCACAATCAAAACAGCTGGCGCTCCTGAATATGAGATTCGGTGACTGTTGTTTCCACAGCACCTGATGGATATTTAGAGTGCCTTTGACTGTTTTTAGGTTATTTGGAAGTAACGCTTCTTTTTCTGAGACGTCATCTTCGTCAACAATCATTATGATAACATTATCGACATTTTGTTGGACAATATCTACAAACTGAGAAAAAGTACTGACGTCTTGACCAAACATCACAAGATTGTCTGCAGTCCTTTTTAAGACTGCTCCGATCCCATCTGGGGCACCTTTGCCGTGACCAGCTTCGCTATAATTCCAGGTTATTGCTTTTATTTGTGGAAAATCCTTATTAAGGATTGATACTACCTATATAGAAGATATATTTATTGCGGTACTGGGAACTTGGAGAGTCTGATTGAAAATGAAGGGTATCGATAAAAGGATTTTTCTGTAAAGCAAGCTTAATCATCGGCATTAGGTGCGCCCAAATGGCTGGAGCATCGTGCCTTAAGCACTGACTAAGTGTACTTGCACAGGTAGTACCAGTAACACTGTAATGGAAATCGAAAGTGTAAATTATTCCTGTATGTAAACATACTTCTTTGCGACTGGGTCCAAAATGCAAACTCTGAACTTCCTTCCCGTATTTAAGACCGAAATTTTCTGAAAAGTCAATATGTATATAAGCTTCGTTTACCATTAAATTGTCTTTCTTATTTTTCGTAGCGTTATATTGAGCATTTATAGTATAAGAGTGTTTATAAAATTTGGGTAACTGTCCTTCTAAAGTTTTTATAGCATTTACGGGATCAAGTTCCATTGGTTTTATAATAGTGACAACTTGTGTTTTTAAGCCCTTCTTAGTCTTAACAGTTTCCTTACAGCGAACCCATTGATAAAGTGTTAATCTTTGATCATTCGAAAATTCCTTAAAAGAAAGAGTATTATTCTTGCATAATTCACATTCCCTTTTTAGACAATTGTCGTTATATTGAGAACAACAAAGAGACCCCAACAGCTGTGCATAATTGGTTGCATCTGTTATATAAGCTTTCTGCAGACATTCAATAGCTAAATCAATGTTACTGTGAATTATGCAAGCACAAGTCTCTCTTAGATTTTTTTTCGGAAATACTATCCAAAACGGACGATGTCTACAGAAAAAAGAATAACTTATTGCCATACCATATTCTGTTTTAAATTTCTTATGCAGCTCTTTTAATGGCAGAATGAGTTGTCGTTTTTGCTTCTGGATTTTATTTCGCGTAATGTATTGGTTTTTTCCCGGTAAAATAATGCTGTTTACGTCCTGGTTATAAAAGTGTTTAATAAGAGTTATTACTTTTCTCCTTAAGTTGGTGCACTTGATATTACTTTTAACAGGTTCCTTGATTGTCTTTGAAATTGTTTGCAATGAAGTATTTGTTATTTTTCGTAAGTTATCTTTGAGTATTTTATTTTCTTGTATTAATTTTTCTATTATCAAAAGCAATCTCCTGCGTTTCTTTTGTTCTACGTACCTAATGTGTCTTATCTTCTTAGAAATTGAATCTGAGGGTGAATTTAGTGGGTCCTTCTCTTTCATCACTATTGGATGGCTTGTATCTTCACGAGATAAAACAACTTCGCTCTGGTCTTTAACTAATACTGCTTCCGGTAAATGAAAATGGTTTTCCTTCTCTTTTTTCTTCTCCCTATACCTTTTTGCTGCTTCTCGCCATTTTTTTCTTTGTTGTCTTTGTTTTCTGGGTGATTTTTCATTAATAGGAATCACTTGTCCTTTTTCTTTTTTCTGTATATATCTTACTCGTTCTTTTTCTCTTTCTGTTTCATATAGTTCTGGATCACTTTTAAGCTCCGCATACTTTTTGCGTTTATACGCTGCTAGTGTGAGTGATGCCGTCTTTCTGTTCATTATGTCGTTACCTAGAATAAATATTTGACTATGTACCATAAAACATGCTTAAAACCACACATTAAAAACCGATAAATGAATATTCCCATATGTGAGTCTTTAATCGAAATATTTGGCTTTCTGAAAAAAAAAGCGCATTATAAATGCGAAAGACTGTATATATGTCAAGTCTTCTCTTCGAGAGCCGCGATAGCATAGGGAAGCAAGCAACACACAGTGAAACAGACATACAAACGTATAGAATATCTAGACGTTAACCAAAATAACCGTTAAACATACGTGTTCTAAGAAAAAAATCGTAGTGAAATCCGACACCAGTATGTAAGTCCCACGCCACAAATAGATTGACAAACAGAGATTGACTTGATTGATTGAAAAAACTAACACAAAACTGACTTAAATAATCTTGTAAGTCATTTCCAGTCATTTAAAATCATTTCCGTATGGGGTAATTTACTGGGGATGATACTACTGGAAATGATATTATCAAGTAAAATCGATCGTACATTCTAGAATATTGCATCATAGTAGTAATAATAAGCTCTAAACATAACACACCACTAAAAAGCTTCATTTGAAAAAGACAAGACAAAACAATATGTGTTAATTATCGTTTTATTCGATCTAATGGTAATGATGCACATGTGTGACAATCTTCGAGTTACTTTGAACAAAAAATTCGCAAAATTAAATGCACTTACCGATCACGCGTGCGGCCACTTGTACGGTTGCAGGTGGACTGAGGGTGGAGCTGGGCGCGGGATAGGTTGCGCTTCTCGTTTGCACTTCGATAAAATTTACTATTTGACGCTCTCGCACGGAAATGATGAAAATTGTGTGACAATGTTTTAATGCCTTATTTTTAGCGTAATGTAACATTCCTGTTATATGAATACAGGGCAAACACATCTGCATATTGTGATGTTTACAATTAAATTATCAAAAACGCATTTTAGTCTCCATGTTTTGTGCTACAGACATATTTTTAATCAGATGTACTTTTTTATACGACTGGGAATGATATTAAGTGCTTGTTTTGCCAAATTACTAAAAATATGTAGTATTCCCTAATTAATAGGCACTGGCACATTCTACAATAATATCTTCATTCATTAAAATAACCTACGGTCATGGATAACTGGACAAATGTACGTGCGCATTTTTTTTTACTCATTCAGTAGATTCAGCCATTTACTAAGTGCAGGGCGGTGTCTTTAAAAAAAAACCTAATAAATTAAAACCTCTTGTTATAGTAAAAAGGTATTTCCACAAAAAAACTATAAAAGGGTCATCACACCGGTTCAAAACCTTTTACGGTACTACATCCTTAAATAAAATTAGCATTGACAAAATAATTGAAGATAATCTAACAACCATATTTATTAAACACGTGCACACAATTAAAAATAACTGTTATAATATTTATTATAATAAAAATGGCTAGTTTAGGTACGTTTTGACATATCCGTTTCATTTTTTTTTCTATCTTATCTTAATCATAAAATATATTCGTCTTATTAAAATTAAAAAACCTTTTAAATAAATAATACTATTGGAAAAATATTGTTAAAAGAAGGTGGAGTCAAGAGTCTCCGAAACCGGCGAGCGTGTATGAAGAGAATTATGAATGTTGAAGAAGCGAGTGAAGTATGCAAGGATAGAGTTCTCTGGCACTCTGTTCTCTCTGCCTACCCTGCAAGAAATATGGCGTGATGATGTGTATGTATGTATGTGTAAAACTTGTTTTTATGTTTGTTTAAACGTGTTAATTTTAAAGTATAATAATTATCATTTAATGTATCTAATAGCTTATTTATCGAAAAATATAAGACATATGAGGATCTTAAATATGTGCTCGGTGATAGGGGATACGAATACTATCAACCCTTGCTTGGCTCGTGGATGTCGTAAAAGACGACTATAGTCTATCTAATCTAAGAAGTGCACTTTGACAGCTGTCGGAGTAAGTGGTCTAGGTATGTGAACCAAATAATCTCTATCGAAAATATCCGATTTTAGTGAGAAATCGATATTGATTCTTTTTAATTAATAATCGCTTTATTTTTATATTTTTTTCAAATAGGAGGTGAATAAAATAAGTGCTCAATTAATACTAAACAAATTTAATTATTTCAGCATAAAATCTATTCATCATATTAAGTAGGATAAGGTTAAGTAAAAACAAAAACTGGATTTGAAAATAGCTATTTATTCAGAATGACTACTATTACTTGAATTATCATTGTCGCGAACATTAATAATTATTTCCTTATCAATAAAATTGTCGAAATTTATTTACATTTCTGTCAAAATTCGATTCGATTAATTATATTATTCTGATATTTTTATCGATTATTTGGATATTCGTGAATTGGAAGTTGTCAAGCGCTACTGTATAGAACGTGATGACGCGATATTGTAAGATCGTCAATAATAATTATTATTTACCGTGTTATTTTAATTTTAAATTAGTTTTACGAGTTTCAACATTAGATTATGGTACAAAAAAGTCACCCGCAACGTTAATTATGTAAATAACTTAATAGTTCTTTAAAATTTCAGTTTTATTGTTTGAAATCATTCGTATACGTTTGACCAAGGTTAATGTGTATTAAAAAATGCAAAACGTCAAAATGCACTTCTTAGATTAGATGAACTATAGGTGCTTTATATCGATCTGGATCTACTTAATACCTTTTACAATGATGTTCTTTTACAATGATGTTCTACCTTACGCGATGTGAGGCCACCGCGTGAGGGCGACGTCCCGACGGCGAAATCTGTCGGGGCGTCGACGAGAGGAACCCGCGAGGGTAAACCGCCGGGCGGGCCACCGAAGTTAAAATCGAGTACCGGTGGTCCGCTCGCACGGCGAAGAGAGAAGGTTTTACGGTGGGTCTATGGGGTCACGCGCTGCCTTTTCCGTCACCCCGGACCGATTCGGCGGGCCGAGACGCACCCATAGCCCACCAATAAAAAAAAAATAAAAAAAAAAAAGACGTAAGGTAGGCGGCCAGTCATAAAACTATTGCCAATAAATTCTGTAATATGTACGAGTATATAATTTGCGTCGACCTCAGGTAATTGGGATAAGAACAAGTAACAATTGATGGTCCTCCACTTCATGGTCGCGCCAAGAACGTTGTAAAGGGTTCGAAACTTTGAAAAATTAAAAATATTAAATACAAATACGATAAAATCAATAAAAATAGTTTTATTTCAAAAATATTTGCGTTAAGTTCAGAAATCATAAAATATTGAATGTATATTACACGTAATTTTGTAAAGGAAGGACAGAGCAGTGATAATAGATGTGAATACGTGATCAGAGAAACTGTTTCACCAAATCACCGTTGTCATGAGAACTGTTGAGATAACAACTTTATATGGATTTGTGAAATATTATTAGCGTATTATAGACGTTAATGATGACATTAGACTTATTTAAATAACTACATTCTACAATTAAAAAAATGCGAGGGACTTTACAAGTATATAATTAGCGAACACAAATTACAACCGCCAATAAAAAAAAGTCTCAGAATAACAATGTTTGGATCTCACAAAATACCTATTTAGAAGTATTGGGAATCAGACTTGTGACACTGGCATATTAGGTACCTTACCACACTATCTGTACAGTCAAATTTTCTTTATCTGTGTTGTGAGGAAGTAAAAATACAATTCACCATCCCTCTTTCTTACCCGTGGGAGTAATAAAAGACTAATAAGTGATTTGACATGGATAAAAACATCCATGTAAGAGAAGGAAGGAAGAGTTTTAGTGGTAAGGCCACACTTTTTTTTTTTTGGCGGTGGGCTACGGAACAGTCACGCCCCGCTAATCCGTTCGGGGCGACGGGAGAAGCGGCGCACGACCCCGTAGACCCGCCCTACAATATACCTCTCTACGCATTGCGGGTGGGCCACTGGAACGCGCTCTTTTCTTCAGTGGCCCATCCGGTCTACCCTCACGGGTATCACACTGTTGATAGTTTTCTGTCTACAGACCCGGGCCGGTCCGTCCGGGGTAGTACAAGTCACGCATAAAATCGTTGGGTAAACGAGAGAGCTGAAGCCCAAGGTCTTTCATGCAAAGGGCCACGATCGGTAATGATACATCATCATTATTCACGTATTCCTATCCCAATTACTTGGGGTCGATACAATATAGAGTACATATATGGCAATAGTTTTAATACCAGCCGCCTGCCAGACGTCAACCCTCGTTGGGAATGTAATTGTTGTCGTTTATAAGGCTCTTAGTCGTCTTTTACGACATCCACGAGCAAAGTAAAGGTTGGTAGTATTCGTAGCCGCTACCACATAGCAATAAAAAATCGAAATGTGAGTTATATTTGGAGATTTACTTCTAAAAAAGAAGTAAATCTCGAAATATAACCCTATACTAATCCATTTGACCTAGATTACGTCAATTTTTATTGTGAATTCATTTCACCTCGCTCTAAGTATTTAGATACATACACTCATTTGCAAAAAAAACGGGCACCTAAGCAATGAACCATTTCAAATGTTAATATTTCTTTGTTTGATAATTATAGGTAGTTTTATCCACACAATTTGGTAAATTAATAAGAAAATAATCGTTTTCATCAGTATTTCATAAAATTTAGATACAATTTATGGGAAATAATGCTAAACCTCGCTAGTAGTGTATATTCGCTAGTAGTGCATATGCTCATGAAGTAAAAATAAAAAAGTTTTTTTGTTTGTTTTTCTTTAATAAAGTAAAAGCAGATAAATGTTTAGTATCGAGTGTGACCCCCTCTAGCTAAAATCACAGCTTGAATTCGTCTGGGCATGCTAGCGAGTATATCCCGGATACTTGCTTGCGGAATACGTTCCCACTCCGCAGTAATCACATTCTTCAGCTCTCTGATGGTCTGCGGAGCCGGGTGTACTGATCTCACACGCCGTTTCAGAACGTCCCAGACATGCTCTATGGGATTGAGGTCGGGACTTCGAGCTGGCCAATCCAAACGACGAATGCCGACCTCTTGCACATACGCATTAACATCGCGGGATCGGTGGGCGCGAGCATTGTCGTCCATAAAAATCGAGTCTTCACCTAGAGCGGCCAATGCGGGTTGTGCATGAGAAATTAGAACTTCCGTTATGTATCGATGCCCAGTCAGTGAGCCGTTTTCAATGAAGACTAACTCTGTACGATCCATTGAATTTATTCCTGCCCAAAACATAACAGAGCCCCCACCATAAGGTGTGATTTCTTCGAAACATGCCTCTGCAAAGCGTTCTCCTTGTCTTCTTAGCACTCGCCGACGTCGATCTTCACCGAACAGAGATATCCTGGCTTCATCAGAGAACAAAACCCTATTCCAATCGTCTTGAGTCCATGATTCACAATTTCTAGCGAACCT
This sequence comes from Lymantria monacha, assembly GCA_905163515.2. Taxonomy (NCBI): domain Eukaryota; kingdom Metazoa; phylum Arthropoda; class Insecta; order Lepidoptera; family Erebidae; genus Lymantria; species Lymantria monacha. The sequence goes on along the minus strand of LR991098.1, from coordinate 28,654,635 downwards.
AAGCCTGTGAACTCTGTGCTCACGGAGTAATTTGGGGCCGCGGGCCGGGCGGTGACTGCGTATATTGGCAGCGAGAAGCCTCCTCCTGACCGTCCATAGACTAATATGCACATTTCTTACTTCTTGGAGGTTGTTCTTAAGATCCACATACGAAGATTTGCGATTTCTCAATGCGCGACTCACAAGAAAACGATCATCCCGTGGTTGGGTACATGGTTTTCTTCCAGAACCAGGCCTTCTCTCGACGGAACCAGTCTCCTGATATCGCTGCCAGGTCCTTTGGACTGTCGAGCGACTAACATTTAGCCTCCTAGCCACGAAACATTGGCTGCAACCCTCTTCAAGCAGCGCGATAATTTTGGTAGCTTTTACCACTTTATCTACCATTTTTGATACAGCCAAACAGCATTAAATAAAGCTTTGACAGTCAAGGATATGAAATTAATCGATAAAAATTGAATAAAAGTTATGAAAGTCGATGTTAACTTCTGGAACTTCGCGCCAAAAATGTAGGATAAAAAGGGGTTTTCTGTAAAAATGAACATCAAATGAAAAATTGAATTTAGAACGTACTTTTTTAAATACCACAGCATTTTTAAAACCGGCCAGTAACGTGTACAAACGATTGAAACCTTTTTGGTATTGTATCTTTTTAAATATGAATGAAAATCAAAACCGCCCGTTTTTTTTGCAAATGAGTTTATAATAGATAAATATTATGTCTGTTATTCCGTCACAGTAATAAAGACTAATAGTTTTTGCAATGACGTTTGTATAATTAATAAGTTCTGTTATAATGACTTCCTTATTTATTCCCTTATCGCGTGTAATCAACAAGCAAATCTAAACGGTTCACTGTTATTTTATTTAATTAAACTTCGCTTGTGTTGATATTTATAGAAAAATACATACACAATCATGTAGATATATATATATATATATATATATATATATATATATATATATATATATATATATATATATATATATATATATATATATATATATATATATATATATATATATATATATATATATATATAAATATATATATATATATATATATATACACATACATACATATCATCACGCCATATCCCTTGCAAGGTAGGCAGAGAGAATAGAGTACCAGAGAACTCTATCCTTGCCCACTTCACTCGCTTCTTCAACATTCATAATTCTCTTCATACACACTCGCTGGTTTCGGAGACTCTTGACTCCACCTTCCTTCAGTACATGACCGATCTGGTCTAGGTAGGTTAGTCTCGGTCTCCCCCGGTACCTAGATCTTTGCACTTTTGCATTGTATATCTTCTTAACCAGACGTTCGTTCGGCATTCTTTCCACATGTCCGAACCATCGGAACATTCCCTTTCGCATCTTTACACCAATACTCTCTTTCATACCTACTCGCTCTCTTACGTCGTCGTTACGAATGCGATCGATCAGCCTAACTCCACAGATTATCCGTAGAGATAGCATTTCGGCCGCATTAATTTTACTTTCATACTCTTTTCTGCATACCCAACTCTCGCTTCCATACAGTAATGTTGGGACAAGCACTGCGTTATGTATTGCTACACGTGCCTTCCGACTGAGGTGGTGGCTACTGAGAAGTTACCCCAACGCTCCGTTCACTCTATTGCCTGCATTATATATATATATATATATATATATATATATATATATATATATATATATATATATATATATATATATATATATATATATATACATATATATATATATATATATATATATACCAGCTAAATGAATTTATAAATTTGAATTTGTAATTCTTAACCAAAGACGAGATATTGCAGATCAAAGTACGTCAGTACGACAAAACGCTAATTTCATATGGAAGGACCTAATATATATATACATATATAGGCACTGTTTCATAATATTTTATAACCGGTCACGCTTGACGTCAACTGCCACTCCTGGAGATCGTTGACCGAACGGCGTCAATCTCTTCTTCTACATCATCAGCGCAAAATTTCATCAATTTTACTTAATATAGTTTGTGCTCGCGACTTCGCCTGCAAAAATGTAACTTTCCTAAAGCTGAACTATTAACACGAAGGAATACATTATCGCAATAAAAGTATACTATGTGTTAATCCAGGTAACGTTCTAAAAAACCTTACCTGAATAATAAGTGATACTAATTTTCTATCTACATAAATAAGAAAGAAAACTAAAGAAATTAGCTAAAAATAACCAAGAGATTATATTAATTAGCGAAAATATACTCGAGAGATTTTACTAATCAGTAGAAAAAAATCTCAAGAGATTTACTACAAAATCAAATTATATACTTAGTTACATATTTAGAATAATAAATTTACTTAGCTAAGTAATATAATTAATTTATCCGTGTGGTGACGGGGTAAGAATACAATTCACCACCCTCTATCTTACCCGTGGGTGATCGTAAGAGACGACTAAGGGATATAAAAGGCATATAACATTTATGTAAGAGATGGAAAACTCGAAACAAAACCCTATACCAACAAGTCTAGCCAGCGTGGTATAGTAGGTTCATTTCTCTCCCATAACCGAAGAGGCCCGAGCCTAACAGTGGGACGTATGTAGGCTGTGATGATGATGATAGAAAATATAAAAGAGAATATGCGATGAGATATTACAAAAATATATAATATACCCAGGTAAATTGGCCGCCCAGCGTCCTAATGAAATTACGTATAAAATTATTTTCATAATTTCGTATTATCTTTCATACTATCTCAACAATTAAAGTGCTGTAAAAATAAACGAAAAGTTGTTTCATTCGTTGTTATTTGAATAACATACATATATTAATATATATATATATATATATATATATATATATATATATATATATATATATATATATATATATATATATACACTACCGTCCAAAAGTTTGGAAGCAGCAAGGTAAAATCGAATAAAACCAAACTAAGTCATGTATTGATAAAAAAATAAAGAACAAACAGAAACTAACTTAAACAAAATAAAAAAATAATATACAATGGTAAATTAGATTAAATTTTAGCTTCATCAAAGTGTCCACCTTTCTCCTTTATAATCTTCTCACATATTCTGGGCATTCTATTAATCAATTTTTTAAAATAATCTTTATCTAATTTGTTCCATTCGTTCTCTAATAGCTGCCACAAATGTTCTGAGCTCGTAGGACAACGACTTTTCACCCTCCTGTCAAGTTCATCCCAAACAAGTTCAATGGGAGAAAGATCAGGGGATTGAGATGGCCATTGCATGATGTTTAAAATGTGTTCAGCTTTTTTCTTGTTTAAAAAGTTCTGGCACAATTTAGACGAATGCTTAGGATCATTATCCTGTTGAAAAATGAATCCAGAACCAATGAGACTTAGTCCACTGGGTATGGCAGAATCTTGGAGAATTTTTAAATAGCCTTCCTTGTTTAATTTTCCGGTTATCCTCACAAGATTGCCGGGTTTACTGTTGCCAAAACACCCCCAAACCATGACATTACCACCACCATGTTTGATGGTAGGCACTGTACATGCCTCTGAAGCCCTCTCTTCTTTTGACCGGCGTACAAAGACACGTCTATTGGATCCGAAAATCTGAAATTTTGATTCGTCACTCCAAAGGACATTTTCCCATTGTTCTATAGTCCAGTTTTATGCGCTTTTGCCCATTCTAGTCTATTTTTCTTATGTCGATTTGTTAGTTTGGGTTTTTTAGCAGCAACACATCCTCTTAATCCCGCAGACAGTAAGCGTCTTTTAACAGTAGTTGTTGAAATGGGTGTTTCTCGCGTATCATTCAGAGCTGCAGTGATCTGTGGTGCAGTTAAGCGTCGATTCCGTTTAGAAAGAACTCTAATGAAGTTGTCCTCTTGATTTGTTGTGGATTTGGGCCTACCAGATCTCTTTCTATCTTCATTTTTCCCCGTTTCTTGTTTTCTAGCAAGGGTATAGTGGACACCTTTACAAGAAATTCCGAGCCTTTCTGCGATTTGACGTTCACTGTATCCTTCCTCGCGTAGAGTGCAAATAGCGCTTCGCTGTTCAAGCGTGATTTGCTTGCGTTTTGCCATTTTCAGAAGAAAAAATACGGTCAAAGTAGTAGCCGATATCTTTCGAATACAGACAATGTTAATATCACAACTTTCACGTGCCAATGCTCAAGTGCGACTGAATAAGGTCTAAAAAAGTTAAAACCAGCAAACATTATCAATAAAACTACACCATTGCATAGGATAAAGTAGCCGACGGATTAAGTCATAAAACACGTGTTTCGTCAATATTAAGGAATTCCATAAAACTTGATGAATGTAGGATAATAATCCTTTTGTGTTTGTGTAGACAGTCGTAAAAGGTTGTAAAACTTAAGATTATTGCTAATTTTTACCGCTATTAGTCGGCATTTATTTGTTTTGTTTGAAAACAGGTGTGCTTCCAAACTTTTGGACGGTAGTGTATATATATATATATATTATAATTATTGATATAAGCTGTGTGGTAGCGGCTACGAATACTATCAACCCTTACTTTGCTCGTGGATCTCGTAAAAGTCGACTATGAGTCTTATAACGACCTGGGTCAACTTCATCTGATGCCGTTTGGTCAACAATTACATTTCCAAGTAGAGTTGACGTGTGACAGGCAGCCGGTCATAAAACTATAGCCAATAACTTCTTCAATATGTATTATGGAAGAAGGTTACATATTGTATCGACCCCAAGTAATTGGGATAACAGTAGGAGAATGTTTTTTTTATAATTATTATGTGTGAAAGACTTTGCTACTGTGTTTTCTTAATGAAATGTGACTCTAATTGTGAAATTTGTGTCAATTAGTATCTATATTTGTTAATTTTTCACATAATAAGTACTGAACCGATTGCAAAGGCACTTAATAGTATTCAAATTTTTGAAATTTAATATGCTTAATTATTTTGTTTATTTTATGAAAGTAAAATTAATGCGGTCGAAATGCGATCTCTGCGGAAAATCTGTGGAGTAAGGCTGACCGACCGCATTCGTAACGACGACGTAAGAGAGCGAGTAGGTATGAAAGAGAGTATTGGTGTAAAGATGCGAAAGGGAGTGTTCTGATGGTTCGGACATGTGGAAAGAATGCCGAACGAACGTCTGGTTAAGAAGATATACAATGCGAAAGTGGAAGGATGTAGGTACCGGGGAGACCGAGACTAACCTACCTAGACCAGATCGGTCATGTACTGAAGGAAGGTGGAGTCAAGAGTCTCCGGAACCGGCGAGCGTGTATGAAGAGAATTATGAATGTTGAGAAAGCGAGTGAAGTATGCAAAGATAGAGTTCTCTGGCACTCTGTTCTCTCTGCCTACCCTGCAAGGGATATGGCGTGATGATATGTATGTATGTGTAATTATTTATAAAATCCCGATTGCCACAAGCGGGATTCGAACCCGTACCTATTGGGAGTCCGGCCCAATCATCCTACAATAGTTGTACGTCCTAAAATTGAATGTCCTACAATAGTTCACAATGGTGTAAGTGGCAGCACGATTGGGCCGGATTCCCAATAGGTGCGGGTTCGTATCCCACTTGTGACATCATTTTTCGCTTCGTAATCGGTTTTTATAAACACTTAATAGTATTTATAACTATAGCTGTTAATTTTTGTTTCGATATTTGTACGGCCCAAAAATTTGGCGGTGGTAATTGCGGGACGCAGATAGTAACTTCACACCTTCCTTAAGTAGTAGAAGGAATCTAAAATACCCAAAAAATTTGTTCTACGTGATAGAAATTCTCTCTTAGCATTACTATTATGGTAAAACTAGTTTTAAACTTCCAGCTTAATGGTTGTTAGTACCAAATTTATTCCTTAATATTTCTATTTATTTTTTCTTAAATCTGCTTATTATAGACAGACAATAGACAACAGAGACATAGAAGCGAATTTGCATAGTTCTCAAGATTTAAATTTGTTAAAAATAAAACCACAGACATAAGTTTCAAAGTTAAAAATGGAGGCTAACAACCTTCTTAGGCGACATGCTGGTTATATCAACAAATACAGGTTCAATCACTTGAAGGTCGCAAGGACAATCTTTTTATAGACTTTTATCGTCTGACAGACAAACAAGGAATCTTCTTAAAAGGTAAAGTTGATGGACCTTGTGTTGTAGTACAGAGGTGTAGATTAATTATACGACAGAGATTTCATTACATATTTTTTTAATCTTATATACGGACCGTGCAGGTTTATTTTTGGTATGAAATCTTACGATGAATATAAAAAAAAATGAATCCTAAACTTATGAGCCTTAGAGTCGTTGATGAAAGTGATGGACTTAGCAAGTAAATAACTTAGACGTCGTAAATGATATGTCACAAATGTTCCCTTAACTTTTAAAACTAGACTAGTTGCCACGCGCAGAATATCGCAGTGCTCTCCAAAACATAATCTTAAATTTAAGAGAAGGTAAACATTTTCAGTATAAGCTTTAAAATCAAATCATAGAATTTGATAATGGAATAAGAGAGATCTCGTTGATCAACAGAAAACCGGCTAGAAAAATATATAAGAGTAAGATAGGTATGATTACTAATTTAAAAACATAGTTAATTAAAGTTAAAATTATATATATTATTATATCTCTAAATTTAGTCGAGTTTAAGATAATTCCATTTATTATGACACTTTTCATATGCGCATACAATTGCCTTCGTTTACATATGTGCAAATACACAGCAATTTATTGTAATACACGGCAATTGTAATACACGGAACAAAAGTATAAATACATGAAAGTTATTAATACAAAAAGTTAGAAGTTTTATATATGTATAAATTGATTCATTACACTGTGGCAGGGAAATGCAGTTAACACGGCGTTGCATTCGAATACCGCTGAAGCAAATATTGATTTTGTGATTTAACCGCCATGATTAATTGGCTGTCAAAGTTTATTGTCTTGCCGCCATGTTGGTACACCGTTGTACGATCACATGAAGCTATTGTTGGAATGCTAGAATCTGCATCCATTATTTCTCAAAAGTGTTTTCTTGGCGCTATGAAATATTTGTCAGAAAACTACATCAATTTTAAAGTTTGACACGCCATTTTTAAATTAATCTCTCCTATAATGAGAAAAAAAAAAGTTTTTAAAAATAATAATTTTATAGACGTTTACTACAATTACGACAGGTCGTGAATGACGAATAAAAGCTTTACCTTAACCTGCGACATCTGCTTCTGAAGTCAACAATTAAATTCCAGAGGAAAGATTCACATCAGGCAGACGGCCGGTCTTAAACTATGGCTAAAAAATTTCAGCAATATATACTCATCATCATCATCATCATCACAGCCGATAAATGACCCACTGTTGGGCTCGGGCCTCCTCCGTAATAGGAGGGAAATTAACCTACTACATCACGCTGGTCAGACGTGTTGATATAGGGTTTTGTTTCGAGTTTTCCTTCTCTTGCATAGATGTTATATGCATTTTATATCCCTTAGTCGTCTCGTACGATCACCCACGGGTAAGATATGGGGTGGTGAATAGTATTCTTACTCCGTCACCACACGGAAATATATACTATGGAAGAAGAAAACATATTTCTTCGATTCTTAGTAATTGGGATCGAAGCAAGATGATGATGATGATTTATCAAAATATAACGACTAATTTAGTATGTTATTTATTATATTAAGATTACATTTTAAAGACCACAGCTGTTGACAGTTTTCTATCTTCAGCCGCGGGCCAGGTTCGTCCGAGGCAGTACTACACTCACGCAGAAAAGCAACGCCTGATCAGTGACAATATACTTCTGTGCTTCATTCGGTGAGCAAAAGATCCGGCAATCCTTTTTAGGTGGATTTGAGATTTTCATTGGTAGGCAGTGGTCTATACCCCTAGTATTGCAAAGGTCCATCGGCGGGCTGGGCTATCCATTACCATAAACTATGCTGCTTGCTAGTTTTCACTAAAAAAAAGGGTTTTTAAATGTGTAATGAAATCTTGTTTTGGTAAAGTAACTATAAAATGTCATCTCTCCACTCTTCTGTAAAATTCTCCTATAAAAACCTTTTTATCAATTATAAAGATATAACCACCGCACTTGGCTGTCGAGTTATTTATAACTGATTTTTTTTTTAATTGCTCTTAGTGGCAAATAAACAAGCAGCACACCTGATGCTAAATGTCACTGCTGCCTATGGACGTTTGCCATACCAGGGTTATAGCTCGACCGTTGCCTACCAATGAAAATCCCAATCCCAAACCCACCCTCTCTCTCTGTCACCGAACGGAGCACAATAGCACATTGCCATTGCTCAGACGTCAATTTTCTACGAGAATGTGGTACTACCCCGGACGGAGCGTCCCGCGGCTGTAGATAGAAATCTGTCAACAGTGTTCTACTACCCCTATTGTTTATTAACAAGCATTCTTTGTTATATCCTTTAATCGTCTTTTACGATATCCACGGGCAAGATATACTGAATAGTATTCTTACTCTGTTACATTACATGAAAAATTAATAAAACTACGAGCAAGAAAACTAAAAAGACAACCTTAGATTCTCTAGCTGAACGCTTCCCACAATTTTCAATTTTCCCAAATGACATTGCCTTCCGAGTAATTCCATTTAAGACACCTGTGCATAAAATATCTAAGTATTCATCTTCTTTGGACATGATTGCCAGATGTGATTATTGCCGCTGAAATCACTTATATGAATGGGTAGCAGATGGTTTCAACTATATTCCTACAATCTGTTTGGATGTTTCATCAGAAGAAAACTTTAATTTAAAATGATTGCACAAATGGCATTTTGGTTAAGATATCTATTCCTACTAATATATAAATGTGAATGTAAGTTTGTTACACTTTCACGCTAAAACTACTCAACCGATCATCATGAAACATTGTACACATATTCTTGGAGGTATTAAAAGTAACATAGGATACTTTTTATTAAAAAAAATCAAAATTTTTATATGAAAAATAAAAAAATTGTTTGTCAAAAAATCTCAAAATCTAGCTTCTTCAACGCCATCTAGCAGTCCAGTAATGAAGTTCCAACCCTGAGTATTGTAATACTGTTGCACTGTATTACCGACGGTCAAAAATAAAAAGGGGGTGACACCAGATAAAAATTTGGGTTCGATTACCACACAGAATAATAAATTGATGTTGATTATGAGTCTAGGTGTAATTCGTGTCCATTAATTGCATTCAAGAGAAGGAAAACTCAAAATAGAATATTTTACCATCCCATCTAGCTAGATTAGTATAATAGATCAACTTGCCTCCTATTGTGAAGGAAAATCGAACCCAGAATTAGGTCTTACATGAATTGAGATGGTGATAAATATTTTTGTAGCCATGCCATAAAAATTATTAATAAAAAATATAACTAGAGATGTAATCATGGTGGTTTAATATTGAACATAATGTAATTATCGATATCGTTTGTAGGGGGCGCGGGCGTCTCGCAGTCTCGCCGTCAAGTACATGTGCAGTTAAGCCGGGCGATTCATCATGCAATTAATTCTGTAACGTAAGTAAGGAATTAACTTTGTACATTGGAAAATTATTCTGTTATGGTTTATTCTTTATCAATATATTTATTTTAAATTAATTAATGTTATTCATAATTATCTGTGTGGTGACGGAGTAAGAATACAATTTAACATCCCCTCTCATACCCGTAGGTGATCGTAAGAGATATAAAACGCTTATAACATCTATGCAAAAGAAGGAACATTCTAAATAAAACCTATTACCAACACGTCTGACCAACACGGTATATTGGGTCCAATTTCACTCCCATTATGTAGGAGGCTTAAACCCAATAGTGAGACATATATGACATATATTGTTGAAATAATTAATACATACATACATACATATCATCACGCCATATCCCTTGCAGGGTAGGCAGAGAGAACAGAGTGCCAGAGAACTTTATCCTTGCATACTTCACTCGCTTCCTCAATCCTTCCACTTTCGCATTGTATATCTTCTTAAACAGACGTTCGTTCGGCATTCTTTCCACATGTCCGAACCATCGGAGCATTCCCTTTCGCATCTTTACACCAATACTCTCTTTCATACCTACTCGCTCTCTTACGTCGTCGTTGCGAATGCGGTCGGTCAGCCTAACTCCACAGAATTTACGTAAGGATCGCATTTCGACTGCATTAATTTTACTTTCATGCTCTTTTCTAAAATAATTAATTAGTAATTAATTATACTAATAATAATTAATAAATAAATAATTATACTATTAATAATGGTGAAAATGAATTAAGATTAGAAAGTGTCATCAACTTTTCTCGTCCTGTGAGTATTCGCAATAAACGAATAAAGGAATCGACTCTACAGATAGAATATTGGTTAAAATACCGACCTGCAATATCAGTGCCATGGGTTCAATTCCCACGAAGTATAATACTTTATGCGATCCACAATGAAGTCTTCTGAGTATACAAGAATTATTTTCTTAGTGCAGAGTGGTCTTTTTTAAAAATTAAAGGAACCAAGCAGATAACATCCAGTAGAAAAAGAAAATGATTCTATATGTAAATTTTTGTCAAAATTTAATAACTGATACCGTAGAGGGTAGATCTAAATTTCTCTAAAAACGATGACTTTTTAGATGTGACACCTTAGTTCTCTCGTGACCATGATCACTGTAAAGTGTTCGAAACGTCGGGAAATTAAAAATCAAATACAAACGCGATAGAATCCGTAAAAGTAGTTTTATTTCAAATAAATTTATGATAGTTATTATATTATGATAATTTATTGATTTAAATCTGACTAATATTACCACCAGATCGGCAAAATAATTAAATGAAAAAGCGATAAAATCAGCAAATGTAGTTTTATTTTATATTCTAACTTTCTAGTTCATGGCTACACTACTGGGTGAAAACAAAGCGTAATTATAATATATATTCCAACTATAACTATTAAACGTGATAGATAAGGACAAATAACTAGCTATCTATTGTTTGTTCTAAAAGTAACTGCGCAATAATAGAACTAATATTGACGATTTTAAATAGTTTCAATATTATTTAATTTGAGTATTCCGATTTACAATTCACCATTCCCTATCTTACCTGTGGGTTGGACCACCGAAGACAAAGATCGGGTACCGGTGGCCCGTTCACACGGCGAAGAGAGGAGCTTTGTATGGTGGATCTATGGGGTACGCACGCCGCCTTTTCCGTCACCCCGGACCGATTTGGCGGGGCGAGACCAAATCCATAGTTCACCGCAAAAAAAAATCTTACCTGTGGATGTCGCAAATGACGACTAAGGGATGTTACATGTATATACCATCTATAGATACAAGTTGGTTGAGAAGTGTGATGGCTGCTATAGTAAACAATTCGTGATTGGATACCGCTTGTGGGTTCTGGTCAAACTATAATTTTTTTCTATATATATTTTGGAAAACTGTATTCTAGTTCGAAGATTGGGGTTAATAATTTCTAAAGAAGTAGTAATAAGTATACAATTTTCTATAAAAAAGTTATTTAAAAAAAGATAAATCCAATTACACTCAGGCCGGATCTTTTGTCAGCGAAGACAAAGATCGGGTGGTCCGCTCGCACTGCGAAGAGCACTGCTTTGCAGCGTGGGTCTATGTGGTTGCGCGTCGCCCCGGACCGATGTGGCGGGGCGTGACCACTCCATGGCCCACCGCCAAAAAAAAAACAGCCGGTTCTTTTCGCATTCTGATCCCGTGGTTGATTATTGTATTAATTTTATCAAAAATGTAAAATTAATAATTATGTGTACTTTTGCATAATAATTGATTTGGAAAAATATTCGAATAGTATTGAAGTTTTGGGAGATTTCAACTTGAACTAAAATTATAAATTTGATCACCCCCCAGTTTTCGAACATTTAATATATGCATACATTGTTGCAAGTTTATCATGCATTAGCTAGAAGATAATTGACGACATTTATAACAAGGCTGTCTGTAATCGATTTGACTGTATGATTGATTGACGCAAATGATTACTGAGACCATATTTGTATTGCGTTATAGGATTTAAACAAATAATTTTGGTTGATATCAGAAAACTATTATAAGTTGTTGTTACTTCTATAGTAGTTTTTTTTATTGCATTTGGTGGCAAACGAGCAAGCGGGATATCTGATGTAAAGTGTTAGCATACCAGGGTATAGCTAGGCCGCTGCCTACCAAATAAAACCCGAAACCCACCCAAAAAGTTGGGCTTCCGGCTCTCTCACTCACCGAACGAAGCGCAGTAGTACATTGCCATTACTTAGACCTTGATCTCCTGCGAGAGTGTGGTATTACCCCAGACGGACTGGCCCGCGGCTGTAGACAAAAATACTGTCAACAGCGTGGTCCTACCACTATTATTAATTCCTATGTGTTTTGAGCCTGAAATAGAATGGCTCTGAGTCGAGGATAATAATTCAATTGTCTCTTTATTTGCTCTTCAGAGTTGTAAAAATCGCTTAGTTAGGCTCTTAACATATAGGAGAGAAGCTCTATCTATTGGGATATGTATAACAATTTACTTACCTATCCACCTACTGAGCGTGAAGATTACCGCACTATCCCTTAATTTTTGAGGGAGGCCTACTTCCAACAGTGCACGGCAATTTCGGTTGATTTTTATTTTATTGCTTATGGTAGCAAACGAGCAAGCAGCACAACTGATGGTAAGTATCACTGCCGCCCATAAATCTTTGATATAACCAAGGCTATAGCTATTATAGCTAGGTCGCTGCCTACCATCACAATCCCCAAACCCACCCACTTGGGTTACCGGCTCCTTCGCTCACCGAACGAAGCGCAATAGCACATTGCTATTACTCAGACGTCGATCTTCTGCTCAGTGTGGTACTACCCCGGACGGACCGGCCCGCGGCTGTAGACAGAGAACTGTCAACGGTATGGTCCTACGACTAAGTTTATTTGATGACAATGAATGCCTATATTGGCATTATATGGTATTTATAACTATTATAAAGCTAAAAATATTTTGATTATTTGATTGCACTAATCTCCGAAACTATTAATTGGGTTTCGAAAGCAGAGCTTTATCTATTAATATTGGTAACGATCGCCGTCAAGCGTAATGTGCAATCGCCATTGTCACCATTAATTTATATTAAAATTAACCACAACATTTTTATTTTATAGTGACTTGATGCGCCATCTATTGAATAAATAATGAAGTAAAATAATTGGAAATGATATCTGCAGAGAAAATGTGAATTGAATCTTATCTCAGTCTTATGGGAAGGGACTTTATATATTCTAGTAATAATTAGCAAAATGATTGGTTATGTGAAATACATTAAGCTTTTATTTGCCCCTAACTTGAGTGGCTGAATATCTATTAATTTTCGAAATAATTCATATGAAAATTTATTAATGTTATATTATACACATTGTAAAAAGATGATGAATTATTTACGAAGCTATTTTGAATAACACAATATTATTTTTATCCAATTAAATACGTTAGATATATAGTGCATTTAATGGATATCAAAATTACTTTTTACAGCATATTATATAATTAAATACCTTAGATTTTATTGAAAATTTAAAATGCTAGGTAAGAGCGACCGAAATCAAAGCGAGACGAAGGCGCTAATAATTTACAAAACAAAAAAATACAAAATAAGAAATAGGGAGTGGCAGGTACCATAAATTCTTCCTCCTGTCTTCGAAAAATGTACTCAAAAGACTGGAGCATTGTAACATTGAAGGGCAATGCTAATTTTTGTTCTATATAACAATTTTATGAGTAATGTTTTATTTTCAATTAAATAATTATACATATAATCAATTTATTTACATTACAATTTAAAATATAAATATGCAAATTGAAAAAAAGGTGTGTTCATATATGTATGCGGTTATTGCACCAATTACTTCGAGGCGCTTCCTTATGACCTCACTGGACAGTGACCCTACGGGCAGGCCTCCTAACCGAGCTGAATGCTAATACGATCAAGTTTTGAATGAGATTAATCGATCCAAGGAGATCGTTTTTTTTATTCTTACTCATGTCTTTATATATTATTCTGTACGCGTGTATGTGATTGAATTTTTTCTAAAAGACTGGAACGATTTTGATGAAATTTTGTGTGTATTCATCATTATTTTCATCATTTCAGCCTATAACCGTCCACTGCTGGACGTAGGCCTCTCTTAGCGGCCGTCCATTAATCACGTGAGGTTTAAAATTTTTGACAAAAATCACGAAATATCACAAGGGGGAGGGAGAGTGTAATAAGATATCACGTGTATTAATTTTTTCGTCAAACGCTGCGATTTCTAAACTGAAAAGCAGCGTGTAATGTGACTTTGACTTGCCGTTGCCAGGCAACGAACGAAGTTTAAAGTAGGTGATTTATATAAAAGACCTTTTTGCGAAGTATAAAAAAGCAAAAACCAAGAATATAATGAGCTGAGGGCTACTTCTTTGTAGGAACTAAAACCTCACGTGATATTGGTGGGGGAGGAGGGTCATAGTCTTAAACCTCACCACGTATCACCAAGGGGGAGGGGGGGTTAAAAATGCTAAAAAAAAGATCACGTGATTAATGGACGTCCCCTAATATGTTACGCCACAGAGTGCGGTCCTGTGCCTGTACTGCGTTGGATGTATCAATATGGGATATTTATAATTCAGTATGCGTGTATGATGAGACTTATTGTCTTCTAAACGACTGGAACGATTTAGATGACTTTTTGTGTTTATTAAAATGGATTCAAGAGTAATAGTAAAATTTTGATGTCTACAATAGATCTGAATCATTATCAGCATAAAAGCATTTTGAAAGTTACAGAATCACGCTGTTGATAGTTCTCTGTCTACAGCTGCGGACCGGTCCATCTGGGGTAGTATCAGACTCTCGCAGAAAATCGACGTCTGAGTAATGGCAATGTGCTATTGCGCGTCGTTTGATGAGCGAGAGAGCCGAAAGCCCAACTGGGTGGGGTTGGGGTTTTGTACTGGTAGGCAGTGACCTAGCTATACCCTTGGTATTGCAAAGACCCATAGGCGGCATTGACACTTACCACCAGGTGTGCTGCTTGCTCCTTTGCCACTATAAGCAATAAAAAATAGTAATTTTCTTCACCACATAAATTCAATAAGACATATGCGATAGATTTTTTATAGTTGATTCGTTGAACATTTAGAGACCAATGTTTGAGTTTCAATGGCATACGTCATCGCTACTTGATTCCTTTTTTAACTTAATCTAATTTAGATTGTCAGATATATACTTGATACAAAAATTACTTAATAAAATTAACATTTGTATTTCTCAGTATTTCGAACAAGTTTATTTATCCAAATTATTCGCCATACATCATATTTAATTAAAATTGAATCCAAAAAAGGCTGAAATTACCGAGAAATGATTAAAGAACTTCATTTATAAAATACATGTATAGAAATTATATTATGATGCAATTTAAAAAATTAATCTCAAATTACAATTAAGGATTAAAATAAGATTATTAGGTATGATAAACTTAAAAAAATAATCGTACAGCTTACAATCATTTTAAATGGAGAACTGTCTACTTTACATGTTCAGTAAATAATTATCGCAGGACTGGATCTGGGTGAAATCCTACGTAATTAGCACAACATACGCTAAAAGCATCGGTTTATATCGTTACAATGCGTTTGCATTATGTGCGAAGAGCCTTATCTTAAAAAAACATCTGGGCCACTAAAATGTATTATATGAAAAAGATATATATTTATTTATTTTATTTTCTTATTATATTTGTTACGTGTGGTGACGGAGTAAAAATACAATTCACCACCACCCCTATCTTACCCGTGGATGATGGTAAGAGATGACTAAGGAATATAAAACGCTTTTACTATCTATGCGAGACAAGAAAACCTCGAAACAAAACGATACCAACACCTCTGACCAGCGCGGTATAGAACAGTAATTCCCCTCCCATTATGGAGAAGGCTCGAGCCCAACAGTGGGATGTCCCACTGTATGTATATGACCTGAGATGATGATGATGATGATATATTTCTATTATTTATATTTTATTTTGACCAAAATTGCTGTGTGGTAGCGGCTACAAATACACTAAACCTTATTTTATTCGTGAATGTCGTAAAAGACGACTAAGAAGTTTATATCGACCTGGGCCTACACCACCTGATGCCATTTGACCACCAATTACATTTCCAAAGAGGGTTGACGTCAGGCAAGCAGCCGGTTATAAAACTATTGCCAATAACGTTTGCAATATGTACGATGAAAGAGGAGTACATATTGCGTGGATCCCAAGTAATTGAGATAAGAGCAAGAAAATGATGACATGATCAATATATTTCCATGTGGGGACGGAATCTTTGCTTTTCTCTCACTTGCATGCATACAATTCTCCCCACGATGGTGTTAATAACACAATCACCACGTTGGTGTTATAAGTTTGCCAGGAAAGTACTTCAGCACATTCTCCAAGTAATATTTTACCCGGATTAAAATTACGATATGATAATATTATTAATTTCTACATCATCATTTTGCCAATCCGATTATCCATCCACTGTTGAACGTAGATTTTAATCGTTAATTAGGAAACAGTGTCATATTTGCTACGTCCGGCAGATTGATGATGAGATGATGTTAGTGATCGCAGTGGAGTGTTACAACATTTCTTAGGAAAAAGGAGCTGCCTACTCTCCTGTGATCTCTTTAGCCAATTTTTAAGACCCCACGGTAAGTAAGGAGTGAGGAATGGCAATAACTATATTCTTATCTCGACGTCATACGGGGTGTAGAGACTTCTCCTTAAAGGGAAAACTTCGCCTTAATTATCAGTGCTGCTATCTACGTCTAATGCAATTAACTTACTAGTCCAACTCTGCACGATCTCACACTATTAATATTCAATATTGTACTTCGTCCTCATTATACTTCAATAATAATTAGAGATTTAAATAAAGATATTTAAATAATCTCCCTTCCAAGAACAAATATCAACACGGAGAGTATCGAATTTAATCATTATAATTTAAAAAATCTTTGGCAAATTTTATTTAACAGTTGCAACATTTTATAACTCTTTTGGCTGCGTCTGAGGCGCGTGTGGTTAGGTGCATTGAAACGTACTGTTTTTATTAAATTACCTTAATTATACCTTGTATGCACTTTACGACTCTATTGTGAATGTATTCTATTGTCTATTAATCTTCACCGCAAAGCGGCCATTTTTATTTTTCTCTATGTACTACTTTATGGAACCTTCTTTTATTGACATATATTTTTTGCCACAATCTATTATATCTATAGTCACACCCCACCGATCTGTCTGGAGTGACAGAAGGACAGCCATTACATAATAGCATACAAATATATAATAATTCTTACGAACTATGCCTCCTTCCATACTACATACGCTTAATACTTTAAAAATTGCCCGATTTATTGCCAGTATTCTCAAATATTGTTATAAATATTCTTACACTTTACATAACCTCTAATCATCCTGCTGCCTATACATATATACACACTCATATATATATATATATATATATATATATATATATATATATATATATATATATATATATATATATATATATATATATATATATATATATATATATATATATATATATATATATATATATATAAGTAAGTAGTAGGTAAGTATTACTGCTACTCTGGAACCTTTCCAATATCAGGAACATATGCCTACCATCCAAATCTCACTCAGAAACTTTGACTTCTAGCTCTCTCGCTCATCCAACGAAGCGCAACAACCCATTGCCATAGGTGTTATTAGATAATTCATTTTAAAATAAAACATACACAGGCATTCATTTCAATTATTTAATAATCATTTAAGTTTTTTTATTGTTTGCAAAGGAACAAGTCGCTCATCTGATGGTAAGTGTTAAGCAAGATAGCTGCCCATCCATATTCGGCTTTCTGCTCTCTTGCTTACCGAACAAAGTGTAATAATACATTCCCACTGTTCAGACGTCGATCTTCTGCGAGAGTGTGGTACTACACCAGACGGACTGACTCGCTGCTTAGGACAGAAAACTGTCGACAGTATTACCGCTACAAATTAAAAATGTGGTATTATGTCAAAGAAAAATTACACACAAATACATATACTCACACAAACAGATATGAAAACCTGCATATGTATGCATGCACTTACGAAAATACACGCTTACCTTAACCTCTTTAGGGACATTGACACATTAATCTTTAACCCCTTTAGGGACATTGACACACATTTGGATTTTCTTTTTTATTATTGCAAGTATTTTTTTAAGGAATATTCATTTATTATTCTTATTGAATTGTTTTTAAAACAAAATAAATAAATTGCAATAAAGAATAAATAAAATGTATGTTTTTGTACTATAAAAAGTTCATCCCTGAAGAGTTTAAATTCAATATCAATTGCTTTCTTTTATTTTGACCTTCATTATTTATTAATAAATAAGTAGATACTTCATACTGATTGATAGATAATTGCTGCTTTGTGGTAGCGGCTAAGAATATTACCAACACTTATTCCATTCTTGGATGTCGTAAAAGACAATTGAGAGTTTTATATTGACCTAGGCTAACTCCATCTGATGCCGTCTGTTCAACAATTATATTCCCAAGGAGGTTTGCATCAAGCAAGCGGTCGGTCATAAAAATATTGCCAATAACTTTTACAATATATGCTATGGAAGAGGCATACATATTGCGTCAACCCCAAGCATGTAATTGAAATAAGAGCAGGAGAACGAGAACGAATAAATGTATAGATAAATTCCTTTAATAATTTAATGCATATATTTTTTTTCACCTTCTATTTTTTTTATTATCAATTTCTATGTGGTAATGAAAACATTGTTCTTCAATTGTTTAATAGATTAATAGACACTCGTCGATTGTAGCAGAAAATTAGCAGCAATACTGAGCGGTTCTTTTTTTGGTACTAATAATAGCAATATGTTATTTCATCAATATCATCTTAGCTCATATATGTCCCACTGCTGGGCTCGAGCTATCTCCACACTAGGATGAACATTGACCTGCTAAACTTTTTGGTATTGGGTATTTGGTGTCAGACGTTTTGGTATAGCGTTTTATTTTAAGTTTTAATTCTATGGCATAGATGTTATATGCATATTTTATCCTTTATTCGTCATTCGCGATCCACGGGAGAGATAAGGGGTAGTGAATATTATTTATACTCCGTCACCACACGGATAATATGTTATTTAAATTTGATCTTCCTTGTATTTCGCAAAAGTTTACAAATCTATAATTAACCGATACAAATTACACACAAACTGAGACAACAACTTGTGTATCGCACAAAATATTGTCTTGCGTGGGAATCGAACCTGGGACACTGGCACAACAATATCTTAACCACTACGCCATCTGTACAATTACCCTGTGCACACACTAGTGTAGTATAATAATCAAGCTACCACGTGTATTATAACAATAACGTTAACAAAGAAAATGTCCAATAAGTCACAAATGAAGTTAGTTCATTATACGTACGTACGCGTGAAAATGCGTTATATTGTTATTCCTTTGTTGTACAGGTGTAATAATCATTATTAATGGGCTTTTGTGTTGCGAATTAGTTTTTAATTAACAGCCGGAAACAGGGCGGAATGGCAATTGAATACGAACAAAGATGGGTCCGAGTTTCATCATTGAGGCAGGTTTACTAATGTTATTTTATTATACCTACTTCATTTAATTATATAATACTTATAAATAACTATATATATAGCTGTATTTTTTGTTTTGTAAATTTGACTGCACGTATAAGAGAATATATGATGTTTTCTGACGTTTACGCCAGTATTACACATTTGAAATAAAACTATTTTTACGGATTCTATTGCGTTTGTATTTGATTTTTAATTGCCTGACGTTTTGAATATTTTGCATCGTTCATACATACATATCATCACGCCATATCCCTTGCAGGGTAGGCAGAGAGAACAGAGTGCCAGAGAACTCTATCTCTGCATACTTCACTCGCTTCCTCAACATTCATAATTCTCTTCATACACGCTCGCCGGTTTCGGAGACTCTTGACTCCACCTTCCTTCAGTACATGACCGATCTGGTCTAGGTAGGTTAGTCTCGGTCTCCCTCGGTACCTACATCCTTCCACTTTCGCATTGTATATCTTCTTAACCAGACGTTCGTTCGGCATTCTTTCCACATGTCCGAACCATCGGAGCATGCCCTTTCGCATCTTTACACCAATACTCTCTTTCATACCTACTCGCTCTCTTACGTCGTCGTTACGAATGCAGTCGGTCAGCCTAACTCCACAGATTTTCCGCAGAGATCGCATTTTGACCGCATTAATTTTACTTTCATACTCTTTGCAGCGTTCATGGTTAATTTTTTATATAATTTAGACTATATTAGAATAAGGCAAAATTATATATAAAGGCAATAAAGGATACGAGATTAACTAATATCTTAGTACATAGAGAAACCGAAAAAGATTCTTTCACAGCATAGACTGCACCAAAACAGTGGTTTCTAGATAGAATCATGTTGGGAAAAATACAAGAAATCACGTCAAGAAATTTATATTCTTATTTTCAAGACATATTTATTCATCAAAATATTGAATTCTGTTATTAGAAATAGGACTCCGCATGAATGGATGGTAATTTGTATTATGAGTATGTCAGCAGATAGCTGTTAGCCACTCTCATGTTTTTCGGTTATAATGGCAAATCTAGGAATACCGTTTTAGATTGCACCTAAAACCTCCGTATAATATCCGTCCGGCAATAATATTCGGAACAGTCAGCGTATAACTATTTCTAGAACCTACCAAGAGAACAATGAAGTAATTTATTAAAAATCGCGGTAAAAAAATCAGCTACCCAAATGCAATTGAAATTCACAACCGCCATCCCAAATAGCAATGAATTCCAAAATCACTAGTAAGTTACAACCGACCGCTTCATTTGCATGTACCTTTAACCATTAATGCAGACCGCCCAATACTGATTCCCTCAAAGCATCTTACGCACTAGTCTATTTCAATTGTATAATTATATGAAATAAAACTATTTTTACGGATTTCATTGCGTTTCTATTTGATTTTTACTCTTTTGACGTTTCGAAAACGTTTTTCCGTAATTTAAATCCCCGTATTTTGAAAAGTCATACTTGCCTGACGTTTCGAACACTGATTTATGTAATACTTTAAGAGGAAATAATTATCTTATTTTATTATTATTTATTATTATCTCAGCTCAAATATGGCCCACTGTTGGGCTCGAGCCTCCTCTATAATGGAAGGGAAGTTAACCTACTACACCAAGCGGTCAGATGTGTTGGTTTTGTTGCGAGTTTTCCTTCTCTGGTTATACACACTCTCTTATTATTACTGTTATTTCAAACTATCGTAAATATGTAAGCTGGAAATCATTTCAATCATCGGGCATTTAAAAATCAGATATAAACGCGATAAAATCTGTAAAAATAGTTTAGCAGTAGTTAAATAGTTTTATAAAAAAAATATTATATATTTTATATGGCTTGGGCTGAAAATCAGAGGTTGGTGTGCAACTGTATTAGCGCCCATAATTTGTGCTCAACACCATTTTATTTTACATTTATTTAATTATATTTTTTATTTTTTGGTAATTTTATTGCCTGAACTGTGTGGTAGCAGCTTTGAATACTACCAACCCTTACTTTGCTCGTGGATGTCGCAAAAGACAGCTAAGAGCCTTATAACGACTTAGGCCAAATCTTTCTGATGCCGTTTGGTCAACAATTACATTCCCAAGGAGGGTTGACGTCTGGCAGGTGGCCGAATATAAAACTATTACCAATAACTTATACAATATGTGCTATGAAAGAAGAGTTCATATTATATCAATCCCAAGTAATTGGGATAGGAGTAGGAGTATGATGGTGATTTTATTGTCATGTTATTCTTTTTTGAATTGTAAAAAAATACAGATCTTTTCTTTCTTGTTCTTTTTTATTTTTGTATCTGCCATGCTACCATAAACAAGAGAAGCTTGTATATCATATGTAGACTTTTGTTTTTATAACATCTATTCTATACTAAAATACATTCGAGAATGCATACTGTTACGTCATAATAACAAATATCGCAAAATTATAATTAAAATACATTTAAAAACGCCATCCGGTGACTATTAATTCTCATGCGTATATATAGAAACGTATGGATATAAAAGTGTTGCTATGTTACAGTTATATAAGCAATAAATCCTTTACTAACGGTGCGAAGTATTCACACGGTATTTTTTTAATGTACAATTAAATTGAATTGAACAATAAAAATCGATACGAAATAAAGCAGTCTTTCCAAAGCAAACAGTAAATGAGAAGTGACCGTTTCCACACCAAATGGTCTGTGAAAAAAGAACGTAAGTTTTTTAGGGTTCTGTTTGTAACATTTTGATTCATAATCATGGACCCTGTTTGTCTTATAAGAGTAAACCCTTGAAAGAGATTGGATTAAAATCTTTATTAGTTTAGTCCAATTCTCCGTGCGGTAAAAGGATGGATTTGTTAACATTATTTACTTAATAGTAGATATTATAAAAACTATCTGAGAAATCTTCCGAATATTGGGTAGCAGTATTCTTCTAGGATACTTATAATGCAAACCCACTTAGTAACGATCATGATATTTTACCCCTTAGGGTGGCACACCCACGGGTACCGGTGGCCCGCTCGCACGGCGAAGAAGAGGTGCTTGCAGTGTGGGTCAATGGGGTTGCGCGCCGCCTCTTCCGTCACCCCGGACCGATTTGGCGGAGTGCAACGTCCATAGCCCACCGCAAAAAAAAAGAAAAAAGGGTGGCACACCCAATGTAAAAAATCTCTACATATATTAACAAGATTAAGGGTATTAATTCAATAGTGAGTTATGTAAAGAAAAAGACATTGGTACAGCAGGAGAAGAACTAGACACAAAACCCTATGTCAACCCATCTGAATAACATGGGGAGTCGAATACTGAGATTTGTATCAAATGAGATGATGATAATACGCTCGCTCCTTATTACATGGGACCTTTTTTATTGTTTATGGTGGCAAACTAGCAAGTCGCATATTTGATGGTAAGTATTACTGCCGCTTTTGGATTTTTATAGCTAGACCAGCTAGGTAATGAAAACTCCAAAGCCACGCAGAAAGTTGGGCTGCCGGCTCTGTCGCTCACTCAAAGAAGCGCAGCAGCACATCGTCGCTGCTTAATTGTTAATAATGTGGTCCTACCAATATTAAACTACAAATGTTGATAAACGACAAAAAATAAAGCTAAAAACTTCTTACGCCTTCAGAGATTAAAGAGTGAAGCTTAAGACTGCACGCTCACATAAAAAAGACAACTTGTGATAAGCATTACTTATAAGTTTTGCAATGTTTTCGAATTGTCTTCGATTGCATATTAAAGATTAGCTTTATGGTTTTTCATTACATTCACTGTTGATTTTAAAAATTAACATTACAGAAACGAAAAGTTTTTTTTTTTTGCTAATGGCAGCAAACGAGCAAGCAGCACACCTGATGGTAAGTGTCACTGCTGCTCATGGACCTTTGCTGTACCAAAGTTTAGCTAGACTGCTGTCTACCATTACCATCCCCAAACCCACCCAGTTGGGCTACCGGCTCTCTCGCTCACCGAACGGAGCGCAAGAACACATTGCCATTACTCAGACGTTGATGTTCTGCGAGAGTATGGTACTGCCCCGGACGTACCGGCCCGCGGCTATTCACAGAGAACGGTCAACAGCGTGGTCCTACCAGTATTAAAGTTAGCATCAATCATTTTTATTAAATCTCCAAACTAATTTTGAGTTGCATCTTTTTTCTATTAAGCTTAAGACTTTTATGTTTACTTGTTATTTTATTATTATTAATATAGATAGAGAAATTAGAGAGCTTACCTATATTACATTACCTGTTCAAATAGGTCGAAAAGGCTCTTCAAAAAATACTATAGTTGAACAAAATTGGACCTTTTTCTACACTAGAAATAATCATGAATATTCTTCATTATATGGGTACGTTCCCTTGCCTACTGATATTTTGTTATTATGTATTACCTAAATGCTTAAACTATTTTCATAATTCTACGAAAGAACCCCTTCATAATACACCCGCTCAAACTTGTGCTCAGTTTTTTTTCAGGCTGCCATTGCACCGAGTCCGTTGACTGAAATAATTTCGCATCGGCCTCATTTGTATGTAAATGCGGCCCAACCGTTTATATCTATGTTTTCCCTGGCTGTTTTTTTTATAGTCTCCGCTTTTAAAGTATTATCCGGTCGGTCGAAGCGCTCTTATAGAAGTGGATTTTAGGGTGGCTATACAGATTTTTGCTCGGGGAATTTTTATATTTTCCAAGCTGGTAGTTTCTGTTAAATTGTCTGCTATGAAAGCAGTTTGCTTTTAAATTTATTAAAAATTATTTTGAAAATATTTTGCTTGCTTAGAAATATTTCATATAGGTACCTCATGTGGTTAGAAATACAATTTGTAACTTCTTTCCTGGAATCATAAAAACGGATTAATGGATGCCCAGGAGAATAGGCGACGGCAGCTTATAAAATTTATAGCACTCAAATCGCCATGCGTGGTGATTATGGGACTGTACTTCCTTGTAGTTCCCTATTATAAGCTTCCACCTTTATTCCAATAGTGGACGTTATTTAGCTACTGAAGAGATTTGTATAGAGAGGATTAGATTAAGAAGTTTAATAGTTTATATTTATTGCTTGTGATGTCAGACGAGCAAACAGCGTAGCTGATGATAATTGTTACTGTCGCCTATTCCTCATGGGACCGTCTCCATATGAGGCCACAGCTAGGTCTAGCCTGCCCTCCAAGAAAACTCTAAACCCACCTAGAAAGTTGGACTTCTGGGTCTCTCGCTCACCGAATGAAGTGCAATAGGATATTGCCACTGCTCATAGGTCGATTATCTGCAAGAGTGTAGTACTACCCCGTGGTTGTAGATAGAAACCTGCTGTTGACAGTGAGGCCATACTAATAAAATATGATGACGGAGTAAGAACACAACTACCCTATCTTTCTTGTGACTGTTGTAAAAGAAGATTAAGGAATATAATATGCATACAACATCAATGCAAGAAAAGGGAAACTTGAAATTAAACCACCTTCCCATCTAACCGTTGTGATATAGTGGGTCAATTTCCCTATTATTATATAGAGACCCGAGCCCAGGAGTAGAACGTATATAGAAAGAAAGAAAGAAAAGTATTTATTTTGTGCCACAAAGGACAGATGTTAAGAACACACAGAAAAACAAAAAATAAATCTTACAATAAATGAAAAACATATTAAATCTATAAACTAAATAAGGAGGAAGGATATGAACTGAGGTAATGATAAATATAGAAGTGGTTTCAAATAAATAAATAAATTTCAATTATATTGAAGTCAATTTTTAGTCTAAAAAGATTCAGCAAGATATCATTATTTTACGGCATAAATAAAGGTATTTCAATAATACAATAGCTATAATAGATAACTTATCTGTGGTTCAAACCTTTTAATCTTTGGCTTAAACTGACCCCAGCGCAAATGGATTAAGCAATAATAGCCCAAAGAACAGCTCGACTCGATTTCTATGCAAATTCAATTAGATTTTTAGTCGAATGTCCGAGCTTAGCGTGTGATGGTAATGATAGGCAACTAGTTATATATGCAGGGAGTTTATATTTCATGTAAAATTCGTTGCAAAAACTGCACAATAATGTTTTATATAGTCATCTTCCATGCAATGATATGGGTTCAATTAAATACACACATAGCTTCGCGTCTGTTTCCCAGAGGGGTAGGCAGAGACTACGGATTGCCACAAACCACGATCCTGGTTCCTTCGCTTCATTCACACTCATCACACTCTTCATGCATGCTCTACAATTACGCCTAGTGTTAATATGACATCACTCTTTTCGATTACTTGTTAGAAAAAAATAAAGCTTTTGCATAGATAATTTGACCAATTACTTTCTTGTCTACGTGAGCATTATATATAATAATACTATTTTTGCGAATTTTATTATATTTTTTTAATTTTTAATTTCCCGACGTTTTGAACACTTTACAGCGTTCATGGTCACAGAATGTGTCCAAATTATCGGTGAATTTTAATTCACCGATAATTTGATACAAAATACAAAAGTGAGAGAATCCGTAATAATAGTTATATTTCAAATGATTATTCTGTTTTTATTTAATAATAGTTTTTAAGCTATTGCATAGCTTTTATCCCGGCCTTGAGCGCGGCGACGGAATCAAGAAGTTCCGTAACGAAAATAAAACCTAAGATTGTATGGTTGAAAAGTAGCAGTTAATTTTGCACTGACTACACTCAGGCAGCGTGTCCGAGTGGTCTAAGGCGCTGGTTTTAGGCACCGTAGGCGTGGGTTCTTATCTCACCGCCGTCATACTCTTTTTGCAATTTATTTTTGCAAAATTTATTTATAATAATTTAATAATATTATAAATAAAACAGTTTAAAAACGTGTACTTTAAATGTTTTAATAAATTACAGGTTTTAATAAATAGGTGTAACTTGAATTAAAATAAAAGAAAAAAACTTGAATTAATATCAAAAAAAGAAAAAAATGCAGAATTAAAAAAAATATAATGATAATTGCATAAGTTGATAAAAAATGCTATGCAATAGCTTTACGGCGGCAGTCCCCGAGTGCCATTTTATTATTCATAATCATAAAATCAAAATCCTTCATTGGAACAGATGTTTAAGTCAATAATCTGAATACAACCAAGGCTTATACAATTTCCATAAGTGGTCGAGAATCCGCAGATAATCGGATTGGACATTAGTTTCGACCGTAGAGTATCCAATCGTTTGAAGGTCGACGCTCTGACCACAAATATTGTCGGCGCATCATCGTGAGAAGGTACTCGAAAGGGTAACCCGTAGCCCCTACAGGTTACCCTTTAGCGAAGATTTGTTGGATTTATATAATTAATATACTAGTGTTCAAAAATTAATAATACTGTACATACATACATACATATCATCACGCCATATCTCTTGCAGGGTAGGCAGAGAGAACATAGTGCCACAGAACTCTATCCTTGCATACTTCACTCGCTTCCTCAATATTCATAATTCTCTTCATACACGCTCATCGCCATTCTTCCATATGTCCGAACCATCGGAGCATTCCCTTTCGCATGACGTATTTTAGCTTCCAAATGAATATATCAAAACTAAACGTTATATTTAAACTATCAGTGTGTTGTTCATAACCTCCTACAAAGACAAGACAAAGAAATAATTCCGGTTGGTCGCTCAATTAGGGTGAGAGACAATACGGCACAATTATCTAGCTGTATGTCTATGCAAGAGAAAGAAAACTCGAAATAAAAGCCTATATCATTCCATCTCCCAGCGTGAATAGTTGGTCAATATCCCTCTTGTTGTGGAGGAGGCTTGAGTCCAGTAGGGGGCGCACATATATGAGCTGAATTTATATGATGCCGACCTTATTATTCTGTCGTTTCAGATGGTTTGATCAAGATGTGACCGGACCTTTCATTTCGGCGACATATACGACCTCGCCAAACCTTATAATTTTTTTTCTACAATAGGAAAGAAAATAATCTACTATACCACGCTAGTTAAATAAGGTCTGATAAAAAAGCGTGTCAAAAAAGTCTTATGGCCAGGGCAGCATGGTCTGTCAAAAAAGTCTTATACAATTTTCTTCATAGCTTATATTTATATTACATTTCTTCATATTGACTAGTTTGTTTATAATCACTGTCTTTTACTAAGTAAAGTAGTTACATTTAATTGAACATCGTTCAGCAAATAAGAGATTCTTATGGGAATTTTAGTAGAATATGAAATCTTTATAATGCACTGTAATACCATATAGCTACTCTTTAGCACCTTCGCCGCATTACATTATTTAAAATTACAGCAATAAATTAATATATCACAAACAAAATATAAATATATTTTAAGAGCGTATGAATAATTGACATGCCCACCAAAACTCAGATTACACTGCAGTTCAAAATATTGCGTTATTTTTTTTTTATACAAATATGTCTATGCTATTGATACCCACCATTAGCGTCGCATTTTAATCTAATTTCACTCCGTCGCTCTGGCAACACGATACATGACCGCAAAATTAATCATCGACCGCAGGGTAACACCTCGGTGTTGCCCACAACGATAATATTGTATAGTGTTACCATGTCTAGTTAGAAATGTATTTTATTAACGGAGAAATTATATAGCTAGTTGGTATATAAGCTATTTTTTTATTTTGTTTTTTTGTTACTTTAATTTTATATGTGTACGTGACAGACCACCCCCTATCTTACTCGTAGGTATCGTAAAAGACTCGAGAGAAATCCGCGAGTGTGAACCGCCGGACGGGCCACCGAAGACAATGATCGGGTCCCGGTGTCCCGCTAGCACGGCGAAGAGAGGAATCCTTGCACGGTGGGTCTATGGGGTTGCGTACCGTCTCTTCCATCGCCCCGGACTGATTTGGCGGAGCGCGACCACATCCATAGCCCACTAGCAAGGAAAAAATAAAGGTATCGTAAAAGACGATTAAGGGATATAAAACGCATATAGCATCTGTGCAAGAGAAGGAAAACTCGAAATAAAGCCCTATAACATCCCGTCTGACCAGCGTGGTATAGTAGGTCAATTTCTCTCCCATTGTAACAGAGACCCCGAGCTCAACAGTGGGAAATATGTGGGTTGAGATAAGATGATGAGAAAACGGACTAAATTTCATTACACTATCCATCTTTTTAACTAATATTAGACCATAGGAATTGGTCTTTAATGCGTGTTTATCTGCATAGTATGGCAAAGGATTCTTATGACTCTATATTTTTTGACAGATTATGATCTGGTACTAATCAACTTGCCTGTGTTTGCTACTGGCATCCTTGTACTTAGTGAATCCTTTGGGGCTTCATTTAACAGTCTACCTAGAATCTTCTTTCATCATCATCTCAGCTCACATACGTCCCACTGTTGGGCTCGAGCCTTCTCCGTAATGAGAGGGAAATTGACCTATTATACCACGATGGTCAGACGTGTTGGTATAGGGTTTTGTTTCGAGTTTTACTTCTCTTGCATAGATGTTATATGCCTTTTGTATCCCTTAGTCGTTTCTTACGATCACCCATGGTAAGATAGAGGGTGGTAATTTGTATTCATACTCCGTCACCACACGAATAGGTCTTTCTTTACATCCCTGAATTATTATCAAAGTTACATTTGATAATAATTCAGGGATATTACCTTATCACTTCTTAATGATAAAAATAAAAAAAAACTCACATAAAATTTCAGTAATTATTCATTAACATGGAGAATATTGCGTTGTTTTATTCGTTTTTAATCTATTAAGGACGTTTAAAAGGTTGTCTGAAAGGCATCAGGGTTACCGATAACTTTTGTAATTAAACGATTACGAATTAGATTGTTGTGAGTTTTGTATTTAATTGTTTTATTTTTTCAATCTAACAGTGACAGTCTACTTGATGATAATATGTAATTTTGTTTTAATAGATTTAGCATTAATAGAGCGAGTAGGTATGAAAGAGAGTATTTGTGTAAAGATGCGAAAGGGAATGCTCCGATGGTTCGTACATGTGGAAAGAATGCCGTACGAACGTCTGGTTAAGAAGATATACGAAAGTGTAGAATGCGAAAGTGGAAGGATGTAGGTACCGGGGGAGACCAAGACTCACCTACTTAGATCAGATCGGTCATGTACTGAAGGAAGGTGGAGTCAAGAGTCTCCGAAACCGGCAAGCGTGTATGAAGAGAATTATGAATGTTGAGGAAGAGAGTGAAGTATGCAGAGATAGAGCTCTCCGGCACTCTGTTCTCTCTGCTTACACTGCAAGGGATATGGCGTGATAATATGTATGTATGTATGTATTATTAGAGCTAAAGATAAACATCGTAGTGAAGGAAGAATACAATATATCTTCATTCATTCCTTTTATCTTTTTTTATTGCATTTTAGTGGCAGGTTAGCAAGCAGCACATCTCGTAATAAGTCACAGCCCTTTATGTGTTTCAGTAATACCAGAGCTTTTTTTATCCTAAAAAAGAACTCTTCTTGAAACTTGTTTAAAGAAAAACATGTCATAGCGTTCGAAAAACACGAAATATGTAATTCTTGAGCCTGCACGTGTGTGTGAAAATGAATGCTGATAACGTACAGTCGAGGACGATATGACTTCCAAGTGGAATGATCAATCCCACTGTGACTTTGAATAATGCAATGATAGAAATGAGACATTGGTACGAAATTGAACAGTTCAATGAAGCAATCCCCATTAAAAGAATGTAATAGCTTGCTCTCTATACCATTTTTCAATAAAACAGCAAAGCAGTATGAATTTATCGGTATACTTGGAAAGAGGTATTTTAATTCAATGATCACTATACTGCTCTTATCCCAATTACTTGGGTTCGACGTAATATGTAATCTTCCATCGCACATATTGAAAAAGTTATTGGCTAAATAGTTGTATTACCGGTCGCCTGCTAAAATAGTAAGTAAATGCATTTTTTACAGCTTCAAAAGCACTGCGAAGAAGGAACCATTTATCAGGGCGCCTCAGTTCCAAGGAGTAACTCTCCAAATTTCCGAGAGTATTGGGATCCTCGGCGTCAAACTGTCGAGCAAAGTCCAGTTTGGGAGTCATTTGGAGGACAAAGCCAAATTGGCAGGCAAAAAATTAGGCGTGCTGAGTAGGGCTAAGCGGTACTTCACGCCGAGACAACGTCTTGTGCTATACAAAGCACAAGTTCGTCCTCACGTGGAGTATTGCTCTCATCTCTGGGCAGGCGCACCTAAATATCAGCTAGACCCACTTGACTCCCTACAAAGGCGTGATGTTCGAATCGTCGGTGATCCCAATCTCACGGATAGACTGGAGTCGCTGGAGCGGCGGAGAGATTTTGGGGTCTCTCTGCGTACTCTATCGGCTCTTTCACGGGGAGTCCTCTGAGGAACTGTTTGACTTGGTACCACCGTCGCCATTTTATCACCGTACCACTCGACACTGTAGCAGGGTTCATCCATTACACCTGGAAACGATACGGTCCTTGACTGTACGTTTTCAGCGATCATTTTTGCCACGCACGTGCAAGATCTGGAATGAACTACCTGCTACTGTATTTTCCCGAGCGCAATGACATGTCATTCTTCAAGCGAGGTTTAAGAAGAACACTTTCTTCAATGTAGGCAACGGCCTGGCTGTACCCCTGGTGTTACTAAGATCCATGTGCAGCAGAATCACTTACCATCAGGTGTGCTGTTTGCTCGTTTGCTACCATAGGCAATAAAAAAAATAAATAAAAAAAATTACATCCAATTAAATTTCTTTAATCCATCCATGATCTTTTTTCGCTTTGAAGTGGACTTCAACCAGCACAAAAATTTGATCATCTGCGTATATGAATAAAAAATATCAAAACTGCCAGATTCTTCTGCTCAAGCTTAAACTATAAGTTAATACGCTAGTATACAACGTATATGTAACTTTAACTTGCCAATATGACTCGTAGAAATTGGCTAAAGGATTTTAAATAAAATGGCCATTATAGTTCTTCTGGCAAAATTATTTTTATCCTTTCGCAAACATAGCGGTTATGTATGGCGTTATGTCCTTTTGGGAACGCATGAATTGTTGCCATAGGTTGAATGGATATGTAGTAAAATATTTCATTAATATAATAATGATTTGGCATATTCTATCACGTACGAATAGTTAAAATAATTTCAGTCACGTCGAAATGGCTGAACTAGTTGGTAACAAACACTCGAACAACGAAACTTTCGCATTTACAATATTAGCAGAATAGTTTGATACGAACTATGCAGCCCAATTGAAACCCTCCGGATTCACTAAATAAGTTAAAATTTCAGGCTGTTTGCTTAAAATTTGTCTGTGTTATAACGAACTGAGAATTATTAATAACGTGATGTCATTCAAAGGATTATTTATCTGTACATATTATATTCTCAGACGTATTTTATCGTCATTATGAAACATATATAAAAGAGACTGTTTATATATATATATATATATATATATATATATATATATATATTATATATGACATCGCCAAACTCAGAAACTATTTGACTGATCATTATGAAAATTGTTATGTATATTTTAAAATGGAGGGAAGGAGGAAGACCCACCACTTGCCCATGGTTAATCAATATACCGCACACCTCAAGAAATGAGGAAATACGGGATATGAGTAATTATTCCTTATTAAATATCCTATTCCACTTTCATTCTATCCCGTATTCCCTCCTTTCTTGAGGTATGTGGTATATTGATTAACCGTGGGAAGTGGTGGGTCTTGCTTCTTTCATTTTAAAATAATAATGGATTTCCGCCATGTATCGCCTAATTCAATCAATTGTATGTATATGTATTTTTTTACGGCGAAGTTTTATGTGCTATCCCCATTGATGTAACTCGCTACCAGGCGGCGACTTCTACAAAGAAGCCAACGGGTTGGGTTTGCTCGATTTCCATAATACTAAATCAATTTTGACTGTACAGATGGCGTAGTGGTTAAAATAGTGACCTATCGTTCCAGTATTGGTTAGATTCTTACTTAGGACAATACTTTGTGCGATCTATAAATTATTTTCTCTAAGTCTCTGTGCAATTTGCGTCATTAAATTGAATTCTTGTAAAGGACTTCTCAAAACAAGGATAATTCCTTATTGCTGGCTGTTTTTTTTTAATAATTTAATACAGATACGCTATTTTTATAAATATATATATAAATTTTCTGTTATAATGACAAGAATAATTTTAATTTTTCGTTTATGTTAATTTGAAAAATTTATTATATAATTATTTTCTATATTTAATATTTTCATATATTTTTAGATATGACATTTAAAATTGAAAGAAAAACAGAAAGAAAACTATTTTATTGCCGTTTAGCTTAAATTTCTTAGGAGGGATTATACAAACACATAAATATTGCAATACTTATTATTAACTTTATATATTTTTTTAAATTTATTTTGATGTAATCGCATGCAAGAATGAATCCGTTAGAATTCACAAACATATAATTAATGAACATAAATAATACTAAGGCAAGATATCATGATGGGTACGGTGAAGGCGTCATGTTGTGGTCTTGTTTTATAACCAATATCTTAATACTTTAACGTGTAATGTTTTAATGCAGTTCAGCTTCCATATAGTAATGTTGGGACAAGCCCAACATTACTATATGGAAGCGAGAGTTGGGTATGCAGAAAAGAGTATGAAAATAACATTAATGCGGTCGAAATGCGATCTATACGGCAAATCTGTGGAGTTAGGCTGACCGACCGCATTCACAATGACGACGTAAGAGAGTAGGTATGAAAGAGAGTATTGGTGTAAAGATGCGAAAGGGAATGCTCCAATGGTTCGGACATGTGGAAAGAATACCGAACGAACGTCTGGTTAAGAAGTTATACAATGCGAAATTGAAAGGATGTAGGTACCGGGGGAAACCGAGACTAACCTACCTAGACCAGATTGGTCACGTACTGAAGGAAGGTGGAGTTAAGAGTCTCCGAAACCGGCGACCGTGTATGAAGAGAATTATGAATGTTGAGGAAGCGAGTGAAGTATTCAAGGATAGAGTTCTCTGGCACTCTGTTCTCTCTGCCTACCCTGCAAGGGATATGGCGTGATGATGCAATATGTATGTATGTATTATATGTATATCTTAATGTTTTAACGTGTTAAATATTTTTTATGCTATTTTATGTAATGTGATACGATGAACGTTTTGTGTAATGTCTTTGTGTGGTGACAGAGTAAGAATGCAAGCCATCACCCCCTTTCTTGGCTGTGGGTTTCGTAAAAGACGACTAATAATTGTTTTTGATTTAAATAATTTTTATCCTCTATCACAATGATTTCTAAAATTTACGCGAGTATTACACAGTTGAAATAAAACTATTTTTAAATGGTGTTTGTATTTGATTTTCATATTAAAGTAATTTAAAAAATGGAGTTTTTTTTTTTTTTTTTTTTGGGACTAATCCCACCACACATTCCCACCATTGTAACTCCTGTAAGCCAGGATCCACAATGGTCACTATAAATGACACCGAGGTTTGACCCTCAGGCAGTCCCGGGAAATGATTTTAATTGTCTTGGAACCCGCAACAAATTTAATTAGAAAAGTTAAAGAGGAGGAGTTGGAAAAGAGTGATTCCACTTCCCTCCCAGGCAAAGCGGGAGACAGAAAGCAATATTGACTAGTCCGCCAATAAGTAAAGGGTTGTACAGCTACGATAAGCGCAGCAGTACGGCACCACGGATACGGGATAACTTAACGGGGCCTATATGTGAGCCTTAAGATTGGTTGCAGTAGTAGGTATGGCAGAAACGCCTAAACGCACGGAAATTTTCTCGAGTTGCTACAAGATCCGTGTAGTATACTACTCCAGATGTTACTTGCAAACTGTCTAACATAAGGTCGCGCTCGTTACGCCAGAGATCGCACTCCCAGAGAATGTGATGTGCTGATTGTTCATACTCGCGGTTATTTGTAGAACATTGACATAGTGGTGAAGGTACGAGTTTAAAAGAAAATAATTTACTTTTAAAGTTGCCATGTCCAGTTAGAAATTGAGCTACAAAATGGTCAACCTCCAGCCACACTCTCTCTAGGCGCTCGCGGACGCATGGGAAAAATAGATAGAGGTGACGGCCCTTCGATGATGAATCCCATCTTTCTTGCCATTCAATTAAAAGTTTTTCATAGACAACGGACTGCGGTGCAAACAATCGAGCGATTTTATTACGGTCGCGCGGTAGAAGGAAATCTGTGTTCATATTTTCCCTTGTCGTGTAATACATTGATGCCCGTCTCTGAATCTCCAAGTCAACCGGAAGTACACCTGCGAGTACTGGCAAAGCCTCGGTACTGACCGTCCTGTAGGCTTTACACAAGAATATTAAGGCCAATCGTTGGCTTTGTAATAATTTAAGGCGAGCTGCCCCTATGGTAGCCCTATCAGCCCAAACGGGTGCAGCGTAACAAATACACCCCAAATATGTGGCCATATATATAGTTTTCAGTGTATTAAAACGAAGGCCCCAGGTAGACGTTGATATTCTAGTAAGCGCATAGAAATTTCGTTTCGCTTTTTCACCTACAGTTTTAATATGCTCGACAAATGAAAAATTTTTTTCTAAGAGTAGACCAAGATAGCAAACTGAATCTTTCTTTTTGACTGTCATATTATTGAATTTTATACGCGGCAACGATTGTAAATTTCCTTTTAATAAAAGGTGGTACGTTTTTTGTGGGGCAAATGTAAGCCGATTTCGTGTGCCCCATTCGAATATATTATTGAGACAAATTTCTGCTAATTTCTCTAAACCGTCTCTAGTGTTGGATTCTACGAGTAGAAGACCGTCGTCGGCATAGCCGATCAATTGACAGTGTTTCGGCAGAGGCAATTCGAGGAAATCGTCAAAACCTAAATTCCATAGATATGGACTTAGCACCGAACCTTGGGAACCATAAAAAATGGATTATTAATAATCAATCAAAATTAGTCCTCCCGTGATCATGATCGCTGTGAAGTGTTCGAAACGTCGTGAAATTAAAAATGAAAAAATCTAACGCGGTAGAATCCGTAGAAATTGTTTTATTTCAAATGTATAATACTCGAGTAAACATCAGAATTCTTTATTCATTCAAAATTTACTTCTGATGTTTTTTTTTAATTGTTTATAGTGGCAAACAAGCAAGCAGCACACCTGATGGTAAGTGTCACTGCCACCCATGGGCCTTTGCAATACCAAGGACTATATAATACGCTAGGCCGCTGCCAACGAATACAAAGCTCAAACCCACCCAGTTGGGTTTCCGGCTCTCTCGCTCACCGAACGAAGCGCAATAGCATATTGCCATTACTCAACCGTTGATCTTCTGCTCAGTGTGGTATTACCCCACAGACAGAGAACTGTCAACAGTGTGATCTAACGGTGGAATTAACGATGTTTACGCGGGTATTAAATATTGTAAATATAACTATTTTTAAGGATTCAATCGAGTTTGTATACTTTTGTATACACAAGTAAAGTGACAACTTTTTTTTTGGGGTGTGCTACGGTCGGCGCACTCCTCGCACCACCCCGTCCGGGGCGACAGAGGGGCGTAAGTACGCATACCCATAACCCACCCGTGACACCTCGCCTTCGTCGTTGGACCGGCCACCGGAGCAGCGTGAACTTGACGTCAGTGGCGGGCCCGACGGAATACCCCCTGAGGTGTACCCTCTCTTTGACAGACGTCCCCCCTCTCGGGGAGGACGTCGTAAAAATAGTTTTATTATATTGTTGTCTTAAAAAATATATATATAAATATTATTAATTTAGCGTTTATTTTGTAAGAATGTCACGTTCGTTTTGTATTTAATGATGTTAGCAATAAAAATCTATATGTCGTATTGTATGAACACATTTGTAGTTACCATCCGATACGAACGATAAATCAATTGTAGTATGGTTGTGTCGGGTGCGGATTAGCATACGTAAATTACTTGCACATGTACCCGTATCTGTGACATTGTTCAATTTGATGGGCATTTGCTATTATATGCAACTTTTATTTATATGTATATACATGATAAAAACTCTACGTGATAAAAGCCGGCAAACGAAGAGCCGTAGAAGAACGGATATAGCTGACATAGCCTGAAGAATTAACACGCTGAAGTAGCAATAGGCTGGCAACATCACTCGTCCAACCGAAGACCGTTGGAGAAGTAAGGTTCTCTATTGCCGACCGCGATTCAGACGACCCTTACTAGGTGGAATAACGACATTTAGTAGTGAGTGGCATTTTTGTGGCGTGGCCAACGTCCAAAATGGACGTCTACGGTCTGATGAATGAATGGATAAATGGATATAATAAGGTTATAATTGCTGTAGTGGTAGGAAAACACT
Source organism: Lymantria monacha (assembly GCA_905163515.2). Classification (NCBI taxonomy): domain Eukaryota; kingdom Metazoa; phylum Arthropoda; class Insecta; order Lepidoptera; family Erebidae; genus Lymantria; species Lymantria monacha. The sequence continues at coordinate 28,617,540 of LR991098.1, read as the reverse complement.
GTTGGCAGTTTTCTGTCGACAGCCTCGGACTGGTTCCTTCGGGGTAGTAGTATACTCTCTACTCTGGGCATTAGCAATGTGGTGTTGCGTTTCGTATGGTGAACGAGAGACCGTGGAATTGAATATAGTTTTCCTCTATTTATTGTTAGAGGTCAATCTTAAAACATGGTGATATCTAGAATAAAAAAAGGCTGTGTGGTAGCGGCTTCGAATACTACCAACCCTTACTTTGCTCGTGGATGTCGTAAAAGACGACTAAGAGTTTTATAACGACCTAGGCCAACTCCATCTGATGCCGTTTGGTCAACAATTACAATCCCAAAGAGGGTTGACGTCTGGCAGGCGGCTGGTCATAGAACTGTTACCATTAAATTCTACTATACTACTATGAAAGATGAGTACATATTGTATCGACCCCAAGTAATTGAGATAAGAGTAGGAGAATAATGATGATCTAGAATAAAAAATAAACTAAATAATAATAAATATCAAAATAATCAATGCAATCAAAGCCGTAGGCACAGGAAGAATTGGATATTGGATTTAATTTGATTCGTGACTTTCATCATGATCGTCATCATTATTATACATTATCATTAGTCCACTTCTTTTCTTTTGATGTATCAGTTACAGCCCATGTCTGTATAGGATTGATGATAAATAAAAACTTTTGAATAGAAGAAAAGTATGATAGCTTACCACAATATTGCGTAGGAATGATCTGCCAGAATCTGTAGTATCATGGGCTAGTTGTTCGAAAATGTATACTGTGACAACTATTTTTTTTGTGTGACTTAGTTGTTAACCGCAGATAGCTATGACAACTTTAGCCGGACTGTAGGTGAGTGCTGAGGGCTTTCAACCCGAACTGTGGCAACTGTGAGGACAAGGTAATTTTCACAGAGTAAATGTCCCACAAGCGTTATAGACTAAAACGCCGCGCTGTAACTCTAAATAGCAAGATGGGGTGCATCGAAAATCTAAGGTTGCAAATAAGAAAGGGTAAGCTTCTGGAAATCGAATGTCGAATAGACAGTAGGACAGATTTTTTTTTAATTTTACAGTTTCGATGCTGTCATGTTTTTCGATGATATTATTTGGCAAAAAATTTCAACAATGGGTTTATTAGGTTCTTTAGTACTTTTTTACCATATGGTCGAATAACCCATGAGAGCGGTATAGGATAGCAGAGCGTGGTTAGATCATCCAAAACGATATCGTAGAATATTTGTTTCTACAGTTTATCAACATCCACTGTCGTACATAAGCTTCTACAAGCGATAATGTGAGGGATAGAACGACGTTGGTGTTTTAAGTTTTCCTAATAAGTGCTGATGCCCATTCTGCTAATTAACCCTTATATTACGACTTTCATGAGCAAATATGAGTTGGTATCAAAGTGAAATCAACTCATATTTGGTATTCTTAACCTGTCAACCATTGGTTAGTATATAGTTATAAAAATGAAACTACACTCTGTTTTTATTTCAGTTCATTTCTGCAAGCAATATAACTGCATTACTTGCAAACCAAACGATGCCATTTTCTTTTATCGATATACCATAAAATATCAATAAACATTAAAACTCAAACTCTCCAATTCAAATTGATAGTGCAAAAGTTAGTCATGAGTCACGTTTAGGTGTTACATCTATGGCAGTAGCCAAGTGCAATAAAAATAAACGCTTTTCTTTCAGTGCACATTACCAGATAAGGACGCATTTCATTGTGCACAAAATTTTCAACTCATTGAAACACTCACAACTTGCGAGACCAAGGTGTTAACACAGATGTCCGTGTATTAGTATAATGTCTTTGTGTGAGTGATTTCTCATGGGCACGAACAAATTTCCTTTAACATTTTACTTCTTGATGTTTATATGTGTGTGTTATTATCAAAGTGAGCCACTTGTATACTGAAAACCTTACAATGGATGCGACGGAACTGGTGTCATATTTTCTTGAATATGAGTACAGCACAATACCGGTTTCCGAGACTGAGCTTCCGCCTTTTTTGTCGTTGTTTTTTTTTCTTTATTATACTTGTTTTTGTTTATTTGCTCTCTCGTTTCTTCTTTCGTAATGTGTTAGGAGCTAAATATTTTTTCTTCGTTTATTGTCTGGCGTTATTAATTACAAGGGTGATTTTAAAAGCGATGTTTGTAAATTGCAATGTATTGACTATATAAATGAAAAGAATTGTTTACCTAATGAGATATTTGGGGATTGATATATTTATATGTTAAAGTTATAGATGATTGCTATATAATTGAACAAGCCCGCTCTTTAGATGATTGCTTTGCAACTGCACTGTGAGTTTTCTTACCTTATCTTCCTCTATATATGGTCGTGTTTCAATCTGACAGTATATTAGATTTATGCCAGTTTAAATGAATAAATTTAGTATAATATTGACCTAAATATAATATTAAATTATAAGTGACCAAAAATAATATAAATTTTATTACGATTTATTTTTCTAGTAGCAAACAATTCGAATTAAAAATGTAGTGTAATCTTAATATATATAAATTACGTGTCACGTTGTTTGTCCGCGATAGACTCATAAAATACTTAACCGATTTTAACCAAATTTGCACAGCATGTGTAGTTTGATCCAACTCAAAAGATAGGATAGCTTAAATCTCAATATATAATAATATTATTTTATTGCAAATTATTTGTCTAATATTTGACAGTCAAAATCATGTGTTATATCAAAAGGTTTTTAAAAGATGGCGGAATCTGTTGACTGGATTCAGTAAGTATTTCATAGATGGCGCTATGTTGAATTAAATGTACAAACGCTTCATATAAGTTAAAATTTGTTAGAATAAACAAAAAGTGTTACTGAGGCTAACCTAAGCCACAGCAACGCGTGGCTCGGTCTGCTAGTATTTAATAATTAACTGTGTGGTAAAATGGTGGTTAAATAAAAACATCTGTAATACATACCTGGACTAACTCCATACCGTCTGGTCCACAAAGAGATTCTCAAGAAGAATTGACATCAGGCTGGCAACTGGTCATAAAACTATTGCTAATAACATTTCCAATATGTACTATGGAAGAAGAGTGCACTGAGTAATTCTGACAAGAGCAGGGTGATGATTTTGTCAAGTGAGTGAGAGCGCTGGAGTCTCAAACTTTTACAATAGGCAAACATTGCATTCCCATACGACTAAAGAAATTATCACTTACCATTAGGTGGGCTGCTATCACCAAAGGTAATAAAAATGCCACCTGCTTGTATTTTTTGGAGTTTACTCCTTAAGAATCGATTTTCATATAAGGCGCTCGATATGAAAAAAAATAAGGAGTAAAATCTAGTGATCGAATGACCTCGTTACGTTTTTTGTGCGCAACCTATTCTGCGCACTTTTCACTTTCTGACGTGAGATAATACTTCACTGAACAGTTTTAATAAATGTAAATAAAAATATATATATACACTACCGTCCAAAAGTTTGGAAGCACACCTGTTTTCAAACAAAACAAATAAATGCCGACTAATAGCGGTAAAAATTAGCAATAATCTTAAGTTTTACAACCTTTTACGACTGTCTACACAAACACAAAAGGATTATTATCCTACATTCATCAAGTTTTATGGAATTCCTTAATATTGACGAAACACGTGTTTTATGACTTAATCCGTCGGCTACTTTATCCTATGCAATGGTGTAGTTTTATTGATAATGTTTGCTGGTTTTAACTTTTTTAGACCTTATTCAGTCGCACTTGAGCATTGGCACGTGAAAGTTGTGATATTAACATTGTCTGTATTCGAAAGATATCGGCTACTACTTTGACCGTATTTTTTCTTCTGAAAATGGCAAAACGCAAGCAAATCACGCTTGAACAGCGAAGCGCTATTTGCACTCTACGCGAGGAAGGATACAGTGAACGTCAAATCGCAGAAAGGCTCGGAATTTCTTGTAAAGGTGTCCACTATACCCTTGCTAGAAAACAAGAAACGGGGAAAAATGAAGATAGAAGGAGATCTGGTAGGCCCAAATCCACAACAAATCAAGAGGACAACTTCATTAGAGTTCTTTCTAAACGGAATCGACGCTTAACTGCACCACAGATCACTGCAGCTCTGAATGATACGCGAGAAACACCCATTTCAACAACTACTGTTAAAAGACGCTTACTGTCTGCGGGATTAAGAGGATGTGTTGCTGCTAAAAAACCCAAACTAACAAATCGACATAAGAAAAATAGACTAGAATGGGCAAAAGCGCATAAAAACTGGACTATAGAACAATGGGAAAATGTCCTTTGGAGTGACGAATCAAAATTTCAGATTTTCGGATCCAATAGACGTGTCTTTGTACGCCGGTCAAAAGAAGAGAGGGCTTCAGAGGCATGTACAGTGCCTACCATCAAACATGGTGGTGGTAATGTCATGGTTTGGGGGTGTTTTGGCAACAGTAAACCCGGCAATCTTGTGAGGATAACCGGAAAATTAAACAAGGAAGGCTATTTAAAAATTCTCCAAGATTCTGCCATACCCAGTGGACTAAGTCTCATTGGTTCTGGATTCATTTTTCAACAGGATAATGATCCTAAGCATTCGTCTAAATTGTGCCAGAACTTTTTAAACAAGAAAAAAGCTGAAAACATTTTAAACATCATGCAATGGCCATCTCAATCCCCTGATCTTTCTCCCATTGAACTTGTTTGGGATGAACTTGACAGGAGGGTGAAAAGTCGTTGTCCTACGAGCTCAGAACATTTGTGGCAGCTATTAGAGAACGAATGGAACAAATTAGATAAAGATTATTTTAAAAAATTGATTAATAGAATGCCCAGAATATGTGAGAAGATTATAAAGGAGAAAGGTGGACACTTTGATGAAGCTAAAATTTAATCTAATTTACCATTGTATATTATTTTTTTATTTTGTTTAAGTTAGTTTCTGTTTGTTCTTTATTTTTTTATCAATACATTTAAATTTAAATGACTTAGTTTGGTTTTATTCGATTTTACCTTGCTGCTTCCAAACTTTTGGACGGTAGTGTATATTATTTTTAGTCAAATGAGCTTTTTTTTTTTGCGCCTGTTTTGATAATCGTACTTAAGGAGTAAACTCCAGTCGTGCGTCGGACCTGATACACACACTTTTTTATTCGTATTTCACTTTCTCAGGTAAATAATGGTTAGTGACATATTATATTTATATTCGTCACCATTCTTTTAGTTTAAATATGTTCCATCCATATCCTCCTCCATAGTAAGAGTAAAAGTGGCCCGCTACTATATCACGCTTGTCAGACTTGTTGATATAGGGTGATATTTCGAGATTTCCTTCTCTTGCATAGATGTTATATGTATATTATATTCCTTTTTTTCATTGTTTATGGTGTCAAACTAGCAAGCAGTATCTGATGACAAGTGTTATTGCCGCTCATGGCGTTTGGTAATCACAGAAGTACAACTAGGCCGTTAACAACCAAAACCCACCCAGAAATTTGAGCTTCCGGCTTTCTCGCTCACCGAACGAAGCGGCACAGCGTTACCAGTGTTCAAACTTTAATTTTCTAGAAGAGTCTAGTACTACTCCGGATGAATCGGTCCGTGACTGTAGACAGAAAACTTTTTTTTTTAAAAGAGATCCCACTCTGCTCTAAAGAAATAATTGTATTGCGACTTTACAAACATATAATTAACGCAGAAAAATTACTTCCAATTTCAGAATAACACTTTATGAATCGCAAAAAGTCCTTATTGTCCTGCGTGGGAATCGAACCCACGGCCCTGGCACCGAAGGTTGGATTTTTAACCACTACGCCATCTGTTTAGTCAGAATGTGACCCTATCTTTACTAATTGTATAGTCATCTTTTACGACACCCTGGACAAATTGTATTCTTACTTCATCACCAGAATATGAAAGATTATGTATTTTATCAAGTAAAATACGAATAACTAATATTACACCGTCATAAAAATTCTCTCGCCAATACAAAATATTGCTTGAAATAAAAGCGTATTGAAAGATTTCTTAAAATCCAACAACAGCGTTCAACTTGTCAGTTTCGAACGTACACAGACGTACAAAGTCCCTAGGGCGTTGAAACATCGCGAACTAAGCTCCGACGCTCGCTTCGGTCAGGAATCGAACCCAGAACTCGTACCTCCCGTGGGCATTGCGCTACTTTCTTACGTCCATTTTATTTTGTTTTCGACGGAACAATGCGAAACTAAATAAACCGGACTTTTATAGTGTTCCTATTTTTATTTCGTATAAGAAATTGAGACATAGCTTATTTATCTGGGAGTTTAGAAATGCATTTGTTATTATTTTTTTAGAATGATGATGATGATGACTACAAATAATGATCATAAGTAATGATAACTCTCCATATGATGTTGGAGTAGGAATATAATACTTACCATAGTTTAATGATGTCGTTAAAATAAGATCATACGGAAAGTAAATTAGTAAATGTATAATTATTATTATTTATTATTTACCATACGAACAATAACACATGGGCAGTGCTCCACTCCCTTCAGAGGTGCCACATTGACTATCGATGTATCGAAGTGTTGAAGTGTTTGGATAAAAACGCCACTAGGTCGAGTACAAAACCGATCCAGTTGCAGAAATGCGTGAGACAGGGAGATGTTATCTCTCCGAAACTGTTCACCACCGCGCTATAAGATGTCTTCAAGCTCTTAGACTGGACCGGACTCGGCATCAACATCAATGGCGAATACATCACCTTCGATTCGCAGATGATATCGTAGTCATGGCAGAATCCCTGGAGGACCATGCTCAATGACCTCAGCAAGGTCTCCCAACTAGTAGGGCGTAGAACATGGATAAGACGAAAGTCATGTCTAATGCCCATGTCATTTCTGTACCGGTCCTGGTTGGGAATGCGATTCTCGAAGTTGTCGATCATTATGTTTACCTAGGACAAACAGTCCAATTAGATAGATCCAATTTCGAGAAAGAGGTCAGCCGATGAATCCAACTCGGTTGGGCAGCGTTCGGGAAACTTAGGAGGATCTTCTCGTCTAATATTCCGCAGTGTCTGAAAACAAAGGTTTATAACTAGTGTGTGTTACTAGCGATAACATACGGCACTGAAACGTGGTCTCTAAGTGTTGACCACATCAATAGGCTCAAAGTCGCTCAGCGTGCTAGGGAAAAAAAGGGCTATGCTTGGTATTTCTCTACGTTACAGAATCCGAAACACGGCAATCCGTAGAAGAACAGATGTAACTGACATAGCCCGAAGAATTAGCACGTTGAAGTGGCAATGGGTAGGCCACATCGCTCGAAGAACCGACAACCGTTGGGGAAGAAAGGTTCTCGAGAGGCGACCACGAATCGCACGGCGCAGCGTAGGACGACCCCTTAATATGTGGACTGACGACATTATCAAGGTCGCAGGAAACCGCCAGATGCAGGTGGCGCGGGACCGTGTTGAATGACATTCTCGTGGGGAGGCCTATGTCCAATAGTGGACGTTTACGGGCTAGTGGATGGATGGATACGAACAATACAAAAATATATAAGAAATTCTGGCTCCTACGGTAGTTATAAACTATGTTGCAAGAGTCAGCGTCCTCTCTCATTATATAAGATTACATTTTGTAAAAGGTATTGGCAATAGTTTTATGACCGGCCGCCTGCTAGAGGTCAACCCTCCTTGGGCACGTAATTGTTGACCAAACGGCATCAGATGTAGGTGGCCCAGGTCGTTATAAGGCTCTTAGTCGTCTTTTATGATATCCACGAGCAAAGTAAGGGTTGGTAGTATTCGTAGCCGCTACCACACAGCTAATAATAGCCGTCAATTACTGAAGAATTTAATATAAAAATATGTACATCAAAAATTCAGTCATCTAAAAGCATCATAAAAATTTTAATTTTCCTTTTTAAATTCTAAAAGAGGAATCCCATTCTTGATGCTAGACAACCGTATACATTGCAATTTTTTTTTCCCGCCATCCAAAGTTTCCGAGTCAAAAGCACTTTGTTTTACTTAAGCCGGGGTTAACTTAAACTTCAGCTATCCGCTATTAGCATAAAGTTTGCAAAGACGCTATAAAGTATTAAAGTTTCCATGAAATTGATAACGCTCTCCTACCAGATTTTAACGGGCTCCTTTATAAATTTATTACAGCGAGATGAATCTCTTCTGCATAATTTATAAGTTTTTTGGCAAAGCTATTTTGAATTTAATATATGGTTGTTTGCACTTGTAATTATGTCCGAAGTTGTTATTGTTTGGAACTGGAATTAATGAGAACGTCATTATTATATTGAAATTGAAGTAAGTAAGGGAGATTCACCACTTTTTCATGGTTAAACAACATATTGTATAGCTCAAGAATGGAATATAAGATAGGAGTAAGAGTTGATATATTTTTTTTTAAATTGCTTACGGCGGCAAACGAGCAGACAGCGCACCTGAAGGTCAGTGTCACTGTTGCCCATGGCCCTTTGCAATACCAAGGGTATAAACTAGGTCGCTGTCTACCAATACATATCCCAAACCCACCTGAGTTGGGCGTCGATCTTCTGCAAGAGTATGGCACTATCCCGGACGGTCCGGATCGCGGCTATAAACAGAACTGTCTATAGCGTGGTCCTAGAACTATTAAGTATATACTACGATATAAGGATTATTCTTTAGGTCATAAGCAGTCTTGGCCACCGAAGTTAAAAATCGGGTACCGGTGGCCCGCTCGCACAGCGAAGAGAGAGGATTTTACGGTGGGTCTATGGGGTCACGCGCCGCCTTTCCGTCACCCCGGACCGATTCGGCGGGGCGAGACGCATCCATAGCCCACCAATAAAAAAAAAAGAAGAAAAGGTCATAAGCAGTCTTTAGAACTTCAAATTGTAATTTGCAGAACTTCGAGTATTGATTGTACACATGTTGCGCCGCTGGATGAACTATGCTCAGCATAATCATTATAATGGCTATTATAAGATTATTAGTATACGACCATTAATATATAATCATTGAATTATAATCTATATAATTCATTATTATATTCAATTGTGGTAGGACCACGCTGTTGACAGTTCTCTGTCTACAGCCTCGGGCCGGTCCGTCCGGGGTAGTACCACCTCTCGCAGAAGATCGGCTTGAGCAGTGGCAATATGCTGCTACGCTTCGTTTGGTGTGCAAAAGAGCTAGTAGCCCAACTTTCTGGGTGGGTTTAGGAATATTTACAAGCGGCGGTCTAGCTATACTTCTGGTATTGCAAAGGTCTATGGGCGGCAATTACACTTACCATCAGGTGTGTTGCTTGCTCGTTTGCCACCAAGAGCAATAAAAAAATATATAATTCCATTATTGAAAGATGTTTATTACACCAATGACATTTTTTTAATATACTGCATAATTGTTACATGTGTTAAAGGGTAATGACCATAGCGAAGTGTTATAAGCTGATACGCTTCACCAAAATTTCCAAAGAAAATCTTTAATAGACCAATTCTCGTTCAACTATATTACAACAGCTTTATTTACAGACATATATTGCCTATAAATAAAGTGATGAATGATAAATAAAGACTTGACTCAAAGGTCTTCGTACCCAAGCTATAAAATATATATAAAAACAAATATGCATTTCAATAAAATAGTTTATTTCAAGTGTATTTACAGACTATTGATCTTATAATCTCAAGTTCAAACCCTGGTTTAGTCAGGTGGTGTTACCACCTGACAGGAGAAGGCAAAAGTTTCTCAGATTTTCTACCCACGTTTTTTTTTATTACTTGTGGTGGCAAACAAGCATACAGTACACCTGATGGTAAGTGTCACTGCCGCCCATGGACCTTTGCAATAATAAGAGTATAGCTAGGCCGCTGCCTACCAATACAAACAAACCCACCCCAGTTGGGCTTCCAGCTCTCTCGCTCACCGAACGAAGCGCAATAGCACATTGCAATTACTCAGACGTCGATCATCTGTGAGAGAGTGGTACTACCCCGGACGGACCAGCCCGCGGCTGTAGGAAAAGGAACTTTCCAGAGCGTGGTCCTACCACTAATCAATCGTTAAATAATTCATAGAAATTGAAATTATACCTAATAATTCAAATAAATCCAAACCTTTTCACATTTATATATATAAAAATTCATTAAAAGCTGAGGTTATCGCAATATTGAAAAAGAAAATTCTTCATTCATGCAAGACGGGTTGGTTGGGGTGTATCCAGATCATCTTTATTTTGGGGACATGTTATAGTATGGTCATACCTCATCTAAACCGTTTGGGGCGACGGAAGAACGTCACGCGACCCGATAACCTGGGGTACACGTACCTCTCTACACCATTCTGATAGACTAACGGAACACGATTTTGTCATTAGTGGTGTCCAAGCCATAACCTACAAAAAAAAAAAAGGAGAGTGCTTTTGCCAATTCCTGGTGATCCATTTGCCGATGCTTATGATCACCACGAAAAAATGATTGGTGATATATTATATTCTTATCCATCATCATACATAAAAATTAGAATAACAAATGTCAACCAACAGAACGGCTATGATTAAATTAAAAAAGAGTATGGGTATCGAACCCAGTATATGTAAAGTTATGCCATCTGTTTATAATATTTAAAAACATCTACCAAGTAACATGAAATTCATCTAATTTTCAGCTCAAAATATTATCCTACATTTATTATTCAGCGTGATATAAATAAGGGTAGGCACCGTTTATACCCTTTTAGGGCTAATCCTCCATTGCCATGGTAACCGCTGTAAAGGTTATAATGAGCAATTAATTAAACCTACCTCTCTAAGCCAAGGCACCGAAAAAATATGAAGGGATGGCCATCAAAGGGCTTTTAAAAAGTTTTAGCCGAATTAATTTAATATTTCTTCAAAATTAATTTGCAGGATCAATTTTGAAGGGGTGCGCTTTGATAAGATATACTTTATCATCGAAGATTTAATAAAATCAAAACTGTCTTATGTCGTAAAACAAAATATTTCATCATTCAGCTTATTGGTATATACTACTGGACAGAGGCACTCTTATACGTCGTCAAAAAGTGCGGTCATGTGCCGCCTGTATCCAACAACTCCCAGCAACCTTCACCAAGTTGTCAGTCCACCATGGGGTGTCAAATACTGCGTCTTTTTTACACGGGCACCACTCGAGAACCGTTCTTCCCTATCGGTTATTGGTTCGTCGAACAATGTCGCCTGCCTATTGCCACTTCAACGTCCTAATTCTTCGTGCTATATCGATTATACGCATTCTTCTGCGGCTTTCCGTATTACAGATTCTATTACACGGACAAATTCCATTCATCTTTGAGCTTAGTCATGAAATTTAAACTGAATGACCACGTTTGTCAGAAATTATCACTGATAACACATACTAGCCATAAACCTGTGTTTTTAGATACTGAGGTATACATAAGAAGATGGTAAGTTTGCCGAACGTTGCCCAGCCGTGTTGGATTGGAAAAAAAAAATTAAATATGCGTACAAATATTTATTGGCCTACGATGCTTTTAAAGCATTGAGTAACACCTAGAAATAAACAGATAAACATTTAAAATACATTAATAAAGTAAATAAATTAAAGTAGGTAGTAAAAATAATTAATTATTTTAATAGTTTATATTTAAAATGCGCCATATTGATTTTAGTGTGATGTGATTTAGCCTATAATTAGTGGATTATAATACCCCTTTTAAACACACCTTATTTGTTAAACTAAGATGATAAATGCTCTAGAAGTTACTAAATAATCAATGAACATTATTATCCGTGTGGTGACGGTGTAAGAATACAATTCACCACCTACCTTACCCGTGGGTGATCGTAAGAGACGACTAAGGAATATAAAACGCATATAACATCTATGCAAGAGAAGGAAAACTCGAAACAAAACCCTATAGCAACACATCTGACCAGCGCGGTATAGTAGGTTAATTTCCCTCCCATTACGGAGGAGGCCCGAGCCCAACAATGGGACATATATGGGCTGTTATGATGAGCATAATACGTATATGCCAGTCAAAAGTAACCCTCCCCTTGCCTTCGCCGTAGTTAAGAAAATAATAAGAAGCTTAACTGCCATAAGTAACCGATTCAACAGTAATGAATAAATATTAATCTTAACAATTTATATTTAATATTCTTTGAACAAGTATAATGATGAACAGAAATTTATATTTTTAAATAATAATTAACGAACAAAACGTAAGGTACCCATGACGAGTGCCTTTAATTAAGCTTTAATTAGAATACAATAAAAACGTCTTGTTTTCTTGCATAATCCGCTTTTAACGTGGGCTCATTTTAACGCTAAATCTTATTAATTTATGTAAAACAATTACTCCATTTCGTTTGTTCCGTCAAATAACATATATATATAATTCATTAGTTTTAATGTAATCAAAAATATATTTATACACGACGAGAGAACGGTAAAATTGTAATAATTCAAATGATACAGGAATATATTAATATTCAAAACAATAAAATTTAAACAGCAAACGTATGCTCAAATGAAAGCTTAAGAACAAAGGTTTGAATTTTCTTTGTTTTACTCCCATTGTTTTAAAGAATAAGACTGTATGTTTTCTTCGTATGAAATATTTTTTTAAGACAAACGACTTGTATCTTAATTAATTGATATAATTATGTGGTGGTAATCTAAGACTGGTGAAACTCCTCATCAACTGAAATTCTCGTGTCTCTCATCTCGCGGTGATACAAAACTATCAAAAAGCGTCTATTCTCATTATTTTAAAAATGATAAAGCGAAGGGAGACTTATCACTTTACTGAATACCTGAAGATAGGAAGAAATAAAGGAACAGCTTTAAGGTGGAATAAGATGAAATCTTCTTACTCCCATGTGATGAACAACCACCAGAACTACAGCTTGAAGCAGAATTTAAACATTAAGTACAAAAAATCTAATTCCTAAATATAACATCCTTGCGTCTAAAAACGAAATATCAAACACATAACCGACACATATTACGCCCAAATTTAGAATAATATATATTAATTACAAAATCGTACGGAGTGGAAATCGAAACAACGATATTCCTTTTTTTTATTATTAAAACACTTGTGCAGGACTAAAGAAATAATCCTCATAGTATGAGGGGACTTTACAAACATACAATTAACACAGATAGATTACACTGAGACTAAGATTAACAGTTTGTAGATCGCACAGAGTATTGTCCTACGTGTGAATCGAACCCACGGCACTGGGATGGAAGTTCTTATATCTTAATCATTACAGTATCTGTACAGTATATAGTATATACTATATATTTGACTGCACAGATGGCTTAGTGGTTAAAATACCGAACTTCCGTGCCAGTGCCGTGGGTTTGATTCTTACGAAAGACAATACTTTGTGCGATTCATAAACTGTTGTTCTGAGACTAAGGGTAATTTATTTCCATTAATTGCATATTTGTAAAGTCCCCCGCAATACAAGGATTATTTCCTTAGTGCAGAGTATTGTCTTTTCGACTTGAGAGGAACCCGTGAGGGTAAACCGCCGGGCGGGCCACCGAAGGCAAAGATCGGGTACCGAAGGCCCGCGCTCGCAGGGCGAAGAGAGGTGCTTGCAGGGTGGGTCTATGGGAATGCGCGCCGCCTCTACCGTCAGATAGTGTCTTTAAAAAACAAACAGAGAAAAAGAGTGTTAATAGTCATTAAAAAATAAACAAAACCAAATATCAAATATATCTTTGGTCAAGATAACACACAGGTGGGCCGGAAGTTCTCTGACACGTACAAATTTGGCTTAAGAATGTAAAATTAACTTCAGCCCGTATAATTGCAGTTGAATGCATATTTTATTTAAGAAGGTATTGCACAAAAAATACAAAATATTGCGTATTTATTTGAATTAATTATAATAACACAAAAGAAATATATATTCACGTCAAACTTATATTATTTACGTGCTGTTTAATTAAATTAAAACTGACCGTTTTTTTTTTTTTTTTTTGCGGTGGGCCATGGACGTCGCACCCCGCCAAGTCGGTCCGGGGTGACGGAAGAGGCGGCGCGCAACCCCATTGACCCACCCTGCAAGCTTTTTCGCCGTGCGAGCGGGCCACCGGTACCCGATTTTTGTCTTCGGTGGCCAAATTAAAACTGACCGTGCGTTTATGGAGTTCTTACTTCATCAGCATACGGGTTTTATACGGAATTTTTATGCAATGGTCATCACCTCTTCTTGAAGTTCTCAAATCGTAAAAGACCACCAGGAAACGCAAGCAGGTAACATAGTTATGCTATGATTTATTTGACATTATTCTGCAGTGGTAGAGCCACATTGTTGATTGTATTCTACCAACAGCCGTGGGCCGGTACCACACTCTCGCAGAAAATTGATGTTTGAGCAATGGAAATGTGCTCTTACGTTTCGTTTGGTGGGCGAGAGAGCCAGGAGCTCAATTTATAATATATCTGGATAGCTTTGGGTTGGCAGGCAACGGCCTAGCTGTATCACTGGTATTACGAAGGTTCATAGGCGGCAGTAACGCTCACCATCAAGTATGTAGCTTGCTCGTTTGTAACCCTAAGCAAAAAAAATATATACAAGAGAAGAAAACTATAAATACAATTTTATTTATAAATCTGTTTGATCAGAGTAGTATAAGTAGGTCAATTTCAAAATTTTGGAGGAAACTTGAGCTTAATAGTGGGAAATATATGTCCTAAGATAATTTAAGATTAAGTTATCAATATTATTTGTGCTTTGTAATAAAATTAAATTAAGTAATAGTCATTAAATACATCGTATATATTTATTTAATATATTAATTTTCTTTTCTCTACATCAATTTTTATGAGCGATAGGTAATATATTTAAAAAGTTACGCCTAGCAGTACACAGTAGAGTCTTGAAATATACTCTTATTATTATTTTTTTGGGGTGGGTTATGGTCGGCGCACTCCTCGCACCACTCCGTCCAGGGCGACAGAGGGGCGTAAGCACGCATACCTGTAACCCACCCGTGAACCTCGCCTTCGTCGTTGGACCGGCCATCGGAGCAGCATTAACTTGTTGTCAGTGGCCGGCCCGACGGAATACCCCATGAGGGGTACCCTCTCCTAAATCTACTCTCATGTAAAGCAGTGAAATCTGAACTTGGAAACGAAAATAGAATAAGATCTATAGAGATGACAACTTTTCTCAGTAGCGGTCTCATTCTGATCCGATAGTAGATTATTAGATTAAATTTAAATGTAAAAAAAGACAATATGTTAGTGCACCGCAGGGTTTATACATAATAAATGATTTTGAATTTGCTCTGAGAACTATGTTAAAGATAAAATTAGAAATATTATAAGACCATCTTACGCTGTAAAGCGAATTTAAAAATAGTGATAGAAGAAGTGAAGAACGTCTATGAGTGGAATATTTAAAAGAGGAATACTACGTAGTTACTGAATCAAATTGGTAACGTATTGATGGTGAAAGGTCATATTAGGAGTACTCGTAACAGCGGAACAATACTGATAAGTATGAATGAAGCGAGGGAGGTATGCCAAAATAATAATTTAAAATTATTACAATTAGGACTTTCTTATGTAAAAGGTTATCTTGTTTACCTTTTCTATAAAGTGCAGAAAGAAAACCAATGTTCTACTTTGTTTTTCTTTTTTTGCAGCGGGTTATGGTCTGGTCACACCTCACTAAATCCATCCGGGGTAACAGATATAGCGGCATGCGACTCCATAAACTCGCTTTGCAATGTGTCTCTCCACGCCGTGCGAGTGGGCCCCCAGAACTCGGTATTTGTCTTCGGTGGCTCACCCGGCAAACCAATGTTCTACTAAAGTTTTTGCAAAATTTTAAGTAATATCAATCTTATCTTTAAGTCGTTTCACATGCAGTAACCACCCACAGTTTTAGTATAAATCACCCAAGTATATTATTCCAATATAAAACTGTCCGCCAGGTTCGGATTTTAACATAACATTTACATAAACAGCCAAACATTAATTCAAGTACGGGCCGAAAATTTTATTGTGGAAGTGCCTTAAAACATTTTGTTACTTGATAAGCAAAATGGTGAATAAACTCGAAGTAGATCATAAAATAAGACAAAACAGCAAAAATCTCAAACAAACAGCTTCATAATACTCTCAGATTCAGATAATTAAACAAGATAAAACTAAGAGGTATTTAAGAAAACGAGCTTCAAAGATAAATAACAATATTAAACTGTTTAATACTATTTCGTCGGGATTCGTGAGTCCGTAATAGCGTAATAAAAAATAATAGGTCAATGCTTTCGAAATGCTTTTGACGTTGCGCTATATGAGACGAAAAAGCGAATTTCCAACGTTTTCTCCACCTCCCCTCTAACGTTATAATGAACCCCGAACACCGCAGATGGAAATTTCATTTTATTTTTACCGAATTACTTTTTTTTTAATGAGTTCTCTGATGATGATTGGTGTTCAAATATTAATGCGTTACTTATTTTTTTTTTTGTATTTGTTATTTCTTTTTTATTCCTGATTTAGTAACAGATTAGGATTACTTTTTTTATTGGCTATGGTGGCAAAGGAGCCAACTTAATGATAAATGATACTACCGCTCATGGACTTTAGTCATATGAGAGTATGATAGTAGTCATATAAGTATGCCACTCAGGCCGATTTCTACCATGAAGAAAGTTTCGTATTTAAATTTCGTTAAAACTTCTACGAAGCAACTTCACGAAATATTATCCATTTCAGATACTACATGTATGTGGAAGAAACAATATCTGAAAATATACAGTTAAGAATCATAACGTTTCCAAAATTCAAGTAGTACACTAGTAAAAGGTAGACGGACACAGGACTCCCTTTTTTTTTTTTTTTTTTTTTTTTTGCGGTGGGTTATGGACGTCGCACCCCGCCAAATCGGTCCGGGGTGACGGAAGAGGCGGCGCACAACCCCATTGACCCACCCTGCAAGCACCTCTTCTTCGCCGTGCGAGCGGGCCACCGGTACCCGATCTTTGTCTTCGGTGGACACAGGACTCCCTGAGAGATGGCAGATAATAGTACACAAAGTGAGCCAAAATCTCTCAATCATATGTCACCATTTCTTACTAGAATAGAATTCATAAAAACGGCTTGAAAATTATCAGTTAAATAAGCATCAATCTTCTGGTCAGCTTACAACAAATACGATTATTATGCACACTAAGCGTGCTGTTAATAGCATTATTTGCCTTTATTGAGAATTATTTTCTTTTGGTTCCTATTCCAAATCTATTAAAGCAATTTGTCTCAGAGAAGTTTTCAGAGTTTTCTATAGTTTTCCTTCATAAAATATAAATATCTTGATGATTTATAAGTTTGCTTTTCGATGCTTTAAATTCTTGTTGATCAGCATGGTCAAAGATTTATATGAAAATTTCAATAACTCATATTGAATCGAGAATGTTGAAGGGAAAAATCTTTAAGAGGTTATAAAATTTAACTGCAGTAAAGTAGAATTAATGAGATAACGGCAGCAGACAAAACAGAAATTATATTATTAGGAACATAAAACTTACAACTTAATCCACAGATAACGTCCAACAGTGGACGTCAAATGGGTGGATAAGTGTTAATGGTTTTGAATTAAATTATCATTTTAATGGTGGTGAATTTCTATGTCGGAATAGTTTCTATATGGACGGGGTGTAATTGTCGTAATTAGGGCGAGTTTATGTGAGTTACTTTAACTAAACTAAAACTCGACCTAATTTCAGTGCAAAGTTAAAGGTACAAACCAAATTTGGAACAGACATTTGTGTCATCTGCATATAATTGTTCCGGGATTAAATATAAAATATACTCTTTAGGAACAAAAAGCAAACTATTGAACAAAGAATACATAAGAATATGTTTATACTAGGGTAATTTCTATTTTTAAACTATTTTTTTTTGGTCTCATCGTAAAATTTTGTTGCAAGTACCCATAAAAAACATTCCCTGAAAGTTTGGGTCCTTAATAATATACAAATAAAGGTCCTTAATAATAAGGTCCCAAAGTTTCAGGTAGTGTTTTTTTTTGGATACTTGCAACAAAATTTCACCATGGGACCGATAAAGAAAATTGATGATAAAAAAAATCACCCTAATATGTATATACAAAGTTATAAACATGTCTAATAATTATATTAAAAATAGAAATAAGTAGACAATAGAAAAGTAAAAAAAAAAAAGTGTGTGTCAGCTCCGACGCACGACTGGGTTTTACTCCTTAAGTACGATTATCAAAGCAGGCGCAAAAAAAAGCTCATTTGACTAAAAATAATATATATATTTTTATTTACATTTACTAAAACTGTTCAGTGAAGTATTATCTCATGTTAGAAAGTGAAAGGTGCGCAGAATAGGTTGCGCACTAAAACGTAACGAGGTCATTCGATCACTAGATTTTCCTCCTCAAATTTTTCTCATACCGGGCGCCTTATATGAAAATCGATTCTTAAGGAGTAAACTCCAAAAAGTTTAAACTTTTAAGAAACATAATTGACTGTCCAAGCATGCAGGCTCCTCTAAGACTACGAGTCCCAGGTCAATATTCCCGTAACCCGATCACACTCACCATGTAAGAAGTGTGTGTGTAAGGAAGGGCCTTAGAAAGTCCAGTACTCGGTGCAAATTTAGCTACATCAAGGATGATGTGTAAGATTTAGAATGCTTATTAGTTTGATTAGGTTTCCCCATGACCTTATAAATGACATCCGGAGCGGTCTGTAAAGATGTTGTCCGTCTTTTCTTATTAATTCTATTTATTTCTTTTATCTCTTTAAAATATTTATGATAAAAAGAAAAATATATTTTTACTCTTGATTCGTAATTTAATGGGTTTAAATATGATTTAAAAGTAAATTAAAAGTAGTAAATGATATATGTACATAATTTAATAAAGTTATTTATTTATATTAATGTCTTATCATCATCACCCTGCTCTCATACTAATTATTGCATTCCACACAATATGTACTGCCCTCCCATAGTACATACATATACAAAAATTTCGCTTTTAAAGATATCAAATTTTAATCTATAACTTAACTGCACTAACTACACAGATGACATAATGGTTAAGATATCGACTTTCCGTGCTAGTATCGTGGGTTCGATTCCTACGCAGGACAATACTTTGTGGAATATACAAACTGTGTTCTATGTTTGGGTGTACTATTTCTGCGTTAATTATATGTTTATAAAGTCCCCCACAATATAAGTATATATCTTTGGTCTTTAAAAAAGATTTAGTTAAATTAAAAAAAGTATAATAACTGTCTATTACCTATATGTATTTCCACCATAATATCAAAGTTCCACCTCTAACTGTAACTGAGAACAAACAACTCACTACATGCTCTGAGTGTGCAGTCTGAAGTAACGAGCGTGACCTTATGTTAGACAGGCTGCAAGTCATGTTTGCAGTAGTAAATTATACGGATCATATAACAACACGAGAAAATTATGATGCGTTTGGGCCTTTCTGCTACAACTGCAATTAATCTTAAGGCTCACATATAGGCCCCATAATGGATATCATAACCACGATGCTGTTCTTCTGCTCTTATCGCGACTATGCATTCTCTTATTTCTTGCCTTGTTTCTTCAATTCTGTTTCATATCTCCCGCTTCGAAGAAAAGAAGTGAATATTAATCAATGAAGGAATATTTCCAAAGAGAAGTGAATATTAATTAATGAAGGAATATTTCCAAAGAGAAGTGAATATTAATTGATGAAGGAATATTTACAAAGAGAAGTGAATATTAATTAATGAAGAGTATTTCCAAAGAGAAGTGAATATTAATTGATGAAGGAGTATTTCCAAAGAAAAGTGAATAGTTGTAATTAATGAAGGAATATTTCCAAAGAGAAGTGAATATTCATTAATGAAGGAATTTTATAACGAATTTTTCTTCAATGTCTTCTCTCCCTCTCTCTTTTACGTCTATAAATACGATTATGCGTAGTGATAGTGAATTGTAGTCTTATTTGTTCACGGAATAGGAGATATCGGTTATGTTTCGGTCAGAAGATATCTTTTGTCTAAAATCCACAAGTACATACGTACTTGTATGTGGGATATACATCCCATTACTTCAATTTTGTTCGATTTATAGTATAATATTTAAATAACTGAGGTCAGCTTCATGTTTTTTTAACTGTTCATTGGCAAAATAAATTTAAAAAATAAGATAAAATAATGAACAAAAATATATAAAAATAAAAAAAAAATATTAAAAAAGGAAAACCAAGGACTTAGGTCCTTGGTTTTCCAAGGACTTAGGTCCTTGGTTTTCCTTTTTTTATTATTATTTTAATTATTAAATATGCCTTCATATTCTAATAGTTGAAAACTATAAGAATATGAAAGCAAATTTGGTCACCAACATTTTTTTTTCGTTAACTATCAAAGATTATTTCTATAAATGAAACTAAATTTCATGGAGATCACTGTTGTTGAGATTCTGAAAATTTTATAATAAACAAAGAATTACTTGTTTAAAGATATATAGATTAAATAAGTTAAGAAATCTAATACATCAATGTACTCATTGATCAGATCACTAATGCACGGAACGGGAATGGCGCGTTACATTGCATTTTGTGCACAACGATATTTCACTAAACCATTAGTAGAGCAAATAACGTGTGCTTCGAATATTCTCGCTGTTAGATTGAATCGTGTCCCATTTTCTATGACGTATACTCTTTGAAATATTACGATGTTCACAACCAATATAAATAGAGTGAAATGAGATATTTTTTATTATGTTGTGTGTTTTCTGTTTGGTGACGACATAAAAATACAATATACCATCCTACTATCTTGCTCGTGGGTGTCTTATAACATGATCAAGGGATATAATATGCAAATAATATATATGCAAGAGGAGAAGAACTTGAAATAAAACCATGCCAACCTGTTTGAGCAATGTGGTATAGTCAACTTCCTTCATATTTTGGAGGAGAGGGTTAAGCAATGGAAGGTATGTGAGTTGATAATGATAATGATTCATGTGGTAATAGAGCGAGAGTAAAACTCTTTTCACAAGTATTGTAAAATGCTACTGTAGAATTGAAGCGGATAAAATCACTGAAAAAAAGGAGGAACTGGACCCAAAAGTCTATAGCAACCCACCTAAGCCAGTCTAAAGGGTACGACACCCGAAACAGTTCTTGATAATGTCGTGGTTGGCTGGATTCAAGAATTGTTCCGTCACTCGTAGAGAGACTGGCCGCGAGAAAGTGTTACCAGGAAATAATCCCAAAAATGGTAACTCACCGATCAGACCACTGAAGACCAGGATTCACTACTGATGGTTCACCCAAAGGGCAAAAGATTGGTACAGTAAGCAAAAAAATTTTTGAACTGCTATCCCTAAAATAAAGTTAGCTGAATCCAGGCACTGATCTACGACTTTTAAGGAGACCAACCGCGAGAGGCGTAATCGAGAAACATTACCCAAAAAGGTAACTCGGTGATCGGACCACTGACCAGGTCTTGGTAATTAGTTCACCGAAATGGTACAGTATACTCATCATTCTCCTACTCTTATCCCAATTACTTGGGGTTGATACAATATGTACTCTTCTTTCACAGTATATATTGTAGAAGTTATTGGCAATAGTTTTATGACCGGCTGCCCGCCAGACGTCAACCTTCCTTAGGAATGTAATTGTTGACCAAAAGACATCAAATGGAGTTGACCCTGGTCTTTTTTTTTATTGCTCTTAGTGGCAAACGAGCAAGCAGCACACCTGATGGTAAGTGTCACTGCCGCCCATGGACCTTTGCAATACCAAGGGGCTTAGGCCGCTGCCTACCAATAAAATCCCCCAAACCCACCCAGTTGGGCTTCCGGCTCTCTCGCTCACCGAACGAAGCGCAATAGCACATTGCCCTTACTTAAACATCGATCTTCTGCGAGAGTGTGGTACTACCCCGGACGGACCGGCCCGTGGCTGTAGACAGAGGTCCTACCACTATATAAAAGTAGTTATAAGGTAATCTTAGTCGTCTTTTACGACATCCACAAGCAAATTAAGGGTTGGTAGTATTCGTAGCCACCACCACACAGCTCCAGTGGTACATTAGTATACTGTATCCCCAAAAAAAGTGTAGATAAAAAATATATGTGTAAAAGAAATAATATTTATACTTATATGGTCTCCAGAATCACGTCTCTATAGACCGCATGTTGTTACTTCAAGTTTAATTCGTGTAAGTTACATTACACAAACAACTTGAAGCTTAAGTTAAAGCTCTACTTAGCGCTAAACGTGAGTTGTGTAAACGCCAATTAAAGAAACTATGTGTTTTAAAACTTTTGTTTATTTTTAGTTAAGTATTGAAGTGTATGTGGTTGTGAAGTAAGAATTAAATTCACCATATCCATTACTATTTGGTGTTGTGAAAGATGAATAAGACGTATAATATTCATGTGAGAGAAGAAATCTCGAAATATTATTCTTTTTTTTTTTTTTTTTTTTTTTTTTGTGTAGTGTTTTTGTAAAAAAAAAAAAAAAAAAAAAAGAAGCGAGTGAAGTATGCAGAGATGGCGTGATGATATGTATGTATGTATGTATATATATATATATATATATATATATATATACATTACTTAGTTGTCTTTTGCGGTGACCCACGGGTAAGATATGGAGTAGTGAATTGTATTCTTACTCCGTCACCACACGGAAAAGCATGCTATAGCAAATCAATTACCCTCCAATTCCTTTAGTGATCCCGTAGCTAGTTTCAATGACTTCCAACGCGAAATTTTGGGGTAGTAACACTTTATATTAACCGGCCACTATATGGAGGAATTATCCGTGTGGTGGCGTAGTAAGAATATAATTTACCAC
Organism: Lymantria monacha; assembly: GCA_905163515.2. Taxonomy (NCBI): domain Eukaryota; kingdom Metazoa; phylum Arthropoda; class Insecta; order Lepidoptera; family Erebidae; genus Lymantria; species Lymantria monacha. The sequence continues at coordinate 28,594,672 of LR991098.1, read as the reverse complement.
CCCCTATCTTGCCCGTGGGTGATCGTATGAGACGACTAAGGGATATAAAACGCATATAACATATATGCAAAAGAAGAAACACTCAATATAAAACCTTGTACCAACATGTCTGACCAGCAAAGTATAGTAGGTTAATTTCCCTCCCGCTACGAGGGGGCCCGAGCCCAACAGTGGGACATATATGGCCTGTGATGATGATATGGAGAAATGTTGGTATTGGATAAAGACATTAATACCATAATAATGACATACCCTTTTAGTACATCTATCGACATCAATTAAGAGAAGTACTTAATCCTCGTATATTTAGTGAGCAATTATATGTAAGGTAAGGTGCAAGGTAACGGCAACTTCTCTTGAATGCAATTCTGGTAATGCGTTAAGTTCGAGACGTAGCGATTCGCGTTAGAGTTGGGACAAGTCGATAGAAAGATATCGATATTAACAAAAGACTGAATGGTAAATTGGTAGTACTAATATTTATAAGTACTACCAATTTTGATAACAAAGAGATTTACAAATTGTTATTTTGGGTCTTGGTGTAATTTGTGTCCGTCAATTGTATGTTTATAAAATCTCCCGCAATACAAGAGTTATCTGATTTTTTTGTTACTTACGTGGCAAATGATCAAGCAGCATAAGTGATTCTAAGTGTTACTGCCGCCATAAACCTTTGCAATATCAGATATAAAGCTAACTCTCTGCCTAGCAAACAAAACCCACCCAGGTTTGACTACCGATTATATATCTTTTTATTTTTTTAAAAGAAAATATTTTGAATTTATATATGTAGATATAGACTGTACAGATGGCGTAGTGGTTAAGATACCGACCTTTCGTGCCGGTGCCATCGGTTCGATCCCCACGCAGTACAATACTTTGAAATCTACAAACTCTTGCTCTGAGTCTGGATGTAATCTGCCTGCGTTAATTGCATGTTTGTAAAGACCCCTGCAATATAAGGATTATTTTCTTTATGCAGGGTGGTGTGATTAAAAAAAAATATTGGAAACGTATAATTACTACACACTAGAAATAATGATCGAACAAAATAAAATAAAATAAAACAACTCTTAATGATCGAACATAAATTATAAATAAAAAAAAACTCAGAAATAATTTCGATTCAAAGTATTATCTTGCGTTAAAATTAAACTTGAAATTTATTATTATAGACGTAAACATCGATAAAATGTTTACAATGATGTTCCCATACCTAATAGTTAATAGCGAGTCGTCGTCTAGCACTGAACGTCTTTGCTCTCTTAAGACAATTTGCAGGAGTATACGCCATTGCATACAGTTAAACCCTCTTTGTTGAACGTTATTCTGCAGCTAAACACGAGGGAGATGCCATTGAGATACTAAAGAGATAAGATCATGGAAATAAAGGAATATTTATAACACTCTTACAATATTATATAAACCCTTTTTTTCGTAGCAAAAAACCTTTTTGTATTGTAATAATATTTTTTTTATCGGATATAAAAATGCTGTGTCGCAATTAATATCTTAGCCCATATAAGTCTTACCATTGGGCCTCCTCCACAGTAGAGGGAGGAACCCTATACTACTAAACCAAACCCTATACCAACACGTCTGACCAGCGCGGTATAGTATGTCAATTTGCCTCCCACTACGGAGGAGGCTCGAGCCCAACAGTGGGGCATATATGAGCTGAGATGATGATGATGATGAAAAAACATGAGGTAAATAATCTGACTTGTTGTGCCTGTTATGGGTATTGAAAATACTTTACTTAGCGTTATAGGTTACCAGGTCGCCATTCGGATGAATCGATTACAAATGTATACAATAAAGTAACATAATACTTTATAAGCCATTTTCATAAGGAAATTGACAAGTTTTCTCAATTGCTTAAAGATGTAAATAATCTTACACACCGTACACCACTTCAAAAATTTTCACATTTTTAATATTAGTAGAAGTAAAAAAAATACTTTTACTTTTTATTTTTTTATTATCTTATTAGTTTTCCGTGTGGTGACGGAGTAAAAATACAACTCCAGACCCCTTTGTCTTATCCGTGGGTGATCATAACAGACGACTAAGGGATATACAACACATATAACATCTATGCGAGAGAAGGATAACTCGAAACAAAACTCTACACCAACATGTCTGACATGTGGTCTAGTAGGTCAATTTCCCTTCTATTATGGAGGAGGCTCAAGCCCTACAGTGGGACATATATGAGCTCAGATAATGGGATTCATGTGTAAATTATAATTATGTACACGTGCATACTTTGTTACTTAATGTTTTGCCAGTTATACTTAAAACACAGAATTCACAGAATTTATGTATCTTGTAAAATATACTTAAGAATTTATATTAATTTTTTGTTATGAACTTTTTTTTTATTGCTTATGGTGGACGATCAAGCAGCACACCCGATGCTAAGTGTTACTGCCGCCCATGGATCTTTCCAATACCAAGGGTATAAGCTAGGCCGCTGACTATTAATGAAAATCCCTAACCTACCCAGACGGTTGGGCTGCCGGCTCTCTCGCTTACCGAACGAAACCCAATATCACAATGACATTAGGTACTCAGACGTCGATTTTCTGTGAGAGTGTGGTTCTACCCCGGACTGACTGGCCCGTGGCTGTAGACAGAGAACTATCAACAGCGTGGTCCTGCCACTAATGAACATGCTAAATAAAGTATTATTATCATATTAGTATTAAATTCAGTACCAAGGCAAGAAAGGATCTTGCCTCTTTTCTTGAGTATGGTAAATTACTACTTAGAAATGAATTGCAAGTAACATAGATGAAAAAAAGAATGAATTTAAATACATACATACATACATACCATCACCCCGTGTGCTTTGCAGGGTAGGCAGAGAGAACAGAGTGCCAGAGAACTCTATCCTTGCATACTTCACTCGCTTCCTCAACATTCATAACTATCTTCATACACGCTCGCCGGTTTCGGAGACTCTCTCCTACATCTGTTCTGGCTTCATCTCTTTCAAAGACCATTATTTTGGTTATTTATAGAATAAATTTATATCCCTATGCCTATATACTATATACCTCGCCTGACCAGTATGGTATCAATCCCCTTGAATCAATCAATTTCCCTCTCATTATATAGTAGTCCTGAGACCAACAGGGGTACGTATTTATATACGTATACAGAAAAGAATAATTGTGATGACGGAGTAAAAATACAATTCACCGCCCCTATCTTACCCGTGGGTGATCGTACGAGACGACTAAGGGATATAAAACGCATATAACATCGTGGTAGTGACTACGAATACTACCAACCCTTACTCTGCCTTGAATGTCATAAAAGACGACTTAGAGCCTTCTAACGACCTGGGCCAACTCCATCTGATGCAGTTTGGTCAACGATTACATTCCCAAGGAGGGTTGACGTCTGGCAGGCGGCCGGTCATAAAACTATTGCCAATAACTTTCCCAATATGTACTATGAAAGAAGAGTATATATTGTATCGACCCCTAGTAATTGGGATAGAGTAGGAGAATAATGAATGATGACTATTAACGTATATATTTATATACGTATTCTGGAAAGAAGAAGAAAAAGGAAGAAGAGAATCTCTGTACCAATAATTTATTTCGCAGTTCAGAGTTATTATCATTAAAAAAACGATTTTGAAAGACGAGTTAATGCTGGTAATAAAGTAAATGGGGCACTGTACGCTTTTATGAAGAGTAGGAATGTATCTAAAAAGGCACGCCTAGCTGTAGACAAGGGAATATTAGTGCCTAATCTCATGTATGGCAGTGAAAGTTGGATTTGGCGGGGAAGACATGAAAGTAGAATAAATGCTGTAGAGATGAGAGCTCTTCGTAGAATGTGCGGTGTAAGTCTGAAAGATAAAATTAGGAATAGTGTTATAAGAGAGCGCTGTGGTGTGAATGAATATGTAGCGATAAATATAAAAAGAGATATGCTGAGGTGGTTTGGACACGTGGAAAGAATGAGTGAAGAAAGGTTGACTTAGCAAGTATACAAAGCGAGTGTGAGTGGGGTGATTACAAGGGGAAAATCACGTCGTACTTTTCTGGATCAAATTGAAGATGTGTTAGCGAAAGGTCATATTAAGAGTACGCGTAACCGTAGAGTATGCATGAAGACTGTCATGAGTGTAACTGAAGCGATGGAGGTATGTCAGGATCGTGGTTTGTGCCAATCCGTATTCTCTGCCTACCTCTCTGGGCAACGGATATGAGGCTATGTTTGTATATATGTAAAAATAAAAACGTAAAGCTATCATCATCATCATCTTCAGCTTATATATGTCCCACTGTTGGGCTCGAGCCTCCTCCATAACGGGAGGGAAATTGACCTACTATACCACGCTGGTCAGACGTGTTGGTATAGGGTTTATTTCTAGTTTTCCTTTTCTTGCATATATGTTATATGCATTTCGTATCCCTTAGTCGTCTCTTACGATCACCCACGGGTAATATAGGGGGTGGTGAATTGTATTCTTACTCCGTCACCACACAGTCAAAAGCTAACTAAAAATACATGTATATATTTTCAGAATAAGTGTTGCCAGTACTGTCTTCATACAATAACCACATTAGTTTTATCTTTAATACCACTAATATAATATTATAGTTAAGCTTTCCCACTATATTCCCACCAGGCATTGCCATAATATTGAATATTCTTTGTTATCTAAGATTACAGTGGATGACTTGAGAAGTCTCGGTAAAAGTTTTCATTGATACTTCAACGGCACTTCAGTTAACAGTCGAATGGAAACTTGGGTGATTTTTAAAGAAAATAACATTTCTATTAATGGCGTAAAAGTTCTCTGTATGAGGATAGGTTAAGGAAATTATTTATCATCTAGTATTTTTGCTGGTAGCCGTAAAAATCGTCTCTAGGATTACTAGAAGAACAGAGCAGTAGCCCTACGTAATAATAAACTTCTACAGGATAGCATTATTTGCATGAATATGGGTCAGTGTAATAGCATTCTGGATTCACCAGCATCAGATGAAGCCAGGATTCTCATGGATATTTATTTAGAAATCTTAGGTTAAGTTAGGTTAGTATAATAAGATAATTTTACTATGGGTGTGGCATGGTCGGTTACCGACAAAACTCCTAATTAATAAAATAGAAGAAAAAATAAAAATGGGCAGTAGCTTTCTACTGGAAATCTAACCAGCATGGTGATGGGGTAGGAATACATTTGTCACCACTACTTATTTATCTGTGGGATAAAATAATATGTGAATGGGTATTGAGTGCTTTTCTGCCAATCTATATAAATTAGATTGCCAATAAAATAGGTGACGATATACTTAAAGTTGTAGGCAACTGTTCAATGCAGGATAGACATGCGCGAAACAGTACTTCGCGAAGTGATGTGATATGGCATTACATTTCGTGCCGAGTAATATTACATTTTACCATCACTTCAAACATCACATGATCATCGTGATGCGTAATGCGATAGCGCTCTATATATACGGCGGGCGGCGTCAAGAAATATAAGCCTTAACGTTCTGAAAATAAAGTTCAAAATAAATATTGAATTGCCAGACACTGAACATTGCAGAAATGCAGAACAGTTCACGGGTGTTTGCGTCATGTTTAATGTGATGTGTGATGTTTAATGTGATGTGTGATGTTTAATGTGATGTGATGTTTAGTCGCGTAATGTGTAATGGGACAGTACACGGTCGGGTAATATTACGTGTGATACATCACTCGCACTGCTTACACATGTCTAATTGCAGGAAGCTCGAGCCCAAAAGTAGGACATATGTAGATGATAATGTATACTCTAACAGTTAAATTAGAATTGTATTATTCGTAATCGTATTATTAATTTTTTTTTTTTATTAGACACCACCACTTTTTTTATTTTTTTCAGTGAACTATGGATGCTTCTCGCCCCGCCAAATCGGTCCAGGGTGACGGAAGAGGCGGCGCGTGACACCATAGACCCACTGTGCAACTCCTCTCTTCGCCGTGCGAGCGAGCCACCGGTACCCGATCTTTGTCTTTAGACACCACCCTGCACTAAGGAAATAATCCTTGTATTGCGGGAGACTTTACAAACATGCAACTAACGCAGACTAATTACACCCAGACTTACAACAACACTTTGTAGATCGCACAAAGTATTATTCTGCGTGAGAATCAAAACCAGGGCACTGGCACTGAAGATCGGTATCTTAACCATTACGCCATCTGTGCAGTCAAGTGACAAGACCTAATAATCTAAATTATGAAATTTAACAGTTGATATTTTGGACTATTTATATAAATAAACCGATTGGAATGGATTGTCAATATATCTGAGTTTAAATTCCATTTATGGTAATCATGTGTTGCTGATAATATTATTTTATAAATAGCTTAGTAAATCATATGCTAAATTTTCAATAATTTAGAGAGCTATATGAGAGAATACAAAGAGCTTTGAATCAAATGAAATATATGACTATGACATACAATTAATTTTTATTGATAATAATCTTTATTTTCCGTGTGGTGACGGAGTAAGAATGTAATTCACCACCATCATCTTATCCGTGGGTGATCATAAGAGACTAAGGGATATAAAACGCATATAACATCTATGCAAGAGAAGGAAAACTCGAAACAAAACCCTATACCCTTGTTCGGCAACCTACGGCTCGCGAGCCGCATGCGGCTTTTTGGCTGTGTGCGGCTCTTAGTTCTATACCAAAAAAAAAAATTTATAAAGAAAACATTTAAAAATGCTTCTGAATTGTTTAACGAGGATTAGGCATAAATTATTGTCAGCAAAAAAATAATTGTGGCTTTTTAAAAACTTCCGACTCAAAAGGTTGCCGACCCCGGCCCTATACCAACAAGTCTGACCAGCGCGGAACAGTAGGTTAATTTCCCTCCCATGACGGAGGAGGCCCGAGCCCAACAGTGGGACTATATATGGGCTGTGATGATGACGATGATGAATCTTTATTCACAAATTCCTAAATATAGCTCATCATTCTCCTGCTGTTGTCCCAATTACGTGGGGTCGACACAATATGTACCCCTCTTTCTACATATTGCAAAAGTTATTGGGAATAGTTCTATGACTGGCCACCTGACAACAACCCTGCTTGAGGATGTAATTGCTGACCAAATGGCATTAGGTAATGTTGGCCCAGGTCCTTATAAGGCTCTTAGCTTACGACATCCACGAGCAAAGTAAGGGTTGGTAGTATTCGTAGCCGCTAACACACAGCAAAATGCCTAAAAATAGCTATAGATTCAAAAAAATAAACGACGTATTTGTATATTGTAAAATTCCAGATATACGTAATTAAAACCGAATAGTTTGGATGAAAACTAAAATTTTAATTAAAATAAAAGCCCCAAATACCCATGCAAATATTTCGCAAAACTCAGTTATGGATTTTTCGTTTTAAGCTTAATATAAGAGCCGGCGTACATTTTGTTTTTTTTGTTATTTCGGCACATCTCATTTAATTTAAACTATGTAAATATAAAAAGTAGTCCAACTTCATCTGATGCCGCTTGGTCAACAATTAAATTCCCAAGGAGGGTTGACGTCAGGCAGGCGGCCGCATGTATATATATATATAAATTATTATTCTTAATAATAATAGATTATTATTATTATACTCCTCCAATGTTGGCCCCTGTTGTCCGTATAGCTTATGTGCCTGTGGCGACCATTTAGAGGTCCCATAAGAAAAAAAAATCTTTATACATGTTTTAAAAAAAGTCTTTAGACAGATAAAAAAAAATCTTTAGATAGGTTCAGCAATTTTTAGATGGGACAAGAGCAATGAACTAACGCGATCTCCACCTTCGTGACAGCTTATCTATTAACGTCATCTACAAATACAAGTGATCAAAAAAAATCGGCCATTCAACGTCGAATTACTATAGCTAAAAAGCCTAATCATCACATATTTAACATCAAAATTCATATTTCAGCATTATTTTTATTATTAAAATAGAATAAAATAATGGAATTACCTGCTACTATGATTATAGGGGCACCACCTAGCTACAATAACGCCTAGGTGACTTAAAATTTTAATTACAGCTCACAGAATTCATATTTCTTTGTGCGGGTTCTTATGGTGACGAGAAAATGAAACTAGGATGAACCAATAATCAGTGTAATAACATTCGCCAGTACACCTAAAGAGGCTTTATCTATGAGAGCGCCCATACACGGAAATCCTTACTAATATTATAAATGCGAAAGTAACTGTGTCTGTCTGTCTGTTTGTCGTTCTTTCACGCCAAAACTACTGAACCGATCTAAATGAAATTTGGTACATAGATGGTCTAGAGCCTGATAAAGGACATAGGCTACTTTTTATGCAAAAAAAGGATTGTAAAGGGGAAGAAAAGTTGTAAGGCAGTATCGTCATTTTTAAAGCCAGAAACTTGAAACTTATTTTTAGGATACTGATTAGATTTAAATAAATATGACATTAAAATCTTGTAAAAAAAATACCCTTAAGGGGTAAAATAAAAATAGGGGATGAAAAACTTTAGAAAAGCAGTGCCTTTTCTTTACAAACATTTGTACCCATTGCTCGACTTTTCTTTCTCCCAATAAGTTCTCTTCCTTAGTTATGTCTTATAGTCAGCGTCCTAAGCAACGACTTTTTTTAAATATCAACACGACAAAAGAACTTTATTTTGTGAATGTTTGTATAAATCTGCAGTGTGCGCTGACTCTTATGAATTTAAAATATTTGATACTATGTTTTATTAACCAATACACGATATGTGTTTTATTTATAAACCTTTATTTCTGAAGAGCCAGTGCTACCATTGATTCCCGTAAGAGTAACCCGTCAGCAACCCAATTATCATTCTCCTGTTCTTGTTCCAATTACTTGGAGTTGATGCAATAAACACACTTCTCCTATCGTACATATTGCAAAAAATATTGGCAATAGTTTTATGACCGGCCGGACGTCAACCCTCTATGGGAATGTAATTGTCACACAGGCTGGTAATATAAGTTGGTATAGGGTTTTATATAGAATTATTCACTTCCTGCATTGATTCTATCTACATATTATACCCCTTACTCGTCGTGTATAACAACTATGAGCAAGAAATTAGGAGATGAATTATATTTTTTATAGATAATAATCTCAAAAGGAAACTTTTGACTATTCTGTTTTTACATTTAGTTGAAAGTTTTCTTTTGTGATTTTTGTCTCGCAGTAATATTCTTTATTTAGATTTAATAATATCCCACGACTCGTGTGGTATTCTATCACTTAAAAATATTTTTTCACATGAAACAGAACGATACACAAGACCTGCACGAAATAATCTTTGTATTGCAAGTGAATTTGCAAACTTATAATTCACTGATACAAATTACACCTAGACTCAGATCAACAATTTATGATTCACATAAAGTGTTGTCCTGCGGGGGAATCGAACACACGCCACTGGCATGGTATAACAGGTCAGTATTTTAACCATTAAATTAGATCAAAAAGAAATATTAGATCAAAAAGAAAAATCCTAACCGCTTTTATACATTTCTATACGTATCCAGTATTAAATAAAACAAAACTATCAACGTTGAGCCGTTTTTGCGCCGCAAACAGTTCAAATTGAATTATACAATGTTCCAATGTCCTATTTCAATAGGCTTTGTATTAGCTAGCCGGCAGCTATTTACAATTTCAATATGGTTGATTTACAGAGTAGCTATTTGTTGCAATATGCACATAGAAGCTGAATCATTATTAATTATTCAAACGATAATACTTTAGTGTGAATAGAGTTAGCTTTTATAACTGTGTACCTATTGTTAGAACCTTCGGTGTGGTGAAGTAAGAATACAATTTAATACCCCCTATCTCACCCGTGAGTGATCATAAGAGAAAACTTGGGATATAAAACGCATATAACATCTATGCAAGAGAAGTAAAACACGATACAAAACTCTATACCAACACGTCTGACCAGGGTATATTAAAAAAAAAAAAAAAAAAAGGGTATAGTTGGTCGATTTTCCTTCTATTATAAAGAAGGCTCGAGTGGACAGTGGGATATATATGAACTGAAATAATGATGATGATTGTTAGAACTAGCGCTACCTGATTTAAGGCAGCAATAAATTACTACTTTTTACTTTTTGTGTTTTCGTAAAAATCGGCAAAGGTATTCTCAAGCTAATGGTCAATAGTAGTTTGTTGTACATCTAAAACCAGCATTGTGATCGCCAAATAACCTATAAATTATTATAGTTTCTTGCCCTAATGCAGGCCTATATTGAGTCGCGAGGGTAAACCACCGGGCGGGCCACCGAAGATAAAGATCGGGTACCAGTGGCCCGCTCGCATGGTGAAAGAGGAGAGTTGCATGGTGGGTTTATGGGGTCACGCGCCGCCTCTTCCGTTACCCCGGACCGATTTGGCGGGGCGAGACTACGTCCATAGTTCACCGAAACAAAAAAAAAAATAAGCCTATGTTGAGCAAAATATTGCAATAGCTTGAAGTCAAGTAAAAATGAATTTTACTCCATTTGTAAAATGTGATTAATAAGTATCTCTAAATTTATCCACTACTTAGGATGCAATGTAAAAAGTAAATAATAGATTATCTTCTGGCTAAAACATACGAATAAATGGAAAATCTTTTTAAAATGGGTGTGTCCTAATTCATACATGTGGTACCAACTACGAATACTACCAACTCTTACCTTTTTTTTTTTTTTTTTTTTTTTTTTTTTTTTTTTTTTTTCGCTGAGGAAACGCGTTTGCGCGCTATCCCCCGCCGGTCACAGGCGAGGGGGAGTGTGGGACTCACCGGCCATAGATGTTAGCGGCCGGAATACCCACTAAAACCACAGCGGCCCCTTCCGCGCTTTTACGGGGAGCCGGAGAGATCGTCTACTGACATTCGATCCCCAGCACCCCCACGCTTGGCTTTCTGGCCACGTCCTATCGTCCCTCAAGGCGGTGGGAGGAGGTGCGCATAACGGCGCCTCCTCCTTCCCGGTCGCCGGCGGCGAAGCGAGTCAGCTGACGCAAGCGCCTCGCGTTCTCGCTCCGCGGCCTCCTTCCTTTTCATGATGACCTCGCAAAAGGAGGCCATCGACGACCAGCACCTGTCGCTGTCAAGCATCTTCGAGATGATGGTCGACAACGACAGGTCTCTCCCAACGACCGCCGATAGGACGTGGCGCTGGGGCCCCCAGGCAGGGCATACCTCCAGAGTGTGACGCGCATTATCTACTGGCGCACCACACTCGTGACATCCTGGGGCCCCTTCTCTTCCAATTCTGTGCAGGTACTTACCAAAGACCCCATGCCCGGTAAGCACCTGCACCATCCTAAAGCTTAGGCTGCCGTGCCTTCTACTAATCCAGCGGTGGAGATGTGGCGCAACCGCCTCCACAGTCCCCCGCCCTGCTACGGGGGACTCCAGATCTTCTCTCCACCGCTGAGTGACTCCCCTTCGGGCCACTTCCAGTACTCTGCCCAGTCTCCTTACGGAGACCTGCTCGTCGTTGGCCCGCGCCGCGACACGGAGCCGGTAGACCTCAGCCAGGGCCTCGGCCACAAGTGGCCAAGGTGGGTCGCCCGCCAGCAACGTCGCTGCGGTCCATGACACCGTACGATAGCCCCTGACAGCCCTCACCGCCATGGCCCTCTGAGGGCGTCGCAGAAGGGCCCTGTTGCGGACGGTGAGAGAGTCCGCCCAAATAGGGGCACCATACAGCGCCATGGACCGCACCACTCCGGCGTATAAACGCCGACAGGACGACCCAGGACTGCCTGTGTTTGGCAGAAGCCTACCTATCGCCGCGGCTGTCTTGATGAGCCTCGGAACGAGCTGGGCAAAGTGCGGCCCGAAACTCCACCTAGAATCAAGGTGCAGACCCAGATATTTCATCTGGGCCCGCACCGGCACAGCAACCCCAGACACGCTGATGTGTGCTCCTCGGGAGGGACCTCGACCCGGGCCATGAAATAGGAGGGCCTCGGTTTTTTCCACCGCGACCCTCAGGCCCAACATGCTGATCCGGCCCACGACGAGCGCAACCCCCTCTTCTGCCAATCGAGCAGCCCCCAGGAAGTCAGGCCTCCTCACCGTGATGAGGGTATCATCAGCATAGCAGATGACCCCCATCCCGGAAAGAAGCCGACCCCGTAGGAGCCAGTCGAATCCGACGTTCCACAGGATCGGGCCAAGGACCGATCCCTGTGGAACGCCGCACTCCACCCGATGACGATGAATGCGCCCGTCGCCCCCCTCCCAGAGCACGTGCCTTCCCTCGAGGTACGCTTCCAACAGCCTCCAGAGGTAAGGAGGCACTTCATGATACTGGAGTGCCTCCTTTAGCGTCTCATGCGGGAGGCTGTTGAAGGCGTTCTTTATGTCCAGCGAAACTGCCAGGAGGACTTCCTTTCTGGCCACAGCATCGGTGGCCAAGGACTTCAGGGCGGCCAGTGCGTCAATAGTTGACCGGCCACCCCTGAACCCGTATTGACTCTCTGACAGTCCCGGTCCGACTTCCTCGAGGTGCTGGACGAGACGGTCCGCAAGCACCTTCTCGAACAATTTAGCCGTCTCGTCCAGCAGCACCAGCGGTCTGTATGCGGAAGGGGAGTCGACTGGGCGACCCTCCTTCCGCAGCAAGCACAACCTGCCGCATTTCCATTGCTCCGGGAACTGCCCGGACCTCAGGCACGTATTGAGCAGTTCCCGGAGCTCACCCCTGAGGTATTCCGCGGCGACGCCGAGTACAATTCCCGGGACGCCGTCCGGACCAGGCGATTTCCGCTTCCCGCGGAGTCGGGAGAGGGCTGTCGCCATTTCTTGGTCGGTGATGAGTGGGATTGAGGTCTCCACCTCTACCACCGACCAAGGAGCCATTCGGGGGGGAACGTGTCCCGCAGAACGCGGGAACAGTTCCCCCATTAGCCCCGACAGGAAACCCGGATCCATCGTTTCGACGATTGGGGCGCCACAGGCGCGAATTTTGTTTCGCGCCCGCTGATATGAGCGCCCCCAAGGATCCCTGTCGAGGCCCGTAAGGAGTTCCTCACGGGCCCTCTCCTTCGCCTGGCTGATGGCCAGCTGCAGAGTTTTCTTCCTTCTTGTATATTCCGTCCGCAGCTGACCCTCTAGAACGTCATCCCAGTTAGCCCGCTGTCGGCATCTAACATAAGCACGCCGCGCCCGATTGGCAGCCACCCGAAGATTAGCTATCTCGAGCGACCACCAGTACACCTGGCGACGCGGCGGCTTTCGCTGAGCCCTCGGCATCGCCGCATCACAAACTACCTCAAGGGCACTTCTCATTTGACCTGCGAGCCCCTCCACATCTGTAAGTAGCATTTGTCCTGTCCTACCCCAGCGCTGTACTATGGCAGACTCCCGGGCCATTTCTAGGTCAAGTTGACCAATGGCCCACTTTGGGAGTCCACGCCTTCTTCCGCGCCGGGGCTCTGGTGGTCCCCGAGGGGCAGAGATCTCGAACCGCACATATCGGTGGTCCGAGAGAGTCTCCACCCCTTCTTCTACTCTCCAGTCACTCACCTCGCGAGCGACAGCGGGGCTGGCGAACGATAGGTCCACCACAGACCCACCCCGATGTCGCACGCAGGTGTGAACCGTCCCTCTGTTAAGTAGGGACAGACCGGAGAGCAGGGACCACTGCTCGACGGCCGTGCCCCTAGCGTTTGTGGCAGGGTTCCCCCAAATGCGAGACTTCGCGTTAAAGTCGCCGAGAACCACAATTTTCCTCGGCGACTGACGCCGAGCCGCGGCACTGACGGAGTCCAAGAATAACTCGAACTCCGCCAGACCGCGGTTGGGGGAGAAATAAATACCGATGATAGCGAAGTCTCGCCACCCCACCACAACGTAACCATTGCCCCTCTCCAGTGTGGAGAGGGGAGGGCCGACAGATCCTTTGGACAGGACAGCCACCTCTTCCTTATTGTCCCCCACCCAATTGGGTGAGTGAGGGATAAAGTAGGGCTCGCAGGCCACAGCTAAATCAATTTCCCACTGCGCCATGGACTGCAGTAGCAGGTCCTGAGCCCCGGCGCAGTGGTTTAAATTCGCCTGGAGGAAGCGTACTCTGTCTCCCATTTAGGTTGACATTTCAGCTTCCTCCTGGCCTCTACGGCCATTCACGGATGCAGCGGCCCGAGGTCCAGGGGCCACCTTACCTTTCGACGAGGGGGCTCGGCAGAATCTCCCTCCCATGGTGTGCTCCGCAGTGCGACCAGCTGCGGTGCACACTGCACAACGCGGCGTGGCCACACACGCGGCCGATTTATGTCCGCTATCGCCGCACCTGTAGCAGAGTGCAGAGCGATCGACAGCAGACGAGCACAATAAGGCCGTATGCCCCAGCTCAAGGCACCGGAAACACCTTAAAGGTAAGTTCTCCAGTACCTGGACGCCAGCCGAACTCCAACCGACCAGAAGCCTGCCCGCATCGGCAAGCAATTTTGCAGCGGCGACAGGGCAACGCACCTTCACCATGCCCATACCACGGGGTCCACGCTGAATTTCTCCAACCTGGACATCCGCAGCATCACATGCACCGCCACATGTGCGGACAACCGCGGCACGCACTTTCTCCTCCGTGGCAGAGTCGTCCATTCCAGTCACCCGAATATCGGCCCGTTTGACCGGGCGAACGACATCTGCCACTCCTACGAGCGCTGTGCGCAATCTCGCCGCCAGCTGGTCAGCGACTTCTGTCGACTGAGACTTGGGCAGCTGCAGGATCCTAGCCCCAGTCATGGAGCGCCTAACTTTAAGACCCTCTTTAATGCCCATCTCTTGGAGATTGACTCCCTGCTCGGCGCGAAGCATTGCATCGGCGTATGTGACCCCCAATTTCTCAGCCTCCGGCTGCAATTTTAAGATTACAGCCGGGGTGCGGGGGGCAGCAAGCGCCGACTTCAGCTTTTTCTGCGCCGAGACAGCCACGTGCGAGGTGGGCGCAGCACCCGCTGTAGGTGGCGGAGGAGGAGATGACTTTTTCTTCCCCTTCCTCACAACGGTTGTCCAGCTGTCTGCAGGCACGGGTGGGGCCGGAGGAGTGACTGCCGAAGGACCAGGGACTGGCTGGATAGCATTCACCGGTGCGGCCGTGCGGACGGCAACAGTGGCCACAGCAGCCGCTGTACTCTTCTTTTTGTCCGCAGCTAGAGGCGGACGGTTCACCTTAGCGGGGAGAAGGCGATCCTCTAATCCCGCAAGCCGGGCATTTATCATCTCCCCAACTGACTTCACAATAGAGGATTTGATATCCTCTATTGTGTCTAGCCCCATACCAGACGAAGAAGTAGCAGCCCTCATTTCTGAAAATTCGCGGCGGTATGCTTTCAATTCCGCCTTGAGGGCTTCTACTTCCTGGCGCTGCCTGCTATTCTCTGTTCTCAGTCGACGTGTCTCCTCCGCCTCCGATTTTGAGCATAAAGCTTCGATAATAGCTTGCATTTCTGCTGCTGCATCCCGTAACTTTTTTATAAAAGGACCTTGGAGGTGGCCAGATTTCCGCGTGACCTCCAGGATTATGGCTGCGTTGTGACCCCCACGGGCGCGTATCTCCTCCGGTCCTATAGCGGACAGGTTATCTAGCGCAGGACACTCCGACGCCGAGGTGTCCGCTGAGTCCACCCTTGGTTGTACAGCTGGTTTGCGAAAGGCACGACTTCTGAGCACACGCTCATATTCAACCTCTTCGGCTTCAACGTCTCTCTTTTGGAGGTCTGCCTTAGCACGTGTTAGTCCCACATTATGGCCCCTTTGTGCTGCCTTACCCCGACGCGAGGTATTTACCTTTGATTTAGGCTCCACTTCAGTGTCGGAGCTCACATCCTTCCACCCAGAGTGACAGGCCTTTGTATAGTGACGCTTCCTCCCCGTGGGGGTAGCGTCTGTTTCACCCGTGTCACATTCAATTGCCGATCGTGCGTCCGCGTCGCATTCAACAGCCGATTGCGCGTCCGTGTCGCAATCGACAGCTGATCGTGCGTCCGTATCTCCTTCAGATTCGTCGTCCATTTAGTGAGACGAAGTTTCACTAAATATTAATTTTAATTATCTCAACACAGCGGCTGAATTGCGATATTAAAAATTTTCAAACAATATCAGCACGGCTGAATCGCGATATCAAAGTTTTTCATCAACTTTATATACACGACCCAGCCACGACGAGCAACTTGTCACAACTTTTTGAATACCGGCCGACGGCGACGACAGAACGATCGCAGTCCCGGTACCTTCCTAAGTGACCCCTCCCTTCCCCTCCCTCAACTATGACGAGACAGTGACACAACACGACAAGACAACGACAAGACAAGACAATGACAACAACCCGACAATCCAATTCGATGACAAAGACCGACCTAACCCAATACTCCATCCAGTGCACACGTCCGACCTGTACGAGTGCCAACTGGCGAGTCCTACCAACTCTTACCTAGCTCGTGGATGTCGTAACGTCGTCTCACTGAGGGAGCTCACCGCCTGGCGTGTCGACGCCCGCCGAGGCGTCATTGCTCGTTGGGCAGTCCGGCTGGAAAGGCCTCGGTTCGATGTGCGGACTGTGGAGGCCTTCTGGCCGGTGCTGATGCAGTGGTTGGAACGGCGGCACGGGGTGCTCTCCTTCCGACTGGTGCAGGTTTTGACGGAGCATGGATGCTTCGCCAAATACCTGTACACGGTCGTCAGGAGGGAGAGTACACCGTCCTGCCACCACTGCGATTGCGACGAGGATACGGCGCAGCATACGCTCGAGGCGTGTGCCGCTTGGGCAGAGCAGCGCCGTGAACTCGTCGCAATCATCGGTGCCGACCTGACGCTGCCGACCATCGCCAGGGCGATGCTCGACAGCGTCAGGAACTGGGACGCGGTCGCAGCTTCTGCGAGGCAGTAGTCTCGCGGAAGGAGGCGGCGGAGCGCGTGCGCGAGGAGCGTCTCCTCGATGACACGAACCGCCGCCGGCGACTGGGGCGGCGTAGGCGCGATTACCTGCGCCTGATGCCGCCCTAGCCGAGGCCGCGGGTGACTGGACCGGGGAATTAGTCCGTCACCCGTCGAGAGGCTGACCGCGCGAGGCGAGGAGGGAACGACGTCCGTCCCGGGGGGGGGGACGTCACTCAAGGGGAGGGTACCTCTCAGGGGGTATTCCATCGGGCCGGCCACTGACGACAAGTTCACGCTGCTCCAGTGGCCGGTCCAACGACGTAGGCGAGGTTCGTGGGTGGGTTATGGGTATGCGTGCTTACGCCCCTCTGTCGCCCCGGACGGAGTGGTGCGAGAGGAGCGCCGACCATAACCCACCCCCAAAAAAAAAAAAAAAAACGTACATTTTTTTTAATCCTTTATGGTGGCAAACGAGCTAGCAGCACACCTGATGGTAAGTGTCACTGCCGCCCATATACCTTTGCTATAACCTAGGCCGCTGCCTACCAATATAAACCTCAAACCCACCCAGTTGGGCTTCCGGGTCTCTCTCTCACCGAACGAAGCGCAATACCACATTGCCATTACTCAGACGTCGATCTTCTGCGAGAGTGTGGTACTACCCCAGACGTACTGGCCCACAGTTATATACAGAGAACTATCCATAGCGTGGTCCTACCATTATTTTAATGGAAAAAAAAAATATGAGCATTAAATAAGGTTTTCCGTGTGGTGACGTAATAATGCAATTCCCCACCCCCTATCTTACTCGTGAGTGATCGTAAGAGATGACTAAGAGATATAAAATACATATAACATCTATATGATAGAAAGAAAACTCGAAATAAAACCCTATATCAACACTGTCTGACTAGCGTGGTATAATAGTTCAGCTGCCCTCCCATTACCGAGCAGCCTCGAGCCCAATAATGAGACATATATGAGCTGAGATGATGATGAAATAAGGCTTTAGAGAGTATTAGAAGGTCTTTCGATTAGAGTTTTTATTTTTTTTTTTTTTTTATTTTTTTACGGGTTGAAAGCCCTCAGCGGTCACCCACAGTCCGGGTAAAGTTTTCATAGCCATCTGAGGCTAACAACTAAGTCAAACAAAAAAATAAAAGTTTATTTTTATTTTTGACGGACTGCGGTATACATATCAAGCTAACAGTATGTGATAACGGAAGGACAGCATGTGTGGTCACCTACTGGTGGATTGGCGGGATGCCTTTTCGGGTATAATCCTCTGTTCATGCCTCGACAAATAAGTGCCGCGATCGGTCTCTCAACAAGTGACGGACTAAACCTTGGTCCATTAAGCTTATGGGTAGACTGATTTAGATGAGACTAAAGACCGGTGGTGATGGAGTAAGTATACAATTTACCGCCTCTTATCTTACCCGTGGTTGATCGTACGAGACGACTAAGGGATGTAAAACGCATATAACATCTATGCGAGAGAAGGAAACCTTGAAACAAAACCCTATACCAACACGTCTGATCAACGTGGTATAGTAGGTCAATTACACACCCATTATGGACGAGGCTCGAGCCTAACATGTATGAGATGAGATGATGAAAGACACACCGTACTAAGGAAATATTTCTTGCATTTTGAGAAACGTACACAAATTACATCCAAATTCAAAACGATAATCTGCGATCACACAAAAATTTTACTTATATGGGAATCGAAGCGGCGACACTTGGCGTGGTACATCAATATCTATTGTGCGAATTTTAGAAACAGACATTACAATGCATACTCTGTTATATGTGTATAGGTTATTTTATGTTTGATAACTTTAGCCGCTAGTTAGGTAGTTATGATGACTATTCAACTTCGATTAATAGTTAAACTTTGTGCAAATATTGAAATGTTTCGATATTAACTGTATGTAAAGTTAGTATTCATGTTGTTCTTTGGTCTGCTCAATCAATGTTTATGTGTTAATCATGCATATATTTCATATATTTCTAAATAAAAATATAGCTGCCAAGGAATATTTGTAATATACACATACATACATATCATCACACCATATCCCTTGCAGGGTACGCAGAGAGAACAGAGTGCCAGAGAACACTATCCTTGCATACTTCACTCGCTTCCTCAACATCCATAATTCTTTTCATACACGTTCGCCGGTTTCGGAGACTCTTGACTCCACCTTCCTTGTACGTGACCAATCTGGTCTAGGTAAGTTAGTTTCGGTCTCCCCCGGTACCTACATCCAACATCCTACATCCTGGATGTAGGATGTATTTATTTAGTATTTGTAATATAATACTACATAAAACAGTAATACATACTATATTTGTAATATAATTAATATAATTTTAAGGTCTAAAGCAAAGAAAAGGGTGTTACGTGGGACGTCTTTGCGTCTGTAGCACTATAGCTCCAAAAGAACAGGACCAATTATGAAGCGATTTTTTCTGTTTGAAAACTGTAGTGACAGAAGTGGATCTTAGCTTCTATTTGTGAATATCTGTCCAGGCGTTTCAAGGTTATCAGTTTTATCCTTAGCTTACTACATTATTACGGTAACGATTTAAGATTTGAGGCCACAAGTATGAGGTTACCTACCTAACCTGATCTAAGGAGTTCGGAGACGTAATCCTGCATTTCTCATTATTAACTTTAAGCTGATGTGATTCTTTTTAATTAGTTTTATTATTTTTGTTTTGTAGAACAATTTTTATTTCCTTAGTGCCGAGTGTTATCTCTATCTTTCTCTGTGATGAAGGAGTAAGAATACAATTCACCACCCTTATCTTATTTACCCATGGAGAGAGAGTATATCGTAAGAGACGGAGACCTAAGGGATATAAAATGCATATAACATCTATGCAAGAAAGACACGAAATAAAACCCTGTACCAATGTGGTATAGTAGGTCTATTTCCCTCCCGTTATGGAAGCGGCTCGAGCCCAACAGTGGGACGTACATATATGAGCTGAGAAGATGGTGATGATGAGTATTATCTCTAAAAAATATCTATTTATATGTAACAGCCCATTTTACTAAATGGGCTGTTACATACACATAGATGTTAACTGAATATTATAATTCTTAGTAGTACTTTACGACACCCACAGGCAAGTATTGGTAGTATTTATAACCGCTACAACACAGCTGTGTATAATTTAATAACAATAAATCTCAAAATAATAAAAAACAAAATAATGAAGGCAAGCATATTAGACAATTAATAATATATACAAACAAGAAACAAATTCTTTGATAACATAAGCTTCTTAACATAATTAAATATAAATCTGTATAAAAAATTTAAAATTCTAATAAGACATTTAAAACATTTTTATGGTCACACCTGGAACAAACGAAGCACAAACCCGAGGGCATGACCCGCGATTAAGTGCTACTTTTTTATTGACTTAAGTGCTTTTCATAGATTATTTTTGCATATTACAACGTATGTTAAAACTCGCAAAACATATATTATTCCATGTTACGCGTGAAGGGACTAATGTCGATGAAATTATCGCATTCTGTTACATAGATAACATCTCTGTTTAATGGCTCCTGCCTCGGTAATGGTATGACGCACTTATGTGGTCCCCCCCTTTTAGATATAAATAAACCTTAATAATGTTGTTTTACTACATATAGAAGTTAGAAATATTATATTATGTTAGATTGGTGAATATAATAACAGCACAGATGTTTTTTGTAAATTATATTTCTAAATTTCTTGCTTTTTTTATTGCTTATAGGGGCAAGCGACCAAGCAGCACATCTGATGGTAAGTTTCACTGCTGTCCATGGACCTGTGATAGCTGCCAAGGATATAAATAGGCCGCTGCTTACCATTACACACCCCCAACCACCCAGTTAGGTTTCCAGCTCTCTCGCTCACCGAGCGAAGCTCATTTTTTATTTTTTATTGCTAATCGTGGCAAACGAGCAATCAGCACACCTGATGGTAAGTGTCACTGCCGCCTATGGACCTTTGCAATACCAAGGGTATAACTAGGTCTCTGTCTAACAATATAAACCCCAAACCCACCTAATTGCGCTTCCGGCTCTCTCGCTTACCGAACGAAGCGCAATAGCACATTGCTATTACTCATACGTCGATCTTCTGCGAGAGTGTGGTACTACCCCGGACGGACCGGCCCGCGGTTGCAAACAGAAAACCATCAACAGCGTGGTCCTACTACTAATAAATCACCACCATTTTTCTTTTGGGGACAGGCTATGGTATAGTCACGCCATCGATCAATCCGAGGTGATGAAAGGGAAGGTGTTTGACCCCATAATCTAACATAAACATACTTCTCCACGCTATGGACAGGCCACCGGAACCCCTTCGGGTATCGTCTTGAGTAGATGCCCCGGCAGCTTTCACCGTCGGTGTGTCGCCCTCTGTGAGTGGCGGATTTATTCCAGGCTCAAACACCTGCAACCACGGCTAGGAAAAGTCATGCTATATAGGCTATGGTCTGGTCACACCCCGCCCATGCCGTTCGGAGAGACGGATGGACGGTGTGTGGACCCATAACCCACCGTATTCCTTTGCCATCGCCATTGGACCCGACCACTAATACCACTTTCTTGACATCTGTGGCCGGTCCAGCAGAAAAAGTTAACACCCCACACCAAGATAATAGTCGCTGTTTTTCAGGGGACTTATATATAATTAACGAACACAAGAAATCGCACAAAGATCTGTTCTGTATGGGGATCGAACCTACAATACCTGGCACGCTGAGTCAGTATTTTAACCACTACACCAACTGTGCAGTCAATCTAGGCCCCTTTTTTTAACGTCACCACCCTGCACTAAGGATATTAATCCTTGTATTGCAGTGGACTTTACAAACATATAATTAACGCAGACAAATTACACTCAAACTCAAAATAACTCGGAACACACCGTGAATTGTACAAAGTATTGTCCTGCGTGGGAATCGAACTCACGATACTGGCATGGAAGGTCGATATCTTAACCACAACATCATATATGCAGTCAAATGAAAAAAATAAACAAGTGTCTTTATGTGGTCACTAGGAATACAAGTCACCACCCATCACTTACTTGTGGGTATCTTAAAAGACGACTAAGAGCTGTGATAAGATTTAGGTATTTTTCTGAATAGAAGGTAGACTCCGAATTAGATTCCTCTCTGAATATTAACTCTTTTGACTAGCATGGTTCATTATTCTCCTACTCTTATCCCCATTGCTTGAGGTCGATACAATATGTACTCCTCTTTCATAGTACATATTGTAGAAGTTATTGCCAATAGTTTTATGACCGGCCGCCTGCCAGACG
Source organism: Lymantria monacha (assembly GCA_905163515.2). Lineage (NCBI taxonomy): Eukaryota > Metazoa > Arthropoda > Insecta > Lepidoptera > Erebidae > Lymantria > Lymantria monacha. Next base: position 28,572,416 of record LR991098.1, on the reverse strand, counting down.
CTAAGCCTCCTTAGGAATGCAATTGTTGACTAAATGGCATCAGATGGAATGGCCTAGGTCATTATAAGGCTCTTAGTTGTCTTTTACGACATCCACGAGCAAAGTATGGGTTGGTAGTATTCGTAGCCGCTAGTGCACAGCTAGTTTACTACTACGCTACTTTGACCAGCATGGTGAAATAGGTCAGTTTCCCTTCTATTATGGAGATTAATCGATCTCAACAGAGGGACGTATATGAGCTGAAACAATGAAGAAAAAAACGAAAATTTTAACAATAGTTGAAAGATAAAATTTTGTATTAAGCAAAACCTCTCTTTATCTTCTTTAGAAAAGCGAGAAAGACTTTTTATTTCCACTTTAGAAAATAGAGGTGACGATTTGCCACATTCTGTAATTTAAAGTGACTTGTTACGATAAGTGACTTGTTAAGATACACGTCGCATTAAGCCAGCGTGTTGAGTTTTCTTAAAAAAAATGACAACTAATTGGCTTTCTTATTATACAAACTCAATAAATTATCTTGAAATGAGTTTGAGATTGACAAAATTAGTAAACGTGTATTCTAGAGCCCAAATGTCTCGATCTGTTTTTATTTAAATTATTTATTAAGACTCAACCCCCACCAGGTGGACCGACGACCTGGTGAAGGTTACTGGGAGTCGATGCAGGTGGCACAAGACCGCACTTTGTGATGAAATATGAGGGAGGCCTACGTCCAGCAGTGGGTGACATCAGACAGACATCAGACTCATAAAACTTTTCGTAGTGGATGACTTTAATATACAAATAAAGGACAAAATTCACGATTATAATCTTAAAAACCCTTATGGAATAAAGATTTCTAAATTTTAATGATTTCCAAAAGGGCCTCCCTAATAACTTATTCAGATTTCATAGTATATATATATATATATATATATATATATATATATATATATATATATATATATATATATATATATATATTCATCTTATTCATATTACATATTTTGAGTCTATGCCACTTAAAATGGCAGATAAGGCATTTTCAATGCTGTATCATTGAAGATGTCTTATCTCCATTATGAAAAATAAGTGAAGGGAGAAATAAGAGAGTCCACCAATGAGACCTATAGGTCGATTATGACGTGTCATTGGTGCAACCTATTCCACAATATAAGTGGAATTGACATACTACATCCATGCTGGTCAGACGTGTCGGTATTTGATTTTATTTTGAGTTTTTCTACTCTTGAATATATTTTATATGTTTATGTTATACCTATGCGTATTATATCTCTTAATTGTCTTTTACAATAACTACAGGCAAAATGGCGGATGGTGTATTATATTTTCACCCCATCACGTCTCACCACATGGTAAATTCTTTTCTTATAAGGTCATTTTTATTATTCGTGTTATAACAGCGTTAGAATAAAATTGTCATCACCTTCTTTTTCATACTGGTTATGGTGGCAAACGTTGAGGTTATTGCCAAATCTTTGCAATAGCAGGGCTATAGTCAGAACGCTACCTACCAACCAAAACCTATCAAGGAATTTCAGCTTTCGGCTCTCTCACTCACCGAACGAAACGCAACAGCACAACACTACAACCAGACGTTGATTTTCTGCGAAAGTGTGGTACCACACCGAATGGATCAGCCAACGACTGTAGACAGAAACTGTTGAGTGACAACCACGAACTAAAAAACACAGCAGAGGACGGTCCATCGCTAGCAGTCCATTTTCTTTTCTTGCAAGGTGGACCATGGATGTGGTCGCACCCCGATAAATCGGTCCGGGGCGACAGAAGAGGCGGCGCGCAACATCATGAACCCACCCTGCAAACACCTCTCTTCGCCGTGCGAGCGGGCCACCGGTACCCGATCTTTGTCTTCAGTGGCATCGTTAGCAGTCCATCAAGAGCTGTTAGATTCAAATGGTTCGGGACCGTTCTAAGTGGCGTTCTCGTGGTGAGGCTTATGCCCAACAATGGAAGTCTTTGGAATGATAGCTGGATGAAACAATTAAGCTACTATCTCTATTCAGAACGTCTGTTTTCAATTAGAAACTTTAATGGGCTTTTGAATAGATAGAGTCAATTTTTTCCTTTTTTTTTAAATTGCTTATGGTAACAAACGAGTAAGCAGCACACCTGATGGTAAGTGTTACTGCCGCCCATGGACCTTTGCAATACCAAGGGTATAGCTAGGCTGCTGTCTACCAATACAACCCAAACCCACCCAGTTGGCTTTCCAGCTCTCTCGCTTACCGAACGAAGCGCAATAGCATATTGCCATTACACAGACGTCGATCTTCTGCGAGAGTATGGTAATACCCCGAACGGACCGGCCCATGGTTGTAGACAGAAAACTGTCAACAGCGTAGTCCTACTACCAAAACTCTTACAATAGCCAGAGTAACAGAAATGGTGACATATTGCAATCACGTATAAATGAGAAATTAATCAAGAATCAAATAAGTTATTTTTCTCATACGAAGCTCATTATATATCCTTACAAGTCACGGTCGCCTTGCTGTCTGTCAAAGGTAAGTAGCCATATTTGGATATCACATTACTAAGAAATGTTGCCAGGAATAAAATTATGTTCATATTAGGAGTGCCGCATTTTTAGTTTTATAGTCATTATTATTTATTTTTTAGTCGTTATTAATGCGAGTTGATACCCATCCAGTGATCTAGATAATTTATTAAGAGTGCCTGTCAAAGGTGTGATTCATTATTTTTGAGACCGTTGGGAGAAGATCTAGTGGACTTCGATAGGTTCATGGATGGACGTAACTTCGGACTTTACTAGGCAACAACTACAACTGATCAAATATATATACATATATATATATATATATATATTATCATCTCAGCTCATATATGTCCCACTGTTGGGCTCGAGCCTCCTCCATAATAGGAAGGTAATTATAGATATTAGATGCGTTTTATATCCCTTAGTCATCTCGTACGATCATCCACGGGTAAGATAGGGGGTGGTGAATTGTATTCTTACTCCGTCACCACACGGAAATATATATATATATATATATATATATATTCTCTTACTCTTATCCCAATTACTTAAAGTCGATACAATATGTACTCCTTTTTCATAGTACATATTTTAAAGTTATTGTCAATAGTTTTATGACTGACCACTTACCTGACATTAAAAATAATTGGTAGTCGAACAGTATCAGGTGAAGTTGACCCAGGTCCGATGTATTCAGTCAAGTCATAATCAACGTAGTTATACTATAGTGTAGTATAGTAGGTCAAATGGGTATGTATAGAAATTTATTTCAGGTTTTCGTTCTCTTGCAGTGATGTTATCTATATATATATATATATATATATATATATATATACATAGGGTGGGAGTGGACCGCTTCCAATTATTTTCTCTACGCGAGGTAATTCAACTCTGGTACATATGATCGTAAGTTTTGAATAGATTGCGTCTTTTCTCATCTCAGTAAAGTTACGTATTTTTATAGAATTATCGTTACATGAGACTGTCCTAATACGATGGAGTGTGAAAAAAACTTAAAATTCGTTGTGTAAAAAAAATATTTTCCTCTAATCTCTTAGTCATATTTTATGATCACCTATAAGAAAGGTAGGGATGATGATTCACCATACACAAAGAAGCATTTATTATAATAAATTATTGTTAAAGTTAATAACAGGAAGATATTTTTCTTGTCTCAGAAATATTGTGACACTAATTTTGATGAAAAATATTATACTATATTAATCATGATCAAGGAAATATATTTAAATATATTACCAAAGGCTGATAGGATTTTCATCGTAAACACTGCCCTTGTAATTATTTATATAGTGTTGTACTACAATAATTTTATTGCTTAGAAAGAAAACACATTTATGTTCTACCTTCTCTACACACTAAACTACACAGCGAATATTACTGTATATAGTATTATATAGTATTAATTCTTTGTATATATAGGCCAAGAACCCAGAGCTGCCATTAACAGATATACTATATTTTCTGAAAGACAAAATATTGGGTTTTGCATAGTGTACATAATAGTGCACTTTGGATGCTAGCATACTTGAGAGGTCGATTAGACAACCGATTTAGAAATGATATCTTTAATATTTTAATATAAAAAAATGTTCATGTTTGACTAAATTCTATTTTTTTTATTGCTCTTGGTGGCAAACGAACAAGCAGTACACTTGATGGTAAGCACATTGCCAATGTTCAGGCGTCGATTTTCTGCGAGAGTATGGTACTACCTAGGACGGATCGGCCTGCGTTTATAGACGCAAAATTTTCATCAGTGTGGTCCTCCTACTATTGTGTAGATATCGCTACAACAAAAAGTAACAACCTCGTGACTATACTTACGGCTGAATATTTTCAGTACCTGGGGAGATATTTGGCTCTTTTAATTGTCTAGTTAAACCATTACATATTTGAAATAATCACATAACAAAATTAATCATCAAACTTATATAAGTTTGCCCATATTTAATTACCTTCCACAACAAAGGTAGCTTCAAATCAGTCATCTAAGTTCGCAGGTATACAGATTTATGCATGAGGGCAATGCCCCGGCAGTTAGCTGGGGTGTCGATGGCGGATGGTAGCCAAAAGGGTAACTCACCGGGCTGGCCACGGATGTTAAGGAAGCGATACCAGTGGCCGACCCAATGGCGATGGGGAAGGAATATGGTAGGTTATGGGGCCACGCGCTGCCCTTTTGTCACCCTGAATGGAACGGGCGACGTGTTTCCCGTCCATAGCCTACCCAAAAAAAGGTATACAGAATTTTAATTTACATATTAACTACTAGAAGGCCCTCACCTTATCTTTCAGAAAATAAACCATATCTGAGAGATGTAGGCTCTTAGTCTATTAGGATTTCTAACTATATTACGGAACTCTATAATTCAATTGCCATTTCGGTAAGCTATACTGACAAGCATATGTGCAGAATGCGGCTGGAACTGATTACACGTCGAGTAAACTGGTTTATTATTTATGATTTAATTAACTAATGACATAAACGCATCGTGTCTTATCCATATAAGAAGTATGTTAAACTATTTAATGAAGAAAATATTTAAAATGTGACACATATTATATGTATTAGTATTTTTTTTAAACAGTCCATCACCTTGTATTAAGGAAATAATCCTTGTATTGTAGGGGACTTAACAAACATGAAATTAACGCAAACAAATAACAGTCAGATTCAGAACAACGCTTTGTGGTTTGCACAAAGTATTGTCCTGCGTGGGAAACGAACCCACAGCACGGGCACTGCACTGCCTCGCCCTGGATGGAATAGACAGCGTGTATCCCGACCATACCTACCAAAACAAAAAGCTGGCTATTTGTTTCTTGTAAAACACTTATAATGTTTTAATATTTTTAACACGTTTATAGTTTAAATTACTGAAATTTAGCATTTAATATGCTTAATTATTTATAAAACCCGATTACGAAATGAAAAATGATGTCACAAGCGGGATTCGAACCCGCGCCTATTGGGATTCCGGCTCATATTAAATGCTAAATTTCAGTAATTTAAATAACAAGGTTGTGTCATCGTTTAATATAATTCTAACTGCAAAGTTTGAAGTATTAAGCCTATAACAATGTGTAAACATTATCGGATAGATAGCATACCGTCACATTAAGACGTAAATATGATACGAAGCGAAATTTGAATGTCCTACAATAAGTCACGGTGGTGTAGTGGCAGCACGATTAGGTCGGAATCCCGATAGGTGCGGGTTCGAATCCCGCTTGTGACATCATTTTTCGCTTCGTAATCGGGTTTTATAAACGTTTATAGTTTATTTAAATGGTTTCTCCCTGTCCTTCTCAAAAAGAGTTACCGTCTGTCAATCCATAGACGTCCACTATTGGACATAGACCTCTCCACGAGGATGACATTGAGAACGATCTCGTGCCAATTGCATCCAACGACTTGTAAGTTTCGCGATGTCGTAAGTCTACCTAGTAGGGGGTTACAAGACTTAATTTAAATTTTTATTTTTCTAGCTTCGATGTTATATGATTTTATAAATTTCTTGATCACCTGTGGGTATTATAAAAAAAGAAGGTGCAGTGTTTATATTTTAATTCCATCACCAGTCTTACATATGGAAAATACTTTTGTTATATCAGCCACCGTTCATTAAATGACCTATTTATTTATGCTATTGGTTATATTAAGTTAACTAAATAGGTTAAGTCGTTCCTTATCAACTATTACGCAGTAACACGTTATCGTATGTCGGTTCTAGCATTTAAAGATAAATGGATTGTTTTATACAATACAATAGCATTATTTTTATTTCTAAATTAATACATAGTGTATTTATTTAACAAATTAATTTATAACTAATGGTTAAGAAGATATACAATGCGAAAGTGGAAGGATGTATGTAGGTACCGAGGGAGACCGAGACTAACCTACCTAGACCAGATCGGTCATATACTGAAGGAAGGTTGAGTCAAGAGTCTCCGAAACCGGCGAGCGTGTATGAAGAGAATTATGAATGTTGAGGAAGCGAGTGAAGTGTGCAGAGATAGAGTTCTCTGACACTCTGTTCTCCCTTTTTTTTTTTTTTTTTTTTATTGGTGGGCTATGGGTGCGTCTCGCCCCGCCAAATCGGTCCGGGGTGACGGAGAAGGCGGCGCGTGATCCCATAGACCCACCGTAAAATCCTCTCTCTTCGCCGTGCGAGCGGACCACCGGTACCCGATCTTTGTCTTCGGTGGTCCGCTCGGCGGTTTACCCTCGCGGGTTCCTCTCGTCGACGCCCCGACAGATTTCGCCGTCGGGGCGTCGCCCTCACGCGGTGGCCTCGCGTCGGGTGACCGGACAATTCCCCGGTCCGATCACCCGAGGCCTGGGTTAGGGCGGCATCAGGCGCAGGTATTCGCGCCTGCGCCGCCCCGGCCGCTGGCGGCGGCCCGGGTCGCGGGAGTCCTCCCTGACTCGTTCCGCCGCCTCCTTCTGCGAGATGACAGCCTCGCAGAAGGCGGCGACCGCGTCCCAATTCCTGACGCTGTCGACCATCGCCCTTGCGACAGCCGGCAGCGACAGGTCGGCACCGATAATAGCGACGAGGTCGCGGCGCTGCCCGTCCCAGCCCGAGCATTCCTCGAGCGTATGTTGCGCCGTGTCCTCGTCACTACTGCAATGATGGCAGCCCGGAGTCCACTCCCTGTACACGACCGTGTGCAGGTATTTCCCGAAGCACCCGTGCCCCGTCAACACCTGCACCAGTCGGAAGGCGAGGACCCCGTGCCGCCGCTCCATCCATTTCATCAATACGGGCCGGAAGGCTTCGACGGTCACGATACCGTGTCTAGGCCTCTCCAGCCGCGTAACCCAACGGGCGATGACGTCTCGGCGGGCGTCCTCGCGCCAGGTGGCTATCTCGCTCAACGATGGGGAGCCACCCTCCTCGCGCACTGAGGTAACCCGCCGGTAGAGGTCGGAGAGCATCTCCGCCTCTAGGTCCCACGGGGGTGTCCCGGCCAATAGGCACGCCGCCTCTGTCGACACCGTGCGGTACCCGCGAATGGCTCTGACCGCCATGGCTCGCTGTGGCCTCCACAGAACCGCCCTGAGCTGGGCGTTCAGAGCCCTCGCCCACACGGGTGCGCCGTACATGGCCATCGAGCGGATGACCCCCGCATACAGCCGTCGGCCCTCGAAACTGGGTCCGCCCACATTCGGCATGAGCCGAGAAAGGGCGGACGCCGCGCCGACCAGCCGGGGAGCAATCTGTCGGAAATGCTCCCGGAACCACCATCGCCCGTCGAGCACCAGACCCAAGTACTTCATATGGGCCTGGATGTTGATCTGGATGGAGTTGACGACTAACGAGGCGCCGGTTGGCAGCCTTACGCGTGGCCCATGGAATAATAGGGCCTCCGTCTTATTTAAGGCCACCCTGAGCCCCAGCGCCTCGATTCGCCTGACCATCTCCTCGGTGCCGAGAGTGGCCAGGCTCGCCGCCTCTTCGAGTGTCCTGCCCCGGGCTGTGACGAGCGTGTCGTCAGCATAGCACACCAAGCTCAGCCCGGGGGGGAGACTCCCTCTCAACGCCCAGTCATACCCGATGTCCCACAGAGTCGGCCCCAGAACCGACCCCTGTGGAACACCGCACGACATGGGCAGACACTCTGTTCTCCCTGCCTAACCTGCAAGGGATATGGCGTGATGATATGTATGTATGTATGCATGTACTAATGTTTACGCGAGTATTACACATTTAAAATAAAACAATTTTTACATATTCTACGGCGTTTGTCTACTACGTTCATGGTAGAATTATCCTCCCGTCACCATGAATGTTATAATTTAAATACAATACAAACGCGATAAAATCCGTAAAAATAGTTTTAAATTTATAATTTATTTATCTTTTCCTTCTTCTTCTTACCTCATATTTTGTTTTATTTTTATTTGCGTTTAAACTTACGCTACCATGGTAGGTAAATTAAATGTGGTTTTTTTATTTCAAGTTTTTTTTTTTTTTTCTTTAAAAATGTGTATATTTACTTGTCTATATTCTTCAGTATTCTTTTATCCTGCTGTGTGGTAGCGGCTACGAATACTACCAACTCTTACTTTGCTCGTGGATGTCCTAAAAGACGACTGCCTTATAACAAAGATGGCCAACTCGATCCTATGCCGTTCAGTCAACAATTACATTCCCAAAGAAGGTTGACGTCTAGCAGGCCGGTCATATAACTATTGCCAATAACTTTTACAATATGATGATGATGATATCTATGAAAAAAGAGTATATATTGCATCGACCTCAAGTAATTGGGATAAGAATAGAAAGAAGAATGATGATGATTCTTCAGTATTCTTTTACATTACTCAGAGGAAAAGATAGGGCGACGACTTGTGTTATTGCTCCATTAGAATAAAAAGAACTAAATCACTTAAATTTTATTCATGTCTATAAATACCCGAATACGAAACGAAAAATTATGTCACAAGCGGGGTTCGAACCCGCACCTATTGGGAATCCGGCCCAACCGTGCTGCCACTTACACCATAGTGAACTATTTTAGGACATGCAGATTTCGCTTCATATTATATCTTACGTCTTCATGTCCTTAGAGAGTCCTTTATTCATGTCCTTAGAGATAGATAATCGGTATAAATTTTAGTTCTACAAACTGCTTTAATTCTTCAATAGTTGTTCCTAGCTAATTAATATATCTTTAGTTAGTTGATCTTATGGTGGTAAACGGACATGCCGTATACCTAATGGTGAGTGTTACTGTCACCCATGAACTTTTACAATACCAGGGATATAGGTAGGCCATTGCAATGAAAATCCCAAATTCACCTGGAAAGTTGGGCTCTCCCGTACTAAGCGCAACAGAATTACCATTATTCAGGCGTTGATTTGCTGCGAGGGTGTGGTACTACTTCGGACGGAGACAGAATACTGTGAACAGTGTGGCTCTATCACTGTGATGATATGCTTGTCTTTTGTTTGTTTATGGCTCATCATATTTTCACATCCGCCTGGAATTCCGAAAATCAACACTGTAAGATAACATTATTGGTGTCGTGAGTTCTTAAACAGTCTGGAATTTTTAGACTATTATTAAGAACATTTTAAATACCAAGGACAAAAAAAAATAGTTTAAAAAACTAAAAAACATGCTTTTATATATAAACTAAACTAAAAAGTAGAAAATAACGTTTTTAATCATTCAAGTTAAGGTAGAGTGAGAAATAAAAGAAATTATTTTAGTGTAAAAAAGCGTGGGATGCCTGATGTTAACATTCCATTGATAGAGTCATGTGGGTACGTAGGCACTGTGGGTATGCTGCGAAATATTTTCAGAAAACACCCCACGCTTTTTTACATTAAAATAATTTCTTTTATTTCTCACTCTACCTTAACTTGAATGATTAAAAACGTTATTTTCTACTTTTTAGTTTAGTTTATATATAAAAGCATGTTTTTTTAGTTTTTTAAACTATTATTTATTTTCTATTTTTTAGTACCGCTAAATACAGAAGCACGATTTTATATGTTTTAATCTATTATGATTCCATGACTATTATCAGTAACTGTAATTATTTTCCAAATCATGAAATCTGTACAGCTGTATTAATCGTGAAATCTCGATTTTTAGAATTCATTCAAATAATTTTACATTTTCATCTTGTTACTTGATAATCGAAGCATTGCATCAAATACTATGTAACAGAGAAGCTTTAGATGAAATGATTCGATTATGAAGACTATGACTAAGTGCTACATAAGCTTCTCCAGCAGCAAACAGTCGAGAGCCTAGATAAATGACTGCATGACCAACTGTACAGCCTTGAATCTTGTGGATGCTCGATGCCCAACTCAGAATGTCAATGGCAACATTTGTCTCTCAGCAGTTCCATATTTGCCTATTTTTTATCCAACTTACCTACTACTTAAAAATGTAATAAGTGCAAATATTTATAAATTTAAATTCATATAAATGTTAATGTTTTGAAATTATATAAAAATATAATTTTGACTGTATTTAACAATCAATTAAAATTTGAAGTAGTCACAAATGGTACTAAGATGGCCGAAACCAGTACTTCTTTTAAATTAGACAATAACTTACAATGAACAATTAAGAAACTAAGTTTTACATTATTGCTGCATTAGTAACTACATATGTTTTATAATAACATACCAAGCTTAGATCTTAAATATTATAATAATACAAAAGTAAGTTATATAATACCATTTTATTTTTTAACTTCACAAATAAGCACTAAATCAGTTGAAAACTATGTTATATCATAACATTCCAAGCTTTGATCTTAAATATTGAAATTTATCTTTAAACAATCCTCTTGTAAGTATATCTGCAAATTGTCAATCACTACCAACAAACTGTAATACAATTATCTTTTTATAATACTTTTCTTTAATAAAGTTATATTTAATTTCAATATGTTTACACCTTTTTGTCATGAGCTTTATAATATATAAGTGGCTAAGCTTACTTGTCCTGAGGACTGCACAGATAATTCCTGTCTATTTCTCCTATATTTCTTTGGCAACACACATACACAGATTTGAATTTTCAAATAATTTGTTGGATTGACTGAGAGTATTATCTTCATCTTAGCTTTAGCGTCTCGTTTCATATCTACTCTTTCTGAGAAGTCTTCTATGCAATTCCAGAGTTCCTCATGTTGTATTATTACTAAACGCCAAGTTGCATTATTTATATGGCCCGACAGGTTTTCGATAAATGCAAGAGTATTATTTAATGCCATTTTCAAATAGATATCTCAATTCAAATACTTAAATGCTTTGCAAAGACCTAACAAGAAAACTTTTACACGAACTACGTTTTGTTTTTAATGTTCACTTCAATGTCTTTGATTACTGATTTTACTATTAGATATTAAACTGTCTTTATTTCCGAGCTTTTCTGGGCCCTTAACCTGATGAATTTAACGACGTAGCTCGAGTTTTATTAACTATTTAATATGAATTATGAAACTAACAAGAAAAACATACAGTGGCTTGACAGATGACCCTAATGTCACGAAATAGAGAGACATTGTTTTGCGGTAGCGCCCTCTAGGCGCGTAATTCGAAATTGGCAACTTAAATTCAACAATTTAATCCTGACTATCCCAATAACTGATTAGGATAATGGTGTAATCTTATTAAATTATTGTATTGTCATCGGTCCTCGATAAGTCTACCAAATTTAAATGAAATCTGACCGTTCGAAGTGGGTCAAAATCAAGTCCAAAGGAGTCGGTTACAAACATACAGGTCAAGCTAATAAAAAGCAAGTAAAAATCAAAATTATGTATAATTTTTTTATGACAGTCAAAGTCAAAATTATAAACTTTCTATGTCATCATCATCATCATTACCGCCCATAAATGTCCCACTGTTAGGCTCGGGCCTCCTCCGTAATGGGAGGGTAATTAACCTACTATACCACGCTGGTCAGACGTGTTGGTATAGGGTTTTGTTCCGAGTTTTCCTTCTCTCGCATAGATGTTATATGCGTTTTATATCTCTTAGCCGTCTCGTACGATCACCCACAGGTAAGATACGGGGTGGTGAATAGTATTCTTACTCCATCACCACACGGATATTCTTTCGATACGAACTTTCTATGTAACTCATAGGAAATTTTTAATTTTGACTTTGAGTGTTTAGAAAATTTTACTTTTAACTTTTTATTTATTAAATTGCTAATTATTGCATAAAATCTATCATGGTTGCCGCTTGCAACGCACGAATGCCTTATCAGTTTTCACTTTTAATAATTTATATTAATTAATAATTTATAATAACTTAGCTTGGTTTAGTTAAATATTATATTGCTTATATTTATTTTTTATCTCAGGTCAGGCCGTTTCGCTGTCAAAGGTGATACTTTAAAAAAAATTAACGAGAAAGAGGTTACAATTTAGCCTCTTTTTTTTTAAAATCGTTACGACAGATGTCGATTTCTTTTAATAATTTTAAGCACCATCTAAGTTCATTTTATGACTTTTTAAATTCATACAATGGTTTCCATAATGATAGCTTTAACGCTCAGAAAGTCCCGGCAAATGATTAATTTTTTTTTGCAGTGGTTTAAGGCTGTATTGAAATTACTGAAATTTAGCATTTAATATGCTTGATTATTTTTAAAAACTCGATTACGAGCGTAAAATGATTGTCACAAGTGGGACTCGAATCCACAACTAATGGAAATCCGTACCAACCGTGCTGTCACTTACACCACCGTGAATTATTGTAGTACATTCAATTCTCGCATCGTATATTTACGTCTTCAAGGAGACTTGTACCATCTATTCGACATTATTTACACATTGTACAAACTTAATACTCAAACTTTGCAGTTAGAATTGTATTAAATGATGACAGAACCATGTTATTCAAATTATTGAAATTTAGCATTTAATATGCTTGATTATTTATATAAACCCGATTACGAGCGAAAAATGTGTGTGACCCCACTTGTGACAATAATTTTTCGCTCGTAATTAGAAAGGCTGAATCATGATGATATGCCAAATAATTAAATCCATGAAACCATAGTTTAATGTCTTAAAGGCTATATTTAATTTGCCTGCATTCGACTTACTTATCAATACGTTTGCCCTATACGTATTATCAAAATTATCCCAGTTCTATATCTCAGTTCCATTTTAATAATGGTAGAACCACTGTTGACAGTTCTCTGTCTACAGCGATGGGCCGGTCCGTCCGGGGTAGTAGGTACTACACTCTTGTAGAAAATCGATGCCAGAGCAGTGGCAATATGCTACTATGCTTCATTCGGTGAGCGAGAGAGCCAGAAGCCCAACTTTCTGGGTGGTTTTAGGATTATTAGTAGTCAGTGGCCTAGCTATATTTCTGGTATTGTATGGTTGTTTGTTTCTGTGCTGTCCATGGGCGGTAATACTTACCATAAGGTGCGCTGCTTGCTCGTTAGCCACCAGGCGCAATAAAAACATTACGTCACACTACTGGGCTCGAATATCCCTCAAAATAGAAGAAAATTTGAACAAGTATTTGTTCAATTACACAATGGTATAGACTACGCTGTTCGAATGGGTTGGTATAGAGTTTCATTTGGTTGGTAGTATTCGTAGCAGCTACCACAAAGCATTATATTTTACAATCACTCATAGATAAAAAAATGGGAAAATGAATTGTATTCTTTAAGTGATACGAATTTTTTTTTGAAACTTTTCGACAAACTCTACTAACTGCACAGACGTTATTCGACTACACGGATGGCGTAGGGGCTGAGATGCTTACCTACCACATGAATTGTCGTGGTTTCAAGTTTCACACAGAATAATAATTTATACAACTAAAATTTAAATTACTGAAATTTAGCATTTAATATGCTTAATTATTTATAAAACCCGATTACGAAGTGAAAAATGATGTCACAAGCGGGATTCGAACCCGTGCCTATTGGGATTCCGGTCCAATCGTGCTGCCATTACATTCACATCATTTTTCACTTCGTAATCGGGTTTTATAAATAATTAATCATATTAAATGCTAAATTTCAGTAATTTAAATAACAAGGTTGTGTCATCGTTTAATACAATTCTAACTGTAAAGTTTGAAGTATTAAGCCTATAACAATGTGTAAACATTGTCGGGTAGATAGCATACCGTCACCTTAAGACGTAAATATGATACGAAGTGAAATTTGCATGTCCTACAACTAAATTTTTTTTTTGTTATTGCTTATGGTGGCAAACGAGCAGACAGTACACCTGATGGTAAGTGTCACTGCCGCACATAGACCTTTGCAATACCAAGAGTAAAGCTAGGCCACTGCCTACAAATACAAACCCTAAATCCACCTCAGTTGCGAGTTGCTACCTACTTTCTCGCTTACCGAACGAAAGGCAATAGCACATTGCCATTACTCAGACGTCGATCTTCTGCGAGAGTGTGGTACTACCCCGGACGGACCGGCCCGCGGCTGTAGACAGAAAACTGTTCAAAGCGTGGTCCTACCACTATAAAAAATATATTTTAGAGAGAAAACTATTTTTAAGGATTATATCGCTATTGTATTTGATTTTTAATTAACCGAAGTTTAGTACTACAGTATTCATAGTCACGGGAGGACTAAAGTTTTTCATGTCTCAGTCATCGTTATTACAGAGATTTACATATATTATACCCGCTACATTATTATTTATCAAATAATGACCTCTAATGTTTACGCGAGTATTACACATTTGAAATAAAACTACTTTTACGGATTCTATCGCGTTTGTATTTGATTTTTAATTTCTCAACGTTTCGAACATTTTACAGTGATCATGGTCACGGGAGGACTAAAAGTAGTTTTATTTCTAATTATTAAATGTTGCCCCACATTTTTGATACAACTTCATAGCTTGCACAAAAAGTAATTATTAAATGGTTTTTATGTAACTTATATCCATCTATACTAATATTATAAAGATAAAAATTTGATTGTTTGTTTGTTTGAATTGAATAGGCTCTGAAACTACTTGACCGATTTGTAAAATTCTTTCACTGTTGGGAAGCTACACTATCACCGGTAAACAAAGGCTAACTATATTAAATTTTCAGAAAAGTTAAGGACCCATACTAGAACTCCAATAATGTAACCCAAGGTGTGAAAAAATTACCAAAAATCTTCCTTACATCGCGTGCGCTGCAAAAACTATTGATTATAGAACAAAATAATGTACTACAACTTTGTAGAACATATAATTATCTACAAAAAATATCGCAACATGTGACATATGTCTCACTATTATAGTTATGTCACAATAAGTGTTTTTTCATTTTAAAAAATATATTCAAATGCCACCGCTATAAAAGTTATTTTATTTATACTTTGGTATTAATCTATACATATAATAAATCAGTAGAAATCCCGTGTCTGTACATTTGATAAATTTATTAAAAAATGAATCTAGGCAGTAAGAAAACACTAACAGAAAACAAAAAAACATTTTTTTGGAATTTCTTGTCTGTCTGTATGTCTGTATGTCTGTAATCGCTAATCTCCGAAGTTACTAAACGGATTGTTTCGCAATTTTGATAAAAAGGTTAAGCCCAATTCAGAGCAACATTTAGTCTTTGTTTCATTGAAATTTAATGTCTGTAAAAAAGTTATGGTCATTTAAGTTTCTAAAATCACCACTTGCTTTTTATGTCACTAGAAGGTTCAATTAGAAATAATTATTTAATTTATCTATAGTATAAGGACAGTATTTTTATTACTTAATATATAGTAGTTTCATCTATGCAGCTCATGTACATCCCACTGCTGGGCTCAAACCTCCCTCAAGTTAAAGGGAAGTTGACATAATACATAACATTAGTCAGGTAGTCAAAATAACTATTAAAACAATTTGTGATTTTTTTTTTTTTTTGGTGGGGCGGGTTACGGTCGGCACACTCCTCGCACCACTCCGTGCGGGGTGACAGAGGGGCGTAAGCATGCACACCCGTAACCCACCCGTGACGTCGCCTTCGTCGTTGGGCCAACCACCGGAGCAGAGTGACTTGACGTCAGTGGTTGGCTCGACGGAATACCCCTGAGGAGTACCCTCTCCTCGACCGACGTCCCCCCCTCGGGTAGGATGTCGGTCTTTCCTCACGCGGTCGGCCTCTCGGCGGGTGACGGACTAAATCCCCGATCCAGTCACCCGCAGCCTCGGCTAGGGCGGCATCAGGCGCGCCTGCAATCGCGCCTGCGCCGCCCCAGTCGCCGGCGGCGGCTCGCGTCGTCGAGGAGATACTCCTCGCGCACGCGCTCCGCCGCCTAAAACTATTTGTGATAAAAATAATGTTTTAATTAGTTAATAATATATAATTTAGCTATAAATTAATAAAATGAATGATTTATTTAGTTTGTTAAATGAGCAATAGATGGCGCTATAATTTAGTTTAAAACTTTAAATCATTTTTTCGTTATATTTTCAAAAGCTATTACATTCACTTCTTGAACTTAGTAAAGGTACTTTGGGTGGAAAGCTCTCAGCACACACCTAACAGTCCGAGTAAAGTTGTCATAACCATCTGCGACTAACAACTAAGTCAAACACGAAAAAGACAAGTAGAGTCCACATCGTAGAGCGTACAAAACGTACATTTTTAGTTAAGATGCTACTTTGGGGCGAGTATGCAAAGTGCACCCTTTTTTTTTTGTTTGGTAGGCTATGGTCTGGACACGGCCATTCCTGCCGGGGTAACAGAAGGGCGCATCATGTGGCCCCATAACTCCTCGTGTTCTCTGCCCAAACCACCAGGCTGACCTCTGGTACCGCTTACTTGACATCCGTGGCCGGTCCGGAGGTTCACCCTTCCAGTCTCCGTCTCCGTCTACACCCTGGCAACCAACAGTGTGGTATCGCCCTCACGCGGTCGGTGTCTCTGCGGGTGGTAGATTAATTCCCATGGTCCATCTACCTGCGACCTCAGTCAGGATGGCAACAGGGGCAGGTACCGCGCCTGTGACGTCCGATGCGCCGGCGGCAGAGTGTGTCAGCATGGAGAGACTCCTCTGTGACACGCTCCGCCGCCTTTTTTTGTGGGAAGACTTTCTCGCAAAAGGCGGCGACCGAGTCCGAGTTCCTGACGCTATCGAGCATCGTCTTTGCGATAATCGACAGTGCCAGTTTGGCACCGATGATTGCGATGAGTGCACGACGCTGCTTTTGCCCGGGCCACGCAAACTTTAAGCGTCTGCAGCGCCGTGTCCACTACGCAATCGCAGCAGTGGTTAGACGGTGTGCTCTCCCTCCTTGCGACCCTGAGCAAGTACACGCCGAAGCAACCATGCCCCATCACTACACCACTCACTTTAGCAATAGTGCTGTTACTGCCGCCTGTTGCTGCATATTGTGCGAGGGCCTACTTATTTACATTTTTATACACTGTTGATAGCATAGAGTACGTTTCAAGCAGCTTGCAGAGCACTTGAAGATGATCAGCGCTGAGATGACACCCTTGAGTAGGCCTGTAACAGTCATAGCCCCATTCGTTTGAGTCTTTTGCTTTCAATGATGTTATTGTTTTACAGTCTTTAAAATCCTTTGAAATTATTATAAAATATAAAAGATATCCATCTGAAGATATTCTACGCTACTAAAACGTGACCAAGACCAACCAACCAAGAAGAGAAGACCAACCCAAGAAATTATTTTTTATTAATTCTTTCGTAATGAAAGCCATTTATTATATATTTATCCGTGCGGTTGCGCAGTTAGAATACAATTCACCAACCGCTTTCTTACCCGTGGGTCGGTCACCCACGAGACGACTAAAGGACATCATACATCTATGGAAGAAAAGGAAAACTTGAAACAAAACCCAATACCAACACGTCTGACCAGCATGATATAGTAGGCCAATTTCCCTCCCATTACGGACGAGGCTTGAGCCCAATAGTGGGACGTATATAAGCTGAGATGATAGAGGTCTATGTCCCCAGGAAGTCCTAAAAAGACTTATCTGAGCAGAGCAATCTTACGAAAATGAGGAGACAGCGTAAAATAACTTTGGAAGTAACTACGTAAGAAACTGCAGTTACATTACTTCTTGGTGGTAAAAGAGCTTTATTTAAAAACCCGATAGATTTATAAAGCAATGAAACACCGAGATGTACAATAACACGAAACGGCGACACATTCAAAGTGTTTTTTGTTTTATTGTGTACGGTGGTAAACGAGCAAGCAGCATGCATTTATTTTTTTGGCAGGCCATGGTCTGGACATACGCCTTGCATTCCGTCCGCGTGGCCCCATAACCCACCGTTTTCCCTTCCCATCACCATTGTTGCTTTCGAGTACCATCCCCGATGACGCCCCGGGCCATCGGGCTTCACCCTCACGTGGTCAGCCTCTCCGCGGGTGACGGACTATTCCCCGTTCCAGTTACCCGCGGCTTCGGCTAAGGCAAGTAGACACAGGTAATCGCGCCTGCACCGCACGGCCGCCTCTTACAAATGAAGTGGAAATAACACATTGCCACTGTTCAGACGTTGCTTTTCTGTAAGAGTGGGGTACTAGGTCCGACTGGGGGTCGGACCGGCCAGTGGCTGTAGAAAGAATACTGTCAACTGTGGCTTTACCACCATTAGTGTTTTTATAAAGGATTGCTATCTAACCGTTTGCGTTGATTGGACAATGATAAATAAAAAAAATCGTAGAGGCCGTAGATCAAGCACTATGAGATCGCAATGAAAAGTCAATAGTGCTTTTCTTTGGAGATTTTCGGCAAATCCTTCCTGTTAAAACTCGAGGAAATAGAACTGATGAGACCAATGCTTCACTGAAGTATTCTTATCTGTGGCCCCAAGTAGGAAAGCTGACCCTAATCATCAACATGCAAGCAAAGCCAAGGTCCAACATTTACATTAGTGTTGCCTAAATGCAAGACCAAGACTTGCTGCAAAACTTTCGCAGTGCTCCCTTAGACATGATTTTACGATTTTCTTAGCAAAGAAAGGATTGTCAACATTTCGTATTCTTACGAGTAATAACAGTACACGAAAGAATAATAGCCCCACTTCCGTTTAGTGGTATGTACCTAATTATTGATAGTTGTACAGTTACTGCCACTAGATGAATAGAATTTCATTAATTTAGTTGAATTTTTAATGTCTATGGGGATTTTTTATTTCTATCAAAACAAGTGACTTTGTGTCATTCTAAAAGCAAAAGTTGCAAGATTTGCGAGCCTCGCAAGAGTCTTGCATTTGGGCAACACTAATTCACATGCTTAAGAATTTGCCGATCTTTTAAAGAAAATTGGAGAAAGCATCGTCCTTGATGAAAATGGTCAAGTGGCTGCCGGAAATACTAGGTCGAGTTTGAATTTTTAAGTTTCAAATAGGGGTTCGTAGTAAAACTGAATGTCACGCGGACGAAGTCGCGGGCATGAGCTAGTCCTTAATAAAATAAATGACTTCATATTTTGTTTAATACCCATGCGAAGCCGGGGCGAGCTGCTAGTTAATTATATGTTTGCAAAGCACCTCAATAAACTAAAATAATATCGCACAGACTAAGTCGTGGATAACACCTAATCAATATTATAATAATAAATTACAATTAATTAACTCAATGTGACGGTGTGTAGCATAAACATAGATTATATATTATTGCTAACATACTTCTTGTTTTAATTATAACCTTATCGCTTTGTTAAATAACGTCAATAGTTCGGCAGGGTTCATGATAACGACCGATGTCCTCCCGAGGGGGGGGGGGGACTTGGTTAAGGAGAGGGTACCCTCAGGGGGGTATTGAGTCGGACCGGCCACTGACGTCAATTTCACGCTGCTCCAGTAGCCGGTCCAACGATGAAGGCACGGGTGGGATACGGGTGTGCGTGCTTACGCCCCGGACGGAGTGGTGCGAGAAGTGCGGCGAGCGTAGCCCACTTAAAAAAAATACTTCATGATAACGTTGAGCTGACCACGGACGTCAAGGAATCGGTACCAGTCCAGTCCAGCCCAATGGCAATGGGGAGGGCATATAGTGAGTTATAGAGCTAAAGGCTGTCGTTTCGACGAAACGTAGGGCGCGTAGCCAGTACATATGTACTAAAAAAACCTACCAAAGGCTACTCGCCGCCCTTTCGATGGAACGGACAGTGTGTGTCTAGACCATAACCTACTAAAATAAAAACTTGATAACGCTACCGAAGACTAGGAGAAATACTAGAGGTCAGCCTAAATGGCTTTGTGGAGGTAATAAGGCCTAATGTCAAGGATGACTGGAGTCGTTAGAGCCACGGAAAGACTTTGAGTCATTCTGTGTTGTCTATCGGATAATTCAAGAAGAATGTTATAAGGAATTGTTTGACTTGGTACCAACGTCATTGTTTTGTCACCGTACCAATCGACATTGTTCGGTTCATCTATTTCATCTAGTCATATTTTGGTCATCGATAGTATATTTTCTGCGATTATTTCCTTCACGTACGGGCAGGATCTAAAAAAGAAAGTATAAAAATAAAGATACCGCATATAAAAAAATATCAGAACAAGAAACATATAATATAACAAGTAAGTTTTCGTGTGGTGATGGAGTAAGAATACAATTCACCACCCCCTATTTTACCCGTGGGTGAACGAGACGACTAAGGGATATAAAACGCATATAATATCTATGTAAGAGAAGGAAAACTCGAAACAAAACCCTATACCAACATGTCTGACCAGCGTGGTATAGTAGGTCGATTGCACTCCCATTATGGAGGAGGCTCAAGCCAAACAGTGGGACGTGTATGAGCTGAGGTGATGATGATGATGAATAATAAGTAAATTTAGATTTTTGTGATGGTGTAGATATACTAATCTTATCACATATGGACTAATGTCACTACGGCGCTAAGTGAAGCTTCTGACATTATTAGTACTTTTGATGGGCATTTGAAAACGTCATGTGGTGCATATATATCTACATACATATCATCACGCCATATCCCTTGCAGGGTAGGCAGAGAGGACAGAGTGCCAGAGAACTCTATCCTTGTATACTTCACTCGCTTCCTCAACATTCATAATTCTCTTCATGTACACGCTCGCCGGTTTCGGAGACTCTTGACTCCACCTTCTTTCAGCACGTGACCAATCTGGTCTAGATAGGTGAGTCACGGTCTCCTCCGGTACCTACATCCTTTTCGCATTGTATATCTTCTTCACCAGACGTTCGTTCGGGATTCTTTCCACATGTCCGAACCATCGGAGCATTCCCTTTCGCATCTTTACACCAATACTCTCTTTCATACCTACTCGCTCTCTTACGTCGTCGTTGCAAATGCGGTCGGTCAGCCTAACTCCACAGATTTTCCGTAGAGATTGGTGCTCTTGTATTATTATCGATATCTTAGTGTTTTAACGTGTTATATTGGATAATTTTGATGGCATTTTATGTAATGTGATGTGACAGAAGTACTGGGATGTAGTGAATATCATATAAAAGTATTGTACAACGTTTTCGTTTTCCATCAAAATTCCCACAAGATACCATTAACAGTGTGGCCATTGCACTGTTGATGGCGACAATTTGACTTAGACAATGGCTAACCTGAAAGACTAAAAATGTGAAGATATAACTCAACACTGGCACCAATAGTTCGTATAAGTAGCTGATTGCCAATACATAAGAAGAAGAAGAAGAAGACATTGTTAGTTATTTTCGATGCGAATTTCAATAACTTTACATCAGTTGAATGCATTATAATCTATAAATATTTTTAAGTTAAAAACACAGATGTTCATATTACGTATATAGTGCAAGTAATCAACGACATATGTTTATCAATATGATTGATTGATTCGTTGTAATTATTGTTTTTAATTAATTTGTTTAAAGCTCAACTTTGAACTGGCAGATGTTTCTGACGTAATACTGTTTGAATAAGCAAAATATGGTCCACCACGTGTGGCGACGGGATTAAGAAAACGATATGTATATTTCCATCATTATCATATTGAAGAGGGATTAATCCTTACTAATATTATAAATGCGAAAGTAACTCTGTCTGTTTGTTTCGCTTGCATGGCAAAACTACTGAACTGATTTAAGTGAAATTTGGTACACAGATAGTCTAAAGCCCGACAAAGGACATAGGCTACTTTTTAATCCAAAAAAAAGGTTGTAAAGGGGGATGAAAAGTTGTAAGGAAGTATCGTCATTTTTAAAGTCAGAAGCTTGAAACTTATTTTTAGGCTATTAATTAGATATAATACATGGCTGTGTGGTAGTAGCTAAGAATAATACCAACCCTTACTTTGCTCGTGGATGTAGTAAAAGACGACAAAGAGCCTTATAACGATCTGGGCCAACTTCATCTGATGCCGTTTGGTCAACAATTACATTCTCAAAGAGGGTAGACGTCTGGCAGGCGGCCGGTATTAAAACTATTGCCAATAACTTTTACAATATGTACTATGAAAAAAGTGTACATATTGTATCGACCCCAAGTAATTGGGATAAGAGTAGGAGAATGATGATTATAATACATTATATTACAATACGTTACATTACATTATATACATTACACAATATAATCGTCACAATTAGCATTCGGGTTGATAACAGTTTATGATAAAAGGTTTTTCTTTTTTTTATCATCATCGTCTCAGCTCATATATGTCCCACTATTGGACTCGATTCACCTATATAATGGAAGGGATATTGACCTGCTATACCACGCTGGTCAGACGTGTTGGTATAGGCCCTATAGGGTTTTGTTTCGAGTTTCTCTTCACTCGCATAGATGTTATATGCGTTTTGAATCCTTTAGTCATCTCTTACGATCACCCACAGGTAAGATTGAACGGCTAAGGGATATAAAACTCATATAACATCTATGCGTGAGAAGGAAAACTCGAAACAAATCCCTATACCAATACATCTGACCAGCGCAGTATAGTAGATTAATTTCCCTCCCATTACGGAGGAGGCCCGAGCCTAACAGTGGGACATATGTGGGCTGAGATCATGATGACGATGAATCCAAATAGCAAACGAGAGAGCCGGAAGCCCAACTGGGTGGGTTTGGGGACTATAATAGTGGGCAGCGGCCTAGCTATAGCCTTGGTTATAGCAAAGGTCCATGGACGGCAGTGACATTTACCATCAGGTGTGCTGCTTGCTGGTTTGCCACCATAAGCAATTAAAAAAAAAAAAAAAATAATTGTAATCAAATCGAAATCTTAGAAGATTAGGCAAGAAACTAAATGGGTCTGTCTATTTCTTTTTACTAACTACAATATACTTAATAAGTATCAGATCCAATGTGATGCCCTTCGAACAACGATGTAATATAATTTTTAGATTTAATGCAAAAACACACAAAGCGCACCCAATCACGAGCTAACTACTAGAGTAGCCATCTTAAATTATAGTGACCTTTTATGATCACTCACGGCAAAAGAAGAGGTTGGAGGAGATGGTGACCATTATATTTGTACATACAGATCATAATATAGTCAAATAGCGAATAATACTCAGTTAATGATGATGAACTTTATAATTTTAACTATTAACTAAATATGATCAATTAACAAAAGTTTAACATTAATGCTATGCTTTAATGGTACCAACGCCTTCGTTATAGTCAATAAAAAAGCTTTTCAAATAACACTTATGAAGTCACGATAATTTCGACGTGTTCGCCCATAACCCTATACGCCCCTTTCAAATTCCACACATCCGAATTTACGGTACGTCGTGAACAATAAATTTATAACTTGCCTCTTAACACTACATCAAAATGCGAAGTTTTTATTCGCCTGTTGAAACCTTAACTGCCTAAGATTATGGCCTATTATGATGTATTTGAAAACATTTTAACATTTTGAACGCACTCCAACTTGCATTATATGTGTTTATGCCGGTTTTTGAACGCCAATTTAATTGTAATATATGTATGTATTTATGTTAGTTTTTTAACGTAAATGTTATATTAGTATCTATATATATATGTCGGTTTTTGAACGAAAATTTAATACATAATCATCATCATCATCATATCATCACGCCATATCCCTTGCAGGGTAGGCAGAGAGAACAGAGTGCCAGAGAACTCTATCTCTGCATACTTCACTCGCTTCCTCAACATTCATAATTCTCTTCATACACGCTCGCTGGTTTCGGAATAATACAATATAATATGTGTTTAAGCTGATTTTTGAACGCAAATTCAATTGCAATACATGTATCTATGTATTTATGTTAGTTTTTTAACGTAAATGTTATATTAGTATTTATGTCGTTTTTTTGAACGAAAATTTAATACCTACTTAATAATACAATATATGTGTTTAAGCTGATTTTTGAACGCAAATTTAATTGCAATACATGTATGTATGTATTTATGTTAGTTTTTTAACGTAAATGTTATATTAGTATTTATGTCGGTTTTTGAACGAAAATTTAATACACAGTAATATAATATATGTGTTTATGCTGGTTTCTGGATGAAAATTTAATTGTAAAATATTTATTTACGTTATAGCTGTGTGGTAGCGGCTACGAATACAACCAACCCTTACTTTGCTTGTGGATGTCGTAAAAGACGATCAAAAGCTTTATATCGACCTGGGCCATCTGATGTCGTTTGGTTAACAATCACATTCCCAAGTAGGGTTGACGTCTGGCAGGCGGCTGGTCATAAAACTATTGCCAATAACTTTTACAATATGTACTATGAAAAAAGAGTACATATTGTATCGACCCCAAGTAATTGGGATAAGAGTTGAATGATGATTTGTTTATGTAAGTTTTTTAACGCAAATATTATATTAGCATTTACGTCGGTTTTTCAACGAAAAATTATTATACAGTATTATAATATATGTATTTATGCTGGTTATTTTGATTTTAAACGAAAATTTAATTATAATATATGTGTTTATATTAGTTTATTAAAGCATATGTTATATTAGTATCTATGTAAATATGTTAATTTTAGTTTTCGAACGAAAATTTAATACACAAGACAATATATGTTGCTATTTTAACGTAAATATTATTGCAATATATGTGTTTTCCGTGTAGTGACGGAGTAAAAACACAATTCACCACCCCCTATCTTACACGTGATCGTACGAGACGACTAAGAAATATAAAACGCATATAACATCTATGCAAGAGAAGGAAAACTCGAAACAAAATCCTGTGCCAACACGTCTGACCAGCGCGGTATAGGAGGTTAACTTCTCTCCCATTACGGAGGAGGTCCGAGCCCAACAGTGGGAAATATATAGGTTGAGATGATGATATCAATTTTTGAACGCAATCTTAATGTATATATGCTATTTTTAAATTGTAATGTATAATGGTTTTTAAACGAAAATGTTACTTTTTTTCAGGATGCGTGTGCGAGATGACATCTTAAGTACTATATTTTTTTAATGTCAAAACCAGTTAAGGTAGTTATGTTGTGTATCTTGTTATCAAAAAGTTATACGCCGTTAGTGGTTTTTAACGTCAGGTCGGTACGTGTGATGATTACGAATGAGCATTGTACTTCGTCGTGAATGAAAACGTTTCTAAACACTATTATATTATATTCACTACACTTTAGCAGTACCTCCGAACCACATTACATTAAATACCATCAAAGTTATTTAATATAACACGTTAAAACACTAAGATTAGTAAATATAATACAAGACCTACACATGAAACATTTCAAAAGCCTTAAATATCTGAAAATAAAACTACTTTTACAGATTCAATCGCGTTTGTATTTGACAAATATAAAAATATGTTTCTTTTAAACGTATAGAATTATTTTCTTTTTGATGTGTGGTAGCGGCTACGAATACTACCAACCCTTACTTTGCTCGTGGATATCGTAAAAGACGACTAAAAGCCTTATAACGACCAGGGCCAACAATACCTGATACCATTTGGTCAGCAATTGCATTCCCAAGGAGAATTGATGTCAGGCAGGTGGCCGGCCATAAAACTGTTGCCAATATATAGTATCTCTATCACCTTTACAATATTTAGGAAGAGGGGTACATATTGTATCGACCCCGAGTAATTGGGACAAGACCAGGAGAATGAATGATAGAATTATTTTCTTATTGCCAGTAGGCAATGAATTTTTAATTAAAATGTGGGTCAAACTTTAATAACTGATATTGTAGCTGGTAGATATACATTTCTGTAATAGCGATGGCTTTTTGGATGTAAAACACTTTAGTCCTCCCGTAATGGTTACGGGAGCAGTAAGTACTCACTATTAAGTAATCACTGTAAAGTGTTCGATACATCGGGCAATTAAAAATTAAATAAAAACGCTATAGAATCCGTAAAAGTAGTTTTATTTTAAATGTGTAATACTCGTGTAAATGTCAGAAACCATTGCCTTAAATATCTTTAGCATAAAAAAAAAACACTGTTTTAATCATAAATAAGGAAGGATGTATGTACCGGGGGTTACCGAGACTAACCTACCTAGATCAGATTGGTCACGTAAAGAAAGGAAGGTGGAGTCAAGAGTCTCCGAAATCAGCGAGCGTGTATGAAGAGATTATGAATGTTGAGGAAGCGAGTAAAGTATGCAAGGATAGAGTTCTTTGGCACTCTGTTCTCTCTGCCTACCCTGCAAGGGATATGGCGTGATGATATATATGTATGTATGTTAATCATAAATAGAGATAATAATTGAATTTTTGGTATACATATAGGAACATAGGAAGTCCTCCCCAAATCCATTAACTTAGATGGATAGATTGCATTCAACCCCCTTATATGTTTATAGTGCCCACATTAATATTTTCTTCATAACTCATAATCGTTGAGTTTAAGATATAAAACGTTGAACTTATATTCTTTAGCCACAATATTCATTGCTTGCAGTTTCTCCATTCACCCCTAGAGCACTGCTAAGCGTTTCACCATATTTTAATGGCTGAATAGTTGGGTCATAAACTCGTATGATTTATTTTATGATCCTTCTAAACGTATAGCAATGGTTTTAGTGAGTTTGAACTTTATATCTTTACAAGCTGTGACCGCGGTTTCAATTGAATTTTACGGCTATATGACCTATTAATAGGTATAAAAAATAAATTAGTCAGATTAGTTTGCTGTATAAATTATATTTTGGAGTCAACATGGCGGTAAATAGTGATTGCTGCTCAGGAATTTCAGTAATGCCAGAAGAACAACTAAGCTATGGCTACCTAAGAATGGATGGCCACTTCTAACTTGACTACGACATCGCCCTAAGAGGACTAGGAGAATTTATTGCTCTCCTGGGAAATGTATAACATACTAGGATGCCCAATCGATGGCCACCGAAGTCAACGATCGGGTATCGGTGGCCCGCTCGCTGGTGAAGAGAGGTGTTCTTTCATGGGTGGGTCTACGGGGTTGCGCGCCGCCTCTTCCGTAGCCCCGGACCGATTTGGCGGGGCGCGACCACATCCACAGTCCACCGCAAGAAAAAAAAAGGATGGCCAACCGACAATTGATATCATGGCAATTTTGGAGATAATTCCTGTAATAAATAACCTCGCCATGTCATATGGGGAAAGCCTACGTTTAGCAGTTGTCAATGGAAGACTGAATAAGAAAGAAATAAATCACGACTTTTAAAGCCAAAGTGCTATGTGGTAGCGGCTACGAATACTACCAACACTTACTTTGCTCGTGAATGTCATAAAAGACAATATTTTAAAGAGCCAAAAGCTTTAGAGGATGAAAGTGTACTACTATAGATAGTAAAGTAGTAATAAAGTCATAAATTATTATAAAAGGATTTGATTCTATTTTGGCAGGCTATAGTCTGGATCATGGTGTCACTACCGTCGAGGCCCTCCGGCCCGTACTGATGCAATGGATGGAGCGGCGGCACGGGGTCCTCACCTTCCGACTGGTGCAGGTGTTAACGGGGCACGGGTGTTTCGGGAAATACCTGCACACGGTCGTGTACAGGGAATGGACTCCGGGCTGCCATCATTGCAGTAGTGACGAGGACACGGCGCAACATACGCTCGAGGAATGCTCGGGCTGGGACGGGCAGCGCCGCGACCTCGTCGCTATTATCGGTGCCGACCTGACGCTGCCAGCTGTCGCGAGGGCGATGGTCGACAGCGTCAGGAACTGGGACGCGGTCGCCGCCTTCTACGAGGCTGTCATCTCGCAGAAGGAGGCGGCGGAACGGGCCCGGGAGGATTCCCGTGACCCGGGCCGCCGCCCGCGGCCGGGGCGGCGCAGGCGCGAATACCTGCGCCTGATGCCGCCCTAACCGAGGCTTCGGGTGATCGGACCGGGGAATTGTCCGGTCACCCGACGCGAGGCCACCGCGTGAGGACGACGCCTCGACGGCGAAATCTGTCGGGGCGTCGACAGGAGAGGTACCCGAGAGGGCATACCGCCGAGCGGGCCACCGAAGACAAAGATCGGGTACCGGTGGCCCGCTCGCACGGCGAAGAAGAGGTGCTTGCAGGGTGGGTCAATGGGGTTGCGCGCCGCCTCTTCCGTCACCCCGGACCGATTTGGCGGGGTGCGACGTCCATGGCCCACCACAAAAAAAAAAAAAAAAACATAAAAAAAAAAAAAAAAAAGGCTATAGTCTGGATCACCGAAGACAAAGATCGGGTACCGGTGGTCCGCTCGCACGGCGAAGAGAGGTGTTTGCAGGGTGGGTCCATGGGGTTGCGCGCCGCCTCTTCCGTCGCCCCGGGCCGATTTGCCGGGGCACGACCACATCCATGGTCCCACCTTGCGAAAAAAAAAAAAAAAAAAGGCTATAGTCTGGACACATGGCGTCTATTTAATCCGGAAGGGACCCATAACCCACCGTGTTCCCTCCCCATCGCCACTGGGGCGGCCACTGGTACCGAATCCTTAACATCCGTGGCCAGCTCGGCAGTTCGCCTTTCCGGAAGCGTTTCCCTGTGTAGCGATAGATTGAGCATAGAGTTCGTGATTGTTCTGACTCACGCGTAGGGGTTGCAAACTAATCAGTCACTAGGAGATTGGCTCTGGGTAATATATAACACCTTTTTACACCAACCACTTCGCCAAGCGTTGTAATCTTTATTGAAAAAAAAAACAGATAGAATTGACTCTTCTACGTAGGTGTTTCTGCCTCTTGAATTAGGTACTACCTATGTCTCAAGAGACAGTTCCTTCCCGCATGCGTAATAATGGCAATAAGTCCACGAAAAGATCAAGATATTTGTCATTCTATGAGAGAGTCCTATATTTAACAACGGACAACGAAAGGCTGAATGACAATGATGCCATAAGACCTACTAAAAAATCATTAGTTATTCAGAAATAGCATTATAATACCTATTATTTGAAATTGAGACGAAAAGTTAACAAAGTGAAACTAAAAGACGACCCAATTAAAAGGGCATTAAAACCTCGAATAATTTAATTGAATTTTCAAATGTTAATAATTAGCGTTGGAACGGTAAGGGACCGACCGGAATCCCTATAGTTAATCTTGGCAAAACACTCGTTGGTAACTAACCGCAGCTATATAAGTTAACAATTAAATCTTCTTTGCCTCGGGGACTGACATTTTTTGTATACAGAATGTTTCTTATTTTACTTTTCTTTTTTATTGCTTATATTTGCAAATAAGCAAGTAGAACATCTGGCAATAAGTATTACTACCACATAGAACTTTGCAATACCAGGACCTTAGCTAGGCCAGTGATTCACTCACAATGAAAAACAAAACTCCCCTGGAGGTTGTGCTGTCGTTAGAGAGAGAGAGAGTCACCAAAAGACGCACAACAGCACATTGCCAATACTCAGATGATGATTTTCTGCGAGAAAGTGATACGATCCCGGACGGACCAACCTACGGTTATTGACAGAAAACTGTCAATACTGTGGCCATATCACTATTAAATTACTATTTATATAATTATTATTTAAAAATGAGGCTATAATATTACAGCACACGTTCTTGTGCACAGATATTTATTTTCTCTTAAAATCAAAGTAGATCAGTCTATCAGGTCTCAGCTACTTTAGACTATCTAAGCAGCTATATAATTTATCTTTATTACGTCAAATATTGAAAAAAAAATATATTTTTTTTAAGTGAATATTATTAGGGCAAGTTGAGCACTTTTAGGATGGGGAAACACGATGCACTTGCGTGACTATCACGCTCGTAAATGCGCAACTATTGACGTCATCTATAGTGACGAATCGATAATTTCAACGGTGCATCACTAAGACGCTATAACTGAATGGTCTAAGTTATCATCTATTTAGAATTGAGACAATTTTTTTTATATTTTTATACGAATTTGACATTTTGAGGCTCTCAGGGAAGAGAATATTTGTTTTTCCTTGAGTTTCAAAATATTGTGTCCCTTAAAACTTTAGTTTTTATTGCAGTTGTTTGTGTGGCTACTTGTATTTTATCTAGGCATATACATATCTATATGAGCTATATAATAAAGAGTAAGAAGTAATTGAACTATTATACTAATAGTCCAAGTAGTGACTTCTCAGTCTATATTTTATAAGTTTGATTTTTAACCGAATCAATTCTTTATACGATCCACACATGTTTGTCTTCAGTTTTGTTGTTATTTGTATTAATTGCAGATTTTCATATTCCCCCGCCAATAAAGACTTATCTTTTAAGCAAAGTATTTTATAAATTTAAAAAGATACATAAAAGAGAACACTCTGTATACATTTTGAACATTTCCGTAACATAGAATTAATATTCCTGAATGTATTAACGAATTCAATGTTTGTTATTTCATTGTGAAATATAATGCTTTCTTATGTTTACGCGAGTATTACACATATGAAATAAAACTATTTTTACGAATTCTATCGCTAAAAAAAATACAAACTATTTAATGTTTAATTACGTAATATTTTAAACACTATTGTTTAACGTCCAACAATTCATCATTACTACAGAAGTTATTATCTACCCACTAATGAATGGAAAAATAAAGAGAAAGGGATTTTTTTAGCCACAGAAGTTAGAAAACATAATTGCCCAAATGAATGATACAAATTAAAAATAAATACAACAATAAATAATTATAAAAATAAATAGAAACAAGTTTAAAGAGTAAAGAAGAAAATACAAAAATATTAAATAGATAAAAATAAATGAATTAATACGTAATATGAAAAATTCGTGTGCTTCGCGACTATCTTAAGGGGGCAGACCTAGTTAAAATTTTCAAAAAATCGTTTTTTTTTTTTCATTTTCAAAAAGTATAATTTGTTACGAGTATTTTCCGCCCAGGTACATGTAAATCGGATCATTAGTCGCGGAAATACCCAACTTCGTAGGATGCCCTGTCTGAGCTATATAAAGTAAGCAGGTAGCGGTAGCTGTTCGCTCGGCTCCAGAAGGGTGCTGAAGGTCTCTATTGTATTTTATATACATATATATGTATATAGTGACCATCAAATGCCATTCACAAAGAGCAGGAATGCGAAATATATGGCCCAGGAATAGACGACTCGATGTAAGTTACAACAAAAAAAAATATCTACATGCAAAACGTACTCAAAACTTTAAACACGTTTTTCTCGAAACCATGTTTTCGAAGTCGGTGATCACTGTAACTCGAGAACGGCTTTACCGATCGGGTTAAAATTTATATCACTTCTTTTATACATAGTTGTCCTCCGGATGAACGAAGGATTTTTTTTTTTGGATAATTATTTTTCTGTTTATAGTAAAAAAATGTAAGTGAAATTTTGGTCAAAATAACACTTTTGGCTTTTAACGTCCGCCATTTTGTGAAAAATGGAAATTTTTGAAAACCCTTCGTTCATACGAAGCATTATATCATTAACTAAAAAATACCCCCTTTTTTTTGTTTCAAATAATCCGTTGCAGCGTGCGATTGATCACGGCAAATCGTGTTTTTTTTTGCAGTGTCCTCGGCCATTGATGCTCATTACATTATTTTGAAAGATATCGCTTTGAAAAAATTAGGAAATATACATTAAATATGCTTCTTTTTCTCTCTCTTTTAAACAGAAGAACTTTTGTTGCAAATTATTTCATCGTTTGAACAAAAAAAAATCTGAAAAAAGGCCTTTTTTTGACGTTTCAACTAGGTCTGTCCCCTTAATAAGATTACGCTCAGCGTTTGGCAGATAGATCGCCAGCCCTGGCTTTCAGCTTAACCCTGTTATGGACCCATTGATGTCATCATCATCATCTTCTCACTCTTATCCCAATCACTTGGGGTCGATACAATATGTACTCTTCTTTCATAGTATATATTGTAAAAGTTATTGGCAATAGTTTTATGACCGGCCGCCTGCCAGACGTCAACCCTCCTCGGGAATGTAATTGTTAACCAAAAGATGGTGTTGGCCCAGGTCGTTATAAGGCTCTTTGTCGTCTTTTATGACTACCACGAGCAAAGTAAGGGTTGGTAGTATTCGTAGCTGCTACCACACAGAAACTGATGTGAAGAATATTAATTATTAAATTTTGACTCACATTTTTGGTACTCAAACCAACTGAAATAAGAGCAGGATGATAATGGCATAATTTCTTCGTGATCAGACCGCATCACGTGATCAGAGGGCTGGCCTATATTTTGCACAAAAGGTTAGCATTGCCATTCAACGTGGCAATGCTGCTAGCCTTCTGGGCACATTACCAGTGGACAGTGATGCGGAGGAATTTTTCGATGCCTGATTGCTCCTTTTGTTTCTCATAATTTCTTTCAAATAGATTATTTTTAAGAAAGAAATTCTTAAATGCATTAAGAATATTGGGAAATGAATCCATCCATCCATCAGCCCGTAAACGTCAACTGTTGGACATAGGCGTCCCCTCGAGAATGCCATTCAAAACGGTCTCGTGCATCCCACGGTTGCCTGCGACCTTGATAATGTTGTCAGTTCACCTAGGGGGGATCGTCCTACGCCGCGACGTCCAATTCGTGGTCGCCACTCGAGTACCTTTTTCGCCAACGGTTGTCGGTTCGTCGAGCAATGTGGCCTGCCCATTTCCACTTCAACGTGCTAAATAAATACTGTATCTATACTATTCATGGCAGGCTATGATCGGGACAGACGATCTATTCGGGGTAACGGAAGGGTGGTATGCGAAACCATCACTCCCCTCAACCACCATGGAGATAAGGGAGAAACCCACTGTATTCACACAATATGAAAGGTCATTACATAAAGCAGTACCCTCATTTTATAATTCCAATTAAATCAGTGCATACTTCCCGTATTGCTTGGTAATCTATAATTTAAACACCCAAGTATTAATAAAAATAACTGAGGCATAGAATTCTAGGTTTCTGCCAGTTGGATAACCAAACTCATGTCCATATTTTATTGTTTGATATAAAATTTATGTGCGTAAATGCTTAAGAAATAATTACACGATTGCTTAATGGTTTAGGGTGTTACCACAGCCGGCTGAAGTTACGTGGCAAATTATGAGCTACATAAATCTATTACAAAGAAATTTCTATATCATTTTAGCTTACAAATTTAGATGGATCGTCGAAGACAAAGATTACTATTTACTAATATGTTAGTAATAGGTCATCATGCTGGTGCAGGTATTGACGGGGCACGGGTGTTTCGGGTTGTACCTGCACAGGGTCGTGTATAGGGAGTGGACTCCGGCCTGCCACCACTGCAGGAGTGACGAGGACACGGCGCAACACACGCTGGAGGTGTGTCCGGGATGGGAGCGGCAGCGCCGTGACCTCGTCGCTGTCATCGGTGCCGACCTGACGCTGCCGGCCGTCGCGAGGGCGATGGTCGACAGCATCAGGAACTGGGACGCGGTCGCCGCCTTCTGCGAGGCTGTCATCTCGCAGAAGGAAGCGGCGGAACGGGCAAGGGAGGATTCCCGCGCCCCGGGCCGCCGCCAGCGGCCGGGGCGGCGCAGGCGCGAATACCTGCGCCTGATGCCGCCCTAACCGAGGCTTCGGGTGATCGGACCGGGGAATTGTCCGGTCACCCGACGTGAGGCCACCGCGTGAGGGCGACGCCCCGACGGCGAAATCTGTCGGGGCGTCGACGAGAGGAACCCGCGAGGGTGAACCGCCGGGCGGGCCACCGAAGTTAAAAATCGGGTCCCGGTGACCCGCTCGCACGGCGAAGAGAGAGGAGTTTTTACGGTGGGTCTATGGGGTCACGCGCCGCCTTTTCCGTCACCCCGGACCGATTTGGCGGGGCGAGACTAATCCATAGTCCACCAAAAAAAAAAAAAAAAAAGAAAACTTATTAGCCATTTCAATTTCAATTTATTATGTAATAAAATATGATAATATAATATTCTATTACAGTTACAAATATTTGTTTTGTAGTGATGGAGTTAATATATTAACCTTTTCATTGATTTCTCGCGGATGTCGTAAAAAATAATAAAAGAGATGTAAGAAAATAACATCTGCGAAGGGAATATAAAACTCAAAACTAAATGATTTGCCAACCAGTCTGGTAACCACCGAAGTTAAAAATCGGGTCCCGGTGACCCGCTCGCACGGCGAAGAGAGAGGAGTTTTTACGGTGGGTCTATGGGGTCACGCGCCGCCTTCTCCGTCACCCCGGACTGATTTGGCGGGGCGAGACTAATCCATAGTCCACCCAAAAAAAAAAAAAAAAAAAAAGTAATAAGTCATCATTTTCTTGCTCTTATCCCAATTACTTGGGGTCGATGCAATATGTACTTGTACATATTACAAAAGTTATTGGCAATGGTTTTATGACCGGCCGTCTGTCTGACGTCAACCCTTTTTGGTAAAGTAATTATATTCTTTACTCGTATTTTACGATATATACCATTAGACGTATTGGGTTTTTTGGTATAGGGTTTTATTTTGAGTTTTCATTCTCTTGCATATATGTATATTAGTTGTCTCTTACGAGTCTCTTATGAAATACAGTTCGTCACCCCCTAACTACCCACGGGTAATTTAGGGGGTGACGAACTGTATTTTTACTCTGTCACCACATGGAAAATGTCTGCAAGTTGTAAGATAAGTATGGTTACAACTTGCAATTTAAGAGAAATATATTTTTTCATATCATATATACAGACGGCTTAAGGGCATTCTTCGTATGATAAATAAACCAAGATTTTACCTATAATATCTTTTGTTTCGAAGTCAAGACAAATGCCGATCAGACGCCTACCGTGTACTCATCCTAAGTAGAAACTTATTACTTTGCCTTATATTTAAGTATAGCTCAAAGTTTTATTGTATCTAACAATTGTTATATTTCCTTTTGCAACTTGAAGTTTTTTTTTAATCAATTCAGTTGTTTTACGAGTATTACTTAATGATTTCACTGTAATTGGATTTCTCTGAATCTATATAGATCTATGCATGTAATAAAGAATTAGAAGCGGCACATGCCGCGTCTAGTAATTTATTACAGTTTTCATAAATTTGTTAAGTGTACATACATATTTACAATTAATAAATTTAGCAAAAAAATTGTATGGACGATCATCATCTTCATCTCAGCTCATATTTGTCCCACTATTGGGCTCGAGCCTCCTCCATAAACAGAGGGTAATTGGCTTACTATACCACGCTGGTCAGACGTGTTGGTATAGGATTGTGTTCTACTCACATATATGTTATATGCGTTTTATATTCCATAGTCGTCTCGTACGATCACGGGTAAGATAGGGGGTGGTGAATTATATTCTTAGTCCGTCGCCACACGGCAATTAATACGGATTAATAAAATCAAATTAATACGGTTTTACCAATTATATTAAGCTTAGCTTAAAGCAAAAATTTTAAAATTGTCACATTAAAATATGATGTTAATGATAAAAATTATACTTTTTCTTATATAGTAGTAAAGATGGTAATGTAAAAAAATGGAATAGGTATTTCTTATGGTGATGGAGTTAACCGAGAACGATATAAAGCTCTCAATCGCTCTCATTCATTTCAGCCTATCGCCGTCCACTGCTGGACGTAGGCCTCCCTCATCTTGTCGAGGATAGAATGTCAATAGACGATCTCTCCGGCATCCCGTAAAAGCGCGGAAGGGACCGCTGTTAGGTTTTATTGGGTATTCCGGCCGTCAATCTCATGGCCGGCGAGTCCCACACACCCCCTCGTCTGTCACTGGCGGGGGATGTGCGCAAAAGCATTTCCTCAGCGATAACAAAAAAAAAAAAGGCCTCCCTCATCTTACGCCATAGAATGCGGTGCTGTGCCACCTGCATCCAACGACGCCCAGCAACCTTTACCAGGTCGTCTGCCCACCTAGTGGGGGAGGGGGCGTCCTACATTGTGTCATCCGGTACGTGGTCGCCACTCTAGAACCTTTTTTCCCCAGCGGTTGTCGGTTATTCGAGCGATGTGACCTCCCCATTGCCACTTCAGCGGGCTAATTCTTCGTTCTATGTTGGTTACACCCGTTCTTCTTCGGATTTCCGTATTATGGATTCTACCACGCAGAGTAATCCCGAGCATAGCCCGCTCCATAGCACGCTGAGCGACTTTGAGCTTGGTTATGAGGCCTACATTTAGGGACCACGTTTTCACTCAATTGCTATATACGACACTAACATGCAATGTAATGGTTGGTAGTATTCGTATCCGCCATTATACATCAAACGTCATAATCGATATTAATGTATTAAACTTTACAAACAAACCAAAAAGCGGAAATTCATTACGGCTCTTAAAATCCTCGTGACAAATCAAAGGTAAAATTAAATAATCCTTGTAACATTCGCGCCATAGACGAGTATTTTATTATCTGTCAAAGCCTTGTTTACCGGCATTCATTTTAATTCGGCCTGCCGGCTTTTTGTCATTTTACACCGATCGGTGTTAATTACGTATGCATTCATATATATATATATAGACAATGGTTATTCGTTTCAAATAAAACGCTTATGACTAAGGGTTGTTCAAACATAAGGTATTGTTAAAATGAAATTTAATTTTTACCTCTGTAATATTGTTTACTTTTTTATTATGATGAGTTTTGGAGGCAACGTGAAATTTCAAGTGGCGGTTTTATTTTAGATTAAATATTTTTTGTATTTTAACGTGTTTTATTAAATAATTTTGATGATAACTATGTAATATAATTTCCGTGTGGTGATGGAGTAAGAATACAATTCACCACCCCCTATCTTACAATTACAATTGCAAGAGACGACTAAGGGATGCAGAATACATATAACATCTATGCAAGAGAAGGAAAACTCGAAACAAAATCCTATACCAACACGTCTGACCAGCGTGGTATAGTAGGTCAATTTCCCTCTCATTGCGCAGGTGGCTCAAACCCAACAGTGGGACATATTATGAGCTGAGGTGATGTAATATAATGCAAAGAAACTGCCAAAGTATTGTGATGTGTTTGTACAAAAAAAATATAATAGTAGCCATAGATGTTATTAAAAGTATGATCGTGGG
Organism: Lymantria monacha; assembly: GCA_905163515.2. Classification (NCBI taxonomy): domain Eukaryota; kingdom Metazoa; phylum Arthropoda; class Insecta; order Lepidoptera; family Erebidae; genus Lymantria; species Lymantria monacha. The sequence continues at coordinate 28,534,975 of LR991098.1, read as the reverse complement.
ACTGTAGTTAAATATTTGACTCACTGACGAACTTTTATTGTTAGTGAAGTAATAATAATAATTGATAAAGACACGTCTTTACATTAACTTAAAGGTCCTCGTAACTATGCCATAAAATTCTTTAAAAAAATATCGTTATGCATGTAAAAGTTTTAAGCCGTAACATACATACATACATATTATCACGCCATATCCCTTGCAGGGTAGGCAGAGAGAACAGAGTGCCAGAGAACTCTACCTCTGCATACTTCACTCGCTTCCTCAACATTCATAATTCTCTTCATACACGCTCGCCGGTTTCGGAGATTCTTGACTCCACCTTCCTTCAGTATATGACCGATCTGGTCTAGGTAGGTTAGTCTCAGTCTCCCCTGGTGCCTACATCCTTCCACTTTCGCATTGTATATCTTCTTAACCAGACGTTCGTTCGGCATTCTTTCCACATGTCCGAACCATCGGCGCATTCCCTTTCGCATCTTTACACCAATACTCTCTTTCATACCCACTCGCTCTCTTACGTCGTCGTTACGAATGCGGTCGGTCAGCCTAACTCCACAGATTTTCCGCAGAGATCGCATGTCGACCGCATTAATTTTACTTTCATACTCTTTTCTTATTCTCTTTTTTATAAATATATTATAGTTATTTTGAACATAATTATTAAATAAATGATATTGTATTTTAGTAAGCATATAGGTACTATTAATAATGCTATTCAATCTCGAATAAGTAACGTACGTACGAATGTACTTAAAAAAAATGTGATTTACTACTGCAACTAATTATACAGAATTTCCTGGATTTTTTTCAATATCCCTACTAATATTATAAATGCGAAAGTAACTCTGTCTGTCTGTCGCTCTTTCACGCTAAAACTAATGAACCGATCTAAATCAAATTTGGTACACAGATAGTCTAGAGCCTGATAAAGGACATATGCTACTTTTTAATACAAAAAAAGGGTTGTAAAGGGTGATGAAAATTTGTAAGGAAGTATCGTCATTTTTAAAGCCAGAAGCTTTAAACTTATTTTTAGACTATTGATTAGATATAAATAAATATGACATTTATAAAATTTTGTATTAAAATTACCCTTAAGGTATAAAATAAAAATAAGGGATGAAAAACTTTAGGAAAGTAACCTTTCGCGCGTGCGAAGCCGCGGGCCGAAGCTAGTTTCTTCATAATTGTTTTACTGTGACATTTAATGAAATATAATTAAAGCTTTTCATTAGTACCTAATGTTGAATCTCGACCGTGATTTATCATTAGACGAAGGAAGTTTGATTAGACAGAGGAAGTTTGAAAATTGCACTAGTGACGGAAAAGTTAAGGAGTGGACGGTTGACATGTTATAGAATTGTGATGATACGGGATGAAAGTAATGTTGTGAGTAAAATTTTAAGTATGAAAGTTGTAGGCTTTAGGGGTAAAGGAATGCCAATGAAGAGATAGATGACATAGATAGACAGAGAGTGACTAGAGAGACGCCGTCTATTAGGACTGGACTGTATGGAAGAAGATGTCATAATGTGTCGACCAGAACTAATTGCCTTAAAATCAAGATGTTGATGTTAAATCACAGTCATTTTCTTCGAATCTCCATCAAACAACTCATATTTTATGATGTCATTTTCATAGATTCAATAATAATGTCATAAAACTTCAATATTAGTTTTATATATTCATATATAAATTTTCCATGTACCTATTGATTATTATATAGCCGTCCAACGAAGGCCATAAGCCTCTTTTGTAAGGTATCCCATAGCGCGAGTTTTGCTACATGCCTCCAGCCTGCTCTTCCGTGTGGTGGCGAATAAAATTACATTCACCACTGCCTATCCTACCCGTGAGTGTCGTATAAGACGATTCGTCATCATTTTTCTGCTTATCCTAATCACTTAATGGTCGATGCAATACGTACTCGTACACAATGTAAAAGTTTTCGGCAATCATTTTATATTCCGCCGCCTGCCTGACGTCAATTCCTCTTGGGGTTGTAGATGTTAACCAAACGGCATCAGGTGAAGTCGGCTCAGGTAAATATAAAGCTCTTAGACGTTTTTTACAACATTCATGAGCAAATTATTCGTAGCCGCTACCATACAGCTGAGATAATGTTGATGACTCCTACCTGTGCTTTTCACCAAGTCGTTAAATTAAAGATATACCTTTGTAATGCCACATAATATATAAGTAAAACTGCTATGATTTTCCAATAAGTATCAAATCACATATACCATGAGTTGGCCAGAAACATTATATATATATATATATATATATATATATATATATATATATATATATATATATATATATATATATATATATATATATATATATATATGTATTTATATATATATATATATATAAATTACGTGTCACGTTGTTTGTCCGCGATGGACTCATAAAGTACTTAACTGATTTTAACCAAATTTGCACAGCAAGTGTAGTTTGATCCAACTTAAAAGATAGGATAGCTTAAATCTCAATTTACATTTACATATTTGACAGTCAAAATCATATGTTATATCAAAAGGATTTTAAAAGAATCGGAATCTGTTGACTGGATTCAGTAAGTATTTAATAGATGGCGCTATGTTAAATGTACAAACGCTTCATATAAGCTAAAATTTATTAGATTAAACAAAAAGTGTTACTGAAGCCACAGCAACTCGTGGTCCGGTCTGCTAGTATATATATATATATATATATATATATATATATATATATATATTGATCTGTGCCAATTACATTGATTCACAATTACATTCCCAAAAAGTGTTGATATCAGACAGGCGTCGGTCATAAAACTATTACCAATAACTTCTGCAATATGTATGTTGGTAAAAGAGTATACATTGCGCCGACCACATGTAGGTAATTGTAATAAGAGCAGCATAATGATGAATGATTCGAATAGTTTAAAATATTTTCTTTAAATCATAGCCATAGCAATACAATAAACATTATATATACGTATTTAAAACCTCTAAAGTTTCACGGAATGTTAAAATTAACATTATATTGACAACGTCGAGTTTAATTAAAGGCTTGTTTCGACTTCAGGTGATTCTGGAATCCGTTGGAACATCTCGGCAATATCTCACAAGAATTTAGAATTGAATAAATAGAATTTGAATACAATATGCCTATAAATTACTGTTGACGAATACTAACAGCCTTTGTTTTAGTATTTGAAGGATTATTACATTATAATCTGATAATCTGGATGGAGGATGATTGTCACTTTGAATTGAAATATGGTTATTAAATTTAACAAATCTAAGAAATTTCTTTTGTTAAATTTAAGGAAATCTTTTATCTAAACTATCCCAGTAATGTAATAATAAATAATCTCTGTGTAGTGATGGAGTAAGAATGCAATTCACCACCCCCTATCTTACCAGTAGGTGATCGTAAAAGACGACTAAGGGATATAAAACGCATATAACATCTATGCAAGTTCTACCACCACCGCCACGACAACTATTACTCCCACTGAGGTCAAGGAGGCTCTCTCGGGCCTATCAACAGACCTAAAGAAAGCTATAAAGGCGGTACCTCAACCTCAACCAGCCAACATTGAGACACATTTCCAACCAATAACAGAGCGTCTCAAAAAATGTCTTCAGAATTAAAAACCATAAAGGAAGACACCACAAACCTGGCCTCAAAATCTGGTACAAGCCTTGCCGTGGAATTAGCGACCGTGGAAAAGCCAAAACTACAGTGCCAACAAAAACATATGCGGCAGTAGTTAAAGAAAGGTCTATACCCACCTTTACTAAAATACCCATAAATCAACACACAATTATCATCACCAGCAAGGATAAAACCAAGACCGGTGACAACATCATCGACACCCTTACAAAAACCATCAATCCCAAATCAACAGGGGCAAGGGTCGATAGGGTCAAAAAGGCAAAAAACAAGAAAGTCATACTCTCCTGCAGCTCAGCCGAAGACCTGGAGCTTATACAAAAACAACTGAGAGTCAGCTCCGAACTAAAGGCGCAAACACCAAAACAAAACAACCTAGTAGTGATTATCAAAGATCTCATAAAATCCCACAGCGACGCAGACATCATAGAACATCTACTGGCCCAAAACAAACAACTGATGGCCAACATCTCCAAAACGGAGACTAACATCAGAATCAGGTTTAGGAAGAAGGCACGTAATAACCTTACATGCCACAGGCCGGTTACAGACTATTCCCCTCTGGTACAATATGCCACATGCCTAGCACATGGCCACACAAGAACACAATTCCAAGAAAGCACGAGCAGGTGCAGCTTTTGTGAAGAAAAACACCAATGGGATGAATGCCCGTGGAGGACAAACAACCTTCCACCACGCTGCATAAACTGCGTCAGCACTAACAAATCTCCCGGGATCACACATGATGCCGAACACCTGGCACATTCTCAAAACTGCCCCCAAAGGCAAAAATGGGATGCCATAGCCAGGTCAAAAATCACTTACCTATGGTGCTAAAGGCACCACTAGAGGAAACAACAAAAACATAAAAATTCCCTCTCTATCACCAACAAATAAACTTAAAATCATACAGGCCAACCTCCATAGATCAAAACTGGCCACGGCAGAGTTACTCAGCGCAGCTAAGGAAAGAGGAATGCAGATTGCTCTAGTTCAGGAACCATACGTCGGAAATACGGGCATCCTAAAAGAGCACCCAGGCACCAAAATCATTCAGTGCAGCCTTAGCCGCAAAAACCCAACAAAGCCGCAATTACCATCTTTGGCTAATACCTGGACGTAATTCAAGATCCACAATTAACCACTCCTACCGAGGTGGTGGCTAAAATAAAAGCCGGGAGGCTTAGCCTGGTTTTAATATCAGTTTATTTAGAGGAGGATAAAGAAATTACTCCATACTTAAACCGGCTTAAAGCCGTACTAACCACTAACAACCTGCCCACCAACAACATCATCATGGGAGGAGATATTAACGCCTAGAGCCCTTGGTGGGGCAGCTCCACTGAAGATCAAAGACGAGCAGCGTTCAAAGAGTTTACAGATGAACTGGAACACCATATTCTGAACCAAGGGGATACTCCGACATTCGAAACCTACAGGAGAGGGCGGCTATACTCAAGCATAGTTGACGTCACCACGTGTAGTAGCCCACTGCTAGGTAGAGTTGAAAACTGGAGAGTGGACAGAACAATTACCACATCCGACCACAACGCCATCACCTTCTCGTTACGGCTTGATAATACACTCAAACCCTTGAAACCCATAACAACGAGAAGGTACAACACCAAGAAGGCAAATTGGGAGGTCTTCAAGAAGCTCTTCAAAAAAAGCCTGGCAGCACAAAGCATAAACCCTGTAAATGTTGGTCTACAAAAACAAACCCAAGATATGAAAAACACAATAGACAGGTACACCACGACAATACACGAAGCATGCGAGTCTACAATACCAAAGATAGGTTCAGGAATTAACGACTCCACACCACCGTGGTGGACAAAAGAACTAAAAAACCGGAAAATCATCACCCTCCGCATGAAAAGGCGGATAAAGAATGCAGCACCCACCAGAAAAGAGCACGTCATACAAGAATACTTACGTGCAAAAGAGCTCTGTATGGAAGAAGCAGAAAGGACACAGAAAAGAGCTGGAAAGATTTCTGTAGTATACAAGAGAAATACAAGAGGATTTTTGTGGATATTTTTGTGGATTCTATAGAAATCATTTATGGAAACGACCAAAAGCCTTTTAAAAAGAATATGTATTATTGTCTTGCTTATAAACACCTACAAATACGCACGAAATACACACCTAAATTGCAATCAAATCGTACAAAATTACTGACAACCGGTAGGCTACGATTTAATTGGGGTACGATGCCAGAAACCTCCGCGTGGTGTACCCTGGGTGCGGGCGACAGTCCCCCAGATCCTTCTGTCGAATTGTCGCCCGTAGCGAATCTCTGGCGCAAGGGGGGGTTCCCCAGCAATGGGTTGAGCCCCAATTCGCTCCTGACCCTCTAGCTGTAGAGGGTACAGGAGGCGAAATTTCGGACGGGCCCGGTCACTCATTAATTTGAGGGCTGGGCAGGCTTATGCCACCGCCGACATATCGTAAACCTGATATCTTGCTTCAAGACAAGTTGTCGTGAGGCGTAGTATCAGGAACGAGGGTCTTGGCTTAACCGCCCGGACCGCGAGGAAGACAACCTCTATAAAGAATTCGACCTTCGAATTCGGAAATTACCCAGAATCCTAAGTTCTGGCGTGCGGCGAGAGGATGCATGGCAGATGGGCTGTTCTGTTCCTAGCACGCTCCAGCCAGGGTACCGGCTGACCCCCTGGTTGGTAAATGTAGGCTTGCCCGGGTACAGGGATCTCTGCCCGGGTCGACGGTTTTTCTCCCATACTCGTGGGAATCAACATGGATTTTTCTTTACCTACACCAACACAAGACGGGAATCCAGAGGATTCCCACATCACGGCCTTGTCAAGCCAACGTAAAACTGACAACGACGCCTCGTCCTCAGGACTTGAGGCGTCCGCCGAGGGCCCGGCACAGACGAAAGAGGCCCACAAAAAGAAGACGAAGAAGCGGCGGAAGGCGCATAACTGGTCAGGCAAGGGTGCCTCACGGGACCGGCAGCGTTTGGCGGAGCGGAAGGCGAAGGAGGAGGCCGCTACCGCCAAACTGGAGGAAAACGGCGGCAGATCCACTGCAGAGCCGTCAATGGACGAGGGCGACAGTAGTGTCGCAGAGCCGTCCAGAGACGAGGGCAATGGATCTGCCGATATAATGGACGAGGGCGGTAGTTCCGCAGAGCCGTCCAAGGAGGCTAGCGGGTCGGCGGAGAAAACCGCCGCCGCCAGGTCGTCGCCGCGTCTTGCGGCTGCGGCCCCGACGACAAGGGAGGAGGCCCTCCCCTCGGAGGTGCGGAAGCGCCCCCTGAACAGGGATGGCAGCTCGGGCGCTGACTCCGAGGGGAGTGCTATCATCATGCCTCCTCCCAAAGTTCCGGCCTCTCGCAGAGGGCGAGGGGCCGCGGCGTCAGGTCGGAGGACCCATTCCCCAGCCGGCGGAGTATGCAGAGGGGCGGAGACTCGCAAGCGGACCGACGACGAGGCGGCCGCCGCGAGGGTGCTGGAGGTGTTGTCCGGCATCCCTCCCACCGAAGTGGCGGCCGCTGGTGCCCGCGCGAGCGGTAGCGCCCCGGACGCGAAGGCCCTGCAGGCCGAAAACACCCGCCTTGGTGGCGAGGTGTCAGGCCTGCGGGCCCAGAACCGCCGCCTAGAGTCGGAGCTGGCCGAGGTGAGGAGGGAAAACCGCCTCCTCGCCAAGGACATGGCCGAGTTAAAGGCGCAGATGGCGCGACTTATGCCGACTGCGCCACCCGCGTTACCGGCCAGCGCTGGCCGCCGAGGAGCTGGCCGCCCAACGGTTGCCGCTGCGCCGAAGACGGCTCCGACTGCGGAGCGCGCGCCGCCGACATTCGCCAGCCCACCAAACGTCGTGGAGCAGGCCCCGATAGCGGCCCAGCCGTTAACACCGACCCCGCTGTCCGCGGTGGGAGGCGTGCCGGACGAGGCCTTGCGCGCCATCATCGACTCGGTGGTCAAACTGGTCGATGCGCGCTTGGCCGTTCTGGAGGCAAGGCTGCCTCCGGAACCACGAGTCCGGCCGCCTCTGGCCGCGGACAAACGGCCATATGCGGCACCAGCCCCCGCTCCGCTGCCTTGTCAGGGTGGCCGCGTGGGGGGTAGCTACGCCGCGGCCGCGGCTGGGCCCAAGTCCAAGGGGCCCGCTCCCGCGACGAAGAAGAAGAAGGTGGCACCGGCTCCTGCCGGACTGCAGTCGTCGTTGGCATCAACACCGCCAGCGACGACCAGCGCGCCCGCGACTGCGCCTTCCGCGCCTGGCACGCCCGCTGCGCCCGAACAGGGTTGGCAGGTGGCCGAGCGCGGCAGGAAAAGTCGCGGTCAGAGGAGGAGAGCGGCGACCAAGCGCGCCGCTGAGGTCGCCGCTCCCCAGGCAGGAGTCGGAGGAGGCGGCACAACGAAGAAGAGGAAAAGGCCGCGCAAGGGGCTCCGGCCGCCGAAGACAGCCGCAGTGGTGATCACTGTGCTGCCTGAGGCGGCAGAAAGGGGCCTCAGCTATGAGGCCGTTCTGCGGAAAGCCCGGCGGGAGCTCGACGTCTCCGACATAGGAGGCGTCGAAGCCAGGACCCGCAAGGCCCGGACAGGGGCTCGGATTCTAGAGTTCCCTGGGGCCGAGGGCACCAGGACGGCCGATAGCGTGGCGTCGAAGTTGAGAGGTCTGTTCGCCGAGGAGGGTGGCGTTAAAATCGCCAGACCCGTGAAGTGCGCCGAAATGCGCATTGCGGGTCTGGACGACTCCGTGACGGTGGAAGACATCCGGGAGGCCATTGCCTCGAAAACCGGGTGTCCCATGGACACCGTCCGGGTTGGTGCCATCCGGCCCGGTCCGGGCGGCGTAGGTGCTGCCTGGGTGCAGTGCCCAGTGGAGTCGGTCAGGCAACTGGCCGACTCAGGCAGGCTCCTCGTGGGCTGGAGCTCAGCGCGAGTCACCGTGCTGGAGCACCGGCCTGCGAGGTGTTTCAAGTGCATGGCGGTCGGGCACACCCGGCCAACATGCACTAATTGCTTTGACTGCGGCGGACTCTGTTTCCGCTGCGGTCAGACTGGGCATATGGCGGCATCTTGCGCCGCCCCGCCCCACTGCCCCGCGTGTGCGGCGGGCAATAAGCCCGCCAAGCACCGCATGGGCTCTGGGGCGTGCAGACCTCCGGCTTCGGCTCCAAAGGGGCGGAGCGGCCCTTCGACTCCGGCCGCTTCCGCTCCTAGCGCGGCCCGATCGCCCGCAGCAAGCCAGGAGGTGATGATGGACACGGCCCATTAATGGCTGCCCAGTCCACTCACCTCCTGCAGGCCAACATCAACCACTCCGCCGGTGCGCAGGATCTCCTCCTGCAATCCATGGCGGAGTGGTCGATCGGTGCAGCCGTAGTCGCGGAACCGTACGTCGTGCCTGATCGCCCCAATTGGGTGGTCAGCCGAAACGGAACCGCGGCAATCGTCACCTCCACGCAGCGGCACTTCCCGTCCTTATCCCTCTTGGATAGGGGCGAGGAATTTGTCGCGGTGGATTGGGGAGGGGTCACGCTCTACAGTGTATACCTCTCCCCTAACAGGAGAATGGACGATTTCGGGGCCTCCCTCACCACCTTGGAGGCTTCGATACGGCGACTGGCACCGGGCCTCGTCCTGGTCCTGGGGGACTTCAACGCCAAATCCACGGCGTGGGGGTCCCCGATGACGGACGATCGTGGGCGGGCGATCGTGGAGTGGGCGGCGTCACTAGGCCTCTGTGTCCTAAACAGAGGCTCAGTGAACACGTGTGTGCGACAGCAGGGTGGGTCGATAGTGGACTTGTCGTTCGCTAGCCCCGCTGTCGCACCACGAGTGAGGAACTGGCGTGTCCTGGAGGAGGCGGAGACCCTGTCGGATCACCGATACATCCGGATGGAGGTCTCCTCTCTCCAGGACCCCAGCAGGGGTCACAGGGCGGACCGGGCTCCCGCATTTCCGCGGTGGGCTGTGGGGCGTCTAGATAGGGACCTACTGGCGGAGGCGGCCATCGTGAACACGTGGCTGTCCTCACCACCCCCAGCGGACGGAGTGGACGTTGAGGCTGTCCGCATCCGCAGTGCGTTAACGCAGGTCTGCGATGCGGCCATGCCCAGGGTGCGGCGTCTACCTCCGAGGCAGGGGGTCTACTGGTGGTCCCCAAGACTGGCGGACCTTCGTGCGGCGTGCATTAGTGCCCGAAGGTCCTACACCCGCAGTCGGCGGCGTCGCCGCGATGTTGAGCGGGAGGGCCAGCTGTACGAGGCGTACCGCAGTGCGCGTACCGCCTTTCGGCTGGCCATCCGGTCCGCCAAGGACGCAAGTTGGCAGGAGATGCTGGACGGTCTCGACCGTGACCTCTGGGGTCGCCCGTATCGCGCGTCGCTGAATAAGCTTCGCGCGCAGGGCCCCCCCCTCACCGAGACCCTCCAGCCCGACCTCCTTCGTAGAGTGGTCGAGGAGCTGTTCCCGCGGCAGTCGGAGCACACGCCCCCGGTCATGGCTTCGCCAGATCACGACCGGGAGGCCGTCGAGAGTGTTCCGCCCGTGACGGAGTCGGAAGTGGGGGCAGCCGTGGCGAAGATTCGATCCGCCACCACGGCCCCCGGCCCGGACGGAGTCCCAGTCCGGGTGTTGACGTTGCTCCTCGAGCATCTCGAACCTCGCCTCAGGCGACTGTTCAACGCCTGTCTGACGTCTGGACAGTTCCCTGAGTGCTGGAAGGAAGGGAGGTTGGTTCTCCTGCCAAAGCCGGGACGGCCCCCGGATTCGCCGTCGGCCTACAGGCCCATTGTGCTTCTGGATGATGTGGGTAAGCTGCTGGAGCGTGTCCTCGCTGCCCGCATCGTCCAGCACCTGGAGGAGGTGGGGCCCGATCTGTCGGACGCTCAATTTGGGTTTCGGAAGGGGCGTTCGACCATCGGGGCCCTACTACGCCTGAGGCAGACGGCCGCGGAGGCTGTCGCCGGCAAAGGAGTGTTGTTGGCGGTGTCGTTGGACATCGCCAACGCCTTCAATAGTCTGCCATTCAGCTGCATCAGGGAGGCGCTCCGGTTCCATGTAGTGCCCCTGTACCTCAGGCGGCTGGTGGCAGACTATCTGGAGGGGCGCAGTGTTCTCTACGCGAGCCCCGCAGGGGACATTGTGCGGACGCCCATGTCGTGCGGCGTTCCGCAGGGGTCGGTTCTGGGGCCGACTCTGTGGGACATCGGGTACGACTGGGCGTTGAGAGGGAGTCTCCCCCCCGGGCTGAGCGTTATTTGCTATGCTGACGACACGCTCGTCACAGCCCGAGGCAGGACACTCGAAGAGGCGGCGAGCCTGGCCACTCTCGGCACCGAGGAGATGGTCAGGCGAATCGAGGCGCTGGGGCTCAGGGTGGCCCTAAACAAGACGGAGGCCCTACTATTCCATGGGCCCCGTGTGAGGCTGCCTATCGGCGCCTCGTTAGTCGTCAACTCCATCCACATCAGTATCCAGGCCCATATGAGGTACTTGGGTCTGGTGCTCGACGGGCGATGGTGGTTCCGGGAGCATTTTCGCCAAATTGCTCCCCGGCTGGTCGGCGCGGCGTCCGCCCTTTCTCGGCTCATGCCGAATGTGGGCGGACCCAGTTTCGAGGGCCGACGGCTGTATGCGGGGGTGATCCGCTCAATGGCCATGTACGGCGCACCCGTGTGGGCGAGGGCTCTGAACGCCCAGCTCAGGGCGGTGCTGTGGAGGCCACAGCGAGCCATGGCGGTCAGAGCCATTCGCGGGTACCGCACGGTGTCGACAGAGGCGGCGTGCCTATTGGCCGGGACACCCCCGTGGGACCTAGAGGCGGAGATGCTCTCCGACCTCTACCGGCGGGTTACCTCAATGCGCGAAGAGGGTGGCTCCCCATCGTTTAACGAGATAGCCACCTGGCGCGAGGACGCCCGCCGAGAAGTCATCGCCCGTTGGGCTACGCGGTTGGAGAGGCCTAGACACGGTGTCATTACCGTTGAGGCCCTCCGGCCCGTACTGATGGAATGGATGGAGCGGCGGCACGGGGTCCTCACCTTCCGACTGGTGCAGGTGTTAACGGGGCACGGGTGTTTCGGGAAATACCTGCACACGGTCGTGCACAGGGAATGGACTCCGGGCTGCCATCATTGCAGTAGTGACGAGGACACGGCGCAACATACGCTCGAGGAATGCTCGGGCTGGGACGGGCAGCGCTGCGACCTCGTCGCTATTATCGGTGCCGACGTGACGCTGCCGGCTGTCGCGAGGGCGATGGTCGACAGCGTCAGGAATTGGGACGCGGTCGCCGCCTTCTGCGAGGCTGTCATCTCGCAGAAGGAGGCGGCGGAACGGGACCGGGAGGATTCCCGTGACCCGGGCCGCCGCCCGCGGCCGGGGCGGCGCAGGCGCGAATACCTGCGCCTGATGCCGCCCTAACCGAGGCTTCGGGTGATCGGACCGGGGAATTGTCCGGTCACCCGACGCGAGGCCACCGCGTGAGGACGACGCCTCGACGGCGAAATCTGTCGGGGCGTCAACAGGAGAGGAGCCCGAGAGGGCATACCGCCGAGCGGGCCACCGAAGACAAAGATCGGGTACCGGTGGCCCGCTCGCATGGCGAAGAAGAGGTGCTTGCAGGGTGGGTCAATGGGGTTGCGCGCCGCCTCTTCCGTCACCCCGGACCGATTTGGCGGGGTGCGACGTCCATGGCCCACCACAAAAAAAAAAAAAAAAAAAAAAAAAAAAAAAAGGCTACGATTTAATTATCGCAAAAAAGAAATCCTAAATAACTTATTCATATCGTTAGAATTAATTAATTTGTTACAGAGAACGATTCCGAATAACATTTGTTTGAATACGTAAATAAAAATCTAATTGACTTTTAATTTTTAGCCTATTAAATAATACATGATATATTTTATTAAATAATACATAAATAGTATTACAAATATATAACTAAACGGACATACATTACATCCAGACTCAGGACGACAATTTATGGTCTAGTTAGACTGCTAATCTGGCTCGATATGCGTACCGCAGTGCGGGTTAGGGCGTCCCCCGGAGGCGACGCGTACCGACCCGCCCCCGTCGGTACGAACTCTGGCAGATGCGGCGATGGGGGCCGCCACCCCTCACGCCATACCCAGTCAGGCGAGTCGAGGAGAGCAGAGTGCCGGGTGGGCACGTGGAATGTAAGAGGTTGTGTGGAAGGTAAGTTGCACGAGCTGATAACCGTCATGACGGACAAACAGCTAGACGTGCTCTGTGTAACAGAGACCAAGCGAAGGGGCAGCGACGCCTGCGATCTTCCTGGTGGCGGGATGGCACTATGGTCTAGTGTACAACAGAGCGATCGAGCTAGCATGGGATTAACAGTGCTGTTGTCCTCTCGCTTGGCCTCAGGTGTGAAGAATTACGGAATGTATGATCCCAGACTTCTTTGGGTCCGTATAAAACTAGGTGTCACCAAGGTATTCATGGTTGTAACATATGCTCTCGTAGGATCCTCGGTGGCATCAGACCTAGAGAAGTTTTGGGATAATGTTAGGGAAGTTCTGGATATGGCAGAAACCAGTGAACGCGTGATTGTATGCGGAGATTTGAACGGATGGGTGGAGACCAAGCGTATCGACTATGAGGACGTACTTGGTCCATTTGGTGATAAGAGAGTGAACGGCACAGGTAGGCTCATAGAGGCTCATAGCGGATGTTTGCATGGAGAGAAACCTTATTGTGTCAAACACATTTTTCCAACATAAGGACATCCATATGTATACATGGAGAAGGAATGAACAGAAAAGTATATTAGATTTAATTTTGGTAGACAGTCGCCTCCGAAGCAAAATATTGGATGCAAGAGCGTACAGGGGCCCACAGTCGATACGGACCACTATCTCATTATTGCGAGATTTAGTGGTCTGTTCAGATAGTGAAGGCACTGGTGAGAGCGGAGGAGAGGAGAGACACTTCGGAGGGCTTGAAAGAATAAAGGTTGAAAGGTTGCAAGAAGAGTGTGTAAGAGAAAATTATGTAGAGGGTGTACTAGAACGGCTGACGATGGCAAGCCAGCCGCAATCGGACATTAAAGAATGCTGGAGAGTATTGAAAGAGAGTATGGTAGATACAGCAAAGGAAGTATGTGGAAGTTCAAAGAAGCATAGAAAAACAAATGGTGACGCATGGTGGGATGCGGAAGTGGCAGCTTCCGTAGAGCAAAAGAAGAAAGCGTGGCTGGACTATGTCTCTTCTTTGAATCTGAATGACAGTATGACTGAACAGAAGAAAGAAATATATCGGCAATGTAAGAATGACACCAAGGCCTTAGTGAAAGAGAAACATGATAGAGCGAATATGACTGCATAAGATAGGCTGACTAAAAACTTCGAGGGTAACACCAAACTATTTTGGAGGGAGGTGAAGAAGTCTCGGGGTGGTTAGTCAGTCTTCAGAATGAATAAAATAAGTTCTAAAGGTGGAGACATTCTTACACAAACACAAGACGTGTTAAGCCGATGGAATGAATATTTTGGCGATATGTATGCGGATGCTACGGTTGGCGCCGGTGTCGCATGTGGTTTAGTAGATCAACATTCGACAACGGCGTCCTCCGATGGCATCAGTGTGGATGAAGTTGAATGAGCTATAAGAAGTTTGAAAAATGGTAAGGCAGCGGGCATTGATATGGTGTCTGCCGAGATGATCAAGCTTGGCGGCTCCTGTGTCTGGGGGGCGTTCCTGTTGCTCCTCAATTTATGTTGGAGCTCGGGAATGGTTCCCAGGGACTGGAATAGCGCGGTTATCGTGCCTTTGTTTAAAAACAAGGGTTCACGTTATGACTGGGCAAATTACAGAACCATAAGCTTGACCAGTTTGGCAGCAAAAGTGTATGGTAAAATTATTGAAATCAGAATGAGGATAGTGTCCGATGGTTTACTGTGTGAGACACAAGGAGGTTTCAGGAGTGGAAGGGGATGCCTGGATCAAGTGTTCTCTCTGCGCAACATTGTGGAGAAGCATTTGACTCTAGGTCAGAGGGTTTTCTGCAGTTTTGTGGATCTGGAGAGAGCATTTGACATGGTTGCACAAAAGGAACTTTGGGACATTTTACCGGAGTATGGTATTAACGGTAAACTGCTGCAGGCTGTGCAGTCCAGTTACATGGGCTGTAGAGCCTGTGTGCGGCTGAATGATGGAATGTCGCCTTGGTTTGACGTCAATATTGGCGTTAAGCAGGGGTGCGTTCTGTCAGCTAGACCGTTTATCATATATCCTTTTTTTCCTTTTTTTTTTACGGCTTGGTTATGGTCGGCGCTCTTCTCGCACCGCTCCGTCCGGGGCGACAGAGGGGCGTACGAACGTATACCCGCAACCCACCCATGATCCTGGCCCACGTCGTTGGACCGGCCACTGGAGCAGCGTGAACTTGTCGTCAGTGGCCGGCCCGACGGAATACCCCCTGAGGGGTACCCTCTCCTTGAGTGACGTCCCCCCCGCCCCGGGGCGGACGTCAGTCCCTCCTCGCACGATCAGCCTCTCGGCGGGTGACGGACTAATTCCCCGTTCCAGTCACCCGCGGCCTCGGCTAGGGCGGCATCAGGCGCAGGTAATCGCGCCTACGCCGCCCCAGTCGCCGGCGACGGTTCGCGTCGTCGAGGAGACGCTCCTCGCGCACGCGCTCCACCGCCTCCTTCCGCGAGACTACTACCTCGCAGAAGGCTGCGACCGCGTCCCAGTTCCTGACGCTGTCGAGCATCGCCCTGGCGATAGTCGGCAGCATCAGGTCGGTACCGATGATTGCGACGAGTTCACGGCGCTGCTCTGCCCAAGCGGCACAAGCATCGAGCGTATGCTACGCCGTATCCTCGTCGCAATCACTGTGGTGGCAGGACGGTGTACTCTCCCTCCTGACGACCGTGTACAGGTATTTGGTGAAGCATCCATGCCCCATCAAAACCTGCACCAGTCGGAAGGAGAGCACCCCGTGCCGCCGTTCCAACCACTTCATCAGCACCGGCCGGAAGGCCTCCACGGTCCGCACACCGAACCGAGGCCTCTCCAGCCGGACTGCCCAACGAGCAATGATGTCTCGGCGGGCGTCGACGCGCTAGGCGGTGAGCTCCCTCAATGAGACCACACCGCCCTCCGGTCGCACCCCCGACACCCGCCGATACAAATCGGCGAGCATTTCCGCCTCCAGGTCCAACGGGGGAGTCCCGGCCAACAGGCACGCTGCCTCCGTCGCCACCGTGCGTTAACCGCGCACGGCCCTGACCGCCATGGCCCTCTGTGGTCGCCACAGAAGAGCCCTGAGTCAGACGGTCAGGGACCCCGCCCACACCGGTGCGACGTACAGGGCCATCGACCGGACGACCCCCGAGTACATCTTTCGGCACGTAGCGCTCGGTCCGCCCACATTCGGCATAAGCCACGAAAGGGCGGACGCTGTGCTAACGAGCCGCGGAACGAGCCTGCGGAAATGCTCCCGAAACTCCCAATGCCCGTCGAGCACCAGGTCCATATACCTCATATGGGCCCGGATGCTGATGTCAACCAAATTGACGGTCATCGAAACGCCGATGGGAGGACTCATGCGGGGCCCATGGAACAAGAGGGCCTCCGTCTTTTCCAGGGCCACCCTCAACCCCAGCGCTTCGATCCGCCTGACGATCTCTTCGGTGCCGAGAGTCGCCAGGCTTGCCGCCTCCTCCAGCGTCCCACCGCAGGCTGTGACGAGCGTGTCGTCGGTGTAACAGATTACGCCCAGCCTGGATGGGAGGCTCCCTCTCAACGCCCAATCGTAGCCGATGTACCACAGGGTGGGTCTGAGGACCGACCCCTGTGGGACACCGCACGTCATGGGCGTTCACGCAACGTCCCCTACTCGGTTGGTGTAGAGGACACTGCGCCCCTCCAGATAGTCTGCTACTAGCCGCCTCAGGTAAATTGGCACTCCGTGGTATCGGAGCGCCTCCCTGATGCAGCTAAATGGCAGGCTATTGAATGCGTTGGCAATGTCCAGGGACACCACCAACAGCACTCCTCGGCCGTCTGCCTCAGGCGTAGCAGGGCCCCGATTTGAGCGTCCGACAGATCGGGCCCCACCTCTTCCAGGTGCCGGACGATGCGGGCAGCGAGGACACGCTCCAGCAGCTTACACACATCGTCCAGGAGCACAATGGGCCTGTAGGCCGACGGCGAATCCGGGGGCCGTCCCGGCTTTGGCAGGAGAAGCAACCTCCCTTCCTTCCAGCACTCAGGGAACTGTCCAGACGTCAGACAGGCGTTGAACAGTCGCCTGAGGCGTGGCTCCAGATGCTCGAGGAGCAACGTCAACACCCGGACTGGGACTCCGTCCGGGCCGGGGGCCGTGGTGGCGGAACGAATCTTCGCCACGGCTGCCCCCACTTCCGACTCCGTCACGGGCGGAACACTCTCGACGGCCTCCCGGTCGTGATCTGGCGAAGCCATGACCGGGGGCGTGTGCTCCGACTGCCGCGGGAACAGCTCCTCGACCACTCTACGAAGTAGGTCGGGCTGGAGGGTCTCGGTGAGGGGGGGGGGGGGTTTGCGCGCGAAGCTTATTCAGCGACGCGCGATACGGGCGACCATCCTGGGGGACCCTCACGCCATGGACTTGGCGTTGAAGTCCCCCATAACGAAGACTTGGTGCGGTGCCAGTCGCCGTAACGAGGCCCCCAAGATGGTGAGGGAGGCCCCAAAATCAGTCACGCTCCTGTTAGGGTAAAGATAGACTCCGAAAAGCGTAATCTCTCCCCAGTCCGCCGCGACGTATCTGATGCCCCTATCCCTAAGAGTCAGGGACGACGAAGGCCACGACGTGAAGGCGACGATTGCCATAGTGCCGTCGGCGCTACCCAGCCAGTTAGGCCGGTCGGGCACCACGTACGGCTCCGCGGCTACGGCTACTCCTATTAACCACTCCGCCATGGCTTGCAGGAAAACGTCCTGCGCACCGGCGGAGTGGTTGAGATTGGCTTGGAGGAGACGGATGGATCAAATTCAATTCAAATTCAAATTCAAAACATTTACTAGCGAGGGCACTTACATATTGTAATTTTTTTACATTTAAAGTTAATCTAATAAACTACCACCGGATCGGAATGAGACCGCTACTGAGAAGATTCGGCAAGAAACTCAGTGGGTTTGTCTATTTATATTTTGTCTATGTTATTATAATTTTTTTCATTTTTTATATACAAAAAAAAATAGTACATGTTTATTATTTAATTAGCTTCAGTGCGATGATGATTCGTGGTCCATTAACGGGCCTTATCCATCGTCTCCTCCTCCGCGCTAACGGGCGATCGGGTCGCGCTCGGAGCGGGAGCGGGCCCGGTCGATGGGCTGCCCCGCCTCTTTGGGGCCGATGCCGGGGGTCTGCAGTCCCCAGAGCCCATGCGGTGCTTAGCAGGCCTATTGCCTGCTGCGCACGCGGGGCAGTGGGGCACCGCAGAGCACGATTCCACCTGGTGTCCAGCCTGACCGCAGCGAAAACAGAGCCCGCCGCAGTCAAAGCAGTTACGACACGTCAGTGCCCGACCGCCATGCATTTATAACACCTCGCGGGCCGGGGCTCCAGCACGGTAACTCGCGCCGAGCTCCAGCCCACGAGGAGCCTGCTTGAGTCGGCCAGTTTCTTGACCGACTCCACCGGACACTGAACCCAGACAGCACCGACGCCGCCCGGACCAGGGCGGATGTTGCCAATCCGGACGGTGTCCGAGGCACATCCGGTACGCATTCGGACTCCATCCTCTGGCCCGAACAGCCCCCTCAGCTTCGAGGCCACACTATCAGCCGCCTTGACGCCCTCAGCCCCAGGGAACTTCAGAATGCGAGCCCCTGTCCAGGCCTTGCGGGTTCTTGCCTCGACGTCCCCGATGTCGGAGACGTCTAGCTCCCGCCGAGCGCGTCTTAGGACAGCCTCATAGTTGAGGCCCCTCTCGGCTGCCTCAGGCAGCACGGTGATGATTACCGCAGCTGTCTTCGGCGACTTGAGGCCCCTGTGCGACCTCTTGCCTCCTTTGCCGGCTCCCGCCTGGGGAGCGACAGCCACAGCGGCACTCTTGGCCGCCGCTCTTCGCCTCTGGCCGCGCGTCTTTCTCCTCCGCTCAGCCACCTGCCAGCCCTGTTCGAGCCTGGCAGCAGCGCTGGGCGCAGCAGATGCGGTCGCGGGTGCGCCACCATGGGACGGCGGCGCAACCACGGGCGCCGGCCGCGGTCTTGGTGGGAGCCGGGACCGTGCCGGCCTTCTTCTTGGCCCCCTTGGGCCCACTTACGGCAGCGGCATAACTCACCACGCGGCCACCCTGACAGGGCAGCGGGGTGGGAGCCGCCGCCTGCGGTCGCTTCGCCACGTCCGCAGCGAACGGCGGCCAGAGGCGGCTCGGGCGGAAGACGTGCCGCCACGGCCTGGATGCGCGCGTCCATCATCAGCTTGATTTTGGCGAATATGACGCGCATCGCTTCCTCCGGCACACCGTACACCACAGGGAGCAGCTCCTCTCCTTTTCTGAGCCTTCCGCGCTTCCTGGCGGCGCCAACGGCCGGCGCCTGCAACTGGCGTGGCAGACACCACGGGCGCAGGCGGTGCCACCACGGGGGCAGAGGACGGGCTCGCTCTTCCCGGCGCAGCCCGTGTCGGCGGTGCAGCCGACACTATGAATGCGAATTGGGACCGCAGGCCAGGCATGTCCTTGGCCAACTCGTGGTTCTCCTTCCGCACCGCCGACAGCTCCGACTTGAGCTTCCGATTGCGCTCCCGCAGGCCGGAGACCTCCCTACTGAGGCGGGCGTTTGCGGCCTGCAGAGCCGCCACCTCACCGCCTTGATCGCCCGGACCCGGGACCGGTCTCGCTGCCACCGCTAACTCACGACCCCTGCGCCCACGGCACGCGGTCGGGACCTTGGAAGGAGGCATGACGATACTCCCCTCCGAGTCGGAGCTGCCGCCCTTGTACAGGGAGCGCTTCCGGGCACTCAAGGAAAGGGTCTTCTCCCTCTCCCTGACATTCAAGGCCACCGTCAGAGCCTTCGCCGCAAGGTGCAGCTCAAAGTCCTCGGCGGCCTCGGCAGCCGAGCTGCCCTCCTCCATACTGTACGGATCTGTGGCATTGCCGCCCTCGTCCCGGCCTCGGTCGACCTCCTCGTTGGACGGCTCTGCGGCATTCCCGCCCTCGTCCCGGCTTCGGTTGACCTCTTCGTCGGATGGCTCTGCGGCTTGCCCGCCCTCGTTCGACAGCTTCTCCAGGGCCATGTCGGCATCGGAGCTTCTGCGGCTCTCCGACGACGGCCCTGCGGCTTTACTGCCGCCCTCCCTCTGCGACGGCTCTGCAGTGGATCCGCCCTCGTCACTCGACAGCTCCGATGAGCTGCCACTCCTCGTCCCTTCTTTGGACGGCTCTGCGACATCGTCGCCCTCTTCCCGGGACACACACCCGCCTGCGCCGCTACCACCATCCGATTGCGACGGCTCTGCGGCAACTGTGCCGCCCTCGTCGCTGGGAAGGTTCTGGTCTGGGATTATTAGTAGGCAACGGTCTAGATGTACCCATGGTATTGCAAAAGTCCATGGGTAGCAGTAATACTTACCATCAGGTGTGCTGTTTGCTCGTTTTCCACAAGAGCAATAAAAAAAAGGAAGACATGGATAGAAAGGGAGTGACTGAGAGTCTGATAGGAATGTATAGAAAAAGGTGACATATTGCGTCGACCCCAAGTAATTGGGATAAGAGCAAGTTAATGATCTAAATATTTCATATAAATAAATATTTTTTCCAATTCCATGTATATGTATCATGCGTCGTGATCAAAGGGCGGCAACATCAAAGCACATTGGAATCCGCTAATTACTGTTCAACAAACCATAGCCGCATTTTGCACTGATACACGAATTACAATATATATAAGCAGATACGCCAATTTGTTTTACTGTACCATAATAATAAGATAATATACGTTCTCATCATCAATTCAAATACAAAGTGATACCTAAGTATTTTTTTTGTAGATATATTTTTAAGCGCCACAAATTACACCCAAACTCGGTATAGATTTCGTTTTTATTTCTTAAATCAATTAATTTTATATAAAGAAAATGTATAATTAATTAAATTTAAAAAAATATATAAATGCAATGACGACGTCGATATTTTATCACAATACTTATTACTTTAATTAAAACTTTTAGTTATTCCCCATCAGGGGTGACGTTTGGCAGGCGACTGGCCGTAAAACTATTGCTAATAACTTTTACAATATGTACTATAATTATAGTACATATAGTATCGACCCCAAGTAATTGGGACAAGAGTAGGAGAATGATGACTTATTACTTTAATTTTTATTTTTCGTTCAATTAATTGACTTTATAAATACCCGATTACGAAACGAAAAATGATGTCACAAGCAGGGTTCGAACCCCGCTTGTGACATCATTTTTCGTTTCGTAATCGGGTATTTATAAATAATTAAGCATATTACATGCTAAAAATTTGAGTAGTTTCAATTAATTAACCTTTCAAATATCTTGAAATTGACATTTCCATATTATTATATTTTTTTTATTTTTATTATTATTGCTACCATTTATTTAAATTAATCTATTAATAACAAACATTTTTTTTAAAGACAACACCCTGCACTAAAGAAATAATCCTTGTATTGCGGGGACTTTACAAACATGCAATTAACGCAGACAAATTACACCCAGACTCAGAACAACACTTGGGTGGTTTTTGAAAAAAAAATTACCCTTCCCTTGCACAAAGGAATCGTAAAAGAACCACTAAAGGATAATGTATACATACATATAACTTCAACAACAATATCAATAACATTTATAATACAGCTATATTAACAGGGATCGATGGAATACAATAGATATATGTGCGTGAACTATAAACACTTGCATATGTCCAGCAAACTTACCGGTACATTGCCTAATACAAGTCTATCTATATACAGGGTGGCAGTGGACCGCTCCCAAAAACAAAGACAGGTGACCCTACTAGTCCTAGGTACTTGTAATGATAGGCTAGAAAAAAAATCGATTCGGATGAAAAAACTTTTTTTTTTCATAACGAATTTTAAGTTTTTTTCACATTACATCGTCTTAGGACAGAGCCATGTAACGATAATGCCATAAAAAACAAGTAACGTTACTCAGATGAGAAAAGACGCAATCTATTCAAAACTCACGATCTAATCTAATCTCGTTCAAGAGCTCAAAGACCTGGCGTGGTGAAAAAAAAAAAAAATTATCCGAATCGATTATTTTTCTAGCCTATCATTACAAATAGAACTAGTAGGGTTACCTGTCTTTGTTTTCGGGAGCGGTCCCCTTCCACCCTGTATATATTTAGCAACACTTACTAAGAATTATCAATTATCTTTATAAAATCCGTTTCAGCGCAGTGCAGTACCGGCTTTTTTATTATATATATATTTTGCTATATTTATTATAACAATTCTCAGTGTAAAGTTTTGCTAAGTTATGTCGAAAGACTCAAATCTTATTCATAGGGAAATTGACCTAATGGTATATTATATACCACGTAGTTTAGAAACTACGTGGTATATTAGGTCAATTACCCTCCCATTTTCAGCCCAAGAACGTATGTGAGCCGAGATAATAATAAAATAAAATCATTCGAAACCATTTCTTATAAAAAAAAAGGTTGTTTTTAAGCAAACGATGTTTCCTCGAAATTCTTATTAAATTAAGCTCTCAATTCTATACAGTGAAAGATTTTTAAAATTATGATTGACTGACGAAATTTGGCAATAGCGAAAAAAAAGGCAGCGGAGTTGTAATGAAAATTGACAGACTCAAATATCTTTTGGCGTTATAATAGGAGCCTTTAATATTTAATCTTGATCTGTGACGTAATTGAATATGACGTAATTTCCTTCCAAATCTAAATTAATTTTCAAAATAGTATTTTTGTATAGAGTTTAATATAATTAAAGGAAATGGTCTCTTTTTTTTATCAAATAACTGTAGTTTATCGGCAATTATTATAGGAATCTCTATTATTATACAGGGATATTATCATCATCATTTCAACTCATATATCCACCACAACTCATATGTCCCACTGCTGGGCTCAAACCCTCTTTACTCTAGAAGGGAAACTGACTATACCACGCTGATTAGACGCGTTGACATAGGGTTTTATTTCGAGTTTTCCATCTCTTGCATAAATGTTATGTTACATATTTTATCCCTTAGTCGACACGGGTAAGAAGAAGAAGGGCCACCCCCTTCTTCTTTCTGAATTGTGTTCTTACTCCGTTATCACACGGAAAAAGCGATATATTAGAGGGATATGAAAGAAAATGTATCATTTTCTTTCGGTTGCTTCATCATTCTCCTGCTCTTATCCCAAATGTACTCCTACACATTGCAAAAGTTATTGGCAATAGTTTTATGATCAGCCGCCTACTTAACGTCAACCCTACTTGGGAATGAAATTGTTGACCAAACGGCATCAGGAGTTGGTCCAGGTCAATATCTATTAGGCATCTTTTATGACATTCACAAGCAAAATAAGGGTTGGTAGTATTCATAGCCGCTACCACACACCGATTTTTCTCGGTTGAACCATCATCATCATCTCAACCCATATATATCCCACTGTTGGGCTCGGGCCTCCTACATAATGGAAGGGTAATTGAACTACTATACCACGCTGGTCAGACGTGTTAGTATAGGGTTTTGTTTCGAGTTTTCCTTCTCTCGCATAGATGTTATATTCATTTTATATCTCTTAGTCGTCTCGTACGATCTCCTACGGGTAAGATAGGGGGTGGTGAATCGTATTCTTACTCCGTCGCCACACGAACATTTTCTCGGTTGATTATACTCTCTAATTTCCTAAAAAATTGGTAAAATCAGTGATAATTTTAGTATCTGATGCGTATTTTTTCAACGTTACATATAAAACTCCACACAAAGAAAAGTATATAATGAAACAAGCAATTCACTTTACATATCCACACAAAGAAATTTACAGAAACTAGTGAAGATAATAAAGAACTAAAGCATTCAAAGATTCCGTAGTAACTAACGAATGCGACGTTTAAAACCATAGTTATGTTTGCAGTAGGAAATATGGATAATTTTATACTCGAGACACTATGGCATGCTAATGTGAGCACCTAAGAACGAAACTTATAGGGTGATTATGGGTCGTGAAAATCAAGGACCGTCCTGTATTTTTAAAAGCAAGAACGTTTTCATCTTCGATCCCACAAATATTAGGTAATACTTAAGATAATATTAATAGCATATAATATCGATATATGACATGCTTTATTAGCTATATCTGTAATTCAATCAACTCTTAATTTGCTTCTGTCGTAGAAAATGACTAAGAACTTTACGTCCACTTGGGCCAAATTCATCTTATGTCGCATAGTTAATAATTACATACCTGAGAGAGGTTGATATCAGAAAGGCGGTAGAAAAGCGGCTGATCATAAAATAAAAGTTAATAACTTTTGTAATATGTACAATAGAAGTGTAGTCATCTCATCATCTCAGCTCATATAAGTCCAACTGTTGGACTCGGGCCTCCACCATAATGGAAGAGTAAATGATCTACTATACCACGCTGGTCAGACGTGTTGGTATAGCGTTTTGTTTCAAGTTTTCCTTCTCTTGCATAGATGTTATATGTGTTTTATATCTCTTAGTCGTCTCGTACGATCAGCCATGGGTAAGATAGGGGATGGTGAATTGTATTCGTACTCCGTCACCACACGGAAATGAAGAAGACTAGTACCTACATATTATGCCAACTCCAAATAATTGCGTTTCCTAATCTTATTGTCTGTTATTATAGAGGTAAATAATCTTTAAAATAGTGAATCAAACATTAATTTTATGTATTATTATTGGAGAAATTTTAGAAACACAAAAATAAGTCATTCAGAAATAATACATAGATATATTTATTCAAAGACCTAGTCTAAGGTAGTCTTTGCATGACCACCGAAGACAAAGATCGGGTACCGGTGGCCCGCTCGCACGGCGAAAAGAGGTGTTTGCAGGGTGGGTCTATGGGGTTGCGCGCCGCCTCTTTTGTTGCCCCGGATGGATTTGTCGGGGCGCGACCACATCTATGGTCCACCCTGCGGAAAAAAAAATATAAAAAAAAAAAGGTAGTCTGCATAAAGAAAATAATCTTTGTATTGCGGTGGACTTTACAATCATGCAATTAACGCAGACAAATTACACCCAGACTCAGAACAACAGTTTGTGGGTCGCACAAAGTATTGTCCTGTGTGGAATCTTTACTACGCCATCTGGGCAGACAATTATAATTTTCCAATTACAATCATGGACACCTTATCATGCAATATTATTGTAGAAATTTAAGTAACACAAAAAATAATCCATTCAGCAATAATACATAGATATTAATTTAATATCAAACCAAACTAAAATTATGGTCACCATATTACAGAAAAGGGGTACAGTCGCAATTCAACTTGCATTACCTTTATTAAAGGATATTAGCGTGCCGAGAGCGCGTACACGGATTTACATGGTATATTATAACTGCACTAACCATTACTTGCAGCGTCGCTTTCAACGAATTATTGTGAAAGAAACTTATGTAAAATCTTCTTAATGTCGTCTGCGTTATACTATTTTTTTATTGAAATAGCATTATATGTATAAGTGCTGTGTGGTAGCGGCTACGAATACTAACAACCCTTACTTTGCTCGTGGATGTCGTAAAATATAACTAAGAGCCTTATAGCGACCTGAGCCAACTCCATCTGATGCCGTTTGGTCAACAATTACATTCTCAAGGAGGTGGCCGGTCATAAAACTATTGCCAATAACTTTTACAATATATACTATGAAAAAGAGTATCTACATATTGTATCGACCCCAAGTAATTGGGATAAGAGTAGAAGAATAATGATGAGCGTTATATGATTTTTTTGTGTGGTGATGGATTCAGAATACAATTCACCATTGTTTTTTTTTTTTTTCGCAGGGTGGACCATGGATGTGGTCGCGCCCCGACAAATCCATCCGGGGCAACAAAAGAGGCGGCGTGCAACCCCATGGACCCACCCTGCAAACACCTCTTTTCGCCATGCGAGCGGGCCTCTGGTACCCGATCTTTGTCTTCGGTGGCCAGAATACAATTCACCATCCTCTCTATTTTGCTTAAATTGGATAAATGTTGACTAAAGGATATCTATATATATATAAATAAAATTGAAGTGTTTGTTTGTTATTCCGAATTAAACTTTCACTAAATGGATATGACTGTATCTACGGTATTTCCATATGAAATAACAATTTTCAATTTTTTTCTCTAACTGTTTGTCTGTTTGTTTCAGCTTATCTCTGAAACAGCTGGATCGATTTTAACGGGACTTCTACTAGCAAGTAGGTGATGTTATAAGAAGTAACTTTTATTTTAGGGAAAAGAAAATGGTGGCCACAAAAACAAAATTAAAACCAATGAAACACGTTAGGTGATATTAAGTTCTCTACCGAAGGCTGGGGAAGGACATAGGTTACTTTTTTATTGACAAACCATACGGGCGAATGCTGTGGCCGACCTGATAACGATGGAGACGTAATATAATTATGGGTTATGGAGCCACGCACCAAATTTAAGTCGCCCTGGATGGAGTGGGAAGCATAAGTCCAAGTTATAGACTAACCACAAAAAAATCGGGTAGGTAAGTAATGAAAAAAATATCAATGTAAATTATAAATATAGATTAGAAATTCACTACCACTAATGTTTGCACCACACATAAAATCCTTAAAATACGCAAATAATTTTAAAATATTACCATGTAGTCATAAGGAAGCGATACCAATTACATTTTAAATCGTTATTTAAATGTTAAGCTACCGAATCGATTAGTTTTTATTGATGCGTTTAACTTAATACAATATGAAGGGCGTACAAGTCATGCCCTCTATTGTTTGAAATTCTGCTGTAGTTTTTTATTTAATTAATTTTATTATGTTTTATTTACAATTACTATTTTTTTATTTTATTGTAATGCCCTAATTGATGAAGGTTGCTTCGTTGATTGCTTCCAGTAACCTAATTGAATATCATCCGACGATTTTTCCGGCGCTCGATAAAAGCGTGGTTGGGATCGCTGTGTTTTTAGTAGATATTCCACTCACGCTAGTGATCGAGGATTCCTACTCACATCATCATTATCATCATCTCAGCTCATATATGTCCTACTGTTGGGCTCAAGCCTCCTCCATAATGGGAGGTTAATTGACCTATACCAGACTGGTCAGACGTGTTGGTATAAGGTTTTGTTTCAAGTTTTCCTTCTCTTGCATAGATGTTATATGTGTTTTATATCTCTTAGTCGTCTCGTACGATCACCCACGGGTAATATAGGTGGTGTTGAATTGTATTCTTACTCCGTCACCACACGAAAAACTACTCACATACCCCTCATCTATCAGAAATCAAGAAAAAAACACAAAATATGTACATACATTGAACTATACAATCAGGTGCTAACAAATCTGATAATTTTTTGTGTTCCCTCCAATGCTAAATTCGTAACTTGGGACTCAGAAGTTTTCCAGTGGAATACTGTAGTCCAATCTACTAGGTATCTATGTATTTACAGTTCACCTACTTATTAAGTATGACCGCCAACCTATCAGCCATGGCACTTTTGGCATTGTTCTGACTGAGACTTTACTGAGGCTTATGTCCAATAGTGGAAATTATTAGTCTAATCGATGATGAATTGGTAAATACTATGTTTGTAATATCCCAAAATCATAATTACCATCACCTCAGCTCAAGTACAGCTCATCACTCTATTATGGAAGTTGGCTCGAGTGGTTCTATATATCTCACTGCTGGAGGTAGCTCGATTGCCTTCATAGACATAGACGGCTAATTGACCTACTATGATTTTATTTTAATATTTCCTTGTGTTGCATAGATGTTACTTGTATATTATATTTCTTAGTCGTCTTTTACGATATCACACACATACACACATATCATCACGCCATATCCCATGCAGGGTAGGCAGAGAGAACAGAGTGCCAGAGAACTCTATCCTTGCATACTTCACTCGCTTCCTCAACATTCATAATTCTCTTCATACACGCTCGCCGGTTTCGGAGACTCTTGACTTCACCTTCCTTCAGTACATGACCGATCTGGTCTAGATACGTTAGTCTCGGTCTCCCCCGGTACCTACATCCTTCCACTTTCGCATTGTATATCTTCTTGACCAGACGTTCGTTCGACATTCTTTCCACATGTCCGAACCATCGGAGCATTGCCTTTCGCATCTTTACACCAATACTCTCTTTCATACCTACTCGCTCTCTAACGTCGTCGTTGCGAATGCGGTCGGTCAGCCTAACTCCACAGATTTTCCGCAGAGATCGCATTTCGACCGCATTAATTTTACTTTCATACTCTTTTCTGCATACCCAACTCTCGCTTCCATACAGTAATGTTGGGACAAGCACTGCGTTATGTATTGCTACACGTGCACGGCTGAGGTGGTAGCTACCAAGAAGTTGCCCCAACGCTCCGTTCACTCTATTTCCCGCATTCACTCTTCGCTCTATATCAGTGGTGTACCTTCCATCTCGGCTAAATCCACATCCAGATATATAAATTCATCCACTTGCTCTAGTACATCATTACCTATTGTTACTCTTACATCTGTTCTGGCTTCATCTCTGTCAAAGACCATTATTTCGGTTTTGCTCATATTCACGCGTAGACCCCTTTTCTTACAATCTTCTGTCATTGTGTCGACTAGGGTCTGCAGGTCAGTCGCTGACTGTGCCAGCTGGACTGCATCATCTGCATAAAACAGAGCAGTGACCACTGAGTCGCCCATCTGGACTCCCACATTCATATCGTTCAACCTTTGGAGACATTTATCCAGATATATGATAAACAGCCTGGCTGACAGAACGCACCCCTGCTTAAAGCCGATATTGACGTCAAACCAAGGCGACATTCCATCATCTAGCCGCACAAAGGCTCTACAGCCCATGTAACTGGACTGCACAGCCTGCAGCAGTTTACCATTAATACCATACTCCGGTAAAATGTCCCAAAGTTCCTTTCGTACAACCGTGTTAAATGCTCTCTCCAGATCCACAAAACTGCAGAAAACCCTCTGACCTAGAGCCAGATGCATTTCCACAATGTTGCACAGAGAGAACACTTGATCCATGCATCCCCTTCCACTCCTGAAACCTCCTTGTATCTCACACAGTAAACCATCGGACACCATCCTCATTCTCCTTTCAATAATTTTACCGTACACTTTTGCTGCCAAACTGGTCAAGCTTATGGCTCTGTAATTTGCGCAGTTATAACGTGAACCCTTGTTTTTAAACAAAGACACAATGACTGCGCTATTCCAGTCCTCGGGAACCATTCCCGACCTCCAACGTAAATTGAGGAGCAATAGGAACGCCTCCCAGACACAGGAGCCACCAAGCTTGATCATCTCGGCAGACACCATATCAATGCCCGCTGCCTTACCATTTTTAAAACTTCTTATCGCCCATTCAACTTCATCTATACTGATGCCATCGGAGGACGCCGGTGCCGAATGTTGATCTACTAAACTACATGCGGCACCGGCGTCAACAGTAGCATCCGCATACATATCGTCAAAATATTCACTCCATCGGCTTAACACGTCTTGTGTTTGTGTAAGAATGTCTCCACCTTTAGACCTTATTTTATTCATTCTGAAGGCTGACCAACCACCCCGAGACCTCTTCACCTCCCTCCAAAAGAGTTTAGTGTTACCCTCGAAGTTTTTAGCCAGCCTATCTTGTGCACTCATACTTGCTCTATCACGTTTCTCTTTCACTAAGGCCTTGGTGTTATTCTTACATTGCCGATATATTTCTTTCTTCTGTTCAGTCATACTGTCATTCAGATTCAAAGAAGAGACATAGTCCAGCCACGCCTTCTTCTTTTGCTCTACAGAAGCTGCCACTTCCGCATCCCACCATGCATCACCATTTGTTTTTCTATGCTTCTTTGAACTTCCACATACTTCTTTCGCTGTATTTACCATACTCTCTTTCAATATTCTCCAGCATTCTTCAATATCCGATTGCGGCTGGCTTGCCATCGTCAGCCATTCTCGGACACTCTCTGCATACTTTTCTCTTACACACTCTTCTTGCAACCTTTCAACCTTTATTCTTTGAAGCCCTCCGAAGTGGACACGCTCTCGCCAGTGCCTTCACTTTCTGAACAGACCACTAAATCTCGCAATAACGAGATAGTGATCCGTATCGATTGTGGGGCCCCTGTAGGCTCTTGCGTCCAATATTTTGCTTCGGTGGCGACTGTCTACCAAAATTAAATCGATTATACTTTTCTGTTCATTCCTTCTCCATGTATACATATGGATATACTTGTGTTGGAAAAATGTGTTTGACACAATAAGGTTTCTCTCCATACATACATCCGCTATGAGCCTACCTGCGTCGTTCACTCTGTTATCACCAAATAGACCAAGTAAGTCCTCATAGTCGGGACGCTTGGTCCCTACCCATCCGTTCAAATCTGCGCATACAATCACGCATTCACTGGTTTCTGCCATATCCAGAACTTCCCTAAAATTATCCCAAAACTTCTCTAGGTGTGATGCCACCGAGAATCCTACGGGCGCATATACTATAACCATGAATACCTTGGTGACACCTAGTTTTATACGGATCCAAAGAAGTCTGGGATCATACATTCCGTAATCCTCCACACCTGAGGCCAAGCGAGAGGACAACAGCACTCCTACCCCCATGCTGGCTCTATCGCTCTGTGGTACACCAGACCACAGAACCATCCCGCCACCAGGAAGATCGCAGGTGTCGCTGCCCCTTCGCTTGGTCTCTGTTACACAGAGTACGTCTAGCTGTTTGTCCGCTATGACGGATATCAGCTCGTGCAACTTACCTTCTACACAACCTCTAATATTCCACGTGCCCACCCGGCACTCTGCTCTCTTCGACTCGCCTGACTGGGCAAGGCGTGATGGGTGGCGGCCCCCATCGCCGCAACTGCCGAAGTTCGTACCGACGCGGGCGGGTCGGTACGCGTCGCCTCCGGGGAACGCCCTAACCCGCATTGCGGTACGCATATCGAGCCGGATTAGCAGTCTAATTAGACTGGCAGGGGACGCGACGAGCACGCTCCAGACTATGCCCCCCTTTACGACATCCATGAGTAAAATAGAGGCTTGGTGAATTGTATTCTTACTCTGACACAAAAGGAAAAATTGATATATAGAATCATAGTATCTCGTAGTATATGGATTTATTTCTAAAAACTAAGATGTAATTAACAAAAATAAGTAAATAAAAAAAGCATCTGAATGTTCCACATTTTCTCTTCTATTTCAATGCTGTAACAGAAAATATCATTGGTATATAATTAACAGGCGAAAACAACGTGGTGAGTTATACATCTGCCGGTGTCTGCGAGCCACGGCGCTATGGTAACAAAGCTCCCTCATTAACTCCCTGCCGACTGACGACGATGCTATGAGATATAGAATTAAATATAGAGGATGCATTGGGTTTTCTGCCTACAAGGATAATGATAATTCTCCATAAACGATGTTCTTTTTAAATGAAATGAGATTATATGATATAGGCTTGTACTTCTCAGACAGAGCAACATATTATTCTTGAGTCTTAGTGTAATGACTCCACAGTTAACCTGCTATGCTAAGTGTTGTGGGTTTGAATCCTACGTAGAACAACATTTCGTGCGATCCTCAAATTATTGTCCTGAGTCTGGGAGTAATTTGTGTCCGTTAACTGCATATTTCTAAAGTCCCCCACAATACAAGGGTTATTTCCTAAGCGCAGGAAGTTGTCCTTAAAAAAAAGGTATCGTAACATTCTGTTTGGTGACGGATAACAATATAAGTAACGGTCTCCTATCTTACCTGAGGATATCGTAAAACATGACTAAGATATTCTTAGTCATGTTTTACGACATCCTCGGACCAAAATAATGCATATTACAACGCAATAGAAGAAACACTCAAAATAAAACTATAACCAACTCATCTATTCAGCGGGATGTAGTAAAATAATTTACCTCCTGTTGTGGCTCTAATCCTAATAGTAGGATATATATGAGCTAAAATGATGAGGTATACCTCATCGTATTTGAGTACTTCACAAATATACCAATACACATTGCACTGAGTGTTCATTAATTTTATATTTGTAAAGTAGGACTTTATAACAATACGAAAATTAGTACGAGAATATCTTGAGTTTTTTTTTTTAAAAATGTAAAAAAGAAATATAAAGGAAGATGATAAAAAATGCAGAGAAGTATATGGAAGCTTTTAGTTAGAATCATAACTCCTGTTGATGAAGAGACATTCGTATAATATGGTAATAAAATTATTTTTATCAATCAGAATCCTAAATAGAATATAAGAAAACTTGTTGAGATTTTGAAACTTGTAGGGTTAAATTTAAGCCATACATAACTTACTGATACATAATTTACTGTTGAATTCGAGCCTCCTCCACTGAAGGAGATAAGAGGTAAATTAATCTAGGATCAAATGGGCTGATATAGAGGTTTGTTTGGACTTTGCCTAATCTTATAAAGATGTTATATCATATCCTTGTTGTCTTTTAGCACATATTTGACCAATATAGAGCGTACTAAATTATGTTCTTTCTCCATCAACACATGGAAAATAGCATATCTACATTTTAATAATCTTTGAACACATTTGAGCATAACTACGAAGATGGAAAATTTTAATAAAATATGTTTTCCCGCGTAAACCGTCTCGCACGTCACGTCCCTAACAGATCCTCTAAACACTTGCCATATTACAACGAAATATATAATAACTTCTATTTTGTATAACATAAGGTTTAATAACGTCTGAATTGACGGTAAATTTATGTTTGCCAGTTTCGCGCCATAAGGATGCAACCCCCGATTATGAAACAGATATTATTTTCTAGATGCAGTTGAAATGAATTGTTTTAATACGTGCAATTTTGGTAGATATTTTGTTTACATTTTATTTAAAAAAATATATATTTATATTTATTTTTATTCTAATATATTTTTGTTCCATATAGTGACTGAATAAGAATAATAATAAGAAGCTGTGTGGTAGTGGCTAGGAATACTACCAACCCTTACTTTGCTCGTGGATGTCGTAAGATTTTTTTTGTGTGACTTAGTTGTTAGCCTTAGATGGCTATGACAACTTTACCCGGACTGAGCGTGAGCGCTGAGGGCTCTGAACCCGAAATTAGTGATGTCGTAAAAGGCGACTAAGAGCCTTATAACGACCCGGGCCAACTCCATCTGATGAAGTTTGGTCAACAATTACATATCCAAGGAGGGTTGACGTCTGGCAGGCGGCCGGTCATAAACTATTGCCAATAATGCTCACAATATCTACTATCAAAGAAGAGTACATATTGTATTGACCCCAAGTAACTGGGATAAAAGTAGGAGAATGAATGATGATAGTGACTGAATAAGAATACAATTCAACAACCCCTATGTTACTCGTGGCTATCGTAAAATATGACTAAGTAATAAATTGCGTACAATATCAACATAAGAGAAAGAACATTCGTAATAAAACCCAGCACCAATACGTATGACCAGCTTGATATATTAGAACAATTTTGCTCCCACAGTAAAGAAGGGGCTCAAACCCTGCAGTGGGAGGTATATAACCTGAGATAATGAGATTATTTACCCTTTAATGACGTATTGAACAATTAAGAAGGAAAACTTGAAAGGAAAAACCGAAAGGATCTGTATAGACACAATTGAATAGAGAGAAATGATATATTATATCCATAGACAGATTAGAACAGAACATTTACAATATTACAATTTAATTCATCTAATTTAATAATACCATTCGCCTACTCTTATCCCAATTACTTGGGGTCGACACAATATATACTCTACTTCCTTCGTACACAATGTAAAAGTTATATTTATGTATATATATATATATATATATATATATATATATATATATATATATATATATATATATATATATATATATATATATATATATATATATATATATATATATATATATATATATATATATATGTATATATATATATATATATATATATATATATATATATATATATATATATATATATATATATTTATATATATATATATATATTTATATTAGGTAATAGTTTTATGACCGGCCGCCTAGCTGACGACAACATTCCTTGGGAATGTAATTGTTGACCAAACGGCATCAGTTAGAGTTAGGTCAGGTCGATATATAGCTCGTAGTCGTTTTTTATGACATCCAAGAGCAAAGTAAAGATCGGTAGTTTTATTAAAACCGCAGTATCACCATTTATATTTAAATTAATATGTAGTATAAAATTAATTTAATCCAATACATACACACATATCATCACGCCATATCCCTTGCAGGGTAGGCAGAGAGAACAGAGTGCCAGAGAACTCTATCCTTGCATACTTCACTTGCTTCCTCAACATTCATAATTCTCTTCATACACGCTTGCCGGTTTCGGAGACTCTTGACTCCACCTTCCTTTAGTACGTGACCAATCTGGTCTAGGTAGGTTAGTCTAGGTCTCCCCCGGTAGTAGGTACCGGTATACTTCCACTTTCGCATTGTATATCTTCTTAACCAGACGTTCTTTCGGCATTTAATCCAATTTATTTTAATATTTTTTTATATTGTAAATACAATTTGAAAACTTAATAATATTATAATAATACTTAATACTATCCGTGTGGTTTCGGAGTAACCTTACCCGTGGGTGATCGTAAGAGATGACTAAGGGATATAAAACGCATATAACATCTATGCAAGATAAGGAAAATTCGAAACAAAACCCTATACCAACACGTCTGACCAGCGCGGTTTAGTAGGTTAATTTCCCTCCCATTACGGAGGAGGCCCGATCACAACAGTATGTCCTACTGTATATATGGGCTGTAATGATGATGATGATGATGATGAATAATATTAAGACTGATTGTTAATATTTTCTATTATTTCGATTATTTAATTACTATTGATTTGTCTAATAATATGAACATCAAATACAATTATTACGTACCACTGCTGGGTTCGAGACTTTTCTTTTTTTTTATTACTCTTGGTGGCAAACGAGCAACCAGTATACCTGATGGTAAGTGTTACTGCCACTCCTGGAACTTTGCGATACCAGAAATACAGCCACGCCGCTTTTTTTTTTTTTTTTTTTTTTTTTTTTTTTTTTTTTTTTTTTTTTTTTTTTTTTTTACGCTGTGGAAAATGCGTTTATGCATTCCCCCTGCACGTTATAGCAAGGGGGGTATGTAGGGCTCGCCGACGCAAGATGGCATCGGAATACCCACTAAAAACCAACAGCGCCCCACTACCTCGTCTATTTTGGGGTGCCAAAGGGTCGCCTTTTGGGCATGCGACTTTGACGTCCCCGACGTTCGGCGCAGCGGCCACGTCCCAGATTTCAGCTATCAAGGGAGGTAGAGACGCGCGTAGTCTCTGCGCCGTCTACCTAATTGTCTTCTGCGGATGTGGTCGGCGTGGGCGTCAGCTTCTCGTGCCCGTCCAGCGGCCTCCTTTTGCGCTATCACGGCTTCGCAGAAGGAGGCCATGGCCGACCAGCATCCATCGCTGCCGAGCATTTTAGGGATTACGGCCGGCAGTGACAGATCTCCTCCAATGATCGCTACTAGGGCGTGCCGCTGCGTGCTCCATGTGGAGCATTCAGCCAGAGTGTGGCACGCATTGTCGATGAGTGCACCACACTGGTGACATTCGGGAGTCCCTTCTCGCCTTGCAATCTGGTATAGGTATTTGCCGAAGCACCCATGCCCGGTAAGTACCTGTGTCAGCCTAAATGATAGGTTGCCGTGTTTTCTGTTTATCCAGCGGTAGAGATGTGGACTTACCGCGGCTACAGTTACTC
Source organism: Lymantria monacha (assembly GCA_905163515.2). Taxonomy (NCBI): domain Eukaryota; kingdom Metazoa; phylum Arthropoda; class Insecta; order Lepidoptera; family Erebidae; genus Lymantria; species Lymantria monacha. The sequence goes on along the minus strand of LR991098.1, from coordinate 28,499,308 downwards.
GTCCTGCTACAGGGGATTCTAAATCCTCTCTCCACCGCCGGATAAGAGATATATGGGCTACATTTTTTATCCTGCGCCACTCCCTTTCGGATATCCACTCACCCCGAGCCCGTGCCGCGACGTAGGCCTGGTATATTTCCGCCTGGAGTCCTGCTTGCAACTCCCATGGTGGATCGCCTGCCAGTAGTGTGGCTGCCGTCCATGACACCGTACGGTAGCCTCTGATAGCTCTCACCGCTATAATTCTTTGTGGTCTTCGAAGGAGAGCCTTGTTACGGTCGGTGAGGGAGTCCGCCCAAATAGGGGCACCGTACAGTGCCATAGACCGCAGAATACCGGCGTATAGGCGCCGGCAGGTTGAACCAGGGCCTCCGGTATTGGGCAGAAGCCTGCCTAGTGCCGCGGCTGTGTTCACGAGATTTGAGGTGAGCTGGGTTAGATGCGGTACAAAGCACCATCTTCCATCCAGGAGCAGTCCCAGATATTTCATGTGAGCCCGTACTGGCACGGCAACCCCTAGCACACTGACGCAAGCACCCCGAGGGGGACCTCGGCGGGGGCCATGAAATAAGAGAGCCTCTGTCTTGTGCAAGGAAACCCTCAGCCCCAGCATACCGATCCGTTCTATGACGAGAGCCGTTCCAACCTCAGCCAATCTGATCACTTCCCGGAAGCCCGCCCTTCTCGCTGTGACAAGAGTGTCATCTGCATAGCAAATCACTCCCATCCCAGGGAGAAGGGCGCCCCTAAGCAACCAGTCGAATCCGATGTTCCACAGAATCGGGCCAAGGACCGATCCCTGTGGAACACCGCACTCCATCCGGTGCCTGAACAGATGCCCGTTAGTCCCTTCCCAAACCACGTACCTGTCTTGTAGATAGGCCTCCAGTAACTTCCGAAGATAGTGAGGCACATTGTGGTATCGGAGTGCCTCCCTTAGCGTCTCGAACGGCAGGCTGTTAAAGGCATTTGCGATGTCAAGCGACACAGCCAAGACCACCTCACCGGCGGAGACTGCGTCCATGGTTAGGGTCTTCAAAGCAGCCAGCGCATCGATAGTCGATCGGCCCACCCTGAAACCGTATTGCGCATCCGATAGTCCTGGGCCTACCACCTCGAGATGCTGAACGAGACGGTCAGCCAGAATTTTCTCAAATACTTTGGCCGTCTCGTTCAGCAGCACCAGCGGCCGGTACGCAGATGGAGAGTCGATCGGTCGGCCTGGCTTTTGCAGCAAGCAAAGTCTGCCAGACTTCCATGATGCCGGGAAACGGCCAGATCTCAGGCATTTATCTAAGAGTTCTCGAAAACCTGCCTTCAAATATACCGCAGCAAGAGCGAGTACTAGTCCTGGAATGCCATCTGGACCAGGCGCTTTCCTTTTGCCCTGTAGGCGAGAGAGTGCCCTGTCCATTTCTGCTTCAGTGACAGGAGGGATCTCGCCACACACCTCCATCACCGACGGGCAAGCCATAGCTGGAGCGGTGTGGTCAACAGGGTGTGGGAATAAATCCCTGACTAGCCTCGACAGGAGGTTCTGGTCCATAGTCTCAGTGACAGGGGCACCATAGGCTCGGATTTTGTTCCGAGCCGTTAGATAAGGACGTCCCCAAGGGTTTCTATCCAGGCCCATCAAAAGCTCCTGACGGGCCTTTTCCTTGGCCTCCCTGATGGCCAGCTGCAACTCCTTTTTCTTTCGGCGGTAGTCAATTCTCAGTTGACCCTCTGAGTTAGCAGTATTGGTTTGACGCCGACTCCTTACATATGCTCGCCGAGCCTGGTTGCAATTTGCTCGGAGCTCTGCAATCTCCGGCGACCACCAATACACTTTCTTTCGAGGGGGCCTCCGATAGGTCCTTGGCATTGCCGCATCACATATTGCAGTTAAATTTCTGCTCATACAGTCTGCCAGCCTCTCCACGTCATTGTTGTCTTGGCTTATTGAGCTCCACCGCTGAACAATAGCAGCTTCCTGGGCTATTTCCCTGTCTAACTTACTAAGTACCCATCTGGGGAGTCTGCCAACACGCTGCCGGGGTTCTGCTGTTCCTGAAGAGGTAGAAATCTCGAATCGGATATATCTATGGTCCGATAAGGTTTCCACCTCTTCCTCAACTCGCCAGTCAGTCACACAACGGGCAACATCAGGGGTGGCGAAGGTCAAGTCCACCACGGACCCCCCACGGTGCCGCACGCAGGTGTGGACGTCCCCTCTATTGAGAAGGGACAAACCAGAGAGCAAGGACCATACTTGAACTGCCCTCCCCCGACCATTAGTGGCGGGATTGCCCCATGCCTGAGATTTCGCATTGAAATCTCCAAGGACAACAATGGGCCTCGGCGACTGTCTGCAGACCGCGGCATTGACGGAGTCAAGGAAGGTCTCGAACTCTGCCAGGCTGCGGTTGGGAGAGAAATATAACCCCACGATGACGAAATCTCGCCATCCCACGACAACATACCCAGCACCTCTCTCAAGAGCCGACAGGGGAGTGCCGATACCCCTTCTGGACAGAATTGCTACCTTGTCTTCTAGATCTCCCACCCAATTTGAGTGTGACGGGATGAAATAGGGCTCACAAACTACCGCCAGATCTATGTTCCATTGCGCCATAGATTGGAGCAGTAGATCTTGGGCTCCAGGAGAGTGGTTTACATTTCCCTGTAGGAATCTGTTTGGTCCACTCATTATGAAGACATTACAATAGTTTCTTCCCTGGCCTGATGGTCTTTAGTATTCTGGACGGTCAGAGTTCCTAGTGCAGTCTTTCCCCTTGTAGAAGGGGGACTACATGTCCTTCCCCCCATCACATGCTCCGAAGGATGACCTCCATCCGCACAAACCGCGCAGTGAGGTGGCTTATCACAGTCCGCTGATTTATGTCCGGTGTTGCCGCACCGGAAGCACAGCCCTGATCGATCAACAGTGCTTGGACATAAATAAGCTGTGTGCCCGAGCTGCATGCATCGATAACAACGAAGGGGTAGTTGCTCCAATACTTGGATTCCAGCAGAGCTCCAGCCAACCAGAACTCTGCCAGCGTCGGCCAGAGCTTTTGCTGCGGTCACTGGGCATCGAACCTTGGCCATACCCATTCCTCTAGGGCCGACCTTGATGTCTCCAACTCGGATTTCTTCCGTGGTACAGCCACCAGCGCGGGCTACAGCAGCTGCGAGTTTTTCAGTGCTGACTGAATCATCTAGCCCGGTCACCTTAACATCTACACATTTGACAGGACAGACGACGTTGGCTACCCCGTCTAAAGCAATACGTAGCTCTGCTGCCAACTTGTCAGCTTGCTCTGATGTTTGCGTCGTGGGTAGCTGTAAAACCCGTGCTCCGGTTACAGCACGGCGCATCTTCAGGCCATCTTTGATACCTAATGATGCTAGGTCGACAGCCTCCTCGGCACGCAGCATTGCTTGCGCGTATGTTACTCCCTTTTCAGCGGCTTCTGGTCTCAGGGTAACGATTACCGCAGCTGTGCGTGGTTCTGCGAGCGTTGATCGAACTTTTTGCGCTTTGTTGCTCGACGTAGTAGCTGTCACGGCGGTAGAATGCGGCATAGCAACAGCAGTATTCTCTACGACTTGCTGGGTCTTCTTTTTCCCTTTTTTAACTACTGTCACCCAGCTTTCATCCTGCATGGTGGGTATACACAGGGGCAGGACCTCCGTCGTGTCTGTCTGTGCTGGTGGTGGCGTCCTCTTCGCCGCAGCAGCAATGGGCTTTGGCGCCACAGGTTGAGACGAGGGGACAGCACTGTTACACGCTTTTCCCCTGTCCCCAGCGAGAGGCGGTCGAATTGTCTTGGCGGGCAGAAGGCGGTCTTCAATCCCAGCGAATCGGGCTGATATCATCTCTCCAAGCGACCTAGTGATAGAGGACTTCAGATCCTCCAAGACGTCAACGTTCGATATCGACGAAGAGGCAGAAGCTCTCATTTCAGCAAACTCACGGCGATATGCCTTCAGCTCCGCCTTAAGAGCGTCTATTTCTAACCGCTGCCGACCATTTTCCGTCCTTAGTCGTCGTGTCTCTTCCGTCTCCTCTTTGGTACACAAGGTGTCGATAATGCCTTGCATATCCGCCGCTGACTCCTTCAGTTTTTTAATTACACCACCTTTGAGTTTCCCAGATTTTTGGGCAACTTTTAATATAGCGGCCGCATTGCGACCACCTCGGGCACGCATCTCCTCAGGTCCTAAAGTTGCAAGGTCCTCCTTCCGAAGCTCGGAAGCCGACGTATCCTCAGTGTCTGGATCTGCCACTGGGGTTTCTTTACGAAAGGTCTTGCTCCGAAGAACTCTCTCATATGCTACTTCTCGGGCCTCTGAATCGACTTCCTTAAGTGTCGCCTTTGCTCGGGCGAGCCCTGTGCTGTGTCCTCTTGGTGCAGCCTTTCCACGACGTGCCGAGCTAATCTTGGATTTGGGCTCTGCTTCCGTATCAGTACCGGAGTCCACGCGTCCATGGTGGGATGTCAGAGGAAGCTGACGCTTCCTTTTGCAAGACGCAGCGTCAGTGTCACCAGTATCAGCGTCAACAGCCGATGGCCCGTCAGTCTCATCACCAGAATCATCTGCCATATGATCAAAAATTTTGTCGGCAGCACTTTTGTAATTATAAGTCCAAGTATTTTATGTCTTAGTACTTTTACAATTACACAGGCACAATCCACTATAACTGAGTTTAATACACAATGCTAACACTAATACACGTCAATATCATACTAATAGCGTAACATTGGTAAGCGTCATTATCGCACTAATTTTAATACAAAATGTAGGTACTTCAATAATAAACCGCAGTAACTCATACGAATACGCGAGCAAATTGCACACGCGTCTATCGTACACGACGGTCGCTTGAGCACTCACAGCCACGCCGCTGCTTACCAATTAAAATCCCAAAACCACCCAGAAAGTTAAGCTTTTGGCTCTTTCGCTGACCGAACGAAGCACAGCAGCACATTGCCACCCATCAAAAGTTGATTATCTGCGAGAGTGTGCTACTACTCCGGACGGACCGGCCCATGACTAGACAGAAAACTGTTAACAGTAACCACTATAGATCTCCTCCATAATAGCAAATTAACCTACTATACCACGACGATGGTATACCACGACTGATCCGACAGGTTGGGATAGAATTTTACTTCCACCTTTCTCCACTGTTTTATGGACATTATATGCATTTTATATCCGTCAGTCGTTTTTATAAGATACCCACTGCCACGATAAAGAGTGGTGAATTGTAATCTTACTTCGTCACCACACGGATTCGTCGCCACACGTAATATTGGATGAATCGCTTTTTTCTTGCGGTTGGCAATGACTTGGCTATACACCTAGTGTTGATGAGGTCTATGGATGACAGTTGTAATTTACCAACAGGTCTGCTTACTCATCAGCCACCAAATGAAAAAATTTAAATAAATTATTCAACAAAAAATTCATGCAATATATTAACAACACAATATTATACAAATATATCTTAAGATCTTCAAGTAACCTTAGTTTATTGCAGATTTTTATAATTAAGACAGGAACCCAGTGAAACGATAGATCAGATAAACGTGATTGCTTTATCATCGCAATGCATTTGAAATTGCAATTTGAAAAACATGAATTCGTTGACCTGATATTGAAAAAAAAACAAATGTCTTTTTTGTTTTGGCCGTCCTTTCAGACAAGCAAAGGATACAAAGCCCATACACCCAAATCCTATAAAAATTTCTTCACATATTATCTAATACTTCTTAAGATTGAACTTGAGCGACCAAAAGCCAGGACCTCACTTTGCTCTTGCACTCAATATAAATCTTAATAAAAATTAAAATATCCATTTAAATTTCTCAAATATAAACTTTTTAAAGATTATTTGAAGGTCTTGTAGACCTTGTGTGAAGGTTCTTCACAATGTCAAAGTATCCAATACTGCCCGCCTTTGCGAGTCGTTCTAATAGAAAATAATAAAAATGTATGAGAAATCCTTTGTGCAATTTCAGTAATACGTTAGATAGTAAAAGTAATGTCTTAGTACTTGAGTAATACGATGTTATATGTGTTATGGTTGAAGTAAAAATTGCTTATAAATAAATGTACATTTAGATATTCTATTATTTGGAAACTAGCTGACCCAAAAGACTTTGTTCCATGCGTATATTAATTACATAAGATTTAAAAATATAATCCGCCCATAAATTCTGCTGTTTGCGCGAGTATTACACATATGAAATAAAAAGATATTTAGTGTTCGAATTATTTGGGTTCCATCTAAATGTTCCATTCGCCAGCTTTTTGATGTTTACTCTTTGACAGTATTGACAGATTAAGGCCCGTAAGACTGAGGGTCGTGAGGCCCGACCCTAGGGCGGCAAATTGTTAGAGGCACACAAAGTTTTCAAAAGGGCAAACATTTATTATTTAAAAAAAAAATTTAAACAACATCGTGCACTAAGGAAGTAATCCTTGTATTTCGCGGGACTTTACAAACATATAATGGACACAAATTACACCCAGACTTAGAACAGCAACTTGTGGGTCACTCAGATATTGCCCCGCATAGGAATCGAAATGACGATACCAGCTTGATAAGTCGGTGTTTTAACCACTGTGGCGTCTGTGCAGTCGAAAAAAACAAAACTTTTAATGCTTCTTCTCTCGCTCTTACATACTTAAAATGTCAAAATTTAAAAGGCAGACTTATATTATTATTATTTTTTAATCTTGTAAGCCTATTATACCACGATGGTCTGACGTGTTGGTATAGAAGTTTGTGTCGAGTTTTCCTTCCCTTGCATAGATGTTATATGCATATTTTATCTCTAAGTCGTCTCTTACGATCACCCAAGGGTAAGATAGGGGTGATGAATTGTATTCTTACTCCACCATCACCCGATGATATATACTATATTTATAATTAATATCATCATCATCTCAGCTCACATATGTCCCACTGCTGAGTTCGAGCCTTCTGCACACTAGGAGGGAAATTGACCTTCTATGCTGGTCAGACATGTTGGTATAGAGTTTTATTTCGAGTTTTCTTTCTCTTACATAGATGTTATATGCGTTTTATATTCCTTAGTCGTCTCTTACGATCACTCACGGGTAAGATAGGGGTGGTGAATTGTGTTCTTACTCAGTCACCATACGGTAGAATATAATTATTATACTATGGTATAAACATGAAACAGTAAACTTTAAAAAAACCTCAGTCTAATTTAATTATTTTTTTTTTGTATCAACTTTCCTAAACATTACTTATAAACAAATTATTTAAAAATATCGAATTTTACTTTATAATTCGTTCTGAAACTTAATTAAATACACTGAATGAAAACATTCAAAATAAATTAAAGAACGAATCCATCGCGTTGAGACGAATTATTAATCACGGTTCTATGTGTAACAAAAAAAAATTGTAACGAAATAAAAATTTTTCATACAAATTAAATATTAATTATTGCGAAAGGGACTTGGCAGAGGCCACGCCCAGTGCACAGAGGGAATGATTTATTTGTATTTTTTATTATACCTTAATTATATTTTAAAAGAAAAACCTTATTGTCATAAATAATTACGAATTTCAACTGTATTCAAAATTACTTAAAGTTTAATTTACATTGGATAGTATTAATGATAGGAGTAATGGTAATTTTTAGCCAAATTTTCGGACAGAATAAGCTATAAAGTTTAATTGTGTACTTCAGTTAAATGTAAATTAATTAAATATTCCGAACGCTGGACAATGGAAAAGATATTGTGGTACTTTTTTGTTCCTTGTTGATTATGATATAATAACGTAAGCTTCCCCCGTTTAGATTTTATCATTATAAAAAAAAAGATAACAGCTTGTATCTTTTATAATAAATAAGACTTAGTAAATAATTTTATAAGAGATTTATTAATAAAGGTTGTTTTATATATAAATATCGCCATTTAGATAAACTGATATATGAGCTGTGTGGTAGCGGCTACGTATATTACCAACCCTTGTTTTTTTTATAAAAACCTTATTACGAGCGAAATATGATTGTCACAAGTAAGATTCAAACCCACACTTACTGGAAATCCTTTTCAATCGTGCTACCACTTACACCACCGTGAACTATTGTAGGACATTCAAGTCTCGTATCGTATTATATTTTCGTCTTTTAAGGAGACGTGTGCCATCTACCCGACATGTTTAAAAATGATTGTCATAAGTGGGATTCGAACCCACACATTTTTTTTTTTTTTTTTTTTTGCGGTGGGCCATGGACGTCTCACCCCGCCAAGTCGGTCCGGGGTGACGGAAGAGGCGGCGCGCAACCCCATTGACCCACCCTGCAAGCACCCCTTCTTCGGGCGGCCACCGGTACCCGATTTTTGTCTTCGGTGGCCCGCTCGGCGGTATGCCCTCTCGGGCTCCTCTCCTGTCGACGCCCCGACAGCTTTCGCCGTCAAGGCGTCGTCCTCACGCGGTGGCCTCACGTCGGGTGACCAGACAATTCCCCGGTCCGATCACCCGAAGCCTCGGTTAGGGCGGCATCAGGCGCAGGTATTCGCGCCTGCGCCGCCCCGGCCGCTGACGGCGGCCCGGGTCACGGGAATCCTCCCGGACTCGTTCCGCCGTCTCCTTCTGCGAGATGACAGCCTCGCAGAAGGCGGCGACCGCGTCCCAGTTCCTGACGCTGTCGACCATCGCCCTCGCAACAGCCGGCAGCGTCAGGTCGGCACCGATAACAGCGACGAGGTCACGGCGCTGCCCGTCCGAACTCGGACACACCTCAAGTGTGTGTCTCGCCGTGTCCTCGTCACTGCTGCAATGGTGGCAGGCCGGAGTCCACTCCCTATACGCGACCGTGTGCAGGTACAAACCGAAACACCCGTGCCCCGACAATACCTGCACCAGCCGAAAGGAGAGGACTCCGTGCCGCCGCTCCATCCATTCCATCAGTACGGGCCGGAGGGCCTCGACGGTAACGACACCGTGTCTTGGCCTCTCCAGCCGCGTAACCCAACGGGCGATGACGTCTCGGCGGGCGTCCTCGCGCCAGGTGGCTATCTCGCTCAACGATGGGGAGCCACCTTCGTCGCGCACTGAGGTAACCCGCCGGTAGAGGTCGGAGAGCATCTCCGCCTCTAGGTCCCACGGGGGTGTCCCAGCCAATAGGCACGCCGCCTCTGTCGACACCGTGCGGTACCCGCGAATGGCTCTGACCGCCATGGCTCGCTGTGGCCTCCACAGCACCGCCCTGAGCTGGGCGTTCAGAGCCCTCGCCCACACGGGTGCGCCGTACATGGCCATTGAGCGGATCACCCCCGCATACAGCCGTCGGCCCTCGAAACTGGGTCCGCCCACATTCGGCAGAGCCGAGAAAGGGCGGACGCCGCGCCGACCAGCCGGGGAGCAATTTGGCGAAAATGCTCCCGGAACCACCATTGCCCGTCGAGCACCAGACCCAAGTACCTCATATGGGCCTGGATACTGATGTGGATGGAGTTGACGACTAACGAGGCGCCGATGGGCAGCCTCACACGAGCCCCATGGAATAGTAGGGCCTCCGTCTTGTTTAGGGCCACCCTGAGCCCCAGCGCCTCGATTCGCCTGACCATCTCCTCGGTGCCGAGAGTGGCCAGGCTCGGCGCCTCTTCGAATGTCCTGCCCCGGGCTGTGACGAGCGTGTCGTCAGCATAGCAAATAACGCTCAGCCCGGGGGGGAGACTCCCTCTCAACGCCCAGTCGTACCCGATGTCCCACAGAGTCGGCCCCAGAACCGACCCCTGCGGAACACCGCACGACATGGGCGTCCGCACAATGTCCCCTGCGGGGCTCGCGTAGAAAACACTGCGCCCCTCCAAATAGTCTGCCACCAGCCGCCTGAGGTACAGTGGCACTCCATGGAACCGGAGCGCCTCCCTGATGCAGCTGAATGGCAGACTATTGAAGGCGTTGGCGATGTCCAACGACACCGCCAACAACACTCCTTTGCCGGCGACAGCCTCCGCGGCCGTCTGCCTCAGGCGTAGCAGGGCCCCGATGGTTGAACGCCCCCTCCGAAACCCAAATTGAGCGTCCGACAGATCGGGCCCCACCTCCTCCAGGTGTCGGACGATGCGGGCAGCGAGGACACGCTCCAGCAGCTTACCCACATCGTCCAGAAGCACAATGGGCCTGTAGGCCGACGGCGAATCCGGGGGCCGTCCCGGCTTTGGCAGGAGAACCAACCTCCCTTCCTTCCAGCACTCAGGGAACTGTCCAGACGTCAGACAGGCGTTGAACAGTCGCCTGAGGCGAGGTTCGAGATGCTCGAGGAGCAACGTCAACACCCGGACTGGGATTCCGTCCGGGCCGGCGGCTGTGGTGGCGGAACGAATCTTCGCCACGGCTGCCCCCACTTCCGACTCCGTCACGGGTGAAACACTCTCGACGGCCTCCCGGTCGTGATCTGGCGAAGCCATGACCGGGGGCGTGTGCTCCGACTGCCGCGGGAACAGCTCCTCGACCACTCTACGAAGGAGGTCGGGCTGGAGGGTCTCGGTGAGGGGGGGGCCCTGCGCGCGAAGCTTATTCAGCGACGCGCGATACGGGCGACCCCAGGGGTCACGGTTGAGACCGTCCAGCATCTCCTGCCAACTTGCGTCCTTGGCGGACCGGATGGCCAGCCGAAAGGCGGTACGCGCACTGCGGTACGCCTCGTACAGCTCGCCCTCCCGCTCAACATCGCGGCGACGCCGCCGACTGCGGGTGTAGGACCTTCGGGCACTAATGCACGCCGCACGAAGGTCCGGCAGTCTTGGGGACCACCAGTAGACCCCCTGCCTCGGAGGTAGACGCCGCACCCTGGGCATGGCCGCATCGCAGAACTGCGTTGACGCACTGCGGATGCGGACAGCCTCAGCGTCCACTCCGTCCGCCTGGGGGTGGTGAGGACAGCCACGTGTTCACGATGGCCGCCTCCGCCAGTAGGTCCCTATCTAGACGCCCCACAGCCCACCGCGGAAATGCGGTAGCCCGGTCCGCCCTGTGACCCCTGCTGGGGTCCCGGAGAGGGGTGACCTCCATCCGGATGTATCGGTGATCCGACAGGGTCTCTGCCTCCTCCAGGACACGCCAGTTCCTCACTCGTGGTTCGACAGCGGGGCTAGCGAACGACAAGTCCACTATCGACCCACCCTGCTGTCGCACACACGTGTTCACTGAGCCTCTGTTTAGGACACAGAGGCCCAGTGACGCCGCCCACTCCACGATCGCCCGTGCGCGATCGTCCGTCATCGGGGACCCCCACGCCGTGGATTTGGCGTTTAAGTCCCCCAGGACCAGGACGAGGCCCGGTGCCAGTCGCCGTATCGAAGCCTCCAAGGTATTCGAACCCACACCTACTGGAAATTCCGATTGGAACGGATTAAATGCTAAATTTCAGTAATTTGAACTCTTGCTTTGCTCGTGGATGTTGTAAAAGACAAATAAGAACCTTACAACGACCTGGGTCAACTCCATCTGATGCCGTTTGTTCAACAATTACATTCTCTGGCAGGCTTCCGGTCATAAAACTATTGCCAATAACTTTTACATTATGTCTTATGGAAGAAGAGTACATATTGTATCGACCCCAAGTAATTGGGATAAGAGTAGGTGAATGATGGATAAACTGACACTTGAGTTAATGGTGAAGATACTGGCCTTCTGTGCTAGTGGCGAAGGTTCGATTCCATCCGAAAATTAATCACTTTATCTTAATTTTAGTATTTTTAATCCTTATATCATGAGGGGAAGTCCATCCACTAAGTTTTTTTTTAAAAAAACCCTGTACTAATGAATTAATTCTTGTATTTCGAGTGATTTTACAAACCTAAAATTTAATAGGTAAAATTATGCCCAGACTAAGGATACAGTTTGTGGATCGTATGTTGTATTGGTCTGCATAGGTGTCGAACCCGCGACACTTGGCCCAATAGTTCGGTATTTAACTGCTGTGCTATTTAGATAGCGTAGCAGTTAATTACCGAACTATTGGGCCTATCTATACCTATATACTATCCACAACTGTAGATTGCACAAAAAAACTCGCCTACGCAGGAATTGAATCCTTAATACTTGGATGGAAGACAAATATCTAGTTGCACTATATTAGTGCAGTTGTTGGACAGATATTTTTAACTTTAAAAATTTTCCCTTTAGCTTGGAATTTAAAAATTTTAGCTTGGAATTTTCAACAGTGGTCCATTAATTTTCCTATCGTATTAGTGGCAAATAGAACCCATTAATTGATCACCATTATCTTGGTAGTAGGGGATAAATAAAAAGGTATTATACAAACACTAACCCAATTTTTATTAAGTACGGTCATACTTTTGACAGTTTTCTGTCTTCGGTTACAAGTCGATCCGGGTCCCTAGTCGAGGCCGCGGGTGACTGAACCGGGGAATAGCCCGTCACCCGCAAAAAAGCTGACCACATGAGAGTGACATCCTGGCCGCATACAGGGGCGTCAACGGGGATAGTACCCGAAAGGGTAACCCACTGGGCTGGCCGCGGATGGCAAGGAAGCGGTACCAGTGGCCGGCCCAATGTCGATGGGGATGGAATACGGTAGATTATGGGGCCACAGGTTACCCTCCCGTAGCAAAAAAATAATAAGGTCGATCCGGGTAGTACCACACTCCCTTAGAAAATCAAAGTCTGAGAAGTGACAATATATTTTTGTGCTTCGTTCGGTGAGCAAGAAACCCAAATTTCTTGGTGGATTTGGTTGGATGACAAGGGCCAGACAAGCCTAGTATCCATCTCATCATCATCAATTCAGCTCATGAATGTCTCACTATTGGGCTCGAGCCTCCTCCATAATGGGAGGGAAATTGACCTACTATACCACGCAAGTCAGATGTGTTGGTATAGGGTTTCGTTTCGGGTTATTCTTCTCTTGCATAGATGTTATATGAGTTTTATTTCCCTTAGTCGTCTCTCACGATCATCCACGAGTAAGATGGTGGTAAATTGTATTCTTACTCCGTCACCACACGGATAGCCTAGTACTGTAGTGGTCTAATATATTCATCATAAGGTATACTGATCGTTTATCATCATAAGTAGTAAAAAAAAATAATTAAAGAAATCAAAAAACCCGACTGTATAAAAAGTAACCAAAACTACGTACATAATAAAAAAACTGAAAAGAAGAAAACAAGCACTTAGATGGCCGGTGGTCTAGAATTCCATAATATATTATTGAATAAATACTATTGCAGAAAATAAAATATATTTTAATAATAGAACATGGCAACTGAACAGTCGGGATCCACTGAAAAATTAGATTTGCTGTCGAATAATGGATCCCGACTGTTCAGTTGCCATGTTCTATTATTAAAATATATTTTATTTTCTGCAATAGTATTTATTCAATAATATATTATGGAAATCTAGACCACCGGACATCTAAGTGCTTGTTTTCTTCTTTTCAGTTTTTTTATAATGTAGTTTTGGTTACTTTTTATACAGTCGGGTTTTTTGATTTCTTTAATTATTTTTTTTATTTTATTCTTTTTAGTTATGAATACCTAGGTAGCTATAGTTATCTTATTTATTAATAAGTAGATAAGTACCTAACTATATATAGTTTTGCGACTGAAGTTGAGTACTAAATCGTTAGAAATTGGAGATGGGCAACCGCGTAAGACATTAGATACTTTAGGTAGGACTACCTATGGTATATTGAACAATATACCTACTAGATACTTCAGTATATGTCCATCCACATCCAGTTATATGAATTTTTCGTGTTTTCATCGTAAATTTCTACTGTCTAAAAAACCTATATGTGAGAAAGGTTGTTACGAAACTTTAAATCGATATAGATTCTAAACGGACGGACAAATCGAAAAATGTTGAGAGAAAGCTAATAATGATTTTTAAATATCTATTCAACAATACCCCACTCGACATAGTTTGTTGACTTTATTTTTTTTAAATTTTCACAAATGGCGTCCAATAGTCGCCATATTGAATTTTCATTAACGTCATATCTTTAGTGACACTCGCCGGATTAAGAGGAATCGATTGGCGCGCGAATCATAAAAATCGGCCCAGGCGTTTATTCTATATAGTGCTTCAAAGGAACATACAAACATACATACATACATAGACTGTTAAACACAATACCACTCCTTTGCGTTGCGCAGTCGGGTAAAAAAAATTATGCGTATACATATCAAAAGTGAAACTTTGGCAAACAATTTTTTAAATCTGGTTTACATACATCAACAAATAGCGTGTACTCTCTCTTTCTTTCTCTCTCTCTCTCTCTCTCAGGCGCGGCGCGTTCCTCGTGTGGGTTTCATCTGTAAAAAATCTACCCTCATGCGCGCAAAAAAAGTTTCACTTTGAAACAAAATGGCGCGTAACAGAAAAATGTGACGGTAATTTTTTTCCAACGCCGATAAAGAAGTTTCACTTCAAAAAAGATCACATACCTCCCCACATTATGCTGTCAAAAACATAGTATAAGTAAAAAATATGATTATTATTATAACCTTGTCATATTAAAGCGTACAACAAAGAAAGTAATCACCATTCTTATAATATTTGAAGGATAAATAAGCAAAAATTGCAGATAAAATCAACAATATATGAATGGTTATTTGCAATATACTTAATGGTTAATCTTAAGCTTTATAAAGTTTATATAGCGTATTCAAATTTTAAAAAATTTGACAGAATAACGATAAATTTCAATTTAAAATACATACAAGTAACCGCTGAATGTTATTGAACTCAATTTTCATATGAATAACATGGGCTAGAGAAATTTTTGATGTTGTCTCTTAAAGCTCAAATCATTTTCAGCTTATATGAAAGTCTCTTAGATGTAAGCCCAATTGGGTGGGTTTGGGGTTTATATTGGTAGGCAGCGGCCTAGTTATACCCTTGGTATTGCAAAGGTCCATCGGCGGCAGTGACACTTACCGTCAGGTGTGCTGCTTGCAAGTTTGTCACCATTAGCAATAAAAAAAAAAGAAAGATTGCTATACAGTAAAAATAATCTACTACCTACAGTCTCTCGAAATTGCGTCAGGATAAGAATTTAGTTATCATCGCTCCTTACATAATCGCGGTAATTACAACAATCACAAAGAGAATGAGTAGCAGCGTTCTTCTGGGGAACGTATAACATCTTCCTGTAATCGGCAATCCGCTTACCAAGCGTGGCGATTGCGGCAATAAGCCAATCTAACAAATAGCTACGTTGTGTGTCATTCTTGGGGGAATGTCTACGTCTAGCGCTGGACAACGAAAAGCTAAATAACTACACAGATGGCGAATTGGTTAAGATACCGATATTCCGTGTCACTGCCGTGTAATCAATTCCTACATGAGACAATGCTGTGTGCGATCCACAGGATGTTATTCTGAGTTTGTGTGTTATTTGTCTGTATTAATTGTGTATGTGTAAATTTCCCCACAATACAAGGGTTATTTCCTCGTAATACAAGAATGATGATGATGATAATCTTGAATGAACCTTTTACTTGAACTTTACCAGGTATGTACAATAATCTGGATTTTGGAGACACTTCGACAGGGTCCCCTATTGAATGGAAAAGCTGATCAGGTACGCTAAAAGATGTTTCTTCATGGTGTAAGTGATTCGTTAAAAGTGTGAAGCTGTTATATACATGAAGTAATGGTCTAAGTGAACCTTTTTTCTAAGCACCATCGGTTTGACCCCATGCAGAACAGTTCTTTCTGAATTTGGATGGTATTTTTATCCATTTCTTATATATTTGTAAATTTCTTCTCAATAAAATATTCTAAGAAACCTTAGTACTGGATGTTATCTTAAAGTTTAAAGACACATGAAGTCTTTGAGACTATACTATTCTGCTATCATTCCATACGTAACTTAAACTTCAGCACGGAAGCTTTGAATCATCAATATATACAACTTACTCTTATATATAACAACAAGGTTTCAAGAAATCCCCGTTTAAATTAATTAATTATCGAAATGTCCAACTATAGACAACTTAGACAAACTGAAACTTCCAGAAGGCGGACTCGTCGACGAAGTTCTTCAAACGGAACTCAAACCTGTATCTGTTAATTGGACGTGTTTACACTGAAATATAGCTAGCTTTTGGGCAAGTTTGTCTGAATGCAGTTGAGTGAATAAATTTATCATAGTTGACCCTATGGTAAAATTACTATGCTATAGTTGAGTTAGATATTATTATTAGATTTAGAGATTATTTTGAAAGAGTATTGCCGCAACTCATATTATTTAAGACACGCAGTGTGAATGTATTTATGTTTATACTACTGTGATTGGAATGTAACTTATATTATATACATGACATTGTAACTGGATATATTAAATATAACAATAAATCTAGTACTATAATTATGACATTTCAACTAATATTGTAAATATGACGTTATTGTTTATGTAATTCAAATTCTTGTTACTGTTAATGATTGAGTCTTTGACAAATTTGTAAAATATTTGCATGCTATTTAAATATGGCATAATGTGTCTTATGCTTCTTTGTATATATATATATAACATCTCTGTACTTACCACATTATATGCAAATAAATAAATAAATAAATTAGGTATTGTGCTGTGTGGTAGCAGCATCGAATACTACTAACCCTTACATTGCTCGTGGATGTCATAAAATAAGATTAAGAGCCTTATAACGACCAAGGCCAACTCCATCTGATGCCGTTTGGTCAACAATTGCATTCCCAAGGAGAGTTGACGTCTGGCAGGCGGCGGGTCATAAAACTATAGCCAATAACTTCTACAATATGTATTATGAAAGAAGATTATATATTGTATCGACCCCAAGTAATTGGGATAAGAGTAGGAGAATGATAATGATGAGTTGAGTTAGATATTGAAGGGCTGTTACTCTAGAGACACCTATCTCTAGTTCACATTCTGCGATCGGTTATCTTAAATTTTAGTAGTTTTAGGGCCACACGGTTGACAGTTTTCTGTCTACAGCTGTGGGCTGGTCCGTCCAGAGTAGTACCACACTCTCGCAGGCAATCGACGTCTAAGCAATGGCGATAAGTTATTGCGCTTCATTCGGTGAGTGAGAGAGCCAAAATCCCAACTTTCTAAGTGGGTTTTTGTTGATTATATTTATTACTCGTATAGTTACAGTGTATGAATGCGATTTACTGAACCTGTCATTTCCACGGATGTCGAAAACAAAACTAACAGACAAAACTACAAAAGAAAGAATAATTTAAATAAAAGCGTAATTTGACGGACTTTTCCCCACTTGGATCAAGTATTTTAATTTGCCTGTCATTGTGTTAAATATCTGTGCCCTAACAGAAGAACGTATTTAGTGTAAGAAGAGATAAACTATATACAAAAAGAGAAGAAAAGAAAAAATATAATACTAGAAACTTCACTACATCTTTGTATAAAACCTGTAATCTGTTTTTGATGATATATATATATATATATATATATATATATATATATATATATATATATATATATATATCATCAAAAACTTTTATTTGTTACACAATATATCCTGGTGATGACCTGGAGTTAAAACTTTCTAAATATGTCAAACAATTTTATTTAATAGAAGTCACTTAAAAAATACGTGTTTGCTGAGTTTCATTTCAGACATTGACGTGTTAATCCGATAGTAGATTATTAGAATAATTTTAAACAAAATTTAAAGTTAATAATTTTTTTTTGAAGAAATGGAAATTATGAATTTTGTTTTGGCGAGTTTCTTGAAAAAAAGAAAAATTAAGAATTCTATCGTGTTGGTTTTTTTCTTCCCGCAATCATGAATGTTGTAAAGTGTTCAAATGTCGGGCAATTGAAAATCAAATACAAATACTTTAGAATCCATAAAAATAGTTTTATCTGAAATGCTAGTTAAGTGTGCCATGTTAAGTTTTAAGTAATAAGCAATGGGATTGGCGTGTAAATTTTGTGTAAAAGGTTGAAATGATTATTAATAATTATTAAAATATATTATAAGTATTTTACGGATTCTGACTGATAGTCTTCCCGTGACCATGAACTCCGTAAAGTGTCAGAAACGTCGGATATTAAAAAACAAATACAAACGCTAAAGAATAAAAATAGTTGTATTTCAAATGTGTATTACGTCCTTAAATAACAGAAATCATTGTATAAAGTCAGTAATAATAAATAAAGAGAATAAAAAAAAAAAATAAGTGTTTTTTAACCGACTTCTAAAAGGAGGAGGTTCTCAATTCGATCCGTATTTTTTTTTATGCATCACAAATGATTTAACTTTCTTTAAAGGCACTTACATCCCATCTGTTATAAATATTTACGTCAAACAAAGATAACGACTGATCTTTGAGACATTAAAATTCACATATTTTTATGAACATTTCATTGTTAAAAAAATAATTTGATCATACATTATTTTTCAAATAATGCTTTAAAATACATTAAACCTTTTTGAACAGAAAGGGTGATAATAAAAACTTTTTTAATAGCCCATAAAAATATCACTGTCTGTATCGATAAATATGCAGTTCTTGTATTTGCATAGTTATCTTGAGATGGAAAAGATTACGAACAAATTTTTGGGGTACTATCACGTACAAAAGTTTTTACAAAATTTTCTATATTATTAGGTTGAAAAGTTTGTTGGATTTAAGGCTAATGGGAAAATTAATTTGTGTGTTGGCTGATCAGGAATAAAATACCACACGAATAGCGTAGTGGTTAAGATACCGACCAATAGTGCTGTTATCGTGGACTCCATTGCCATGCAAAATAATACGTTGTGTATCAACAAATTCTTGTTATGCGTCCAAATGTAATTTTTATCTGCTGATTATATGTTAATAAAGTTCCTCGCAATGCAAGGATCTTTAATACAGTCTTATTTTTTCACGAAGGTATTGTAAAAGAGCACTTAATAACAAGTAGTTATCCGTGCGGTGACGGAGTAAGAATACAATTCACCACCCCCTACCTATCTTACCCGTGAGTGATCGTAAAATACGACTAAAGGATATAAAACGCATATAACATCTATGCGAGAGAAGAAAATCTCGAAACAAAACCCTATACCAAAACGTCTAACCAGCGTGATATAGTAGATCAATTTCCCTCCCATTATGGAGGAGGCTTGCCCAACAGTGGGATACATATGAGCTGTGAGGGTTTTATTTTGAATTTTCCTTCTCTTGCTGTTATATGCATTTTATATCCCTTAGTCGTCTCTTACTATCACCCACGGTTAATATAGGGGATGGTGAATTGTATTCTTACTCCGTCACCACACAGTCCATAAACAGCAGTAATACTTATAATGAAAAAAGCAAAATTAAAAATTTCGTGATGACCAATTCAGTAGTTCATGCGTAAAAGCGCAATAACTAAACTTACATTCGAATTTATAATATTGGAATGAAAATATGGATGACTGTGCTTTCAGCTACTCAACATCTAGATAGGGGAAATGCTAAGAGTATTCGGATAATAAAAGTGCCAACGTCTAGTACCATTACTGAACTCATTTGACAACGCCGGTTTTTAATATGTTAATGCAGTGATGGCAGTTCAGTCGCATTGAGAAATGCATGCTGTCTAGTCACTAGTGTTGCTGAATTGAATTACATTTTAAGATTCTTTAGTTGCAATGATATAAAATATTTTTCATTTTAAGGAAAATTATGGCAATTTATTTTAGTGGCATGACTACGCTATTGACAGTTCTCTAACTACATCCACGGGACGGTCCGTCCAGGGTAGTACCACACTCTCGCAGTAGGACGATGTCTGAGTAATGGCAATGTGCTGTTGCTCTTCGTTCGGTGAGCGAGAGAGCCGGAAGCCCAACTGGGTGGGTTTGGGAATTTTATTGGTAGGCAGCGGCCTGAGCTATACCCTTGGTATTGCAAAGGTCAATGAGCCCCAGTAACACTTACCATCAAGTGTGCTGCTTGCTCGTTTGCCGCCATCAGCAATATTAAAAAAAAAAAAAGAAACAGTTTTTGAATACATTCAATATGCGACTGCACAGATGGCGTAGTGGTTAAGATACCGACCTTCCGTGCCAATGCCGTTTGTTTGATTCCTACACATGACAATACTATGTGTGATCCAGAAAAAATTGTTCTGAGTCATGGCGTAATTTATGTACGTTAATTATATGTTTGTGAAGTGAAGACAAAGATCGGGAACCGGTGGCCCGCTCGCTCGGCGAATCGAGGAGCTTGCAGGGTGGGTCTATATGGTTGCGCGCCGCCTCTTCCGTTGCCCCTGACCGATTTGACGCAGCGCGACAACCTCCATAATCCACCACAAAAAAAGACATAGAAGGATTATTTCCCTGCACTAAGAATATGTGATAGTCACAAAAAAATATTTGAATTTTTAAAGCGAAATTTCTTTCATTAGCTTATCTTTATCATTTATCCCATAAAGGCCTTTATAGAAGATAATACTGTAATCATTCATGCAGTCATCAAATCAATTCAAATACTCACGAACAGGGAGAGAATACGGAAAATTATGGGGCCGCATGATGTCCTTCTGTCGTTCCAGACGCAACGAGCGTAGTGCGATCAAACCATAGCTTGCCAAACAAAAGAATAACACTGATTCCTTGATCTCAATGACCTTAATAGGAAATCTCTTAGAAAGGTTTATTTTTATCAGTAGTCGGAAGGATGGATGAAGGGTAAATCTGTAATTTTATTTTCAACACTACTTAAGCATTTGGTTGTACAAGATGCATCACTATCAAAAACACGTTTGCGAATTCGTTGGTCACGCGCTACGGGCACGCGCTCGACCGTGCGAATTTTCGTCCATCTTCACTTGGTCTAAAGCTCATTGTATACTGTGGGTTCAAATCCTGATATATTCTCTTTTTTAATAAGGTATGGTCTGGATCTCTTATTCTAATCATCCAGGGTGACGGCAGGGTATTGTGTGACCTCATAACATATCGTATTACTTCCCCAACACCATGCGCTGACATTACTTGTAATCTATGTCAATGTTTCACATTTGACAAAGATTATGAACAATCAGCTCACCACATTCTTTAGGATTGCGTTCTATGGCTCCATGAGCGACACCTTATATTAGACTTGCAGCTTGCAAGCTTGGTCTGGAGTAGTATATACGGATCTTATAGCAACTCAAGAAGTTTGCCGTGTGCGTTTCCACTATACCCACTATTATAATCAAAATTAAGGTTATTCGTGGTACTGTATTGCTTATGATAGTAGTGTTTACTTTAATTTATTGGCTGAACAGTTAGTTTGGCTTCTTATCTCCTATATCTTTCCATAGAAGGGAAGTGAAATAAACTTTCCAACTACTAAATTTTTCCTACTAGATATAACTTTTCTAATTTCATTTATTGCGGGTCATTAGACAATTAAAAACATTTTCCAGGACTACCTGCGGGTCTCCAAAGGTTGAACGATATGAATGTGGGAGTCCAGATGGGCGACTCAGTGGTCACTGCTCTGCTTTATGCAGATGATGCAGTCCTGCTGGCACAGTCAGCGACTGACCTGCAGACCCTAGTCGTCACAATGACAGAAGATTGTAAGAAAAGGGGTCTACGCGTGAATGTGAGCAAAACCAAAATAATGGTCTTTGAAAGAGATGAAGCCAGAACAAATGTAAGAGTAACAATAGGTAATGCTATCAAAAACAGACTGTGCAGAAAAGGATATTACAGCATTTCGGATTATCTAAATGATAATACGGAATGGTTATGAGCAGCTCCTCTCTCAGCAATTGCCCTTTTAATGTTTATCACTTACTCTTGTATTATTTGTATTATCTTAATTGTACAGTGTAGCGTGTTTTGCCTAACGAGTTATGTATTTAATTATCCAAGCTATCTGTTTCAAATTTATAGATTATGGTGTGGTCATGCTCACTGAAAAGGTCTCTGCTTGCGGTAGCTACGTGGAGCGGGTCTCTCCCTTCCCTCCAATGTGGTTGAGGGGCGTGATGGCTGCTCTAATAGTTAACTCGTGATCGGGTGCCGCTTGTGGAACTGGTCCAGCCATTTTTCTTTCTTTTTTGTTTTATAAATATTCTTAGTTTAATTTTGTATTATATACAAAATTTTAAAAATGAATCTTTACTCGAAGGGCATATCACTGGAGCTAACATAAATTAAACATGTAACTAAACGCTTTTGTGAGAAAATATAATAAAAAAAAATGACGTGCCCACTGAGTTTCTTGCCGGATCTTCTCAGTATGTGGCTGCTTTCCGATCCGGTGGTAGATTAATTAAATTTAATTATAAAAAAACAATGTAAAATTGACAATATGTAAGTGCCCCTATGGGGCTTATGCAAAATAAATGATTTGATTTGATTTGATTTGAATGATGTACTAGAGCAAGTGGATGAATTTGTATATCTTGGATGTGGATTTAGCCGAGATGGAAGGTACACCACTGATATAGAGCGAAGAGTGAATGCGGGAAATAGAGTGAATGGAGCGTTGGGGCAACTTCTCGGCAGCCACCACCTCAGCCAGAAGGCACGTGTAATACATAACGCAGTGCTTGTCCCAACATTACTGTATGGAAGCGAGAGTTGGGTATGCAGAAAAGAGTATGAAAGTAAAATTAATGCGGTCGAAATGCGATCTCTTCGGAAAATCTGTGGAATTAGGCTGACCGACCGCATTCGTAACGACGACGTAAGAGAGTGAGTAGGTATGAAAGAGAGTATTGGTGTAAAGATGCGAAAGGGAATGCTCCGATGGTTCGGACATGTGGAAAGAATGCCGAACGAACGTCTGGTTAAGAAGATATACAATGCGAAAGTGGAAGGATGTAGGTACCGAGGGAGACCTAGACTAACCTACCTAGATCAGATCGGTCATGTACTGAAGGAAGGTGTAGTCAAGAGTCTCCGAAACCGGCGAGCGCGTATGAACAGAATTATGAATGTTGAGGATGCGAGTGAAGTATGCAAAGATAGAGTTCTCTGGCACTCTGTTCTCTCTGCCTACCCTGCAAGGGATATGGCGTGATAATATGTATGTATGTATGTACCTGCGGGTCAAACCTCGCTAGCATCTGGTTCATATGCTATTGTTAATTCTGGCTTGCAGGAGTTATAACATTGAGATTTGTACCATAATTTTCGATTCCTTGACTTCGGTGTCTCACCCGTTGATATATCCTAGAAAATACTGTATATTTATAAAGGCCGAAATCCTCGTATTATGGCGGATTAAGAATCTGTGACCAGCTTATAATAAGTCAATTATTTCCAATTATGGAGTACTTTCAGGCCTAGCAGCAGAAAAAAAGAATTAAAAAAAAAAGAAAAAAAAAACATTCCAAACATTACGCAAAAAGCTTAGTGTAAATACGCTCTAACTCTCTGACAGAACAATGCAGCATGCATTCACAAAAAAATAAAACGCATATCTCAAAATACACGGACAGTCCATACAATTTGTTCATCGAGTGGAACATGCGTGAACTTTAAATTACAATGTACCAAACAAAATGGCTGTACCTGTCAAAATGATTATGTAATTTAAGTATCAATTTATTTATTAGATTATTTACTACGTATATCTCATCCATGTGGATGAAAATCGGCTTTCTCATTCACATTAAGAACTACACTGGCTGAAGTTCTATATATTTTATTGCTTATGGTAGCAAAAGAGCAAGCAGCACATCTGATGGTAAGTGTCGCTACCACTCCTGGAACTATACAATACCAGGGATAGTGCTAGGCTGCTACCTAAGAACCAAAACCCACAAAAAGACTCCAAGCTCTCTCATTCACCGAAAGAAGCATAACAGCATATTGCCACTGCCCAGATATCAATTATAAGCTATGATGGTAATGATCACAGACTATGTGTACCAGACACGACATAAACCATTTGGGGATTTATTTAAATATTTAGGTAATTTTCCGTTTGACGACAGAGTAAGAATACAGATGACGGAGGACGGAGTAAGATACGGAGGGTGGTGAACACCTCCTATCTTACCCATGGGTGATCGTACGAGACGACTAAAGGATATAAAACGCATATAACATCTATGCGAGAAAAGGAATATTCGAAACAAAACCCTATACCAAAACGTCTGACCAGCGTGGATAATTTCTCTCCCATTATGGAGGAGCCTTGAGCCTAACAGTGGGACATATAAGAGCTAAGGTGATTTAGGTGATAGTAAACTGGTAACCCAAAACTTCCATATTTCTTTGATAATGAAGAAGAGTTTAGGAAAATGCATCACAAATTATAATCAGACTTAGATGAACAATTATTGAATCGTAAGTAAGTCAAAGTATTATCTTGAGGAGTAATCGAACCGTTAGCACTGGTGCAGTAGGTTGGTATCTAATACATTACGCCATCTATATTGTCATACTTGAACTACGAAATTCTCAATAAATTTGTACGAGATCAAAATAAAGCTATGATGACGCACCTTAGTCATAACTACATCGTCCCAACACGAACTAAAATATTATATTTAGATATTATTTACAATAAACGAATATCAGATTTGAATAATCAATCAACTAAACCCTATAACTCAAATATTTGTTAACGCTTTTAGACTTTAAATGAGTTTCAAATTCTGCCATATTGGGTATGGGTCCAGGACTCCAGACCGCACACGGCAGACCTTGAGCGACAGACGGATAAACAGACAATAGGCGATAAGGGAAGCCTGCGGTCGCCAACGTGAAAACCGATGACTTTTGCATATAACAAATTTTGAGCTATACAAATTTTGGATGTGGCATATCCTTTTTATTTAAAATAAGATTTTATTTATAATTATTGTATTGTGTTTATTTTAGCTCCCTATTATCGTAAATACATCAATTTTATTCATTTTGAGAGACATTTTTTTTTAATAGTGTAAGAATACAATTCCTTCTTATGGATGTTGTAAAAGACTTAGCTGTGTGGTAACAGCTAATAATACTACCAACCCTTACTTTGCTCGAGGATGTCGTAAAAGACGACTAAGAGACTTATAACGACCTGGACCAACTCCATCCAATGCCGTTTGGTCAACAATTAGATTCTCAAGGAGGGCCGGAGTCTGGCAGGCGGCTAGTCATACTATTGCCAATAACTTTTACAATATGTACTATGAAAGAAGAGTACATACTGTATCGACCCCAAATAATTGGGATAAGAGTAGGAGAATGATGATGGATGTTGTAAAAGACGAGTAAGAGATATAATATGCATATGACATCCATTTCTGTATGATGAAGGAGTAAAAATGTAATTCGCCACCTAATGACTGTAACCGTAATTGGGATAAGAGTAGGAGAATGATGATGGATGTTGTAAAAGACGAGTAAGAGATATAATATGTATATGACATCCATTTCTGTATGATGAAGGAGTAAAAATGTAATTCGCCACCTAATGACTGTAACCGTAATTGGGATAAGAGTAGGAGAATGATGATGGATGTTGTAGAAGACGAGTAAGAGATATAATATGCATATGACATCTATTACCGTATGATGAAGGAGTAAAAATGTAATTCGCCACCTAATGACTAAGACGACTGAGAGATAAAATCAAATCAAATCGTCCGCCACTGCGTCGTCCGGTACGTGGTCGCCACTCGAGAACCTTTCTTACCCAGCGATTGTCGGTTCGTCGAGCGATGTGGCCTGCCCATTGCCACTTCAGTATGCTAATTCTTCGTGCTATGTCAGTTACACCCGTTCTTCTGCGGATTTCCGTATTTCAAATTCTATCTCGCAGGAAAATCCCGAGCATTACCCGCTCGTTATGAGAACTACATTTAGAGACCACGTATAATAGATCATTTTGTCTTCCGTTTTGAGAAGGTTTAAACTGTTAGTGGGGCGTATATGAACTTATACTATGTGTAGGAAGCTTGAACCTAGCAATTTGATGATCTGAGATGAGATAATGATAATTATGATAAATAGATGTTAGGGTGAAAATGTCAAAGAAAATAAATTTTAAAAATGCCGCATCCATTCCCGCTACATATCTCCAAGTTATATATTCACATCTTTATGAAGCTGTCAATTATTACTAATATTCAACATGTTGGCTTCGAGCCAAGCTACAAACACAGGTTGGTGCAAATAAAAAAAAGTATTATAAGCTATTTGTATGCAAATCAGGTAACCACTCATAGGTACGTGCTTCAATAATACAAGTGAGGTTAATTCGAAATTGTGTTTAAAAAAAAACTTTGCACGTGTGATGCTTGGTTTTAAATCATCAACTAGGCTGTTTATTTGTTAGGCTTTCACGCCTAAACAAGGTTACATTTATACATTGCTTGTATATATTCAGGTTTATAGCCTATACCTGCGCCTGATGCCGCCCTAGCCGAGACATCGGGTGATCGGACTGGAGACTAGTCTGGTCACCTGAAGTGAGGCCACCCCCTGAGGACGACGCCTCGACGACGAATGCTGTCGAGTCTGAATCGAGAGGAACCCGCGAGGGTAAACCGCCGGGCAGGCCACCGAAGACAAAGATCGGGTACCAGTGCCCTCCATGGCCCACCGCAAAAAAAAGGGCTTATAGCCTATAGGAAAAACATAAAATACTTTACTACTCAATGGAAAAAATACATTATGACGTTTAAAATATGAAGAATTACTTAAAATATATCATCTCAGCTCATATATGTCCTGCTGTTGGGCTCGAGCCCCCTTTACGCTAGAAGGGAAATTGACCCATTACACCACGCTGGTCAGACGTGTTGGTATTTTTTTTTTTTTTTTTTTTGGTAGGCTATGGCCTGGTCACACGTCGCCCGCACCGTCCGGGGCGACGGAAGGGAAGCGCGTGGCCCCATAACCCACCTTATTCCCTCCCCATCGCCATTGGGCCGGCCACTGGTACCGCTTCCTTGCCTTCCGTGGCCAGCCCGGCGGGTTACCCTTTCGGGTACCATCCCCCGTCGATGCCCCAGCTAACTGCCGGAGCGTCGCCCTCACGCGGTCAGCCTCTCTGCGGGTGAAGGACTATTAGACGTGTTGGTATAGGGTTTTATTCGAGTTTTCCTTCTCTTGCATAGATGTTATATGCACATTTGATCCCTTAGTCGTCTTTTACAATTTTACCGGACATATGGTTCCGTTTTACCCTTTGGGTACAGAACCCTATTACTAAGACACCGCTGTCCGTCCGTATGTCTGTTACTATGTTGCATCTCATGAACTATTATCACAATATATATTATCACAATATATATACGAGAATGTATTGTATGTAAAAAGAAATATCAGTAATTTTGAAAGATATTGTGACATTCATTGTGTTAATACTCGGAATAAGGACAAATTAGTTGTACACAGTACTCGTCTTGAAAGAATTAATAGGTCATTCATGGGGCAATGTATACGCTTTTATAATAAATTACCAAGAGATATCCGAGACATGCCCGTGAATAAATTTAAAAGGGCTGTCAAAAACAGACTCTGTAAAAGAGATTATTATAAAATCGCAGATTATCTAAGCGATACTACAGATTGGCTATGAGCAGCTCCTCATTCAACAATTACTATATCTTTGTAAACTGTTCGTTTTTATTTTATAATATTTTACATACTTGTAAAGCGTAGCGTGTTTTGCCCAACGAATTTTGACTTTGGTTAGCGTTTGTAGCTCATGGTATTGGTCATGCTCACTGAAAGGTCTTCTTGCGGTAGCTGCGTGGGGCGGGTCTCTCCCTTCCCTCCAAGGTGGTTGAGGGGAGTGATGGCTGCCCTAGTAGTTAACTCGTGATCGGGTGCCGCCTGCGGGATCTGGTCCAGCCGTGGTTATTTTACATTCTATTTGAACTATTGGATTCGAAGGGCATCACACTGGAGCTATTTCTTATTAAACATGTTGTACCATTCTTTTATAAAAAAAAATAATTGAAAAGAAATAACAATAATAGACTAACCCGCTGAGTTTCTTGCCGGATCTTTTCAGTAGTGGTCTACTGCCGATCCGGTGGTAGATTTTTGTATTAATTTAAAATGTTAAAACTGACAATATGTAAGTGCCCTCGCAGAGTCTGTGCATAATAAATGAATTTGAATTTGACTATGATAGACAGTTGAAGTATTCACAGATGATGATGTATTTCTATTGCCCTCATAACAACAAAAACTAAAAAACAGAATAAAATAAATATTTAAGGGAGCTACCATACAGCAAATACAATTTTATTGCTTTTTTGTAGATAATGGTTGGCAATACTCTGTTTTTTTTTTAAATTTATTATTGTATTATTTATTTTATTTAAATATAGTTATTATGCTTCTATATATATTTTACCTTTCGTGTGGTGACGGAGTGAGAATGTAATTCACCACCGGGGTTTCATATTCACCATTTATATCTTACCCGTGGGTGATCGTAAAAGACGACTAAGGGATATAAAACGCATATAATATCTATGCAAGAAAAGGACAACTCGAAATAAAATCCTATACCAACACGTCTGACTAGCGTGGTATAGTAGGTCAATTTCCCTCCCATTATGGAGGAGGCTCGAGCCCAACGGTGGGACATATATGAGCTGAGATGAATAAAAAAATTAACCACGCAAGCGTAATATTCGCATTCGTTTTGGTACACTGGATCCGCAGATTAAAAACATTATAGAATAAATTCATACACCGAGCTTCGGGAGCATCGTAGTTCATTCAAAATCGACCTTCACCTTCGAATTTTCCACCATCGGGGGTTTATAAAACGAAACTGACGTTATACTGACCAGAAGGCATAACATTAAAAATAACATCGTACTGTGAAAATTAAAGAAAAAAGCACGCCATTTGCATATCAATACATCATTCTCCTACTCTTATCCTTTTTTTTTTTTTTTACGCTTTGGAAACGCATTTCCGCGCTATCCCCCGCCGGTGACAGGCGAGGAGGATATATATGGATACCCACTAAAACCACAGCGGCCCCTTCCGCGCTTTTACGGGGTGCCAGAGAGATCGTCTACTGACATTCGATCCCCGGCCTCCTACTCTTATCCTAATTACTTGAGATCGATACAATATGTACTTTTCTTTCATAGTACATATTGTAAAAGTTATTGGCAATAGTTTTATGACCGGCCGCCTGCCATGCATCAACCCTCTTTGGGAATGTAATTACTGGCCAAACGGTATCAGATGGAGAATGCCCAGGTCATTATAAGACTCTTAATCGTCTTTTACAACATCCACCAGCAAAGTAAGGATTGGATTCATAGCCGCTGCTACCATACAGAATTTTATTAAAATACCATCATACTGTGAAAATTAAAAGTAAAATTGTACACGCCATTTGCATTATCAATACATATTATTTAAAAAAATAAATAAACAACGCACTTTAATATTACGTGTTCGAGTATAAACAACGATATGAAAATTGCAATACCGTCAAAGTTTTAACGATTAATCCCTACTTGTTTTCTGCTTACCACGTCAGCCGATACTGAAATTCAAAGCGCTATATTTTTACGAGGGGCACACTTGGGCCCTCCATTATCGCTGCGTCGGCTTTGATGGCACATAAACCGGACGCAGATGTGACAGAAATAGTACGAGAAGTGATTCAACGAGAGAGTATTCCTTAAAATCATTGTATAGTTCCTGTTAAATATTTTAAATAATAGGTTTTACTTCGCGTGATGAATATCATAATATAATGATTGCATTCTCGTTGGTAATCTTGAAACTAAATAAGCAATTACCAATAGTCATTCATCATCATCATTTCAGCTCATATATGTCCCACTGTTGAGCTCGAGCCTCCTCCATAATAGGAGGGAAATTGACCTACTATACCACGCTGATCAGACGTATTGGTATAAGGTTTGGTTTCGAGTTTTTCAGATACTTGGCATGTTATATTTAACTATTCTACATAGGTATCATCTTGCTGTTATATGCTAGTTAAAATTTATTGTAAGATGTGTTATGTGCTTTATTTAATATTCGATATCCTGGTAAAAACTAGGCAGGTCAAGAGTCTAGATTAGTTGTAGCAGTTTTCAGCCCTTCTGTCGCTGCGGACGGAATGGACGAGATACGTCCAAATCATAGACTGCCAAAGAAAAAGGTCAATAGTAAAGGTTCAATTGATTATAATTTATTTTAAGTAAATATATTGACTATTGGAATTTAAATGGTCATATTAATAAATAGTAAATATTTTTTTAAGCAAAAGAAAAATGTGTAAATAAAATTATTACGTATTTCCTATTTTTTTTTTTTTTATAGTTGTATACAGAATTTCTCATTCATTTCTCAAAATTATCGTTTGATTTTTTTGTCATACCATAATTGTCAAAACATTGAATTTGACTCTAATTATCATATTAATATTTTTAATAGAATTACTTTTACATCCCATAGTCATATTTTATTATGGCCGCGATAATAATTAACATTATTTAAAACAAAATATTGTATACAATACAACAAGATCCCGGCTACTGTACCAAGTCTCATCCGCAGTATACATTTCTAAAGAATGTATAATTTATATAACATTCGTAATTTTACAAGCACCCGCTATCGGGTAAAATTCATCAAATATTCAACTTGCACGCTTAAATAACATAAATATGCTGTTTATGACTTCTTAATTCACTTAAAAGGTATTTACTGTATACATATAGGATTGATATACTTTTAAATTTTGTAGCTTAAAATATATTATGGTAATCCGATTTGTGATTTTATTTCAAACAGATCAATAGGATTTAAAGATTATTTTGGTGTATTAAGTATAATTTGAAATATAAGGTTGAATAAAAATATACATTAATATTTTATGAATATATCACATCATCATTCTCCTACTCTTATAAACAACCGTGTCAAATGCTCTCTCCAGATCCACAAAACTGTAGAAAACCCTCTGACCTAGAGCCAGATGCTTCTCCACAATGTTGCGTAGAGAGAACACTTGATCCATGCATCCCCACCTCCTCTCCTGAAACCTCCTTGTGCCTCACACAGTAAACCATTGGACACCATCCTCATTCTCCTTTCAATAATTTTAGCATACACTTGTGCTGCCAAACTGGTCAAGCTTATGGCTCTGTAATTTGCGCAGTCATAACGTGAACCCTTGTTTTTACAAGCGATGACTGCACTATTCCAGTCCCTGGGAACCATTCCCCAACCTTCAACATAAATTGAGGAGCAACATGAACGCCCCCCAGACACTGGAGCGGCCAAGCTTGATGATCTCGGCAGACACCATATCAATGCCCGCTGCCTTTTAATATCTTTTAATGTCTTTAAACGAGCATTGCTATCATCTAATGTGTAATATACAAATTTTATACTTTCAGAATCTTCTGTATAGAACCATCGATTTTGCATGAAATTTAGTACGCAGCAAGTTTCTTTGATGATAAATTGATCAACTGCATAGATCACGTAGTGATTAAGATACTGACATCTAGTGTCAGTGCCTCGGCTTTCCTACACAGTATAATACTTTCTGCGATACACAAAATGATGTTCTGAGTCTTGGTGTAATTTGTCTGCGTTAGTTATATGTTTGTAAAGTCACCCGCAATACAAGGATTATTTTCCTAGTGTAGGATGGCGTCTTTAAAGAAAACGTAGATTTCGTCAATAGAAAATATCTTCTTGTCAGGTTTTCAGCCAATGAAAAAAATGTCATTAGAATATGAAGGTAAATTTGGCTACTATCATCAAGAGTAGAAATAGCTCAGTGAACAGCTCAGTTGGAAAACCGAGCTGTCTAATTCATATAGCTGAGGATAGAACCTAGGTTTTCCTTTCTTATTATTTGTCTCTTTTTCGTTGTCATTTTTCATTGTTTTTTTTTTTAATATTTAAATATATTTTCCTAGCGGTGTGGTAGCGGCTTCGAATACTACTAAACCTTACTTTGCTCGTAGATATCGTAAAAGATGACTAAGAGACTTATAACGACCTAGGCCAACTCCATCTGATGCCGTTTGGTCAACAATTGCATTCTCAAGGAGGGTTGACGTCAGGCAGGCGGTCGGTCATAAAACTATTACCAATAACTTTTACAATATGTACTATGAAAAAAGACTACATATTGTATCGACCCCAAGTAATTGGGATAAGAGTAGGAGAATGATTTAAATATATTTTTAATATTATTGATTGATTTAAATATATATATATATTTTTAATTTCATAAAAAAACACAACTTACTAAAAAGAAATATCTAGCTTTTACACTTTGCGGATCGCACAAAGTATTTTCTTGCGTAGGAATCGAACCCACAGCACTGACACAGAAGGTCAGTATCTTAAACACTACGCCATCTGTGTAGTCATTCAGTTGACGTCAGGCCGTAAAACATAGGTCATAAAACTATTGCCAATTAACTTTTGCAATATGTACTATGATAGAGAAGTAATTAGGATAAGACCAGGATGATAATGATGACGATGTATCCTACCGTGATAGCTACATCTCGTAACAGATTTTCTAGTCACATTCTCCATTGGCCACCGAAGACAGAGATCGGATACCGGTGGCCCGCTCGCACGGCGAAGAGAGGAGTTCCATGATAGGTCTATGGGGTCACGCGCCACCTCTTCCGTCACCCCGGACCGATTGGGCGGGTATCCATAGTTCATCGTAAAAAAAAATCCATTCTGCATCATTTAGGCCAAAGTGTAAGACTTTGCTATAGATAATATTTGAACACTGTAAAAAGCATATGAAACGCCTTTTTTAACTAGCTAAGGTTTGGATACATCCCATCTATTCCACTTCGGGTGACGGAAAGGCGGTATGATGCCTCATAACCCACCGTGTTCCCTTCTCATCGCTATAAGGCCGATCATTGATACCAATTAGCGATTTTGACTTGGCGAACCTAACATATTATCCGTGTAGTGACGGAGTTAGAATATAATTCACCACCCCCTATCTTACCCGTGGATGATTTTAAGAGATTCAAATTCAATTTCAAATTCATTTATTATGCATAGACCCTGCGAGGGCACTTACATATTGTCAGTTTTAACATTTTAAATTAATACAAAAAACTACCACCGGATCGGAAGTAGACCACTACTGAGAAGATCCGGCAAGAAACTCAGCGGGTTAGTCTATTATTGTTATTTCTTTTCAATTATTTTTTTTATAAAATAATGGTACAACATGTTTAATAAGAAATAGCTCCAGTGTGATGCCCTTCGAATCCAATAGTTCAAATAGAATGTAAAATAACCACGGCTGGACCAGATCCCGCAGGCGGCACCCGATCACGAGTTAACTACTAGGGCAGCCATCACTCCCCTCAACCACCTTGGAGGGAAGGGAGATAGATCACTAAGGAATATAAAATGCATAACTTCTATTCAAACGAAAGAAATCTCAAAACAAAATATCAACACGTCTGACCAGCGTGGTATATCCCAGCTATTGTGGAGGAGGCTTGAACCCAGCACTGGGATATATATGTATGAGCTGAGATGATGATGATGATGATGAACCTGACATATCAAACGCTAACGTGTATCTCTAATAATAATAAAGAAATTTTATTTCAGCATTATGTACCCTTAATAGAAGTCATTCAGAACGCATTTACTTTAATTATTAACAATAATAAACTAAAATGCTTCATACTAATAAATAAATAGACATATAACAGGAAGCGCAGCAGATTCACGCATGCTCGCGACGTGTTTATAAATACCGCACTCTCACCTTCAGTTGGTGGCCAAAATTATCACGTTTCGTTATGTGCTGAACAAGTGATAAGAGCAAGCGGGCGCGATTACTGAAGCGATTACTCACAGAGTTTTTATGTACAGGCTATTAATTATTGTGAAAGGAAAAATATATATGTTTGATTGATTGAAATATATATTGTTTTGTTGTATGATCAACGTTGATTTACAACAAAGTTTATTAGGATCAAATGCTCATAGAGTTATCAAATATTGATACTTTAAAGAATTAACTAATATAGCCTTCATTTGTATTCTCTAATATTATATGTTTAGCCATTAATATAATTAATTTTTTAAATAAATTATACGTCCCGTGATGTGAAAAATGCAGCTGTTTTCCTGTTAATATTTCTTTATAACATACTATAGTCCTTAAAATATAGCTTGATCTCTGTGACAGATAGCTACAAAACCAATAAAGTAATTTTGAGTACGCGTCATGTTTACAATTTTATTTTGTATCGCCTATATGTTCATTCTTTACGTACCAGTTATATTTCAACTGAATTATGAATATAAAAATATGAATATTTACACCAAAACTTGTACCTCATATGTTTTAAAATACTTGGTAACCATTTTATAAAAATATGATGCTTACGCAAGTACAAGGTCATACTGGACTGAGAATAAGATAGAGATGGGACAATCGATAAACGTAAATCGATAACATTCTGTAAAACCAATGCATTACCTATATGGTTACTCTATAAAATAAGTAAATTGTGTAAATTTATTATTCAGAGATCAGTTATAATATTAATAAGACTATTTCTTTTATAATAAAAAGATAATTTCTTTCATAAAATAAACATGATTATTCATGAAATAATCTGTGACCAAGAACTCATCATCAACCTACAGTAATGATGATAAAAGTGACGATGAGCTTGGACGTATTCCTTTCGAATAATAAAAAGAATTAATTAACAGCTTTAGTTTAAATTAAATAAAATCCATTGATTTAAATTCAATAAGATTTTCATAGATTGTTTTACATTTATAATCGATTCACCCATCCATTTGATTGAAGTTCAATAAAAATTTCATACATTGTTTTTCAATTGCAGTAGCAAATAACTTTAATAATTAAGGAATTATATCGACAAAAATATGGACTACATCGTAAGCGTGCAGCACTAGTGACAACTGCCACAGAGATCAAGCTATATTTTATAGACTATAGCACACCTAGCTCGTTAGATTGTTTGTAGAAGTCGATATATCGCAGCACCACCTGGTGGTGAGTTACATCAATAGGGATATAAGCTTTCTCCATAAAAAAATACATATACGTATCAATATCAATTTTCATAATGATCGGTCAAATAGTTTCTGAGTTTAGCGATGTCATGTATACAAACATCCTCTTTTTTAGATATAGATAAGTTTTAATATTACGCACAGTCCCCAATGAAAAAGAAATTGACTTACTATCCTACGCTACTTAAACTTGCAGAAAAAGGGTTTTATTTCGAGATTGATTTCTTTTGCAATGATGTTACCTGTGAAGAGGGGTACTCTTAGTCATCATCTGCTTAAATTGTGTTTTTTTTATAAGGTAACGTTTTATTTTTTCTACCCGCTGACGCTCATCTCTTGTTCCAAGGACAGGAGTGCAACATACTGAAACATTTGCCCCTGACTCTGAATAAATTTACTTTTCATTTATTTTTAAGTATTTTTCAGTAATAAGCCGATATAATTAGATTAACACCTGAAAGTAATGCAATACTGCGTTTGAGTATAATATTAGCATTATACAAGATTTATAAGAAATTTATGGCGTTATGTTTAAAAAACATTAAAACTGAAAAAATAATGAAAGCAAAGTGTATTTATATATCGTAGATAATCTCAACCATCTATAGGTGGACCGACGACATCTCAAAAGTTGCAAAAGCCCTTGGATGCAGGTGGCGCAGGTTCGGTCATAGTGGAATTTTTGTGGAGAGGCATATGACCAACAGTAGACATCATCATATTGATGGATGGGGGGACTCATCATCTCGGTTCATATAATTCCCACTGCTAGGCTCAAGTCTCCTCCACACTAGGAGTGCCATTGACTTACTACTCCACACTCTTGAGACGTGTTGGTGTAGAGTTCATTTCGAGTTTTCCTTCACTTGTATAGATTTTTTTATATATAATTTATTCTTTAGTCGTCTTTTACGATCACCACGAGCAAAGGTGGTGATGAATTGTATTCTTACTCCACCACTACATAGAAAGTTATGTGGTGACTATGATTTTTTGTTACCAAGCGATTTCAGACTAAATCCTGCAGTGACAGCTGCGACATTTATTTATAATAAATAAATTTTAAGCGTACATAAGATCAATATCGATAAATTAGCAAATTTGATGTCTAGGTTGTTTTACAGTAGTTATTTTTAGAAAATATTTAACCTGATTCTAACGTGTACTTTTCTCGAGACACACTAATAAACTTATATCTATTAATACTTAACTTGATTCTATTATAAGTAACGGACTAATGAATGAAAGTCACATCGAATACAAGTGTGTTTATATTAATGTGCGTGAAGATTTATAGAAGACTATAGTAATTTTATTTAATCTATATTAACGGCATCATATAGAGTGACTAAAAAATTGTAGACGAGCAATCTTTGGTTTTCCTTTACCAGCACAATTAAGAGCTTCTCCTATGAAAATTCACTACATACTTATTAAAAATATAACATTAAACAGTAAAATATTTATTTCATAATAAAACTGTTGAAACTTAAATGTGTATCAGGATAAGTATCATCAATCAGAACTGCTTTCCTAATTACCATCTAAAGAAAAGCTACAATTTTAGATAACAAAAAAAATATCAATAGTCCACTCACACTCAGATTTTGTTACTACAACAATTTCAAAGCAATAGCGATTTAGAATCGCTACAGCTTCTAACTTACATCACATGTAGAGTGCATTATACTAAGGTATGTGGCCCTGACTATACTAAGGGCAGTTGCCTTGAACATACAAATTATACGACTAAGTACATTTTACTTTATTTGTCAAGCCCTTCTTAACTAATGGAGTAGGGAAATAACAAGTGTTATTTTCATTTGGTGTTTACTGAGATGCTTATAAACGCTTATTCTTACTGATCTGTATGCGATGGTGTAGTACTTGATATCCAGGATATCATCATTGAGATAGATGTATCTCTTATACTCACTACAGTTTCAGCTATTATTTTTTACCTATACATTATGATTAAACAATAGTTACTAAGAGTAAGTCTCTTAAGATGTATGAAAGCTATAACTATCTATCAAGTGTATCTATCATGGCTACCATAGACAAAGATCGGGTACCGGTGGCCCGCTCGCACGGCGAAGAGAAAAGTTTCGCATGGTGGGTCTATGAGGTCACGCGCCGCCTCTTCCCCCACCCCGGACCGATTTGGTGGGGCGAGACCACATCCATAGTCCACCGCAAAAAAAAAAGGTGTATATCATAGTTAAAGTATTTCATTTGTATAGGAAAATTGGTTGCTTCTCTGATGACGTATTTGAATGCAAAATACTTCACAAATTTTCTATGGGAGTTGTAAAATCTGGCTAAGGTATCAACAGGAGAGTGAGCGGTATCCTCCTGAGAATTGTGGCATAATCCCATCCTTTTCTGTGTGGTGACGCAATAAGAATAATTCATTACCTCTATCTTACTAGTGCGTGATAGTAAGAGAGATATAAAATACATATAAGATCTATGCAAGAAAAGAAACACTCGAAACAAAATCCTATACTAAAACGTTTGACCAGCGTAGTATAGTAGGTAAATTTCTATTTCATTATGAAGGAGGCTCGAGTACTACAGTGGGGTAAATATGAGTTAAGATGATAATGATGATGAATTCCACCCCTGGGTTATATCCAACAGCGATTATATGATATCCAACATAGATAGAATGATGGTATGGAGGGATGGATAGACATTTAATTAGTTCTTATTTACTAATATCACGATTATAAGATGCGCTTTTACAAGAAAAATATTTATATATTCACCTAAATCTTATGAGCTTGAGAATTTCATCTCGTTGTCAAAACACCCATGAGAAAAGAATGGTGAATGTTATGCCTGCATCAAACAGATAGGTATTTAATGATTTCTAATGTTTACGCGAGTATTACACATTTGAAATAAAACTGTTTTTACGGATTCTATCGCGTTTGTATTTGATTTATAATTTCCCGACGTTTTGATATAAATAAATTTCTGTAATAACAATGACATATTGGACGTAAGACACCTCAGTCCTCCCGTGACCATGATCACTGTAAAGTGTTCGAAACGTCGGGAAATTATAAATCAAATACAAACGCGATAGAATCCGTAAAAGTAGTTTTATTTCAGATAGGTATTTAATGAAAATGATAACAATGTTGGTTAAGATACTGACCTTCCGTGCCAGTGTCACGGGTTCGAGTTCTACGCAGGACGATACTTTGAACGATTCATAAACTATTGTTTTGAGTCTGGGTGTAATTTTTCTTCGTTAATTATATGTTTGTAAAGTCCTCCGCAATACAAGAATAATGTCTTTAGTACAGGGATGTATTATTTAAAAAAAAATATTAATACTGGTTTCTATACACGTAAATACAAGTAGCATATTCATACTCTATGAATTTAATTAAAAAAAAAAATATTTGAGTAACATCCACCAAAACTTATCTTCAATTATTTTACGCAAAAACCTCCAAAACAGAAGGCTAACTATAAATAATTTATCGTATGCAGGAAATAGGAAACGTTGAAGGTCATTTGCATGTATGTGTCGAATGTGGGTAACTATCCGTGGAGTGGGTTTTAAATGATAACCTAAGTGGCCTATTAAGACGTGTTTTGAATTTTAAAAGATTTGACCGAATAAATGCTGGCTTCCAAGGTTGAAGCTTACGCAGAAATCCTAATAGAGATTTAAGTGATAAATTACATTTAATTCGATTCATTTAATTATATTTATTTTTGTCTTATTTATTGCGAATATATCTATAATAAAATTAAATATATCTATAATTTAACTTGCTATGTAATAGCAGCTACGAATACTATCAACCCTTACTTTGCTCGTGGATGTCGTAAAAGACGAGCTTTATAACGACCTGAGCCAACTCCATCTGATGCCTTTTGGTCAACAATTACATTCCCAAGGAGGGTTGACGTCTGGCAGGCGGCCGGTCATAAAACTATTGCCAATAACTTTTGCAATATGTACTATTAAAGAAGAGTACATATTGTATCGATCCCAAGTAATTGGGATAAGAGTAGGAGAGTGATGATGACCTATAGCAAAAATATATCATTGCACAAAAAATTCGCGAGAGAAGTTTTCATGTTCTGCATGGTGAGGAATACTACCAACTTTTATATTGCTCGAGGATATCGTAAAAGACGATTAAGGACTTTATATTGACCTGGCTAACTCTATCTGATGCCGTCTGCTTAATTACATTTCCAAGGAAGTTTTGACATCAGCCAGGCGATCCGTCGTATAACTATTGCTAAAAATCTTGGAATATGTACGATGGAAGAAGAGTAAATATTACGTCGATCCCAAATATTTAGGACAAATATTATAATGATGAAAATATTTTCTTCTTTCACATACGAATTACGTAGAAAGTTAGACATTTTAATTATTGAACAACAAATAAATAATTTGGACTTTAATAGATCTATGTTTAATGATAAATAAACAGTCATTTAGTGATAAGAGTTTTTGCGTCTTATAAACATTTGCCCATTTTCAAATATTTTTCCTCCCTTTTTGAAAGCTTTTTAGACACTTCTATGACAATTATATGCGTGAAATAAATAACTGAATCTAATACGAATTGTAACGAAATATGAGTATACTATAGGACTTAACATTTTTTTTTATTGCTAGTGGTGGCAATATAGCAAGCAGCACATCTGATGGTAAGTGTCACTGCCGCCCATCGACCTTTGCAATACCAAGGGTATTACTAAGCCGCTGCCTACCAATATAAACCCCAAATCCACCCAATTGGGCTTCCGGCTCTCTCGCTCACCGAACGAAGCACAATAGCACATTGCCATTACTCAAACGTCGATCTTCTGAGAGAGTGTGGTACTACCCCGGACGGACCGGCCTGCGGCTACAGACAGGGAACTGTCAACAGCGTGGTACAGATTTCATCGTATATAAAGGATATAAAAAGAAGTATTTATTGAAGACTCTACAGATTTGTTACCGTCTTATAAACTAGAACTAATTTCAAATATAAATTTACTAAATAATGTGGAGCTTATTGTTTAAATTTTAAATAAACAAGCAACAAAACAAACTATCTAATACACAAAAAAAAATTACATTGTCAGTGTCTAAGAATCATCTAATAAATATATCCTGCAGCATTGGTAATCAATAATGGTAGAGCAACACTGTTGACAGTTTTCTGTCGACAGCCGCAGGCCAGTCCGTCCGGGTTAATACCACACTCTATATCTATTCTTGATGATAGTGGCTAAGATCTTCATATTCTAATTATATTTTTTCATTAACTGAAATTGGAAAAGGATATTTTCTATTTTCAGTCAATTTTTCTATAAGTAAAACTTATCCAAATAGATTTATCATCCTCAAAACTTCCTACATCTTAAATTTACCGTGAAATCGTTGGAATTATTGCAGAGATTCTCAATAGGTATGTAGAAATGTTAATAATAAATTAATCATACTTTCGTTATTCCAGCAGTTCTTATGACAACAGTGGTTATGCGAACCACATTGTCCGCCATATGTAAATAACATCTATGCAAAAAAAGGAAAACTCTATATGGAACTATGACATCTGACCAGTGTAGTAGATTAATTTCCAATCTATTGCCGAGAAGACTTTTGAGCCTGTTAGTGAGTAGATGCACAAGATGATGATAACTAAATAATATTTCCCGATATAAAACAAACAAACCAAAACAACCAATTCTATAATATTAATATATATGTAAGTAAATATAAATAAACACGTTCGGCCAAGTGTTAAATCGTCGCTTTTAACTCCACAGATAATGTATGTTAATTTGAAGATAGCGTATCCTTGAGAGCTGACGTTACCCCCGTTATAAGTGTAAATACTGACTCATTTGTGCTGTTGCTTTACAAAGTTATTGCTTTGAGAGCGAAAGGGTATCTCATATATTTCATATGCTACTATTTACAAACATAAATGGCGTAGTGGTTAAGATACCGTGCAAGTGCCGTGGGTTCAATTTCTACGTAGAACAATATTTTGTGCGGCCCACGAAATGTTGTTCTGAGTTTGGGTGTAATTTGTTTGATGTATATGTCTGTAAAGTCCCCCAATGCAATATAAGGATTATTTCCTTAGTGCAGTGACTGATTAAAAAAAAAATAATCTGAAACCTAATTATCATCATCATCAGCTCAGCTCACGTCTTATAACTTGGTTTTAGATTTATTTTATTTTTAATGGTAGCAAACGAGCACACTTGATGGTGATTGTCACTATCGTCTATGGACCTTTGCAATGCTAAGAGTACATCTAGGCCGTTGCCTATCAATAAAAACCCTAAACCTACCCAGAAAGTTGAGCTGTCGGTTCTCTTGGTCATCGAATGAAGCGTAAAACATTGCTGCTCAGACGTCGATTTTCTGCGAGAGTGTGGTACTACCTCGGAGGGATTTACCTGCAGCTATGGACAGAAAATTGCCAAGAGTGTGGTTCTACCACTGCGTCACACTCAAACTGAAGTGATCTTTACTTCCATGTTATCCAGACGAATAGGTATAGGGTATTATATCAAATTTTCTTTCTTGCGTAGATGTTATTACCATATTTGTTCCCTTTTTCGCCTTTATGACACCCAAGGGTGATGAATTATTTTCATTCTCCATCAACATAAAAAATATTTTTTTTTAAATCATATCCTGCACTAAGGAAATAAAACTTTTATTGCGGGGATTTTACAAACATGCAATTAATGCAAACAAACAACACTTTGTGTATCGCACATAGTATTGTCCTGCGTGGAAATCGAACTCGCGACACTGGCACCGAAGGTTGGTATCTTAACCACTACGCCATCTGTGCACTCAAAATTAAACTGGGATCTATATATTTGTAACTTTTTTAAATGTAAATTTAATCTTTTAATGTCATCTGCTAATTAACATTTAAGAGCTGGCATTTAGAATAAGTGTATTTAAGTTAATATTTATTTTTACATACTTATTACCTTTATTTACCATATGGTAATAAGATACATTCTACAGGACGCTACGGAAGAACAGCATTGTGGTTTCTCATATGAGTTACCACAATATTATGCTGAGTAGTGGGCCTTTTTACTTACTCGCGTGTGGGATTCCAGCTCTTATATGTTATGTTTTACATATCTGAACTGTTATAAATCTTAATTATTTTGTGTGTGTCCCCCCTGCGAGGGAGAAATAAATTATTTTTCTTTCTTTCTTTTCTTTCTAAATAAGGATACAATTGTTGGCACCAAGTCTCACTAGATTATTAGGGAATAGATCTTTGGTGATAGGACCAACAAAATGAAGTTCTTGTCGTCAATGAACCGCCTAGAACAGCAACACTTTGCTGGACTAACTAATTAGAAAACTACGAGACATAGACATGTCAAAGCCTTATGCCTCTTAATAGGGCTCCTCTATGTTGTAGGCGAAGACCCTCGCCGGACTTTATCGGCAGATTTTTGCGACGCTAGCAAGGGCGGCTATATCTCAGCCCACCTGGCGGGGCAATGCCTGCCGGAACGTCATTGCCCGTTCATTGGAAAAACCTTTATTCCGTGTTCGGTCTGTAGAGGTAACACTGTCACGTATTGCCGAGAATCGATGGGGATGGAACCTGCAAAGTTGCCCGGCGGGGTATACCAAGAATTTCACAGATTCTTCACTAGTAGTAAACCAAATGGCAATGGAAAAGAAATACGGTGAGTTTGTGGCCGAAACCCGATGTGCTCAGACCTAAAAAAAAAGAAATAATGGTAAAGCTTATGTCTAATAGTATATGTCAATGGACTTATGAATAGAAGAATATTATTCTAATATTAAACTTAAAACTACATAAATAGTGTAATAGTTAAGGTGCTAGTCTACTTTGCGAGTATCCTAGGTTCTATTCCTATGCCAGATATTAATTTGTGCTATTTACAAACCGATAAATTACACGTTTGTAAAGCCCCCCGCAATAAAAAGATTATTACCTCAGCGCAGGGTGTCGCGAAGTCGCGTTTTTAAAAAAAAAAACAAGCATTCTTCTGTATCATTATAGGTGTATTATTTTTTTTTTTTTTTCTGACGAAGACACGGCGCAGCATACGCTCGAGGTTTGTGCCGCTTGGGCAGAGCAGCGTCGTGAACTCGTCGCAATCATCGGTGCCGACCTGACGCTGCCGACCATCGCCAGGGCGATGCTCGACAGCGTCAGGAACTGGGACGCGGTCGCAACCTTCTGCGAGGCAGTAGTCTCGCGGAAGGAGGCGGCGGAGCGCGTGCGCGAGGAGCGTCTCCTCGACGGCGCGAGCCGCCGCCGGCGACTGGGGCGGCGCAGGCGCGATTACCTGCGCCTGATGCCGCCCTAGCCGAGGCCGCGGGTGACTGGATCGGGGAATTAGTCCGTCACCCGCCGAGAGGCCGACCGCGTGAGGAAAGACCGACATCCTACCCGAGGGGGGGATGTCGGTCGAGGAGAGGGTACTCCTCAGGGGTATTCCGTCGGGCCGACCACTGACGTCAAGTCACTCTGCTCCGGTGGTCGGCCCAACGACGAAGGCGACGTCACGGGTGGGTTACGGGTGTGCGCGCTTACGCCCCTCTGTCACCCCGGATGGAGTGGTGCGAGGAGTGCGCCGACCGTAGCCCACCCCCCAAAAAAAAAAAAAAAAAAAAAAAAAAAGGTGTATTATTTTTATATGTATTTTTACATACATACATTCCATCACGCCATATCCCTCGCAGGGTAGGCAGAAAGAACAGAATGCCAGAGAACTCTATCTTTGCATACTTCACCCGCTTCTTCAACATTCATAATTCTCTTCATACACGCTCGCCGGTTTCGGAGACTCTTGACTACAACTTCCTTCAGTACATGACCGATCTGGTCTAGGTAGGTTAGTCTCGGTCTCCCCCAGTACCTACATCCTTCCACTTTCGCATTGTATATCTTCTTTACCAGACGTTCGTTCGGCATTCTTTCCACATGTCCGAATCATCGGAGCATTCCCTTTCGCATCTATACACCAATACTCTCTTTCATACCTACTCGCTCTCTTACGTCGTCGTTACGAATGCGGTCGGTCAGCCTTACTCCACAGATTTTCCGCAGAGATCGCATTTCGACCGCATTAATTTTACTTTCATACTCTTTTATGTATTTTTATTTTTACATTTTCTTTTTTATCTTTAATATGGAAAGAAAAGTTCTTACTTGCCTTTTTATATTAACCTAATATTCTCATTTATAAACATCGGAATGTATTGCGCATTATTTAATTAATCTAGATAAAGTTGAGTCATCTCACTGGCTTCAGATAAAAGGGATTCTCAGGTCAGTTGAGAACGGGATCGTGATAAAATTGGT
Source organism: Lymantria monacha (assembly GCA_905163515.2). NCBI lineage: Eukaryota > Metazoa > Arthropoda > Insecta > Lepidoptera > Erebidae > Lymantria > Lymantria monacha. The sequence goes on along the minus strand of LR991098.1, from coordinate 28,454,927 downwards.
ATAAAATATGGCTATTACATCAGCCAACAATGTAAATAGGAAGATGTGTTTGTACAACAGATTAAGTTGTGGTGAGTTTGTGTTTATACAGAGATAATACGTGTTCGCTACAGGCATTAAATTGTAAGCTGACGTTAAATATTATTTGTATAACAACTTATATACATAGGTTTTATATTCTTCAGCTTTTATTTATACTTTGGATCTAGGTGGTTCAGAGAAGTTATAGTTGTTTTAGTAGTAAATAATAGGTGATGCTTGTGGATCTGTTCCAAATATAATCTTTTGTATTTGATAACTACATATATTTAAATAAGAGATTTCCACCTATGTATTGACTCATCACGATATCTCTGGAACCATAAGGCCTACAGACTTTAAATTTGGTAGGAATATTCCTTTCGCCGATTAGAGGTCAGCTAAGAACGGATTTTACGAAATTCCACCCGCAAGGGGGTTTGCTGGGGTGTAAAAATTACATTTTTTAAATATAGTTGCTACAGACTTGAAATTTGGTGTAGACTTTTTTTCTGCCCTATCTAAAGAAGTTGGATTTTAAGAAATTCCTTCTCCGAAAGGAATTCTATGTAGGGAAAGTAAACTACACAACTGAACTAACGTAACCAAAGCGAAGCGAGGGCGGGTCGCTAGTTATATATATATAATTCTTTTGTACGTGTGTTGACAGTGAACTCTTCCTAAACTGCTGGGGATTCGACTATTCGGATATTCTTTAAATTTGTTATATGTGTTCGAAGATATTCGATAATGGTTTAGATTCACAATTGGACCCGTTAGGTGGCGCCGTTGTCGGTAAGTCAAATGGTTGGACCGATTGGGATGAAAATTTCTGTGTATATTCCAATGGGTCTCTGGATGATTTCAAAACACAATTGGGCCCGGTAGGTGGCGCTGCTGTCAGCATATCGCTTAAAACTTTTCCGGGCAGGACAACGTCTGCCGGGACAGCTAGTGTATTATATAAGAGAAGGAAAACTCGATACGAAACTCTATACCAACACATCTGACCAGCGTGGTATATTAGGTCAATTTCCCTCCCATCACGGATGATGCTCGAGCCCAACAGTGGGAAGTATATGAGCTGAGATGAAAAATAAATATAAATATATAAAAAAACATTGAGTTTCTTTTCTGTGAAGGTCTGTTTTTATCTATTGGTAGTTTTTAGTTCTAGTTTTTATTTGATTTAAAATGAAGTGATAAAACTGGCGCCATTTAAGTGGCCCCCGTAGGACTTATCTTAATATATATAAATTACGCGTCACGTTGTTTGTCCGCGATGGACTCCTAAAGTACTTAACCCATTTTAATCAAATTTGCACAGCATGTTTAATTTGATCCAACTTAAAAGATAGGATAACTTCCATCTCAATTTATAGTCGCAATATTATTTTATTGCAAATTATTTATTTGACAGTCACAATTATCTGTTATCTCCAAGCGATTCTAATAGATGGCGGTATCTGTTTATTAACATAACCACCACGTGTTACTGAGGCTACCTTAGCCACAGCAACGCGTGGCCGTGTCTGCTAGTATATAATATATGATTTTGTTTTTAAATTGTTCATGTTATCTTGATCCTGCTCCCATACCAATCACTTGGGGTCGTCGTTATATGTGCACTTCCATCGCACGTATTGCAAAGTTATTGGCAGTAATTTTATGACCGGCCACCTGACTCACGTCAATGCGTTCTTAGAAATGTAATTGTTGACCAGACGGAATCAGGTGGAGTTTCCTCAGGTCGATAGCTCTTAATCGTCTTTTACGATATCCACGATCCAGGTAAGGGTTGATAATGTTCATAGCCGCTATACAACAATGAAGTATTTATTATAATACATTACAAAGGATGTAGGTACCGGGGGAGACCGAGACTAACCTACCTAGAACAGATCGGTCATGTACTGAAGGAAGGTGGAGTCAAGAGTCTCCGAAACCGGCGAGCGTGTATGAAGAGAATTATGAATGTTGAGGAAGCGAGTGAAGTATGCAAAGATAGAGTTCTCTGGCACCCTGTTCTCTCTGCCTACCCTGCAAGGGATATGGCGTGATGATATGTATATATGTATGTTTGTAAAACTTTTAGCAATAGTTTTAGTAGCCTGACTGATTTCAATGTCTTCTTTGGAATGTACACAATGACCAGACGGCATCAAACAAAGGTAGTCCACATCTATGTTAAATATATATATATATATATATATATATATATATATATATATATATATATATATATATATATATATATATATATATAGTAGTATAATCATCTTCTTTTTATACTGGCAATGAAATTGTATCAAAAATGACAGTCAAACTAACTAATACAATAAGCGGGTAGATATAAATCTCTGTATTAACGATGACTTATTATACGTGAGACACCTTAATCCTACCGTAACCATGAACGCTGTAAAATATTTAAAACGTCGATAGCTTAAATATCAAATACAAACGCGTATAAAATTTGTAAAAATATATTTATTTCCAACTAGCTTCTGCCCGCGGCTTCGCCCGCGTAAAAGGTTACTTCTCTAAAGTTTTTTATCCCCTAATTTTATTTTACCCCTTAGAGTAAATTTTATACAAAAATTTAATGTCATATTTATGGATGGATGGATAAAATTTGTAAAAATACATTTATTTCAAACTAGCTTCTGCCCGCGGCTTCGCCCGCGTAAAAGGTTACTTCTCTAAAGTTTTTTATCCCCTAATTTTATTATACCCTTTAAGAGTAATTTTTTTACAAAAATTTAATGTCATATTTATTTATATCTAAACAATAGCCTAAAAATAAATTTCAAGCTTCTGTCTTTAAAAATGACGATATTACCTTACAACGTTTCATCCCCCTTTACAACCCCTTTTTGCATTAAAAAGTAGTCTATGTCCTTTATCAGGCTCTAGACTATCTGTGTACCAAATTTTATTTAGATCGGTTCATTAGTTTTGGCGTGAAAGAGCGACAGACAGACAGAGTTACTTTCGCATTTATAATATTTGTAAGGATATGTAATACTCGCATAAACACCAGAAATCATTAATCAAATAAAAAATAAAATATCTTACCAAATAAAAACATACGAGTTTCAAATAAAAATTCAATACTGTTGCAACCCATTGCATGTTTCGTTTGTATCTGTATAACTACATTTTCTACTACGACATGCAAATGGTATTAATAATTCAACGGATATATGAAACTTTCCCCCTTTGAAATTATCCTTTTACTCAGCGTTTCTATTATTACTTAGAAGTTAAAAATGACAATATAAAAATGTACAAAGGAATTTATAATATTCAACTTCTGTTTAATTCATTAGATATCAGATGAGCGGATATTTAACAGTTCATAAATTGTTGGGTTCAAGCCTCCTTTTTTATTACTTATGGTGGCAAACGAGCAGACAGCACACCTGATGGTAAGTGTCACTGCCGCCCATAGACCTTTGCAAAACCAAGGGTCTAGCTAGGCCGCTGCCTACCAATACAAACCCAAACCACCCATACTACCAACCCTTACTTTGTTCGTGGATGTCGTAAAAGACAATTGAGTACCTTACAAGGACCTTTTTCTTTTATTTTTTTTGTTTTACGCTGTGGAAATGCTTTTACGCACTATCCCCCCGCCAGTGACAGACGGGGTGGTGTCTGGGACTCGCCGGCCATAGATGTTGGCGGCCGGAATACCCACGAAAACCTAACAGCGGTCCCTTCCGCGCTTTTACGGGATGCCGTAGAGATCGTCTAATGCCATTCTATCCCCGACACCCCTACGCTTGGCCATCTGGCCACGACCAGTCAGCCGTCAATGCGGTGGGAGGAGGTACGCGTAGCAGCGCCTCCCTCTCCCTGGTCGCCGCTGGCGGAGCGAGTTCGCAGACGCGAGTGCTTCGCGTTCCCGCTCCCCGGCCTCCTTTGCAGAGATGACTTCCTCGCAAAAGGAGGCCATCGACGTCCAGTGCCTGTCGCTGTCAAGCATCTTGTTGATGACGGTCGACAACGACAGGTCCGCTCGAATGACCGCCAACAGGTCGTGGCGCCGAGGCCCCCAGGCGGGACATACCTCCAGGGTGTGACGCGCGTCATCGATTTGCGCGCCACACTCATGGTATTCAGGGGCCTCTTCACGTCCAATTCGGTGCAGGTACTTACCGAAGACCCCGTGTCCGGTAAGTACCTGCGTCAGCCTGAAGGACAGGTTGCCGTGCTGTCATGTCGTCCAGCGGTGCCTTACAAGGACCTGGGCCAATTCCATCTGATGCCGTTTGGTCAACAATTACATTCCCAAGGAGGGTTGACGTCTGGCAGACAGCCGATCATATAACTATTGTCAATTACTATTACAATATGTACTATGAAAGAAAAGTACATAGTGTATCGACCCCAAGTAATTGGGATAAGAGTAGGAGAATGATGATGGATGTTGTAAAAGACGAGTAAGAGATATAATATGCATATAACATCCATTCCTGTAAGATGAAGGAGTAAAAATGTAATTCGCCACCTAATGACTGTAACCGTAATTGGGATAAGAGTAGGAGAATTATGAATGATAGCCTTCTTTTAATTGATATCATTACTTTTTTAATTATTTTTAATATCTAAATATATTTGACAAAAACGCTAAAAATACAATATAGAACTGATCTCGTTAATTCAGATACTATATTATTATAAATATACCTACTTTTACGAATTTTATTTTTACTTATCCAACGTATTTGAAACACTAGACTACAAACGCTACAAAGTAATTATACTTGAAAAAACAAATTACTTTATATAATTAAAAGTTAGCTAGACATTTTATAATCTACAGATTTTCTTACAACTAATTTTATCCCAATGCAATCCATTTATATGTTTAAAATGTTAACTGACTATTTGTGCTATCGGATACCGGTAGCACGCTCGCACGGCGAAGAGAGGTGTTTGCAGGGTGGTTCTATGGGGTAGCCATCTCTTCCGTCGGCCCGGACCGATTTGCCGGGGCGCGACCACGTCCATAGTCCGCCGCGAAAAAAAAAGAAAAAAGAAAGCGAATATTTGTGCTACTGCATACTGCTGTATGTCTAATTCCTTTCCCAATACGAATATCCTTAAAATAAATTAATATATAATTACTGTACAAACAAAAATAATAAATCAGACATCTACATATATGACTTCCCTATGTGACTACGGAATAAGAATATAATTATCACCATCCCTTACTTGCCAATGAGAGTCATAAAAACCAAGAGAATTGACAGCAGTAGAAGGACAAGCATAAAGCCTACCGCAACCGTCAAGCCCAAGCGTGCCTTCGGCATTATCCTCTCAATCGAACGAGAAATAGTGTATTCTGGTTTTCGATAAGAGAAGTCCAGCAGTGGACTCAAAAATTTTGAATGTTGATGAAGATAGACATATTTCATTGTATATAGAAGATTGATTTGGTCTCCAAATATGCAAAGTTTTCCATCAGCAAAACACTCGAGCCGAGACCTCACTTATTTGGATTAGAGTGTGTTCTCACAATGGGTTCACCCTGATCAAATGTGGTGACATTTGAAAATGAAGGTCTGCCGTTTCAAGGATTCATTCTAAACCAACTACTCTAAATAGAACGGATTACTCGCCTTGTCTTGATCTTTGACCACCTAGAGCCACGTTTGATGGAACTATATAGGTAATGGCTGTCTAGAGTTTGGGTGTTTATCCGTGTGGTGACGGAATAAGAATACAATTCACCAACCCCTAATCTTACCTGTGAGTGATCGTAAAAGACGACTAAGGGATATAAAACGCATATAACATCTATGCAATAGAAAGAAAACTCGAAACAAAACCCTATACCAACACGTTTGACCAGCGCGGTATAGTAGGTTAATTGCCCTCCCATTATGGAGGAGGCCCGAGCCCAACAGTGGGACATATATGGGCTGTGATGATGATGATGATGATGATGATTATGAGAGTTTGAGTGATTGCCGTGATATTTAGAGTCAGCCATACATACCATCCAGCACTTTAGATACATCTACGAATATGTCACAAAATCCTTTCAGAGTAAGTTCAAATTGAACCCATTCTGATATACAAAATAGATTAGAACAATACAAATACAAAAAGACTTATAATGCTATTTATCCTGACTTATACATTAGTAAAGTGTACATTAAGACACTTTTTACCATTTCCACTTAAGGGCTGCGCGAATGGAGGAGTGAACAATAGAATTTTATGTCTGATAATTAAAGCTGATGAGGAGGAAATTAGCCGCTATCATTGGAACTGACAGTTTGTTGCTTCGTTTTTTATTTTTCTTCGCCATTTACCGCTTTGCATTTTCCATTTTGTATGTTACAATTTTTATTCACAGTACGTGATGGCTTGCACCGGTTTTTAAATGAGCTTTTTAATAATGTTGGATCTAGCTTTTTAGTGCTGGTAATAAAATAAAGCTGTTTGAATAAGTCTTGTATACATATATTTTATTAAAAAAAAATGACACATACATTTTATTATGTTTTTTATTTTGCAATTCTGTATTCATCACCAATGCCATCTTAGTTTTCATAATGCCTATTATTGGTATTTAAGGTTCCGGTATGGGAGGGACTTTGAACTGTAATACCATGTTGCCTAAACTGGTTATTATTGGGTTTTATTTTGAATTTTCGTTTTCTTGAATAGACCTAGCTAGCTAGACCTGCTGTTATTCCAACAACTGGCGGTTCACGCAATATGTACTCGTACATTTTAGGGTTTCTTATCTTGCATAGATCTCTCATAGTTGTCTTTTACGTCATCCACTTGTAGATAAGATGGTAGGGAATTATAGTACTTACTCCAGAAAGTATACAGCATGGTGTAAGTTAATTACACTCCTACCGCAGAGAAAACTCAAGCCCAGCGTGGACATATATCGATTTACCCATAGAATAAAGTTACATCTGCATAATGATTACTTTAGAGAAGAGCTATTTAAAATTATATCAAACAAATTTAATAGTGATAGGACTACGCTGTTGACAGTTCTCTGTCTACAGCCGCGAGCCGGTCCGTCCGGGGCAGTACCACACTCTCGCAGAAGATCGACGTATGAGTAATGGCAATGTGCTATTGCACTTCGTTCGGCGAGCGATAGAGCCGGAAGCCCAACTGGGTAGGTTTGGGGATTGTAATGGTAAGCAGCGGCCTAGCTATAGCCTTGGTTATAGCAAAGTTTCATGGGCGGCAGTGACACTTACCATCAGATGTGCTGCTTGTTCGTTTACCACCATAAGCAATACAAAATAAACACAAAATCAGCGATATCATTTTCCTTATTTGTTTTGTATGGTTCCTCTTATATATAGATCAGATAAGCTTTATAATTACAATTATGTTGTTTGGCGATTGTTCTTCGTATTAGTCGATATGAGCACAAATTATAAGACGAATATAATTTTACAAAAATGTTGCATTTTTAAAACCTCCTTTTTTAATGTAAAAGTGTTAATTAAAACAGAAATTGCTTAGGAAGGATTTCTATTCAGCCAAAGGCATCAGTTTTTAGATTGAGGAAACGTCATCTCCGGTGGAGGTGACAATCGTTTGTAATTTGCCCATCACAATTGGTTTTATGGTGTGAATTAATGTTATGAGAGATTTTTTAAATACCCATTAAAGTTTAAATTTGGGAAATTGGCTATTGATGGAGATTTTTTTAGGAGATACTTTTTATCGTTCTGGATAAAGAACCATGGCCAGTATTGTACATTATTATAATGCAGATTGCACTGTCGGAGACAGGCCTCCCGCAAAAGAAGGACAATACTGTAATCACTATAAGAGATTTTATTTTTATTAATATAAAAAGACAAGCAACCGGCACTAAGGAAATAATCCATGTATTGCGGGGTACTTTACAAATACATAATTCTCGGACACAAATGACACCCAGACTCAGTACAGCACTTTGTGGATCACACAGAGTATTATCTTGCGTAGGTATCGAACCTATTCCACTGGTATGGAAGGTCGGTATCTTAACCACTACGCTATCTGTACAGTCAAACTATTCCAAGTATCATAGATTTGATTTCCATATAAGACAAAATGATCTAAGTGTTTTTGTATCATTTGTATCCATTATATGACAGAACTACATACTTTCACACAATGCAAAAATTATTTCCTTGTGTTGGGTATGTTTAAAAAAAAGTTAATATTAGTAAGGCATACATCCGTATAAGACTACGAACACACATCACTATCATCATCATTAGTATCATCATCATCATCACTATCATCATCATCATCACTATCATCATCATCATCACTATCATCATCATTACCATCACTATCATTATCATCACTATCATCATCCTCACTATCATCATCATCACTATCATCATCATCATCACTATAATCACCAACATCGCTTAACTCATACATATCCCACTGCTGGGTTCGAGCCACCTCTAAAACAGGATCTAATTTGACTAGCTGCCTATATTACGCTAAGAAAACGAGTTGGTGTAGGATTTTATTGGTCGATTTTCTTCTCTTATATAGATGGCGCTGGTGATGAATTATATTACAAAAATGTACAACTCATTCTCCTGCCTTTATCCCAATTCGTCATCATCATCCACAGCCTTTTATTGGTAGGTAGCGGTCTAGCTATACCATTGGTATTGCAAAGGTCCATGGGCGGCAGTACCACTTACCATCAAGTGTGCTACTTGCTCGTGTACCAAGATAAGTATTAAAAAAACGAATATTTCGCAATCTTAACCAGTGCATCATCTGTGCAGTCAAATCTATATAATAAGTAATCTTTATTACAAAATTACCTGTGAATTTTAACACGGCAATACATTTAATGTAACGATTGTAATAAATACGAAAGTCTCGCTAAAATACGACATTACAAAATAAGTCATAATTAATTCCCCACAGTGCTACCAAGCAGTTACTATACGATATTGTGACCAAAAACGACGAAAAAAAAATGTCGACCTTAGTAGTAATAGCTTTCTAGCGTTTTAATATACAGGTAGTTTTAAATTTTATATGTGAATTATTTTATTTATATATTTATTAGTTAATAACACGAGATATTATACGACTTTTGAGGATATATATAAAATTGGATTTCATATTGCTCTATTTATAAGCATTTCAAGTTTTTGTATTAGACAAAGATAGCTAGTTATACTTCAAGATGATTTCAGGTTTGGAAACTTATCAAACTAAGGTGTATCTTTATCATTTATTGTTTATTTATTCTGGTGCCATCAATTTCTGAATATAGGCCTTCCCTACTAATGAGAGTATAGTGCCACAATTATCACTCTTAGTAGTTGCGTTGGCAATCACTATGAAGTATTTCATCATATATATATATATATATATATATATATATATATATAATTATACACATTTCCCAAAAAAATACTGCTACCTATTTTTTCAGTCAGATCTTTATCCAATTCAAGATTTTCTTAATCGGATTATCAATTTTTACGTCTCCTATGGCCAAGTAATGAGTAGTGAGAATTGTATTCTTTACTGATACATAGGGTTCTATGTTTGCTCCAAAAAAAAACCTCATTATTCGAGAAAAGGATAACTATATGTTGCACAATGTCATCTATTACTGAAACTATATACTTCTTTTATTATTATAATCTTTGTACAATTTTTCTTAAATTATAAAATAATATTACTATCTAAATATTTAATATTTTTATAGTAGTATATATTTTATCGTCTTATTAATATTATCATCATCATCTGGTGAATGTGAGTAAACGAGGCAATTCCTAAATTTTCAGATCGTGTAAATTATTACTAGTTTTTTATTTAAATTACTGAAATTTTTAGCATTTAATATGCTTAATTATTTATAAATACCCGATACGAAACGAAAAATGATGTCACAAGCGGGGTTCGAACCCGCACCTATTGGGAATCCGGCCCAACCGTGCTACCACTTACACCATTGTGAACTATTTTAGGACATGCAAATTTCGAATCATATTATATCTTACGTCTTCAAGGTGACGTATGCCATCTATCGGACAATGTTTACACATTGTATAGACTTAATACTTCAAACTTTACAGTTAGAATTGTATTAAACGATGACACAACCTTGTTATTCAAATTACTGAAATTTTTAGCATTTAATATGCTTAATTATTTATAAATACCCGATACGAAACGAAAAATGATGTCACAAGCGGGGTTCGAACCCGCACCTATTGGGAATCCGGCCCAACCGTGCTACCACTTACACCATTGTGAACTATTTTAGGACATGCAAATTTCGAATCATATTATATCTTACGTCTTCAAGGTGACGTATGCCATCTATCGGACAATGTTTACACATTGTATAGACTTAATACTTCAAACTTTACAGTTAGAATTGTATTAAACGATGACACAACCTTGTTATTCAAATTACTGAAATTTTTAGCATTTAATATGCTTAATTATTTATAAATACCCGATACGAAACGAAAAATGATGTCACAAGCGGGGTTCGAACCCGCACCTATTGGGAATCCGGCCCAACCGTGCTACCACTTACACCATTGTGAACTATTTTAGGACATGCAAATTTCGAATCATATTATATCTTACGTCTTCAAGGTGACGTATGCCATCTATCGGACAATGTTTACACATTGTATAGACTTAATACTTCAAACTTTACAGTTAGAATTGTATTAAACGATGACCCAACCTTGTTATTCAAATTAATGAAATTTTTAGCATTTAATATGCTTAATTATTTATAAATACCCGATACGAAACGAAAAATGATGTCACAAGCGGGGTTCGAACCCGCACCTATTGGGAATCCGGCACCTATTGGGAATAGTTCACAATGGTGTAAGTGGTAGCACGGTTGGGCCGGATTCCCAATAGGTGCGGGTTCGAACCCCGCTTGTGACATCATTTTTCGTTTCGTATCGGGTATTTATAAATAATTAAGCATATTAAATGCTAAAAATTTCAGTAATTTGAATAACAAGGTTGTGTCATCGTTTAATACAATTCTAACTGTAAAGTTTGAAGTATTAAGTCTATACAATGTGTAAACATTGTCCGATAGATGGCATACGTCACCTTGAAGACGTAAGATATAATATGATTCGAAATTTGCATGTCCTAAAATAGTTCACAATGGTGTAAGTGGTAGCACGGTTGGGCCGGATTCCCAATAGGTGCGGGTTCGAACCCCGCTTGTGACATCATTTTTCGTTTCGTATCGAGTTTTTTATTTTCTTTTTTACCCTGTATAGCTTTATAAAAAGATAATACTACTAACACCTATTTCACAATTAGAACGCAATCCTTCACGCTGTTCAGGTTGATCAGGATAGGATTTTATTATAATATTTCTTAGGCAACTACTAACAAGTGAATGCGATTGCATTCACTTTTATGAGTTGCCAGTCCACAGACTCAATCAATGTAGTGATCTCTTACATTATTTTCACACACATTTAATAATGGACGTCAATAATTCAATTGATAGATAGCTGAAAATATCAATATATGAGTAAATAATAAAATTATTAGAAAATATTTTGAAACACGCCGTATATAGTGACGCGAGGGTAATAAATAAAATATAAAAACGCTAACATAAAACAGTCGCACCTCGCTTTACCGACGATTGTGGGGTAGGTTGACTCAGAACGACCAAGGTTTGTGGTATATGTACCTAAATGTTTATTCTTATGTAATTTGGTACATATATAAGTATGTGCATACTACCATTATTATCCATTTTGTCTTACTTAATTGGACAATCGACTGCTGATTTTAAGATACCTGGATTTTTATCTCGGGCCATAACTTCTTGTTTGTCCCCTAATCCCACTATTGGACAAAAAATTTAACATTTTTTTTTAAACTACCTTGTACTAGGGAAATAATCTTTATCTTTGGAGGGACTTTACAAACATGCAATTAACAGAGACAAATTACACCCAGAATCAGAACAACACTCTGTGGATTACAGAAAGTATTATTGTCTTATGTAGGAACCGAACCCACGGCACTGGCACGGAAGGTCGGTATCTTAACCACTACCCATCTGTCATCAATCATGCTAATCAGACGTAATAATTTATTTCAAATTGACTTTCTGCTGAAATTATCCACTTAGATAATTTTCCGTGTGGTGACTTAGTAAAAATACAATTCACCACCCACTGTCTTACCCGTGGGTGATCGTAAGAGACGACTAAGGGATATAAAATGCATATAACATTTATGCAAGAGAAGGAAAACTCGAAACAAAAACCTGCCAATACGTCTGACCAGCGTGCTATTATATATAGTAGGTCAATTTCCCTCCCGTTATGGAAGAGGCGTGAGCCCAACAGTGGGATATATATGAGCTGAGATGATGACGAACCTCATAATGTTTCTGCGTTTAATAATTATTTGGGGCCAACGCAATACGTGCTCTTCTATATCGTAAATATTTCTAAAGTTATTAGCAATAGTTTTATAATCGGCAATCTGCCTGACATCAAATCTCCTTGGGAATATAATTGTTGACTAGACGGCATCAAATGGAGTTGACCCAGATCGAAGTTATTAAATCCAATAATAATAAAAATGCGGTAATTGAAGTTTATTTATTATAAAACCACGACACAAAGGAACAATATACAATTCAGTTTCATGTTATATGAACGTCAGATTTTGTCCAAAACATGAAAGGTAGGCTCGTTAAAGGCCTACGTGGAATTTTGGTAAAGCCTTCCCTTTGAATACCATAGTCCATTTAAAAAAAAAACTGTATTTCATTTTACAAAAACTGTTTTATTTTACAGTGAAATTTAATATTTCAATGAATACGAAATGAATGAGTCTGTTACCGGACTTCATAATAAAATGTTAAAATTGTATACAATTTTTTGAAATAATGCATTTTATAAAGGCTTTTTTTATGTAACACTAGTCCGTGCTTGAGGTATCAAAATTCAGTTTCATTATCCATTTATGTTTGATTATTATCTGTTAAAACCCAAATGATGCTCAATAATAAATTTGTTCAATAGTTTCAGAGATTCGCGTGTAACTAGAGAATATATAAGTAAGATAATGGAGTAAGAATAAAATTCACAGCTCCCTATGTTGCCCGTGGGTGTGTAAAAGACAATTAAGAGGTATAATATGCGAAAACACTCATGTAGACGAAGGTAAAATTGAAATAAAACCTTATGGAATAGCTGCAATTAAATGAAAGCGACAGATAAAAAAAGTTTCTTTTTACCATGGTGTGGTAGGATGTGGTTTTCCGTGTGGTGACGGAATAAGAATACTATTCACCACCCTATATCTTACCCGCGGGTGATCGTACGAGACGACTAAGGGATATAAAACTCATATAATATCTATGCGAGAGATGGAAAACTCGAAACAAAACCCTATACCAACACGTCTGACCAGCGCGGTATAGTAGGTTTATTTCCCTCCTATTGTGGAGGAGCCCCGAGCCCAACAGTGGGACATTTATGGGCTGTGATGATGATGATGATGTGGTAATTTCATCATCATCAACACCGTCTCAGTTCTGTATGGTGCCACTACTGGGCTCAAACCACCTCCTCGGCAGCAACAGGTGAAATTAACCTAAGCTGTTCAGACATGTCAGTAATTTATTGAAAATAATAAAGGCTGCAATAAATAAAAGAAATAAATTCATAAATATGAAAATATACTGACCTTTTAGACATTCATATATCCCTTCATATATCCCTTGCAAGGTAGGCAGAGAGAACAGAGTACCAGAGAACTCTATCCTTGCATACTTCACTCGCTTCCTCAACATTCATAATTCTCTTCATACACGCTCGCCGGTTTCGGGGACTCTTGACTCCACCTTCCTTCAGTACGTGACCAATCTGGTCTAGGTAGGTTAGTCTCGGTCTCCGCCGGTACCTACATCCTTCCACTTTCGCATTGAATATCTTCTTAACCAGACGTTCGTTCGGTATTCTTTCCACATGTCCGAACCATCGCAGCATTACCTTTCGCATCTTTACACCAATACTTTCTTTCATACCTACTCGCTCTCTTACGTCGTCATTACGAATGCGATCGGTCAGCCTAACAGATTGCCACAGGTTCTCCGTAGAGATCGCATTTCAACTTTTAGATCTTGTTTAGTTTAATTTTATATTATAACTAATTGAAATTATTTATTTCCATATATACTTATCAAAAACTACACATAAACTTCAAAAGAAGTATTTTGTTATATTAAGATTTCTTTCTGTTTGACTGTCTCATTGGTCTAGTTGTATAAGACTAAGATTATAGTGTAAGAAACAGTTTTTGTGGACCGTAGAAAAGTTTTAGGGCTACTATTAGTGTACATTTCACAGGCAAACTGTTAACATTTTTATTGCTTATGGTGGCAAACGAGCAAGTAGCACACCTGATGGTAAGTGTCACTACCGCCCATGGACCTTTGCTATAACCAAAGCCATAGCTAGGCCGTTGCCTACCATTATAATCCCCAAACCCACCCAGTTGGGTACCGGCTCTCTCGCTCACCGAACGAAGCGCAATAGCACATTGCCATTACTCAGACGTTCTGTGAGTACGGCCCACGGCTGTAGACTGAGAATTGTCAACAGCGTGGTCCTACCACTTTTAAACTATTAACTGATCCATTTATTATGCTATTTGTATTTTTCTGTAGGTTTCTATAACTGAAGTACTACGGGAAGTAAAGGATGTTGAGACACGGTGCAAATCTTTTTACCTAACTATACGAGGAAGAGACTAATCTATACCCGCACGAAAAGATTTTTTGTTTGCACAGGCTTAACTCAAATTCTATCTTCAGAAACTGGTGAAATTGTTTAAACGTTTCTTCTTTTTCTCTCCCGAAATTTCAAAGCTTTTAATGCGTAACGCTTTATTTCGAGTTTTCCATTTCTTGCATAGATATCTTATATACCTATACATGTTATATCCCTTAGTCTTCTTTTAGGGTACCCATGGGTTATATAGGATAAGGTGAAGTGATGAGTTGTAATTCTACTCCGTCCCAATACGAAGACGATAATTATGATTAATTTATTAAATGTCAAATATGCTATCCATTAGCATGGTAAACCACTAATCGCAAAGTTTAGAGTACTTAATCGGTACAATGTGTAATCATTGTCTGGTAGATGGCGCACGTCATTGATTGTCATACGTCAGCTCACACTTGTCTAATCACTAAGACGATTGGAATGAATTTGCAATAGGTGTGGCTTCGAGTCCCACGTGTAACAATATTATTTTTGATCATAAACAAGATTTTATAAATAACTAGCTTCTGCCCGCGGCTTCGCCAGCGTAAAAGGTTACTTTCTTAAAGTTTTTGATCCCCTATTTTTATATTTGACCGTCGGTAATACAGTGCAACGGTATTACAATACTCAGGGGTGGAACTTCATTACTGGACTGCTAGATGGCGTTGAAGAAGCTAGATTTTGAGATTTTTTGACAAACAATTTTTTTTATTTTTCATATAAAAATTTTGATTTTTTTTAATAAAAAGTATCCTATGTTACTTTTAATACCTCCAAGAATATGTGTACAATGTTTCATGAGGATCGGTTGAGTAGTTTTAGCGTGAAAGCGTAACAAACAAACTTACATTCACATTTATATATTAGTAGGGATTTAGCATATTAAATGCTAATTTTTTAATAATTTGGATGGTTTTTATTGCTTTATATGTATAAATTTTCCATTAAAATATGTAAAAAAAAATCCTTTTTTTTATATTTTTTTTTTTAATTTTTATAAATGTAGTTAATGGTAGGGGGCTACACAGTTGACAGTTTTTTTTTCTACAGCTACGAGTCGATTCATTTGGGGTAGTACCACGTTCTCGCAGATCATCTGAGTAGCAATGAGCTGTTGAATTCGGTGAGCGAGAAAGCCGGAAGCCTTATACGAACAGAAAGGTAAAGTACTGCGAGTAACTGTTGCCTTTTACCAGACTTTGAATTATTATTCTTTAAAATCTGCAATAACACTTCCTCAATCAAAGATTCAAACTCACGCGATTGGCAGTAATATATTATTTCCACAACACAAAATACGTAGTCAGCCTAAAATTATTCTGTAGAATACTTCAAAGGGAATAAATAAGTATTCTTAATAACCAGCAATTATGCTCTTTTTTTTTCCAATTGGTCTTACATAAGCCTCCACTTAGGCTCGACATTAAGCCTCCTTGTACAGGAAGTGCATTTACGAGGCAACACTTTTATTACCCGCTTTCATAGCCTGTCATTTGAAGGAAGACAGTCGAAGTAGTAATTATTTTTATTTGTCGTAGACTACTCTTTGAAGAGTACCTATTTGTTTAAGTAATTTCAGTTACAAAGAATTCTATGATAATTAAATTTTCAAGTATTTTCGATGCAGAATTTTATTGTTTCACTTCTCATAGCATCATGTCATATGCCCATATACTGCCCGCTAGGTTCGAGCTATCTCCACAATAGAAAGGAAGTTTATATACCACGCTGGTCAGAGTTGATACATACGAGTACATACATAGCCTCACGTCTGTTTCCCATAGGGGTAGGCAGAGACTCCATCGCTTCATTCACACTCATCACAGTCTTTATGCATGCTTTACGGTTACGCGTACTCTTTATCTGACCTTTCGCCAACCCATCTTCAATTTGATCCAGAAAAGTATGACCTGTTCTTTGCCTTGTAATCGTCCCACTCATACTCGCTTTGTATACTTGCTTAGTCAACCTTTCTTCACTCATTTTTTCCACGTATCCAAACCACCTCAGCATACCCTTTTTTATATTTGTCGCTACATCTTCATTCATACCTTAGCGCTCTCTTATAGCACTATTCCTAATTTTATATTCCAGACTTACATCACACATACTACGAAGAACTCTCATCTCTACAGCATTTATTCTACTTTCATGTTTTCCACGCCAAATCTAACTTTCACTACCATACATGAGATGAAACAAATGAAAAGAAAAATGTGAGCCCTAATACTCCCTTGTGTACAGCTAGGCGTGCCTTTTTAGACACATTCCGACTCTTCATAAAAGCGTACAGTGCCCCATTCACTTTATTATCAGCATTAACTCGTCTTTCAACATCATCATAATTTTTACCATCACTAGTAAACAGTACAATCAAGTATACAAATTCATTCACCTGTTCCAATCCCTCACCATTTATAAAAATATTACATTCCGTCATACATTTATCATTTTCAAAGACCATTACTTTCGTCTTTACTTACATTTACTTTCATACCTTTTCTTTCAAAAGCATCATGCATAGTAGTTACCACCGCCTGCAAATCTTCAGCCGACGATGCAAGTAAAACCTGATCATCGGCATAAAGAAAACATTTGACGAGTAACTCATTCATTCTTAAACCACATTCATTATTTTTCAAATCTTGCAAACAGCTATCCATGAATAGGTTAAACAGCCACGGTGACGCTACACATCCCTTGATATAGGTTTTAAAACTATCAACAGTGTAGCTCTGCCATTATAATAAGATAGCTCGCTATATAAAAGTAAAGAAATTAATTGTTAGATTTCTCAAGTCGTTGTTTGCGGTCTGATTCAGTGGCAATATATAAAGTTTTCTTTCTCTCCGTATGAATAAATCTTCATTATTATAATATACAATTATTTATATATTTTAATTGAGAATGAATTTTGAAATAAAACTATCTTTATGGGTTCAAATTACTGAAATTTAGCATTTAATATGCTTGATTATTTATAAAAACCCGATCACGAGCGAAAAATGATTGTCACAAGTGGGATCCGAACCCACGCTTATTGGAAATCCGTTCCAATCGTGCTGCACTTATACCACCGTGAACTATTGTAGGACATTCAATTCTCGCATCGTATTATATTTTTGTCTTTATGGAGACGTGTGCCATCTACCCAATAACTTGTTTCGCTCGTAATCGGGTTTTTATAAATTATCTTTATGGTTTCTATCACGTATTTGATTTTTGACTTTTTAAATACTTTACAGAGTTCATGATCACGGGTGAACTCCCGTGCGATATTAAATGCGATAGAATCCGTAAAAATAATATTGTTTCAAATATATAATAATACTCGCTTAAACATCAGAAATCTATAAAAAAAATTTAATATCATATTTTTGATTATAAATAAAGAAGAAGAAAGAAATTAGTAAAAATAAGATTTTTTACTAATTTCAAAACGCATATCGCGTTTCCATTTTAAATTTAAGTATTAACCAAAATTTAAAGCTAGACATTATCTAGATAATATGTCTTGAGCCGTTTTACTACTACCACCTATCCATCAACTTATAAACAACTGCACAGATAGTATAGTGGTTAAGAAAAAAAACCTAACGGTGTCTGGGTTCGATTCATATGTAAGAAAATACCTACTTGATGCGATCCACAAACTTAATTTTAAATTTGGGTGTAATTTATGTCCGTTAAAGTAAAAGTCTTATACAATACAAGGATTACTTAGTACCGAGTGATGCCTTTAAAGGCACCTTTGGACATAAGATCTCCCTAAGACAACGACATTATGTTATAATGGCCACGCTTGGCAGACGGGTTGACTTGACAGGTTGGTTTATAAATTGTCGAAGAAAGTGGTGCTGCTTATTTGATTGGTGATCCCTCAGTCAATTTTTACATCTCATACTAAAGATTAGAATAAATGTTTATTCTTAAACCATGTTGCCACGTAAAATATCACCTAGTCTTTCAATCCGCAGAAAGGTTGACCGTGCGGGGACGACGACCTGGCAGCAAGTCGGGCGTTTGTGGAATATGCTATCTGAAAAAATCAACCGTCCGACTGAATGTGGATAAGGATTCGGTACCAGTGATCGGCCAAATAGCAATGAAGAGATGATGCAGTAGGTGATGGAGCCGCGTCGCTTTTAGCACCTCAGACAGAACGGGCGCGTATGTCCATGTCATCATTCTCCTACTCTTATCCAATTACTTGGGGTCGATACAATATGTACTCTTCTTTCATAGTACATATTGTAAGAGATATTTGCAATAGTTTTATGGCCAGCCGCCTGCCAGACGTCAACTCTCCTTGGGAATGTAATTGTTGACTAAACGGCATCAGATGGAGTTGGCCTAGGTCGTTATAAGGCTCTTAGTCGTCTTTTACGACATCCACAAAGTAAGGGTTGGTTGTATTCGTAGCCGCTATCACACAGCAAATGTCCATGTATGCTTGTCAAATAAAAAAGGCGTTGGCAATCGCCTTTCAAAGCGGCAATATATATAGAAAAAGCTTCGCGTGACTACTTTAAATAATAAATTAGCAGTCATACAATACTCTAAACTCCTTTCATATAATTTTGGTTAATTTCTACAAAATTGAAACAACATAATATAGTCGTGTTCCCGGTAAATAAAGTATTTCACGAATTAGTCTTTAAGTTATTCGTAATAGCTGATTATATTTCACCTCTAAACAAATTTATTATAGTTAGTTTAAGTAGCCTTTAAGTTTTCTTATTTTATTTTATAATTCTCGTGACGACAAGCGATTATTCTTAATATATATATATATATATATATATATATATATATATATATACATATCATCACGCCATATCCCTTGCAGGGTAGGCAGAGAGAACAGAGTGCCAGAGAACTCTATCCTTCATACTTCACTCGCTTCCTCAACATTCATAATTCACTTCATACACGCTCGCCGGTTTCGGAGACTCTTGACTCCACCTTCCTTCAGTACGTGACCAATCTGGTCTAGGTGAGTCTCGGTCTCCCCCGGTACCTACATCCTTTCACTTTCGCATTGTATATCTTCTTAACCAGACGTTCATTCGGCATTCTTTCCACATGTCCGAACCATCGGGGCATTCTTTCCACATATCCGGACCATCGGAGCATTCCCTTTCGCATCTTTACACCAATACTCTCTTCCATACCTACTCGCTCTCTTACGTCGTCGTTGCGAATGCGGTCGGTCAGCCTAACTCCACAGATTTTCCGTAGAGATCGCATTTCGACAGCATTAATTTTACTTTCATGCTCTTTTCTGCATACCCAACTCTCGCCTACATATAGTAATGTTGGGACAAGCACTGTGTTATGTATTGCTACACGTGCCTTCTGGCTGAGGTGGTGGCTACCGAGAAGTTGTCCCAACGCTCCGTTCACTCTATTTCCCGCATTTACTCTTCGCTCTATATCAGTGGTGTACCTTCCATCTCGGCGAAATCCACATCCAAGATATACAAATTCATCCACTTGTTCTAGTACATCATTACCTATTGTTACTCTTACATCTGTTCTGGCTTCATCTCTTTCAAAGACCATTATTTTGATTTTGCTCACATTCATGCGTAGACCCCTTTTCTTACAATCTTCTGTCATTGTGTCAACTAGGGTCTGCAGGTCAGTCGTTGATTGCGCCAGTAGAACTGCATCATCTGCAAAGAGCAGAGCACTGACCACTGAGTCGCCCATTTGGACTCCCACATTCATATTGTTCAACCTTTGGAGACATTTATCCAGATATATGATAAATAGCTTGGCTGATAGAACGCACCCCTTTTTTTTTTTTTTTTTCGCAAGGTGGGACCATGGATGTGGTCGCGCCCCGGCAAATCGGCCCGGGGCGACGGAAGAGGCGGCGCGCAACCCCACGGACCCACCCTGCAAGCACCTCTCTTCGCCGTGGTACCCGATCTTTGTCTTCGGTGGCCCACCCGGCTGATAGAACGCACCCCTGCTTAACGCCGATATTAACGTCAAACCAAGGCGACATTCCATCATCCAGCCGCACACAAACTCTACAGCCCATGTTAATGGACTGCAAAGCTTGCAGCAGTTTACCGTTAATACCATACTCCGGTAAAATTGCCCAAAGTTCCTTTCGTACAACCGTGTCAAATGCTTTATCCAGATTCACAAAACTGCAGAAACCCTCTGACCTAGAGCCAAATGCTTCTCCACAATGTTGCGCAGAGAGAACAATTGATCCATGCATCCCCTTCCACTCCTGAAACCTCCTTGTGCCTCACACAGTAAACCATTGGACACCATCCTCATTCTCCTTTCAATAATTTTAGCTTTTGCTGCCAAACTGGTCAAGCTTATGGCGCTGTAATTTGCGCAGTCATATCGTGAACCCTTGTTTTTAAGCAAAGGTACGATGACTGCGCTATTCCAGTCCCTGGGAACCATTCCCGAGCTCCAACATAAATTCAGGAGCAACAGGAACGCCTCCCAGACACAAGAGCCGCCAAGCTTGATCATCTCGGCAGACACCATATCAATGCCCGCTGCCTTACCATTTTTCAAACTACTTATCGCCCATTCAACTTCATCCATACTGATGCCATTTATTTCATAATTTTTAAAACAAAACTTTAGGTTATTTTTTTAATTTTTACTTATACATTTAGGTCATAATATGAAAAAAAAAACAGAAATTGGGTTCTTTTTTAATTTTTACTTATACATTTATTTCGTAATTTTTAAAGCAGAACTTTAGATTATTGTTTTTAAATTTTTACTTAAACATGTATTTCATAATTTTTAAAACAGAACTTTAGGTTATTTTTAAAATTTTTACTTATTCATTTATTTCATAATTTTTAAAACAGAGCTAGCTAAGATTAATCCGATTTACTTAAACTTCGTAAGAGATTTCGTATCGAAGATTTCTTATTATAACTTCAAGCTCCAGCATTAGAGTAGCTCATTACCATTATATATAAATAAAGAAATAAATAAATTATTCACGAATGTTTTAAATATTAGTTCAAAAATGTGTTTGAAAGTAAAGTAAATAACCATTATGTGTATATGATTTCTATGGCAGCTATAGCATAAATGGCATAAAGAACTGATGACTTGGAAAAGACTCAAAAATATTCATGATAATTCATGAAGCTATGAATCATTATTGTCATGTCAGATTTAAAAAAAAACCGCTTCATAAACGATCCATTTCTTTAAGAGCTATGTCAGGGACAGATATACAGACACACAAATAGATAGACACACCCCTTCCTTTTACATCGGGGGTTAAAAATAGTAATTACTATATTACGACAATTTATTGATTTAAACCCAGCCTTTTTTTTTATTAATTTTAATATACACTTCAAATATAACTGTGTAGTTGGTAACTGAATAAAGAATTTTAATGACCTAACTGAAACTAAAAATACCAATGTTAATACGTGTATTCTGATTGATTTGGCCGCTAGCGTTGCGGTTCTTGCATTCGAGTTTCGTGTACCACTTTTTGTGGTCTAGGCCGCTGTGTGGCATTTGTCTGCCTCTAATGGCCCGATACTCCTGATTGATTCGTCCTAAAAACGGTCTAACTATTTCGTGTTTGTTTTCAATTTATTTGTAATTGAAGGCACAGAATGTAAATTCATTTTGGTACAAGACAATGCATTAGTTGATTAATTCGTTACCAATTTGAAATAAAATTACTTTCATGGATTCTATCGCGTTTGTATTTGATTTTTAAAGAATACACATATTGTAATATAGAATCATTTCTTTTTGTGCGGGAAATGAATTTTGTATTAAAATGTGGGTCAGGCTGTAATAACTTATACTGTAGCGGGTAGATGTAAATTTCTGTAATAACGATGACTTTTTGACCATAAGACACCTTAGTCCTCCCGTAACCATGATTACTGTAAAGTGTTCGAAACGTACATGACCGATCTGGTCTAGGTAGGTGAGTCTTGGTCTCCCCCGGTACCTACATCCTTCCACTTTCGCATTGTATATCTTCTAAACCAGACGTTCGTTCGGCATTCTTTCCACATGTCCGAACCATCGGAGCATTCCCTTTCGCATCTTTACACCAATACTCTCTTTCATACCTACTCGCTCTCTTACGTCGTCGTTACGAATGCGGTCGGTCAGCCTAACTCCACAGATTTTCTGTAGAGATCGCATTTCGACCGCATTAATTTTACTTTCATAGTCTTTTCTGCATACCCAACTGGAGTGGAGTCAAGAGTCTCCGTAACCGGCGAGCGTGTATGAAGAGAATTATGAATGTTGAGGAAGCGAGTGAAGTATGCAAGGATAGAGTTCTCTGGCACTATGTTCTCTCTGCCTACCCTGCAAGAGATATGGCGTGATGATATGTATGTATGTTCGAAACGTCAGGTAATTAAAATTCAAATACAAACACGATTGAATCCGTAAAAGTAATTTTATTTCAAATGTGTAATACTCGTTACCATTTTTGAATTTTCATCCAATCCTGATAATAAAATCAATCCTTCAATAAAAATCCTGAAAAATATCTTTGCATTTGTAATTTTTATTAGTATTATTTTTTAATAGCGGCGAGCGTGTATGCAGATAATTATGAATGTTGAGGAAGCCAGTGAAGTATGCAAGGATAGAGTTCTCTGGCACTCTGTCCTCCCTGCCTACCCTGCAAGGGATATGGCGTGATGATATGTATGTAAATGCATTTTTTTTAAAACAACACTGCGCTAAGGAAATAATCCTTGTATTGTGGGGTATTTACACACATATAATTAACTGACACTAGCTGTGTGGAAGCGGTTACGAATACTACCAACTCATACTTTGCTTGTTGATGTCCTTAAAGACGACTAAGAACCTGAGAAACGATCTGGGCCAACTCCATCTGATTAGTGTAGGAATTTCATTACAGTATGTACCTAAGCTGTTTATAATTTTGTTTAGGGCTTGGCACTGATTTCAAACCTATCAATAGATAGCACATACAAATGATAGTATTTTAAGTTATTTTGTAATTTTCAGTTTTTGAAGTCGGTTTTTAAACGTAGTTTTTTTTTTACATTTTGACTTCTTTATTATTTTATTGATTATTTTTATTATATTTCTATCTTTTAAAACACACTAAAAAGAATATACCGAGTAGAGTTCAGTCATACAGATATTATTTTTATGAAGTTGTCTATTTCAATATATTGTTCAAAGAATATAATATATATCAGCAAAATAAATGGCCCCAGAAAAATGATAAAATAGCAATAATTCAGTATCAATAAACTCCTTTAAATCTTTCACAAACTTGGCAATCGTATTCAGCTTTTAAGCCAACATATGAAAAATCAAATGCAACGCCACCCTTGATATATGATCACTGCTTATTATTTTCAACCATTAATATAACGAATGGTCCCCGCTTTTTTTGTCCACAGTGGAACATTTTGGCTCTGTGCCGATTTTGGCCGGGCTATACGATTTTATTTCGACCAAACCCACTATGCATATAAATCATTTTTTTGGATTAATTGAATTTATGACCTGTTTATTGCTTTCAGTAATTGGCGGTAAGCGATTATTTAATATTTCATGGCTCAATGACTTACCTAGGATATTTGTTTTGTTAATAGGGCTTCAAAATGCTTGATAATTATTACATTATCTTCTCAGCCTATATATGTCCCACTGTTGGGCTCGGGTCTCCTCCACAATGGAAGGGTAACTGACATACTATATCGCACTAGCCAGACGTGTAAGTATAGTTTTGTTTCAAATTTCCCTTCTCTCGTACAAATGTTATATACGATTTATATCCCTTAGTCGTCGTGTATGATCACCCACGAGTAAGATAGAAGGTGGTGAATTGTATTCTTACTCCGTCACCACACTGAAAATAACACATTTGTAATAAAAAAAAATATTGCGGATTCAATCGTATTTGTAATTGATTTTTAATTTCCCGATGCTTCGAACACTTGAAAGCGTTCATGATCACGGGAGGACTAAGGTGTCCCACGTCCAATAAGTTATCGTTCTTACAGATATTTATGGCTACCCGCTATCATGTAGGTCAAAATTTAATAACTGATACTCAATCGTATCTGTACAACCATTTATATATATATATATCGTAGCAGTACAACCCTTTACTTATTGGCTGACTAGTCAATATTGCTTTCTGTCTCCCGCTTTGCCTGGGAGGGAAGTGGAATCAAGCTTTTCCAACTCCTCCTCTTTAACTTTTCTAATAAAATTTGTTGCGGGTTCCAAGACAATTAAAATCATTTCCCGGGACTGCCTGAGAGTCAAACCTCGGTGTCATTTATAGTGACCATTGTGGATCCTGGCTTACAGGAGTTACAATGGTGGGAATGTGTGGTGGGAATAGTCCCATAAAAAAACTGATACTCAAGGAGTAGACATAAATGTTTGTAATAACGATGACCTGTTGAACGTGAGGCACCTTAATCTTTCCATAATCATGAACGCTGTCAATTGTTTGAAACGTCAGGAAATTAAAAATCAAATAGATGAATAGAGTTCGTAAAAATAATTATATTTCAAATATTTTTTTAGTCCACATTAGACCAAACTGAAAATATGAGTTCATATTGTGGCATAGAAGATCAAAAGTTTGTCCCATTTTGTATAAAGTTTGTATTAATAAAGTACATGACTCACCAGCTGTGCAAGCAGCTTCACTTAAGTGGATTATTAGGTTAGATACAGAAACTGCGCATTAAAGTTGATTACACAGATGGCGCAGTGGTTAAAATATTGACTTTCCGTGCCATTGCTCCGTGTTCGATCTCTACGCAGAACAATACTTTGTGCAATCCACAAAGTATTGTTTTGAGTCTGGTTGTAATTTACCTACGTTAATACAAGGTTACTTTAATGTATGTTTTTTTTTAAGAAAAAAAAGAAAAAGAAAGAAATTATTTGAGATATAATACAAGGTCTATTAATTTGTTCCAATTCAAAATTTTATCATGATCATTTGCTGGCCTCCTTTATAATAAAATGGAAATTAACTTATACCACGCTAGTAAAATTTATCAATATAGTGTTTTGTTTCGAGTTTTCCTTCTCTTTTTGAGATTTTTATCTACCATTAATATCATTTCTCGTAGCCATTTTTTATCACACCCACATGCAAGATAGAGGATGGTGAATTGTATTTTTTTTTTCATATGCTTGAATTAATTCTATAAATTGCCATGGAATCCGTACGGAGCCACCACTGAGACGAGCCAGCAATAAACTTAGCGAGTTTATATATTATTATTTTTGTTGACATATTTTATGAGAAATTATACATAAAATATTTAATCCCACCACATTTTCTCACCGTTGTAACTTTTGTAAGCCAGGATCGACAATAGTCTTCATAAATTTGTAAGTCTATTTTCCTGAGTGGGAATCAAACCCACGGTACTGGCATGGTAGGTCAGTATCTTAACCACTATGTCATCTGTCAAATAACTTCATATTATATCCCTTAGTTGCTTTTTATGACAACCACTGACAAGATAGAGGGTAGCGAATTGTTATGTTACCCTGTTAATACAAGGATTGAAGAATATTTCACGAATTCTATCGCGTTTGTATTTGATTTTTAATTTCTCTACGTTTCGGACACTTTACAGTGATCATGGTCACGGGAAGACTCATGGACGACAATCCCCCCGTGACAGTGAATACTGTAAAGTGTTCGAAAGCATCGGGCAATTAAAAATCAAATACAAACGCGATAGAATCCGTAAAATTAGTTTTATTTCAAATGTGTATACATCAGAAATCATAAAATCAAATACAAACGCGATAGAATCCGTAAAATTAGTTTTATTTCAAATGTGTATACATCAGAAATCATAAAATCAAATACAAACGCCATAGAATCCGTAAAAGTGGTTTCATTTCAAATGTGTAATATTCGCGTAAACATTAAAAGTCATTAAATCAAATACAAACGCAATAGAATCCGTAAAAGTAGTTTCAATTGAAATGTGTAATACTCGCGTAAACACCAGAAATCATTAAATATGTGACGTTGATAATTATGCGGTTATTATTATAGAGTTAATACTCTACTATACAATTCAATGACCTCTTCTGTATATTTTTCATGCATAATAATGAATGCAGTGCCAAGATACTGCAACGGAGAACATTGACAGTTTAAAAATAACTAATTGTTTCAAAGGAATCATAAATCAGTTGCGTCGGTGCATAGCCTGTGTGTCAATGGCTGGGTCATTAACCAGCCTTTTGACACACTTTTTCACAATCATATTTTTATGTTAGACTGCATTGATGGTTCATTGGTTTAAGTATCGACCTCAAATTTAGAGTATTATGGGTCCAATACAAATGCAGGATTTTTTCGATTCAACAAAAATGTTTTTAGCTCAGTTGTAATTTGTATTTGTTAATTAATATATTTGTAAAATCCTCCGAAATATAATGATATATTCCTTAATACAATGTTTTTTTTTATTTTTTTTTTTTTATTAAAACAATAAAATAAATAATTATACTATTTTATTAATTTTATTTTATTTTTATAGTGGTAGGACCACGCTGTTAACAGTTTTCTGTCGACAGTCGTGGGCCTGTCCGCCCGGGGTAGTATTACACTCTCCGAGAAAATCGACGTCTAAGCAGTAGCAATGTGCTACCAGAATTTTCAATGGTGGGCGGTGGTCTAGCTATACCTCTTGTATTGCAATGGTCCATAGGCGGCAGTAATACTTACAATCTGGTGTGCTGCTTGCTTGTTTGTAACCATGATTAATAAAAAAAAAACAATCTGCATTAAGGAAATAACTCTTGTATTATCATAAAAACTTACTAAATGCTAAATTTCAATAATCTTGTATTATCAGTTTATATTATGTTCCACAGGTTTTGCTCGTATCACCTTCTCAATACGGGGGAAAGTAACTTACTGTACTAAATCACGCTGGTCAGACTTTTGATGTAAGGAATATACAACTAACGAATATCGAACTAAAAAGCAAATTATGACTTAAAAGAAAAAAAATAATTAAAAACTCTAGGATACTTTATACTATAAGCGGTCAAGTCAGGTCATTATATCCTTCCTTTTTATAAAGGATTTTATATAAAAAACAAACTAGGCTGTGTAATAACGTCATATTAAGCGATTGGTTAATATAAGCGGAGTCGGAATAAATGGATTCTACTGTAATTCTATTAAATATTTTTAATATTTAAATACTAATAATAAAATACTGAGCTGTGCTCAGAGAAACATATCGGACATAGAGCTGTGCTCGGACATAAAGTAATAACTTTATAAAAAAATATTAATATGAAAAAAATACGTTTAAAAAAACCGACTTCAAAAACTGAAAAGTACAAAATAACTTAAAATACTATCATTTGTATGTGCTATCTATTGATATGTTTGAAATCAGTGCCAAGCCCTAAACAAAATTATAAACAGCTTACTGTAATGATATTTCTACACTAAAGATGCCATTGTCAAAACTGGACCAAATTGAAATGGGACCACACGAGAGGCACCGGCTTTCAAATAAAAAAAGAATAATTAAAATCGCTTTGCCCAGTCAAAAGTTATGAGGTAACAAACATAAAAAAAAATTAAAAACGAATTGAGAACCTCCTCCTTTTTTGAAGTCGGTTAAAAAGAGGAAAAATCTTACTTATTACACGGGCGAAATTGTGAGCAGAAGTTAGCGTGACAGTAATAATTCAAGTCTTCTCCATTCTTCATAACAAGAGGAATAATAACCAATTACGTAGATCAATTAAATACAGCAATTACGGTATTATACCCCCTTCATAGGGCGGCCTACATATAAAAGTGGGCGTCGATAATCCGATGGAGGGAATAGAATATAAAGTATGGTAGAATACTTTAACCCATTATCACTAATTAGTCAACTTCATAGGTACACTATTTATGATAAACTAGTTATGCCAACAGCTTCGCTTGCTTATAAGTGGTGCTTATTTATTTAGTATTATTTTGTTTGACATCGCATAACTTTACATATGGCGACAGGAGGAGAATACAAGCGTTGCCGCCCTCTCCTTGCCCGTCAGAGCCGTTATAATCAGCTAACAATCTCATCAAGCAAATTTGCACCAATCTAGGTATTCCTAGGAAACATCTCGTTGCTAAGCATGGCGATTAAGGCAATATCTCTTCACTCATGAAACGTAGGCCTCACGTTAAACAATAGACAACGAGAAGCTGAATTATAGTCATATGATGGTTTTGTTTAAAACGTCGTTATAATATATCATCCAGAATATATCAACCACAAGTTGTGTTATCTTACCAGTTAATATGACAACGGCGATAGTATAAAACGCTTGATGAGTGTTATTTGTCTGCTACTCCACTTCTATTAGTCACAGGCTTATGTATATAGCTGGACTTGTATATAATATGATTTTAAGCACCTATTTCATCAATTATATCTAAATTGTAGGTACCATCGAATTGAATGTCATTGACATACACCTTCAAGATCTTATTTAACCTAACCTAACCTAAAGTTTATTATATTTTACATATTTTTTTATTTATTGCTTTTGCAAACGAGCAAGCAGCACACCTGATGGTAAGTGTCACTGCTGCCTATGGACCTTTGATATACCAAGGGCATAGCTAAGCCTACCAGTACAAACCCCAAACCCACCCAGTTGGGCTTCCTGCTCTCTCACGCACCGAACGAAGCACTATAGCACATGCTAATACTCAGACGTCGATCTTTTGCGAGAGTATGGTACTACCCTTTTTTTTTTTTTTTATTGGTGGGCTATGGGTGCGTCTCGCCCCGTCAAATCGGTCCGGGGTGACGGAGAAGGCGGCGCGTGACCCCATAGACCCACCGTAAAATCGTCTCTCTTCGCCGTGCGAGTGGACCACCGGTACCCGATCTTTGTCTTCGGTGATCCGCTCGGCGGTTTACCCTCGCGGGTTCCTCTCGTCGACGCCCCGACAGATGTCGCCGTCGGGGCGTCGCCCTCACGCGATGGCCTCGCGTCGGGTGACCGGACAATTCCCCGGTCCGATCACCCGAGGCCTGGGTGAGGGCGGCATCAGGCGCAGGTATTCGCGCCTACGCCGCCCCGGCCGCTGGAGGCGGCCCGGGTCGCGGGAGTCCTCCCTGACTCGTTCCGCCGCCTCCTTCCGCGAGATGACAGCCTCGCAGAAGGCGGCGACCGCGTCCCAATTCCTGACGCTGTCAACCATCGCTTTCGCGACAGCCGGCAGCGTCAGGTCGGCACCGATAATAGCGACGATGTCGCGGCGCTGCCCGTCCCAGCCCGAGCATTCCTCGAGCGTATGTTGCGCCGCGTCCTCGTCACTACTGCAATGATGGCAGCCCGGAGTCCACTCCCTGTACACGACCGTGTGCAGGTATTTCCCGAAGCACCCGTGCCCCGTCAACACCTGCACCAGTCGGAAGGTGAGGACCCCGTGCCGCCGCTCCATCCATTTCATCAATACGGGCCGGAAGGCCTCGACGGTCACGATACCGTGTCTAGGCCTCTCCAGCCGCGTAACCCAACGGGCGATGACGTCTCGGCGGGCGTCCTCGCGCCAGGTGGCTATCTCGCTCAACGATGGGGAGCCACCCTCCTCGCGCACTGAGGTAACCCGCCGGTAGAGGTCGGAGAGCATCTCCGCCTCATGGTACTACCCTGGACGGACCGGCCCGCCTGTAGACACAAAACTGTCAATAACCTAGTCCAGGGGTCGGCAACCTTTTGAGCCGAAAGTTTTTAAAGAGTCACAATTTGCCGTCAATTTATGCCTAATCCTCGTTAATCAATTCAGAAGCATTTTTAAATGTTTTCTTTATAAAATATTTCTTTTTCGTATAGAACTAAGAGCCGCAATTTCACATCCAAAAAGCCGCATGCGGCTCGGGAGCCGCAGGTTGCCGAACTAGGGCCTAGTCCTACCACTTAAGATAAGCACTTAAAATAAGTAGTCGATGAAAATAGGCAAAATCGAGCATTTGAAACAAACACAAATACTTCAAGTTTTATTATAATAATATAGATAATTTTCTACAAGTAATAAGTTATGTCGGCGTCAATACTTGGGTAAATTATAGTGAACATTGAGTCTTTTGATCTGTACAGGCGATCGTACTGAATTATTCAGGACTCAACCGCGCTATTATGCGGTTTTATGTTTTATTTATCGAGCCTTTTATGCAGGCATGTTTGTAAATATGTTTGATGGTTTTTGCTTTTTTATATAGAATCAATCAAATTCTTGTAATGATGGAATTATAATACTTTTCTAGCCCTACAAAAGAAGAAAACTTGAAAAAAATTTAAAATCCTATTACAAGATGTGTGATTAGCGTGGTATAGTAGGTCAGGTTCCCATCATTGGGACAGCATTGAGACATTAATGAGCTGAGGTATTAAATAATAGTAACTGAAAAAGGATAAGCCGTAGTTCTCTGTAGCTTTCAAGCCCAAAGTAGAATAGTTCTTAGCGCGGTCCAGAAACGGGCCTTTGTATATATGAGTATTTTTTTATCAGGAAATTATATGTTTGTAATCTCTCTAGATACAATGGTTTATTTTTTATTGCGAAATATTGGCATTATGTGCAAAATAAAGTGTGTGTGTGTACTTATGTACACGCGTTAGGTTATACTTCTGGAAGTTATAATTCTTTGGCGTAACAAGATAAAAATCTATTCAAAAATTTTATCTTTCGCCTTATTCTACGTTTGTAGAAAAAACGACACTAACAATAGAAAAATGGTATTTAATACATTTAAAGTTTTATTATAACACATTATCTAGTTATTAAGTTAATTTAAATATCACAAAATCTAGTTAATAAACTGAAATGTTGACTATTTTGTGTTAACTTCAGGGTGTCGGTATTTCGTGACGGTGTGCGCGCGCATCGTAAATATTTACTCTCATCATTTTTCCCTAACGCGCCAAAAGAAGTATAACTTTAAAAGCTTTGTAAATCTCGTTAAATATCATTCGTTAATTTTAAGTATTAGAGTAACATAATGATTTCTAATGTTTAATTCTAATATTACATATTTGAAATAAAATTTATTTTACGGATTCTATCGAGTTTGTATTTGATTTTTAATTTCCCGACGTTTCGAACTCTTTACAAGGTTCATGGACACGGGAGGACTTTAGTGTTAGAGTAACAAATAAACCTCTTAATAAGTAGCAATGCAACAATAAACTGTAATTAATATACTATTGTATTTTGTCATACAACGTAAATAACAAAATTGATGTTTCATAATTAAGTGTAGGTAGTAAGGATTTTACGCTTGTAAGCATCAAACGCGAAGTATGAAATTCTCGAAAGTGCGTTGTCATATCCTGAATATCGCATCTTATGCAAACATAAGGCATTATTTTTTGAACGGGCATGTAATTGTTTGATATTTTAATGACAAAAAGTTTTTAAATAAAAAAAAACTTAGAAATCGAATAGATATATAGTAATAGGAGCAGCTGCGATTGATATACTTTCATTTTTGAAGAGTGCTTCTCTCATCATCATACCTATGCGGCTGATTTCATTTCAGATGGAAACTATTCCATTTCATCTTCGGGTAAGGTGGTTTCAGACGCGGATAGTCACACCTCCGATACTCCTTAAATCAACTGCTTACCAGGTCAACATGGATATTATACTCGCTAGTTTGTTCCATCATCTTTGCCTGCAAAATAATAAATTTCGAAATCATAATAACTATCATGGATTAATATTCATGTACCTTATTTAAAATAAAACTATTTTTACGGATTCTATCGCATTTGTATTTGATTTTTAATATCCCGATGTTTCAAACACTTTACATGGCACATGGTCACGAGAGGACTGGCGTTGAGCAGAGAAAAATATATAGTTAATTCGATGCTGATATGTAATGATATGAAGTGACATAGAAAGTAGAGATCTTTGCTGGTTAAATATTTCAGTAGCCGTATGCGTACTATTTAGTTCATATTAACAGAGTGTAACTTGGCAGTAAGGCGGAAGCTTACAAAACTACTTACTTTTGGGTAAAATAGTAATAAAAAACATAAAATTAATTTATAGAAAATTATAAATTCTGACTCAAGAATTCAGTAATTAAAGTTCTCTCTTCATTTTCTTACGATATCAGAGAAGATCATTGGGAGATGTAAGTAGAAAATATCGTTGCAATAGATAGAATACTCGAAACAAACATCCCTGCCAAACCTGATTAGTGTATTTTTCAAATTGCATTAATATAATTGGTCTTAATAGCGGTCAGTACATGGGCTAAAAAGAGGAAAAATATAAAGTTATATCACCAACATTTACCCTCTTGTCATCTACTATTGAAACTAGAATTCTCCCATCGAAAACCATATGGCGAGGGATGAGGTTATTGTCATAATGCATTCAACTGTCAAATGGGTTTTCTTAGGAAAACATTACTACCCATTCTCCTAGTGATGCCTCAGAGGATTTTCATAACTCCCACAACTAAGTAAGGGATGGCGACAAATGTATTAGTATTCTGTAGCCACGTGTCATATGCATTTATACAACGTGACCGCACAAAATATACGTACGTATGTTTCCATTGCTAATTAGGCGAGCCCGTTTCATCTTACTTTGTCACTCGGTTCGTGGAAAAATGCAGTTTAACAAAGGGAAAATAAGTCAAAGGCTGGCATTATACTTGCATCTCGATTAGCGCCGCGACCAAGGGGAGGTAACTTTGACTCACAAGTATAAAGTATAACCATCTGTGAAATAAAAGTTTTAAATAATAATAACATATTTGAGCAAAGCATATGTCGGTGGTGATGATGATGATGATGATACAATCTGATTGCCCGACTAGGAATCGAGGAGGATCACTAGAGCAAAAGCCCGTTACGATCACATAGGCTACTTATAAAACTAACTTAGTACTTAACTTTAATAGTAATAACTTTTTTTTTTTTTAAAATACCACCCTGCACTAAAGTAATAAACGTTGTATTGCGGGGGACTTTACAAACATGCAATTAACGCAGACAAATTACACTCAGAACAACACTTTGTGAATCGGACAAAGTAATGTCCTGCGTGGGAATCGAACCCACGCCACTGGCACGGAAGGTCGGTATCTTAACCACTATGCCATCTGTGCAGTCAAACTTACTTTAAAACTGGTAGGGCCACACCGTTGACTGTTGACAGTTTACAGGCGCGGGCCGTTCCGTCCGGGGTAGTACCACATTCTCGCAGAAAATAGACGTCTAAGCAATGGCAATGTGCTGTTCATCCTCTTGAAAGAGTCTTGCGAGTCTCGCAAGTCTTGTAACTCTCGCTGTGTTCACGACTCATGTAAGAACCATTTCGGTAATGTCACCTAACTCGATAGATGGCGTAGTCGTCGAGTTAGATCACGATATGGTTTCATTACGGCAATCAATACTTATAATATTTATAATAAAATATTTGGGACAAGGTGACCAGATAATCAGATCATCCTTGGCTCATATAGATCACCGAAAACGGAATACGTTGGTTTTATTTAGTACATTCCTTAGTATTCCCTAGTTCAATCGTAGAGTTCGTAGACCATTGAACTACCTACTAGTTCTGTTAGAATAAAACAGAGTCACTTATTTTGATAGAAATGAAAAATTACATAGAAATGAAAATCTAAATAGATTAATGAAATTCCATTCATCTAATAGCACTAACTGTACAACTATCAATAATTAGGTACATATCACTTAAAGAGATTAGGAGCTATAATCACACCTATCAATCATGAGACTGTTTAAAATAACATCAAATTATTTCTCCGTGTTTTAAGAATACAAAATGTTGACAATCTATGCTTTGCCAAAGGAATCGTAAAATGCTGTCTAAGATAGCATTGCGAGACTCTTGCAATAAGTCTTGGTCTTGCATTTCAGCAACACCATGGGCCGGTATCAGATGTGTTGCTTGCTCGTTTATAACCACTTGAATATGATACTAACCTTCTTATAAGATCTATGTCCAACAGTGGACATTATCCTGACCCAAAAGTTTACTATAAGGTTTTATTTTGAGTTTTATTTCTCTCTGATATATCATTTCAAACTTTTTCAAGAGATTGAACCAATAGCTTCTAATGTTTATGCGAGCATTACACGTTTGAAATAAAACTACTTTTACGGATTCTATCGCGTTTGTATTTAAAACGTCGGGAAATTAAATATCAAATACAAACGATATAGAATCCGTAAAAGTAGTTTTATTTCAAAAGATTAAACCAATGTAAGAATACTTGTCCGTATGGTGACGGAGTAAGAATACAATTCACCACCCTTGCACCATCTTACCCGTGGGTGATCGTGAGAGACGACTAAGGGATATAAAATGCATATAATGTCTATGCAAGAGAAGGAAAACTCGAAACTAAACTCTATACCAACACGTCTGACCAGCGTGTTATAGTAGGTCTATTTCCCTCCTATCGTGGAGTAAGCTCGAACCCAACAGTGGGACATATATGAGCTGGGATGATGAAGAATACTTTGGTTCAACCATCTTTGTCAAGTCTTTCTTTATCATTCAGTCAACAAATAGACATAGATATATGAGATACAGATAGATGTAAAAATATAGTCCAGCTACTACATATGGCCCCGTATTGCCAAACCGGGCAAATCATAGGTAAATAAAACGAATAATTAATGTAAATGTAATGTCCGTTGATATGGAAATTTTGCAGGATTATACTGTCAGGGCTTAAAGATAATGGCGTACGAGCGTATCAGACAATTTGCATTAATAAATTATACTCTTTTTCAATATATCGTATTTTGTTATTAAAATTTTATATCGTCATACGAGAGCTTGGGATATTAATAGTGGGTTTGTTGACAATTCCTCATAGCAAACTCCCTTTAGTTTTTAGCTATAAAAGATTATCATCATTCCTCCTGCTTTTATCCTTAATTTTTTTTTTAAAGACTCCACTCCGCTCTAAGGAAATAAACCTTGTATCATGGGGGATTTTACAAATATATTAATTAATGGAGACAAAATACAGATTCTGAATAACAGTTTATGGATCGCACAGAGTATTGTCTTGCATAGGAATGTAACCCGTACCACTACCACAGAAGGTTGATACTTAACTACTAATACATCTGAGTAGTCATTAATTACTTGGGGTCGACGAAATATATATTCATACATATTGCAAAAGTTACTGGCAATAGTAATATGATTTGACGTCAACCTTGATGATGTAATTGTTGGCCAAACGTCATCATCATCAGATGGAATTGGTCAAAGGGAAATATAATACTCTTAGTCGTTTTTATGACATCCACTAACAAAGTAACGGTTGATAATATTCGTAGCCTACTACCACACAGTTTTAGCTATAGAAGAAGCTTAAAGGACCAAGCTGTTGACAGTTCTTTGTCTACAGCTGCGCCGGTCCGACCGGGTTAGTACCACACTCTCGCAGAAGATCGACGTCTGAGTAATGGCAATGTGATATTGCACTTCGTTCGGTGAGCGAGAGAGCCGGAAGTCCAACTGGATAGGTTTGGGGTTTGTATTGGGAGGCAGCGGCCTAGCTATACCCTTGCTATTGCAAAAGTCCTTGGGCGGTAGTGACACTTACCATCAGGTGTGCTGCTTGCTCGTTTTGCCACCATAAACAATAAAAAAAATTAGAACAATAGACCTATCAGGCATATATTCTTCTTTTATTAATTACTAGCTTCTGCAGGCGGCTTCGCCCGCGTAAAAGGTTAATTTCCTAAAGTTTTTCATCACCTATTTTTATTTTACCCCTTATGGGTAAATTTTTTAGAAAATTTTATTGTCATATTTATTTATATCAATAGCCTAAAAATAAGTTTCAAGCTTCTGGCTTTAAAAATGACAATACTTCCTTACAACTTTTCATCCCCCTCTACAACCCTTTTTTGTATTAAAAAGTAGCCTATGTCCTTTGTCAGGCTCATGACCATCTGTGTACCAGATTTCATTTAGATCGGTTGGCTTAGAAAGAGCGACAGATAGACAGAGTTACTTTCGCATTTATAATATTAGTAAGGATTACACTACAGTGAGTGAGTTATTACGCCAGTCTTTTCTTAAAGGTATGAAATTATTTTTTTGCTCTGTGATGGGCCTTTACAAACTCATAATTAACGGATATAAAATGGATCTAGATTGAGAATAATAATATGTAGATCGAACAAAGTATTTTATTCATGGGAATCGAACACGTTACACTAGTCGGTGTGATGATTGATGATTGATTTCTATATACATACATACATACATACCATCACGCCATGTCCTTTGCAGGGTTGGCAGAGAGAACAGAGTGCCAGAGAACTCTGAGAAATCAGTGGTGTACCTTCCATCTCGCCAAAATCCACATCCAAGATATACAAATTCATCCACATGCTCTAGTACATCATTACCTATTGTTACTCTTACATCTGTTCTGGCTTCATCTCTTTCAAAGACCATTATTTTGATTTTGCTCACATTCACGCGTAGACCCCTTTTCTTACAATCTTCTGTCATTGTGTCGACTAGGGTCTGCAGGTCAGTCGCTGACTGTGCCAGCAGAACTGCATCATCTGCATAGAGCAGAGCAGAGACCACTGAGTTGCACATCTGGACTCCCACATTTATATCGTTCAACCTTTGGAGGCATTAAACAGCCTGGCTGACAGAACGCACCCCTGCTTAACGGCGATATTGACGTCAAACCAAGGCGACATTCCATCATCCAGCCGCACACAGGCTCTACAGCCCATGTAACTGGACTGCACAGCCTATAGCAGTTTACCGTTAATACCATACTCCGGTAAAATGACACCATATCAATGCCCGCTGCTTTACCATTTTTCAAATTACTTATATTAATTTTTCAAACTTCTTTATTCCAACAATAAATTTATTTCATTATTGGCTTATTGATATCTGTCACTAACTAGCATTAAATAATAGTTTCTAATGTTTACGCGACTATTACACATTAGAAATAAAACTACTTTTACCGATTGTATCGCTTTTGTATTTGATTTTTAATTTACCGTCGTTTCAAAAACTTTACAGTGATCATGGTAACGAGAGGACTAAAGTGTCTTACGTCCAAAAGTCATCTTCATTATAGAAATTTATATCTACCCGCTACAGTATCAGTTACTAAAAGTTTGACCCACATTTTAATAAAATTTAATTGCCAGTACAAAAAGAAAATGATTCTATATGTAAAAAAAAAGAATATTGTTTATGATCAATTATTATTAAACATTTAATTTATGATAATTATTATATTGTGGCAATTTCCTAGTTTAACATTGAATACATAAAAAGATTACTACAATAAAAATATAACTTACCTCTGTATTCAAAACCTGACAATATAATAGAGTAAAATGATACAATATGAATATTTAATTAACTATTATATTACCGGCAAATTTGCAATATGTATTATGTAAATAATCCCATATTAATATTACAGAAATGAAGAGTTTGTTTGTATGTTTAATTAAAATGGGATTAATCCCAGAAACTACATGTTGGATTCCAAAAAAAAGTTTATCTTGCCCAAATAACAATTTGTTGAGAAATATTGTCTTTAATCTTTAAACGAGCAATATTTTTTTTCTTTATTATGGTGGCAAACGAGAAATAATACCTGATGGTAAATGCTTCTACCGCTCATAGACTTTAGACCTTTGCAATACCAGAAGTGCAGCTAGACAGCTACTTACTAATGAAAACCTTCAAACCCACTCATAAAGTTGGGCTTTCGGCACTCTCGCTCTTCGAAATGCAACAGCATATTGCCACAGCTCAAACGTCGATTTTCTGCGAGAGGATGGTACTACCCCGGACGGACCAGCCCGCGGCTATAAACAGGAAACTCTCAACAGAGTGGCTCTACCACTAAAATTCTTGTATACTATCGTAGTTATATTTATATATACATATTTGCCACACCATACAGGTGGATTGGGAATTGCAATAGGGGTTTTAAATTACCTAGGAAATGGGCGCTACCTATTCTGGTGGGTCTCTCAACCGATTTTTTAAATTGAAACGTGTACGTAATTGTTCAAGACAATTACATTCTTATTCACTCACCGCATGCTTCCTATAATCAACACGCTTGAAACATAGAAGATGGCAGCTAGTATTATAAGTTTCACAGGCGAAACCAGATACCGATTATCTTCTTGGTGATTTGTTTTATTCATCTGTCTATGTTATCTCGCATCATAGCAGGATAAGATTTTAATACCTTGTATAGTAAGGGGATAAGGATACAATTGTTCTCACCACGTATGTCTTCGTTGGTGTCGTAAAAATTGGCTTAGTAAGAGATGAATGCAAAATAAGCAGTAGCGTTCACATCTTTTCTCTCCATGTCATGTTTCACACAATTCCAACTTTTTCCGGTCTTCCCTTATCCCTAAAGCCTTCAACATTCATACTTAAAACTTTTTTTACAACATTACTTTCATTCCGTTTCATCATATGTCTATACTTACATGGTCCTTTTAGTATTAATGCCATATACATTCATCATCATCACCATCATCTCAACTCTTATATGTCCCACTTTTGGGCTCGAGCCTCCTCCAAAATCGGAGGAAAATTTACCTACTATACCACGCTGCTCAGAGGTGTTGTATGATGATATTGTCAGAGGATAACGATGATTCTGGAGTTAGATGCAAAATCTATAAATTTTTATGATATTTGACCATCATCACAGTCCATAAATGTTCCACTATTGGGCTCGGGCCTTCTCCGTAATGGGAGGGAAATTAACTTACTATACTGCGCTGGTCAGACGTGTTGGTATAGGGTTTTGTTTCGAGATTTCCTTCTCTTGCATAGATGTTATATGCGTTTTATATCCCTTAGTCCTCTGGTACGATCACCCACGGGTAAGATATGGTGGGTAGTGAATTGTATTCTTATTCCGTCGCCACACGGAATGCATAAATTCACACTTAATTTATTTAAACCTGTATGCGCATTAGCATTCAAGCTCCTCCTTAATCCTTATTACCTTATATCAAAGAAAAATACAAAGTAAATTATGCTTAACATTAAGCATTAAACTTAAAATCATTTAAATGCATCATTTAATTTAATGTGTAAATGTCTTTTAAGTATTCAATTTATTATGATGATGTAAATGTTTTAAAATACAAAAGAAATGTTGAATGTTTTAAAATACAAAAGAAATGTGAAATTAAGTGTTACGAGTTGTTAAATGACACGGAAATTTAAAGGACGAGTTTTTCAACTCGATATAATACGCTTGCATCTTCTTGGATGCTAGTAACCGGTTTTTTGTTTTGTTGTTATTTTTTATATAACTTATTTCTGAACTGAAATGGAGATTATCATATAACTTGAACGATATCTAATGGAAATCCTTTCCAATTAAATATTTACGCCACCATGGTAGCTAGGTATAGTAATCAATTTTTCGTTCACATTCTCGATTCTACTTTCGACCTTTGTAGATTTATATATGAAATCTATTGAAAAATATACAGGCAGCATTAAAAGAGCTTATAAAAAACTAATTACTCATAAGATATGGATGAAGAAACTAAGACAGACAGAGTGCACAGATGGAGTAGTGATTGTGATACCATCGTGGGTTCAACTTCCACGCATAATATTTTGTGCGATCCACAAATGATCATTCTAAGTTTGGGTGTAATTTGTATCCGTTAATTAAATGTTTGTTACGTCCCCCAATACAAGGATTATATATTTAAAGAAGGGTATTGTATTTACGGAGGTTGGTACCTGAAAGGGTAACCCACCAGGCGGATCACGGACGTCAAGGACTCAGCACCACTGTTTGGCCCAATGGCGATATAAAGAGAACACAATGCGCTATGAGGCCAGGCACCACCCTTCCGTCGCCCCGGTTGGAATGGACAGCGTGTATCTAGACCACAGCCTTCCAAAAAAAAGTCTTTAAAAGAATTACTACCAACCCTTACATTAGTCGCGGATGTCGTAAAAGACGGCTAAGATATTTAAATCGAGCTGTTCAAACTCCATCTAGTGCTGCCTGATCAACAATTACATTCCAAAGGAAGGTTGAAACTATTTTTTTTACGTTATAATGGCAGAAGAGTATCCGATATACAAAAATCCATAGAAGCACGAGTGTAACTGACATAGCCCGAAGAATTATCACGTTAAAATGGTAATAGGAAGGCCACATCACACATATCGTTTTTAATTGCATCGATCCTAAATAATCAAGCTAAGAGGAGCATGATGATTCAATATTTAATTACAATCATCATTCAGATTTCTGCCGTTACTATTAGACATAGGCCTCAAATACAAATCGTCAAATGGCAGGCCACTCAATGATCACAGCGAGATTTTATATATTTTTAGGAGACAGCTGTTGTCTTCTATTCCAGTGATTTTATTAACGGATTTCTACAACCACGAGCAATTAATAGCTGGCGAAAAGTATTTGCTCATTAAGGGTTGCGTATTATCGTAGAAAATGATATAAAATAAAAATCCCTTTATGTCCTGCATCTTTAAAAGTACATTTTAATTAAATCTAAATGAATATTAAATATTATTAGAGCTTATATATTTTGATTTAATACATTTAAACCTGTATGCGCAAGAAAGAAAATAAAGTCTGTATTATTTTTACTTAGCTTTTTTTTAAATATCTTTTTCACTAAGGAAATGATCCTCGTATTGTGAAAGACTTTACAAACATTGGTGTTGGTCGCCCCCACCAGGTGGACCAACGACCTGGTTAGGGGTTGCTGGGAGCCATCGGATGCGGGTGGCACAAAACCACACTTTGTGGCGAAATATGAGGCAAGCCTACGTACAGCAGTGGATAACAAAAGGCTGAATGAAGCTGATGATTACAATCAATTAACGCAGAAAAATTACACCCCGATTCAGAACAACAGTTTCTGTATCGCACAAATCATTGACCTGCTCAGGAATCGAACCTAATGACACGGAAGTCCGGTATCATAACAACGTCATTATCTGTGCAGTCAAATATTTTGATTTTCTAATGAATTATTTTTTTAAATTACAGATTAGTTTGCTGCTTTGATCCGATGATAGTTATTCGGATTAATTTAAAGTGAATATGTAAAAATGGATAATATAAGTACCTTCACGAGTTTTATACATAATAAATGATTTGAAATTAACTTCAACTTTACTTTGACTATACAAAAATATATAAATAAACAAGAATCACTCGTTTAATTATCGTTTAAATAACTATAATAGATACGAAAGATATAAAAATTTTGACGCCAAAAATAGAAGCAAAGAAAACCACTTAAGTTTATCCGATGGAAGCTGTTATATCAATTAGTAACATTAATATAACGATAATATTTCAATAACCTAAATAATAATATTTACTTTGTGTATAGTCGCGCCCGCCAGCCGGAGACATCGGCCACTTTCAGTTTCGACGACGTCTGGCACCAATCATTTAGAGAATTTTAAACGAGCTGTATTCTATTGTTTGCGTCTTTTTAAAGTCAAAATTTAAAAATGAAAAACAAAAGGACACTTAATATGATTGACTCTTATTGTCTGTGTTAAATTTAAGTCGTAGTCTGTATTTCAAATATAGTTAAGATTATAATTTACACATATCATATTGATTGCTGTTATTTACGCGAGTATTACACATTTGAAATAAAACTATTTTTACGCATTTCATCGCGTTTGTTTTTATTTTTAATTTCTCCAAATTTCGAACACTTTACGGCGTCCATGGTCATGGGAGGGCTTTATTGTCTGTGTTAAAATTTTAGTTGTAATCTTAAAATATGGTTAAGAATATAATGAATACATATCATATTGATTACTGATATTTACGCGATTATTAGACATTTGAAATAAAACTATTTTTACGCATTGTACTGCGTTTATTTTTTATTTCTCAAAATTTCGAACACTTTACAGCATTCATGATTATGGGAGGACGTCGGGCAATTAAAAAACAAATACGAACGCGATAGATTTCTTAAAAATAGTTTAAACATATTTTTGCCGTTTGGTGACGGAATAAATATGCAATTTACCACCTCTATCTTGCCATTTTTTTTTTTGATTAACTATGGATGCGTCTCGCACCGCCGAATCGGTCCGGGGTGACGGAAAGGCGGCGCGTGACCCCATAGACCCACCGTAAAACTTCTCTCTCTTCGCCGTGCGAGCGGACCACCAGTACCCG
This sequence comes from Lymantria monacha, assembly GCA_905163515.2. Classification (NCBI taxonomy): domain Eukaryota; kingdom Metazoa; phylum Arthropoda; class Insecta; order Lepidoptera; family Erebidae; genus Lymantria; species Lymantria monacha. Next base: position 28,411,786 of record LR991098.1, on the reverse strand, counting down.
ATTTTTGACTTCGGTGGTCCTCTATCTTGCCTGTGGGTGTCGTAAAAGACGACTAAGGAATATAATAAACAGATAACATCTATGCAAGAGAAAAAAAAACTCGAAATAAAACCCTATACTAACACGTGTGTCCAGCGTGATGCAGGTCACTTTCCCTCTTATTAAGAAGAAGGATTTAACCAAACAGCGGGAAGAATAAGCGGAATTGATGATGAGTGTTGACACATATTGCTTATCCTTTCCACCTTCAATCATCGTCTACATAGTGTCGATCGGTTGTCGAACATATTTTTTGTACGATCCATAATTAATTATTATAGTAATTGCAATCAAAGCATAATTAAAAGTTTAACGGAATAATCTGCTTGGGGATCGTAACCATGTCACAATCACAATAATTCGGTATTCAGTGAGGTTTATAATTGAAATATTAATATTTTGCAAAATAAAAATGATTAAACCAAGGACTTTCTTTCTTTTTTTTTTTCTTAAAAGGACACCACACTAATAAAATAATCCTTGTTTTGCGAGGGACTTCAAAAACATGCAATTAACGCCGACAAATTAAATCCAGATTAAAAAAAAACAGTTTGCGGATCGCACAAATTATGGTTCTGCGTGGGAATCGAACCCACGGCACTGGCAAGGAAGGTTGGTACATATATTAATCACTACGCCATCAGCGCAGTCAAACTTCTTTTCAGTTTATATAACAGCAAACAATTTTTGAGCATAAGCAATAGAAAATAAATTGTATTAAAAAAAAAAAGACGTTAAATACCAATGTATTTAACGTCTTCTTGTTCAATTATTATCATCATCATCTCAGCTCATACAAGTCTCACTGCTGGGCTAGAGGCTCTTCTACAGAAGGAGGGAAACTGACTAAACCCACGGACATAGGGCGTTATTTCGAGCTTTTTCTCTTACATAGATGTTATAGCCATATTATATTCTTTAATCATCTTTTACGACCCACTAGTAAGATAGGAGATGGTGAATTGTTACTCCGTCATCATTCGGGTACATCACTCATCATCATTCTCATGCTCTTATCTCAATTACTTCAGGTCACAGCAATATATAAATATATATGTTGCAAAATTTATTGGCTATAGTTTTTGACCAGCCACCTTTTTTTTGCGGTGGACTATGGATGCGTCGCATCCCGCCAAATCAGTCCGGGGTGAGGGAGGAGACGGCGCGCGACTCCATAGACTCACCATGCAAACTCCTCTCTTTGTCTTCGGTGGCCCGCCCGGCGGTATACACTCGCAGGTTTCTCTCAAGTCGACGCCCCAGCAGCTTTCGCCGTCAGGGCGTCGTCCTCACGCCGTGGCCTCACGTCGGGTGATCGGACTATTCCCCGGTCCGATCACTCGAGGCATCGGTTAGGGCGGCATCAGGCGCAGGTATTCGCGCCTGCGCCGCCCGATGCGCCGGCGTTGGCCCGAGTCCACATGAAGAGAATCCTTCTGGACTCGTTCCGCCGCCTCCTTCTGCGAGATAACAGCCTCGCAGAAGGCGGCGACCGCGTCCCAGTTCCTGACGCTGTCGACCATCGCCTTCGCGACGGCTAGCAGCGTCAGATCGGCACCGATGACAGTGATGAGTTCACAGCGCTGCTGAGCCCAGGTCACGCAGACCTCGAGCGTGTGCTGCGCCGTGTCCTCGTCATTGCCGCACTGGTGGCAGGATGGAGTCGACTCCCTCCTTGCGACCGTGTGCAGGTATTTGCCGAAGCAACCGTTCCCCGACCATACCTGCACCAGCCGGAAAGAGAGGACTCCGTGCCGCCGCTCCATCCAATTTTGACCAGCCACCTGCCAGATGTCAACCCTTCTTGGGAATGTAATTGTTGACCAAACGGCATTAGATGGAATTGACTCAGATCGATATAAAGCCCTTAGTCGTTTTTTAAGACATTCATAAGCAAAGTAAGGGTTGATAATATTCGTAGCCCCTACCACACAGCATTACACAAGTGCGTCACCTTTTTTTTGCGATGGGCCATGGAGTGGTCACGCCTCTCCAAATCGGTCTGGGGCGATGGAGGAGGCGGCGCGCAATCCCATAGACGGGCCACCGGAACCCGATCTTTGTCTTCGGTGGCCCACGAGTACGTCACCATAGGTAACGATTTAGTTACGATAGGGAAACTAATAGCTAGAAAGTTTTAATTGATTATTCATTGTAAAAATACACAAAGAATTGTTTAAACAATTACACATAAACGCGTCTGGAAATCCAATACACCGTTATACATTTCCATTGTTTATATTACAAAAGAAAAATTATACATAAAAATTCATTTTCTCGCCAATAACAAAACATTCGTTCCGATGCATATGCAACGAGTAACAACATATGCAAAAATATCATTGCAAAACAAACCTCATATACAAAATAAATATTGCGAAATGCCACCGCCGTTGCAATCCGTACATAACCTATATTATTTTGACGTTGTCACATTGACAGCAACTCAGATTTGGCGCGCCAACTGCATATATTATTATATTTATTTGAAATGAGTAATCTGTTTTTTTTATTAATCTATATTATCGTTCTTTTTTTGTATTTATTGGCTTGGTTATTTAGATCTTTAAGCCTTTATTATCATATTGTTATGGAGATGAAAAGCTTTTTTTTTGTTTGAATCAACATTTTATATTTCAAACTGTACTTTTTTAAGCACGCAAAGGCTTTAAAAAAAATAATAAACGTAAGGAGAATAAAATATCGGATCATACGTCGTAACAACTTCTGTTCCAAAAAAAATATTGTGTCATTTTAAGAAAAAAATTATTGTGTTATTTTAAGAAAAAAAATATTGTGTTATTTTAAGAAAAAAAATATTGTGTTATTTTAAGAAAAAAAATATTGTGTTATTTTAAGAAAAAAAATATTGTGTTATTTTAAGAAAATAAATATTGTGTTATTTTAAGAAAAAAAATATTGTGTTATTTTAAGAAAAAAATATTGTGTTATTTTAAGAAAAAAAATGTTGTGTTATTTTAAGAAAAAAAATATTGTGCCGCAAGAGATTTTATCAATATTCAATTCACCATCACCACCATTCTCTTATTCTTATCCCAATAATAATTTTAATATGTATTTCTCTTCCATCATAAATATTGCAAAAGTTATAGGCAATAGTTTTATGACCAGCCGCCTCCTTGGTAATGTTGACCAAACGGCACCATGTGGAGTTGGCCCAGGTCGATATAAACATCTTAGTCATCCTTTACGACATCCACTTATAAAGTAAGAGCTAGTATTATTCATTGCCGCTACCACACAGCAAATATGCAATTTAGGTAAACAAATTTTAGTGTGGTAGGACCGCGCTGTTGATAGGTCTCTGTCTACAGCCGCGGGCCGGTCCGTCCGGGATAGTACCACACTCTCACAGAAGATCGACGTCTGAGTAATGGTAATGTGTTATTGCACTTCGTTCGGTGAGCGAGAGAGCCGGAAGCCCAACTGGGTGAGTTTGGGGATTGTAATGGCAGGCAGCGGCCTAGCTTATAGCCTTGGTTATAGCAAAAGTCAATGGGCGACAGTAACACTTACCAGCAGGTGTGCTGCTAGCTCGTTTGCCACCATAAGTAATAAAAAAAATAACAAATTAAACCCTAAAATTAAATTAATTATTTTTATATTCAACAAAAAAACCGTCATAGGAATCGAAGCTAGGAAACTCGGCACGGGTGATTACTATTTACACAACTAAGCCGTATGAACAATCAATTATTAAAATAATAATATTTGTCAGTTATTATATTCGTTACGGTCAAACCAAGGTGAAAGTTTAGGCGCCATACAGAGAAAGTTTCTTGAGGATAAGAATCATAATTCACCAGCAACATAATATTTTTCAATCTCTCTTATGGTTGTGTATTTTAAAAATATGCATAGTGCGGTGACGAAATAAAAATAAAATATATCACCTTATTTTCCCATGAAAGGCGTAAAAACCGGCTGAGGAATCACCGGTATAGGCAGTAGTAACCTGGATAACTTATAACACGAACTATGATGGGTGAACTATTTAATGTATGTCCAACACTGGACTTATATAGGTGATCATCTCATCATCACCATTTCAGCTCATATATTTATGTCTCTCTGTTGGGCTCGAGCCTCCTCCATAATTAAAGGGAAATTGACCTACTATAACACGCTGGTCAGACGTGTTGGTTTAGGGGTTATGTTTCTAGTTTTCCTTCTCTTGTATAGATGTTATATGTATTTTATATTCCTTAGTCGTCTCGGTGATCGTAAATCACCCACGGATAAGAAAATTTGGTGGTAAATTGTATTCTTACTCCGTCACCACGCGGATATATAGGTGATAGATAGATAAGGCCAGGTCCCTAAAAGTCCATTACTTTAAAAAAAATATAGTAGTTTATAGATTTAAAACTCTTTTGACGAAAAACTTACTTGAAAATTTGTATCTATTTTTATTGTGACGATATATAATATACAATTCACCAACAGCTATCTTGCCCTTGAGTGTCTTAAAAGATAACTAAGGAGTAATATGCATAATAATGCTTATTTCGGTATATATTTATCAAATTAGGTTTATTGGATAATACTTTTAAATATTAAAAAGAATTGATGAAATATAAAAATAATATATCTATAAAAAAAAATGAAAAGTGGCAAAATAAAAAAAAGAACACCAAGTTTCGATACGAGACTGTCTGGATTTAGTGACTGGTCTATTTTCCAACAGAGCTATTGGTATTCTTCATAACGCTGGATAAAATTTACCTTCGTATTATAATTATATTTTTTTCATTGGATGAAAACACTGATAAAACAATGTTTTCTATAAATAAAACCTAGCTATCTTATTCTATCTAATTTTTATCCGTGTGGTGACGGAATAAGAATACAATTCACTACCTCCTATCTTACCCGTGGGTGGTCGTAAGAGATGACTAAGGGATATAAAACGCATATAACATCTATGCGAGAGAAGGAAAACTTTAAACCTAACCCTATACCAACACGTCTGACCAACGTGGTGTAGTAGGTCAATTTACCTCTCACTATGGAGTAGGCTCGAGCCCAACAGTGGGACATATATGAAATGTGATGATGATGAGATGAAATAAATATATTCACAAAATATTTCGTCCATTCAAATGCTATCAATAGCAGATGATCATTCTCCTACTCTAACCCAATTATTTGGAGTTGCCGCAATATATACTCGTACATATTACAAAAGTTATTGGCAATAGTTTTATGACTAGCCGCCTGCCTAACGTCGAAATATTGACCAAACGGCATCAGGTGGAGTTGGCAGGTCGCTCTTGGTCGTATTTTATGACAACCACGAGCAAAGGAAGAGTTGGTAGTATTCATGCCGTAATCTGATATAAGTATTCATTTTATTTTTATTTTTAAAAGTCTCAATTTTATTCTTATATGTAATACTCTAATAAACGTAAGAAATCATAGCATAACATTACTTTTTTCTTCTACAAATATCACAATAAACAAACCGTAAAAGAATCAAACATAAAAACAAAGTACACACACACTAGTCAATAGGGTTATCAAAAACACAAACCGAACTATCAAATACTGAAATAACAACATAGAATTCAATAGAAAACACATATTTACGAGCCAACCCTCACATATATAAGACTAGTAAAACGGTAATAGTTCCCCTAATAAAATTAGGCTTTCATTTCACAGGACGTTTGTCAATAAAGCTGTATAATTCAAATTACAATTTGTTTGGAGGTCATTTAGGAAATTGTCAAAGAAAAATCAACTGTAAATGATTACGAATAGAAACTACAGATATATTTGTATAGGAATAGGAAGTTTGGTCGTTACAGAAGCAATTGAAATAGGTACGAATGTGCAGATAATTTGTTGTCAAAGAGTTTTGAATCTATTTTATTAATACACTAGTTTGTCTTTGCCTGCTGTACGTGACATCTTCTTAATATATATAAATTACGCGTCACGTTGTTTGTCCGCGATGGACTCCTAAAGTACTTAACACATTTTAATCAAATCTGCACAGCATGTGTAGTTTGATCCAACTTAAAAGATACGATAGCTTCTATCTCAATTTATAGTCGCAATATTATTTTACTGCTAATTACTTTTCTATTATTTGACAGTCACAATTATCTGTTATCTCCAAACGATTCTAACAGATGGCGGTATCTGTTGACTGGATTGAGTAAGTATTTAATAAATGGCGCTATATTAAACATACAAACGTTTTATATAAGCTACAATGTATTAACATAACCACCACGTGTTACTGAGGCTAACTGAGCCACAGCAACGCGTGGCCGGGTTTGCTAGTATTATATAATAAACATGACCTGAATATGAATAGAATTAAAATACTAAAAAAAAAAATGCATACAAAGAATTTGAGATAAATCACCAACATCATCATCATTTCAGGTCATATATGTCCCACTGTTGAGCTTGAGCCTCCTCCATAATGGGAGACAAATTGACCTACTATACTAAGCCGATCAAGCGAGTTGGTATAGGGTTTGGTTTCGAGTTTTTCTTCTCTTGAATAGATGTTAAACACGTTTTATATCCCTTAGTCGTCTTTTACAATCACCCACGGGTAAGATAAGGGGTGGTAAATTGTATTCTTACTCCGTTACCCCACGGAATTCAATTGCCAACATATCATGTACTAAAACCGTTTCCGAAACAAGCTGCGTCTTATGGTATAAGTATTTTTCCGATCGGTTCAATAGTTTTCGTAGTAAAACTAAAAAAAGACCGGCTTTCCATTTATTAGTGTAGATTAGCATATATTTTGCAAGTAAGGTATTTTCATGATAAGATAAAAAAATATTTGTTTGCGTAAATGGTGTTAGTAGATACCGAATTCAATCTTTTTTTTTTTAAGTGAAAACTTATTTAGACGTGCTGGACATTATTCGAGATGAAAAAAAAACCGTTAAACTCGCATAACTGTTACACTTACCGCCGCCTCTGTATATAGGTATGTATTAGTCCTGTTTACATATCATCACGCCATATCCCTTGTAGGGTAGGCCGAGAGAACAGAGTGCCAGAGAACTCTATCCTTGCATACTTCACTCGCTTCCTCAACATTCATAATTCTTTTCATGCACGCTCGTCGGTTTCGGAGACTCTTGATTCCACCTTCCTTCAGTACGTGACCAATCTGGTCTAGGTTGGTGAGTCTCGGTCTTCCCCGGTACCTACATCCTTCCACTTTCGCATTGTATATCTTCTTAACCAGATATTCGTTCGGCATTCTTTCCACATATCCGAACCATCGGAGCATTAAAATACATTGATAATATAAATAATATAAAACATATATATCTATAAGAGAGTATGTTTGTATATATGACATCGCTAAACTCAGAAACTATTTGATCGATTATTATGAAAATTGGTATGTATATATATATTTTTTCATGGAGAAGGTTTATGCTATTCTTATTGATGTAACTCGCCACCTGGTGGTGCTGTGACATATCGTCTTCTACAAACAAACCAACGGGTGGGATTAATTGATGCTAGTTCTATATATATTGCGGCGGATTATACAGACCTGCAATTAACACAGACAAATTACACCCAGATACAAAACAATACTATAGATTGTACAAAGTATTATTCAGCGTAGAAATTGGACCCACATCACTGGTATCTTAACCACTACGCCATCTGTAGTTATTATACCATATAAATTATCAATCAATAAATAATTTTCTTTTTTTAATTACCTTACCTTACCTTTAATTTTTTAATTTGTAATTTACCATATAAATTATCAATCAATCAATCAATCAATCTGTGCAGGTGATGAATTGTATTCTCACTCCATTCCAGGATATTACTCTATAGAAGAGAGAGAAAAATACTGCGAGTATTACGCAAATCAAACGATTAATCAGTCTTGTACGAGTACAATCAGAAAAGAAAACTCTCAAGCAATAAATTTTGCGACAGAAAAACCAAAAATTATTTATACTTGCTGTCGTTATGATGACAGGATGGATGTTAAACACTTTTTATAAGTCATTATATTTATGCAACGAGTATAACCGCTGGCGGACTGGTTAATAAATTAACATTGCCTACCAAACGAGTCAATGATCCATACTTGATTATACAACAGATATAATGCAGTAATTCAAAAAGACCAAGGTTTTATTTTCTACTAGCTTCTGCCTGCGGCATTTACTGTAATAGGTACTTTCGCAAAATTTAATATACCAAAGAAATACATTACCGCGATAAAAAATACTGTATAAATGAATCCTGTACGTGGTCTATATATATGTACCAATTTTCCTATTATATCGACCCCAAGTAATTGGGATAAGGGTAGGAGAATGATGATTACCCTTTCGGGTAACATTATCTATCGACACCCAATACTTGAAATTGCTGCTAGGGCGTCTCCTCCCCGAACCGAGACCACGACGTGAAGTCGACACCCCGACGGCGAACGCTGCCGGGGCGTCGAATCGAGAGGATACTCGCGAGGGTAAACCGCCGGGCGGGCCACCGAAGACAAAGATCAGGTTCCAGTAGCCCGCTCGCATGTCGTGGAGAGATACATGTTGGGCGGGTCTATGGGGTCGTGCGTCGCTTCTTCGGTCGCCCCGAATGGATTTAGTGGGGCGCGACCACTCCATAGCCCGCTGCCAAAAAAAAAAAGAAAAAAAAGGCGTCTCCTTGGATACCCACGAGGGTAGACCGCCGGGTGGATCACCGAAGAAAAAGGCCAAGTTCCGGTGACCCATCCGTACGGCGTCGAGAGACACATTGTTGGGCGGGTCTATGGAGTCGTACGGCACTTCTCTTGACGCCCCGGACGGATTAGCGGGTCGTCACCGCACCGTAGCCCACCGCCAAAAACAAAGGCCATCTCCTTAGCGATAAATTTGCCACTACACCATATTAATACGACAACAAAGCATAAAAAAATATAAAGTATTTTATTTTCATTACAAAGACAATATCAATTTGACCTACTGCAATATACATTGAATGTGTCACAATTGCAGTACTAAAGCGACGCGTGGGTAGCATACGAACGCATCTCTTCCGCGATATGAGTCGACTTATTTCGCTTATTATAATAGCACTCGTAAAAGCGTTATAAAGTATGAGTTGGCGTCTGTCCTTCTGCGCACTTCATATATATATGTCATTATTACTAGTATACTGTTGATATTAAACTTCTAATCTTTAATTACGGGTCACGAATAATATATTGTTCAATACTTTTTTACTTGCCCGAGTAATTCACAAATGCCAAGGCTAATTAATACCTTGTGGCAGTATTTTCTCGAGAAAATTATAGCACTAGTTTTGATCGTCAATCCACTTTCCAGGCGTGATGGATGATACATTATCCCCTCTTGGGTAGACCTAGCTCTAACATTGGGTGTTGTTTTTTTTTTAATAAAAATAATCTTACCCGTGGGTGATCGTATGAGACATCTAAGGGATATAAAATTCTTATAACATCTATGAAAGAGAAGGAAAGCTCGAAATAAAACCCTATACCAACACGTCTGACCAGCGTTTTATAGTAGATTAATTTCCCTCCCGTTATGAAGGCTCAACCATGAATCGGACGACGCAGCGAAGGACGACCCTCCACTCGTTGGATTGATGACATTATCAATGTCGCAGGAAACCGTTGGATGCAGGTGGCACAGGACCGTTGCAAATGGCATTCTCGTGGGGAGCCCCATGTCCAACAGTGGACGTTTACGGGCTGATGGATCGATGGATAGATATGAAGGCTCGAGCCCCGCAGTGGGACGTATATGAGGTGAAATGACGATGACATATACGGCAGTACAGATGGCTTAGAGATTAATACATCGACCTACCCAGTCAAATGTCTTGAATCGATTCTCAAACAGTACAATATTTTTTGCGAATTACAAATTATTATTCCAAGTTTGGATGTAATTTGAGTCCGTTAATAATATTTGTAAAGTCGTCCCGCTATACAAAAATTATATCGTTAGTGCTGGGTGTTATTTTAAAAGACATTATCTGGGTTCAGAAGAGAAGATAGTTTAGTTTAAACATTTAGTATTAAATGTATGTATTATTATCAACACAGACGCATCGTTGCAAATGCGTCATCAACCTTGAGATGTTCACGTTAAATACGGAAACTCTTGCGCATGTTTATTTGACTCGTAAAATTAAACTCACAGAGATATACAGATGTCGGAAGTGACATTTTGTTGTATCGCCATCTTATGCTAATTGACGTCCTAGAATATCCTTTTACAAAAGTCATTAGATAAGTAATGTTTGAATAAAATTAGGAATTTGAAATGAAATTATTTTTATGGGTTCTATCGCGTTTGTATTTGATTTTTAATTGCCCGACGTTTCAAACACTTTACAGTGATCATGGTCACGGGAGAACTTTTATTTTAAATGTGTAATACTCGCGTAAATAAGAGAAATTATTATAAAATTTAATTTAATTCAATTTCATCATTCAATTCAGCGTAGCGATGAGGCAAGAATTCAATAGTCACCATTACTTACTTACTTGTACATGAAAATTGTTAAAATCAGTTGAGGGATGAAGTTATTAAATTTTAAATGTTATAGTATTAACTGACTGTCAGTAGGAAAAAAAATGTATAATTATCTTTGCTTTTAAAACTAACTCTTTTTTTTTTGGAGGTAGGCTTATGGAATAGTCCCGCCACGCTCAATCCGACCGAGGCAAGCGAAGGAACGCCACGCGACCACGTAACCTGTCCTGCAAATACGACTCAACGCCGTATGAACGGGTCACGGGTGCTAGCTGGGTGACAAAGATAACACTGTCCACTAAAGAACTAGCTATTTAGCCGAGATGGAATACACCACTGATATAGAGCGAAGAGTGAATGCGGGAACTAGAGTGAACGGAGCGTTAGGGCAACTTCTCGGTAGCCACCACCTCAGCCAGAAGACACGTGTAGCAATACATAACGCAGTGCTTGTCCCAACAGTACTGTATGGAAGCGAGAGTTGAGTATGCAGAAAAGAGTATGAAAGTAAAATTAATGCGTTCGAAATGCGATCTCTGCGGAAAATCTGTGGAGTAAGGCTGACCAATCGCATTCGTAACGACGACGTAAGAGAGCGAGTAGGTATGAAAGAGAGTATTGGTGTAAAGATGCGAAAGGGAATGCTCCGATGGTTCGGACATGTGGAAAGAATGCCAAACGAACGTCTGGTTAAGAAGATATAGAATGCGAAAGTGGAAGGATGTAGGTACCGGGTGAGACCGAGACTAACCTACCTGGACCAGATCGGTCATGTACTGAAGGAAGGTGGAGTCAAGAGTCTCCGAAACCAGCGTGCGTGTATGAAGAGAATTATGAATGTTGAGGAAGCGAGTGAAGTATGCAAAGATAGAGTTCTCTGACACTCTGTTCTCTCTGCCTACCCTGCAAGGGATATGGCGTGATGATATGTATGTATGTGTACTAAAGAACTAGTCCATGTATCTTACGTTTTTAACGTCGTCGAGATTTGTAACGTCCCTTTCTTCAAAATCCCTTACGTAATTTATGAACGACCCTCTAGTCTCAAAATAACAAATTGTGGATCGCACATACTATTGTCCTGTGTGGTATTAGATTGCCGTCTCAATCATTACATCTTCGCTTTCAATATCAACATCATCAGTCTATCACCATCCAAGCTAGGCATAGCCTTCCCGAAGATGGGAATGCCTAATAGCGTCACAGCTGAGCTTATCAAGCAGGTAAAAAATATATTTTTTCGTTGCCTGAAATTACTGACAAAAAGATATTTTCTATAAATGGAACTTATGTCGATTTATCACCCACGAAACCTCCTGCATAGTAAATTTCATAGAAATCTATGGTAACGTTGCTGAGATTCTGAAAATATAGAAATAATGCATCCATCCATCAACCTGTACACGTCCACTGTTGGACATAGGCCACTCCACGAGAACTTGATTCAAACGGTTGCCTGCGACATATAAATATATCGTCATCATCTCAGCTCATATTATATGTCCCACTGTTGGGCTCGAGCCTCCTCCATAATGGGAGGGAAATTGACCTACTATACTACGCTGGTCAGACGTGTTGGTAATCATCGAAGACAAAGATCGGGTACCAGTGGCCCGCTTGCACAGCGAAGAGAGGAGTTATGCATGGTGGGTCTATGGGGTCACGCGCCGCCACTTTCGTCACCCCAGACTGATTTGGCGGGGCGAGACATTTGGTCATGCTCACTGAAAGGTCCGCTTGCGGTAGCTGCGTGGAGCGGGTCTCTCCCTTCCCTCCAAGGTGGTTGAGGGGAGTGATGGCTGCTCTAGTAGTTAACTCGTGATCGGGTGCCGCTTGTGGGATCCGGTCCAGCCATGGTATTTCTTTATTGTATTTTAACTATTGCGTTCGAAGGGCTTCGCACTGAAGCTAATTAAATAATAAACATGTACTATTTTTTTTTTTATATATAAAAAATGAAAAAAAATTATAATAACATAGACAAAATATAAATAGACAAACCCACTGAGTTTCTTGCCGGATCTTCTCAGTAGCGGTCTCATTCCGATCCGGTGGTAGTTTATTAGATTAACTTTAAATGTAAAAAAAAATGACAATATGTAAGTGCCCTCGCAGGGTTTATGCATAATAAATGTTTTGAATTTGAATTTTGAATTTGAGACCACGTCTATAGCCGACCGCAAAAAAAAAGTGTTTGTTATAGGGTTTTGTTTAGAGTTTTCCTTCTCTCTATAAAAATATACATAAATATATACAAATATAAAAATACAGAAATGTACAAGAGTCACTCGTATAAAGATACATTGCTCTATGCTATATGATAAATAATTAATTAAAACCTTACCTTGTAGCACAAGAGTTTTATTTCTATCGTCCATTTCTACATCACAATCTATCTAGTATTTATCCCTCTTGGAATTCGAAATAAAAGCATTGCAATTAGCAGTCAACCATTTACATCACTGAAAAATTCACTACAATACTTTTTTTTTTTAACTTGAATGTTAAATAAAAATCAGAAAAATACCTTCACGAATTTTGTTTTATCTATATTCTAAACAAGAATTTCACTGGAATATATTAAGACTGGCAACTGCCATTAGCAATACCGTCTAAGCTAAATGTGTTTCAACTGGGTTTATACCGTCAGTATGGTACAACTGGGAATAGGATTTGAATATAGGACTATAAACTTGTTATCTGGATTAGTTCTGTCCACCGAGATACATTTCAAAATCATTTTATACCCTTTTACTTTTAAGGTAATTTACGGGGCCTATCTAAAAGGTTTATACCTACAGGTGACATTTAAATAAATATTTAATATGTGAATAAGGTAAATTGGATAGTCTGATTATACATAACTCTGTTTTTGAAACTTTTCTTTGGTAGATTTTTTTTTTATTGCTTTTGGTGGCAAACGAGCAAGTAGCACTCCTGATGGTAAGTGTTACTGCCGCCCATAGACCTTTGCCATACCAGGAGTATAGCTAGGCCGTTGCATACCAATATAAACCCCAAACCCACCCAGTTGAGCTTCCGGCTCTCTCACTCACCGAACGAAGTGCAACAGCATATTGCCATTGCTCAAACGTCGGTCTTCTGCGAGAGTGTGGTACTACCCCGGATGTACCGGCCCGCGGCTGTAGACAGAGAACTGTCAACAGCGTAGTCCTACCACTATTAATATTTTTTTGACATGTCAACGTTTTATAAATCGATGAACGCCAGCTGCATACACAAAAAGTGTCACGTTCCGCGTAAACCGAGCGTGCAAGCGAGACGCGGAACAAGCGATAATGATTAAAAAAATCAAAAAACCCGACTGCGTAAAAAGTCACCAAAACTACGTACATAATAAAAAAACTGAAAAGAAAAATCATGCACTTAGATGTCCGGTGGTCTATTTCATTTTCTGCAATAGTATTTATTTAATAATATATTATGGAATTCTAGACCACCGGACATCTAAGTGCTTGTTTTTTTCTTTTCAGTTTTTTTATTATGTACGTAGTTTTGGTGACTTTTAACGCAGTCGGGTTTTTTGATTTTTTTAATCATTTTTTTTATTTTAGACTTTTTAGTTTTAAATACCTAGGTAGCTATAGTTATCTTATTTATTAATAAGTATGTAAGTACCTAATTATATATAGTTTTTCGACTGAAGTTGAGTACTAAATCGTTAGAAATTGGAGATGGGCGACCGCGTCAGACATTAGATACTTTAGGTAGGACTACCTATGGTATATTGGACAATATACCTACTAGATACTTCAGTATATGTCCATCCACATCCAGTTATATGAATTTTTCGTCTTTTCATCGTAAATTTCTACTGTCTAAAAAACCTATATGTGAGAAAGGTTGTTACGAAACTTTAAATCGATATAGATCCTAAACGGCCAGTCAAATCGAAAAATATTGAGAGGAAACTAAAAATGATTTTTAAATAACTATTTAACGATACCCCATTCGATATAGTTTGTTGACTTTCATTTTTTTTATTTTCACAATATGGCGTCCAGTAGTCGCCATATTCAATTTTCAATAACGTCATATCGTTAGTGACACTCGCCGGATTAAGAGGAATCGATTGACGTGCGAATCATAAAAATCGGCCCAGGCGTTTGGTATATATAGTGCTTCAAAGGAACATACATACATACATAGACTGTTAAACACAATACCACTCCTTTACAGTCGGGTAAAAAGGCATGATTGGTCTATGCGTACGGCTAGGTAATTATTTCATTCATTTTAAGAATTTAAAGTTTTTATAAAGTGAAGTGAGCCTTTTAGCGACCTGGGCCAACTCCATCTGATGCCGTTTGGTAAACAATTACATTTCCAAGAAGAGTTGACGTCTGGCAGGCGGCAGTCATAAAACAATGGCCAATAACTTTTACAATATGTACTATGAAAGAAGATTACGTATTCTATCGACTCCAACTAATTGGGGATAGAGTAAGAGAATGATGAGATAGATAGACCCACATATCACCCACGGGTAAGATAGGGAGGTGGTGAATTGTGTTCTTACTCCCACGCCACACGGATAAGATAAGGATAACTCGATTTAGTTGGATTTCATTTATAGAAAATATCGTTTAGCTAATGTTTTAAGCCAACGAAAAAATATAATATTTTGTTTACTGAAAAACGATTAGAATATAAAAGTAAATTTGGTTGCTGTTATTAAGAATAGACATAGCTCAGTTACGAAAACAAACAATCTAATCCAGAGAGTTCTAGCTCGAACCTTGATCCTCTCCTTTTTATTATTTTTCCTTTTTTAATTTTATAATTGTGTTTTTCATTATTTTATCTATTATATTTTTAATATCTTAACACATTTTCCAGTAATCACTAAAAGAATATATCTATCTATCTATATATCTCTTTGCTTCAATAATGTGATATCTTGAAAAGTGAAATTTTAGAGGAGAGTTTTTCAAGTTTAAAAAAATAATTGATATATAAATCTATGATTTTAATTATTTCATTATTCTATAATTAAATCATCTAAGATTTAACAGATTTACGATAAAAAAATATTCGTTGCGGAACAATTATTTTTTTGAAATTTGAAAAATACTCTTGTAAAATTTCATTTTTCAAGATTAATATCTTCATTAAGCAAAGAGGCGATATATGAATCTAAGCACTATGATCAAGTTAGTTTAGTGATATTAGTTCATCCTAAAAGTTTCTAGCGTTCATAAAATAGTTTTCACTTCAATTATTACAAGTAATAAAATCGCTTCTAGTAATTTCATATTCAAATGCCGCACTACAGGCTATTCGGTTTTATAGCATTAATGTAATGTTATGATAGCGTTTTATATGACAACATAATTGTATTTAGTATACCCGTTTTGAGCACTTTATATCTGATTATTCAACTAATGAAGTGCGTTGGATTTCTATGTATTCATTTATTTCTTTATATTCATTTACGATTTGATATCATGTAATAAAATGTATAATGAATTTTGTTAAGGACTAAGAATATATGAGACCACTTCAAGAGCACTTAGGTAGGTTTTCACTAAATTCTTAAGTGTTAAGTAACCCCTTTTTCTGTATCGTCACATTGGGATGCGACGAGGCAGAAAAAGGCGTTACCTAACACTTAAGAATCAAGTTATCCAGGATATTATATTAATTCAAGCTGTCCAGGGTATAGAATAGTGGCGTACGACCGCATAAGCTGTATATTGCATCCAAACGAGCAACTGGGACCAATTTCTCAATTCGATGGTTCTCCGATGCGCCGCAATTTTAGTAGATAGCCCAAATTTTAAGTTATATCTAAGGCGCACGACTTATAAAAATCTAAGACGTATAATCTCTTATGACGCATATTATTGATTAGCTTTTTTTCTTTTATTTTTAAAGAATCCTTGTATTGCTGGGGACTTTACAGAGATATAATTTAACGGACACAAATTACACATATCTAGACTTAGAAAATTAATTTGTGGGTCCCACAAAGTATTATCCTGCGTGGAAATCGAACCCATGACACTGGCGCTGTCAGATATCATCATCATTCTCTTACTCGTATCTTAATTACTTGGGGTCGATACAATATGTACTCTTCTTTCTTAGTACATATTGTAAAAGTTATCAGCGGTCGGACGTCAACCGTCCTCGGGAATTTATTTGTTGACCAAACGTCATCAGATGGGGTTAGCCCAGGTCGTTATAAGGCTCTTAGTTGTGTTTTACGATAACCGCGAGCAAAGTAAGGGCTGGTAATATTCGTAATCGCTACCACACAGCTGTAATATCAACACTTTTGCAGTCAGATAATGATGATGATGATATTTAGGTGAACATCAGAAATAATTGTAATATAATATTCCTGGAGTGATAATTGTAAAAAGCATTTGATTAGTAAACATATTTCGAGTGACATATTCGTGTACAAAAGGAGGTTTGAATCTATAGCAAAACTCGACACAAGTTTCACAACTTGTGAATTCATTTGTCTGTCTGGCAGTTTTGGTGAATCGGACACATGGCATTTTAAGTTGTATAACATAAAAAGAATTTTCTTTTTCATATATTCATTTTACAGATTTCATTAATAGATAATTGTTGAAAATAATAAATAAGTTTTCCGTGTGGTGATGGAGTAAAAATACAAATCATCACCACCTATCTTACCCTTGGGTGAACGTAAGAGACGACTAAGGGATATAAAATATATATAACATTTACACAAGAGAAGGAAATCTTGAGAGGAAACCTTATACCAATACGTCTGCCCAGCGTTTTATAGTAGGTCAACTTCCCTCCCATTATGAAGGAGGCTCGAGCTCAACATTGGCAAATATATGACTTAAGAGATGATTATGATGAAGAAAATGGAGAATGTAAGAGCCTACTGTTTTCCCACGGTCAATTAATTTGCCACTTACCTCAAGAAAGATAATAATATGGGATAGGATAAAGAAGTTTTCTTACTCCTACGTGTAAGCCACCGAAGACAAAGACCGGGTTCAGGTGGCCCATACGCTCGGCGAAGAGAGGTACATGTAGGGTGGGTCTATGGAGTCGCGCACCGCTACTTCTGTCACCCCGAACGGATTTAGCGAGGTGTAACCACTCCATAGCCCACCGCCAAAAAAAAACCTCCTACGTGAAAAGCAAACTCCAGAACTTCAACTTGTAATTTAGATTTTTTTTATGCAATATTCCCTTTATCAACTATAGTTAAATGTTGAAAAACATATACCTATAAATGAGGGAATGATAATAGTGACTGTCATACACCAGAGCTGCGAGTTCGATTCATAAGCAGGACAATACTTTGTGAAATTCGTAATGTTTTGTTCTAAATCTGAGTGGAATTTGTATTCGTGAATATGTTTATAAAGTCGGGTGACTTTATAAACATATTCACGAATACTAATAATACAAAGATTATTGCCTGTCAAATTGATGATGGGGACGTAATAAACCTCCCCATCATAGATTTGGCTAAGTACTAGTATTATTTCCTTGATCGGTGGGAATATGACTATGTGTAAACTTAATTGTCTTGTCTAGAATTATATTATCTTCCAACATATCTACCAACATGCTCGTCATCGTTTAACACTGTATATTCGAGTGTCGGGTGTGAGTGACCCGCCTACACTAGCCATTCAACCCGGCGATGTCCAGACGACCTGTTACACACCTCACTTACTCCAACGTCATTATAAGCCCTGCGCCGTATATTATATGATCTATATGGAAATGCCTTTATTTATTAGCACATGTATTGGATTCTTGATGGAGAATAAATTGGAAATATTATACGTTACAAAGAAATTTCAGCTAACAATTTATTTTTGTTCTTAATAACATGCCTCATTTTACTTCAAAGGGTTAGGCAGAGGTGTAAATATTACCTTTATTGACTATTCATGTTCGTAATAGAAGACCAGCATTGCGATTTTTCAATAATACTCATTTATAGTCATACAATTATTGATCTTAAAGACTTGAATTCAATTTCTGAGCTATGAAAAGTGATATTATAATTCATTTAATCTAATTAGTTCAAGGTATCTAAGTCAGTTCTAACTACTGAAATATAACTACTTTTACGGATTCTACTGCGTTTGTATTTGAATTTTAATTGCCCGACGTTTCGAACACTTTACTTACATTTCATTTTCATCCTCCCGTGATCATGATTACGGGAGGATGAAAGATGGAGGATGAAAGAAGAGGATGATGAAATTATCTCACGTCCAATAAGTTATCGTTACAGAAATTGCTAAAGTGTTCGAAACGTCGGGCAATTAAAATTCAAATACATAAGCGATAAAATATGTAAAAATTGTTATGTATATGGCAAATGTGTTTTTCTTTTTTATTGCTTATGGTAGCAAACGAGCAAACAGCATACCTGATGGTAAGTGTCACTGCCGCCCATGGAAAAACACACCCAGTTGGGCTTCCGGCTCTCTCGCTCACCGAACGAAGCGCAATAACTCATTGCCATTACTCAAACGTCGGTCTTCTGCCAAAGTATGCTACTACCTCGAACGGACCGGCCCGTGGCTGTATACAGAGAACTGTCAACAGCATAGTCCTACCACTATTAAAAGACTCTCCAAACAACAGAAATCGGGCATCAATAAATATACGATATTAGTTGTACTCAGTTTGGTTTCATCATCATCCTTCTCTTATTCCAACTATTTTGGGGCGACGTAGTATGTACTCTTCTTTCACAGTACTTATTCCAAAACTTTTGACAATTATTTTGTAACCGTCCCGCCATCGATCCTTCTTGGGAATGTAATTATTAAGCGGAGGCATCAGATGCGGTTGGCCCAGATCTATATAAACATCTTAATCAAATATATACAAAATTTTAAAAATTAATCTTTACTCGAAGGGCATATCACTGGAGCTAACATAAATTAACCATGTAACCAAACACTTTTGTGAAAAAATATAATAAAAAAAAAATGACAAGCCCACTGAGTTTCTTGCCGGATCTTCTCAGTATGTGGCTGCTTTCCGATCCGGTGGTAGATTAATTAAATTTAATTTAAAAAAAAAAACAATGTAAAATTGACAATATGTAAGTGCCTCTATGGGGCTTATGCAAAATAAATGATTTGATTTGATTTGATTTGAAATCATGTACTACGATACGAGCAAAGTAAGTGTTGATATTTGTGGCCCCTATCGTACTATACCATGCAAGAAGCGGTAAAAGGATATAAAAAAAAATCAACTTAAGCTCAAAGTAAATAGCAGTGCTCTGTCCAATAATACAATGACATAATAAAATGATAAATTCTCATCATTGTACCGTAAATATACTGTTACAATGTCCAGACTGATAAATGATTGTATTCTAGATAATACAATCGACTACTTTACATATTATACTTGACACCAAGTCACATAGCTTACTCACAATACGTAGCGACATTTTTTTTAGCTTATGGTGGCAAACGAGCATAAGCTAAAAAAAAAAAACATGGCAAACGAGCAAGCAGCACACTTGATGGTAAATATTACTACCTACCAATACAAACCCCAAACCCACCCAGTTCGGCTTACGGCTCTCTCACTCACCGAACGAAGCGCAATAGCACATTTCCATTACTCAGACGTCGATCTTCTGCGAGAGTGTGGTACCACATGAGTAAATAAACGTACGAGACCAAGCTTCTAAGGAGCGAGCAAAATTGTTACCTATTCTGATAAGGTTGGTACATAAGAATGAAAATAAATATACAAAACGTTTGTCAGCTTTTTTATGTATGGATATTTTTTTTACAAATTGCTTACTCTAAATAGTTTTTTTTTGTAATATTTAATAATTTGTTATATCTCTTAATCGAATGACAAATTCTAAATCTAATATAAAGTTTTTTTAAATAATCAATGAGAAAGCACTTGCATGGCATATCAAATTTACAATCTTGTATACGTTTCAGTATATCACTATCAATATTAACAATATTTATTTCTAGATCGAAATATTCTCGAAATTTCTTCTTAAGCAATTAATTCTCGCAATTAAAAAAATATATGTTTTTATTTTTTCGATTTTTGTTCATGCACACAGTACAATAAACAATATTTTCACTCTTTCTAATTAATTAAAATTTCAAATTTAAACAAACACGCACGACGCGATGCACAGCGAGCGGTGAGCGAGCCCTTTGTTTGAGCACTGGCCGAACCAGCCCAAACAGGTTTCGTTCCGTACGTGACGAGCCGCCAGTGCTCACACACACACGCGCATCATACTTGTAGTGATGTACCTACCGTGGCACGGTTGTTTGAATGTTTGTCTCTGTACGTTTATTTACTCATGTGGTGGTACTACCCCGGACGGATCGGCTCGCGGCTGTACACAGAGAACGGTCAACTGCTTGGTCCTACCACTACTAAGAGAATACATGTTTTTCATTATTAAAAAAATAATAACCTGAATTGAAAAGCTTTGTATTATTGGGAACTTACTATTCATCCATCTATTAGCCCATAAACGTCCACTGTTGGATATCGGCCTCCCCACGAGAATGCCATACAAAACGGTCCTGTGCCACCTGCATCCAACGATTTCTTGCGACCTTCGTAATGTCCTCAGCGCACCTAGTGGGGATCGCCCTACGCTGCGTCGTCCGATTCGTGCGATTCAACTTTACAAATATACAATTAGTGACCACAAATTACACTCAGAGTCAGAACACAAAATGTTTAATCTATAACAACTTGTTTCTGAATGAAAAATTATTACTTCATATGGGACTCGAATCCACACCTATTGGAAATCCATGCCAATCGTTTTGATAGGGCTGTTATTTCGGATAAGACATATTACATCGATTCTAATTAAATAATAATAATAATAAATAAATAATAAATTTCTTTAATTTCTCACCACAACTTAATTTAAAACAATATATAGGTTTGACAACATAAAACAAGAAGTACATAAGCTAAGTTGTGGATCGCTGGTGCCTGTGGTGGGCATTAAAAATACCTGTGTTATAGGTCACCAAAATGAAATAAGAGTAGGTTCATCATCATTATACCTTAGAGAGGCCTGATAGATTGAACATCATCCATCAAATAATGAAGATTGAATAATCGTATGATATGTAATGACTTCTAATGTTTACGCGAGTATTACACATTTGAAATAAAAGTATTTTTACGGATTCTATCGCGTTTGTATTTGATTTTTAATTTCCCGACGTTTGGAACACTTTACAGTGATCATGGTCACGAGAAGACTAAGGTGTCTTACGTCCAATATGTCATTGTTATTACAGAAAATTATTTATATCTACCCTATAAGATATTAGAGGCATTTTATTTAAGGGCATTGTTTAAGGCATTTATTTAAGGCACGTGTAGCAATACATAATGCAGTGCTTGTCCCAACATTACTGTATGGAAGCGAGAGTTGGGTATGCAGAAAAGAGTATGAAAGTAAAATTAATGCGGTCGATATGCGATCTCTACGGAAAATCTGTGGAGTTAGGCTGATCGATCGCATTCGTAACGACGACGTAAGAAAGCGAGTAGGTATGAAAGAGAGTATTGGTGTAAAGATGCGAAAGGGAATGCTCCGATGGTTCAGACATGTGGAAAGAATGCCGAACGAACGTCTGGTTAAGAAGATATACAATGCGAAAGTGAAAGGATTTAGGTACCGAGGGAGACCGAGACTAACCTACCTAGAGCAGATCGGTCATGTACTGAAGGAAGGTGGAGTCAAGAGATACAATGCGAAAGTGAAAGGATTTAGGTACCGTGGGAGACCGAGACTAACCTACCTAGAGCAGATCGGTCATGTACTGAAGGAAGGTGGAGTCAAGAGTCTCCGAAACCGGCGAGCGTGTATGAAGAGAATTATGAATGTTGAGGAAGCGAGTGAAGTATACAAGGATAGAGTTCTCTCTGCCTACTCTGTAAGGGATATGGCGTTATGATATGTATGTATGTATGATGAGTTGTTAAAATTGGGTGACTGATTACTAGAAGAAAGGGTAGTAGTGCTCTTGTGAAACGTATAGCAGCTTACTGCGATCGCCATCCTTATTTTTAAGTGTGGCGATTATAACAATAACATCTACAATGTGATGTGACATGGTGTGTTTTATAAAGGCTTACGTCCAGCTGTGGACGATCAAACGTATGAGTGATATTATCATTCTCCTGCTCTTATCCTAATTACTTGGAGGTCGATGCAATATGTAGGTACTCTTCTAACATAGTACATATTGTAAAAGTAATTGGTAATAGTTATATGACCGGCCACCTGCCTGACGTCAACCATCCTTAGGAATGTAATTGTGGACTAAACGGCATCAGATGAAGTTGGCCCAGTTCTCAGTCGTCTTTTAGGTAACCCATGAGCAAAATAAAAACCGCTACACACAGCAGGTGATATGAAAATGTATTTATATTAGCATATGCGGAAAATGCTTAAATTACATACATGCAAATGCATGAAAACCCTTTATTCATCAAACAAAGGATTCTTCATGAACCCAAGGTCATGTGTCATACATAATTTACTTTTATCTAGTACTAAAGCCCTTCCGTGTTGCCCTCATATACGTTTGTAACAAAGAACTATGAAAGTGATGAATCATATTACACTTAATTATGGCACCGCAATTACCGAGTTGTTCAGACAGACAGATATTAGGGTTCAATTTGCTTTCATTATCTTATATTAATAATGTCATGGAATTCAAAACCATTTTTTTGGATTATTACGAAATTCTTTTGTTTTTTGAATATTTAAGAAAAAAAAAGAATTTACTCGAAATTTCGAACACTTTTCAGGGTTCATGGTCGCGGGAAAACTAAGTGTCTTACGTCCAATGTATCATGGTTGTGTCCTCCCATTATCATGAACGCTAAAATACATCTAAAATGTGGAGAATATTAAAAAAAAAGTAATAGAAACTCGATAAGATTCGTAAAAATAATTTCATTTCACATAGGTAATACTAGCGTAAACATCAGAAATGAAAAAAAAATTTTGAATATTTTTTTTTGTTGAGGATTTTAAAATTGTGGATGAGGATGTAGGTACCGGGGAGACCGAGACTAACCTACCTAGACCAAATTAGTCATGTACTGAAGGAAGGTGGAGTCAAGAGTCTCCGAAACCGGCGAGCGTGTATGATTTTAAAACTCTTTCAATATAATAGAATACCATGCTGATCAGATAATATAGTATAGGGTTTCATTTCGATTTCCCTTTCTTTTATAGAGATATTATGTGCACGTTATATCCTTTAGTAATTTTATACGACATCAACGGGGAAGGGGTGATGAATTTTGTTCTCATTCCGTCACGATTAGTGTTGCCCAAATGCAAGAACACGACTCGCTGCAAGAGTCTCACAGTGCTCCTTTAGACAGTATTTTACGATCCCTTTGGCAACGATAGGATCGTCAACATTTTTTATTCTTAATACCAGTACACGGGGAAATAATTTGATGTTATTTTAAACAGTCTCATGATAGATAGGTGTGATTAAAGCTCCCACTCCCGTTATGTACCTAATTATTGATTAAGTTAGTGCTACATGATTGGAATTTAATTAATTCAGTTGATTTTTTCATTTCTATGTAGATCTTTCATTTCTATCAAAACAAGTGACTGTGTTATTCTAACAGCAACAGTTGCAAGACTTGCGAGACTCGCAAGAGTCTTGCATTTGAGCAACACTAGTCACGGTATGTAAAGTAAATAATTATTATTTATACTGAACCAAATATAAAAACTAATTGAAAACTCCGTGCGACCTAATTTTATAATTTCTATACTGCGTAAAACGTTCAGTTTGAACGTTAGCCAGTTACTCACGTAAATGATTCATTCTGCCTTTCATATTGAAATTAAAACATAATTATAATTACTATACACTCGTTGCAATATGAATTTTAAAAAGGCAAACATATATTTCATAAAGGTTTTTGTATTGTTAATTTTCGTTCTGAGTCTGTGTGTATTTGTGTCAGTTAATTGTATGTTTGTGAAGTCCACCCGCAATGCAATTGTTATTTCCTTAGTGCAGGATATTGTTTTTATTTTAAAGACTAAAGAAATATGCTCCGATGGTTCGGACATGTGGAAAGAATGCCGAACGAACGTCTGGTTAAGAAGATATACAATGCGAAAGTGGAAGGCTATAGGTACTGGGGGAGACCGAGACTAACCTACCTAGACCAGATCGGTCATGTACTGAAGGAAGGTGGAGTCAAGAGTCTCCGAAACCGGCGAGCATGTATGAAGAGTATTATGAATGTTGAGGAAGCGAGTGAAGTATGCAAGGATAGAGTACTCTGGCACTCTGTTCTCTCTGCCTACCCTACAAGGGATATGGCCTGATGATATGTATGTGTGTATGTACTAAAGAAATAATCCTTGTATTGCTGAGGACTCTATAAATATATAATAAACGTAGATAAATTATACCCAGACTCAGAATAACAGTTTGTGGATCGCACAAAATATCTTCATTATACCGGGTGTAACAGAAAATGGAACAGCTGGTCAGATAAGCGGTAGGTAGTGATGGTAGGAACCCATTACAAAAATTTAAAGGGTAAATATCAAGGGTCATTGACATATCAGCTGTCTGTAAAGGCGACGTTTGTCATACTGCAGCAAACGTAATCATTGATTTATTCAGGTTTTAATTAATATTTAAGAAAGTACGAGTATGTAGCAGATTATTTATCATTTATTTGCTTCATTTCGTTTACTTTGAAAGCAATAGCGATGACAAAATATAAAATTTTAAATGCTTCTAATTCATTAACGAATCGACATATTCCCTTCAAATTTTTGTTATGGGTTCCTACTATCATTACCTACCACTTTCTGACCAGCTGTGCCATTCTCTGTTATACCCTGCATAAAGAAAATATAATTCTTTTCCAGTGTTACAAAGTCCTGCGTGACGCATTAACAGCTATTAAAGGCAAGTTAGCGCCGGACGGCTTCCCCTTCACGCCGGTGCACTCGTTTGTAGTTAACCCTAAGTCCATCACCATGGGACAGCTCTATGGAGAGTTTGATCTGCAAACCCATGAATTGTCCTGTGGAATCGAACCTATGGCACTGGCACGGAAGGATCTTAACCATTACGCCATCTGTATAGTCAAAAATTGATTTATTAATTAAAAAATAAGTTAGAAGCATCTTTGCGAGGGAATGCCGCTGAAAGAATAAGTACAGGGAAGGTTCTGCCACTGAGGTTACTGATATATTTTGGCATTGTAAGTTTTCTATTTACTTATTAAAAAGACAACATCCTTTTTTTTCACGCCTTCCATTCCGTCCGGGGTGACGGATGGGCGGCGGGTGTCCTCATAACCCACCACATTCATTCCCCATTTCCATTGGACTGGTCACTGGTACCGAATCGTCAACGTCCGTAGCCAGTCCGGCGAGTTACTCTTTCGGGTGCTCCGATGTCGGTCTAATGCCAGAGCATCGCCCTTTCGCGGTCAGCGCCTCTCCGCCTCGACTATTACCAGTTCCGGTCACTCGTGGCCTCGGCAACCACGAGCAAAAATAAAAGACTACAACCTGTACTAAGGCAATAATCCTTGTATTGGCGGCGATTTAATAGACATAATTTAACTGATGCAAATTACACCCAAATCCAGAATAATAACTTATGACTCCCACAAAGTATTAGCCTGCGTGAGAATTGAACCCGCGACAATTGACACTGTAAATTGGTATCTTAACCACTAGACCATCTGTACAGTCAATTTCCAGGTGCGATCAGATTTTTAGGTTACTGCTAAATTTTCTAGATCATCTCAGAACCGATTTTAATCATTTCTATGGTTGAGAAATTAGAAGTAAAACATTGTATTTATAACATGGGTTGTAGCGACTACGAATACTACCAACCCATGCTTTATTCGTGGATGTTGTAAAAGACAAGAGCTTTATATCGATCTGAGTCAACTCCATCTGATGGTCTCTGGTCAACAATTACAGTCCCAAAGAGGCTTAACGTCAGACGGACGAGCGGTTATAAAACTATTGCCAATATTTTTTGCAATATGTAACGGAAGATGGATATGATGAATTGCGTCGAACCCAAGTAATCGAGATTAAAACAAGAGAATGATGACCATACAATCTAAATACTAGTTAAACAAGTAAGTCAAGTATATAATTAAGTTCATTAGTTTATAAGTGATTTAGTCCTGAACGGAGTACATCATTAAGTAAAAGATTAGCAGCTGTTTTGTGACGTATACGGTTCGATAATTGCAGTATAGCTAGACCCGCTGTTTACTTCAAGCCTCTGTTACACGTAGGGCTGTGACTTAGAATAAAAAATAAACTAGTCTATTCAACAATTACATTGTCTTTTTAAACTGTTTCTTAATATTTTTTTTTTGTAATATTTATACATACTTGTAAAGCGTAGCGTGTTTTGCCTCACAAATTTTAACTTTTTTGCATTTGTGGTACATGATATTGGTCATGCTCACTGAAAGGTCTGCTTGCGGTAGCTGCGTGGGGTAGGTCTTTCCCTTTCCTCCAAGGTGGTTGAAGGAAATCATGGCTGCTCTAGTAGTTAACTCGTGATCGGGGGCCGCTTGCGGGATCCGGTCCAGCCATGGTCTTTTACATTGTATTTGAAGTATTGATTCCAAAGAGCATCCCACAGGAGCTAATTAAATAATAAACATGATGTACTATTTTTTTATAAAAAATAAAAAATATAGATAAAATATAATTAGACAAACCCGCAGAGTTTCTTGCCGGATCTTCTCAGTAGCGGTCTCATTCCAATCCGGTGGTAGTTTCTTAGATTAAATTTAAATGTAAAAAATGACAATATGTAAGTGCTATTAACTGATTCCTTGATTTCGGTAAAGTGATAGTTTTTGTGGCACGCTGTAGTCTGGACACATGAAAGAGCAATGTGTGGCCCGTTTATACACCGTGTTCTCTTTCCATAATCATTGGATTGGCCACGAGTCCCGATTCCTTGACATCTGTGGCCAGTCCAGCAAAGTGATAGCCCTAGTACAACATCGTTCGCAGTCCTTACTTTTAATCTCTCTTTATTTTCTGTTCGTACAAGAAAGTGTTGCGTATTTGTCTTTTGTCTAACGACTCTAGCCGAGTGGAAACGAGAGATTGTGTCTCTACACAGACAGTTATACTGTTTTAATCTATATCTGTGATGTAGAGTTACTTCAGTAGGATTTGGTAGAGTTTTATCGTTTGTTTTAGTTTGGAAGTGGGTTTGTGTGACGATATAAATTAAATTAAAAAGTTTAAATTCACTTTCAAGATTTTTCTTGTTTACTAAATATGTGAAATATTAGGGGTTTGAAAAAAAAGTTGGATTAATTTGTTTAACCGAAAGGTATATATCTATAAGTGGAAATTGATTCATACAACCATACAACCATTGATTGCACCAATGGTGTAGTGCTTAAAATACCGACCTTCCATGCCAGTGTTCCAGTGCCGGGTTCGAGTCCCACGCAGTTGTTCTGAGTCTGGGTGTACCTAATTTGTCTGCATTAATTGTGTGTTTATAAAGTCTCCCGCAATATAAGGATTATTTCCTTAGGAAGGTATTAAAAAAACATCCATCGGTGTATCAACGTTTACTGGTGGATATAGGCATATTAGCAAACAGCTTGGCAATGTTGAACATCCATTCTCGTTATTAACTTTTTTTAAGTCTCGACGTCAAAAGAAAAGTATTGTAAGTTTCACAGGTCTCTATTTCTGCTGCCCAAAAAAATAGATCGATTATAATGCAATTTATTATTTGAGAAGCTGGTGTGATCAAGATGGTTCTTAGTTTTATGAATATCATCATAAGTACAGCAGTTTCAAGGTCATCAATGTTTTTTAGCTCCCGTAGGGACTTAGAGCATAATGGTTACATGTACATATTTTCCCTTCTATGATGATTATGAGCTGATGATATTGAGGAACTCTGATGATGGCATTTGAAAAAGAGACCAAATCCAGGATTTGCTATTAGTTAATTCAAATTTGGGTTCATTGAATTTATACTAATGATTCTGTTCATTAAAGCATTTTTTTTATTAATTTAGAGCGTTGGTTTAAATTTTTTTTATTCATATTTTGACAGTTGTGGTCTTGATCCACTTCGCTTAAACCATCCAAGGCGACGAAAGAGTAGGTTACGGCTCCATAACTTGCCATATCGGTATGATGAAGAGTGTTAGCAAACCTCACTGTCCCATCGGAATTATAAATACTGGCAATGCGAGCACCACTACCAGAAGTTCCAGAGTGTTCTCATGGCAAATCATTACATGAACTGTGACTATCAAACCCCCTTTCTGTAGGCCTATGCCCAAGAATGAATGATGATAGACGGATGTTTGTATGGAATCATATAAGTACTAAAACAGTCTTCATATTTAATCCATTATTCCTGGAATTGTTATACATAGCAACACAAAACGAAGAAGTTTTACCGTACTGAGCATTTCTAAACTAATTTAAACTGAAATACTTACATAATAAAGTTGAAATTCATATATATCATTAAAATGTAAGATTAATTGTGGCAATGGACACGTTTTGGCTCAGTTTCATCTGGCCTTGGGTTTTGTAATTATTTATAATATATATCATACGATAATAACCTTAATTCCAATGCAATAAGAATGTCAATGACCGCATTTGTATATTTGTATTATGTGCTTGACATTCGTTCAGTTTACGATGACATTTTTAATTTTACGAGACATTGAATTAGTATTTTGTAAAATTATTATTGTATAGGATAAATATAAGGATTTGTGTGTTTAAAGTATTGAGGATTAGCTCTTGATTAAAATATTCTTTAACAACAAGAGCGGATACGCAGCTTTATAGAGGTCATTAACCTCTCAACCCCTCTACATTTCCTAGGTAAAAATCAAAATATTCTTCTTTTTATCCCATATATAGGCTTTTAATTCAACTTTTTCTACACTTATAATGTTATTTGCTTGCGGCTTTACTAATCATCTTTTATTATCATTCACGAGATAAAAAAGGAGGGCAGATTGAATTGTATTCTTACCCTGTGACAACTCGAGGATTAGATATCAACTGTCTAAATTATCCTATGTGGGCATTGAGACCTTAAAATTTGAAGTGGGAGATCGATTTTTAGAGTCTACCATAAAGTGACTGCTCGAACTCATACGTTATTTCATCTTATTCTACTTTAACCCTAATCTATATTCTTTAGTTTTTTAAAGTGAGTGGTTGATGAAAATTTTCCTTACTATATCACGCTGGTTAAATGTGTTGATATAGGGTTTAGTTTCGAGTTTTTAATCTCTTGCATAGATGTTATATGCGTTTTATATCCCTTAGTCGTCTCGTACGATTACCCACGTGTAAAGTATATACCTATGAAGTGAATTATATTCTTACTCCGGTATCATCATCATCATCACAGCCCATAAATGTCCTACTGTTAGGCTCGGGCCTCCTCCGTAATGGGAGGGAAATTAACTATACCGCGCTGGTCAGACATGTTGGTATAGTGCTTCATTTCGAGTTTTACTTCTCTCGCATAGATATTATATGCGTTTTATATCCTTTAGTCGTCTCGTACGATCACCCACTGGTAAGATATGGAGTGGTGAATAGTATTCTTACTCCGTCATCACATGAATAATCACCCTTAATTAATGAATACCTTAAATAATTAATAAAACAATTTTGCGCATTTGATACCGAAGCGTCCTGAAGATGCTGGACTGCTCTAAAGATGCCTCGTTTAGAAGCAAAACATGTGCTAAATCATATTCGAGATTTTGAGGCAAGTTCTGGAGGCTGCTCATCACAGGAGTAAGACTTCCATATATCTTATTCCAGCTTGATGCTATCTCATATTCCTTCCTTTCTTGAGGTATGCGGTATATTGATTAACCATGGGAAGGCAGCAGGTGGCCCTTCCTTTCCTTGGTTTTAAAACAAGGATTGCCGCCATGTATTCAACCAATTTTATCAATTGCCATATTAAGTTATGTTAATAAATGACGCGTTTACATAGGTATGGATGCAAGCGGCACAGGACCGCACTCTGTGGCGTAACATGAGGGAGGCCTACGTCCAGCAGTGGACGTAGGCGACAGGCTGAAGTGGTAATAATGATGAAATTACATAGTTAATATTTCATCATACCTTTTGTCATCCAGTGATAAACATAGAAAGCCACATGGAGCGGTCAATGGCCAAGTCACATTTGGCATGAAAGGTTGGCGAGCAAAGTAAGGAATGTTATTAATATAGGTTTCCCTGTAAAACTGCTGCCGATTTTTTTTATAATCCCGAAATTTATTTTTATAGCTCCCCATAGCTTCAAGGTTTATTTTTAATCAATAAACTTTATCTTAGATTACTATTTTTAACATTTATAAATAAACCATATAACACAAATTTAATAATATTGTAGGATCTTTAAAGAAATATCTTTCCATCCATCAGCCCCTAAACGTCCACTGTTGGACATAGGCCTCCCCACGAGAATACCATTTAAAACGGTCCTGTGCCATCTGCATCCAGGGATTTCCTGCGACCTTGTTGATGTCGTCAGTCCACCTAGTGGGGGGACTGCCTACGCTGCGTCGTCCGATTTATGGTCGTCTTTATCGCATAGAGAAATACCGAGCATAGCCCTCTCCATAGCACGCTGAGTGACTTTGAGTTTTTTTATGAGACCGACATTTAGAGTCCACATTAAATATCTTTATGAATAATAGAATTGAAGACAAATATAATAGCTTTTCCACAAAATATGTTATTTAGTTTGAATTTTATCCTGTCAATTTTAATGTCGCATTTTTATCTACATATTTTTCACAAATGGATTTCAATATCAATGAAAGAAGAAGAAAATTCTTCTCAATATGTGTATATCACATGCAACAGCATACCGTAAAATCCCCTTCAATACAAGGACCATTCTCTTAGTTTAGGGAATCTTAAAAAATAAAACATTCTCCTACTCTTATCTTAATTACTTGAGGTCGATACAATATGTACTCTTATTTCATAGTGCATACTGTAACAGTTATTGGCAATAGTTTTATGACCGGCCGCCTGCCAGACGTCAACCCTCCTATAAATGTAATTGTTGACCAATCGGTATCAAATGGATTTTTTTTTGTGTGTGTCTTAGTTGTTAGCCTCAGATGGCTATGATCACTTTACCCGGACTGTGGGTGAGCGCTTAAAGTTCTCAACCCGAGGCATCAGATGGAGTTAGGCCAGGTCGTTATAAAGCTCTTATTCATACATACATACATACATATCATCACGCCATATCCCTTGCAGTGTAGGCAGAGAGAACAGAGTGCCAGAGAACTCTATCTCTGCATACTTCACTCGCTTCCTCAACATTCATAATTCTCTTCATACATGCTCGCCGGTTTCGGAGACTCTTGACTCCACCTTCCTTCAGTACATGACCGTATACCGTACTTATTCATCTGTTACGATATCCACGAACAAAGTAAGATTTGGTAGTATTCGCAGCCGCTACCTCACGGCTAAAAATAAAACATATGTACCTATATAAATTCAAATGGCATTTATATTACCTTAAATGACTACTAAAATTTAGGGGTTGGTGAAAACGGAAATATATAAAATATAATAAAGGCTTTTATTGTAAATAGCACATCAAGGTCGCAGGTCAGTCACCGCGTCTGGCTTGCACCTACCGTCTGTATATTGACATAGAGCTACGAAGGATAATTCCTACGCAGGAGTGACTATCTCCAAAGAAAGCGACTACATTAAGAAAGATCCGGCAAGGAAACTCAGTTAACTTAATACAAATTATTTTAAATAATTACTATCTATAGTTTTCTGTGTGATGACGGAGTAAGAATACTATTCACCACCCCATATCTTATCCGTGGGTTATCGCACAAGACGACTAAGGGATATAAAATGCATATAACAACTATGCGAGAGAGGGAAAACTAGAAAGCAAAACCCTATACTAACATGTCTGACCAGCGGGGTATAGTAGGTTAATTTCCCTCCCATTACGGGGAGGCCCGAGCCCAACAGTGGCACATTTATGGGCTGTGATGATAATGATGATGATGATGATTACTATAGTTTACGCTGTAGTGTTCGAAACATCGAGAAATTAAAAATCAAATATAAACGCGATAGAATCCGTAAAAATAGTTTTATTTTAAATGTGTAATATTCGCGTAAACATAAGAAATCTATGTTTTTAAAACATATTTTAATGACATTGTAAAACCCAGATTGATGGGAATTGCTAACTCTCTTCTGAGCTAGTGCTTCTTTCACAATAGAATGGTAATTGACCTACTATACCACGTTGGTAAGACAGATTGGTATACAGTTTTATTTATTTGTTAGTTTCCTTCTCTTTTATATATGTTATATTCATATTACATTATCTTGAGTTGTATGGTGGCGGCTACGAATACTACCAACTCTTGCTCTTGGAGGTCGTAAAAGACGACTAAGAAGCCTTATAACGACCTGGACCAACTCTATTAAATGCAGTTTGGTCAACAATTACATTCTCAAGGAGAGTTGACGTCTGGCAGATGTATGTATGTATGTACTATGAAAGAAGAGTACATATTGTATCGTCCCCAAATAATTAAGATAAGAGTAGGAGAATGATGATGATATTACATTCTCTTGATTATCTTTTACAACATGGATGCCTCCTCCAAATATATCCTAATATTTCGTATATCCATCCAGTGTCTCTGTATATATATACAAATACATATATACATGGAAACATCAATCGCGCCCGACCGTCCAGACGCGATATTTAAATTTTCGAGACTAACGTTTATGGGCATTTAGCTAAGCGTTTTCAAGGAAATAGAAATACGCTACATTTTATACTATATGTTTGTTTTGACTTTTAATGTTTTGTTTATGTTTTATTTTTAAATAAGACAATGTTTTGATATTTACATAAAGTATGATGAAAAGTGTCTATGTTTAATCTATTCTCTAGTGATAGCTTTACGCTGTTGAAAGTTTTCTGCCTGCAGTTATAAATAGTTCTGCTAATTCAAATATTTTTTGTCAGCCTTAATTCCAATAACAAAGCGGAATAATACAGTAAGTTATGGGGTCGCAACCCATTTTTTCACCGACCGAATGTTATATGAATATGATATTCTTTATTCTTGTACTGTGTGGTAGCGGCTACAAATACTACCAACCCTCACTTTGGTCGTGAATGTCATAAACGACTAAAAGCTTTATATCGCCCTGGGCTAACTGATCCCGTTTGGTCAATATTTACATTTCCAAGGCGTCGCAGGCGGCTAGTCATAACTATTGCAAATGACTATTGCAATATTTACAAGTACATATAGCGTCAATCCCAATTAATTTTGATAAGAGTTCTGCCCTTGTCTTGTAAATCATGATGTTATCTTTTCCTCGTCTTTTACACACAATTTAATTAAGACACAACTTCTAAATTTAGTTAAGTGAAGAACATAAAACAATATTCGATACAATTACTTCCAACTATTCTACTTGACCAAAATTTACTTGAAAATTTAAGTCTTAGTACCTATATAATATTTTAATCGATAAATTTATATAATAAATTCAGATGGCGTAATGGTTAAGATAATCTTTCGTGCCAGTGTCGTAGGTGCGATTCCTCCGCAGAATAATACTTTGTGCAATTCACAAACTGTTATTCTGAGTCTGTGTGAAATTTATTTGCGTTAATTATATATTTATAAAGTTCCCGCAATACAAGAATTATTTCCTTAGTGCAGGGTAATGTTACAAAAAAACAAGTGGTCAAATTAATTAAAAAACCAAAATTATATATTAATACTAGCAGACTCGGCCGCACGTTGCTGTGGCTGAGGTAGCCTCAGTAACACGTGGTGGTTTTGCTAATAAATTATAGCTTATATGAAACCTTTACCATAGCGCCATTAATTAAATACTTATTCAATCCAGCCCACATATACCGCCATCTGTTAGAATCCCTAGAAGATAACATATAATTGTGACTGTCAAATAAAGAGAAATAATTTGCAATAAAATAATATTGCGACTGTAAATTGAGGTGGAAGCTATCCTATCTTTTAAGTTGGATCAAACAACACATGCTGTGCAAATTTGATTAAAATCGGTTAAGTACTTTAGGAGTCCATTGCGGACAAACAACATGACGCATAATTTATATATATTAAGACTAGCAGACTCGGCCACGCGTTGCTGTGGCTAAGGTAGCCTCAGTAAAACGTGGTGGTTATGCTAATAAATTGTAGCTTATATGCAACGTTTAACATAGCGCCACCCATTAAATACTTACTCAATCCAGTCAACAAATACCGCCATCTGTTGGAATCGTTTGGAGATAACAGATAATTGTGACTGTCAAATAAAGACAAATACTTGGCAATAAATAAATATTGCGACTATAAATTAAGATGAAAGCTATCCTATCTTTTAAGTTGGATCAAACTACATATGCTGTGCAAAATTGATTAAAATCGGTTAACTACTTTAGGAGTCCATCGCGGACAAACAATGTGACGCGTAATTTATATATATATAGATTAAAATCGGTTAAGTACTTTAAGGCTGGTGGAGGTGTAAGGAACATATTTAAATGCACATAGGGAGTTTTGAATATGTAAAGTACAAATGCTGTGTATATATTGATTTTTAACCGATTTCAAAAAAGGAGGAGGTTCTATGTTTCATTAATAATATAAATTAATAGTGGCAGTGACACACTGTTGACAGTTTTCTGTATACAACCGCGTGACGGAGTAGTACCACACTCTCGTAGAAAATTGACATTTGAGCAGTGGCAATATGGCGCTATGCTGTTGTGCTTCATTTGGTAAGGGAGAGAGATAGCCCAACTTTCTGGATAAGTTTGGGTTAGGCAACCTAGCTATACCTTTGGTATTGCAATTGCCGGAAGCCCAACTGGGTGGGTTTGGGGATTTTATTGGTACGCAGCGGCTTAAACCCTTGGTATTGCAAAGGGTTCATGGGCAGCAGTGACACTTACCATCAGGTGTGCTGTTTGCTCGTTTGCCACCATAAGCAATAATAATAAAAAAAAAAAAAAATGTCAATGAACGGCAGTAAAACATATCATCTGCTACTTGCTAGTCCTGTGCATAAATTAATAAATTTGATTAAAGTAAACAAGCTAATATCCGGAGACGGAGTAAGAATACACTTCATCGCCCTCTATCTTACCCTTGGGTGATCATAAGACACGATTAAGGCTTATAAAATGCATATATCATCTATGCAAGGGAAAGAAAATTTGAAACAAAATCCCATACCAAAACGTATGACCAACGTGGTATATCAATTTCCCTCCCATTATGGAGGTGGTTCGAGCGCAATACTAGGACATGTATGAGCTGAGATGATGAAACAATCATCATCATGACGGCCCATATATGTCCCACTGTTGGGCTCGGGCCTCCTCCGTAATGAGAGGGAGTTTAACCTACTATATCACGCTGGTCAGACGTGTTGGTATAGGGTTTTGTTTCGAGTTTCCTTCTCTTGCTAAATGATGTTAAATGTGTTTTAAATCCCTTAGTCATCTCTTACGATAACCCACGGGCAAGATAGGGGGTGGTGAAGTGTATTCTTAGTCCGTCACCACACGGATAAATACAAACCAGACTAATCTACTAAATTATTTTCATATTTCTATATACAAATAACGTAATACAAAATGTTACACGAAACGAGCAAGGACTAGTACATATACGGTAACCAAATATTTGAAATATCACAGTCACTTAAATT
Organism: Lymantria monacha; assembly: GCA_905163515.2. NCBI lineage: Eukaryota > Metazoa > Arthropoda > Insecta > Lepidoptera > Erebidae > Lymantria > Lymantria monacha. The sequence continues at coordinate 28,375,354 of LR991098.1, read as the reverse complement.
GAAAATTGCAACCGCCCAAACTACTATATATGAAAGTCCAACCGAGTACGAATCAATAACACTGTATATAGTTACTCTACACTGCAGACATACGTTTACAATTCAATACCCTTGTCAAATTAACGTTCAGATATCAAAGAAACATGATAGCAACTACGTGCTGTATACGAGGGAACTGCTCATTATAAATGGAAAAGGCATATTAATAGTTGTTTTTTTTTTGAATAAACGAAAAATTAATATTTAATTTAATATCGAAGGCCTATTGTGGTATAGATATATGAGATGGGATGAAAGTTGAGTTGTGAGGAAATATTTTAATGTGGAAAATTTTCCGGTCAAGAGAAGCTCCAAGAGAAGATGGATGTATTTCCTGAAGCATTATGTTTGTATAACTTACCTAACCCACTTATGTCGCTGAAGGAGAGGGTACCCCTCAGGGGGTATTCCGTCGGGCCGGCCACTGACGACAAGTACACGCTGCTCCGGTGGCCGATTCAACGACGAAGGCGAGGTTCACGGGTGAGTCACGGGTATGCGTGCTTACGCCCCTCTGTCGCCCCGACGGAGTGGTGCGAGGAGCGCGGCGACCGTAATCCACAAAAAAAAAATTGTCTGTTTATATTTAAGCGATTTTAATGATATTCACAAAAAAAAATGTTGACCGTTATATTCCTAGTTCTTCACCTTTATCAAAAGGAATAAAATATGTAATAAGTCATCATATGCTCTTATCTCAATCACTTGGAGTCCGCGCAATATATGCATATAATATATTCTTCTATCGTACGTATTGCAATATTTGGCAATAGTTTTAAGACCAACCTGTCGGTTAGCGGTTCTTGTTAATACAATTGTTGATCAAGCACCATCGGATGTAGTTTCCTAAGTCTATGTAAATTTCTTAGTCATTTTTAATAACACCCATATACAATGTAAGGAGCTTGGTAGTATTCATAACGACCACCATTATAACAATTATAATTAAAAGGACAAAATTAATAAATTAGCCGAGATGGAAGGTACACCACTGATATAGAGCGAAGAGTAATTGCGGGCAATAGAGTAAACGGAGCGTTGGGGCAACTTCTCGGCAGCCACCACCTCAGCCAGGAGGCACGTGTAGCAATACATAACGCAGTGCTTGTCCCAACATTACTGTATGGAAGCGAGAGTTGGGTATGCAGAAAAGAGTATGAAAGTAAAATTAATGCGGTCGAAATGCGATCTCTGCGGAAAATCTGTGGAGTTAGGCTGACCGACCGCATTCGTAACGACGACGTAAGAGAGCGAGTAGGTATGAAAGAGAGTATCGGTGTAAAGATGCGAAAGGGAATGCTCTGATGGTTCGGACATGTGGAAAGAATGCCGAACGAACGTCTGGTTAAGAAGATATACAATGCGAAAGTGGAAGGATGTAGGTACCGAGGGAGATCGAGACTAACCTACCTAGACCAGATCAGTCATGTACTGAAGGAAGGTGGAGTCAAGAGTCTCCGAAACCGGCGAGCGTGTATGAAGAGAATTATGAATATTGAGGAAGCGAGTGAAGTATGCAGAGATAGAGTTCTCTGGCACTCTGTTCTCTCTGCCTACCCTGCAAGGGATATGACGTGATGACATGTATGTATCATCATCATCATCATCATCATTTCAGCCCATCGCCGTCCACTGCTGGACATAGGCCTCCCTCATGGTATGCCACAGAGTGCGGTTCTGTGCCGTCTGCATCCATCGACGCCCAGCAATTTTAACTAGATCGTCTGTCCACCTAGTGGGGGGACGTCCTACACTGCGTCGTCCGGTACGTGGTCGCCACTCTAGAACCTTTTTTCTCCAGCGGTTGTCGGTTCTTCGAGCGATGTGGCCAGCCCATTGCCACTTCAGCGTGCTAATTCTTCGTGCTATGTCGGTTACACCCATTCTTCTGCGGATTTCCGTATTACGGATTCTATCACGCAGAGAAATCCCGAGCATAGCTCGCTCCATAGCACGCTGAGCGACTTAGAGCTTGGTTATGAGGCCTACATTTAGGGACCACGTTTCCGTGCCGTAAGTCATCACTGGTAACACACACTGGTTGTAGACTTGTGTTTTCAGACACTGAGGTATGTTGGACGAGAAGATCCTCTTAAGTTTCCCGAACGCTGCCCAACCGAGTTGGATTCGTCGGCTGACCTCTTTCTCGAAATTGGATCTACCTAACTGGACTGTTTGTCCAAGGTAAACATAATGATCGACAATTTCGAGAATCGCATTGCCAACTAGGACCGGTACAGGAATGACATGGGCATTTGACATGACTTTCGTCTTGTCCATGTTCATTCGTAACCCCACCAGTTGGGATACACTGCTGAGATCGTTGAGCATGGTGCCAAGGTCCTCCATGGATTCTGCCATAACGACGATATCGTCTACAAATCGAAGGTGAGTGATGTATTCGCCGTTAATGTTAATACCTAGTCCGGTCCAGTCTAAGAGCTTGAAGACATCTTCCAGTGCAGTGGTGAACAGTTTCGGAGAGATGACATCTCCCTGTCTCACGCCTTTCTGCAACTGCATCGGTTTCGTACTCTTATCCCGGATACGGACTGACATTGTGGCGTTCCTATACAAACACTTCAGCACTTCTATATAACGATGGTCGATTTGGCACCGCTGAAGGGACTGCAGCACCGCCCAAGTTTCGACTGAATCAAAGGCTTTCTCATAGTCCACAAACGCTATACACAGAGGCCGATTGTACTCCTCGGTCTTCTGGATAATCTGCCGAAGCGTGAGAATATGGTCTATGGTGCTATAGCCTTTTCGGAAGCCAGCTTGTTCGGGCGGCTGGAAGTCATCAAGCTTGCACGTGAGTCGATTGGTAATGACCCTCGAAAACAACTTGTAGACGTGGCTCAAGAGTAGATGGGTCTGTAGTTCTTTAGAAGAGCTTTGTCGCCCTTCTTGAAGAACAGCACCACCACACTCCCGGTCCACGACTCTGGAACGTCGCCCCAGAGGATAACGGAATTAAATAGCTTTTGAAGGGCTTTTAAGACCGGCTTACCGCCTGCCTTCAGTAGCTCTGCCGTAATTCCGTCATCTCCCGGTGCCTTACTGTTTCGTAGTTGTTCGAGAGCCATTCTGATCTCGCACAAGCTAATGTCCGGGATTTCTTCGGTATAGTGCTGAGTTAGCTTGGATCTGGGATCTTGGACCAAGCCGACAACAGGACTTCGGGATGATTTATATAACTGTCCATAGAACCTTTCGACCTCTCCCAAGATCTCACCCTGGGATGAAATGACAGTGCCGTCATCGGTCTTCAGCTTAGTCAATTGGCTTTGCCCAATAGACAGATCTTGTGCGAACACTTTTGAGCCACGATTCCGCTCTATCGCTTCTTTAACACGGAGCGTATTAAATTGGCGAATATCGCGACGCACAGACCTGGAGATCTGCCTATTAAGCTGCCTGTGTTCGGACCAATCGGCTGAAGACTGTACTGTCATTTCTTTTCTCCGCTCCATGAGCCTGAGAGTCTGGTCAGAAAGTTTTTTAGGTCTATTGGCGCGGTGAGCCTTGAAAAACTTCGACCCAACCGCGTGGACAGTTTCCACGAACCTGTTGTTCATATCGTTCGGAGATTCGCACTCGTCTAGACATTGGAAGCGATTGTTTAGTTCGAGTTGAAAGCTTTCGAGGTTCTGGTATTGGACAAGTGTAGGTCGGAGGGTAGACTTCATCAAGCGTGACCGTTCGACTTTCGTATGGATATTTAATGAGCTTCGTACTATTCGGTGATCGCTCCCAGTTTTAATCCTGCTGATCACTGAGACATCATTAAATATATGTCGTTTGTCCGACAAGATGAAGGCTATCTCGTTTTTTGTTGAACCATCGGGGCTAATCCAGGTCCATTTCCTTTGTGGCTGCTTTCTGAAGAAGGAATTCATCATAAAGAGGCTTTCATTCTCCAGAAATTCAGCCAGTTTCTGGCCCCTCTGGTTTCTCTGTCCATATCCATGTTTCCCCACTCTCAACTCATCATCACTCCTTTTGCCTAGTTTCGCGTTAAAGTCTCCCATAACCACCGTGAAGTGGGTTTTGGACGCGTGTATGGCTTTCGAGATATCCTCGTAAAAGGCCTCCACCTCGTCGTCGGAGTATGCCGAGGTCGGTGCGTATACCTGTATGACCTTCAACGAATACCGTTTGGTAATTCTGAGTATAAGGTACGCTACCCTTGTCGACACACTCTCGATCCTCTCCACGTTGCCTACAAGAGACTTGCGAACGATAAACCCTATACCGCCTTGGGACGGGTGATCTCCCTCTCGGTAGAAGAGCAAGTTTCCAGACCGGAGGATCATCGTGCCCTCGCCCTCTCTTCACACTTCTGATAATCCTACAATGTCCCAGCGGATTTTGCTCAATTCCTCTTCCAGCTCGATGACCCTTTCGTTGGTCCTGAGTGTCCGAATGTTGTGTGTTACCAGGGCCAAGGGTCGTTTTGATTGGTAGCCGGATCGCTGCCGGGGATTCTTAGCACCCCCTACTCCATCGCTACCAGGCCCGCTACCACAATGAGCCCGTAGGATAGTGGAGCTGCCGTGACTGGGGGCCGTTTTTTTATTTGTGCTTATCATTAGGGGTTTTGAGCCATAATCGCCACGCTTGGCAGGCGGGTTGGCGATCGCAGTGTGGTGTTATACGTATCCCAGGAGAGAGCTGCTGCCCTCTCTCCTGGTGGACCCTTAGCCGATTTTTACGACTCCCACGGGCAAGCAAGGGGTGGCGACACTTGTATTCTATCCCGTCGCCACACGGGTCATATGTATGTATGTACAAAATTAATAATTAAGCCAGCTCTATATAGCATTCTGCATTCAGAACATTTCGTATTATGTAATACAAGATTTAAATCGATATTATTTTGTGCACAAACCAATATACACATGTTAAATTTCAATTTTCGTTACTATACGCTAGCAACACAGTTATTCAGCTATAAGCAAATTTTCAATAGCTGCTTTATATTAATAATTAATAGCTTGTAGCTATACTAAATGATTTCGTAATTGGTAATCATACAAATCAAATCGAATATTTCTATTAATATTATATATTGCTGGCAAAATTTTAACATTTTATAACAATCCAAGTTTCATATGCAATAGAATCGCTTTTTTACGATTTTATTTTGTATATATTTTTTACATGTGGATGTTTTTTTTTTAAATAGTCTTTCAGTGAATATGAGCTCTGTATATAAATGTCAAAATGAATAAAAATCAAACACAAATATGATAAAATGAGTAATAGTAGTTTCATTTCATACTAGCTTCTGCCCGCGTAAAAAGTAACTTTCCCAAAGTTGAATTATTATCCTATAGGAATACATTACCGGGATAAAAATCCTGAATAATTACATACCTACATACATATCATCACGCCATATCCCTTGCAGGGCAGGCAGAGAGAACAGAGTGCCAGAGAACTTTATCCTTGCATACTTCACTCGCTTCCTCAACCCCGACTAGAAATCTTTTCATCTTCCTTAGCAGGACCGGACCGGGCATGCCCGATCTGGACCAGATAAGGTATGTAACGCAGAAGATATATCTGGACCCGATCAGCAAAACCTTATCGGGTCCAGATCAGGCATTACTGATCGGGTCCGGATGAAATTTTACTGATCGGATCCAAATCAATCATCTGCGTTATATATCTTGCCTGATCCAAAATGAGTATGCCCAGTCCGGTCCTTTTAATAAACATGAATATCTTAGAAAACATGTTTAATAAATAAAAATATAAATTAATATATGACGTAGGCAGCGAATGCAATGCAGTGCTATATTCTTATCATAGAGAGTCCCAGTGAGCTGAGCTGTTCCAATTAGGGCGCAACCACCAGATGCTAACGACTTCTACCGTCGCCTGAATTTCTCATTCATGACCTGATCGAGCTGTTTTGATCTGATTCGATAACAACTAATTTAATATTAGGCGATGTCATTACGCTTCGGAGAATCTTAACACCGCGATTCAGATAATGACGTCATTTTACTAACGCCATCAACAATTTTTTATGACCTAAAACATTAAATGTTAGAATGGTTGTTACAATATTATTATATTTATTTCTATCTATGTTTTCAAATGTACCTATTATTTATTTTTATTTTTACTTTAAATATAAATTATTTTTATATTATTAATTAAACATTATTATTATTAAATACATATGATTAATTAAAGATTTCAGATTAATCTCCTCTGATGCAAATACAATTTACATAAATATGACAATCATGATATGATACTTTTTTTGAATTATGATTGATATTTTTTTTGTGTTACGAAAACTGTTTCTGGTCCTGATATACTACATGCCTTACTTTATACTTGATTATATTATACATCAGGCAATCCTTATTTGGTCCAGACCTGGTCCTGATCCGGTATGCTTTACCATACTTGATGATATTTCACATCAGGCTATTCTTATTTGGTCCTGATCTGGTCCTGATCCGGTTTGCCTTACCATACTTAATGATATTTCTCATCAGGCTATCCTTATTTGGTCCTGATCTGGTCCTGATCCGGTATGCCTTACCATACTTGATGTTATTTCACATCAGGCTATCCTGATCAGGACCAGACCTGGTCCTGATAGGGTTTGCCGGATCCGGCATGCCTCATTCTATCCTGATCCGGTCCAGATACATGATCTGGTTGAACCATACTTTTTTTTTAGTCCGGACATTCATAATTCTCTTCATACACGCTCGCCAGTTTCGGAGACTCTTGACTCCACCTTCCTTCAGCACGTGACCAATCTAGTCTAGGTAGGTTAGTCTCGGTCTCCCTCGGTACCTATCTATGTGCCAATTTTCATCCATATCTGTTCAATGGTTTAGTAGTAATTGAATAAAAATCATTTGAACATGCAAACATATTCACAAACTTTCACATTTGTAATATTACTAATATGAGTAATACATGCCATATATATCAATATAAATAAAATTCTTTACGTAAATTTTTAGTTCGTAATCTGTTCGAATTATTTTTTTTTTTTCATAATAGACATAAAAGAAACTTTACCGGTGTAAAAACTAGTCGACATACTAAACTAAATCGGGTGGCGTAAACGCGAACACAATACGCCACGTTAAATGAAAATGGTGTGGAGTTCAGCGCCGGCGACGACAAAAGGCGAGTCGTAAAATAACCGGATTAGGGGGTGGACACATTCGTATATGGTCGGGCCACGAGAACAGCGTGATATGAGTAATCATGCGATATCATCCATTAAATTAAAGATCGCTCCTATTTTTCAACATTTGAGAAAAATGTAGGCCTCAATTCCGTAACAAAAAAAACAGCTAGCTCGTTCTTCAAATCAGTTTTTTTTTTTCATAAAGACGCGGTCACAGCGCGGTCTACGCCATTTTATTGGATTTTCAAATCATTCAGAAATCCACTTGTAAAAAAAAACATTCAAATTGAAGCAGAATAACGAGAATTCAATAGGAAGATTATGGGACACAATCACATGTATAGAAGAATGATATTACATAAAGCATCTCTATGATGCTTTATGTAATTAATTTTATGCAATTAGTAAAAATACATATTATAACTAATAGTTGTAATCTGTTTTATAAATATATTATAATAATGTATCGGTACTAGAAATAATATGCAAATAAAAAAAAAAACATTTTTAGCAGTCTATGGTTTGGACACACCCCGCTCTTTCCTCCCAGGGCCACGGAAAGGGCGACGAAAAGGCGGCGTGCGATCTCGTAATCCACTGTGTTCCCTCTCCATCCTCACATTCATCACTGGTACTGATTTCTTTACATCTACGGCCGGCCCGGCGCCTTACATTTGGGGTATCATCATCATCGACACCCTATATCGTAAAATGCAAGTAAAAGATATAATAGGCATATAAGATTTACGATTTGATTATAGCACGCCTCAAAAGCGAAGCGTTGAGGTCTTGCTCTACTCTCGTTATATGTACATCAACGACTTTTCAAACCTAAAAATGATTGTATTTTTCTCACATTGCACTTATAGGATAATATACACATGTCAAGAAAAACATTTGTTTAAACGTATTTGATATTTTTTTTAAGTTTAAAGTTATAAAATATTTGATTAAAAAAATATTCGAGAACGTCCGGATTAAATATTCTGGATCTGGCACAATCGCGACTGTAAAAATGAATGCATCAAAATATTACTTTTTTAAAAGCTTCATAATCCCATCGCGCTTTTTCCTTTCGAAAATGGCTTGGTAATTCTTTGTTGTTTAATTGCAATTAATAAAAAACTAAACTGCTTAGTCATTACTGTATATATACGTTATAAAAATTGGGTTCGTTTACATTTTTTTGTTCATCCATTCGGACAGTTTGCCTGTGTGGAAAGGAATCCCATACAACCTGTTGTAAACGAATAGCTATGTTTAGCACTGCGTCGAGAATGGCATGAATTTTCTAAATGATTTTTTTCTTTCATTTTCATTTATGGCATTGACTAATAGTAAATGATAAATAATATAAAAATTATGAGGCGTGCACTTTTGGATTTTCAAATTATTTTCTTATAGTGAACATTGATAGGCTAATAAATGCGTGGATTGAAAAGAAACAGAACTAACTTAAATATTTTTGACAGTTATACACGTTCTGCTCTTGAAATCGCTAACTTAATAGTTGCAACCTAATTCCCTAAAGCTTGCACCCAGAGCCTGTAGCCACCATCAGCTATTGGCGAAACTATAAAACTGGGGCGCAATAAAACTAGTCCCTTACTGGCATGCATACATTGCTAATGACATTCGTCATACATTGACCGCCTACTACGCGAAAAAATCTCAGATATGATCTGGCTTTCAATGAACCTTTTTACGCAGAAAAAAGTTTTTGCAATTTTTGCAAAAAATATATTACAGTTTGTGTGAAAGTTAGATAAATCTTTTTATTACAGTTGACGATTTGGACCTTTTATTTACTTCAATCAATACATTAAAACTATAATAATACAATAAATTCTGTTTTAATTACATAACTAGCAATTTTGCGTTAAATAAAATTATCTTTACGGATTTCATCGGGTTTCTGTTTGATTTTTACTTGCCCGATGTTACGAACGATCAAATGTCGAGCAAGTAAAAATAAACACAATAACGTTCGTAAAAGTAGTTTTATTTCATATGTGTAATATTTGCGTAAACATCAAAAATTATTATTATTAAGTTTTGTCTATACTCGATATATTATATTTTTTTGTCCACTCTCATATTTATAAATAAATATCCGGAGGTGTTCTGCTGAATCAACAAAATGAAATGGAAATGGGTTCAATTTCGAATAATTATCCTAACAAAATAATTTTTATAAATAATAAATAACAAAATATATCTTCTGGTCAAATATTGTAAGGACTCTTAAAGGCCATATATGTACGAACTAGCTTTTGCCCGCGGCTTTGCCCGCGTAAAAGGTTACTTTACTAAAGATTTTCATTCCCTATTTTTATTTTACCCCTTAAGAGTAAATGTCATATTTATTTATGTCTAACCAATGGCCTAAAAATAAGTTTCAAGCTTCTTTTCTGCTTAAAAAATGACGATAATTCCTTACAACTTTTCATCCCCCTTTACAACTCTTTTTTGTATGTCCTTTGTCAGGTTCTAGACTATCTGTGTACCAAATTTCATTTAGATCGGTTCAGTAGTTTTGGCGTGAAAGAGCGACAGACAGACGGAGTTACTTTTGCATTTATAATATTAGTAAGGATTGAAAAAAAAAATAGTGTTAATGTCATCTCTTATACAGCTTGCCTAGACAGGCAAATGATCAGCTGAAATATTATCTTATAATTAAAAAGAACGCTTATGATTTTGTAACACACATACTGGTCTGAACAGCGAACTGTACCTTCATTTTTATGTAGCATTTTCTTTTAGGTTAGATCCCAAATGACTGTTTTGATTCTGAATATAATTCGTATTTGCTAATAGGTCTCTCGCAATACAAGCAATTACAAGTAATTAGACCTTATTACCAGGCGTTACTTCAAAAGGCTATTTATATGTATATAAATTTTATTGAAATTAAATGTATACATTTTTAAATCAAACTTTATATTCATAAAAAAAATTTACACAATAAAAATAGGGCGCAAATATACAATTGGCCTCTAAGATACGCCATCTATCGGTTTAGTTTATACACGAGTTTTTGCTTGGTTTGTTCAAAATAGGAAAGAAAATTGATCAACCATACTATGCTGATCATACGGGTTGGTATACGGATTTAGAGCCTTCCATCTCTTGCATATATAGTATTTGAATATTATCCCTTAGTATTCTTTTACAACATCCACCAGCAAGAAAGTTAGTGGCGAATTATATTCAAATTCATCACATGATCGCCTTCCAACATTAGGGATAATTGACTTTCTACTATGCTGATAAAATCGTTATTTATTACATACATACATATCATCACGCCATATCCCTTGCAGGGTAGGCAGAGAGAACATAGTGCCAGAGAACTCTATCCTTGCATACTTCACTCGCTTCTTCAACATTCATAATTCTCTTCATACACGTTCGTTATTTATTACATAAGGTATATATTGAGTATTCCTTCTTTTGAATCGATGTTATGTATATAACGTCGTGAAGGACGACTAAGGTACATAATATGTATATATTATGTACCTTAGTCGTCCTTCACGACACCTATGAGCAAAAAGTCAACCACGCAGATATCTGTTAACATTACAATTTCTATTATTAAAAAAAAAAGAACAACTAAGTATTAAGCCATTTATTTATAATATGTAATATATAAGGGAGATATACAAAATTTTACCACTGGATACGCTCGTTAACCGAGGTGCAAAATATTTGATAGCGACCCTTTACGATTTCTACATAATTACGTTCTCTATTGTCGGTAGGATTGTTTTTTAAATGGGCTTTTTACGACGGCCATTTTAGATGTCATGTTTTTATAGTGCGGCTGTTATAGAATAAGTAATAATGTTTTGTCTCGTTAGTATTGTATAATCTTTATTGCCAAACAGGGTTGATGTTAGGCAGGCGGCCGGTCGTAAAACTTAGTCAAAAACCTTTTCTTTAGACTATGATCTGACCACGCTCCGCTGGGATTTTTGAGGTGATAAAAACCCTTCATGATGTTCTATAATCATTGTATGCTCTCTTACCGGCTTATGAGCGAAATACTGGTAGCCACAAACTCAAACATACGTCCCTTTTTAACCGACTTCAAAAAGGAGGAGGTTCTATGTTTCATTGTATGTATTTTTTTTTTTTTATGTATGTTCAGCGATATTTTTGTCTATGGTGGGCCGATTTTAATTTATTTCCTAATGGCTATTCGGCTCTCTTTGTCTGGATGTTCAGACTTTACGTGTAATTATTCTAGTAGTCTATGTAGGAATTGACTATTTCAAATACCACATAATTGTTAGTGGCATTTTAGGGCAGTTCAGAGCATCAGGTAGTAAATTATCTTCAAGGAATCGGAACCAGTGATTCGTCGGTTCAATAGTGATAGGGAGTGCACAGGATAAATTTTAGGACTGCACACTACCTTTTCATCGCTCTGGAGAGATTGAGCATAGTGTTGGACACACTATGCTCAATCTCTGACAACGTCCTGCTACAAAAATAAAGACAGTATATCATCCATCAGAAACAAAGAATTAGTTATCAGCCGAAGTGTAGAGTGACGCCCTATCAATATGTCGTTTATTGTAGGGGGTGTCGGGGATGGTACCCGAAAGGCAACCCATCAGGCTGACCACAGATGTTAAGGAATCAATACCAATGTTGGGCCCAATGGCGATGGGAAGGGAACGCGGTAAGTTATTAGGCCATACGCCACACTTTCATCGGATGGAATGAGTGGGATTTATCTAGACCATATCACGCCAAAAAGAAAAGATAGTTGGTAGATTAATTCTTAAAAAGGGACATTTCTAGTGAGGTAAAAGTGTGCTGAAGAAGAAGTAAAGCATATCTATATATAGCTCCCTAAATAGACTACGTACCAGGTATCATAATAATAGCGTAAAGCTTTACCATTAGAAATACATTACCTTGAAAATAAGTACTTGTACATTTCTATAAAAAGAACTGTTACATAGAATAGTCTCGAGAAAGGTTTCCAAATAAATAGTTACCTAACCATAACCTTGCAATATTTACGTAGGAAACAGTTACCGACGATTATCGGGACAGTTAAGACAGATTTATTTCGACAATAAAAGTAAACACTGGATGCTTTCAACCGCGAGCCATTAGTAAGAGGGATTCCCTAGTTGAATCGATTAAGTTATAAGAGTTGGCGAGTTTTATGATTTATTTGATATAAGCGGATTGGCACAATAAATAAAATTCACATGTACCAGACTACCAAACCATGCACCCATCAATCTACCAACACCCTCTGGCCGACCTATGAGCACTCTCCCAAAGTTGGATAATATTATAATCGTCAGGACTGGCAGACGGAATGGCAATCGAACTTGGTGCTAGTACATACATACATATCATCACACCATATCCCTTGCAGGGTAGGCAGAGAGAACAGAGTGCCAGAGAACTCTATCTCTGCATACTTCACTCGCTTCCTCAACATTCATAATTCTATTCATACACGCTCGCCGGTTTCGGAGACTCTTGACTCCACCTTCCTTCAGTACATGACTGATCTGGTCTAGGTAGGTTAGTCTCGGTCTCCCTCGGTACCTACATCCTTCCACTTTCGCATTGTATATCTTCTTAACCAGGCGTTCGTTCGGCATTCTTTCCACATGTCCGAACCATCGGAGCATTCCCTTTCGCATCTTTACACCAATACTCTCTTTCATACCTACTCGCTCTCTTACGTGGTCGTTACGAATGCGGTCGGTCAGCCTAACTCCACAGATTTTCCGCAGAGATCGCATTTCGACCGCATTAATTTTACTATCATACTCTTTTCTGCATACCCAACTCTCGCTTCCATACAGTAATGTTGGGACAAGCACTGCGTTACGTATTGCTACACGTGCCTTCTGGCTGAGGTGGTGGCTGCCGAGAAGTTGCCCCAACGCTCCGTTCACTCTATTTCCCGCATTCACTCTTCGCTCTATATCAGTGGTGTACCTTCCATCTCGGCTAAATCCACATCCAAGATATACAAATTCATCCACTTGCTCTAGTACATCATTACCTATTGTTACTCTTACATCTGTTCTGGTTTTTTGGTGCTAGTGCTATCTATCAATTTCCCCCCAAATGTAGGGGGGGCTGGAGCCCAGTAATGGAATATATATAGACTGAGATGATCATAATTGTTGTATTACGATGCTTAACATTAATGAGGTCTTATTCTCAATTACAATAGCGAATAAAATACATATTTTAACGTCAAGGCGTTTTATTCTCGCTCCTCTTATGATTTAAATCAAATTACGTATTACTTGATGGCAGAGTGGGAGTTTTGGTAAATGTTTTGAACTCGGCCTACGAAAGCACAACGGTTTGATTGTCAGAGGTAAATGGGATATACTCGGATGCCAGTCCCTGATATTAGGGTAGGATACAGTTGGTAAATTACTTATAAAAGTATATTCCTAATAGCTTGATATTTTTTGGATAATAAATAGAACGTTTAATTTATTATTTTATTCTGAATCCTAGATTTATTTCCCCATCTCATCTATACTCCCCCATAGAAAAGGATATCATAATCTTATCCATCACCACATATAAAATAATTTATCATCATTATCTCAGCTGATAGACATCCTACCGCAGAGCTAGGTTTCCTCCGTATTAGGAGGGAAATTAACCTCCTATATCCTATACCCCACTGGTCAGAAATATCCTTTAGTTGTCAATAATGAGGGGAGGTGAGTTCACCGCCCCGATTAATGAAGATGATGAAGTAGGAACAGTTGTTTCTACTTCATCATCAGATGGAAAGCATGTTATGTAGGTATATATGTATTAATTTTTAATATACATACGCGTTTTAGCATTTTTGTTATATTACTCTACAACACAACTAAGAAAGGTGGAGTCAAGAGTCTCCGAAATCCGCGAGTGTGTATGAAGAGAATTGTGAATGTTGAGGAAGCGAGTGAAGTATGCAAAAATAGAGTTCTCTGGCACTCTGTTCTCTCTTACGCCTACCCTGCAAGGGATATGGCGTTATGATATGTATGTATGTATGTAACTAAGAGGGGCATTTTTGTTTCTGTCTGTGCAAAATATAAGTGTCCCCTCTGCTTGTGAACGCAGAGAGTTTAAACGGATATTGTAACACCGGAATATCCAATAAAAACTAACAGCAGTCTCCATTTCCGCGCAACTATGACAATCTGACAGTTGACCTTTCATTTTATTTACGTTTAGTGGCAGACGAGCCAACAGCCCACCTGATAGTAGATTACCACTAAATTGCTAGATACCTTCTATAATTCATCATCATCATTATTACAGCCCATATATGTCCCACTGTTGGGCTCGGGCCTCCTCTGTAATGGGAGGGAAATTAACCTACTATACCACACTGGTCAGGAATGTTGGCATAGGATTTTGTTTCGAGTTTTCCTTCTGTTGCATAGATGTTATATGCGTTTTATATCACTTAGTTGTCCCTTACGATCAGCCACGGGTAAGATAGAGGGTGGTGAATTGTATTTTTACTCCGTCACCACACATATAAGTTCTCCTTCTGTATTTACGGACTTCAAATAGAACAGGTGCATAGTTAACAATAAAAGGAAAAGTATCGAAGTTAATAGAATGAGGGTAGAAAGAGACGTACAAGTTTTCGGGCTTCCAGACCTCTTGCTTACCTAAAGATGCGCAACACCGAATTGCTACGGCCGAACCGTCGCATTTATGTGTTCAGGCAGAAAGGTGTTACCTGTATAGCATTATCACTTACCACAAAACCAGCCACCCTGGTATTACGATATCATAGCATAAGATATTGTATGAATGTTAATGGATGCTTCAATAAAAAACAGCAATTAATTTAAAATTTCTCCACTTTTTTCTTTCCTGGATCATCATGTATTAAGGAAATAAGGCACATACTTATCAAAAATTTCCCCAACCTTTTCTTTTCTGGAATAGTATACATTATGCACCTTATAACAACTCGAAGAAGTTTCAGTACGTTCAGGCGTTTCTACCATACTTATTATTGCAATCAATCTTAAGGCCCCTTGTACTCTGTCATACACATATTGCGGTACTACTGCACTTTCTGTAGCTTTCTATTTATTGGCCTATTAGCAAATTTTAGATCATATCTCCCACTTTGCATAACAGAGAAGTCGATTTTCTCCAATTCCTCCTTTATGTTTCTGTCCTAAAAGAACTTAATGTGGGTTCCAAGATAGTTAAAAGCATTGCCTGGATCTTTTTAAAGGTTTAACATAGGGATCTAAGTATGGGGATCTGAGTATGGGGGAATGTAGTGGCCTCCCATATTGATTATCATAGTTCTGTTCTTTTTTAACAGTCTTTTTTGTGTTTCAAAAATTATTGTGCCGAGGTTATTATGTCCTTTTTTTTTCATTTAAAAAAAGATTACATCACCCTGCACTAAGAAATTAATTCACGAGGAATTTTCAAATATTTGACTTAATAGAAATAAATTAAATCCAGATTTAGAACATCAGTTTGTGGATCACACATATTCTTGTCCTACACGAAAGCATCTTAACCACTGCGCCATTTCTAAGTCACTATAAAACATAAAAATTTATTCAAATTACTGAAATTTAGCATTGAATATGCTTGATTATTTATAAAAAAAACTCGATTACGAGCGAAAAATTATTGTCACAAGTGGGATTCGAACCCACACGATTATAAATCACGATTAGAACGGATTTCCAATAGCTGTGGGTTCGAATCACACTTTTCACAATCATTTTTCGTTCGTACTCGGGTTTTTACAAAATTTTATTATTTAATACCGGTACCTATTTATATAAAAAAAAAGAATAATAAGACGTAGTAGTTTGATTCAGTGATGTATGGGATTTGAACTTTAAATATTTGTACAGTAATTTGTTAGTTAAACCACTCAGCCGTTGCTATATGAAAGAGTACAGAATTAAGTATTAGGAGCCCTCGTTACTGCTCAAAGTAAAAGCCAGTACAAGTTTCGCAAGTAGGTCTTGACCTTTCGCGACCGGTTTGCATGTGATTCATATTTATCAATTTCGCTTCCACTTTCACTGCGTAAATATATTGCAACTTGTATTTATATTTATATGAAATAATATAATTATATTTATGCTAATAAAATTAGTAGCGAAAGTGGAAGGATGTAGGTACCGGGATAGACCGAGACTAACCTACCGAGACCAGATTGGTCACGTACTGAAGGAAGGTGGAGTCAAAAGTCTCCGAAACCGGTGAGCGTGTATGAAGAGAATTATGAATATTGAAGAAGCGATTGAAGTGTGCAAGGATACAGTTCTCTGGCACTCTGTTCTCTCTGCCTACCCTACAAGGGATATGGCGTGATAATATGTATGTATGTATGTATAAAATTAGTAGCAATGGCACTTTATAAAAATATATTCGTTGTTTTTTTTATTTGTTAACCAACAGCGAGGCCATTGTTACCAGTGTCGATTTTATTTACTAATTTAAAATAGATTCTATACATCTTTAGTTTTTCGTATTAGTTATTGTCCGGTAGTAAGTTAGGTCGTCGCTTTCAACAGTGATATTGCCGCACAGTTAATTATATGTTTTGGAAATTTTAATGTCAAACGAAAACATATTCAAATTTCCAAAGCACTTTTATGTCGTATTCACTACACCCCAGCAGTTCTTCTGCATCACATTATATAAAATGTCATCAAAATTATATATTAACGTCAAAACACTAAGGTATCGAAATATAATACAAGATGAGTTTACGCTTTCACGTTGCCGCCAAAGTACCAGACTCATCATTCTCCTACTCTTATCTCAATTACTTGGGGTCGATACAGTATATACTCTTATTTCATAGTACATATTGTAAAAGTTATTGGCAATAGTTTCATGACCGGGCGCCTGCCAGACGTCAACCCTCCTTGGGAATGTAATTGTTGATCAAACGACATCAGATGGAGTTTGCCCAGGTCGTTATATGGCTCTTAGTCGTCTTTTACGACATCCACGAACAAAGTAAGGGTTGGTAGTATTCGTAGCCGCTACCACACAGCATATGTATTAAGATAGATATAACACTAAAATTGGATTTAGTAACATTTATTTTCCACACTGAACCGAATTGGCGCCTATACCCTCTGCACCACAGAGAAATCTGCATTTTGCTTAACCGTATCTCAAATAAGACACAGGCAAGATGACTTAGACCTGGTTTTGCAACTTTTAAGAAATAGTGTATAGAGATTCCTATGAAGATGATGATTTGAGAATAATAATGAGTAATAATGTTTCATCACTGCTTACATTCTCATATCATCTCATTATCATCTTAGCTAATATATGTCCTACTGTTGGGTTCGAGCCTCCTCCGTAATAGGAAGGAACACATATATAACTATACCACGCTGGTCAGATGTGTTGGTATAGAGTTTTGTTACGAGTTTTCCTTCTCTCGCATAGATGTTATATGCGTTTTATATCGCTTAGTCGTCTCGTACGATCACCCGCGGGTAAGATAGGGGGTGGTGAATTGTATTCTTACTCCGTCATAACACGAAAGGCAAAATATATATTGAAGCATAATAACTATATTTAAATAAAATACAATTATATTTAATAAATAAAAAAACTGAAGTGTTCCCAACCATTATCTACAAAAAAAAGCAATAAAATCGTGTTTGTTGTATGAGAGCTCCCTTAAATATTTATTTTATTCTGTTTTTAATATTTGTTATTATAGGGGGTGATGAATTGTATTCTTACTTTGTCACCACAAGGTTTTTTTTTTTAATTTGACATTCTCATATAAAATGGCAAATCGGGTGAGGGTACTTATAACATCAAAGGCGATAATCAATCCACTTACTAAACGTGGTGATTATGTGATTAGTATATCTCTGTTCACTGTTGGATATTGTCCATAGTTTGGCGATTAATATCATTGTGGGAAGGTCTATGTTAGTCGGTGGATTCTGTCCATAGTCTCTTGAAAGCATGGAGGAATATAATGACGACTTTTTTTAAAAAACTAATAAAATATGTTTGTTTATTATGTCAAAATTAAACTAACCATAAACAAATTCTATGTTAAAAAAATTGAATTAAAATAATACAGACTATATTTAAAAAAATATATAATTGCCTATTATGGCTACAAGATGGTTCTCTCCGTGTGCATTTGTATTTGCTCCGTGGTTCTAACTCAGCAATATGTTGATAAGCAACGAATATTTGCCATAATTGTAAATAAATTACATGATATGCGTTACAAATATTATTAATGTATAACATCGAAAGTCTCAACATCATCATTCATCATTCTTCTACTCTTATCCTATTTGCTTGGGGTGGATACAATATGTACTCTTCTTTCATGGTACAAATTGTAAAAGTTATTGGCAATAGTTTTATGACCGACCACCTGCGAGACGTCAACACTCCTTGGGAATGTAATTGTAGACCAAACGGCATCAGATAGTTGGCCCAGGTTGTTATAAGGCTCTTAGTCGTCTTTTACGACATCTACGAGCAAAGTAAGGGTTGGTAGTATTCCTAGCCGCTACCACACAGCATTACATCGAAAGTATCACCATGATGCTCTAACTTGTTATCAACACAAAACCACTATAAATTTCCAAATAAAATCCTGAAAAGCCATTGAAATAAACGAAAACGGTTCTCTCAGTGTGAATTTTAACCGCTCGTACGGTTTACGGCTACAGAATGTACTTTATGCAGTACATTCAAAAACTTGGACAGTAAATCTGAACCGTAAAGTCTTCCAGTTACGGCACCCGACGTGAAGTTTTATAACTAGACTGTTGAGATTATTATTTTATGGCTGAAAATATTTCTTTAATTTATTTCGGGCGTAGTACTTTCATTTTTTAATGGAAATGAAGAATTAACATAATAACTTGAATTTTTTATTAAATGTTCTATAATCTGTTATACTTTTTATTACTTAATATAGGATGTATTTATCCTTTTGGTAAAAAAATAAGAATACTGTTACACGTTACCACTATTTTCTTTCATTTTGATTTTCATAAAAGACGAGAAATAGACGCAAACAGGTCATCATCATCAACCTGCTCTTATCCCAATTTATTTGGGGTCGACGCAATATGTCTTCTCCTTCCATACAACTCTATCAGACGTCATCTCTGTGGTCACTCCTTGTCTATCCATGTCATGTTTCACGCAGTTCATCCATCTTTTCTTCGGTCTTCCCTTACCCCTTAAGCCTTCAACATTCATGCAAACAGGTAAAGAAAGAATATTTGAAATAAAACCCAATTTTAAGACACCTGATTCCCCATAAATTAATGGTTATTAAAAAAAAAAAAAAAAAAGACACCTGATCACCATAATATCATAAAGTTACCCTACCACTATGGTAGAGGTGGCACTATGGTATGGTTTGAGTCCAATGAATCGTATATTAGCTCAGATGATAATGATGATGTTCAGATCTTCTTTTTACGAAGACTAAGTATATATAGCTCTTTCTTGCGTTCTGAACATTCATTTTCTTTTTTCTACTATCGATTAACTAAACTGTACAAATACTGGAGTGGTTTCCTATTTACCTTTAGTGTTAAGTTTCATGGGTTCGATTACTATGCAGGATCGTTCCATGTATGATCCATAAAAGAGTTATTTATTTTATTTTAAAAAGAC
Source organism: Lymantria monacha (assembly GCA_905163515.2). Classification (NCBI taxonomy): domain Eukaryota; kingdom Metazoa; phylum Arthropoda; class Insecta; order Lepidoptera; family Erebidae; genus Lymantria; species Lymantria monacha. The sequence continues at coordinate 28,355,448 of LR991098.1, read as the reverse complement.
AACATCCTGCACAAAACAAATAACTTTTACATTTCGTGGGCCTATAAAACATATAATTAATGTGCCTAATTACACTCAAAATAACAATTTGTGGATTTCACAAAGTTTTGTCCCGCATGAGAATAGAACCCACGCCAATTAGAAGCCTAGGACGGTATCTTACTCAATACGCCATCATAGTTTGTGTCCGTCTAGTTAATAAAGTTGAATGCACAGATGGCGTAATGCTTAAGTTACTGACTTTCAGTGAAAAGAAAAAACATTGTTTATGTCCACAAAATAGTTTTGATTGAAATGTATAATAAACGTAAACATCAAAAATCATTGTACGATTTAGAAGCTTTATATTTATAATATATATCTTTTAAAAACAGCGCAGTGACAATAAAAATAGATTAATAAAATTTTACAATTAAGTACACTTTCCATGTGGTGAGGGAGAAAAATACAATTCATCATCCTCTGTCTGAGCCGTGGCTATGTTAAAAGACGAATATAGGATATATATACATACATACATATCATCACGCCATATCCCTTGCAGTGTAGGCAGAGAGAACAGAGTGCCAGAGAACTCTATTCTGGCATACTTAACTCACTTCTTCAACTTTCATAATTCTCTTCATACACGCTCGCCGGTTTTGGAAACTCTTGACTCCACTTTCCTTCAGTACGTGACCACTCCAGCCTAGGTAGGTGAGTCTCAGTTTCCCCTGGTACCTACATCCTTCCACATTCGCATTGTATATCTTCTTAACCAGACGTTTACTCGGCATTCTTTCCACATGTCCGAACCATCGGAGCATGCCCCTTCGCATCTTTACACCAATACTCTCTTTCATACCTACTCGCTCTCTTACGTATATATAATATACCTATTACATTATCATTATCCTTCTCATATCCCAGTTACTTCTTGGTTGACGCAATATGTACTTCTCTTCCATCGTATATATTATAAAAGTTATTGGCAATAGTTTTATAACCCGCCGCCTGTCTGACATCAATCCTACTTGTGAATGTAATTATTGATCTAATGGCATCAAATGAAGTTGACAAAGATCTATAACAAGCTTTTAATTGTCTTTTACGTCACTCATGAATAAAGTAAGAGTTGGCAGTATTCTTAAGCGCTACCACTCAGAATATAATATAGGTAAAACATCTGAAAAATGAATCTTAAAACTCTCAGTCTGTCTATCGTGGTATAGTAGCTCGATTTCCTTCCTATTGAAGAGGCTCGAGCCTTTTTTTTTTTTTTTTGTTCGACTATGGATGCGTCTCGCCCCGCCAAATCGGTCCGGGGTGACGGAGAAGGCGGCGCGTGACCTCATAGACCCACCGTAAAACTCCTCTCTCTTCGCCGTGCGAGCGGGCCACCGGGACCCGATTTTTAACTTCGGTGGCAAGAGGCTCGAGCCTAGTGGGACGTAAATAAGCTAAGATGATTGTGAACATATTTAAATATATAAACCGTAATTAGACACAGGAGGAGTAAGTAATCTCACATCCAACAAGTCATCGTTGTTACGTTATCATTATTAAGTAATTGAAAAGGTTGGGCAAAAAATCAAATACAAACGTGATAGAATACGTAAAAATCGTTTTATTTATATATAACTAGCAGACTCGGCCACTCGTTGCTGTGGCTAAGGTAGCCTCAGTAACACGTGGTGGTATGCTAATAAATTGTAGCTTATATGAAACGTTTGTACGTTTAACATAGCGCCATCTATTAAATACTTACTCAATCCAGTCAATAGATACTTCCATCTATTAGAATCTTTTGCAATAAAATAATGTTGCGACCGTAAATTGAGGTGGAAGCTATCTTATCTTTTAAGTTGGATCAAACTACACGCGCTGTGCAAATTTGATTAAAATCGGTTAAGTACTTTGAGAGTCCATCGCGGACAAACAAAGTGACGCTTAATTTATATATATATATATATATATATATATATATATATATATATATATATATATATATATATATATATATATATATATATATATATATATATATATATATATATATATATATATATATATATATATATATATATATATTAAGATATTTGCGTAAACATCAGAATTCTATTAACCGTAAGTGTAATTTATAGTACAATAATAATATTATCAAAAGCCTTCACTCATGAATGCGACAATCCCATAACAAGCCATAGAAGCAGTTAATAACAAATTATTGATTCCCCCGACGTTAATAACGCCATTGATGAAATTTCCGTACGCATAGTACCACAAAAGGGGGAGCCCCTAATAAGTTATTTGCTACCGCCAACATAGTATTGGTACAAATTAATAGAAACCGAATTTAATTGAATCTAAGTTAGCAAAGGCTGAATAGAAGCCACTGACTTTCAACGAAATTTATATATTAGTTTAACTTGAGTAAAATGTTAATGTTTATTATGATTATACGATTATATAACGATATAGAATTTATTTTTAAATTTAATATTAATCTTTTTTGTTTTTATGGTTAAGAATATAATCTACCATTTTTTTCTATGGGGCTAATCCCACCACACATTCCCACCACTGTAACTCCTGTAAGCCAGAATCCACAATGGTCTCCATAAAAGGCACTGAGGTTTGACCCTGAGGAAGTCCCGGGAAACGCTTTTAATTGTCTTGGGACCCGCAACAAATTTAATTAGTAATATAATCTATCATTTAACAATATCATTCAACTTTTACCATTCACTAATGGACGTATACTTCACCAAAATTTCGGGCCTGTGGAGTGCATCCAACGACTCCTAGCAACTTTGACCAAGTCCTCGGTCCACCTGTTTGGGGCGTCCAACACTGCATCATCCGATACACGGTTGCTACTCGAGAATATTTCATCCTCATCGGTTATCGATTCCTCGAACGATACAGAATCTATAATTACCCTTTAATTTATTGTGAGTATTGTAAAAATTCACTGATGGTTTATTAATAAAATAAATTGAAGCTGGAATACTTACAGATTATGTTAAGCTTTACGTTTATACCATTATCTTTCCCTAGTTCTCCAATAATAGATTCTAATAGGTTAACTATTGGATGAATTACAAAGTTATTAATAAGTAAAAATAATTTTAATTTGGTACAAAAATAATATGTGTCATTGCCGAACATGAAATCCGCGTGTCAAATGGGTTTGGACTACCATTACAAGTACAACAAGTAAGTAATCAGTTCTACTAGCCTTCTTGATTGTGATGAGGTATAATACGACAGGTTACGGAGTGGCACGACGCTATTTTGTCGGTTCGGATGAGTTGGACATGGTGTAACCATATATAGTCTGGTAAAAAATACCTAATCTTAAATTACGAGAAAAGTATTATTGAGATGAAATTCCCTGTAAAAAGAATACAGTTCTTTTTCCATTAAATAATAATAGCGCCTATTATTATTTTACTCTTATATTATCTCTATCTTATTATTAACTCTTATCATATATGAATAAATTTTACATGACTATAAGAATTCATCATCTTCATCGTCATATATATGCTTGCTTGTCAAGTGGATGTGCCATTGCAGTTGATTTTTTAATCTTTCCAGGAAAATTCAGGTATTCCTTGTTGTTATCATTTTCCTGGTATTCCTTGAAGGAATACCAGGAAAATGAGCCTGAATTTTCCGCTTTTACGAATTCCACCAAATAATAAAGGGTAATAATACATTGTGTTCTTTGTGCATCACCATCTTATCATCATCATCTCAGCTCATATATGTCCCACTATTGGCCTCAAGCCTTCTCCGTAATGAAAAGGAAATTGACCTACTATACCACGCTGGTCAGACGTATTGGCATATGGTTTTATTTCGAGTTCTCCTTATCTTACAAAGATGTTACATGCGTTTTATATCGCTTATTCATCTCTTACAATCAACCACAGATGAGAAAGTGGGTAGTGATTTGTATTATTACTCCGTCACTACATGGAAACTATACCATATCTTTTTAAAATCGTTCCAATATCGTTAGTCACCATAAAGATATCGTTGAGTTCTATACATCGACTCTCAAAGGATCTGAAGTTAGCAACTGGTGAAAGATTTTAACGTATTTCCTTGCTATTGATGTCTATAGTAGCAGACCGTAAGTGGAATAGTTAAACTTGTTACATTTACTAACAAAACTTTGCACGCGGTTTTGCTTACAATCCAATTAATATTATTTATTAATCGCGTTAAAAAATAATCTAATTAAATAACATTAATAAGCAGAAAGAGAATTTGAATATTATAATAAAATAAATTATATTAAATCACCACCATTCTCCTACTCTTATCCCAATTACTTGGAGTCGATACAATGTTTACTCTTTCTGTTCTTGCTCTGAGCTGTTTGTAGACCTGGACCAACTCCATCTGATGCCGTTTGGTCATTAATTACATTCCCAAGGAGGGTTGACGTCAGGCCGGTCATAAAACTATTGCCAAAAACTTTTGTAATATGTACTCGTACATATTGCGTCGACCCCAAGTAATTGGGACAAGAGTAGGAGAATGATGATATATGTACTCTCATTTCATAGTACATATTGTAAAAGTTAAATCTCTTAGTCGTTTTTTACGACATTCACGAGCATAGTAAGGGTTGGTAGTATTTGTAGACGCTACCACAACAAAAAAAAAACGAAAAAAAAAGAGTATTATAATAAAATGAATTATATTAAATAAATACTAAAATTAAAAAACAAAAAAAAAAATTGAAAATAGATTACAGATTGATGATAATGACATTGACGGTTCGTTGTGTGATGGCTACGAATACTACCAACCCTTACTTTGTTCGTGGATATCGTAAAGAGTTTTATATCAATCTAAGCTAACATCACCTGATACCGTTTAGTCAACAATATTACATTCCCACAACACAAACAGACCCTACAATTTTCTCTCTATATATAGATTAATTTTGATGCTAGTTAGAGTAGTTAAATAATTTGGGGTCATACGTTTATATGGTTTACATAATATTAATAGAGTAACTAGTTAGGAGTTAGTTATGTTGAATAAAAATAACTTCAAACAACAAAGATGGTGGATTATAAGTACTGGCCTGCCTTGCTGAGTGTCGAAGATGCTATCCTTATGCAGGATAATTCTTTGCACAAATCACATATAATTATTCTGATTTTTTTTTTTATTGAACTAGGCGATATATGGCGTCAATCCATTAGTGTTTTAAAATGGAGGAAAGAAATGAAGACCCACCACTTTCCCACTGTTAAACAATATACCGCACACCTCAAGAAGGGAAGGAATATGACATAAAACTATTGCCAATAACTTTTATAATATGTACTATGAAAAAAGAGTACATATTGTATCGACCCCAAGTAATTGGGATAAGAGTAGGAGAATGATAGTGGCAAACGATCAAGCAACACACCTGATGGTAAGTGTAACTGCTGCCCATGGACCTTTTCAATACGAACGGTACAGCTAGGCTGCTGTTTACCAATGAAAACTCCAAACCCACCCAGAAAGTTGAGCTCTCTCACTCACCGAACGAAGCCCAACAGCACATTGCCATAGTTATATGCCGTCTCATCTTCAGAAGTTCCGGGTGGAGGTTGAATCAACACCTCACAAAAAATCATTTAAAATTGCTTAGTAAAAGAAGTATCTTTAAGAATTTACGTTCTACCCCCATAAAGGCATAAATATAATCCTATTGAATAAAATAGGTATAGATATTGAACGAGCCGGTTTCCTAAAAGTGTCAATTGTTCGCCGATATCAAAACTCAAAGGCTTAAGCAATGCGAGTGTAAAATTGGTTGCTTATTCAATCTTTTCAAAAGTTCAAGCTAGTAGGTCGGTATTATTGGTTGCGTGTAAAGTTTATTTGACTATTGAGTTACGTGCTTCGTTAGTTGTATAAAAGAAATAATAATGGTAGAGCCCCACTGTTTACAGTTTTCTACAGACGTGAGCCAGTCCGTCCGGGGTAGTACCACATTCTCGCATAAAATCGACGAGTAGTGACAATGTGCTGCTGTTATGAAAGAGTATGAAAGAGTGTATGAAAGAGTCAGAAGCCTAATTTTCTGAGTGGGTTTGGGATTTTTATTGGTAGAAAGCGATCTAGATTACCCCAGGTATTGTATAGGAGAAAAGTTGACCTACTATATATAACTACGTGAGTCAAATGTGTTAATATAGGCTTTTATTCTCGGGCCGGCCACTGACGACAAGTTCACGATACTCCGTTGGCCGGTCCAACGACGAAGGTGAGGTTCACGGGTGGGTTACGGGTGTACGTGCTAACGCCCCTCTGTCGCCCCGGACTGAGTGGTGCGAGGAGGGCACCGACCGTAGCCCACCCCAAAAAAAAAAAATATATATAGGCTTTTATTTCTTTTATTTGCCGAACGAACGTCTGGTTAAGAAGATATACAATGCGAAAGTGGAAGGATGTAAGTACCGGGGGAGACCGAGACTCACCTACCTAGACCAGATTGGTGACGCACTGAAGGAAAGTGGAGTCAAGAGTCTCCGAAACCGGCGAGCGTCTATGAAGAGAATTATGAATGTTGAGGAAGCGAGTAAAGTATGCAAGGATAAAGTTCTCTGTGCTCTCTGCCTACCCTGCAAGGGATATGGCGTGATGATATGTATTTCGCTTGCATTGATGTTAATTTGCATATTTAAACTCTTAATTCTCTTTTAAGACTCCCTCGGGCGAGATATGCGATGGTGAATTATATTCTTATTCCGTCACCACACAGTAAAGTGTCAAAATATTATTATCAAATTGAAATTCTCACCCCCATACCGTGGGCTCAAGAGCGTGATAAGGCTGTATTCCGAACGCATCATGCTTCGTCGGCTATATCATTCAAATTTCCCTTAAATAACTTCTATAGTTATTCGTTGGTGACTTTATTTTATGGTTCAGTTAAACTGTGCATAGTCACTGATGGTGTTTGATAAAATTTTGATTAGAATAAAACTAAGGGACATTTATTTTGAGTACTAAAGGGAATATTTATTTTGAGTGAATCAAAATATTATATATGGTTCTATTATTATTATTATTTGTATCTCCTTTTTATTCACGGGATCTTCCAGGGAAGATGCCTGGTCCTTTGGGAGGCTTACATGGGGATATGGATCCAACACGCAGATGCCTTTGGAGAAATTTAATCTAAATATTGGGATGGGACATCTACCGATGACATTTCACGTCTGCACATAACATACGTGGACTGCCAGCGGTAAGTGTAAAACTATTGTGTGATTATGGTAGCTACTATCTGAATATGGGAGTGGGTGCAAGATGAACCAGTCCACTAATGGACTGGTTCATCTTACATCTATGCAATTTTAAACTGTCGTCTGCTTTCAAACCATATTGAGAGATAAACGGTGACAGACGGTGACTCGCCAACTCACTGAATGGGCCCCCTAAACAGTCGCCACAGGCACACAAACCATACGGGCAACAGGGGGCAACATTGGTGCAAGTGGCTAAGGGTGTCGAGCGGTGCAGCGCCGGTTTCACCATGGAGTCTACGATAAACAGAGCCATGATTTCCCCGTAGCGATGCCCTTAAAAATGTCACTTCCACCCCCGAGCATATAGCTCTGGCGACCCCTTTCTGACCAGCTGTTTAAGGCAAGCGAAAGCTGAGAGTCCTTCGAGCACTCTTCGGCTTCCACTCTAGCCAGCCAATGAAGGCCAGCTGGAGACGAGGCCCTGATCGACTCTCTTATTATTATTATTAAAAGACTCTGCAATAAGGAAATAATCCTTGTATTGACAAATATATAATTAACGCAAACAAATTACACCCAGACTCAGAAAAATAATTTGTGGATCGCACAAACACACGCTTTCCGTGTGGTGACGGAGTAAGAATACAATTCACTACCCCCTATCTTACCCGTGGGTGTTCGTACGAGACGACTAAGTGATATAAAACGCATATAACATCTGTGCGACAGAAGAAAATCTCGAAACAAAACCTTATACCAACACGTCTGACCAGCGGGGTATAGTAGGTCAATTACCCTTGCATTATGGAGATGGCCCGAGCCCAACAGTGGGTCATGTATGGGCTGAGATGATGAGATGAGATGATGATCGCACAAAGTATAATAGGAATCGAACCCACGTGGCATGGAGGATGAGTATCTTAACCACTACGCCATCTGTACAGTACAGATTTAGTTGTAAATCTACTTTACTTAATATGTGTAATATTAATTTTAGTAGTTAAATTCAATTACTAAAATCAACTATACGTCATATTACAATGCCGACTATAAATTAAGTCATAGGCACGTAAGAACAAAAGTTCACGCGACTGTTAATGACTCAAATTATTGTACCTTTGGGGCTCATTGTAAATTCCTATATAACGGACCCCCCCCCCATTACAACCGTACACCGGTGAACGCAAGTTGCTAACTAATCGTAATATTTACATGCAACATTGAACCGTAATGTTGTATTCATTTGGTTTTATTTTCTATAAATATATTTCTAGAGTATTAGAAACTTTTATTGGGTGTTCGTACCTTCATAAATGCCAATGACATAAAGTATATTTTGATGGGAAACGTTGGCCATAAAGTTATTGAGGATATTAATATGGAATTACGTAATTATATTAAGGATGAAGACTTTTGGGATTTAAAGTAATCTAATCAGGTGGTTTTTTTTTTTAATTATAAAGTTTATAATTTTATAGTTATAGAAGTCTAAACTCGAAGGAATTAAAGAGAGGTATATGTCTTTTCTATGTAGCGAGAGAGTAAGAATACAATTGATAAGACAATTTGTGATTTTCTTATTCATGGGTGTCGTAAAAGATGACTAAGGGATATATATGCACGCAATATCTATGCATAATTACGAATACTACCAACCCTTACTTTGCGCGTAGATGTCGTAAAAGATGACTAAGAGCCTTATAATGACCTGGGCCAACTCCATCTGATGCCGTTTGGTCAACAATTACATTTCCATGGAGGGTTGACGTCAGGCGGTCATAAAACTATTGCCAATAACTTTTACAATATGTACTATGAAAGAAGAGTATATATTGTATCGATCCCAAGTAATTGGATTGGATTGGATAAGAGTAGGAGAATGATGATGACGATCTATGCATAACAAAAACAGCTCGAAATAAAACCCTATATCAATCTGCCCATTTAGTGAGCAAAGGTTTTCTCCTGGAACTTATATTCCACGTCGTGATTATCAACACGGATGCTAAGCATAACAATTACGCCTCTATCCTCTCATTCGTGATGGAGGCAGTCCAATAGTATTAGGTGAAAAGCTAAATAATGATGATGAATCTTATCTACGTTTACGAGTAATGAAATATTTTAAAAAAATATATGATATCGAAAAATTAATACAACAATATGATTTCAATAACTTGATTGCAAAGATAGCGTAGTGGTTAGGATACTGACCTACTATACTAAGTGGTCTCGGTTCGATTCCCACACAGGACAATCATCTCATCATCTCAGCTCATATATATCCCACTGTTGGGCTCAAGCCTCTTCCATAAAGGGACGAAAATTGATGTACTATATCACGCTAGTCAGACGTATTGGTATAGGGTTTAGTTCCGAGGTTTTCTTATCTTGCATAGATGTTATATGCATTTTATATCCCTTAGTCGTCTCTTACGATCACCCATGGGTAATATAGGGTGTTGTGAATTATATTCTTTCTCCGTCACCCCACGGATAATACAGTACAATAGTCTGTGCGATCCACAAACTGTCGTTCTGAGTCTGAGTGTAATTTGTGTCTGTCAATGGCATATTTGTAAAGTCCACCCAATACATAAATTATTTCCTAAGTGCCGAGTGATGTCTTTAAAAAAAAACAAATAACCACGTATTCTCGTCAACCAGCGGATATAATGGCGATAAACTTATCTGTGGCGACTTCCTCGTAACCCAACACGAGGCAGGTACAGTTCGCAAATAAATTCGTGTAACCGCCGACCGCTTCCTGCGGTTCGATCTGCCATTTTTTTTTTGTGGAGTTTTTTTTTTATTCTGTCTGTACACGTTGTGGGGCTTTATGTGAATCATGACTTAATATTTTAACGATAAGTAGAAAGCGATAGCTGTTTATTAAATTTTATTAATTACAAATATATTAAGTATTAAAAAAAACGCTGAATAGAGCTTTTTCTGAGACACTAATACCAATTTTCACCACCAACATCCTAAATAATCATTCCTGTGGAGATGGAATAAATATAAAATTCATGTCATTATCATCTCAGCTCATATCTGTCCCACTTTTAGGTTCGGGCCTCCTTCATAATGGAAGGGTAATTGACCTACTATTCCACGCTGGTCAGTCGTGTTAGCAGAGGGTTTTGTTTCGAGTTTTCCTTCTCTTGCATGTTATGGGCGTTTTATATACCTTAGTTGTCTCTTACGATCACCCACGGGTAAGATAGGGCGTGTTGAATTGTATTCTTACTCCGTCATCACACGGAAAAATATAAAATTATCAGTCCTTATTTATTAGTAACGGGTAACGTTGTACCACTCGCATGGCGTTGCGAGGTACTTGTTGTGCGGTTTATGGGGCCACACACCATTCTTTACATCACCCCAGATCGACCGATTGAGGATCGAGTGGGACCATACCATAGACCACCGCTAAAGAAAAAGGTTCCCTATAGCGAGTAGAAGCTTTCCCTTAAGAACGTTTATAACGTCCCACTGCGAACGCCAATCCGTTCAACTAGCGTAGCCATTACGCACTTATCCTATCACACGAGTATACTTACGTCCAGTAATAGATGACAAAATGTTTAATGATCAAACGAAGGTTATTAAGCGTATAACACAGTAAAAAGTAAAAAATTCGAAACAAAATTTGTATGAATAATTAAAAGTATTTTTAAAGAACGATGACGAGTGATTTACTGCTTTACTTTTCATGTGATAATTCGCGAACTTTTAAATGAACACAAGAAAACTTTGTAAATGCAATACTTTTGTCATTAAATTAAAATATATGTCAGAATACAAGAGATGTTGTTTAAAACACAAATCCGTTATTTACATACATACAAATCATCACGCCATATCCCTTGCAGGGTAGGCAGAGAGAACAGAGTGCCAGAGAACTCTATCCTTGCATACTTCACTCACTTTCTCAACATTCATAATACTCTTCATACACGCTCGCCGGTTTCGGAAACTCTTGACTCCACTTTCTTTCAGTACGTAACCAATCCGGTCTAGGTAGGTTAGTCTTGGTCTCCCCCGGTACCTTACATCCTTTCTTATCATTATTTCTTATTATCCGTTATTTACTTCCAAATAAAAGAAATTCTGCGTAATGACGGAGTAAGAATATAATTCATAATTCACTCTCTTACCCGTGGGAGTCGTAAAAAATAATTTAATATCATTTTTGCAAGTGGTTATTATAAATTTATAATAACTATATATATTTATATATATAGTTATTATAAATATATCTGTTCTCTCTGCCTACCCTGCAAGGGATATGGCGTGATGATATGTATGTATGTATGTTATTATAAATTAATATAAGTGAAAGCAAGAGGATCGTCCTTTTGTTTTTTTTTTTTTTTTTTTAAAGACACCTCCCATCACTAAGGAAATAATCCTTGTATTGCGGGGGACTTTACAAACATGCAATTAACGCAGACAAATTACATCCAGACTCAGAACAACACTTTGTGGATCCCACAAAGTATTGTCCTGCATGGGAATCGAACCCATGGCACTGGCACGGAAGGTCGGTATCTTAACCACTACGCCATCTGTGCAGTTTAATATGAAAGGTTATCGCTTAAAACTGGATTAACTCATCATTCTCCTACTCTTATCTCAATTACTTAGGGTCGATACAATATGTACTGTTGTTTCATAGTACATATTGTGAAAGTAGTTTTATGACCGGCCGCCTGCCAGACGTCAACCCTTCTTAGGGACGTAGTTGTTAACCAAACGGCATCAGATGGAGTTCCCCAGGTCGTTATAAGGCTCTTAGTCGTCTTTTACGAAATCCACGAGCTAAGTAAGAGTTGGTAGTATTCGTAGCCGCTACCACACAGCAATTAAAACTGAATTAAATATGGACATATTTTTTTTTAAATATAAACAATAGTAAAAAGAGTAATGATATTAAAGTTTAAAAATATATCTAGTTAATTGCAATAATTCTGTGCCCGTTTTTAAATTAAATAACAATCAATTATTATGTATTACAAATTTTAATTTTGACAAGGATCATAAAAAATTAAAGGCACCTTGTCCCTAAAGAAATTATTCTTATATTGCGGGGGACTTTACAAACAAATCGGACACAAATTATACCCAATTTCAGAATAATAGTTTGTGGATCGCACAAAATATTGTACTACGTGGGAATCGAACCGACGACTCTTCGTACAACATATCGATATCTTAACCACTACGCTATCTGCGCAGCTAATATTTATGTTTCAACTATATACAAAAGCGAGAAATTAAAAAAAAAATGTTACTTTTAATTCTGTTTCAACATTTCAGTCCAAACATTCTGTAGTTTCGTCTTTCAACAATCATTTTCATCAGAACACTTGTTCCCGCGAATTTTAACGAGAATGTATGAACCGATGACATATTTAAAAGCCCATTGTTTTTCATAATAAAACGTATATTTTAGAAATATGCTTTGTTTTTGGTTGCTTGTTGACGAAAGTTGGTTATTTTCGTGATCGTTACACTTCCCTTGTGATGGAATGGAATCTGGAATAATTTACCTTATAATGCGATCCAAAGTAGTTAACACTTTAATAAAATAAATGATTATAATAAATGTCATGTGTATAAAGAAGAAAGGAAATGTTAAAATTAATTACGCATACTATATTATAAATAACAAAATAATTTAATATATAGAAACGATAAAAAAAATTTTTTGTAATGTAAACATTTTTTTAATTTATACTTTTACATTTTGATAAAAATAAATACCTACTTGTTTAATATTATTTTTTTATTACTCTTTGTGACAAATGAACAGGTGCTACCTGTTCGTTTCCTTCACCTGATGGTAAGTGTCACTGCCGCCCCTTTTTTTTTTTTTTTTTTTTTTTTTTTTTTTTTTTCTTTTTATTGGTGGGCTATGGGTGCGTCTCGCCCCGCCAAATCGGTCCGGGGTGACGGAGAAGGCGGCGCGTGACCCCATAGACCCACCGTAAAATCCTCTCTCTTCGCCGTGCGAGTGGACCACCGGTACCCGATCTTTGTCTTCGGTGGTCCGCTCGGCGGTTTACCCTCGCGGGTTCCTCTCGCCGACGCCCCGACAGATTTCGCCGTCGGGGCGTCGCCCTCACGCGATGGCCTAGCGTCGGGTGACCGGACAATTCCCCGGTCCGATCACCCGAGGCGGCATCAGGCGCAGGTATTCGCGCCTGCGCCGCCCCGGCCGCTGGCGGCGGCCCGGGTCGCGGCAGTCCTCCCTAACTCGTTCCGCCGCCTCCTTCCGCGAGATGACAGCCTCGCAGAAAGCGGCGACCGCGTCCCAATTCCTGACGCTGTCAACCATCGCCCTCGCGACAGCCGGCAGCGTCAGGTCAGCACCAATAATAGCGACGAGGTCGCGGCGCGGCCCGTCCCAGCCCGAGCATCCCTCGAGCGTATGTTGTGCCGTGTCCTCGTCACTACTGCAATGATGGCAGCCCGGAGTCCACTCCCTGTACACGACCGTGTGCAGGTATTTCCCGAAGCACCCGTGCCCCGTCAACACCTGCACCAGTCGGAAGGTGAGGACCCCGTGCCGCCGCTCCATCCATTTCATCAATACGGGCCGGAAGGCCTCGACGGTCACGATACCGTGTCTAGGCCTCTCCAGCCGCGTAACCCAACGGGCGATTACGTCTCGGCGGGCGTCCTCGCGCCAGGTGGCTATCTCACTCAACGATGGGGAGCCACCCTCCACGCGCACTGAGGTAACCCGCTGGTAGAGGTCAGAGAGCATCTCCGACTCTAGGTCCCACGGGGGTGTCCCGGCCAATAGGCACGCCGCCTCTGTCGACACCGTGCGGTACCCGCGAATGGCTCTGACCGCCACGGCTCTCTGTGGCCTCCACAGAACCGCCCTGAGCTGGGCGTTCAGAGCCCTCACCCACACGGGTGCGCCGTACATGGCCATCGAGCGGATGACCCCCGCATACAGCCGTCGGCCCTCGAAACTGGGTCCGCCCACATTCGGCATGAGCCGAGAAAGGGCGGACGCCGCGCCGACCAGCCGGGGAGCAATCTGTCGGAAATGCTCCCGGAACCACCATCGCCCGTCGAGCACCAGACCCAAGTACTTCATATGGGCCTGGATGTTGTTGGATGGAGTTGACGACTAACGAGGCGCCGGTTGGCAGCCTTACGCGTGGCCCATGGAATAATAGGGCCTCCGTCTTATTTAAGGCCACCCTGAGCCCCAGCGCCTCGATTCGCCTGACCATCTCCTCGGTGCTGAGAGTGGCCAGGCTCGCCGCCTCTTCGAGTGTCCTGCCCCGGGCTGTGACGAGCGTATCGTCAGCATAGCACACCAAGCTCAGCCCAGGGGGGAGACTCCCTCTCAACGCCCAGTCGTACCCGATGTCCCTCAGAGTCGGCCCCAGAACCGACCCCTGTGGAACACCGCACGACATGGGCGTCCGCACAATGTCCCCTGCGGGACCCGCGCAGAGGATACTGCACCCCTCCAAATATAATCTGCCGCCAGCCGCCTGAGATACAGGGGCACTCCATGGAACCGGAGCGCCTTCCTGATGCAGCTGAATGGCAGACTATTGAATGCGTTGGCGATGTCCAGCGACACCGCCAACAGCACTCCCTTGCCGGCGACAGCCTCCGCGGCCGTCTGCCTCAGGCGTAGCAGGGCCCCGATGGTCGAACGCCCCCTCCTAAACCCATATTGAGCGTGCGACAAATCGGGCCCCACCTCCTCCAAGTGTCGGACGATGCGGGCAGCGAGGACACGCTCCAACAGCTTACCCACATCGTCGAGAAGCACGATGGGCCTGTAGGCCGACGGCAAATCCGGAGGCCGTCCCGGCTTTGGCAGGAGAACCAACCTGCCCTCCTTCCAGCACTCAGGGAACCGTCCAGACGTCAGACAGGCGTTGAACAGTTGCCTGAGGCGAGGCTCGAAGTGCTCGAGGAGCGTCACTGCCGCCCCTGGACGTTTGCAATACCAAGGACACAACTAAGCCACTGCCTACCAATAAAAACCCCAAACCCACTCAGAAAGTTGGGTTTTCGGTTCTCGCACACCAAGCGAAGCACAGCAGCACTCTGCCACTGCTCAGGTGTCGATCTTCTGCGAGAGTGTGGTTCTACCCCGAACGGACCAGCCCGCGGCTGTAGACAGAGAACTGTCCACAGCGTGGTCCTACCATTATTAACTACTTAAACTTGTTTAAAATATAGTTTACATAATTTTTTTTCTTATTCTGTATGTTAACGGTATAAGAATACAATTTATCGTTTCTTCTTTTTCCTTAAATATCGTAAAATACGACAGACAGTTTTGTAAAAGAGGAGACAGATATGAAGGAAAGGAAGGATGTAGGTACCGAGGGAGACCGAGACTAACCTACCTAGACCAGATCGGTCATGTGCTGAAGGAAGGTGGAGTCAAGGGTCTCCGAAACCGGCGAGCGTGTATGAAGAGAATTATGAATGTTGAGGAAGCGAGTGAAGTATGCAGAGATAGAGTTCTCTGGCACTCTGTTCTCTCTGCCTACCCTGCAAGGGATATGGCGTGATGATATGTATGTATGTATGAGACAGATATCATCACCACACCTACACTATACTCTAATACAATTCATATGATCAGCATGATATAGTTAATAAAGTACTCTTCTATTGTAAAGGAAGCCGGTGTAATAGTCTTCTGAAATTGTTTTAGCTAAAAAGTCGGTCCCAAGCACTAAAAGCATACTAGAACATCACAAGTATTTACTCACTATACCATAATTCTCCTACTGTTATCCCAATTACTTAGACCGGCTCGCGGCTGTAGACAAAATACTGTTAACATTGTGGTCCTACAACTATAAGTAATTGGGATAAGAATAGCATAATAATCATTAGGTAAAAATACCAAGAAGTATCTTTATTTTAGAAACAAGTCATCTCAGCTCATATATGTCCCACTGTTAGACTCGAGCACACTCCACACTTTTTTTTTTTTTTTTTTTTTGCGGTGGGCTATGGACGTCGCACCCCGCCAAATCGGTCATCCGCATCATCCTCCACACTAGGAGGGAAATTCACCTGCTATACCACGCAGGTCAAACGCTTTAGTATAGGGCAGGGGTCGGCAACCTGCGGCTCGCGAGCCACATGCTGCTCTTTGGATGTGAAGTTGCGGCTCTTTAGTTCTATACGCAAAAAAAATATTTGATAAAGAAACCATTTAAAAATTGTTCTGAATTGATTAATGAGGATTAGGCACAAATAATTGTTGCCAAAAAAAGATGCGGCTCTTTAAAAACTTTAAACCTTTATACATTCTAATTTTTTGGCTCTTCCGACTCAAAAGGCTGCCGGACCTCTGGTATAGGGTTTAGTTTCGAGGTTTCGTTTTCTTACATAAATGTTATATGCATTTTCTTTCCCTTAGTCATCACCCATAGGTTAGATAGGGGATGGTGATTTGTATTCTTACTCCATCACCACACGGAAAAGGAACAAGTAAACAATATAATCTCTTGCAACAATAACTATGTTTTATAAGTATCTGTACACATTATTACGGCAATAAAGGTGTAAACATAAATTAACCAATCAAGGTTCCGTTATACGCCGCTAGGGGGGCGCCACTGATCATTAAAGCGTCTGCGCCGGCGCTTGGCGCTTTCTTCGACAGTACCGTGAGAGTTATTATAATGGATGCTGTGCATTTCTTGTTTTGTTTATATATATATTTTATCGTCATTTGCTTGCATTTTTTTGGTGAGGATATCTCGTTATCTCAGTTTATGTACTTCCCACTGCTGTGTTTGAGCGTCTTCCATAGTGGAAAGGAAATTGACCTAATTTACTGCTCTCTTCATATGGCTTCATATGACTGCACAGATGGCGTAATAGTTAAGATGCCGACCTTCCATGCCGGCGCTGTAGGTTCCATTCTTACGCAGGACAAAAGTTTGTGCAATCCACAAACTATTGTACTGAGTCTGGATATAATTTGTCTGCGTTAATTGCATGTTTTTAAAGTCACCCACAATACAAGGATTATTTCCTTAGTGCAGGGTGATGTGTTTTTGCGCCTTTTTTTCTTTTTGCGCCTGATGCCGCTCTAGCCAAGGCATCGGGTGATCGAACTGGGGACTAGTCCGGTCAACCGAAGTGAGGCCACCGCGTGAGGACAGACAGACCTCGCGGGTTCTTCTTCTTCGAGAGGAACCCGCGAGAGTAAATTCGCCTGACTATCTCCTCGGTGCCAGGCTCACCGCCTCTTCGAGTGTCCTGTCCCGGGCTGTGACGTGCGTATCGTCAGCATAGCATATCAAGCTCAGCCCGGGGTGGAGACTCCTTCTCAATACCCAGTCGTACCCGATGTCCCACAGAGTCGGCCCCAGTACCGACCCCTGCGGAACACTGCACGACATAGGCGTCCGCACAATGTCTCCTGCGGGACCCGCGCAGAGGACACTGCGCCTCTCCAAATAGTCCGCCACCATCACCCCATGAAATCGGAGCGCCTCCCTGATGCAGCTGAATGGCAGACTATTGAATGCATTGGCGATGTCCAGGGCCACCGCCAACAGCACTCCTCCGCCGGTGACAGCATCCGCGGCCGTCTGCCTCAGTCGTAACAGGGCCCCGATGGTCGAACGCCCCCTTCTAAAATCGAATTAAGCGTCCGACAGATCGGGCGGAGCGGGGACGGACGGATGATCTGGGGGACTGCCGCCCGTACCCAGGGTACACCACGCGGAGGTTTCTGACATCGTACCCCTGGCACACGTCTCCTTAAAGACGAAAATATAATACGATGCGAGAATGGAATATCCTACAATAGTTCACGGTGGTGTAAGTGGCAGCACGATTGGAACGGATTTCCAATAGGTTTGGGTTTGAATCCCACTTGTAACAACCGTTTTTCGCTCGTAATCGGGTTTTCATAAATAATCAAGCATTTTTCATTAAATGCTAAATTTCAATAACTTTAATTGCATTTTTTTTTACATTTTGAAAGTATTTTTTATGTGACAGAGTAATGATTTTATAAAGCTCAACATCTATGGAAGTACAACATTGGTCAATTGTCATCCTCTAAGAAAAAAAAATGTGATAATCATTTTACTTAGTTTCTTATGATATTTAAAATTAGCACAAATACACTTCAAACAGCGTTTTATTTTTATAATAAAGAGTCTTATATAAAAAGAATATTCCGAAAACCGCCTGAAAAGATATATTCTTCCCTAACAATATAAAATAGTGGCTTAAATAATAAATTTAGTATTGCTATTTCTTTCACATCACAAAATAAATAAAGAAAATTATATTTACTATTTCTATAATAAAAACTAGTTATTATTATACTGCAAGTTATAGGGAAAAACTAGTTATTATTGTACTGCAAGTTACTGATAAAAACTAGTTATTATTATATTGCATGTTGTATCAAACGGTATTTCAGTATTGCGTTTATTTCGTTATAATATAATCATACATATTAACATCCTTATTACTTCCTGATTATTGTTTAAATAACCGTATTGTCTAACATAGCGGTCAATGTATAGTGTTCATATCGTAAACGCCTTGCGCACGCGCATCGTATATGACCCTCTAAAGCCGTTAGCTTGTCACCGTATCCGAGTAACGCATTAGGGTTGCCACATTTTTACTGAGATTTATTATAAATCTATTTGATTATTTCATTTAATCTGGTGAGTTTTATGTGGTGATGAGTTTGAAATACAATTGCTTTGCTATTCCTTCCTATCCTATGGTAAAATAAAAAGTCGTTGCTTACCGTTGCTTTCTCTTGTGGCGACGGTATAAGAATACAATTATCACTACTTATATAATTGTTACTTACTTGTCCGTGGGAATTAACAAAATTGGCTAAGGGTTCAC
This sequence comes from Lymantria monacha, assembly GCA_905163515.2. Classification (NCBI taxonomy): domain Eukaryota; kingdom Metazoa; phylum Arthropoda; class Insecta; order Lepidoptera; family Erebidae; genus Lymantria; species Lymantria monacha. The sequence goes on along the minus strand of LR991098.1, from coordinate 28,336,297 downwards.
TTGGATTTTGGGTAGCGACTATATCCTGGCAAAAGTACAACATTTTACTGCAATCGCCAAACCGCCTGCCAAGCAATAGCGATTACGGTACTATTCCCTCATATGTGTAGGAAGTATAGGGAGGCTTACGGCCAGCAGTGGATGGTAAAAGGTTGACTGATGATGGCATCAAAAAAACAGTTGCAAATTCCCGGAGAAGTAGCAGCAGTTTACCTGGGATACTTTAGATATCGTGATGGCAAACCATCAGTTTTATAATCATCAGATTATGATACAGATGCACTTGAAACTAAAGAATTCAGTAATATACGTCGTCGATAAGCCGATTGATCTGTTGATAATTTTAAAAAAATCTAAAAATAAGAAGGATAATTTATAGTCACAAAACGGAAAGTTTTATAAATGAATGTGTTTGTGTATGTTTTGTGAATACTGTGGTGATAGCGAAAGAATAAAATTCACCAGCTATTCCCATGCGTATCATAAAAAGTGATTATGGAGATGATATGCAAATAACATCTATGCAATAGAAGGAAGACTCGAAATATGTAATACTCTATTCTAATCCATCTGACCTGCGTGGTGGAGTACGTCAATTTCCCTCCTATTCTGGAGAAGGCTCAAGACCAGTTTAGAGATGGGGATTCACCAAATAAATTAGACTAATAAAATTTTTCTTTAATCGTTAAAGTCTTTTATGGGGACCCATTACCTGCAAATATGTGTACCAAAAAAAAATGTACTATGGCAATGAATTTATATTAAAAATGTGGGTCACACTTCAATAACTGATACTGTAGCGGGTAGATACAAATCTCAGTAATACAATGACTTATTGGACGTAGGACGCCTTATTGCTTCCGTGACCATAAACTCTGTAAAGTGTTCAAAACCGCGAGAAATTAAAAATTAAATACAAAGGCGATAGATACCATAAAAATAATTTTATTTCAAAAACAAATACTTTAACAGATAGATAAAAGACCTTTAATATGATGACTTGTTGGACGTGAAACATTAAGGTGTTTCCTATGATGACTTCCTATTATCACCATGACTGAAAAGTATGCATCACTTAGTATTTGAAATGAAATACAAAATTAAAAATAAAATGCAAACGCGATCAAATCTGTCTTATTGATCTAGTCACCAAAAAAAAATATATTGCTATTATTATAAATTAGTTAAACTGTGACAACCCTACAGCACATACGGGTCACCCTGTTTTTGCGATAGCATGATTATAACATGGCGTTTATAAGAAAATTGTCCGTAGCCGACAATTATCGTGAAACTTGTATTAGTAGATCAATCGTGCCACGTGTATATTTTCATTTATACAGTTTGTATAACGTGAAATAAATAGAAGAAAAATGTTCGTTCGGTGTATCGCTTAAAGTGATTCACATTTCTGTATTGTTTGCCTAAACGGTTACATTAACTAATGGTACCTTATTTATAACTTGACTTTAGAAACTTTGACTCAAAATTTGACCCACTTCTGCACAAAATATATTTTGCAAAAGCAATAGTGGTAGAACCACGCTATTGTTGCTGCAATTCTCTGTCTACAGTAGACATGTGTAAGTAATGCGAGTGATGTATCACACGTAATATTACCCGACCGCGTACTGTCATATTACACATTACGCGACTAAACATCACATCACATTAAACATGACGCGAACACCCGTGTACTGTTCTGCATTTCTGCAATGTTCGGTGTCTGGCAATTCAATATTTATTTTGAGCTTTATTTTCAGAACGTTAAGGCTTATATTTCTTAACGCCGCCCGTCGTATATATATCGCATTACGCATCACACATGACATGAGATGTCATGTGTGATGTTTGATGTGATGGTAAAATGTAATATTATTCGGCACGAAATGTAATGCCATATCACATCACTTCGCGAAGTACTGTTTCGCGCATGTCTAGTCTACAGCCGCGGGCCGGTCCGTCCGGGGTAGTACCACACTTTCGCAGAAGATCAACGTCTGAGTAATAGCAATGTGCTATTGCGCTTCGTTCGGTGAGCGAGAAAGCCGGAAGCCCAACTGGGTGGGTTTGGGAATTTTAATGGTAGGCAGCGGCCTAGCTATATACTTGATTATAGTAAAGGTCCATGGGTGGCAGTGACGTTTACCATCAGGTGTGCTGCTTGCTTGTTTGCCACCATATGCAAAAAAAAAGCATCAAACAGAATGGTTGGTATATGGTTTTACGTCGAGTTTTCCTTCCCTTTTGCATCGATCGATTTATCTACACATCACTATTACACCCCTGGGTAAGAAAGTTGATATTTTTTTTATAGCAACAGCTAAGAAACTAATACTTGTATTTCAGAGGACTTTAAAAAATATAGTTTCACGTACATATATTACAACCAGAATATGAATAAATCCCAAAGTGTTGCCTGCCAAACCATGCCAATGTTACAAGTTCAACTCCTGCATTGTGAACGCAGGAATTGAACCTGTAACCTTGGCATAGTTGGTCCGTATCTTAAGTACAACACCATCTGTGTATTCAAATTGTATTTTTACTCCAACAATACACGGATATAATATATTTTATTTAAAACTAGCGAACCGCTCTCGTTTTGCGTCGATATTCGGTCGTTGTGTCCCCGCGTTTTAAATCTTTTATAATTTCCAGGATATTAATTTTAATAGTACGCTGTAAATATAGCTATGTGGTAGCGACTACGAATACTATCAACTCTTACTTTATTCGTGGATATCGTAAAAGACGACTAAGAGCCTTGTAACGATCTGGGCCAACTCCATCTGATGCCGTTTGGTCAACGATTACATTTCCAAGGAGGGTTGACGTCTGGCAGGCGGCCGGTCATAAAACTATTGCCAATAACTTTTACAATACGTACTATGAAGGAACAGTACATATTGTATCGACCCCAAGTAATTGGGATAAGAGTAGAAGAATGATGATGGTATGCTGTAAATGGCATGTTTAATCTACATTAATTGCACCACGTATTTAATGAATTAAACTGGATAAGGAGAAGCATCTTATTATTAAAAATAGTTTCATAAATAACTAATTATAATTATTTATTTTTTTAATAATCTGTAAATATAAACATGGATACTATGAGTTATCCTTAGAGGTATACCGTGAAGGTAGACCGCCGGGTCACCACCGACGACAAAGACCGGGTTCCGCACCGCGTCGATAGGTACACTGCAGGAGACGGATTTAGCTGGGTGTGACCACTCTATATCCAGCCGGGGAGAAAAGGGGGATAGACTATATATATATAATAGGGGAGAATAGGGGGATAGATAGATATCAAAGCGTATTTTATTTGCAAATCTTTTTAAGATATATGTATAATATTATTCTGATAGGTATGTATGATATATATATATATATATATATATATATATATATATAGCCAGCCTTTGAAATGCAAGCGCACAAAAATATGTTTTTAGTACGACATTACGTTACAAATATTTTAAATTATCGCCTTTTTCTACTAAAAGCATGTATTATACATATAAATTCAGCTTTTTTTCTACTACAATGTTCATGATTTTTACATATAAGCCTTCCCCATGAATCACTCTGTCTATTGATGAAAACCACATTAAAATCCGTTGCGTAATAAAAGAGCTAAGTATACGGATTTTAGAGACTTCGTTTAATACTTCGTATAGATAGATTAAAATTATGTATTAAAAACTTTAATAGAATAATTTTAGTATTGAATTTATTCGACTAACACGTATATTGAAGTTGTATACGTTACGTCTACATACACGACAGAACGATCGATCACTCGATGCTTGGTCGAATGAATTCTGATTACGTATCGATACTGAAAGCCTTTGGGCACGTTTCGCCTTCGGTCACAGCTGTCATATACCGCTCTGTATTACTATAGGTATAATAATTGCTAGCTGACCCGAGTTACCACGCCGTAGGAACCCCTTTCGTCAACACAGCAGTTCTAATACTCAAATTATAATAGTATTATTTCTGTGTTCATAGAATTATTATATTAATATTGAAATACTGATTGAAGTCCGCAATTTCGTCTAGAAACAGTATGTGATAGAGACAAACAGAGAAGCGTGTATAAGGTTTTAAAATACCTGTCTAAAAACTATCAATATTTCGTTAACGAAAATAAAATAAGATTATTACTTTCTGATGTTTACGCGAATATTACATATCTATACATTTGAAATAAAGTCCACCCGTGTCCTCTCTTGACCATGATCACTGTATAGGGTTCGAAACATCGGGCATAATCCGTAACAATAGTTTTATTTTAAATAAGATTAATACCGCTACTGAAATAAAGTTCTTAGTAATTTTTTACGACATCCACGAACAATATAAGGGTTGGTAGTATTCGTCTTTCTATGTGGTGACGGAGTAAGAATACAATTTCATCATCATCATCATCTCAGCCCATATATGTCCCACTGTTGGGCTCGGGCCTCTTCCATAATAGAAGGGTAACGACCTACTATACCACGCTGGTCACATGTGTTGCTATAGGGTTTTGTTTCGAGTTTTCCTTCTCTCATACAGCAACAACAGTGGGACATATATGGGCTGAGATGAGATAATGATGAGTATCCGCAGCCACTACCATATGATGTGTGAAAGTGGAAGGATGTAGGTACCGGGGGAGACCGAGACTAACCTACCTAGACCAGATTGGTCATGTACTGAAGGAAGGTGGAGTCAAGAGCCTCCGAAACCGGCGAGCGTGTATGAAGGGAATTATGAATGTTGAGGAAGCGAGTGAAGTATGCAAGGATAGAGTTCTCTGGCACTCTGTTCTCTCTGCCTACCCTGCAAGGCATATGGCGTGATGATATGTATGTATGTATGTACTACCACATGATGATGTTTTGTAAATGTAATATCGAAATTAAAGTCTTTAAAATCAAATCTATTTTAAAATGAATACATACATCTTTAATAAATTCAGATAAACCAATTCAAAAGTTGGAATCGTAACTACTCTCGAAGGAAACTTACTCAGCCTGAACACCCCCCATTATTTTAATACTTTCAAATGCTCAACAACCAATCAGAGTTTGAAGATAGAGATAAGACACGGCACAGACTAACTTGTGAACTCATTCGGTTCGATTATACGTGACGGGACTTAATCATTTTGAATAACAATTGTTAGAGTTTAGAACATTTTCGCGTCATATTGTATCGACTCAAATTATGTATAATTGTATATCTGCACAGATGGCGTAGTGATAAAAATACCCACCTCCCATGCCAGTGGCGTCGGTTCGATTCCCATGCAAAACAATACGTTGCAGTATCCTCAAAGTGTTGTTCTGAATTTGGGTGGAATTTATGTACGTTAATTATGTTTGTAAAGTCTCTTGCGATATAAAGATTATTTCTATAGTCCCGGGTGTGGTATTTAAAAAAAAATAGATTTATGTATATTAAAGCTATATAGTGACGAAGTAAATATAAAAAATTCATACTGTTTCCTAAAAAAAATAACGTGTATAGTGTGACTCTACACACTGTTGACTGTTTTCTGTCTACAAACGGGGGTCGATCGGTCCCGTGTACCACACTTTTTCAGAAAATCGATGTCTGAGCAGTGGCAATGTATTATTGCGCCTCTTTCGATGAGCAAAAGATGCGGAAGCCTAACCTTCTGGATGGGTTTTTGGTAGGTAGATAGCGATGTAGCTGTACTCCTGATATTGCAAAGGTCCGTGAGCGGCAGTAACACTTACCATCTGATGTACTACTTGCTCGTTTGCCACCATAAGCAATAACAAAGAAGTAAATTAACATACATACATATCATCACGCCATATCCCTTGGCGGGTAGGCAGAGAGAACAGAGTTCCAGAGAACTCTATCCTTGCATACTCCACTCGCTTTCTCAACATTCATAATTCTCTTCATACACGCTCGCCCATTTCGGAGACTCTTGACTCCACCTTCCTTCTGTACGTGACCAATCTGGTCTAGGTAGGTTAGTCTTGGTCTCCCCCGGTACTTAAGTAAATTAATGTATAGAGATATAGCTATTAGCGTTACTGAAATGATTATACGCTATAATACACAATGCTGCAATAAATGCATGCGAAACGGTGACTTTAAAATGCTACAAAATGGGGCAAGTTTCTACGAAATAACCGTTGTCATAGCAATTTATGAGAAAACAAAAATAGTATGCAATTGATTTGTAACCATATTCTAATTCTTGGAGTTAATTTTTATTGAAATTCAATAAGATGCCTTTTATAAGACAGACCAAGTTATACGGTATTGTTTTTGATAGATCAGGTCTGAGCGACGTAAGAGTGCTATATGGTTGATGACGTGTGACCGCCTTATTGCTATTTGGTCTGATTATCAGTATCAATGCCTTGATTTCAGTTACTATAAGTAACTCTCAGTTTAAATTTTTATTCAAAATCTTGAATAAAATTTGGTCAGAACTTGTCGATTTTAACAAATATGTACTAATAATAATAATAATAATATTCGTCATATATAGGAATCTACTCGATTCAACCGAACATCTGGTGGTACAATTTCAAAATTAAAACTATTTCAAAGGCAGTTTTGTATTGTAAAATATTACTAAAGACGCCTAAAGATATTTCAATGCAACATGCGGCATAGAGAGACCGCGATATGCATATTGCATTAGGATTGTTCGTTATACAACTTATATTTATTTATATTAGCATTGAAAGGAGGCAAAATATCATAAAATTTATCTATATTTGCTGTGTGGCTGGCTACGAATATTACATACCCTTCCATTATTCTTGGATGTCATAATAGACGCCTATGAACTTTACATATTGCTGAGCCAATTCAATCTGATACCGTCTGGTCAATAATTACATTCTCAAGAAGGGTTGACAAGTCAACTACTGGATCAGTAATTTAAATATGGGGTACATTAAACCTCAACTAATCTGAAGATACAAGCGTAATACTGTAACTAAAAGGAAGGTAGTACTCTCTTTTTCTTGTTCTTCTCACCCATTTAATTGTCATTGTTAGGAGTGAGTCTCCTTTGCATTAGATTTATATTACTCTACTGTATCATGTAGCTTAATAGTTTTCCTCCTCTTAGTATATGGTAACGTCTTCTTTTGCTATACCCAAGTAAAAGTAAGTCTAGATTTATTGTAATCTTACTCCACCATAGTACATACATACATACATATCATAACGCTATATCCCTTGCAGAGTAGGCAGAGAGAATAGACTGCCAGAGAACTCTATCCTTGCATACTTCAGTCGCTTCCTCAACATTCATAATTTTTTTCATACACGCTCGCCAGTTTCGGAGACTCTTGACTGCACTTTCCTTTAGTAGGTGACCATAGTTGTGTATTTCTAAAAACTGTAATTTTTATATAAAAATAATAATAAAATAAAATAAAAACAAAAAAGTCTATATATTTAACACAGCAAGTAAAATATATTTTCAGGAAACTTTTCTGCTGACAGTGGATTTGCAAAACAATCATATTAGACTGGCAAATACCACCATTACATTAGTATTCAGGTCACATGGTGGAATAAAAATTACCCTTCTAGAACAAATAATAAAAAGGGAGCATCGTTGAAAAAATCGCAGAGTTAGTCCAACGCTTGATAAAAATCAATTCAATTTTGGAGACTCGGAGCTGTCATATCGACCTACGAGAGACGCGCGTGATAGGAATAGACAATTGCTCACCATAGAGGTTAATAAGAAGTCAAAGTCAGAATAGACGTTTCATTTTGTTATCCATCCATATGATCAATCAAAGGCACAGAGACGTGTTCTCTAAAAGTCACCATTATAACTACCCTCAGTTTTCAATAGGATGGAATATTTTGGCGAGATAGGATTGAACATTTTCAAATTCCATTGATTCACTATTTTATAAATATTGCAATAAACTAAAACTACAAAAAGGTGCTATCGCGTTTGTATTTCGTTTTTAATTTCTCCACGTTTCGAACACTTTACAGCGTTCATGGTCCCGGGAGTCCAGTCTTCCCGTAGAATGCGTAAAAACGGTTTTATTTCTAATGTGAAATACTCGCGTAAAAAACATAAATCATTATACAAAAAAGTGTCTTGTAACTATCAAGCCGCTCCATAAAAATTCCAGAGAATCGGTTAAGAAGGGCTGCGAATATGTACAGGAGAATATTTCAAGATCTGAAGTCTAGATAGGCATACGATAACATTTTATCCAAGCTGAAACGGGGGCGCTTTGCTTGTTCGTTACGCTGCCTCAGTCAATTATGTTTTTACAGTATAGCTTACCACCTACTTTGAACAGACCGTAATCTGACCATACTATGCCCTAAGCATCCGGAACAACCGAAGGGTAATTAATGTGAAGCTCCCATTAATCAGCCACTACTCTTCTCCATCTTGTCAATATCACAGAAAATAGCGCTATGATACTTCTGTAAAAACCTTCAATAGTGGCATCGCTGTATTGAAATTCGTCGTAGACATTTGATTCCGCTGACGACAACTTAAAACCAGCTGATTCTGACGATTTATTTTAACAACTATATAGGTATTGCTGTAGGGATATATTGATAGATACGAATTGATTATTTTCACGCATATTTTATTGAAATTACCATTTCACACGGGAATTGGCAATCCTCTCACACTTGGTCCTCACTTGATCGTAGCAATCTTGATAATAGTCAAGAAGAAAAAGTAGAAGTAGTTTAAGAATAGTCGAATGGCCTGAAGTGATATCCTGGGTAACCTATAACTGTAACTAGAGCCGCCATTCCATCTGTCAGTCATGACGCTTATGACATTTTCCCTACTAATGAGGAGGCATATGTCTGCTGTGTCACTACGAATACCTACTACTAACCTTTATATTGCTCCTGGATGTCGTAAAAAACAACTAAGAGATTTTCATTGATCTGTGGTAACACATAATCCTTTCTGGTCAAAAATTATTTTCTCTTCTATTACGGAAGAACTTAAAACCCAACCGTGGGAAATATATAAGCCGGGATGATACGATGGCGAACTAGCTTATGCTCAAATAAGGTTTTGCTTAAGTGCAATAATATCTACTGCTTGTTAGCGTTAATCTGTGTTAAGTACTGGTATAGAGCTGAAGATTTCTTAAAAGGGTATTACAATTTTTCTTTCGATAGGTTATATATAATACGATCACACCTGCTCAAACTGCCCGTGGAAGAATATTAAACTGGAGGTCATACTTACTAAGTGTGTTATATACAATAGAATATAAAAATATATTAAAATAATACACTAATCCGCTGAATTTCGTCTTGAATATATTTAGTGGCGGTTGCGTTCCATTTCGATGATAGTTTATTAAAGTAAATTGTTAAAATTGACAATATGAAAGTGCCTAAGAGGCATTGGAATATAATAAATGCTTCTGAATTGAATTGAATTTTGTTTGAAGGCGTTGATCTCGGTAATATATCTCAGTTGGATTCCAAAAAATATTATCGATTGCTACTGCACAAATGGCATAGTGCCTAAGATGCCAGAAGAGTAATATTTCCTATTTTTTATTGCACAGTTTACAACTCTTTCGGGAAAGATTAGATTAAAGAAAAGGTTTTCTCCTTTACAGGTATCCAGAGAATATTAAATTCTCTAATTAATTAAAAAAAAATTGTAACATAAATGAATATCGAACTACCCACATACAGAGACCACATCAGCTCCGTTCTATCTGTTTCAATTCTTTCATTAAGCACTATAAAGAGTTCCACAATCAATTTCTAACCGCGATCCGCCTTATCCAGTATATCTTTGCGGTTCTTTTGCACCCTAAGTTATCAGCAACAAAGTCTAATTCGGCGTGTATCATGGATAATATTCGTTTGTAACGCACAGAGTCTGTACATTCATTGTGGATAGCATAGATTGATGGGCGTGGTTGAAGAAGCTAACTTATCCGCAAGTGTGGGACAATTACTGTCTACGATATTTAGCGTGGGATGTTGCCGGATTAAAAATAAAATCTACCACAGCTATTTAATTTTCATTGGGAACCCTAAAAGAGCTTTAGATATTTTTCAACTGCCCTTATTTGCAGATGAGCAATCAGACTTGACGGTGAGTAATAGCTGAACCACATGGATCTCTGCAACGTCAGAAACATTAGCACCCGAAAATGGAGTGGGTCATTGAATCTGTCAGTCACAGCAGGAGGCACAGTACAATAGTGCCACCAGCCAGATGCTGATTTTCTGCGAGAGTATGATACTATTCCGAATAAGATCTTCCTATTTATGACTGTAATCTCCTGTAAAACTTATAATATCAATTGTCATAGCCCAATCTTCTTCCAAGTGCGCCAGTTACGACATTATACCTACTTGTTTTTGTGACTGGGTTATGATTCAGATACACTCCGCTTGATTTTTCGAGGTTGACGGAAAATTAACGTGCATCCCTTTAAACTACCTAGTATCTTCTTAAACCCACTACCACCGATCCAGAAGAAGTTTAATGGATTAATTGAAAATGTTAAAATTTAAAATATGTAAGTATTTTATAGTTTACATATAATGAATTTGAATTTGGATAATCTCCGAAGAGGTAAGTAGAAAAGATATCGTTGGTAGTATAGTTGATCAGCTAAAATGATGATAGAGAGGGACAGTACAAAGTGTTTGTCATCACTTTCGCCAACCCGGCAGTTACGGTGGGATACGACCAGAAAAAATAACACTACCATTAGATATTTAATAGTGATAAGACCACACTCTTGACAGTTTTATTATCTACAGCCGCAGGTCGGTCTGTAATGGCTAATCTACATTGTTGAAGAAAATCGACGTCTGAATAGTGGCAATATGCTGTTTCGCTTCGTTCGTTGAGCGAGAGAGCCGACAGCCCAACTTTCTGGGTGGGTTCGGAGTCTTCATTGATGGGCAGCGGCCTAGTTGTATTACAAAGGTCCATTTTTTTTTATTGGTGGGCTATGGATGCGTCTCGCCCCGCCGAATCGGTCCGGGGTGACGGAAAGGCGGCGCGTGACCCCATAGACCCACCGTAAAACCTTCTCTCTTCGCCGTGCGAGCGGGCCACCGGACCCGATTTTTGACTTCGGTGGCCCGTATTGCAAAGGTCCATGGGCGGCAGGAACACTTACCATTAGATGTACTGCTTACTCGTTTGCCACCATAAGCAATAAAGAAAAAGTGAATAAATTATTTTTTTCTAAGCATTATATCCCAAAGTCACATTGACAAATTATTATTGTCGTATCGTTGTCGTGTCGTTTAATATAAACATCACCAAGGTTAGTACAGATTACTAGGTGGAACTAAAGTTGATGTATAGACGGGGTTCAAAAGAAATTTAGGTGGAATTGTGGTATAAGAGAAAAAGATATTGGCTGAATAACCTCGCAATGGCTTTTAAAGAAACCGCTGTTAGTGGTACTGGATAAATCTTTATGTGATTTTATGGTTTTTCTTATGAGATATATGGTTTTATTTATTGATTCCCATACATAGAATTCTATTGTTAGGAATCTTAAATCTATGTATATGTTTTATACCTACCCAAACATTGTTTCTTCCTATCTCCATTATAGACTTTCAAACTATCCAACTGATATATCCCAAATTGGTTTGATTAATAGTAATAATATGAAGATTTTCCATGTGGTAATGGAGTAAGAATACAATTCACCACCCCTATTTTATCCGTGGGTGATCGTACGAGACGACTAAGGGATATAAAAGGCATATAACATCAATGCGAGTGAAGGCAAACTCGAAACAAAACCCTATAACAACAACTCTGACTAGCTTGGTATAGTAGGTCAATTGCCCTCCCATTGTGGGGGAGACTTGACGTTACAGTGGGACGAGTATGAGCTGAGATGAATGTGAAGATAGTTTTAGACCGCTGGACATTAAGACCCGGTAGATGACGCTCCGATCATTTTTAAGGAAGAGTTCCCTATTAGGGTGAGTTTGTTTATTTCTTTATTAGGCATTCAAGCAATAACTACTAAAAAATTAATTGGTCCTACTTCTTAGATTACTCTAGAATATTGCTCAATGTGTAAGTATACGAAAAACTAAGCCATTATCTGGACTTGAGGTCAGATAACTTTAGTATAATTACTCCACCTGATAGGCAAAAGGAGGAAGGTATCTTAGAGAGGTTATATAACTGGTAATAGGACTTCATGATGATAGAGTGGATTACTATCAGAACAAGAACTGTCAAAAAAATTATATGATGAGTACGAATAATTTTTTGTGCAATCGGCAAATTGCTTTGACTGCTTTTAATTTTGGTTCTAATTTGTGTCCGATATAGAATGATTGATTAAAGAAAAGAGAATGAAAATTTGATTGTTTTAAAATTTTACACACAACGTGTATGTCAGGGTTATAGAGAAAGCTATCTTGGTGGAAATAGTAATATGTCTAAGCAATATCAAAATTGATCGACAAAAGTTAAATTAATGAAGACCAAGCCATGAGCTTAGTTACTATCATCATCATCATCACCATCCTGTTCTTATACCAAAAGCTTGTGGGCGCAATATGTACTATTTCCCCCTCGTACTTATTGTTAAAATTTTGGTAATAGTTTTATGACCGGCTACTTGCTTAACGTTAACCCTCCTTGGTATTGTAATTATTGACCAAATGGAATCAGATTAAATTGTCCCAGGACAATGAAGAGCTCTTAGTCGTCTTTTTCAATACTCACGAGCAATATAAGGCTTTTTAATATTCCTACCCACCACACATCAGAGGCGGATTTTTATGATTATTTCTTTTTTAATTTATGACCTCTAAATTATCATAGACTATGTTAAATTGTTTATGTCTCACCACAATCGCTACGTTTGTCATTGTAGTTGGCGTTTTTAGTTTCCCAAGAGATTACTACTCCCAATTGAGTTAGTGATTAGCGAATCAGCGACTTCTGACTCCCATGGTAATGTGATAACAAACCTTAACCGTACCTGAGAATTTAATCAAAAATTACTTACAGTTTTATTTTGACTGCACAGATGGCGTAGTGCTTAAGACGCCGACCTTCTATGCCCGTACCGTCGATTCCTGCGCAAGACAATACTTTGAGCAAATCAAAAACTATTGTTCTGAATCTGAGTGTAATTTATCTGCGTTAATTATATTTTTGTAAAGTCAACACAAGGATTATTTCCTTAGCGCAGAGTGGTGTTATTTAAAAGAAAAAAAATATGTATATTTTTAAGTTAAAATAACTTTTATCGTTGCATTTAAAAACTCACAAATGCACTATTGTCGGACTAAAATTAACAAACACTGCCTGGAATCCTCGAAATTCCAAAAAACACATCCTCCATTTAGCTCCAAAGCAAAAAGTATATAATAACAATTCGAAGGACACTAACTATTAACACTGTCCAGTTTCGTATATAACTTTAAAAAACCAACTTTACAAAATAAACTAGAAAATTTATATTCATTAAATATTCCACATTTATGTTACAATAGTTAAAGTTCATTTTAGAAAGTATTTCCTTGTAGTTGGTAGCAATGTGGATTGGTTAACAAAAAGTTGCAAGCTTGGCGAGGCTGCCAACATTGCTGGTCGCTGGAGAATTGTTTAGTTGGCCAGTCCACATTCAAAACTTGTAGTACTCGACTCTACGGGGATAATTTGCTACAGTTTTCTGTACATTGCTTTTTTTTACTGGTTGTTTCTATTGCTCTTTATACTTTTTAACATATACTTTTTTTTTATTGGTGATAAAATCCTATTCCAAAAGATGTCACGAAAAGAAGCTAGAATTGAGAATTTAATGGAGAATTGTATTAATATTTTTAATGTGTACTGTTTGTGGCGGTTTTTTTTCTGAAACTTAGTGACTCGAATGAAATTATTTTTTAGCTTCAAATATGAACACATAGATGACTTAGTGGTTAAGAATCATTTACCATTCTCAAGGGTGACGGGTTGAATTCCTGCGCAGGATGTATGTACCTTGTTCAATCAACAAATTGTTGTATATATGTTTGTAAGTTCTCCCATAATACAACGATTATCACTTTAGTGCAGTATTTTCTTTTTAAAATTAAAAAATCAAAACAGTACACTTTTTACCAAGTTTGGTTACTAGTATTCTGATGCTGTAAATCACACTATTGTGCACACACCGTCACAAAGTAGTTATTTTTTTGTTAACACACTGTCATGGAATATTTTTTTTAATAAAACTATTTTTACGGAATTCATCGCGTCCTACCTAGACCAGATCGGTCATGTACTGAAGGAAGGTGGAGTCAAGAGTCTCCGAAACCGGCGAGCGTGTGTGAAGAGAATTATGAATGTTGAGGAAGCGAGTGAAGTATGCAAGGATAGAGTTATCTGGCACTCTGTTCTCTCTGCCTACCCTGCAAGGGATATGGCGTGATGTTATATAGGTATGTATGTATGTATGTCATCGCGTTTGTAATTAATTTTAACGGCGACGTTTCGAACACTTTACAGCTTTCATGGTCATTGGAGGACCAAGGTGCCTCACGTCAAACAAGTCATCGTTATTACAGAGATTTATATTTACTCACTACAGTATTATTTATTTAATATTAACCTACATTTTCATACAAATTCATTGCTAGTGGCATAACAAAATAATTATTTAGTCAGTAGGTAATTTTTATATTAAGAAAATTAATGAACTTATAACTTTTAAATCTAATAAGCTACAACCGAATCAAGACGCGGCCATATTGAAAAAAATGTAGTTCTTTTTTTAAACATTTATAATAAAATAGCCATAAACAATAATGTTGAAAACCAAAATCAGTTTTTTTTAAATAATCCAACCGTGTAAATAAACATTTCTAGTATGAACAATCGCTTTAGCGTCTTCTGAGTCATACGTACGAACGATAAATTAGAAAAAAAATATTCAGCTGCTTACAATTTAACTGTTAAATTTTAAAAAGTTAAAACCGACTATAATTATAGTGAGTCACTTTAGTCATCATGGATCGTTAGTTAAATAGATCAAGGTCTTCCTATACGGACATATTAATATTATAAATAGTCAGATTCATCAGCATTATCCTACTCTTATCTCAATTACTAGGGTTTGACGCAATACTATCCTTTTCCTACACAACTCTCGAGAAGATTTTTCTTGTCCATTCGAATGCAAGTTAATTGTTCTTCTTCTTCTTTGTCGGTATCACTCTTGACAGAGTGGTCGTTATCATCATTTCAAGTATTGGTGCTTAGCTTCACAACACGCCACCGCTCCTCTCTGTTTCTTTTGCTTCTTTTGCCTATTTGAATGATTGGTTGAACAGAACAAATAACTTTTAATATATAATACACTGTAAGATGTAGATTGTAAAGCAATATTTATTTTTAAGATTAAATTTTAATATGTTATATTAATATAGATATATTATTAATTAGTTATATAATGTAGGTGCATGGATGTAGTTGGGTAATTTCTGAGACATGAATATATTTGTTATCTTTTTCTCTTTTTGAACTGTTGCTTCTTTGCTGACAGACGTCGTAGGACGCTGCAGAATAACAGCGTTGTGGTATCACTTTTGTAGTTGATACCATAACATTAAGCTGAGCAGCCATCCTTTTCCTCATTTGCGGAGGGGACGCCTTTGTCATAATATATATGTATTTTTCTTTTTTAATGTTTTTATAATTTAGTGCTTTTATTTTTTATATATGTTATATTTATTTTTGGTTTTGTTAAACAGTTGCTGATATTTACCACTGTATGTCCTTTCCGTGACGGAATAATAAATAAGTTTTCTTTCTTTCTTCTTTTCTCTGATGGCTGCCTTCCTTATGCATTCATGTAGCAATGATGAACAGTGTACTGCCGCTTTTATCTGGTCAGTCCATCTCATAGGCTATCTTCCTCGTGACCTGGTACCCTCAACTTTGACCTGGATCACAAGTCACTCTATAGCCACCTCACCTCGGTGGCATACGTGACCAAAAAAGGTGAGGATACGAGACAAGTATACGGAGTATTACTAAAATATGTATAATTATCATCATCATAATATCCCTGTGATGATAAAGCACGAATATAGTTCACCACCTCCTTTCTTATCCATTAGTATCGATGTATCTAGTACAAGAGAAGTGCCAGTGTTACGCTGTTGACATTATTCTATCTACAGCGTTACGTACGTTCTTTATTTTTATTTTTTGCGGTGGGCTATGGATGCGTATCGCCCCGCCAAATCGGTCCAGGGTGACGGAAGAGGCGGCGTGTGACCCCATAGACCCATCATGCAAACTCCTCTCTTCGCCGTGCGAGCGGGCCACCGGTACCCGATCTTTGTCTTCGGTGGCCGTGCCAGTACGTCTTGGGTAAGTACTATACTCTCGCAGAAAATCGACTTTAGAGTTGTGGCAATGTGGTGTTGCGCTTCGTTCGCAGAGTGAGAGACCGGGAAATCTGACTTGAGTGGAGTTTAGTTGGTAGGTAACTAGTTGTACCCCTAGTATTGTAAAGATCCATAGGGGCAGTAACACTTACTCGTACCATCAGGAGCGCTGCTGCTTTGTTTGCCAGCATAAGCCACAAAAAAACATTAAAAAAAGAAAGAACGAGAAGGTTTATTCTATATGAAACTATATAAATACGTCTAACCCTATACATCATCATTCTCCTACTCTTATCCCAATTACTTGCGGTCGATACAATATGTACTCTTCTTTGATAGTATATACTGTAAAGTTATTGGCAATAGTTTTATGACCAGCCGCCTGCCAGACGTCAAACCTCCTTGGTAATGTAATTATTGACCAAACGGCATCAGAGAACCCAGGTTATAAGGCTCTTAGTCGTCTTTTACGACATCCACGAGCAAAGTAAGGGTTGGTAGTATTCGTAGCCGCTACCACACAGCTGTCTAACCCTATACCAATGCAATATAGTCATTCAATTTCCCGCCTCCCTTGTGGAGAAGGCTCGAGCCCACCAGTACGACATTCATGAGACGATATAACATATGATATTTACCAGTTTATTGATAATAATTTCAGACAAGAATATTTAAATGGTTTCATAATTTTTAGGCGATACTAGTAGTCGAGCGGTACCAGTGGTCAGTTCAATGGTGATGGGGAAAAAACACGGTGGGTTATGGAGCTACCCGCCCCCCCTTTCGTAGCCCCGGACGGAATGGGCAGGGTGTGTACAGACTAAAGCCTACCAACAAAAAAAAACACTGTAAAGTATTCCAAACCTCGGCAAACTACAATAAAAAAATAGAATCACCCAACGCATGGGAGAAAAGGCGGCCAAGAATGTATATACCGTGGCATCAGCTTTAACAAACGGAGTCAGAACGGGTAAAAAACAAGCGCTTTATCGGTTAATAATAGACGAAGCGCTCATAAGCCACTTCGGCTCCGTAGTCTTATTAATGCGAACCGTCAAGGCCAAAGAACTTCTCCTCATCGGTGACACCATTCAAATTCCTTTTATAGATCGGGATAACTTATTTGAATTAAGATATTACAAAACTCTAACCACGCCATCGGCAACACAAGAACTGTTGTGTACGCATCGGTGCCCCATGGACGTAGCATATGACGTTCAGAGCAATTACAACGGCATATACTCGTCAAATAAGATCATAAAATCCCTGAATATATACACATACACCGACGCCGTCATACCACCAGACCTTCCAGAGACGCTATATCTGTCACACACCCAGGCAGAGAAAGAAAACCTCAAAGAAAAAGGATACGGCATCGGTGAGGGCTCCGATCTGCGAACCATCCACGAGGCACAGGGACTCAGCGCACCAAATGTCATCATCATCCAGACAAGAGATTCAGTGCAAAAATTATAAAAAAGCATGGAACACGCCGTGGTCACCATCCCCAGGCATACTAGATCCTGTACCTACTTCACGGGCACCCATGAAGACGCCATTTGGAACTCATGAGGAAGTCCATAGATCAGGATTCTAGCATCACACTGGACATCAAAAAGATGGCAATAAAACATAGAGACGAAAAGGTAATAAAGGAGCTCGGACTATCATCTCGATAAAAACAAGTAAACACGTGTACCTATGAAGTTAATCGCCACAACACACAATATCCATAAAACGAGTGCCAACATCGTCAACAAATTTACAATGAGGACAGTTAGCGTTAGAAGACCAACATACAGAAGGGTTTACACCTCAACATCAAGGACTCCCCAACATACATAAAAACTATCATAAATGTATTAAAGCCACTTCAAGAAATCTTGAATTATATAACATCAATATAATAATTAAAATACAAAACATAAAAAAGGCACGGACAAATGTCTTTGGACCAAAACTTTATTATGTAAAAAAAAACCTCGGCAAACTAAAAATCAAATAGAAATGCGATAGAATTTATCGAAGATACCTTCATGAGTAAAATCAAGCAATTATTATGTACCTATACATAAATATAGTTGTAATACTTAGCTTTTAAAAATATCTGTGTAGGTTTGATTTTCTTTTTCAATAAATTAAAAACATCAAATACATACATATTTTTAGTAACTTAATTTAACATTTTTATCAAAGACATATTCAAATTAACTTTTTAATCATATACATCTTCAAGGAATAACATAAAAAAATAATAAATTAAAAATATTTTAACAACAAATAAAATAAAAACAATAACAAATAAAATATTTAAACATACATTTCTTTTTAACCGAATTAATATTAAATACAAAATTAATGTAAAAATTTTAATGTTTTATAAAAAAAGAACTTAATTTTACAAAATGAAGATCGGCTTACGCAAGCGTTGATGTTCAAAGATAAACGTGTCTTTTAAAATAGACATTTAGTAGCGTATATTACTCACACGTCAAATGACTCACGGCATCAATGTTGGCATTCGTAATCACCTTACATTCGATACTTATAAAATCATCATCGCAAGTAGATATGACTAATTAATATTAAAATTCAGAAACTTGGCGCCATTTGGTTGAGCATAATTGTTTAGTGGTTATTAACCGACCGTTTATTTGGGAGAACGGCTATGGTTGTATCATATTCCGCCCATGTACGACGAAGAGACGACCTGCGATAGTCATCTGGCGCTGTCTAACGGCCATTAAAGCGGGTCAATGGCATAGAGTGTTGGTATTCGATGGTACGTTCAGCTAATACCTTATAGGAGTGAATGTCCTACCAACACCCCTCTTTTTTTTTTTTTTTTTTTTCGGTGGACTATGGACGCGGTCGCGCCCCGCCAAATCGGTCCGGGGTGACGGAAGAGGCGTGCAACCCCATAGACCCACCCTGCAAACACCTCTCTTCCCCGGTACCCGATCTTTGTCATCGGTGGCCCGCCCGGCGGTTTACCCTCGCGGGTTCCTCTCATCGACGCCCCGACAGCTTTCGCCTTCGGGGCGTCGTCCCCTACCAACACCCCAGCAACATTAATTGCTGCTAGGGTGTCGCGTAGACTAATTCCTGTCCTATGTTGTATAAACGCGAATATTATTGTGAGATAAAAAATAATCTAGACATTTAAAATACCCGGGTTGGCTACGGATATCAAAAATTACGAATTGGGTTTGCGATGAGAAGGGTTACGATGGATTATGACACCATATGCCGCTCCTCCATTATTATTGCCAAAATATATAGGTATATAATATTATTTGTGGTAGAATCACGCTGTTGACTAAAGCTGCGGGCCGGTCGGTCCAAGGTAATACCACACTCGCAGAAGATCGACGTCTGAGTAATGGCAATGTGCTATTGCGCTTCATTCAGTATGCGAGAGAGCTGGAAGCCCAACTGGGTGGGTTCGGGGTTTATATTGGTAGGCAGCGGCCTAGCTATGTTCTTGGTATTGCAAAAGTCCATGAGCGACAGTGACATTTAACATCATGTGAGCTACTTGCTCGTTTGCCACCACAAGCAATAAAAAAATAGATGGGGAGTGTCCAGAAAATGACCTGCCAGAAAAAAGTATTTAAAATAGAATTTATTTTAATTAACATTCACTAAGGAATACCCTTTCTTGCTTAGCTCGTGTATGCTTGGTTCGATGTTTCGAGCATATCCAACGCTCATCATCAGGGTGAATGGCAGCAGCTTCTGCGAGCCTCCGACGCACATTGCAGTGCAGGGTCGACATAATCGACTTTAACGCGATTATTGCTGTAAAATGTATTTATCTAATATTAGTTGCCGTTTAATACACGCATGGGAAAGAAAGTAGTTGGTAAATTATATTCTTACTCCGTATTTCAATTGCATCTATCATTAACTTATCTAATTTTTAGGTACCTATTATTTAAGTTAGTTTGACAATTATCCTAATTTTATAGGATTAATTCACAAACCAACCTGAATCCTACGTGAAAAAAAAATCATTGAAATTTACTCCGTAATTTTGTAGCTGAAATACATACAATGCTATTATCTATATAAATAACACTTTCTACGACTTTTGTGATTTAAATCATCGAGTAATTTGCTTTCAGTTCTTATTGTCATTAATTGGTCATAAAAACAATTCACTCAATAGAAAAGTTATTCCCATTTTCATTCGATATAACCTAAAATCAATATACGTCGAGAGTCACTTCGCCGTTCTGAAAATGTTGTGTCATAAAGGAATATTCTAAATAAGCTATAAAATACATTTTCTTGCGAATAACTTTCTTGTCGTGATTTAAGAATAGGCTATGAAAATATAATGTTCTCGTGATATTGATGTTATGCAACGAAAATGGTAGGAAGTATGTGTGATGTGTCTTTTTATGTGTATTTTGGGTAAATAATTCATTGAGTTATGGATGCGTGGTTCATGCCAAATGTTTTACGATTCTGCGTATACATTTTGCGGACATATACATGATTAAAAGGTCGTCACAAGCAAATAATAAATTTAAAATATCATACTTTTAACGTTTTTATTAGATATTTTTTTATTGCCAGTGGTGGCAAATGAGCAATCAGCACACCTGATGGTAAATGATACTGCTAGCCAGGCCGTTGCCTACCTTGAAGAAAGTTTATAAACTTATTAATCTTGCGGTCAGTTTTTTAGCGTAATCAGAATTGTAATCATTACCTCATATTACTATCATCACTTATATCGACCTAGGTCTTTTCAACCTGACCTGTTTGATCATCAATTATATTCCCAAGGTTGATGCCAAGCAGGTGGTTAGTCAGAAAACTACTGCTAATAACTTTTGCAATAAATGTAATGGAAGAGGAGTACATATTGCATCGATTGCAAGTACCTAATCAAGATAAGAGCACGATAATGATGATTATGTTAACTCGTGATCGGGTGCCGCTTGTGGGATCTGGTCCAACCATTTTTGTTTCTTTTTTGTTTTATAAATATTCTTAGTTTAATTTTGTTTTATATACAAAATGTAAAAAAATGAATCTTTACCCGAAGGGCATGTCACTGGAGCTAACATAAATTAAATATGTATGTATCTCTTTCGTGAAAATATATAACTAAAAAAATGACGGGCCCACTGAGTTTCTTGCCGGATCTTCTCAGTATGTGGCTGCTTTCCGATCCGGTGGTAGATTAATTAAATTTAATTTAAAAAACAATGATGTAAAATTGACAATATGTAAGTGCCTCTATGGGGCTTATGCATAATAAATGATTTGATTTGATATGATGATGATAACTACTAGTACTATTGCTTACCAAAGCAGCGTCAAAAACTCATTACGATCATCGCATCGATTAAAGCAATGATATGGATCATCAGTAACTTCAATAAAGTTTTCTTAGCGAAACAATGAAACAGGTTCAGATAGAATAGTTTTGAATCCTGACTTGCGTCTTTTTTGGCATGGACGTTACAGAAGCAGATAAATCAATCCATTCTGAAAATGATCGGACTGGGATATTTCTGTAGCTATTAGATCGACTACAGAGAATAATTTGGCGACAATTTATTGCCAAGTCGCTAAAATGTACAAGATTCCACCATTGACAGCTCGATTTTTTTTTTTTATTTTTTTTTTTTATTGCTTGTGGCAAACGAGCAAGCAGGACACCTGATGGTAAGTGTTACTGCCGCCCATGGACCATTGCTATACCAAGGGTATAGCTAGGCCACTGCCTACCAATATAAACCCCAACCCCACCTAATTGGGCTTCCGGCTCTCTCTCTCACCGAACGAAGCGCAACAGCGCATTGCCATTACTCAGACGTCGATCTTCTGCGAGAGTGTGGTACTACCCCGGACGGACCGGCCCGCGGCTGCAGACAGAAAACTGTTAACAGCGTGGTCCTTTCACTATTAAAGCTCAAAACAAGAACATATTTGATTGATTGTATAATTTTGTACCATTAAGGGATTCCGCCATGTAGGAGAGTATGTCTGAGCAGTGGCAAGGTGCAGTTGCGCCTGATGCCGTCCTAACCGAGGCTTCGGGTGATCGGACCGGGGAATTGTCCGGTCACCGGTATAACTATTGCATCGACCCCAAGTGAATGAGATTAAGAACAGTATGAGGATAATAAAACTCATGTTATTTGTTTATGAGGATAATAAAATTTATGTTATTTGTTTGTGAGGATAATAAAATTCATGTTATTTGTCTGTGAGGATAATAAAACTCGTATTATTTGTTTGTGAGGAAAATAAAATTCATGTTATTACTATTTCTTTAGGTTTTATAACATTTTAATTGAATTTAAAATCATAAAATTATGAATGCACTAAGGAAATAATCTTTGTATTGTGGGTGACATTACAAACTTAAAATTAACGCAGACAAATTACATACACCAGACTCAGAACAAAAGTTTATGAATCGCACAAATTATTGTCCTGCGTAGGATTCGAACCCACGTCAGTGACACGGAAGTTCGGTATCTTAACCACTGCACTATCTGCCCAGTCAAATAGGTAGTATGCATATTGAACTAGATTTACTCTGTGGTGATGGAGTAAGAATACAATTCACCACTTAGGAGGTCTTACTGGTGAGTATCATAAAAGACGACTAAAAGATAAGCATACAATATATGTAAAAGAGAAGGAAAACTCGAAATAAAACCCTATCTCAACCCGTCCTACCAGTGTGGTATAGTAGGTTAATTTCCTTCCAATTATAGAGGAGACTCAAGCCCAATTGTGCGACGTATTTAAGCTAAGATCAATAAAATAATGAGAAACTAAGTCATCATTCTCCTACTCTTATCTCAACTACTTGTGGTCAATACAATACGTACTCCTCTTTGATAGTACATATTGTAAAAGTTATTGGCAATAGTTTTATGACCGGCCGCCTGCCAGACATCAACCCTCCTTGGGAATGTAATTGCGGACCAAATAATATCAGATGGAGATTCGTTATAAAGCTATTAATCGTCTATAAAACCCGATTACGAAGCGAAAAATGATGTCACAAGCGGGATTCGAACCCGCGCCTATTGGGATTCCAGCCCAATCGTGCTGCCACTACACCACCGTGACTTATTGTAGGATATGCAAATTTCGCTTCGTATCATATTTACGTCTTAAGGTGACGGTATGCTATCTACTCGACAATGTTTACACATTGTTATAGGCTTAATACTTCAAACTTTACAGTTAGAATTGTATTAAACGATGACACATCGTAATCGGGTTTTATAAATAATTAAGCATATTAAATGCTAAATTTCTGTAATCTATAATCGTCTTTTACGACATCCACGAGTAAGGGTTAGTGGTAATCGAAGCACACAGCTAATGACTACCTACTAATGACTTAAATTATGTATTACCTAAAAATCTAGGGGGCTTTAGTAAAAATGGACATCAATTTCTCAAACTGGCTGTATAAGTACAAAAAATCATCATCATCATGACAGCCCATAAATGTCCCACTATTGGGCTCGGGCCTCCTCCGTAATGGGAGGAAAATTAATCTACTATACCGCGATGGTCAGACGTGTTGGTATAGGGTTTTGTTTCGAGTTTTCCTTCTCTCTATATAAGTACAAAAAATACATAAACCTTAATCACTACATTGCATGAGTTCATTGGACAGGTAACAGTTCATTACCCCCCCTTATTAACGTATCAAAAAGGCATTGTCTATCGTTGCATTCGATAAACAACTGTGCAAACATACTCTGCAAATATTTGTATTGCAACGCTTTGTGCTTAGTCCGTGCCACCATATTTTAGTGTGCAATGTTTAACAAAGGCCCTTTTTGATAACGGAGAATTTTGTGACTCATGGATATTAGATTGTACGTGGAAGTTATAAGATGTAGCGATTTACTTCTGCCCGACTACTAATGTTTTTCGAAGTAACATTCGGACTCAGAAATCACCCAGAATCTTAAGTTCTGGCGTGCGGCGAGAAGATGCATGGCAGATGGGTTGTTCTGTCGTTAGCACGCTCCAGCCAGGGCACCGGCTGACCCCCTGGTTGGTAAATGTAGGCTTGCCCGGGTATAGGGATCTCTGCCCGGGTCGACGAAATGTATCTCCCATTCTCGTGGGAATCTAATGGATACTGCAAATTTAAAAAAAACCGACGGGAATCCTAGCGATTCTCACCCCAAGGCCCAGTCATGCCAACGCAAAACTGACCAAGACGACGCCTCGTCCTCAGGACTTGAGGCGTCCGCCGAGGGCCCGGCACAAATCGTGGAGGCCCAGAAGAAGAAGAGGAGGTCGCCTCGAAAGTCTCGGGGCAACGGCCTGAGCCATAAAAGGCGGCTGGAGGAGCGGCGAGCGCGCAGGGAGGCTGCCGCCGCTGAAGAGAGGAAGGACGGTAGACTCGCAGCAGAGCCGTCGACGGACGAGGGCGACAGCGATGTCGCAGAGCCGTCCGAAGACGAGGGCGGCGGATCTACCGTCAGAATGGACGAGGGCGGTGATATTCCCGCAGGGCCGTCCAAAAAGGACAGTGGGTCGGCTGGTGAAGGCCCCACTAGGTCGTCGGCGCGTCTAGCAGCAAAGACGCCGCCGGCGACCGCGACTAAGAAGGAGGAGGCCCTCCCCTCGCAGGTGCGAAAGCGCCCCCTGAGCAAGGGAGGCAGCTCGAGCGCCGAAACCGAGGGGAGCGTGGCCAACATGCCTCCACCCAAGATCCAGGCCTCCCGAAGAGGGCGAGGGACCTCGGTCATGGAAAGGGCGGCGGCGGTCGCTGTCCGCGCCGGCGAGGCCACGGATCTGCAGGCCGAAAATGTCCGCCTTAGAGGCGAGATGTCAGGCCTGCGGACCCGAAACCGGAACCTGGGCGACATGCTGGCGGAAATGCGTCGCGCAAACCGCCAGCTGTTGATAGACGTGGCCGACCTCAAGGCGCAGGTGGCGCTGTTCGTGTCACCCGCGCCAGCCGCGCTATCGGCCAGGGCCGGATACTCGGCGGCCGCTGCGGCGCCAAAGCCGCCTCGCGCTGCGGCGCCGACGACGTTGGGTGATGGCGTCAGCGTCACACCCGTCCCCGCGGCGAGGAAGACGCCTGCCGCCGCGAAGCGCGCGCCGCCGGCTGACGCTGGCGCGGTCACCGCGGTGAAACTCCCTGTTCCCGTGGTGAGGCTGACGCCTCTCCCCGCGGACCGCTTGCCGCCGGCTAGCGCCCCTCCGGCGCCAAACCCGCTAGGCGCCGTAGAACGGGCCCCTAAGGAGGCTCAGCCGACCCCGTTTGAGGTGGGAGGCATATCCGACGAGGCCCTCGCCAAAATCATCGGCGCAGTGGGCAAGCTCGTCGATGCGCGCTTCGCCGTTCTGGAGGCGAGGTTGCCTCCAGAACCACGTGTCCGACCACCTCTCGCCGCGGACAAGCGGCCGCATGTGGCACCAGCCCCCGCCCCGCTGCCTTGTCAGGGTGGCCGCGTGGGGAGCTACGCCGCGGCCGCGGCCGGGCCTAAGCCCAAAGGCCCCGGCCCAGCTCCGAAGGGACCCGCCCTGAGGAGGAAGATGGCTCCGGCCCCTGCCGGACCGCTGAAGTCGCCCGCAACAACACCGCCGGCGACGACCAGCGAGGCCGCGACGAGACCTTCCGCGTCTGGCACGACTGCCGTACCCGAACAGGGTTGGCAGGTAGCCGAACGCGACAGAAGGAGTCGCGGCCAAAGGAGGAGAGCGGAGGCCAAGCGCGCCGCTGAGGTCCCCGCTCCTCAGGCAGGAGCCGGACAGAAGAAGAGACCGCGCAAGGGGCTCAAGTCGCCGAAGACGGCCGCAGTGGTGATCACTGTGCTGCCCGAGGCGGCCGAGAAGGGCCTCAGCTACGAGGCCGTCTTGAGGAAGGCCCGGCGGGAGCTAGACGTCTCCGATATTGGAGGCGTCGAAGCCAGGACCCGCAAGGCCCGGACGGGGGCTCGAATTCTCGAGTTCCCAGGGGCCGAGGGCGCCAAGACGGCCGACAGCGTGGCCGAGAAGCTGAGAGGTTTGTTCGCCGAGGAGGGTGGCATCAAGATCGCCAGGCCCGTCAAGTGCGCCGAAATGCGCATTTCGGGTTTGGACGATTCAGTGACGGTGGAAGACATCCGGGAGGCTATTGCCTCGAAAACCGGGTGTCCCATAGACACCGTCCGGGTCGGTGCCATTCGTCCCGGTCCGGGTGGCGTAGGTGCTGCCTGGGCGCAGTGCCCGGTGGAGTCGGTCAGGCAACTGGCCGGCTCAGGCAGGCTCCTCGTGGGCTGGAGCTCGGCGCGGGTAACCGTGCTTGAGCACCGGCCTGCGAGGTGCTACAAGTGCATGGCGGTCGGACACACTCGACCGACGTGCACTAATTGCTTCGACTGCGGCGGATTGTGTTTCCGCTGCGGTCAGACCGGGCACGTGGCGGCATCTTGCGCCGCCCCGCCCCACTGCCCCGCGTGTGCGGCGGGCAATAAGCCCGCCAAGCACCGCATGGGCTCTGGGGCGTGCAAACCTCCAGCTTCGGCCCCAAAGGCGCGGGGCGGCCCTACGACCACGGCCGCTCCCGCTCCTAGCGCGGTCCGATCGCCCGCTGGCGAGGAGGTCATGGACATAACCCGATAATGGGTACACCAGCCATGCACCTCCTCCTGCAGGCCAACACCAACCACTCCGCCGGAGCGCAGGATCTCCTCCTGCAATCCATGGCGGAGTGGTCGATTGGTGCAGCCGTAGTCGCGGAACCGTACGCCGTGCCTGATCGCCCCAATTGGGTGGTCAGTCGAAACGGTACCGCGGCAATCGTCGTCTCAACGCAGCGGCACTTCCCGTCCTTGTCCCTTTTGGATAGGGGCGAGGAATTTGTCGCGGCGGAGTGGGGAGGGGTCACGCTCTACAGCGTATACCTCTCCCCCACTAGGAGGATGGACGATTTCGGGGCCTCACTCACCACCTTGGAGGCCTCGATACGGCGACTGGCACCGGGCCTCGTCCTGGTTCTGGGGGACTTTAACGCCAAATCCACGGCGTGGGGGTCCCCTACGACGGACGACCGCGGGCGGGCGGTCAACGAGTGGGCGGCTTCACTGGGCCTCTGTGTTCTGAACAGAGGCTCGGTGAACACGTGTGTGCGGCGGCAGGGCGGGTCGATAGTGGACTTGTCGTTCGCTAGCCCCGCTGTCGCGCCACGGGTGAGGAACTGGAGTGTCCTGGAGGAGGCGGAGACCCTGTCGGACCACCGGTACATCCGGATGGAGGTCTCCCCCCGGGAACCCGGTAGGGGTCACAGGGCGGACGGAGCTCCCGCGTTTCCGCGGTGGGCTGTGGGTCGTCTTGACAGGGATCTACTGGCGGAGGCGGCCATTGTCAGCACGTGGCTGTCCTCACCACCCCCAGCGGACGGAGTGGACGCTGAGGCTGTCCGCATTCGCAGTGCGTTAACGCAGATCTGCGATGCGGCCATGCCCAGAGTGCGGCGGCGTCCGCCTCCGAGGCAGGGGGTCTACTGGTGGTCCCCAAGACTGGCGGACCTTCGTGCGGCGTGTATCAGTGCCCGAAGGTCCTACACCCGCAGCCGGCGGCGTCACCGCGACGTCGAGCGGGAGGGCCAGCTGTACGAGGCGTACCGCAGTGCGCGGACTGCCTTTCGGCTGGCCATCCGTGCCGCCAAGGGCGCGAGTTGGCAGGAGATGCTGGACGGTCTCGACCGTGACCCCTGGGGTCGCCCATATCGCGCGGCGCTGAACAAGCTTCGCGCGCGGGCCCCCCCCCTCACCGAGACCCTCCAGCCCGACTTCCTTCGTAGGGTGGTCGAGGAGCTGTTTCCACGGCAGTCGGAACACACGCCCCCGGTCATGGCTCCGCCAGATCAGGACCGGGAGGACGACGACGACGAGAGTGTTCCGCCCGTGACGGAGTCGGAAGTGGGGGCGGCCGTGGCGAAGATTCGTTCCGCCACCACGGCCCCCGGCCCGGACGGAATTCCAGTCCGGGTGCTGACGTCGCTCCTCGAGCACTTCGAGCCTCGCCTCAGGCAGCTGTTCAACGCCTGTCTGACGTCTGGACGGTTCCCTGAGTGCTGGAAGGAAGGGAGGTTGGTTCTCCTGCCAAAGCCGGGACGGTCCCCGGATTTGCCGTCGGCCTACAGGCCCATCGTGCTCCTCGACGATGTGGGTAAGCTGCTGGAGCGTGTGCTCGCTGCCCGCATCGTCCGACACCTGGAGGAGGTGGGGCCCGATCTGTCGGACGCTCAGTATGGGTTTCGGAGGGGGCGTTCGACCATCGGGGCCCTATTACGCCTGAGGCAGGCGGCCGCGGAGGCCGTCGCCGGGAAGGGAGTGCTGTTGGCGGTGTCGTTGGACATCGCCAACGCATTCAATAGTCTGCCATTCGGCTGCATCAGGGAGGCGCTCCGGTTCCATGGAGTGCCCCTGTACCTCAGGCGGCTGGTGGCAGACTATTTGGAGGGCCGCAGTATCCTCTGCGCGGGTCCCGCAGGGGACATTGTGCGGACGCCCATGTCGTGCGGCGTTCCACAGGGGTCGGTTCTGGGGCCGACTCTGTGGGACATCGGGTACGACTGGGCGTTGAGAGGGAGTCTCCCCCCTGGGCTGAGCTTGGTGTGCTATGCTGACGACACGCTCGTCACAGCCCGGGGCAGGACACTCGAAGAGGCGGCGAGCCTGGCCACTCTCGGCACCGAGGAGATGGTCAGGCGGATCGAGGCGCTAGGGCTCAGGGTGGCCCTAAACAAGACGGAGGCCCTACTTTTCCATGGGCCCCGTGTGAGGCTGCCCATCGGCGCCTCGATAGTGGTAAACTCCATCCACATCAGCATCCAGGCCCATATGAGGTACTTGGGTCTGGTGCTCGACGGGCGATGGTGGTTCCGGGAGCATTTCCGACAGATTGCTCCCCGGCTTGTCGGCGCGGCGTCCGCCCTTTCTCGACTCATGCCGAATGTGGGCGGACCCAGTTTTGAGGCCCGACGGCTGTATGCGGGGGTCATCCGCTCGATGGCCATGTACGGCGCACCCGTGTGGGCGAGGGCTCTGAACGCCCAGCTCAGGGCGGTTCTGTGGAGGCCACAGAGAGCCATGGCGGTCAGAGCCATTCGCGGGTACCGCACGGTGTCGACAGAGGCGGCGTGCCTGTTGGCCGGGACACCCCCGTGGGACCTAGAGGCGGAGATGCTCTCCGACCTCTACCGGCGGGTTATCACAGCGCGCGAGGAAGGTGGCTCCCCATCGTTGAGCGAGATAGCCACCTGGCGCGTGGATGCCCGCCGAGACGTCATCGCCCGTTGGGCTACGCGGCTGGAGAGGCCTAGGCACGGTGTGGAGACCGTTGAGGCCCTCCGGCCCGTATTGATAGAGTGGATGGAGCGGCGGCACGGAGTCCTCACCTTTCGGCTGGTGCAGGTATTGACGGGGCACGGGTGTTTCGGGTTGTACCTGCACAGGGTCGTGTATAGGGAGTGGACTCCGGCCTGCCACCACTGCAGGAGTGACGAGGACACGGCGCAACACACGCTGGAGGTGTGTCCGGGATGGGAGCGGCAGCGCCGTGACCTCGTCGCTGTCATCGGTGCCGACCTGACGCTGCCGGCCGTCGCGAGAGCGATGGTCGACAGCATCAGGAACTGGGACGCGGTCGCCGCCTTCTGCGAGGCTGTCATCTCGCAGAAGGAAGCGGCGGAACGGGCAAGGGAGGATTCCCGCGCCCCGGGCCGCCGCCAGCGGCCGGGGCGGCGCAGGCGCGAATACCTGCGCCTGATGCCGCCCTAACCGAGGCTTCGGGTGATCGGACCGGGGAATTGTCCGGTCACCCGACGTGAGGCCACCGCGTGAGGGCGACGCCCCGACGGCGAAATCTGTCGGGGCGTCGACGAGAGGAGCCCGCGAGGGTGAACCGCCGGGCGGGCCACCGAAGTTAAAAATCGGGTTCCGGTGACCCGCTCGCACGGCGAAGAGAGAGGAGTTTTACGGTGGGTCTATGGGGTCACGCGCCGCCTTTTCCGTCACCCCGGACCGATTTGGCGGGGCGAGACTAATCCATAGTCCACCAAAAAAAAAAAAAAAAAAAAAAAAAAAAAAAAAAAAAAAACTACTAATGTTTTAGTAAATTTTCTCTGCAATGACAGAGCAAAAATACAATTATCACCTTCTTTCTTGTCCATATATGTAGTAAAAGACGACTAAGAGGTATGCAGGTAATTTTAATGTAAGAAAAGGCAAACTCGAAATAAAACCCTATACTAGCCTGTCTAACCAGGGTGATCATACATAAATTTTCCTCTTTTTGGGTAGGAGGTTGGAGCTCAAAAGGGAAATGTGAATGAGCTGAAATTGTCATGATATCTATAGCGCTACTCCTGGCAAATGGGTCAGGTATTACACAGGGTATTCGGAATTTCTCAGACGAGTGTCGGATCATCATCATTATGATCATCTCAGCTCACATACTTCACATTACGAGGCTTCAGCCTCCTCCACAATAAAATGTAAAATAACCTAGTATACCACGCTGATCAGGCACATTGATATAGGATTTTATTTCGCATTTTTCTTCTTTTGTATTTATATTATATGATAACGCTTACTCGTCTTTTGTGACTCCTACAGTCAAAAAAGGGGATAGTGAATAGTATTCTTACTCTGTCATCACACCTTCAAATAATAATGGATTGGAACGCAAGCGCCATTGAGAAGATCTGGCTAGAAACTTCTTCTTTATTATTATTTACGAGCTTTTTATTGCGGCTTCGCCAGCGTAAATGAGTAATTTAATTCAGGAACGGTAACGGTCAGGAAAAAACGGTCCATCTATGTTTGACACATAGATAGACCATCCTCATCATCATCGTTTTCATCCAAATCTGTGTAACGATTTACGTATGATCAAGTAAAATAAATACCTTCACAAAATTTCACATTGAATTTTTCTTTATTATTTTTTAAATGGTGCTCATTATTATTTGGGCTGAGATAAAGAGAAGGAATATCGTCTTCATCAACGATGATATATGAATTATTAATAAAATAGATTTCTTTTACATCGCTACCGCCTTTAAATTATACCAAAAAACCAACGAGGTACAGTAATTAGTTCAGTGTGGTCAGAGGAACAGTTAAGTTTTTTTTTATTTATTTTTTTACTTTTTATTTTATTCATATTAAGTGGGTGGCCTTATTACATAAAAACATTTTTCCATCTAAAGTACGTTTTTAAAGGTCATCATTCCATTTTAAAACTTTTAGTGGTTCAGAAAATTTTTGTGCAATAATGGTAACCGCGTTAAAGAAATGTGTCACCACCTATTGTTTTATCGAAATAGGTGTAGAATCCGGTTGAGGTATGCCCAGTTTATGGGGGCACGCGCTGCTCTTTCGCCGTCCCGGACGAAAAAGACGAGACGGTGCGAGTCCAGACCATAACCTACCAAAAAAAAAAAAAAAAGAAGTGGCCAGTTAAATAGTAATCAATCATGAATAACTTAAAACACCAACTGCGATAGTCAACAAGCAGTAGTCTAGCATGGTGGTTAAGGCATAACACCAACTTGGAGGCCTCTCCTTTTTGCAAGTAGATAGCCTCTCTATACGCAACCCGGTCCTTACCACTAGGATGACGTAAGCGCACCATACGGCCTTATAACCAGCTGTAGGTATCATCTCCCCGTTTTCATGAATATTTTGTCTGGCGTTCTGGCGAAAAAGTAGAAGCTTTATGTGGTGATGTTATCTTATATTCAATATCTTAGTGTTTTAATGTAAT
Source organism: Lymantria monacha (assembly GCA_905163515.2). Classification (NCBI taxonomy): domain Eukaryota; kingdom Metazoa; phylum Arthropoda; class Insecta; order Lepidoptera; family Erebidae; genus Lymantria; species Lymantria monacha. Next base: position 28,304,116 of record LR991098.1, on the reverse strand, counting down.
ATTGTTATATGTTTTCGGTTACCATCAAAATTCCTAAGGACTATTAACAGTATGCTAAAACGACTTACTGAAGAACAATTACTTTAAATAATAATTTATAAATACACTCTTGTCATATAAAAATTCGACACTGGGAACAATGTGTTCGTATTGTTAGGTGCAAAAAAAGAAAACTATATTTTTTTTTAATTATACTTTTTTTTTGCTGTCTGTACACAAGACAAGATATGCATAATGATCGATGTTGCAGTGCAGGTGTATAATGAGTCATTAGCGAATCATTACAAGTCACACAAAGGACATAGGCAGTAATAAAGCACACAATAAATTTCTGCGGAACAAATATTTTATTAAAACATATTATTCATTTAATTAGCGTGTAATTGGATCGCTTAGCTAAGGACCTTCCTCTTTAGGGTCAAATCACGTGATGCTCGATTGAATCATTCGTTCATCATTCTTCTTGAAGATGAGTCAGCTTTATCACATTTTTGACTATATTTTCTCGACCATTAGAATTTCTCTTATATTTTTGTATAATGCAAGGCCATGTATATTAAAGTATAAAGCCTTGATTCACGACACACAAATATTCAATTAACCGATACAAATCCTGCGCAAATTCAGATTAATCATTTGTAGATCGCAGAAAGAATAATTCTATATCGAGATCTTTAATAATAATGAACTTTAAGTGTTAACATTTAAATTTTTACGCATTTTTTTTTTAATGAAACCACCCTGCTCTAAAGAAATAATCCTTGTATTGCGGGGGACTTTACAAACATGCAACTAACGCAGACAAATTACACCCAGACTCAGAACAACACTTTGTGAATCGCACAAAGTATTGTCCTGCGTGGGAATCTAACCCACGGCACTGGCACGGAAGGTCGGTATCTTAACCACTACGCCATCTGTGCAGTCAATCGATCGAACCTACAGTACTCGGCTCGAGAGGACAGTTATGGATCGCATAAAGAATCATTCTATATTGAGATCAAACCCACGGCTCGAAAGAATAGACAACTCCACTGCGCAGTCAAATTCTGTAAAGACTTCGAAAGATCTTTGGGTATAATAAATTAGAACAAGATAAAATCTTGAAAAATATTAAAATTAAAAACATATTTTGTTATTACATTCATCATTATCATCATCACAGTAGATATATGTCCCACTATTGGGCTTGGGTCTCCTCCGTAATGGGAGGGAAATTAACCTACTATACCACGCTGGTCAGACGTGTTGGTATAGGGTTTTGTTTCGAGTTTTCCTTCTCTTGCATAGATGTTATATGCATTTGATATCCCTTAATCGTCTCTTACGATCACCCACGGGTAAGATAGGGGGTTGTGAATAGTATTCTTACTCCGTCACCACACGGATAATTACAATATTTTAAAGAGATCTTGACTCATATATTTTAATATTTATAGCCTCAAATATTATGTATGATTCAAAATAAAATTCAAAAATTCTAAGAACTACCAACTAATTGGGTAAAGAAAGAGGCTTTAACGAAACAACGAAATTGTTAGAAATCTTTTTTTTTATTATGTACGATATTTTGATTATTTCGAGGAATATACGAAAGTTGACTGTAAATATGAGCTGTAAGACAATTATCCAAATCAACTAGCTGTGAAATTAAAGTCGGCGTTACTACAAGTTGAAAGTGTTGCAAATTATTAATACTTTACTCACTGTAGAATAAGTTTCTACAGAATTCTTTTAGTAGTGGGTGTATATCATCATCTCAGCTCATATATGCCCCACTAAAGGGCCCGAGCTTCATTTAAAATATATATATATATATTTACTATATATACTATGCTGGTCAGACGTATTGATTTTGTTTCGAATTTTTCTTCTCTTGCATAAATGTTATATGCTTTTTATATCCCTTAGTCGTCTCTTAAGATCACCTATGCGTAGGATAGGTGGTAAAAGATTGTGTTCTTACTCCGTCATCACACGGCAATTGAACGTTGAAATACGTGACATCTTTTCAGCTCATATACGTCCCACTATTCTGAGCTCGAGCCTCCTCCGCATTGGGAGCGAAGATTGACCTACTGTACCACGCTGGTCAGACGTGTTGGTATAGGGATTTGTTTCGAGTTTTCCATCACTTGCATAGATGTTGTATGCGTTTTATATCCCTTAGTCATCTCGTACGATCACCCACGGGTAAGATAGAGGGTGTGACTTGTATTCTTACTCCGTCACCATACGTGACATATATACAATTATATAACTATAGTTGATTTAATAATAAGACAAACAAATAGTAAGATCCCACACCATTTTCCAAGAATCAGCAATATCAGATTTCTTTTATATATCGTGTTGAATTCAACTAAGATAACTGAATAAGCGTATTTCACGGTTGAAGTAGTTCTAATAGATTTATTATTTTAATTATTATTTCTGCGAAAACTTAGATCATCGTATCTATATTAAAATAATCTGTATTGTCTATGATTCATAGTTTTGTTTGTTGATGTATTAATAATCTTTATCTACTCACTATCCTATGAAATGCAAGAGAGATGAAGATTATACCCTTGAATAAGTTTATGGGTGGGTTTGGGGATTTTATTGGTAGGCCAACGGCCTAAGCTATACTCTTGGTATTGCAAAGGTCCACGGGCGCTAGTGACACTTACCCTCAGGTGTGCTGCTTGCTCGTTTGCCACCATAAGCAATAAAAAAAAATTAAAAATAGACTTTGTAGAAAAGGATATTGCAACATTTCGGATCATCTAAATGATAATACGGAATGATAAGATTGGTGGAGTTTTTGGCGGGAATCTAAAACGTTATGTGGTGCTCTTGTAGTATATTCGATATCTTAGTGTTTTAACGTGTTATATTAGATAATTTTGATGGCATTTTATGTAATGTGATGTGACGGAATTGCTGAGATGTAGTGAATATCATATAAAAATGCTTTACAACGTTTTCGTTTTTCATCAAAATTCTCACAAGATACCATTAACAGTGTGGCCGTGGCAGCACTGTTGATGGCGACAATTTGACTTACTGACGGACATGACTAATCTGGAGACACTAAAAACTTGAAGATAATTATAACTCGACACTGGCAACAATGGCTCATTTAAGTAGCTGATTGCCAATACATAAAAATAAGAAGAAGAAGATAATATTGGTTAAGATACCTATCGTGCAACTGTCATGAATTCGATTACTATACAAGCAGCACACTTGATGGTAAGTGTTACTGCCGCCCATGGACCTTTGCAATACCAAGGACTATATCCTATATAGCTAGGCAGTAGACTAATAATGTGAATCCCAAACGTACCCAGAAAATTGGGCTACCGATTCCCTGAACGAATTATAGTAACATATTGGCACTGCTCAGATGCCGATTTTCTGCGAGAAGGTTTTCCTACCCCGGAGGGGTCGACCCGTGAAGCAGAAAGTAAGCAGAAATCTTTTAAGAGTGCGTTCCTACCACATAGAGAAGTCGAGATTTCTTTAAAAAAATAGTATTAATTGCTTTTAGCGTTATTGAAAAGCATTTAATTACTTTTTTCTGTTTTATCACTCAAAGAATAGATATATAACTGGCTTTGCGTTCAAGATCCAATTTCGTTCTTTTCTTTTATTGGACATAATGACACTAGAAAAGTAAAATAACCTTGTATAATACGTAAAAAACATGCGATTATTATTTAGATTAAAAAAAATGATCTGCTTAGGAAATCATTCCAAATTTGCACCACCTAATATTTTTTTCACAATTAAATCTATTTCATTTAACAAGTTTTCAATTAACTATACAGTTATTATGGTTTGTTTTTATTTTTAAAGGCTTAATGATTATTTATAAAAACTTGATTACGAGCAAAAAATTAATGTCTCACATGGGACACAAAGCCGCACTTATTGGAAATCCCTTTCAATCGCGGAACCACTTACACCAAAATGAGCTGTCGTATGACATTCAATTTTTGGCTCGTATTGTTTCTTCGTCTTTAAAGGAGACGTGTGTCATCTACCCGACAATGTTTACACATTATACAGATTTAATACTCTAACTTTACAGTTAAAATTGTATTAAACGATGAGACTACCCTGTTATTCAAATAACTGAAATTTAACATTTAACATGCTTGATTATTTATAAACAATTCATGTGAGACGTTCATTTTTCACTCGTAATCAAGTTTTTAAAAATAATCAAGCACGTTAAATGCTAAGTTTCAGTAATTTGGCTTAACGATTTGCGATGCTTCGCGAGAATTATACATTTGAAATAATACTATTTCTTTTTATTTTTTTTTACCGATTCTATCGCGTTCTCATGAATTAGCGTCTGTAATAACGCGAATTTTATTTCAAATTATTATAAGATTTTATAGATATTATGTTGTGTAGTTTACAAATTTAAAATTTGGATGTAAAGTTATAATGTTTACATTTCTGATTTGATTTTATTATTATGCCTCAATTAAATATTTTTAACTTAGCGGCAACTAGTATGTTTATTTCTAAGCACTTATCACTTCAGCTCATAAACATCTCACTATTGGGTTCAAGCCTCTTCAAAAATGGGAGAGAAATTGATTTATTATACCATATTGGTCAGAGTGTAGAGTTCTATTTAGATATTTTCTTCTCTTGCGTGGATATACGTATTATAATTACTTACTCGTCTTTATCTAGACAACACGACTATATCCTTATACAGGGTACTAGTGTCCAGTCAAAATGACGACACAAAGCTAATATAAAGAGTAATACAGATATACGGCAGGTTACATTGTTGCTGCCACCGAATACAAAGATCGGCTCTTCGCAAGATGGTTCTATGAGATCGCGCGCCGCCTCTTCCGTCGCCCCGGACCGATTTGGCAGGGCGTGACCACAGCATAGTCCAACGCAAAAAAAAAGCTTACATGGTTGCTCGCCATCCTATTTGTTGCCTCAAGCAATTTGACCAGGGTGTCTATACATGACCATACATGACCTGACTCTGTCATATACATGACCAAGCTGTTTGCAAAAAAAGACATCACAATTAAAATTTTGTTTGCATATTTAATGCCAAAACAGTCTAAAATTAAATAACCAGAACCATAAAAATGTTACAGTGACATTCCTCAAATGAAGTCTTAAATATTTCCAATTAAACTCCAAAAAAAAAAACGCAATTACGAAACATTGAAATAAACCTCTAAGTCATACATACATCATTATGAGATCAAAGCGGGTACTTTTTAGTATACTTTTTTAGTACTTCTTTTGCACCTTTTGCGGCTGATTTAGTACCAGACGGGAATCATTAATAACTTCAACGTAAAATGTATAATACACCATATTTATTCGCTAATGTATTTTTTGCTCGATTTTGTAAATGTATTTACGTGATAATCAGTGTAAAAATAATATTTATGATACATAAGTATTTTAAATACACAGATGGCGTAGTATTTAAGATACTGGCCTTCCGTACTAGTGCAATGAATTCGCTTCCTATACAGGACAATATTTTGTGCTATCCACAAAGTGTTCTGATTCTGAGAGTAATTTCACTGCGTTAATTATATGTTTGTAAAGTCCCCCATAATATAAGAATTATTGCCTTAGTGTGGAGTTCTAAAAAAAAATATTAAGTATTTTTTTAATCTTTTTTTTATTACTTATAGCGGCAAATGAGCTAGCAGCACACCTGATGGTAAGTGTCACTGCCGCCCATGGACTTTTGCTATAACCAAAGCTATAGCTAGGCCGCTGCCTACCATTACAATCCCCAAACCCACCCAGTTGGGCTTCCGGCTCTCTCGCTCACCGAATGAAGCGCAATAGCACATTACCATTACTCAGACGTAGTTCTTCTGCGAGAGTGTGGTACTACCTCGGACCCGACCGGTACGCGGCTGTAGACAGAAAATTATTAAGAGCGTGGTCCTACCACTATTAGTTATTATTAATGATAACATCCAGGACTAATGAAAATAATACTTTTATTGCGGGGGACTTTACAAATATGTAATTAATGAACACAAAGTACATCCATACTCAGAACAAGATCTGTGCTTACTATGTACAATACGTAGTACTGTCGGAATAATAGGTCGGTATCTTAACCATTATACCATCCATGCAATCATTTATTTATTATATACAAAGCCTATAGAGGACCTATAGGCACTTACAGAATATTATAAATTTTACGTTTTAGCTTCAATTAATTCAATTAATCAGCAATTTTAAATGTGACTGACAATCAGGAGAATTCGATGTGTGCAATCCACAAATCATTATTCCGAATCTAAGTGTAATTTGTGTCCGTTGATTCTATATTTGTATAGTCCTCCTCAATACGAGGATTAATTCGGAAGTACGGGTCCTTAAAAATAAAGTTTCGCAGCAGCATTTCTTTTGATCTCGTGCTTACTACGCCCGCGATATAATATAGAACCATAGAGCATAGCAAACAACCATAGAGTAAAACTATCCAAGTAGTGACGGAGTAAGAATACAGCTCACCACCCACTGTCTTTTCTTTAGGTGCCTTAAAAGCCACCAAGGTCAAGGAATCAGTACCAGTGTCCAATCCAACGGCGATGGGGAGAGAATACGATGAGTTATGGGTACGCACGCCGCCCCTTCTTCGTCCCGAATGAAACGGGTGAGATGTATCTAGAATATATTTTACCACAGAAATGGTGTCTTTAAATATGAACAAGAGCTATAAATATTCAGATAATATGCATAAGAAGCAAAATTCGAAAAAAAAATTGGTATAAATTTTGACCAGCGTGCTATCATCTCAGCCCATATGTCCCACTCTTGGGCTCGGGCCTACTGCGCAATGAGCGGTTATTAACCTACTATACAATTAACCCACTATACCGCACTGGTCAAACGTGTTGGTATAGGGTTTTATTCCGAGTTTTCCTTCTCTTGCATAGATGTTATATACGTTTTTATATCCCTTAGTCGTCTCTTAAGATCACCCACGGGCAAGATAGGGTGTGGTGAATTGTATTTTTACTCCGTCACCACACAGATAAATGTGCTATTGTACTATAGTGCACGTGCTATAGTCAAATTCCTTCCTATTGTTGAAGAGGCTCGAACCCAGCAGTGCGATATTTATGAAATAATAATAATAAATTTATTTAACTAATTCTATTTGAAATAAAACTATTTTTACTAATTCTATAGTGTTTGTATGTGATTTTTAATTTACATCGTTCATGGTTGCGGGACTCACAGGACAGTTATCCCGTGACCATGAACTCAGTATAGAGTTCGAAACGTGGGGAAATTAAAAATCAAATATAATTGCGATTGAATCCGTAAAAATAGTTTTATTTCAAATGTGTAATGCTCGCGTAAATACGTATCAGAAATCATTCATTAATTCAATGCGAAGATATTTTATATTATATGACAAGAAATGTTGTTAATAGAATATAAATTTAATCCTTATTGCAATCTCAACACGCCTTTCAACAAGCGCTAAGTTGTTAGATAAAGTTGTGAATTTTCAACAGTTTCTGTATAAAATCTTGTGTGTGCAAGTGAGTATAGATGATTACGTCAATATGTACTACGTGATGTTCTCCACCAGACTTGCACATTGTTAGTAAACCTTTATATAGATGTGTTTATTCATACAGATGTATCACTTCTCTGATAATTTCATTATTTGTTTTAGCCTAATTTATCAATTAACGAATTAAATTTATAAGTGAAAATATTATATTTGTTATTCATTTTATAGATACATTATTCGCCTGCACTTTTGTAAAGTAATAAATAATCGTATATGTTGCAGAAGTTATTGACAATAATTTTATAACCATCCGCCTACCGGACGTCAAGCTTCATTTGTACATTGTTTATGCGATTTATATATCCTTATATAAATAGTTAAAAAAAGTATGTATGTGTACTTATGTACACGCGTTAGTAGTTATATTTCTTTGGCGTAACAAGATAAAAATCTTTTCAAAAGTTTTATCTTTCGCCTTATTCTACGTTTGTAGAAAAAACGTTACTAATAATAGAAAAAAGGTATTTAATACATTGAAAGTTTTATTAAAGCGCATTATCTAGTTAAATAAAATTTATTTAAATATCACAAAAAAACTAAAATATTAACTATATATAACTTCAGGGTGTCGTACTTTTTCGTGACGGCGTATCGTAAAAATTTACTGTCATAATTTTTCCCTAACGCGTCAAAATAAGTATAACTTCAATAATTATATGGCAAATTGGCCAACTGTGTTTATTTTTTTTAACCTCTCAATGTACTAAGAAATATTTTTTGCCTCACAGGGACCTTATAAGCTCACAATTGAGGGACATATATTACACAAACCTAAAACAAATATTAGTGTAAATCATTATCTTAGCTGACAATTGAACCCATAACACTCAAGACGCGTCTTAGATTATCAGTCTATCTGTGTAAATATTGGCATATCTTAACCTGTATTTAGTCTTTGTCCCCACACTGTAGTCGTAAGCGGATTATGGTACTCCACCGCGAACTAAGTCCGGGCTAATGCAAAATTATTTATTAAATATTTACTGAGCGAAGGGGATTTTGTTAAGAGCATTTTATGTGGAAATCTGATCGGCAAGGCAATATATTGATGGTGCTTAAGTACTGTGCGGTTAATTATGATTCTAATCATTATTAAAGTAATTAAGCATTGATTAATAACAGCTTTAATTGCCTCAGTTTCATCATAGTTAAATTTTATTAATTCATTTCATCTTACTTTTGATGAATGATATTAAGTCGGCATACATTTAATATTAATAGACCAGGGGATTTCTACACAGCTAACATAATGCAAAAGTTATTAGTAATAGTTTTATGACTGGCTACTTCCTTGATTTCAACCCTCCATGGGAATGTAATTGTTGATCTGATGACATCAAGGGCAGTTGGCATAAGTTGATATAAAGCTGTTAGACGTCGACGACATACACTAGCGGAAACAGGGATAGTATTACTAACCGCTAGCACACAACTTTTTAAAACTGAATGTAATAAGTGATTTTTATTCCATATTCACTCTGAATCAGATCGTTGCTGTACATGTATACAAATATAGAAAAGTCAATAATAAACAAACCCGCTAAAAATTCTTTTTTTTTAAACGTACACCCTTTTTTTTTTCTTTTTTTTTTTCCTTTGCAGGGTGGACCATGGATGTGGTCGCGCACCGACAAATCGATCAAACAGAGGGGCGACAAAAGAGGCGGCGCGCGACCCCATGGACCCACCCTGCAAGCACCTCTCGTCGCCGTATGAGCGGGCCACCAGTACCCGATCTTTGTCTTCGGTGGCCCGCCCGGCGGTATACCTTGCGGGTTCCTCTCATGTGGATGCCCCGACAGCTTTCGCCGTTGGGGCGTCGCCCTCACGTGGTGGCCTCACGTCGAGTGACCGGATAATTCCCCGGTCCGATGGGCGGCATCAGGCGCAGATATTCGCGTCTGCGGCGGCCCGGGTCACGGGAATCCTCCCGGACCCGTTCCGCCGCCTCGTCCCAATTCCTGACGCTGTCGACAATCGCTCTCGCAACAGCCGGCAGCGTCAGGTCGGCACGGATGACAGCGACGAGGTCACGGCGCTGCCCGTCCCAGCTCGGACACACCTCCAGCGTATGTTGCGCCGTGTCCTCGTCGTTACTGCAATGGTGGCAGGATGGAGTCCACTCCCTCCGCACCACCGTGTGCGGGTACCTGCCGAAGCAACCGTGCCCCGACAAGACCTGCACCAACCGGAAGGAGAGCACTCCGTGCCGTCGCTCCATCCACTCCATCAGTACGGGCCGGAAGGCCTCGACGGTAACAACACCGTGTCTAGGCCTCTTCAGCCGCGTAGCCCAACGGGCGATGACATCTCGGCGGGCGTCCTCGCGCCAGGTGGCTATCTCGTCAGACGATGGGGAGCCACCCTCGTCGCGCACCGAGGTAACCCGCCGGTAGAGGTCGGAGAGCATCTCCGCCTCTAGGTCCCACGAGGGTGTCCCAGCCAATAGGCATGCCGCCTCTGTCGACACCGTGCGGTACCCGCGAATGGCTCTGAACGCCATGGCTCTCTGTGGCCTCCACAGAACCGCCCTGAGCTGGGCGTTCAGAGCCCTCGCCCACACGGGTGCGCCGTACATGGCCATTGAGCGGATCACCCCCGCATACAGCCGTCGGCCCTCGAAACTGGGTCCGCCCACGTTCGGCATGAGCCGCGAAACGGCGGACGCCGCGCCGACCAGCCGAGGAGCAATCCTGTGGAAATGCTCCCGGGACCACCAACGCCAGACCCAAATACTTCATATTTTAAACGTACACCCTGCACTATCGAAATAATCCTTGTATTGCAGGGGACTTTACAGACATATAATTAACACAGACAAATACACCGAGGTTAGAACAACAATTTGTGGATCAAACAAAGTATTTTCCTGCGTGGAAATGGAACCCGTACTGGCACGGTAGGTCGATATCTTAATCACTACGCCATTTAATTTCACCGATTCTCGTCGGATTTTTTTTTTTTCGTTTATTGCATATGTTTGCAATCGAATAAGCAGCAGCTGATGCCGCCCATGGGCCTTATTAGCAGTACAGCTAGGCCGCTGCCTATCAATGAAAACCCTAAACCTATCCAGAATGTTAAGTTGCCGCCTTTTCTTCTCACCTAATTGAGCGCAGTAGCATATTGCCATAGCTCAGACGTCGATTTACTGCGAGAGTGTGGTACTACCTCGGATGGACGGGCCCGCGGCTGTTGACAGAAAACTGTCAATAATATGGTAAAAATAGTTGTAGAATCATTTTATTGACAGTTTTCTGTCAACTAACAAAGCGAAATTTAATAAAATTTCGTTTTGTTCGTCATTGATGCAAGTTATAAATATTATCACATATTTTGAAAATAAAACGTTCACGCTAAAAATTAGCATGTTTATATTTTTAGGTCCTTCAAATTGCAATCCTGGATCAAGTATAATGATTTTCGATGTTTACGCAAGTATTACGCATTTCAAAAGAAAACCTTTTTTTACAGATTTTAATTTTTATTTATCCGACAACGCTTCGTACACTTTTCACCGTTTATTTGCGATAAATTTCATAAAAATAGTTTTATTTTAATTTCAGTGTTTTAATAAAATTTTGATAGTATCTCTTGTCCTAGAATATCGATAGCCTTTTGTTTTACAGAGGTCAGTTAAAATAAAAGTAGGTGAAACAATTATTATACAATAAAGACAAAGGATGTAAAAATTAATTAGCAACAACGCAAGTGATGTAAAACTCAAAAAAAAACCCGGTGTCAACTTCAAAAACTAACTAAACCGCCCTCCCACGAGAAGAAGACTCAATCCCTGGGCTATATATTAACTAACAGGAAAACAATGTATGTATTAACGTTGTATCATGAAAGTTTAAAAATACAATATGTGAATACCCTTTTACTTATCCACGGGAGTCGATATGTCCCATGGCAGAGAAAAAAATATCCGATTACCTAGATACATTGATGTTATTCATCTATATCAGGATCATCATCATCTCAGCCCACGTACGTCCCACTGTTTGGCCCGAGCCTCCTCCATAATGGGAGGGAAATTGACCTACTATACCCCGCTGGTCAGATGTGTTGGTATAGGGTTTTGTTTCGAGTTTTCCTTCCCTTGCATATATGTTATATGCGTTTTATATCCCTTAGTAGTCTCTTATGATCACCCACAGGTAAGATAGGGGGTGGTGATTTGTATTTTTACTTCGTCACCACACGGATGCTTTATTCATCTAAATTCATATATTTTTTTTTCCCGCAAGGTGGACCATGGATGTGGTCGCGCCCCGACAAATCGTCCCGGGGCGACAGAAGAGGTGGCATGCAACCCCATGGACCCACCCTGCAAACACCTCTCTTCGCCGTGCGAGCGGGCCACCGGTACCCGATCTCTGTCTTCGGTGGCCCGCCCGGCGGTATACTCTTGCGGGTTTCTCTCGTGTCGATGCCCCGACAGCTTTCACCATCGGGGCGTCGCCCTCACGCGGTGGCCTCACGTCGGGTGACCGGACAATTCCCCGGTCCGATCACCAGAAGCCTCGGTTAGGGCGGCATCAGGCGCAGATACTCGCGCCTGCGCCGCCCTGGCCGCTGGCGGTGGCCGGGGTCACGGGAATCAACCCGGACTCGTTCCGCGGCCTCCTTCTGCGAGATGACAGCCTCGCAGAAGGCGGCGACCGCGTCCCAATTCCTAATGCTGTCGACCATCGCTTTCGCGACAGCCGGCAGCGTCAGGTCGGCACCAATGACAGCGACGAGGTCACAGCGTTGCCGGGCCCAGATCACGCAGACCTTCAGCGTGTGTTGCGCCGTGTCCTCGTCACTGCCGCACTGGTGGCAGGACGGAGTCGACTCCCTCCGTGCCATCGTGTGCAGGTATTTGCCGAAGCACCAGTGCTCCGACAACACCTGCACCAACCGGAAAGAGAGGACTCCGTGCCGCCGCTCCATTCACTCCGTCAATACGGGCCGGAGAGCCTCTATGGTAAGAACACCGTGCCTAGGCCTCTCCAGCCGCGTAGCCCAGCGAGCGATGACGTCTCGTCGGGCGTCTTCGCGCCAGGTGGCTATCTCGCTAAACGATGGGGAGCCACCCTCGTCGCGCACTGAGGTCACCCGCCGGTAGAGGTTGGAGAGCATCTCTGCCTCTATGTCCCACGGGGATGTCCCGGCCAACACGCATGCCGCCTCGGTCGACACCGTGCGGTATCCGCGGATGGCTCTGACCGTCATCATCTAAATAACTTAGAGATTTATGTTTTTCTTAAAAAAGGAGGAAAACTCGACATAATATTAAGCCTCAAACCGTATATGTAAGCTAAGATAATAAAACAAACCTTGCTAACCAATTGAAAGCATGAATATATAAAGTTAAACATATATAATTTCTTTCATATCGAAATGACAATCTGGCGGCACTTAGTTATGCAAATATCTTAACCAGACAGTACTTTTATAGTATGTATAAAGACTCAGCAAGCCAAAAGGTGTAGTATTAACACTCTGTATCAATTCGAACCCAAACCACGTCCCACATTACTCATTTGAACGGACGTGGTTGACGGCGCTGAGTTGTCATAACAAATATATAATTTCCCCAAAAAAAAATATGGCGATTAATTTTGACTTTTTTATTTCAACAGAGCTAACAGATGAGCCAGATGTCTTCTTAAAAATAAATGCCTACAAATTTAGTGATAATTATCAAATTAACTATTAATATTACCCACTATAGACCAAGTACACGACGATACGTATTAATCGATTAAAAAATAAAACGTATTTACTGAATGATGGCGGCTATAAATAACCAATTCTTACATTGCTTCATATCGTTTGGTAAAAAATAACATACCTAAGGAGACTTGATATCAGGCAGTCTGGCAGAAAACCATTGACAAAACATAAATTTACATTAACCTGAATGAACTCCATGTTATGCTATCTGCTTAACAATTTACATTGCAATGGAGGATTGAGGTTAACCGTGTACTGTGAAGGAAGAGTGTAAATGTAGTGCCGACCCCAATTTTTGGAATAAGAGGGGATGATAATACAGTCGTTAAAACAACAATTAAAAAATAATAACTAAATTTAATGCAAAAATTGTATGCTTTATGCAATCTGCAAATTTCAGGTTTAAGCTGTAATTTGGGTATAATTTATGCCCGTAAATCCGAAATTTGTAAAATCCCAACAATAAAAAGAGTAGTTTCTGAAAGATGGTCTATATAAAAAATAAATATGTAGCAAATAATTATTTAACAGCTATTAAAATACTGTTTCTTAAACTTTACTAATGAAGCTGTCCGTATGGAAAACCATACAATTTCACCTGATTAAAATAAAACTTATTATCATCATTATCCTGGTCTTATGCAAATTACTTGGCGTTGACGCAATATGTACATATTGCAAAAATTATTGGCAATAGTTTTATGACCGGCCATCTGCCTAACGTCAACCCTCCTTGGGAATGTAATTGTCCTCCAAACGGCATCAGATGGAGTTAACATAGGTCGATAGAAAGCTCTTAGTCGTCTTATAGCAAAATAAGGATTCGTAGTATTCGTAGCCACTAGTAGCCACATAGTAATTAAATAAATGAAAACAAAACTGTGATCAACTTTTTATTATATACACGCTAAATTTAAATCATCGTAACATGTTCACTTAAATCTGAATGTAAATATAACACAAAAATATTTCCCTGATTTTCGGGGAGTTTATTAGCTGGTATATCCCGAACAAGCGTGTGCGGTAACATTTTTATTTTTTTCCATCGCTCCTACATTTGCGGCGACATGCGGCTGTAAATTCGACTCGTTTTATATACGTTTAAATTAAAGCTATGCACTTTTGTGTACAATACTTGCTTTAATATTGCGAATACTAGCAAATGTATTGTTATTATAAAACATACAAAAAATAACTTTCATGATTCGTGTGGTAATGGAGTAAGAATGGACTGCACTGATGGCGTAGTGGTTAAGAGACCGACTTTCTGTGCCAGTGCCGTGGACTCGATTCATACGTAGCATATTACTTTGTGCGCTCTACAAAGTGTTATATTAAACCTGGGAGTAATTTGTCTGCGTTAATTTTTTTTTTTTTTTTTTTTATTTTTTATTTTGACACCTCCCTGCACTAAGGAAAATAATCCTTGTATTGCGGGGGACTTTACAAACATGCAGCTAACGCAGACAAATTACACCCAGACTCAGAACAACACACATTATATGTTTGTAAAGTCACCCGCAATACAAAGATTATTTCCTTAGTGCAGGTCGGTGTCTTTAAAAAAAAAAAGAATACAATACACCACTCACTTTATCCAAAAAGACTAAAAGACGCGAACAGATACAATCTATGCCATAGAAGAGAAACTCAAATTAAAACCTTTTATCAACTAGTATAATCACCGCATTATGGTAAACCAATTCGCATCCCTCGAGATATGTATAAGCTTGCTTAAGATAGTAACTTTTACTAACATATCCTTGTTTGAAATAAAACTACATTTACGGATTACTATCGCGTTCGTATTTAATTTTTAATTTCCCGATGTTTCGAACACTTTACAGTGATCATGGTCGCGAGAGGACTAAGGTGTCTTACGTCCAATATGTAATTCTTATTATAGAAACTTATATATACCTATCCTATAACATATTTAATTTTGACCCACATTTTCAATACAAAATTAATACAAATTTATTGCCAGTATAAAAAGAGAATGATTCTATATATAAAATTTCAAATGTGTAATACTCATCAATGGAAATCATTATGTTAACATATCGCCGTGTGGTGACGGAGTAGAATACTATTCACCACCCCATATCTTACCCGTGGGTGATCGTACGAGACGACTAAGGGATATAAAACGCATATAACATCTATGCGAGAGAAGGAAAACTCGAAACAAAACCCTATACCAACAGGTCTGACCAGCGCGGTATTGTAGGTTAATTTCCCTCCCACTGCGGAGGAGGTCCGAGCCCAATAGTGGGATATTTATGGGCTGTGATGATGATGATGAACATATCCCTCCTTTCGATGTGGTGATGAAGTAAGAATACAATTCACCAATCACTTTTTTATTCGTGACTGTCGTAAACAATTAAATAAGCAATTGAACATCCATGGAAGAGAAAAGAAACTCGAAATAAAACTGGACCAGTGTAGAAATAGTAGGTCAAATTGCTTTCAAACTGTAAAAGAGACGAGCTCAGTATTAAAACTTATACGAGCTGAGATCAATTCTAATGACTTTAAAAGTAAACTTTATAATCTCTTATGTAGTGTATAATTATAAATAAAACATGATATTTTCAAACATTGATAGTAAAAAAAAACAACCAAAGTATGACCTGTAAAATAACACTATTACTCTTAATTATAGTAATAAAACTGCTGCCTTGCTGTGTGGTAGCGGCTACGAATACTACCAACCCTTACTTTGCTCGTGGATGTCGTAAAAGACGACTAAGAGCCTTATAATGACCTGGGCCAATTCCATCACGTGCCGTTTGATCCACAATTACGTCTGACAGGCGCCCGGTCATAAAACTACTGCTAATAACTTTTACAATATGTACTATAAAAGAAGAGTACATATTGTATCGACCCCAAGGAATTGGGATAAGAATAGGAGAATGATGATGAATAGTAATAAAACTCTACCAACGTGTTATTATAGGATTTTATTTCGAGTTTTCCTTTTCCTGTATAGATGTTATATGCAGTACATACACTTAGTAATTTTTTAACAATACACACGAGCAACCCGACTAGAAAAAAAGTATGGTTCAACCAGATCATGTATCTGGACCCGATCAGGATAGAATGAGGCATGCCGGATCCGGCAAACCCGATCAGGACCAGGTCTGGTCCTGATCAGGATAGCCTGATGTGAAATAACATCAAATATGGTAAGGCATACCGGATCAGGACCAGATCAGGACCAAATAAGGATAGCCTGATGTGAAATATCATTAAGTATGGTAAGGCATACCGGATCAGGACCAGATCAGGACCAAACAAGGATAGCCTGATGTGAAATATCATTAAGTATGGTAAGGCATACCGGATCAGGACCAGATCAGGACCAAATAAGGATAGCCTGATGTAAAATATCATTAAGTATGGTAAGGCATACCGGATCAGGACCAGGTCAGGACCAAATAAGGATAGCCTGATGTGTAATATCATCAAGTATGGTAAGGCATACCGGATCAGGACCCGATCAGGATAGAATGAGGCATGCCGGATCCGGCAAACCCTATCAGGACCAGGTCTGGTCCTGATCAGGATAGCCTGATGTGAAATAACATCAAGTATGGTAAGGCATACCGGATCAGGACCTGATCAGGACCAAATAAGGATAGCCTGATGTGAAATATCATCAAGTATAGTAGTAAGGGTTGTAATATATAAGTTCCAGAAACAGTTTTCGTAACACAAAAGAATATCAATCTAAATTCAAAAAAGTGACATGATTGTCATATTTATGCCACGGCGAAATTGTATTTGCATCAGAGGAGATTAATCTGAAATCTTTAATTAATCATATGTATTTAATAATAATAATAATGTTTAATTAATAATATAAAAATAATTTATATTTAAAGTAAAAAACAAAAATAAATAATATTTACATGTAAATGTACCTAACATTTGAAAACATATATAGATAGAAATATTATATTCTAACAACCATTCTAACATTTAATGTTTTGGGTCATAATAAATAGATGGCGTTAGTAAAATGACGTCATTATTTGAATCGCGGTGTTAAGATTCTCCGAAGCGTACTGACATGGCCTAATATTACATTAGTCGTTATCGAATCAGATTAAAACAGGTCGATCAGGTCATGAATGAGAAAATCAGGCGACAGTTGCAGTCGTTAGCATCTGGTGGTTGCGCCATAATCGGAACGGCTCGCTGGGACTCCCGACTCTCTATGATAATAATATAGCACTGCATTCGCTGCCTACATCAGTACGTCATATATTAATTTATATTTTTATCTATTAAACATGTTCTTTAAAATATTCATGTTTTTTAAAAGGACCGGACTGGGCATACTCGTTTTGGATCAGGCAAGATATATAACGCAGATGATTGATTTGGTTCCGATCAATAAAATTTCATCCGGACCCGATCAGGAACGCCTGATCTGGACCCGATCAGGAATGCCTGATCTGGACCCGATAAGGTTTTCCTGATCGGGTCCAGATATATCTTCTGCGTTACATACCTTATCTGGTCCAGATCGGGCATGCCCGGTCCGGTCCTGCTAAGGAAGACGAGAAAATTTCTAGTCGGGAATACAAGGGTTGATATTATTCGAAGTCATAACCATATCTTCTTCACTAAGCCACCATAATAAGTAAACAAAAAAAAATTAAATGAAACAAATTTTATCGTCATCATATAGATAATATCGCAATATTAATACATAATAGCTATTTCGTGATAATTGCATAGTCAAACAAACGTAATACCACGTAGTAATAATGTTTGTTCAGTACCAATACATAGAACACACATACGGCAATGTTTAACTAATTAAACATAGTCAGCAAAATAATTATGTTTACATTCGTAATCATTAAAACTGTTTAAAACTTGTGTGACATGTAAAGTTGGTTAATAAGGCGAAAATAAATATTACAAATGTATAAATAAGTGCTATTTGTAATGACGAAATTACAGTCTTTTATTCAATCTATTTACAAACGTATAAAAAAGTGTTATTTGTAATGACTAAATTACAGTCTTTTATTCAATCTATTCACAAACGTATAAGTGCTATTTGTAATGACGAAATTACAGTTTTTTATTCAATCTATTCACAAACGTATAAATAAGTGCTATTTGTAATGACGAAATTACAGTTTTTTATTCAATCTATTTACAAACGTATAAATAAGTGCTATTTGTAATGATGAAATTACAGTATTTTATTCAATCTATTTACAAACGTATAAATAAGTGCTATTTGTAATGACGAAATTACAGTATTTTATTCAATCCATTTACAAACATATAAATAAGTGCTATTTGTAATGATGAAATTACAGTTTTTTATTAAATCCATTTACAGACGTATATACAAGTGCTATTTGTAATAACGAAATTACTGATTTTAATAAATCTCTCTGTAAATATATATGCTACTTAAAATGCAAAACTTGTCTGTTTATATCGGCTAATCTCTTAAACAGATTGTGAGACAGAGAGACTGATTTTGATGGGTCTTTTTATGACAGCTAGTTGATTTTATATGGAGTATCTTTAGCTATTTTATTATTAGAAAAAAAATAAAGGTTCCATCAAAATATTATAAATTAATTCTGGACTACCACCGAATTGTCTCCAATGATGTTGATAGGCCACTGGCCAGCAGCTGAATTTATAAGCAGTGCTCTGCTTATAAATTTAGTTCATTACATTACTTTTGTTTCAGAAAAAATGGGTTTTAGGACAAAAGAAAATAGAAATCCATAAAAATGTAAACTAATTTCACTTTTCTATCGGCTATGCAGATAACATCTATGCAAAAAAAAAATAACTATAAGAAAACTACATTTACGGATTCTATCGCGTTTGTATTTGACAGTGATCATGGTCACGGAAGGACAGCCCTCCCGTGACCATGATCACTGTAAAGTGTTCGAAACGTCGGGATATTAAAAATCAAATACAAATGCGATAGAATGCGTAAAAGTAGTTTTATCTCAAATGTGTGATACTCACGTAAACATCAGAAAACATTATGTTAACTCTAAGAAAATATACCAACCGCTTGACCAGCGTGGTATATTCTCTCTCCTATTATGGAGGAGATTCGATCCCAGAATTGAGACATACATGTAACTGTTAGTACAGTTACTATGAATCCATCCATCAGCCCGTAAACGTCCACTGTTGGACATAGGCCTCCCCACGAGAATGCCACGGTTCTGTCCCACCTGCATCAAACGGTTTCCTGCGACTGTGGTAATATCATCAATCCACCTAGTGGCGGGTCATCTTATGCTACGTCGTCCAATTCGTTGTTAACAGTTACTATGAATAAGTTGCACAGTATAGAAAATTATTAAATAATTTGTAAAACAAAATTGTATAAGACTTGGCTGTATAAACTTTGTTCCCTTTGCTGGTACAAACGGACCAACAGAAAAAATAGAAAAAAATATCTAAAAATCATAAAAACCTTTAATTTTATTAAAGAAATTTGTATGAATAAAAATTACAAGTTCATTCGTTTTATATAAAAAAAAAGTATGTTATCTTAAAAGCGATCTGAAATTACAACAATTCATTATTTGAAGCAAATAACAACTGATTTTTGATAAAAATACAAATTTAGTTGGCATATCGGTAACCATAACGGAAACGTTAGCTTGTTCCGTAAATAACGCTTTTATCGTTAATTGAAATGACTATGAATTAATATTCTAAGTAAAAAAAAATCAAGTATTTTTTTATTGATTTCTTTAATTGGATGGTCGTAAGAATCGTAAGTAACCCAAAAAGAGATGGATGGATTGTGTAAACGAGGATATGTGTATGAAAGTTATGAGTGCAGATATGACGGCTGATAGAAGATTGTGGAAGCCAAGAACGTGTTGTGCCGACCCCACTTATCGTGGGATGAGGTCAGGCAAATGATTACGATTACTTTAAATGGATTCGAAGGGCATCACACTGGATGTAATTTTATCTAAACATGTACTGTTTTTCATAAAAAAAAGTAAAAATAATAATAATAGACAAACCCGTGGAGTACTCGTTTGATCATAAGCTTCACAGCGAAAGTCATCCGACTTTCATAATCTTTAGACTTGATAATCATATCTTATAGGTTTCTCAGAAAAAAACGTTGCTGCCTAATCTCCTAATACTCTTTTAGCCGAGTTATATAACTTCCACGGACGAATATGGGTCATACATTGTATACAAGTCTATCAAAAGTTTAATTATCACAATATAGACAAAAACAAATTGGTTAAATTTCTTGCCAGATCTTCTCAGTGGCTGTTGCGTGCGGATTCAGTGGTAATTTTCATTTTATTCGAATATATAAAAATAAATCGCGTTAGTTATAACTCGTTTATAACTCGAAAATGGTTTTAATGACATTTGGTTTGTTGGTATCCTCTCCGTACCAAATAGCAACATAATTATAAAAAAATATCATAAAAATTAACAGAAAGATAATATATATCAAGAAAATTATTTTTTAAATAAAAATTATAGCTGCAAAAATGAAAACCAATCACACCCCAGTATAATTTATGTAAATACCTCCGTGGAGTTTAAAGTTAATTAATTGACACAAAAGACTTTGTTTATAAAATATATAAAACGACCGCAGCACCACCAGCAGGTCTTAATGTATTATTTTAGTTGTCTAAGATTACGAAGATGGGTTTGCAGTATAGCCTTTTTTATGAAACTGCTAGATATCGTACAGCTATCAGCTGTGTGGTAGCGGCTACGAATACTACCAACTCTTACATTGCTCGTAGGTATCGTAAGAGACGACTAAGAAAGAGCCTTATAACGACCTTTTTTTTTTTTTTTTTTTTTTCGCAAGGTGGGACCATGGATGTGGTCGCGCCCCGGCAAATCGGCCCGGGGCGACGGAAGAGGCGGCGCGCAACCCCATGGACCCACCCTGCAAACACCTATCTTCGCCGTGCGAGCGGACCACCGGTACCCGATCTTTGTCTTCGGTGAGCCTTATAACGACCTAGGCCAACTCCACCTGATACCGTTTGGTCAACAATTACATTCCCAAGGAGAGTTTACATCAAACAGGCGGTCGGTCATAAAACTGTTGCCAATAACTTTTACAATATGTACTATGAAAGAAGAGTACATATTGTATCGACCCCAAGTAATTGGGGTAAGAGTAGGAGAATGATTATGCTAGATATCGTACATCGATTGGATGGGTTCAAAGTCATCGATTAAAATAATATCATCAAATGAATATAAAAATATTTTTTGGTTGGATTGAATTTGAATAAAACGTTACCTTTTCGATTTTATTATCTTACAAATTAGATTTCCAAATAAACATTTCCTCCATACAAATAAAAAAAAGTTTTCCAATAAAAATCATAACTTTACTTCTATTACTTAGATCCAAATGGTGAAAGAGGATAATATACAATTTGCTTCATGAGTATGCGGACGTCTCTTAGTTCCATTGTCATTGGATACTAACTTTCTGGTTACTGAGAATGTTACAAGTGTGAATATAACGGCTGAACTTCGTCGAAGGTAACCTAAAATTGTCACATTTGGGATATTTTCTCAAATAAACTTTGCTATTTGTAAGGTTACATTATTTCAATAAGGTACTTCAAAGACAGTATGAAATAAATTGTAAACTAGAACTCAAATAAATGGTATTCATTTCGAATACACTAGAGTCTAAAATTACTAATCAAAGATGTCATGGACTCGCTAATTGTGCGCTAATGGTAAGCCATCGCCATGGTGATTTAGGCAGATCCACCGAAGTTAAAATCGAGTACCGGTGGTCCGCTCGCACGGCGAAGAGAGAAGATTTTACGGTGGGTCTATGGGTGTCACGCGCCGCCTTTTCCGTCACCCCGGACCGATTTGGCGGGGCGAGACGCATCCATAGCCCACCAATAAAAAAAAATTAAAAAAAATGGTGATTTAGGCAGATTGTGAATGGGCTGTAGGTTACAAAACAAATCTATCCGTGTGGTGACGGAGTAAGAATACAATTCACCACCCCCTATCTTACCCGTGGGTGATCGTAGGAGATGACTAAAAGATGTAGAACGCATATAGCATCTATGCGAGAGAAGGAAAACTCAAAACAATACTCTATACCAACACGTCTGACCAGCGCGGTATAGTAGGTTAATTTCACTCCCATTGCGAAGGAGGCCCGAGCCCAATAGTGGGACATATATGGGCTATGATGATGATGATGATGATTAATGATGATAACACAAAACATAAGAATCAGAGAATACTAAAGTTGAATATTCTCAGGCCGTGTTGGGTTAAGACTCCGCCCTTTACTTCCGCTTGGGAGTCATAAAAACTGACATAGCGAGCACCAAATTGAACCATAGCTGTAATGTGTAACCCGCTAGTCAATCGTAACGATTATTATATTATTTTCTCTATGGGGTGAGTTATATCTAATAGTGGACATTGATAGGGATGAATAAATTATTTTAAGTGATTTAGCATTTTTTCACTTTGCCTGCGGTGAAGGAGTAAGAATACACTTCAGCATTCTCTATCTTCTCTATATTGGTATCGTAAACGACGATTAAGGAAGATATATAAGTATTTTGTATAACATCTATTCAACACAAGGAAAACTTCAAATAAATTCGGTACTGTTTGATCCGCGTAGTATTGTGGGTCAATTTCCCTTCTATTGTATAGGAGACTCGAGCCCAGTGGTGGAACATGTATAAGCTGTTAATGATTGTTTTACCTCTTGAGTAAGCGCTATTTTCAGCAGTGGACTTTTATAAGGTAATTGAAGCTTTTCTATTAATTTATGCGATTGTAGTCGTGAAATCCTGGTTTCGACTTAACGTTAATACAATTTATTAAAGTTGTAGGAGAATGAAAAAAAATTCATTCAGCAAAGCAATTTGACTCTATATTAATGGAATTTATTCTAAGTCCATTTTCATTATTTGTATACGTATCTTAACGTATAAAAATAATGAATTTATTCGAACAGGCAGTTTGACTCGATATTAATGTAATTTATTTAAATTCGTAAGATACATAATATATGAAAATAATGTATATATCTATCATCGATCAAACATTTTGACTTTATAATAATGCAATTTATTTAAAGTCGTAAGAATATGAATAAAAAAAATATTCATCAAAAATTTGATACAAAATTAACGTTATATTAACTTAATTTATTAAAAAAGCTTAATAGTATGAAAAAAATATATTCATCAAGCGGTTAACGTTAAAATTGACGTTATATTAATGTAGTATAACACGTCGTGGCGTGAATATCCGACCCATCATACATGATGTATCCCTGTAATTGCACATAGGTGTGGTTTATCGCACTCGGTACTGAATATTTTATAACGTAATACCACGCCTCGTAACGGGATTTTGTACAATTTTATTACTTACCAACTCAGTCTTGAATTAATAATTGACTTATATGAAAATACAGTTTTGTCGTTCTATACGTTTTCATCATCATTTTAAAGACTAAATATGACATAAGTGAAGTGAAACTTCTTTAGAATCGTTGTGATTTCAAATTCGATGAAATGAAAAAATAACTGAAATTTAGCATTTAATATGCTTAATTATTTATAAAATCCGATTACGAAATGAAAAATGATGTCACAAGCGGGATTCGAACCCGCGCCTATTGGTATTCCGAGACGTAAATATGATACGAAGTGAAATTTGCATGTCCTACAATTAGTCACGGTGGTGTAGTGGCAGCACGATTGGGCCGGAATCCCAATAGGCGCGGGTTCGAATCCCGCTTGTGACATCATTTTTCATTTCGTAATCGGATTTTATAAATGAAAAAATAAGTCCATAGAGACACGAACACATAAATGTATAGGATTCAGCCGGCGAGAGAATGAAATAGAACACATTAGACGTTCTCGGTCTCCTCTTTGTGCGACTCTTCGTAGCATCCCCACTATCTGACCCTCCACTAGAGAGATAGAGAGAGTGAGAGATAGAGAGAGAGAGAGAGAGAGATAGAGTGAGAAAGAGAGAGAGAGTGAGAGAAGGGGGCGAGAGAGAGAGACAAAGAGGGAGGGATCGAGGTAGAGAGAGGGTGAGAGCGAGAGGGAGAGAGACAGAGAGAGAGAAAGTACAGGCTATTGGTTGATGTATGTAAAATAGATTTAAAAAATTGTTTGCCAAAGTTTCACTTCTGATATGTGTACTTTGTATGCACGCATAATTTTTAATGACCTACCATACAGGCCAATGCTTTATTCGATTCATAAATTATTATTTCGAATTTCGATGTAATTGGTGTCCATTAATAAATTTGTTTATTAAGTTTATGACAATACATATTAGGTTCTTAGTGCTGGGTATCATCTATAAAAAAGAAGCACAATAAAAACCTTAAAGCAATCTGTCTAAACAGCGCGGTACTGTTGGTCAATTTCTCTTAATTTTTGAAGGTGGCTCCAGCATAGTAGTATGCCATATATGAGCTAAGATGATGACGATGATAATGAGTGTAACTCTATAAAAAAGAGTAAAAAACGGTTACAATATCGAGCTTCATGTGAAAATTAAAATATATTGCGCCTGTTAAAAGTATTAAGTTTCCCAAGAAATATTTGCTTTCAATTTAAATCAGGCGCTTCTACTTAAACAATGTTATCTGACTTTTAACTTCATCAAAACTTAAATTAAATAAAAACCGGCCAAGTGCGAGTTGGACTCGCGCACTAAGGGTTCCGTACTATTATTGTCTATAAAAACGACAAATAAAAAAAATCAAGTTTGTTGTATGGGAGCCCCCCTTAAATATTTATTTTATTTTATTTTTAGTATTTTTTGTTATAGCGGCAATAGAAATATATCATCTGTGAAAATTTCAACTATCTAGCTATCACCGTTCTTGAGATACAGACGGACGGACGGACAGCGAAGTCTCAGTAATAGGGTCCCGTTTTTACCCTTTGGGTACGGAACCCTAAAAAGATTCTAATCTTTCTATTTAATTGTAGTATTTTCAAGAATTCAACTATTGAATTGTTATTTTGTTGAACTAGTACGTTGCTATAGTTACAGTGTTTTATACGTAAGAACGATTCCTAAAAATTTAAATGGTCAGAGATTTTTTTACTGATTCTCATCTTTTTATAGTCGAAAGGCTAGATACTAATGTCTGCGCATATGAAAGTATAGTGCTTATAGAATATTAATTTATATTTACCTAATTTACACCTATTTTATTTGCTTATGCGTTTTAGTAATATCGTCTATAGCATAGTACATTACTGCAGCGGCCAGCAAAAGAGGCATTGATGGACGAACGTGTAATACGTAAGTCCATCAATACCTAGTTGTGGCGAAGGCTTGTATAATACTTTTCTCAAATAATGCGCGGAAATTAAAACTAAGTAGTACTAAGTAGAACTGTATACATGACGAACAACATTTTTCACGTGCTAAATGGTTCATTTGCTTTTTTTTCATTATCAAACATGTTTCTTTTTCAAGCCAGTTCGAAATTTAAATAAAACTCTTATAAGTTGCCTATATGGTTACCATATTTTGAAGTAACAAATCGTATCATTTTTAAAGTACACGATAGATATAAATTTACATATATATTTACTAGCTTCTGCCCGCGGCTTCGCCCGCGGCTTCGCCCGCGTAAAAGGTTACTTTCCTAATGTTTTTCATCCCCTATTTTTAGGGTAAGGGTACCTCTTAAGGGTAAATTTTTACAACTTTACCTTTATCAGGCTCTAGACTATCTGTGTACCAAATTTCATTTAGATCGGTTCAATAGTTTTGGCGTGAAAGAGTGACAGACAGACAGACAGAGTTACTTTCGCATTTATAATATTAGTAAGGATTTAATGTCACACTTATGTTAGACAGCTACCGCTGTCATACGCGTGCACACACAAATGAATAGGGAATAGCGTCGTAGTATCACGGCATGACCACGTTTGCCTTAGTACCTACCCAATCTATCATTTCCAGTAGTCGACACAATTTTACTGCCAAGGCGCGCAAAAAGATGTTTCATATCACAAACTTTCAATACCTATCTATTATATACAGTTATAGTATGTTATTAACAAATCGATAGTGCTGTTAAAAGTACAACAATCATCAACGATGACTGCTCTCACGCCTTTACTTGTGTTCGGGTCGCACAATCGGCGATCATAGATTTCTTGCCATATTTCTGTAGTGCGCCCGGTTGCTGCCTGACCACAGCACTGCGCACTCTTATCGTCCTAACTTTTGAAACATTGTACCAAACGACACGCGGTAAAAGGCAAAAAATATGTACTTTAAATATCGAAAGCAATAAAAGCATTTGTTTGCATAAGAATCAATTCGTTACTATAAAATGTGCATCGGCAATAAATACCAAATTATTTATAAAATCCGATTACGAAATGAAAAATGATGTCGCAAGCGGGATTCGAACCCGCGTCTATTGGGATTCCGGCCCAATCGTGCTGCCACTGCACCACCGCGACTAATTGTAGGACATGCAAATTTCACTCCGTATTATATTTACGTCTTAAGGTGACGGTATGCTATCTACCCGACAATGTTTACACACTGTTATAGGCTTAATACTTCAAACTTTACAGTTAGAATTGTATTAAACGATGACACAACCTTGTTATTTAAATTACTGAAATTTAGCACTTAATATGCTTAATTATTTATAAAATCCGATTACGAAATGAAAAATGATGTCGCAAGCGGGATTCGAACCCGCGTCTATTGGGATTCCGGCCCAATCGTGCTGCCACTGCACCACCGCGACTAATTGTAGGACATGCAAATTTCACTCCGTATTATATTTACGTCTTAAGGTGACGGTATGCTATCTACCCGACAATGTTTACACACTGTTATAGGCTTAATACTTCAAACTTTACAGTTAGAATTGTATTAAACGATGACACAACCTTGTTATTTAAATTACTGAAATTTAGCACTTAATATGCTTAATTATTTATAAAATCCGATTACGAAATGAAAAATGATGTCGCAAGCGGGATTCGAACCCGCGTCTATTGGGATTCCGGCCCAATCGTGCTGCCACTGCACCACCGCGACTAATTGTAGGACATGCAAATTTCACTCCGTATTATATTTACGTCTTAAGGTGACGGTATGCTATCTACCCGACAATGTTTACACACTGTTATAGGCTTAATACTTCAAACTTTACAGTTAGAATTGTATTAAACGATGACACAACCTTGTTATTTAAATTACTGAAATTTAGCACTTAATATGCTTAATTATTTATAAAATCCGATTACGAAATGAAAAATGATGTCGCAAGCGGGATTCGAACCCGCGTCTATTGGGATTCCGGCCCAATCGTGCTGCCACTGCACCACCGCGACTAATTGTAGGACATGCAAATTTCACTCCGTATTATATTTACGTCTTAAGGTGACGGTATGCTATCTACCCGACAATGTTTACACACTGTTATAGGCTTAATACTTCAAACTTTACAGTTAGAATTGTATTAAACGATGACACAACCTTGTTATTTAAATTACTGAAATTTAGCACTTAATATGCTTAATTATTTATAAAATCCGATTACGAAATGAAAAATGATGTCGCAAGCGGGATTCGAACCCGCGTCTATTGGGATTCCGGCCCAATCGTGCTGCCACTGCACCACCGCGACTAATTGTAGGACATGCAAATTTCACTCCGTATTATATTTACGTCTTAAGGTGACGGTATGCTATCTACCCGACAATGTTTACACACTGTTATAGGCTTAATACTTCAAACTTTACAGTTAGAATTGTATTAAACGATGACACAACCTTGTTATTTAAATTACTGAAATTTAGCACTTAATATGCTTAATTATTTATAAAATCCGATTACGAAATGAAAAATGATGTCGCAAGCGGGATTCGAACCCGCGTCTATTGGTCACCTTAAGACGTAAATATAATACGGAGTGAAATTTGCATGTCCTACAATTAGTCGCGGTGGTGCAGTGGCAGCACGATTGGGCCGGAATCCCAATAGACGCGGGTTCGAATCCCGCTTGCGACATCATTTTTCATTTCGTAATCGGATTTTATAAATAATTAAGCATATTAAGTGCTAAATTTCAGTAATTTAAATAACAAGGTTGTGTCATCGTTTAATACAATTCTAACTGTAAAGTTTGAAGTATTAAGCCTATAACAGTGTGTAAACATTGTCGGGTAGATAGCATACCGTCACCTTAAGACGTAAATATAATACGGAGTGAAATTTGCATGTCCTACAATTAGTCGCGGTGGTGCAGTGGCAGCACGATTGGGCCGGAATCCCAATAGACGCGGGTTCGAATCCCGCTTGCGACATCATTTTTCATTTCGTAATCGGATTTTATAAATAATTAAGCATATTAAGTGCTAAATTTCAGTAATTTAAATAACAAGGTTGTGTCATCGTTTAATACAATTCTAACTGTAAAGTTTGAAGTATTAAGCCTATAACAGTGTGTAAACATTGTCGGGTAGATAGCATACCGTCACCTTAAGACGTAAATATAATACGGAGTGAAATTTGCATGTCCTACAATTAGTCGCGGTGGTGCAGTGGCAGCACGATTGGGCCGGAATCCCAATAGACGCGGGTTCGAATCCCGCTTGCGACATCATTTTTCATTTCGTAATCGGATTTTATAAATAATTAAGCATATTAAGTGCTAAATTTCAGTAATTTAAATAACAAGGTTGTGTCATCGTTTAATACAATTCTAACTGTAAAGTTTGAAGTATTAAGCCTATAACAGTGTGTAAACATTGTCGGGTAGATAGCATACCGTCACCTTAAGACGTAAATATAATACGGAGTGAAATTTGCATGTCCTACAATTAGTCGCGGTGGTGCAGTGGCAGCACGATTGGGCCGGAATCCTAATAGACGCGGGTTCGAATCCCGCTTGCGACATCATTTTTCATTTCGTAATCGGATTTTATAAATAATTAAGCATATTAAGTGCTAAATTTCAGTAATTTAAATAACAAGGTTGTGTCATCGTTTAATACAATTCTAACTGTAAAGTTTGAAGTATTAAGCCTATAACAGTGTGTAAACATTGTCGGGTAGATAGCATACCGTCACCTTAAGACGTAAATATAATACGGAGTGAAATTTGCATGTCCTACAATTAGTCGCGGTGGTGCAGTGGCAGCACGATTGGGCCGGAATCCCAATAGACGCGGGTTCGAATCCCGCTTGCGACATCATTTTTCATTTCGTAATCGGATTTTATAAATAATTAAGCATATTAAGTGCTAAATTTCAGTAATTTAAATAACAAGGTTGTATCATCGTTTAATACAATTCTAACTGTAAAGTTTGAAGTATTAAGCCTATAACAGTGTGTAAACATTGTCGGGTAGATAGCATACCGTCACCTTAAGACGTAAATATAATACGGAGTGAAATTTGCATGTCCTACAATTAGTCGCGGTGGTGCAGTGGCAGCACGATTGGGCCGGAATCCCAATAGACGCGGGTTCGAATCCCGCTTGCGACATCATTTTTCATTTCGTAGTCGGATTTTATAAATAATTAAGCATATTAAGTGCTAAATTTCAGTAATTTAAATAACAAGGTTGTGTCATCGTTTAATACAATTCTAACTGTAAAGTTTGAAGTATTAAGCCTATAACAGTGTGTAAACATTGTCGGGTAGATAGCATACCGTCACCTTAAGACGTAAATATAATACGGAGTGAAATTTGCATGTCCTACAATTAGTCGCGGTGGTGCAGTGGCAGCACGATTGGGCCGGAATCCCAATAGACGCGGGTTCGAATCCCGCTTGCGACATCATTTTTCATTTCGTAATCGGATTTTATAAATAATTAAGCATATTAAGTGCTAAATTTCAGTAATTTAAATAACAAGGTTGTGTCATCGTTTAATACAATTCTAACTGTAAAGTTTGAAGTATTAAGCCTATAACAGTGTGTAAAAATTGTCGGGTAGATAGCATACCGTCACCTTAAGACGTAAATATAATACGGAGTGAAATTTGCATGTCCTACAATTAGTCGCGGTGGTGCAGTGGCAGCATGATTGGGCCGGAATCCCAATAGACGCGGGTTCGAATCCCGCTTGCGACATCATTTTTCATTTCGTAATCGGATTTTATAAATAATTAAGCATATTAAGTGCTAAATTTCAGTAATTTAAATAACAAGGTTGTGTCATCGTTTAATACAATTTTAACTGTAAAGTTTGAAGTATTAAGCCTATAACAGTGTGTAAACATTGTCGGGTAGATAGCATACCGTCACCTTAAGACGTAAATATAATACGGAGTGAAATTTGCATGTCCTACAATTAGTCGCGGTGGTGCAGTGGCAGCACGATTGGCCCGGAATCCCAATAGACGCGGGTTCGAATCCCGCTTGCGACATCATTTTTCATTTCGTAATCGGATTTTATAAATAATTAAGCATATTAAGTGCTAAATTTCAGTAATTTAAATAACAAGGTTGTGTCATCGTTTAATACAATTCTAACTGTAAAGTTTGAAGTATTAAGCCTATAACAGTGTGTAAACATTGTCGGGTAGATAGCATACCGTCACCTTAAGACGTAAATATAATACGGAGTGAAATTTGCATGTCCTACAATTAGTCGCGGTGGTGCAGTGGCAGCACGATTGGGCCGGAATCCCAATAGACGCGGGTTCGAATCCCGCTTGCGACATCATTTTTCATTTCGTAATCGGATTTTATAAATAATTAAGCATATTAAGTGCTAAATTTCAGTAATTTAAATAACAAGGTTGTGTCATCGTTTAATACAATTCTAACTGTAAAGTTTGAAGTATTAAGCCTATAACAGTGTGTAAACATTGTCGGGTAGATAGCATACCGTCACCTTAAGACGTAAATATAATACGGAGTGAAATTTGCATGTCCTACAATTAGTCGCGGTGGTGCAGTGGCAGCATGATTGGGCCGGAATCCCAATAGACGCGGGTTCGAATCCCGCTTGCGACATCATTTTTCATTTCGTAATCGGATTTTATAAATAATTAAGCATATTAAGTGCTAAATTTCAGTAATTTAAATAACAAGGTTGTGTCATCGTTTAATACAATTTTAACTGTAAAGTTTGAAGTATTAAGCCTATAACAGTGTGTAAACATTGTCGGGTAGATAGCATACCGTCACCTTAAGACGTAAATATAATACGGAGTGAAATTTGCATGTCCTACAATTAGTCGCGGTGGTGCAGTGGCAGCACGATTGGCCCGGAATCCCAATAGACGCGGGTTCGAATCCCGCTTGCGACATCATTTTTCATTTCGTAATCGGATTTTATAAATAATTAAGCATATTAAGTGCTAAATTTCAGTAATTTAAATAACAAGGTTGTGTCATCGTTTAATACAATTCTAACTGTAAAGTTTGAAGTATTAAGCCTATAACAGTGTGTAAACATTGTCGGGTAGATAGCATACCGTCACCTTAAGACGTAAATATAATACGGAGTGAAATTTGCATGTCCTACAATTAGTCGCGGTGGTGCAGTGGCAGCACGATTGGGCCGGAATCCCAATAGACGCGGGTTCGAATCCCGCTTGCGACATCATTTTTCATTTCGTAATCGGATTTTATAAATAATTAAGCATATTAAGTGCTAAATTTCAGTAATTTAAATAACAAGGTTGTGTCATCGTTTAATACAATTCTAACTGTAAAGTTTGAAGTATTAAGCCTATAACAGTGTGTAAACATTGTCGGGTAGATAGCATACCGTCACCTTAAGACGTAAATATAATACGGAGTGAAATTTGCATGTCCTACAATTAGTCGCGGTGGTGCAGTGGCAGCACGATTGGGCCGGAATCCCAATAGACGCGGGTTCGAATCCCGCTTGCGACATCATTTTTCATTTCGTAATCGGATTTTATAAATAATTAAGCATATTAAGTGCTAAATTTCAGTAATTTAAATAACAAGGTTGTGTCATCGTTTAATACAATTCTAACTGTAAAGTTTGAAGTATTAAGCCTATAACAGTGTGTAAACATTGTCGGGTAGATAGCATACCGTCACCTTAAGACGTAAATATAATACGGAGTGAAATTTGCATGTCCTACAATTAGTCGCGGTGGTGCAGTGGCAGCACGATTGGGCCGGAATCCCAATAGACGCGGGTTCGAATCCCGCTTGCGACATCATTTTTCATTTCGTAATCGGATTTTATAAATAATTAAGCATATTAAGTGCTAAATTTCAGTAATTTAAATAACAAGGTTGTGTCATCGTTTAATACAATTCTAACTGTAAAGTTTGAAGTATTAAGCCTATAACAGTGTGTAAACATTGTCGGGTAGATGGCATACCGTCACCTTAAGACGTAAATATAATACGGAGTGAAATTTGCATGTCCTACAATTAGTCGCGGTGGTGCAGTGGCAGCACGATTGGGCCGGAATCCCAATAGACGCGGGTTCGAATCCCGCTTGCGACATCATTTTTCATTTCGTAATCGGATTTTATAAATAATTAAGCATATTAAGTGCTAAATTTCAGTAATTTAAATAACAAGGTTGTGTCATCGTTTAATACAATTCTAACTGTAAAGTTTGAAGTATTAAGCCTATAACAGTGTGTAAACATTGTCGGGTAGATAGCATACCGTCACCTTAAGACGTAAATATAATACGGAGTGAAATTTGCATGTCCTACAATTAGTCGCGGTGGTGCAGTGGCAGCACGATTGGGCCGGAATCCCAATAGACGCGGGTTCGAATCCCGCTTGCGACATCATTTTTCATTTCGTAATCGGATTTTATAAATAATTAAGCATATTAAGTGCTAAATTTCAGTAATTTAAATAACAAGGTTGTGTCATCGTTTAATACAATTCTAACTGTAAAGTTTGAAGTATTAAGCCTATAACAGTGTGTAAACATTGTCGGGTAGATAGCATACCGTCACCTTAAGACGTAAATATAATACGGAGTGAAATTTGCATGTCCTACAATTAGTCGCGGTGGTGCAGTGGCAGCACGATTGGGCCGGAATCCCAATAGACGCGGGTTCGAATCCCGCTTGCGACATCATTTTTCATTTCGTAATCGGATTTTATAAATAATTAAGCATATTAAGTGCTAAATTTCAGTAATTTAAATAACAAGGTTGTGTCATCGTTTAATACAATTCTAACTGTAAAGTTTGAAGTATTAAGCCTATAACAGTGTGTAAACATTGTCGGGTAGATAGCATACCGTCACCTTAAGACGTAAATATAATACGGAGTGAAATTTGCATGTCCTACAATTAGTCGCGGTGGTGCAGTGGCAGCACGATTGGGCCGGAATCCCAATAGACGCGGGTTCGAATCCCGCTTGCGACATCATTTTTCATTTCGTAATCGGATTTTATAAATAATTAAGCATATTAAGTGCTAAATTTCAGTAATTTAAATAACAAGGTTGTGTCATCGTTTAATACAATTCTAACTGTAAAGTTTGAAGTATTAAGCCTATAACAGTGTGTAAACATTGTCGGGTAGATAGCATACCGTCACCTTAAGACGTAAATATAATACGGAGTGAAATTTGCATGTCCTACAATTAGTCGCGGTGGTGCAGTGGCAGCACGATTGGGCCGGAATCCCAATAGACGCGGGTTCGAATCCCGCTTGCGACATCATTTTTCATTTCGTAATCGGATTTTATAAATAATTAAGCATATTAAGTGCTAAATTTCAGTAATTTAAATAACAAGGTTGTGTCATCGTTTAATACAATTCTAACTGTAAAGTTTGAAGTATTAAGCCTATAACAGTGTGTAAACATTGTCGGGTAGATAGCATACCGTCACCTTAAGACGTAAATATAATACGGAGTGAAATTTGCATGTCCTACAATTAGTCGCGGTGGTGCAGTGGCAGCACGATTGGGCCGGAATCCCAATAGACGCGGGTTCGAATCCCGCTTGCGACATCATTTTTCATTTCGTAATCGGATTTTATAAATAATTAAGCATATTAAGTGCTAAATTTCAGTAATTTAAATAACAAGGTTGTGTCATCGTTTAATACAATTCTAACTGTAAAGTTTGAAGTATTAAGCCTATAACAGTGTGTAAACATTGTCGGGTAGATAGCATACCGTCACCTTAAGACGTAAATATAATACGGAGTGAAATTTGCATGTCCTACAATTAGTCGCGGTGGTGCAGTGGCAGCACGATTGGGCCGGAATCCCAATAGACGCGGGTTCGAATCCCGCTTGCGACATCATTTTTCATTTCGTAATCGGATTTTATAAATAATTAAGCATATTAAGTGCTAAATTTCAGTAATTTAAATACCAAATTATTTTGAATTTTTAATTTACTATTTTAACGACAAATGCTTAAATATTAAAAATAGATATTGTTGCGTGGACTTTTTTGTAGAACTATTTAAGAGGTACATTTCCACAATACATAACATTTGTCTAACTTTCAAGATCTATGCAGCGTATGCAAAAATAAAATTCGAAGATGGGCGATTTTTTTCTATCTTAAGCGATTTTTATCGTTATATTTTAACCAATTTACAAAATATCTTTATAAATTATAGCCTATATGTTATTCTGATGTGTAAGCTATATTACTATAAAGTTTCATCAAAATCCATTCGGTACTTTTTGCGTGAAAGAGCAACAAACAGGTTCACATCCATACATTATTACAAACTTTCACGTTTATAATATTAGTAGGATTTGGCCACTAAAATACGACAGATATGGATTTTCATACATTTTTTGCCGACCACTGCTCGCATGTAGTTGGTCAGTATAGCAATTTCAATTTATCTCAAAGAAGGTTGTCAAAATAATGCTCAAATTTCCAAGCTTGTTTGAGAAACAGTAACTACATTACTGCAGCAGCCAGCAAAAGAGGCATTGATGGACGAACGTGTAAATGTGGGCCGAGGCACACATACGTAAGTCCATCAATTCCTAGTTGTGGTCAAGGCTTGTATAGTGCTTTTCTCAAATAATGCACGGAAATTAAAATTAAGTAGTATTAAGTAGAACTGTGTACATGACGAACAACGAACTACATTTTTCACATGCTAAATATGAATAAAAAAACACAAATGAACCCTCGAACTACATTTTTCACATGCTGTTTAATAATGAATATAAAAACACAAATGAACCCTCATTTGTGTTTTTTTATTCATTATTAAACAGCTTTCTTTTTCAAGCCAGTTCGAAATTTAAATACAACTCTGATAAATTGCCTATTTGGTTGCGATGTTTTGAAGTAACAAATCGTTCCATTTTTAAAATACACGTAAGATATGATTTTACATATATATTTATTTGGCCACTAAAACAGGACAGATATGGATTTTCATACATTTTTTGCCGGCCGCTGCTCGCATGTATTTGGTCAGTACAGCAATTTCGATTTATCTCGAAGAAGGTTGTCAAAATAATGCTCAAATTTTCAAGGAAGTTTCGAGAAAAAGATATTTTTCTTCCATAACTAAACTGAATAAAAATAATATATACTAAATCAAGCAATCAATCAGGCTCATAAAGAAAAACTGATGAGAAAATATCAAACAAATCGCTACCTCAGCGCCAAGTCTAGTAATTTAAAAACGTGCAATCTTTTAGATTGCCGGATAGTGTAAGTTAGGAACGCTAAGTATTAAACATTTTACAGGATTTCCTGAATATTTAATTCAATTAAATTAATTCATAAACATGTGAAATAATTTTAAATAAAACTAGTTTTACGGATTCCATCGCGTTTATATTTGATTTTTAATTTCTATACATTTTTGTCTCTCTATCTCTACACTTTACAATGGTTATGAGAGAAAATGATTCTATATATATAAAAAAAAAAAAATATTTAGAATCGTTTTCTTTTTTTTTTGTATTGGCAATGAATTTGTATTAAATATATGGGTCAAACTTTAATAACTGATTGTCAGTTATTAAAGCTTGACCCACATTTAGGGTAGATATAAAATTCTGTAATATCATTCTCCTACTCTTGTCCCAATTATCTGGGGTCGATACAATATGTACTCTTCTTTCAGAGTACATATAGTAAAAGTTATTGGCAATAGTCTCATGACCGGCCGCCTGCCAGACGTTAACCCTCCTTGGAAATGCAATTGTTGACCAAACGGCATCAGATGGAGCTGGCCCAGGTCGTCATAAGGCACTTAGTCGTTTTTTACGACATCCACGAGCAAGGGTTGGTAGTATTCGTAGCCGCTACCACACAGCTTTATTGTATTAAATTCTGTAATAACAATGAATTATTGGACGTGAGTCACCTTAGTCCTCCCATGATTATGATCACTGTAAAGTGTTCCTCGGGTAATTAAAAACCAAATACAAACTTGATAGCATCCGTAAAACTAGTTTTATTTCAAATGTGTAATATTCGCGTAAATGATAAGAAATCATCATGTGAAATAATACTAATCATGATTACGGGTGGATAGTCCTACAGTAATTATGAATACTAAAAAATGCTCGATATTTCACGACATTATAAACCCTTTCGTAGTTTCAGCCCACACGCGCCCCAACGCTGGGCTTCCTCCACATTAGAATACCCCACCCCACTACACTACGTTGATCAGACGTTTTGGAATAAGGTTTTATTTAGAATTTTCCTTCTTTTGCAAAGATGTTATAGGCAATATTTTATCCCTTAATCGTCTCCTGCGATCACCCACGGGTAAGATAGGGGGTAGTGAATTGTATTCTTACTCCGTCCACACAGAAATTGTATGCAGTCGCGATAAAATTCTTAAGAAATAGTTTTTAATTTACATATGAAATACTCCCGATTATATCTTTAGTTTTTAATTTTCACTTACCTTATTAGATTAAAACCTCTGAAATAAAGAATGGTTGGACATGGAATGCCTTAGTTCTTCCGTGACCATCAATCTTTATCCTACTCTTATTTGAATTACTTGGGGTCGTAGCAATATATACTCCACTTCCATCGTACATTTTGCAAGAGTTATTAGCAATAGTTTTATGATCAGCCCGACGACAACCCTCCTTGGGAATGTATTTATTGACCAAACGGCAACTGATGGAGTACACCCAGATCGATGTAAAACTTTTAGTTGTATTTTAAAACAATTACAAACAAAGTAAGGGTTGGTAGTGTTCGCCCATGTCGTGCGGTGTTCCACAGGGGTCGATTCTGGGGCCGACTCTGTGGGACATCGGGTACGACTGGGCGTTGAGAGGGAGTTTCACCCCCGGGCTGAGCTTGGTGTGCTATGCTGACGACACGCTCGTCACGGCCCGGGGCAGGACACTCGAAGAGGCGGCGAGCCTGGCCACTCTCGGCACCGAGGAGATGGTCAGGCGAATCGCGGCGCTGGGCCTCAGGGTGGTCCTAAACAAGACGGAGGCCCTACTATTCCATGGGCCTCGTTTGAGGCTGCCCATCGGCGCCTCGTTAGTCGTCAACTCCATCCACATCAGTATCCAGGCCCATATGAGGTACTTGGGTCTGGTGCTCGACGGGCGATGGTGGTTCCGGGAGCATTTCCGACAAATTGCTCCCCAGCTGGTCAGCGCGGCGTCCGCCCTTTCTTGACTCATGCCGAACGTGGGCGGACCCAGCTTCGAGGGCCGACGGCTGTATGCGGGGGTGATCCGCTCAATGGCCATGTACGGCGCACCCATGTGGGCGAGGGCTCTGAACGCCCAACTCAGGGCGGTTCTGTAGAGGCCACAGAGAGCCATGGTAGTCAGAGCCGTTCGCGGGTACCGCACGGTGTCAACAGAGGCGGCGTGCCTATTGGCCGGGACACCCACGTGGGACCTAGAGGCGGAGATGCTCTCCGACCTCTACCGGCGGGTTATCACAGCGCGCGAAGCAGGTGGCTCCCCATCGTTGAGCGAGATAGCCACCTGGCGCGTGAACGCCCGCCGAGACGTCATCGCCCGTTGGGCTACGCGGCTGGAGAGGCCTAGGCACGGTGTTGTGAGCGTTGAGGCCCTCCGGCCCGTACTGATGGAGTGGATGGAGCGGCGGCACGGAGTCCTCTCCTTTCGGCTGGTGCAGGTATTGTCGGGGCACGGGTGCTTCGGTTTGTACCTGCACACGGTCGCGTATAGGGAATGGACTCCGACCTGCCACCATTGCAGCAGCGGCGAGGACACGGCGCAACACACGCTGGAGGTGTGTCCGAGCTGGGATGGGCAGTGCGGTGATCTCGTCGCTGTTATCGGTGCCGACCTGACGATGCCGGCTGTCGCGAGGGCGATGGTCGACAGCGTCAGGAACTGGGACGCGGTCGCCGCCTTCTGCGAGGCTGTCATCTCGCACAAGGAAGCGGCGGAACGAGTCCGGGAGGATTCCCGCGACCCGGGCCGCCGCCAGCGGCCGGGGCGGCGCAGGCGCGAATACCTGCGCCTGATGCCCCCTAACCGAGGCTTCGAGTGATCGGACCGGGTAATTGTCCGGTCACCCGACGTGAGGCCACGGCGTGAGGGCGACGCCCCGACGGCGAAATCTGTCGGGGCATCGACGAGAGGAACCCGCGAGGGTATACCGCCGGGCGGGCCACCGAAGCCAAAGATCGGGTACCGGTGGCCCGCTCGTACGGCGAAGAGAGGAGTTTTACGGTGGGTCTATGGGGTCACGCGCCGCCAAAAAAAGAAAAAAAAGGGTTGGTAGTGTTCGTCAACACTACCACACAGCAAGTTAGTTTTTTCGTGACAACGAACGCTGACAAGTGTTCGAAGCCTTTTCAAAAGTGACATATTAAGTTATACTCCCAGCTTTCCTTCTCTTGCATAGATTTTATCTACGTATAATACTCTTTAGTCATCTATCACGACAGCCGTAGATAATAAAAGAGGTGGTGAAGTTCTTACTCAATCACCGCATGGAGATTTTTACAATACATAGAGGCGACATTGCTGGGACTGGGACGCGGTCGCCGCCTTCTGCGAGACATTTGTCTCGCGGAAGGAGGCGGCGGGGTGACTCCGCTTCGGTGAGACGGGGCGGCGTAGGCGCGAGTATCTGCGCCTAATGCCGCCCTAGCCGAGGCCGCGGGTGACTGGACCGGGGAATAGTCTTTCACCCGCAGAGAGGCTGACCGCGTGAGGACGACGCCCCGGCAGTTAGCCGGGGCGTCGAAGGATGATGGTACCCGAAAGGGTTAGCCGCCGGGCTGGCCACGGAAGGCAAGGAAGCGGTACCAATGGCCGGCCCAATGGCGATGGGGAGGGAATACGGTGGGTTATGGGGCCACACGCTGCCCTTCCGTTGCCCCGGATGGTGCGGGCAACGTGTGACCGGGCCATAGCCTACCAACAAAAAAAAAAGAAGGATGGAAGAGAAAAGTTTTGGGAGGAACTAGGAGATGTTTTAAGATTATGCCAGTTAAATGAAAAGTTGATTTTGCTAGGTGATTTTAATGGATGGGTGGGAGTAGGTCGAAAAGGATTTGAAAACGTTTTAGGAAGTTTTGGTGATGAAAGTGTGCATGAAAATGGTCAAAGTCAGCTAGAGGTGTGCTTGGAATGGAACCTTTGTGTTACAAACACTATATTTGAACACAAAAAGATCCATATGTATACACGCGAAGCAAAGAATGTAAGAAAGTGTATTATTGATTTTATAATAGTAGACGAAAGACTCAGAAACAAAGCTCTAGACACCAGGGTGTATCGCGGTGTTGGTATCCATACAGACCACTTTCTAGTAATGACTAGAATAAGTGTTCTCATAAAAACGTGGCGAAACCGGATACATAACCCGACAAGTCTACCAGAAAGGATAAAAGTAGAGAATTTGCAAGATGAGATTGTTAGAGAGAAGTATAAAAGTA
The DNA here is from genome assembly GCA_905163515.2 of Lymantria monacha. Lineage (NCBI taxonomy): Eukaryota > Metazoa > Arthropoda > Insecta > Lepidoptera > Erebidae > Lymantria > Lymantria monacha. The sequence goes on along the minus strand of LR991098.1, from coordinate 28,263,882 downwards.
AACTGACAGAAAAGTTGTATGATTCGGTTGATATTAGTGATATGGAAGACTTTTAAAGAAAATGTGGTAAATGTTGCTACAGAAACATGTGGTGTGACCAGAAGAAGGAAAGTAAATAAGATGAAGAATATATGGTGGGACAAAGATGTGCAGAGTGCATTTTGTGAGAAGAAGAAAGCCTGGATAGATTGGCTTGCTATCAGAGCCAGTGAGAGAATAGAGAAAGCAACGATATAGCCAAAGAAGAGTACAAGAGAAGAAAAAGAGAAGTGAAAGAAATTGTCAGAAAAAAGAAAGAGGATCAGAAAGACGAGTATGATAGAAGATTATCGCAGGATTACCAATCTAACTTAAAGGTTTTTTGGAAATCCATAAGATCAGCTTGAGGTAAAGTTCAAAGTACAGAGCTTGCCTCGATCAGGGATAAGTATGGAAGGATAGTGAATAGAGAAGAATGTGTACTAGAGAGATGGAAGGAGTATTTTGAAAGCTTATTTGAAAGAGAAGAGCCGCAAGATCTATCATTTGAGAGTGAAAGAGATCTTGAGGATGGAGAATATATTACTATGGTGGAAATTATGAACGCACTGAAAGGTATGAAAGCGGGTAAGTCTACAGGATACGACAGGATTACAGTTGAGATGCTGACAGCTGAACAGGATATCTTAGGTAACATGCTATACCAGCTCTTCAGTCTCTGCTGGACTAATGGCCAAGTACCTGACGACTGGTGTAAGGCTGTAATTGTACCTTTGTACAAAGGGAAAGGTTCGCAGCAAGATTGTAGGAACTACAGGGGCATAAGCCTCCTTAGCATAGTCGGCAAACTGTATGCAAAAGTATTGATTGAAAGAGTAGTGAAAGTAACCGACAAGAAAATATGGGATGCACAAGCAGGTTTCCGAAAAGGTATGGGTTGTGCGGATCAAGTCTTCTCCTTACGATGCATGACGCAGAAATTTTTGGCTAAAGGTCAGAAAATCTTTTGTGCATTCATTGATTTGGAGAAAGCTTATGACAAAGTGCAGAGGAATGAACTGTGGTCGGTACTGTCTATGTATGGGGTGGACCGCCATCTTATTCACGCACTAAAATCCATCTATAAGGATTCCAGGGCATGCGTAAAAATAAACGGCGCCTACACGGAGTGGTTTAATACCGATAAAGATGTTAGAGAGGGATGTGTAGCGTCCCCGTGACTGTTTAACCTATTCGTGGATAGCTGTTTAAAAGATCTGAAAAATAATGATTGTGGTTTACGAATGAATGAGAGTTACTTATCAAATGTCTTCTTTATGCCGATGATCAGGTATTACTTGCATCATCAGCAGAAGATTTGCAGGCGATGGTAACTACTATGCATGAAGCTTTTGAAAGAAAAGGTATGAAAGTAAATGTAAGTAAGACGAAAATTAAGGTTTTTGAAAAGGATAAATGTATGACGGAATGTAACATTTTTATAAATGGTGAGGAACTGGAACAGGTGAAAGAATTTTTATATTTGGGTGTTTTGTTTACTAGAGATGGTAAAAATGATGATAATGTTAAAAAAAGAGTAAATGCTGGTAATAGAGTGAATGGGGCGCTATACACCTTTATGAAAAGCAGAAACGTGTCCAAAAAGGCACGTTTAGCTGTACATAGGGGAGTATTAGTACCTACTCTCATGTATGGTAGTGAAAGTTGAATTTGGCAGGGAAGACATGAAAGTAGAATAAATGCTGTAGAGATGAGAGCTCTTCGTAGTATGTGTGATGTAGGTATGAAAGATAAAATTAGGAATAGTGTTATAAGAGAGCGTTGTGGTGTGAATGAAGAAGTAGTGACAAAGATCAAAAAGAGTATGCTGAGGTGGTTTGAACATTTAGAAAGAATGAGTGACGAGAGGTTGACGAAGCAAATATATAAAGCAAGCGTGAATGGGATGAATACAAGGGGAAGACCATGTCATACTTTTCTGCACCAAGTTGGAGATGTGTTGACGAGAGGTCTTATTAAGAGTATGCGTAATCGTAGAGCATGCATGAAGACTATTATGAGTGTGAATGAAGCGATGGAAGTATGCCAGGATCGTGGTTTGTGGCAATCCGTAGTCTCGGCCTACCCCTCTGGAAAACAGGCGTGAGGCTATGTATGTATGTATGTATACAGACAAATGATAGATGATGATCATTATAAGTCCGTGTGGCAATAGGATAAAAAATACAATAGTCTCCTTCCCTCACTTAGCCGTGAGAGATGTAATAATCGAGAATGTCTTTTATTTCTGGCATTTTATGGTCTGCACGTACCAAGTCCATTCCATCCGAGGCGACAGAACGACAGCTTCATAATCCATCATATACTCTCTCTACCGTCATTAGGACGACTAGTAATACCGATTCCTTGACATTCATGCCTGGATTAGTAAAATGTCTGGGAAATGTTAATCATCTTAATGTGATCGCTAATCTACTCGTCAAGCGTGGCATTTATCTCAATAACTACATTAAAGAGCAAATCAAGTTTTGCAAGTCTCATCTGGAGTAGTATACTATACGGATCTTGTAGCAGCTCGAGAAATTTCCGTGCGTTTAGTCGTTTCTGCCATACCTACTACTGCAATCAATTTTAAGACTCACATATAGGCCCCGTTAAGTTATACCGTATCAGTGGTGCCGTACTGCTGCGCTTATCGTAGCTGTACAACCCTTTACTTATTGACTGACTAGTCAATTTTGCTTTCTGTCTCCCGCTTTGCCTGGGAGGAAAGTGGAATCACTCTTTTCTAACTCCTCCTCATTAACTTTTCTAATTAAAATTGTTTCAGGTTCCAAGACAATTAAAATCATCTCCCGGCACTACCTGAGGGTTAAACCTCGGTCATTTATGGTGACCATTGTGGATGCTTACAGAAATTATAATGATGGGAATGTGTGGTGGGATTAGTCACAAAAAAAACTACATTAAAGAATGATCATGCCATGTGGAACTACGTAGGAGAGTCAATCTAGCAATCGACAGGGAAAGGCTAACTGGTGATAATATTAAATTATGACCATTCTATTCTTACTGCATTATACCACAAAAAACGCATTAAAAATGGTATCTAATATTAAAATAATAATTCATTTTCTCCGCATTATTTCCCCAATCCCGTATTTCTGTTAGCACAGGTTAGTTACCGTAGCGCAGACTCAGCAAATATATAAGTCTTCCTATCGGCCACTCACCGCGCCGTGGATTTGTCAGACTGCAGCCGGCGAGCAACGCGACGTGCCTTTTTATGTACAGTCAGCAAAAACATCACTACATAAGGGTCTTCAGTTTGTTATCACAATTTAATATTTCAAATTATGAAATTCATTTTATGTTTATATTTCTGTTGCAATATAAATTATACATTTTGTATATTTTTTTTAATACTCTTTAATAGTAGTTACGAATACTACCAACTTTACAATAATCGTATCGATATCGAAAAAGACGATGAAGAGTTTCAAATCGACTATTAGGACAACAATTATATTCCCAAGAAGGGTTGACGTTAGGCAGATGGTCGGTTATAAAACTATTACCAAAACTATTTGGAATATGTATGAAAATATGACCCCAAGTAATAATAATGAGAGCAGGCTAATAATGATATTATAATTTTTATTTCTATATTGTAAAACTTTTAAAAGGAAAGAGTCTAGCAGTATAAGATAGGGTCAGCGGCCCCAGAAAGATAATTTGTAAATAACTGTGATAAGCTGTGTAGTTAGCGGCTACGAATAACCTTTATGTTGCTCGTAAATGTCATAAAGAAAGAAAGAAAAGTATTTATTTTGTGCCACAAAGGAGGCGTTAGGAACACACAAAAAAAAACAAAAAGAAACCTTAGAATAAGTGTAAAACACATAAAATCTATAAACTAAATAAGGAAAGATAATAATTATGATCGTGTGAACGTCTCAGCTGCGACAGGAAATAGGATAACTGCTCAGCAATTGTTGTGATGTCAATGTAACACCACAACGCTGATTTTGAGCAATATCCTTTTTTTCCCACGTCAGGCATCAAAGCCACCAAGTGGCCATAAAAATTGGCATAAAATAAAAATAAAAGGCGACTAAGAGCTTTTATATAGACCTGGACCAACTCTCATCGCCCCCGGATGGAAAAGATGGCGCATGTACGTTTGGCCAGCCAATGTTATCCAACAAGACAGTTTTTTAAAAGCATAAAATCAAATAATATTTTTCAAATATTAATAATTATTAATCACCATTCCTACCAAATGAAAATCCCTTAAAAACCTTTAAATCACGAAGTTCGTAATATATAGGTACAATAATAACCCAAAGAGGCATCAATCACATGGCAAAAAAAATACATTCCTATTTGAATTTTCAAATCGAAATCAAACGAATCAATCAATTCTATCATTCGTTCATTCGTATTTGCTGTCAGTACTGAACAGATCCCGGCTCCCGGAAATTGAGTGAATGTTTTCCAATTTAATCGCATCTGCTCTGATACTTTGGGACTGTGTCTGTTTTCCAAAACAAATCCTACGTGTTTCGACTTCGGTAATGCGATTTTCTTTTTTTGTATGTAATAAGTTAATTAATTTATAATTAACAATAAATATTTTATTAATAAACTAATTTTAATGCACACATTTCCACAGATTTTGGCAGGTACGTGAAAATCTCAAATAACTATTATACTATATTATTGCTTACGTGTTCATCTTAATTGTATTCATATACGTCCCACAGCTAGGCTCGGGCCGTTTGCAAAATATGAGAGAAATCACGCGGGTTAGATTGATTAGTAGAAGGCTTTATTTTGAATTTCCCTTCTATTGCATAAACATTACAAAAAAAAAAAATATACATATTAAAAGTAATATATGAATATATATAAAATAAATATAAAACACGTGCTGTTGATACGAAGGGTCGTATTGTTCTGTTTGTGAAGTCCCCCGTGTCACAACGATTTATTACGCAGTATGGAAGTTGTCACTAGAAAAACAAACAAGGTAAAAGTAACCTACACTTGATACGTTTAAACCATATAAAAAATATCAAATGGATAATATAAATTCAATTATGCATCAAAACTTCACTGTTATTCTGGTCAATGTCTTACTGGGTTGTATAACACTATTTTAAATTCGATACATATTTTGCACATTCTCGGCATAACATTTTATAAAATTTTATCAAAGTTTTTTTTATTGCAGATTGTGGTAAACGAATAAGCAGTACACCTTAGGGTAAGTGATACTACTCTTGATAGACCTTTACAATACCAGGGCATAACTAGGCCGCTACCTACCATAAAGAAAATGAAAAAAAGTCTTCTTAATCTTGTTTAAAGAAAGACATTGCGCTCGGGAAACACAGCAGCAGGTAGTTTATTCTAGATTCTGCAGGTACGTGGTAGAAATGATCGCTGAAAACTTACAGTTGACGACCATAATGTTTCCACGTATTATGGGTGAATTCTGCTACGATATGGAGTGGTACGGTGATAAAACGGTAGTTCCAAGTCAAGTAGTTCCTCAGAGTACTCCCCGTGAAAGAGCCGGTAGAGGACCAATAGTCACTCCTCTGCTCCAACGATTTCAGTCAGTCCGTGAGGTTGGGTTCACCGACAATTCGAATGGCATGACTTTGCAGGAATTCAAATGAATCTAGCTGATATTCGGGCGCACCCGCTCAGAGATGTGAGCAGTACTTCAAATGAGGACAAACTGGAGCCTAATATAGCACAAGATGTTGTCTCGGTGTGCAGTACCTGGCTCTGTTTAGGATGCCCAGCTTTCTGTTTGCCAATTTGACTTTGTCTTCCAAATGACTCCCAAACTGGACTTTGCTCGAAAGTTTAACGCTGAGGATCCTAAAACTCTCGAAAATTTGGAGTTATTCCTTGGCACTGAGGTGCCATGAGAAATGCTTACTTTTTGCCATGAACGCACAAACTTACGTGTTAGTGGTATTGAACTGGGCTAAGTTCTGTTCACTCTATTCCGAGACCCCTCCCAAAAAGTGCTTTACTTCAAACACAAGTTGAGGCCTTCTTTCCTGTAACATACTCCCAGTGACCTAAATTCATTTATTTAATCAAATACGTTGAAATAATAATATATTAAATATAAATAAGACATAATAATTTTCACGTTCGCGCCATAACTTATAAGATTTATTAATTTATTTAATATATTTTAGATATTTTTTTGTTTTTATAACAACTTGTCTTAAAATTTCGTTTTACTTTCAGCAAATCCGTTGCTAATCACGCAGTGGATCTGAGAAAAAAAACACCTATCCTTCAGACCCAAACACATTACAAGTTAACAATTCACTAGTTTCTTCTGAAAGCTCGGTAATATAGTTACCTACAGTTCGTAACACAATTCAATTGAACACAACCGAGGCAGCAAACAAAAGCATTGCCAACTGCCTCATCCCTTACCAGTAAATCAATTGACCAACGTCCTTAACCAAGTACATGTAACGGTGGGACATTTAATTTAGCTTGCATCGTATTTGACGGCGCAGGTGTTCGGGATAAAGGACAGTTGCTTTATTTATTTATTGCAAAGATGGAGGAGGATTCACGATTCAGTGGGTTTAGGAACTTTGTTTGAAAACTTATTTTGTTTATCAGATATTGCATCGTTTTCATTATTATTGTCATTTTTAAGATAAGTTTTTTTTTTGGCAGCGATCCAGATCCAGAGTCCAGAGTCACAAAAGGAATGGCGCGCAACCTCATAGGTCTGGCCTAAAGATAAGACCCTACAATAAGTCTTCTCGTCACCGCTGAAAAATGATTGAAACGTTCAAATTACTGAAATTTTGCATTTAATATGCTTAATTATTTATAAAAACCCGATAACGAAGCGAAAAATGATTGTCACAAGCGGGGTTCGGACCCCGCTTGTGACAATTTCAATAACGAGGTTGTGTCATCGTTTAATACAATTCTAACTGCAAAGTTTGAAGTATTAAGTCTACAATGTGTAAACATTGTCGGGTAGATGGCGCACGTCACCTTAAAGACGTAAATATGATACGAAGCGAGATTTGCATGTCCTACAATAGTTCACGGTGGTATAAGTGGCAGCACGATTGGGCCGGACTCCCAATAGGTGCGGGTTCGAACCCCGCTTGTGACATCATTTTTCTCTTCGTTATCGAGTTTTTATAAATGATTGAAACGTGATAAAATCCCTAAAAATTGTTTTATTTTATTTCTGTAATACATTTTGTGGCAAGTGTGGTATGGACATAACCCACTCGATCCGTGCGGATCGACGGAAGGACGACGAGCGTTCTTATACATTTTCCCTCCTCATCACTATTTGGCGGACCACTTTTACTGATTGAAAGCATGTCTTTGCACTTGCAATAACATCAGAAATCATTACTCCTTTATTAAACTATAAATCATTCTACTGTTCTAATCTGGATAGAACTTTATTTTTCTTATTAGTCCACGAGATTACCAGCTTACTCTACATCATCATTATTCTTCTACTCTCATCCCAATTACTTGAGGTCGATACAATATGTACTCTTCTTTCATAGTACATATCGTAAAAGTTATTGGCAATCGTTTTATGATCGGCCACCTGCCAGACGTCAAACCTCCTTGAGAATGTAATTGTTGACCAAACGGCATCATATGGAGTTGGCCCAGGTCGTTATAAGGCTCTTAGTCGTCTTTTACGACATCCACGGGCAATGTAAGGGTTAAATTTACTGAAATTTTAGCATTTAATATGCTTAATTTATAAAATCCGATTACGAAATGAAAAATTGATGTCGCAAGCGGGATTCGAACCCGCGCCTATTGGGATTCCGGCCCAATCGTGCTGCCACTACACTACCGCGACCAATTGTAGGACATGCAAATTTTCATCTCGTATTGTATTTACGTCTTAAGGTGACGGTGTGCTATCTACCCGACAATGTTTACACAATGTTATAGGCTTAATACTTCAAACTTTACAGTTAGAATTGTATTAAACGATGACACAACCTTGTTATTTAAATTTACTGAAATTTTAGCATTTAATATGCTTAATTTATAAAATCCGATTACGAAATGAAAAATTGATGTCGCAAGCGGGATTCGAACCCGCGCCTATTGGGATTCCGGCCCAATCGTGCTGCCACTACACTACCGCGACCAATTGTAGGACATGCAAATTTTCATCTCGTATTGTATTTACGTCTTAAGGTGACGGTGTGCTATCTACCCGACAATGTTTACACAATGTTATAGGCTTAATACTTCAAACTTTACAGTTAGAATTGTATTAAACGATGACACAACCTTGTTATTTAAATTTACTGAAATTTTAGCATTTAATATGCTTAATTTATAAAATCCGATTACGAAATGAAAAATTGATGTCGCAAGCGGGATTCGAACCCGCGCCTATTGGGATTCCGGCCCAATCGTGCTGCCACTACACTACCGCGACCAATTGTAGGACATGCAAATTTTCATCTCGTATTGTATTTACGTCTTAAGGTGACGGTGTGCTATCTACCCGACAATGTTTACACAATGTTATAGGCTTAATACTTCAAACTTTACAGTTAGAATTGTATTAAACGATGACACAACCTTGTTATTTAAATTTACTGAAATTTTAGCATTTAATATGCTTAATTTATAAAATCCGATTACGAAATGAAAAATTGATGTCGCAAGCGGGATTCGAACCCGCGCCTATTGGGATTCCGGCCCAATCGTGCTGCCACTACACTACCGCGACCAATTGTAGGACATGCAAATTTTCATCTCGTATTGTATTTACGTCTTAAGGTGACGGTGTGCTATCTACCCGACAATGTTTACACAATGTTATAGGCTTAATACTTCAAACTTTACAGTTAGAATTGTATTAAACGATGACACAACCTTGTTATTTAAATTTACTGAAATTTTAGCATTTAATATGCTTAATTTATAAAATCCGATTACGAAATGAAAAATTGATGTCGCAAGCGGGATTCGAACCCGCGCCTATTGGGATTCCGGCCCAATCGTGCTGCCACTACACTACCGCGACCAATTGTAGGACATGCAAATTTTCATCTCGTATTGTATTTACGTCTTAAGGTGACGGTGTGCTATCTACCCGACAATGTTTACACAATGTTATAGGCTTAATACTTCAAACTTTACAGTTAGAATTGTATTAAACGATGACACAACCTTGTTATTTAAATTTACTGAAATTTTAGCATTTAATATGCTTAATTTATAAAATCCGATTACGAAATGAAAAATTGATGTCGCAAGCGGGATTCGAACCCGCGCCTATTGGGATTCCGGCCCAATCGTGCTGCCACTACACTACCTACACTAAAATTTCAGTAAATTTAAATAACAAGGTTGTGTCATCGTTTAATACAATTCTAACTGTAAAGTTTGAAGTATTAAGCCTATAACATTGTGTAAACATTGTCGGGTAGATAGCACACCGTCACCTTAAGACGTAAATACAATACGAGATGAAAATTTGCATGTCCTACAATTGGTCGCGGTAGTGTAGTGGCAGCACGATTGGGCCGGAATCCCAATAGGCGCGGGTTCGAATCCCGCTTGCGACATCAATTTTTCATTTCGTAATCGGATTTTATAAATTAAGCATATTAAATGCTAAAATTTCAGTAAATTTAAATAACAAGGTTGTGTCATCGTTTAATACAATTCTAACTGTAAAGTTTGAAGTATTAAGCCTATAACAATGTGTAAACATTGTCGGGTAGATAGCACACCGTCACCTTAAGACGTAAATACAATACGAGATGAAAATTTGCATGTCCTACAATTGGTCGCGGTAGTGTAGTGGCAGCACGATTGGGCCGGAATCCCAATAGGCGCGGGTTCGAATCCCGCTTGCGACATCAATTTTTCATTTCGTAATCGGATTTTATAAATTAAGCATATTAAATGCTAAAATTTCAGTAAATTTAAATAACAAGGTTGTGTCATCGTTTAATACAATTCTAACTGTAAAGTTTGAAGTATTAAGCCTATAACATTGTGTAAACATTGTCGGGTAGATAGCACACCGTCACCTTAAGACGTAAATACAATACGAGATGAAAATTTGCATGTCCTACAATTGGTCGCGGTAGTGTAGTGGCAGCACGATTGGGCCGGAATCCCAATAGGCGCGGGTTCGAATCCCGCTTGCGACATCAATTTTTCATTTCGTAATCGGATTTTATAAAATGTAAGGGTTGGTAGTACTCGTAGCCGCTACCACACAGCTTACTCTACAATGGGATATAAATTGGCTTCCTATGCTATAAATATACGAGGCTAGTCAGATGTATAGAATATTATTCTTTTTTCTATTGAAATTCTTTGCAGTTTTCTAGTTTTTCTATTGAAATTCTCTGCAGTTTTCTAGTTTTTTCTATTGGAATTCTTTGCAGTTTTCTAGGTTTTTCTATTGGAATTCTTTGCAGTTTTCTAGTTTTTTCTATTGGAATTCTTTGCAGTTTTCTAGTTTTTTCTATTGGAATTCTTTGCAGTTTTCTAGTTTTTTCTATTGGAATTCTTTGCAGTTTTCTAGGTTTTTCTATTGGAATTCATTGCAGTTTTCTAGGTTTTTCTATTGAAATTCTTTGCAGTTTTCTAGTTTTTTCTATTGGAATTCTTTGCAGTTTTCTAGGTTTTTCTATTGGAATTCTTTGCAGTTTTCTAGTTTTTTCTATTGGAATTCTTTGCAGTTTTCTAGTTTTTTCTATTGGAATTCTTTGCAGTTTTCTAGTTTTTTCTATTGGAATTCTTTGCAGTTAGGTTTTTCTATTGGAATTCTTTGCAGTTTTCTAGGTTTTTCTATTGAAATTCTTTGCAGTTTTCTAGTTTTTCTATTGAAATTCTTTGCAGTTTTCTAGTTTTTTCTATTGGAATTCTTTGCAGTTTTCTAGGTTTTTCTATTGGAATTCTTTGCAGTTTTCTAGTTTTTTCTATTGGAATTCTTTGCAGTTTTCTAGTTTTTTCTATTGGAATTCTTTGCAGTTTTCTAGGTTTTTCGATTGGAATTCTTTGCAGTTTTCTAGGTTTTTCTATTGAAATTCTTTGCAGTTTTCTAGTTTTTCTATTGAAATTCTTTGCAGTTTTCTAGTTTTTTCTATTGGAATTCTTTGCAGTTTTCTAGGTTTTTCTATTGGAATTCTTTGCAGTTTTCTAGTTTTTTCTATTGGATTTCTTTGCAGTTTTCTAGTTTTTTCTATTGGAATTCTTTGCAGTTTTCTAGGTTTTTCTATTGGAATTCTTTGCAGTTTTCCAGGTTTTTCTATTGAAATTCTTTGCAGTTTTCTAGTTTTTCTATTGAAATTCTTTGCAGTTTTCTAGTTTTTTCTATTGGAATTCTTTGCAGTTTTCTAGGTTTTTCTATTGGAATTCTTTGCAGTTTTCTAGTTTTTTCTATTGGAATTCTTTGCAGTTTTCTAGTTTTTTCTATTGGAATTCTTTGCAGTTTTCTAGTTTTTTCTATTGGAATTCTTTGCAGTTTTCTAGGTTTTTCTATTGGATTTCTTTGCAGTTTTCTAGGTTTTTCTATTGGAATTCTTTGCAGTTTTCTAGTTTTTTCTATTGGAATTCTTTGCAGTTTTCTAGGTTTTTCTATTGGAATTCTTTGCAGTTTTCTAGTTTTTTCTATTGGAATTCTTTGCAGTTTTCTAGGTTTTTCTATTGGAATTCTTTGCAGTTTTCTAGTTTTTTCTATTGGAATTCTTTGCAGTTTTCTAGTTTTTTCTATTGGAATTCTTTGCAGTTTTCTAGTTTTTTCTATTGGAATTCTTTGCAGTTTTCTAGTTTTTTCTATTGGAATTCTTTGCAGTTTTCTAGGTTTTTCTATTGGAATTCTTTGCAGTTTTCTAGTTTTTTCTATTGGAATTCTTTGCAGTTTTCCATAATTCCCATTGCATGGTGGACCGAAGACATGATAAAAGTCCCAAAGAATCTTAAGATGCAAGTAGTACAGACCCATTGTGAGTGTCATTCTCGTGAAGAGGCCGGTGATCAGCAGTAAACGTTTCCAGATTCATGGATGGATATAGACACTATACACATTGAAAAAAGAGTAATTTACTTTTCTGGCCTGATTGGCCTTGAAATATTAAATCGATGTATGAGCTTTACAATGTATTATTTTTAACATAGGCTTTTTTAAGAAAAATATTAAAAATTCACCGTGCTTGACTGGTGGATTGACAATAGCTGTTACTGTTATAAATTGCCCAGAAAAATGCCACTTCCCATTCCCCTGGTGATTCTTCAGGCAGTTTTTGCCACTCAGAACAATCATTTGTAAACCCGCTACACTCAACATGAGAAGTCGGTGTTTCGACCATTCCCCCGTATGTGCAGTCATAAATACATAAAGGAAACTATTTTTATGGCTTTTATTCCATCCTTATCTGATTTTTACTTGTCCGAGGTTTCGAACATATTTCAACAATAATGATCAAGGGAGGACGTTCCTTCCGTGAACACTAACTCTAAGAATATAAAATCTCATCAATCTCAGCTCATACATGTCCCACTATTGGGCTCGAGCCTCCTCCAGAATAGGAGGGCAATTGACCTACTATCTGGTCAGACGTGTTGGTATAGAGTTTTATTTCGAGATTTCCTTTTCTCGCATAGATTTTATATACGTTTAATATCCCTTTGTCGTATCTTACGATCAACTACGGGTAAGATAGAGGGTGGTAAATTGTGTTCTTACTCTGTTATCACACTGACATAGAATGTATAAAAATAGCTTGCTAAATAAAATTCATAAAATAGATTAATTTCATATGTAAATACAGACGTAGACATCAAATATCACCGTCATTATTATCTTGCTCTTGTGCCAATTACTTGGGGTCGATACAATATGTACTCCTCTTCCATTGTACATATTGCAAAAGTTATTAGCAATAGTTTTATGACTGGCTTGTCTGACGTCAACCCTCCTTGGGAATATAATTGTTGATCAGACAGCATCAAGTGTTGGACCATGGCGATATAAAGCTATTAGTCGTCTTTTACGACATCCACAAAGTAAGGATTCGTAGTATTCGTAGCCGCTACCACACAGTACAGAAATCATTAAATAAAAGTAAAATAACTTTCATCATCATCACAGCCCATAAATGTCCCACTGTTCGGCTCGGGGCTCCTCCGTAATGGGAGGGAAATTAACCTACAATATCACGCTGGTCAGATGTGTTGGTATAGGGTTTTGTACCGAGTTTTCTTTCTCTCGTATAGATGTTATATGCGTTTTATATCCCTTAGTCGTCTCGTACGATCACCCACGGGTAAGATATGGGGGTGGTGAATAGTATTCTTACTCCGTCACCACACGGATAGCGGATAAAAATTAACTTTACTTAAAGTTTATACACATTCCAATCTTTAAGTAAAAAATATTCCTTGATATCTCCAAATCCGAAGCCATAACTTTTAGTTCCCATTACATTTCCCGTAAATAATGAAAAACGTTTGTCGAGTAATTCAAAGAGAATCTTCGCGGAGGAAAAATGATTGTCCGACGTCCGAGTGTGTTATCAATTCGAAACTAATGGCCCAATTTGGATTCAGCGGGGACCAGGCCGATAATAAAATTCATCATGGAAAGCTTCCAGGGCAAAAATTAATATTCCTATGATGTAACAGGCCATTGTTTGTTGCGATGCAAGTCATGTGCGCTTAGCGATTTTAACTGAAGAATATAGATCCTTTTTTGTTATACACTTTTCGGGGTGACGGAAGGGCGGTTAGTGATTTTATAACCCACCGTGTTCTTTCCCCATCACCATTGGGCTGAACATTGGTACAGATTCCTTGACATTCGTGGCCATCCCGGTGGGTTACTCTTACGGAAGAAGATAGACTCTGAACGCGTTTTAATCTTAACCAAACTAAAAAGTAATGTCCGTCTGGCCACTTTCTATGGTCATTTAAGGCAGTGGGAGAAGGAGCACATATCTGCGCCTCCAACTCCCTGGTTGCCGTCGCTGGAGGGAGTTAGCGGATGCAAGCAATGATGGCCTCGCAAAAAGAGGCCATCGCTGACCAGCATCTGTCACTGCCAAGCATCTTCAGGTCCATTCCCATATCCGCCGACAGGCCCTGGCGCTGGGGACCCCAGGTGACGCATACTTCGAGTGGGTGGCGCGCATCGTCATCATAAAAGACGTCTGAGGGATATTATATGCATATAACATCTGTGTAAAGAAGTGAAAACACGAATTAAAATCCTATAACAACTTGTTTATTTCGTGTGGTGACGGAGTAACTATACAATTCACTATCCCTTTTCTTACCCGTGGATGATTGTAAGAGACGACTAAGGGATACATCTATGCAAGAGAAGGAAACTCGAAACAAACCTTTATACGAACTCGTCTATCTATGGTAAAGACTACATTATGGAGGAGACTCGAGCCCAACAGTGGTATATACATATATAAGCTGAGACGATGTTGATAATGATGACCAACCCGTCTGATCAGCGTGGTATATTAGAATAATTTGCCTCATATTTTGAAGGTAGTTCAAGCTTAGCAGTGGGATGTGTAAGAAATGTTAAGATGATGATCTACACTTCTAGAAAACAGGATAATGGTATAATTGTTACACTGGTTTAGGAATTCCAGTTTTCTATAAGAGTCCTCCTGCCTGTACTTCTAATGTTTGCTTAGGCGGTGTTTACCACTTCCAAAAGAAAAAGGAGTATGCTTGTTTTCAATAACAATTTCTAAATTTTAGGTATTTTTTTATGTTATGATATTAATACAAGTTAAAATGTTAGGTAACACGTAAAACGATAAATTTGTCGCTAACATTGATTTCATGTGCATTTATATTTGGTGTTTTGGAATTTGTTTTTTTTGGGTTACCAAAAATTTAGGGTCAGTGGTAAAAACTACCATAAAACAAGTATATATTGCTAGTATAATTTTTTTTTAATCAGACTCTTTTTGACTCAAAAATACAATTTCGTAGCTACGAATTGTGAAACCCTAATCTTTATTCCAAAATCGTAGAAATATATTATTAGTGTTTTTAATCGCCACGCTTAGTAAGAAGATTGATTATCGTAGTTGTTGTTAGAAGTTTGTCAGGTGTATTTTCTTTTGATGATCTCTCAACCAAATTTTACAACTATCATGGCGAAAAAAGGGTCAAAAATATTGAATACTTAACCTATTACCAAAAAACCATGGAAGAAAAATTGATTTGATATTATACCACATGGCCACATAGGTTGGTATAGGGTTTTCACTTCTCTTGCATGTTACAATGCCTTAGTCATCTTTTTCCGTGTGGTGACGGAGTAAGAATACAATTCACCACCCACTTCTTACCACATCTTACCCGTGGGTAATCATAGGAGACGACTAAGGGATATAAAACGTATATAATAGCTATGTGAGAGAAGGAAAACTCGAAACAAAATCCTCTATACCAACACGTCAGACCAGCGTACTATACAGTAGGTCAATTATCCTCCAATTACGGAGGAGGCTCGAGCCCAACAGCGGGACGTATACGAGCTGAGATGATGATGATTGTCGTCTTTTACGACACCCACGAACAAGAGAGAGAGTGGTGAAATAAATAGCTCTTATTCAAAAATTTCCACTTATAACTTGCACCAACGACCTCAACTGGTAGCGATGAATTACTGCAAATTAAAATTGTTTAATGAATCAACTTTATTGCCCCAAAGATTTGTTTTTGGTTAATTAAGACGCGTAGCTACTAGCTGTTTATACTGATTTTTTTTGTAAGAATATATAATTAGAATATTTGGTTTATTTATTGGATATAGTAATCGTGTATTGTAAATATTCCTCTAATGGTCAAACTATTGAAATTTAGCATTTAATATGCTTAATTATTTATAAAACCCTGAATACGAAGCGAGTTTTTATGTCACAAGTGGGGTTCGGGGGACCTATTGGGGATCCGATTGACCAGTCGAAGCACGATTGGGCCGGATTCCCAATAGGTGTGGGTTCGAACCCCACTTGTGACATCATTTTTCGCTTTGTAATCGGGTTTTTATAAATAATCCTCTAATGGTCATTAATTCTACCGAAATCAAGGTATCGGTCCCCGGATAGATTAGGCATACCCCGTATCTATATAATAGACTGTCAAAAAAAAAGGTGTGACAGATTAGGAATACAAGATTTCGCCTCTTGCTCGTTGAAATTGTAAGAATTGATCGAGGGAGCACCAAATGAGCGGTAACAGCGATTTCCTAGGAAATTTAAAACACACAGCGCGGCGATTATAATGTCACCTTTTAGAAGGAAGCCTGTATTCCTTGTTGGACGTCAATGAAGTCGTTCAGGACCGTCGCCTGATGACATAAATTCATGAATTAAGCAGAAATAAATGATAATAATTTCTTTTTATCGCCTTTGGTGGCAAACGAGCAAGCAGTGCACCTAATCGTAAGTGTTACTGCCGCGCATGGACCTTTGCTATATCAGGACTATAGCTGAGCCGCTGCCTACCAATATAAACCCCAAACCCACCCAATGGGGCTGCCGGCTTTCTCGCTCACCGAACGAAGCGCTTCAGCACATTACCATTGTTCGACGTCGATCTTCTGCGAGAGTGTGGTACTACCCCGAACGGACCGGCCTGCGGCTATAAACAGAAAACTGTCAACAGCGTGGTCCTACCACTATGATAAGTCCAAGTTGTCATCCCAAATAATTGTAAAGCCAGCTGTCTACTTGAAGTAAAATATAGACATAGTAACGTCAAAGTTACGAACCTATCCATCCATCCATCAGCCCGTAAACGTCCACTGTTGGACATAGGCCTCCCCACGAGAATGCCATTCAATACGTTCCCGCGCCACCTGCATCCAGTGGTTTCCTATGACCTTGATAATGTCGTCAGTCCACCTAGTGGGGGGTCGTCCTGCACGACGCCGTCCGATTCGTGGTCTCCACTTGAGATCCATTCTTCCCCAACGGTTGTCGGTTCGTCGAGCGATGTGGCCTACCCATTGCCACTTCAACGTGCTAATTCTTCGGGCTATGTCAGTTACACCCGTTCTTCTACGAATTTCCGTATGCCGGATTCAATCACGTAGAGAAATACCGAGCATAGCCCTTTCCATAGCACGCTGAGCAACTTTGGGCCTTTTGATGAGGCCAACATTTAGAGATCTAGTAGCGATAAAAATATAAAAATGTTTATATCAATTACCAGCCACCCGTCTTCGCTTCGCTGTGGTTACGTCTGTTCAGTGGTGTAGTATACTTTTGCTACATAGAATTCCTTTCGGAGAAGGCATTTATCAAGGACAAACAGTCCCATTAGGTAGATCCAATTTCGAGAAAGAGTTCAGCCGACAAATCCAACTCGGCTGGGCAGCGTTCGAGAAACTTAGGAGGATCTTCTCGTCTAATATTCCGCAGTGTCGTATATTGTCGTCTATAAGTATAACCAATGTATGTTACCAGCCATGACTTACGGCATTGAAACGTGGTCTCTAAATGTCGGCCTCATAAAAAAGCTCAAAGTCACTCAACGTGCTATAGAGAGGGCTATGCTCAGTATTTCTCTACGTGATAAAATCCGGAATACGGAAATCCATAGACGAACGGGTATAACCGACATAACCCGACGAATTAGTTGGTTGAAGTGGCAATGGGCAGGCCACATCCATCGCCCGACGGACCGACAACCGTTGGGGGGAAAAGGTTCTAGAGTGGCGACTACGGATCGGACGACGCGCAGCGTAGGACGACCCCTCGCTTGGTGGATTGACGAAATCAAGAAAGTCGCAGGAAGCCGTTGGACGCAGTTGGCACAGGACCGTTGCGAATGGCATTCTCGTGGGAAGGCCTATGTCCAACAGTGGACGTTTACGGGCTGATGGATCAATGGATGTAGATTAACCTATAGAGATTACGACTAGATTAGACCTACGAATACTACTACACCTTACTTTGCTCGTTGATCTCGTAAACGACAACTAAGAGCTTCTATAGACCTAGGCTCGCTCCATCTGATGCCGTTTGGTCAACAATTACATTCACAAGGAGGGTTGACATCTGACAGGCGGTCGGTCATAAAACTATTAGCAATAACTTTTGCAATATGTACGAGTATATATTGCGTCTAACTTATGTAATTGAGATAAGAGCAGCAGAATGAGATTAAACTAAAAATACGCCAAAAATAAATAATGGTGTTAGAACTACACTATTGACAGAGGTTGAGGTGTGCTGCTTGCTCCTTTGCCTATCTTAAGTAATAAAAAAAGCCCGTATATTTCCTAAATGCAAGACTTATATCATAAAAAAAAACTGTAGCATTATTTACAAATGCGATCAAAACAACGCATGACAATATATCAAAACGTTACCAAAACTTGTACGTTATTCAGATTCGACTCTAGATTATGGACAGGACAGTATTACTTATCGTCATATTATACGCGGTAGTCTGTAATGTATGTCCGAGCGGCGAATATATTGCGAATATATGTAAATGTACTGACGATAACAACGGTGCTTTCGGTTGTTGTTGCTAGTTTTATCTTATAAAGGTGGGCTTCGTTTCAAACTATTGTTAATGTTAATTATTGGTTTGGATGTTGGAATAATACTAAGTAATTTATTATTTATTTTGGCTTATCATAGTGCTACGTTTTCTGTCTACAATTGCGGGTCGGTACGTCCGGGATAGTACCAATCTCGCAGAAAATCGGCATCTGAGTTGTGATAATGTGCTGCTTCGCCTCGTTCGATGATCGAGAGAGCTAGGAGCCCAACTTTCTCAGTGGGTTTAGGGTTTTCATTTGTAGGCAGCGGCCTAGCTGTATCACTGGTATTGCAAAGGTCTATGAGCAGCAGTGACACTTATCATTAGGTGTGCTGCTTACTCATTTGCTATCATAAGCAATAAAAAAAATATTTAGCAATTGCATATGTGATAATTGAGAATAATATAATTAAGGACAGGTTAGTAACTGTTTGTTAATACTTATCAAAGTTCGCGTGCTAAATTATAGATGGCGCTGTTCTCAAAGTATGAACATGCATAAATTAATACTGGATTGCTTCAGATATGATATTATATATTAAATATTTTACTTCACATATATTGCTTTACAAAAATTAGTTAATCTTGATTTGTTTTATATTATATACCATACTATTTAATGAAAATCAACACTACGTGTGGTTTAGCAAGTGTTTACTTTTAATTACTTTAAAGATAGCATTTTTAAAATAGAATTTCTATGTAATAAATGAAGTAAATTTTT
Source organism: Lymantria monacha (assembly GCA_905163515.2). Lineage (NCBI taxonomy): Eukaryota > Metazoa > Arthropoda > Insecta > Lepidoptera > Erebidae > Lymantria > Lymantria monacha. The sequence continues at coordinate 28,244,570 of LR991098.1, read as the reverse complement.
AATCATGGAAAATATAACGACCAGCACTGATAGTTTAAATTATAATATATATAGAAAGAAAAAGAAAGAAAAAAAAATTATTTATATTGGCACCAGTCGCCAGCCCAATAGCGAGTAGGAGTCCGTACGCCACTCTTCCGATGTCCTGGTCGTAACAAACGGAATCTGATTTGGTATCCAGACTATAACCTACCAAAACAGTGTAATGAAGTGCCGGCAGACATAAACATAAATTGTAATTAAGAACAAATTCGATGACATGACCTTTCAAACAAAATAACCTCATCATCATCACTTCATATATTTAGGAGCTACAGTGGCAAAGGTAGACATAACTACACGTCAAAGTTATAACATCCATTATTTTGCGTCGGAGATTTAAAAATATATAAATAATAGAAATTTTTAAATTTTAAACTTGATAACACTTTTGCATTTGAATGTATTTCCGAGGATAATGTGCTAAGAAATAAAAATGCAGGGAACGGTAGGTGCTAACAGTAGTTAAATCATGCACAGATAAAATTTATGTAAGCACGTTAGTTCGGTCACTGGACATTTTGGTTATAAACCTATCAGTATACACGAGTATAAAAGACTTCATACATATTGTCATTATTATTCAGCTTTTCTTCGTTCACTACTAGATGTAAACATCCTCTAAAGAATATTATTAAAGATATACAATGCGAAAGTGGAAGGATATAGGTACCGGGAGAAACCGAGACTAACCTACCTAGACCAGATTGGTCACGCACTGAAGGAAGGTGGAGTCAAGAGACTCCAAAACCGGCGAGCGTGTATGAAGAGAATTATGAATTTTGAGGAAGCGAGTGAAGTGTGCATAGAAAGAGTTCTCTGGCACTCTGTTCTCTCTGCCTACCCTGCAAGGAATATGACGTGATGATATGTATGTATTTATGTGTAAAGAATATTATATGGTGCAATACAGCATTCCTTCGAAGGGTTATTGGCATAACCGCCACGCTTGACAAGCGGTTTGGCGATCGTAGTGTCGCGTTATACTTTTACCTAAAGAATACTGCTGCCAATTTTGCGGTTGATTTTTTAAATAAATCGTTTCACTGCCGTTCCTAGCGTCTTTAAATGATTGTACAGTCCTCCCACGACGAAGAACGCTGTAAAGTGTACGAAACGTTAAAAAAATTAAAATCAATTATAAACACGATAAAATCCGTAAAAATAGTTTTATTTCAAATGATTTTTTGTGTGTATTTCGCTGTTAATCGTATGTAGCTTTAACAGCTCGAGCTATAAGTTAGCGCTGAGAGTTCCCAACCCAATAGGTAATTCTGGTAAATACCTCAAACGAATTATATAACTCGTATGGGCAAGTAACTTTAACTTCTCTCTGCCTACCCTACAAGGGATATGGCGTGATGATATGTATGTATGTATGTATGGGCAAGTAAGACGGTAACAACAATATTCTTATCTTGGCGATACATGGGGCATTTAAGTATAAAATGATAACTCAAAATCAAATCAAATAATTTGTTATGTGTAAGCCCATTAGGAAACTTATATATTGTCAATTTTACATTTCGTACATTTTCGTTCATTTTGCATTTCGTATAAACCTACGAGTAACTAGTAATATAATGATTTCTGATATTTACTCAAGTATTATAAATTTAAAATATTTTTTTTTAGTCAAGTATGGTAGATTACTTCCACTACCACTACCATCAAGTATCTACCACCGTATAACTCCGTCACAAACTGAGAAGATCCGGCAAGGAAATCAACGGGCTTGTCATTTTTTAAATCACTTCTATTAAATTAAATTATATGTATATTAGTTTAGCAAGTACTAGTATCAGTGTGATGCCTTTGAAACTAGATTAATTTTTCAAAAGATAATACAAAAACAAAATAATAATAAAAACAAAAAGTAATAAAATTGTATACCAACCCGTCTTACCTACAATAGTAGGTCAACTTCCCTCTTAATATAGAGGAACCCAGCAGTGGAACGTATAACTGAAAAGATGGTTATAAAACTTATCGCACAGCTTACTATAGGTATAAAGTTAAAACTAGTTATAGTCACGGAAGGAATGTCAGTCTTACCGTGACAATTAAAGCTGAAAAGTATTTGAAAACTAAGGCAAGTAAAAATCAAATACAATTGCGATAAACGCTTTAAAACATTGTTTTATTTGTAATATAGCACATTATTGCAGCGACCAGCAGAAGAGGCATTGATGGACGAATGAATACAGTATAAGGCGTAGCCGAGGCACGCATACGTAAGTCCATCAATACCTAGTTGTGGCCAAGGCTTGTATAGTACTTTTCTCAAATAATGCGCGGAAATTAAAACTAAGTAGTACTAAGTAGAACTGTATACATGACGAACAACATTTTTTACGTGCTACGGTTTCTTTTTTTTTTATCATTATCATACAGGTTTTTTATTCAAGCCAGTTCGAAATTTAAATAAAACTCCGACAAGTTGCCTATTCGGTTGCGATGTTTTGAAGTAACAAATTTTTAAAATACACGATAGATACATGGAAGTAATAAGTACTCTGTACAACAGGAAAGAGCTGTTGTCGCAAAATTGAAGCCGAGCGAGAGCTCAGAACTGTACCTTTTATCCCTCTCTGGCGATGGTGACCATATTGAAATATGATTTAAGGACAATAATTATAAAAAATATTTGTGATCTGTAGTCAGCAGATCATTGCTTCAGATGGATTTTAATCGAAGATGCTAATTATAAACTTGCCCTTTGTGGCACTATACATTTCCTGTTTTTGCTTGCTTTTCACACTCGCGTCATATAGGTAGGTACTTATCTACTGGTCCTTGTGGGACACGACATGCAGCTGGACTGAGATAAAATTACGATAAGGTGGTGTGTGGTATATTTATTTAAGAAAAAACAGTTAAGTTTACATTTAAGTTTAATTCTAAATCAGATATTGCTAAATAAGACAGTCTTGTGAAGTTTCTGCCGCAAAACCAGCTTATTCCTTATATGTTTCATTGATTCTAATTTTGCATTGAGTTAAACGTAAATTGAGATATGAATTCGCTAACGCCTTCATCAATAGAATATCATGTGGATCTTCAAATATAGATTGAGGAGGATGTGCTGATTCTAACGATGTATGTAGTTTGCTATAAAATTCTCGGACGACATACCTACATGATAATTTTATTTTTGTTTACGTTTTTTAACGATTGATTTAATAATGTAATAAACAGTGTTCTATGGTGTTGTGATCCAATAACACCACACAATTTGACCAAGAAATTTTGTGAATCATCCCATTCACGATATATCCAGCAATATAAAAAATAATGTTCAGTTTAAAATCTGAAACACAAGCGTTATCTACGAGATCTAACAAATCATCTATTGTTGTCGATCATGTCGACTGATCTTTATTACATTCTTCCACAATAGCTTTCTTTTTGTTCCTAAATTTTCTAAAGAACTTAATGTTAGGGACATTCAGATCTTTAGGAAATTAGAAATCTAAACAAAGTTATTTTCATAAAAAAATGAAAAATACATAGGTATTTAAGTTATTTGTTCTTGAACTAGGATTGAATAGTCATGCATGGTCACCGTAATTCTTCACTAACAAATTATGTTATTATTATTTTTACGATTTCATGTGGGGTTGTCAGGTCAGGTGTCCGTATTTCATACATATAAAAGAAAACCTATACCCCAATCGCAAAATGTTTGCGTTAATAAGGTTTTACACTTAGCAACAAATAATATTGCTTTAATATGTCGGTAATAAATTATTATTTATATTTAAAAACATTTTAGAAGTAAATGTTTTACTTCATTACATTACATCAATCGCATATTTTTCTACCAACAAGGAAAGGATTGAAATCAACTTAACTCTGGCAATTCTAAGTCCACTGTTAGAACAGGACACAGGGTACACTGGTTGCCCTCCCACTCGGCTTCATTTTTATTTTGCGCGCAACAAGACTCTTACTACCTTAGCATAAGGTTTTATTTTCTTTATTTTTGCTGCAAGATGCACAGATAGAGCTCATTCCTGTTGTACAGAGTACTTATTACTTCCATGGAAAGATATGAATTTACATATTATATTTATTTGGCCGCTAAAACACGACGGATATGGTTTTTCATACATTTTTTGCCGCCCGCTGCTCGCATGTATTTGGTCAGTACAGCAATTTCAATTTATCTCGAAGGAGGTTATCAAAATAATGCTCAGATTTCCAAGCATGTTTGAGAAAAACTATTTTTTACGGATTCTATCACGTTTTTATTTGAGTTTTCATTTCCCGACCGTAAAAATAAAAACAAAAAAAAAACGATCGAATCCCTAAAAAAATATAGTTTTATTTCAAGTATGTAATTCTCGCCTAAACATCAGCAATCATTATTGTTTTATTTTGTAATAATCGCGTAAATAACAGCTATTTTCATGAATTACGCGTTACCCAGAAGAATGCTTCTACCTCATCATTCTCCTACTCTTATCCCAATTACTTGGGGTCGATACAATATATACTCTTCTTTCCTAGAACATATCGTAGAAGTTACTGGCATTAGTTTTATGACCGGCCGCCTGCCAGACGTCAATCCTCCTTGGGAATGTAATTGTTGACTAAATGGCATCAGATGGAGTTGGGCCAGGTCGTTATAAGGCTCTTAGTCATCTCTTACGACATCCACGAGCAAAGCAAGGGTTGGCAGTATTCGAAGCTGCTAGGCGCCGTTACGCGCATCTCCTCCCGCCGCCTTGACTGTCGACTGGACGTGGCCAGATGGCCCAGCGTTGGGGTGTCGGGGATAGAATGTCAATAGACGATCTCTCCGGCATCCCGTAAAAGCGCGGAAGGGACCGCTGTGGTTTTAGTGGGTATTTCGGTCGAACCAGCTGACCGGCGAGTCCCACACACCCCCTCGTCTGTCATCGGCGAGGGCTAGTGCGCAAATGCATTTCCACAGCGTGAACAAAAAAAAAAAGTATTCGAAGCCGCTACCGTACAGCACAAAATACTTCTACCTATTCTCCTAATAAATAACGGTTTTAACAATGTGTATCCTTAATCAATCTCCTTGAAAACATTTTTAATTATGGTGTCTTTATCAATGTCATTGGGTTATGTACAGTATAATCAATAAAATATACTATACAATTAGATGTTTCACATCAAAATTCTATAACGATGATACAAGCAATAGGACTCCATGACCCTGTGAGGATATAACAGGCGATATCAATTATCGCTGCGAGACATTTAGCTAAATTATGAGCCATTAACGTTGGTAATTGGGGACCCCGATGGCTTTGGATTATGTTACTTCGACATATAATATACCTACAAACATTAAGCTACATATACACGATTCGAAATGGGTTGGACGAATCACTTATGCCCTTTTTTTTTTAATCGACATTCGACTCTGTACATTAATAAAACAAATTGCTTTTACGTGAAATTTAAAGCAATGAGGTTAAATAAATTATTGTTTTTAATGATTACGTTTTTAGAAAACTTAATTCCAAATTATAATTATTTTAGCTGATGGAAGCCCAACTGGGTGAGTTTGAGGTTTATATTGGTAGGCAGCGGACTAGATTATAACCTTGGTATTGCGAAGGTCCATGGGCGGTAGAAAAACATAAAAAGAAATATAAAAAAAGTGTGTGTGTCAGCTCCGACGCACGACTGAAGTTTACTCCTTAAGTACGATTATCAACGTACGGCGCAAAAAAAACTCATTTGACTAAAAATAATATATATATTTTTATTTACATTTATTAAAACTGTTCAGTGAAGTATTATCTCACGTCAGAAAGTGCGCAGAATAGATTGCGCACCTAAAACGTAACGAGGTCATTCGATCACTAGATTTTACGCCTCAAATTTTTTCTCCTCAAATATGAAAATCTATTCTTAAAGAGTAAACTCCAAAAAAATATGTCTCTGTTTTTTTGGCAGGTTATGATCTGGCCACACGCCATCCATTCCATCCCGGCCGATAAATGGGCGGCATGCGGCCCCGTAATCTATAGTATTCTTTCCACATCGCCATTGGGCCGGCCACTGGTGCTGTATCCTTGAAATCCGTGGCCAGCCGGGCGGGTACCTACGTCCCACTGCTGGGCTTATCACGCTGGTCAGTTGAGTTCTTATAGAGTTTTATTTCGAGTTATCTTATCTGGTATAGATGTTATATGCATATTACACTCTTTGGATATTTACGATAGCCAAAAGTATGACGGGGAAGAACGAAATGTGAATTTTATTCTCCATCACCACACAACAAAAGTTTATAACAATGGTTATAAATATTCACTATTAAATAAGTTATAATCCTAAAGAATGACTCATGGTTTCTCTTTCTAGGAAAAATACGGTTTCTTTGTGGCAATCGCATATTAACATGAAATTGCTGAGTTATGACGTCATTCATCTATTGATATAACTATTTAATTATTAAAATTGAAATGCTGGTAACTAGTTCAATATAAAAAAGTACTTATACCACCAATACCGTATAGAAACCTTTTCAAAATCCAAAGCATTGCCGTTGACCGGAAGTCAATAGCGAAATAAGTTTTGGTTATATTTGTATGGGGAACATTTTGCATTTGCACGTTTAAAATATTTGAGTACATTTTACTGAAATTTAATATAATTTCAATTAGCCTACTTACACTGAAAGTGGCTAAGAACAATCTCTAGACACATATCTGACTAATTATCACTCTTGATCTTTTAGATCAGTCAAGACATTTAGTTAAGTCACTCAGTCACATTCAGTGGACAAAAAAATGTCCCATATATATAGCCCACGTTGGGTTCCAAACTTCTCCGTACTAAGAAGGAAATGGACCTATTATACCACTCTAGTTTTCTTCTCTGCATATATCTTAGTAGCCTTATACTAGACCTATAGGCAAGAAAGGGGATGGTTAATTATAAATTTGGAATCCATCATTCCCCTTATCTAGTACACAAAGCTTTATATTGCTGTATTTCATGTAGTTTATATCAATTTGTAGGATATAGTCATAGAGATTAATGGCTATTATCTATAAATATATATACATTTATGTATATAAAAGCTATTTTTGATATCACCATCATCATGTCAGCTCGTATAGATTCCAATACTCCTGATCCACATCGGGAGGGAAACTCACTTAGGCTACGTCCGCACAGACAGGTGGCTTGCTTATCGCCTAGAGCTTAGTGGCTTATAATCTGGCTACTTGCTAGGATACAGGGTGGCCGCACTGTGCCTTGGTCATTTGCTTGTCGGCACGTTGACGAGATGTCTGAAAATATAATACGTCATAATAACATACATTAACATCTTTAGTAACTCACTGTAAAAATATTATTATCTCATCAAAAATAAATAAATAACTTTTTTTAGTAGGTAGGTAGGTACTAACCATCTTTTTCTACTTCAACTGCTACCTCTTCCCATAGTTTCTCTAGGACAACCGCATTTTTATGGAGTTCATTAGACGGATTCCATAGAGGTTCTCTTTTAAAAACTGATGTAATTAATATTTCATCCATTTGTTTCTTCTAAAATGCCTCGCGCCTCGTGACAAAAAAACCAACACGTTTGTTTACCTCGATACACGCTAAGCGACTAGCTGGGCGTCAAGCGCGCAATGCGGCCGTTCGTAAACATGCTAGAACGTTCGTTATACTAAGCTACTCGCTAGGTGACCCGCTAGGCTCTAGGCGTTAAGCAAGCCGCCTGTCTGTGCGGACGTAGTCTTACTGTTTCACGCTGATTAGATAATATGGCAAAGGTATTTGTTTACAATTTTTCGTCTCGTGATTTTATTTGCTTGCGTCCCTTATTCATTGTTTATAAGCTCCCACAAGATAAGGAGAGCTGGTGAACCTTTTTGTGTTGTTTTTACAAAGCCTTTTGTTTTGCGTTGGACTATGGAGGTGTTTTTTTTTTATTTTTAAAGCTTAGAACATCTCGAACTAAGGAAATAATTCTTGCATCGCGGGGATTTCACAAATATACAATTTAACGGAGACAAATGATACCCAGACTCAAAACAATCATTTGTGGGTCGCCCAATGAATTTTTCTATCGGGATCGAACGAATAACATTCGATATAATAAATCAGTTCAGTTCAACTGACACCACTTCACCATCTATGTATTCTTACTTCGGTTCCACATATAAATTTGCTGATATTTCATCTCAAATAGATTTTATTACTGGGTTCGAATCTCTTCTTACTATTCCAGGAAATTGACTTACTGTACCATGCTGGTCAGACGGGTTGAAAAATAGGTTTTTGATGTTTATACGAGTGTTGCACATTTTTTTTTAAATTACTACACAGTACAGTGTAGTAAGTAATCAACGCAGACAAATTACACCCAGAATCAGAACAACACTTTGTGGATTGCAACAAAGTATTGTTTGCCTGCTTGGAAATCGAACCCATGGCAGTGGCGTGGCAGGCCGGTCGGTATCTTAACCAATTCGCCATCTGTGCAGTCAAATTTACAAATTTGAAATAAAAGTAATGTGTTCGGAACGTTGAGAAATTAAAAATCGATAAAATAAATAAATAAATAACAAAGGCGATAAAATCCATAAAAATAATTTTATTTCAAATGGAATAACCATTTGAATTAAAATTATTTTTATAATATATATATTATTTTTATAATATAAATTATAAGGTTTTATTTCTAGTTTTCCTTCTTTTGCCACAGATGTTATATTTGCATATTATAACCCTTAGTCGTCATTTACAACACTTAAAAACTCAGGGAAAGCGTATATAAGTAAAAAGGGTCTTGACAGACTAACAAACAGACGGACAATAAAGTGATCCTATAAGGGTGCCGATTTTTCCTTTCGAGGTACGGAACCCTAAAAATACATGCACAAATGAGACCACCGCCAAAGCTAGTATGTAAATAAAGTTAATGAAGATACAAAAGTTTCCTCTCATTATTTTTTATTCCCCAATTAACACAGAAGCCCCAAAATCAACAAAACAGGAAATACTTTTAATAAAATCTCAAATGAAACAATTATACGTACAAATTGGTTAATTTACCTTTGGAAGTATGTCACAGGTATTAATTAAGTAATGCAGCAAAATAAAGTAGGTCGGTAATGTTCTATTAACTGTACTGGGATATGTTTAATTTTATTTTTGTCGCATTACACGAGATAATTATGATATGTGCGGATCCAATTTGGAAGGTAAAGCTTATGACTGAGTGAAAATGACTGTTTTGTTTGTCTGAAATTTATACAAAAAAGTTCCCTACTTTTCTTCACCGACTTCAAAAACTGAAAGAGCTTTTCAATTGATCTCTATGTCAATTCATCTTTGCGTTTTCTTAATTTTTTATCCAAATGCATTTAACATGTTAAGTATTTTTTTTTTGTATGTGTTTTTGGATTTTTTTCTAGGTGAACCGATTTTATTGATTCTTTTTTATTTAAAAGCTACTTTCCATGTACTCCTATTTAAATTTTATAAATATCGGACCAATAATTTTTGAGTTATCCTCCATAATACCTATTTGGTTGACCTCCACTACATTCTGTAGAATCCAGAGTATTTTTTTCTTTTTTAATTTTAATGTGTATGTTTTAGAAAAAAATGCACTAAAACTTAAAAAGCACAGTGAATATAAATTAAATACTTTACGTGATTTCGTATTCAACTAAAGCTTCTCTAAAAATCTTTAACATACATAACATTGCTCTATTACACTAGACTAAAATATCATGCATAATAAATACATTCCAAATTAAAATACAGATAATTAACAAAAAATAATTAATTTAAAAAATAATTAGAAAGTCTTTTGTTTTTATATTAAAAAAAAACAAGCTCGATTATTTGGTTCGCTTTGTAGATTGGATTCGTAGTCAAACAAATGAAAAAGTGAATGTCACTGATGCAGTACATGCGGGTTTGCTGAAACACATTTCACATAGACGATTGTATGCCTTCAAATGCTCTAAAAATCTCTTTGTACAATACAAATGGAATTTTACGTGTGCATTTTTGTCCACGTGATTTTTCATTACTCTATGTTGCACACATTTTTTTCTAGTCTACGTACTCTATTGTAAAGATTTTAACACAAAGAATGTGTCATATAACGGTCTTAAATTATACCTAATCAATAGTTTGGTATTTTGGGATGTTACTTTTAATAATTTTATTTGACATTTTATGTAATGTAATGGCAAGCAAGTGCTAAAGTGTAATGAATATGATATTTGTGTTTTTATTGCCTGTCAAAATTCTCAGATTAAACTTGCAATATGATAGCCAGTGCTCTATTAACAATTTGACTTATAGACAAACTTCGAGCTTGCTCAATATAACGAAATTGCAATATTTTTTAATGAAGAAAATCACGTAGGGCTTGGGTGTATAGGCATCGTTGTCTTTTCTCAACACAGAAGTCGAACCAAAAACAAAATCAACTTCGTGGAAACCTCTACTTCTGAATATTTAAATAAACTTATTTTCACAGATAAAACATTCAATAATAACTAAAATGTCCTACCAACTTAAATTTAACTATTAATATTCAACCATAAACCCCGCCTGTTAGTAATTATGTGTAAGTCTGAAATGCTTTAGGCTTAAATATGAATAGGTTATCAAATTTCAACATTCATTATAGGCATATACTCAAATATCTATTCATTATGAACTGAGGGGAACCGAAATGCAATCATATTTAATAGTCCGCAAAGGTTTGCAATTTTAGTTAAATAACCAACTGTTTAAAATGAAAACTATACTAAGTTTCTATCCATCCACCAGCTTATTAACATCCAGTGTTCAACGTAGGCCTCCCCAAAGATGTAAAACACTCTTAGTCACCGCGATAACTAACGTAGCAAAGTTTTCAACCGTATTTTTAATAGATGTATTTAGTTTCTTTTAAAATATCACCACCCTGCACTTTTTTTTGGCAGGCTATGGTGTGGACCCACGTCGTCCTCCTCATCCAGGTTTGGGATTTATATTGGTAGGCAGCGACCTAGTTATACCCTTGGAATTGCACATATCCAGGGTCAGCAGTGACACTTACCATCAGGTGCGTTGCTTGCTCATTTGCCTCGAAAAGCAATAAAAAAAACGAACATCCTCTTATATAGATATAGAAGAATAGATTAGATTTCAAATGACAAATATCTCTTAAAATAGAAATAGTTTATTTAAAACACAAACAAATTATTTTAAAATCAAGTTCAACATTTACAAGGGAAGAAATTATTCTTTCCTATTTCATATTAGCGTGTATGAAACCGAAACACGTCTGAATAACTATAGTTACAAACGGACCTAATCTTTGTGTATAATAACTAGATTATTTTAGAGATAGAATGTAGTTCTACGTTGGCTGGACATTGGTACAATTATTTAATGAAGTTATGCTCGCTGTACGCTCCGCCTCTCTCAGGAATGACCACAGCAAGGTTTGTTCACAATTGTAGCGATAATTATATTTCATAAAATCAAAATTATAAATTTTGAGCTTTTTCTTTGGTGACAAGCTACGGTGTGGTTACACCCCGCTAATCCGTCCGGAGTGAAAAAGCGCCGCGCGATCCCTTATACTCGCCCAACAACATACCTATCGACTCCGTGCGAGTGGGCCACGGGAACCTAGTCTTTGTTTTTGGTGGCCATCAATTTTGAGCTAGGAAATCAATATTAAGTTTTCAATTAATTAAAATTTATTTATGCTATTATTAATGAATACCTCCTAGATTAATAAATATTGCCCATAAAGATATGTATGGAAATGCTCAAATTCAGTATTTTTAATTGTATATTATTTTCATATATAACACTGATAGTAAATAATATTTCCTTTTAGTTCCTTTATTTTTAACAAGTTTATTAGCCTGCAACTTTCACAATATAATATTTTATTACAAAATTATCCCAAATTAACCTTATTCGTCATCACAGTACATAAATATCCCACTGTTGGGCTTGGATTTCCTCCGTAATGGCAGGGACAATAAACCACTTTCATCATTATTGTTCATCATCATTACAGCCCATATATGTCCCACTGTTGGGCTCGGGCCTCCTCCGCAATGGGAGGGAAATTAACCTACTATACCGCGCTGGTCAGACGTGTTGGTATAGGGTTTTGTTTCGAGTTTTCCTTCTCTCGCATAGATGTTATATGCGTTTTATATCACTTAGTCGTCTCGTACGATCACCCACGGGTAAGATAGGGGGTGGGATTGTATTGTTACTCCGTCACCACACGGAAAAACCTAGTTTAAAGCCTTTAAAATAACGCTCTCCGCTATCACTGAGATGTTACCTTTCGGCATTTGCAATGCTTGTTAATGTTAATAGGAAATCTGAATTCACCGTGCGATCACTTTCCGGCTTACTGAATATCCATTTCAAGCGCATTAACGTGTTTAATACCACTGTAATAACATTAAGTAATGTCTCAAGTTAATAATGGTATGTACTTAGTCATTATATGTGCATAATATTATACACAAAATATATGAGGTATAATTGGATTAGCCTGAAGTAAAATTATGATTTTTATCGAGTGACTGATAGCCACTAGATAATTACCTGCGCCTGATGCCGCCCTAACCGAGGCCGCGGGTGGCTGGATCGGGAAATTAGTCCGTCACCCGCCGAGAGGCCGACCGCGTGAGGAAAGACCGACATCCTACCCGAGTGGGGGACGTCGGTCGAGGAGAGGGTACTCCTCAGGGGTATTCCGTCGGGCCAACCACTGACGTCAAGTCACTCTGCTCCGGTGGTCGGCCCAACGACGAAGGCGACGTCACGGGTGGGTTACGGGTGTGCGTGCTTACGCACCTCTGTCACCCCGGACGGAGTGGTGCGAGGAGTGCGCCGACCGTAATCCACCCAAAACAAAAAAAAAAGCCACTAGATAATAAAAATAAATAAATAATGTTATAATTATCCGTGTGGTGACAGAGTAAGAATACAATTCACCACCCCCTATCTTACCAGTGGGTGATCGTAAGAGATGACTAAGGGTTATAAAACCCATATAACATCTATGCAAGAGAAGAAAAACTCGAAACAAATCCTATACCAACAAGTCTGACCAGCGTTGTATAGTAGGTTAATTCCCCTCCCATCACGGAGGAGGCCCGAGCCTGACTGTGGGACATATATGGGCTGTGATGATGATGATGATGAAATCATGTAAAAAACGCTATATAGGGCAGCCCTTCATCTGATTTACTGACGTTGCAGTAAAAGTCACAGGTAACCATTCAATGAATGATCGTCATATCTCTATATAACTATAAATGTGAATGTAAGTTTGTTTGTTACGCTTTTACGTCAAAACTACTTAAACGATTATCATTAAACTTTGTACACATAGTCTTCGAGGTATTAGGAAGGACATAGGATACTTATTTTTATTAAGGAGGATAAATATAATTATTTTAGCAGGCATGTTAGCTGAGGGCCACCGAAGACAAAGATCGGGTACCGCTGGCCCGCTCGCACGGCGAAGAGGGGCGTTTGCATGGTAGGTCTATGGGAACACGCGCCGCCTCTTCCGTCACCCGAGACCGATTTGGCGGGGCGAGATGCATCTATAGTCCACCGCAAAAAAAGGCATGATAGCTGAAGCTATAGTCAATAAGATATTAATTTAACCGTCGGTAAAACAGCACCTAGGGTTTGCACTTTATTGGCGTTGAAGTCAAATTTTTGACAAACAATTATGTCCGGCAAAATATTTTTTTTGTAGGGCTTCAACGCAAGCGAAGCCACGGGTAAAAGCTAGTTCTTTCTATAAATAAATTGTAATATTCTACTTATAAAATTTTAGTAGATTTTACTAGCTAGCTGTCCCCCGTCAGCTTCCACTCCTTCCGGTATAAGTAATTACCAACATATCCCATATTAAAACCTTCTCCGAAACACGCTGCGCCTTATGGTGTATGTACTATTCCTATCGGTTCAGCAGTTTTCGCAGTATAACCGAAAAAAATGCGAGTAGGTATGAAAGAGAGTATCGGTGTAAAGATGCGAAAGGGAATGCTCCGATGGTTCGGACATGTGGAAAGAATGCCGAACGAACGTCTGGTTAAGAAGATATACAATGCGAAAGTGGAACGATGTAGGTACCGGGGGAGACCGACACTAACCTACCTAGACCAGATCGGTCATGTACTGAAGGAAGGTGGAGTCAAGAGTTTCCGAAACCGGCGAGCGTGTATGAAGAGAATTATGATTGTTGAGGAAGCGAGTGAAGTATGCAAGGATAGAGTTCTCTGGCACTCTGACCACTCTGCCTACCCTGCAAGGGATATGACGTGATGATATGTATGTATGTATGTACCGAAAAAAAACAGGCTCTCCATTTTTAGTATAAATTGTTGATGTCCCGCAAATATGCACATATCAACAAAATATTAAAGAAAATATTTATTATGTAGTAAAATTATGACTAGTTAGATAACATCCCGTATGGTCTAGTGGCTAGGATACCTGGCTTTCACCCAGGAGGCTCGGGTTCGATTCCCGGTACGGGAAACAGGTTTTTGTTACTTTGTATGCCTTTTACTCTTCTTTTATTTATCTTTTTTAGAAAATGGTGGCAAACGAGCAAGCAGCACACCTGATGGTAAGTGTCACTGCCGCCCATGGACCTTTATAATACCAAGAGTTAAAGCTGGGCCGCTGCCTAACAATACAAACCCACCTAGTTGCCTGCCGCCTCTGTCGCTCACCGAACGAAGTGCAATAGCATATTGCCATTACTCAGACGTCGATCTTCTGCTCAGTGTAGTACTACCCCGGAGATACCGGCCCGCGGCTGTAGACAGAGAACTGTCAACAGTGTGTCCTACCACTAATAATATCTTCCATATTACTTTTTATGTCATTTATACTAATAAATGATGAGCTTGTGAGAGAGAATTCTTTTGTCGGTTATACTGCAAAAACTACAGAATCGGAATATTACTTATACCATAAGTTTTAGTATATGATATCTTGGATATTACTTATCTGGAAAGGAGGGAAACGGACGATAACCGAAGATTGCAAACCTTGCGAAAGATAAAAAAATGGTATAGAAAATTGTGATAATATATGTTTCTAATATAAAGAGATTAGAAAAAAGATAAAAGAGTAATTATCTATTTATTAGCCTCTAAACTTGTATTAAACAGGCCTCCAAAAAGAATTGCCATTCAACGGTCTGGTGTCACTTGCATCCTGTGGTATCCTATTACTTTTAAAATATCTTTAGTCTACGTAATGAACGGCCATCATCATCATCATTATCTGAGCTCATATATGTCCCACTGTTGGGCTCGAGCCTCCTCCATAATGAGAGAGAAATTGAACTACTACTGATCAGACGTGTTGGTATAGGGCTTTGTTTCAAGTTTTCCTTCTCATGCTGTTTATATATGTGTTTTATATCCCTTAATTGTCTCTTACGAACACCCACGGATAATATAAGTGGTGAATTGTATTCTTACTCCATCACCACACAGAAAGTGAACAGCAACATTATACTGAAAAAGAAATTACTAGTATTATAAAGTTAAAACAGTTTGTTTGGTTAATTGCTCTAATCGCAGAAACTACTAGTTCAAATTGCAAAATATTTTTATATCAAATAATAAATTTGTACAATATCGAAGTCTATCTTTTTAAAGTTTTTTTTTTTGCCTATCTGTTGCCTAAGTAAACAGATACATCTACAGATGTCAATTTAACTTTAAACTATAAAAATAAACCGCACGTCTTGTGTCTCTTATAGAATACCTTAAAATAGTCAAGCCAAAGATAAAACTCAGACCCTCACAGTGCAGCGAGCGGGTCCATAAGCCGTATTACCTCCCAATCGCATTTGGGTGAACTATTGCTACTAGTTCCTTGATATCGCTGATTAATGTTCTAATTATTAAAAGATTTTTTTTAAATAAAGTTGATTTTATGAAGGTTTACTCTTAGTATTATGTTCTGTTGCTCATAGATGTCGCAATAGACAACTAAGATATATATATATATATATATATATATATATATATATATATATATATATATATATATATATATACTATACTGCATGTAACGTCTGTGCAAGAGAAGGAGACCTGGAGACCCGAAAAAATACCTAAAAACTACATACTAATAATTCTACATTTTGTGCGATATTATTCCAATAATCTACCACAGTGTAGAAACGCGACCACAACTAGATACACCTGGTAGGAAATTCAGCATCTCTACTTAGGGACGTCCATTAATCACGTGATCTTTTTTTTAGAATTTTTATTGAATAACTAGTTCGCAGTAAGTCTACTGCGAACTAGTATATATTTTAAATTTCAAAGTATAATTGAAAAGATCATGGCTGAACCAGATTCCACAAGTGGTAATCTGATTTGAGTTAACTACTCGAATAGTCATTCAAACACATTGAAGGGAAGAGAGAAAATTCATATCAAAATTATTGAAATTTAGTATTTACCACTCTAGATTATTTATGAGTAAAAAATTATTCTCACACTTGAGATCCCAACCTACATTTATTGAAAATCCTTCCCAATAGGTGTGGGTATTCCAAAATAATCGCTGTTCACTAGACGGCGCACGTCCCTCTTATCATCTCATCTCCTATAGGTCCTACTAATGGAATCGAGCCTCCTCTAAATTGGAGGGAAATTGACCTATTTATTTTTCATTCTCTCGCATAGATGTTATATGCGTTTTATATCCCTAAGTCGTCTCATATGATCACCCACGGGTAAGATAGAGGGGTGGTGAATTTTATTCTTACTCTGTCACCCATGAACAGAACAAAAATAATACGAGCCGCAATTTTATTATCACATGACAGCACATTTGTCTAAGTGGTAGGACGACTGGAATAAATTTCCAACAGGGGTAGGTTCGAATCCCACGTATGAAAATCATTTTTCGCTCATAAATAAGTTTTTCAAATAAACATCTCGATTTTAAAACACTCACATTATGTATATATCACCTAAGCTCATACGCGAGCTTTTTAACCTTATATAAATCAACTTACGGGACAAAATTCTCCACATACCCATCCCACATAATGCTAAGAACATTGTGGAGACCAATATCGCATCTTGGGAACTAACGAGCCAACTTCGTAGCCACACCGTGGCTTAACAAAGAAAAGTTTCCACGAAACGAAACTGTCACCGGCAGGTATCGGCCGAGTTTTGTATTATGTGTACACAAATTGAGGATACCTCATCTATTTTTTACTTCTATCATATTTTATATGAATTTATTTCACAAATGTCACACTGCTAGTCATAAGCTTCTTCTATAATGATAGAAAATTTGACTTAATATACGACGCTGATGAAAGCAGTTAGTAGAAAGTTTTTTTCCGAGTTTCTTTTCTCTTGCAGTAATACTGTTTTTCATATGGATTCAGCACAGCGTGATCACATCAACTTATATACGTCCCACTGCTGGGCTTCACACTCTCCACAATAGGAGGAAAATTGTCCTACTATACCACGCTGGTCAGCCGTGTTAGCATAGGGTTTTATTTCTTCTCTTCTTTCTCTTTCTCTTGTAAAAATATTATTAATATGTTATACCCCTTAATCGTCTTTTAAAACAGGTAATATAGGGGATGGTGAATTGTAAATTGTATATAGATATAAATACCGTTAACCATAATTTCAATATTAAGAACTATAATAGTTTGAAATCCTAGATTTATAATAAAACTAGCTTTTGCCCGCATCAAGTCATCTCTGACAGAGTTAAATAGAAAAAGCAATGCAAGGTGTTGAAGGTTTATCGCTAGGACGATGATTAACAGCGTCAGAAACTGGGATGCGGTCGCCGCCTTCTGCGAGTTAATTGTCTAACGGAATTAGGCAATAGGCTGGGTCCGAGAGAAAATACTCTACGTTGACACGCTCTACTGTCGGTGCTTTGGGCGGTGCAAGCGTGAGTACCTGTATTGAGGTTCACTGCATGAGGGCTTCGACTCGAGATGATACCCGGTTGCGGTGACCCGCACGCATAACGTAGATGTACGTGTACGGCGCGCTATGGGGTCACGCGTCACCTCGGATGGATTGGGCGCGGTGTGTCTATATACCATAGTCGGTTACTAAAGAAAAAGTTTGTTCAAAGTTCTATTCATTCTACCAATTATATTGCCTTTAATATAATATTTACGGTATGACCATGGGATAAAAATATAATTATCGCCATCCTTTAATAAAGGGTGGCGATAATACTGTTTTGTTTCACCAGCAGATATTACTGTTTTGTTTCACTAGCAGAGTTGCGACCTCGTTAGATATGATTATTTGAGTTATAGAGTGAACATTTTTGAAGCTAAACTTAACCTGTATCTTAAACCCTTAGGCAAAAACCTATTGCCGTCTACTATGTGTATCGTGTGAGCTCTCACGCTGGCACTGGTCGCCACGACGGCACTGGTGCAGGGTTGATGGAGAGGGAGAGAGAAACACGTGTTTATTTATTTTTACCGAAGAATATTTGTACGTAATTTGAAAAGAATCGATAAATTGACATAACTTTTTCATTTAAAAACCAATTGACATGAAATAAAGCCTAAATGTTAAGTGGAGCTTACTACAATACATTAGCGAAAACCACGTCTAAATCGGATAAGCCGTTTTTGAGATTAGCGTGCACAAACTCACAGATAAACAGATAAACAGACAAAAATTTTAACAATCATTGTTTTGGGTTCTATTTGTGTTGATAAAGGTCCCAGTAATATTTTTTTTTTCATATATCTTCCATGTACAGACAGCGACCCGTTACATTTTTATTATATGTATAGATAATTATTATCTTAGGTCACTTATAATACTCGCTAAAAGCCTTGCGTGGCGATTATTGCATGAAAACCCTATGTTTAATATTTATAAATTTCTCAACGTTATGCCCAAAAAGCGAACATTTGGCGTCCCACATCCGACAAGGATGCAGAACCGCTGTAGTTTTCAATAGGTTTTCTGACGCAGTATAACCATACTGTATGAGCAAATCCTACATATCTTTTTGCCGTTATAAGTAAAGGGGATGTATTTTCCACAGCGCAAAAAAAAATAGTGATAAATTGTTGAATTAATGAAACAGAATAATTTTTCTATTTATGTACCGTGGGATACGTGAAGTCAGTGCGATAGTTCGGTAGAGTGTTGCGATTTGTTTAGAGTTTTTCCGAGGTGCAAGCCCCAAGTAAATTGTTTTCAAACTAATATAAATTCGTCCACGATGCCTTCTGTTTATCTTTTAGAATTATTTATTGGCGATACGTACATACTATAAATGTGTTTGGTAATGAAGACGAATGTATTTATTCACTATTTATAAATAGCTTATACCATCTTTGTATTACGAAATATAAATAAATATAATATCTTTATATTTTTTTATTTCTTATGGTGGCAGACAAGCAAGTACCACAACATACCTGATGGTAAGTGTTACTGACGCCCAAGGAAAGGTCCTTGGGCAAACCAAAGGTCCCTATTAAGGAGTAATACTAAGGGTACAGTTAAGTCGGTGCCTACCAATAAAAAAATCCAAACCCACCCAAAATGACTCCATAGATGGCGTAGAGGTTACGATACCAACCTTCAGTGCCAGTGCCATGGGTTCGATTCCTACGCAACACAATAGTTTGTACGATCCATAAACTGTTGTTCTGAGTCTGGATGTAATTTGTCTGCGTTAATTGCATATCTGTAAAGTCCACCGCATTACAAGGGTTATTTCCTTAGTGCAGGGTGGTGTATTTGTAATGATAATAATAAAAAATTAGGACTGCCGGCGTTATCGCTCACTGAACGAAGCGAATCAGCACATTGCCATTGCTTAGACGTCACGAGAGGACCCCTCTAGTAACCATTTACATACATACATATATACCATCACGCCATGTCCCTTGCAGGATAGGCAGAGAGAACAGAGTGCCAGAGAACTCTATCCTTGCATACTTCACTCGCTTCCTCAACATTCATAATTCTCTTTATACACGCTCGCCGGTTTCGGAGACTCTTGACTCCACCTTCCTTCAGTACATGACCGATCTGGTCTAGGTATGTTAGACTCTGTCTACCCCGGTACCTAGATCCTTCCACTTTCACATTATATATCTTCTTAACCAGACGTTCGTTCGGCATTCTTTCCACATGTCCGAACCATCGGAGCATTCCCTTTCGCATCTTTACACCAATAACCATTTACGTTGTTAGAAATCCATAAAAAAAAAAATATTTCAAATAATCACAATAATTCAATAATACAATAGCTATTTATACAAATTGATCTATAATCCATTAATACAATTCTACATATTATTACGTTACAAGGATATGTGAGGATTTGTATGTAAGCCGATCTTAATCTTCGGTTAATCTCGATAATTGAGTAAGCAAGTACTTAATTACTAGACTATACGCTAACCAATATTGGGTTTCAACTTAATTAATTACTACTGTAATTGTAGATACAATGTACTCGTATTTATGTGGTCGAGTAAAAATTCTATGGTCACTTGTGGGATCTCGTTCAGCCATAATGTTTTCCATTGTATTTGAGTTTTACATTATATCGAGGTTTGAAGGGCGTCGAACTGTAAGTAATTCTTACTACACATTTAGTATTTTTTTTTTCTAAAAAAGTCAGTAAAGAAATAATAATAATAGACAAACCTTCTGAGTTTCTTGCCGGACCTTCTCAATAGCTGTTAAGTTCCAATCTGGTGGTGCTTATTGGATTCATCTAAAATATTTAAATTTACAATATGTAAGTGCCTTTTTGGGGTTTATATATAAAGAATGAATTCGAACTAACCCTTATTTGGCGTGGATGTCGTAAAAACTGACTGTGACATCAATAACTTAGGATTCAAATTCCCTGCCCTGCACAAATAAAAATCTTAGAAAAGATAAATAATTTCTAACTAATTAAGAATATGTACAATAGATAAATTATGGTGGCATATCACCATTGCTGATATTACCATATAAGTATTAAAAATCAGCTAAAACATCATCAGAAAAACGATCAGCGCACCCCTGGGAAACAGAACACTAACTCAAATAATACCTCAGAAACAAACGTTCGTGGATCATACAAATATCCTGTGTAGGAATTGAACTCATGACACTTAGTATTGAAGTACGCCTAACTTTATACCACTGTACCATTTGTGTAGCCAAAGTAGACATTTCTTTAAAAATCATCATCATCTCAGCTCATCTATATCCCACTGTTGGGCTTCAGCCTCCTCCATAATGGAAGGGAAAATTACCTACAATACCAAGCTGATCAAACGTATTTGTATAGGGTTCTGTTTCGAGTTATTCTCTTGCATAGATGTAATATGTGTTTTATATCCCAAAAAAATAAAAAAATTAAAGTGCCAAATATATAAAAGCCTATGCTGTACTGTATGGATCAGCATGTTGGGCGACAAAAGCGACGGATGAGAGACGACTGCATGTAGCGGAGATGCGAATGTTGAGATGGATGTGTGGTGTGACAAGAATAGATAAAATAAGGAATGAACATATAGGAGGAAGTTTGACAGTTGCGCCAGCGACGGGATGAAAGTAATGTTGTGAGGAAAGCTTTAAGTATGAATGTTGAAGGCTTAAGGGGTACGGGAAGACCGAAGAAAAGATGGATGAACTGCGTGAAACATGACATGGATAGACAAGGAGTGACCACAGTGATGACGTCTGATAGAGTTGTATGGAAGGAGAAGACATATTGCGTCGACCCCAAATAAATTGGGATAAGAGCAGGTTGATAATGATGATGATTCGTCTTTTACGTCTCATACGAATAAGATAGGGAGCGGTAAATTGGATTCTTACTCCGTCACCACACAAAAACATAATAATGTTTAAAAATACTTTTAAACATCAGACGTTAAGATCTTTCTTAACTACCTGAAAGCAGTCTAGCTAAAATATATGTATATGCTAGCGTTTTTCAAATTATATTTTAAAATTTCTAATGTTGATATATAACTGAGTTGTATATAATCAGTATACAATATAGAAGTATACAAGCAAGTACACAGTAGGTACTGTAGGTGGGAGCCACAGCCGCTAAGTAGCCGAGCACTCAGAGTGCGCTACACGATCTACCACTAAGCTCATTTCGTCCGCTTTGGTTTTATAAAACTGGGTAAATTTCAACACAAAATACATTAATGTATGATTTAAATTCGGATGTGGCACTTTAAAATTATCATCCTATATTATTTTGGTTTGGATTTCTATATCACGAAAAGAAGAAATAATCATGAGTCCCCTCGTGACCATGATCACTGTAAAGTGTTCGAAACATCGGGAAATTAAAAATCAAATACAAACGCGATAGAATCCGTAAAAGTAGTTTTATTTCAAGAAACAATCAATTCTAAAACCTAATAATACCATTGTAATGTATTTTATCATCATTCGTGTGCTGGTTAAATAAGAATAATATTCACTACCCTCTCTCTTACCCGAGAGAAAGAGGGTCTTAAAAGATGACTAAAGATTATATTATATACGTATAACATCTATGCAAGAGAAGGAAAACTCGAAACAAAACCCTATACCAATACGTCTGACCAGCGTGATACAGTAGGTCAATATCCCACCCATTATGGATCGAGTTCAATAGCTGCAATGATAGCAACTGCAGTACGCCATGAGGTATGACTTTACAACATGTTCAGCTTTTTGCCGTCCTTTGCTGGGCGTAGACCTCTCTCATAAATGAGGGGATAGTGCCGTAATTGCCCCGCTTAGCAGGTGAGTATGTGATCATTGTGAGGTGTTACGTTTCTTTCCTGGTTCTCACCACTTTGTCGATTTTCATGCCTCAAGGACAGGTAAAAGGGTGAGAAAGTTGTTTTTTTTTATATCATCGCCACACGGAATATTGAATACATTGCTCATAATTTTATTTTATATTTTAATGACATATCCATTAATATCATTAATTTGTTTCATACATCCTACATCACCTCCCCTAGAGTCCGGTAGCTGAATGAAATTTCAGTAATTTGGTAAAGCGAATGCTAGCTAGTACGGGTCCCGGGCGGGATTTTCTTACAATCCGCGCTTTGTTTTGAAGTCTATTTGAAGCGGAACGCCCAAAATTAAATGACCCACCATGTCTCCCGTACGTTAATACAAAAATGAGCACGGAAATGAAACTCCACCGTGCTTTAGAGATCATTCGAATTGGATATTACTCAGTTGAATTTTGCCGTTATCATGAATTTTATAACTAAAATAATAAAGGCGGTAGTTGTTTGAAAATACCGTTTAATTAAATTTGTTTTGCTTTAAATATTATCCGTTTGCACAGATTAAGAATGTTACCATTTCAATGCTTATTTTATCGTTGTTATGATTTCAAGTTGGTACGATAAAAATTTTACCATAATATTTCAATTTCATTTGGGAATTCTTATTCTATGAAACACTTTTTTTTTGGCAGGCTATGGTCTGGATACACGCCTTCCATTCCGTCCCGGCAAATGGAAAGGCGCTTTTTTTGCTATTTTTAAATTATTCGCCTAAAAATATTTATCGCTTAGGGTAGTTTATGGCCTTAAAAAAGTACTACTTTTACCTTTCTCTCTTTTTAAGAAAGGTTTTACCTGAAAATCAGCGCTGTATCACCTTTTTCGGTATCCTGTGTATATGGATTTTTAATTATCAATTTGTATTGTTTTGGAAACCGAAATAAATGATTTACTTTCTTTCTTTCTTCTACATTTATATTACATAAATCGACATTCCTCACCATTTATGATCATCTTCACCATTATTATCATCTGTGATTATATACCTCCCATTGCTGGTCTCTCCTCTATATTAGATAAGCAGTTAACCTAATATACCATGCTGGTTAGACTCTATAGGCAACTTGAAAGACTCGAAAGATATCTCAACGAAGCTAATACATTACTTATTAACGACAAGCCTGGTGAGTTTCTTGCCAAATCTTCTCAGTTTGTGGCTTACTTTCCGATCCAGTGGTAGATTAAATTGAATTGATTTAAAAAGATGTAAAATTGACAATATGTAAGTACACTTATGCATATTTTTTATAGAAACACCACCCTCCACTAAAGAAATAATCCTTGTATTGCGGGGGACTTTACAATACATATAATTAACGCAGACAAATTACACCAAGACTCATGAATGCTTTATTGATCACACAAAGTACTGTCCTGCGTAGGAATCGAACCTACGGCACTGGCCCGGAAGATCGGTTTCTTAACCACTACGCCATATGTGCAGTCAATAATAAATGATTTGATTTTATTTTATTTGATTTTATATGTATTTCGAAATTTCTTTCTCTTATAATAATAATAATAATAATAATAATAATAAAAAGTCCTCCGGGCCAGTCGTTACTTCACCATGAGGCTAACGCAAAACTCGGAGGAACATTATCTGGCTCCCTAAGTTCTTTTGATATAAAAAAAAAATGTATCACAAGATTTACAGGAAAGCCAATAAACCGCAGGGCAGCTTGTGGCGAGCTGAATGTGAGTGGCGACACTACGGTCCTGAATACTCCAGAGAGTCGATCAGGGACTCGTCTCCAGCTGGCCTTCATTGGCTGGCTAGAGTGGAAACCGAAGAGTGCCCGAAGGATTCTCAGCTCTGGCTTGCCTTAAACAGCTGATCAGAGAGGGGTCGCCAGAGCTATATGCTCGGGGGTAGAAGTGTCATTTTCAAGGGCATAATTACGGGGAAACCATGAGTTTGTGTAACGCAGACTCAATGGTGAAACCGGCGCCGCACCGCTCGACACCCCTAGCCACTTACATCAATGTTGCCCTCTGTTGCCCGTATGACTTGTGTGTCTGTGGCGACTATTTAGGGGGCCCATTCAGTGAGTTGGCCAGTCACCGTCTGCCACCGTTCAGCTCTTAACATGGGTTTGAAGGCAGACGACAGTTATAAATTCATAGATTTAAGATGAACCAGTCCACTAAACACCTACACCCATATTTCATATATTAGATACCATCATCATACAATAGTTTTACACTTACTGCTGGCATTCCACGTATGTTAAGTGCAGACGTGGAATGTCATCGGTAGGTGTCCCATCCCAATATTTAGATTAAATTTCTCCAAAGGCCTCTGCGTGTTGGATCCATATCCCCATGTAAGCCTCCCAAAGGACCGGGCATCTTCCCTATGGAAGATCCCGTGAATTAAAAGGAGATACAATAATAATAATAATAATAATCATTTATTTGTTTGAACATAGTATACATATAAATGCAAGATGTCAAATAGCGTACAATGGTCCTGTCATGTTCAGCCTCGTGCTAAGGCGTACAAATTTGTGAGGAAGCGCTAACAGTCATTATATTAGTAGGTACTAAATTACATTAAAATTTAAATACAATTAAAACCCATACTCCATTAAATTCAAATTGTGTCAATACTTGTAACAATGTCAAATATGGAAATTGAATTAAAATTTATCACTGGAATAATGTCAAATATATAAATTGAATTGAAATTAATAATTTGAATACAGTCAGATATATAAATTAAATCAAAATTAAGGACTTAATAATGTCAAATATATAAATTTGATTAAAATTAAACTCTAGAATAATGTCAAATATAGAAAGGAAGAGTTAAAATACAGTGGAATTGGTCATGTTATTAGTAAGTAATATTATCATTTTATGAACTACATAATTATATTTCTCTTTCTAGTAAGAATTCAGAGACATTATAGTAGACTTTCACGCTTAAAAATTGCTTGAGTTTTTTTCCGAATGCTACCTTATTGAGACTCTTCCATGATTTTGGCAATTTATTATAGATAATTGGGCCCATACAGAAGATACTTTTAGTCATTAACGCTGTTTTAGCTTCTTGTAAACAAAGCTTGTTATTATCTCGCCTATTTCTTGGATAAGTATCTGCCACTCGCGCGAATAGTTTTAAGTTTAGTTTAACAAACATAGCAGTTTCATAAATGTATAGTGAGGGCAGTGTTAAAATATTATGTTGCTTAAAATAGGGTTTGCAGCTATCAATTCTTGCAATGTTAAACATGGCTCTTATACATCGTTTTTGTGCTTTGAGTGCTATATCGTTATCGGTACTATTACCCCAGAATATGACTCCATAGCGCAGCACTGATTCGACTAACCCATAATAAGCAGTAAACAAACCCCCAGTATTAAGAACCCTTGACAGTTTATTTAATGCATATGCTGAAGAACTTAAACGCGTACTGACCGATTCTACATGCATTTTCCAATTGATTTGTCTGTCAATAATGAGTCCAAGAAATTTTATATTATCTGCTTCGTCAATATTTATGTCATCATACCGAATATTTAAATTAATTTTTGTTTGTATACGTTGCCTGAAGTGCATTATTTTAGTTTTATTAAAATTTATATTTAGATTATTATTATTCAACCAGTCTATAATCAATGTCAATGAATCATGTATATCTTGTTCATATGTATCTCTATTATTACAAGTTACTGTTAGAGTACAGTCGTCAGCAAATAATGTTATAGGGTTCTTTGTTACCTTAGGCAAATCGTTAATATATAAATTAAAAAGTAATGGTCCCAAAATGCTACCCTGAGGCACCCCACACATAACTTTGCCTTCCTCAGATCTGAAAATATCTTCTCTTTTTTTGTTACATTTATATTACTAACTTCGGTGATCTGTTTGCGATTCTTTAGATATGAATTAATTAAGTTGAATATGTTGCCTCTAATGCCATATGCTTCAATTTTATCTAATAGTATACTGTGTTGAACACAGTCAAAAGCCTGTGTCATATCGCAGAAAACAGCTGATACTGGTACTCTTTTATCAATGTTTATCATGACGGTCTGTAAAAAATTATAAATAGCCAGATTGATATTTTTATTCTTTCTGAACCCATTTTGCTCTTCTGTCAAAATATGTTCTTTTTCTATGTATGCATAAATAGAATTATTCATAAATTTTTCAAAAATTTTTCCTATATTAGATATAAGTGCGATTGGCCTATAATTTTCAATTAACATTCTATCATTTTTTTTGTATAAGGGTTTAATTATTGACAATTTTAAAGCCTCTGGAAATTTGCCTTCAGTAATACTGAGATTAATAATATAGGATAAATGGTCAGAAATTTCGTCAGCTACTACCTTTAACACTTTAGTCGCAATATTATCATATCCCACGCTATTCGTATTTCTTAGTGACTTAATGATTCTATTAACCTCAAAAGGAGTACAGGGTGCCATAAACATTGAGTTCGAATTGGTCATGATAAGTGCTGTAGGCCTTTTCCCCGCGCCAATTCTAGCTTGAATTTTATTAATAAAGAAGTTATTAAAAGCAGAGGCAATATCTCGAGGATGCGTATAGCTTATATTTTTATACTTAATTAGAGAAATCACATTATTTGGCTTGTTGAATTTGTCTTTATTTATTATTTGCCAAGTGGTTTTTGGCTTATTTTCAGAGGTTTCAATTTTGTAATTATTTTGCGCCCTTTGTGTCAAGTTAATTATTTTTTTTAATAATTTAGAATATTTTTTGAACTTTAGTTTGTTCATGTAATTTGATTTTAATCTATATTGCCATAGTAGCCTTCTTTTATTTTTACTACATTGCTTGATACCACGCGAAATCCAAGTAGGTTTTTTTATAGTATTAATGGTGATTGTTTTAATTGGAAAGCACAAGCTATACATTAAAATAAATAACTGAATAAAATTTTGGTACGCTATGTTAGGATCACTAGTCTCATATACATCAGAAAACGAGAGACAACCGATATAATTTTTAAATTTCTCCAAATACTCCATAGAATAATCACGCATAGTTTTTTGCCAATATTTCAAAGTACACACTTTTATAACAGGAAGTCTTAACAACTGAGCAGTATGATCAGACAAAGCAAAATCTAACACTATGGTCTCACAAGCACTTGTACAGTCATGGGCAAAATTATCTATACACGTTTGGCTCATGACACGAGTAGGTTCTCTTAAAGCTAGTTTTAAATTAGCATTTAGTAATATGCATTCGAATTCGCGAGCCTGTCTACTTTTTTTAAGAATGTCAATGTTAAAGTCGCCAGCTACGACCATATTCTTATACTTGTGTTTTGTTAAAAGGTTCAATAACATTTCCAGTTTATCTAAACATAAGTTAACATTTACAGTATTTGGAACTCTATATATACAAACAAGAATGACTTTAAGATTCACTAGCTCTATTGCACAACATTCGAAGACTCCCTCAAGTGATAATCCTGATATGCTTTTAATTTCTTTCCATTCATGCCCTTTTTTCACAATTATACATACACCTCCTCTTTTACTTTTCTCCCTACAATAGCATGCTGCTAATGTGTAATTAGATAGGTGTAGATGCTTTACGTCACTAGCCACCATAAAATGCTCCGAGATACATAACACATCCACATCTATTTGATTTTCCAGAAGTTCGTGTATACATACAGTAAGCGGGTCTGATTTACTTAATAATCCTGCGATATTCTGGTGTAATATATAAATACAGTTAGTCGAGAAAAAACGTATTATCATGGTTAACCATATTTATTTTATTGTACAGTTCCTGCGTTCCTGTTATATTATTATTATTAGCACATATGTCAGTCATTAATACCAGTAAGTCCCTAAATATAGTGTACAATCCACTGTTGTTTAATGAGCCTGTATTTCTATAAAACATACTATAGTCGCATCGTAAATTCCGGTTACTATCCAACAAATATACGTGTTTATGGGTCAAGGCGTCTAAATATAACAAGTTATTGAAACTCTCTACTCTCCAGTTAAAGAGCGTGGCATATCTGTCGTACTTATATGTTGGTAGACAAATGATGATGTTTGTATGATTTATTTGTTGTAGAGTGTTTCTGATATGTAATATGATATTAAAATAGTTACTAGTATTTTTGAAGTCCTCACCACCCAATAAAATGATACAGAAATCCTCTAAAGTAAAGTTTGATAATTTTTCCTTGATTCCGTCCAACAGTATAGTTATAGTAGTTCTATCCACTTATTATTGTTCATTTTTATGATGAGAAGAAATAATCAAGACTATTGTATGCTTACCCATCACTATGTATATGGATAAGAATATTTGACGGTATAGATGCTGCAGTGGTTAAGATACCGGTCTAACGTGCCAAGGACCATCGTGCCAATATCATCTCATATAGGACAATACTTTTTATCCTCTAGACTCATAAATTATTGATCAATCTTAGAATATCTGAGTATATATATATATATATATATATATATATATATATATATATATATATATATATATATATATATTTATATATATATATATATAAATATATATTTATATATATATATATATAAAGAAAGAATACGTATCATCTTCTTCTTGGTTTTTTTTTTTTTGACGGGGTGTGACCATACCCACCATATTCCCTTCCCGTCACTATTGAGTCAACCAGTGCTACCAATTCCTTGATATCCGTAACCAAACCGGTGAAGTATCCTTTCAGATAGCATCCCAACAGTGTTGATGAGGCGTCGCCTTACCCTCTCTGTAATTGATAGACTAACCAGTCCGATCACCTAGTCATCTTTTTCGTCAGCAAAATAGTTGGTAATCTACTTAAAGGCATTTACTATCTTCGAAATAATATACTGCCCTTGAAACCTCGAACTTCATTGACCACTTACATTTTATGACCAGCTCTCATTACAATCCCTACAATACAAGGATTATTTCCTTAGTGTCGGTAGTGGTCCTTAAAAATAAACCGCCGTAAAAAGTAACTTGCCCAAAATTTAACTATTATCCCAAGGAAACGCATTACCGGGCCACCGAAGTTAAAATCGAGTACCGGTGGTCCGCTCGCACGGCGAAGAGAGAAGGTTTTACGGTGGGTCTGTGGGGTCACGCGCCGCCTTTCCGTCACCCCGGACCGATTCGGCGGGGCGAGACGCACCCATAGCCCACCAATAAAAAAAAAAAAAAAAAAAAAAAAAGGAAACGCATTACCGAAACGATTTATTAACATTACCTGAGCTGGTCTACTGCAATAAAATAAAATTACAAATAATTCTTTGGGATACTTATAATATTAAAGGTTAAACTTTTATAATGAGCGACATAATAGTACCGCTGGAATTTTGGAATACCGTTAACTATAGTAACTTACCATTAGGACAGCTACTTGCTCGTCTCCTACCAAGGGAGGGAAAAAAACCAAAAAATATTAAATCCAATCTCTAGAGACGACATATCACTCATCAAATTTATACATTTTCAACTTTTACAAAAATATAAGTGAGTGATTGTGTTCCCAATAGATCCTCAGGAGAATGATCGGTCTTCAATTTTACTTTCACGCCTCATCAATAGGCGATTTTATTATAATAATGGTAATATCTGGCTATCCGTATTTGTTTTTATTGGAACGAAGTTATCGTCTATTTGGAGGTCTAATTTACACGAGAAAAAATTTAACTGATAATTATAATAATACATAATATTCATTCATTCATCATCATCTCAGCTCGTATATGTCCCACTGTTGGGCTCAAGCCTCCTCCATTATGGAAGGGCAATTGACCTACTATACCACGCTGGTCAGACGTGTTGGTATATATAGATTTTGTTTCAAGTTTTCCTTCTCTCGCATAGATGTTATATGCATTTTAGGTGTAGCTCTTAGCCGTCTGTTACGATCTCTGACGTGTAAGATACGGAGCGGTAAATTGTATTCTTATGCCACGATCCATGCACACAGAAAAAATCAAACATAAATATATATTATTTAAATCAGTAATATTTATGATAATAAATCGATACATTGATTTCTGAAGTTAACGCGAGTATTAAACATTTGAAATAAAACTATTTTTACGGATTATTTAGCGTTTGTATTTGATTTTTAATTTCAAATTAAAAATCAGATACATACGTGATAGAATCCTTAAAAATAGATAAAAAATCTATCATACAAATTGACATATAAAAGCGAATATAATATAACGTTGACGTCATACGAACGTCATACATTCTCAAACGGCGTAGCATAACCTTGCATTAGAAAGTAGAGGGTCAATCTCTTACTTATATTAGTGGCTACCCACGCTATGTAACAAAGATTATGTAGTGTAACCAGAGATGGCAGAAACCTAAAATTGTTAACCATAAAAAATTTATGAAGTACATATTACATTGCTTTTATACTGGTGAAACTGATATATCATCATCTTCATGACTACCCATATTAATCCGACTATTGAACGTAGACCTCTACTATTGGAGAATAATTGACCACTAGCACGCTATTCAAACATATTGGAATAGGATTTTCTGTTCAGCTTTTCTACTTTCGCATAGCATTTAAACTCACATATGTCCCATTATTGGGCTCGAACCCCCTCTGCAATGTGAGGGCAATTATCCTACTAGACCGAGCTAGTCAGACGTACTGGTAAAGGGTTTTGTTTCGAGTTGATCTTAATTTCTTGCATAGATATTATACATTATACATATTATATCCCTTAGTCGTCTCATACGATCACTCACGGGTAAGATAGGAAGTGGTGAATTGTAGTTCCATGGCCAGGGCTCGAGACTTATATATGTATATAAATTACCCTATCATATACCAATCTTACAAAAAAAAAAATAATAATGCATAGATAGAGGGATGACGAAATAGATGGAGGAGTATATAAAGGGATGAATGGATGAATGAATGAATGATATTGTGTACAGTATGATAGTATATATATTCTGATAGTTTATACAGTTGCTTTTTGGCCATCCCTTTAATCAACTCTCTATCCATTCATCCATCCTTATTACTTCACATTCACCACTCTATCTAACCATCTATTCATTCATTAATCCATTCATCCCTTTATCTACTCCTCCATCTATTTCGTCATCCTTCCATCTATGCATTATATTTTTTTATGTAAGATTAGTATATGATAGGACATTAACTGTGTGGCAGCGGCTACGAATACTACCAACCCTTACTTTGCTCGTGGATGTCGTAAAAGACGACTAAGAGCTTTATAACGACCTTGGCCAACTACATCTGATGCCGTTTAGTCAACAATTACCCAATCAACAAATCCCAAGGATGGTTGACGTCTGGCAGGCGGCCGGTCATAAAACTATTGCCAATAACTTATACAATATGTACTATGAAAGAAGAGTACATATTGTATCGATCTCAAGTAATTGGGATAAGAGTATGAGAATGATGATGATGAATGATGGTATATGATAGGACAATTTATATATAAATTAATAACAAAAATGTCATTTTGTACGTCTATAAAGATTTTTACAATCTTTGGCTTAAAATAAGAAATGAACAAGTAAATGCAGCGAGTTTGATTACGAAGCGTGGTAATACAGTGGCCTTGCGGCGAGGCCAAGGACTCAACAAGGATAATGTTTCAACTTCGTTAAATATAATATATACTTTTTCATACTCATCAATTTTAAGGTGAAATATGTCGTTGACCAAGCTAGCTTCACTCAGTACGTTTTCCTTTAGTGTTTTTTAGCAAAACTGCGTGGTAGCGGCTAAGAATACTACCAATCCTTACATTGCTCATGGAGGTCGTAAAAGACGTCTAAAATCTTTATATCGACCTGGGCTAGCTTCATCTGATGCTGTTTGATTAACAATTACATTTCCAAGCAGGGTTGGCGTCAAGCACAGGACCGGTCATAAAACTGTCACCAATAACTTTTATAATATAAATATACGTTGGTAGGAGAGTACATATAGCGTCGATGCCAAATGATCTGGATAAAAGCAGCAGAATGATGATGATGATGTGTTTTTTGGCAATTATCCTAATAATATTATGTTTTGGAGGTTTGGATGTTTGTTACTCAATCACGCGTAAACTATTGTACAGATTTAGATGAAAATTGACACATAGATAAACCATTTCTTGAGCTAACACATAGGATATTTTCTATCCTGGTAATATGTCCCTTTCAGATAATAAAATAAACATTTATAAAATTATTTTTTAAGCAAGCGAAGCGTCAAGCAGGAGTTAGTAATTAAATTCAAAAGGGTTGTTGCGGAGTTTTGGAGTATATTCAGTTACAAATTCAACTCTAAAAACTATATTTTTAAATGCAATCAAAGTAATAAGAATATTTGCTGCTTCATCATCTTCATTTATTCTTATGCCATCATCTACTGAATGTAAGTCTCCCTCATACCTTGCCACAGAGTGCGTTGACTCGCATTTTTCACCAAGTCGTCAGTCCACCTAGTAAGGGGCCGTCCAACACAGCTTCGTTCCATACGTCGTCGCCACTTAAGAACTTTTCTTCCCCATCAGTTATTGTTCGTTGAGGAATATGACCTACTCATTGTCACTTCACATACTAGTTATTTAAATAAAAAATAATTAAAATAAATTATTAAAAAACGAAAATAAAAAAGGGAACATTATAAAAGAGGAAGAACCAAGAACTGATCTGGGGCTGTCTGGATTACAGAACTGCACTGTTTGCCAAATGAGCTACTTTGATAAGTGATGGCAGTAGCTACTTACCTTCTTTACCTTCATATTCAAATTGTATTTTGTTTATGGATTGAAACCACTGATAAAAAAAGGTTTTCCATAAATGAGGTCTAGATCCATTCGTCACTTATGAAAGCCTGCGTGCTGGGTGGGCTGTGTACTAAATTTCATTTAGATCGGTTCAGTAGTTTTGGCATGAAATAGCGACAGACAGACAGAGTTACTTTCACATTTATAATATTAGTAAGGATTTGTATGTCTCAAAAAGGTGGATGTGCTTAACATAATGTATGTAATAACTATTATATCATATACTGAATAAATAAACATAAATAAATACGTAATATACCAAAACCAAACAGTTATTAAATCGATAAAACGATTTATTAAATCACCAAATCAAAATAATCGGTTTAACTTATCCGTATTGTTATCGATATCAAATCGATGTTACGATTATGAAATATTGGTGTCATGAATCGTTACCATTATGTAAGGCTGGCATGTCAAACGACAATGATGACAGGTGTATACTAAACTGTTAGATTTTACGACCTTCAGGGTAAATGAGGTCTTTCGGGTACGAGGCACACGAGCGTGTAACGTTTCATTATAAATTATTAAAGGTTTGTTAGCTTTAAATATATTTTTGGAGTTTACTCCTTAAGAATCTATTTTCATATAAGGCGCCCGGTATGAGATAAATTTGAGGAGTAAAATCTAGTGATCGAATGACCTCGTTACGTTTTTGGTGCGCAACCTATTCTGCGCACCTTTCACTTTCTGTCGTGAGATAATACTTCACTGAACAGTTTTAATAAATGTAAATAATAATAAATATATTATTTTTAGGCAAATGAACTTTTTTGCGCCTGTTTATATAATCGTACTTAAGGAGTAAACTCCAGTCGTGCGTCGGTGCTGACACACACACTTTTTTCTTTTACTTTTAAAAAATACACGTTTGAAAATATATTTTTTTAAAGACACCAAGTATATAGCCTGCTCTAAGTATATAGTCCTTGTATTGCGGGGGACTTTACAAACATGCAATTAACGCAGACAAATTACACTTTGTGGATCGCACAAAATATTGTTCTGCATGGGAACCGAACCTACGGCACCGATATGGAAGGTCGGTATCTTAACCACTACGCCACCTGTGCACTGAATAGTAAACAATCTCAGCAATTTAATTTATTTAGTTGTGTCAATCTAACTATTATTCATCTCAGATCATTGACCTGCCATTTTTGGGCTCGAGCCCCATCTAAACGGAAGAAAAATTAACCTACTACATCACGCTGTTCAAACGTGTTGGTAAAAGGTTTAGTTTTCTCATTTATTTTTTTCTCGCAAATTTTCGAGTTTTCCTTCTATTGCATAGATGTTATATGTGTTTTACATCCCTTAGTCGTCTCTTACGATCACCCACGGGTAAGATAAGGGTGTTGATTTGTATTCTTACTACGTTAGCATACGGACGACACAATTATTACTGAAATCATAATATCATCCTGCTTTGAACTCAAAAACGTGAACTCGGCGCCATCTCTTTTTTTCCTCCTATATATATTGCAAAAGTTTTGACAATAGTTTTATGATCAGCCTCTTGCCTCACGTCAACCTTCCTTCGGAATGTAATTGTTGACTAAATGATATCATGTGGAGTTCAGCTAGTTATATATATAAGAGCTTTATCTTTTAATGGTCTTTTGTCATACCTATGAGCAATATTAATGTTGGTAGTATTCGTAGCTGCTAGCACACAGCAATTGTAACTGAAATATTAGAGTATTAAATGGGGACACTATGTAAATTTTCTGTTAGATGATTTATAAAAAAATATGTCCTTTAAAAAAAAGGACAATGCTAGTCACAATTTGGTTATAATACGCACATTTTCCTAATTGATAAGGCAGTTGAAGTTCTGCGTATGGTAATAAATTTTGGTTCACCAATAAGTATTTATAAATAGCCCAGTATGACATATACTAAAGTCAGTAATTTAGAATCATAATAGACTACAAGGTAAGTATCTATTTTGGACTCAGTCTCAGCGCTTAACATATTTATGTTGACATGAGATATAGATAGCTTAGAGCTGTTTTTACCAACGAGACCTAAATATTAGATAAGATTCAAAGCATTCTATATGAAACAAAAATCAAGCATTGATTTATGTTATATGATATATAATTTTAACATGTAATATTAATATTTGAATTGTCCGAAGCTTTACCTTAAATGTAGGTATCGTTTGTAATAATTGTGCATAACTGTAAAATACTATTCATATCCGTCTGGCGATCAGGTAGCAAATACACTATTTCGTGAGTGTCATAAAAGACTAAAATAATAAGCCGATAACATCACAGCAAAAGAAAGAAAATTCGAGATGATAGCCATTGTCAAAATATCTGATCAACTCGAGTAGGTCAGTTTCCTTCGTATCCTGGGGAAGTTTCAAACCAAGTAATGAAACGTATGTGAGGGCATAAGAAAAAAATAAACTATAAAAAAATACTTTGAGACCAACAGCATCTACGCCGTAGCAAGCCTGCTACGATGCCTACGTGTATCGTAGCAAAACTATATTTAGCAGTTAAAACATTAGGTTTCATCATCATCATCCGATAAACCTAATGTTGATGATGATCATCTCAGCTCATATACAGGGTGGAGACGACCATACGAGAATAATTTTAATTTAGTGCATCTGATGACTTGCCCAGGCTGTATATATCTTTGAATTTAATATGTCGTATAGTTTAGCCACAGCACATTACTTTGTATTATTAACATTTTCTACACTCTGAATGAAAAATTAAAATTATTAGGCTATCACTAAGAAATCAAAGACCTCCCGCGCCGCATCGGTATAAACTAATATGAACCTACATATCGCCAGTTTACCACTTAAAATCTTTGCCAAACGCACTACAAATTAATGCATATTATACCTTATGCCTGACCAATCAGATCCATATAAACTGTGTCATGAGACTTAGATAAGAAAATTAAAAGTACCTAATGCATGCGGCATAATGAAAGGATATATATTCGGTCGTATTACAGGTCAGTGAACTAATATTTACAAACGGTCTTCTATTTTGTTTTAATATTTATGATAAAAAGATTTTTTTTTTATATTTGCATGTGAGGACATTTTAGATATTTAGTTTCAAAATACTCCTATACACTAGTATTGCCGGTGTTTTCATTTATTGTCACATTGTCATCTCCACCTTATATGTCCCACTTTTAGGCTTGAGCTTCCTTCATAATGGGAAGGAAATTGATATACAATACCACGTTGGTCAGACGTGTTGGTACAGTGTTTTAGGGTTTCGTTTCGAGTTTTGATTCTCTTGCGTAGATGTTATATGTGTTTTATACCCCTTAGTCATCTCTTACGACCACCCACGGGCAAGATAAAGGGTGGTGAATTCTATTCTTACTCCATCACCACACGGAAAACATTAGGTTTATTTAATACTAGCGGACCCGGCACACTTCGTTCCGCCTAACAGTTAATGAATGAGATAAGCAGATTTCGATTAATTATTATATATAATTAAAGTTATTTTTAGCTGTGTGGTAGCGGCTACAAATACTACCAACCCTTACTTTGGTCGTGGATGTCGTTTAAGACGACTAAGAGCCTTATAACGACCTCGGCCAACTCCATCTGATGCCCTTTGGTCAACAATTACATTCCCAAGGAAAGTTGGCGTCTGGTAGGCGGCCGGTCATAAAACTATTGCCAATAAATTTTACAATATGTACATACTATGAAAGAAGAGTACATATTGTATCGACCCCAAGTAATTGGGATAAGAGTAGGAGAATCAAGAATAAATATGAATAATATATAAATTCAAATAATCAAGTATTTTAATAACGTGCCAGCAAGACGAAGAATTACCTTATGTTATACGAAATTTTCCTTTATATGCGTTGAAAATAAACTAATTGTTGATCTCTGCGATTTGTTCAACGATTTCGCATTGTCAACAGCACAGCCTTTTTTTTTTTTTTTTTTTTGTTCACGCTGTGGAAATGCATTTGCGCACTAGCCCTCGCCGGTGACAGACGAGGGGGTGTGTAGGACTCGCCGGTCAGCTGGTTCGACCGAAATACCCACTAAAACCACAGCGGTCCCTTCCGCGCTTTTACGGGATGCCGGAGAGATCGTCTATTGACATTCTATCCCCGACACCCCAACGCTAGGCCATCTGGCCACGTCCAGTCGACAGTCAAGGCGGCGGGAGGAGATGCGCGTAACGGCGCCTCCGCCTTCCTGGCCGCCGCCTACGGAGCGAGTCTGCAGAAGCAAATGCCTCACGTATCCGCTCCGCGGCCTCCTTCGAAGAGATGACCTCCTCACAGAAGGAGGCCATCGACGACCAGCACCTGTCGCTGTCAAGCATCTTAGATATGATGGTCAACAACGACAGGTCTATTCCTATCACCGCCGACAGGTCGTGGCGCTGAGGCCCCCAGGCGGGACATACCTCTAAGGTGTGACGCGCATCATCAGTTAGCGCGCCACACTCATGGCATCCAGGGGCCTCTTCCCGTCCGATTCTGTGCAGGTACTTACCGAAGACCCCGTGTCCGGTAAGTACCTGCGTCATCCTGAAGGACAAGTTGCCGTGCCTTCTCTTCATCCAGCGGTGGAGGTGGGGCGCAATTGCCTCAACGGTCCCCTGACCTGCTACAGGGGACTCTAATTCCTCCCTCCACCGCCGTATAATTGCCGCTTGAGCCGGTCAACAGCACAGCCTACCTCGCTTTACTCTTGTGATTAAAAAGTACGGAGTTGGGCTATATTAACTCGGCGGTCTTCCCGTGCAATAAATTGTTCTTCTGCCGTGGTTACGTTCGTTATGTTTCGAATTCTAACTGCGTTACGGTTTTGTTGGGAAAGATTTGATTTTATTGGTCACGACATTGTTGATGACAATATAGACATAAATAATATATTTTATTATTACAATATTCGTAAAAATTCGTAACACTCGCACAAAACAACTCTGACCGGTCAAATTTTATTGCACGCTTGCTCTACTCTCGATATATGAAAATCAAGCACTTATCAAACCTAAAAATGATTGTATTTTTCTCACATTGCACTTATAGGATAATATTATCATACATATGTCAAGAAAAAAACATTAATTTAAACGTAATTGATATTTAAATTACTGAAATTTAGCATTTAATATGCTTAATTATTTATAAAAACCGATTACGAAATGAAAAATGATGTCACAAGGTGGTGTAGTGGCAGCACGATCGGGCCGGAATCCCAATAGGCGTGGGTTCGAATCCCGCTTGTGACATCATTTTTCATTTCGTAATCGGTTTTTATAAATAATTAAGCATATTAAATGCTAAATTTTAGTAATTTAAATAACAAGGTTGTGTCATCGTTTAATACAATTCTAACTGTAAAGTTTTAAGTATTAAGCCTATAACAATGTGTAAACATTGTCGGGTAGATAACATACCGTCACCTTAAGACATGCAAATTTCACTTCGTATCATACGAAGTGAAATTTGCATGTCCTACAATTAGCCACGGTGGTGTAGTGGCAGCACGATTGGGCCGGAATCCCAATAGGCGCGGGTTTGAATCCCGCTTGTGACATCATTTTTCATTTCGTAATCGGTTTTTTTAGATAATTAAGCATATTAGTGGCAATGGGCTGGCCACATCGCTCGAAGAACCGACAACCGCTGGGCAAAAAAGGTTCTAGAGTGGCGATCACGTACCGGACGACGCAGTGTAGGACGCCCCTCCACTAGGTGGACAGACGATCTAGTGAAAATTGCTGGGCGTCGATGGATGCAGACGGCACAGAACCGCACTCTGTGGCATACCATAAGGGAGGCCTATGTCCAGCAGTGGACGGCGGTGGGCTGAAATGATGAAGCATATTAAATGCTAAATTTCAGTAATTTAAATAACAAGGTTTTGTCATCGTTCAATACAATTCTAACTGTAAAGTTTTAAGTATTAAGCCTATAACAAAGTGTAAACATTGTCGGGAGATAACATACCGTCACCTTAAGACGTAAATATGATACGAAGTGAAATTTGTATGTCCTACAATTAGTCACGGTGGTGTAGTGGCAGCACGATTGGGCCGGAATCCCAATAGGCGCGGGTTCGAATCCCGCTTGTGACATCATTTTTCATTTCGTAATCGGTTTTTATAAGTAATTGATATTTTTAAAAAGCAATTATTTTGTTCAAAGTAAGAAAATAGTTGATTAAAAAATATTCGAAGTCGGATAAAATATTCCGTATCTGGCAAGAATACGACCGTAAAAATTTACAAATTTAATTTTAAGACCGTAAATTGTAATGGTAGGTAGTGGCCTAGTTATACCCTTGGTATAGCAAAGGTCCATGGGCAGCTGTGACACTTACCATCAGGTGTGCTGCTTGCTCGTTTGTCACCATAAACAATAAAAAAAAGCAGAGAGGGAAAGAGAGAGAGAGAGAGGGGGAGGAGGGAGACAGAGAGAGATGGGGAGAGAGAGAGAGGGGGAGGGAGAGAGATGGGGAGACAGAGAGAGAAGGGTAGACAGAGAGAGATGGGGAGACAGAGAGAGATGGGGAGACAGAGAGAGATGGGTAGAGAGAGAGAAGGAGAGAGAGAGAGGGGGGGGGAGAGAGAGATGGGGAGACAAAGAGAGATGGGGAGACAGAGAGAGAGTAAGAAGGGGGCGAGAGAGAGAGAGAGAAAAGGGGGGGGTTGAGAGAGAGAGAGAAGGGGGCAGAGAGGGAGGAGAGAGGGAGGAGAGAGGGAGAGAAGGGGAGCGAGAGGGGGGCAGAGAGGGAGGGAGAGAGAGATAGAGAGAGAGTAGTTAGCCAAAGTGTCACTTCTGATATATGTACGTACTCTATACGCACGCATATTGTTTGTTCTTTTTTAAAGTGCAATTTTATTTAATATTAGTACCAGATCTTACTCAATGAAATAATTAAGGCGCTTTATTTATCGTGCATATTATAGCATTGAATAATAGTAAATGCTAAATAATATAAAAATTATGAGGCGTGCACTATTGGATTTTCCAAATTATAAACTCATTTGCAAAAAAAACGGGCGGTTTTGATTTTCATTCATATTTAAAAAGATACAATACCAAAAAGGTTTCAATCGTTTGTACACGTTACTGGCCGGTTTTAAAAATGCTGTGGTATTTAAAAAAGTACGTTCTAAATTCAATTTTTCATTTGATGTTCATTTTTACAGAAAACCCCTTTTTATCCTACATTTTTGGCGCGAAGTTCCAGAAGTTAACATCGACTTTCATAACTTTTATTCAATTTTTATCGATTAATTTTATATCCTTGACTGTCAAAGCTTTATTTAATGCTGTTTGGCTGTATCAAAAATGGTAGATAAAGTGGTAAAAGCTACCAAAATTATCGCGCTGCTTGAAGAGGGTTGCAGCCAATGTTTCGTGGCTAGGAGGCTAAATGTTAGTCGCTCGACAGTCCAAAGGACCTGGCAGCGATATCAGGAGACTGGTTCCGTCGAGAGAAGGCCTGGTTCTGGAAGAAAACCATATACCCAACCACGGGATGATCGTTTTCTTGTGAGTCGCGCATTGAGAAATCGCAAATCTTCGTATGTGGATCTTAAGAACAACCTCCAAGAAGTAAGAAATGTGCATATTAGTCTATGGACGGTCAGGAGGAGGCTTCTCGCTGCCAATATACGCAGTCACCGCCCGGCCCGCGGCCCCAAATTACTCCGTGAGCACAGAGTTCACAGGCTTAGGTTCGCTAGAAATTGTGAATCATGGACTCAAGACGATTGGAATAGGGTTTTGTTCTCTGATGAAGCCAGGATATCTCTGTTCGGTGAAGATCGACGTCGGCGAGTGCTAAGAAGACAAGGAGAACGCTTTGCAGAGGCATGTTTCGAAGAAATCACACCTTATGGTGGGGGCTCTGTTATGTTTTGGGCAGGAATAAATTCAATGGATCGTACAGAGTTAGTCTTCATTGAAAACGGCTCACTGACTGGGCATCGATACATAACGGAAGTTCTAATTTCTCATGCACAACCCGCATTGGCCGCTCTAGGTGAAGACTCGATTTTTATGGACGACAATGCTCGCGCCCACCGATCCCGCGATGTTAATGCGTATGTGCAAGAGGTCGGCATTCGTCGTTTGGATTGGCCAGCTCGAAGTCCCGACCTCAATCCCATAGAGCATGTCTGGGACGTTCTGAAACGGCGTGTGAGATCAGTACACCCGGCTCCGCAGACCATCAGAGAGCTGAAGAATGTGATTACTGCGGAGTGGGAACGTATTCCGCAAGCAAGTATCCGGGATATACTCGCTAGCATGCCCAGACGAATTCAAGCTGTGATTTTAGCTAGAGGGGGTCACACTCGATACTAAACATTTATCTGCTTTTACTTTATTAAAGAAAAACAAACAAAAAAACTTTTTTATTTTTACTTCATGAGCATATGCACTACTAGCGAATATACACTACTAGCGAGGTTTAGCATTATTTCCCATAAATTGTATCTAAATTTTATGAAATACTGATGAAAACGATTATTTTCTTATTAATTTACCAAATTGTGTGGATAAAACTACCTATAATTATCAAACAAAGAAATATTAACATTTGAAATGGTTCATTGCTTAGGTGCCCGTTTTTTTTGCAAATGAGTGTATAATTTTAACTTTTCGCGTTAAGTTTTTTCCAAATAAACCATTAGACCACGTAATAACGTGTGCTGTCAGTTGCCACGGTTACATCATCAACAAATGAACGTTTTGAATTGATGTTTTTTTATTATTATTTTTTTTTGTTTATTAATATCATATTCCAATATCCTATATCCTATTCCCGACGACAACAAACTCAAAAACATAAAAATCATAAAAATTTGTGCAGCCATTCTCGAGTTATAAGTGTTGTAACTAACACAACTTTCTTTTATATATATAGACTAGCTTCTGCCCGCGACTTCGTCCGCGTGGAATGGTTACTTTGGGCTAACGTTAACTTCAACTCGCGAATTCGTTTACGTAAAAGGTGGAAATATTTTTAAATAATACATACGTTAAAGCTGTTTTAGGTACCTACATGACCCTTTTATTAGTAAGAGTAGAACATTTAAACTTAAGTAAAATAATAATAATAATCTTTATGGAAAACTAAATACATATGACAGTTGACATAGATGTCTTTGCCTCTTGAATTAGGTAATACCTGTGTTTCAAGAGTCAGTTCCTTCTCGAAATACATAAATCTTGAACATCAAATTATTTTACAGTAACATATATTATAAATAATGAATATATATATCTTACGTAATAAAGACTAATGATAAAGAAATCTATAATAAATGAATGAGTGAGAATTAACGTGTTAGCGAGCGCGCTCACACGTTGTGTGTGTGTGTGTGTGCGTGTGTATGTGTGTGTTGTGCGTTTGTTTGTGTGTATGTGTGTATGTGTGGTGTGCGTGTGTTTGTGTGTGTGTGCGTGTGTGTATGTGTGTGTGTGTGGTGTGCGTGTGTTTGTGATGTAGTGTGCGTGCATGTATGTGTTTCTTTTTTTTTGTGTGTATTTGTAGTTACGCGAAATAAGTATTTAAAAGTGATTCAAGTTTGACGTAATCCATATAATGCAATGTAGTACCATATAAAGTAATGCAAATAAAAGTATTGGGTCTTATCTATACTTTCTATAGATATATACAATGTATGTATATTATACATACATACATACACTTACGCCTATTTACGATTACACATACTTTTAATGTGTATGAAATCGCTGTGTGGTAGCGGCTATGAATACTACCAATCCTCACTTTGCTTGTGGATGTCGTAAAAGACGACTAAGAGCCTTATAACGACTTGGGCCAACTCCATCTGATGCCGTTTGGTCAACAATTACATTCCCAATTAAGGTTGACGTCTGGCAGGCGGCCGGTCATAAAACTATTGCCAATAACTTTTATAATATGTACTATGAATGAAGAGTACTTATTGTATCGACCCCAAGTAATTGGGATAAGAGTAGGAGAATGATGATGATGATGATGACCTCTCGTGAACAAATCGCCAATTTGGTCCAGAAAAGGTCTTCCCCTTGTATTCGTCCCATTCACGATTGCTTTATATGTTTGCTTCGTCAACCTCTGCCCACTCATTATTTCTTCCACTTCGTGTCCAACCCACCTCAGCATACCAGCGCTCTTTTATAACATTATACCTAATT
Organism: Lymantria monacha; assembly: GCA_905163515.2. Taxonomy (NCBI): domain Eukaryota; kingdom Metazoa; phylum Arthropoda; class Insecta; order Lepidoptera; family Erebidae; genus Lymantria; species Lymantria monacha. The sequence goes on along the minus strand of LR991098.1, from coordinate 28,200,631 downwards.
TTATCTTTCATACTTACATCACACACAGCTTACGAAGAGCTGTCAGCTCTACAGCATTTATTCTATTTTCATGTCTTTCCCGCCAAATCTAACTTTCACTGCCATACATGAGGGCAGGCACTAATACTTCCTATACTTATTATTATTATTTAGGATGTGTAAAGCCGACGGAACGTCATGAGAAGAAAACAAAACTAAAAATGTAGTGTGTGCAGAAGTACTTTGAAATAACATTAGTTTGAGTTTTTTTTTAATATAAGATTATAAGATCCAGTATTTTTATCGTAAATGCGCGCCCAGTACTTGATCATTATTTTGCTGCGATGTTATTTTTAAACTGCGATATTTCCTAAGATATTCATTCTAATCAAATAATGTAAAGAGCAATTTTGTTTTAAATTAAATACTTGTGATGAATAACTCATTTATTTGGATAAGGATTAATATTATGTTTATAAAAACACCTTCGAAAATATCACATTATTTTAAAACAAATTTGATTAGCATAAAAAAGGTTATAGTGAGCCAATCTTAAAAGATAGACATATGCTGTCGCGGACTTTTATTTAGAACTTTGAAAGGGGAACAATTATGTAGTACATAATTTTTGCGCAACTTTAACCGTTTACGCAGCGAAAGCTCTCAAAAGGAAACATAAACCCGATTTTTACACATTCATCATTGTTGCTCTACTCCTATTGGTTGCAGCGTAATGTTATATAACCTAAAGCCTTCCTCTATAAATGGACTATCCAACAAAAAAAGAATTTTTCAAATCGGACCAGTAGTTCCTGAGATTAGCGCGTTTAAACAAACAAACAAACAAACTCTTCCGCTTTATAATATAATATAATATATATATATATATATATATATATATATATATATATATATATATATATATATATAAATATATAATATATATATATAGATGATTTTAGACATCTATATATATAACTTTCGTATTGACTAAACTGTTTAGTCTAAGACCATATTCCACGTAAATACCACACAACTACATCATTTAGTCACTATACAAGTGATTAAATCGATCTACGATTTCTTATATTGTATTCTTAGACAACACGCAAGTCGCTACAAACTGTGATAATTAATAAGAAGTATTTAGTAAGTTCTTTTCTTTATAGAACGGTAATGGTGACGTACCATATAAATAGAAGAGCATTTGATGATAGCTATCTGACTGTATTATCAAAAGCAAATTTACGTAACTAAATGATTTTTTGTGAAGCTATTGTTGGATGAGTAGTACGTGCTGCCACTTACACCACCGTGAACTATTGTAGGACATTCAATTCTCGTATCGTATTATATTTACGTCTTTAAGCAGACGTGTGCTATCTACCCGACAATGTTTATGTATGAATTGTATTCTTACTCCATCACCACGCGAAACTCTTATACCAATTACTTACAATTGACACAATATATACTCTTCTTTCTTCGTACATATTGCAAAATTTTGGCAATAATTCTTTGACCAGCCGCCTGTCGATATCACTCTTGACATGATGATAGTAGATGTCATTCGTCCTATTGTTACTATACCCATTAGTAATCTAAGGGTTTGTAGTATTCGTTACCACCTTAGAGGTTGTGTAATTTTATAAGAACCTTTTGGTATTATATTAGTATCGTTAATTTCAGTTTTTTTACCTTGAATATTTTACCGTTCTGCAAAACTTCATTTCAGACTTAAATAATGACAGTTATAACAGTAAATTTTTGTATTATTGTAAATCCGTCTTCGAGCAAATAAATTTAATTCATTATTACTGTATTATATTCTATCTTAACTATCTAAAGCTGAGTCAGATTATTTTATTTCTTTTTTGTTGTAACATTGCGTTATTAAGTAAACAAATATATTAATCTCAGAAAGATGTATACAATGCGAAAGTGGAAGGATGTAGGTACCGGGGGAGACCGAGACTAACCTACCTAGACTAGATTGGTACTGAGGGAAAGTGGAGTCAAGAGTCTCCGAAACCGGCGAGCGTGTATAAATAGAATTATGAATGTTGAGGAAGCGAGTGAAGTATGCAAGGATAGAGTTCTCTGGCACTCTATTCTCTCTGCCTAACCTACAAGGGATATGGCGTGTTGATATGTATGTATGTAGAAAGATGAATTGTTATAGGCACTATACTGTGAGCCCCCCACAGTACACTACCGCATAGTAACACCCGGTACACTAAGACCTTTCTCTTTCTTTGTAAAGTCGACTCATGGCTAGTAGTAAAACGTATTTGGTCCGAGGAAAAAAAATATGTGAAGAAATATCTGTTTATTTTTTATTTTGGGGAACAGCACCTGGGTCCGATCACACTAAGCTCAATTTATTCATGTCGACAGAAGAGATCATATTCAGCCTCATAGTCTGCCATATTATAACTCTCTACCGTATTATAACTCTAGGCTACCATTTGGCCAGGCAATCGGCAGTAGAGTCTTTCTATTTAAGGACATCTCTGCCGTATTATAACTCTCGGCTACCATTTGGCCAAACTATCGCTAGTAGAGTCTTTGTATTTGAGGACAGTGAAGGGAGGCACCGAAGACAAAGATCAGATACCGGTGGCCCGGCGAAGAGAGGAGTTGCACGGTGGGTCTATGGGGTCACGCGCCACCTCTTCCGTCACCCCGGACCGATTTGGCGTGGCAAGACGCATCCATAGTTAACCGTATAAAAAAAAAAGACAGTGAAGGGTAAAAGGCGTTAACCTATAAAAAATAAATAAAAAATACATAATCGTGGAGGCGCCTAGTTCATCTGGAATAAATATAGAGACATATGTATACGTAATACTGAGTTCCCCACCTGCTGTCTGCCAAAAATACTCACCTTTTGTTTTAGATGAAAATCGAAAAAGAATCTCGCCTTCATTAACGAAGGGTGTAAGTTACGCGAGGGACCCACCGAGGGGTCTATTATTAAAATATGCGATACATTTAGGCCTACACTTATATTTTAACAAAACTATAAGCCTTAAAATATCACTTATTTCAAACGGTATAATAAATTTTGTATTACGTCCAGTCTTATATGTGTTATTTCTTTTTTCTCAATAATATATTTTTTTCCGTACGTATATTATTTTGAAAAATAAAGATGAGGTAAAAATAAAAATGGTTTTATTTATATGAGTAATACTGCCGTAAGGATTACACATCCTTATATCGTAATATACACAATTCACCACCCCCTATTTTACTCGTGGGTGATCGTAAGAAACGACTAAGGGATATAAAACGCATATAAAATCTATGCAAGAGAAGAAATCTCGTAACAAAACCAACGCATATGACCAGCGTGGTATAGTAGGTCAATTTCCCTCCCATTACGGAGGAGGCTAGAGCCCAACAGCTGAGATAATATCTAGATTATACACATTTAAATAAATTTTCACTTGCCAAAAATCGTAATACACCAGAATAATCACCAGCAAAGCATTTTTAATTTGTACTTGAAGTTAAAACCGGAGGGCACACGAGATGGTTTCATGAGCGAGCAAAAAAAAATAACAAAAAAAGACATTTTGTTTTGACACAACGAGGGGCGGTTGATTGAAATGCTAAAAATATTTGTATACGTCGCTTCTATTTTTTCATATTATTGAGTAATGTGTGTGTAATTTGTAGACGTTTAAATTACGTGCAATTTAATAAGGGATGAATGTAGGGAACTGCAACAAAAGAATAAAAGGATACTCCGTATAGTGATAGTTTACAAATACAAACTTTCACCACCTTTAACATTCCTTATGATAAAAGATTAAGAATACATTTCATTACAGTTTATCTTACCCGGGGGTGTAAAAGACGGCTGTAATATGTGTGTATCATTTTTTTTTATTGCTTATACTGCCAAACGAGCAAGCAGTATTCCCGATGGGAAATGTTACTCCTGTCTATACGGATATTTGCAATACCAGCTAGACCGTTGAAATGCTGCTACCAATTAAAGACCCAAATCCATCCAAAAAGTTGGGCTATCAACTCTCTCGTTCACTGAACAAAGTGAAACAGCACACTGCCATTGCTCAAACGTTGCTTTTTTGCGAGAATGTGGTACTACCACGCGGACGGACTGGCTGTAGACAAAAACGTATCAACATTGCGCCCCTACTGCTACTAAATATAGTACAATAATTATTACATACATAATGTTTACGTCAGATGAGTTTTGATGTTTACTCGAGTATTACACATCATTCATCATTCTCCAAATATTATCCCAATTACTTGGGGTCGATACAATATGTACTCTTCCTTCATAGTATATATTGTTAGGAGTCAAATTAATATTAAAGAAAAGCGGGTAGCGCAGCCTATATAAAGCGAAGTTACGGAGACTAGAGACGGCAAAAATATTGTAAAACTTATTGGTAATAGTTTTATGATCGGCCGCCTGCCAAACGTCAACCGTCCTTGAGAATGTAATTGTTGACCAATCGGCATCAGATGAAGTTGGCCCAGGTCGTTATAAGGCTTTAAGTCGTCTTTTAGGACATCCACGAGCAAAGTAAGGGTTGGTAGTATTCGTAACCGCTGCACCTGGACAGTAAGTGGAATTTCGGGCTGCATTTTGCCCAGCTCGTCCCTAGGCTTTCAAAGCCAGCTGCGGCGCTGGGTAGGCTTCTACCCAATACTGGAGGTCCCGGATCGTCCTGCCGGCGGCTTTACGCCGGTATCTTGCGGTCTATGGCGCTGTATGGTGCCCCGATCTGGTCGCAGTCACTCGCCGCCTCCAATAAGGCTTTATTACGCAAGGCGCAGAGGGCCATGGCGGTGAGGACAATACGGGGGGGTACCGTACGGTGTTCTGGACTGCAGCTACATTGTTGGCGGGCAATCCGCCCTGGTGACTTCAGGCTAGGGCTCAGGTGGAAGCTTACCAGTTCTGCGCTGCGGTGCGGGCAAATGGCGAACGCGTCACCGCGAGGGGACTGAGCAGGGTGAAAAAAGCGGCTTGAAGTGCAGTACCATAGTCCGGCGGTGGAGGCAGGAACTAGAGTCCCCCGTAGCAGGACGGACGACCGTTAAGGCGGTAGAGCCCCACATTCACCGCTGGACGACACGAAGGCACGGCAACCTGTCCTTCAGGCTGACGCAGCTACTTACCGGACACGGGGTCTTCGGTAAGTACCTGCACCGAATTGGTAGTGAAGAGGCCCCTGAATGCCACGAGTGTGGCGCGCAAATCGATGACACGCGTTACATCCTGGAGGTATGTCCCGCCTGGGGGCCTCAGTGCCACGACCTGTCGGCGGTCATTGGAGCGGACATGTCGTTGTCGACCGTCATCAACAAGATGCTTGACAGTGACATGTACTGGACGTCTATGGCCTTCTTTTGCGAGGAAGTTATCTCTGCAAAGGAAGCCGCGGAGCGGGAACGCGAAGCACTCACGACTGCAAACTCGCTCCGCTGGCGGCGACCAGGGAGAGGGAGGCGCCGCTACGCGCACTTCCTCCCACCGCACCGCCTTGACGGCTAACTGGACGTGGCCGGATGGCCAAGCGTAGGAGTGTCGGGGATAGAATGTCATTAGACGATCTCTCCGGCATCCCGTAAAAGCGCAGAAGGGACCACTGTTAGTTTTAGTGGGTATTCCGGCCGCCAACATCTATGGCCGGCGAGTCCCACACACCCCCCGTCTGTCACTGGCGGGGAATAGTGCGTAAAAGCATTTCCACAGCATTAACAAAAACAAAGTATTCGTAGCCACACAGCAGACAGCAGGCACATATGAAATAAAAACTATTATTAAGGATTGGCGTTTATATTTGATTTTTATATTTACGAAGTTTCAAATATTTTTCAGCGTTCATAGACACAAGATGCCTCAGGTGTTTCACATTCAACAAGTCATCGGTTTTTTATCTATCCGCTACAATGTTGACTACACAGATGGTGTAGTGGATATGATACCGACCTACTGTATCAGTGTCATAGGTTAGATTCTTACGTAGGACAATAATTTGTGCGATCCATAAATTATTTTTCTAAGTCTAGTTGTAATTTCTGTCTGTTAAATTGAATATTTGTAAAGTCCCCCGCTATGAAAGGATTATTTCATTAGTGCCGGGTATTGTATTTAAAAAAAGTATTAGTTATTAAATTTTAATCTACATTTTCGATATAAATTCATTGCCAGCAGAAAAAGAAAATGATTTCTACATATTTAATTAAATACGTTTTACTTAAATAAGCTTAGTAAATGGAACCCCTCCATCTGGATTACACTTGAAGATCCGAATATGTTGAAGTTAACAGATTTACGCGCCGAACAATTGAAACTAAGTCCAATTCAGCTCACATTCGCCAAGACTATCATTTCAAAAAGAATTAAAACTATCAGCTGGCGAGGCATAGCTTATCGCCGTAGCAGAGGGCAATTAAGCAGATTGCGTTTATATGGGTTCCACATAAATCAGGGATCCGTTGCGTTCCACACCGAGCTGCGAATTCCCTGAGCGTACGGCCATTAGAATAGCGATTGGCGGGATTTATATACTCTAATCTTCATAGTCAATAATGATAGAGTTACACTTTTGACAGTTTTCTGTCCACAGCGTGTATGTCTAAGTTAGTAGTACCCTTTTTTTTTTTTTTTTTATTGGTGGGCTATGGATGCGTCTCGCCCCGCCGAATCGGTCCGGGGTGACGGAAAAGGCGGCGCGTGACCCCATAGACCCACCGTAAAACCTTCTCTCTTCACCGTGCGAGCGGACCACCGGTACTCGATTTTAACTTCGGTAAATCAGTAGTACCCAACACTCGCAGAAAATGAGCTTCTGAGCAATAGCAATGTGCTGTTGCGCTTCGTCCGGTGAGTGAGAGAGCCGGAAATCCAAATCCAACTTTCTGGTTGAGTTTTAGTTGGTGGGCAAACGGTCTAGCTGTACCTCTGATATTGCCAAGGTGTATGGGCGACAATACACTTACCATCAGGTATGCTACTTGCTCGTATGCCAAAATAAGCAATAAAAAAGAAGTTGTACTCATAAGTTTATGATACTTAATTCGTCATCATCATTCAGCATTTTTCTCTGTGGGGACCGAGTAAGAATACAATTCACCACCATCTTACTAATGCGTGTTATAAAAGGCGACTAAAGGATATATGCATATAACTTCTAGATAAGTAAAGAAACACTTGTAATAATAAAAACTAATCAGTTTGATCAGCGTGGTATAGTAGGGCAATTTCTCTCCTATAAAGCAACTTGAGTCCGACAATGAAATATATATGTGTAAAAATCATGAATTCAAATTATTGAAATTTAGCATTAAATATGCTTAATTATTTATAAAAACCCAATTACGAAGCGAAAAACGATGTCACAAGCGGGATTCGAACCCGCGCCTATTGGGATTCCGGCCCAATCGTGCTGCCACTACACCACCGTGAACTATTGTAGGACATGCAAATCTCGCTTCGTATCATATTTACGTCTTAAGGTGACGTATGCCATCTACCTGACAATGTTTACACATTGTTATAGGCTTAATACTTCAAACTTTGCAGTTAGAATTGTATTAAACGATGACACAACCTTGTTATTCAAATTACTGAAATTTAGCATTAAATATGCTTAATTATTTATAAAAACCCGATTACGAAGCGAAAAACGATGTCACAAGCGGGATTCGAACATCCTAATTTCAGCCATTAGCCATCTACTGCCGTACGTACTGCAGAATGCACACATTCATATGGAGAGATAGTGCTATAATTGTCACGCTTGGCAAGTGGGTTGGCGATTTTAGTAGATATTATACGTTCTTCATAAGATAGCTGCTGTCGTTTTTGATATCCACAGCCAAATTTTTTTCACACCTATTAGTAAATAAAAACTATAGTATTTAGAGACAATCGCCAATATATACAGTACAATACAGAGCAACATTGTTTATTTATTACGATAGAGTTTTTGAAATGAAAGTTTTCCATCGACGTATAGGAGAAATTTTATATTATTGTAACGTTTTTCTGTTACGGCGCCATATTTATATCTAAGTCACATTTTTCCGTTACGAGTCATATTTATTTTGAAGTGAAACTTCTTTGCGCGCATGAGAGTATTTTTTTTACAGATGAAACGGGACACGAGAAATATGGCACGAGGGGGAAAGATAGAGAGAGAGATTCAAAAATTTGTTTGCTCAAGTTTGATATGTGTACTTTGTACGCGCGCACAATTTTTTTTTTAGGCTATGGTCTGGACACTCGCCATCCGTTCCATCCGGGGCGACGGAATGGTAGCGCGTGGTCTCATAACCCAGCGTATTCCCTCCCCATCGCAATTAGGCTGGCTGCTAGGACCGCGCTGCCTTGATATCCGTGACTAGCCCGGCGGGGCCATGAAGAATAACTTGAGATTGATTTGAAATAAAACTATTTTTTACGGATTTTGTCACGTTTGTCTTTGATTTTTAATTTTTCTATATTTCAAATGCTCAGTAGTAGTAACAAATTAAAAATAACAATATTACCTAAAAAAATAACAATAGAAAACTTAATTATTAATTATTAAAAAATATCCATGTCCTCCATCATCTCCATCCTAGTTCAGGCATGAGTTTGTGAGAACTTCATATTTATTTCCGGTGTGGTATTGAGTTACTATTATAATATGGTCTATTTGCTTTCCCATGGCAGTAGAAAAAAAATCAAGGGAATCGCTTGAAGAATAGCCATCGATAATCGCCTGAGAACATTTTTAAAAACATTTTTACGGAGAATCCGTTTTTTTGATAGAAATCGCGTTTGTATTTTAGTTTAGATTCCCGATGTTTTGAACACTTTACAGAATTCATGGTCACGAGAGGACTGTTCTCCTCTGATCATGACCACTGTAAAGTAGTAAAATACAAACACGATAGAATCCGTAAAATGGTTTTATTTCAAATGTGTATCTCACGTAAACATCAGAAATTATTATACTCTTTTGAGAAATTATTCATCACCAACTTGGTTAAGCAACCCTTTTTTTCTGAATTACGATTATGACATTAACTCCATTTGAACAGGCTCATGTCTAATAGTTTTTTTTTGAAGACCACACCCATCACTAAGGCAAATTTTTGTATTGCGGAGTACTTTACAAACATAATTTGACGGACAAGCCGTAAGCCCAACTGGGTGGGTTTGGGGATTGTAATGGTAGGCAGCGGCCTAGCTTATACCCTTGGCAAAGGTCCATGGGCAGCAGTGACACTTACCATCAGGTGTGTTGCTTGATCGTCTGCCACCATAAGCAAAAAAAAAACGAACAAATCAAAACATAGTTCACACAAACTGTTTTTAACCTATAGATTTTTGCAATACCAGGAGTATAGATAAAGGGCTGCCTATCAACCAAAACTTATCCAAGTTGGGCTTCTGGCTCTCGCTCACCGATCAAAGTGTAACAGCATATTACCACTGCTCAGACGTCGAATTTCTGTGAAAGGGTGGGTATTCCCGGACGAACTGACCCGCGGCTGTAGATAGAAAACTGACAAAAATATGGCCTTATTACGATGTACGTGTATATCATAGTTGTATTTTACTACACCAACGGGCAAAAAGGTAGTCATTTGTATTCTTACTCCGTCAAATACAAAATATTATTTCATCATCGTCTCAGCTCATATATGTTCTACTGTTGCGCTCGAGTCTCCTCCATAATGAGAGGGAAATTGACCTACTATACCACGCTAGCCAAACGCGTTGGTATAGGCTTATATTTCTAGTTTTCGTTCTCTTGCATAGATGTTATATGCGTTTTATATACCTTATAGTATTATTAAGAGTCGACTCTCTTACGATCATCCATGGGTAAGGTAGGAAGTGGTGAATTGTATTTTTATACCGTCACCACACAAAATGAATATTATTTAGCAATTAATAAATAAAATAAGCAAAGTGGGCATTAGTTTTCATGGCCCAACAATATACTTAGCAATATGTCTTCGTGTGATTTAGTTTAATGTAATTAACGCTTACCGATGTAGACATTTTGGGGGCTCCCTAGAGACCAGCCGGCTCTTATTTGATATGCAATAACATATACGAGATTTCATACTAACAAATTCTTTTGTTTTGGGTTTTTTTTATATATATGTATGTTTTCCCTTTGTGATGGTGGGTACGAATAATATTAACCCTTAGATTATATGTGGGTGTTAAAAGCTGACTAAACCTTTATGTCAACCTAGGCCATCTGATGCCGTCATGAATTATATACCTATGGAGGGTTGACGTCAAGCGTGCGGCTGGTCATAAAACTATTGCCAATGCTTTTTTTTGTGTTTTAGTTGTTACCCTCAGATGGCTATGGCAACTTTACCCGGACTGTAGGTGAACGCTGAGGGCTCTCAACCCGAATGTTTTGAATCTCTCCGTACAGCGCTTTTTACAGATTTAGCTCTCTACTTTTTGTCGATATCACTTTGACACCTAAAACTACATATTCAGAATCTTGCAAACGGCTCCAATGATTTTAATAAAATTTTGTATGCAGAAGTTTTCAGGAGTGACTTCATTTATAGAAAACATCGTTTTATCAATGTTTTCCGGCGATTAAAAAATATAATTAGAATATTAAGATTAGTTATTGACGTCAATAATAGGTAATATAAATAGCTCAGTTGAGAAATTAAACAGTATCTTAATACGGACGTACGATGTTCGATTCTTGGTTTTCCTTTTTTTCCAAGTATCTTTTACTGAGAAAAAAAAACTTTCTTTATTGTAAAAACTGTTGAAAGGTCCTCCATAAATGCGTCAGTGTCCAATACAATGATTTTTAGAATTTTTATAAAACCCCCAAATTCCTAATGTTAGTGCTACTTACTAATAGATGGCGTTGTTAAAAAATACCGCTCAATCATCCAGGTACTATAAATATAATATTGAAACAAGGATTGATGGTATAATTTCGATTAATAATAGCTTTTCAACGTCTATTGTAGAACATAAGCCCTTCCTACAAATGGTAGAAAGTGACTTAGAACAGTTCAATGGTACCAGTCTTATGCTATGCGGAACAGTCCCCCGTACTATGTAGAACGTGTACAAAATATACAGATACTTAGCTACATTGTACATTTGTCTCGACAAGGTACATTTCTTTGACAAACATATTGCTTTCAATTTATTCAATAACATTAGTATGAGATCACGTCTTACCGTACTAAAGTAGAATGGTATTAAATATAAATATCTCATTTATACTGCAAAGAAAATGGTATCTTTAAAATCTGGTTTTCTCAACCGCCTTCAAACAAAAGGCGAAGATTTTCAATTCTACTGCTTTTTTTTAATAATGTGTTATCTTAGAACTTTATTCTAGGTGCAGGTGGTTTTGCCAACGAAGATAAAAATCGCGTACCGGTGGCCCGCTCGCACGGCGGAGAGAGGAGAGTTACGTGGTGGGTCTATGGGGCCACGCGCCGCCTCTGTCGCCACCCCGGACCGACTTAGCAGGGCGAGCCAAGAAATGTTATTATAGTATTGACGAATATTTAAATGATGAATTTATATGACGTTATAAAAATAATTTCAATTTTAACATTGACTATGCATTGGAATCTAATTTAGAATTGTCTAATTTTAATTATTTTGCCATGGAAAATTAATTTGATTGTTATCTGAATTTTAATGTATAAATACTAATTATTAACAAAATTTGTACGCCTATCGGCATGACATAGTAATCTCCATCATAAAATTTTATCACCTGACATCTTATATTGCCTTTGTTATACAAATTAGTAAATGATTTGATTTGATTTGATTCGAGACCACGTCCATAGTCCACAGCAAAAAAAAACAGTATGGTGCAGGTAGTTTTTGGTTTGAAAGTTACTGTGTCCTATTTACATTTGATCAATATATACGTATATACGTCGTTGATTAAGAGGAGTTCATAGCCATATACATATGACTACACTCCTCCTAAACGGCCGGAGCACTTTTGATGTTTTTTTTTTTTGTATTTACACGGAGCCTTTCTTTTGGTTATAACATTTGATTGCAAAATACGACTAAGCGATGCAGACCGATAACATACTGCAAGAGAAGAAAAACTTGAAATACGTGATTGAGAAATCACTAGAAGGGTATTAAAACTTGAGATACGTGATTGAGAAATCACTAGAAGAATATTAAAACTTGAGATATGTGATTGAGAAATCACTAGAAGAGTATTAAAACTTGAAATACGTGATTGAGAAATCACTAGAAGGGTATTAAAACTTGAGATACGTGATTGAGAAATCACTAGAAGAATATTAAAACTTGAGATATGTGATTGAGAAATCACTAGAAGAGTATTAAAACTTGAAATACGTGATTGAGAAATCACTAGAAGAGTATTAAAACTTGAAATATGTGATTGAGAAATCACTAGAAGAGTATTAAAACTTGAAATACGTGATTGAGAAATCACTAAAAGAGTATTAAAACTTGAAATACGTGATTGAGAAATCACTAGAAGAGTATTAAAACTTGAAATACGTGATTGAGAAATCACTAAAAGAGTATTAAAACTTGAAATACGTGATTGAGAAATCACTAAAAGAGTATTAAAACTTGAAATATGTGATTGAGAAATCACTAGAAGAGTATTAAAACTTGAAATACGTGATTGAGAAATCACTAAAAGAGTATTAAAACTTGAAATACGTGATTGAGAAATCACTAAAAGAGTATTAAAACTTGAAATATGTGATTGAGAAATCACTAGAAGAGTATTAAAACTTGAAATACGTGTTCTAAATAAACCCCAGCAGAAAGGTTGAGCATAATACACACGATCCAGTGGTCACGTAATGTTTTTTTTTTGCTTATGGTGGCAAACGAGCAAGCAGTAAAACTGATGGTAAGTGTTCCTGACGCTCATGGACCTTTGCAATACTAAGGGTAGCTTATACCCTTGGTATGGCCGTTGCCTGCCAATCAAATCCAAACCCACCCAGTTGGGTTTCCGATTCTCTCACTCACCGAACGAAGCGCAATAGCACATTGCCATTACTCAGACGTCGATCTTCTGCGACAGTGTAGTACTTACTACCCTGGACGGACCGGCCCGCGGATGTAGACAGAAAACTGTCAACAGCGTGGTCCTACCATTAATAAAAAAAATATTTAGTTAGATTTTAAAAATTTTCGCTCTTACATACATACATACATATCATCACGCCATATCCCTTGCAGGGTAGGCAGAGAGAACAGAGTGCCAGAGAACTCTATCTCTGCATACTTCACTCGCTTCCTCAACATTCATAATTCTCTTCATACACGCTCGCCGGTTTCGGAGACTCTTGACTCCACCTTCCTTCAGTACATGACCGATCTGGTCTAGGTAGGTTAGTCTCGGTCTCCCTCGGTACCTACATCCTTCCACTTTCGCATTGTATATCTTCTTAACCAGGCGTTCGTTCGGCATTCTTTCCACATGTCCGAACCATCGGAGCATTCCCTTTCGCATCTTTACACCAATACTCTCTTTCATACCTACTCGCTCTCTTACGTCGTCGTTACGAATGCGGTCGGTCAGCCTAACTCCACAGATTTTCCGCAGAGATCGCATTTCGACCGCATTAATTTTACTATCATACTCTTTTCTGCATACCCAACTCTCGCTTCCATACAGTAATGTTGGGACAAGCACTGCGTTATGTATTGCTACACGTGCCTTCTGGCTGAGGTGGTGGCTGCCGAGAAGTTGCCCCAACGCTCCGTTCACTCTATTTCCCGCATTCACTCTTCGCTCTATATCAGTGGTGTACCTTCCATCTCGGCTAAATCCACATCCAAGATATACAAATTCATCCACTTGCTCTAGTACATCATTACCTATTGTTACTCTTACATCTGTTCTGGTTTTATCTCTTTCAAAGACCATTATTTTGGTTTTGCTCACATTCACGCGTAGACCCCTTTTCTTACAATCTTCTGTCATTGTGTCGACTAGGGTCTGCAGGTCAATCGCTGACTGTGCCAGCAGGACTGCATCATCTGCATAAAGCAGAGCAGTGACCACTGAGTCGCCCATCTGGACTCCCACATTCATATCGTTCAACCTTTGGAGACATTTATCCAGATATATGATAAACAGCCTGGCTGACAGAATGCACCCCTGCTTAACGCCGATATTGACGTCAAACCAAGGCGACATTCCATCATCCAGCCGCACACAGGCTCTACAGCCCATGTAACTGGACTGCACAGCCTGTAGCAGTTTACCGTTAATACCATACTCCGGTAAAATGTCCCAAAGTTCCTTTCGTACAACCGTGTCAAATGCTCTCTCCAGATCCACAAAACTGCAGAAAACCCTCTGACCTAGAGCCAGATGCTTCTCCACAATGTTGCGCAGAGAGAACACTTGATCCATGCATCCCCTTCCACTCCTGAAACCTCCTTGTGTCTCACACAGTAAACCATCGGACACCATCCTCATTCTCCTTTCAATAATTTTTCCATACACTTTTGCTGCCAAACTGGTCAAGCTTATGGCTCTGTAATTTGCGCAGTCATAACGTGAACCCTTGTTTTTAAACAAAGGCACGATGACTGCGCTATTCCAGTCCCTGGGAACCATTCCCGAGCTCCAACATAAATTGAGGAGCAACAGGAACGCCTCCCAGACACAAGAGCCACCAAGCTTGATCATCTCGGCAGACACCATATCAATGCCCGCTGCCTTACCATTTTTCAAACTTCTTATCGCCCATTCAACTTCATCCATACTGATGCCATCGGAGGACGCCGTTGTCGAATGTAGATCTACTAAACCACATCCAACACCGGCGCCAACCGTAGCATCCGCATACATATCGCCAAAATATTCACTCCATCGGCTTAACACGTCTTGTGTTTGTGTAAGAATGTCTCCACCTTTAGACCTTATTTTATTCATTCTGAAGGCTGACCAACCACCCCGAGACTTCTTCACCTCCCTCCAAAAGAGTTTGGTGTTACCCTCGAAGTTTTTAGTCAGCCTATCTTCTGCACTCACACTTGCTCTATCACGTTTCTCTTTCACTAAGGCCTTGGTGTCATTCTTACATTGCCGATATATTTCTTTCTTCTGTTCAGTCATACTGTCATTCAGATTCAAAGAAGAGACATAGTCCAGCCACGCTTTCTTCTTTTGCTCTACGGAAGCTGCCACTTCCGCATCCCACCATGCATCACCATTTGTTTTTCTATGCTTCTTTGAACTTCCACATACTTCTTTCGCTGTATCTACCATACTCTCTTTCAATACTCTCCAGCATTCTTCAATGTCCGATTGCGGCTGGCTTGCCATCGTCAGCCGTTCTCGGACACCCTCTGCATACTTTTCTCTTACACACTCTTCTTGCAACCTTTCAACCTTTATTCTTTCAAGCCCTCCGAAGTGGACACGCTCTCGCCAGTGCCTCCACTTTCTGAACAGACCACTAAATCTCGCAATAACGAGATAGTGGTCCGTGTCGACTGTGGGGCCCCTGTAGGCTCTTGCGTCCAATATTTTGCTTCGGAGGCGACTGTCTACCAAAATTAAATCTATTATGCTTTTCTGTTCATTCCTTCTCCATGTATACATATGGATGTCCTTATGTTGGAAAAATGTGTTTGACACAATAAGGTTTCTCTCCATGCATACATCCGCTATGAGCCTACCTGCGTCGTTCACTCTCTTATCACCAAATGGACCAAGTACGTCCTCATAGTCGGGACGCTTGGTCCCCACCCATCCGTTCAAATCTCCGCATACAATCACGCGTTCACTGGTTTCTGCCATATCCAGAACTTCCCTAACATTGTCCCAAAACTTCTCTAGGTCTGATGCCACCGAGGATCCTACGGGAGCATATGCTACAACCATGAATACCTTGGTGACACCTAGTTTTATACGGACCCAGAGAAGTCTGGGATCATACATTCCGTAATCCTTCACACCTGAGGCCAAGCGAGAGGACAACAGCACTCCTACCCCCATGCTGGCTCGATCGCTCTGTGGTACACCAGACCACAGAGCCATCCCGCCACCAGGAAGATCGCAGGCGTCGCTGCCCCTTCGCTTGGTCTCTGTTACACAGAGCACGTCTAGCTGTTTGTCCGCCATGACGGATATCAGCTCGTGCAACTTACCTTCCACACAACCTCTTACATTCCACGTGCCCACCCGGCACTCCGTTCTCTTCGACTCGCCTAACTGGGCAAGGCGTGATGGGTGGCGGCCCCCATCGCCGCAACTGCCGATGTTCGTACCGACGGGGGCGGGTCGGTACGCGTCGCCTCCGGGGGACGCCCTAACCCGCATTGCGGTACGCATTTCGAGCCGGATTAGCAGTCTAATTAGACTGGCAGGGGACGCGAACGAGCACGCTCCGGACTATGCCCCCCAGTTTCGCTCTTACTACCGTTGTAACAAGGCATATTACAACTTTTTATCTATACGCAGTTATTTATTTTGTGGTATCGGCTACGAATACTACCAACCTTTACTTTGCTCTTTAATATCATAAAAGTCGACTAAGAGCTTTAATATCCCTGAGCCAACTCCACCTGGTCAACAATTACATTCCCAAGGAGAATTGTCGTCAGACAAACGGTCGGTCATAAAACCATTCCCGATAAGTTTTGCAGTATATACTAGTACATATTCGACGGCGACCACAAGTAATTTGGGATAAGAGCAGGAGAATGATGATGTACAACATGGTTTTAATTTTACCATAGACTAGTAGCATTTTACAATTTATGCTACATACATAACATCACGCCATGTCCTTTGCAGGGTAGGCAGAGAGAACTGAGTGCCAGAGAACTCTATCCTTGCATACTTCACTCGCTTCCTCAACATTCATAATTCTCTTCATACACGCTCGCCGGTTTCGGAGACTCTTGACTCCACCTTCCTTCAGTACATGATCGATCTGGTCTAGGTAGGTTAGTCTCAGTCTCCCCCGGTTTCACATCCTCCTTCCTTCCACTTTCACATTGCAAACAAACAATTTGCATTACAAACAATTTATACTAATCTCCCATAAAGTCCTAAACTAAACCATCTGAATATCGCCGTCCAGCCTAGTTATCATCATCATCATCATCTCAGTTCATATATGTCCCACTGCTGGGCTCAAGCCTCTTCCTTAATGGGAAGGAAATTGACCTACTATACGACGCTGGACAGACGTGTTGGTATAGGGTTTTATTTCGAGTTTTCCTTCTCATGCGTAGATGTTATATGCGTTTCATATCCCTTAGTCGTCTCTTACGATCACCCACGGGCAAGATAGGGAGTGGTGAATGGTATTCTTACTCCGTCACCACACGGAATGCCTAGTATATTAAGTCATTCTTAGTGAATCATTCCATATTTTGAGGAAACTCGAATCTACCAGGTAGGTCATATATGACCTGAGTTACTGATAAATACACAAGTAAAGAACAGATATAATTAGATTACAATAAATTCAAAATAATATAGATGAATATTAAATCCGTATCTAAACGGTCAAATGTATTTAAATCCTAAATCCTAAAGATTACTGCATAGATGGCGTAATGGTTAAGATACCGGACCTTACGTAGCAATGCCATGGGTTCGATTCCCATGCAGAACAATACTTTGTGCGATCCACAAAGTGTCTGCAACACCCAAAACATTGAGTCTGGATGTAATTTGTCAGCGTTAATTGCATAACAGTCCGTGTGGTGACGGAGTAAGACAATTCACCACCCCCTATCTTACCCGTGGGTGATCGTAAGAGACGACTAAGGGATATAAAACTGATATAATACCTATGCAAGAGAAGGAAAACTCGAAACAAAACCCTATACCAACACGTCTGACCAGCGTGGTATAGTAGGTTAATTTCCCTCCCAATACGGAGGAGGCCCGAACCCAACAGTGGGACATATAGGGGCTGTGATGATAATGATGAATTGCATGTTTGTGACGTCTCTCTCAATACAAGGATTATTTCTTTAGTACAGATGGTGCCCTTTTTAAAAATAAAAAACAACAGGCAGTCATGGGGACTGCCGATAGAAGTGAAAACTATTAACTTAAGACTAATTGAAATAATAATAATTTTCTAATTTTTATATAAAAATAAAAAATATTATCGAACATCTAGGAATCGGTTTATCACGCTAGTAAGATAACCTTTAAACCACAATGATACTCATTTCATGACATAAAGGTTAAATATTAAAAATACAATTAAAAATAAATAATGCCATACTTTTAAATGCAAATATTGATATGAATGGCCATTGCGCGTGCGCCAGTCTGACTACTCATAGCTATAGATATACTATTAGCATTAGCATGTCGGTGACGCGAACCTATAAGTTTTTCCCCTCCAAAACCGCTCAACGCGCCTAAAGAAGTTTTCACTTCAAAAAAATATAAATAAATTCGCTTAAATAATACAAGTAATAGAAAGTCGATACAAAATTAATCCGACATTACCTAAACCCTTAATGTCACAATACCAATATGGCGGGTATCGAAAAAGAGTTTAGCGATGATTCAGAGCCGCTTAAAATATTACCCCGGCCTGTGTCTGATTGTGGTTGAAATCATAAGCGGTGGCGATATATTAATAAGAAAAGTTTATATTTTGTTATGGTATTTTGATTTGCTTCTGTTTTTACCCGTGAAAATTAGATAAAAATATAGTTAACGCCACCCCTTACTTAAGTAAAAATTCAGCAGAAGTAAAAACAGCAACCCTCTCTTGGGACATATACAGTCGTTGTCAACTAATTAGGGACATTCAAGATAGTGAAGAGCTATAACCGGTTATGTACATATAAATATAAAAACTTATTGATTTCTCAGCACATATTATTTGCATAATTTAGTCCGATTATTATGCTATAAATAGCTGTAAATAAAAGATTAAATAAATAGATAAAAGTATTTAATATCAAAGGTTAAACATGTATTAAATTTTAAGGTGCAATTCTGTAGCTGGACATTTAATTAAGGACAGTAAAGTATAATGTTAAATAGAGTTAAACAAAACTAATAATCTGCAGTATTATAATATCTTTAACAGCTCCATTTTATTACGTGTAAAATCAATACCCAGTAGCAAAACCTTTGTTAGTAATTACCGCTTGACACCGATGTGGCATAGACAGTATCAGTTTCTGACATGTTTCGACAGGAATGTTTGCCCATGCCTCACAAAAAGCTTCATTAAGTTCATCTAATGTTGTAGTACGATAAGTGGTAACTTTTTTCTTGATTTCGAGCCAAAAGTGCTCAATTGGGTTGAGTTCCGGGCTATTTGCTGGCTAATCTAGCACCGATACTAACTGACTGGTAAGAAACGACTTTATTGAACAGGCGGTATATTTCGGGTCGTTATCCTGCTGAAACGTCCATATAATAGGGAGATGCTCCTCAGCATAGGGAAGCATAGTTTCTTCCAATATTGCCTTGTATTGATGTAGGTCTAAGTTACCCTGAACTTTCCTCACAGGTCCCACTCCACGTCCAGAAAATGAACCCCACATTTTAATGTTTCCACCGCCATGATTCGCCTGTTTTTTTGTGAATCTTGGATTCATTTCCGCTTTTACAGAACGCCGTACATATTGCCTTCCATCTAAAGAAATCAAATTAACGTTGGTCTCGACAGAGAATAATACATGTTGCCATTGGGCGTAGGTCCAATGTCCATATTTACGTGCAAACGCCAAACGAGCATTTCTATGTTCTTTCTTCAACAACGGTACTTTGCGAGCCACTCTGCCGAATAACCCTGCTTCTACCAGACGTCGTCGAACGGTCCTCGCTGATACACCGGCTCTGTCGTCTGCCCAAACACTTCGTGTTTTATTAAAATAGAGCCTAGAAACGGATCTTTCTTGGCTAACCTGGTTATCATTCTATCTTCTTGCGGAGTTGCTTTTCTCGATCTTTTTGTTCTGGACACATTTAAAGCTGTGTTATAGTACCTGAAATATTGCACTGCATTGCATACCATAGTTTTTGAACAATTTAAATGTTGTGCTATCCTTCGGTATGATTGGTCATACATCATCCAGCGTGGTTGGCCACGCTCGACAAACTTCATGATAATTTTTCGTAGTGTTGGATCGCAACTCTTATTTTTGCCCATTTTTCTTCAAAATAATTCTCAAAACTTAAAATTTAAAATCTGGGTTGCCGCCAAAACTACCACAAAACAATAAGAGAAGAAATAAAAAGTATTAAGATTCAAATTTTGAAATTAGAACGCAATACCTCAGTGTCCCTAATTAAATGGCCAGCCAGCATTCTTTGAACAAATAGCACTATGATAATCTATCAGCTATACTGTAAAGAGGTTTAATGTTTAAGAAGTTGTTATTGTTTGTATAATCGGGCACATCAATGAATAATTATACTTACATGTAAAAGATATGGAAGTTAGTGAAGACTCGTTGGAAAATAAAAAAATAATTCACAATTTGGCTCAACTAGAGATTGTCCCTAATTAGTTGACCACGACTGTATATTATAACATCTTGCAGCGAACGCCATTTCGCTTGCCAAGCACCGCTATAGAAATCCTTCTAATAATTGACTGAGTCAGATGGTTATACGGAGGCTATATGGATATATAGAGGCCTATCTTCACAGTGGACGGCAAAAGGCTGATGGATAAAGTTAGAGTACTGTTTCTCAGAGCCCCAAATGATTGAGCAGCGTGAATCTACTGCCTCATACAAATCACTATGTTTACCCCCTCTACCTAAAGATCGTGTGATTGCAATACACGGAACACATGACTACTTGTAAAGTTTAGCAATAATGGTTAATTGGCTATGATGAATCAGACCTTCTGTAGGACCAACCATCCCCCAATCCCACCTGGTATCACCGAAGACAAATATCAGGTTCCGGTGACCCGCTCGCTAAGCGAAGAGAGGCGCATTGCGGAGCGGGTGTATGGGGTCACGCGCCGCCTCTTCTGTCGCCCCGGATTGATCTGGAGGGGTGTGACCAGAACATAGCCCGCCGCCAAAAAAACTGTAGACTGGTATCGTAAAGACACATGCAACTATTGGATGCTGATAAACTGGCCTTATTAATGTGATATTTTATTGACGAGTTTATGTGTTAAGCTATTGGATGGATAGACATATAGACTGAAGCTGAAAACCCATTCAAATTCTAGAATAGTTTTGAATTGATTTCATATCCTGGATTTACATATAGGATACTTTTACCAATAATGTGTTCCATTGGAATTATTTAAAGATGAAATTTTATATTGAGTTACTTTTTTACGCGGTAGAAGCCCCGAGCACAAGTTAGTAGGACCATAATAAATTTTGATGTTTGCACAAGTATTAAGCATATGAAATATAATAATTTTGACGGATTCACGATCACGTTTCCAGCATTCTTGGTTACGGAAAGACCGTTCGAAACGTTAGGCAAGTAAAAATTAAATTCGAAAGCGTTGAAATTCATAAAATTAAATTTAATATGATATATTAATGAAAAATATTAT
This sequence comes from Lymantria monacha, assembly GCA_905163515.2. Lineage (NCBI taxonomy): Eukaryota > Metazoa > Arthropoda > Insecta > Lepidoptera > Erebidae > Lymantria > Lymantria monacha. Next base: position 28,179,097 of record LR991098.1, on the reverse strand, counting down.
TCTTAATCTGCCGTGTACGGAGTTAGAATACAATTCCCTATCGTCCTTTCTTAACTGTAAATGTTGTAAAAAACAACGAAAGGATACGATAGATATATTATCTATAAGATTTAAGCAAAACAAGGATAACTGCATAGATGACGTAATCTGACCAGTATGATATCTTAAGTCAATTTCTTCACTATTATGAAGGAGGCTCGAGCCCAGAAGTGGGACGCATTAAATTGTAGCTTAATGATAAAGTAAAGACCAGTGGACTAAATAATAGATCAATTAGCTTATTACGTAATAAATTCTCTATCACTTATATCCTGGGCCACATCAAAGGGTTTCAGTACATTTGACACTCCCAAGGGAAATCTTTTCGACGCCAACAGGGGTGAAGTCGGTATTAACTCTCGTTTCATTCGTCAACATAGACCCAAAGCCCTACATGCATTTTACATGCCATGCCATCTAAAACACGCTTTTCGGTGACCCTAATGAATTGTTTATCAGTCGCTATTATTGTTTATAGATACGTGTCATCTCGTCACGTGTCAATTTGTTAGATAAAAAGGGGATAGGCAGGGAAATATATCTTCTTTAAATAATTTGAGTGGGGCTGAAAAAGCCAGGCTATTATCATCTATGGGGCACAGTTTAATCATTTAGTTGCCCGATTGTTTGGTGATTTTTTTATTTGAGATAATGCATTTGCTATTTTTAATTATGGATATTTAATTAATTTATTAATAATTGTAGATTATTAACAATAATGAGTCTTGGTTATTTAAATAAGTAAGGGTTATTATTATTTTATTTAAAAACAACGCTTTGTATTTCATATGTTTTTACAATTATATAATTAAGAGATACAATTATATAAACTTCGGTGAGTTGACTTCGAACCAAGTTTCGATAGTTCCTGCCTTGTTACTAGATGCAGAGTCCTCTTAGAAGGTAAAAGTTACATTTTTCAAAAAGTATTACTAAAAGAATTTATAGCACGATTTAAGACTGTCTCTTAATATATTTTACCTGATATACTCTTTTTTACACATATAAGAGGCAGTTTGAAAGTTGCGCCCAGTAACGGAAAAGTTAAGGAGTGAAAGGTTGACATGGTATGAACATATGATGAGACGGTATGAAAGTAATGTCGTGAGGAAAGATTTAAATATGTTGAAGGCTTTAGGGGTAAACGAAGACCAAAGAAAAGAAGGATGAACTGCGTGAGGCATGACATGGATAGACAGGGAGTGACTGCAGAGATGACGTCTGATAGGACTGTATGTAGGAAGATGACATAATGTGTCGACCCCAAGTAATTAGGATAAGAGCAAGATGATGATGATTTTCACAATTTTTTCACAAAAATTAAGAATTGGTGATTCCTTGATTAAAAAGCCTTCATCAAACCATGACTGACAATGAATGATGACCACGTTGCAGTTTTTCGACCACTTGTGAAATTTCCTTGGAGCTATAAGTATACACTTTATCATTTCCCTTGTTGTAGTTTTCACCCGCGTATCAGGATAGCAAACAATTCGATCGAGCCACTCTTTTTATTTGTAGAGATTGATTTATTGTCCATTCATATATCTATGATAAGTAAAAAGCTTCAAGTCTTGTTTGGTGATACGCAAAAGAGTATGGCGGAAATCTTCATTTCTCACGAGGCTTTCCTTGAATGCCGGCTTTAACATAATTAAAGGCGTTCTTAGTTCTAAAAACACGCATCTCTTTCGATCTTTTATGGCCTTCGATAGTGGATATATTGCTACATCTATCGATAGTATGATATATGGACTTACGGTTGATATTTTAAATATAATAATTTTAATTTTTAGGGGGGCATAGTCCGGAGCGTGCTCGTTCGCGTCCCCTGCCAGTCTAATTAGACTGCTAATCCGGCTCGAAATGCGTACCGCAATGCGGGTTAGGGCGTCCCCCGGAGGCGACGCGTACCGACCCGCCCCCGTCGGTACGAACATCGGCAGTTGCGGCGATGGGGGCCGCCACCCATCACGCCTTGCCCAGTTAGGCGAGTCGAGGAGAACGGAGTGCCGGGTGGGCACGTGGAATGTAAGAGGTTGTGTGGAAGGTAAGTTACACGAGCTGATATCCGTCATGGCGGACAAACAGCTAGACGTGCTCTGTGTAACAGAGACCAAGCGAAGGGGCAGCGACGCCTGCGATCTTCCTGGTGGCGGGATGGCTCTGTGGTCTGGTGTACCACAGAGCGATCGAGCCAGCATGGGGGTAGGAGTGCTGTTGTCCTCTCGCTTGGCCTCAGGTGTGAAGGATTACGGAATGTATGATCCCAGACTTCTCTGGGTCCGTATAAAACTAGGTGTCACCAAGGTATTCATGGTTGTAGCATATGCTCCCGTAGGATCCTCGGTGGCATCAGACCTAGAGAAGTTTTGGGACAATGTTAGGGAAGTTCTGGATATGGCAGAAACCAGTGAACGCGTGATTGTATGCGGAGATTTGAACGGATGGGTGGGGACCAAGCGTCCCGACTATGAGGACGTACTTGGTCCATTTGGTGATAAGAGAGTGAACGACGCAGGTAGGCTCATAGCGGATGTATGCATGGAGAGAAACCTTATTGTGTCAAACACATTTTTCCAACATAAGGACATCCATATGTATACATGGAGAAGGAATGAACAGAAAAGCATAATAGATTTAATTTTGGTAGACAGTCGCCTCCGAAGCAAAATATTGGACGCAAGAGCCTACAGGGGCCCCACAGTCGACACGGACCACTATCTCGTTATTGCGAGATTTAGTGGTCTGTTCAGAAAGTGGAGGCACTGGCGAGAGCGTGTCCACTTCGGAGGGCTTGAAAGAATAAAGGTTGAAAGGTTGCAAGAAGAGTGTGTAAGAGAAAAGTATGCAGAGGGTGTCCGAGAACGGCTGACGATGGCAAGCCAGCCGCAATCGGACATTGAAGAATGCTGGAGAGTATTGAAAGAGAGTATGATAGATACAGCGAAAGAAGTATGTGGAAGTTCAAAGAAGCATAGAAAAACAAATGGTGATGCATGGTGGGATGCGGAAGTGGCAGCTTCCGTAGAGCAAAAGAAGAAAGCGTGGCTGGACTATGTCTCTTCTTTGAATCTGAATGACAGTATGACTGAACAGAAGAAAGAAATATATCGGCAATGTAAGAATGACACCAAGGCCTTAGTGAAAGAGAAACGTGATAGAGCAAGTATGAGTGCAGAAGATAGGCTGACTAAAAACTTCGAGGGTAACACCAAACTCTTTTGGATGGAGGTGAAGAAGTCTCGGGGTGGTTGGTCAGCCTTCAGAATGAATAAAATAAGGTCTAAAGGTGGAGACATTCTTACACAAACACAAGACGTGTTAAGCCGATGGAGTGAATATTTTGGCGATATGTATGCGGATGCTACGGTTGGCGCCGGTGTTGGATGTGGTTTAGTGGATCAGCATTCGACAACGGCGTCCTCCGATGGCATCAGTATGGATGATGTTGAATGGGCGATAAGAAGTTTGAAAAATGGTAAGGCAGCGGGCATTGATATGGTGTCTGCCGAGATGATCAAGCTCGGTGGCTCTTGTGTCTGGGGGGCGTTCCTGTTGCTCCTCAATTTATGTTGGAGCTCGGGAATGGTTCCCAGGGACTGGAATAGCGCAGTCATCGTGCCTTTGTTTAAAAACAAGGGTTCACGTTATGACTGCGCAAATTACAGAGCCATAAGCTTGACCAGTTTGGCAGCAAAAGTGTATGGAAAAATTATTGAAAGGAGAATGAGGATGGTGTCCGATGGTTTACTGTGTGAGACACAAGGAGGTTTCAGGAGTGGAAGGGGATGCATGGATCAAGTGTTCTCTCTGCGCAACATTGTGGAGAAGCATCTGGCTCTAGGTCAGAGGGTTTTCTGCAGTTTTGTGGATCTGGAGAGAGCATTTGACACGGTTGTACGAAAGAAACTTTGGGACATTTTACCGGAGTATGGTATTAACGGTAAACTGCTACAGGCTGTGCAGTCCAGTTACATGGGCCGTAGAGCCTCTGTGCGGCTGGATGATGGAATGTCGCCTTGGTTTGACGTCAATATCGGCGTTAAGCAGGGGTGCGTTCTGTCAGCCAGGCTGTTTATCATATATCTGGATAAATGTCTCCAAAGGTTGAACGATATGAATGTGGGAGTCCAGATGGGCGACTCAGTGGTCACTGCTCTGCTTTATGCAGATGATGCAGTCCTGCTGGCACAGTCAGCGATTGACCTGCAGACCCTAGTCGACACAATGACAGAAGATTGTAAGAAAAGGGGTCTACGCGTGAATGTGAGCAAAACCAAAATAATGGTCTTTGAAAGAGATAAAACCAGAACAGATGTAAGAGTAACAATAGGTAATGATGTACTAGAGCAAGTGGATGAATTTGTATATCTTGAATGTGGATTTAGCCGAGATGGAAGGTACACCACTGATATAGAGCGAAGAGTGAATGCGGGAAATAGAGTGAACGGAGCGTTGGGGCAACTTCTCGGCAGCCACCACCTCAGCCAGAAGGCACGTGTAGCAATACATAACGCAGTGCTTGTCCCAACATTACTGTATGGAAGCGAGAGTTGGGTATGCAGAAAAGAGTATGAAAGTAAAATTAATGCGGTCGAAATGCGATCTCTGCGGAAAATCTGTGGAGTTAGGCTGACCGACCGCATTCGTAACGACGACGTAAGAGAGCGAGTAGGTATGAAAGAGAGTATTGGTGTAAAGATGCGAAAGGGAATGCTCCGATGGTTCGGACATGTGGAAAGAATGCCGAACGAACGCCTGGTTAAGAAGATATACAATGCGAAAGTGGAAGGATGTAGGTACCGAGGGAGACCGAGACTTACGTACCTAGACCAGATCGGTCATGTACTGAAGGAAGGTGGAGTCAAGAGTCTCCGAAACCGGCGAGCGTGTATGAAGAGAATTATGAATGTTGAGGAAGCGAGTGAAGTATGCAGAGATAGAGTTCTCTGGCACTCTGTTCTCTCTGCCTACCCTGCAAGGGATATGGCGTGATGATATGTATGTATGTATGTATGTGTAATTTTACGCATTTTATCGTGTTTGTATTTGATTTTAATTTCGAAACGTTTCGAACACTTTATAGCACTCATGATCATGGGAGAACTAAGGTGTCTCACGTCCATTAGGTCATAACGATGACCTAAGTAGATATCTCTGTAATAACGATTACAGAGATATCTACTTGCTGTAATATTAGATATTAAATTTTAATCCATATTTTAATACAATTTCAGTGCCAGTATAAAAAAAAATGCGTGTATCAGCTCCGACGCACGACTGGAGTTTACTCCTTAAGTACGATTAACAAAACAGGCGCAAAAAAGCTCATTTGACTAAAAATAATATATATATTTTTATTTACATTTATTAAAACTGTTCAGTGAAGTATTATCTCACGTCAGCAAGTGAAAGGTGCGCAGAATAAGTTGCGCACCAAGAACGTAACGAGGTCATTCGATCACTAGATTTTACTCCTCAAATTTATCTCATACCGGGCGCCTTATATAAAAATCGATTTTTAAGGAGTAAACTCCAAAAATATATTGCTTTTGGTCAATTATTATTAAATCAAATGTTGCCTATTAATTATATTATGACAGTTTATTCATTTAAAACTAAAGGTAGTATTCGGTTCTTTGCGACCGCGATCCGCAATCACGACTGGGTCGGGCCATGGCCATACAGCCTTGTAGCTACCGCGACCCGATCGCACCAGAGACAATGCAGTCATGCGACGCAGGCGACTCATAAAAATAGCGGCGATTTATAAGTGTTTAAAAGCAACCATCTCCTCCTCATGCGAAGTGTAAATTGATAAGTGTTTCTTCCTTTTATCCAAAGGAAGACACTCTACTATAGACAATAAGATAATAATTCCATCTTCCCCATCTTTCAATAACTGATGAATAACTTTTTCTCTAGGTATGGATAAATTCTCCGTCATATCGCTGCAACAGAACACACCAACCATCACCCATAAAAAAACTGTGGAAAGAGTGGCAAATTGCGGTAATTTCGCTGACATCGAAAAGCTAGGAATCGCCCCGCGACAGGTGAACATAGTTGCGTAGTCCAATGGTAGCAGTCATGCGTCGTCGGACGCTAAATACCGCGTGCTACCTTAACAAATCTATTAAGCTATCACTAGATCGGAACGCGGCGCCACTGAGAAAGAGCCGGCAAATAACTCAAAAGGCATAATACTAATTATAACCTTTTATTTTTCTACTGGCAATGAATTGGTATCAACAAATAATATTATGACTGTAACGGGTAGATAGATCTTTGTAATAACGATGACTTGTTGGACGTGAGACATTTAGTCGTCCCGTGACCTTAAATATTGTAAAATATTCAAATCGTCTCAAATAATATAAAACATGATAAGATCCGTAAAAATAGTTTTATGTCAGAAGTGTAATATTTGGGTGTTACCTAAATTGATGGGGCGAGGCATGACTGTCCATAGCTTACTACCAAAAAAAGAGTTCATTAGTGATTAGACCACACTGTTGACAGTTCTCTGTTGCCGGGTCGGTCCCTCCAGGGTAGTACCATACTCTCGCAGAAGATCGACGTCTGAGTATTGACAATGTGCTATTGCGCTTCGTTCGTTGAACAAAAGAGCCGTAAGGCCAACTTGGTTTGGGGTTTGTATTAGTAGGCATCGGACTAGCTATACACTTGGCATTTCAAAGGTCCATGGGCGGCAGTAATACTTACATTCGGCCGTGCTGCTTGCTCGTTTGCCACCATAAGCAATAAAAAATGAGAGTATTCATCATCGTTATTCGGCCTTTTATTTAGATTTTTCCTTACCTTATACAGATTTCATAGCGGGTTAGATAGGGGTTGGTGAAATGTATTCTTACCCTCCGGCACCATATGAAAAAATACATTTGTTTGCCTTTTCGACTAAGATATAAACTATGACTGTAAAAAAAATAAAAAATAAGTCAGACATTTTGGTCTCCTCTTACATAACCGCGTCCAATTCTAAACTGGAATCAACTCACGTACCCTCATCAGTGCTCGTCGAAAAACGAGCAATATATCAACACTCATTTCCTCTACACTGCAAAGAGATTCCAACTTACGATAACGTGCACACACTCTGTATACGGGATAGTCAAAACTTTGTATAAAGAACAGCCTGTATATGTCGCGGTACAGTCGCAAACATAGAATCTCTAGAATATTACTAAAATATTTATAAAAAAGGTTTGAAAAGAAAACATTAAATGTATTCAGTATGTATAGTTATTTAATGCTAGACCTGATGGTAAGTGACACTACCGCTCATGGACCTTTGCAATACCAGGGCATAGCTAGGCCGCTGCCAACCGTGAAGAAAGAGCTCTTTTTAAACCTCGTTTAAAAAAGGGCATGTAATAGCGCTCGGGAAACACGGCAGCAGGTAGTTCATTCCAGATCTTACACGTACGTGGTAGAAATGATCGCTGAAAACGTACAGTAGATATCCATATCGTTTCCAGGTGAAATGGATGAACCCTGCTGCGGTGTCGAGTGGTACGGTGATAAAATGGTGACGGTTGTACCAAGTCAAATAGTTCCTCAGAGCACTCCCCGTGAAAGAGCCTGTAGAGTACACAGAGAGACCCAAAGTCTCTCCGGCTCCCCAATGACTCCAGTCTTTTCGTGAGATTAGGATCACCGACGATTCAAACAGCACATCTTTGCAGGGAGTCAAGTGGGTCTAGCTGATATTTGGGCGCACCTGCCCAGAGATGTGAGCAGTACTCTATATGAAGGCGGACTTGTGCTTTATATAGCACAAGACTTTGTCTCGCTGTGAAGTACTGCCTGGCTCTGTTCAGGACGCCCAGCTTTCTATTTGCCAATTTGACTTTGTCCTCCAAGTGACTCCCAAACTGGACTTTGCTTGATAGTTCGACGCCAAGAATCCCAATACTGTCGGCAATTTGGAGAGTTACACCTTGGAACTGAGGCGCCATGACAAACGGGTCCTTCTTTGCAGTGAACGCGCAAACTTGTGTCTTAGTGGGATTGAACTGGAATAAGTTCCGTTCACCCCATTTCGAGGCTCGCCCCAGAGAGCGCTCGACTTCAGACACAAGTTGAGTCCTTCTTTCCTGTAATATACTCCAAGGGATATTCTGATGCTCGGTATACCGCTCGTCACTCGTGCTGTCATCCGCATAGCAATGCATAATCTCTATAGAGAGCATGTCATTGATATGCAGGATAAACAGCGTCGGGGAGAGCACCGAGCCCTGTGGTACACCAGCGTTAATGGTCATGGTATCGGAGCAAGAGCCATCGACGACGACTTTTATGCTCCGACCATCTAGGAAGCTGGCGATACATGTACAGAGTCCCTCGGGGATTCCATAAGAAGGTAGCTTCGATAGAAGGGCTCCGTGCCAGACCCTATCGAACGCCTTTGCGATATCTAGGCTGAATGCTAGCGCCTCACCCTTGCACTCCAAAGCTTCTGCCCAACGGTGTCTAAGGTACACAAGAAGATCACCAGCCGATCGACCATGTCGAACGCCGTATTGGCGATCACTGATCAACTGGTGATCCTCAAGGTACTGCAGAGGCTGGCGGTTTATAATTTTCTCCATTACTTTGGAGAGCAAGGATGTTATCGCAATCGGCCTGTAATTCGATGGGTCCGCCCAGTCTCCCTTTTTAGGGATCGGGTGGACTTGGGCGACCTTCCACGAAGATGGAACCCTATTAGTATCGTAGGAAAGTCGGTATAGGCGCGTGAGGACGGGGGTCGTGCGCCGTTATTTCTTTCACCCTCGACGAAATTAACGGTACGTGACCACACCATATACTGTGTGGTGACGAACTAAGACTACAATTCACCACCTCCTATCTTACCGGTGGGTGATCTTACGAGACAACTAAAGGATATAAAACCCATATAACAGCTATGCGAGAGAAGAAAAACTCGAAACAAAACCCTATACCAACATGTCTGACCAGCATGGTATAGTGGGTCAATTACCCTTCCTTTGTGGAGGAGGCTTGAGCCCACCAGTGGCACGTGTATGAACTGAGATGATGAGATGATGACCACACCATAGCCCAACGCCAAAAAAAAAACGGACTTACGAAAGATAAGTTGAAAAAAACAAATATTGTACTTTATAATTCGGAAAAATTACACTAGTTGGACTTGATGAGATCTTAAAAGTCGCAGAGAGGTATTGGATTCTACATCCATGGGCCGTTCTGAGTGGAAATCTCATGGGAAGGCCTATATTCAATAGCGGACGTCTACGGATTGATGGATGAATGGAGTTCGTCAAAGGATGCGTCGAAACATAATAAATTAATACTTTTTATTATAAGAAAATATATGGATTATTTATCAGTCGCTTTTAAACACCATAGATTAATCTTTATCACTTAATTATTCACTGCTGGAGCGTTGACTCGGGACCTGAAAGAGTAGCAGGCCTAACGGACCACCGATTACAAGAGGTAGGTGTACGGTAGATTATGAGGTCGCACGCCGTCTCTTTCGTCACTCCAAACCAATTGAGTGGGGTATGACTACATCATAGACACAGTACAAATTCATTTATTTACATAAAATTGCGAAGACATAATGAGTGTAGGTCTTACTCTTCTGCGATAACCAAAAGCAACAAAAGACACTGCTACCTCGCTACCCAAGAGAATATCTAGCCCCACTATTTCTCACCTCAACAAAAAAGCCGTATCACAATTTCAAAACACTCACATAAAAAGATTCAATCGAAAAATATTTACCGACAACTTCTTTAAAATCCTAAACCATCACCTGAACGGCAACACGTAGAATTTTTATCCAACCGAATATGAGTTATTTTGTATTTTTTATCTATTATACTTGCACGTCTTGTTAGTATAAGAGGGAAATAAAACATCTCATCTCGACTGTATGCACAAATAAACACGAAAAACTCGCTTTTGATCTCCAAGTCGTCGAGTAATGAGTTCTACACGTCTCCAACGGCTTTAGTGCCAACATTGTGTGCTAAGATAATATACTCAATTTGTAAAGCTGTGCGAGTTTGTGGCAAGTTTAATTGACACTGTCATTAATTATTCTGATTAGTTATTAGTGTGGTTATAACGCAATCCAAATGGGATTGTCAAATGCATTTAAAAAGCGAGTGTATGTAAATTTTTGTACTAAGTGTGTGTGAAGTTTAGCATAGCTAAGTTTAATATCTAGATGTCTAGGATAACAAAAGTGCGACGTGAGACCTCATTATTTACCCTGTCGTCTCCTCTACGCCATTGGGCCGACCATTGGTGCTGATTCCTTGTCATCCGCGACCGGCCCGGCAGTTTAACTTTTCGGGTAAGATTACATCGGCAATATACAATTTTTTTTTTCTTCGCATGGTGGGCCCATGGATGTGGTCGCGCCCCGGCAAATCGGCCCGGGGCGACGTAAGAGGCGGCACGCAACCCCATGGACTCACCCTGCAAACACCTCTCTTCACCGTGCGGGCGGGCCACCGGTACCCGATCTTTGTCTTCGGTGTCCGGCCCGGCGGTATACCCTTGCGGGTTCCTCTCATGTGGATGCCCCGACAGCTTTCGCCGTCGGAGCGTCGCCCTCACGCGGTGGCCTCACGTCGGGTGATCGGACAATTCCCCGGTCCGATCACCCGAAGCCTCGGTTAGGGCGGCATCAGGCGCAGATATTCGCGCCTGTTGCCGCCCGCCTGTTCGCCCACATGGGTGCGCCGTACATGGCCATCGCCGTACATGGCCATCGAACGGGGGTGATACCCCCGCATACAGCCGTCGGCCTCGAAGCTGGGTCCGCCCACATTCGGCATGAGCCGCGATAGGGCGCCACGCCGACCAGCCGGGGAGCAATTCGGCGGAAATGCTCCCGGAACCACCATCGCCCATCGAGCACCAGACCCAAGTACTTCATATGGGCCTGGATACTGATCTGGATGGAGTTGACGACTAACGAGGCGCCGATTGGCAGGCTTACGCGTGGCCCATGGAATAATAGGGCCTCCGTCTTATTTAAGGCCACCCTGAGCCCCAACGCCTCGATTCGCCTGACCATCTCCTCGGTGCCGAGAGTGGCCAGGCTCGCCGCCTCTTCGAGTGTCCTGCCCCGGGCTGTGACGAGCGTATCGTCAGCATAGCATATCAAGCTCAGCCCGGGGGGGATATACAACAGTGTTGCTGCGGCATTTTAATAACTGAACCTTGCTGGGTATTTTCTATTTTTTTTTTATATAAATTGTGTGAAGAGATGATGGAAAAAGATAATGAAATTTTCTATAAATTAAACTTAGCTAGATAGATTTATTTCCGTGTGATGACGGAATAAGAATAGAATTCACCACCCCCCATCTTACACATGGGTGATCGTAAAAGACGACTAAGTGATATAAAACACATATAACATCTATGAGACAGTAAGAGGTAAGTAGAGGTAAGTTTCCCTTTCATTATGGAGGAGGCTCGAGCCCAACAGTGGGATGTATATGAACTGTGATAGATTTATTGCCCACGAATTTCCCCTCCTGCATGCATAAATTTCATGGAAATCACTGCAGCCGTTGCCAAAATTCTGAATTTTTAGAAATATACAAGAATTGTTTTTTAAGGATATTCGATATAACAAAGTGCAAAAAGACAATATAATATGCAATAGAAATACATTACACACAATACCGCTACAAGAAAGACAGAAAAAAAAAGAAAAGAAGAAAGGAAAGAAAGGACAGAAAAGAAAAATAATTTATTGCTTCATGGAAAGGACACATTATGATGTTAGAATAAAGTAGATTATCCAGGGATATTTCTGGTGTAAATAAAACCCATGAAAATTGTGGACTATATTAAAAAATAAGATAACGACAAAATTACAATGATACGCGAACGAATGATACGGCGGACAAAGGAGTGAAGTGTATAGCGGCGGCAGGCGCGAGTGCTGTTGTCGCTCCCGGCACCGCGCGCCGCGCCCCCGTTGTCGCCCAGGGTGTGATGATTCTCGAACATACTCCAGGCGTTGAAGGATTATCTTCAAGAGTTATACTGGAAGAGGACATATAGTGTTAAACGCGCGACGAATAACACCCCTCTTGGGTTTAATGTCGGCTACACGAATCGAGACGACTGATGCCATCGCTACCCGGGATGACACATATGATGCAACCCATAGGTCACAGGAGTGGCGGCCCCTTGTGACTCTTCCAATCTTCCGTCCAAAGTCATCCATTTTGTCTTCTGTTGGAGGTAAAGATACATTTGTTAGAGAACATTTTCCAAAACTGTTGCTTGAGGTACTCTATTTGTTGTAAACGTTTCAAATTGGAAATATTTTGCACGACGTCATTAGGATGTGGCACAGATGTGAAAGATCTCTCTATGAGGAAGTGAGACGGAGTTAACGGGTGAGGATCAGAAGGATCGGTGGAAAGTGGAGTGAGAGGACGAGAGTTTGATATTGCTTCGACCTGAATCAAGCACGTAGACATCTTTTCGTAGGTAAGATGTGTGAAACCTAGTATAGGTCTTAGGAGGTGCTTAACGGATTTAACAGCAGAGAAATAGGAAAAATGCCATCTCTGAAGAATAATACCACGGCGAGTAACTTGTTTAGAATTGTAAGACGTGTATACATACTGAATTATGAGACAAGCTCCTCGTGAAGAACTGTTGTGGCTGGACAAACAAACAATGAATAAAATTAATTATTCTGTAAACTCTCTTGCGGTCGATTATAAAAATTGGCTAAGAATAAGCTATAAGTTGCAAGTACAATATACAGTAATATTTATATTTGTTTACAAATATCTATGGGAAATATTAATATGCTGAAGTTATTAATTAAATAATGTTTAATCATAGTTCAGTATAAAAGAGACAGTGGGTATTGTAAACATAAAAATATAAAAGTGTAGAAAATAATTTTAATATAATGTAAAGTACAATTGTAAATATAGTGTAATAATAAAGGTGTGCGTTTTAATAAGTGTGAAAGTTGTCTAGTAAAAGTATTGGGATCAAGTATATAATATGAACAAAGATTTTGACCAATGCCAGGATGAGTGATCTATGATGTCAGCGCCTTGACGCTGTAGCTGAAGCGTAGGAAATGAGTAACCTGGAGGTTTATCTTTAAATACTACCAACTCTTACAGTGCTTGTGGATGTCGTAAATGACGACTAAGAGCCTTATAACGACCAGGGCCACCACCATCTGATGCCTTTTGGTCAACAATTACATTCCCAAGGAGGGTTGACGTCTGACAGGTGGCCGGTCATAAAACTATTGCCAATAACATTTACAATATATACTATGAAAGAAGAGTACATATTTTATCGACCCCAAGTAATTGGGATAAGAGTATGAGAATGATGATCGCCTATGATAAAATTATTATTCAAGTCATCTTTTTCCGTACAAAAGCTAATTTTGGACTTTCTTATCATTATACTCTTATCCCAATTACTTGGGGTGGACGCAATATGTACTCTTATTTCATAGTACATATTGTAAAAGTTATTGGCAATAGTTTTATGACCGGCCGCCTGCTGGACGTCAACACTACTTAGAAATGTAATTGTTGACAAGAAGACATCAGGTGGAACATCAGGTGGAGTTGAACCAGGTCAATATAGTCTTAGTCGTCTTTTACGACATCCACGAACAACATAAAGGATTGTAAGTATTTATAGCCGCTACCACACAGCAATCAAACTTCATCCCCCTTCACCATCATTACAGCCCACATACGTCCCACTGTTGGGCTCGGGCCTCCTCCATAATGGGAGGACAATTAACCTACTACACCACGCTGATCAGACGTGTTGGTATAAGGTTTTGTTTCGAGTTTTCCTTCTCTTGCATAGATGTTATATGCGTTTTATATTCCTTAGTCGTCTTGTACGATCACCCACAGGTAAGATAGGGGATGGTGAATTGTATTCTTACTCCGTTACCACACGAAGATCCTTATGCGTATTTATAATATTTAAATTTGTTTTATTTTTATTAATAACAATTGAGAAATATACAAATTAAAAAAAAGAGTGACTGTCTATGAATTTAAATTGTACAGTATTAGACCTTATAAAGATACTTACCCTCTAAAATAATATTTTTATAATAATACCATATATAAAGTTCTTATCTATGCATTAAAATAAAAGTACTATTCTTAAAAAGAAAAAGAAACGAAACTAAAACTACCTATTCAGAACTCTTGAACTTACTCCGTACATACTCAAAAGGAACTTCAAATAAAAAGTCCTCTGTTGAACTCATGCAACAGTTAGCGCAACGAGGCGCACACGAGGACTCGAGTGGCCTGGCCCGAGGCAGGCCTCGAAGCAAGAGGCGAGCTTCGAGGCTCAAAGGCCCTACACTCAAGAGCTTTTTCCTCTTAAAAAGACAGCCGGACTTGCGTTCTGTCGAACGTAATTGCTGTTTAAATGTGGAAATGTTTGTTTGAATTAGGAATAGTTGGCTTTTAGCTCTGGTTTATTTTTTATCTATTTTCTTTTCAGAGATACTTTAAATAAACTATCTTTCGACCGCGGCTGCATAAGTTGAAATTTTGCACTATATTTTAAAAATATATATTCTCTGCAGAATTTAGGATTAACAAATCAGTATAGCACTATCCTTTCCTTTCCTATCGTGAACCTATTCCGAGCGTAGGCGAACACATTGTTGGAATATGCCCCCCACGAGAATGACACTCAGACCGGAGCAGCATAAGACGACCCGCTATTAAGTAGACCGACGACATCTCAAAAATCACAGGAACCCGTTGAATGTAAGTTGCACACAGTCATACTAAGTGGTAATCCCATGGGGAGGTTAGTATCCAACAATGGACGTTTACAGACTGATGGATGGATATTTTTATCAGCCTTTTTGGCAGTCTTTGTTCTGGACACATCCCGTCCGTTACGTCTGAGATGATAGAAGGGCAGCGTATAACTCCATACACCACTGTTCTCTCTTCTTTGTCATTAGGTCCAACCATTAGTACCGATCCCTTGACATTCGTTGCTTTTTAATCAGCCTAGCATAGCAACAAAATAAAGAAGTAATAATGTTTCATCATCATCTCAGCTCATATATGTCCCACTATTGGGTTCGAGCCTCCTCCATAATGGGAAGGTAATTGACCTACTATACCACTCTGGTCAGACGTGTTGATATAGGGTTTTGTTTCGAGGTTTTCTTGTCTCGCATAGATGTTATATGCATTTTACATCCCTCATTCGTCTCTTACGATCACCCACGGGTAAGATAGGTGGTGAATTGTATTCTTACTCGGTCACCACACAGAAAAGTAATAATGTTTATTAGTTTTTAATACAAAATAAATGTTCTTTTTAAAAATATTATCATTCTGCAGACATATTTGTTGCTTATACAAAGTTGAGATGCATTAGCAGTTTCATATCCACGTAAAATTAAAGCGGCACATTCGCTATGTGAACAAATAACGATCATGCGACTTATCAACTAATTGGAATTTCAAAAGTAAATTAACTTAACTAGCAAATTATTAATGTAGACTATTTATATTAAATTAAACTTAT
Source organism: Lymantria monacha (assembly GCA_905163515.2). Lineage (NCBI taxonomy): Eukaryota > Metazoa > Arthropoda > Insecta > Lepidoptera > Erebidae > Lymantria > Lymantria monacha. Next base: position 28,163,464 of record LR991098.1, on the reverse strand, counting down.
TTGGTTTCGTCAACTCAGCACATATATGTATGTTCCACTGTTGAGTTCAAGACTCCTCCATAATGGGAGGAGTGGATCTTCTATACGATGCTAGTCAGACGCATTTTTTTATTGCTTTTGGTGGCAAACGAGCAAGCAACATACCTGATGGTAAGTGTTACCCATGGACTTTTGCATAACCAAGGGTGTAGCTAGTCCGCTGTCTACCAATACATATCCCAAACCCACCCAGTTGGGCTTCCAGCTCTCTCGTTCACAGAACGAAGCACAACAGCATATTGCCGTTGCTCAGACGTCGATCTACCGCGAAAGTGTTGTACTACTCCAGACGAATCGGCCCGCGGCTATAGATAGAAAACTGCGTCACTATCAAAATTTCGAGATTGCCTTTTCTTGCATAGATGTTATATGCATTTTATATCCCTTAATCATCTCTTACGATCACTCACAGGTAAGATAGGGGGTGGTGATTTGTATTCTTACTCCATATTCACACGGAATAATAATACATTTTACGAAGGATTACTAAAACATTATACAAATTTATTATCATTATATTTTAATATTCATTTGCAACTATAAGTAGTATGATTTATAGGCAGCCTTAAATGCAGAGTGATTAATCGTGCAAACTGTGTATCTGCAGTAAGTTTCATCCACAACAATGATCGATGTTAGTTTCATCCCGTTCTTAGTATACGGTCATACGTCAAACTGTTTGTGAAACTTACCGATGAGCTCTGCCTTTAGATTTTACATTAAATTGTTATTTACAAGTTTTCCAGTTAAAAAACCTGTTTTTTTATATTATTATATGTATAGTGACTTATGTATTTGACTTATGTTCGTTTCTATATAAACTCTAAATAATAGAATGGCAAAAGTCATTAGAACAATAAAATTCTTGCGTAAGTCACAACGTAGATATAATTCATGCATAAGTTACTAGATAGATAAAATTCTTCCGGTAGTCACTGGGTAGATAAAATTTATCCGGTAGTCACAAGGTAGATAAAATTCTTACGTAAGTCACTGGGTAGATAAAATTCTTGCATAAGTTACTAAGTAGATAAATTTCTGCCTGTAGTCACGAGGTAGATAAAATTCGTCAGGTAGTCACTGGGTAGATAAAACTCTTGCGTAAGTCACAGGGTAGATTATGATCTTGCGTAACTCACTGGATAAATAAATTCTTGCGTAAGTTACTAGGTAGGTAAAATTCTTACTCATCAGTAACATACAATTCTTACATAACGTAGTGGTAAATATAATGTATGCATATGTATATAAATGCTGGGTATATAAAAATCTTGAAAAAGAAACTAAACGAATATTGCATTTTCAAAAAGGGCGTCTACCCACTTAAACAGGTCCCGCGGTATGAGTACTGGTTCTACTCTTATTTCAGCTTCTATATGTCTCACTATTAGGCATGCCACCTTATCAATAGGAGAGAAAGATGACGAAAACATAACTTATTATACTAATCAGGAGAGCTGATATAGGTTTAAATTCCTACATACATACATACATTTCATCACGCCATATCCCTTGCGGGGTAGGCAGAGAGAACAGAGTGCCAGAGAACTCAGTCCTTGTATACTTCCCTCGCTTCCTCAATATTCATAATTCTCTTCATACATGCTTGCCGGTTTCAGAGACTCTTGACTCCACTTTCCTTAAATACGTGACCAATCTGGTCGAGATAGGTTAGTCTCGGACTCCTCAGATACCTACATCCTTCCACTTTCGTCGTTTAAATTTCTAATCAATATAATCTGTAATTAAGACATTAATCGATCCCAGATTTTAGCAACGTCACCTAAAATTATAAGTAACCACCTAAAGAAAACAATCCGCATTACATGTTTAAGAACACAACATCGATAAATTATTAATGCTATGGCTTATAGATTGTTTAAAGTGTTACTTAAAATCTAAGTGGCGTTAAAAACGGGGATTAGTTTAAAAAAAAAAACAATCATGCAAAGTAAACATAAAGCAACGATTTCCGCTTACCAAAGAGAAACAAAACTGAATAAAACCTCGTGGAAAGTTTTAAAACGTTCCAAAGTCCAAGCGAGGGGAATTAAAAAGTAAAACATTACCTGGTAGCGGCAATAAATCAAAACCTTTAAGATTTTAATTAAAATGATAAATATTAGTCCGCACTCTAATCTTTGTGAGTCCGTTATACTAAGGGTTAACGTACACTGAAACGGCCGTATAACAATTTTCAATATAATTTTCAATGCTCTAGGGGATAACTCTACTGTTTTATTATGCTTGCTATTAATTAATCGAATATCAGCTTAGATTCAGAGTCGTTCAATCCTCTAAAAGGTTAATATACATATATTGTCGAATTTTATTTGAAGTTTTAAAATAATATTCTATTCGTGTAGTGATGGAATAATGGTATATTTTTTTATTACTTATGGCAAACTAGCAAGCAGCAAACGATGATGACGGTAAGTGTTACTGCCGCCTATGGATCTCGACAACATCAAGGATATAGCTAGGTCGCTGCCTACCAATACAAACCCCAAACCCACCCAATTGGACGCCTGCTCTTTCATTCACTGAACGAAGCGCAATAGTACATGGCCATTACTCAGACGTCAAGACTGTGAGAGTGTACTACTACGCCGGATGCCCGCGGCTGTAGACAGAGAACTGTCAACAGCGTGCTCCTACCACTAGGAATAATAATAATTACGATTCTTCCCTTCCAAAGAAGGAATGGTCTCAAACTTATTTGTCATCATCATGATCTCAGGTCATATATCTGTGCGACATATATGAGCAGAGATGATGATGGGCTCGATATTAGGCCGAAGTCTCCTCCAAATTGGGAGGGCAAAATTTCTTAGAATATATAAACACAGTAATTAGTTTACGTGTGGTGACGGAGTAAGAATACAATACTATAGGTATTGTATTCTTACTTTACTGAGCTAACTTAATCTTAAACTTCAACTTACTCATGGGTGATCGTGAAAAAATAACTAAAGGATAAAATATGCATATAACATCTATGCAAAAGAAGGAAAACAAAACCCTATACCGGGGGTCGGCAACCTTTCGAGTCGGAAGTTTTTAAAGAGCCACATTTTTTTTTTACCGACAATAATTTATGCCTAATCCTCGTTAATCAATTCAGAAGCATTTAAATGTTTTCTTTATAAAATATATTTTCGTATAGAACTAAAAGCCGTAATTTCACATCCAAAAAGCCACATGTTGCCGACCTAGGCCCTATACCAACACGTTTGACCAGCGTGGTATAGTAGGACAATGTCCCTCTTAGTGTGGAGGAGGCTCACGCTCAGCAGTGGCACATATATGAGCTGAGATGATTAGAACTCTCTAATTTTATATTGGCCCTTTTGAATTTGATCATATGAACAGCCTTAGTGTACTTAGACCATTATCTACGTCTTAATCGCATTTGATATATGAAGGCAATTGTTACATACCTAAAGGGCTAATGGGTAATTAAGTTAACTATAATATATTAGTTACCTATATATACAAGACAAAGTTATTTTAATGTTAATTAGCTGTGTGGTAGCGGCTACGAATACTACCAACTCTTACTTTGCTCGTGGATGTCATAAAAGACGACTAAGAGCCTTATAACGACCAGGGCCAACTCCATCTGATACCGTTTGATCAACAATTACATTACCAAGGAGGGTTCACGTCTGGCAGGCAACCGGTCATAAAACTATGTGCCAATAACTTTTACAATATATACTACAAAAGAAGAGTACATATTGTATCGACCCCAAGTAATTGGGATAAGAGTAGGAGAATGATGACGATGATGGTTAATTAAGATTTCTTCACCCAATAAGCGTTGTAAGTAAAAATATTTTTTGTTGCTTAAAGTGGTAAACGACCAAGCAACATACCTGATGGCAAGCGTCACTACGACTTTTCACCCTCTATAATTTTAGGGGTACAGCTAGGACGCTGCCTACCAACCAAAACCCATCCAGAAAGTTGAGCTTGCAGCAGTCTCGCTCGCCGAACGAAACTCACATTGTCACACGTCATTTTCTACGATTGTTTGGTCCACCAGACGAAACGGCCCGCAGCTGTAAACAAAAATCTCTCAATAACATAAATATTATTGAAAAATTACAAAATATTAGGCATTTATCTCAGAAAAAATGGCAATCACATGAACCAAATTTTGTATATAATATTTTTAAGAGCCGTTAGAAGTAAGTGGTACTGGACCATTCTGAGCAGCATTCTCGTGGTAAAACCTATGTTCAAAAGTGGATATCTACAGGCTGAAGGATCCGCCATGCCATGAAACAAGGATTTCTTCCTCAGTGTAGGAGTTGTCTTTTAAAAAAAGGATGTTAACAGTTAAAGTACAACATTTATGAGATTGTCACAGATGACGACTAAGTTAAAAATAAAAATGCACGTTCTCGTCAAAACTTCCATACCAAAATAAGGGCAAAATTAAGGCAAATAATAGATGGATAAGAAAGTCCGTCCATCCATCTTTCATATATATATATATATATATATATATACAGTGGAATCTCGATATAACAAATCTGACGGGAACGCGTAAATATTCGTTATATCAAGTAATTCATTAAACTGAGGTTCGTTATATTGACGTTTAAAATTTGTTATATAGAGTTCAAAAAAATTGTTTTATTCACCTAAAAATTACGTACTCATTTTGGTATAGTGAACATCTTCTACTTATAAATAATAACACATTACCAAATTGCTTTATGTATTACTTTATGCAAACTGCTGAGCCTTTTCCTGAAGGATGGGACCTCCGATAGCAACATTTTTGTCTCGACATTGTTTTAATCGCTTTAACACACCCTCTTCTACGACTTTGCACTCGCATGATTTTAATCTTCTACTGTTTACAAGCAAACCACTTTCTGCCGAAATCTTATCTTTGAATTTTAAAATTGTAGCCAATGTACTTGCTGGAATCCCGAACTTATTAGCTATGTGTATTTTTTTTTAATAAAAACATTATTAATAATGTTTTGCTTTTCTGCGACTGATAAGGAACACCTTTTACTATTCTGAGCCATTACAACTAGAATCTCAAACAATTGACGAGCAGCACTGTTTACATTACGTTCCATCAAACGACTTCAATTGTTTTAGGAAAAAAACGGGTCGAAACCTGTCGTGACTGAATCACATTACTATGGGATCAAGGGCCATATTAGTGGGAACGTTATATAGAGGTTTCGAGTTTACAAAAATCGGTAAATAGAGGTATTTACACTTTTTGATAGTTGAAAATTCGTTATAAAGAGGTTGTTCGTGAAAAAAATCGTAATATCAAGGTATTATTTACATTGACTCTTATATTTATATATATATATATATAACGGTCTATATATAACTATGACGCATTTGGTCTGATGGTCCAGCAATTTAACCCAACATTACCCCAACCGCACTTATGCCCGCAGCCATCGAATATTTTAATCAAAGAAAACTTTAAATTACGAAAATTTCGCCTGCAGCTATTCCGGGGCCCGAATATATTCGAGGTATGTATAAAACAAATATATTATAAATAGTTAAATTTTATTCGTTTGTATAAGACGATGTGTAAATATGGCTACCCATACTATCTATCATCTAATTACGTAGAAAATTTGTGTTGAACGAGGGTTAAAATAATTTAATTTTACTTAATATTGAAATACTAACCGAACATAAATATTTGTACAAACCACAAAAAGTTAATGGATAGTATTTATTGTAATATTATATAATAAAATAGCTGTCCCGGCAGACGTCGTCCTACCCGGAAAAGTTTTAGGCGATATGATGTAATGTTCGCTATATATATATATATATATATATATATATATATATATATATATATGTTATAACAGTATCGATAACTCCTCAACATCTGATAGTAGTATCAATTGGTTTATCAAAACAAACTATTTATGTATGCAAACAGAATACAACGATTGCACAACTGTTCACGATGCAATGTTTACATACAATTTATTACCGATACAATATCTAGACAGGTTTAATTTTAATATTTATATATGCACCCAGGCATACATCAGCAACGTCTTGACAGGGATCTACTGGCGGAGGCGGCCATTGTCAGTACGTGGCTGTCCTCACCACCCCCAGCGGACGGAGTGGACGCTGAGGCTGTCCGCATTCGCAGTGCGTTAACGCAGATCTGCGATGCGGCCATGCCCAGAGTGCGGCGGCGTCCGCCTCCGAGGCAGGGGGTCTACTGGTGGTCCCCAAGACTGGCGGACCTTCGTGCGGCGTGTATCAGTGCCCGAAGGTCCTACACCCGCAGCCGGCGGCGTCACCGCGACGTCGAGCGGGAGGGCCAGCTGTACGAGGCGTACCGCAGTGCGCGGACTGCCTTTCGGCTGGCCATCCGAGCCGCCAAGGGCGCGAGTTGGCAGGAGATGCTGGACGGTCTCGACCGTGACCCCTGGGGTCGCCCATATCGCGCGGCGCTGAACAAGCTTCGCGCGCGGGCCCCCCCCCCTCACCGAGACCCTCCAGCCCGACTTCCTTCGTAGGGTGGTCGAGGAGCTGTTTCCACGGCAGTCGGAACACACGCCCCCGGTCATGGCTCCGCCAGATCAGGACCGGGAGGCCGACGACGACGAGAGTGTTCCGCCCGTGACGGAGTCGGAAGTGGGGGCGGCCGTGGCGAAGATTCGTTCCGCCACCACGGCCCCCGGCCCGGACGGAATTCCAGTCCGGGTGCTGACGTCGCTCCTCGAGCACTTCGAGCCTCGCCTCAGGCAGCTGTTCAACGCCTGTCTGACGTCTGGACGGTTCCCTGAGTGCTGGAAGGAAGGGAGGTTGGTTCTCCTGCCAAAGCCGGGACGGTCCCCGGATTTGCCGTCGGCCTACAGGCCCATCGTGCTCCTCGACGATGTGGGTAAGCTGCTGGAGCGTGTGCTCGCTGCCCGCATCGTCCGACACCTGGAGGAGGTGGGGCCCGATCTGTCGGACGCTCAGTATGGGTTTCGGAGGGGGCGTTCGACCATCGGGGCCCTATTACGCCTGAGGCAGGCGGCGGCGGAGGCCGTCGCCGGGAAGGGAGTGCTGTTGGCGGTGTCGTTGGACATCGCCAACGCATTCAATAGTCTGCCATTCGGCTGCATCAGGGAGGCGCTCCGGTTCCATGGAGTGCCCCTGTACCTCAGGCGGCTGGTGGCAGACTATTTAGAGGGCCGCAGTATCCTCTGCGCGGGTCCCGCAGGGGACATTGTGCGGACGCCCATGTCGTGCGGCGTTCCACAGGGGTCGGTTCTGGGGCCGACCCTGTGGGACATCGGGTACGACTGGGCGTTGAGAGGGAGTCTCCCCCCCGGGCTGAGCTTGGTGTGCTACGCTGACGACACGCTCGTCACAGCCCGGGGCAGGACACTCGAAGAGGCGGCGAGCCTGGCCACTCTCGGCACCGAGGAGATGGTCAGGCGGATCGAGGCGCTGGGGCTCAGGGTGGCCCTAAACAAGACGGAGGCCCTACTTTTCCATGGGCCCCGTGTGAGGCTACCCATCGTTGCCTCGATAGTGGTAAACTCCATCCACATCAGCATCCAGGCCCATATGAGGTACTTGGGTCTGGTGCTCGACGGGCGATGGTGGTTCCGGGAGCATTTCCGACAGATTGCTCCCCGGCTTGTCGGCGCGGCGTCCGCCCTTTCTCGACTCATGCCGAACGTGGGCGGACCCAGTTTCGAGGGCCGACGGCTGTATGCGGGGGTCATCCGTTCGATGGCCATGTACGGCGCACCCGTGTGGGCGAGGGCTCTGAACGCCCAGCTCAGGGCGGTTCTGTGGAGGCCACAGAGAGCCATGGCGGTCAGAGCCATTCGCGGGTACCGCACGGTGTCGACAGAGGCGGCGTGCCTGTTGGCCGGGACACCCCCGTGGGACCTAGAGGCGGAGATGCTCTCCGACCTCTACCGGCGGGTTATCACAGCGCGCGAGGAAGGTGGCTCCCCATCGTTGAGCGAGATAGCCACCTGGCGCGTGGATGCCCGCCGAGACGTCATCGCCCGTTGGGCTACGCGGCTGGAGAGGCCTAGGCACGGTGTGGAGACCGTTGAGGCCCTCCGGCCCGTATTGATAGAGTGGATGGAGCGGCGGCACGGAGTCCTCACCTTTCGGCTGGTGCAGGTATTGACGGGGCACGGGTGTTTCGGGTTGTACCTGCACAGGGTCGTGTATAGGGAGTGGACTCCGGCCTGCCACCACTGCAGGAGTGACGAGGACACGGCGCAACACACGCTGGAGGTGTGTCCGGGATGGGAGCGGCAGCGCCGTGACCTCGTCGCTGTCATCGGTGCCGACCTGACGCTGCCGGCCGTCGCGAGGGCGATGGTCGACAGCATCAGGAACTGGGACGCGGTCGCCGCCTTCTGCGAGGCTGTCATCTCGCAGAAGGAAGCAGCGGAACGGGCAAGGGAGGATTCCCGCGCCCCGGGCCGCCGCCAGCGGCCGGGGCGGCGCAGGCGCGAATATCTGCGCCTGATGCCGCCCTAACCGAGGCTTCGGGTGATCGGACCGGGGAATTGTCCGGTCACCCGACGTGAGGCCACCGCGTGAGGGCGACGCCCCGACGGCGAAATCTGTCGGGGCGTCGACGAGAGGAACCCGCGAGGGTGAACCGCCGGGCGGGCCACCGAAGTTAAAAATCGGGTCCCGGTAATCCGCTCGCACGGCGAAGAGAGAGGAGTTTTACGGTGGGTCTATGGGGTCACGCGCCGCCTTCTCCGTTACCCCGGGCCGATTTGGCGGGGCGAGGCTAATCCATAGTCCACCAAAAAAAAAAAAAAAAAAAAGGCATACATCAGCAATAACAACAAATATTATTTCGAAATTAAGTTGAAAAGTAATATCATATAAAATCTAAATAAATCTAATGGTGATAGCGTCACATTGTTGATAGCTTTCTGTCTACAGCAGCGTCCCGGCCAGCAAAAAATCGAGTTCTGAGTAATGGATTGCCATTGCGTGCTGCCATCGAAGACAAGGCCCGAACTTCGGTGGCCCATTCGCATTGCGTTGAGGTACACTGCAGGGCGGGTCTATGGGCTCACATGCTCTTCGTCTATTGCCCCGGACGGATTTAGCGGGGTGTGACTAGACCATTGACCGTCGTAAAAGAAACAATAGAGAAATATAAAAAAGTGGCAATTGCACTTCGTTCGGTGAGCAAAAGAGCGCCCAACCCAATTTTCTGGGTGGGTATGAGTTGGTAGTCAACGGCCTAAATGTACCTCTGGTATTGCAAAGTTCCGTGAGCAGCAATAACACTTACCACCAGGTGTTCTGCTTACTTGTTTGCCACCATAAGCAATAAAGAACAAACAAATTTTCGTATGATGACAGAGTAAGAATACAATTTGCCACCTCCTTTTCCTTACATGTGAGTGTCGTAAAAGACGACTAAGGGGATATGCAGATAACATCTATGCAAGAGAAAGAAAACTATAAATAAAACCCTATTCTAAACCATCTGATCAGCGTGGCATAGTAGGTCAATTTCTCTTCTGTTTTTTTTTTTTTTTTGCTTTTCCTTAACCTGCATTAAGTAAATAATGTGGTCCGTATGGTAACGGAGTAAGAATACAATTCACCACCCCCTATCTCACTTGTGGGTGATCGTACGAGACGACTAAGGGATATAAAACGCATATAACTTCTATGTGAGAGAAGGAAAACTCGACACAAAACCCTGTACCAACACATCTGACCAGCGTGGTATAGTAGTTCAATTGCCCTCCCCTTATGGAGGGGCTCGAGCCCAACAGTAGGAAGTATATGAACTTTAGATGATGAGATGATGATGATGAAGTAAATAATCCATGTATTGCGGGGGACTCTACTAACATACTAATAACGCAGACAAATTACACCCAGACTCAGAACAATAATTTAGGGATCGCACAAAGTATCTTTCTACTTAGGAATCGAACCAGTGACATTGGCACAGTAGGGCAGTATCTTAACCACTACGCCACCTGTGCAGTCTATTTTGGAAGAGACTGGAGCCCAGCAATGGAGCGTATATGGGCTGAGAAAATGATAAAGATAATTGATTATGTTTTAAATATCTAAAGCGATTTCTATCATTAAAATTAAGTAGAAAATAATATTGCTGAGAAAACTATTATAGATCTCTAGGAAAAACTAACAATACTTTAACTTTTCCCAACTGGAGAATCAAATCTAATACATTACAATCCGCAATCGTTATCAACTAGATCATCGAAACAGTCATTTAAAATATAATAAAAAAAATATCATATGGCAATAAATGCATGGCAAAAGGCGAGGGTGAAACGTAGCCCCCGCTATTTATAGGTCAATTACCCGCCAGTAATTAAGGCTATGCTTCAGCTAAATCACACAGCTTTTGCCAAGATTGCTAAAATAAATTTCAACTCAAGATTTCCAGCCAAGTAGAGGGAACGTTAAGTTATCTTAAGTAAACAATCTTGTTATAAGTTCAATGGATACCTAAGTTTTAAGATGCATGCTTAAATATATACCTAATATTATAAAGATTTTTTGACTGCACAGATGGTATGGCATAGTAGTTAAACCGCCGACCTTCCGTGCTAGTGCCGTGGGCTCGTTTCCCACTCAGGACAACCCGTTTACCAGATGCCAAAGGCCCACTCGCACGGCCAAAGAGAGGTACATGTGGGGCAGGTCTATGGAGTCGCGCGCCGCTTCTTCTGTCGCCTCGGACGGATTTAGCGAGGTGTGACCAGACCATATCCCACAGCCAAAAAAAAAAGGATAAAACTTTGTGGGATCCACAAATTGTTGTTCTAAGTCTGGATGTAATTTGTCTGCGGTAATTACATGTTTGTAAAGTCCCCCGCAATACAAGGATTATTTCCTGAGTGCAGGGTGGCATCGTTTAAAAAAAATAGATTATAAGGCTGAAGACACAATTTGGTTTTACCCTCTAATATCCGGCAGTATGAAGTCCTAAATAAAAAAATGTTTTAACTTTGAATAGACTATTTATTAGGAAGGGTATTTAACATCACAGAGCTGTGTGGTAGTGGCTACAAACTACCAATCCTTACTTTGCTCGTGGATATCGTAAAAGACTATTAAGATCTTCATACATACCTGGACCAACTCCATCTGATGCCGTTTGGTCTACAATTACATTCCCAAGGAGGATTGTCGTCAGACAGGCGGCCGGTCATAAAACTATCACCAAAAGCTTTTATAATATGTACTCTTATATATTGCGTCACCCGACGTTTAACTAAAAACCTAAGTAAGTAGTGACTTACATACAATACTTATAAGATTTAAGAGTAATTACATTTTCCTCCTCCTCCTCAATCCTATGGTAAAACTATAAATATATATATATATATATATAAACTCATTTGCAAAAAAAACGGGCGGTTTTGATTTTCATTCATATTTAAAAAGATACAATACCAAAAAGGTTTCAATCGTTTGTACACGTTACTGGCCGGTTTTAAAAATGCTGTGGTATTTAAAAAAGTACGTTCTAAATTCAATTTTTCATTTGATGTTCATTTTTACAGAAAACCCCTTTTTATCCTACATTTTTGGCGCGAAGTTCCAGAAGTTAACATCGACTTTCATAACTTTTATTCAATTTTTATCGATTAATTTCATATCCTTGACTGTCAAAGCTTTATTTAATGCTGTTTGGCTGTATCAAAAATGGTAGATAAAGTGGTAAAAGCTACCAAAATTATCGCGCTGCTTGAAGAGGGTTGCAGCCAATGTTTCGTGGCTAGGAGGCTAAATGTTAGTCGCTCGACAGTCCAAAGGACCTGGCAGCGATATCAGGTGACTGGTTCCGTCGAGAGAAGGCCTGGTTCTGGAAGAAAACCATGTACCCAACCACGGGATGATCGTTTTCTTGTGAGTCGCGCATTGAGAAATCGCAAATCTTCGTATGTGGATCTTAAGAACAACCTCCAAGAAGTAAGAAATGTGCATATTAGTCTATGGACGGTCAGGAGGAGGCTTCTCGCTGCCAATATACGCAGTCACCGCCCGGCCCGCGGCCCCAAATTACTCCGTGAGCACAGAGTTCACAGGCTTAGGTTCGCTAGAAATTGTGAATCATGGACTCAAGACGATTGGAATAGGGTTTTGTTCTCTGATGAAGCCAGGATATCTCTGTTCGGTGAAGATCGACGTCGGCGAGTGCTAAGAAGACAAGGAGAACGCTTTGCAGAGGCATGTTTCGAAGAAATCACACCTTATGGTGGGGGCTCTGTTATGTTTTGGGCAGGAATAAATTCAATGGATCGTACAGAGTTAGTCTTCATTGAAAACGGCTCACTGACTGGGCATCGATACATAACGGAAGTTCTAATTTCTCATGCACAACCCGCATTGGCCGCTCTAGGTGAAGACTCGATTTTTATGGACGACAATGCTCGCGCCCACCGATCCCGCGATGTTAATGCGTATGTGCAAGAGGTCGGCATTCGTCGTTTGGATTGGCCAGCTCGAAGTCCCGACCTCAATCCCATAGAGCATGTCTGGGACGTTCTGAAACGGCGTGTGAGATCAGTACACCCGGCTCCGTAGACCATCAGAGAGCTGAAGAATGTGATTACTGCGGAGTGGGAACGTATTCCGCAAGCAAGTATCCGGGATATACTCGCTAGCATGCCCAGACGAATTCAAGCTGTGATTTTAGCTAGAGGGGGTCACACTCGATACTAAACATTTATCTGCTTTTACTTTATTAAAGAAAAACAAACAAAAAAACTTTTTTATTTTTACTTCATGAGCATATGCACTACTAGCGAATATACACTACTAGCGAGGTTTAGCATTATTTCCCATAAATTGTATCTAAATTTTATGAAATACTGATGAAAACGATTATTTTCTTATTAATTTACCAAATTGTGTGGATAAAACTACCTATAATTATCAAACAAAGAAATATTAACATTTGAAATGGTTCATTGCTTAGGTGCCCGTTTTTTTTGCAAATGAGTGTATATATCTTCAGAGCACTTCAGAGCATTGATTAAAGGACTAAATTCAAGAAAGCCTCTGATCGGCCCACTGAAAATCACAGTCTATAGTCCGCTCGAAGAATGGATAGCGGGCACATGTCCGATTTGGAATCTCTATGCTTCATATTAATGATATTATACATACATACATATTATCACGACATATCCCTTGCAGGGTACGCAGAGAGAACAAAGTGCCAGAGAACTCTATCCTTGCATACTTCACTCGCTTCCTCAACATTCATAATTTTCTTCATACACGCTCACCGGTTTCGGAAACTCTTGACTCCACTTTCCTTCAGTACGTGACCAATCTGGTCTAGATAGGTGAATCTCGGTCTGCCCCGGTACCTACATCCTTCCACTTTCGCATTGTATATCTTCTTAACCAGACGTTCGTTCGGCATTTTTTCCACAAGTCCGAACCATCGGGGCATTCCCTTTCGCATCTTTACACCAATACTCTCTTTCATACTTACTCGCTCACTTACGTCGTCGTTGCGAATAATAATAGTTATAATGATATTATAACCAGCCAATAATATAAAATGCATCTAGTATTCATATAAAAGTTAAAACTCATTAAAGAACATGGCGAATAATAATAAAAAAAAATAAAAACCAGCGCAATAAAACTAAATTTAAAACCAAAAGCGATGAAAAATTCCCGCTGAAGCAATGCTGTTACATATTGCTTTTTAAAAACTTATTTATCATTCCCTTTGAATTTATTTCCTTTGAGCTTTGCGTATTTATATAAAAAAAAATATGTATTTTTCATTATGAGTGCATGTTTGCATTTTAAACATTTCGCTTAAAAATGTTGTTTTATTTGCAGCTTTAGTTGATTCACTGTTATAATTTATCCATTTTTATGTTAACTATTTTGTAAAGTAATTCTTTTTATGTTTCATACTGCATCATCATTCTCCTGCTCTTATCTCAATTACTGGTTGATGCAATATGTACTTGCATATATTGCAAAAGTTATTGGCAATAGTTTTATGATTGGCCGCCTGCCCGACGTCAACACTGCTTGGGAATATAATTGTTGATCAAACGGGATTAGGTGCGATGCAATGCGAAATTGGAAGGATGTAGGTACCGGGGGAGACCGAGATTATTTGGACCAGATTGTTCACGTACTGAAGGAAGGAAGAGGCTCCGAAACCGGCGAGCGTGTATGAAGAGAAATATGAATATTGAGAAAGCGAGTGAAGTACGCAAGAATAGAGTTCTCTGGCACTCTGTTCTCTCTGCCTACCCTGCAAGGAATATGGCGTGATAATACGTATATATGTATTAGATGGAGTTCGCCCAGGTCGATATAAAGCTCTTAATCATCTTTTACGATATCCACACGCAAAATAAGGGTTGTTAATATTCGTAACCGCTACCATACAGCAGCTTCATGTTTCTTACTACATAAATAAAATAATACATATATTAAGACGGATATGTGGGATACTAAGATTGGATATCAACGTCATCTTCACCTTAGCTTACATACCTTACACTAGTGACCTTGAGCCTTCTCAACAATAGCTTACAATACTACGCTGATCAGCCAGCTTAGTATAAGATTTTATTTCGAGTTTAATATGTCTTGCATACATGCAATGACATGCAATTTGTATGTCTTTTAAAACACCCACGGGGAAGATAAGATTTAGTAAATTATAATCATACTCCCACGTGGAAATAAGGAATGGATATTTTAGGGGACAATTCACCACCCCATATCTTACCCGTGGGTCATCGTGCGAGACGACTAGAGGAATATAAAATACAAATAACATTCATGCAAGAGAAGGAAAACTCAAAACAAAACCCTATACCAACACGTCTGACCAGCATGGTATAGTATGTTAATTACCCTCCCATCATGGAGGAGGCTCGGGCCCAACATTGGGACATATATGAGCTGAGATGATGATTTTAGGGTAAGTCATTTTTTTTAAATAACAACACTAAAAATATCTTTGTATCACTGAGGATTTTACAAATATATAATTAACGCATACGAATTATAATATAACTTAATACCAATTGTCGATCGCAGAAAGAATTGTTCCATACAGGAATCGAATTCACAGCATTCACAGGAATGCAATACTTAGACTACTTCAGCAGTCTGAAAGTGGCATCGATGATAAGAAAGATTACGAACGTGAGGTTCTCTTAGTATGGATATATGATGAGTAGAAATGAAAATGGTTATCAATATGAATGTGAATGGACGTAAGAATAGGAGAAGTCTCAAAAAGAGATGGATTTATTGTGTGAATGAGGATATGAGTAAGGAGTGAGACTGTAATGGTGGCTGACAAGAGTCTTTAAAGGAAAAAGTTCTAGGAAGGTAAAGATATCTTGTGCCATCTCCACTTATCCTGGGATGAGGGCTAATAATTATAATATGATACTGTAATCTAAACAGTCCATTACCCGAACTACTCGTAAACAGGAGTAGTTTCATCATCTATGATTTTCCCATGGAAAACATAAAAACTTGCTGAGTCTCACTAGACGATAAATCATTAGACGAACTGGCAATAAAACTTTCCTGAAAAACTTTTAACACCAAATACTGCCAATCTGGTTCCCAGGTGAGGTTCCCGAGAAGGACGCCATACACATATATTCCACAATCTCTTCAGTGACTTCCTTCCATCGAATATTGGTTTCAATTCTCTTTTCATGCAAACAAGAAGTACTTATTCTAACTCTGGTTGTTTCCGTTAAGTCCTTAGATCTGTCCTTGAAGAAGGAGAATAATCTAATTGTCACGTTTGACAGGCGAGTTAGCGATCGTAGTTGGTGTTTCTTTGTTAGGAGAGCTGCTGCTGAACTGCTTACTCTCTTGAAGCTCACTTACCTAGTTGTTACAAGTCATACGGAAAAGCAAGAAAATCCATTGTATTCTTAACCATTCACAAAGAAGGTACACTACTTCAAGGATTACTTCGGTTTGAAATTTTTAAATCCATTCCAAATAATAAAATGTTATTGGCTGATTTATATCATCTAAATGCTTTAAACTTTTCTAAAATGGAATCCGCTCCAGTGGATCGATGAGTAAGTCATCAATAACACGGATCGCTTTGAAATCTAGATTTATAAGAAACTATCGTTCACAATGCTGATTAAGAACGGGATTTTATCGTGAACTAGTCGTTCGTTGAAGCAGAAAACTTAAATGTAGATGGAGGAGAAATAATTATTTCACACATGGCAGTTGAATATATTTAACGAAGTTTACTGTGCAGATTTAAAACCTTACATCGAGCTGGACTAACATATGATGCTGTCTGGTCAATATTTATATTTCCAAAGAGGATTGACGTCAAGCAGGTGAAATTAAAATAATGCTAAAATTAATTCTTCTATTTTTTTTTTATTGCTCTTGGTGGTAAACGAGCATGCAGCACACCTGATGGTAAGTGTCACTGCCGCCCATGGACCTTTGCAATACAAGAGGTATAGCTAGGCTGCCTATCAATAATCCCAAACCCACCCAGAAAGTTGGGGTGCCGGCTCTCTCGCTCACTGAACGAAGCACAGCAGCATACTGCTCAGGCGTCGATTGTCTCTGAGAGTGTGGTACTACCCCGGACGTAGCGGCCCGCGGCTGTAGACAGAAAACTGTCAACAGTGTGTTCCTACCACTATTACATGGTATTATTGTATAGAATAAATAAAACCTTTTTACAATGAAACTTTATAAACATACAATTTCATCATCATCATTGACTGCACAGATGGCGTAGTGGTTAAGATACCGACCTTCCGTGCCAGTGCCGTGGGTTCGATTCCCACGCAGGACATTACTTTGTGTGATCCACAAAGTGTTGTTCTGAGTCTGGGTGTAATTTGTCTGCGTTAATTGCATGTTTGTAAAGTCCCCCGCAATACAAGGTTTATTTCCTTAGTGCAGGGTGGTGTATAAAAAAAAAAAAAAAAAAACATCATCTCAGCTTAGCTCCTATACGTCAAATGCTGGGTTCGAGCTTCCTCTATAATAGAAAGGTTAAAGATCTACTGTACCACGCTGATCAGACAGTTTAGTTTTATGTTAAGTTTTCCTTCTTTCGCGTTAATATTAGCTGCATAGTATAAAACTCAAACGTAATTTACTACCTAGAGGTAATACAGAAAGTATTGTGTTCATATTGAGTCAAGAGTCTCCGAAACCGGCGAGCGTATATGAAGAGAATTATGAATGTTGAGGAAGCGAGTGAAGTATGCAGAGATAGAGTTCTCTGGCACTCTGTTCTCTCTGCCTACCCTGCAAGGGATATGGCGTGATGATATGTATGTATGTATGTATTGTGTTCATAAATTGTTACAATAAAAACTCAACATATTATACATCCAGACAAAAGTTTACTACTATTATACCTTATCCTACTAATTTTATAAAATTTACTTCTTGTGGCCTATTGTTACATTATATTAATTAATTTACCATTATCTGTATAAGATTATTTGTTAGTGACATTGGAAGGTGGCTGATACTTATAGCACAGGATAACCTTTCTTAAGTATCAGCAGAATATTAATGTTAATAATGTTAGATTTTCTTGTACCTACATCTTTTTTATTTTTTTGACAGCTTTACGCGGACTATTGTGTACCTCAATCCAAACACTATTGTTGTACGTACTTTTTATGGCAATAAATTATTTAAAAAGAATGTTAATATACGGGAATACACCCAATAAATTCAAAATAACCATCTATGAAAACCGTACAAAGAATTCTTCCGTCTGAGAGTCGAACAGTAATACACCTCTGTAGTTTTAGGGCACTCATTTCATTACGATCAAATTAAAACTCTCAGTTTATTAAATTTAATAATATTTTATTCGCAAATACTGTTAAATATAAAAATTGTATAAAATAACGCGTGCTTATTTGCCAATGTTGCACTATTGCCAATACGTGCAGCTCGAATTTATTTTACTCGCGACAAATACAATTTCATTTTGTAAAACAAATTGTTTTAGATTTATTTTGGTTTCGTTTGTAGATTTAATAATATTTATTTTGCGATAGAATATGAAATAAACAAGAAAAATACTCTATACTGGCAGTGACCACCCACAGGCATGTCCTATCTCTTCAACACATCATTTAACAATGAGAGAGAGATCGCCATTTTCAGCTTTAGACTTACCTTAAAAGAGTTTCATAGTGTTTAATATTATTTATATTTTCTCTAAAACATATATTGCCTTCTGTTGAATATAGTTTCTTACATCATTACATGACACACGAAAACATAGTTGCCGACATCTTCAAAATTAAAATTATTTTTTACGAATTTTAACGGATTTTATTTTTTACGCATTTCGTTGCTGTTTAAATTTTACGCATTATATCGCGTTTCATTCATCTTACGCATTTTCAGGTGTTTTAATTTTAACATATTGTAATACTGCACAGATGGCATAGAAGTTCAGATATCGGCCTTCTATGCCAGTGCCGTGGGTTCGATTCCTACGCAGAACAATACTTCGTGCGATACATAAACTGTTGTTCTGAGTCTTGGTATAATTTGATTGCGTATTTTATATATTTTTATAGTCCCCCGCATTGCGCGTCCACCTTGTAGGTGATTTAAAAAAAACCTTTCAAATTTGATATATTTTTCTCGCATTCATTTTTACACGTTATTTTGGGTTTTTTCATTGTATTCGGATTTTGTGGCGTTTATCAATTACTATTTCACAATGTAAAATATATTGATCTATTACTTTTGTTATAGGATTTCAAGCTTTCCCTTTCTTGCAGTTATTATATTAGCTTACGTGCATTAAACCCGTATTAATAAACTGATCTCAAACTTGAACACGATCTTAAGTAAATAACTTAATATTACCATACTTAAGATCATACTCAAAATGAAATCGGTTTATCGGTTTATCGGCCAGTCTTTTGAAGTCACACTTAGGAAGAAATAGATGGAGACATATTAAATGTCTTTCTACATTACCACATGGTAAAAGAAAAAAAAATACCTGCATCAAGTGAAATAAATTAGCTTTTTAAACCTTGCTTATTTCGTAATACTAACCGCAGACTTTTGGTACGTATGTAAACAGAATGGTTTCTGCAGGTAATTAATTAACGCTCGTGTTTACGCCCACGGGCCGTTTTATACTTCTTTAGGGTTCCTTCTACTTTATTTCTTTAATGTAAAGAACTGTTACGTGTTATCTTTTCAAGGATTTTTTGATACCAATTTTACTAGTTAATGCGGTTTTTGAGGGTTTTCATACAAAAAGTAAATTTGGTCGCTATTATTTGCCGCTTTTTCTTCATTTCATAGTTATTCAACCTATCAAAGACCACTATTAGATATTGACTTTCTCGTATATTGCGGTAATGCCATAATGGCCGCGCTTAGTAGTCTAATTAGCAATTACCATTTGGTGTGTGTATATCTGCGTGCGTGCGTGCATGCGTGTGTGTTTCTTCGAATCTGAGTATGATTTGTCTATTAAATGTATACAGCAAAACTCCGCTTAACGCTGTTTTGTTTAGCGCTATTCCAGTTTAGCGCTCTTTTATTTCAACTCTGGATTCTCCGAAATTGTGCGCATGATGTCCAAATAAGTACATAACATATCCAAAACAGAGTAGTTGTGTTTCTTATTTGGTGTGGCGCTCTAGAGACGCAAATTTTTATCATTTGAATTTTTTTTTGACATTATTATATCCATCTTCCCCTAACCCCATTATTTGCATGTTAAGATAAACTCATTTAGCGCTGTTTCGCATTACGCTCTACTGTGATGGAACGTATCCTACGCATTAAGCGGGGTCTTACTGTATTTCTAAAGTAGAAATATACATTTCATAGACAAATTATACTCAGGTAGATTATACAAGGATTTATTCCAAAGTTCAGGGTTAGCTGTCTTGAATAAAAATTATTAAAAAAAAAATATTAAGTACGGAACTACTTATCTTTTTTAAAAACACTAACTACCCAAGCATTGTTGTTGGGGTACCTATTCAAAAACTATATTGTTTTGTGCAAGGGTTAATACTCTTTGTGTGAACTACTTATTTAACTTCACAACGGGTAATTTAAAATTAAAATTAACATTAGAATTGGCAATTATACTGTCTGAAGTTTTAAAACTATTGTATTTATTATTTCTTTTATTATTATTCTCTGAAATTAATTAATTATTTTTTTAAACTATAAATACTTGACTGCACAGGTGGCATAGTGGTTAAGTTACTGATCTACCTTGCCAGCGTCGTGGGTTCGAATGCCATATATGTTTTAGTGGTAGGTCCACGCTGTTGGCAGTTTTCTGTCTATAGTTCCGGACCGGTCTGTCCGGGGTGGAGCACACTCTCGCAGAAGATTGACATTTGAGTAATGGCAATGTGCTATTGCACTTCCGGCTGAGCCTCCGAGCCAGAAATCCAACTGGGGGTTTTGAGATTTGTATTGGTAAGCAGCGGCCTAGCTATACCCTTTTTGGCCCTTTTTGGCTCCTGCAACACAGTTTGTAACTAGTGTAGGAGCCAGAGATTCCCATATATTTTTGTAATGTTCATATGGTAATAAATAAATTATTATTATTATTATTACCCTTGGTATTGCAGAGGTCCATGGGTTTGTTTTGTGATAAACTATGATCTGGTTAATTACTGTTGATTGTACAAATGGTGAAGTGGTTAAGATGTCGATCTGCTATGCCAGGTGTCATAGGTTCAAATCCCATGCAGGACTTTGTGTGAACTATAAATTGTCGTCCTGTGTCTAGGTGTAATCTATGTCTATTAATTATATATTTGTAAAGTCTTCCTAAAACTATAGGTTTTGAAGAACGAGAAGCATAAGTTTTGATAAAGCTTGAAAGTTCTTGGTTTTACTGCTCTTGGTGGCAAACGAGCAAGCAGCACACCTGATGGTAAGTGTCACTGCCGCCCATGAACCTTTGCAATACCAAGTATAGCTAGGCCGCTGCCTACCAAAATAAACCCAGACCCACCCAGTTGGGCTTCCTGCTCTCTCGCTCACCGAACGAACCGCAACAGCACATTGCCATTACTCAGACGTCGATCTTCTGCTCAGTGTGATACTACCCCAGACGGACCGGCCCGCGGCTGTGGACAGAGAACTGTCAACAACGTGGTCGTACCACTATAAAGACTTCTGCTATATTTATTATAGGTAAAAATATCTGTGCGTATAATAAATTTGAAATACAGTAAATGTGTAAAATTATTTTTACGGGTTTTATCGCATTTATATTTGATTTTTATTTTCTTTACGTATTATACACTTTTTTTTTTTTTTTTTTTAGCTTTAACTTAACTGCTATTTTTAACTTTTAACGGCGAAAAAATCCGTGGAAATAGATTTATTTTATATGTGGAATATTCACATCATCATTATCAACATCATCTTAGCTCATATGTCCCACTGTTGGGCTCGAGTCTCCTCCATAATGGGAGGGAAATTAACCTACTATATCACGCTGGTCAGACGTGTTGGTATAGGGTTTTGTTTCGAGTTGTCCTTCTCTTGCATAGATGTTATATGCATTTCATATCCCTTAGTCGTCTCTTACATCACCCACGGTTAAGATAGGGGGTGGTGAATTGTATTCTTACTCCGTCCCTACACGGATAAATATTCTTGTAAGTATCAGAAATTACAACGTAAGTCTCTAGGTATAGAACTATCAAATAATTCCAATTCTTTTTAATTTATTTATAACTCAACATCTTAGCAGTCATTATCATTTCATCATCTCACCCACCCACACACGTCCCATTGCTGGGCCCGGACCTCCTCCATAATGGGAAGGAAATTGACCTACTATACCGCGCTGGTCAGTCCTGTTGGTATAGGGTTTTATTTCGAGTTTTCCTTCTCTTGCACAAATGATATATGCATATTATATCCCTTAATCGTCTTTTACGTTACCCACGGGTAAGAGAGGGAGTGATGAACTGTATACTAACTCTTACTTAATGCTAGTAGTACTAAAAAATAAATAAGCATTTCGTGAAAGAATAAACACAATTAACGAATGAAAACATCAACAAAACTCATAATAATTCAATCCACCCTTCTATAAGACTCATTGTCTATAAAGTGATCATTTCTATTCTTATAATCCTTACTTCCTTGCTAATATTATAAATGCAAAAGTAACTCTGTCTGTCTATCGCTCTTTCACGCCAAAACTACTGAACTGATCTAAATGAAATTTGGTATACATATAGTCTAGAGCCTGGTAAAGGACATAGGCTCCTTTTTAATGCAAGAAAAGGGATTTAAAGGGTAAAGAATTATCGTCATTTACAAAGCCATAAGCTTGAAACTTATTTTTAGGCTATTGATTAGATAGAAAATTTCGTAAAAAAATTACCATTAAGCGGTAAAATAAAAATAAGTGACGAAAAACTTTAGAAAAGTAACCTTTTACGCGGGCAAAGCCGCGGGCAGAAGCTAGTATATAATAATGTGCAAGATACGCCATTTATCTTTGTATATATATATATATATATATTTTCGACTGGTTATAATCCAACCACGCCTAACTAATCACAGTAATAGAATGATAGTGTGAACCCGTATAACCCATAATGCATTCTTTCTCCATCCTTTAATCGGCCCAATAACCCTGCTACTTCGATTTTGCTAAATAAATAAAACAAATAAAATAATTCTCCTAATGTATTACAATAAATAATAAATCTATCCGTAACAATGAAACATAGCACAACGAAGTCGGGTCATAAGAAATGCATCAACACTGGCTCTCGACTACGTAAAGACGAATACTAAAAGACTTTAAACTAATAACAACCCTTTATTATACCACTGTTGAGCATTGAGCATAAATTTTCTCTGTGATGATGGAGTAAGAATACAATTCATCACTCTTCTTGGATATGACTTCTTGATTATTCCTTAATCATTTTTAGGACACCAACGTTGGTTACCGAAGACAAGGAATGGGTTTTGGTGGCACACTCGCACGGCGTCGAGAGGTACATCGCAGGGTGGGTCTATAGGGTCGTGCACCGCCTTTCTTGTTGCCCCGGACGGATTAGCGGGGCGAAACCGCACCGTAGCCGTCGCCAAAAAAAATACAGAAACAAGACGCCCATAGTGGCCACCAGACAAAAACCGGGTTCCGATAGTCCACTCGCACGGCATTGGTCGAAAGGTACATTGCAGGGTGGGTCTATGGGGTTGCGCGCCAGTTCTTCTGTTGCCCTGGAAAGATTTAACCGAGTGTCACCAGATTATAGCCCGACGCAACAAAAAATACAGATTTTATCGTTTTATATTTGATTTTTACTTTCTCAACGTTGCAAGTTCTTTTCATCGTTCAAGATTCCTGACCCACAGAATAGGAATCCTTCTATAAACACTATAAAAACCATAAAAATAGTTTGTTTTTCATAAATAAGTAAATCATTCATTTTAATGGAGTAATTTTCAAAGAGTGCATAAACAAAAATGGATTACAATACAAAACTGTATGTTTAGCGAAACGTGACAGGAAAGTTTCTTACATCTCGTAGTCAGTTTAATAAATTAGAAAGCGCATTGTCTACTTGTTTATCCTACGAATGTTTGTTTGTATTTTGACTGAACTTGGAACGTTCTGATCTAAACTTTTATTTATCTTAATATCTTACTTGGACATAAAACTCTTTAATTGATATATAATCTTTTGTACATCATGTTCGTCATAACAAAATTAAATTGTTTATATAAAACAGCAGTTCGTACTTATTATTTTAAAATATATAATTATTTAAGATATTTTTTTTCCGTGTGGTGATGGAGTAAAAATACAATTCACCACCTCCTATCTTACCCATGAATGATCGTAAGAGACGACTAAGAGATATAAAATGCATATAACATCTAAGCAAGACAAGGAAAGTTTACGAGTCCACTGCGAAGAGGGACCCTTTTATCATGGCGCCTCAGTTCCAAGGAGTAACTCTCCAAATCTCCGAGAGTATTGGGATCCTCGGTGTCGAACTATCGAACAAAGTCCAGTTTGGGAGTCATTTGGAGGACAAAGCCAAATTGGCAAGCAAAAGGTTGGGCGTGCTGAGCAGGGCCAGGCGGTACTTCACGCCGAGTCAACGTCTTGTGCTTTATAGAGCACAAGTTCGTCCTCACATGGAGTACTGCTCTCATCTCTGGGCAGGCGCACCTAAATATCAGGTAGACCCACTTGACTTCCTACAAAGGCGGGCAGTTCAAATCGTCGGTGATCCCAAGCTCACGGACAGACTAGAGTCGCTGGAGCGGCGGAGAGACCTTAGGTCGCTCTGTGTACTCTACCGGCTCTTTCACGGGGAGTGCTCTGAGGAACTGTTTGACTTGGTACCACCGTCACCATTTTACCACCGTACCACTCGACACCGTAGCAGGGTTCATTCATTTCACCTGGAAACGATACGGTCCTCGACTGTACGTTTTCAGCGATCATTTCTCCCACGTACATGCAAGATCTGGAATGAACTACCTGCTGCTGTGTTTTCCGAGCGCTACGACATGTCCTTCTTCAAACGAGGTTTCAGAAGAGCTCTTTCTTCACTGTAGGCAGCGGCCTGGCTGTACCCCTGGTGTTGCTGGGTCCATGTGCAACAGCATTACTTACCATCAGGTGTGCTGTTTGCTCGTTTGTCACCGTAGACAATAAAAAAAAAGGAAAACACGATACAAAACCCTATAGCAACTCGTCTGACTAGCGTGGTATATTAGGTAAATTTGCCTCCATTGTGTAGGAGGGTCGAGCCCAGCAGTGGGACGTATATGACCTAACATGATGATTATAATGATGATATTATTTATTTTTACTTAAGATACCACATTTTAAGTCAGATCTTAAATCTGTAAAAACAGTATATTGTTTTATGCATACAAACGGACAGAATACAATATTCTAATAAATGCTGTTTTGTTTTCTAGTGTTCCAATAAAATGCCAACCGTATTAGTTCTTTTTTTATTGCTTATGGTAGCAAACGAGCAAGCAATTTATTAATATATTTTTTTGTAATGATAAAATTGTAATATTTTTTCTAAATGCATTTTGGCTTACGAGGTGGTTGTATGGTGAAATTAGTCCCATAAACAAGCCTCATACAGCATCTTGAAACTTTTTCTTTTGTGCTGGCAATAAATTTGTATTAAAATATGAGACTTTATTTAATAACTGATATTATAGCGGGTATATATAAATGTCTGTAATAACGATGACTTGTTAGACGTGATACATTTTCATCCTCCCGTAATTTTTAATATCTCAACGCTTTGAACATTTTACAGCGTTCATGGTGAACGCTGTAAAATGTTCAAATCGTTGAGATATTAAAAATTAAAATAAAAACCGTAAAAATGGTTTTATTTCAAATATGTAATACTGACGTTAAAAAAATTATTAGTTTAAATGTAAATTGTATGATCATTGCTTTTCATTTTCCAGGAAATAAGAAAAAAAACAAAACCAACGTGATGTGAATAGCCCATGAGTACCGTAAAAGGCAGATAAGGGATGTGATATGCAGTTAAATAAGTCAAGAAAGGCAAAATGTTTGATGTTAAATTTTCCTTATGTACGTCTCATCATCCTGGAATAGTAAGTCAATGTCCCTCCCTCATAATGGTCTATATAGTTTTAACATATATGGTCTAAGATGATGATGGATTTTATTCTTCTAGAATTACCCGTGATACTTATTATATTACTATTTTTCAATACGAGTTGTTCTTAAAATCATCTCACCTAAATCCTCCTAAGAAAGTTTTAAGCTATTGCCTATATTTGAGTTATGTCGCTTTGTGGTAGCGGCTGCGAATACTACCAACCCTTACTTTGCTCGTGGATGTCGTAAAAGACGACAAAGAGTCTTATAACTACCTGGGCCAACAATGCCTGATGCCGTTTGGTCAACAATTACATTCCCAAGGAGGGCTGACGTCAGGCAGGCGGCCGGTCATAAAACTATTGCCAATAACTTTTGCAATATGCAGGAAAGAGGGGTACATATTGCGTCGACCCCAAGTAATTAGTACAAGAGCAGGAGAATGATAATGTTTATGATGATGTGAGAAAAATTTCCGTGTGGTGACGGCGTAAGAATACAATTCACCCCCCCATATCTTACCCTTGGGTGATCGTATGAGACGGCTAAGGGATATAAAACACATATAACATCTATACAAGAGAAGGACAACTCGAAACAAAGCCCTATACCAACACGTGTAACTAGCGTGGTAGAAGGTAGAAGGTCAATTTCCTTCCCATCATGGAGGAGGCTCGAGCTCCACAGTGCGACATATATGAGCCGAGATGATGTGAGAAAAAATACATAATTAAGAAGAAAGTACATATTTTATCACTCTTTGCGTTTTTATTACTTTGAACTTCATTATTTAATCACTTGTTTTTGCCTAACAATAATTAAAATAAACTAGTTTTTTCAATTTATATTTCAAATAAAAAAAATTAGAACCTTAATAAAATATCTCTCATCAATTATACACAACTGGTTAATTAATTCAGGCACAGTTCGTCCGACTAAAGAAAAAGATATGAAACAAACCACAGAGTAAAGAATTTTCAAATCATTACGATATAATTCGACTAAATTCTATAGGTCAGAAAAATGCTGATGATTTTACTTCAAACCGAACCTTTTCACGTTGTACAGTTTAATTTCTTATTCAATATACATTAGTACTTTTTCAGCTAACGATTCACCTTTATTAATACTGGTTTAGAGTACACAAAATACAATTTGTGTGCAATTAATGTCAATTCACAGTATTTGAAAGCGCGAGCATTCATGAATTTGGGGCTACGAAAACAGCGATCGACGATTTGGCTTACAGAAGCGGACTGGACACTTGCAATAATTGCCTCATATTTTAGTTAATTTTTCGAATACTGTTCATCACACTCTTTTATCAGTGGGTGTCATAAAAATAATTATATGCTGATATTATATGCAGATAATGTATGATATCTACAAGAGAAGCAAAGCTCCATATCAAACCCCTATGCCATATCTGATCAGTGCAGTACGGCAAGTCAATGTCTCTCGATTTGTGGAGAAGTCACGACCCTAGTGGGAAGTATATAAACTGAGATGAATGAAATTGAATATCTAATTGCCAAAACTAAAAAGAAAAGCAGTAAACATATAACAACGCTTAGTAAATGATATTGCAGCTAATAATATCATATTTTCCTTATGCCTTTTATTCTATTTCTTTTCCAAGTGACCTATATATATATATATAGCGTGTGTTGGTCGGGTGGCTCATTATTCGAGTAATCGCTTCAAAT
Source organism: Lymantria monacha (assembly GCA_905163515.2). NCBI lineage: Eukaryota > Metazoa > Arthropoda > Insecta > Lepidoptera > Erebidae > Lymantria > Lymantria monacha. The sequence continues at coordinate 28,136,041 of LR991098.1, read as the reverse complement.
ATTTAGACTGGAGCTAGATTGCGACATATTTAAGACGTCATAGCTACCTCTAGGTGGCTTACTAAAGTCTAACTGCATATAGTAAATGACTCCCCTATCTGATTGCCAGCGGACTTGGTTATAGTGGACGTTTTCTTTTTTAATTATGGCAGGCTATAGCCTGCTTAGATTATAATATAGACACACCAGTTCAGGGCGATGGAAAGGTGACGTGCAATGCCATAACCTACCGCATTTCCTCCTCATCATTGGGTCTACCACTGGGACTGATTCCTTGACTTCTATAGCCAGCTGGGTAAGTTACAATGGTCTATTGTGTGTTGTTACAAAATTTTGCTCTTTACCCAGCAGAATTCATTAGTACTGTGATGATATTTTAGCAAATATATATTTAAAATAAAATTCAGCTATGTGGTAGAGGCTACGAATACTGCCAACTTTGTTCTTGGGTGTCGTAAATGACGTCCAAGAGCCTTATAACGACCTGGACCAACTACATCTGATGCTGTTTGGTCAACAATTACATTCTCAAGGAGGGTTGACGTCGGGCAGGTGGCCGGTCATAAAACTATTGCCAATAACTTTTACAATATGTACTATGCAAGAAGAGTACATATTGTATCGACCCCAAGCAATTGGGATAAGAGTGGGAGAATGATGATATTTAAAATAGAATTCTTAATCATTTCACACTTTTACCGTTGAAGTGTAAATGTATCTTCTATTATGAAAGAAATTCCTAATAGCGATACATTATTTACGTATGAGAAAGACTGAGAAACACATTAACTATATAAATTAAAGAGCGATTTGCTGTTCGTCCGCTGTTTTCGTGGCCACCAATAAAAGACGACGCGACAACCTCCCACACACAGGTGACAAGACGCCAATTTGGCCGGATTAAAACTTCTATTTCCTTCAAAGGAACACGTCTATTGAAAATATATAAAATACACATAGTTTTCAATTTGTAAAGAGATTTTTAAGTCTACGTGGTTAGACAGACTTATATTCAAGTTACATTCATTCTCACCTCATTTAGTTAAAAATCCCTAATAAATTAAACGAACGTGGTAAGCAATAAAGGCAGAGCCATTCAATTAGATAGTTGTACAACAAGTAATGAATATTTTTATAGTTTTTCGCTCTTATATTTAAAGAGCTTTTTATTATTGCTTATGGTGACAAACGAGCAAGCAGCACACCTGATGGTAAGGGTTACTGCAGCCCATGGTCCTTTGCAATACCAAGGGTATAGCTAAGCCGCTGTCTACCAATACAAACCCCAAACCCACCCAGTTGGACTGCCGGCTCTCTCGCTCACCGAAAGAAACGCAATAACATATGGCCATTACTCAGACGTCGATCATCTGCGAGAGTGTGGTACTACTCCGGACGGAGCGGTCTGCGGCTGTAGACAGAAAACTGTCAACAGCATGGCTTTACCATTAAAAGCACGGCCCTACCACTAAAAGTTGATTAAGAGTTGGTTAAGAGAAGGAAAACTCTAAATTATATCCTATACTATCCCATCTGATCAACGTGGTATAGTAGGTCAATAACCCTCCTATTGTCTAGGAGACTTACACACAGCAGTGGGACATATACGAGCTGATTCATTGATGGTGATAATATCCCTTATTCATCTTATAAGATAAGATCTAAGAATATAATAAGATCATCTGATAAGATAAATATGCGGATAGTGAATATCATTCCTACCATCATTCTTCATCATCATTTCAGCTCATATACGTCCCACTGTTGGGCTCGAGACTCCTCCACAATGGGAGGGAAGTTAACCTACTATACCACGCTGGTCAGATGTGTTGGTGTAGGATTCTGTTTCGAGTTTTCCTTCTCTCGCATAGATGTTATATGTATTTTATATCTCTTAGTCGTCTCTTACGATCACCCACGGGTAAGATAGGGGGTGGTGAATTGTATTCTTACTCCGTCACCACACGGATGATCCTATCCTATCATTACCATACAAAAACAGATTCTTACAATTACCCCTTTTTATTCCCTTCTCAAATATACGAAGATACTATTTATTTTATTCAGTGAACAAATAGCACGGCGGTGAATCAATCTTGACTAACTAGGATAGCGACACCTACCGGCGCGCGGCGGTGTCTAGCACTAGAAACAGTAAAAACTCGTGAATAGAAGCAGTAACGTACGATGTCCCAGCACGCCACCCTTGCGATTTGTCAACGTTGATTTATTTACTTTCTTTTATTCAAAAGTTACTTGTATATATTAAAATGTTGCTTTCTGAGGTTTTTCTTTTTCTAAAATGAATTTATAACATAAATGTATATACATTTGGAAGTTATTTGTGATATATTGTAGATTTAATTTACATATATAATTTATGTCCCACTGTTGGGCTCAGGTCTCCTTCACTAGGAGAGGAGAATTGACTTACTATACAGTTCTGGTCAGATGGGTTGTTATAAGATTTTATTTCTAATTTTTCTTCTCTTGCATAGATAATATTTGCATATCATATCTTTTAGTCGTGTTTTACTGCATTAATTTTTTTTTGGGGGTTGGGCTACGGTCGACGCACTCCTCGCACCACTGCGTCCGGGGCGACAGAGGGGCATAAGCGCGCACACCCATAACCCACCCGTGAACCTCGCCTTCGTCGTTGGACCGACCACTGGAGCAGCGTGAACTTGTCGTCAGTGGTTCGCCCGACGGAATACCCCCTGAGCGGTACCCTCTCCTTGAACGATCACGGGGGAGTCTCGGCCAAGGCACGCTGCCTCTGTCGCCACCGTGCGGTACCTGCGTATGGCCCTGACTGCCACGGTCCTCTGTGGTCGCCACAGAAGAGCCCTGAATCGGATGGTCCACACTGGTGCGCCGTACAAGGTCATCGACCGGACTTACTGCATTTATTGGCGGAGATTAAATATATCATCTTACTAAAAATAGAATGCATGCAATATAGTTTATTTTAGTTCATAAACAATTAAACAAAAGACTATTAAAAAAGCGTTTTAGTCGGGCCGGCCACGAATGTCAAGTCATCAGTACCAGTGGTAGAGCCAATGGCGATGGGGAGGAAACATGGTGAGTTATGGGACCACACGTCGCTGGACGGAATTTGTCCGGACCATAGCCTACCAAAAAACAAAAGGATCATCGGATTCAAAACTTCGAGAATCATAAACCAATGTCATCCCGTCAAAAGAATTATAAAGCTCCTTTTAAAATTTACAATTGTGAGACAATGTGTTGTATTTTAATTTAGACCTCACAAAATGACCTTAAATCCCCATAATCTCTATCTCCATTCATCATCACAGCCCATATATGTCCCACTGTTGGGCGCGGGCCTCCTCCGTAATGGGAGAAAAATTAACCTACTATACCGCACTGGTCAAACGTGTTGGTATAAGGTTTTGTTTCGAGTTTTCCGTCTCTCTCTCAATGTTATATGCGTTTTATATCCTTAAGTCGTCTCTTACGATTACCCACGGGTAAGACAGGGGTTTGTGAATTGTATTCTTACTCCGTCACCACACGGATAACTTACTACTTTCATATGCCTCATTCACATAATCCATCCGTCTCTTTTTGGGTCGCCCATAATTTTTAAATTTTTGCATATTTATATTAATAACTCTACTTGTCACATGCCTTTCACCTTTCCTCATCACATGTCCATACCATGACAATCTCTAAATCTACTCAAGATATTTAAAGTATAATGCGCGTACTACGCATACACGTGTACTACGCATATGCGTGTACTACTGCGTATACCCACAGCATGGATAGGATATTACCGTTTACCGGATTCAATGCCCAACTCCTTGCTAAAAAAAAAATCTTGAAAAAAAGAAACCAAATAAAATTAGAGCCATATCTATATCCGCCCCGGAACTTATCAACAATTGCATTTTTATAACAATTGATAGATTTTTAATTCTACTGTTTAAACACTTTAATTTTGTTTTTTTAATTCATATTTCAATAAGAACTAATCCCATTAATTCTAACAGTCATAGATACCTGTACCCGAGCCCCGGTCGCGCCACACAAATGCCGTTTATCTGACAAAATAGCTGACAACTATGAAAGCGATATCCATTTCCATAATTTCCCAAGTGAACCTATCTTTTGACAAACATATCTTGACACTCAATATTTCCCAAATCTTATTTGCAATAAGGTGCAGTTTTACTCAGCAGTGATGTATATGTATTTTGGTGGTATATTCGCTTGAAGTTATAAGAGTATGCCGATTGGAATATTAGCTATATTTGTAACGCGATCTGCCTTCATATTATTGTCGATATTCGTGGATGGAGGCTGTTTAGAACACAATTGATGGCTTGTATTTTAGGTTAAATAAGTTTGTTGGCTTCGTTATCATAAACAGGATTGTAGGTTAGGAAGAAATGTCTGGCAGGTAAAAGGCTTTCGCTTTTATTTACTTGACTGGATTTATCTACAGTTCTATATACTTAATTATTCGTACAACACAAATTACTGTAGTGGATGCCGAGAACTTTAAATAATCAAAGTTTTGCTCGATTTACTAACGTTTATGGTTACCGTTTCAAAAGCCCGTGATACCCATGGATAAGAAAGGGAGTGATGAATTGTTTTCTAATTCGTCCCCACAAGGAAAACCTTATAAACAAGTTCAAAGTCACTCAGTGTGCTGCGGATCAAAGTACGTAAATCCGTAGAAGAGTGGTTGTATTCAACATAGCACAAAGAATTAGCAGGATAAAATGGCAATGAGCAGGATACAATACTCGACGAATGAATAACTGCTGGAGAAGTTCTCAAGTTGCCACCACGTATCGAACGACATAACATAGGCCTCCAACCAGTTGAACCGAGAACGATGATAACAACATTGAATACAAAGAAAAGTAAAGCAACTCTTGTAGAAGAAGAGTTATTTGTAGTGGTAGCATTGCAAAGGTGGATAAACGGCAGTAACGCTTACCATCACGTATGTTGCCTGTTCGTTTGCCAAGCAATAAAAAAATTACATGTACATATATAAAACAAATCCATAACTTTTATAATATTAGGGCAGGCTTTTCACATATTTCTACTAGATGAACGTCATTCCCCTGTACATTGCATAACAGAAGTGTTTGTGTCATCACATCTCAGGGTCGATTGCTTCGTAACAGGGCGATAACACGCCAGACACAAACTCCGCATATTTTCTGCATCGATTATACTCAACGGCATATTCAGTTTAAGCTAAGTCAAGCGTAACGTTTATTAAGCTTTAATCTTTAAATTGAATGCCTCGGACTAGCACATAATTGTTTTTCGTAAGACAAACATTTTTATGGCAAATAACTATCGTATAGTAACGGAGTAAGGAAACAATTCACTGAATCTTATCTTGCTAATGCGTATCAAGAAAGATGGATAAAGCATATAATGTTCTTTTTTTTATTATTATTGCTTATAGTGACAAACGAGTAAGCACCACACTTGACTGTAAGTGTCACTGCTGCCCATGGCCCTTTGCAATACCAGGAGTAGCACTCGGCCGCTTCCTATCAATGAAAACTTGAAATCTAGCCAGAAAATTATGCTGTCAGCTCTCTTGTTCACCAAACAAAGCTCAATAGTACATTGCTACTGCTCAGACGTTGATTATCTGCGAGGGTGTGCTACTCTGGACAGACAGACCCGCGGCTGCAATCAAAAAACTCTCAACAATACGATATAAAACCCTGTACCAAACTTATCTGACCACCTTAGTTATAGTATGTCAATTTTGCTCTTATTATAGAGAAGGTTGAAATCCAGTTGTGGGACATTTATGAGCTGGGATGATATTTTAAATTAAAAGTATATCACCACTCCTGGTTCCAGGAGTCATAACACTAGCTAAGGCTCAACAGATCACCGTTTAGGAGCATTTATTTGGGAACTTATGGCTGTAATCGGTCTCTCACCAACCAAGTATGGACATTAAGGCTTTATCAAGTTCAAGCTTCCTCTACAATAGAAGGTAATTGACCTACTATACCAAATTAATGAGATGTTTATATAAGGAATGTTAGTTCGAGCCGTCTTTTAGGCATCTTTTGCGACATCCATAGGCAATATAGAAGTCATGTACTTCAAATAGCTTATTTTTTGTACTTTTAAATTATTTAAAATAAAAATTAACTTAATTTATGTAATATCTTTTATCAAATAATTGAATATTTTTACATATTTATAAAACTCTACGACTGAAGAATTTATTCTCTTATCCGAAGCGCTGTCTTACAAAATAAGATTAAATGAATAGAAGGCAATAAACTTTTCAAAGTAAAAATAAATGAACATAATAAAAAATATATATAAGACTATGAATATTTCGTCGTTTATTATTTAACTACAAACAAAATGTAACAGAAGCAACTTCGCTGTGTAAGTAGCAGTTGTTAGCGAGCACAAAACAAAAATAAAACCCGCCTTCATTTATAGTAGGTAACTTCTTTCAAACGACATACAAAAGTACGGTGGACACCTAGATCTTATAATATTGGATAAGAACATTTATTTGAAGTGAAAAATTTTATCGTCATCGTGTACTCTAAAAATGCTTCCTTACTTGACAAGAGACACCGTCGATGGTTCCATAGCCGAGCGTGGCGGCCCAGTTATATTTAATACCCACAAAAGAAAGTGCATAGCGCACCTTTTTTTTTAATTTGTTTTTTTTAAACAGCTATACGTACCACTCGACTCATAACATCGGAAACATTATCGTACTCTTTCAGTGTTTATTTTCCCATGCACGTGAAGGTTCTGGAGTGAACTATCTGCTGCAATGTTTTCCTAACGCTATCACATTGTCAAGTCCTTCTTTAAACAATGTTTAGAAAGAGCTCTTTGCTTCATCGCAACCATTAACTTAGCTGTGCCTTTTTCATTACTAAGATCCATAAGCAGCAGTTGCCACTTATCTGTTGAACTACTTATCTACCACCAAAACGCAATTTTGAAAAATTAATTGTTGCAAAAATAATTAAATTTCTATAATTAATTAGTTTATTTCGTATCCAGTACTATAAATTTTAGTCTGAACTCAAATGGCAAAGAAACACGGACGGAAAGAGGCGACAGGCAATTCATACGAGCGTCTGCGACAGCGACACTACAAGCCATAGTGATGTACCCGATTAACTAATGTTAACATTTTAGTAAGTTTTGATTAATGCACTTTTCATAATGCACAGACTTTAGTTACTTGGAAATTTAACGTTGCGTTTTACTTATCTTTGGAATAGTTGAGTATAGAAGTTTCTGGTGCTATTTATTTATGAGATTGCTCAAATATCTCCTGATTTGTTCGGGTCTAATTCTAAGGACTAAGGTTTTGATTTGAAAGCCTGCTGAAATTTGTATAGTTGTTAGAAAATTCATCATCATCTGATGATGATAGGATGTCCCACTATTGAGCTCGGGCCTCCTTCATAATAAAAGGGAAATTGAACTATTATACGACGCTGATCAGACGTGTTGGTATAGGGTTTTATTTCGAGTTTTCCTTCCCTGCACAAATGCATATATGGATATTATATCCCTTAATCGTCCTTTACGATAGCCACGGGTAACAGAGGGGGTGGTGAACTGTATTCTTACTCCGTCACCACATATATATTTGTATTCACTAACGACTTTATCTAAGAAAAGATAAGTAGAGAAGTTACCGGTCTGAATACAGAGGTTTAAGAATCAATACTAGTAGTCAGCTTAATGGCTGACTTCGTCCCCAACGGATAAAATAGTGTATGTCTAGACCGCAGCGTAGAAAAAGAATCTGTTATTAATCCTCTAGAATAGTAAGTACTTATCAATTAAGCACAGTTAAAACATCACTGGTACTGCAAATTGACCAAAGAAAAATATTAAGTCAAAAGTCAAACCTGAGACGTTTTAAAGCAGCTAGTATAAATATCAGTCTCTCACAATAGCTATTCATAAAATTTATTTAACTGTGACTAAATTCTAAGTTCTTTTGTTTCACAAAAATAAATCTTTAAAAAAATATCCTTTTGCCGTTAAGACACATCGACTACAACGGTGAGACATATGTAGCGTTGCAAAGACAGAGAAGAAGGTTTTCTTCTGGATCACAGTATTAATAAAAACTATAAATTTACCATAGACTTATAATTTTTCAATTTTCAAATAAAAGTATCAATCTCAGCTTAAATACGTCTCACTTGATTTACATTCATTCGAGCCTCTGCTTTAATAGAAGGGAAATTGACCTACTATACCTCGTTGGTCAACGACGTTACCAATACATCGTAATTTTGCATATGCCTTAGTCGTCTTTTAACCACGGGTAATATAGAAAAAAAATCGTAAAATATATCCTTCATCGCCACACAAAGGAACACTAAACAGTGCCTTTTAATTAATTATTAAAAAAACAAATTAGAATGCCTTTTAATCAATTATATAAAGCGATTCCCATCACTAGCCTGCAAGTATGGCAAGCTTCCCTAGTCCAGCACCGAACTATTGTACCGTGGATAATCCAACTTTTTGTCCGCGAGTAATGAATTGTAATAAATGCAATGAATCGTAAATATAATGTCCTTTGTATATATAAATAATGACATGTAAAATTAATGATTCCATATTCAATGAAACGAGAGCGTGGGAAATGAATCATGATGTATTTATATGAAACCAAATGAAAAATTGTTACCTTTTGTTTCTATTTTTTTTTTTGAAACAACTATCCACACTAAGGAGTTTCGTCTTGTGTGACTTTGTAATCTTATAACTGTTTATATGTTGGTCCTATTTCTGGATTTGAAATTTCTTATTAGAAATAAAAGTGGCCTGTATCACGATGGCCAGACCACTTCGCATTTGAAATAACGAGAATTGAAATAGTGGTAAAAAAGTATTATCTTAATCGACTTCAAAAGAATATTCTTAATTTGTCTGTATTTCATTTCTAGGTTAGCCGATTTTGATGATTCTGAAAGCTGGTACTTCAAATGTACGTATGTATACCATTTAAATTTGATCAAAATCTCATTATCTCTCAAGATGTCATTTAAAGATGAGGTGAGTTCAATTTCCTCGCTAGCGAAACTCTCAAGTCCTTCAAGAAACTTACCTACTTTAATCTAAACAACGTATATATCTTCACGACGTGACTTAACCCCCCCAGCTGCAGGCTGTAAATTCCCTCATGCATATTAATAACCCTTCACAGTAAGCGCTCGCGCTTGGTCAGACTTTAGTCTATGTCTTATAAGCCTGGATGAAACTATATGGCTTTAATTATTACGATAGATCTAGCCGTCCGCGCTGCAAGCTTGATTAAATTAGCTGGATAATTCACATTCATTTTCATTCAGCTTATAAATATCTGGCTATGAGACACGACCTTTTATATAGTTCTTTTTCTTTTCAAAAAGATAACACCTGACTCTAAGAATCTTTTTATTACAGGGATCTTTGTAAACGTATTATTTATGGCAACAAATTACACTTAGACTAAATACAACAATTTATGAATCACATAAAGTATTTTCATTGAAATCGAATCCAAGATACTGACATGACAAACGATATCTTAACCAATACGCCATGTGTGTAGACTATCCTCAAAATGAGAGAAAAATGAGCTGTTATGCTATACTGATTAAACGTCTTGTAATAGCGTTTCGTTTCGAATTTTCTTCTCGTACAGCAATAGTTAATATTTACGATACCAGCCCTTTTACTTTCCTTTAGGAAGGGGTAATAAATAAAACTTATCGGTTATATTCACTCTGATTTAAGTATGCAACATTTAATCATGTAAATAAATGAATAATAAGGAGAATAATAATCAAAATAATCCATTTATCGGTAAATAACTTTACAAGTCAAATAATATACATAAAATAATAGTGGACCACGCTGTGGACAGTTCTCTGTCTACAGCCGCGGGCCGCTCTGTCCCGCGGTAGTACCACACTCTCGCAGAAGATCGACGTCTGAGTAATGGCAATGTGCTATTACACTTCGTTCGGTGAGTGAGAGAGCCGGAAGCCCAACTGGAGCGGGTTTGGGGTTTATAATGGTGGGCAGCGCCCTAGCTATTGCAAAGGTCCAGGGGTGGCAGTAACAGAGATTCCCATATATCTTTGTAATGTTCATATGGTAATAAATAAATTATTATTATTAACACTTACCATCAGGTGTCTGTCTCCGCTGTCTGCTCGTTTGCACGTGGGCGTCGCCCTCACGCGGTGGCCTCACGTCTGGTGACCGGACAATTCCCCGGTTCGATCACCCGAAGCCTCGGTTAGGGTGGCATCAGGCGCAGATATACACGCCTGCGCCGCCCCGGCCGCTGGCGGCGGCTCGGGTCACGGGAATCCTCCCGGACTCGTTCCGCCGCCTCCTTCTGCGAGATGACAGCCTCGCAGAAGGCGGCGACCGCGTCCCAGTTCCTGACGCTGTCGACCATCGCTTTCACGACAGCCGGCAGCGTCAGGTCGGCACTGATGACAGCGACGAGGTCACGGCACTGCCCGTTCCAGCCCGAACATACCTCGAGCGTATGTTGCGCCGTGTCCTCGTCACTACTGCAATGGTGGCAGGATGGAGTCCACTCCCTCCACATGACCGTGTGTAGGTACTTGCCGAAGCAACCGTGCCCCGACAAGACCTGCACCAACCAGAAGGAGAGCACTCCGTGCAACCGCTCCATCCACTCCATTAGTACGGGCCGGAGGGCCTCGACGGTAACAACACCGTGTCTAGGCCTCTCCAGCCGCGTAGCCCAACGGGCGATGACATCTCGGCGGGCGTCCTCGCGCCAGGTGGCTATCTCGTCAGACGATGGGGAGCCACCCTCGTCGCGCACTGAGGTAACCCGCCGGTAGAGGTCGGAGAGCATCTCCGCCTCTAGGTCCCACGGGGGTGTCCCGGTCAATAGGCCTCGGTTGACACCGTGTGGTACCCGCGAATGGCTCTGACCGCCATGGCTCTCTGTGGCCTCCACAGAACATCCCTGAGCTGGGCGTTCAGAGCCCTCGCCCACACGGGTGCGCCGTACATGGCCATTGAGCGGATCACCCCCGCATACAGCCGTCGGCCCTTGAAACTGGGTCCGCCCACGTTCGGCATGAGCCGCGATAGGGCGGACGCCGCGCCGACAAGCCGGGGAGCAATCCTGCGGAAATGCTCCCGGAACCACCAACGCTCGTCGAGCACCAGACCCAAATACTTCATATGGGCCTGGATACTGATGTGGATGGAGTTGACGACTAACGAGATGCCGATAGGCAACCTTACGTGGGGCCCATGGAATAGAAGGGCCTCCGTCTTATTTAGGGCCACCATGAGCCCCAGCGCCTCGATTCGCCTGACCATCGCCTCGGTGCCGAGAGTGGCCAGGCTCGCCGCCTCTTCGAGTGTCCTGCCCCGGGCTGTGACGAGCGTGAGCTGTGTCAGCTTAGCATATCACGCTCAGCCCGGGAGGAGACTCCCCCTCAACGCCCAGTCGTAACCGATGTCCCACAGAGTCGGCCCCAATACCGACCCCTGCGGAACACCGCACGACATTAGCGTCCGCACAATGTCCCCTGCGGGACTCACGCAGAGGACACTGCGCCCCTCCAAATAGTCCGACAGATCGGGCCCTACCTCTTCTAGGTGTCGGACACGCTCCAACAGCTTACCCGCATCGTCGAGAAGGACAATGGGCCTGTAGGCTGACGGCGAATCCGGGGGCCGTCCCGGCTTTGGCAGGTAAAACCAACCTCCCTTCCTTCCAGCACTCAGAGAACTGTCCAGACGTCAGACAGGTGTTGTACAGTCGCCTGAGGCGAGGTTCGAGATGCTCGAGGAGCAACGTCAACACCCGGACTGGTATTCCGTCCGGGCCGGGGGCCGTGGTGGCGGAACGAATCGTCGGCCTCCCGGTCGTGATCTGGCGAAGCCATGACCAGGGGGGGTGTGCTCCGACTGCCGCGGGAGCAGCTCCTCGACCACTCTACGAAGGAGGTCGGGCTGGAGGGTCTCAGTGAGGGGGAGGCCTGCGCGCGAAGCTTATTCAGCAAACGCGCGATACGGGCGACCCCAGAGGTCACGGTCGAGACCTATAAAGTCTCCCGCAATATAAGTAATTAAGTATGTGTATAAGCAATAATATTTTTAATTTTATTCGCAAAGCACAACGACATTACATTTTTTGTGACAAAATTAACGAAAAATTATTTTGTATATTTGAACAAACGATGTCTGAACTAAGCAATTAATATTATGAACATAGGACCTAAATAAATAATGTCTGTATTTATACACAAGCCCTTATTACTTGTAAGTTTTATTACTTATTTATTAAGTCTGTTATATTATTTATTGTTAAATAAGTATAGTATACTTAAGACAAATTGACAATAATAGGTATCCGATTATTATAAGGTTTACCTTAAAAAAAGACTAATTGTTTTACAATTAGTCTTTTTTTCTTATACAGCCATCTATTGATCGAATATACCCATCTATCGCTTAAACCGTTCTCGAATCGATCGAATCCATTCATGAATCAAATTAAATAATGAATCGATTCGAAACTTTAAAAATCTGCCTCATTCCATCTATCACTCAGTGGATTTTCCAGTGAATTCTGGTGGAAAGTCGTATGTTTATTATTAAGTATCTATACCTACTATTTAACATACGATTTTCTACCAGAATCCACTCAAAATTGTACTGTGCCACCTCTAGCCACCTGATCCACCTGATGAGCTACGTAGTTGGCCTCATTTTTTGACTCAAAGTCCTCAATTATGAAGAGATCTATTCTCAACATTTCTCTATATAATAAAATACGCGCAGAAAATGCCTGCAATTAGCATAGCCCTAAGCATTGGTACGTGGAAGTGGCAATAGGCAGCCAACATTGCTCGTGGAACTAGCAACCGTTGAGTGACTGCCAGGAATTTGACGGAAGTAGTGTAGGAGCGCCTCACACTAGGTCGATCAAAGAACAGTTAGACGCAGGCACAAGACCGTTCTGAGTGTCATTCTCGTGGTCTTTATCCAACAGTGAACGTCCACAGGCTGAGATAATAGAAAGGATATTAATATTGTTCAAACATTTGCATGAAAAATATAGACACAAGGAATAATTAAAAGATAATCTGGAAACGAGTGATGCGAGAAAAACGAGCCGATCGAATGGGGACCGAAATGTTATAATTTCAGTTTGCAGATGAGTGCCTAATGGAGATTGTACCATAGATTGAATTATATAATCAATATTAATTTTTGTTCGCAATTTTTATAATACTACTATCACACATCATCCCTGTTCATGTACTTCCCACTACTGGGTTGGAGCCTTCTCCATAATAGGAGCAATATTGAGCTACTGTCAAGCTAGTCAGACGGGTCGGCATAGGGATTTATTTCGAGATTTCCCTGTCTTGTATACATATTACTTGTTATATACATATTTTATTCCTCAGTCGCTTTTTACACACCCGCGGGCGAAATAGAGAATTTACTATCTATAACTCTTATATATTGGTGTAGTTTGCTGTGTGGTAGCGGCTACGAATACTACCAACCCTTACTTTGCTCGTGGGTGTCGTAAAAGACAGCCTGGACCAACTCCATCTGTTGCCGTTTGGTCAACAATTACATTCCCAAGGAGGGTTGACGTCTGGCAGGCGGCTGGTCATAAAACTATAGCCAATAACTTTTACAATATGTACTATGAAAGAAGAATATATATTGTATCGACCCCAAGCAATTGGGATAAGAGTAGGAAAATGATGATGATATTGGTGTAGTTGAGGATGGTTATTTGTTTTATAGATTTTGACCCTTTTTGGCAACGGGCTATGACGTGGTCATAACCCGCTAAATCCATCAGTGGCAACAGTAGAAGCGGCGCGTGACCCAATAGACCCACCCTAAATGTGCCTATCGATGCCATGCGAGTGGGCTACCGTAACCTGATCTCTGTCTTCAGTGGCCCGACGGTATAGATAATACCTGTTTTTGGCAGGCTATGAGCTGAACATGCGCCGTCCGTTCCGTTCGATGCTCTGATAGGGTGGCGCGTGGCCCCATAACTCACCGTATTTCCTCCCCATCGCGATTAAGCCGGCCACTGGTACCGCGTAGCAGTTACTTCAATGAGTGTTACATATCCTTGCGTGACTGCTCAAGCCCTATTCAATACCCACATATAAAAGTACTTTGCCACGCCTAAAGAAATTATCGCTTCATAAAAGATTCAATAATACATTTATATGTAATTTTTAAGAGCGATTACATTTGAAACACGTGTGCAATCCACTTTACATTGGCCCACGGCGCCCGGGGGGCTCTCATTAAAATTTCAGCGTGGCTGTTTGTAGCACATTCTGCGACCGCCGAATAACTCGCTTTATTAACAGAATAATCACATCTAATATTATGTTTCCTGCCATTTTTGTGTCCTCCTTTTAAATTATTTCACGACGTAATAAGGTCGTACGATATAGGAGAAAACAACTTCCAAGAAAGTAAATATATATACGAGTATATTCGCGAAAAAATTAATGGCGAGAGCAAATATTGATTTCTTTTTATGTGTAACACAATTTAATGTTATTAAAAAAATGCGATTAATTATTTGGCATATGGGAATGGGTGCCACGGAAATCAAGGAAGCAGTACCAGTGGCCGGCCCAATGGCAATAAGGAGGGAATATAGTGGGTTCTGGAGCCAGATGCCGTTCTTCCGTCGCCTCGGATGGAATGACCGGCGGGTACTCAGACCATAGCCTGCCAAAAAAAAATATGCGTATGGGTAAAAAATCCAATACGTTATCATTCCTAGCATTCGAAATTATAAAAAAAAGCGGCTGATAAACTAGAAAAATGGGTGATAATAGTCACATAAAAAACTTAAGTTACTGTTTGCAAGCGATTTCTGAAAGTGGCGATTACGATATTACCCCTACTACTACTTACAGAGGTCTACGTTCAACGGTGGGTACTAATATAGTGGGTTGGTGGTATGAAATTAACCCTATTTGAGAAGGTCTATATCCATGTGCATTAATAGATTAATGGCTGAGTCCTACTTAAATTCAAGATAAGCAGCCTTTTCAGCAATTATTTTGCCTATATACATGCGGACTCTGGAATGACATGAATAGCTGTGACATTTCCTTCTTCAAACGAGGTTTAACGGCACTTACTTTACAAAGACAAAAACATCGCTACACCCCTGGTGATGCTAGGGTCTATGATCGGCAGCATCACCTACCATCAAGTGTTGCCTGCTCGCTTGCCACTATGGAAAATAAAAATAAGAGGGTATAAAAATAAAAACCGTATTATTTGATTTAAAAAAAATATTTTAAATAAAAAAATTATTGTGCCTTATTACATACATACACATACATATCATCACGCTATATCCCTTGCAGGGTAGGCAGAGAGAACAGAGTGCCAGAGAACTCTATCTCTGCATACTTCACTCGCTTCCTCAACATTCATAATTCTCTTCATACACGCTCGCCGGTTTCGGAGACTCTTGACTCCACCTTCCTTCAGTACATGACCGATCTGGTCTAGGTAGGTTAGTCTCGGTCTCCCTCGGTACCTACATCCTTCCACTTTCGCATTGTATATCTTCTTAACCAGGCGTTCGTTCGGCATTCTTTCCACATGTCCGAACCATCGGAGCATTCCCTTTCGCATCTTTACACCAATACTCTCTTTCATACCTACTCGCTCTCTTACGTCGTCGTTACGAATGCGGTCGGTCAGCCTAACTCCACAGATTTTCCGTAGAGATGTGCCTTATTAAATTTTAATAAATTAATATAAATTAGAATAATTTAAAAAATCAAAAAATCCGACTGCGTAAAAAACGAACTGAATTACGCACACAATAAAAAAAAACTGAAAAAGAAAAAAGCAAGCACTTAGATGTCCGGTGGTCTATAATTCTATAATATATTATTAAATGAATACTATTGAAGTAAATAAAATATTTTCTAATACTGGAACATAACAACTGAACAGTCGGGTTCCATTATTCGACAGCAAATCTAATTTTTCAATGGATCCCGACTGTTCAGTTGTTATGTTCCATTATTAGAATATATTGTGTGCGTAATTTGGTTCGCTTTTTACGCAGTCGGGTTTTTTGATTTTTTAAATTATTTTAATTTATTTTATACTTTTTAGTTGTGAGTATCTTAGCTAGGCTATAGTTATTTTATATATCAATAAGTAGGTCCTACCTATATATAGTTTTTCGACTTAAGTTGAGTACTAACTCGTTTGAAGTTGGAGATGGACGACCGTTTCAGACATTAGATACTTTAGGTAGTCCAATATACCTACTAGATACTTTAGTATATGTCCATCCATATTAACACGCACAGTCATACGAAGTTTTCGTCTTTTTATCATAAGTTTCTACAGTCTAAAGACCTACATATATATGTGAGAATGGTTGTTACGCAACTATAAATCATTATAGATCCTAAACGGTCAGTCGAATCGAAAAATTTCGAAGGAAAACTAATAATGATTTTTAAATCCCTATTCAACGATACCCCATTCGATATAGTTTGTTGACTTTAATTTTTTTGTTTTTCACTAACGTCACATCTTTAGTGACACTCGCCGGACTAAGAGAAATCGATTGATGTGTGAATCATTAAAATCAGCTCAGGCGTTTGGTCTGTATAGTGCTTCAAAGGAACATACAAACATACATACATACACACATAGACTGTTAAACACAATACCACTCCTGTGCGTCGCTCAGCCGGGTAAAAACATAGGCGTGTTCATTATTAAGAGTATCCATATCTTTCCTTACGATGACGGAGGAAGAATACAACTCACTACCCTCTTTCTTACCCGTAGGTATCGTAAAAGACAACTTAGAAATACAATACGTATATAACATCTATGCAATTGAAACCCTTATACTAACCCGTCTGACCAGCGTAGTATAGTAGATTAATTGCCATCATATTTTGAAAGAGACTGGTGCCCAGCAATGGAACGTGTGTTACCTGAGATGATGATGCTTTTGGCAACTCTAAAAACTATAAATTTTCTTACTTATTCCACTATATTTTGCTCGATTCGAATTCAAGTCTTTGTGTTTAATAGTTGAATATTTATTCCACTGGTCACATAACACAAACGAGGCAAGCTGAAAGCTATAAAAAATAATAATAAAGCTAGTTTATGCCCAATATAAGCGTGTAACCAGTTTATCAGCGAGCACAAAAGCGGCACACCGTCAATTTTACGGCCCCTTTTGAATTATACCCGTCATATCCATACACTGGCTTCAAAGACAGGCATTCATGTAATATGCCAGCTTTTTACCGCCATTCACTTAGTGAGCTGCGAAAAATGGGCTCGTCGATAGGGATGTGCTGTAACGTTATATCGATAATCTGAATTTTTTATTTAGTGATTCACTATATCTAAACATGTAAGTATTTATCATTATGTAATTTACAAGACAAATAATGTTAATACTATCACCAATACAGATTTTAATAAGCATTAAGAAATTACTCTATAACAAATTATTTTTTGAGGTGAAATAAAAAAGAACTCATCATTTTCTTTCTCCTATCCCAATTCCTTATAGTTGATGCAATATCCTCTTCCATCTTACATATTGCAAAAGATTGCATTGACAATAGTTTTATGACTGACCGCCTGCTTGACGCCAACCCTCCTTGAGAATATAATTGTAGACCTAACAGCTTCAGGTGGAGTTAGTCCAGGTCGATGAAAGAAAAGAAATACATAAAAGTATAAGTTACATCTCAATTTAGGCAATTAATAATAATTGAGATCTAAAAGTATTAAATACTTAAACAATAATATCAATACTCTTACATTCAATATTGTAATAATGTAGTTATTACTCTCCACTTATAATATCTTTTATATTCATCCAAGACCACTGAGAGGCACATTTTTAGTACCACTTCCACATTAAGAAATAAATTCTTGTATCAACTAAGGCCTTACAATTATAGACACACACAAATTACAATATATTACAAATTAGAACGTCTCAATAGGATGATTTGTGTCGCACAAAGAATTGTCCTATATGGAAATTCTACCCACGACACCTGGTGCGAAAATTTACTTAAACCACTCTACCATCAGTGCAATCGCTATTGGATATAAATCTCCCTAAAGGTGTAATAAAGCTCATTTGGCACGAATGATAATCATTGCCACTGATGTCATGAAATCAATGCCAGTGATGATTATCGCCGGTACCATTCCAAGGTATTTCCCAATTAACAAACTAGCGGTAATATACATGGGGTGGTATTTCCGGCCAAACATTTGTCAAAAAAGCGGATACGATTAATAATAAAATCGAATTCAAACAGCTTTTATGAAACCACATTGATCATATAATTGTTTTAATGCTTTCATCCATCAGCCTGTAGATGTTCACTGTTTAACATAGGCCTCTGCTTCCAATGGATCCCTGCAACTTTTGAGATGTCGTCAGCCCACTTCGTGGGAGATTAGGTTGTGGTGGATTGGGATGGGGTTTTATTACTTAAAAGTTATTAAATCGTTTATCATTATCACTTGAGCTCAGTTCTTAGTTCATCTTTGTCATTGAACACTATACTGCTTCGAAAAATTACAGGCAAATCTATATGCCAATAGCTATTTATTCTAAACTAAAGTATTTTGTATGAAAAAAAAACTGTGGTATTTTACATTTATGGAATAAGAATCTAGTCCCATCTCACACTATATGTCACACTGTTGGGCTTGAAATACCTCCATAATAGGAGAGAAAATGACCAACCATACCACGCTGGTCAGACGTGTTGTTATAGGGGATTTTTTTAGATTTCCTTCTCTTGCATTTTTTTTTATTGGTTATGTGGTGGCAAACGAGCAAGCAGCACACCTGATGGTAAGTGTCACTGCCGCCCATGGACCTTTGCAATACCAAGGCCGCTGCCTACCAATAAAATCCCCAAACCCACCCAGTTGGGCTTCCGGCTCTCTAGCTCACCGAATGAAGCGCAATAGCACATTGCCATTACTCAGACGTCGATCTTCTGCGAGAGTGTGGTACTACCCCGGACGGACCGGCCCGCGGCTGTAGACAGAAAACTGTCAACAGCGTAGTCCTACCACTATTGAATTGCATAGATGTTATATGCGTTTTATATCCCTTAGTCGTCTCTTACGATCAACCACGGGTAAAACAAGGGGTGGTGAAACGTATTCTTACTCCGTAACCACACGAGTTTGGAATTTATTCTAATCAAGATAAACTCTCATTATAATAAACGTAATAAATTTTCATTGATATAATATATATCGATTAAATATATCGATACTGACAACACTATATCATACATCCCTAAAACGCTCTGACACTTTTTTATAATGTTATCGTGATGTTACAAAACACATCATATGAATGAGGAAACCATGCTTCGATGGGTCGGACATGTTTTAAGGCGGAAAACTTTTAGCGAACCCTAGCTTGGGTTAACATTTTGGTTAATGGAAACTTACTGATATTGCTTTCTTCTGCTTTCGGGTCATTTTTGTTACAAATGTTATGACCACACTCGATATTCAGTATAAATTACACAAATAACACCATTTTACTAAGTGTTCTATTATAAACGAGTTTAATTGGTATATATTTAGCTTATTAAGAATACACAAATCCAAATACTTAAAATATTAATACATACATACATACGTAGGCAAAGAGAATAGAGTGCCAGAGAACTCTATCCTTGCATACTTCACTCGCTTCCTCAACATTCATAATTCTCTTCATACACGCTCGCCGGTTTCGGAGACTCTTGACTCCACCTTCCTTCAGTACGTGAACAATCTGGTCTAGGTAGGTGAGTCTCGGTCTCCCCAGTACCTACATCCTTCCACTTTCGCATTGTATATCTTCTTAACCAGACGTTCGTTCGGCATTCTTTCTACATGTTCGAACCATCGGAGCATTCCCTTTCGCATCTTTACACCAATACTCTCTTTCATACCTAATCGCTCTCTTACGTCGTCGTTGCGAATGCGGTCGGTCAGTCGTTTAAAAATATTAATAACTACTCAAAAATGTATATATAATATAGAAACCCTAATCATTGTGCTCTTATCCTAATTACTTGTGGTCGACGCAATATGTACTCCTCTTACTATTACTACATATTGTAAAACTTATTGGCAATAATTTTATTATCAGCCGCCTGTCTGACGTCTACCCTACTTGGAAATGTTTGACCAAACGGCATCAGATGGTAAAAGTCCAGGTTGATATAAAGCTTTTAGTCGTCTTTTACGACATCCACGAGCAAAGTAAAGTTTGGTTGTATTCGTAGCCCGTTACCAAATAAAATAAAAAGTACAATAAGCAAAAAAAAACGGAAGCATAAATAAGGACAGTGGCGCTCTCTTTATAAATTAGGGAAAAAAATTGCTGTTCAGAATAATGTTGCAATATCCACTCCAAAATGTGATACCACAACGCTGTTATTCTGCAGCGTCCTATTATTACCACAACTTTGGATTTTTAAATGCCTAAATTGCATCCCAACTAATGGAAAGTGGCAATATTGTTCCGGATAGCGAAGCACATTAGCTATGTAAAAGCCTATTCACTTACTTTGAAGACAGCCAAATTGTAATAGGACCGGGTACATTGGTGCTGATAAATTATTCCATTCACTTGCCTTGTCTAAAAGATGGGGGAATTCAAAAGATCGAATGTACAGATGACGTAGTGGTTGAGATGTAGACAGCGCCGTGGGTTCACAAATTGTACTGAGTCGAGGTCATCATCATCATCATCAACTTGTTCTTATCCCAATTTATTTGGGGGTCGACGCAATATGTCTTTTCCTTCCATACAACTCTATCAGACGTCATCTCTGTGGTCACTCCTTGTCTATCCATGTCATGTTCCACGCAGTCCATCCCTCTTTTCTTCAGTCTTCCCTTACCCTTTAAGCCTTCAAAATTCTTACTTAATTAATAATATTAATACTTAAAACTTTCCTTACAACATTACTTTCATCCCGTCTCATCACATGTCCATACCATGTCAATCTTTCACTCCTTAACTTTTCCGTCACAAGCGCAACTTTCAAACTTCCTCTTATATGTCCATTTCTTATTTTATCCATTCTTGTCAAACCACACATCCATCTCAACATTCATTAGAGTCTAGGTGTAATCATTTATTATTTATAAATATAATGTAACACAAGAATTACTTCCTTAGACTCATAAAGAAGACACTCTCTAGAGTGTTTTCTTTTCTAAAAAACAAATAACTTTTTCCTGCCCAAAGCTGACATTCATCCTTCTCGGCCCATATATGTCCCACTGTTGGGCTCGGGCCTCCTCCATAATGAAAGAATAATTGACCTATTATACCACGCTGGTGACACGTATTGGTATAAGGTTTTGTTTCGAGTTTTCCTTCTCTCGCATAGATGTTATTATGCGTTTTATATCCCTTAGTCGTCTTGTACTATCGCCAATAGGTAAAATAGGGGGTGGTGAATTGTATTCTTACTCCGTCACCACACGCAAAGCTGACATTAATTGATTAAAATTAAAAATAATTGAATCATCATTCTCCTACTCTTATCCCAACTACTTAGGGTCGATACAATATGTACTCTTCTTTCATAGTACATATTGGAAAAGTTATTGGCAATAGTACCCACCTTGGGAATGTAATTGTTGACCAAACGGCATTAGATGGAGTTGGCCCAGGTCGCTAGATATAAAGCTCTTGGTCGTCTTTTACGACATCCACGAGCTAAATAAGGGTTGGTAGTATTCGTAACCGCTACCACACAGCAAAATTGAACAAACGTTAATAATTGTTTTATAAAGTTGAATATGATTTCCCTATGGTGGTGAAGTAAGAATACAATTTATTCATTACTACTTATCTTACATTGTTTTTTTTTTTTTTTTTTTTGGTGGACTATGGATTAGCCTCGCCCCGCCAAATCGGCCCGGGGTGACGGAGAAGGCGGCGCGTGACCCCATAGACCCACCGTAAAACTCCTCTCTCTTCGCCGTGCGAGCGGGTCACCGGGACCCGATTTTTAACTTCGGTGGCCCGCCCGGCGGTTCACCCTCGCGGGTTCCTCTCGTCGACGCCCCGACAGATTTCGCCGTCGGGGCGTCGCCCTCACGCGGTGGCCTCACGTCGGGTGACCGGACAATTCCCCGGTCCGATCACCCGAAGCCTCGGTTAGGGCGGCATCAGGCGCAGGTATTCGCGCCTGCGCCGCCCCGGCCGCTGGCGGCGGCCCGGGGCGCGGGAATCCTCCCTTGCCCGTTCCGCCGCTTCCTTCTGCGAGATGACAGCCTCGCAGAAGGCGGCGACCGCGTCCCAGTTCCTGATGCTGTCGACCATCGCCCTCGCGACGGCCGGCAGCGTCAGGTCGGCACCGATGACAGCGACGAGGTCACGGCGCTGCCGCTCCCATCCCGGACACACCTCCAGCGTGTGTTGCGCCGTGTCCTCGTCACTCCTGCAGTGGTGGCAGGCCGGAGTCCACTCCCTATACACGACCCTGTGCAGGTACAACCCGAAACACCCGTGCCCCGTCAATACCTGCACCAGCCGAAAGGTGAGGACTCCGTGCCGCCGCTCCATCCACTCTATCAATACGGGCCGGAGGGCCTCAACGGTCTCCACACCGTGCCTAGGCCTCTCCAGCCGCGTAGCCCAACGGGCGATGACGTCTCGGCGGGCATCCACGCGCCAGGTGGCTATCTCGCTCAACGATGGGGAGCCACCTTCTTCGCGCGCTGTGATAACCCGCCGGTAGAGGTCGGAGAGCATCTCTGCCTCTAGGTCCCACGGGGGTGTCCCGGCCAACAGGCACGCCGCCTCTGTCGACACCGTGCGGTACCCGCGAATGGCTCTGACCGCCATGGCTCTCTGTGGCCTCCACAGAACCGCCCTGAGCTGGGCGTTCAGAGCCCTCGCCCACACGGGTGCGCCGTACATGGCCATTGAACGGATGACCCCCGCATACAGCCGTCGGCCCTCGAAACTGGGTCCGCCCACGTTCGGCATGAGTCGAGAAAGGGCGGACGCCGCGCCGACAAGCCGGGGAGCAATCTGTCGGAAATGCTCCCGGAACCACCATCGCCCGTCGAGCACCAGACCCAAGTACCTCATATGGGCCTGGATGCTGATGTGGATGGAGTTTACCACTATCGAGGCGCCGATGGGTAGCCTCACACGGG
Source organism: Lymantria monacha (assembly GCA_905163515.2). Classification (NCBI taxonomy): domain Eukaryota; kingdom Metazoa; phylum Arthropoda; class Insecta; order Lepidoptera; family Erebidae; genus Lymantria; species Lymantria monacha. The sequence goes on along the minus strand of LR991098.1, from coordinate 28,112,740 downwards.
GCCCATGGAAAAGTAGGGCCTCCGTCTTGTTTAGGGCCACCCTGAGCCCCAGCGCCTCGATCCGCCTGACCATCTCCTCGGTGCCGAGAGTGGCCAGGCTCGCCGCCTCTTCGAGTGTCCTGCCCCGGGCTGTGACGAGCGTGTCGTCAGCGTAGCACACCAAGCTCAGCCCGGGGGGGAGACTCCCTCTCAACGCCCAGTCGTACCCGATGTCCCACAGGGTCGGCCCCAGAACCGACCCCTGTGGAACGCCGCACGACATGGGCGTCCGCACAATGTCCCCTGCGGGACCCGCGCAGAGGATACTGCGGCCCTCCAAATAGTCTGCCACCAGCCGCCTGAGGTACAGGGGCACTCCATGGAACCGGAGCGCCTCCCTGATGCAGCCGAATGGCAGACTATTGAATGCGTTGGCGATGTCCAACGACACCGCCAACAGCACTCCCTTCCCGGCGACGGCCTCCGCGGCCGCCTGCCTCAGGCGTAATAGGGCCCCGATGGTCGAACGCCCCCTCCGAAACCCATACTGAGCGTCCGACAGATCGGGCCCCACCTCCTCCAGGTGTCGGACGATGCGGGCAGCGAGCACACGCTCCAGCAGCTTACCCACATCGTCGAGGAGCACGATGGGCCTGTAGGCCGACGGCAAATCCGGGGACCGTCCCGGCTTTGGCAGGAGAACCAACCTCCCTTCCTTCCAGCACTCAGGGAACCGTCCAGACGTCAGACAGGCGTTGAACAGCTGCCTGAGGCGAGGCTCGAAGTGCTCGAGGAGCGACGTCAGCACCCGGACTGGAATTCCGTCCGGGCCGGGGGCCGTGGTGGCGGAACGAATCTTCGCCACGGCCGCCCCCACTTCCGACTCCGTCACGGGCGGAACACTCTCGTCGTCGTCGGCCTCCCGGTCCTGATCTGGCGGAGCCATGACCGGGGGCGTGTGTTCCGACTGCCGTGGAAACAGCTCCTCGACCACCCTACGAAGGAAGTCGGGCTGGAGGGTCTCGGTGAGGGGGGGGGCCCGCGCGCGAAGCTTGTTCAGCGCCGCGCGATATGGGCGACCCCAGGGGTCACGGTCGAGACCGTCCAGCATCTCCTGCCAACTCGCGCCCTTGGCGGCTCGGATGGCCAGCCGAAAGGCAGTCCGCGCACTGCGGTACGCCTCGTACAGCTGGCCCTCCCGCTCGACGTCGCGGTGACGCCGCCGGCTGCGGGTGTAGGACCTTCGGGCACTGATACACGCCGCACGAAGGTCCGTCAGTCTTGGGGACCACCAGTAGACCCCCTGCCTCGGAGGCGGACGCCGCCGCACTCTGGGCATGGCCGCATCGCAGATCTGCGTTAACGCACTGCGAATGCGGACAGCCTCAGCGTCCACTCCGTCCGCTGGGGGTGGTGAGGACAGCCACGTACTGACAATGGCCGCCTCCGCCAGTAGATCCCTGTCAAGACGACCCACAGCCCACCGCGGAAACGCGGGAGCTCCGTCCGCCCTGTGACCCCTACCGGGTTCCCGGGGGGAGACCTCCATCCGGATGTACCGGTGGTCCGACAGGGTCTCCGCCTCCTCCAGGACACTCCAGTTCCTCACCCGTGGCGCGACAGCGGGGCTAGCGAACGACAAGTCCACTATCGACCCGCCCTGCCGCCGCACACACGTGTTCACCGAGCCTCTGTTCAGAACACAGAGGCCCAGTGAAGCCGCCCACTCGTTGACCGCCCGCCCGCGGTCGTCCGTCGTAGGGGACCCCCACGCCGTGGATTTGGCGTTGAAGTCCCCCAGAACCAGGACGAGGCCCGGTGCCAGTCGCCGTATCGAGGCCTCCAAGGTGGTGAGTGAGGCCCCGAAATCGTCCATCCTCCTAGTGGGGGAGAGGTATACGCTGTAGAGCGTGACCCCTCCCCACTCCGCCGCGACAAATTCCTCGCCCCTATCCAAAAGGGACAAGGACGGGAAGTGCCGCTGCGTTGAGACGACGATTGCCGCAGTACCGTTTCGACTGACCACCCAATTGGGGCGATCAGGCACGGCGTACGGTTCCGCGACTACGGCTGCACCAATCGACCACTCCGCCATGGATTGCAGGAGGAGATCCTGCGCTCCGGCGGAGTGGTTGGTGTTGGCCTGCAGGAGGAGGTGCATGGATGGTGTACCCATTATCGGGTTGTGTCCATGACCTCCTCGCCAGCGGGCGATCGGACCGCGCTAGGAGCGGGAGCGGCCGTGGTCGTAGGGCCGCCCCGCGCCTTTGGGGCCGAAGCTGGAGGTTTGCACGCCTCAGAGCCCATGCGGTGCTTGGCGGGCTTATTGCCCGCCGCACACGCGGGGCAGTGGGGCGGGGCGGCGCAAGATGCCGCCACGTGCCCGGTCTGACCGCAGCGGAAACACAATCCGCCGCAGTCGAAGCAATTAGTGCACGTCGGTCGAGTGTGTCCGACCGCCATGCACTTGTAGCACCTCGCGGGCCGGTGCTCAAGCACGGTTACCCGCGCCGAGCTCCAGCCCACGAGGAGCCTGCCTGAGCCGGCCAGTTGCCTGACCGACTCTACCGGGCACTGCGCCCAGGCAGCACCTACGCCACCCGGACCGGGACGAATGGCACCGACCCGGACGGTGTCTATGGGACACCCGGTTTTCGAGGCAATAGCCTCCCGGATGTCTGCCACCGTCACCGAATCGTCCAAACCCGAAATGCGCATTTCGGCGCACTTGACGGGCCTGGCGATCTTGATGCCACCCTCCACGGCGAATAAACCTCGCAGCTTCTCGGCCACGCTGTCGGCCGTCTTGGCGCCCTCGGCCCCTGGGAACTCGAGAATTCGAGCCCCCGTCCGGGCCTTGCGGGTCCTGGCTTCGACGCCTCCAATATCGGAGACGTCTAGCTCCCGCCGGGCCTTCCTCAAGACGGCCTCGTAGCTGAGGCCCTTCTTGGCCGCCTCGGGCAGCACAGTGATCACCACTGCGGCCGTCTTCGGCGACTTGAGCCCCTTGCGCGGTCTCTTCTTCCGTCCGGCTCCTGCCTGTGGAGCGGGAACCTCAGCGGCGCGCTTGGCCTCCGCTCTCCTTCTTTGGCCGCGACTCCTTCTGTCGCGCTCGGCCACCTGCCAACCCTGTTCGGGTACGGCAGTCGTGCCAGACGCGGAAGGTCTCGTCGCAGCCTCGCTGGTCGTCGCCGGCGGTGTTATTGCGGGCGACTTCAGCGGTCCGGCAGGAGCCGGAGCCGTCTTCCTCCTCAGGGCGGGTCCCTTCGGAGCTGGGCCAGGGCCTTTGGGCTTAGGCCCGGCCGCGGCCGCGGCGTAGCTCCCCACGCGGCCACCCTGACAAGGCAGCGGGGCGGGGGCTGGTGCCACATGCGGCCGCTTGTCCGCGGCGAGAGGTGGTCGGACACGTGGTTCTGGAGGCAACCTCGCCTCCAGAACGGCGAAGCGCGCATCGACGAGCTTGCCCACTGCGCCGATGATTTTGGCGAGGGCCTCGTCCGATATGCCTCCCACCTCAAACGGGGTCGGCTGAGCCTCCTCAGGGGCCCGTTCTACGGCGCCTGGCGGCTTTGGCGCCGCAGGGGCGCTAGCCGGTGGCAAGCGGTCCGCGGGGAGAGGCGTCAACCTCACCACCGGGACAGGGAGTCTCGCCGCGGCGACTGCGCCAGCGTCAGCCGGCGGCGCGCGCTTCGCGGCGGCAGGCGTCTTCCTCGCCGCGGGGACGGGTGTGACGGTGACGCCATCACCCAACGTCGTCGGCGCCGCAGCGCGAGGCGGCTTTGGCGCCGCAGCGGCCGCTGAGTAGCCGGTCTTGGCTGGTGGCGCGGCTGGCGCAGGCGACACGAACAGCGCCACCTGCGCCTTGAGGTCGGCCACATCGATCAGCAACTGGCGGTTTGCCCGACGCATCTCCGCCAGCATGTCGCCCAGGTTCCTGTTTCGGGTCCGCAGGCCTGACATCTCGCCTCTAAGGCGGACATTTTCGGCCTGCAGATCCGTGGCGTCACCGGCGCGGACAGCGACCGCCGCCGCCCTTTCTACAGCCGAGGTCCCTCGCCCTCTTCGGGAGGCCATGATCTTAGGTGGAGGCATGTTGGCCACGCTCCCCTCGGTTTCGGCGCTCGAGCTGCCTCCCTTACTCAGGGGGCGCTTTCGCACCTGCGAGGGGAGGGCCTCCTCCTTCTTAGTCGCGGTCGCCGGCGCCGTCTTTGCTGCTAGACGCGCCGACGACCTAGTGGGACCTTCACCAGCCGACCCGCTGCCCTCTTTGGACGGCCCTGCGGGAATATCACCGCCCTCGTCCATTCTGACGGTAGATCCGCCGCCCTCGTCTTCGGACGGCTCTGCGACATCGCTGTCGCCCTCGTCCGTCGACGGCTCTGCTGCGAGTCTACCGTCTTTCTTCTCTTCAGCGGCGGCAGCCTCCCTGCGCGCTCGCCGCTCCTCCAGCCGCCTTTTGTGGCTCAGGCCGTTGCCCCGGGTCTTTCTGGGCGACCTCCTCTTCTTCTTCTGGGCCTCCACGGTTTGTGCCGGGCCCTCGGCGGACGCCTCAAGTCCTGAGGACGAGGCGTCGTTGTCAGTTTTTCTTTGGCTTGACAAGGCCGTGGTGTGAGAATCACAGGGATTCCCGTCGGTAAATGTATTTAATTTTAAGGTATCCATATGATTCCCACGAGTAGGGGAGATACACAACGTCGACCCGGGCAGAGATCCCTTTACCCGGGCAAGCCTACATTTACCAACCAGGGGGTCAGCCGATACCCTGGCTGGAGCGTGCTAACGACAGAACAACCCATCTGCCATGCATCTTCTCGCCGCACGCCAGAACTTAAGATTCTGGGTGATTTCCGAGTCCGAATGTTACTTCGAACTCTTTATAGAGGTTGTCTTCCTCGCGGTCCGGGCGGTTAAGCCAAGACCCTCGCTCCTGAAACTAAGACAAGCAAAGAATCAGGTTTACGATGTGTGGGCGGTGGCATGTGCCTGCCCAGCCCTCAAATAAATGAGTGACTGAGCCCGTCCCAATATTTCGCGTCCTATACCCTCTACTACGACTGTAGTAGAGTAAGGAGCGAAATCGCGCAGATATTCGCTACGGACGACAGTACAACAGAAGAACTGGGGACCGCCGCCCGCACCCAGGGTACACCGCGTGGAGGTTTCTGGGATAGTACCCCTACTACTTATCTTACATATGAGTGTCGTAAAAAAAAAAAAAAAAAAAAAAAAAAAAAAAAAAAAAAAAAAAAAAAAAAGGGACTAAAAGATATAGTGTGTATATAACATCTATGCCAAAGAAGGATAACTCGGAATAAAATCCTATACCAATACGTTTAACTCGGGCCGCCGCCGGTGCCTCGGGCGGCGCAGGCGCGAATACTTGCGCCTGATGCCGCCCTAAGCCTCGGGTGGTTGGAACGGGGAATGGTCCGGTCGGCGTGAGGCCACCGCGTGAGGACGACGCCCCGACGGCAAAAGCTGTCAGGGCGTCAACTCGACAAGAACCCGCAAGGGTAAACCGCCGGGCGGGCTACCGAAGACAAAGATCGGGTATCGATGGCCCGCTCGCACGGCAAAGAGAGGAGTTTACATGATGGGTCTATGGGGTCACGCGCCGCCTCTTCCGTCACCCCGGACCGATTTGGCGGGGCGAGACGCATCCATAGTCCACCGCAAAAAAAAAATTGTTTAGAAGATATTCCTATAAATGTATATTTAAATAATAATTTAGTTCGAACCAATAAGATGCCTACAATTAAGAATGGGAACTTTCTTTTTTCTTCTTTTTCAACGAAAATACTTTGCCTTGTACATGTACGTCTAATGATGATTCATTGATGGAGCAGTTCTGCATATTTTTCCTTTTTTTTAGTATCTTTTTCTTCTAAAAACAAGCCTGTCTTAAGAAAATAATCCGCGTATTACGAGGGTATCCGTGTGGTGACGGAGTAAGAATACTATTCACCACCCCATATCTTACCCGTGGGTGATCTTACGAGACGACTAAGGGATATAAAACGCATATAACAGTTATGAGAGAGAAGGAAAACTCGGTACAAGGAAAACTCGGTACAAAACCCTATACCAACACGTCTGACCAGCGTGGTATAGTAAGTTAATTTCCCTCCCATTACGGAGGAAGCCCGAGCCCAATAGTGGGACATTTATGGGCTGTGATGATGATGATGATTACGAGGGTCTTAAAAAGACTATAACTGATACAATTACGCCGAGACTTAAGACAATATATTTGAATTTAAATCGTACAAAATATTGTCCTGTGTGGGAATCTTAAAAAAATGTCAAGTTAGGTTGTATAACTTAATCAGTTAGCTATCTATGCAATTATTATAATTTTATAGATATTGCAAATTTTAAATTCACTGATCCAATTCAATTCAAAATTCTAGATAAAGACATTACTGAATATATGATTAGGATTTATGAGCTGACAGTCCAACTTTCTGGTTGGATTTGGGGTTTTCATTGGTAAGCAGCAGTCTAGCTATACCCCTGATACTGCCAAGGCCCATGGATGGCAGTAACAAGTGTGCTACTGGCTCGCTTGTCACCATCATTTATTAATAAAAAAAGACAAATAGCAACAGTAATTTTGTAACTACCCTACTCGTAAATAAAGAGCAATGATTTTGACTTTTATTATGTACTTATATCTTCATTCATCCATCAGATTATCAATGTTCGTTCTGGAGATAACTCATGAAAGAAAGATAATAATATAGGTACAGATAGAGACAGAGAATTAGAAATAAGAAATAATGTCCCATGTTTTTAAAGACTTTGAATTTTTCCAAGATTGGAAACGAAAAACATGAGACGCATCGAGCAGATGAATGTTAATAGGTCCTATATATTTCATTTCAAAACGTGAGAGATTTTTTACACCTTTTTGTCCGTTGTAAAAACATAGCACTTACATTATTATTTTTTTTAATTTAACTATTATTTTCTTCTTTTTTAAGGTTACGTGAATAAAATTTTGAAATAGATTTAATAAATAAATACTTTATATTATTTTATGTATTTTTATTTTTATCTTTATTCACATTTTCGTATGTCTAAATTTCAAGTATCTCACTCATAGTGAAGTTAGTTTAAAATCAATTATAAAATTCCACTCTGACAATATAAGAAAACGATGACACAACCTTGTTATTTAAATTACAGAAATTTTGCATTTAATATGCTTAATTATTTATAAAATCCGATTACGAAGCGAAAAATGATGTCACAAGCGGTAATCGAACCCGCGCTTATTGGGATTCCGGCCCAATCGTGCTGCCACTACACCACCGTGACTTATTGTAGGACATGCAAATTTCGCTTCGTATCATATTTACGTCTTAAGGTGACGGTATGCTATCTACCCGATAATGTTTACACATTATTATAGGCTTAATACTTCAAACTTTACAGTTAGAATTGTATTAAACGATGACACAACCTTGTTATTTAAATTACTGAAATTTAGCATTTAATATGCTCAATTATTTATAAAACCCGATTACGAAGCGAAAAATTCAGTAATTTAAATAAGAAAACGAGTCAATAAAAACATTGTAATAATACATACATACATACATACCATCACGCCATATCCCTTGAAGGGTAGGCAGAGAGAACAGAGTGCCAGAGAACTCTATCTCTGCATACTTCACTCGCTTCCTCAACATTCATAATTCTCTTCATACACGCTCGCCGGTTTCGGAGACTCTTGACTCCACCTTCCTTCAGTACATGACCGATCTGGTCTAGGTAGGTTAGTCTCGGTCTCCCTCGGTACCTACATCCTTCCACTTTCGCATTGTATATCTTCTTAACCAGGCGTTCGTTCGGCATTCTTTCCACATGTCCGAACCATCGGAGCATTCCCTTTCGCATCTTTACACCAATACTCTCTTTCATACCTACTCACTCTTTTACGTCGTCGTTACGAATGCGGTCGGTCAGCCTAACTCCACAGATTTTCCGCAGAGATCGCATTTCGACCGCATTAATTTTACTGTCATACTCTTTTCTGCATACCCAACTCTCGCTTCCATACAGTAATTTCGGGACAAGCACTACGTTATGTATTGCTACACGTGCCTTCTGGCTGAGGTGGTGGCTGCCGAGAAGTTGCCCCAACGCTCCGTTCACTCTATTTCCCGCATTCACTCTTCGCTCTATATCAGTGGTGTACCTTCCATCTCGGCTAAATCCACATCCAAGATATACAAATTCATCCACTTGCTCTAGTACATCATTACCTATTGTTACTCTTACATCTGTTCTGGTTTTATCTCTTTCAAAGACCATTATTTTGGTTTTGCTCACATTCACGCGTAGACCCCCTTTCTTGCAATCTTCTGTCATTGTGTCGACTAGGGTCTGCAGGTCAGTCGCTGACTGTGCCAGCAGGACTGCATCATCTGCATAAAGCAGAGCAGTGACCACTGAGTCTCCCATCTGGACTCCCACATTCATATCGTTCAACCTTTGGAGACATTTATCCAGATATATGATAAAAAGCCTGGCTGACAGAACGCACCCCTGCTTAACGCCGATATTGACGTCAAACCAAGGCGACATTCCATCATCCAGCCGCACACAGGCTCTACAGCCCATGTAACTGAAATGCACAGCCTGTAGCAGTTTACCGTTAATACCATACTCCGGTAAAATGTCTCAAAGTTCCTTTCGTACAACCGTGTCAAATGCTCTCTCCAGATCCACAAAACTGCAAAAAACCCTCTGACCTAGAGCCAGATGCTTCTCCACAATGTTGCGCAGAGAGAACAGTTGATCCATGCATCCCCTTCCACTCCTGAAACCTCCCTGTGTGTCACACAGTAAACCATCGGACACCATCCTCATTCTCCTTTCAATAATTTTACCATACACCTTTGCTGCCAAACTGGTCAAGCTTATGGCTCTGTAATTTGCGCAGTCATAACGTGAACCCTTGTTTTTAAACAAAGGCACGATGACTGCGCTATTCCAGTCCCTGAGAACCATTCCCGAGCTCCAACATAAATTGAGGAGCAACAGGAACGCCTCCCAGACACAAGAGCCACCAAGCTTGATCATCTCAGCAGACACCATATCAATGCCCGCTGCTTTGGTGTTACCCTCGAAGTTTTTAGTCAGCCTATCTTCTGCACTCATACTTGCTCTATCACGTTTCTCTTTCACTAAGGCCTTGGTGTCATTCTTACATTGCCGATATATTTCTTTCTTCTGTTCAGTCATACTGTCATTCAGATTCAAAGAAGAGACATAGTCCAGGCACGCTTTCTTCTTTTGCTCTACGGAAGCTGCCACTTCCGCATCCCACCATGCATCACCATTTGTTTTTCTATGCTTCTTTGTACTTCCACATACTTCTTTCGCTGTATCTACCATACTCTCTTTCAATACTCTCCAGCATTCTTCAATGTCCGATTGCGGCTGGCTTGCCATCGTCAGCCGTTCTCGGACACCCTCTGCATACTTTTCTCTTACACACTCTTCTTGCAACCTTTCAACCTTTATTCTTTCAAGCCCTCTGAAGTGGACACGCTCTCGCCAGTGCCTCCACTTTCTGAACAGACCACTAATTAACCACTAATAAAAAAAAATTGTAATAATAAACACTGTTATATCAAATTAAAGGTTAGGAAGTAATTATTTAGACGATCATTGTATATTAAATAACCTTTGAATGAAAGCTTTATATAAAGGTCTCTTTCTTAAAGAACAGCCTTCAATAAAAATAACAAGAATGACAAAAGTTACATTGGCGCGAGATGATCTCGTAAAAACAACAATGGCGCTAGGAGAAAACGAGAGAAAGCCTCAAATAAATCCAATACACAATAATTCAATTCACAAATCAAGGAAAAAGCGCAATATTCCTTAAACGCGCCGTACCATTCAATCTTTCTATGGACTTTGTAACAAAACACACAAATTGTGGAACATAAGAGTTTATTTTTATAAAATTTACGTTTATATCTTGAAAAGGAATTAATAATTTATCACCTAATTATAATCTGGGTTTCATTCATATCATAGGAATACGGCTACCTTATGGCAAAGCGTATCTTGCAAGCACCATACGCCCTTTAGCCTTTTTTTTTCTTGCGGTTGACTTTGAAGCGCGCCGCCTAATTGGTCCGGAGCGACGGAAGAGGCAGCGCGCAACCCCATAGACCCACACTGCATGCACCACCCTTCGCCGTGCGAGCGGGCTACCTGTGCCCTATTCTTGTCTTCGGTGGCTACGCCCGTTGGCCTGACTATCTGAATAAAAATAGACAAGTTGTGTCGTGATCCTATGATAAAAGCCAAATTTGTATTACAAGTAAACTATTAATTCAACAATCACTTTTAACTTTCATAAATTGTGTTTATCATTAATTAAATTAAGTAAACACAGTCTTCTCAAGTTTTGAGAAAAATAGCTTAAGCAAGTGCTATTTCGAGTACTTACGCGAATATAGCTCACATTTTGAAATGAAACATCTTTTCAGACATTCAAATTACTGAAATTTTCTAAAAATTTATACTAATACCCGATTACGAAACGAAAAATTATGTCACAAGCGGGGTTCGAACCCCATAATTTTTCTAAAAATTTCAGTAATTTTAATAACAAGGTTGTGTCATCGTTTAATACAATTCTAACTGTAAAGTTTGAAGCATTAAGTCTATACAATGTGTAAACATTGTCCGATAGATAGCATACGTCACCTTGAAGACGTAATATATAATATGAAGCGAAATCTGCATGTCCTAAAATAATTCACGATGGTGTAAGTGGCAGCACGGTTGGGCCGGATTCCCAATAGGTGCGGGTTCGAACCCCCGCTTGTGACATAATTTTTCGTTTCGTAATCGGGTATTTATAAATCTTTTCAGACATGTTGCTATAATAAAGATTGCCGATATTTACGCGAATATTACAATTCTGAAATAAAACTATTTTTATATCGCCTTTGTATATAGTCTTCCCATAACCATGAGCTCTGAAAGGTTTACGAAACAGCGGGCAAGTAAAACTCCGTAGGAACAGTTTTATTTTATAGATTAATATTTAAATTATTATGCAATTCGGGAAATTATTAGGAAAAATTAAATAGCTTCTTTCTTTATTTCTATAACAAAAGCAAAATCAAAAAATATCGGTAAAAAAAATATTTCGTGTATATTTAACGTAATTATTGTCAAGTAAAGTGTCCACAATATCTAAGCCGCGTAATTCATCGGGAAGTGAAAGAAAAAGAAAAGCCGACAATGGTCCCTTTATCGTAACCAAACCACATGTTTTTACGGCATCCCCGCCAGTTATAAAGTTCGCACAAAAGGGAAACTTATTTATTTGATAGAACACTTTGCTGCTTTCTGTTTTCACAGCTGATTTGTTGAGACATTGTGAAAATTATATACTAAATACAATATTCGTTTGCGTTTAGTTGTCTGTTTTTCTGTGTGTATTGTGCGTGGTAGCGGCTACGAATACTGCCAACTCTTGATATGCTCGTGGAAGTCGTAAAAGACGATTAAAAGCCTTGCAACGACCTGGGCCAACTCCATCTGATGCCATTCGGTCAGGAATTACATTCCCAAGGAGGGTTGACGTCTTTCGGGTGGCTGGTCATAAAACTATTGCCAATAACTTTTACAATGTGTACTATGACAGAAGAGTACATATTGTATCAACCTCAAGTAATTGGGATAAGAGTTAGAGAATAATTTAGTTATGATGTAGCAAATGTAGAAGAGCTAAATACATTGATTTAAAAATTCATACAGGCTATTTTATTATAAAAAATAATAGTAACATAATCTAAGCTGTATATTTTCCGTGTGATGACGAACTAAAAATTCGATTCATTACCCTATATTTTACCCGTGGGTGATCGTAAGAGACAACTAAGGGATATATACGCATATGACACCTATGCAAGGAAAAGAAAACTCGAAACAAAACCCTATACCAACACGTCCGATTGCGTCGTATATTATGTCAATTTCCCTCTCATTATGGAGGAGGCTCGAACTCAATGGAACATATATGAGTTGAGATGTGAACGTGTATATAAATACAATCAACACGTTCACTGCGGAACAGGCCCATTTCGGCCTGCCACGGTATTTCAGCTAGTGCGGACGAAGAAAATCATGTCCCTCTCGCTGGTGCGGAACGATTATCTCAGGTATTTTTAAGATTTCGACAGAGACAAATATATATTTCAGTTTGTAGTCAAAATTATAGATATTCCTCATCAAAATATCATGGCAGGCCGTTTTCAGCCTACCACGCACTAACGGTGAAAAACATCCACTCAGTGCGACAGTGGGCCTATTTCGGCCCGTCGTCCCAACAGACTTCGGGCGACCCAATGCCGCACAGGGCGCGCGCCGCGCCATTTAGTGTTGTGCTATCTAACTGATATGAAGTAGCGTTCGTTCGATATAATCAACGATGGCACGCAATAAAAAGAAAATAGAGTAGTATTATAGGATCCCATATGTGGCAATACTTTTTTTCGCTCGTACTCAAGTTTTTATAAATCCTCTCCCTCACGGACTGTGAAAGCGATAAGACGTGTGTACAAAGTTATTTATTTAAATAAATTCATTTAATATTGTGTGCATTTCTACTTGTGTATAGAACAAAAGACTAGTTCGACCACGTAAACTGCGAAGTGCGAACTATTTTTATTTACTATGGCTACGCAGAGAACACCTCCAAAATTAGGTGCTCCAAGGCTAAGTGTGACTCACCATGTGTCATCAGAAAGTGACATTTCAAATATGGATCCTGATAATCCTTTAACTTACTTCGAAAGGAGATCTAAACGACCACGTAATGATGAAGAAGGCCAGTTTGATAATGTATCACTGAAGGAGGAATTATTGGAGATGCTCTCAAGCTGGAGAAAAGATCAGAGCATTATACTGAATAAGCTATGCCTTGATATGATGGAGCTAAAACAACAGAATGCTAGTATAAAAGCTACCAGCGAGGAGCTTGAGAAATCCATAAAGTTTATGTCGTTACAATACGAGGACATGAAACTAAAGCTTCAAAATATGGAACAAGAAAGAAAAGAACACATTAGTTTTATAACCACTTTAGAGAATAAAATAGACGAGATGCAAAAAAGAGTCAAGTTCACAGTTGTTGAGTTTCGCAATGTGCCTCAAAACATAAAGCAGGAGACACAACAAGACCTATGCGAAGTAGTACAAAAAATCTGCGAACCTATTAATAGTCATGTGCAACAATCTGATATAAAAGATATATTTAAGATCACATCCAAGTCAGGTGCTTCGACAATTGTGGCCGACTTTACATCAATATTAACCAAAAATAAAATTTTGAATGGCATAAAGGAGTACAATAAGATTAACGCAAATAATAAATTGTCCTCATCAACAATCGGACTACCAGGTGCTGCTAAGCCTATTTATATTGCGGAGAGCCTGACTAGTAAAGATCGGAAACTGTTTGCCGTGGCTCGAGAGACCGCCAAATCCTTGGCTTACAAGTTCTGCTGGATCAAAAACGGTAAAATTTATTTGAGAAAAGATGTCAACGATATACGGCTAGAAATTCAAAATGAATCAGATTTATCAAAATTAAGGAACCAGTGACTATTTATTTTGTCTTTTGTGAGTTGCGTTATAGTAATAATCTCTCAGTGTACCACTTACTTATATTTATTTTTAATGTTGCATGTTATTTTAAATGTACCTTCATATTTATTTGATCAAAATTATTATAATCTAAGTAAACATATAATACACTTTTATAAACAACACAAACTACACACACAATTAACATTAGTTACACACATATTATTCACTGATTGTAATTATTCTAACACTAATTCACACAGACTTATTGTGCGCAAACATTTTATGGACTACTCAATTTTAAAATATGATATTAGAGGTGTAGTGATAGTGTTCTTTTATTGGCTGGTTTTACGTATTAATACTAGTAGTTTATTAATTATTTTAGAATCTAACACTGACTATCTGTACTGTATATTACTTTTGAATTCGCGGCGATTAATGAATTAATTACCGATATCGATAGTACTGCTTTTTGTGATGCGATAACATGTAGCCCCGAAGATTGTGCTTTCATCCTACCCGCAAATAACTATTGTCTTACTATTTTATCGCAGAATATACGCAGTATTAAAGCTAACTTTTGTGATCTTATAACCCTTTTAGAAAGAATTAAAGTTCAGTGTGATATCATAGCGCTATCTGAATGTTGGCTCTCTGTCAACCCTATTATTCCCATCTTGGATGGGTATAACTTCCATAAAACTATGAGAACACACAATCAAAATGATGGCGTTCTCCTGTATATCAGAGCTGAACTGTCCAACGTGAGAGTTACTGAACCAGATATCCTTGACTCAAGTTGCCTTTTGGTAACCATAGGAAAAGAATTTGCTATTATTACTATTTATAGGCCCTGCGCATTCAGAGATCACTCAGTTTTCTTGAAATCCCTAGATAACCTCCTCTCGAATCTTAAGTTGTACAAAAATGTGATTCTTATTGGAGATATAAATATAGATATCGTCCATGGTCATTCTACCATTAGCTCAATAGATTACCTAGACTTGATGGCTTATCACGGACTGTTTCTTGGTCATACATTTCCAACACATAGCTCGACTTGTCTCGACCATTCTAATTTGAAAACCTTACTCCCAACAAAAATTTTAGTTATGGATTCCACTATTACTGATCATTATGCGGTTATGGTTGCTGTTTCTCCAAAACAACCTTTAGTATATAATCAATCATCTGTGACTCACGTCAATGAGGATAAACTTGCGATTGATCTGAGCAATACCGACTTCAAGCCAGTTTACACTGCTATGGACCCTAATACTGCAACAAATATTTTTATTGAGCTGATTTCACACGCCATCTCTATAAACACCACAAAATTCAAGGTTTCTCGGAGACGTAGAGCCATTAAGCCATGGATCACACCGGGCATACTGAGGTGTATGCGTCACAGGGACAACTTATATAGACTAACTAAGAAAGAACCATCTAATGAAGTACTTGCTTTATCTTATAAAAGATATCGAAATTTTTGTACTGCTGTTTTGCGTAAAAATAAAAGAGATTATGACAAATCACAGTTCGTTAAAGCTGGTAAAAATTCGAGGTTACTATGGAATGTTATTAAAACAATTACTGGTACAAAAAAGTCTTCATCTTCGGCGGAAGTATTTTTGAATTCTAGTATTAGCCAGGATCATGGCATTAATGACATAAATAGCTACTTTGTTAATGTCGGCCGAAACGTCGTGATTGATAGAGATATTTGCCATGTTACTACATCTAACGGATGTCCTCATTCGTCTTCTTTCGTTTTACTAGATACTGATGAATCTGAGGTGGACAGTCTTATAATGTCCTTAAAAAATAACTGTACTCCGGGATGGGATGGTATTTCATCTACTTTTCTAAAAACACATAGAAAAGTTATTATCCCACCACTTACTTACATATGTAACTTAAGTATAAAAACTGGCATATTTCCTGACGTTTTCAAAAGAGCTATCGTTCACCCTATTTTTAAGTCAGGAGATCAAACCAATGTTGAAAATTATAGGCCCATATCTATTCTTCCGGCTTTGTCTAAAATACTTGAAAAAATTCTAAATTCTAGGCTCATTGCATACTTGGAATCATACAACCTATTGTCTCCAAACCAGTTTGGTTTTAGAAAAACCTTATCTACTGCTGATGCTGTCCACAATTTAGTTGATCATGTAGCAAAAAAACTTGACAAACGTTATAAATGTGTCGCACTTTTTCTTGACCTCGCAAAAGCATTTAATACTATTTCTACCAGTATCCTATTATCTAAGCTTGAATCTTTAGGGATAAGGGGCATTCAGCTTTCACTGTTCCATAGTTATTTAACAGGTCGGTCACAAAGACTCAAAATTGGATCGTACTTAAGTTCTGCGTTGCCTTTAGTTCACGGTGTCCCCCAGGGCAGTATTTTGGGTCCTAGTTTATTTTTAGTGTATGTAAATGGCCTATGTAATCTCTGTCTTGATCATGGAGTGACGATTTCATACGCGGACGATACAGTATTAATTTTTACATCTGCAACTTGGGCCGACACCTATCGTTATGCGCAAAAAGGATTTAATACAATTAACAAATGGCTCAAAGATAATTCACTTACCTTAAATTATTCTAAAACTAAACTAGTCGAATTTACCATACGCAATCCTAAGGCTTCTTTAAAGTCAAATGATCATTATATTACTGCTAAATCAGTTGATGATGTCTCTGATAACGAAACTTGTGTCCACATAGAAAAAGTAAATTCAGTTAGTTATCTTGGTGTAATGATTGACCGTAACCTATCATTTAAAGACCACATTGACAGTTTGTCTAGTAGGGTGCGTAAACTTATTTATATATTTAACCGATTACGACAAGTTGCCGATGGATGGACTATGAAAATGGTTTACAAAGCGTTGTGCCAATCAATTTTGTCGTACTGTATAACCACTTGGGGAGGTAGTGCGAAGGCACATTTTATACATGTTGAACGGGCTCAAAGAGCTGTGCTTAAAGTATGCTGTTCTAAGCCTCGACTGTATCCTACAATGAGACTTTATGAATACTCTCAAGTGCTCACAGTGAGACAACTTTTCATCATAGCCGCTACTTTAAAGCAACATTCTCTTACCAGGTTTGATCGAGAACTTTGTCGTCGCAACCATCTTGTCGCTCCTTCAGCTACTATAAAAACCTCCTTCAGTCGCAAATTTTTCTTTTTTCTAGGGCCGTATTTATATAACGAATTACACAAAATTTTATCATTGTACCCTCTAAACAAACACACATGTAGATACACTCTGCAAGAATGGCTGCTTGAGCAGTCTTACGAGAGCACGGAGGGTTTAATTAATGTTTTAACTTGATACTAGTTGCATATAAGACATATGTTAGACTTATGTTTATACCTACATACACCCAAATATAAACGCGCATACACACATACACACTACACGTACGTACGGAATGCACACACACACACGCCCACACACACACACACACACACATACACACACACACACACACACACACAAACATACACACATACATAAACATACACATACACATAAGCGCGCACGCGTGCATATAACTCTCACGCTTAATGTTTGTAACTGTATCCGAGTTGTCTGAGTGGAGACCTGGTGACCTGTAACACAGGTATTTTTAATGCCCACCACAGGCACCAGCGATCCACAACTTAGCTTATTTACTTCTTGTATTATGTTGTTAAACCTATATATTGTTTTAAATTAAGTTGTGGTGAGAAATTAAAGAAATTTATTATATTATTATTATTATAAATAATCAAGAGTATTAAATGCTAAATTTCAGTAAGTTATATGATTATTTATCATCATCAATCACAACAAATATTTCAGAAAATCAAGTAAATCCTAAATAAAGACAATGAGCACGTCCTTGAGATGTGCGATAAACGGCGAAATTGTGCAGTGTGCTAAGAGAGACTGAGGAGAACCTTCAATAGTACCCAGGCAAAGAAAAAGTTAAAAAATATTGCAGGAAATGCAACTAAAATCTTTGCGTCATATGTTTTGAAGACAGGCATACTACATAAGTAATTAAAAAAAAACATTTCTTTTACAACAATTTTGATTTATTTTCGATATTCCTTTATTTTTGTCTGTCCCATCACTACTAAAAATACTTTTTAGTGCCGTTCAGGTCGATATCGGCGTGCCGCTTTTTCTGGTTTATTTCTCATTTCCTGTTTGGTTGATCCCGGGGCGAATCGAACCTAAGAAAGTTGGTTTCAAGGTTATTCTAACAGTACAATAAAAAATTGTATGCACCATGTTTTCGCAAAATTATAGCTTACCTGATTACGAAACGAAAAATGATGTCACAAGCGAGGTTCGAACCCGCACCTATTGGGAATCCGGCCCAACCGTGCTGTCTCTTACACCATCGTGAACTATTTTAGGACATGCAAATTTCGCTTCATATTATATCTTACGTCTTCAAGGTGACGTATGCCATCTATCGGACAATGTTTACACATTGTATAGGTTTAATACTTCAAACTTTACAGTTAGAATTGCATTAAACGATGACACAACCTTGTTATTCAAATTACTGAAATTTCTAGCATTTAATATGCTTAATTATTTATAAATACCCGATTACGAAACGAAATATGATGTCACAAGCGGTGTCCTATAATATACTATTGTCCTATAATAGTTCACGATGGTGTAAGTGGCAGCACGGTTGGGCCGGATTCCCAATAGGTGCGGGTTCGAACCCCGCTTGTGACATCATTTTTCGTTTCGTAATCGGGTATTTATAAATAATTAAGCATGTTAAATGCTAAAAATTTCAGTAATTTGAATAACAAGGTTGTGTCATCGTTTAATACAATTATAACTGTAAAGTTTGAAGTATTAAACCTATACAATGTGTAAACATTGTCCGATAGATGGCATACGTCACCTTGAAGACGTAAGATATAATATGAAGCGAAATTTGCATGTCCTAAAATAGTTCACGATGGTGTAAGTGGCAGCACGGTTGGGCCGGATTCCCAATAGGTGCGGGTTCGAACCCCGCTTGTGACATCATTTTTCATTTCGTAATCGGGTATTTATAAATAATTAAGCATATTAAATGCTAAAAATTTCGGTAATTTGAAAGTTATAGCATTTAAATCTAACTTAGTGCTGGTGGGTCAAAAAAGACCTACCACGCACTGGTGGAAATATTATGGGGGCCACATTTCGACACGCCGCCGCACCAGATGAAGGTCAATGATTTTACCGGCCACAGCCAAGGTGTTAAAGAATACAATTTAGCAAACTTTATTTTCCAGTTCGTGATCTTAAAAGATCACTAAAGAGTGCAAGAATATAACATCATTTCAAGAGAAGCACATTGCCATTACTCAGACGTCGACCTTCTTCGAGAGTGTGGTACTACCCCGGACGGACCGACCCGCAGCTGTAGACAGAATATTGTAAACAGCGTGGTCCTACCACAAAGAAACACTAACATTCTTTATTATTATTATTTAATAACTGTTTTTCGTGTGTTTTCCGTGTAGTGACGGAGTAAGAATACAATTCACCACCCCCTATCTTGCCCATGGGTGATCATAAGGGACGACTAAGGGATATAAAACGCATATAACACCTATGCGAGAGAAGGAAACCTCGAAACTAAAACTCTATACCAACACGTCTGACCAGCGTGCTATAATAGGTCAATTACCCTCCCATTATAAAGGAGGCTCGAGCCCAACAGTGGGACATATATGAGCTGAGATGGTGAAATAAAAATTATCAGAACCCTTAGAGTCAACATTTTTTCGAATATTATTGTAGTAGTATCAGGTGAGTTCCGTATAGTTTTAAAAGTGCATTAGATTCATCAAATCTAAAACGTTAAAATTCTTATAAAATAAAACTAAGTTCTATTTTACATATTAAAGTATTCATAAACAAAATTTTAATATTATGAATAACGACTTAAACAATACGTGAATAATGAAAGATCTTTCACACAAAATTTAATTACTCCTTCCTCATAACTTTCTTACGTTCTAATGACGTTTTAGTTACATCCAGCCGAAGTACTAAACGTCAAAGCATAATGAATACGGCCTCAAAACTTCCCAACACCAATATTTGGTTACCACTTCGCGTGTTAACAAACGTACCATATTATAAACCGAAACAGAACTTCTGAAATTTATCATTGAAGCTGTACACCTTGTATTATAACATACGATATAACTCTTACAATTATTTAATAAAATACCATTGCTTTATCTGTTAAAAAGATTAATTTCTTGATTGATTAAAACGAGCAATGTATAGGGAGGAATGTTAAATAATATTTACATCGAATACTAAGTTTAGTTTCGTAGTAAATGCTAAGTATGAGGAGTGCTAACTTTGGACAGGTTGTCGGGAACCTCGTCCCTAGACGGGCGCACAAATGCAAGTTACAACAATGACACATCGCTGCAATATCAGACGTTGTACCTCCAAGTCTTATTAACTCCACGTCTGCTATTCAAAAAAGGCTTATGGGAATTACAAAGATTTAGACGGCTGTTTCATGTTTGAATAATTTAAATTTGTTTGCAACTAAGTAAGAATGTTGTTTTGTTATGTAATATAAACGACTTCTAATGTTTACGCGAATATTACACATTTTAAATAAAACTATAAAAGAGGGTATTTATATATATATATATACAGGGTGGAAGTGGACATACATACTTACATACATATCATCACGCCATATCCCTGGTAGGCAGAGAGAACAGAGCGCCAGAGAACTCTATCCTTGCATACTTCACTCGCTTCCTCAACATTCATAATTCTCTTCATACACGCTCGCCGGTTTCGGAGACTCTTGACTCCACCTTCCTTCAGTACATGACCGATCTGGTCTAGGTAAGTGAGTCTCGGTCTCCCCTGGTACCTACATCCTTCCACTTTCGCTTTCTGAATTTGCACATTCTACTGGTCAATAGTTCGATGTGTTGTACAAAGCTCAGTTTTTCGTCAATAATTACGCCCATCACCAAATGGACCAAGTACATCCTCATAGTCGGGACGCTTGGTCCCCACCCATCCGTTCAAATCTCCGCATACAATCACGCGTTCACTGGTTTCTACCATATTCATCATAATCTAAATAATCATCATCACTCATCATCTCACCATATATACGTCCCACTGTTGGGCTCGAGCTACCTTCACAATAAAAGGGAAATTGACCTACTACACCACACTGATCAAATATTGATATAAGGTTTTATTTCGAGTTTTCCTTCTTTTACTTAGATGTTATATGCCTATATTGTTTCATCATCACAATCCATAAATGTCCCACTGTTGGGCTCGGGCCTCCTCCGCAATGGGAGGGAAATTAATCCACTATACCGCGCTGGTCAGACGTGTTGGTATAGGGTTTTGTTTCGAGTTTTCCTTCTCTCGTATAGATGTTATATGCGTTTTATATCCCTTAGTCGTCTCGTACGATCACCCACGGGCAAGATATGGGGTGGTGAATAGTATTCTTACTCCGTCACCACACGGAAATATATTATATTGCTTACTCATTATTAATTATACCCACAGATAGCAAGATAAGGGTGGTGACATTTATTCTTACTCCGATATCACACGGTCATTTCACTTAAAATCAATTAACATAAAAAAGAATAAAATTATTAACTTTAGCGTTATATATTACAGTATTTGGGACAATAGTATTTTATTTTCAGTTTCCCCCTTTCGTAGTACGCTTGCAAATACCTAATTAACATTTAAAACGTAAAACAGTTTTAAATTCATGAATTTCACGTTTTCGAAAGTGTGCACAGACTTAAAAAAATAAAAGTCTTGCCGGTACTGTATGTAGCACAAGAAAAATGTTGCTTTGTTGCCATACTCGGACGTTCTACTGTTTACTAATTAATGTTGCCCGCATGTTAACTGTTAGGGTGACCAGAATAAACGTTAATATATTTTTGTTGATTTTTTTATCCATGTGGACGTGTTGGACTAAAAATACTATATGCTATTTCTTTTTCATATGAATAGATCCTTAATTCCGTAAAAGCCTATCAGTACAATAACCGATGGTAGATTTTGAGTATCATCATCACATCATCACAACCCATAAATGTCCCACTGTTGGTCTCGGGCCTCCTCCGTAATGGGAGGGAAATGAACCTACTATACCGCGCTGGTCAGACGTGTTGTTATAGGGTTTTGTTTCGAGTTTTCCTTCTCTCGCATAGATGTTATATGCGTTTTATATCCCTTACTCGTCTCGTACTGTCCTGTAATGTCTCCAAAGGTTGAACGATATGAATGTGGGAGTCCAGATGGGCGACTCAGTGGTCACTGCTCTGCTCTATGCAGATGATGCAGTCCTGCTGGCACAGTCAGCGACTGACCTGCAGACCCTAGTCGACACAATGACAGAAGATTGTAAGAAAAGCGGTCTACGCGTGAATGTGAGCAAAACCAAAATAATGATCTCTGAAAGAGATGAAGCCAGTACAGATGTAAGAGTAACAATAGGTAATGATGTACTAGAGCAAGTGGATGAATTTGTATATCTTGGATGTGGATTTAGCCGAGATGGAAGGTACACCACTGATATAGAGCGAAGAGTGAATGCGGGAAATAGAGTGAATGGAGCGTTGGGGCAACTTCTCGGTAGCCACCACCTCAGCCAGAAGGCACGTGTAGCAATACGTAACGCAGTGCTTATCTCAACATTACTGTATGGAAGCGAGAGTTGGGTATACAGAAAAGAGTATGAAAGTAAAATTAATGCGGTCGAAATGCGATCTCTACTAAAAATCTGTGGAGTTAGGCTGATCAATCGCATTCGTAACGACGACGTAAGAGAGCGAGTAGGTATGAAAGAGAGTATCGGTGTAAAGATGCGAAAGGGAATGCTCCGATGGTTCGGACATGTGGAAAGAATGCCGAACGAACGTCTGGTTAAGAAGATATACAATGCAAAAGTGGAAGGATGTAAGTACCGGGGGAGACCGAGACTAACCTACCTAGACCAGATCGGTCATGTACTGAAGGAAGGTGGAGTCAAGAGTCTCCGAAACCGGCGAGCATGTATGAAGAGAATTATGAATGTTGAGGAAGCGAGTGAAGTATGCAAAGATAGAATTCTCTGGCACTCTGTTCTCTCTGCCTACCCTGCAAGGGATATGGCATGATAATATGTATGTATGTAAGTTTCGAGTGATCGGCTTTATTCATATGGTGACGGAGTAAGAATATAATTCAGCACCTCCTATCTTATTCGTGGTTGATCGTAAAAGACTATTAAGGGATACAAAACATATACGAGATCTATGGGGCCATTCATTAATTATATGTATGGCGTTGATTGACTGAATATTATAACTTCTTACTATGGGGCATTAGTGAATCTGACATTACGTAAGTTATTAAATTGAAACTTTCTAATTTTGGTCAAAACTGTGATAGATTATTAATAAGATTAATGTTATTGCAGTGAGTTAATGATACTCGTAGTAAGAAGATTGTAATTAAAGATATTTTCAGAATAAACGGAGTTATATTTAATCAATAGGATCTCTTACAAATAATCTTATTAAGGGGCAGGGGGGAATAGTTGCAATCTTATGATGTCTTACGGTAGGGGAGGAGGGGCGCCAAATCATTCTTCAAAATCCCTTACGTAATTTATGAACGGCCCCTCTGCAAGAGAAAGAAAATTCAAAACAGAACCTTATACCAACACGTCTGATTAGCGTGGTATAGTAGACCAATTGCCCTCCCATTATGGGAGAGGCTCGAGCCCAAGAATGTGACATATATGAGTTTAAATGATGAAGATAGTCGGAATTGGAACGTAGACTCCAATATTTCTTTTTTATATTTATTTATTCGTATAAAATAATTTAGTATTATAATTTAACTCCAATAATTTGGTTACCCTACAATTTGTCCGCACTCTCGTCGCGTGAGTTTCTACTCTTTATTTGTAATTACTTGATGCGTTTCGGATTGGAATTAAAACTGTCTCCACACTCCAAACATTACCGTAGCAACTGTATGCTAATTTATCAAAGCTGTATATACAAGATTTTGTTGGTGTATGCACGATGGATTAAGAATACAAAACGCTGTGTTGTTCTTTCGTATTATTTAATCTCGGTGAAAAATATAGTTGGTAAGTATACCGTGAGTATTTCTTTTTTGATCCACTGATTAACGCGGTCGAAATGCGATCTCTGCGGAAAATCTGTGGAGTAAGGCTGACCGATCGCATTCGTAACGACGACGTAAGAGAGCGAGTAGGTATGAAAGAGAGTATTGGTGTAAAGATGCGAAAGGGCATGCTCCGATGGTTCGGACATGTGGAAAGAATGCCGAACGAACGTCTGGTTAAGAAGATATACAATACGAAAGTGGAAGGATGTAGGTACCAGGGGAGACCGAGACTAATCTACCTAGACCAGATCGGTCATGTACTGAAGGAAGGTGGATTCAAGAGTCTCCGAAACCGGCGAGCGTGTATGAAGAGAATTATGAATGTTGAGGAAGCGAGTGAAGTATGCAAAGATAGAGTTCTCTGGCACTCTGTTCGCTCTGCCTACCCTGCAAGGGATATGGCGTGATGATATGTATGTATGGATTATCTCCTTATTATTCTTCTAAACCGATAGAATATCTAAATTTATTTGTTATAGCCTCAGCATTACGACCCCTATCCACGTGATAACGGCTTAACAATACAGTGTATACTCCATTCTTTACTTGGGTTTACGTGTACACCGTTAGGTCACTGCGTACCGCAGTCGGGGTTTTGGTTTTAAGCTATCTCGCTTATCAAACGCAGCGCAGTAGCAAATTTCTGCTTCTCAGGTTTGGATTTTTTGGGCATGCAACAAATCGCCCACTCACTAATGGCTGTAGGCAGCACGGCCCTACTAGAGGAACTCAGTTGAGTTTTACCACATCTAAAGGGGATAATGCATTGTACACTTACTTCGGCACCAAAAAGAATCCACGCTCTATCATGAGGGACTAAAGTTTGTATAGAGATAAGGGGACATGTTTACACCTCTGCTTGCCCATAGATAGGATGAAACAAAAGACTAACTTCAGATTATTTGACGAAATGTGAACTCATTAATGGTAGGGCTATATTGGTAATAGTTTTCTCTCTACAGTCACAGGCTCGCCTGGTCGAGATAGTATAACACTCTTGCAGAAAATCATCATCTGAGCCAGATCAATGCACTGTTGTGCTTCGTTCGTTGCATGAGAAAGCCAGAAGCCCAATTTCCTTGGTGGGTTTCGGTTGATAGGCAACAATCGAGACATACCCCTGGTATCGTAATGATCCACAAACGGCAGTCACACTACTCATCAGGTGTTTGCCACCACAAGAAATAAAAAAAAAATGAGCTAACACTCGTTTTGTTTAAATGATAAATGAGGTAATAATGGTTGAACAAAACTTCGGGAAACTTTATTACGGCGAATTATGGATGCTTTATAACTCAGCACACCCCATGGGGAATGAAGGTGTGCGGTTAT
Source organism: Lymantria monacha (assembly GCA_905163515.2). Taxonomy (NCBI): domain Eukaryota; kingdom Metazoa; phylum Arthropoda; class Insecta; order Lepidoptera; family Erebidae; genus Lymantria; species Lymantria monacha. The sequence goes on along the minus strand of LR991098.1, from coordinate 28,087,574 downwards.
AAGAAAGAATATTAACATTATGCACATAATATATCCACAAACTTGAATGTGATAAATCCAGAAGGCGTACAATTTACACTCGTCGTTTTAATGTGACAAGTCCAAAGATTATTTAAGGACCAGAGAGTTTTTTTTTTTTTATATTATGAGTATTGTGTATTCCACAGACATTTTGTCCGTGCTCTTTTTATGTTTGATTTAATTGTTATGGTGGTGTGTTTATAAAATTAATGTTCTTGAAGTAGCTTTATTACAATTGATTAGGAGCGCAATTCATGTGTCATAGATGTTGAGCGACAACATGTCTTTTGGAGTTTCTTCTTGGCGCTGGTGGACTTGTTGTTGGTGGAACCCTTCTACTTAGAGAGAGAGTATTTATTACAGGAGATCAGATGAGTATTTTTTTAGGAATAATTTCGCATCATCTGTTAAACGAGGGCATGCGGAGTGTAACTACTAAAAAACGACGTTGAGTGAGAAGGGTGGATTTAATTCCCATGCAGTTTTTTTTACGTTACTCATAATTTGCTGTAGAGTTACACAAGGGAATATAATAGCATAATAGCCATGATACGATCACAATTAGTGTTATAGTTTTCCAGCTGAGTGCTATATCCTATTCTCCTGGGTATTCGAGTGCTGTTAAGTAGATGGAGATCCATCTACTTATAACAGCACTCGAAAGCAAGCGTACAATGAGACATTGCATTCATAACTCCTCACCACAGATGAGAATATGATTCTATATAATGATAAAGACTGTTTAAAAGTTGTACCAGTGAAGAAAAAGTTAGAAAGTGAACGCCTGACGTAATATAGATAAGTGATTAAGTGATGAGGCGAGATGAAAGTGAGGTTCTGGGGCAAGTTTTAAGTACAAATGTCGAAAGCATGAGGGGAAAGACAAGACCAAGTGAAAGGTGGATGGATTGAGTAAAGTGAATAATTGTCGTATATAAACAGGAAGAAAACATAGACTTAACATCAGATACGGTTGTGTAAATATATAATAATAAAATAACATATTGCGTCGATTACAAGTATATCAAAAATAGGTAGAATGGTGATAAAAAATACAGTGACTGTTCTACAAATTTTAATCTTTGTCTTCACTCGTATTCAACGCACGATCTTCAATAATTTCAAAGTGAATTCTCCAAAGATTTGCAGTTTTTCACTCAGTGTGAACGTCTACGGGCACCTACAATATTTCATCGGCTTTCCCACCAAAAAATATTTTCACCAAGAACAGATTACTCGATTGATTCGTTTAGGATTGCTTGCTGGTATTACATTGAAGCTGTGGTTTAAAATATTCATACGTCCTTATGTAACTTTAATAGACATGTAGCAAATTTAAGATTAGATAATAAAATATACAGAATCATTCATCATAATTTTTATCCTGATTCATCATCATCACAGCCCATAAATGTCCCACTGTTGTGCTCGGGCCCTCCTCCTAATGGGAGGGAAATGAACTTACTATACCGCGCTAGTCAGACGTGTAGACCAACCTATACCACCTATACCAACACATCTTTGGGGGTTGGCATAGGGTATTGTTCGAGTTTTCCTTCTCTCGCATAGATGTTATATACGTTTTATATCCCTTAGTCGTCTCGTACGATCACCCAGGGGTAAGATATGGGGTAATATATCCTGATTACTTGAGGTTTTTTTTTTTGAAGTGATTATTTCTTATGGGAGAGTAATCATTTTCGCTACGTAACGCGTAACGGCGCCAGTCTGACCGCTTTATAGGATTAAATAATGATACTAATAATGTATATACACAAAATTTTAATGTACATATTCAAGAATTGTAACTAAGAATAAAATATATTTTTTTAATCAATAAAAGATTTTATTAATAAATAACCTTTACTTATATTATCATATTAATATACGTAAATATTAACTAATAACCTAAGCTTTTCTCAAATTATTTTTTATTGCTTCTTGGTGATAGACGAGCAATAAGCACATCTGCTGGTAAGTGTTACTACCGCTCATGGAGCAACACAAGGGGTACATCTAGGCCGAAACCTACCAACAAAAACCCAAACCCACTCAGAAAGTTGGACTGCCGGCTCTCTCACTCATCGAATGAAGCACAGCAGCACATTACCAATAATAATAATAATAAAACCTCCGAGCCAGTCGTTACCTCACCATGAGGCTAACGCAAAACTCGGAGGAACATTATATGGCTCCTTAAGTTCTTTTGATATAAAAAAATGTATCACAAGATTTACAGGAAAGCCAATAAACCGCAGGGCAGCTTGTGGCGAGCTGAATGTGAGTGGCGACACTGCGGTCCTGAATACTCCAGAGAGTCGATCAGGGACTCGTCTCCAGCTGGCCTTCATTGGCTGGCTAGAATGGAAACCGAAGAGTGCCCGAAGGACTCTCAGCTCTGGCTTGCCTTAAACAGCTGGTCAGAGAGGGGTCACCAGAGCTATATGCTCGGGGGTGGAAGTGTCATTTTCAAGGGCATAATTACGGGGAAACCAAGGGTCTGTTTATCGCAGACTCAATGGTGAAACCGGCGCCGCACCGCTCGACACCCCTAGCCACTTACACCAATGATGCCCTCTGTTGCCCGTATGACTAGTGTGTCTGTGGCGACTATTTAGGGGGCCCATTCAGTGAGTTGGCGAGTCGCCGTCTGCCACCGTTCATCTCTTAACATGGGTTTGAAGGCAGACGACAGTTTATAATTTCATAGATATAAGATGAACCAGTCCACTAAGCACCCACTCCCATATTCATATATTAGATACCATCATCACACAATAGTTTTACACTTAGTGCTGGCATTCCACGTATGTTATGTGCAGACGTGGAATGTCATCGGTAGGTGTCCCATCCCAATATTTAGATTAAATTTCTCTAAAGGCCTCTGCGTGTTGGATCCATATCCCCATGTAAGCCTACCAAAGGACCGGGTATCTTCCCTACGGAAGATCCCGTGAATAAATGGAGATACAATAATAATAAATAATTTATTTCTCAGAATATGGTACATTTAGTTATTAATAAATTTTGTGTTTCACATATTCTACCGTGCATCGGTGTAGAAATATTAGTCCTTCTATAAAAATACATTTCATTTAGTCACTATTTCTATTAAATATCCATTAAATATTAATCATCATCATCATCATCATCACAGCCCATAAATGTCCCACTGTTGGGCTCGGGCCTCCTCCGTAATAGGATTCCCTCCTTCATTAACCTACTATACCGGGCTGGTCAGACGTGTTGGTATAGGGTTTTGTTTCGAGTTTTCCTTCTCTCACATAAATGTTATATGCGTTTTATATCCCTTAGTCGTCTCGTACGATCACCCACGGGTAAGATATGGGGTGGTGAATAGTATTCTTATTCCGTCACCACACGGAAAAAAAAAAATAATAAAAATAAAATAAAAATATTAATAACTACATTCAATTAAATTCAATCATATATTTATATAATTACAAATAAATAACAACAATAATCAATGTCTATTTTTTTTTTAAATAATTACATTAAAACTTATGATCCAAGAATACAGTGACCTTATAGAAACCTTTGTCCAAATAACCAATTAAATAAATATGTCCTAAATTTATTAATAGGTAACAGTCTGACCACAGCTGGTAGTTTATTATAAATTTTAATTGCCATACAATATGAATTTTTAGAGTGAATTTGCAGTCTTTGATGAGGAATTAACAATTTACTAGGAATTTTTCATTTCGTAATCGGATTTTATAAAATTTACTAGGATCTCTACTGTGTGCTTTTTTCATTATTACGTCGTGTACTGGAAATATATGAAGATATTTTTTTACAAATATGCACATTTCATAAATATATAGACATGGCAATGCGAGGATTTAATGTGCCCAATGCTCAGACCTCAAATTTCTGCGAGAGTGTGTTACTAACCCGGATAGAACGGTCCGCAGTTGCTAACAAAAAACTGTCTACGCTTCGGTCCTACCACTAAAGACGGGATTGACGCAATATGTACTTCTCTTCCATCTGACATATTGCAAAAGTTATTGGCAGTAGTTTTATGTCCAACCACCTGCCTGCGATTTAGACCGAATGCAATTATTTTGATATCCATGAACGAAATAAGGGTTACTAATATTCGTAGACACCACAACGGAGCAATATTCAGGTACAGCAATATTTAGTTTCAACAAGTCATTTTATTACAATAAAACTATAGCTATAAGTTTGCTGATACCTTGCGGATAGGTTAAAAGGTATAGATCCAACTGAAATGTGGAATTAAACCCGACTAGTGCCAACACTTTTTTTTTTGTTGCTTATGGTGGCAAAAGAGCAAGCAGAACACTTGATGGTAAGTGTTACTATCACCCACGGACCTATGCAATACCAATGGTATAGCTACCAATGCAAACTCCAAACCCATCCAGTTGGGCTGCCGGCTCTCGCGCTCACCGAACGAAGCGCAATAGCACATTGCCATTACTTAGACTTCTATCTTCTGCTCAGTGTGGTACTACCCCAGACGGACCGGCCCGCGGCTGTGGACAGAGAACTGTCAACAGCGTGGTCGTACCACTAAAAACCAACTTAACCTCTTAAGTGAACTTAAAGGTACGGCGCCAAACCTGCGCGACTAACACGCGGGACGCGAAATACGAGCGTCTACAAACACGTATAATAAGTTCCGCGTCGTTGTCGCTTTGGTGTGCATGGCGCCATATGATATTACGGGTAGCGTCCGGTAGCGTCTGTCGCGGGGCTGAGGCTACCGCTTCGCAGTCGCTTTGGTCGCGCAGGTTTGGCCGTACCTTAACTCTTCTCGTTAGCTCGAATATTCTGTAATACCAATGCTCCATCAACCAAGACTTCTAAATTTTAGATAACATCTAAGCTGATATCATCATCATCATCTCAGCCCATATATGTCCCACTCTTGGGCTGTGGCCTCCACCATAATGGAAGGGTAATTGACCTACTATACCACGCTGGTCAGACGTGTTATATAGGGTTTTGTTACAAGTTTTTCTTCTCTTGCATAGATATTATATGCGTTTTATATCCCTTAGTCATCTCGTACGATCACCCACGGGTAAGATAGGGGATGGTGAATTGTATTCTTACTCCGTTACCACACGGAAAAATAAGCCACGGAAAGCTAAGCTGATATAATTGAGATAAATTGATGTTTTGTGTAATTTACATTGCATTATAATTTTAGGCAACATCTAGAATATTACCTAAAAATTAAGGATTACTTGGTGGTGGTGCTTTTTTAATAAAACGAAAAAGATATTATAAATATTTAAAATAAAATATATATATACAAGAAACAGTTTATATTGACCTACACGATATTAAGACTAGAGCTCAAAGGCCTAAGTCCCTTGGGCAACCCAGTCTGGATCAATAAGATGGAATGAACCGTAATAATTTAACGAACCTCTACCTATCTAACTACTTATATGTATTATACATCACTAGATTTTATTGCTGTACTTTAGTACTAATAGTTTAAGCCCTAAGAAATCTAGGAGCCTAATTCTGTTAAACATATCAAACATGTAACATTTCGCGTCTTTAGAAAATATATTTTATCATGACATCTATCGGATTATTTCTTAACTATTATTCTGACTTAAAATAAAACTACTTTTACGGATTCTATCGCGTTTGTATTTCATTTTTATTTTCCCGACGTTTCGAATACTTTACAGTGATCATGGTCACGGGAGGACTGAATGGACTATTATTCTAACTTTTCAGTTAGAGTTTTAATAAACAGGACCTAATATTCATAATTATTGATCTAGCTTTTGAAATATTAGGCTTTTTTGGGAAGAGAAAATATTTTTCGACAGATGGCGTGGTTACACATATTTACATTAGAATGTGGATGGCAAATTGATTACTCGACAAATACATATATAACATTTTTTTTAACGCAGTGTAACTTTATGAAGTATTTAAAAAATCAACCATTTAACTTTTCGACGTCCACTATTGGACATAGCTCAAACGTGAGGTTAATGCTATAATCGCAACGCTTATCAGCCGGGTTGGCGATCACAATTAATATTATACGTTTCCCAGGAGAGAACTACTTTATTCCGTCCCACGAACTGTTTAGGTGGGTTGTGACCTGATGATAACCTGTGAAAAACAAAGTGTGATACTACCCATTTCAATAATTCAGTGATTCCTTAGTTGACTTTTCCGAATACTATGAGAATATTAGTCATATAAGGGAAGACTACTACAGCGGTACTCTTGTCTCATCATCATCGTTCTGCTCTTATCCCAATTACTTGAGGTCGACGCAATATGTACCCTTTTTCCATTGTATATACCGCAAAGATTTTGTCAATAATTTTATAACTGACTGTCTGCCTGACGTCAACTCGCCTTAGGGATATATTTGTTGGCCACCGAAGACAAAGATGGGGTATCGGTCGCCCGTTCGCACGGCGAAGAAAGGCGCTTTGCAAAGTGGGTCTATGGGGTCGCGCGCCGCTTCTTCTGCCGCCCCAACCGATTTGGCGAGGCGTGACCAATCCATAGTCCACCGCAAAAAAAAAGGAATATATTTGTACATACATATCATCACGCCATATCCCTTGCAGGGTAGGCAGAGAGAACAGAGTGCCAGAGAACTCTATCTCTGCATACTTCACTCGCTTCCTCAACATTCATAATTCTCTTCATACACGCTCGCCGGTTTCGGAGACTCTTGACTCCACCTTCCTTCAGTACATGACCGATCTGGTCTAGGTAGGTTAGTCTCGGTCTCCCTCGGTACCTACATCCTTCCACTTTCGCATTGTATATCTTCTTAACCAGGCGTTCGTTCGGCATTCTTTCCACATGTCCGAACCATCGGAGCATTCCCTTTCGCATCTTTACACCAATACTCTCTTTCATACCTACTCGCTCTCTTACGTCGTCGTTACGAATGCGGTCGGTCAGCCTAACTCCACAGATTTTCCGCAGAGATCGCATTTCGACCGCATTAATTTTACTATCATACTCTTTTCTGCATACCCAACTCTCGCTTCCATACAGTAATGTTGGGACAAGCACTGCGTTATGTATTGCTACACGTGCCTTCTGGCTGAGGTGGTGGCTGCCGAGAAGTTGCCCCAACGCTCCGTTCACTCTATTTCCCGCATTCACTCTTCGCTCTATATCAGTGGTGTACCTTCCATCTCGGCTAAATCCACATCCAAGATATACAAATTCATCCACTTGCTCTAGTACATCATTACCTATTGTTACTCTTACATCTGTTCTGGTTTTATCTCTTTCAAAGACCATTATTTTGGTTTTGCTCACATTCACGCGTAGACCCCTTTTCTTACAATCTTCTGTCATTGTGTCGACTAGGGTCTGCAGGTCAATCGCTGACTGTGCCAGCAGGACTGCATCATCTGCATAAAGCAGAGCAGTGACCACTGAGTCGCCCATCTGGACTCCCACATTCATATCGTTCAACCTTTGGAGACATTTATCCAGATATATGATAAACAGCCTGGCTGACAGAACGCACCCCTGCTTAACGCCGATATTGACGTCAAACCAAGGCGACATTCCATCATCCAGCCGCACACAGGCTCTACAGCCCATGTAACTGGACTGCACAGCCTGTATCAGTTTACCGTTAATACCATACTCCGGTAAAATGTCCCAAAGTTCCTTTCGTACAACCGTGTCAATTGCTCTCTCCAGATCCACAAAACTGCAGAAAACCCTCTGACCTAGAGCCAGATGCTTCTCCACAATGTTGCGCAGAGAGAACACTTGATCCATGCATCCCCTTCCACTCCTGAAACCTCCTTGTGTCTCACACAGTAAACCATCGGACACCATCCTCATTCTCCTTTCAATAATTTTTCCATACACTTTTGCTGCCAAACTGGTCAAGCTTATGGCTCTGTAATTTGCGCAGTCATAACGTGAACCCTTGTTTTTAAACAAAGGCACGATGACTGCGCTATTCCAGTCCCTGGGAACCATTCCCGAGCTCCAACACAAATTGAGGAGCAACAGGAACGCCTCCCAGACACAGGAGCCACCAAGCTTGATCATCTCGGCAGACACCATATCAATGCCCGCTGCCTTACCATTTTTCAAACTTCTTATCGCCCATTCAACTTCATCCATACTGATGCCATCGGAGGACGCCGTTGTCGAATGTTGATCTACTAAACCACATCCAACACCGGCGCCAACCGTAGCATCCGCATACATATCGCCAAAATATTCACTCCATCGGCTTAACACGTCTTGTGTTTGTGTAAGAATGTCTCCACCTTTAGACCTTATTTTATTCATTCTGAAGGCTGAATATATTTGTTGATCCAATCAATCAGATACAGGGCATCGGATGTAGTGCAAATCACAAACAATGTAAGGGTTGGTAGTATTCATAGCCGCCACCACACAACCGAACAGTATTTTTTAACTAATATTAAAAATAAGAATTATTTAATTTCTAATAAAAACATTTTTGTTAATTTTATCATGTTTTTATTTGATTATTACTTGCCAGATACAAAGAAATTAATATCCCTTTTATTACTACCTATGCCTTTATTTAAACAAATATAGATTAAACTTTAATAACTAATACTATAAAGGGTAGGCAAAAAAAACTTCTGTCATAACTGTCTGTCATAACTGTCTGTCCTAACTGTCTGTCATAACTGTCTGTCCTAACTGTCTGTCATAACTGTCTGTCATAACTGTCTGTCCTAACTGTCTGTCATAACTGTCTGTCATAACTGTCTGTCACAACTGTCTGTCCTAACTGTCTGTCATAACTGTCTCTCATAACTGTCTGTCATAACTGTCTGTCCTAACTGTCTGTCATAACTGTCTGTCCTAACTGTCTGTCATAACTGTCTGTCATAACTGTCTGTCCTAACTGTATGTCATAACTGTCTGTCATAACTGTCTGTCCTAACTGTCTGTCATAACTGTCTCTCATAACTGTCTCTCATAACTGTCTGTCATAACTGTCTGTCCTAACTGTCTGTCATAACTGTCTGTCCTAACTGTCTCTCATAACTGTCTGTCATAACTGTCTGTCCTAACTGTCTGTCATAACTGTCTCTCATAACTGTCTGTGAATGAATGATGATTGTGAAACAGCTTAGTCTTTCCGTGACTATGAAGTTATGAAAGCTGGAAAAATGCCCGAAATCTCTGAATAGACAAAATCAAACCCGTTTGGGTTTTTATAGTAAAATCCTTAAATAATACATACATACATACATATCATCACGCCATATCCCTTGCAGGTTAGGCAGGGAGAACAGAGTGCCAGAGAACTCTATCTCTGCATACTTCACTCGCTTCCTCAACATTCATAATTCTCTTCATACACGCTCGCCGGTTTCGGAGACTCTTGACTCCACCTTCCTTCAGTACATGACCGATCTGGTCTAGGTAGGTTAGTCTCGGTCTCCCTCGGTACCTACATCCTTCCACTTTCGCATTGTATATCTTCTTAACCAGACGTTCGTTCGGCATTGTTTCCACATGTCCGAACCATCGGAGCATGCCCTTTCGCATCTTTACACCAATACTCTCTTTTTATAGTAAAATCCTTAAATAATAATTTTATTTAATACATTTGTTTGTTTATTTGTTACAAATGCACACGTTAATTACTCAGCCGATGATAATGAAATTTTGTGTATCTATACATTGTTGGAATTACAGAAACGAACATAGTTCGTATATTCGTAGTAACCTATGCTCATTTCGTCTATTCTATTGGAAGTCAAGATATCTGTCATAGAGGCCCGCTCAATTAACAATAAGAGATGATACGGCAGATAATCAATCAGGTAACTAAGGTTTGAATGAGATTTTACCAAACCATAGCTTGGCAAAAAAAAAAATGAAATGAGCACTTTCCTTCTAGAACAAATGTTTAATTTCAGGCAATTACATCCTCAAGATGTTTAAAAGTTATTTTTTTTTATTGCTTATGGAGGCAAACGAGTAGACAGCACATCTGATGATAAGTGTCACTGCCGCCCATGGACCTTTGCAATACCAAGGGTATAGGTAGGCCGCTGCCTACCAATACAAACCCCAAACCAACCCAGTTGAGTTTCCGGCTCTCTTGCTCACTGAACGAAGCGTAATAGCACATTGCCATTACTCAGACGTCGATCTTCTGCGAGAGTGTGGTACTACCACGGACGGACCGGCCCGCGGCTGTAGACAGAGAACTGTCAACAGCGTGGTCCTACCACCTTTAAGTAAATTTTAAAAAGTATGATTTACGACACGAACGAAGCGATGGGAACTACATGTATCTTTATAAATAATTAATGACGTCATCATACCATCTAATTGAAAATCAAAACAAAACACGACCTATATAAAAAACAATATTACTTAATACATTCAAAACAATCCTTATTACATAAAAATTTAAATCTAAAATGCCTTGACAGTAGTAATTTTAAAGTTTGCATTAAAAATATCCGTGATTATAGATCTTATGGCATCGACATAGGGTTGGTAAAGATGAGATGAGTATGGGGTAAATGAACCTGGGGCCACGTGGAGCTTGCAATTGCGCAGTTTTCAAACCCCTGCAGTAGTTATGGAACACATGGGTATATTGCGTAAGGTAAACTAACCTATATACGTCCATCCATAAAAATTCAAATAAAAATATTAATTCCAATTCATTCTATAGTGACTTCTCTAGTGGTAGGACTACACTGTTCACAATTCTCTGTCTACAGCCACGGGGCGGTCCGTCCAGGATAGTACCACACTGTCACAGAAAATCGACGCCTGAGCAGTGGCAATAAACTGCTGTGCTTCATTCGGTGTGCGAGAGAGCTGGCAGCCCAACTTTCTGGGTGGGTATGGAATTTACATTAGTATTATATTATTAGTAGAAATAAATTACTGTGTAGTAGCAGTTACGAATACTACCAACCCTTACTTTGGTAGTGGATGTCGTAAAAGATGACTAAGAGCTTTATAACGACCCAAACCAACTCCACCTGAAATCGTTTGCTCAACAAGAGCCGATGTCAAGCAAGCGGCCGATCATAAAACTATTGCCAATAACATATTGCGTCAACTCCAAATAATTGAGATAATAATGTGAGTTTGAAACAAATTCAAAATATTATATTCATAACATTAAAATTCAAACGAATTTTCAAAATTCATGACATTAACCAAACCAAATGAGGCTAATATAAAACGTGTCTCATTCTCTCATCGAATTGACATACAAATTGAACTTATCAAGTTTGAAATGAAACGACTTGCCATCTACTCCTTAGAGTAACAGAATAATTTATATGATTTAACAAGTTTATAACTTAAAATGCATTGTGCATGCCATGAGGAAAGACTCATTACTTAGATTTATTCTTATTGAAGTAGATAGAAGATGAAAAGTTATCATATTAATCGGCTCATAAAGCTTGCAACTAATAACCTCGGTCTACTAACTGTGTTCGATTGTATATATTAGGGGTCAGTTATATTAGCAGTCGGCTGCCAGTCCTAACTAACAGCCGTAAGTAAGATACTACAGATTACATGTGTTATAGACCTTTCTTTTTCTTTTCGTAGTGAAAACTTCTTATGGCGCATCGCTCACAGATCTTTTCGTAGGCTGTAAGTGACACTGATCCGTCACGCTCTGAGGTGAAAGGCTTGATTGGTTGAACTCGGGACCGCTGAGTGTACCCGAACGAGAAAGATAGAGTCAGCTGCTCTTCACTGCTGTGTCGCTGTGTTTATTCACTTTATATGTTTGTATTATTCAATAGTTATTATTTTTTTGTATTATTCAATAGTTTTTAATAGTTATTTTTGACTGCTTTGTGTTTTATTTTTTTTCTTCTTTTTTGCGCTAAGGAAATAATCCTTGTTTTACGAGAGAAATTACCAATATATAATTAACACAGACAAATTATATCCAGACTCAGAACACAAGTTTGTGGATAGTACGTTAATAAAACACATACTAGGAGTACAACGGTAGTGTACACCCTATGCTTAGGGCGAATGTATGTAGGTGACCCATATTCATCCCTTCTGGGAGCACTGCGGTGCACGAATGCAATCAAATCATCGTTTTCGTACTCCCCTATACTACGGTACTGGCAAATTGAAACCAACTCACATATTATTAAAAAAAAAATCTATATGTTTATATTATTTCCGATAGGTGTTTGTTTTTATTGTTTATGGTGGAAAATGAGCAAGCAGCACACCTGTTCGTAAGTATTACTGCCATTCATGAATCTTTTGAATACCAGGAATATAGCTAGACCGCTGCATACTAACAAAATACCCATCCGGAAAGTTGCCGAGAGTATGCGACTACCCCGATGGAACGGCCCGCAGTCATAGACAGAAAACTGATAATAATGTGGATCTCCCACAATCATCATTTCAGCTTATACATGTCCCACTACTGGGTTCGATCTCCCTTTGCAATGGGAGGGAGATTGATCTACTATATTACGCTGGACAGACGTGTTGGTATACGTTTTAGTTTCGAGTTTTCCTTCTCTTGTATAGATGTTATATGTGTTTTATATCCCTTAGTCGTCTCTTACGATCACCTACGGGTAAGACAAGGAGGTGGTGAATTGTATTCTTACTCCGTCACCACACGTAATATACCACTATCACTATAAAACCACGCAAAAAGCTTCAAAGCCAATTCGAGCCAGACATATATGATAGCTTTACCAATTAACATTAAGTAAAGACTTTTCAAGCACTAATTTACTGTATTAAAAAAAAAACCTTTAGGAAAAACGTAAGTAGTAAAAGTTTCCCCTCTATAGGGAAGCCTACGTCTATAATACGATATTGATAGGCTGTGGATGTTAATAGAGACGATTGTCACAACTTTTATTAGATCTAAAAAACAATAAAAGACCCTTTTTTATGTGTTCTCCTTCTTTAAATGTTATGTTTACTGCCTCGACCTTTACTTGAAAAGTGATGGGTCAAAAAATGTCTGAAAAATATATCGTCAAAAACGGAACAAACAATTGTATCAAACGTCCCTTTTTTAAAGGTCAGTTTGTATAACGCAAATATTCACAGTCGCAATCATAACCGAATTAAGAAAAGTCAGAATTTCAATATATTTAGAAATACTTGAAGACGACGACGAATAAATTGTGCTATTGATTGAGGTATTATTACGTATATAACTGTAACCTATCAATGTTATATTTATACACTTTGATAAACTTAAATTCTTAAGGCTATACGATACGCATACATGTTAGTGTCATGGGTTCTATTCCCACGCAGAACAATATTCTGTGTCACAAATCGTTGTTCTGGGTCTGGGTGTAATTTGTGCCTGTCAATTGTATGTTTTATAGTCTCCCTCAATACAAGGATTATTGCCCCAATGCATTAATGTTGTCAGATTTAATAAAAAAATATAAAAAACCAAATATTTTTAATAGAAAAAAATAAATATTTTTGAATATATACGGGAAAATCTTCCAAAAAATTGATCAAGCATTTAAAATGACGTAATATGGCAAGTATTTCATACTGATAAAAAAAACACCTTTAAAAAATAATATATGAAGATTTTTTTTATTTATTTAGCAAAAAAAAACAACATAATAAAATGTTAGCAAAAAAGTATTTTGACATCATCATCATGCTCTTATCACAATTAGTTAAGGTAATGCAATATGTACATACTGCTAAAAGTTTTGACATTAGATTTATGTCCGACCGCCTGCCCGACCTCTAACATTCTTGAATGGATGGGAATGTAATTGCTAACTACTTTTACGGATTCTATCGCGTTTGTATTTGATTTTTAAATTTAATAACTCATAATGTAGTGGGTAGATATAAATTTCTGTAATAACGATGACTTTTGTACGTAAAATACCTTAGTTCTCCCGTGACCATGATCACTATAAAGTGTTCGAAACGTCGGGAAATTAAAAATCAAATACAAACGCGATAGAATTCGTAAAAGTAGTTTTATTTCAAAAGTTTAATATTTGCGTAAACATCAGAAATCATATTATAAATGCAATTTAAGTTGATAGTATAGGAATACTATTCGTTTAAATACAGCATAAAAGTTCTTTGAGATACCAATTTCAAAAGAATCCTTATAGTTTCGAGTCAAGAAAATAATATATCACAACCCCTTTCATACACATAGCATAAATAAATAAAGCAAAATAAAATAAACTTGAAATAACAGTCTATGGCAAACTAGCCAGTGCAATATATTGCGTCCTATGATACGTGATCCCCACTCAATAACCTTTCATCCCAACGGTTCATCAAGTCATATTGCTCATTGCCACTACAACGTGCTAACACTCCAAGCTTTCGCTGTTACACCCATTCATCAGTCCATCAAGAAATCTAAAGTCCTCTTCAGAGCACAACTGTACAATTTTATAATTATAAGGCTACTATTTGAATAACATAAATCATTGCATATTAGATATAGCAGCGATATGAGGATATATCTCTGTCAAATTCTTCCAGAATCCAAAAGGCAGCATGCGGCCTCATAACCTACCGTACCTATATTCCCTTCACATCGTCATGGGGCTATTTGATATTGTAATGTGTTTATTAGCATAATTCCTAAAGTTATACTTTAGGTTTTATTTACTTAGCAGTTGCAGACACAGCGATAAAGGAATATTCTCAAAAAGAAGGCTTAGAACAAGTAACAAAGAACTTTTATTTGCATTACTATTTCATCACACATTTAATACATGTTACGGCAAACTGGTAAGTAGAGCATATATTGTGCCGTTTTTGAAGGCTATGGTATGATTACACCTCGCCTGATCTGTGTTCCTTGGGACCCCATAAACTGCCCTCCGGCCCTGCCCACGTAACCTCAACGCCATATACCGCCGTACACATAACGCAATATGGACAGACCTCTGGTACTCGGTTCTTCTTATCAACGGAGTAATATTATGGTGCCTAGGACTTACTCAAAAACCAAACTATCTAACTCAAGAGCTTTTTTGTCAAATAAAATACTTAATTCTTAAGAAAAAATGATTCATTTTGTATGAACAAACGCTATATTTTTTTTAAACTACACATTACAAGTAAAGAAAACACCCCTTAACCACAAAGATAAAATCACCAATGTTTACCGCGTCTGGTATGAGCATGTTTGTTGAGAACGATTGAAACGCCCTTTGATTCCTCATGCCAATGTTTGTATTTATCTGTGTACTTCTTATTTCGGAAACGTTCTTCGCAAATATGAGATGGCTGCAAGTGTCGCATACGTTATATAAATTTAGTTTCATTTTGTATACAAATAATATTTCAATATAATTTACATTGTATTCAAATTTATGATTATTTTATGGTTCAGACATGTGGAAAGAATGCCGAACGAACGTCTGATTAAGAAGATATACAATGCGAAAGTGAAAGGATGTAGGTACCGGGGGAGACCGAGACTAACTTACCTAGACCAGATCGGTCATGTACTTAAAGAAGGTGGAGTCAAGAGTCTCCGAAACCGGCGAGCGTGTATGAAGAGAATTATGAATGTTGAGGAAGCGAGTGAAGTATGCAAGAATAGAATTCTCTGGCACTCTGTTCTCTCTGCCTACCCTGCAAGGGACATGGCGTAATGGTATGTATGTATTCAAATTTCTTTTTTTTTTTAAATTGCTTATCGTAGCAAGCAGCACCCTTGATGGTAAGTGTTATTACCCCCTATGGACCTTTGCAATACCAAAGGTACAGTCAGACCACTGCGTGCCGACAAAAACTTACCTAAAAGTCAGACTTTCGTCTCTCTTGCTGAACGAACGAAGCTCAACAGCACATTGCCACTGTTCAAACGTCAATTTTCTGTTAGAGTGTGACCGGATGGACTGCCCGAGGCTATAGACAGAAAACTATCAATAGTGATATCAATTTCATTGTGGTAGGACCACGTTGTGGACAGTTCTCTGTATACAGCCGCGGGCTGGTCCATCCGAGGTAGTTCCACACTCTCGCAGAAGATCGACGTCTGAGTAATGGCAAATATGACAATGTGCTATTGTGCTTCGTTCGGTGAGCGAGATAGCCGGAAGCCCAACTGGATGAGTTTGGAGTTTGTATTGGTAGACAGCGGCCTAAATATACCCTTAGTATTGCAAAGGTCCATGGACGGCAGTGACACTTACCATCAGGTGTGCTGACTGCTCGTTTGCCATCATAAGCAATAAAAAAACGTGAGGGCCTACCACTTTAAGAATTTTTAGCAGATAAAGAAGCTGATAATATAGATTTTCATCATCTCATCATTTCGGTTAATTTAAGACCTACTCAAGTCTCCTTCACAATGGCAGAGTAATTGAGCTACCATATCATCATTATCATCATCACAGCCCATAAATGTCCCACTGTTAGGCTCGGGCCTCCTCCTTAATGGGAGGGAAATTAACCTACTATACCGCGCTGGTCAGACGTGTTGGTATAGGGTTTTGTTCCGAGTTTTCCTTCTCTCGCATAGATGTTATATGCGTTTTATATCCCTTAGTCGTTTCGTACGATCACCCACGGGTAAGATATGGGGTGGTGAATAGTATTCTTACTCCGTCACCACACGGAGCTACCATAACCACGTTGATAAAAGAGTTTAGTATATGACCTTATTTCAAGTTTTCAGCATACTTATCTAACCTAAAAAGCAAGAAACGCATAAAAAAATGTGGTTTAGAATTTGATGCCTCAGAATTAAGAGTCCTTGATCGCACCACTGCTCTGTCAGTGCTAAACAAATATCAAATATACTAAAGCAGGATAATCTAAAGTAAGGGTTGCCAACCTTCATATAAACGCGCGATACCACAGGGAAATCGGTTTGAGTTATAATAACGCTTACATACGTTACACTTATCTTGAATTCGGGACTAGGCCGGGTTACTTTATACCAAAAGGCATTCATAATCAGCTGTAGCTTTTATAGTACTTTCTATATATATATATTATTTCTGAAAGGTATTATTTTGTTTTTATTAAATTTCTCCCATGATACTGCAATGTATGATAGGCAATTTTCAAGATTATATTTCCAACAATAGACGAATAAGAAGTTAATATCTCAAATTCAATGTTTTAATTAAAAATACAGATTAAAACTTACCTAAATACGCCTAGTGTTGATTTGTTGAATGTTGTCAATAATATTGTCAAAAATATATATTTAAAGAAATAAATAGCGCCATCTGGTTTCAAATCCTAATAAACTCTGTGAATTGTACAAAAACATACATAATAATTATAAGATGATCGATTTCCTATAAGTAAAATTAAATGGTTGATATAACATTTGATGTTTTTTAAAGACATTTAATGTTTTTTAAAGACAATCTCCAGAGACTGCATACAATTACATCCATTCATCAGCACGCTAATCATGGCTATTCAATGGAAGAATCGGCCATGCTTCATAGTCAGATCTTCATAGTCTTCATAGATGATTGATATATAACAAATAGTGCTATTTTAAAAATAGTAATATTTACCAGGGGAGCGCTGCTACCTATTTTTCCACTGATTCTTCAACTGGCTATTAAAGTAACCAAATAAAAATAAAGACTAGTGAAATATTTTGTTATTGTTTCTTTACTATACGGGGCATACAATCCGCCAATACATACAAATAAATAAATAAATTACACCCAACTCAAAACAATCGTTAGTGAAAAACGCAGAGATTTATTCTTGGTCTTATCTAACATAATCCAATAAGCAATACTGAGAATTTATCAAACTTATAATCATTTAACACGTGTTTTATTAACTTCAACAGTATGTAGAGATGTTTGAAACCGTCGGATCAAATTGAAATTTTGCCATTGTTCAAGGGAAAATTACCGTTTCATAATTTTATTAGTTAGTATTAATATTCTGACCACTAGAAAAAAAAATCGTTTGAAATATTAAAAACAAAAACTAATAATTGCGCTTTAATAATAATTCGAACTAAATTACTATATATTTTAATATATCTTAAAAATAATATTTAACAACTATGGGATGCTTTATGCGTAATGACTCTGTCCATTTAATAAACGACTGATGAACTTTTCATGTGACATTTCATTACACACTTTTTTATTTTTAAGGACCGCCCATAGTCCTGTCGCAACTCTTACAAATTGCCCAGGATAGCCGCAGAGTTGGCCTGAAACACCCTAACATACTGGATTATACATACAACCTTTGTATCGCCTATTGGGTGGACCACCAGTATGAACCGGTTCGATGAATTCAAGCATTACGTTTTTAATTTTATATCTTCTAAACCATAATTTATTATGTACTTTTTAGTTCGTACTATTATATCTCTTAAATCTGTCGCTTTACAAGATAGAGGTGAATATATATTTTTCAGTCTGGTAGCCCTGGTTACTACGTTTTGAAACTCACTACAATAAATCAGTCGCAGAGCGCGACAGTCTGTCTGTATTCCCTCTGCGAGTTTAAGTATTTATACGTTCGTTCTTACTACCCTTGCTAATTGTATTGGATTTAAGTAGTTTAACAATATAACTATAACAATAATGCACTTAAATTTATAATCTGAAATTGAAGCAAAGAACAAAATTAGTTCCATCCAGGTTGGTGACCACGTATCTGCTGATTTACTGCTACTCTTTTAGTTAACTGACGATCCGGTGCCGCTTATAGGATATGGTCCAACCATTATTTTATAATTAAATAAAAAAGATATATACCGTACCGCAAAAGCTAAAATTTATATATTGAAAAAAAATATTTAAAAGTAGCACCTTAAAAACTAACGATCCCGCTGAGGTTATTGCTGGATATTCTCAGCTTGCTGCCGCATTTCAATTCGCTGTTAGATTATTGGATGAATTTCAAACAAAATTAACAATATGTAGGTGCCCTCAGGGGCTTATGTGTGATAAATGACTTTATTTGGCGCAGTATAATACGGTCATCTACCTGGCAAACTCTCTCACTGAAAGTCGCAAGTAACCGTTGTAATGACAATATGAAAGTTACTGAAATGCGTTGGATGCAGGCGACATAGGACCGTTGTAATTGGCATTTTCGTAATCCAACAGCGGAAGTTAACAAGTTTATAGATAGATCCTATTCCAGACAACATAAATGTTGTTTTTAACGTAATACATTAATGTTTTTTTTTTTCAATGGACGTCATCTGATTCTCCATCCATATGGATCTCATAATTTAATACGGGCTTCTTCTGTAAAATGTTAGCCTGCTACACCAAGCTAGGTAGATGGATGGACATAGGGTTTTATTCTCAGTTTGCCTTTTTTTACTATGATGCCAATGAATTTTCAGGAACAAAAAAGATGATGGTGGAAATTATATTTTTACTCTGTCACCATACCAAATATTACAATTATTGAATTGACCAAATTAGGTAATGGATGAAAGAAATAGGGATAAATGGAAAAGTGGTGTCTCTCTTCCTATTCTCTATTTCAAAATATTAAACTACTATCAAAAATACTCTAGATGAAAATACTCTATCACGCACGCTGCCTCTATCGATACTATGCAGTATTCGTGTAAGTCCCTGACCGTCATGTCCCTCTGTGATCGCCACAAGAGGGCACTAAGTCGGACGGTCAACGAAGCCGCACACACGGGTACGTCGTACAGGGCCATGGACTGGACCACCCCTGTATACATCCGTTGGCACGTAGCGCTGAGTCCGGTCATATTCGGCATAAGCTAAGAAAGAGCGGACGCCGCGTCATTAAGCCGCGAAGCAAGATGGTGAAAATGTTCCCCGGAATCACCATCGCGTTTCGAGCATCAGACCCACATATTTCATCTGGGACTCGATACTAATGGGAACCGAATTGCCCGAATGGTGATCGATTCGCCGGTGGGTGGACCATTGTGGAGCCCATGAAATAATAGGGCCTCCGTCTTATTAAGGGTCATCCCAAGCCTTAGAGTTGCCAGGTGTGCCGCCTTTTCTAGCGTCCCACCCCAGACTGTGACGAGCGTGTCGTCAGCGAAACAAATTACCCCACCTCGGGAAGGGAGCAAAAATGAAAGTCACTCTTATTGGCATTCGTAATAATCGGAACAAGATTATGGATAATAGAGCTATGTTGGTAAATTCTTAACACCAACTGCAAATGTTTAGCGTAATGATAATATCAATACCGGTGATTAGCCTGATTCATGATGGGGATGTAACGCAGCCGGTCATGGGACCGCATCATCACCCCGGACGGTACGGACGAGCTTTGTTCAACTCATAGCCTGTTGAAAAAATTATTATGAGATTATCTCCACTTTTTGTGGCCTCATGTACAACGATGGATATTGATATGCTGACGGATGAATAGAAATCAAAATAGGATATATTAGTGTACATTTTCATTTGTAACAGAGTAGCAGAATTTTCCGTAACTCTGGGAGAATATATTTATTCCCCTGGCAACCCTGTGGATGTGTTGCACAATGCATCTATAAATCTGCCCAGCGCGACAATCCACCGGCATTCGGCATTCCTGCCACGTTCGCTGTGTTTATATCTTTATGGCGACCATAAATTTCGACTTAATTGCGTCAATAGTTAGCTTTAATCGTACGATAAATGTTCGTTATTGATTCTACTATTGTCATAACGATTCAATATTAATTTTCACGAGTAAAATGGGCAACAGTTACGAAAATACATATAATACCTTACTAGAATCGCCAACTCGCTTACCAAGCAAGACGATTTAGCCCCACTAACTTGAATTCATGGATAACTCAGTGATTAAGATACCCTAAGACCTTTCGTGCTGACCACCGAAGACAAAGATCGGATACCGGTGGCTCTCTTGCACGGCGAAGAGAGAAGTCCTTGCAGGGTGGGTCTAAGAGGTTGCGCGCCGCCCCTTCCGTCACCCCGAACCGAATTGGCGGAGCGCGACCACATCCATAGTCCACATGGCAAAAAAATATATACCTTCCGTGCTAGTGCCGGCATTTCGATTCCTACGCAAGACAATACTTTATGTACAAACTGCTGTTCTGAAGCTGAGTGTAATTTATTTACGTTAATTATATATTTGTAAAGTGCCCGCAATTCATGGATTATTTACTTAGTGCTGGGTGGTGTTTGAAAAATAAGAATACTAAATACTGACGAGAATCTGTGCTATGTGATATTCTATGGTAAAGACCTAATCCTAGAAGTGAACGACAAAAAGTTGAATGATGATGACACACCAACATTAATCCATGAAGCAAAAATGCCATGAAGCAAAAATGAATTAAATTTTATTCCAGCATAAACACACAGTAAAAACTTGAAAAGAACTAAAATAAATCTAAGTAAATAATCAAAGATATGTTTTTTCGGCAGAGGTAAACTGCCACATAGATGGCAAGATAGTTCACTTTGATTTGGCAACACATATCAGTCACTAAAAGATACACGAATTACACCCAGTCGTGAAGTGAACACAATTTATGCATACATACATACATGCCAGAGAACTCTATCCTTGCATACTTCACTCGCTTCCTCAACATTCATAATTCTCTTCATACACGCTCGCCGGTTTTGGAGACTCTTGACTCCACCTTCCTTCAGTACATGACCGATCTGGTCTAGATAGGTTCGTCTCGGTCTCCCCTGTTACCTACATCCTTCCACTTTCGCATTGTATATCTTCTTAACCAGAAAAATTTCAATTTATGCATCGCACAAATTATTGTTTAATCCGTAATATCTCATCATCATCATCATCATCACAGCTCATATGTGTCCCACTGTTGGGCTCGAGCTTCCTCTATAATGGGAGGGAAATTAACCTACTGTAGCATGCTGCACGCTGTATAGGATTTTGTTTAGAGGTTTCCTTCTCTTGCTTAGATGTTATATGCGTTTTATATCCCTAAGTCGTCTCTTTCGAATACCCACAGGTAAGATATGCGGTGGTGAATTGTATTCTTACTCGGTCACCACACGGATTAAATATCTATGGAATCAAAATTTACTCCTCTATAGTTAAACATGAGCTATGTATAGTCACCACTATCTACTAATAATAAAAAAGAAATACGAATATGAACATAATTTATAAGGCTGTATATATTTATACCTTTACAACAAAACGCTACAATAAAATTTGTGGAATGTCAGAGGGTTCACAGAAATTTTTCGCGCGTAAAATTATGTCAATTTCGTAAGGGAAAGAACCCTTTGTACCCGACATCTCAGTTTTCAGTTGAAATCGTGAGCTCTAACGAGTGGCCTTTTTGCCAATATATTTATTTTGAAATATAACGTCTTAAATATTTCAATTATGGTTTAACCGAACAAAATAATTTTTAAACTACTTTTATTTTTTAATCGAATTTTAAAAGGGAGATTTCTCTTCAAATCTCTGCTAGTAATATAATTACAGTAATGTTCACAGTTAATAAGAAGGTACAAAAGAACTTGATGCTGGCAAATGCGACGACGCCAATTGCATTCCTTGTCAGGAGCGGAGAAAAAAAAACCTACAATACGAACTTTTGGCTTTTGGGATGTGAAATCTTCATATGGTGGTTTTACATTATATTCAGTAAATTTTTTTTATTGCTTATGGTGGCAAACGAGCAAGCAGCAAACTTGATGGTAAGTGTCACTGCCGTCGATGGACCTTAGTTATAATCAAGGCGATAGCTAGGCCGCTGCCTACCATTAAAATCTCCAAACACAGTTGGGCTTTCGGCTCTCTTAGTGTTTTAACATGTTTTACTAAATAATTTTGATTTTATTTTATGTAATGTGATGCCAATTTCATGAATGTGACGCGGAGGAACTGCTGGAGTATAGCGAATATGATATAAAAGTGCTTTACAAATGGTATCGTTTTCCACCAAAATTAATTAAGAAGATACTATTAATAGTGTAGAAATAACACCTTTGAAAGCGACGATTTGGCTAACCGACAAACAAAGACTAATTCAAAGCTATCATGAACCAGATAAAGTGTGGAGAAAATTGTTATTTGACACGGGTAATAATGGGCTCATATTAGTAGCTGAAAAAAAAAGTTAAAATCTGTTTATGAATTCATAAACGCTAAAATATATTTTAGTATTTATGAATAACGCTTTGTCTCAGCTGTGTGCTAGCGGCTACAAATACTACCAACCCTTACTTTGCTCGTGGATGTCGTAAAAGACGACTAAGAGCCTTACGACCTGGGCCAACTCCATCTGATGCCGTTTGATCAACAATTCATTTCCAAGGAGGGTTAACGTCTGGCAAGTGGCTGGTCATAAAACTATTGCCAATAACTTTCACAATATCTACTATGAAAGAATTACATATTGTATCGATCCCAAGTAATTGGGGTAAGAGTAGGAGAATGATGAATGATGATGAATAACACTTTGTTTATTTTTCGGATTTCCCGTTTACGTATAGCATTTATTTTCGTAGTAGAACTTTTTATATAGTTACTAGCAGACTTGGCCACGCGTTGCTGTGGCCAAGGTAACCTCAGTAACACGTGGTGGTTATGCTAATAAATTGTAGCTTATATGAAACGTTTGTATCTTTAACATAGCGCCATCTATTAAATACTTACTCAATCCAGTCAACAGATACCGCCATCTGTTAGAATCGTTTGGAGATAATAGATAAATAATAGACAAATAATTTGCCATAAAATAATATTGCGACTATAAATTGAGATGACAGCTATCCTATCTTTTAAGTTGAATCAAGTTACACATGCTGTGCAAATTTGATTAAAATCGGTTAAGTACTTTAGGAGTCCATCGCGGACAAACAACGTGACGCGTAATTTATATATGTATATTAAGAAGATAACTAGCCAACCTCACACTGCCGCTTCGTAGATAAGGGTAAGAAAATGTCTAAGTACGATAAACACCGCAATGGTTTAATCAAAAGTTTTTTACCAATGTAATTTGTAGTGACCTTCATTAAGTAAACCGACCAACATAAGTGAGCATGTCTAATTTCTCGGTCATTTAACAGAAATATCTTAGAGAACATTACAGAGCTCGCTCTAGTGAGAACTACGTTCAAGTTTATTAGGATCGTAAAATATTTTATGTGTATCCCCCGCGGTGGATGGCTGCCGAAATTGCCACAGTCGAGATGAATACAGTACTCCCATTGGATTCTGTAGTTTAGCTATTTGAAATTTAGTAAATATTCGATCTTATTTGTAAAGTATGTATTCATGTATCTTCACGAAAACAAGATTATAATTTGCGATATTTATTTATTTGAACTTCCTTTGTTCTGAATATAACGCCTATTTTCAATAAGGACCTAAATTTTAAGTGATACCTACGGCAATGTAAATGACACATATTATTTATTTCTCATGCTGTACGGTGCGTTGGTCACCCACATTTACAATGTCAATTGAATATGTCTGGGAGTCAACATTCTCGCAGCGGGATACATCGATGGCAGGAGATGCTGGACGGTCTCGACCGTGACCCCTGGGGTCGCCCGTATCGCGCGTCGCTGAACAAGCTTCGCGCGCAGGGCCCTCCCCTCACCGAGACCCTCCAGCCCGACTTCCTCTGTAGGGTGATCGAGGAGCTGTTCCCGCGGCAGTCGGAGCACACGCCCCCGGTCGTAGTTTCGCCAGATCACGACCGGGAGGCCGACGAGTGTTCTGCCCGTGACGGAGTCAGAAGTGGGGGCGGCTGTGGCGAAGATTCGTTCTGCCACCACGGCCCCCGGCCTGGACGGAATTCCAGTCCGGGTGACGACGTTGCTGCTCGAGAATCTGGGACCTTGCCTCAGGTTTGACGTCTGGACAGTTCTCTGAGTGCTGGAAGGAGGGGAGGTTGGTTCTCCTGCCAAAGTCGGGATGGCCCCCGGATTTGCCGTCGACCTACAGACCCATAGTGCTTCTGGACGATGTGGGTAAGCTGCTGGAGCGTGTCCTCGCTGCCCGCATCGTCCGGCACCTGGAAGAGGTAGGGCCCGATCTGTCGGATGCTCAATTCGGCTTTCGAAGAGGGCGTTCGACCATCAGGGCCTTGCTACGCCTGAGGCAGGCGGCCGCGGAGGCTGTCGCCGACAGAGGAGTGCTGTTGGCGGTGTCGTTGGACATCGCCAACACATTCAATAGTCTGCCATTCAGCTGTATCAGGGATGCGCTCCGATTTCATGGGGTGCCCTTGTACCTGAGGCGGCTGGTGGCGGACTATTTGGAGGGACGCAGTGGCCTCTGCATGCTCCTCTGTGTTCCGCAGGGGTCGGTATTGGGGCCGACTCTGTGGGACATGGGTTACGACTGGGCGTTGAGAGGGAGTCACCCCCCCCGGGCTGAGCGTGATATGCTATGCTGACGACACGCTCGTCACAGCCCGGGGCAGGACACTCGAAGAGGCGGCGAGCCTGGCCACTCTCGGCACCGAGGAGATGGTCAGACGAATCGAGGCGCTGGGGCTCAGGGTGGCCCTAAATAAGATGGAGGCCCTTCTATTCCATGGGCCCCGCGTAAGGCTGCCTATCGGCGCCTCGTTAGTCGTCAACTCCATCCACATCAGTATCCAGGCCCATATGAAGTATTTGGGTCTGGTGCTCGACGGGCGTTGGTGGTTCCGGGAGCATTTCCGCAGGATTGCTCCCCGGCTGGTCGGCGCGGCGTCCGCCCTATCGTGGCTCATGCTGAACGTGGGCGGACCCAGTTTCGAGGGCCGACGATGTACGGCGCACCCGTGTGGGTGAGGGCTCGGAACGCCCAGCTCAGGGCTGTTCTGTGGAGGCCACCGAGAGCCATGGCGGTCAGAGCCATTCGCGGGTACCGCACGGTGTCGACAGAGGCGGCATGCCTATTGGCCGGGACACTCCCCTGGGACCTAGAGGCAGAGATGCTCTCCGACCTCTACCGGCGGGTTACATCAGTGCGCGACGAAGGTGGCTCCCCATCGTCAAACGAAATAGCCACCTGGCGCGAGGACGCCCGCCGAGACGTCATTGCTCGTTGGGTTACGCGGCTGGGGAGGCCTAGACACGGTGTTGTTACCGTTGAGGCCCTCCGGCCCGTACTGATGGAGTGGATGGAACGGCGGCACGGAGTCCTCTCCTTTCGGCTGGTGCAGGTATTGTCGGGGCACGGTTGCTTCGGCTTGTACCACCATTGCAGTAGTGACGAGGACACGGCGCAACATACGCTCGAGGTATGTCCGAGCTGGGACAGGCAGCGCCGTGACCTCGTCGCTGCTATCGGTGCCGACCTGACGCTGCCAGTTGTCGCGAAAGCGATGGTCAACAGCGTCAGGAACTGGGACGCGGTCGCCGGCTTCTGCGAGGCTGTCATCTCGCAGAAGGAGGCGGTGGAACGAGTCCGGGAAAATCCCCGTGACCCAGGCCGCCGTCAGCGGCCGGGGCGGCGCAGGTGCGAATATCTGCGCCTGATGCCGCCCTAACCGAGGCTTCGGGTGATTGGACGCGGGGAATTGTCTGGTCACCCGACGTGAGGCCACCGCGTGAGGGCAACGCCCCGACGGTGAAAGCTGTCAGGGCGTCGACACGGGAGGCACCCGTAAGAGTAAACTGCCGGGTGGGCCACCGAAGACAAAGATCGTGTACCGGTGGCCCGCTCGCACGGCGAAGAGAGGTGTTTGCAGGGTGGGTCCATGTGGTTGCGCGCCGCCTCTTTCGTCGCCCCGGATCGATTTGTCGGGGCTCGACCACATCCATGGTCCACCCTGCGGAAAAAAAAAGCGGGATACATCGAAATAATGTAACATTGAAAATTGATGTATTTCTGTTGCCGCTATAACGACAAGTACTAAAAAACAAAATAAAATAAATACTTAATGGGGCTCCCATACAACAAACGTGATTTTTTAGTTTCTATTTTAATTTTTTGCCTTTTTGATTTGTTTTTTCATTATTTTTATTATATTTAAATATAAGATATATTTTTACAAAACAAATTAAAAAGAAAGTACCGAGCAAGGCTCGGTCATCCAGATATTGCATACTTAAACCAGACTTCAATTTCCAGATAAAAATTCACTCCCTTAAGAAACCTTTATTTTTTTTAAAGGGATTTCCCTTCACTAAGGAAATAATCCTTGTATTGCGAGGACTTTACAAACATACAATAAACGCAGACAAATTACATCCAGTATCAGAAAAAAAATTATGGATCGCACAAAATATTATATAACCCGTAAAGGTGGCAAACGAGCAGACAACACACCTGTTAAGTGTCACTGCCGCCCATGGACCTTTGCAATACCAAGAGTATAGCTATGCCGCTTACAAACCCCAAACCCCCAAATATTGGTAGGCCAATACAAACCCCAAACCCACCCCAGTTGGGCTGCCGGCTCTTTCGCTCACCTAACGAAACGCAATAGCACATTGCATTACTCAGACGTCGATCTTTGGCGAGTGTGTGGTACTACTCCGGACGGATCGGCCCGCAGCTGTAGACAGAGAATTGTCTACAGCGTGGCCCAACCCAGGGCCGGCTTTACCTATAGTGCAGAGGGTGCGGTGCACCCGGGCGCCGAGTGTTAGGGGGCGCTTCGAACGTGTTGTAACTATCAACCTATTCCATTTTGTTCAAGCATTTTGATACAAGAGGGCGCCAGGAGATTGATTGCACCCGGGCGCTACATGTGCTAGAGCCGACCCTGACCCTACCACTATGCTACTACACTACTAATGAGATTCGAACCCATGACACTTGGTAAGTCGGTATAAATGATCTTAACCATTACGCTATCTGTTCAATCTTAATATTACAAACTGCGAACGCCAAACGTGGTGATAAAAGCCCAAATTAGTCATCAATGATGTATGGATGATATCTGGATATTATTTGGACACTTTTCTATGGGTATTAGCTAAGTAATTTTGGTAACTGAAGAGTATCGTTTAATCACATAGAAACCTTATTCACTGTACCTCAATTCTCCACTGTTATTTCGTAATAAGCCAGACTGTTACGCTCCAGTGAAGATCATGTTTCATGAACATAGTTAGACGAGACGTTCGGCTATTGGAACCCAATGAACAACAATGCCTGTAAGCTAACACAGAGTTGAATTTGACTTGCTTATAGAGCAAAGCAATGAAAGATATGTATATAATAAATGGATATGATATTTTAATAATGATTTCTAATGTTTACGCGAGTTTTATAAATTTGAAATAAAACTTAGAATAATAGCACAAAGAAAGCTGTTCCATGCACAAAATTTGTGTTACTTAATTGGTGACAAAATTGTCACCCTACCCAGCTCATTCCGTAGTGTGCAAGGTCATTGTGTTCCGTTTTATAGTAGTGTGCGTGTATACTCGTGTAATC
Source organism: Lymantria monacha (assembly GCA_905163515.2). Lineage (NCBI taxonomy): Eukaryota > Metazoa > Arthropoda > Insecta > Lepidoptera > Erebidae > Lymantria > Lymantria monacha. Next base: position 28,059,203 of record LR991098.1, on the reverse strand, counting down.
GCTTGCGCACATATTATAGTAGTGTGCGTGTGTAGGTACTCGTGTAAGCGCTTGCACACTAATAGGATTTTTAGCTTTTTTTAAATACTTAAAAAGTTAAAATACTTAACTATCCTTCTATGTGTTTTTATTCTAAGATTTACGGATTCTATCGCGTTTGTATTTGATTTTTAATTTCCTGAAATTTCGAACACTTTACAACGTTCATAGTTCCGTAATTTTATTTCAAATGATATCTTAATTCTAAATAAACATTATTTCGGTGTGTGGTAGCGGCTACGAATACTACGAACACTTACTTCGCTCATAGATGCTGTAAATGACTACTAAGAGTTTTATATCGAGCTGGGTCAACTCCAACTGATGCCAATTTAGGAATGTAATTGGTTAACGAGATTAACCAATTACATTCCCAAGGAGGGTTAACGTGAGACAGATAACCGTTCATAAAAATATTGTTTGAATTGTGCATATGAAGTTTTAGATCTGGATACCGATATGAATGTTAGAATAAATTATATGGGTAAAAAACCCGATTACGAAATGAAAAATGATATCACAAGCGGGATTCGAACCCGCGCCTATTGGGATTCCGGCCCAATCGTGCTGCCACTACACCATCGTGACTAATTGTAGGACATGCAAATTTCACTTCGTATCATATTTACGTCTTAAGGTGACGGTATGCTATCTACCCGACAATGTTTACACAGATACTTAAAACTGTGTAAACATTGTGTGTGATGATGATTGTGTGTGATGTCACACGCGGGTTCGAATCCCGCTTGTGACATCATTTTTCATTTCGTAATCGGGTTTTATAAATAATTAAGCATATTAAATGCTAAATTTCAGTAATTTAAATTATATGGGTTTCGTATAAGGTTGAAATTTATTTCCGTGTGGTGACGGAGTAAGAATAAAATTCACTACCCCCTATCTTACTCATGGGTGATCATACGAAACGACTAAGGGATATAAAACGCATATAACATCTATGCGAGAGAAAAAAAAAACTCAGAACAAAACCCTATACCAACACGTCTGATCAGCGTGGTATAGTAGGTCAATTACCTTTCCATTATGTATTGAGCTGAGATGATACGGTTGAAATTAATTCGAATTTTTTCGACAGCTTCAGTTACGATTATTGGCTTTTTAGAGAATCTTCATGTGAAAGATTTTCTTTATAAAGCATAGGCTGGATGGAACGTATTTGATAACATAGTCCTTTCGTAACAATAGATGCTGTAAACCAGTCAGAAATATAATTAAAACTATTTTTACAGCATTCATGATTCTTTCAGGAAAGTGCTACTACCCATTCTTCTGATGATTCCTCAGTAGGTTTTAAAACTCCCAAGAGAACTTAAGAGTTGACGGCACAAAGCATTCATAATTCATCACCATATGGGGAATGATGAATCATCATTTCAGCTGATATATATCCCACTGTTAAGCTTGAGACTCCTCCATAATGGGACGGAAATTGACCTACTATAGCCACGCTAGTCAGACGTGTTGGTATAGGGTTTTGTTTCGCGTTTTCCTTCTCTTAAACGCGTGTATTACATATTTGTTACGGATTTACACAACTATTGTTACGGATTCTATCGGATTTGCATTTGATTTATAATTACCGGATGTTTCAAACACTTTAGAGAGTTCATGGTCGAAATGTTATTAGCGGTTTATATTTGTCTTGCGGTTTATACTCTCAGTGTAGGACGCTCCCCCGTGAACAGACGGCCAGGCGAAGGTTGCTGGGCGTCGTTGGATGCAAGCGGCACAGTACCGTACTCTATGGCGTAACATGAGGGAGGCCTATGTCCAGCAGTGGACGGCAATAGTCTGAAATGATGATAAATGATATTCTCTTGTTGTCTCTTACGATCACCCACAGGTAAAATAGGGGTGGTGAATTGTATTCTTACTCCGTCACCACACGAAAAGAAAAATGAATACTACAAAAATATAATGCCGTATCCATTTTATTATTTAGCTCATCAATGTTGTTGACGTGCGAGAATATTTTATAATAGTTCATTTTGACGTTGATGTAACCACAAGAGAATCAAAATCAACGTATACTAGAAGTGCTTGTTATAGTGAAATAAATTGATTTTACATTGTGTTTTTACTATCACTACAGTTCTATAATGATTTCTGATGTTTTCGTGTCTATTGATCATCATCATTTCATCTCATACATGCCCCACTGTTGGACTCGAGCCTCCTCTATAATGGGAGTGAAATTGACCTACTATACGATAAAAAAAAATCTTCCTAAAGTGTTCAATACATCGGAATATTGAATATCAAATGCAAATACGATAGAATCTGTAACAATAGTTATGTAAATCCGTAACAAATGTGTAATACACGCGTTTAAGAGAAGAAAAACTCGAAACGAAACCCTATACCTACGTCTGACCAGCGCGGTATAGTAGGTTAATTTCCCTCCCATTACGGAGGAGGCCCAAGCCCAACAGTGGGACATTTATGGGCTGTGATTATGTTGAAGTCGATTTATTGCCGCCAAAACATCCTACACACTAAATTCAGAAAATATATATGAGAAATTAGATTTTGAATCTGAAACCTTCAATCCTCTCAGTAGACACAATTGTCATATTAATATAAAAAAATAAAAAAATAAGAATTTTTTCAATTTCCCATTAACAATAATATTTTACTATCAGCAATGCCAAAGCTAAAAGATAAACACAAAGGCACAAGCCCGGGGGCTATTGTCGCCGACAGAGCGGGTATAACCTCGCCCCATTACCCATCAAGTCTTGCTCACTAGTAAAACAATCGGTATAAGGAATAAATAAGGAATAAATAAGGAATAAATGAAAACATCAACTGCCAACAAACTGCAGAGAATATTTTCTTTAACAATGCCTTTTTAGTCCCTTTTATATCTTACTAGCTTCTGCCCGCGGCTTCGCCCGCGCAAAAGGTTACTTTCCTAAAGTCTTTCATCCCCTATTTTTATTTTACCTCTTAAGGGTACATTTTTTACAAAATTTTAATGTCAAATTTATTTATATCTAATCAATAGCCTAAAAATAAATTTCAAGCTTCTGGCTTTAAATATGGCGATACTTCCTTACATTTCATCCCCCTTTACAACCCTTTTTTAGCATTAAAAAGTAACCTATGTCTTTTATCAGGCTCTAGAATATCTGTGGACTAAATTTCATTTAGATCGGTTCAGTAGTTTTGGCGTGAAAGAGCGACAGACAGACAGACAGAGTTACTTTCGCATTTTATAATATTTGGATAAGTCTACGACGCCCGTGGTAGAAGGAGTAGTAAAGAAGGCCAGCTACGATATTGTATTCTAAATCTATCATTTCATGCTCAACATCAACCTTTTTTTTTTTTTAAGAACTCTGGGCACTATAGAAATAATCCTTGTATTGCAGAGAGCTTCATAAGCATAACAATTTGTTGATTGCAGAAAATTTTGTCCTGCATGGGAATAGAACCTATGACAATAGCATGATAGGTAGATATTTTTACCACTTCGCCATCTGTGCCAGAACTAGAACGTTCTGCTTCTATTTTTTAGCTCCTAAACGTTTCAGTTTTATCCACCGACATTTTCCATAACGAGATGTAAAGTCTGTAACCCTCTCGACATCCTCTACTAGCCATAAATTCGCTGGAAATAATTCCATTATCACCAGGTTGCTGTTGATATTACAAATTTTTACATATATACATACATATCATCACGCCATTTCCCTTGCAGGGTAGGCAGAGAGAACAGAGTGCCAGAGAACTCTATCTCTGCATACTTCACTCGCTTCCTCAACATTCATAATTCTCTTCATACACGCTCGCCGGTTTCGGAGACTCTTGACTCCACCTTCCTTCAGTACATGACCGATCTGGTCTAGGAAGGTTAGTCTCGGTTTCCCCCGGTACCTACATCCTTCCACTTTCGCATTGTATATCATCTTAACCAGACGTTCGTTCGGCATTCTCTCCACATGTCCGAACCATCGGAGCATTCCCTTTCGCATCTTTACACCGATACTCTCTTTCATACCTACTCGCTCTCTTACGTCGTCGTTACGAATGCGGTCGGTCAGCCTAACTCCACAGATTTTCTGTAGAGATCGCATTTCGACCGCATTAGTTTTACTTTCATACTCTTTTCTGCATACCCAACTCTCGCTTCCATACAGTAATGTTGGGACAAGCACTGCGTTATGGTTTGCTACACGTGCCGCCTGGCTGAGGTGGTGGCTACCGAGAAGTTGTCCCAACGCTCCATTCACTCTATTTCTCACATTCACTCTTCGCGCTATATCAGTGGTGTACCTTCCATCTAGACTAAATTTTTCATACAAATATAACGGGCCAATCTCTTGGTGTAACTTCAGTTGGATTTTATTATTCCCACCAGGAAGTAAAGGACTCCCCGTGGGACCTAGAGGCGGAGATGCTCTCCGACCTCTACCGGCGGGTTACATCAATGCGCGAAGAGGGTGGCTCCCCATCGTTCAACGAGATAGCCACCTGGCGCGAGGACGCCCGCCGAGAAGTCATCGCCCGTTGGGCTACGCGACTGGAGAGGCCTAGACACGGTGTTTTTACCGTTGAGGCCCTCCGGCCCGTACTGATGGAGTGGATGGAGCAGCGGCACGGAGTCCTCTCTTTCCGGTTGGTGCAGGTCTTGTCGGGGCATGGTTGCTTCGGCAAGTACCTGCACACGGTCGTGCGGAGGGAGTGGACTCCGTCCTGCCACCATTGCAGTAGCGACGAGGACACGACGCAACATACGCTCGAGGTATGTTCGGGCTGGGACGGGCAGCGCCGTGACCTCGTCGCTGTCATCGGTGCCGACCTGACGCTGCCGGCTGTTGTGCGAGCGATGGTCGACAGCGTCAGGAATTGGGACACGGTCGCCGCCTTCTGCGAGGCTGTCATCTCGCAGAAGGAGGCGGCGGAACGGGCCCGGGAGGATTCCCGTGACCCGGGCCGCCGCCCGCGGCTGGGGCGGCGCAGGTGCGAGTACCTGCGCCTGATGCCGCCCTAACCGAGGCTTCGGGTGATCGGACCGGGGAATTGTCCGGTCACCCGACGTGAGGCCACCGCGTGAGGACGACGCCTCGACGGCGAAAGCTGTCGGGGCGTCGACAGGAGAGGAGCCCGAGAGGGCATACCGCCGAGCGGACCACCGAAGACAAAGATCGGGTACCGGTGGCCCGCTCGCACGGCGAAGAAGAGGTGCTTGCAGGGTGGGTCAATGGGGTTGCGCGCCACCTCTTCCGTCACCCCGGACCGATTTGGCGGGGTGCGACGTCCATAGTTATCCTGTTAGTGTGCAAGCGATTACACGAGTATACACGCACACTACTATGAAATGGAACACAATGACTTTGCACACTATGAAACGGGCCGGTGTAGGGTGACATTTCTGACACCTATTCAGTGGCGACAAATATTGTACGTGGAATTGGTTTCTATATATTATTATTCTAAGTAGATTAGATTCTTTATATTTTATTCTTCTTTTTTAAGAAAATACTCTGTACTAAGGAAATATTTTTTGTAATGCAGACCACTTTGCAAATATACAATTAACAGGATCAAATTACACTAAGACTTAAAACAACAATTTGTACGTGCACAAAGTATATTATTCTGCATAAGAATCGAGTCCACGTAATGGATATGATAGTTCATTTTTTTTTAAAGACCCTACCCTGCACTAAGGAAATAATCCTTTTATTGCGGGGGACTTTACAAACATGCAATCAACGTAGACTAATCACACCCATGCTCAGAACAACACTTTGTGGAGCTCACAAAGTATGTAATATCATTGATAATAAAATGGTAGACGCATATTTATATTTAAAAAAAAATACGACTTAAAAATGTTGATTATATTAGGGAAGTTACAGTTGTGTACGTGTACAATAAACCAGAGACTCAATAAAAACATATTGTCTGTGCCACTCACGTGCTTTCACCACAGTGCAATCAATGCAAACAATTTTATACTATCACTGTTTCATTGTACAATTAAAACTAGCGTACGTATATGAAATACAAATTATTTTTAAAGAAATTATAAAATTAATACGAGCCACAAATTGATTATTACACTACAGCTCACGCTTGTTTAAATGGCAGGACGAATGGAACGGATTTCCAATAAGTGTTGGTTCGAATACCACATATGACAATTATTTTTCGTTCGTAAACAGGTTTTTTATAAATAAACGGACATTTAAATGCTATACCACAGTAATTTGGTTAATAAAGTCGTGTCATTGTTTAATGTAATGCTAACTATTCAGAGTATTAAATCGGTACAATGCATAGTCATTGTCCAGTAGATGGCACACGTCTCCATTAAAGACTAAAAAATAATACGAGCCCTAAATTGAATATCATACAGCAGTTCACTAAGTGGTAGGACGTTTTAAACGAATTGCCAATAGGGCTGGGTTCGAAACCCATGTGTGACAATCATTTTTTGCTCCTAAAAAATAAATATTTTATGATTTTATAGACCTCATCCTTACTTGACCGTGGCTTTCGTAATTATGCATCTAACCAGCGTGGCAAATTGTCCTCAGGAGGGACGTATGTGAGCTAAATGATAGTGTTTTTAAAGACACTAAAAAAAATCTAATTTGACCCATATATAATATCATACCTTAACGTAACATACATAACATACATTTTCCGTGTGGTGACGGAGTAAGAATACTATTCACCACCCCATATCTTACCCGTGGGTGATCGTACGAAACGACTAAGGGATATAAAACGCATATAACATCTATGCGAGAGAAGGAATACTCGAAACAAAACCCTGTAACAACACGTCTGACCAGCGCGGTATAGTAGGTTCATTTCCCTCCCATTACGGAGGAGGCCCGAGCCCAACGGTGGAACATTTATGGGCTGTGATGATGATAATGATAATAATATATACTACATTATAATAAATATGTTCGATCTCTAATCATTCGTAAAATAACTATGATTGAATTGAATTATACATAGTAAGTAATACGGTCCCCTCACCCATGTACATAGTCTATTGTTTGCCGGTCTAATGTCCCGTAAGGTCCCTATAGCCGCAAATAATAAAATGGGACGAGTACAGTTGCGTGAAGAATTACTTTCTTATTTTTATATAACATTCAAATTACTGAAATTTTTAGCATTTAATATGCTTAATTACACCTTGAAGACGTAAGATATAATATGAATCGAAATTTGCATGTCCTAAAATAGTTCACGATGGTGTAAGTGGCAGCACGGTTGGGCCGGATTCCCAATAAGTGCGGGTTCGAACCCCACTTGTGACATCATTTTTCGTTTCGTATCGGGTATTTTATATAACATTTTCTTTATTGCATGCATGCATGCGCAGGACACTGCAGAATAACAGCGTTGTGGTATCACTTTTGTAGTAGATACCACAACATTATGCTGAGCAGTGTCTTTTTCCTCATTTATGGAGGGGACGCCACTGTATTTATTTTATTAATTTTTATTTTATTTTATATTTTTAAGTAGTTTAAGCTTGTAATATGTCCTTTCCATGAATGGAGAAATAAATACTTTTCTTCTTCTTCTTCTTTCTTTTATCAATAGAAATTTTAAAGAAACATCTTAGACCTAAACATCTCCCACCGAAGACAAAGATCGGGTTCCAGTAGCCCACTCGCACGGTGTGGAGAGGTACATTGCGGAGCGAGTCTACGGGGTCGCGCGGTGCTTCATCTGTCACTCTGGACGGATTCAGCGCGGTGTGACCGGATAATGGCTCGGCGCAAAATAAAAAAAAGGCCTAGAAATGTCACCGTTCAGTATTTAATGTATACTTACCCATTATTTTTCTTTAGATAAACAAAATCAACCCTCTTGTGACGACCACAGAAGGCAGTCAGGGTAATACGCGGATACCGCACGGGGGAACTGGGACGCAGTCGCCACCTTCTGAGATTATGGGGCGTGTCAGAGAGGAGAATCTCCCGCATGCCACCGCGTGCGTACCGGTCGTCACGGGCGGCATTGGGTGAGGTGTATCCAAACCATAGTCTACCAAAAAAAAAATCGACGTCTGAGCACTGGCAATGCAATAACGCCTGAGCCATGGCAATTGCTAATTCTTGAAATGTGGTTATATCGAAGTATATAAACATTGTATGAACAACTTATAGAGCATTTTCACGTTCGTATTTAATTTTTACCTTCCCGACATTACGAACACTTTTCAACATTTATAGTCACGGCAGAATTGCAAATTGAAAGTGTAAAAAATGTTCGAAACATCGAGAAAATAAAAATCAAATATAAACGTGATAAAATCTCTAAAAACATTTTAATTTCTTACGTACGAAATTAAATACGAGTATTAAAAAATTTAAAATATAATTATATTTTATATTAAATTGGGTAAATGTCTCAATTGCAGGATAAGTCTAATATAGTGGATAAGAAATAGAGTTGGATTAATTTAATTTTGTTATAAATATTTATTTTAATGTTAACCAACCCTAGACGAGTACCAAGTAACCAGAGTAGTATAGTAATTAAATTTTCCTGCTATGGTGGAAGAAGTCAGCTCTAGGAGTGTCACGTATATGAGCTGAGACGATGATGATGATGATTTGATTCTCTATCTGTTAGGTTCTATGTCTGTATTATAGACCTGTTTCTCACAATGTCTTTACGAAATCAACAATGGGCGGCAGCCCAATTTTCTGGATGGGTTTAGGGTTTGCATTGGTAAGCAGTTGTACCCCTATTACTGCAAAGGTCCGAAGCAAGTGGCATAGGACCGTTCTGAGTGGCATTCTCGTGGGGAGGGCTATATCTAACAGTGAACATCTACGGGTTGATAGTATACAAAAGTTTAAATTTTATCAAATCATTTTTACTCTGTCTAGTTTTGCAATATGAAAACTAAATAATATATTACACGGCAACACTTTTGTATAAGACATTACACAATTTTCCGCTCAGCAAATGTCAATCGTAGACCTTAAACGGTTAATTTCCCGCCAAAATGTTAGTATGTATTAACTAAATACAAATATAAAAAAAAGTTATTACATAAATTGACTTGTTCATATCATCGACAATAAAAAAAGTTTTTTAATCAATCTTACTTGACTTTTACCCAAAAATGTTTACGTAGATTACTTACTTACAAACTAATTTAAAAGATTATTGTTTACTATCTGTTTTATGGCGGGAAAAACTTATTTTGTAAGCCGATTGCAATACTGTTCTCTATTACTTAAAGTTTGTTGCGACATAAAATGAATGTCCACGACAATCTTTATAAATATTATATCTACACTTATTATTTTGTCTATAACGTTGTGAATGCTAAAAGTTTCTCGTTCTTTCTTGGACTATTTTTATCTCGCCCACATTTTTTGTTTATTCAGTATAACTAAAAGCAATTATTTTGAAGTCATTGATAGATATGTCTTACAACTGTGTGGTAGCGGCTACGAATGCTACCAACCCTTACTTTGCTCGTGGACGTCGTAAAAGACGATTAAAAGCCTTATAACGACCTATGCCAACTCTATCTGTTGCCGTTTGGTCAATAATTACATTACCAAGGAGAGTTGACGTCTGGCAGGTGGCTGGTCATAAAACTATTGCCAATAACTTTTACAATATGTACTATGAAGGAAGAGTACATATTGTATCGACCCCAAGTAATTGGGATAAGAGTAGGAGAATGATGATGTTCATAGTCTTACAATAATAAAAAAATATCTATTCAAAATATTTGGAATACTAAAAATATTGATAATATTTATTTAACGACTTACCAAGAATGTAATTGTGTCAGCTGAGACATATTTATATTCTTGATTTTTTTTAAATAAATACTCTTGAAAACTGATGAATATTAGTTTATTAGCTATATTACAATGATTAGATTTGAATATTGTTACAAGATGGTTTTTGTTGGAATATTAATTTGTAATAATAATCGTTACGTCGAATTATCGCCACTACCCGCACGTCACAGATCCCGCACACAGGTGACAGATGGCGCGACTTGTTCTCAACGTGTACATAATTGTTTGAATTGATTCGAAGGTTTTGTTTAAGTTTAATTACAGGAGTTAAGATACTCCTGCCTAGATCGTCAATAGTCTCCATAGATTTTACTGAGGTTTGACCCTCAGACAGTGCTAAAAACTTTTTGTCTTGAGATACGCAATAAATTTAATTTAAAATATTAAACAGGAAAAGTTGGAAAAAGTTGATTCCACTTAGATTAGTCACAAATCAAAGTTCAGCAAATAAATAGGAGGATATCGGGCATCATCACGGCATCCACCTGAATAGGACCAACCATCAATTTTTGATTTTTTTTTTTTAAAGACACCTTACTGCACTAAGGAAATAATCCTTGTATCGCGGGGGACTTTACAAACATGCAATTAACGCGGACAAATCGCGGAAAAAAAATACTTCAATAGGAAACAAAAAAAATATTGACTTATAACTAAAAAATATATAATAGTTGTGGGACCACACTGTTGACAGATCTCTGTCTACAGCTGCGGGCCGGTCCGTTCGGGGTAGTACCACACTCTCGCAGAAGATCGAGGTCTGAGTAATGACAATCTGCTATTGCGCTTCGTACGGTGAGCGAAAGAACCAGAAGCCCAACTGAAGTGTGTTTGGGGATTTTATTGTTAGGCAACGACCTAGCTATTATCAGATGTCCTGTCTGCTCGTTTGCCACCATAAGCACTAAAAAAAATACACGATAACCAATCGAAATGAAAGGATAATTGATTGAAGAGAGAGACTAAATGTATTTGGTGATGATGACCATCTATTCCATTATAAGTATATAAGAAGCATCAGGTGAGCTCAATGGCAACGAATCTAAAGAATCTGTCTGGATTATATCCGGCGTAGATAAAATGGCTGATCGTCTTCAATGCCAACGTGAATTTACTACCGGCCGCATAGATTGCTCAATACTATACGAATATAAACCTTTACGCACAGTAATAATGTAAAGCTATAATAAAATATAAATTGAATTTGTACTATAATACTAAAATACTTTATAAAGTACTTTATTTTTCTTTTCTTTTTATAGGAGCAATTTCGGTAATCATCATTCTCCTACTGTTATCCCAATTAATTGAGGTTGATACAATATATACTCCTTTCATAGTACATGTTATAAAAGTTATTGGCAATAGTTTTGTAGGCGGCCGCCTGCCAAACGTCAACCCTCCTTGGAAATGTCATTATTGATCAAACGGCAACAGATGGAGTTGGCCCAGGTAATATAAGCCAATAAGGCTCTTAGTCGTCTTTTACGACATTCACAAGGAAAGTGAGGGTTGGTAGTATTCGTAGCCGCTACCACACAACGAGCAATTTCTGTAATGTCCAATTTGAAAGTGCCTCGAAGAAGACTTAAATTTTTTTATAGCTTTCCTTAGCTAACTAAATCCTCTAAATCGATGCTTCAAAATCTTGTTGGCCGGTATAGTTAATGGTGCAACTCTCATGTTCATATATAAAGTACTTGCTTACAGTTCACTACAAAACCATTACTGACAATGGCATTATTTTATTTTTTTATTGTTTATGGTGTTGATGATGATATATTAACGATATACGAATTCATCAGATTATAGACTATCACCGAATTGTGAAGGGAGATTAAATACCACCAGGCTAACTCATTTCTTGCGTGGCGAAGGATTAATAATACAATATTTTAATATGTCATACATTCTTATTGAAGACGTAAAAACCTGTTGAAGGATCATCAGGATAATCAATAGAAGCCCTTGGGAAATATATAACACCTGCAATAGCTAACTCGCCAGCCAGTGATCTCCATTGTGCTCTTGTTCCTTATTGGGGCCGACGCAACTCTTCTTCCATCATACATATTTTAAAAGTTAACGGTATGCAATATAACCAGACAGTATCAGATGAAATTGGTTCAAGTCAATGCGCCGTTCTTTAAGACACCCCCGAGCAATAAAAGCGTTTGTGGTATTCGTAGCCAGTGATTATGCTATTATATTCCATTGAGGAAATAAATATATTGATACATAATTTATTATATGGTGACGAAGTATGTATACAACGGTCACCACTCCTTCCTGTCCCATTGGTGATGACTAATAAATAAATAAATAACGTCGATAAAACACTCTCGAACATCGTAAATATACACATAATACTCTAATATTTTATGCTATACTTAACTGTCGACTATTCTTCTTCTCACTCCATATTCTCTATTGTAATATGCAACGAGCTTCCAACAGATGAGGAAAATTAGCGTACTCAAAAAAGCTGGAGCCAATGGGTTACATACATACATATTATCACGCCATATCCCTTGCAGGGTAGGCAGAGGAAACAGAGTGCCAGAGAACTCTATCCTTGCATACTTCACTCGCTTCCTCAACATTCATAATTCTCTTCATACATGCTCGCCGGTTTCGGAGACTCTTGACTCCACCTTCCTTCAGTACGTGACGAATCTAGTCTAGGTAGGTGAGTCTCGGTCTCCCCCGATACCTACATCCTTCCACTTTCGCATTATATATCTTCTTAACCAGACGTTCGTTCGGTATTCTATCCACATGTCCGAACCATCGGAGCATTACCTTTCGCATCTTTACACCAATACTCTCTTTCATACCTACTCGCTCTCTTACGTCGTCGTTGCGAATGCGGTCGATCAGCCTAACTCCACAGATTTTCCGTAGAAATCGCATTTCGACCGCATTAATTTTACTTTCATGCTCTTTTCTGCATATCCAACTCTCGCTTCCATATAGTAATGATTTGACAAGCACTGCGTTATGTATTGCTACACGTACCTTCTGGCTGAGGTGGTGGCTACCAAGAAATTGTCCCAACGCTCCGTTCACTCTATTTCCCGCATTCACTCTTCGCTCTATATCAGTGGTATATCTTCCATCTCGGCTAAATCCACATCCAAGATATACAAATTGATCCACTTGTTCTAATACATCATTACCTATTGTTACTCTTACATCTGTTCTGGCTTCATCTCTTTCAAAGACCATTATTTTGGTTTTGATATTGTAGTGTAACATTAAGTATGCCTTCTCTTGCTGTGCTTGCCGTATCTCTACATTTTTAATCGATTTTTAAGATCCTTAGTGGTTAGGTCACACTGTTGACAGTTTTCTGTCTCCGGCCGCAGGCTAGTCCAGCTTTTGTAGTTTCATACTCTCAAAGGACCTCAACGTCTGAGCAGTGACAATGTGCTGTTGAGGTACGTTCGATGAGTGAGAGAGCCGGAAGCCCAATTTTATGGATGAAAATTGGTTGTTATACAGCAGCCTAGCGATACTCCTAATATTTGTAAAGGTTTATGAGCTATAGTAGCACTTACCATCATTTGTGCTGCTCGTGGGTGACTGGACTAGAAAATAATCCGTCACCCGCAGAGAGGCTGATCGCGTGAGGGGTACTCGAAAGTGTAACCCACCGGAATGGCCACAGGTTTCAAGCACTCAGCAGTAGTAGCCGGCGATAGGGAGGGAATACGGTGTGTTATCAGGCCACGTGCTTTCTTCGCCTCGGACGGCATGTGTCCAGATGTGCGGCCTTAAAAGAATATAAAAAGATGTGCTGCTTGCTCTTTTAGCATCATAAACAAAAAAAAAACAGACCAAAAGAATATGATAATAACTATTATATTCGTACACCATCACCATAGCTTTTGTCTTAAATATAAATCTAACATTTTATAGTATCGCTTCATACTGACAATGTACTACATACCTATTGGATACCGGTTGTTCAGTGCGGCCTGGTAATTTTACGTCAAATTATTGGATTTTTCTCCCTTAATCAGACGTGTAAGGCTTTTGTGAGACCCTGTGTGTTCAATAGCCATATGTTATAGCAAATGTGTCGGCTGCATACAGGATTGGGGAACTACATATAAAGTCAAAGATGCCTAATAAATTTGTTTTACAATACAACCGAATTGGTGACTTTGAAACTTGAATTTATAGGGCACTGTAGGTAAAGTATTCGTTACTATATTTGTTTTTTTTTATTTCTTTTTTAGGGTATATGTCTTTACCTCTTTTTGATGGAAGGGTGATGTAAGACTTTATAAACTACCGTATTTAACCTCTGCTTCTATTGAGAAAGCTACCAGAGTCGATATCTTGATCTCGATGGCATTTAGCTATGCTATGGTTTGGATACACTCCACCTATTCCGTCCAGAGCGACGAGAGGGCACGGTTTAGCCCCATAAAGCCACCGTTTTCCCTTCCCATCGGGCCAGTTACTGATACTGCTTCTTTGTCATCCATGGCCGGCTCAGCGGATTGTGCAGAATGACTGCCTCGCAGAAGGCGGTGACCGCGTCCTAGTGCCTGACGCTGTCTTAGTGATGATTGCCAGCGACAGATTGACACCGACGATTGTAACGACTTCACGACGCTGCGCTGGCCATGCTGCACAGACCTTGAGCATGTACTGCACCTTGACCTTGTCGCAATGGAAGAGGTAGCAGGAAGGTGTTCTCGTGTCTCGTGTTTGTGTTTTGTGTTCTTGGTCTCTCTTTACGACCGTGTGCAGGCTCTTGCCGACGGAACCGATCCGTCAAGATCAGTCGGAAAGAGAGGATCCTGTACCGTCAACCCAACCACTCCATTGGCACCGGCTGGAAAACCTCCACGGCACGAACACCAAACTGCGGCCTCTCCACTCGAACTGCCTAACGGGCAATGACGTCCCGGTGGGCGTCGAACTGGCGTAGTTCATAGCTACTGCCACACAGCACTATGATAAATATTAATATGTGTATGTACTTACGAGTAGTACTTAGGCTAGCTGTGTGGTAGCGGCTACGAATATTACCAACCCTTACTTTGCTCGTGGATGTAAAAGTAAAAGAAGATTAAGAGCCTTACACTATGTACTGTGAAAGAAGAATACATATTATATCTAATCACTATGTATAATCATAACAGCTAATCACTATGTATAATCATTCTCCTGCTTCTGAATTCGGTAAATACGGCCCTTCGCTCGCTAGTATAGAGTTCTGTTCCATATTATATAACGGAGCCCTGTCAAGTACATTATCCTCAAGTCGTATATCCCCCCTGGTTGTGCTGTGAAACCGGTCGTATACTAGTACGCCTACCGTCTTAATATCGCTACCTCACCTGCCTTCGCGATTCTAGCTCGCTTTACATACCGCCCAAATTATAAGCAAATGCGATTCATCATTTCATTGTATTTTAATTTTATTTATAACTGTGTACTGTAATTGTTGGGAGAGTTTTGTAATAACGATTACTTGTTGGACATGAATCACCTCTCATGAGCCGTAAGAAGCCATTCATAAATTATGTAAGGCGTTTATGGGGTGTTGACTGAATATTATAACTTCTTACTATAGGCAGGGAGGGAGCAGTGAACCTGACATTACGTAAGATATTAAATTGAAAATTTTGGTCAAATTTTGGTCAAAAATGTGATAGATTAATAAGATTAATGTTATTGCAGTGAGTTATTGATACCTACTTGTAGTAAGAAGATTGTAATAAAAGATATTTTCAGAATAAACGGAGTTATATTTGATCAATAGGGCCTTTTGTTACAAAAATGGTAGAGGGTAGTAGTTGTAATCTTATGATGTTTTACAGTAGGGGGGGGCCAAATCATTCTTCAAAATGCCTTACGTAATTTGTGAACGGGCCCTTAAATGGTAAAATTTTGGAAACGGCGGGAAATTAAAAATCAAATACGAGAATCTGTAATAGTTTTAATTCAAATAGTATATTATTATCTGCAATCATATGCTTCCTACAATTGAACACAAGTCCTCATAATGAAAGTAAGTGAGACAATAGGAAATACAACAAAATATTTTGGGCTGAATTATAACACTCTATTTGAATTGTCAAGTAGAGTGTTAAAATTGCATTAGCAATGGTGATTGGTAATTGGGTTTATCGTGTAAAAAATGAAGTTCAGAATCACTTGTCACTCTATTTTAAATACTCAAATAATACCATTTTATATGTAAAATATAAATACAGGAAGTAATTTAACAAATACACATATAAATATTTATTTAACTAATTTACAGATTAAAGCAATTTCATAGTTTGGCATTAAAGCAATTTCATTGTTTGTCGGATCGTCCCGAAATCCATTGACTTACACAAAGTGGCTGGGCGGCAATATATGAAAACAGCTTAAGTTTTAGTAGAATTCCTACTAAACTTAACAATTTTTAATCCATCCACTATTAAGTCCCAAGTCCTCTATTGAACATAGGACTTATCAAGAGAGAGAATGTTATAATCACCGCTCTAGACAAACCTGCTGCCTATCACAGATTTTTTATATAGTGCTCTTACCCATTCCCTGATTGCTTAGCCGATTTTTACTACTACCATAGGCAAGTAAAGGGTGGTGGCAGTTGTATCTTATCCTTTCACGTGGAGAATTCCAGTTTTGGTTATGATTAGTGTTATGGTTATCCTAGAAGAATTCTGCTGGTCATTCGCCTGTTCCATATATTTTTTTACGACTTCTATATGAAAATAAATGATTTTAATAAATTGTATGCTTAACCGATTACATTTCCCTGTGATAATGAAATGAGAATATTACTGAACACCCCTTTTTCTGCTCGTAGGTGTCGTAAGAATTACTAAAGTATATGTAGATAACATCTATTCAAAAGAAGGAAATCTCGAAATAAAACCATATAAACCAAACCCAGATTAGTCAGAGGCCAAAAGTACACTAGTCAATTCCAAAAGTTGAAAGTATATAAAATGAAATGAAACCGTTACAAATGACAATTTTGCCCAAATGTTAACGTCGAATGACAATGAAAATCGCTTCCGCTTATCATTTACATCGCATTCTAAAGACGAGGAACGAACGGCGGATATGAGGTAGGAGCGGATATTGCACAGACACTCACAGGTACACTCAGTTACAGTGCAAACTACCCGCATTTGGTTATAAATGTTGTTTGCGGCAAATACAACCCTTCTGTGATAAACACTTATATTACAAAAGGATTTTTTTTTCGTCCGCCTCGTTGCCTTTATATTTTCGTGTGAAACTTGACGTGGATGACGCTGTGGTACAGTTAATAATATAAGCGAATATGTTTATTTTTTTTTTTTGTATTGTGCATTTGATTTCTGTGCGGTGACAGGGTAACAATATAGTTCATACCTTTTCTTGACTTTTTGTCATCGTAAGGCGATTAAAGGATAATATCAGGATGACCGAGCTTTCACTCAGTATTTTCTTTTTAGTGTGTTTGGAAGATATATTTAAATATAATAAAAAAATTAAATAATATTAAAAAAATATAAAATCGAAAAGTAATAAAAAAGGGAAACAGGATCCGAATCGGCCTCGATTAGACTGCTCGATTATCCAATTGAGGTATCTTAATGATGGCGTCAAAATTTGCCTATATATTTTGATAGTTGTCAGCCAATGCAAAATTACATTTTTTCATTGCCTGCAAATATTAGATAACAAAACAATATTTTCTATAAATGAAACTTAGCTAGATAGTCGTCCCCGGAACCCCCTGCATTCTAAACTTCAACAAAATTGTTAGTGTCGTTTCCGAGATTCAGAAAATATGTATATACAAGAATTGCTCGTTTAAAGATATTAGATAGATAGATAATATCAATTTGACATAAAAACTCTATACCGATCTTTCTGACCAGCGTGGTAGAACAATTTCCCACAGTGCGGTACTGACATTCGTGGTCTCTAAATATCAGCCTTATAATAAAAAAGTTACCCAGCGTGCTATGCATAGGGCGAGCACGTTGAAATGGCAATGGGCAGACCTCATCGTTCGTCGAACCACCAACCGTAAGACAAAAAAGTAGCTTCACATATAGCAATTACGAAACGGACGATGCAGTGTAGAACGACCTCCTATTAGGTGGATTGAAGACACGACAAAGTCGCAGGAAGCGTTATCGTCATTAAAAGCACAGGACCATTCTGAGTAACATTCACTTGGGGAGCTAACTCTAACGGAGGAGAGGCCCCTGTCCAACAATAAGCCCAGGAGATATACTGTAAGGGGGAATTTAATTTCCCAAAAATCCGATATCATCATTCTCCTACTTTTATCCCAATTACTTGGGGTCGATACAATATGTAGGTAATCTTCTTTCATTGTACATATTGTAAAAGTTATTGGCAATAGTTATATGACCGGCCGCCTACCAGACGGCATCAGATGGAGTTGGCCCAGGTCGTTATAAAGCTCTTAGTCGTCTTTTACGACATCCACGAGCAAAGTAAGTGTTGGTAGTATTCGTAGCTGCTACCAAACAGCAATTATTTCTTAAATTACTTAATTCTATATAAAACTGTGTACAATATGATTGGTAAATATTAGCTTCATTGTGATGAAAAAATATATTCTAGTTCGAAACTAGAATATATTTTTTTTAATATACAGTAAAAAAGTTTGTCTAAAGATGTCGTAATTAATAATATCAAATGCCTACATAATATTAAACAAAAAGATGGCTTGAATATTATCTATATATTTAAAAGCAGATGTGTATATATGATATCACTAAACTCAGAAACTATTTGACTGATTATTATAAAAATTGGTATGTATATGTATTTTTTCACGGTGAAAGTTTATATACCATTGATTTAACTCGCCACCAGACGGCGCTACGATATATAGACTTCTATAAACAAACCAACGGGCTGGGTTTGCTAGTTCACTATGAGATCGTAGAGCTTCAAAACATCACCACATTTACTTTGTAAAAATGAAGAACAAATTGCTTGTTCGTCAATAAATTGTTAAAAAAATATCCTAAGATGATCAAAACACTGTTTAATAAAATAGGGCAGTAATCTATCAACGCTGTATTCTAGCGAGAAAGTGAAAAAAAAAACCACTACCTTCACATTTACAACACCCAGTAAAACTTTTTTATGGCTGGCAACACTCGTAAAAGTTATAAATAAAATATAGCCCTAGCAACATTGACAGCGGGTGAACGGCGGAAACGTAATAATTTCCAGGTTTTGGCGACTCGAGATGTTGGCTCTTCTCGATTATAATTTATAGCCGTGAATGAGGAGGAGGGTGGGTTCGATATCAGGCCTACACTTTTAGCGTGTATAATGCCATAAATACTATCGTAAAACTGTTTGCTTGGTTTCGCCCTTCGTAATCAAATCACGTGCGGTACTAGATTGCCAATAAAAGAGGAATGTGCGATTTTACACAAATAATTATATTTTATTACAAGCTCCGCCGTTTTCTTGAAAATAAAATGATTTGAGATTCATTTACACGTCTTAAGATATTCTTTTTATTACTGGTGTTTTCATTACGTCTGATTTTTTAATCCACTAAAAAGTAAGTATAGACACAAAAATTTTGATGTTTACACACCAGTTTTACACATATGAAATAAAACCATTTTTACTGATAATAAATGATTTGTATGAGAAAAAAGGCTCAAAGTCGCTCAGCGTGCTATGGAAAGGGCTATGATCGGTATTTCTCTATGTAATAAAATCCGGAATAAGGAAATTCGTAGAAGAACAGGTGTAACCGACATAGCCCGAAGAATTAGCACGTAGAAGTGGCAATGCGCATGCCACATCGCTCGATGAACCGACAACCGTTGGAGAAGAAAGGTTCTCGAGTGACAACCACGAATCGGACGAAGCAGCGTAGGACAACCCCGCACTAGGTGGACTGAGGACATTATCAAGGTCGCAGGAAACCGTTGGATGCAGGTGGCACAGAACCGTTGCAAATAGCATTCTCGTGGGGAGGCCTATATCCAACAGTGGACGTTTACGGGCTGGTGGATGAATGAATGAGAAAAACCTCAGGATGATTCTTCTATGAACGCTTGTTCATCAATCAATCATCATAAAAATAAAAATTAATACAAACATGAAAACATTTCATGAAAATATAAAAATAAATATAGAACACACATTTCTTTATCGTAATTTTAGTTATGGAATGGGACGCAAACATATTGCAGTTAATTAGACACATGCTTAAACTTGTAAAATAAATATTTTTTGAGAACTCTCAAAAATAAAGAAATTTGTCGGATTTGAAAATTGTCTGAAAATCTTTAATAACACTTTTTTCACAGGCAGGCACTAATTGGATCAAATTTAAACAGGACCTAGCGATTAACTATTACAATAAGAAGGTAAATCTTTTCGGGAAATCGAGACACGTTTGAAGAAATTATTTTTGATACTGAGAATATCTGTGCCTATCTATTATAACGACCTGGGCTAACTCCATCTGATGCCGTTTGGTCAACAATTACATTCCCAAGGAGAGTTGACGTCTGGCAAGCGGCCGGTCATAAAACTATGGCCAATAACTTTTACAATATGTACTGTGAAATAAAAAAAATAATTAAAAAACCCGACTGCGTAAAAAGTCACCAAAACTACGTACATAATAAAAAAAAATGAACAGAAAAAAACAAGCACTTAGATGTCCGGTGGTCTTGAATTCCATAATATATTATTGAATAAATACTTTTGCAGAAAATGAAATATATTTTAATAATAGAACATGACAACTGGGATCCTTTATTCGACAGTAAATCTAATTTTTCAATGGATCCCGACTGTTCAGTTGTCATGTTCTATTATTAAAATATATTTCATTTTCTGCAATAGTATTTATTCAATAATATACATATTATGGAAATCAAGACCACCGGACATATAAGTGCTTGTTTTTTTTCTTTTCAGTTTTTTTTATTATGTACGTAGTTTTGGTGACTTTTTACGCAGTCGGGTTTTTTGATTTTTTTAATCATTTTATACTTTTTAGTTATAAATACCTAGGTAGCTATAGTTATCTTATTTATTAATAAGTAGGTAAATGCCTAACTATATATAGTTTTTCGACTGAAGTAAAGTAGATACTATATCGTTAGAAATTGGAGATGTGCGACCGCGTCAGACATAGATACTTTAGGTAGGACTACCTATGGTATATTGGACAATATGCCTACTAGATACTTCAGTATATGTCCATCCACATCCATTTATATGAATTTTTCGTCTTTTCATCGTAAATTTCTACTGTCTAAAAAACCTATATGTGAGAAAGGTTGTTACGAAACTTTAAATCGATATAGATCCTAAACGGCTAGTCAAATCGAAAAATGTTGAGAGAAAACTAAAAATGATTTTTAAATACCTATTTAACGATACCCCACTCGATATAGTTTGTTGACTTTATTTTTTTTAATTTTCACAATATGGCGTTCCATATTGAATTTTCAATAACGTCATATCTTTAGTGACACTCGCCGGATTAAGAAGAATCGATTGACGTGCGAATCATAAGAATCGGCCCAAGCATTTGGTATATATAGTGCTTCAAAGGAACATACAAACATACATACATACATAGACTGTTAAACACAATACCACTCCTTTGCAGTCGGGTAAAAAGAGTACATATTGTATCGACCCCAAGTAATTAGGATAAGAGTAGGAGAATGATCGAGGGCCAACGGCTGTATGCGGGGGTGATCCGCCCAATGGCCATGTACGGCGCACCCGTGTGGGCGAGTTCTCTGAACGCCCAGCTCAGAGCTGTTCTGTGGAGGCCACAGAGGGTCATGGCGGTCAGAGCCATTCGCGAGTACCACACGGTGTCAACCGAGGTGGCATGCCTATTGGCCAGGACACCCCCCTGGGACCTAGAGGCGGAGATGCTCTCCGAACTCTACCAGCGGGTAACCTCAGTGCGCAACGAGGGTGGCTCCCCATCGTCAAACGAAGTAGCCACCTGGCGTGAGGACGCCCGCCGAGACGTCATCGCCCGTTGGGTTACGCGGCTGGAGAGGCCTAGACACGGTGTTGTTACCGTTGAGGCCCTCCGGCCCGTACTGATGGAGTGGATGGAGCGGCGGCACGGAGTCCTCTCATTCCGGCTGGTGCAGGTATTGTCGGGGCACGCTTGTTTCGGCTTGTACCTGCACACGGTCGCGTATAGGGAGTGAACTCCGTCCTGCCACCATTGCAGTAGTGACGAGAACTCGGCGCAACATACGTTCGAGATATGCTCGAGCTGGGACGGGCAGCGCCGTGAGCTCGTCGCTGTTATCGGTGCCAACCTGAAGCTGCCGGCTGTCGCGATAGCGATGGTCGACAGCGTCAGGAACTGGGACGCGGTCACCGCCTTCTGCGAGGCTGTCATCTCGCAGAAGGAAGCGGCGGAACGCCCCGTTCCCGTCACCCGGGCCGCCGTCAGCGGCCGGGGCGACGCAGGCGCGAATATCTGCGGCTGATGCCGCCCTAACCGAGGCTTCGGGTGATTAGACCGAGGAATTGTCCGGTCACCCGACGTGAGACCACTGCGTGAGGGCGTCAACATGAGAGGAACCCGCGAGGGTAAACCGCCGAGCGGGCCACCGAAGACAAAGATCGGGTACCGGTGGCCCGCTCGCATGGCGAAGAGAGGTGCTTGCAGGGTGGGTCTATGGGGTTGCGCGCCGCTTCTTTCGTCGCCCCAGACCGATTTGGCGGGGCGAGACCACGTCCATAGCCCACCGCAAAAAAAGAAAAAAAGAGTAGGAGAATGATGACTGAGAATATCTGAGCCAAAATCCAATAACTATTATCTAAATCCTGGTTTAAAATTCTAATGTATTACCTCAAATCACCTATTTATGATAATGAAACAATAGAGCAGATCATAAATATATTTTTAAAGTTCCTTATCAATGACTTCCAACGATAGTTTATTATTAAGACATCTATGTCCATTTGTCTGCCGACAGGGTTATATTTTATTAAAATTTTACAACAACTAGTAGAGTTGACGAAATTTTTGAAGTGAAACTTCTTTATCGACGTATGGGAGAAAAAAAATGTGAAGTTTTTCTGTTACGCGCTATCTTTATTTCTAAGTCACAATTTTCCGTTACGCGCCATATTCATTTTGAAGTGAAACCTCTTTACGCGCATAAGGGTAAGAGAGAGAGAGAGAGAGAGAGAGAGAGAATACACGCTATTGGTTGATGTATGTTAATGAGATTTAATTAATTTCATCTATTCCGATTGCGATAAGAAGATATTAAATTTCAAAATTAGCGTGATACGTAAAGTGTTTTCAATATTTTCTTTATTTCTTGTTATTAACTATAGCAGCCCGCCCCGGCTTCGCACGGGTATTAAACAAACATTTCAAAAGTTATAATTTTTTACACACACACACATAATATTTTCTTGTTTTTGCGTGTTATAAAGAAAATTACGATGGGGGCCGCCACCCATCACGCCTTGCCCAGTCAGGCGAGTCGAGGAGAGCAGAGTGACGGGTGGGCACGTGGAATGTAAGAGGTTGTGTGAAAGGTAAGTTGCACGAGCTGATATCCGTCATGGCGGACAAACAGCTAGACGTGCTCTGTGTAACAGAGACCAAGCGAAAGGGCAGCGACGCCTGCGATCTTCCTGGTGGCGGGATGGCTCTGTGGTCTGGTGTACCACAGAGCGATCGAGCCAGCATGGTGGTAGGAGTGCTGTTGTCCTCTCGCTTGGCCTCAGGTGTGAAGGATTACGGAATGTATGATCCCAGACTTCTTTGGGTCCGTATAAAACTAGGTGTCACCAAGGTATTCATGGTTGTAGCATATGCACCCGTAGGATCCTCGGTGGCATCAGACTTAGAGAAGTTTTGGGATAATGTTAGGGAAGTTCTGGATATGGCAGAAACCAGTGAACGCGTGATTATATGCGGAGATTTGAACGGATGGGTGGGGACCAAGCGTCCCGACTATGAGGACGTACTTGGTCCATTTGGTGATAAGAGAGTGAACGACGCAGGTAGGCTCATAGCGGATGTATGCATGGAGAGAAACCTTATTGTGTCAAACACATTTTTCCAACATAAGGACATCCATATGTATACATGGAGAAGGAATGAACAGAAAAGTATAATAGATTTAACTTTGGTAGACAGTCGCCTCCGAAGCAAAATATTGGACGGAAGAGCCTACAGGGGCCCCACAGTCGATACGGACCACTATCTCGTTATTGCGAGATTTGGTGGATTGTTCAGAAAGTGGAGGCACTGGCGAGAGCGTGTCCACTTCGGAGGGCTTGAAAGAATAAAGGTTGAAAGGTTGCAAGAAGAGTGTGTAAGAGAAAAGTATGCAGAGGGAGTCCGAGAACGGCTGACGATGGCAAGCCAGCCGCAAACGGACATTGAAGAATGCTGGAGAGTATTGAAAGAGAGTATGGTAGATACAGCGAAAGAAGTATGTGAAAGTTCAAAGAAGCATAGAAAAACAAATGGTGATGCATGGTGGGATGCGAAAGTGGCAGCTTCCGTAGAGCAAAAGAAGAAAGCGTGGCTGGACTTTGTCTATTCTTTGAATCTGAATGACAGTATGACTGAACAGAAGAAAGAAATATATCGGCAATGTAAGAATGACACCAAGGCCTTAGTGAAAGAGAAACGTGATAGAGCAAGTATGAGTGCAGAAGATAGGCTGACTAAAAACTTCGAGGGTAACACCAAACTCTTTTGGAGGGAGGTGAAGAAGTCTCGGTGAGGTTGGTCAGCCTTCAGAATGAATAAAATAAGGTCTAAAGATGGAGACATTCTTACACAAACACAAGACGTGTTAAGCCGATGGAGTGAATATTTTGGCGATATGTATGCGGATGCTAACGTTGGCGCCGGTGTTGCATGTGGTTTAGTAGATCAACATTCGACAACGGCGTCCTCCGATGGCATCAGTATGGATGAAGTTGAATGGGGGATAAGAAGTTTGAAAAATGGTAAGGCAGCGGGCATTGATATGGTGTCTGCCGAGATGATCAAGCTTGGTGGCTCCTGTGTCTGGGAGGCGTTCCTGTTGCTCCTCAATTTATGTTGGAGCTCGGGAATGGTTCCCGGGGACTGGAATAGCGCAGTCATCGTGCCTTTGTTTAAAAACAAGGGTTCACGTTATGACTGCGCAAATTACAGAGCCGTAAGCTTGACCAGTTTGGCAGCAAAAGTGTATGGTAAAATTATTGAAAGGAGAATGGGTGATGTCCGATGGTTTACTGTGTGAGACACAAGGAGGTTTCAGGAGTGGAAGGGGATGCATGGATCAAGTGTTCTCTCTGTGCAACATTGTGGAGAAGCATCTGGCTCTAGGTCAGAGTGTTTTCTGCAGTTTTGTGGATCTGGAGAGAGCATTTGACACGGTTGTACGAAAGGAACTTTGGGACATTTTACCGGAGTATGTTATTAACGGTAAACTGCTACAGGCTGTGCAGTCCAGTGACATGGGCTGTAGAGCCTGTGTGCGGCTGGATGATGGAATGTCGCCTTGGTTTGACGTCAATATCGGCGTTAAGCAGGGGTGCGTTCTGTCAGCCAGGCTGTTTATCATATATCTGGATAAATGTCTCCAAAGGTTGAACGATATGAATTTGGGAGTCCAGATGGGCGACTCAGTGGTCACTGCTCTGTTTTGTGCAGATGATGCAGTCCTGCTGGCACAGTCAGCGACTGACCTGCAGACCCTAGTCGACACAATGACAGAAGATTGTAAGAAAAGGGGTCTACGCGTGAATGTGAGCAAAACCAAAATAATGGTCTTTGAAAGAGATGAAGCCAGAACAGATGTAAGAGTAACAATAGGTAATGATGTACTAGAGCAAGTGGATGAATTTGTATATCTTGGATGTGGATTTAGCCGAGATGGAAGGTACACCACTGATATAGAGCGAACAGTGAATGCGGGAAATAGAGTGAACGGAGCGTTGGAGCAACTTCTCAGCAGCCACCACCTCAGCCAGAAGGCACGTGTAGCAATACATAACACAGTGCTTGTCCCAACATTACTGTATGGAAGCGAGAGTTGGGTATGCAGAAAAGAGTATGAAAGTAAAATTAATGCGGTCGAAATGCGATCTCTGCGGAAAATCTGTGGAGTTAGGCTGGCCGACCGCATTCGTAACGACGACGTAAGAGAGCGAGTAGGTATGAAAGAGAGTATTGGTGTAAAGATGCGAAAGGGAATGCTCCGATGGTTCGGACATGTGGAAAGAATGCCGAACGAACGTCTGGTTAAGAAGATATACAATGCGAAAGTTGAAGGATGTAGGTACCGAGGGAGACCGAGACTAACCTACCTAGACCAGATCGGTCATATACTGATGGAAGGTGGAGTCAAGAGTCTCCGAAACCGGCGAGCGTGTATGAAGAGAATTATGAATGTTGAAGAAGCGAGTGAAGTATGCAGAGATAGAGTTCTCTGGCACTCTGTTCTCTCTGCATACCCTGCAAGGGATATGGCGTGATGATATGTATGTATGTATGTACCAATCTGGTCTAGGTAGGTGAGTCTCCCACCGAAGTTAAAATCGAGTGCCGGTGGTCCGCTCGCACGGCGAAGAGAGAAGGTTTTACGGTGGGTCTATGGGGTCACGCGCCGCCTTTCCGTCACCCCGGACCGATTCGGCGGGGCGAGACGCACCCATAGCCCACCAATAAAAAAAAAAAAAAAAAAAGGTAGGTGAGTCTCGGTCTCCCCCGGTACCTACACCCTTCCACTTTCGCATTGTATATCTTCTTAACCAAACGTTCGTTCGGCATTCTTTCCACATGTCCGAACCTGTTTCTGTCTGTCTGTCTGTCTGTTTTGTTTAAAACATCCTATGGATATATTGTTACTATTCAGTGCGGTCTGTTGTTCGTTAATTAAATAAATTTTTAGCATTGGAGCTATGTTTAACCGTAAAGATAGCTGATCTGCGTCTGCAATGAAATAGATTTGCAAGAATTGTGGCCTGATGGTGGTAAAAGGCTACCTATACGATTATATACTTGTCCCTCTATTTTAAACGTAGGCATAAAATTATGTTTTATTTCTTTTGCGCCAAACGACGTCATTTGAAAATGGCTATTGTACCTATGTATGTTGTTAAAAAAATGTACCGATTGTAAATGATTATTTGTCAATAGATTTTTGATTGGCTGTGGCAGCTCCTGCATATTGGGGAGATTAACTTTTCCACATATTATTAGGTTCATCGGACCATTTTTTGCCAGAACACTTAGAGCAGATCTTATTCATGGCTCCGACTTGGACGGAAGACTGTTGAATATAATCAATCTGTGGATCGTATCTGAAAGATCGATCTGTTATTATGAGCTAAAACTTGATTATGACCCCTAGTCGTTGATGTCTGTTGTCTTTCTCTCTGATCATGAAGGAGTTGGGAACGCTCAGAACTCGACTCCCTAGTGCGAGCTTGTCACGGTGCCGTCTAACCGAGCGGTATAAGCAGCGACCACGTGACATTTTTCAAATAACTTACTACATTTTTAAACTCGTGATATCTTTCGAATGGAATGTCCAAAGTGAATAATTCAAAAATATATATAATGATAGTGAAGCAGTCTTAAATATGAAGTCATTTATTTTGATAAGGATTAATACCAAAGTATAAATAAAAGAGCTTTTGTATATGTTTTTTAAAATGAAAAAACTATTATTGTGACATAACTATAAGTTAGACATATGCTGTCGCGACATTTTTTGTAGATAATTATATGTTCTGCAAAGTCGTAGTACATTATTTTGTTCTATAATCAATAGTTTTCGCAGCTCACGCGATGTAACGAAGATTTTTGGTAATTTTTTCACACCTTGGATTACATTATCGGAGTTTTAGTATGATCACCTAACTTTTTGAAAATGTAATATAGGCTATGTTCACCGGGAATAGTGTAGCTTCCCAACAGTGAAAAAATTTTTAAAATCGGTCAAGTAGTTTCGGAGCCTATTCAAATCAAACAAACAATCAAATCATTCCTCTTTATAATATTAGTATAGAAAAAAATTTGTATCTTGTACGATAATATAGATGTTTATTTTTTTGTATGATTTTTTGAGAATTCAAATATTATTGAAATGAAAATTTCTTTAGGCCCAATATGGAATATATTTTTGTGGATATTAAATAAGACTGAACCATGATGCTCGGCTATATAACGCTTGTTCGAGAAGTTTTTTTTTTAAGACAACAACCACTATTAATACAATAATCCTTGTATTGCGGGGGACTTTACAAACGTATAATTAACGTAGACAAATTACACCCAGACTTAGAACAACAATTTGTGGATCGCACAAAGTATTGTCCTGCGTGGGAATCGAACCCATGGTACTGCCATTGGGAGGTCAGTATCTTAACCATTACACCATCTGTGCAGTTGGCTCTCATCTAATAAGGCAGCATTATGAAAGTACAACATTGTCATTTACAATCAGTTAGAACAATACTTACAAGTATCATTTTTCATTCCCAAGTAGGGATGAGGTCAGGCAGGCGTCCGGCCATGCAGAGGATCGAATGTCAGTAGACGATCTCTCCGGCGCCCTGTAAAAGCATGGAAGGGGCCGCCGCGGTTTTAGTGGGTATTCCAGTCGGGCTTCAGCTAGCCGGTGAATCCCACACTCCCCCTGTCTGTCATCGACGGGAAATAGCACGTTAGTGTTTCCACAGGGATAACAAAAAAAAATAAAAGCGGCCGGTTATAAAAACCTTCCGTCGCGACGGACGGAATGGACGGTGCATTTCCAGATCATAGTCCGCCAAAAAAAAGTGTGTGTGTACATAAGTATGTACACGCGTTAGAAGTCATACTTCTTTGGCGTAACAAGATAAAAATACATACATACATATCATCACGCCATATTCCTTGCAGGGTAGGCAGAGAGACCAGAGTGCCAGAGAACTCTATCCTTGCATACTTCACTCGCTTCTTCAATATTCATAATTCTCTTCATACACGCTCGCCAGTTTCAGAGACTCTTGACTCCACCTTCTTTCAGCACGTGACCAATCGTGAATGAATGCGGGAAATAGAGTGAACGGAGCGTTGGGGCAACTTCTCGGCAGCCACCACCTCAGCCAGAAGGCACGTGTAGCAATACATAACGCAGTGCTTGTCCCAACATTACTGTATGGAAGCGAGAGTTGGGTATGCTGAAAAGAGTATGAAAGTAAAATTAATGCGGTCGAAATACGATCTCTGCGGAAAATCTGTGGAGTTAGGCTGACCGACCGCATTCGTAACGACGACGTAAGAGAGCGAGTAAGTATGAAAGAGAGTATTGGTGTAAAGATGCGAAAGGGAATGCTCCGATGGTTCGGACATGTGGAAAGAAAGCCGAACGAACGTCTGGTTAAGAAGATATACAATGCGAAAGTGGAAGGATGTAGGTACCGGGGGAGACCGAGACTAACCTACCTACATCCCTGTACCTACATCCTTCCACTTTCGCATTGTATATCTTCTTAACCAGACGTTCGTTCGGCATTCTTTCCACATGTACGAACCATCAGAGCATTCCCTTTCGTATCTTTACACCAATACTCTCTTTCATACCTACTCGCTCTCTTATATCGTCGTTGCGAATCAGGTCGGTCAGCCTAACTCCACAGCTTTTCCGTAGAGATCGTATTTCGACCGCATTAATTTTGCTTTCATGCTCTTTTCTGCATACGCAACTCTCGCTTCCAAATAGTAATGTTGGGACAAGCACTGCGTTATGTATTGCTACACGTGCCTTCTGGCTGAGGTGGTGGCTACCGAGAAGTTGTCCCAACGCTCCGTTCACTCAATTTCCCGCATTCATCTTCGCTCTATATCAGTGGTGTACCTTCCATCTCGGCTAAATCCACATCCAAGATATACAAATTCATCCACTTGCTCTAGTACATCATTACCTATTGTTACTCTTACATCTGTTCTGGCTTCATCTCTTTCAAAGACCATTATTTTGGTTTTGCTCACATTCACACGTAGACCCCTTTTCTTACAATCTTCTGTCATTGTGTTGACTAGAATCTGCAGGTCAGTCGCTGACTGTGATATATAAAATTCTTTTCAAAAATTTTATCTCTCGTCTTATTCTACGTTTGTAGAAAAAACGACACTAACGATAGAAAAAAGGTATTTAATACATTAAAAGTTTTATTATAACGCATTATCTTGTTAAAAAACTAAAATGTTGACTATAGCTAACTTCAGGGTGTCAGATTTTCGTGACGGTGTGCGCGCCCATCGTAAAAATTTACTCTCATAATTTTTCCCTATGGCGCCAAAAGAAGTATAACTTCAAAAAAAAATTAAAAATAATCTAAAAATAATAAATCCCTTGATGTAATTTCTCCTACTGTCATGTGGTTTTAAGTATACATCACAATTCATAATCTTTGCTAAATATTTAACTTTAATTATCATTCTCAATTTAAAACTTGTTTCATCATTCGACGAACGTATTAAGTAATTTAGAAACATCCCTTTTAAGAAGGTAGAGTAAGTAGGTCAGTCCATAATAATCAAAAGAACCCTTGGCGTTAAAAGCCCTGAGCAGTTTTCGTCCATTTGACTCTATGTTTCACATAAACGACGAACCCCGTCAATTTCTCCCAGCAGAATAAAGATGAAAAGAAAAAAATCAAAAACCGCCCTTCAATTCTCTTACTGCACAAATGGCCTTTTTTTGTTTTTTTCGCACGGTGGGACCATGGATGTGGTCGCGCCCCGGCAAATCGGCCCGGGGCGACGGAAGAGGCGGCGCGCAACCCCATGGACCCACCCTGCAATCACCTCTCTTCGCCGTGCGAGCGGACCACCGGTACCCGATCTTTGTCTTCGGTGGCCCGCCCGGCGATATACCCTCTCGGGTTCCTCTCTCGTGGACGCCTCGACAGCTTTCGCCGTCGAGGCGTCGCCCTCACGCGGTGGCCTCACGTCGGGTGACCGGACAATTCCCCGGTCCGATCACCCGAAGCCTCGGTTAGGGCGGCATCAGGCGCAGATACTCGCGCATGCGCCGCCCCGGCCGCGGGCGGCGGCCCGGGTCGCGGGAATCCTCCCGGACTCGTTCCGCCGCCGAGATGACAGCCTCGCAGAAGGCGGCGACCGCGTCCCAATTCCTGACGCTGTCGACCATCGCTTTCACGACAGCCGGCAGCGTCAGGTCAGCACCAATAACATCGACGAGGTCACGGCGCTGCCCGTCCCAGCCCGTACATACCTCAAGCGTATGTTGCGCCGTGTCCTCGTCGCTACTGCAATGGTGGCAGGACGGAGTCCACTCCCTCCGCACGACCGTGTGCAGGTACTTGCCGAAGCAACCATGCCCCGACAAGACCTGCACCAACCGGAAGGAGAGCACTCCGTGCCGCCGCTCCATCCACTCCATCAGAACGGGCCGGAGGGCCTCGACGGTAACAACACCGTGTCTAGGCCTCTCCAGCCGCGTAGCCCAATGGGTGATGACTTCTCGGCGGGCGTCCTCGCGCCAGGTGGCTATCTCGTTGAACGATGGGGAGCCACCCTCGTCGCGCATTGTGGTAACCCGCCGGTAGAGGTCGGAGAGCATCTCCGCCTCTAGGTCCCACGGGGGTGTCCCGGCCAATAGGCATGCCGCCTCGGTAGACACCGTGCGGTACCCTCGAATGGCTCTGACCGCCATGGCTCGCTGTGGCCTCCACAGTATAGACCTGAGCCGGGCGTTCAGAGCCCTCGCCCACACGGGTGCGCCGTACATGGCCATTGAGCGGATCACCCCCGCATACAGCCGTCGGCCCTCGAAACTGGGTCCGCCCACGTTCGGCATGAGCCGAGAAAGGGCGGACGCCGCGCCGACCAGCCGGGAAGCAATTTGACGGAAATGCTCCCGAAACCACCATCGCCCGTCGAGCACCAGACCCAAGTACCTCATATGGGCCTGGATACTGATGTGGATGGAGTTGACGACTAACGAGGCGCCGATGGGCAGCCTCACACGGGGCCCATGGAATAAAAGGGCCTCCGTCTTGTTTAGGGCCACCCTGAGCCCCAGCGCCTCGATTCGCCTGACCATCTCCTCGGTGCCGAGAGTGGCCAGGCTCGCCGCCTCTTTGAGTGTCCTGCCCCGGGCTGTGACGAGCGTGTCGTCAGCATAGCATATAACGCTCAGCCCGGGGGTGAGACTCCCTCTTAACGCCCAGTCGTAACCGATGTCCCACAGAGTCGGCCCCAGAACCGACCCCTGCGGAACACCGCACGACATGGGCGTCCGCACAATGTCCCATGCGGGGCTCGCGTAGAGAACACTGCGCCCCTCCAAATAGTCTGCCACCAGCCGCCTGAGGTACGGGGGCACTCCATGGAATCGGAGCGCCTCCCTGATGCAGCTGAATGGCAGACTATTGAATGCGTTGGCGATGTCCAACGACACCGCCAACAGCACTCCTTTGCCGGAGACAGCCTCCGCGTCCATCTGCCTCAGGCGTAGCAGGGCCCCGATGGTCGAACGCCCCTTCCGAAACCCAAATTGAGCGTCCGACAGATCGGGCCCCACCTCCTCCAGGTGCCGGACGATGCGGGCAGCAAGGACACGCTCCAGCAGCTTACCCACATCGTCCAGAAGCACAATGGGCCTGTAGGCCGACGGCGAATCCGGGGGCCGTCCCGGCTTTGGCAGGAGAACCAACCTCCCTTCCTTCCAGCACTCAGGGAACTGTCCAGACGTCAGACAGGCGTTGAACAGTTGCCTGAGGCGAGGCTCGAAGTGCTCGAGGAGCGACGTCAACACCCGGACTGGTATTCCGTCCGGGCCGGGGACCGTGGTGGCGGAACGAATCTTCGCCACAGCCGCCCCCACTTCCGACTCCGTCACGGGCGGAACACTCTCGTCGGCCTCCCGGTCGTGATCTGGCGAAGCCATGACCGGGGGCGTGACTGCACAAATGGCCTAGTGGCTAAGATACCAAATACTATCGTGCCATATGTCGTAGATTTAATTCCCATGCGGGATAGACACTTTAATCGTTGTTCTGAGTCTGGGTGCAATTTGGGTGCATTATATGTTTATAAAACCCCGCGGAATATAAGTGTCACTTAATTCAAGAGTGTTGTTTTTAAAAAAAAATAATGAATGTATGATAGAATTTTGGCGGGATCATGAAAGTATTGCGTGAGTCTTTTTTTTTTGGTAGCCAATGGTCTTGTATTATATTCAATGTCTTAGCGTTTTAACATGTTATATTAAATAATTTTGATGGCATTACATCATCACTCATGTAATGTGATGCGGAAGAGCTGCTAGGATGTAGTGAATATAATATAAAAGCGCTTTATAAACGTTATCATTATCCATAAAAAGTCCAAGGAGAGATCATTAACAGTGTGGCCATAGCACTGTTGAAGGCGAAAATCTCAAACTTACTTGCTCCTTTGAATTCCGGCATACAATGAATCGCAACGCCTTCCTTTCCCTTAAAACAAATTGAAATAAGTAATTGGATTATTTTCTACCCTGTTTTGTCAAAGTTCCATGTAAATATCTGCTAGGAGATGCCAGCAGCTTGGTCCGCGTTGTGATTTTTACAATATAAAATTTTATCACTAATTATCCCAACATTACCGAAATAAATAGTATTCTATGTGTTAATCCAGGAATTGATCTATTTCATGGTCAATTTTCATCCAAATCTATTTAACAGTTTACACATGATTGAGTACCAATCTTTCAAACATTCAAAAATCTTCACAAACTTTTACATATATAATAATAACACAATGATTTTATCTGAAATAATTAATTAAATGATAAATAATGAGCTAGTTTGTAGGCTCTTAACTATATAAAACATTAATAAAGAAAACCATAATTTTCAGTCATAGAGTACTGCGGTACGCCGTAGACTTGCTGATTAATTGAACTTGTAGAAAGAAAGGAATTGTGTAGTTAAGGATGCTACGGAAACTCGCCGTGAAAAAGGATCTTGAAATACTTGACATGGTATCCGGTACAGGGATGGCTGTACAATAATATTGACATATAAATTCAGAAAATTATAAGAGAGCGCTGTGGTATGAATGAAGATGTAGCGACTGAGATAAAAAAGGTTATGTTGAGGTGGTTTTGACACGTGGAAAGAATCAGTGAAGAAAGGTCGACTAAGGAAATATACAAAGCGACAAGGAGACGACCACGTCGTACTTTTCTGGATCAAATTGAAGATGTGTTGGTGAAAGGTCAGATTAAGAGTACGCGTAACCGTAGAGCATGCATGAGACTGTGATGAGTGTGAATGAAGCGATAGAGGTATTGCAGGATTGTGGTTTGTGAAAATCCGTATTCTCTGCCTACTACTCTGGGAAACAGGCGTGAGTCTATCTATGTATATAAATTCAGAAAATTATATTAAACTAAAAAAGTCAGGCCGCCAACTCAATATCAAATAGTAAAAAAATCAAAATATTAGTATTTTTTTTTAACAGCACGCGCTGCTGAATAAATGTCATAGTCATCATTCTGCTACTCTTATTCCAATTACTTGAAGTGGATGTAATATGTATTCCTCTTTAATCGTACATATATACTTATATACTTTATTAAAAAAAAAACTACTTTTTTTTGGGGTGTGCTACGGTCGGCTCACTCCTCGCACCACTCCGTCCGGGGCGACAGAGGGGCGTAAGCACGCACAACCGTAACACACCCGTGACACCTCGCTTTCGTTCGGAGCAGCGAGAACTTGACGGCAGTGGCCGGCCCGACGAAATACCTCTTGAGCCTCCTTAACCGACGTAACCACTGCAAAAAAAAATCTACTTGGGAGAGTCTGGCATCAGATGCAATTGGTACAGGTCGGTATAAAGCTTTTAGTCGTCTTTTACGATATCCATAAGCAATGTAAGAGCTGATAGTATTCGTAGCCGCTACCATACAGCCTGCGGTACTAAAGAAATAATAGATTCAATTGAACGGCCACATATTACACTCTAACTTAGAACAACAACTTGTCGATCACACAAATACAATCACACAATACCTACATAGGAAACGAACCCACGACACCGGGACGGTAGACCATTATCTTAACCACTACACTAACTGTGCAGTGTGCAGGTGGTAATTTGATGTGGCTGTGTTTTTGCTGTAGATTCCAAATCTATGCCATCAATAATACACGTTCCCAAAATTTCATTAAAATCGTATAAGTATTTTCGTGGATTAGCGAAAATGAAGAATGTGACAGGCCATCTACAATACATGCTGTTCTGTATACCCTAACCTAAACTAAGAAATAATAATTAATTCTGTATCTGTACACGATGGTTGACAACAATTATAGTGACTCAGAGCACGGTAAAATGTTTTTAAACCGCCACCTTTTCATTTGAACCATAGAGAATAATATACTGATTTAAATGTTCCAATATGCCAAACGATTTTCAGAGTTGCCATGTTTGGTCCAATCAAAATAAATCATCAATATGAAAACTTCCATATAGTGATGGAGAAAGTATACCATTCAACACCCACTTTCTTGTACATGAGTGAATTAAAAGACGACTAAGGGGTATATAGATAACATATGCAAGACGAAAACTTTAATTTTAAGTATAGACTAACCCTTTATCTATCTCCTTTCCAACGTGGCACAGTAAATCAATTGCTTTCTTATTATGGAAGAAACTCGACTTGAGCAAAGAGACTTACATAAGCTAAGACGTTGATAGAAAATGTTTTCGTCTTAAAATCCCACAGGCTGAAATACCACACGCTACAGAGGAAGAAATAAAGCTGGAGTTTGATCATCCTCAAGCCAATATCACTAATCCGACCCTGTTCAAGTTATTAGAACAAAAATAGTAAGTACCAACAGCGGTGGATTCTTCACAGATTTCTTTTCAACTTTAAATCGAGCGTTAATTAGTTGGCCTGAGGACTTTGTGCCTTTTTTTTTGCTCGGGCCCAGTGGCTCACGTAATCAATTAAACTTCTTTTTAATCTCGACTCGACGGTCGCGGCCGACCGACTGCGAGCGGCCATTTTATTTCTAAGTAGATATAAAAAAGTTTATATTTGTTGTACGCCTACTTTAATTCTTTCAGAATAGGCATTTCCTGACTTTATTGTTTAATTCTTTTAGCATCTCTTTTTGGTCGTTAGAATAGTAGACGTCTCGGCGGGCGTCGACGCGCCAGGCGGTGATCTCCCTCAATGAGACCACACCGCCCTCCGCTCGCACCCCCGACACCCGCCGATACAAATCGGCGAGCATCTCCGCCTCCAGGTCCCACGGGGGAGTCCCGGCCAACAGGCACGCTGCCTCCATCGTCACCGTGCGGTACCCGCGTATGGCCCTGACCGCCATGGCCCTCTGTGGTCGCCACAGAAGAGCCCGGAGTCGGATGGTCAGGGACCCCGCCCACACCACACACATCGAACGGATGACCCCCGCGAACAGCTGTCGGCACGTAGCGTTCGGTCCGCCCACATTCGGCATAAGCCACAAAAGAGCGGACGCCGCACCAACGAGCCGCGTAGCAAGCCTGCGGAAATGCTCCCGAAACCACAAAACTGTCCACCTACCCAATAATCCAAATCCAACCATTTATTATGTATATATGTATAAGCACCATAAGGTGCACTGACTGCGCAAATAAGCTGTAATGGTTAAAGATTGACCAACCTCCTGTGCCAGTACTATGGGGTATTGTTCCACATTGTCCATTGTATATGTACAATCCACAAAATGTTATTCTGACTCTGGACTGTCTGCGTTAATTGCGAGTTCGAAAAGTCCCCCACAATATAAGAATTATTGCCTTAGTGCAAGGTGGTGATTTTTTTTAAAGTCATAGATTGTTAATTTAAAATTTTAAATAATTTAGTACCAGATGGGAACGCGGCTACAAAATAGAGACAATCCTAGAAGAAACTCAGCGGACTTGTAATTTTTCTAGTTCCATAATTTAAACGATTTTTTATGTGTGTAAAATGTTTAAGTATTAGCTTTAACGTGATACCCTTTTTTAAAGATACCTATAATACAAAATACATATGGCTGGACCAGATTCCCCAAGTGGCACTCCGATAACGTTAATTACTAAAGCAGCCACTGCTCTCCTCGAGGGGAGAGATCCGCTCCATATAGCTACCGTAAGCAGAAACAGAGCGTTTTCCAATTACAGCATTAGAGCGCATTATGCGGCATAATGCTCAACGTGCAATCGATACCAACTCAGTGACAGAAAATTGAACAAGTGTTTTTCTTTAAGTTGGCATTGAATTACGGTTGTACAAGTAACAGCAGATCAGGTTAAATGGAAATTTATTCGCTTATATAACAAATATTATATTTGTTATATAAGCGATTAAATTTCACAGAACAAATTATTGACATCGCAATTTTCGATGCGTTTAGACGCATTCGAGGGTCTCCAGTTAATCAATAAATATGGAATGGAGCGATGAAATGATTTGTAATTTTTACACCATTATGAAGCTGAACTCATAATGAAATCCAAAAGAATCATTATGTAATTATTAGCATATTATAACTGTAAAAGTAAAGCAACTCGTCATCCATAATTAAACGCATCGAAATGATTTCGGCCATCTTTAATTATTGCATGATACTTCGTGTAAAATACCGAAGTCGCTAATATGACCACAGTGTTATCGAGATAACATACTAGTGTACAAAACGTACGAAGCTTCGTCACACATTACTTCGGGACGATACACGCAGGTGCGGCCCTAGCATAAGTAAGGCTGATCCGTCACGCTCTGAGGTAAAAGACCAGATCGGGTGAACTCGGGACCGCCGAATATATCCGAGGGAGAAATACACAGTCAGCTGCTCTTCACTTCTGTGTCGCTATATTCAATTTATCCCTACTAATATATAAATGTGAATGTAAGTTTGTTTGTTACGCTTTCACGCTAAAACTACTCAACCGATCATCATGAAACATTGTACACATATTCTTGGAGGTATTAAAAGTAACATAGGATACTTTTTATTAAAAAAAAATCAAAATTTTATATGAAAAATAAAAAAAATGTTTGTCAAAAAATCTCAAAATCTAGCTTCTTCAACGCCATCTAGCAGTCCAGTAATGAAGTTCCAATCCTGAGTATTGTAATACCGTTGCACTGTAATACCGACGGTCAAAAATAAAAATAGGGGGATCAAAAACTTTAGGAAAGTAACCTTTTACGAGGGCGAAGCCGCGGGCAGAAGCTAGTATGTAATAATTATTATTAATAATTATTATTATTAATAATTATTATCAATTAAGTAGTAGTTTTTATAGTTTTTTTTACGGTTGGCTATGGTATGTTCACACCCATATATGTGGCACCCTTTTTTATTTTTTTGTATTTGTTTTTTTACATAGGTTTAAGTTTTAACTTCTGTTGGCAGTCCTCATGACTGCTTTGTGGATTTTTATAGGTTTTTATATTTAAAATCAATCAATGACATCTCTGTAATGATGGTGAATTGTTAAACGTGAGACACCTGCTTGGTCCTTCCCTAACCATGATCGCCTTAAATTGATAAAATATAAATTGATAGAATTCATATTTTATTTTAGATATGTAATACTTGTGTAAACTAATGTTTCTTCCATTTCTAACGAAATCATTATTATTATTTTTTAATTTTAAGAAGCACTTTGCTATCACACTTACCACAGATGATTATTAAATTGTATAACTAAGTATACTTACTTATTATACTATATATCAGGCGCGGCACAAGCACATGTAGCGTCCGGGTGCAATCAATAACCTGGCGCCCTCTTGTACCAAAGTGGGTGAACAAAATGGAATAGGTTGATGGTTACAAGCGGCTCTCGGCGCTCCCTAACACCCGGCGCCCGGGTGCACCGCCACCTCTGCACTATAGGTAAAGCCGGCCCTGCTATAATATATATACTTACAGAAAATGATCTTAAATTCTTCTTCACAATCCGTATACATACGCTCCAGTATTAAGCACAAATTTCTCTACAAATGCATTTTATTTCAGTGATATTATTTCCTTATATACCTAATTCATCTTTTATGTTACGTGTGGGAAAGAAAGGGAATTGTATAATTAGGGTCGTAGCCCACTAATACGTACCGCTCCGATACCGTTCCCAAACAACACCGCCTTAAAAGCGGGTGACTACACGTTATCCATGCGTCGACGTGTGCCAAGCCACGAGCTGTCCTCGCGCTTACAGTTTAGGTTTTAGCGGTAAGGGAAATTAACCTACACTATAGTAGCGCACCCTTCAGATGGGTGGTCTTCTTTTTGGGTAGGATACGGTCTGGACACACGCCGCCTGTTCCATCCGGGGTGACGAAAGGACAGCGCGTGGCCGCATAATCCACTGTCTTCACTCACTTCACCATCGCCATTGGGGATGGGCCACTCGTATCACTTCCTCGCTATCCGTGGCTAACCCGGCACAGATGGGTTGGTCTTGCGTAAACACAAATGAAAAATTCCAAGGTTTCCTTCTCGTTAACAGGTGTTATATGCATATTATATCTCATATATCTCTATATTACCATACCCACGGGTAAAATAGGGGGCCGGCCGGTGAATAATACTCTTACTCAGTTAGAACACGGAAAAATAAAAATATTAAATAAATATTGTATTAAAGCAAACATAACAAACTTGATATTTAATACAGCTATTAAAAAGAAATCTTATGCCAGTCACAAGGCAGCCTGAGGGCGGCCATTTCGTTCGCAGTTTTAAAACTTCAAAATTGGGTGCTTTCTCGTGTCCGCGAGAGTATCGCAGCCGTCGCTAATTTCCCACGAGACGTCTCACGGCGAGCCACAAACTGCCGCGATAAACAACCCAGAGGCTACAAGAATTAATAGGCCTCACTGTATTATATATTTTTTTATTCCACGTAATACTCTTTAAGAAAACTTCTCTGTTTACTTTTAAATTGTTAGTCACCAACTTCAACTGTCTTGTCAGTTGTGCTGGCTGAAGGCACATTTATCCTTCATTTAGTAAATAAATACTCTTGAACTGATATATATTAGTTTATTGGCTTTATTACAATTAATATATGCCATATTGAATAGTGTTACAAGATGGTTATTGTTGGAGTGTTTCAATTGGTAATTATTGTTGCGTCGAATTGTCGCCACTACCCGCACGGCACCGATACCACGCAAAGACGACAGGTGGCGTGACTTGTTCACAACGTGAACGTCAGTTACAAAGAATAATCAGAATAATCAATTTATTGGTAAATATAGGATTTACAAGTCAAATAATGTACATAAAATATCGTCAAACGCATACAATAAATTATTTCATTGTCTTGCAATAGATTGTCATAGTATAAAATAGATAAAATATAATAGTATAAAATAGATTAAATTAGGCAAAAATTATAATAAAGTATTAATTCATCCTTATAAATACACATACACACACAATCGATAAGGATCGTTAAAATTAGAAATATTTAGTTAAATTTATCAATAGCTATAATACTTTAGGTATAAAATCTTCAATACGATAGAAAGTATTTTGAATAAGCCATAATTTTAATTTATTTTTAAATATCGGCAGGCTAGGTGCGTCGGTTATATAATCTGGCAGTTGATTATATAAGGTGGGACCCATCACGTGTGTCAATTTGTCAGATTTGGCAAGTCTGCGAGGTATCTCAGCGAGTTTCTTACTACTTTCTTACTACAAAGAACAACACAGTCATCAAAAAAAAAACAAAGAATAACATTTTGCAGAATATACAAGCCATCGAGGAACTCTGCTTGATTGCTTATTTTTAGTAAGCAAAACAATACTGCCTATATCATAAGCTACTCAGAGCCCGTGCTCAAGGCTTCAAATTATTTACTTTCACTATAACTACAATATTTTCCGGTTTAGTTTAATAACTTAGTAAGAAGTACTTGCTGTGTGGTGGCAGCTACGAATACTACCATCCCTTACATTGCCCGTGAGTATAGCAAAAGACAATTAAGAGCTTAAAATTGACCTGGGCCAATTTCATGCCATTACGTCTGGTCAACAATTACACTCCCAAGAAGAATTGACCTTTAACTTCACCTGACTCCTTTCTCTAAAGCTCTTCCTCTTTTCTCTAAACCTGCCATTTTAGTTTATAATCTAGTAAATAGGTACCTAACCCTTTTCTAAAGTAATATAAAAGAAGTTTTAAAGTGGTAGAGAAATTTTTGTGATGTTTTTTATCTGCAGCCATAGAGTGACTTCTTGTCGGTGAAAATACCTATCATACTATCGAAAAATCAAGGTTTGAACAATAGTACTTGCTTAATTATACTGCACTTTGTACAGCGAGTGAAACAACTGGATGCCTAAATACACTCATTTGCAAAAAAAACGGGCGGTTTTGATTTTCATTCATATTTAAAAAGATACAATACCAAAAAGGTTTCAATCGTTTGTACACGTTACTGGCCGGTTTTAAAAATGCTGTGGTATTTAAAAAAGTACGTTCTAAATTCAATTTTTCATTTGATGTTCATTTTTACAGAAAACCCCTTTTTATCCTACATTTTTGGCGCGAAGTTCCAGAAGTTAACATCGACTTTCATAACTTTTATTCAATTTTTATCGATTAATTTCATATCCTTGACTGTCAAAGCTTTATTTAATGCTGTTTGGCTGTATCAAAAATGTTAGATAAAGTGGTAAAAGCTACCAAAATTATCGCGCTGCTTGAAGAGGGTTGCAGCCAATGTTTCGTGGCTAGGAGGCTAAATGTTAGTCGCTCGACAGTCCAAAGGACCTGGCAGCGATATCAGGAGACTGGTTCCGTCGAGAGAAGGCCTGGTTCTGGAAGAAAACCATGTACCCAACCACGGGATGATCGTTTTCTTGTGAGTCGCGCATTGAGAAATCGCAAATCTTCGTATGTGGATCTTAAGAACAACCTCCAAGAAGTAAGAAATGTGCATATTAGTCTATGGACGGTCAGGAGGAGGCTTCTCGCTGCCAATATACGCAGTCACCGCCCGGCCCGCGGCCCCAAATTACTCCGTGAGCACAGAGTTCACAGGCTTAGGTTCGCTAGAAATTGTGAATCATGGACTCAAGACGATTGGAATAGGGTTTTGTTCTCTGATGAAGCCAGGATATCTCTGTTCGGTGAAGATCGACGTCGGCGAGTGCTAAGAAGACAAGGAGAACGCTTTGCAGAGGCATGTTTCGAAGAAATCACACCTTATGGTGGGGGCTCTGTTATGTTTTGGGCAGGAATAAATTCAATGGATCGTACAGAGTTAGTCTTCATTGAAAACGGCTCACTGACTGGGCATCGATACATAACGGAAGTTCTAATTTCTCATGCACAACCCGCATTGGCCGCTCTAGGTGAAGACTCGATTTTTATGGACGACAATGCTCGCGCCCACCGATCCCGCGATGTTAATGCGTATGTGCAAGAGGTCGGCATTCGTCGTTTGGATTGGCCAGCTCGAAGTCCCGACCTCAATCCCATAGAGCATGTCTGGGACGTTCTGAAACGGCGTGTGAGATCAGTACACCCGGCTCCGCAGACCATCAGAGAGCTGAAGAATGTGATTACTGCGGAGTGGGAACGTATTCCGCAAGCAAGTATCCGGGATATACTCGCTA
Source organism: Lymantria monacha (assembly GCA_905163515.2). Classification (NCBI taxonomy): domain Eukaryota; kingdom Metazoa; phylum Arthropoda; class Insecta; order Lepidoptera; family Erebidae; genus Lymantria; species Lymantria monacha. The sequence goes on along the minus strand of LR991098.1, from coordinate 28,016,646 downwards.
GCATGCCCAGACGAATTCAAGCTGTGATTTTAGCTAGAGGGGGTCACACTCGATACTAAACATTTATCTGCTTTTACTTTATTAAAGAAAAACAAACAAAAAAACTTTTTTATTTTTACTTCATGAGCATATGCACTACTAGCGAATATACACTACTAGCGAGGTTTAGCATTATTTCCCATAAATTGTATCTAAATTTTATGAAATACTGATGAAAACGATTATTTTCTTATTAATTTACCAAATTGTGTGGATAAAACTACCTATAATTATCAAACAAAGAAATATTAACATTTGAAATGGTTCATTGCTTAGGTGCCCGTTTTTTTTGCAAATGAGTGTATTTACGATGGACAGCGACGTAGCTATGATTATGATATTGCAGAAGTCCACTAGTGGTAGTAGCACCAAAAAAAAACTATTTGGGAGTGTCTGGCATCAGATGCAATAGATTCCAAATGTATACCATCAATATATAATACACGTTCACAAAATTTCATTAAAATCTTATAAGCATTTTCGTGGCTTAGCGAAAACGAAGAATGTGACAGGTCATCTACATAACAATACATGATGTTCTGTATCAACCTAATGCTAGTGCCGCACCTGCGTGTATCGTCACGAAGCTTCGTGCAATGAGACGATACACGCAGATGTGACCGGTCATTATCGGCTATCGTCGCGAACATTCGGGCTTCGTGTGTGTTATCGCTTGGGTGGCAATAAGTCAAAGGGTTTTAGCGCGCTAATATATCGCGCTCTGTGGTCAGACCAGCGTTTTTCATTCGGCGGAAATTTTCGATGCGTTTAGATGCGTTCGAGGATCTCCAGTTAATCAATAAATATGGAGTGGAGCGATGAAATGGTGCTAGAATTTTTACACCATTATGAAGCGGAACCCATGAAGGGATCCAGAAAAATCATTATGTAATTATTAGTATAATATAGCTATAATAGTAAAGTAATTCGTCATCCACAGTTAAACGCATGAAAATGATTTTGGCCATCTTTAATTATTGCACGATACTTCGTGTAAAATACCGAAGTCGCTAATGTGACCACACTTTTATCGCGATAACTTTCTAGTGTACAAAACGTACGAAGCTTCGCCACACATTACTTCGGGACGATACACGCAGGTGCGGCCCTAGCATAACAAATAATAATTAATTCCGTATCTGTACGCGGTGGTAATACCTACATAGGTAAATCCGTGATCCGAATGGTGACGGAGTAACAACAACATTGCAAACAACAATTCGAAATCTCAGAGATCAACAATTAGATAACTTTCAACGTGCAGGAAGGAAAATATCGTATATCACAAGGTGCTCCTTCGCCTTGCTGGCACGTCAGTAAATAAATTTATATGTTAGTTATTATCATAATAAAAAAATAACTTAATAATTTTGAATTAATCGTTGCTAATTCATTGCCTGTTAGGCGGAACGAAGTGAGCCGGGTCTGCCAGTAATATAATTTTAACTTTGTTGGATATACTACATTCCCTTTGCCTATCAGAATCAAAGTGTATGAAACTACTAAGGGACGTCCATTAATCACGTGATCTTTTTTTTAGCATTTTTGCAGATTCCCGTCAAAAGTCCCTTACCTTCTCTTCTTCTTCTCTTTGTGTATTGGCAATCAGCTACTTATACGAGCTATTGGTGCCAGTGTCAAGTTATAATTATTTTTACGTTTATAGTCTTTTCAGGTTAGTCATTGACTACGTCAAATCGTCACCTTCAACAGTGCTATGGCCACACTGTTAATGGTATCTTGTGGGAATTTTGATGGAAAACGAAAACGTTGTAAAGCACTTTTATATGATATTCACTACATCTCAGCAGTTCCGTCACATCACATTACATAAAATGCCATCAAAACTATCTAATATAACACGTTAAAACACTAAGATATCGAATATAATACAAGAGCACCACATGACGTTTTCAGATGCCCGTCAAAAGTCAAGTCCCTTATCAAATATTATTAAATATTGACTTTTGACTTTTTGACATTGCTATTTTATCAATGTTATCATTCTATAGTTACAATTTTTATCTATGAAATGTGTATACCTACTTGTTTTAATTTTACATACTAGTACTTGTTAAACTTGTTTAGTATTTTAAAAACTCACCTCTAGATCTTAGAGGGAATATTACATTAAAACTTATTATAGCCGCATTCATTTGATATTGTGTGTTATGGTTAGTATTTCTTTTAATTTGACTTTGTTTTTACACAGTTATCTGATAAAATGTTTGTAACTTTGTAATTTACTGTAACTTCTTGTCTCCACTTAATTTCCTTCAGTTTACTGCCTACTTATTTCTAAATCTGTAGAACTGACTGTAGTATAATCGTAGCTATAATAATAAACTTACCATTCAACTACATACATATTAAGTTTTTATTCTTAAAACACGTATTTGTAATTTTAATATTATTTTTTATCTCAAAACATAACTCAAATACCTATACTGTAATAACTAAATCATTAGATTTTCGTTATGTATAAATTGATATCAACAAAAACTATTTAAATCAATATTACATATAACTGTGTAATACTTTTTGCAGAACTATTGTGACGTTTCAAATTATTTATTTGACTATAAAAGATTATGGAACTCACATTTGATGAAATGACTATGGATACAACACTTGGACAGGTAAATATCCTTAATATGAACCTTAAATGGAATCATTGTAATTATCTTTTAAATAAGTTGTATATTAAGTTAGTTTATTTAATTATTAAGCTTGGCTTGGGCTGAAAATTTATGGCTGAGGCGCACCTGCATTCCTGGCCACAAGTTGAGCGCAATACCATTTTGTTTTTACTTTCATTACTTTTTTTTTTATATAATGCTTTCTGATGTTAACGCTAGTACTACACATTTGAAATAAAACTACTTTTACTGATTCAATGGCATTTAGAATTTTTTTTTTTTTTCTTTTAATGTTTGCAAATGTATTTTTTTTATAAAAACATATAAAGGTCTTTTCTTTCTTATACATTTATAGACATACTACAAATAGCTCATCATCATCCTATTCTTTGGGTACTTCATTTACTTGGGTTGGACACCGCATGTCCTCTCCTTCCATGCCACCATATCATACATTATATCTTCTCTTTCTGTCTATCTCCTTCATGCTTCACGCAGACCGTCCATATTCTCTAAAGCCTTCAACATTCATAAATAAATCTTCCATCACTATCTTCATCTTCATTCATAAATAAATCTTCCTTCACAATATTATTTAATCCAGGCTCATCACTTCAACAGCAGGCTCACAACTTCTCTGACTAGATCAAACTTTCTCATGTAATTAATTCTTATATGTATTAATTAAAAAAAACTTTTTGTACCGTTTATAAATGTATGCAAAAAACATTTTTATTCCAGGAATATTTAAAGAAATTTAAACAAGATGGTCATTATAAATTATCGAAATGGTATAATGGCGCAAATTATTATGAAGCCCATGAATTTGACAAATATGTTTTAAAAGCTTTTCATGTTAATCAAGATAAATTATATAAATTAGCAAACATATTAAAAGAAAAGATAAACTTGCTGGCCCAAATTGAATATTTAACATTGGATATACCTATTGAAGATTCAAAAGCGCAAATCAATATTATTATAGAACAATTGAAATATGTTTCGTATTATAAGAGCTTGAAAGTTACATATGATGAAAATGGTAAGAATGTTTCTCTATATTTTTGCAAAAGATTTTTACAAATGGAAACTACACAAAATTACATTTGTCGTCATTGTCTCAATTTATATACATTCTACGATTGGCCTCGAACACGCTCCTCGAATGAAAATTAACCTATAGCATGCTTAAATGGAAATTGACCTATACATAGAATGATATGTAATTGTTATAATGCTATAATTTATAACAGAGATAAGCTTTATGGCAGCTGAGTGGTAACGGCTACGAATACTACCAACCCTTACTTTGCTTGTGGATGTCGTAAAAGACTACTAAGAGCCTTATAACGACCTGGGCCAACTCCATCTGATACCATTTGGTCAACAATTGCATTCCCAAGGAGGATTGACGTCTGGCAGATGGCCGGTCATAAAACTATTGCCAATAACTTTTACAATATGAACTATGAAAGAAGAGTTCTTATTGTATCGACCCCAAACAATTAGGACAAGAGTAGGAGAATGATGATGATGACGCTTTATGGCATGGCATATTAAAATAATTTATATAAAAGATTTTAAAATTTTCAATTATTATATCTTTACTAATATTATAAATGCGAAAGTAATTCTGTCTATCTGTCGCTCTTTCACGCCAAAACTACTGAAACGATCTAAATGAAATTTGGTACCCAGAGAGTCTAGAGCTTGATAAAGGACATAGGCAACTTTTTAATGCAAAAAATGGTTTTAAAGGTGGATAAAAAGTTGTAAGGAATTATCATTTTTAAAGCCAGAAGCTTGAAACCTATTTTTAGGCTACTGATTAGATATAAATAAATATGACATTAAAATTTTGTAAAAGCTCCTAAGGGGTAAAATAAAAATAGGGGATGAAAAACTTTAGAAAAGTATCCTTTTATGTGGGCAGAAGCTAGTATGTACATATTTATTTCAGTTAATATTAAAAATGATTTTGATAGACTTTAGTTGGTAGGTATTTTTTGTATTAGTGGTAAAATAGTTTCTTTGTTTTGTAGCAAGGAAAATTAAAGATAAACTAAATAGATGGCTTTGGTGTTGTTAAAGACAATTAAGTATATCTCTTGATCATCTGTTATATGCACATGGCCATTACAATACAAGGATAACTTGAACTGAAACCCTATATAAATCCATTTGATACCTGATTTTAAACCATTTGAAAATGAAGTAGTATAGTAGGATGAATCTGATGATAATGCCTTTTTTGACTGCCACCTTTCTTATTACATACAGACATACCATCACGCAATGTCCCTTGCAGGGTAGACAGAGAGAACAGAGTGCTAGAGAACTCTATCCTTGCATACTTCACTCGCTTCCTCAACATTCATAACTCTCTTCATACACCCTCGCCGGTTTCGGAGACTCTTGACTCCACCTTCCTTCAGTACATGACCGATCTGGTCTAGGTAGGTTAGTCTCGGTCTCCCCCGGTACCTACATCCTTTCACTTTCGCATTGTATATCTTCTTAACCAGACGTTCGTTCGGCATTCTTTCCACATGTCCGAACCATCGGAGCATTCCTTTTCGCATTTTTACACCAATACCCTCTTTCATACCTACTCGCTTACTTACGTCGTCGTTACGAATGCGATCGATCAGCCTAACTCCACAGATTTTCCGTAGAGATCGCATTTCGACCGCATTAATTTTACTTTCATACTCTTTTCTGCATACCCAACTCTCGCTTCCATACAGTAATGTTGGGACAAGCACTGCGTTATTTATTGCTACACGTGCCTTCTGGCTGAGGTGGTGGCTACCGAGAAGTTGTCCCAACGCTCCGTTCACTCTATTTCCCGCATTCACTCTTCGCTCTATATCAGTGGTGTGTCTTCCATCTCGGCTAAATCCACATCCAAGATATACAAATTCATCCACTTGCTCCAGTACATCATTACCTATTGTTACTCTTACATCTGTTCTGGCTTCATCTCTTTCAAAGACCATTACTTTGGTTTTATTGAGTCACCTTTTTTTTTGTGTGTCTCAGCTGTTAGCCTCAGATGGCTATGACAACTTTACCCGGACTGTGGGTGAGCGCTGAGGGCTCTCAACCCGAATTGAGTCACCTAAGTTAACATGGCATAATATTAACAATCTGATTTAATAATTCTTGTCCCAAAGATAATATATGTATGTAACCATGATTTGACAGGCTAACAATACAACGTATCATCACACCTTACTATAGCCTGTTTTTTTAATCTCAGAGACCAAATTGACACATGCAAATGTCAATAAAAAACGAATCTAAAATGGTGGTTAGTACTTGTAATTAAAAGTTGAACCATAAGCAAAACACGGTTGCCTAATAGGTGATATTTTTTTAATATAAACTTTTGTTATTTGATAATAAAAAGCTAGATATTTAAAAAGCCAACATCGATTAATGCGAAGTGACAAAGAGCCGCGATTTCAATACTTTTCGAGAATGTGTAAAACCTGAGTAAATATCTATACATTTTTAAAGTAACTTGTAAAAAAACAATATTTATTTGTATTAACGCAAATTATCGATAGACGCGTGACATATAGCCCGATAGTGGCACATCATTATTTAAGAACTGCAAAAATACTAGTAACCCTTGTAACGTCAATTTAGTCTCTGAGATTCAAAAACGGACTATAGATAAATATATATATATGGGTGATTCTACGATAAGAGGTTTCAAGTACATAGAGGATGCGGCCAAGGAGAAAAGTTAGAGTTTTTTCTTGAAACCCTTATATTATGATTATTGACCTGTTTATTTACCTTTTCACACAAGGGCAAGTCACTTTATACATATTTTATTACTTTTTCGAAGACCAGGGTAAATACATCGGGCAGGGGAGAGACATCAGGACCAGGGTAGATACTTATTTCACCAGGGGAGAGAATTTGACACAATAATATACTTATTAAAATCAATAAAATGTATTAAATCAACTTTTATTAAACATTGTTTTTAACATATAATCAGACTATTATATTAATCATTAATCAGACTATCATATTACCGTCTTTTTTTCTAAAACAAGAGTGTTTCACTTACAAAAATATACATGTAAATTATCTTGCCATTGTACCTTCACAGATTATAAAATATTCTTTTATTAATACTAATTAATACTAATAAAGCTTTCTCCTTTTTAAGTGTTAATCAGACTTGAATAATCAGTTTCATTTTCATATTGCCTATACCTATGCGGTTCTATCTCATTCTGTATACGATTAATTAAATGAAAGATAGAAAGTAAATGTATATTAGAAAATGAAAAATAACATAAATAATTACTCTCTTGCTTACATGAACAAATAATAAAATTAAAATAACATTAAAATATTAAAGACACTCTCTTGCCTACATGAACAAAAAATAGAATTAAAATAAAATAAAAAAGTAAAGGCACTCTCTTGCCTACATGAACAAAAATAAAATCAAAATAACATAAAAAATTAAAGGCACTTTCTTACCTACATGAATAAAAAATATAATTAAAATGCTTAAGCTTTCTCAAACACATTCACCGACTTTTTAAAGGAGTAAAACATCCTCTGCCCTTTCAAAATAAGATTTGGCATAGGGAGTGTCTGGACAACCTGATCTTCTGTGATGAATGAAATATCTTGATCATCAACTTTAAATAATTTGCCGGTTTTGTCACCTATTTTACAGAAAACTACCTGTATCTTGCTATCCTCTTCTAAGCCCATACACATAGCTACGTAACGGTACTCTGTTGTTTTTGATGATAGTTTGACTAGAATAAAGTCGCCATTCTTGAATGTTTTTCTCGATGTCGACGGTTGTTCTTCATCCTCTGTCTGGTGTTTGCCACCTTTTGGTGTATTTTATTTGTTCATTGTCAGATGAATTCTCGTTCTCGGATTCTGAGTCCGGTCCGTAAACAACCTCGACCCGGATTACATTCTTCATTACTTCATAACTTGCTTTGGCTTTCGTTTTATTTTCTGTTATTAACAGTTCTGTTAGTAACAATTAAATTGTACTTTTCCAAATTTTCTCAAAGGTTTCATATTTTTTTCGTTCTGTAGTATACCATATTTTTGCACCAGTTTCCCGCTTATTATTCTTTTGAAAATTCTTTTTCTTTTTCATTTGGGAGAGCAGAATAATTTTCTTTTAATTGTTGGGTGACCACTTCTGCAAACAGCAAATTTTTCTTCACTGTGTCTCTGGCACATGGAGAATTCATCACTTTGCTGTTAGGTGTAAGTTTTTCAGGCATTTTTAGTCTTTGTAACCTTTTTTGTAACATGCTAATTTAGTCTTTAGTTTATTTATAGTCTCATCTTTTTTTTTATTAATTAAATATCTTAGTCTTTTAGCTCGATCTGATTTAACTTTATCTGTAACTCTTCTGCGGAAATTACTTTGCGGCATCTGATAATCAACATCTAAAATTGATGGTGTTGCCGGAACATTAGTTATATTTTGAAGAGTAAGTCGTTGCCTACGTTCCCTTGCTTTTTTTTCCATATCTTTTTCGCCTTACGATGCTCTCTAGGAGTCATTAGTTCGACAGTTTTGATTATTCCTTTCTCTTTCTTTCTTAAATATTTTTCCTTTTCTTTTTGCTTTTGCAATTCATACTTTTCAGGATCATTTTTAATCTTTTGATATCGTAGCCTCTCTGCTTCACGTTTCATCTGTAATCTTTCTTCAGGTGTTAACTGTTTTCTTGGTGCCATAATCTGTAATAATGACCGTAATATTATAATAACAATGTTTTTTTATTATAAAAAAAATTATTTGCCATAATTATTTAAGATTTAAAACTGACGTTGAAAGAAGTTAGTTAAATTTGCGTTTGTTATAACTTCTTGTGATGAATATTATCTCCCCTGGCCGATGACTCCCTCCCCTGGAAGTTATATTGACAGGGGAAATACTCCAGGGGAGAGACGTTTTCATGACAAATTTAAATATTTTAACTGAATAAATTCTTTTCCAGGTTAATTGTATATCTCACTACAATTATCACTGTATTGATTAATTAGGGCAGTAAATGCAAATACATTAAATGAATATTATAAGTTTTATGACTTACCAGGGGAGAGACACAATCACCTTGCGAAACCACTACACCACACGTTTGCGTCGCAACAACTAGAAAATGGCGGCGCTTAAACGGCTCGCGCGTTTAGTATTGCTAACTTCACGCCGATAGACGACCTTGAGCGCTACTTCCAATATGGCTATCCTTGAATTTATGTTTATATTAGTGGAACGAAATTTGGCAGGGTAGATACACAAAAAAAGCGGGACAAAAGTTAATTTTAAAAATTATTAGAAATTAACAAAAGTATTATAATTTTTATTTAATAATGTTTAAGTATAATTACTTAAATTCCGTTTAAAAATACTTTAGTTAAGCAACTGATACAAAAAACATATGTATTGTTTGAAAGTTAAATTGAAACCACCAAGGGGACAGGCCAGGGTAGATACTTTTTTAGACTTTGTAAGGAATTTCAGAAAAATGTGTTTTAATTAGGCATTCAATCGTGATGTTATTTAATAAAGTATATTATGATAATGTGATTCCTTGTAAGAAATAACAACATATAGAATAAAAAAACTGTTATAAACGGATTGCCGCACAAGTTACCTCTTATCGTAGAATCACCCATATATATATTAGTAAACTCTTTATAACAAAACTCAAGGGACTAAGCATTTTTTGTCATTATAGAGTGTTATCGTTATATGGAGTGAACAAAAACCAACCAAATTAACAAGAATTTTTAATATGTATGTCTTAGATAATAAATGCTCATAAATTATTGTTTACACATATAGTCTGATAACTTTGTCTGACGTTTTTTGCTATGCCCGTACTTGTTTTGTATTATTTTCTGTATTTTATTCATATCTAGATATGTGGTGGAATCGTCTTGATTAAATAACAAAAAAAAATTCTACCAACTTAGCGGCATCTAGGGCTTGTTGAATTGTTGGTGATGATTCGGCTTGATCCACTTGATCATCTTCTTCATCTTGATTATCGGGTGTTTCCTGACTTTTTGACACTAAGTCAACAATTTGTTCATCTGTAAGTGTACCAGTTGTGGCTACATCCTCATCTATATTTTCGTACGATTGTAGATCTTCGTGAAAATTGTTTGGTATGTTGAACTGGCTTATCCATTTACTCAGTGGTAGATTGTCTTCACTGTCAAATTGGTTCGTTTCTTGGCTACTACATAATCCAGCTTGTCGAAAAGAATGTTGGATAGTGGCTGCTGTTACCTCTTGCCAGGCTTTTGATAAGAAGTTCACTGCTTGTAGCATGTTGATCGAGACCTTGCCGTCAGTTTCGATCATATCCATCAACATTTGCCGTCTATAGTGGCCCTTTAGGCTTTTAATTACACTCTGATCCATTGGTTGTAAAATACTGGTTGTATTAGCTGGGAAAAATGCTAACTCTATATTTCGAAGATTAGATACGATTGGGTGAGCAGGATAATTGTCTACTAGAAGCAAGATTTTCCGTGATTGTAATTCAGCATCCCATTTTCTCACTTCCTCTTCAAAAATCTGCGATGTCATCCAAGCTGACTTGTTTGCTTTGTACGTAACTGGCAACTGTTTTATGTTCTTGAAACACCGAGGGTTTTCGATTTGCCTATAACTAAGAGCTTTCTTTTTTCGGTGCCACTCATATTGGCAGCCACTAGAACTGTAATACGCTCTTTAGACAGTTTTCCTTCAACACATTTTTCCCTTTGAATTTTAAAGTTTTGTCGGGAGTCAACTTCAAAAAAAGGCCAGTTTCATCTGCATTAAAAATGTCTTCTGGTGAGTACTTCATCTTTAATTTAGGCCACACTGTACTAATCCAATTGTTAGTCACATTCATATCAACATCCCGCGCCTTTTCGTTCATTCTACCGTACGTAATTTGGTGACGGTGCTTAAATTTTCCGAGCCAACCTTCAGATGCTTTAAAGTCAATTATGCCAAGTTGGTTGTCAAACTTTTCAAGCTTAGCTTTTACAATTGGCCCCGAGATGGGTACATTATTCTGGCGCTGATTGTTAAACCACGACAACATTGCCTGATCTAAGTCTTCGAATTTTGGCTTTCTTAATTTTTTATAAGAGTTTCCTTCCAGCGCCGCCTTTAGAATTGTTTTTTGGTTTTTCCAAATGGTACCAACAGTGGATTGACTTAGTTCGAAACGCCTTCCAACGTCACATTTCTTTTCTCCCATTTCAATCGCACGTATCACACGAACTTTTTCGTCAACACTAATCGCGACTGATAATACGATAGGTACCCAGTATGCTTGGTCGAAGACCATCACTTCCGAGAAAACAATGCGTCATACTGCACGTGTTCAAAGCAATTAAGGATAACAAAAGCTAGACCGACCTCGGATGTTTCGGAGCTTCAGTCTTTTGTTACCTGATAACATAACATAAACAATAATACCGATAATAAATATTTACTGTCTAAAAATATGAACACATTTCTTCGTAATAGAGAATGGCGTATCGCTATAAAGAGTGTTTCAATATGTGGGTTTTAACGCAAACCAACCAAATTTATACTGTATATATATCAATACATATAATAAAAATGTAACGAATCGCTGTCTGAACATGGAAGATATATGGGAAAAAATATTACTGGGACCTTTATCAACACAAATAGAACCCAAAACAATGATTTTTTAAATTTTTGTCTGTTTATCTGTAAACGCACGCTAATCTCAGAAACGGCTTATCCGATTTAGACGTGGTTTTCACTAATATATCAAGGTAAGCTTCACTTAACATTTAACTTATTTTATGTCAATTGGTTTATATATAAAAAAGTTATGTCAATTTAAAAAATGGTCGGAGAAAAAAATCTTCATCGATTCTTTTCAAATTACGTACACATTATCTTCAGTAAAAACAAATAAACATTTGTTTCAGCATTTGTAGATTTTCACCCTATGGGAGTATAAATTAGGCCTGCAAAGCGGGTTGGACGACTCATTAAGTCATTAGCGCCAAGCCGATATTATTGAAGCTGGCAACTTGAAATGTTGACAGTGGTTTCTTTCTATGACGTAGAGATTTACTAAGAAAGGATTTTACGAAATTATACCCCTAAGAGGGTGGAGCAGCGTGGCAAAGTTTGTATGGGGAGAAAAAGAATCTTTATTGATTCTTTTCAAGTTACGAGTCGAATCAAATATTCTAGGGTAATATCCGGCATTTGTCAATTTCCACCCTTTGGTTCTGTAAATTAGGCCTATGAAGCGGGTTGAACGACTCATTACCGCCAAACCGAAACTATTAAAGCTAGAAACATCAAATTTTGAAGCACGTTTCTATTTATGACATAGAGATTCAATATGAAAGGATTTTATGATTTCCGCCCCTAAGGGGGTGTAACAAAGCGGCAAAGTGTGTATGGGGAGAAAATTTCTTTATCGATTCTTTTCAAATTACGTACAAATATTCTTTGGTAAAAATAAATAAACACGTGTTTCTCTCTCCCTCTCCATCAACACCGCACCAGTGCCGTTGTGGCGACCAGTGCCGGCGTGAGAGCTCACACGATACACATAGTAGACAGCAATAGATTCTTGCCTAATGGTTTAAGATACAGGTTAAATTTAGCTTCAAAAATGTTCACTCTATAACTCAAATAATAAATCATATCTAACGAAGTCGCAACTCTGCTGGTGAAACAAAACAGTCAAATAAAGGGTGGCGATAATTATATTTTTATCCCATAGTCATACCGTAAATAGTATATTAATGGGAATATAATTTGTAGAATGAATAGAACTTTGAACCACCTTTTTCCTTAGTAACCGGCTATGGTATATAGACACACGCGCGCCGTACACGTACATCTACGTTGTGCGGGCGGGCCACTGCAACCGGGTATCATCTCGAGTCGAAGCCCTCATGCAGTGAACCTCAATACAGGTACTCACGCTTGCGCCGCCCAAAGCACCAACGGTAGAACGTGTCAACCTAGAGTATTTTCTCTCGGACCCAACCTATTGCCTAATTCCGTTAGACAACTAACTCGCAGAAGGCGGCGACCGCATCCCAGTTTCGGACGCTGTTGATTATCGTCACCTTGCATTGCTTTTTCTATTTAACTCTGTCAGAAATGACTTCTGCGTGGACGAAGTCGCGGGCAAAAGCTAGTATAGAAATATATATATATATAGAAACTACTATTCCCAAAGTAGTAGTTTCTATATATAATGTCTACTAGTATGACCATAATAATTCCTTATCAATTATACTTCAATAGCTCCAGCAAATGAAGAAATGAATGATCATATTGTTACAGAAGCGAAGAATGGAGCTGGTTTTTATGAAAATTCGCCTTTGCTAATTTTGGGCTATGTCGCCAAGGTGCTGGTGTCTTCTAAGTATTTTTATATTTATGCTGAAAAAACAAGAGCAGCCATTTGTATACTTTTCACACAACTGTGTCATGAGGCAGAGTAAGTATAGTGTCCTTGTGTCTTATGTCGTTTAGGGGGTTGTCATCATTCTCCTACTCTTATTCCAACCACTTGGGGTCGATACTATATGTACTCTTATTTCATAGTACATATTGTAAAAGTTATTAGCAATATAAAATAAAATAAAATAATTAAAATAAAAAAAAATATATAATAAAATAATTTTATGATTGGCCGCCTGCCAGACGTCAACCCTCCTTGGGAATGTAATTGACCCAAGTCGTTATAAGGCTCTTAATCGTCTTTTACGACATCCACGAGCAGAGTTAGGGTTGGTAATATTCTTAGCCACTACCACACATCTTTATGTCGGTCAGGGGATATGTGGCAAATTAATGTATTCAAATAATTACGGACCAATTTACCGCTCAAACGGCGAAGAATGAGCGCACGATGGGTTGGTAGGTCATATGCCATGAATCTACATCAGAAATGCACACAGAGACACTCGAAACCTCTCGGGCGCTCCAAAGACTCCAATCCATTTTTAAGTATAGGATCATTAACAATTCGAAGACTAGGTCTTTACAGTCAAGTAGGTCGAGCTTATATTTAAGTACAGTACAGTACTCCACGAGTGCATTAACCTGTGCGTTACACACGTCATTGTCTCAGCGTGAAATACTATTTGGCCTTGATTTGGACGTTTAGAGTTTCCTCGCCGATATGGCTTTAACTCCCAAAATGAATGACTAGATATTGCGATGATGAGGATCGTATTGCAATACTCTCCGAGATTTATAGTGTTACTCTCGACATAAGTTGAACCTTCTTTCCCCCTAACATTCGAGAGATTTTTTTTGTTTGTGAATTAGTTGTTAGCCGCAGATGGCTATGACAATTTTACCCGGACTGTAGGTGACTGTAGGAGCGCTGAGGGCTCTCAACCCGATTCATCCGGGGGACATTCTGTTACCCGTTATATCGCTTGTTACTGGTGCTGTCAATACGCATAGCAATGCATATTCTCTATAGAAAGCTTACCACTGATATGCAGAATAAACAGCGTTGGGGAAAGTACGAAGCGCTGTGGTACACCTAAATTAATAATCATAGTCTTGGGGCAACACCCATCCAAGACGACTTTTACGTTTCAACCATGAAGAAAGCTGGCGATTCATTTACAGGGATTGAATGTTCGCTTGGATGGAAGGGCCCTGTGCCAGAACCTATCGAATACCCTAGAGATATCTAAACTGAAAGCGAGAGCTTTACCTCCAGCCTCAACCGCCCAACGGTGTAAGGTGCAAAAGAGTACCACCAGCCGACCAACCATGACGAAAGCCATATTCGCAATCATTGATAAACTGATGAGCTCAAACTTCAAGATATTGCAGAAGCTAGTGGTTTATTATTCTCTCCAATACCTTATATAATGAAAATGTTATCGCTATTGGCCTGTAATTTTAAATTTTTGCTCGACATATCGATGAAAATGAATACGAGAATCACAATTGGTGTTATCTCGTAAGATAAAAATTTCGTTCGAGTAAAGTCAAGGTCATCCTAATACCTTTTTAATGATCTTTGCTCATAACATGTTTCAAGGTCATATTAATGTAACCTTAGATTTGACCTTCAATTTAAATTACAAGATTATTTTAAGATACATTTTGTTTTCAGTTTGATCACCTTGGATCACCTTGGTACATATACTGATTTCTGGTATCAAAAATAGGGGTTTTAATTTATGAAAGTAAAGTTGACCTGTTTTAAATTACTGAAATTTAGCATTTAATATGCTTAATTATTTATAAAACCCGATTACGAAGCGAAAAGTTGACCTTGAAATAAACTAGAATTATTGAATTGAATTTCAAGACCACACTGATATTTCTAATTAAAAATCTAAAGTTACCATGACATTTCTAATAGAAAATCTCCTTTGAGGTTTTTTTTTTTATATTTCAATTAAATAATGGCTGCTCTGATAGTTAACTCGTGATCGGGTGCCGCTTTTTTTAATATATGTATACATGATACATTCAATTTTATTTAAAATACTTAAAAAAATACGAGCCCGCTGAATTTCTTGCTGGCTGTTCTCAATCTGTGGCCACGTTCCGAAGCGATAGTAGATGATTTTGAATTGATTTCGAACAAAAGTAAAATTGACATTGACATGATGACACCCTTATGGAGCATTTTAATAAATGATTTAATTTGAAAATCATCCCTCGCCGAGATCTGCAAAGATTTTCAGACACCTTTTATATATATAAAGATGTGTTTTTTTTTTTCAGCCTGCCAGTTTTCACAAAGATTTACGATGATTTGAGTTTATCGATTATAAAAGGTAAGTGATATCAAAAATATTTGTCTAATATTTAATTATAAGATTATCAAGAACTGCCAGCCCCGTTTTTATGGCATCGTCTTATGTGTACCCTCTTTAATAAGAAAAGATATTGATTGAAAAAAAAAATAAGTTATGACGTAAAGGAGCAGAGCAGTGACGATAAAGTTCAACAAAGTCTGGTCAAATTAGACCAAAAAATAAGAGTAAAGCTACATAAATTCCCAACAAGCTGAAAATCAGTAAGATTGTTTAAAACAAGATTAAAATAAATTTTGTAAGTTCCCAGTCTTACAGGGTATGTATACAGGGGGTATGGAAAAAATATTCAAGGTCAAAAAAAATAGTTTTTCGCGATTTTCAGCAAAACGGTAAAATTTATCATAAAAATACTTCAAACAAAAATTGTAGAACATAAAGTTATCTACAAAAAATGTAGCAACTGAGTTGTTAATATCAAAATCTACCTTTTCGAAATAAACGTAAATGGCAGACTTCTGTGACAGATGTTGTCTCAAGGTTAAAATGGCGTATAAAATAAAGGACTGGGTTTCATTTTACCTGATATTCTTATAGTTATAACTTAGGTATATTTTATATGATAAGTGTAAGTTACAATGGCCGATAGAAACATATATCGCAACTGTAGAGATGTATATACGTGGCCTACTCTTGGATATTATGAGGATTGCAACTTTTACAACTTTTTGAATCGTCATATCTTAAAAACGGTGACTCGTAGGAAAAAAAGTATTGATACATTAATTTTTTAAATAATTTTATGATCTACAATTTTTGTCTGAAGTATTTTTATGATAAAACTTACCGTTTTTATGAAAATCATGTAAAACTAATTTTTTTGACCTTGAATTTATTTTTTTTTCCATACAGGGGAACGATAAAGACATAGACATAAGAGAACTTTCAAATTTTACTTATAATCCTATTTTAAACAATCTTACTGATTTTCGGCTTGGGAATTTATGTAGCTTCGAATGCCTAAATTGACCAGACTAACAGTAGGTATGTGGTAAAATATAATAAACCAATTATAATAAAAAAATCAGCTGCAACATTTTCATACTATGACCATTCTAGAACTCGATTGGACATGGCGTGATGGTATGTATGTACGACTTTTACGATACTGACACATCACGCAAATAACGATTCGGAGATTATGCAGATTTTAAAGTCGTAGAGAGGCGTTTGATGCAAGTGACACAGTACCGTTCTGAATGGCATTCTCGTACGGACAAGCTAATGGATATATAGATAAACGGCACAATGCTACATAAACTGTGCTTGTAAAAAAAAATCAGTGTTTTTACACATAAAACACTGAGCTATCAAAGAAAAGAAGAGAAAGGGTGTTTAGAAGAAGTGATGGTAGACCGTTTTCCGGGTAGTCAGATATTAGTCCACCAGCCGCAGTAAAATAGCCACTGGAAGTCAATATTAGATGTAGATACGACCAGTAAATTTAAGCTTCTGGACGGACGCCCAAGAGTTGGTGGCGTGCTAAATAGGCGGAGTGCGGAAACGGCGGGTTAAAGGAGTTCTATAACCAACTGTCTTCACGCAACCCTTTTAATAAATAATTTCATTGTTTACAGGCCCTTGCCAGAACTTGCCTGTGGGGGCGCTCGGCGTAGTATCTGAACATTCAGACGTCGACTCTGCCGTCAATATGTTCTTGAACTCATCTAAAAAGGTACATTTTATTATATAAATTTTATTCCTCGTGGTGACGGATTAAGTATGCAACCATCACCACTCTCTTTGGTGTAGCAGTCTTAAATAAGACTAAGGAGATGAAAAGAAGAATAAGTTTTATGACTATAATAGTCCAAGTGGTAGAACTTTGCTGATATTTTCTTCAAGTTTTATGATTCTAATAGTCGCAAGTAGTAGAACTTTGCTAATATTTTCTTCAAGTTTTATGACTATAGTAGTCTAAGTGGTAGGACTTTGCTGGTATTCTCTTCAAGTTTTATGACTATAATAGTCCAAGTGGTAGAACTTTGCTGATATTTTCTTCAAGTTTTATGATTCTAATAGTCGCAAGTAGTAGAACTTTGCTAATATTTTCTTCAAGTTTTATGACTATAGTAGTCTAAGTGGTAGGACTTTGCTGGTATTCTCTTCAAGTTTTATGACTATAATAGTCCAAGTGGTAGAACTTTACTGATATTTTCTTCAGGTTTCATGACTATAGTAGTCTAAGTGGTAGGCCTTTGCTGGTATTCTCTTCAAGTTTTATGACTATAATAGTCCAAGTGGTAGAACTTTGCTGATATTTTCTTCAAGTTTTATGATTCTAATAGTCGCAAGTAGTAGAACTTTGCTAATATTTTCTTCAAGTTTTATGACTATAGTAGTCTAAGTGGTAGGACTTTGCTGGTATTCTCTTCAAGTTTTATGACTATAATAGTCCAAGTGGTAGAACTTTACTGATATTTTCTTCAGGTTTCATGACTATAGTAGTCTAAGTGGTAGGACTTTGCTGGTATTCTCTTCAAGTTTTATGACTATAATAGTCCAAGTGGTAGAACTTTACTGATATTTTCTTCAGGTTTCATGACTATAAGACGTAGAACTTTGTTTATATTTTCTTAATGTTTCTGAGATTTAGCATTCAACACAGTCATAATAGAGCCGTGTCATCGTTAAATACAATCCTAATTGAAAAGTTTTCTTTTTCTCTTTATTTATTATAAGGAAAGTGAAAAGTTTAAGTATTAAATCGGTACAATCTGTAATCGATGTCCTGCAGATGGCACACGACAAAATAATACGAGTCATAATTGGTTGTCACTTGTCCAAGTGGTGGGACGATTGGATCTCCAATAGGCGTGGGTTCGAATCCCATGTGTGACAATCATTTCATTCATAAATAAGTTTTTAGAAATGACAAATTCCTGTTTGCAGCCGTCGCTGCTCTCGACAAATTGTAGCATTGATTATTATAAGAGCGAGATCGTTTAGTGAACGATATACACGGCGACGCAAACCCCACCGTTACGATAAACGGTGACCTGGCTATTCACCTGGTATTGTAGATGGACCCATAGATGGACTGCCTACTTGGTTTCACACTAGATGTAATAAAGAGAATTTATCCTTTTACATAATGAATTGAAATAAAAGTACTTTTACGGATTCTATCACACACTTCACAGTGATCATGGTCCATGGGAGGACTGTCCTCCTATGATCACCATAGAATCCGTAAAAGTAGTTTTATTTCAAATGTGTTATACTCGCGTAAAGATTAGACATAATTACATAATGAATTTCATATTGCAGGCGCCATGGAGATTACAAAGAATTTTAGTACAGGAGAGTGTTTCGCAACAATTCAAAGACGCCGCGGCATGGAAGTGTGAACGGAACGAATCTTTAAATACTCTTAAATATAACGGCCAAGTCTTCTACTTTGATCAAATAGGAATAAAAGATCCGCCACCAGGCGCCGTGTTCATTGATACATACAGAACAACGAAAGAATTATTAACAATGTTAGCTGAATATCCGTCATATTATCTATCTCTATGGGCCAATAATATAGCTGAGATTAATGAAATAATATACTCTATGCAAACACCGATAGTTTGGGTCAATAATTTTGCTGAATTTCGTGGACCATCTAAAATCACTGAGGTTTTTTATCCTCATTCAAAATTCGGAACTAAAAAATGTGGTTTTTGTAAAAATGAAAAACTTAATGAGCTATTAAAATTAAAACAATCTTGGTTGAAGCTTACCGTTGAAGCTCGACGTGATATAATTTGTGAAATACTAAAATCGTGCGAATTAACAGAAGTCAATGGAATACCTTCTGTAATGTATTGTACTAATGACAGTCTTGTTTATGTTGATAAAGATTTCGTATGCACTGGCATACCTACAGCTTCAGATAAGACATTTTTGTTAGAAAATGCTGATGATATATATAAAAACGTTGAATTTTATGAATCAATTGTTTTGGGTAATGCATATATTATCACTTTAAAGCATGATGATGATTGGATTGAAATATTAAAAAAGTTAAAGGAAGCCAACGTACCTGTTGTTCGTGTTGATAATGATGATCTTGTTCCAGCCTTGGATGGTTTAATATTTTACAAATATGATTATAAACTGCCCGATCAAATAGCTCGACCGCTGAGGATGATTTGGACTAATTCCGGCACAATTTTTGCAAATTAAAGTCTGAAAAAATCTTCGATACAATTAATGGCTTATTTTCACCAAAGACACTTAAATTTTTAACATTGTTATGTAAAGGGCTTTAGATGTTACTTAAGATTTAGGTGTCTGAAAAAGAGCATAAAATTTAAAATTAAATATTACATACATACATACATATCATCACGCCATATCCCTTGCAGGGTAGGCAGAGAGAACAGAGTGCCAGAGAACTCTATCTCTGCATACTTCACTCGCTTCCTCAACATTCATAATTCTCTTCATACACGCTCGCCGGTTTCGGAGACTCTTGACTCCACCTTCCTTCAGTACATGACCGATCTGGTCTAGGTAGGTTAGTCTCGCTCTCCCTCGGTACCTACATCCTTCCACTTTCGCATTGTATATCTTCTTAACCAGGCGTTCGTTCGGCATTCTTTCCACATGTCCGAACCATCGGAGCATTCCCTTTCGCATCTTTACACCAATACTCTCTTTCATACCTACTCGCTCTCTTACGTCGTCGTTACGAATGCGGTCGGTCAGCCTAACTCCACAGATTTTCCGCAGAGATCGCATTTCGACCGCATTAATTTTACTATCATACTCTTTTCTGCATACCCAACTCTCGCTTCCATACAGTAATGTTGGGACAAGCACTGCGTTATGTATTGCTACACGTGCCTTCTGGCTGAGGTGGTGGCTGCCGAGAAGTTGCCCCAACGCTCCGTTCACTCTATTTCCCGCATTCACTCTTCGCTCTATATCAGTGGTGTACCTTCCATCTCGGCTAAATCCACATCCAAGATATACAAATTCATCCACTTGCTCTAGTACATCGTTACCTATTGTTACTCTTACATCTGTTCTGGTTTTATCTCTTTCAAAGACCATTATTTTCGTTTTGCTCACATTCACGCGTAGACCCCTTTTCTTACAATCTTCTGTCATTGTGTCGACTAGGGTCTGCAGGTCAGTCGCTGACTGTGCCAGCAGGACTGCATCATCTGCATAAAGCAGAGCAGTGACCACTGAGTCGCCCATCTGGACTCCCACATTCATATCGTTCAATCTTTGGAGACATTTATCCAGATATATGATAAACAGGCTGGCTGACAGAACGCACCCCTGCTTAACGCCGATATTGACGTCAAACCAAGGCGACATTCCATCATCCAGCCGCACACAGGCTCTACAGCCCATGTAACTGGACTGCACAGCCCGTAGCAGTTTACCGTTAATACCATACTCCGGTAAAATGTCCCAAAGTTCCTTTCGTACAACCGTGTCAAATGCTCTCTCCAGATCCACAAAACTGCAGAAAACCCTCTGACCTAGAGCCAGATGCTTCTCCACAATGTTGCGCAGAGAGAACACTTGATCCATGCATCCCCTTCCACTCCTGAAACCTCCTTGTGTCTCACACAGTAAACCATCGGACACCATCCTCATTCTCCTTTCAATAATTTTTCCATACACTTTTGCTGCCAAACTGGTCAAGCTTATGGCTCTGTAATTTGCGCAGTCATAACGTGAACCCTTGTTTTTAAACAAAGGCACGATGACTGCGCTATTCCAGTCCCTGGGAACCATTCCCGAGCTCCAACATAAATTGAGGAGCAACAGGAACGCCTCCCAGACACAAGAGCCACCGAGCTTGATCATCTCGGCAGACACCATATCAATGCCCGCTGCCTTACCATTTTTCAAACTTCTTATCGCCCATTCAACTTCATCCATACTGATGCCATCGGAGGACGCCGTTGTCGAATGTTGATCTACTAAACCACATCCAACACCGGCGCCAACCGTAGCATCCGCATACATATCGCCAAAATATTCACTCCATCGGCTTAACACGTCTTGTGTTTGTGTAAGAATGTCTCCACCTTTAGACCTTATTTTATTCATTCTGAAGGCTGACCAACCACCCCGAGACTTCTTCACCTCCCTCCAAAAGAGTTTGGTGTTACCCTCGAAGTTTTTAGTCAGCCTATCTTCTGCACTCATACTTGCTCTATCACGTTTCTCTTTCACTAAGGCCTTGGTGTCATTCTTACATTGCCGATATATTTCTTTCTTCTGTTTAGTCATACTGTCATTCAGATTCAAAGAAGAGACATAGTCCAGCCACGCTTTCTTCTTTTGCTCTACGGAAGCTGCCACTTCCGCATCCCACCATGCATCACCATTTGTTTTTCTATGCTTCTTTGAACTTCCACATACTTCTTTCGCTGTATCTACCATACTCTCTTTCAATACTCTCCAGCATTCTTCAATGTCCGATTGCGGCTGGCTTGCCATCGTCAGCCGTTCTCGGACACCCTCTGCATACTTTTCTCTTACACACTCTTCTTGCAACCCTTCAACCTTTATTCTTTCAAGCCCTCCGAAGTGGACACGCTCTCGCCAGTGCCTCCACTTTCTGAACAGACCACTAAATCTCGCAATAACGAGATAGTGGTCCGTGTCGACTGTGGGGCCCCTGTAGGCTCTTGCGTCCAATATTTTGCTTCGGAGGCGACTGTCTACCAAAATTAAATCTATTATGCTTTTCTGTTCATTCCTTCTCCATGTATACATATGGATGTCCTTATGTTGGAAAAATGTGTTTGACACAATAAGGTTTCTCTCCATGCATACATCCGCTATGAGCCTACCTGCGTCGTTCACTCTCTTATCACCAAATGGACCAAGTACGCCCTCATAGTTATGAATCATAATTATTAAAATTAAATATTACTTTAAGCAAACGTGAAAGTCGGTGTTATGATATATGAAATGCATATTTTTTTTATTTTTGACAATTAAATGCTCTCTCTTATTTGCATAAATATGTTTTTTTAAACACCCTGCACTAAGGAAATTATGCTTGTATTGCGGGGGACTTTACAAACATAATTAACGCAGACAAATTACATCCAGACTCAGAACCACACTTTGTGGATCGCACGAAGTATTGTTCGGCGTAGGCATCGAACCCACGGCACTGGCACTGAAGGTCGATATCTTAACCACTACGCCATCTGTGCAGACAATATAAAGGTCATTAACCGAAAAATAGATTACACACATGCTAAACCAAAGACCAAATCTAAAAATCCTTTCCAATATGTTCCAACTGTGAGCAGTTGTGAATGAATTTCGATTATTATTTAACCTATCGTAGCAGCTACGTATGGTAATCAACTTTTCGCTCACATTCTTACCTTGAAGATATTTGGCCCCAACGTCTATTACATAATCTCGAGATTATTCCAATTTAATTCACATTTTAACTCGAATTGTATTAAACTGATTTATCAAAACCAATGTTAAATTATAGATTTTTTTTATTAATTAGAAGAATGTGTGTTATATATCCGATAGATGGCGCGATTCTGATAATTAAAACATTGTGTAGATATTTCTGATAGATGGCGCTGCCAAAATTAGTGCCGTATAGGAAGTTGTAATTTTTCATTGAAATAGAAAATTAAGAACTACATATACCTACTACTGTATCTTAAATGTAAATTCCAATAAATTTAAATATAGGACTTACTGTGCTAATTTGGTGTTCACTATAAAAATTTCGTTTAAAACTTAACAAAACAGGAATCCATGGAGACTAGAGTAAGGAGTACCATCTCAGTGTATTAAGAAGTGTCCATTGAACGGGAGCAAATTAAGGTGGCGCTATAGTAGCAAGTGTAAGCATTTTAAAAAGAGCGCCACAAATTTCATAGGTTCATAGGTTATTATTTATCAAATCACAGCTGACTACGTAACTCAGCACACTTCACTCTGCTTATTACTGCTACATTCATATAATTTCCACTTGCTACACTAGCGCTATTTCGGTGAGTGTTCGAACAATAATTTGCTGTTTACAAGTGGACACTTTTTTGACTAATCCCCCCATACAAGATGGTACTCCTTACTCTAGTCTCCATGCAGTAAACATAGGATTTTGCACAGATTAGTCACGAACTGATAGCAAGATCACAGTGTAATTATAAAAAGCAACCGAGAATTAAGTTATAATTTTTAATATTTTCCACGTTATATTGTAATAAAACATATATACATGCATATAATTATATTTTTGTAATCTCTTTACTTATTACATAGATATTAAGATATTTACTCATCAAATAAATAAATTATTTTTATAATCAATTGCTTAAATATATGTATTTTCAGTAATAAAATGGTTTTATTTTTATTTAGTACATACATCTACCTAGATTCTGATATGCCTGCGTTGTATATCCTTCACCATCATCTCAACTCATACATCCTACTGCTATGGTAGGCGACCTCCATAATGGAAGGGATATTGACCTAAAACATAATAAATTCAGTTGTAGTAGGGCTACACTGTTGACAGCTTTCTGTCTAAAGTCGTGGACGGGTCCGTCCAGGAGAGTACATACTCGTAAAAAATCAACGCCTGAGGAGTGGCATTGTTCTATTATATTACGCTTCGTTCGGAGAGAGAACCTATCTTCCCCAACGGTTGTCGGTTTGTCCAGCAATGTGGCCTGCCCATTGCCACTTCAACGTACTAATTCTTCGGGCTATATCGGTTACAAACGTTCTTCTACAGTTTTCCATATTCCGGATTTTATCACGTAGAGAAATACCGATGAGGTTTAATCCTTTGGATTTAAGAAAGCGCAGTAGCGAATTAGCACTACTAAGATGTCGATTTTCTAAAAAACTGTGTTAATACCCTAAATATTATAGAAAGTTTAAGCATTAAATCACACCAGCCAGAAAACAAAATGTAGAAGCTATCATTGACTGTTCGCGTATTCAATAAAACCTATTTGTAACTTTCGAAAGACGCACTGGCAGTTACTTTTAGAAGTTTAAAAATAAACCAATCAAATGTCACGTCTGTCACTAAACAGTTCCAATTTCGAATATCAAACAAAAGATGGTACCTAAACATTTACTATGACGTTTACAAGTAAATACGATAATAATTGTGTGAGAAAAACGTGTAATTTTAATTGTTAGCATTATTATTATATTTTACATTTAATATAATTATGAAACAAAATTAAGTGTGAGTTGAATAAAATTATGAAAACTGCCAATATGACAAGAAATAAAGGACAAGTTTATAGTGTTGGAAACTATTTGATGACGGGCAAAGTGCTAGGGAAGGGACACTTTGCTAGAGTCGAGGAAGCATCTCATAGAATTATAGGGAAGAAGGTAAGATAAGTGTAAAGTACTATAATATTTTTAATGGCGTTCAAACAATTTCCTTTTTCAGTAAAACATAAAATTATTATTTTATGTCAAAAATGTCATAACTTGTTATGTGTATAACATTAATAGGCGAGTTATTAAGCGTTTTTACCGTTAATAATGCAAGGGAAGAATATTTAAAAAAGAAACTAATTCATTAATGGCCGTTATCATCAACTACTTCTAAAGTTTAGGGAATAGATATTACCTAAACTATATAAATAATATATAATTGACATTGTTATGGCCCTATCGCCTTTCTTATAACAATAATTTTATTTTCACACAAACTAACATTAAAGAAAGTAATTGACCTCAATGATTTGTGTCATATATTTCGACTTGGGTTTTACCTAAAAATTTTAAAATAGAATTCTAGTGGTAATGTTATCATCCTTCGTGAGGAAGCCTATGTCCAACAGTGGACATCAAATAGCTGACGTTTTGATAGATTAATTTAATATTAATCATCTTTATTTGAGAGAATAATGGCTGCTCTATTATTGTTAACTCGCAATCGCATGCTACTTGTTGACTCTGCTTCAATCATATTTCTTTAGTATTATATTTTTTTGGATTGGAAGGCATCATACTGGAGCTAATACTAAATATATAATATATACAATTTTATTTAAATACATACATACATATCATTACGCCATATCCCTTGCAGGGTAGGCAGAGAGAACAGAGTGCCAGAGAACTTTATCCCTGCATACTTCACTCGCTTCTTCAACATTCATAATTCTCTTCATACACGCTTGCCGGTTTTGGAGACCCTTGCCTCCACCTTCTTTCAGTACGTGACCAATCTGGTCTAGGTAGGTGAGTCTCGGTCTCCCCCGGTACCTACATCTTTCCAGTTTCGCATTGTATATCTTCTTAAGCAGACGTTCGTTCGGCATTCTTTCCACATGTCCGAAGCATCGCAGCATTCCCTGTCGCATCTTTACCAATACCTACTCGCTCTCTTATGTCGTCGTTGCGAATGCGGTCGGTCAGCCTAACTCCACAGATTTTCCGTAAAGATCGCATTTCGGCCGCATTAATTTTGCTTACATGCTCTTTTTTGCATACCCAACTCTCGCATCCATACAGTAACGTTGGGACAAGCACAGCGTTATGTATTGCTACACGTGCCTTCTGGCTGAGGTGGTGGCTACCGAGAAGTTGTCCCAACACTCCGTTCACTCTATTTCCCGCATTCACTTTTCGCTCTATATCAGTGGTGTACCTTCCATCTCGGCTAAAACCACATCCAAGGTATACAAATTCATCCACTTGCTCTAGTACATCATTACCTATTTTTACTCTTACATTTTATTTAAATGTAACTTAAAAAATTACGAACCGGTTTTTACAACTCCTACAGGAGCGTAAGTGATGGAAACAGATTTATGGGACAAGTGCAGTGTAATGAGATTTTTTTAGCATTAGTCAAAAAGCTAATTATCTTAAGAACAATGCTTTTTTTTTTCGTGTGGTGACGGTATAAAAATATTATTCACCATTTCGTCTTACCCATGGGCTTCGAAAAGACGAGTAAGGGATATAATATGCATTGAACATACCTATAGGCAAGAAAAGAACAACTCGAAATAAAGCCAACACATCTTACCAACGTGGTATAGTAAGTCAATTTCCCTTCCAGTATGGAGGAAGTTCGAACTAAGCAGTAGGTAGCTGCGATTACGATTTTTTGAAGTGAAACTTCTTTAGAATCGTTGTGATTTCAAACTCGATGAAACGAAAAAATAAGTCCATAGAGACACAAACACATAAATGTATAGTAGTCATGCGCAGTATGTATCACTGCACTGAAAAGAGTGATATATATCTTTTCACTGTAATGATACATATCACTCATTTAGCTCACTTAGCTCAGTAGTCAATCACTCCTCTAGCTCACTTTCAAAGTTCGTTCACTTTAAATCTATCGCTCAAACGAATCTATCACTCAAACGAATCTATCACTCATACGAATCTATCACTCATTTTTCCTATGATGGGCTTCGCTTTTTATTTCAATTACACAATTGATAGTAAAACTTAATTTTTAATGTATATTAACGTTCTACAAAACACTTAAGCATACAGAGAATTCTATTTAGATTTCTATTACTAGAGAAAAAAAGTCCTACATAAACAGTAACGCGCACAATTTAGACTATTTACAGTTCAGTCTATAAAAGTAAGTTTTATTCAACACTCTGTCACGTATTTCCGAGATACCCCGGGAGCAACTAATTACCCATAAAAATGAATTTCAAAATACTTTATCGCTCTAGTATCATAATATCAAAAAAGCATTACTAATAGTAATTTACTATAGTCTGTCTAATCTAAGAAGTGCACTTTGACAGCTGTCTGAGTAAGTTGTCTAGGTATGTGAACCAAATAATCGCTATTGAAAATATCCGATTTTACTGAGAAATCGATATTGATACTTTATAATTAACAATCAGTTTATTTTTTATTTTTCAAAAAAGTGATGAATAAATTAAGTGCTAAATTAGTACTAAACAAATTTAATTATTTCAGCATAGAATCTATTCATCATGTTTAGTAGGATTAGGTTAATTAAAAACAAAAACTGGATTTGAAAATGGCTATTTATTAAGAATTACTACTATTCCTTGAATTATCAGCGTCGCGAACATTAATAATTATTTGCTCATCAATCAAAGTGTCGAAATGTACATCTCTGTCAAAATCTCTATTCGATTAATTGTATTATTCTAATATTTTTACCGATTATTTGGATATTCGTGAATTGGAAGTTGTCAAGCACTACTATATAGAACGTGATGACGTGACATTGTTAGGTCGTTAATAACAATTACTATTTACCATGTTATTTTTATTTTAAATTATTTTTACGAGTTTCAATATTAGATTATTGTACAAGAAAGTCACCCGCAATGTTAATTATGTAAATAACTTAATAGTTGTTTAAAATTTCAGATTTAGTGTTTACAATCATGTGTATACTTTTGACCAAGGTTATTGTGTATTAAAAAATGCAAAACGTCAAAATGCACTTCTTAGATTAGATGAACTATAGTTGGTTATAATAAATCAAATACAAATCTATTTTCTAATAATAAATATTAAACTTTATTTCTAAAGAAATAGAGTCCATCCTCTTTTGACAACTTGATTATAACGATACGAAAACAGTGTGAAATATCATTCTCGTCGCCGGGCTACGCAGCGCACCTATCTCGCTCATTTTTCGTTACCTTGTGAGAGACGTGAGAGTGAAACATTCTGCGATGCGAAGTGAGTGATGAGCTAGTGATCTATTGATATATTCGGCGGTCAAGTGAGCGAGTGATAGATTGTGTCTATGTGAGTGATATAGCTCTTTTATATCACTCGCTCAGGAGCTACACAACTTTAATGTATAGGATTCAGCCGGCGAGAGAATGAGATAGAACACATTAGACCTTCTCGGTCTCCTCTTTGTGCGACTCTTCGTAGCGTCACCACTATCTGACCCCTCACTAGAGAGATGGAGAGAGAAAGAGTACACGCTATTGGTTGATGTATGTAAAATAGATTTAAAAAATAGTTTGCCAAAGTTTCACTTCTGATATGTGTACTTTGTACGCACGAATTTTTTTTTTCTTATTTAATTTAATGGTCTTTTTAAGCACTTGTTTTTTCAAGATTGTCCCAACGTTGGTTGTGATAATTAAAATGATGTCAATATGTTGAAGGTGGCGATAAAGATCATAGATCTGACGTGCATAAAGGAGGAGTACGCACGCCGTAACCTACATCGTGAGCCCCGAGTGATGGCGAAACTCCGTCACCCTTGCATCGCTGCCCTCTATGAAACTATGATGGTTAGATAACTATAAGCTTTTAACACATACACATCCCACCGCTGAGCACAATCCTCCTCCACAATGGCGGGGAGAATGACCTGAAACAAAACATATATACTTACCTTGACACATATATTATCATCACCTTAGTTCATACATGTCCCACAGCTGGATTCGAACCCACTTCGATTATTCAAAGGAAATGATAACACACTG
This sequence comes from Lymantria monacha, assembly GCA_905163515.2. Lineage (NCBI taxonomy): Eukaryota > Metazoa > Arthropoda > Insecta > Lepidoptera > Erebidae > Lymantria > Lymantria monacha. Next base: position 27,987,641 of record LR991098.1, on the reverse strand, counting down.
GTCAGCTAGATAAAGTGTTTTATTTCGAGATTTCCTTCTTTTGCTTCTTACCTGCATTTCCCTTAGGTCTTCTTGTACGACACCCACGGGCAAGATGGCGGCTAAAGAATTGTATTTTCATTCCCTCACAAAATTAAAAGCAGTAAATAGACAGAACTCTGTATAACCTGCATTGTATTATTGGGCATAGGCATTTTAGATGGAGAAACTTAGCCTACTAAGCCTATCGGCGATATCCTCGCAGTATCAGATATTTTATTCGAGACAACCGATCTGTGTGGAGATACATCGAGGTAAGAATACAATATGCTCCTTACTTCACCATGCCTAAAAATCGGCTAAGGGAGCATCAAAGCAATAATAGGTACCTAACCTAACTTTTAAGAGCATTATTTTACTACATAGGAGAAGACCTATGTATATATGTATGGGATAGTTTAACTACGAAACTAAGTAATAAGTATGCCTATAAATAAAACAGTGTTTGAAAATAGTACGTAAAATAAGTTTTTAATCCGTGATGGCGTCTTAACCACTACTCCAAAGTAGATCCCTTTAATAGGCGCAGAAGCTGTATAGCAGTTACTTTGATGATCCTGGCAAATTACGTTGTAAACAAGAAAAGACGGATTACTGAGTGGTTTTTGCAGCATGGTCCGCGGCTTTACGTGGTTATGGAGGCGGCCTGTGGTGGTGACCTGTGTACGTACGTGCTGGGTGCCAGGGGAACTGCGAGAGGTCTACCAGAGCCACGTGCGCGCTCTCTAGCTGCTCAGCTCGTCTCCGCCGTGCGTCATATGCATGCTCGCGGCGTGGTGCACCGGTAATTCATCTACTTATAGCATCTTTGATAGAACTAACTCTTTTTCTAATTCCTATTTTCTTTTCAACTGGCATACGTTCCACAATTGGGTATTATATTCTCCAAAATGTAAGAGGCATTACAGTAAAAGACCGTGTCGTGACTGGTTAAGAATTACAATGCGTTGTCCGCCTTTCCCGTGGGCGTCGTAACAACCAGTTGAGGGAAGACCAGGGGAGTGGACGACAGACCTCTCCTGGACAACTCATCCCAAGCGTGGCGGTTATGGCATTATTACCTCTTCGCAGAAAAGCCTATATTCAACAAATGACGTCTAAAGCATAATGGGTGGATATCACGATTGCCTTATTGGTTAATAATGACATGATTGCTTTATTGTGATACCATGTCTGCTCTATTGATCTCTATGGGTCGAACAGTACTAATGCAATTTGAAACAGTGCCAAATAGTTAACAAAAGACTCGCCTCAGTGATGGTTCGTCATGAACTCCTTGGGGTCGGATAAAACATAGTTTCTTCCAAACAAAAGTGAATTTGTTTGGAAGAAACTATGTTTGTAATATTTTAAAAAAAATATTCTACATTTTTTTTGTTTGGGACTAATCCCACTACACATTCCCCATCGTTGTAACTCCTGTAAGCCAGGATCCACAATGGTCACCATAAATGACACCAAGGTTTGACCCTCAGGCAGTCCCGGGAGATGATTTTAATTGTCTTGGAACCCGCAATAAATTTAATTAGAAAAGTTAAAGAGGAGTTGGAATATTCTACATTGTTAATGACATGTATTAACGTCTAAACTGATAATCTTTTGGTGGTATTATATTAAAAGACGTGTGGTAATATGGTAAAAATACCACCGCCCTTTCTTTTCTGTTAAATAATACCTTATACCAACTATCTGATCAGCGTGATATGTCAATTTCCCTCTCATTGTGGAGGAGGCTCGAGCCCAGCAGTGGAGCATGTATGAGCTGTGATGATGAAAATGATTACAAAAATCTGAAGACTAGACATAAATAGACGGCTAAACGTTAACGAACATAGGCTGAAATTGTCCTTGATACGGATCCTGATCTGAAAATTTAATTTCCTCATGCATCACGATTAGTCGATTTTTCACGGAGTCCATGGAACAAAAGTGATGATCCCTGTATTTTTGCCAATAGCTGTTGAAGGAGTTAACTTCAGTATTTGTAAACTTTTAAATGAGAGGGTACTTATAAAATATTTTATGTTGTAGTGATTTGAAGATGGAAAATATTATGCTGGACAGCACGAAGCAGTTTATCAAAATAGTTGGTAAGATTACCTTTAGGTATATTATTAGAGATAGACTAAGAATACTAATTACCTGCATGTATCTGTTTCGGAACCTTTGATCCAGGACGCTAACTGTTTAGTATTAACTCTCAATACAGACACAGTAGTGATAGCAATTTATCGCTCACCTGCAGTTAGGAATGTTTCTTTGTTTCTAGAGTCATTAAATGATCTTTTAAAATCTCTTTCCTCCTATAAAAATATTATTCTAACGTGCGACTTTAATGTCGACATCTCTGATAACAGTATTGACTCGCGTTCAACAGAATACCTCTCCATGCTTGCTTATCATGGGATGCTACCAGCCTTTACTATTCCTACACGTAAAAATAGCTCTTGTCTTGATCACTTAATTTTAAAAACTAAACTGCGTACTTATTGTTATATTGCTAATACTTCAATCACTGATCATGACACTGTTTTACTACATACTCACAAAACACAAAAGGTGATTAAAGTCTTTGATTATGAAAAAATTGGATTGGATCTGGCACAAACTAACTTCAGCACCATTTACCATACTCCAGATATTAACGTAGCCACCAATTACTTTATCAAAACTTTAAATTCAGTTATTGATCAAAACGTGTCTCTAAAATTAGTACCATATCGTAGGCAGTTACGAAAGCCCTGGATGTCTCTTGGACTCCTAAAATGTTTAAGAAATCGTGATAACTTACACCTAAAATTAAAAAAAGATCCAAGTAATGAGGTTCTTCAAATAACATTCAAACGATATAGGAATTATTGTCACACACTGCTTAAAACCGCAAAAGTGAATTATGATAAATCTCAAATAGACAATGCACTAAATGATAATAAAAAACTCTGGACGGCTATAAAGTCTATTACATATTCTGACAAACAAAAGACACTTGCAAATGATCTCTTAACATCTTCAGAGCCTGCATTTTCCATAAATGAAATTAACTCTTATTTTGCCAATATTGGCTCCTCTATTGCTGAAAAAATACAACATACTGAAGAAGCTCCCCAAATTTCTAATGATATCAAATCCTCTTGCAATACTTTCGTCCTCTTAGACACTAATGAGTTGGAAGTAGATCAATTGATAACTAATCTTAGAAATGACTGTGCAGTGGGTTCCGATAACATTTCTAACATTTTTTTGAAAAGGTTTAGGTATCTACTAGTACCTCATATTACATATATTTGTAACATGGCTTTTAAGTTGGGTATCTTTCCGGATGCTTTTAAACTTGCTGTTATACACCCTGTTTATAAGGGAGGATATAGAGATCAACCCTGCAACTATAGACCAATCTCAATTTTGCCAACACTATCAAAATTACTTGAGCGTCTCATTAATAATAGATTTGTTAAATATCTTGAACAGTATCGGCTTATATCTCCTTCTCAATATGGATTTCGTGCTGGTATTTCAACAAGTAATGCTGTTTTAGACCTAACCAACCATATCATAACCAAACTAGATAAAAGGCAGAAGGTGATTGGTATTTTCTTAGATTTGGCTAAAGCCTTTGACACAATCTCTATCCCCACCCTGATCGTTAAACTGGAAAGAATTGGGGTTAGGGGTAATCAACTTATGCTTTTTAAGAGTTACCTTGCGAGTAGACGTCAATGTGTCAGAATTGGTGATTGGACCAGTGATAACCTCTCTATATCTCACGGCGTTCCTCAGGGTAGTATTATCGGCCCAACATTATTTCTCGTGTACATCAATGATCTTTGTCGATTAAAACTTCTACATGGCTCAATTTATACATATGCCGATGACACTGCCTTGATATTCAGCGGAGATACGTGGGAAACTGTATTTAAACATGCACAACTAGGTTTTCTCTCTGTTAACAGCTGGTTGTCTCACAATTTACTGACTTTGAATATCGATAAATCTAAATTCTTGACTTTTTCTCTTACAGCCGCTGGCAAACCATCCGATAGCCTCTCTCTAATCGCGCATACGTGCAATGCCACCACGGTATGCAGTTGCCCTCATTTAAGTCGCGTAAGCTGCGTTAGATATTTAGGAGTACTGATCGATGACTGTTTATCATTTAATCTACATATAGACAGTCTTACTGCTAGATTGCGTAAATATCACACGCACACAAACATACATACACACACACACACATCAAGCACGCAATACGCTCGAGCTATTTGTTCACTTTTTTGTTTGCTTTTTATTTTTGTAGTTTTAGGTTTTATGTATATTTTGAACCTGTAACATATTTAACTGTGAACCCTATATAAAGAGAGGGCCTGGTGATCTGTCATACAGGTCTTGTACCTACTACAGACACCAGCTCTTCTTAAGGCTATTTAAATAAGATAAAAAACTTGTAACATGTATTGTAACCTTAAAAGAGAAATAAATAAATAAATTGAAATTGAAACCCTTTCTACCGATGATTGTCGTTAAAGACGAGGGTTGATACTCTATATTATATTTGGACGGAAGACAATGTGTGGCTACACTGTCTATCTCAGCGTTCCGAGTAACGGAAGTGCGACATAGTGTTCCATAACTTAAGCCTATTAGCCGCCGCTCCACCTATTGAACGGGCTACCGTATCCGATTCAGTCTTCAGTTAAAGATACACTATTGAAAAATTAGGTGAACCCGTAAGTTAAAGCTTATGTGCTTGCAGTTAAGTGTCAATAAATTCAGCCAGGCATTAGCCTCTTCTTTATTTCACCACATATATGTTATATCCTTTTTATCCTCTTTTTTTTATTTCTTATCTTGGTAAACGAGCAACCAATACAACTGATGGTAAGTGTTAGTGGCACCCGTGAACCTTTGCGTTACTAGTGGTATAGCTTGGCAGCTTCTTACCAATGAAAACCTTAAACCCACTCAGAAAGTTGAGCTGCCGGCTCTCTAGCTGAACGAAGAACAACAGCACATGAACACTTCTCAAACATCGATTTTCTACAAGAGTATACTCTTGTAGAAAATCGATGGCCAGACCATCTAGGGTAGTACTATAGTACTACCCTAGATGGTCTGGCCCGCGGCTTTAGACAGAAAACTGTCAATAGTGTGGCCTTACCACTATCGAATCTTGTCAGCATTATGAACCTCCTCCTTTAATATGAGGGAAGTTGAATTGACATAACGTTTTTAACCCATTTTCTAAAGCTTTTCATATATAACGCACTAATCCAGACAACGACTCGTCAAAATGTCAGTTCCAAATCATTTGACCAGTGTACTATATTAGGCGAAATCTCTCTCTTTGCGAAAAATCCTCAAGCAATAGGATATATTTGGGTAGAAGATGTCATTCATCTTAGTAAAAATTTATTTCTTCATCAGATTTTGGTCTATCGAATATGTGGAGTTCTGGTGCATCTTTGCGGACTCCATGCGGTTCATTGGAATACGCAGCGCCTGAACTGTTCGTTGATGGGCGTCGTTACGGACCCGAGGTGGATCTTTGGAGCATGTATGACAATATTTATCTATAATACCTATGGTCAAGCAGTGTGCAGTAAGATAAAAGGCATTACACAGCAACTACCTACTTGATTTCTAATGTTTACGCGAGTATAAACGTAGAATCCGTAAAATTGGTTTTATTTCAAAAGTATCTATTTGTACACCTTTATTTTTTTTTCTCTTCGGTGGCGGCTGTCAAAAAATCCCATTAATAAGTCATCACAAAAAGACCCATTTAAAGTCTCAGTAACATATGGTCAATTTTTAATGGTTTTAACATCGTGTTACCCTAAAAAAATTAGTATATTCTAAAAAAATACATATTTTGAAAGAATTAAAATTATCCTAGTGATCTTCTTCTCACTCTTCGTAAGAAAAGTGACATTTTACAAGTATTTCAATAACAGGATTGTGTCATCGTTTAATACAATTCTAACTGCAAAGTTAGAGTATTAAGTCTGTACAATGTGTAAACAATGTCAGGTAGATGGCACACGTCTCCTTTAAAGACGAAAATATAATACGATCCGAAAATTTAATGTCATACAACAGGTCACGCTGGTGTAAGTGGTAGCACGATTGGAACGTATTGCCAATAAGTGTGGGATCAAATCCCATATCTGACAATCATTTTTCGCTCGTAATCAAGTTTTTATAAATAATCAAGCATGTTAAATGGTAAATTTCAGTAATTTGAATTTTACAACTACATCACAATTTTGACTTATAAATATAAAATATATGTACTTCGTATCACAGTCAACTTCTACATAAAATATATGTATCTATGTGCAGAGGTGTCATAGTGTACGGGATGGTGACCGGAGGACTTCCATTCACGGGAGGTGGTGGGACGGCCGAAGGCGAGGGTCGTTCGAGGCCCCTACTACGCGCCGCCATCACGCGAGGTTTCACGCGCAAGCAACGCGCCGCTCTCGCTGCTAACTCACCTGGTAATACGAATCACAGTACCATAAAGATAATTCGTTAAACATTAATTTCCTTTTATAAGACTACTCCCCCACTATAAAGGAAACAATCCCTGTACTTGTGGAATTTACATACATATGTACTTGTTAAAAGTACAAACTATATCGACTCAAATTTCTTTTTCAAAATATAATTGAAACCTGGGCATCAAACCCGAGACAGTCACAAGTAAGATCATACTTAGTCCATTACACTATGTATTAACCCCCTAACACGTAAGGCAAGAAAACATACTGTGATAGTAATAATAGTTTCCTTGTATTCGCTTTTCTTCTGCATTTCATGTGTTCTGAATATTGTAGTTTTCCAAAATAAAAGGGAAATAAATGGATGTACTGTACCATGCTGAGATTTGAAGGGTTTTTTCTTGCCGGATCTTCTCAGTAGCGGTTACGTTCCGATCCGGTGGTAGTTTATTGAATTAAACTGATATGTAAGTGACCTCGTAGGGTTTATACATAATAAATGAATTTCATTTCATTTGCGGAAAATGAAGTAGGTTAGTCCATTTTTACTCTATTATCAGACTAATAAACAGTCTCTAGACAATTTGCAATGATGTCGATAGCATGGTGTTATCATATCGTTCGCTCAACATAACATCATCTCAACATTTTACAAAAAAATCGAGGGTACTCATCAACATTTTACAAAAAATTCGAGGGTATAAAAATAAGAACTCATTAATATTATTTAATTTTAAAATAATTTATTTTTAATTTATAATTTATTTTGCCTTTAATAATTATTTAATAAATAAAAACAAATGATTCGACATCGAATGTCTTCAATCGAATTTCGTGTGGGTTCTGTATAGACAAACCGTGGGTAGGTGAAGAAATAATTTTAATTTATCGAAAATGAAATATAGTTGTCAACTTGCAGACATGAGTCCATAATTGCATTTACTGCCGCGGCAATTCGCTCACACTAAAGCAAGTTTTATTTCCAAATTATTTTTAATATGATAAAATGACTCGGTTCGACTTCAGATGCCTCACTGGACAAACGACAGGTAACTTTGGCATTACGTACAAAAAAAATAGTGGATCCTTACTTCATTTTAAAATAATAATGAATTAAAACGCCATTCGCTGTGTGGTAGCAGCTACGAATACTACCAACCCTTACTTTGCTCGTGGATGTCATAAAACACGACTAAGAAGAGCCTTACAATGACCTGAACACCAACACTACCTGATGCCATTTGATCAACAATTACATTCCCAAGGAGGGTTGGTGTCAGGCAAGCGGCCGGCCATAAAACTATTGCCAATAACCTTTGCAATATGTAGGAAGAGCGGTACATATTGCGTCGACCCCAAGTAATTGGGATAAGAGCAGGAGAATGATGATGAACGATGTATGGATTAGTGTGCCATGTAACGTCAAATTCAATAATTTTTATAATAGCCAATTAGTATTATGCCTATTGCCTTCTGAGTATTTTTGCCGGATCTTTCTCAGAGTGGCCGTGTTCCGGATCCGGTGCTAGCTTAATAGTTTTTTTTTTAGATTTTGAAACTAGTAAATTGCCACAATATAACAATTTCCATAAATTAAATGTTTAATAATGACTGATCATAAACAATATATTTTTTATATATAGAATTTTCTTTTTGTACTGGCAATGAATTTATATTAAAATGTGGGTCAAAGTTTAATAACTGATACTGTAGCGGGTAGATATATTTTTTTGTAAATAACGATGACTTATTGGACGTGGGACAACTCAGTCCTCCCGGACCATAATCACTGTGAACTGTTCGAAAATTGGGGCATTTAAAAATTAAATACAAACGCTATAGAATCCTAAAAGTCGTTTTATTTCAAAAATTAAAGAAGTTTTACTTTATTATAATAATTATGTACATAAATGCATAAATGATGTACTGGTCTAAGTAGCGAACCACCATGTAATCATTTAGCAAAGAATGCCATATGGAATGAGGTTATCGTATACGCAACCTCTCAGTGTGAAATTCGAGTAGAGAACATGGAAACCGAATTTGCACGATGGCCGTCGATGTTGCACGAAGTACGAAGGAGTCCGATGCTAACCGACTATGGCCGATCGTTGCGACGAAGCGTAGTGGCGGTATTTTCATCGCTACAAGGGAATTCTTATTCCCTTCCTTCTTATTTCCTTCTTATTTCCTTCCCCATTTAAGTCGCATAAATCATAAATTCTTATTCCCCCCTGCAGTAAAATTCTTTGTACAAACGATTATCCTGAGTCTGGATGTAAATCGTCGTTATTGTGTGCACTTTACTTATACTTAAAAAAATGCTTGTCACCCTATTCTTTTTTATTTAATAATGAGGCATTAGAACCGTTTGAGAGGTTCCATACAAAAGTTCACGTTTGAAATCTTACATACATTTACACTTACAATAATAGTTATTACAAAAATGCATCAAATGTTCTCTCTAGTTGTCCACAAAACACACACATACACACAGTGTTCATATCACAACTCCTGTCGGCCCCGGTTACTTGGTACCTGCAAAGAAGAGATGGTTATTATATATGATAATACATTTATGCCCATTTCCACTAACGACTCCTAATTTTTATGTGCCAAGCTGTGTGGTAGCGGCTACGAATACTACCAACTCTTACTTTGCTCGTGGATGTCGTATAAAACGACTAAGAGCCTTATAACGACCTGGACCATCACTATCTTATGCCGTTTGGTCAACAATTACATTCCCGAGGAGGATTGACGTCTGGTAGGCGGCCGGTCATAAAAATATTGCCGATAACTTTTACAATATGTACTATGAAAGAAGAATACATATTGTTTCGACCCCAAGTAATTGGGATAAGAGTAGGAGAATGATGCCTTAAGCCTATTTATATGAAACTGAGTTTCATTAAATTTTATTAATTAATGTTAAATAAAATAAAAAATTGCACCAAAGGCGATATAAATGGCAAAACATTCAATATTATTTTATTTATATTGCATTAGGTCTAAGGTAACCTAAAGCATTTTACACCTAAGAATAACCTAAAGTATTTTACACCTAAGAATAACCTAAAGCATTTTACACCTAAGAATAACCTAAAGCATTTTACACCTAAGAATAACCTAAAGCATTTTACACCTAAGAATAATCTAAAGCATTTTAAACCTAAGAATAACCTAAAGCATTTTAACCATTAATTTCATATGTTGATTAACTCAACAACTCCTCTTTTTTTGGTAGGTCATGATTTGAACAAACCTCTGTGGGCAACGGAAAGTAGTGTTCGGCCCCATAGCCTGTCGTATTACCACCCTTTTTTTTTTTTTCCCCGCACGGTGGACCATAGATGTGGTCGCGCCCCGACAAATCGGTCCGGGGCGACAGAAGAGGCGGCACACAACCCCATGGAACCACCCTGCAAGCACCTCTCTTTACCTTGCGAGCGGGCCACCGGTACCCGATCTTTGTCTTCGGTGGCCGTCGTATTACCACCCTATTACTATTTGTACTGACCACTGGTACTCTATTCTTTAAGATCGGTAATCAATAGATTGCCGTAGATGTTACCTAAAATCTAGGTGTCGGTGAATTAGTTGATATTACGCTATTCTAAAGAAGGCAGAGTATAGTAGACAGATTTATATTTTTTAACTACTGTACATCTTATTCTTATCAGAATGCAAAGGGTTCGTTCAACATCTGCTGGAGCCTAACGTAGATCTCAGGATGAAGATCGAGGAGGCGGCACGACACCGTTGGATTAGGAAGCTCGGCATGAAGATGAAAACTCACCCATTTGGCAACGTGGATAATACAACCAATAGAGAGGTAAACCACGCCCCGTAGAATTTTGTACCTTATGGTTTAATCAAAAAACGAAGTGGGACAAATAAAATTTTACTAAAATGTGAAGTCAATTTTTAGTAGATACATGTATCACGTGGGAACGGGTTAACCACCTTTATTTGTCATAGGAGTCGTAAAATCCGATTAAAGATCACCAGAAAATTGTGCAACAGTCGTCTCTTAGGGAACTTTCATCATTAATTGTGATATGGTTACCCCCCACCTGTCAAGTTTAACGTTGTATAATACTATAGTATTATCCTCTCCTTTGGATATGACTCGAATAGTAGTATACCTGTAGTATCACGAATAAAAGGTTAAGCCACACCCACCGCGGATTCCACGATGGGAGTAAAAGGTTAGGCCACACCCACTGCGGAATTCCGCGGTGGGCGCGACAAGGTTAATTTTAAATAGCTAAATTATACAATATTTGTATATATTTTGCGACACTATGGAAACTGAACATTATCTCGCCTTTGATATTACCAAGGACGATTTTTCATATTAAAATCTATTACAGATATATCGACAGATATCAGAACTGTGTCAGATGTCGTTCATGGACGTCGTCGCACAAATCAAAGCGGAACCCTTCGGCAATATCGCGGGCGTTTACAACATCAAAACACATTTACTACAGTTGCAATCGGTTTCGGGCACTGATCTACTCTGGTCAACGAACGTCCAAGAACCAATACCGACCTCCCCTCCCGACTATCGGCCCAAATATGAAATAGATCCGGACGCTTCAACCAGTAGAGCGGCCACTCTCGTATCCGCAAAACATACACCACCAATGCAAAAAATTTGGATGCCTAATACGTTACCAAGACCAGAACCGAAGTTAAACCTTATAAACAGGAATATAGCGCCAGAAGCGCCAAAACCAACACCTAAGATTACTTTAACGGATAGAACTAAAAAATTCAATTCACAAAGTCCTAATACGACGATAAACAGGCCAATAAGCAGTATGTATGTAATGAGAAAGCCCGTATACAAATTGTACGAGAATGGCGATTGCTGTCTGAACCCTCGGCTGCCCAGCATCGAAGAACATTCCATCACTGAAATAAGTGGTAAAGTGACGAGAAGTAATAGAATTCCTTTTATTCGAAAAGTTTCGTTGGAGGAGGAGAGGCCTATTAGACTGAACAGCTGCCCGAATAGGATCGGCGATAAGCGTGCAGAGTTCTACAAAAAGGGAGGAGATGGTCTCCCTAGGTGAGATTTTCTTAATTTTTCATTTATTCGTATAGTTGGCCTCGTTTCGTTCGTTGTTTTGAAGCATAGCAGAGTCTTATAAGCCCATTACACATAATTTATCATCATCCTCTAAGGTTTTGGCCAAATCATTTTTATTTTCTTTTTTAGCTCATCCTCTAAGGTTTTGGCCAAATCATTTTTATTTTGTTTTGCTACCTTCAAATTGAGGAATATCCTCTATTTAACTATCTATGTTTGACTCGGAGAGTTTCTAAGACGTGGGTTGACCACTCCAACGAGAAATGTATGTGTCAAAGAGCGGGTTGTGAAATTTCATACTATAACTACATACAGCCTCTAACGTATAATAGAAAGACGTTCAGATCAAGTTAGACGGAATATAGAGTTAAGCTAAGTCTCATTCATTGTTGATATTTGACTCGGACAGTTGGCGTGCAAGCGGAGGGCTGACCACTCTACCAACAAGGATTCTGCTGCAAAGCAACTCAACTACCAATAAGAGAGCCTCTTTGGAGTAAGTTTAGTTTAACCTCTATAATAAAGCTTAAAACCATATTGTAGATATAAATTTGTCATTTTTCTCATTCGTGTTCTGTCCTTCGTTGATTATTATCGACTGTTTCTAAGGGACGGCTCACTATGAAGGAAGGCGAAAGTTAACTAGGCAGCGATGTTACAAAGGCTAACTTTGATTGCGGCTAATGCAAAACAATACTTAGGGGCTAATAGAATTTAATCAAGTAATCTGCAAGCAAGTCTACATTATTTTTTCTAGAGTCTGGGTATAATTTATTGGAACGAAGTTCCTTATCGCGCGTTGTGAAAGGGGGCTAGACGGAAAAAATTCTTACGAAAAGTTGTCACGACACTTTTTGCTATAGTAAGCTATTGTAAGCTGTGCGGCGTCGCTCGTCAGTTCTCTTATAGAAAGCAAGCCAGATATTTTCATTTCTATTTCGCATTGAACAGTGTGGTGTCGCGACGATTTTTTTTATAGATAGAGTGATTCAAGAGGAAGGTTTATATGTATAATATATGCATAATGTACTAGAGAAACACTGATAATTTTAGAGGTTTCTAATGTGATGTCGTAAATAAACACATTATTTTGCGCTTACATTGCAAACGCTGGCTGAACCCTACGAAATAGATCAAAATAAAGTACTACAGTATTATACAGCTTAAAAAGGCCTACAAAAAAGTCCGCGATGGTATATATCTATCTCTTAAGGATAACATACTATATCCATTTTAATACTTTAAAAAATGTTCTATTATAAAACGGTAATTGAAAAGCTATTTACACAAATACTGTATTAATCCTTATCATTTTAAATACATTAGTTGGCTTGAGCATTTCATGAAGATATTTTTTTTCCTTCAGACCATGCAAATTAAATCAATACCTTAAGAGATATAGCAAAATCAAAATAATGCGCAACGAAATTATTTTCGCCCGTGACCGGGCCGCGTGGCCGGCTCGCGTTCGAGCTCGGGGCCGAAAAGTTTTGGTAGTCTAGTGGAATTGTATATCCTATTATTAATATTATAAACGTGAAAGTTTGTAATAATGTATGGATGTGAACATGTTTGTTGCTCTTTCACGTAAAAACTACGGAATGGATTTTGATGAACTTTATAGTAATATAGCTTGCACATCAGAATAACACATAGGCTATAATTTATAAAGATATTTTGCAAATTGGCTAAAATATAACGATAAAAATCGCTTAAGGCAGAAAAAAATTATATAATTAAAATAGAACTTCGTTCCATCCGGGTGTCCCTTGACACCTCCGATTTTTTTTCCGTTATTTGTACTTTTGTAAAACCCCTCGCAATACAATATTTTCTATTTACAGGTTTTTTTTTAAATTAAATCTAGTCTAAATTAGAGTTAAATCATCAGAGTAAGATTAAATTGGCCTTCGGCAGTCCGATGCAGTGAAAAACCCCTCGCAATAAAATATTTTCTATTTACAGGTTTTTTTTAAATAAATCTAGTCTAAATTAGAGTTAAATCATCAGAGTAAGATTAAATTGGCCTTCGGCAGTCCGATGCAGTATAATCGATCCTAAAAATTAGTTCCTTGTCTTATTTTTTAATGAAAATTATGTTAAATTATCTGGTTCCAGCAACATCGTCAGTCCACACTCGTCGACTAATAGTCATTGCAAGAGTGAGAGAGCAATGCCGGTAAGTTTTTACATTATCAATATTTCAGAAATTACTTTCAATTTCATTCCACGTGCCCACCCGGCACTCCGTTCTCCTCGACTCGCCTAACTGGGCAAGGCGTGATGGGTGGCGGCCCCCATCGCCGCAACTGCCGATGTTCGTACCGACGGGGGCGGGTCGGTACGCGTCGCCTCCGGGGGACGCCCTAACCCGCATTGCGGTACGCATTTCGAGCCGGATTAGCAGTCTAATTAGACTGGCAGGGGACGCGAACGAGCACGCTCCGGACTATGCCCCCCTACTTGTACTAGAGCAAGTGGATGAATTTGTATATCTTGGATGTGGATTTAGCCGAGATGGAAGGTACACCACTGATATAGAGCGAAGAGTGAATGCGGGAAATAGAGTGAACGGAGCGTTGGGGCAACTTCTCGGCAGCCACCACCTCAGCCAGAAGGCACGTGTAGCAATACATAACGCAGTGCTTGTCCCAACATTACTGTATGGAAGCGAGAGTTGGGTATGCAGAAAAGAGTATGATAGTAAAATTAATGCGGTCGAAATGCGATCTCTGCGGAAAATCTGTGGAGTTAGGCTGACCGACCGCATTCGTAACGACGACGTAAGAGAGCGAGTAGGTATGAAAGAGAGTATTGGTGTAAAGATGCGAAAGGGAATGCTCCGATGGTTCGGACATGTGGAAAGAATGCCGAACGAACGCCTGGTTAAGAAGATATACAATGCGAAAGTGGAAGGATGTAGGTACCGAGGGAGACCGAGACTAACCTACCTAGACCAGATCGGTCATGTACTGAAGGAAGGTGGAGTCAAGAGTCTCCGAAACCGGCGAGCGTGTATGAAGAGAATTATGAATGCTGAGGAAGCGAGTGAAGTATGCAGAGATAGAGTTCTCTGGCACTCTGTTCTCTCTGCCTACCCTGCAAGGGATATGGCGTGATGATATGTATGTATGTATGTATGTACTTTCAATTTCGTTGGAATATGTACACAATTTATGTATTAGAATACAAAGAGAGAGAGAGAGAGAAGAGTTTGAAAAAGAGTAAGGCAACGGGCATTGATATGGTGTCTGCCGAGATGATCAAGCTTGGTGGCTCCTGTGTCTGGGAGGCGTTCCTGTTGCTCCTCAATTTATGTTGGAGCTCGGGAATGGTTCCCGGGGACTGGAATAGCGCAGTCATCGTGCCTTTGTTTAAAAACAAGAGTTCACGTTATGTGCAAATTACAGAGCCATAAGCTTGGCCAGTTTGGCAGCAAAAGTATATGGTAAAATTATTGAAAGTAGAATGAGGATGGTGTCCGATGGTTTACTGTGTGAGACACAAGGAGGTTTCAGCAGTGGAAGGGGATGCATGGATCAAGTGTTCTCTCTGCGCAACATTGTGGAGAAGCATCTGGCTTTAGGTCAGAGGGTTTTCTGCAGTTTTGCGGATCTGGAGAGAGCATTTGACACGGTTGTACGAAAGGAACTTTGGGACATTTTACCGGAGTATGGTATTAACGGTAAACTGTTACAGGCTGTGCAGTCCAGTTACATTGGCTGTAGAGCCTGTGCGCGACTGGATAATGGAATGTCGCCTTGGTTTGACGTCAATATCGGCGTTAAGCAGGGGTGCGTTCTGTCAGCTAGGCTGTTTATCATATATCCAGATAAATGTCTCCAAAGGTTGAACGATATGAATGTGGGAGTCCAGATGGGCGACTCAGTGGTCACTGCTCTGCTTTATGCAGATGATGCAGTCCTGCTGGCACAGTCAGCGACTGACCTGCAGACCCTAGTCGACACAATGACAGAAGATTGTAAGAAAAGGGGTCTACGCGTCAATGTGAACAAAACCAAAATAATAGTCTTTGAAAGAGATGAAGCCAGACCAGATGTAAGAGTAAACAATAGGTAATGATGTACTAGAGCAAGTGGATGAATTTGTATATCTAGGATGTGGATTTCGCCGAGATGGAAGGTACACCACTGATATAGAGCGAAGCGGGAAATAGAGTAAACGGAGCGTTGGGGCAACTTCTCGGTAGCCACCACCTCAGCCAGAAGGCACGTGTAGCAATACATAACGCAATGCTTGTCCCAACATTACTGTATGGAAGCGAGAGTTGGGTATGCAGAAAAGAGTATGAAAGTAAAATTAATGCGGTCGAAATGCGATCTCTGCGGAAAATCTGTGGTAAGGCTGACCCACCGCATTCGTAACGACGACGTAAGAGAGCGAGTAGGTATGAAAGAGAGTATTGGTGTAAAGATGCGAAAGGGAATGCTTTTGAATGAATTCTTATAATCCACTACTGTTTTCTTTCTTGTGGCGGTCGTTAAAGACTACTAGGGAATATAATAAGCGTGAAACGCCTGTGCAAAAGAAGGAAAACTCACAAAAAGCCCTGTACCAATCCGTCTGACCAGCGTGGTAGAATAGATATATATATATATACTAGCTTCTGCCCGCGGCTTCGCCCGCGTAAAAGGTTACTTTCCTAAAGTTTTTGATCCCCTATTTTTATTTTTGACCGTCGGTAATACAGTGCAACGGTATTACAATACTCAGGGTTGTAACTTCATTACTGGACTGCTAGATGGCGTTGAAGAAGCTAGATTTTGAGATTTTTTGACAAACAATTTTTTTATTTGTCATGTAAAAATTTTGATTTTTTTTAATAAAAAGTATCCTATGTTACTTTTAATACCTCCAAGAATATGTGTAAAATGTTTCATGATGATCGGTTGAGTAGTTTTAAAAGTTTTAAAGCGTAACAAACAAACTTACATTCACATTTATATATTAGTAGGGATATACCGTGGAATCTAATTGGCTGTTTTCCTGAAACGTATGTACTCAGTTAATCATTCTTAATATCCCCACATAACTAAAAACGTAATACATTGACAAAAAAAAGTCTAATAAATAGACGTTCTTAAGTTTGTCTGATATGCAACGGTATTGTTCCCAACATGCCTACGACATAGCATTCGAATTAAATCGCAATAATAGGTAAAAAAAATATTTAGGCATTGTAGCTCGTAGCCCGCCCGCGTCCCGCACGCACCCCTTGCTTTTGATGCGCCCGAGCCGCGCGACCTTGGTCTATGTTTTAATAGGTCAGTTTGCAATTTTTTGCCAAACGGCTTAGACGTATATCATATGTTTATAACAAATCCCGAACGCGAGTGCTAGTAAGTGCGAAAAAATGACAAGTCATTACCAGTATTCTGACGTAGAGTGGTTAGACATGGTTCGTTTTTATGCGATTGCTGGAGACAACTTGGCGAAGGCTAGATGCCTGTACGCTCAGCCAGAACACCTGGATTCGTTACGCAGATGTGGCATTATAAATCCGCCTGTGCCAACAACAGCGATAATTTTATCAGCCACATAACGCCTACTAACCCACAGGCAGTTTTGAGTGCTTACACGTGCTCAGGCTAGAGGTAGGTGTCGCCGACATTCTGCTCGATTAGAAGAAGAAATTCTTGAGAAAATGGAGGCATGGTTTTAAAGTAATTAAAGAAAGTAGGTAACCAAGGTAAGAGCATTGACCGTAGGTTGATAGCTACGGTCGATGCTCTCAAACGACCGTAGGTATAACAAAATTATTAGACAAAACATGTTACAGTTATGCAAAAATGATATTTTAAGGAAACGTCCGGGATTGCAAATGACTAGAATTTATGTTTTTATTTTATTGAATAAATGCTATATTATGGTTCTATATCATTAACTGATTATATACGTTTCGGGAAAACAGCCAACTAGATTCCACGGTGTATATATATATATATATATATATATGTGTGGTATAATTTCTCTTCTATTATGGAGAAGGGTCGAGTCCAACATTGAGAAGTAAATTAGTTGAGATGATGATGATGAAAATACGAAACTATGATCATCATCTATGCTCATATATGTCCCACTGTTGGGCTCGAGCCTTCTCTATAATGGAAAGAAAATTGACCTACTATACCACGCTGGTCAGACGTGTTGGTACAGGGTTTTATTTCGAGTTTTCCTTCTCTCGCATGGATGTTATATGCGTTTTATATACCTTAGTCGTCTTTTACGATCACCCACGTGTAAGATAAGGGGTGGTGAATTGTATTCTTACTCCGTCACCACACGGAAATTTAGATATCGATCGGAAAGATTTAGAACATCATTAAAACATTATCATTAAAACTTTAATCGACTATGTTTGTAAAAATATTTTGCAGGTTGGATGGTATTCAACAAGAAGTATGAACAAAGAGACTACGCATTTACAACGACTCAGACGAACGGCGCCTATGAAATAAAAATGGACTAACCTCCAGTATAAGATAAGTCGCTAGTCTGCTAAAGGACTATCTAAATTGACGAATTTGTGTTGTTAATGTTAAGAAAATATATTATACTCGCGACATAGACATGTTTTTGGAATAGTTTTTTTTTTTTGTTACGTTTATGTTTTATATAATATAAAAAGTACAAAATAATCGTGTGTTATAGTCTGTGTGTATTTTATTGAAGTAATATAAGTTGAAACAACGTGTTATTAATATTTTTTTTATTATTTTAACTGTAAAATAAGTCGTGGCGTAAAGAAGCTTTCTTCTTCTTCTTCTTTTTATGTATTGGCAATCAGCTCAATACGAGCCATTGTTGCCAGTGTCGAGTTATAATTACCTTCAAGTTTTTAGTGTCTTTAGATTAGTTATTGTCCGTCAGTAAGTCAAATTGTCGCCATCAACAATGCTATGGCTACACTTTTAAAGGTATCTTGTGGGAATTTTGATGGAAAACGAAAACGTTGTAAAGCACTTTTATATGATATTCACTACATCTCAGTACTTCTGTCGCATCACATTACGTAAAATGGCATCAAAATTATCTAATATAACACTTTAAAACACTAAGATATAGAATATAATACAAGAGCACTACATGAGGTACCGATAATTTAAAAAAGATATGTTACTAGATAGCAGAAAATCATTATACCAGTTTCAGATACGGTTGGAGATATAAAATTATTTCGGATTAGCTGTACAAAAGCTTTTTATTTCATTTTTATTGCTTATGGTGGCAAACGAGCAGACAGCATACCTGATGGTAAGTATCACTGCCGCTCATGGACCTTTGCAAGACCAGCTAGGCCGCCGCCTACCAATACACACCCAAACCCACCCAGTTGGGCTTCCGGATCTCTCACTTTCCGAATGAAGGGCAATAGCATGTTGCCATTATTCAGACGTCGATCTTCTGCGAGAGTGTGGTACTACTCCGGACGGACCGGCCCGCGGCTATAGACAGAAAACTGTCAACAGCGTGGTCTTACCATTAAAAGACTAATTGCCCTTCTATTGTGGAGGAGACTCAAGCCCAAATTACCGTTATGATCTATCATGATGATGATTAACATAATAAATAATCATAGATATTTTAAACATTACCGTAGTATCCGGGTGTCCAGGAGCCGTTCCGCCGATGTCAGTGGAAGGGCATGTGCGTGGGGTTGGCCATGGTAGCCATACGCGTGTAAGTAGTATGCGCCCGCGCTAAGGGCGGCGATTCACCCGCAGCGGGCTCGCTCTTGAACACAGCGACGCACTTCCATTGGTTCAAGTATTGCACTGTAAATTAACAAAAGATTTGTGAGATATTAAATTTAACTAACGATAATTTATAATGTTTAAGAAGACACATTTAATTATTAATTCACCCGCTCTCAGAATCAGAGGTTCCACGTACTTCATGAGGAAGTGAACGTTTCGTGTGCGATATAAACAGCGCTCTACGTAGCCGAAATTAGCCGATTGACTCTTTCTAAAAATCGGTGTGCAATATTTATTGTTTGGTACATACTGTAAGACACGACGGTCATCCTAAAGGTTCATTCTGTGCATCGTGATTAAAGGCGGCCGCGCGCGTTTAAACACTTTACGACTGTCATATATGGCGCCGTTGCCGACGTCGGCGATACGGGTTGAGAGCCCTCAGCGCTCACCCACAGTCCGGGTAAAGTAGTCATAGCCATCTGAGACGTCCGCGACAGTTGTAAGCGACGAATGACGTAACCTGCGTCATAAATTTTCATACATTGGCTATTGTCGCATGAGCCGCGCGCGACAGTCGTAAACGTTTTAGCGATGCACGAAAATGAACATCTGGTTAAGAAGATATACAATGCGAAAGTGGAAGAATGTAGGTACCGGGGGAGACCGAGACTCACCTACCTAGACCAGATTGGTCACGTACTGAAGGAAGGTGGAGTCAAGAGTCTCCGAAACCGGCGAGCGTGTATGAAGAGAATTATGAATGTTGAGAAAGCGAGTGAAGTATGCAAGGATAGAGTTCTCTGGCACTCTGTTCTCTCTGCCTATCCTGCAAGGGATATGGCGTGATGATATGTATGTACGAAAATGAACCTCAAATGTATCACCAAATCATTTAGGTTACAATACTTTTAGATGCATATTTTAATCATTCAAATGGATGCCAAGCTAATATGTCAAATCAAGAAGTCGGATCGGACATAGAATACACAAGTGTTAGGAAACAGAAAAACTAATGATCCATAATCAATTGATGTACTATCATCTCTCAAAAATCTTCTTAGTCGTTTTCATCTCGTTTCATAGTTCGTTTGAATGTCCAGTCATGCTGCAGGTTAATAAGTTGATGAGTCAAATAATAAGCATCGAGTCGGTCCGTAAATACGAAGGTCAAATCCGTCTCCATGCGAATTTTATAATAGCAAATATTGTGCGCATTTCGTAATAAGTCATCAGGCCATAATCTACCACGCTGGACTAATTATTTCATTAACTAATACGTACTCTTCCAAAGGCGAACAGTAGCATCGTCTCCGGAGGAAGCGAGTAGCGTGCCAGTAACGTTCCACGAAACACGCCATACGCAAGCGCAATGTTCTTCAAAGGCAGCCACTACTTCACACTTGAACCTCGCATTATTGCTACCGGCACCACCTGATCCACCAGACTCGCTAGATAAAAAATAAAGCCCTTGAGTTTATTTTGAAATTTCTATTATTTGAGAACATAGGTAATTAAAATTAAAACATTTAGAATCATCATCATTAGGCATATATCTCGCTGATACTTTTTCTCATATTATTATTTCGGCTTATATAACTACTACTGGGCTCGAGCCTCCACTGAGATAGAAGGGAATTGATCTGCTATATCTCACTGGTCAGACGTGATGGTACAGGGTTTTATTTCAAGTTCTCTTTCTCTTGCATAAATGTTATATGCTTATTATTTCCCTTAGTAGTCATTTACAACACTTACGGGTAAGATAGGGGGTGATGAATGGTATTCTTAATCCGTCACCACACGGAAAATACGGGGATACTTACATATTGTCAATTCTAACATTTCACCTTATTTTAATTCAATAAACTACCACAAGATTGGATCGCAACTACCATCGAGAAGAGCCGCAAATAAACTTCAACGGATTTATCTTAATTGAGTTTATTCTTATTACTGAATTCTTTTTATTTTATATAAATATTATATACGACATGATTAGTAATTCTTTAGGGAACACGATTTAACTATTGTAGCATCCCGCAGCAGTAAAATAAAGTTTATCGTTTCGTCGATGATGTAGAAATAGTGGTCCCTGTACAGTGCCTTGAGGAATAACTTAATGTAAATCTCATTTAGGCTTTATTATTATTATATTTTTGTAATTGTTATTTCTATATCTATTCTCTATATACTGTGACCAGTTTGTTATGTATTATCTTTTAGATCATAATACTAGATGTTCTCATATCAATATTAATAGTTCCGTACTATTTCTAATATCAGCATATTCAAATGCTTTACTTAAATCTGCATATTCGTATATTTTGTCATGATTGCTATACAATATTAGGCGTCCGGCTTGACATCGTACATTTTTCACTAACTACCGATGGAGGGATAATTTTTTTATATATAAAACCTAAAGCTTCATTTTGAAATCTTCAAGTATTGATTTGTAACAACTGCACAAAAATAAAACTAAGTTTGTAAATTACTACAAACTGAAACTTTCTTTTATATAACTAGCAGAGTTTAAATGTCATTATTAAAATCGAAAAGCTACTACAAAATATACTCACGTAATAGGTTCTATTTTGATGATACGAACATCCTTCGTGGCTACTGCGAGTAAGTGGAATGACCTGCCAAGGTTTGGCGCAAAAGCTATGTCATTAACAGGCTCTTGCACAGACGCCAGACAATCTGTTCGAGTCCACCGTCGAGAACTCTCGCTATATCTGAAAGAAATAACCAAAATAGTTTATTTAATTGAAGTATTTGTAAGGGACAGAATTCTAACCATTTATCTGACTTAGACTGATTTGAATCTTACATTCTTAAGTTTTGATGCAGTAATTCTTAACCTCCTTTCTTTTCTACTGTAGTCCTAAACATTTCCAACTCATCTGCTAACTCTTACCCCATCAACTGGTGTGACACTTCAGGTAGTTCCAAGATCCCTTTTCTAGGCTCTATTGGCATTCCGTGTCATGTATTGATAAACATATTAGTCAATAAGGAGGAAGAGCCATATCCATTTGCCTAATCATTTCTATTATATTCACACTACATTCGAACTTAATTATTCATTACAAGATCTGGATATACTTACTCATATATGAAAACTTTGCCATTACATGCAGTGGATTTATCTGTCTGTACAGAAGCAGCTGCTGATGTTGTATTGGGCTCGTCGCTTCCAACTGCTAACATAGGTGGATGTACCACTCTGAAAATCAATTCGAATTTTCATTATCAGTACTTTATAAGAATAAAAATGGAAAACTAGCTAATAAGATTATAACAATAATCAACTATTAAGTTTGCTATTAAAAATAAATCTTAAAATCGTCAAATCTTTATTAAAAACTAAACTGTAATTAAGAAATCCATGTTTTGCGGGGAATATACAAATATATACCGTCAAAACAGTCAATAGCGAATATATACATATATATTTGTTTTTAAATGTTTTATTAGGTACTTTACCAAAATAAACATCGAAAATAAAAATATATTAAAATTCCTATAATTTTCGGGTGATTTAAACGCGGCATTTTTGCGCGCTTATTCTGTGTGACGACAGGTGTTACAAATACGATGTCAACAATGAACTATCAAGTGAATTCATAAACTTACTGAAAGATTGGTTATAATGGCAAAGCACAGAAAAGTTTATAATATAAATATTGTGTCATTCCTAAGTGCCAAAATAATATCAAAATTGCACCTGAGCGAGTATATTTACTTATGCCGAAAAATGCAAGTATAAGAAAAAATTGATGCAAGGCATTGGAGACATCATTACCTAAACCAATATGTGCACTCAATTATGTTTTAGTTTTGATAAATATATGTATTATGTATTGAAATTGTGATGTTAAAAAAATTGTTATGGTTATTGCAGACTATTTTATAATTAATTATGAAGATATTTTTGTTCTCTTACCTGGAGAGTGATGGATTCCATGATAAACAACTGATGGATACTTTGGTTGGTATTTCATGTTGCAAGGTCCACTGTGCCAAGTTCATCACATCAGGTGCTTCATATATCCTGAAAATGTAACAAAAACATATAACAAGTTATTCCATGGTTCTCTTGAATTAAAGTTGAGATAAAGATATTTTTCTAAGCAATGCCTTAAAAAAAAATAATCCCTGAATTGCGACAGACTTCACAAACATATATTCATTGGACATAAATTTCAAGATTTAGAATAACTATTGGTGTGATCGCACAATTTATATAAGTATTATCCTGTATAGGAATTGAACACGCAACACTTGACATGGTAGACCGTTATTTTAATCATTACGACATATGTGCAATTTTATTTATAACAAAACTATTTACTTTGTAACTTTTGAATGACATAGCATAATCAATAATGCATTTTAAGCAATGCAGGCAATATATAATATCACTTAAACATATAGTGTAATGAAGGCATAGGAGATATTCCGATTCACTACCCATTTTCCCATCATCGTAAAAGACAACTGAGGCATAGAAGCAAATAAAATCCCTGGAAAACTCTCTTAAAACTTCATATCACTCTGTCTAATGAGGCTGGGGTTAAATAGTAGGATGAGTATGGGCTAAGCAAATAAGATGTTAGCTCTCTATTCTCACCTAATGATACCATCTGCAGAACAAGTGACAAGTAGTAGACCCAAGTGTTTGGGACCAAATTTAACATCAGTGACAGAAGTTCTTGAATCCACAAGGTTTGACCGTTTCAACCATGTCCGTAAGCCTTTCTCTGATCCGGATGCAGCTGTGTCACCTAATAAATGAAGAATATATGTAACATTTACACAACATATATATGTTTCTGTCTCTGTCTTAGGCCATTAATAAGTGTTACTAACCGACTTCTTCCCAAATAGCAGCTGTCCTGTCAAAGGAGCATGTAGCTATGACTTGACCAAACTCTGGGTGTGCCCATGTGACCTTCCATACAGAGCCGTGATGTGCCTTCCAGCTTGCAGTGATGCGCCAACTACCTTGACCATCGGAATCCCATACCTATAAAGAATATTTCATCAGAAATAACACAATTTGTATTAACATAGATATAGATTCAGAATAATCAACAAAGAGCTTATTAAGATAAAGAAACAAAACATAGTTTTTATTTTGAGGAGTATTTACTTCACAAAATGGTTTGATCATGCACTTAAACAGAAAATACCAATTTTGTAAGGATAAAGATTAAATTATAGATAATAACAAATTTTATAGAGGTTCAAATTTGATTTAGTAAAAAGTGATAGTTTTTATTTCGATGGATATTGTGGTTCTGAGAACTAATTTAGAAAATATATATAAATTATATTTGGTTTAATTTATAAGTTTTAAGTAAGTCATCATTCTCCTACCCAATACTTATTATCCCAATTACTTAGGGTTGATACAATATGTACTCTTGTTTAATAGTACAAATTGTAAATGTTAAAAACTAGCAATAGTTTTATGACCGGCCGCCTCAAGCCTCCTTGAAGTAAGTGTGCACTATGATGTGAGGAACTACAATATATTTCCACTAATAGTACAATTAAACTTATATTGCTATTTTAATATGTATAAAATCAAAATTATAGAGTTATCGAATCACGGTTTTACAATATATGCCAATGCAGAATGATATAATTATGTTATAGATACTGTGGTCACCGGGTATTCTTCATCGACATCCAGTTGTCAATTGCTTGCTATATCTACACTTGATCACAGACATTTTCGTTTACTACAAGTTATAAAAATTCAACCTCTATATGAGTAAGACAATCAAAACAATAATTCTTACAAGATATTATTACGCGCGTTTTTATCTTTCAAGGCAACTCACCTTTACATATTGGTCGCTAGAACAAGTAGCCATTCTCTCACCGTAGAAGTCATACGCGACATCGTGAATCAAATCCTTATGATCAGCAATTATAGTTTGCGATTCAAATAAATTCGTAGCTGTTAATTCACCCATATCGGTGCCTTAAATTCACGATTAAAAATTTGAAAAATAAAGCTCCTAACCTACCCACAGCTGCATGTCTATGACAAGTAACAACCGTCAAAATGCGTTTAATTTTAATTTGTGCAAAATCAAATTCGTAATATTTTAACCAATTACACAATAAAAATTGTACATATTTTAATTATACTAGAGACTATATTATGAGAATAAATAATTATTATTTATTCTCATAATATAATACTGAGAAAATTACTGTTAATAATTTAGTTTTATTTTTATAGTTGAAGTTCTTATAACAAAACGTTACCTAAATTGCAAATTACAATTTTGGCGGGATCTAAATATATTCAAAAGCAGTCAATATTTTATACCAATTTTATATAAAATATATTTTATTTGATCTTACAGTCATTTCTAACCTTATCTATACTAATATTATAAAGCTGAAGAGTTTGTTTGTTTGAACGCGCTA
This sequence comes from Lymantria monacha, assembly GCA_905163515.2. Lineage (NCBI taxonomy): Eukaryota > Metazoa > Arthropoda > Insecta > Lepidoptera > Erebidae > Lymantria > Lymantria monacha. Next base: position 27,961,827 of record LR991098.1, on the reverse strand, counting down.
ATCTCAGGAACTACGGGACCGATTTGAAAAATTCTTTCAGTGTTAAATAGCTCATTTATCGAGGAAGGCTATAGGCTATATATCATCACGCTAAGACTAATAGGAGCAGAGCAACAATGAAGAATGTTTCAAAATCGGGTTTTTGTTTCCTTTTGAGAGCTTACGCTGCGTAAACGGTTAAGGTTGCGTGAAAATTATGTACTACATAATTGTTCCCCTTTCAAAGTTCTAAATAAAAGTCCGGGGGAGCATATGTCTATCTTTTAAGATTGGCTCACTATAACCTTTTTTATACTAATCAAATTTGTTTTAAAATAATATGATATTTTCGAAGGTGTTTTTATAAACATAATATTAATCCTTCTCCAAATAAATGAGTTATTCATCACAAGTATTTAATTTAAAACAAAATTGCCCTTTACATTATTTGATTTCAATGAATATTTTAGGAAATATCGCAGTTTAAAAATAACATCGCATCGCAGCAAAATAATGATCAAGTAGGTACTGAGCGCGCATTTACGGTAAAAATACTGGGTCTTATAATCTTATATTAAAAAAAAACTCAAACTAATGTTATTTCATAGTACTTCTGCACACACTACATTTTTTGTTTTGTTTTCTTCTCATGACCTTCCGTCGGCTTTACACATCCTAAATAATAATAATGAGTATAGGAAGTATATATATATATAAGTGCCTGCCAAAGAGTAAAATTATATTAACTGAAAAAGAGTGGCAACTCGATGGTAAAATATGCATGTATGGAAAGTGCTGCTACCTAGAGCTAAGGCGGTGAACTAAAGTTGAAGTAATATACATATATACCTACGTATCTACATATTGTGTGTATGTAATTATATAGGATTTTTCTTTACTATGAAACCTACCCTGAAATATAAAAATAACATATCAGCCGTTAACGAAACGGCAATAGTATAAACTTAATAATGAAAATTGAGATAATTTCCAGAACGAACATTAATAGCCGAAAATAGATTATTGACAATAAGTACATACGCTAAGAACAAAAAATAACAATCAGTTGTCAAACTTTTGACAATTACAACAAAATGGCAGCTATGTTTGTACAAACAATCTGTAAGCGGCGCGACGATCAGTAAAAATAAGTAATGTTTTAACTGTGCCCCCCCCAGGTGCCTGCCCTCATGTATGGCAGTGAAAGTTAGATTTGGCGAGGAAGACATGAAAGTAGAATAAATGCTGTAGAGCTGACAGCTCTTCGTAACGTGTGTGATGTAAGTCTGAAAGATAAAATTAGGTATAGGTAATGTTATAAAAGAGCGCTGGTATGCTGAGGTGGGTTGGACACGAAGCGGAAGAAAGAATGAGTGGGCAGAGGTTGACGAAGCAAACATATAAAGCAATCATGAATGCGACGAATACAAGGGGAAGACCACGTCATACTTTTCTGGACCAAATTGGAGATTTGTTCACGAGAGGTCATCATCATCATCATTCTCCTACTCTTATCCCAATTACTTGGGGTCCATACAATAAGTACTCTTCATTCATTCTTCACACTTCATAGTACATATTGTAAAAGTTATAGGCATAGAGTTATATGTATAGAGAAGCTATCCCGAATAAATATTTTGTTCCATTTTGGTAACAGTTAAACTAAAGTCCGCTGCAGCGCTAAAAGAATAAATAGGCAATCTAACGCGAACATTGAAGCACACAGCGCTAGATCGCTTTATAGTTGTAATTTTCTCGCGACCAAAACGTCGTAAGATGTAGGCATTTCATGCGCACTTACGCGTTTCGTTCAACGTTATGTAACAAAGTTTGTTTTTATAGATGTTACACCGCATTCATTAGTACTCATACAGAATTCTCTATTTCAAAGTGTATTATTCAGTAGTTAAATAAATAAAAATAATAGTAAATTATAAAAGAAAATGAACTATTATATGTTTATATAAACTTTGCTTTAACATACGACAATAGTTTTGAATATCCGTGTGATCACGTAATAAGAATACAATTCATCACTACCTGTCTTGCTCGTGGATATCGTAAAAGGTCGCCTTTAAACGATATAATATGCATATACTACTATACTATCCATCCATCCATCCATCCATCCATCAGCCCGTAAACGTCCACTGTTGGACATAGGCCTCCCCACGAGAATGCCATCTATAACGGTCCTGTGCCACCTGCATCCAATGGTTTCCTGCGACCTTGATGAGGTCATCAGTCCATCGAGTGGGGGGTCGTCCTACGCTGCGTCGTCCGATTCGTGGTCGCCACTCGAGAACCTTTTTTCCCCAACGGTTGTCGGTTCGTCGAGCGATGTGGCCTGCCCATTGCCACTTCAACGTGCTAATTCTTCGGGCTATGTCGGTTACACCCGTTCTTCTACGGATTTCCGTATTTCGGATTTTATCACGTAGAGAAATACCGAGCATAGCCCTCTCCATAGCACGCTGAGCGACTTTGAGCCTTTTTATGAGGCCGACATTTAGAGACCACGTTTCAGTGCCGTAAGTCATCGCTGGTAACACACACTGGTTATAAACCTTTGTTTTCAGACACTGCGGAATATTAGACGAGAAGATCCTCCTAAGTTTCCCGAACGCTGCCCAGCCGAGTTGGATTCGTCGGCTGACCTCTTTCTCGAAATTGGATCTACCTAATTGGACTGTTTGTCCTAGGTAAACATAGTGATCGACAACTTCGAGAATCGCATTCCCAACCAGGACCGGTACAGAAATGACATGGGCATTAGACATGATTTTCGTCTTGTCCATGTTCATTTTCAGCCCTACTAGTTGGGAGACCTTGCTGAGGTCATTGAGCATGGTGCCAAGGTCCTCCAGGGATTCTGCCATGACTACGATATCATCTGCGAATCGAAGGTGAGTGATGTATTCGCCATTGATGTTGATGCCGAGTCCGGTCCAGTCTAAGAGCTTGAAGACATCTTCCAGCGCAGTGGTGAACAGTTTCGGAGAGATAACGTCTCCCTGTCTCACGCCTTTCTGCAGCTGGATCGGTTTCGTACTCTTATCCTGGATGCGGACTGACATAGTAGCGTCTCTATACAAACACTTCAGCACTTCGATATATCGATAGTCAATTTGGCACCTCTGAAGGGACTGCAGCACTGCCCAAGTTTCGACAGAATCAAAGGCTTTCTCATAGTCCACAAACGCTAGACACAGAGGCCGATTATACTCCTCGGTCTTCTGTATAATCTGGCGTAGCGTGTGGATGTGGTCTATGGTACTATAACCTTTTCGGAAACCGGCTTGTTCGGGCGGCTGGAAGTCGTCTAGCTTGCGCGCGAGTCGGTTCGTAATGACTCTTGAAAACAATTTGTACACGTGGCTCAGGAGTGAGATGGGTCTGTAATTCTTTAAGAGCGTTTTATCGCCCTTCTTGAAAAACAGCACCACCACACTCCTGGTCCACGACTCTGGAACGTCACCCCCGAGAATGACAGAATCAAACAGCTTCTGTAGGGCTTTTAAAACTGGCTTGCCGCCTGCCCTCAGGAGCTCTGTGGTAATTCCGTCATCTCCCGGTGCCTTTCCGTTCTTTAATTGTTTTAGAGCCATTCTGATCTCGTACAAGCTGACGTCCGGGATTTCTTCGGTATAGTGCCGAGTTAGCTTGGATCTGGGGTCTTGGACCAAGCTGACAACAGGATTCAGGGATGATTTGTACAACTGCCCATAGAACCTTTCGACCTCTCCCAAGATCTCACTCTGGGATGAAATGACAGTACCGTTATCGGTCTTCAGCTTAGTCATTTGGCTCTGCCCGATAAACAAATCTCGTGCGAACACTTTGGAGCCTCGATTTCGCTCTATCGCCTCTTCAATACGCAGTGTATTGAATCGGCGAATATCGCGTCGCATAGATTTAGAGATTTGTCTATTAAGCTGCCTGAGTTCGGACCAATCGGCTGAAGACTGTACCGTCATTTCCTTTCTCCTCTCCATGAGTTGAAGAGTCTGGTCAGAAAGCTTTTTTGTTCTAGTAGCGCGACGGGCCTTAAAGAATTTTGACCCGACCGCGTGGACAGTTTCCACGAACCTGTTGTTCATATCGTTCGAAGATTCGCACTCTTCCAGGCATTGGAAGCGATTATGTAATTCGAGTTGAAAGCTATCGGGGTTCTGGTATTGGACAGGTGTAGGTCGGAGTGTAGACTTCATCAAGCGGGACCGCTCGACTTTCGTACGAAGATTCAATGTGCCTCGAACCATCCGGTGATCACTCCCAGTTTTAATCCTGCTGATTACAGAGACATCATTGAATATTTGTCGTTTGTCCGTCAAGATGAAGTCTATCTCATTTTTAGTGGATCCATCAGGGCTAATCCAGGTCCACTTCCTTTGTGGCCGTTTCTTGAAGAAGGAATTCATCATGAAGAGGCCTTCCTTCTCCAAAAAGTCGGCCAGTTTTTGGCCCCTTTGGTTTCTCTGTCCAAATCCATATTGCCCCACTCTCAACTCATCGTCTGTCCTTTTGCCTAGTTCTGCGTTGAAGTCTCCCATAACTACCGTGAAGTGGGTTTTGGACGTGTGGATGGCTTTCGAGATATCCTCGTATAAGGCCTCCACTACGTCGTCGGAGTATGTCGAAGTCGGTGCGTAAACCTGTATGACCTTCAACGAATACCGTTTGGTAATTCTGAGTATAAGGTACGCTACCCTTGTTGACACACTTTCGATCCTCTCCACGTTCTCTACGAGAGACTTACGAACGATAAACCCTACACCGCCTTGGGATGGGTGATCTCCCTCCCGGTAGAAGAACAAATTTCCAGACCGGAGGATTATCGTGCCCTCCCCCTCTCTTCGCACTTCTGATAATCCTACAATGTCCCATCGGATTTTGCTCAATTCCTCTTCCAGTTCGATGACCCTCTCGTCGGTCCTAAGCGTCCGAACGTTGTGTGTTACCAGGGCCAAGGGTCGATTTTTTTGGTAGCCGGATCGCGGCCGGAGATACCTAGCACCCCCTGCCCCGCCACCAACAGGCCCGCTACCAAAATGAGCCCGTGGAACAGCGGAACTGCCGTGACTGGGGGCCGTGACTTCTTTTGTATTCATATTTGTTTTGGGGGGGTAATAATGCCATAATCGCCACGCTTGGCGATCGGATTGGCGATCGCGGTAGATGTTATTAAGTTTCCCGGGAGATAGCCGCTGCCCAATCTCCCGGTGAGACCCTTAGCCGATTTCTACGACTCCCACGGGCAAGTAAGGGGTGGCGACCTTTGTATTCTATTCCCGTCGCCACACGGGTAGTATACACTATACTATCAAGAGAAGGAAAACTCGAAACAGAACCCTATACCAACCTGTTTGATCTTTGACAAATAAGTATCAACTGATAACATAAACTAAAGGAAAAAGAATATAAATAATCAAAATACTTTCTAGACACTACGTCAAGTCTGTGTTTAGTCACACATTTTTACCTCCAACCAGTGTAATTGAACATCTGCGGGCTTTAGTCTATAATTAAAGATGGCGTGACATTTAAATGTAGAATATTTTTTTTTATTGTGCTAATTCGATATTATTACCTATTTGTGCACTTTAACAACAAAATATTTTACTTAGTTAAATAAAGATTTTTTTCACATCCGCATGTGCAAGTTTTGATTGGTATTATTCGAATTATCGTATTAACAACGCTGCTCTGTATACATCTACAGTCCATGATGGTCGCAGTCACACTAAAGTGAGGTGTACGGATTGCAGTACACCTTAGTCGAACAAAGCAAGTGTTCGGAACGCGAAATCTAGTACGTAGTACATATATATCGATGGTTATAGGCAATAGTTTTATGACCGGCCGCCTACCAGACGTCAACCCTCCTTGGGAATATAATTGTTGACCAAACGGCATCAGATGGAGTTGGCCCAGGTCGTTCTAAGGCTCTTAGTTGTCTTTTACGACATCCACGAGCAAAGTGAGGATTGGTAGTATTCGTAGCCGCTACCACACAGCGAGGTCATACACATTAAAAGTATGCGTAGTCGAAAATAGGCGTAAGTGTATGTATGTATGTACGGTGTACCTATCTATAAAAAGTATAGATAAGACCCAATACTTTTACTTATGGTTTAATGTTCCACTCTTACTAATAAAAGCATCATGTAGGTACCTAAAACAACTTTAACGTATGTATTATTTAAAATATTTCCATCTTTTACGTAAACGAATTCGCGAGTTGAAGTTAACGTTAGCCCAAAGTACCTATTCCACGCGGACGAAGTCGCGGGCGGAAGCTAGTATTTATTAAACGGGTTCAATTTTATACGTACCATTTGACATTGGCAAATTTTGCCTATGGAAATACCATAGACTTTCGAATAATAAAAAAAAGAACCTAGATGTATCTAGCTATACAGCGTTATTTCTATTTTAGGTAATGAATAAGAATTAATCGTAATTGATTTAAATCTGCAGGACATTGAATTAACAATATACCTACTTTTGATTTAGGTACACTAAGCAGGCAAAACAAATAGGTATAGGTTACCGTTATTTCTTCTCATATAACCTCTTTTTTACCCGACTGCGCAACGCAAAGGAGTGGTATTGTGTTTAACAGTCTATGTATGTATGTTTGTATGTTCCTTTGAAGCACTATATAGACCAAACGCCTGGGCCGATTTTTATGATTCGCACGTCAATCGATTCCTCTTAATCCGGCGAGTGTCACTAAAGATATGACGTTAATGAAAATTCAATATGGTGACTACTGGACGCCATATTGTGAAAATTAAAAAAATTAAAGTCAACAAACTATATCGAGTGGGATATCGTTGAATAGGTATTTAAAAATCATTATTAGTTTTCTCTTAACATTTTTCTATTTGACTGGCCGTATAGGATCTATATCGATTTAAAGTTTCGTAACAACCTTTCTCACATATACCTAGGTTTTTTTAGACAGTAGAAATTTACGATGAAAAGACGAAAAATTCATATAAATGAATGTGGATGGACATATACTAAAGTATATAGTAGGTATATTGTCCAATATACCATAGTTAGTCCTACCTATAGTATCTAATGTCTTACGCGGTCGGCCATCTCCAATTTCTAACGATTTAGTACTCAACTTCAGTCGAAAACTATATATAGTTAGGTACTTAACTACTCATTAATAAATAAGATAACTATAGCTACCTAGGTATTCATAACTAAAAAGTATAAAATAAAAAAAATAATTTAAAAAGTTAAAAAACCCGACTGCGCAAAAAGTAACCAAAACTACGTACATAATAAATAAACTGAAAAGAAAAAAAACAAGCACTTAGATGTCCGGTGGTCTAGAATTCCATAATATATTATTGAATAAATACTATTGCAGAAAATAAAATATATTTTAATAATAGAATATGACAACTGAACAGTCGGGATCCATTATTCGACAGCAAATCTAATTTTTCAGTTTCACTTTTGTGATGATATGTTTCATAACTAACAACCCTGAATAATTAGATGCTAATTTTCTCTCCGAGAAATGCACAATAACCAATCACCCTAATTAATGCGTTATTTTGTTTTTTTTTTGTTTTTGTTTTTGGTAACGCAGTGGCTAAAAATGCATTTTTCGCATGCCCGCCCGGGCGGGGTATGTGGGACTCACAGGCCCTGAAGGGGTCACTGAATATCCACTAAAAAACGGTAAGCTAAACGATAGCTGAATCGGACTATGGGCGAACCTTATGGGCTCTCAACCCGAACAAGGTAAACTAAGCGACTTCGCCCGAGGGCTCCCCCGTAGGAGAACGGACCTCGGCTCGGGGCGTCGCTGGAGGCAAAGTGAACGTGTCCACGTTTGGGTTGGTTATTATTGCGCGCCATGTTTTCGCAACCACGGTGCTCACGTAGCTCGGCGCATGAACCTATTTTGAAGGGTCTGTAACCTATGGATCCTATGTGCCTTAGTGTGCGCGAACACTACGCTCGCATAGGTCATGATCGGCCGTATGCAAGCGGTGTATAATCGGACCTTGCTGAGGGCTCTCAACCAGGTAAAAAATTTAAGCGACAACGTCCGAGGGCACTCCCTGTGGAGAACGGACCTCGGCTCGGGGCGTCGCTCGTAGCAAAGTGGGCGTGCCCACGTTTGAATTATTGACTATTTCGCGTCGCGTCTTCCTTTCCCGGCGGCGGAGGCGGAAGCGCGGATATTTATGTGTTATGGCCGCGCAGGCCGTGTATATGCTCTTTCTTGAGCGCTCGTAATCGAATCATCAGAGTCGGTCAGTACATGGCGAGGACGTCAGATCGCTTAGTAGTAAGTCGTCAAAAACTATATATATTGGTATGGAACGCAACATGTCTTAATACGCTAGCGCCGTCACATCTTCCCGGAACTGAAAATAAGGCTGGAACTGATTTATTTAATAACTGATTTATTTATTTATTCAAAACATAAAAGCTTACAGTTAAAACCAAAACGCTTATATGCTATACTACACAATCTAAATATCTACTTATTATATCTAATATTTAATTAACAAATAAAATAACATAAACAATACATAGACAGAGCCAAACCTAACGTAGCGCCCAATTTAAATATTTATTTATTTGGTTGTTTATTGCACATGTTCTATCAGTAAATATATCTACATCTGGAATCATTTTCAACATGTTGTTCATTAGAATAATAGCCCTCCCAGTAGGGCTATTACTAGCTTGGCAAATCCGCCATGTTGGCGGGCAGGCAAATAGTCGATGTTGTCTTCGACCAATACCACGCATGTAGTTATCAGGCACATACAGGTTTATGCACTCACGCACCGATGGATTGTCTACCTTCCCACCCAGTAGCAGACAATAATGCATAATATGCGCAAACTTACGCCTCAGCTCCAGTGTATCAAAACCGACCATCCCACATACAAACATAGAGGGATACAAAAAAGGATAGTATCCATATATCCGCTTATATAAGTATCGACAAAATTTACGCTGTATTTTTTCGACCATCTCACTATAAATTTTCCTTTGTGGATCCCAAAGTATTGAATTATATTCCAACTTGGAGCGTACATAAGCCCTGTAGAGAAGTTTTAAAATGATGGGATTATTAAAGTGGCTACATGTTCTAATTATAAAGCCCAATGATTTATTAACATCTTTACATATATTTTCAATGTGGTTATGAAAGTTTATTTTGCTGTCATACGTAACTCCTAGATCACGGATAGTGGTGACGCGCTCAAGTGGAACACCTTCTAGATAATATGTAGTAGTGATTGGAGTACGAGACCGCTTAAATGTAATCGTTTTACATTTTGTAGTGTTGAACGACAAATTGTTGGTTGTACTCCATTTAATCACCTCGTTTATATCGTTCTGAAGAGCTAAACAATCACTAATATTGGTGACAGAGATAAAACACCGGCAGGACCGGTGGAACACCGGCAGAATCAACGAAGTGTATACACTTCGTTGATTCTGCCAGTGTTCCAGCTATGTATAACATATTTGAGCCTATTGGGGTGGAAACGTCAAGACCGTGGGGATCTGGGGCGCATAATATATTTAAAGATTTATTGCCACCCAACGTGGCAATACTGCCAGCATTCTGGGCACCTTGCCTACTGGCAGCGTTTTATTTGAATAAGTGGGGGGAGGAGTTGCTCGCGTCCGTAGGACTTACCACCTTTCCTAGGCCCACCCTACACGTTCCCCCCGGGTGGTGCTAAACGAGCAACAACGCCGAGCAACAGGCGGCGGTCAAATAACCTGCTACTGGCATCCACAAGCCAAGGGGATCTAAATGCCCCCTAAAAGTCGTGGCAATAGTGTCCTGGAAAAGCACTATTTGTACTTCTCCAACCTCTTTCATATGAAAATGTCGAGTAATAAAGATTGTGTTATGTCATGCGACCGGCTAACCCCCGGCGCCTTCCAGTATCCGGGCTGGAAGGTGTGAAATTTGCTACCGAAGACTCCACGTGGGTGGGTACCCAGGCCCCCGTGACAGTAAATGCTACTGGTCAAAACAGAAGATATGTGCAGCAAGCCTTTCACCCAAGCCTTCTCCAAAGACCAAGAAGTGCCTCAGTTGGAAGTGCAGCACATGCCATCAACAGGGAATTACAAGACTCTCAACAATCAACCTCCAATTATGAGATTCTACCAAGTACCAGTACAAACACAGAAGTACACGTTATAGAAGACTCGCCTACTGAACCAACTACACCAACAAATAATTATGGCAAAGAATGGGTGCAAGCCCCGAATAAAAAACGACAGCGATCAAGCCCAGAGCCACTTAAGTCACAAAAGCAAAGCAAACTTGAAACATATTGGCTATCCCAACCCACACCAATATCAACTTCTAACAGCTTTGCCGTGTTGGAAAGCGACCAGTTGCAGGAAACAAACAAGCCTCCAATAATAAAACCTAAAGTAGATAGGCCACCCCCAATTTTTGTTGATAGAGTAAGTAACATCCAGCCGCTCATAGAACTTATGGAAACATATGCATATAAAAACTATGATCTGAAAGTGCTTCGTAATGAACAGGTAAAAATACAAACTAAATCATCTGAAACATACACAGCAGTGGTTAAAGAACTAGAAAAAAAGAAAACAGAATTCTATACATACAAACAAAAACAAGACAGGAGTTTCAAAGTAGTCCTAAAAAACATACACCCCTCTACCAATATAAACGAGATAAAAGACGCACTACATAAGCTTGATCATGAATGCACTAACATCTGGAACATTAAGCAGCGCATCACTAAAAAGGCACTACCGATGTTTATAGTGGAATTAAAACAAAAAGAAAATAATAAAACTGTATACAATATAAAATATCTACTTCATTGCAAGGTAGTACTTGAACCACCAAGACCTAAGCGGGAAATTCCTCAATGCGGAAATTGTCTCCAATATGGACATACGAAAACTTACTGTAAGAGAAGTCCGAAATGCATCAAGTGTGCAGGGGATCATTTGTCGGTTGATTGCCTACGAAAAACTAGATCCGATAGCGTTAAGTGCGTGTTGTGTGAAGGAAACCATCCAGCAAATTATAAAGGCTGCAAAGTATACCGGGAACTGCAAAAAATCAAATTTCCACCAGCACCTGCGAAGGTTCAAAAATTCAGAAGACCTTATGATAGCACAAAACAATTACACAACCCATCAATATCTAGAACAACATATGCCGAAATTGTGCAAGGTAAAATACCACCGCAAGCCAATGAACCTAACAACAAAACAAGCAATGAACAAAACTGTGACATAAAAGAATTGATGATAACAATGAAACAAATGATGGAACAATTAACAGCAATGACAAATCTAATCCTAAATCTCACGACAAAATTAACTGCACACTGGACTCCATAAAAATGGTGCTCTGGAATGCCAATGGGCTGTCACAACATACCCTTGAGGTTAAAAAATATGTTAAACTGAATAACATCGAGATCATGTTAATCTCAGAAACGCATTTCACGATGAAGAGCTATTTTAACATACCCGGATACAAATTCTATCACACTATGCACCCTGATGGTAAAGGCTATGGAGGTAGTGCAGTTCTGATTAAAAACAATGTTAGACATCACTTGGTTCATAACTACTGTACTGAGAAAATCCAGGCCACAAACGTCGTTATAGAGGAATGGTCGGGACCTGTCACAATATCAGCTATATACAGCCCACCAAAGCATGTCATAAAGCAAGAGGAATACGAAGTCTACCTTAAAACCTTGGGACAGCGGTTTGTGTCTGGTGGAGACTTTAATGCCAAGCACACATTTTGGGGCTCTCGGGTCATAAATGCAAAAGGTCGACAGTTAATACTCACTATAAATAAACTCCAACTGGGTGTTATCTCAACTGGAGAACCAACATATTGGCCTACTGACCGAAACAGGAAGCCAGATCTCATGGACTTTTGCGTCATTAAAGGTATTAGCAGCACCAACTTTAGCTGCAAATCTAGTACTGACCTCTCCTCTGACCATTCTCCTGTTGAAGTATTGTTGAGACGAAGAATCCTGCAAAAGGAAAGACCATGCTTCCTACATACTCGCAGAACTAACTGGGGATATTTTCGAGATCTAATAATCACATATCTTGATTGCAAAATACCATTACAAAAGGATGAAGATATCATAAGCGCAGTTGAGCATTTTAACAACACAATCCAACAGGCTGCATGGGAAGCCACACCTACACCAAGCCACATTAAACGAGATGAACCTGAATGCTCGTCATCCATCAAAAAACTACTAGATAAGAAGCGTAAAGCTAGAAAGAGATGGCAAACCACACGATACCCAGGCGATAAAACAATATACAATGGACTCGCTACACAACTTAAGCAACTACTGAGTGATGACAGAAATCAGAATATTGCTATATACCTACAACATCTGGACGCTAAACCATCGACGGACTACTCATTGTGGAAAGCAACAAAAAGTTTCAAACGCCCGATAACTCACCAACCACCTTTAATCAAAGCAGACAATACATGGGCTAGGAATGATGTTGAGAAAGCCAATGTGTTCATGGAGCATCTGCAAGACGTCTTCCGACCAAATCTCAATAACGGCTCCACAAAGATAGAAATGGTTGCAGAATTGTTGGACCAGACTCATCAACTCGAGTTGCCTATTCAGAAACTCAGCAAAGCGGAGATCAAATCTGTAATCAGAAAACTGAAGGTAGGGAAAGCACCTGGATACGACCTTATTACACCAACTATTCTGAAAGAGTTACCAGAGAACGGTATAACATTCTTGACGCAATTATATAATGCCATCCTAAGAAGGGAATATGTGCCTCCACAATGGAAAGTAGCAAAAATCATAATGATCCCAAAACCAGGCAAGAACCTCGAAGAAGCTAAATCTTATCGGCCAATTAGCCTACTTCCAATTACATCCAAAGTAATGGAGACACTGATCCTCGGAAAGATAAATCCAATTATCCAGGAGAACAAACTAATACCTGACCATCAATTCGGATTCAGGGCAAAGCACGGTACAATTGAGCAAATTCACAGACTCGTTGATGGTATTGCTAAGTCATTTGAACAGAAAGAATACTGTACAGCTTCTTTCCTTGACATATCACAAGCATTTGACAGAGTCTGGCACGATGGACTTCTGTACAAAGTAAAAAAGACACTGCCTATCAACTTTTATAATCTAATAAGATCTTACCTGCTCGGTAGACACTTTTTTGTTAGTCAAGGAGAAGCGAATACAGAGCTTAGAGAAATACAAGCTGGAGTGCCGCAGGGTAGTGTAATGGGACCTACTCTGTATCTACTTTATACCGCCGACTTGCCTATATCTGACGACGTAGTTATGGGCACATTCGCTGATGACACCGCAATCATGGCATCGGATGACTCACCAATCCAAGCTTCTCATAAGCTACAGAACAGCCTGGATAAAATTACAACATGGCTAAAAAACTGGCGCATCAAAGCAAATGAAACAAAATCTGTCCAGGTAACATTTACAACCCGGCGACAGACTTGTCCTCCAGTTAAATTAAACGCTGTCCAGCTTCCACAATCTGACGAAGCGAAGTATCTTGGAATGTACTTAGACCGACGCCTAACATGGAGAAAGCATATTTTTACCAAACGCCTAGCAATGGGACAACAAGTGCGCAAGATGTATTGGTTGATGAATAAAAACAGCCAGCTCTCAATGGATAACAAACTTTTGTTATATAAGAGTATAATCAAACCAATATGGACATACGGAATACAGCTGTGGGGCACGGCTGCTAACTCCAACATAGAAATCTTGCAACGGTTTCAATCAAAAATGCTAAGGTTGATAGTAGACGCACCATGGTATGTCACTAATGAAAGACTTCATCGAGAGCTTGGCATCAAAACCGTTAAAGAGGAAATAAAGGAGAGAGTCACAACATACAAAAACAGACTGCAGCTACATCCCAACGTGTTGGCACACCACCTTATGGACGAAATATTTCCAAGCGTGAGGAGACTTAAGAAAAGAGTCCCTCAAGACTTACTCTGAATATTATTTAAGAGGACATGTCACTGGACCTGTATCTCACATACCACCCATCACCACATAAGTATTGCTGAATGTCTCCTGGACAGATTGCAATAAAAAAAAAATAAAAAAAAATAAAAAATTTGAATAAGTGTTCAGAAAAAATAAAATTACCCTTTTTTTCTCATTTAATTATAATGAAATTAATTAATCTCATATGTATAGGTACGTACATATACAATTAATTAAAGAAAATCAAAATGTAACTTTGGTCCCAGTCAGTTCTAAATTGGAATTGAAAGTTTTTAATTTATATTTACTGTGAGACAGTGTGTCGTGTTAGCAGACAGTAATATTAGGTATTTTAATATTCTATGCGATAGATATATTACTCACGCTGGAACGTGTTTCAATCATCGATAATCGCCTGTTCCCAATTAAAAATGTTACGGTTGGTAATCAATTTCCATATGTTCGAGTAATTTAGAAATTTATTGGATGCTATTGGTTTAATTTGGAACGCTGTGGTATAGCTACTATTTAGCTATATATCTATTTTATCATCTTAGCTCATATTCTGCCTGACTGCATAGATGGCGTAGTGGTTAAGATACCGACCTTCCGTGCCAGTGCCTTGGATTCGATTCCCATGCCGGACAACGCTTTGTGCGCATCCACAGTATTGTTCTGAGTCTGAGTGCAATTTGTCTGCGTTAATTCCATGTTTGTAAAGTCATTCTTTTCAAAAAATATTCTTTCCACTTCTGGAAACTATTTGCAAAACAAGATAGGTACAATAAGTGTTCTGCTATAGTTTGTGTTTTATCTAGGTAACAGCTATACTAGACACCTTTTTATCAATGACAGATTCAATGGAGGTCATAATTCCCTCCCTCAAGCTGTACTTTGATGACCAATCCTTTCGAGACTTAAGTGGCATACTAATAAATGTAGCATACCGTAAATGATTAGTATCACCTTTCTACTTAATCGTTATTTCAGGGGGGACCGGGAAGCTCATTGTATAAACAGTGAAGTTCAGAGTCAACTCTCAAGTTACCTATCAAAATCTACTTTAATCTGTCAAATGAAAAGTTTTATGCAGAGATAATATAGATACATTAAGTAACCCAATTCATCATCTTCATGTCAGCTCATATATGTCCGACTGCTAGGCTGGAGCCTCCTCCATACTAGGAGGGAAATTGACCTACTATACCGCGCTGGTCAGGCGTGTTGGTGTAGGGTTTTGTATCGAGTTTTCCTTCTCTTGCATAGATGTTATATTCATATTTTTCCCTTAGTCGTCTTTTACGATCACCCACGGGTAAGATATGGGGTGGTGAATTATATTTTTACTCATTATTTACATACATACATTATCATCACACGGAAAATTAAGGCCATTTCACATTTCATATGACAAATTGTTATGAAGTCAATTAGCTTTCAGCTAAGGATGTAGGTTCCGTCTGGGAAACGATGGTACGTTTTCGTATCAAAGGTCTTTCTCATTGGTATTACTAATCAGTAGATTCATAGAATAGTACAAAAATTAGCTTGCATTGGTTTAATTAGATTAATATTTATTTATATCCAACTTAACAAATGTATTATGTAACAATAAAATGCAATCTTTCACATTGTCAGGTATACATTAAAATTTATTTGACATTGTTTTACAAAATACTGGTAAAAATGGCTATTCGTGTACATATCTTTCAACACAGGTCTATGAAACAAGTGTCTATGGATTTTAAAATATGAAATAAACGCCAAAAAATTCTCCTATCTATAGACAAAACATCATATATTATACTAATTGGCGACGATGCATAATATCATTGTCTATGATCAAATTCATCATTCCTATACAAAAGATTTGGCACTTATTAAAACTAGGAACAATTAAACATTAGTCACAACAATTTAATAAATATTACTAATTTGTGATACAATTTCATGGCAACATTTAATATTAGAGGAATATATTGAGATTCCTATTTATAATTATCATTACCTAGCAATAGATTTTTTATTACATTATATAACAGCTACATATTACATAATATGTATTTGTTATATAAAGCATGATTTTGGGGCAAAGGAAATTTATTTTTTACAGATTCAGTTTTTAATATAAGCTGTAAAGATTGTTGTCTTGTCTTTGTTGCCTGTTCTAAGAACATATGGTAAAATTTAAATTGAAATCTAACAAGAATAAAGACATTTTAATACAATTAATTATTTAGTAAGTATATTATGCTCGAATCATGATCTAAATATGATACAGGCAACATTATAATTTTAATACTTAGAATTAAAATAAACTCTGTCTATTTTTTAAAAGATCAATTTCTAAAGCCAATTTTCTGTTTGTTTCAACTAAAGCATTTTGATTGTGCACTAAATTTTGTAATTGCTCACTCATTCCCATCAATTGTTTCTCCAAATACAATTTTTGTTTAGTTAAAGCCATCATAATATGAAGGAAATAGTTCCTATTGTCATCGGCTACATCAGCAAGAGTTAATTTAATAAAGTCTTTTAGTTCTTCAACAGCTTTAGTTTCATTGACAAAGACATTAGAATTGGGTAGTTTTAAATTTGTTTGATCATTACTTAATACTCTGCCATCATCTGGGATTCCATTCATTGTTACTATAGGTGAGGGGAAACCCAAGTTTTCAGTAGTCCTGCTATTTAGAGGGGTTGACATTTTATTAATACTATTTTCTGTTTCCAGTTGCCTGTATTTCATTTCAGTCTTATCACTTTTTCTTTGCTCAAAGTCCACAGATTTATTTGCATCTTCATCTACATCTTGGGTTTTATCAAGACCCATCATGACAAGAAATGAATCTGCTTTTACATCACTAGTTTGACCAGTGATATCTAAATTATTTTTGGGGGGAGAATCTGCAACGAAGAACATATCAGACATTCTATTTCTAATTGGAGAATTAATTTTTAATGGTGATAGATTTGTTTCAGTATCTTCACGGAGACTAATATCAGTTGATATAATTTTTTTTCTTAACGGCTGGAATGCAACTCTACGAACTTCATCATCATGGCCTTTCAACACTTTTATAGGAGCAGATAAATCTCTGAGATCATATATTAATACCAGCCCATTCTTGGTTCCGAGAGCAACTTGGTTCTCTGTATTTATAGCTAAAGATGTCAGCGTGTATGCAGTTCTTACTGTAGAAACAACATTTTGTAGTCTTATATCATATACATGCATAACTTTATCATAACCAGTAGAGAGCATGACGTCTCTGTTAATCAGGGAATATACAAAATCACTTACAGGAGATGCATGTACATTTTCAAAGTATACCTTATCTTTGTTGGTTGTTATATCTCTAATAACCATGTGACCCTCATCTGTAGCAAGACCAAGTAGGGATCTAGACTCATGATGAAATTTCATTGAAGAGATACTTCTAGAACATGCAAGCTTAACAGTTAATACAGGAATATTGGACACAAGACCGTAGATAATGGTATCACCATTCTGCATGGACGCTGCTAAACTTGTATTTTTGGCATTATAACTAATAAAATTTACACAGGACTGCTGAGAGGGGGTGGGGAATGTTTTTACTACATTTTTATTTTTAGTATCCCATATCATAACATTGCCACTTCTAGTGCCAATAGCAACATTACGATGGCCATCACGATGGAAACTAGCTGACCAGGTATCTTTTAATGGTACATGCTGTAGTGTGCGAATATCATGATCAGCTGGACTGAGTATTTCTATTACACCTTTTGCATTAACCTGTAATAGAAACAATATGTTAAAATGCAAGATAATTCTAAATAGGATCAACTGGTTGTCAGCCTAAATGGCTATAGGGAGAAAATGCGGCAGGTTATTGGAGCTGCACAATCCCTTCCATTACCCTGGACAGTATGTGCAGGGTATGCCCAGACCAAAGCCTCACAAAAAACTCCTAAAAGTTTGGTTTAAACAATTATAAAAGTTATTATTATATTACCAATAAAATTATTATATTTAGGGGGCATAGTCCGGAGCGTGCTCGTCGCGTCCCCTGCCAGTCTAGTTAGACTGCTAATCCGGCTCGATATGCGTACCGCACTACGTGTTAGGGCGTCCCCCGGAGGCGACGCGTACCGACCCGCCCCCGTCGGTACGAACATCGGCAGAGGCGGCGATGGGGGCCGCCACCCATCACGCCTTGCCCAGTCAGGCGAGTCGAGGAGAGCAGAGTGCCGTGCGGGCACGTGGAATGTAAGAGGTTGTGTGGAAGGTAAGTTGCACGAGCTGATATCCGTCATGGCGGACAAACAGTTAGACGTGCTCTGTGTAACAGAGACCAAGCGAAGGGGCAGCGACGCCTGCGATCTTCCCGGTGGCGGGATGGCTCTGTGGTCTGGTGTACCACAGATCGATCGAGCCAGCATGGGGGTAGGAGTGCTGTTGTCCTCTCGCTTGGCCTCAGGTGTGAAGGATTACGGAATGTATGATCCCAGACTTCTTTGGGTCCGTATAAAACTAGGTGTCACCAGGGTATTTATGGTTGTAGCATATGCTCCCGCAGGATTCGCGGTGGCATCAGACCTAGAGAAATTTTGGGATAATGTTAGGGAAGTTCTGGATATGGCTGAAACCAGTGAACGCGTGATTGTATGCGGAGATTTGAACGGATGGTTTTGACGGAAGCGTCCCGACTATGAGGACGTACTTGGTCCATTTGGTGATAAGAGAGTGAACGACGCAGGTAGGCTCATAGCGGATGTATGCATGGAGAGAAACCTTATTGTGTCAAACACATTTTTCCAACATAAGGACATCCATATGTATACATGGAGAAGGAATGAACAGAAAAGTATAATAGATTTAATTTTGGTAGACAGTCGCCTCTGAAGCAAAATATTGGACGCAAGAGCCTACAGGGGCCCCACAGTCGATACGGACCAGTATCTCGTTATTGCGAGATTTAGTGGTCTGTTCAGAAAGTGGAGGCACTGGCGAGAGCGTGGCCACTTCGGAGGGCTTGAAAACTAAAGGTTGAAAAGTTGCAAGAAGAGTGTGTAAGAGAAGAGTGTGTAAGAGAAAAGTATGCAGAGGGTGTCCGAGAACGGCAGACGATGGCAAGCCAGCCGCAATCGGATATTGAAGAATGCTGGAGAATATTGAAAGAGAGTATGGTAGATACAGCGAAAGAAGTATGTGGAAGTTCAAAGAAGCATAGAAAAACAAATGTTGATGCATGGTGGGATGCGGAAGTGGCAGCTTCCGTAGAGCAAAAGAAGAAAGCGTGGATGGACTATGTCTCTTCTTTGAATCTGAATAACAGTATGACTGAACAGAAGAAAGAAATATACCGGCAATGTAAGAATGACACCAAGGCCTTAGTGAAAGAGAAACGTGATAGAGCAAATATGAGTGCAGAAGATAGGCTGACTAAAAACTTCGAGGCTAACACCAAACTCTTTCGGAGGGAGGTGAAGAAGTCTCGGTGTGGTTGGTCAGCCTTCAGAATGAATAAAATAAGGTCTTAAGGTGGAGACATTCTTACACAAACACAAGACGTATTAAGCCGATGGCGATGGAGTGAATATTTTGGCGATATGTATGCGGATACTCGAGTTGGCGCCGGTGTCGCATGTGGTTTAGTAGATCAACATTCAGCACCGGCGTCCTCCGATGGCATCAGTATGGATGAAGTTGAATTGGCGATAAGAAGTTTGAAAAATGATAAGGCAGCGGGCATTGAAATGGTGTCTGCCGAGATGATCAAGCTTGGTGGCTCCTGTATCTGGGAGGCGTTCCTGTTGCTCCTCAATTTGTGTTGGAGCTCGGGAATGGTTCCCAGGGACTGGAATAGCGCAGTCATCGTGCCTTTGTTTAAAAACAAGGGTTCACGTTATGACTGCGCAAATTACACATCCATAAGCTTGACCAGTTTGGCAGCAAAAGTGTACGGTAAAATTATTGAAAGGAGAACGAGGATGGCGTCCGATGGTTTACTGTGTGAGACACAAGGAGGTTTCAGGAGTGGAAAGGGGATGCATGGATCAAGTGTTCTCTCTGCGCAACATTGTGGAGAAGCATCTGGCTCTAGGTCAGAGGGTTTTCTGCAGTTTTGTGGATCTGGAGAGAGCATTTGACACGGTTGTACGAAAGGAACTTTGGAACATTTTACCGGAGTATGGTATTAACGGTAAACTACTACAGGCTGTGCAGTCCAGTTACATGGGCTGTAGAGCCTGTGTGCGGCTGGATGATGGAATGTCGCCTTGGTTTGACGTCAATATCGGCGTTAAGCAGGGGTGCATTCTGTCAGCCAGTCTGTTTATCATATATCTGGATAAATGTCTCCAAAGGTTGAACGATATGATGTGGGAGTCCAGATGGGCGACTCAGTGGTCACTGCTCTGCTCTATGCAGATGATGCAGTCCTGCTGGCATAGTCAGCGACTGACCTGCAGACCCTAGTCGACATAATGACAGAAGATTGTAAGAAAAGGGGTCTACGCGTGAATGTGAGCAAAACCAAAATAATGGTCTTTGAAAGAGATGAAGCCAGAACAGATGTAAGAGTAAAAATAGGTAATGATGTACTAGAGCAAGTGGATGAATTTGTATATCTTGGATGTGGATTTAGCCGAGATGGAAGGTACACCACTGATATAGAGCGAAGAGTGAATGCGGGAAATAGAGTGAATGGAGGGTTGGGACAACTTCTCGGTAGCCACCACCTCGGCCAGAAGGCACGTGTAGCAATACAGCAGTGCTTGTCCCAACATTACTGTATGGAAGCGAGAGTTGGGTATGCAGAAAAGAGCATGAAAGCAAAATTAATACGGTTGAAATGCGATCTCTACGGAAAATCTGTGGAGTTAGGCTGACCAACTGCATTCGCAAGGACGACGTAAGGGAGCGAGCAGGTATGACAGAGAGTATTGGTGTAAAGATGCGAAAGGGAATGCTCCGATGGTTCGGACATGTGGAAAGAATGCCGAACGAACGTCTGGTTAAAAAGATATACAATGTGAAAGTGGAAGGATGTAGGTAGCGGGGGAGACCGAGACTCACCTACCTAGACCAGATTGGTCACGTACTGAAAGAAGGTGGAGTCAAGAGTCTCCGAAACCGGCGAACGTGTATGAAGAGAATTATGAATGTTGAAGAAGCGAGTGAAGTATGCAAGGATAGAGTTCTCTGGCACTCTGTTATCTCTGCCTACCCTGCAAGGGATATGGCGTGATGATATGTATGTATGTAAAATTATTATAAATTTAAGAAATTAGAAAATGAAATTTATATTCAAAATTCTCTAAAATTATAGCTATAACATAGCGATAAGATCTCTTACAAAACACTTTTACTATAATATTATAATTTAAAATAAGTAAATTTCATAATAAAAATATAATAATTATAAAATTATATAATTTATAGACTATTTAATATATAGACAGTTTATTTCTGTATTTGTTTGTTTTTTAAATACAATCTTTTGAAATTATAGTGCTACTATACTAGCTACTACTAGCTTAAACAGTATATATTTCTTTATCTAACACAGTTAAAAGTGTAGAGCATGCAATCAACCTGTTTTACAACAATCCTCCCTATAATGCAATTTTTGACCATACAACACTAGTTGAAACTTGCACAGAACAATATAGATCAATAGTAGCTTTTATTTGGCTCAGAATAGTAACTCTTATTTGGCTTTTAGAAGTCCTACAACAAATATTAATATAGGTAATATTTGTCTGCAACTACTCAATGTGCTAACCAAATAATTGGAATAATTTTATAGTAGTCAACCTTATGGAATATACAGTGCCGGATTAACCCAGCGCGGGGCCTGTAGCAAATTCTGTCAAGGGGCCCTTGACTTGTTTTTGGTTCTCAATTTAAGGTTATAAAACAAAACAAAACTGTTACCTACAAATGAACTTTTCTAGATTTACACATACATACATATCATCACGCCATATCCCTTGCAGGGTAGGCAGAGAGAACAGAGTGCCAGAGAACTCTATCTCTGCATACTTCACTCGCTTCCTCAACATTCATGATTCTCTTCATACACGCTCGCCGGTTTCGGAGACTCTTGACTCCACCTTCCTTCAGTACATGACCGATCTGGTCTAGGTAGGTTAGTCTCGGTCTCCCTCGGTATCTACATCCTTCCACTTTCGCATTGTATATCTTCTTAACCAGGCGTTCGTTCGGCATTCTTTCCACATGTCCGAACCATCGGAGCATTCCCTTTCGCATCTTTACACCAATACTCTCTTTCATACCTACTCGCTCTCTTACGTCGTCGTTACGAATGCGGTCGGTCAGCCTAACTCCACAGATTTTCCGCAGAGATCGCATTTCGACCGCATTAATTTTACTATCATACTCTTTTCTGCATACCCAACTCTCGCTTCCATACAGTAATGTTGGGACAAGCACTGCGTAACTTTTCTAGATTTAATTTGGTCAAATTTAGAGATAACACTTTCAATGTTGATTTCTTTAAGCAAATCATGTTCTACTTATATATTCATCAAAGTGAGATTAAGATGTTCTTGGCCCATGGTGTTCCTTAACTTATTTTTATCAGTTAGTGATCATGAGAGACAAGTAAATGAGCAAGGTAATTTCAACGTTTGGGAAACACAATTCTAAAGAATTATTTAATAAAAGTTTATATAATTGCAGTTCCAGAGGCCTGGAGGCGAAGATGCTCTCCGATCTCTACCGGCGGGTTTCTTTAGTACGCGACAAGGGTGGCTTCCAATCGTTCAGCGAGGTAGCCACCTGTCGCGAGGACGCCCGCTTGTACGCCCGTTGGGTTACGCGGCTGGAGTGGCCTCAATACGGTGTTCGTACCGTTGAGGTCCTGCCCGTACTGATCGAGTGGATGGACCGGCGGCACGGAATCCTCTCATTCTGACTGGTGCAGGTCTTGTCGGGGCACGGTTACTTCGGCAAGTACCTGCAGATGGACGCAAGGGGACTCCGCCCTGCTAACAGTGCGGCAGTGACGAGTACACGGCGCAGCATACGCTCGAGTTTTGTACGAGCTGGTCTTGGCAGCGCTGTGACCTCGTCACTGTCATCGGTGCCGACTTGACGCTACCGGCTGTTGTGAAAGCGATAGTCGACAGCGTCAGGAACTGGGACGCCTCCCCCTTCTGCGAGGCAGTCATCTCGCAGAAGGTGCCGGCGGAACGCGTCCAGGAGGAATCCCTTCATGCGGACGCGGGCCGCCGCCGGCGCCTCAGGCGCGAATTGCATCTGATGCCGCCCTAGCCGAAACATTGGGTGATCAGTGAGGCTTTGGCAGGATAACCAACCTCTCCTCCTTCCAGCATTCAAGGAATTATCCAGTCGCCAAACAGGCATTGTACAGTCGCCTGAGGCATGGTTCTAAGTGCTCGAGGAGCAACGTCAACACCCGGACGGGTATTCCGTCCGGGCCGGGAGCCGTGGTGGCGAAATGAATCCTCGCCACAGCCGCCCCCATTTTCGACTCCGTCACAGACGGAACACTGTCGTCTGACCTAGCGAAACCATGACCAGGGACGTGTTCCGGCTGCCACGGAAAAAGCTCCTCGACTACTATGCGAAGGAGGTCGGGCTGGAGGGTCTCAGTGAGGGAGAGGCCTTACGCGCGAAGCTTGTTCAGCTATGCGCGATATGAGCGACCCCAGGAGTCATTGACCATACTTGAGGTTTTTCCAAAATCTCTTCAGTTGTAAGAGTTTTAAGCTGTCGTAATAGGTTCTCTAAAAACAATAATAATTTTACGTTATGCTTTCATGCATTTAGTTAATTGATAGGCTTACAAATGTATCAAATCTGTTAATTAATTAATCTCTTATCTAAAGATATAGGTATTTTTACACCATATTAATGTATGATGATCCACATGATTAATTTAAGATAAAATTTAACGTGACGAAATCTAAATTTAGATTTTCAGTTGAAAGGGAAGCATATGGCGCTTAAAGAATGCAAATATTTTTACACTTTTAAATTGGAAGTTTTTTTTATGGTCAGACAGCTGCAGTTGGAGTGCGGGGCCCCCCGTTTCGCGGGGCCTGTAGCATTTGCTACTCTTGCTACGTAGCTAATCTGGCACTGGGAATATATCCTATTATACAATGTATATGTATAAATATAAATTATTCATACTGTTTCGTTTCGAATAAATAAATCGCACATGTACGAGCGTAATACTTTAGAAGTTCAATATTATTGCTTCGCGGTTGAATTGTTGATTACAATGCAGCTCTTGGCACACCCAGACTAATTGACATGTCTATTTAAGTGGTGTGATTATATCATCTGCAGTAGGTACAGTTAACAAACACAACTCAATATTTGATATAATTAA
This sequence comes from Lymantria monacha, assembly GCA_905163515.2. Lineage (NCBI taxonomy): Eukaryota > Metazoa > Arthropoda > Insecta > Lepidoptera > Erebidae > Lymantria > Lymantria monacha. Next base: position 27,937,412 of record LR991098.1, on the reverse strand, counting down.
ATACTAATATACGGTCAGAGGAATACGTACCTGCAGTATATATTTGCTATCATCGCTCCACGATACATCTCTAAGTATTCCTTCATAGCACCAATAGGTTTTTTTTAAATCCCAACTGTTGACATCGTAGAGCAATAAACGTGAACTGATAGATGAGAAATACATTTTGTGTTAAATTAACGGATACATGAAGACACGGCAAATTTCAATTTAGGCACACAGTTTCAATTATAGCATAGATATAATTGGAAACAGTTGGTTGAGTTTAAATAGGCAGATATCTGCCTATTTAAACTGATAGGGTATCAGTGCCTTTGTTAAAATAATTTTTATTTGACTCGCTACATGCAAAACTAAAAACAAATTGAAACGTTAAATTTTGACAGTCATAACAACGATGTTGTCAGTTTAGAATTTAAAAATCCGAGATGTCGATTATATCTATAATAATTTAGATTTAAAGCATGCAGGGGTATCAGGATTCTGGAAAGAATAAATTTTTCCTTTAAGTTATAAATATTCTCTAGTTTCTTCATATTATGGCACTTATAGTGACATACATTATGATTATACAATTTATGTTATTAGTTATATAGGCATACTCACTAAGTATGCTTGCGTAGATAATATGGTAAGTAACCTTGTTACTCTTATATTTTCTTCATTACTTTATAATAATTATTCTATTCATGCCAAAAGTTCATAAAGGCGTACTTAGCCTAAGTAACATTATTTAATATATCGAAATTGTATCAATTAGAATAAGATCAATTGTATACTGCCTATGTAAACATATTTTATAAATAAAGACATTTTTAAATAAAAAATAAAAATATCTACAGCCGACTATTTACCAATTTGATAAAATAAATTCACACACCTTATTATAAACAGTGATGATTGTGGGGCAATAGAAAATATCCAATATTTTTAGTAAGTATATTGACATTGAGCATAATTATGTAAACTTTCCCTCTTAAATATCATTGCAATTCGATCAGGCTGTATACACTTTATTCTCTTTGACTAATCAAAAGAAAATCTTTGAAAAAACGTTATGACGTCATAACTGACGTGTACTTGTTTTCATTTGTACTGCGGTATTGTCGTCATAATTTGCCGAATTTGTTGAAATTATTTCCTTATTATTCGTAAGTACCTTGTGAATTTTCTCTATAATTATGTTTTATAACCTTTAAGTAAGAAATTAAACCATTGACTTTATGTTTTTTCTATTGCATGCTAAGCTGAATGTGCAAGGCTTTATAAGCAACCTATTAAAGAATTTGTCCATAACATTGGGTTGAAAGCCCTTAGCGCTCACTCAACAATTCGGCTAAATTTGTCATAGCCATCTGCGGCTATCAACTAAACCATACAAAAAGAAAGCTTTTGTTTATTATTTTACATACAATATTTAAATTAAGAACGAATTGCGTGTCATTCAAAGATGAAATCAATGGAAATTTCAACTTGAATGAATGGAGGTAAGAAATGATGTAAGAGGTAATACTTTAAGTTATCATATTCTTGAAGTGGTATTATCTTCATATGAGCATTTCTTTTATCTTTGCAAGGGAACAAGGTGGTGATAGTGAAAATAAAGATTGTTCTGGATGCAGTAATATCCCGAGACGAGCATTGCTAAAAGTTAGTAACTTTAATATTAATATTTTGATTTTACAGAACCATCAAGCAAAATGATCACAGATATCCAACTGGCAGTTTTCTCCAACATCCTGGGAGTCTCCATCTTCTTATTAGTTATTTTATATCATTACATCAGTGCCAACAGCTCTAAATAAAAGTGAGTTGTCTCAGTCTAATTACTGATTGTTGTATTTAGAATAAAATTATCTATTATCATCATCTCAGCCCATATTCCACTACTGCCTCTCAATTCAAGCCTCCTCGATAATATCAGTGAAATTGACAAATTTTGCCTTTCTCCTAGATGTTATTTGCAAATTATATACCTTCAGTCACCTTTTAATACAACTAGGGATAAGAAATAGGGTGTTGTTACCACACAAATAATAAAATAATACCATATATCTACATTTTCTTTAAAAAAAAAGCCAGCCTTTTTTTTTTTTGAAGAGACGGCACGCTAGACTATAGGCACACCCTGCTATGTGCCTCTCTTTGCCGTGGGAGCGGGCTACCAGACCCTGATCAAATCCCTGTCATAAGGAAATAATCCTTGTGCAGTAGGGGGCTTTACAAACATATACATAACGTAGGCAAATTCCAGACTCGGAATAACACCTTGTGGATTGCACAAAGTATTGTCCTGCGTAGGAAAAGAACCCACGGCATTGACACGGAAGGTTATCTTAACCACTACGCTATCTATGCAGTCAAGTATTAGTATTCATAATCATATTTAGTACTGGTAACTAAACTTCCCCAATGTGGTAATGGCTTAAGAACACAATAGGTTGCCAATTGTTAGTTTTACATGACAGTTGTAAAAACCAACTGAGGCATCAGAAATATGCATGATTGAATGGAAAATTCAACTTAGCTCATACATATTCCACTGCTGGGCTCGAGCCTCATTCACAATAAAAGGAAAATTGACCTACTATACCATGCTGGTCAGCCATATTAGCATAATATTTTATTTCAAGATTTACTTATGAATACTATATTACTCAATGATTGTTATATTACTGAATGAATGGTATATTACTGAATGAATGCTATATTATTGAATGAATGGTATATTACCGAATGCACGGTAGATTACTGAATAGACATGCGCGAAACAGTACTTCGCTAAGTGATGTGGCATTACATTTTACCATCCCTTCAAACATGACATTTCATGTCATGTGTGATGCGTAATGCGATAGCGCTCTATACATACGGTGGGCGGCGTGAAGAAATATAAGCCTTAACGTTCTGAAAATAAACCTCAAAATAAATATTGAAATGCCAGACACCGAACATTGCAGAAATGCAGAACAGTACACGGGTGTTCGCGTCATGTTTAATGTGATGTGATGTTTAGTCGCGTAATGTGTAATGGGTCAGTACAAGGTCGGGTAATATTACGTGTGATACATCACTCGCATTACTTACACATATCTATTTCTGAATGAATGGTATATTACTGAATGATTGGTATATTACTGAACGAATGGCATATAACCGAATGAATGGTATATTACCGAATGAATGGTATATTACTGAATGAATGGTATATTACGGAATGAATGGTATATTACTGAATGAATGTTATATTACCGCCTGAATGGTATATTACAAATGAATGATATATTACGAGTGAATGGTATATTACCAATAAATGATATATTACTACTGGTACCTATGTAACTTCGTTTTTTAAATATGTTAATTAAATACTTCTTATTACAGATTGCACACATGACCACCTGAAGAAATGTCTACAGAGTATCACTATAATTCATCAATATTAATGTATAAGATGTAAATAAATAAGTTTTCTTATTTATTGTGTATTTATTGTTACCATAAAGTTTAAGTAACAATCTAAGTTAACAATAACATATCATTATATAAAGTTACGTGCTGTGTGGTAGCACCTACAAATACTACCACTTAATTTGTTTGTAAGTAACGTAAAAGACAAATAAAAGCTTTACATCGACCAGCCAACCAGGCCAACTCCATGTGATGCTGTCTGATCAATAATTACATTCTCAAGTGGGGTTGAAGTCATGTAGGAGGCTGGTCATAAAACTAAAGCTAATAACTTTGCAATATGTACGATGAAAACGGAGTAATTATTGTGTCGAATCCAAATAATTGGTGTAAGAGTCATGCTCTTAGGCGTTATTAGGCGTTTTTTTTTTGGCGGCGGGCTACAGTACGTCACGCCCCGCTAATCCGTTCGGGTCGACAGAGAAGCTGCGCATGACCCCCTAGTTTCTAATTTATAGTATATTATCTATGCCCCCTAGACCCGCCCTACATATACGTCTCGACGTCGTGCGAGTGGGTCGACGATATTAGGCCTAAGGTATTACCTCAAATTTAAGACTTGCCTTTACTATTACTACCTCATTGGGCATATAAGAATTACTGCTGTTCCGACTTTAGATGTAACAATACGTCTAAACTTGGAATATTGCATAGAGAAAATTATCACTAAGGTGATGTAATCCAGGTGCGAATGAAATGAAAATTTCAAGTCCTCTTTTAAAAAAGTTTGGTTCCATGCCCGGTAGATGGCCGAGTACGAAACATGTGATATTAGATGGTAAAAAGTGTATCTCCTATAATACATCTTTGAAAGAAAGAAATATCTTTATTTGTTTTTATAAAAGAAAAAAAATACATTATATTTTATTTTTCCTTTGTTAAAAACCGATAACTTTGGTGTGACTGTTGACGATATGGTCCTAAGTTTGATTCCTATTACGTAAAGCGTATATGGCACCAACATACCAGGAAGTGCACCAGTAAGATATACAGTATGACTGGTAAAAGACTTTACATATCGAAGGAGACGATAGATAATGGTCACATGTAACCAATAAAAATATAATAAGGTAATATTAATTAACTAGATAGTAAACCTCAACAATATTAGTGTGTCAGGATTCTCAAAAAGATGGTCACCTTCTCAACATTTGTCGATACAAATCAATCGCACCTCGTATACTGCCATTTGGTCGAGCATATGCAATTTCCCAACACTCTTAGTGAAAATAACACATTCTATCACACTTCACACATAAATAGTCAATTGAAAGACGCGTAGGTTAACAAACACGGAAATGCAAAACACCTGATACGGCGCACGCGCTCTGACTGACCCCACGGATACCCGGGGACATCCCTCGGGGCACGGGGCAGAGTGTGCGCGGGAGCCACTACTTAGCACTGTTGTCAAGGTCACGCGCTCGGCTAATTACTATTTTAATGTAATTTCAATATCTATGCGGAGGTGTACGTAAATAAATATTTTTATAGGACAATTAGTTCAAAATTTAAGTATCAATTTTTTTTACATATCGTCGTTGCGCCTGCCAAATTCCATATGTGCATTTTTTTATTTTTCGTTATTTTGCACTAAACAAATCTCCATTTTATTCTTTATGTATTGGTAAAATCCATTTCGTAATATTTGAACTAGAAACAATTTTATCAAATTCCATATGTGTTTTGTCCACTAGCAAAAAATCGTATGTACTATACAGAAATACACATAAAGGATTTGTGTTCCATTGTCATTCGCGCGCGAAACATGTAAGCGAGATGTATGATCTTATCTAAGACTTCTTTGGGTTCGTATAAAACTAGGTGTCACCAAGGTATTCATGGTTGTAGCATATGCTCCTGTAGGATCCTCGGTGGCATCAGACTGTAGATGTTTTGAGATAATGTTAGGGAAGTTCTGGATATTGCAGAAACCAGTGAACGCGTGATTGTATGCGGAGATTTGAACGGATGGGTGGGGCCCAAGCGTCCCGACTGTGGGGACGTACTTGGTCCATTTGGTGATAAGAGAGTGAACGACGCAGGTAGGATGTATGCATGGAGAGAAACCTTATTGTGTCAAACACATTTTTCCAACATAAGGACATTCATATGTATGGAGAAGGAATGAACAGAAAAGTATAATAGTTTTAATTTTGGTAGACAGCTGCCTCCGAAGCAAAATATCGGACGCAAGAGCCTACAGGGGCCCCACAGTCGATACGGACCACTATCTCGTTATTGCGAGATTAAGTGGTCTGTTCAGAAAGTGGAGGCACTGGCGTGAGCGTGTCCACTTCGGAGGGCTTGAAAGAATAAAGATTGAAAGTTTGCAAGAAGAGTGTGTATGGGAAAGTATGCAGAGCGTGTCCGAGAACGGCTGACGATGGCAAGCCAGCCGCATTAGGACATAGAAGAATGCTAAGGAATATTGGAAGAGAGTATGGTAGATTTTCCGTGTGGTAACGGAGTAAGAATACTATTCACCACCCCATATCTTGCCCGTGGGTGATCGTACGAGACGACTAAGGGATATAAAACGCGTATGACGTCTGTGCGAGAGAGGGAAAGCTCGAAACAACGCCCTATAACAACACGTCTGATCAGCGCGGTATAGTAGGTTAATTTCCCTCCGATTACGGAGGAGGCCCAAGCCCAACAGTGGGACATTTATGGGCTGTGATGATGATGGTAGATACAGTGAAAGAAGTATGTGGAAGCTCAAATAAGCATAAAAAAACAACCGATGATGCATGGTGGATGCGAAAGTGGCAGTTTCTGTAGAGCAAAAGAAGAGAGCGTGGCTGGACTATGTCACTTCTTTGAATCTGAATGATAGTATGACTGAACAGAAGAGAGAAATTTATCGGCAATGTAAGGATGACACCAAGGCCTTAGTGAAAGAGAAACGTGATAGAGCAAATATGAGTGCAGAAGATAGGCTGACTAAGAACTTCGAGGGTAACACCAAACTCTTTTGGAGGGAGGTGAAGAAGTCTCGGGGTGGTTGGTCCGCCTTCAGAATGAATAAAATAAGGTCTAAAGGTGGAGACATTCTTTTTTTTTTTTCACTTTATTCTTACACAAACACAAGACGTGTTAAGCCGATGGAGTGAATATTTTGGCGATATGTATGCGGATGCTACGGTTGACGCCAGTGTCGCATGTGGTTTAGTAGAACAACATTCAGCACCGGTATCCTCCGATGGCATCAGTATGGATGAAGTTGAATGGGCGATAAGAATTTTGAAAAATGGTAAGGCAGCGGGCATTAATATGGTGTCTGTCGAGATGATCAAGCTTGGCGGCTCCTGTGTCTGGTAGGCGTTCCTGTTGCTCCTTAATTTATGTTGGAGCTCGGGAATGGTTCCCAGGGACTGGAATAGCGCAGTCATCGTACCTTTATTTAAAAACAAGGGTTCACGTTATGGCTGCGCAAATTACAGAGCTATAAGCTTGACCAGTTTGGCAGCACAATTGTACGGTAAAATTATTGAAAGGAGAATGAGGATGGGGTCCGATAGTTTACTATGTGAGGCACAAGGAAGTTTCAGGAGTGGAAGGGGATGCATGGATCAAGTGTTCTCTCTGGACAACATTGTGGAGAAGCATCTGGCTCTAGGTCAGAGGGTTTTCTGCAGTTTTGTGGATCTGGAGAGAGCATTTGACAAGGTTGTGCGAAAGGAACTTTGGGATATTTTACCGGTATTAACGGCATACTGTGCAGTCCAGTTACATGGGCTATTGAGCTTGTGTGCGGCTGGACGATGGAATGTCGCCTTGGTTTGACGTCAATATCGGCGTTAAGCAGGGGTGTGTTCTATCAGCCAGGCTGTTTATCATATATCTGGATAAATATCTCCAACGGTTGGGCGACTCAGTGGTCAGTGCTCTCTCTATGCAGATGATGCAGTCCTGCTGGCGCAGTCAGCGACTGACACTCAGACCCTAGTCGACACAATGACAGAAGTTTGTAATAAAAGGGGTCTACGTGTGAATGTGAGCAAAACCAAAATAATGGTCTTCAAAAAAGTTGAAGCCAGAACAGATGTAAGAGTTACAATAGGTAATGATCTACTAGAGCAAGTGGCTGAATTTGTATATATGGAAGGTACACCACTGATATAGAGCGAAGAGTGAATGCGGGAAATAGAGTAAAGGAGCGTTGGGACAACTTCTCGGTAGCCACCACCTCAGCCAGAAGGCACGTGTCGCAATACATAACGCAGTGCTTGTCCCAACATTAGTATATGGAAGCGAGAGTTGGATATGCAGAATAGAGCATGAAAGTAAAATTAATGCTGTTGAAATGCGATCTCTACGGAAAATCTGTGGAGTTAGGCTGACCGATCACATTCGTAACGACGACATAAGAGCGTGAGTAGATATGGAAGAGAGTATTGGTGTAAAGATGTGATAGGGCTAATGCTCCGATGGTTCGAACATGTGGAAAGAATGCCGAATGAACGTCTGGTTAAGAAGATATACAATACGAAAGTGGAAGGATGTAGGTACCGGGGGAGACCGAGACTAATCTATCTAGATCAGATTGGTCACGTACTAAAGGAAGGTGGAGTCAAGAGTCTCCGAAACCGGCGAGCGTGTATGAAGAGAATTATGAATGTTGAGGAAGCGAGTGAAGTATGCAAGAATAGAGTTCCCTGGCACTCTGCCTTGCTCCTTTCTGCCTTCCCTGCAAGGGATATGGCGTGATTATATGTATGTATGTATTTATGTATATTAGTTAAAAAGTAAAGGTTGATTAATGTTACTTTGTATGACAAACTCAGCTATACTAGGTATCTATAAGTACAGATCAACAAATCATAGATCTTATTATCTTTTTATTTAATTAATTGTTAAGGGTGACTGATTATATACCTATGACATATTATTTTATTATATTTTGTAATTTAAGAAAACCTAAAGTTCACATAAAGTAACCTTAAGATTTCAAAAGTGTAACTTTGCCAAGTCCCTCATGTGTCATAATGCACTTACGTCATTATTTATAAAGGTCCCCAACCAGTTATGTGCAATTATTGGTCAAAAAAAAATCTAGCTCGTTAAATAAGTGATGTTTGCTATAAATTTTGTAATCCTAATATGTTTTTAATAAATGTTAGTAATACTGCATTCAAAGTTTTCGAATATATCTGTCCCTTTATTTAATAACATGTTTTTTGTTGTTTCCCAAAACCTTGTGAAAATCACATAAGGGATCTGTCAGGCGCAACGACGATATTCGGTATCAGAATCGAGTACTGAATACCCTCTCTCAATATGTACAATCTTTTACCAGTCATCCTGTATATGTTCGACTCTTATTCATCGGGAATGACATATATTAATATACATAATAGCGATATATCTACTCCTATATGGATAAGTGTAAATGTATGAATGCAATACTTTTTCATTAGATACCTCTTTAAGCGAATTCTACGTAGTTCTCAAAAGTATTAAAAGATGACGCTTTTTATAAACCCACTCTTACAAGTAACAACTTTGTTTTTTCAGCATGTTCTTAGAATATAAACTAGATGACACTATTTTTTTTTTTTTTGTGTCTTGGTTGTTAGCCTCAGATGGCTATGACAACTTTACTCGGACTGTGGGTGAGCGCTGAGGGCTCTCAACCCGTTAGATGACACTATTAATTTGCCAAGCTTTTATTCTGCCCATATGTGATTCTAGTCTCAACAGTTTTACCGAAATAATTATGTTTTTACTGCTATCTAATGTAAGATAAGACATTAGGACGTGTTTTTAGGCAACAGCCAGCACTACAAGGAAATAATCCTTGCAGAGGACTTTACAAATATTTAATTTAACGGACACAAATTATACCCAGACTTTAAACAACAATTTGAGGATCGCACAATTTTTTCTTCATCGTTAAATCAAACGTTATAATTCAGTTTGTGTTAAACTCAGAAAAATTGCTGTGGATATCGAAAGTTGCATGTTGTTGGTCCCCAATTTCAGTTTAATAACTTTACTCTTTGGTCCCCGATTTAGTTGTTACTTTTCACGCTAGATAATACTATGATGAAAAGAATCATAGGAGTGACATTCATAACAATATTCAGTAAAAGTAACAAAAACAACACTCTGTTGGACATCTTATAGCACTAATTGAGACCCCTTTGCTTAGAACAAAATTAAGTTTAATGTAATAAAGTTTTCGTCGTACCTAGAAATCGTACTCATGACACTGGCATGGTAGGTCGATATTTTAGCCACTATTCTACCTGGTACCGTCAATTATATTTTAGCCACTATTCTACCTGGTGCCGTCAATTATATTTCTAAGTAGGGTTAACGTCTGGCAGGCGGCCAGTCATGAAACTATTGCCGATTACTTTTGCAATACCTATGTATGTTTACATATTGTCGACACAATATGTAAACATACATATTGCAAATAATAATTAGGATAAATAGTTAATTAGGATAAGAACAGATGGAAGATGATTTGAATTTTTTTTTTTTTTTCAATATTTCTCTTGCGTATCCGTGTGGTGACGGAGTAAGAATACTATTCACCACTGCATATCTTACCCGTGGGTGATCGTACGAGACGACTAAGGGATATAAAACGCATATAACATCTATGCGAAAGAAGGAAAACTCGAAATATAACGCTATACCAACACGTGTGACCAGCGCGGTATAGTAGGTTAATTTCCCTCCCATTACGGAGGAGGTCCGAGCCCACCAGTGGGACGTATATGGGGTGGTATGGACTGTGATGATGATGATGATGATTTCTCTTGCGTAGATACTATATAGGTACATATTATGCTATATACAAATTACGGTGACAATGTGCTTACGTGCCAGGTATGTGTGAGTGTTGACCTACTATACAGCGCTATATAGTCAGACGTGTTGGTATAGGTTTTTATTTCGAGGTTTACTTCTCTTGCACAGATGTCATGTGCATTTTATATCCCTTAATCGCGTTTGACAATGCTCAGGGGTAAGATAGGGGGTGGTGAATTGTATTCTTACACTGTCACCACATGATGGCTGAAACGGTCACTATGGCCGAAATCAGTCGGACCACATCGTCATCCGTTAATAGTTTTTTACAGAACACACGGACAAGATAGAGGGTTGAGTACCTATTGTATTTTTATTCCGTCACAACAAAAAAGAAATTATATATTTCTTTTTAAATTGCCTACCAAATGCCAAATTCTTGTGCGTTTAAGAGCGTGCTCAAAAGCCCCGGCTTGCCTTAAGACGGCCCCTATCGTCATCATTTGGAAAAATAAAAAAAAAATAAAAAAATTAACCATAAGTTTTAGCAAATATTTTTAGATTTTAGCCATATCCCTTTCAATCCCCGTAAAAACGAGTCCGAGTTGTAAAAACCCACTACTCACCGGGAGAATGGTCAACGTTATTGGGACACTAATTTTTTTTTTGGCGGCGGGCTGCAGTGCGGTTACGCCCCGCTAATTGCTCCAGGGCGACGGGAGAAGCGGCGCACGACCCCGTAGACCCGCCCTACAATATGACTCTCGACGCCGTGTGGGTGGGTCACTGGGACGCTTTCTTTTCTTCAGTGACATTGGGAGACTCATATCAATTCGGTCTCCAATCCACTTTTTAAGTATTAGTGATTATTGCATAATTCCTCCCTCCCCAGGTTGGGAGGGAATACGGTGGGTTATTGGGTGGCCCCATAACCCACCGTATTCCCACGTCGTCCTTTCATCACTACGGACAGAAGGGGCGGGGTATGTCTAGACGAAAGCCGGCCAAAGAAAAATACTATTTTATTATTATCTCCACTCATATATCCTACATATATCCCACTGTTGTGCTCAGGCCTCCTCCATAATGGGAGGTAAATTGACCTATTATACCGCGCTAGTCAGACGTGTTGGTTTAGGGTTTTATTGCGAAGTTTACTTCTCTTGCACAGATGTCATGTGCATGCTAGGAGCGAGCACCCTCCACAGCGAAAGGAAAATTTACCTGCTATGCTACGATGGTCAGACGTGTTAGTTTAAGTATTATTTCCAGATTTTCTTTCCTAGGAGTGTTGTTATGCGCTTGCATTTCTTACTTGTCTTTTTCGATCACCTACGGGTAAGAAAGTGGGATAGTGAATTGTATTCTTACTCCGTCACCACAGAAAAAGTATTAAAGTCGGTTTTCTAGTAGTCATCGAAGTCAAGCAAGCGATTTTGATGGCCCGCTCAGTAAAGCAATAAGGCAAGCTTCGAGGCCTTCACCGATAACAAGATCCGGGTACCGATAGCACATTGGTTAGACTAGGCATTTTTGGGACACTGCGTTCCGTTTCATCCTTTTTTTTTATTTTTTTTTATTGGTAGGCTATGGGTGCGTCTCGCCCCGCCGAATCGGTCCGGGGTGACGGAGAAGGCGGCGCGTGACCCCATAGACCCACCGTAAAATCCTCTCTCTTCGCCGTGCGAGCGGACCACCGGTACCCGATCTTTGTCTTCGGTGGTCCGCTCGGCGGTTTACCCTCGCGGGTTCCTCTCGTCGGCGCCCCGACAGATTTCGCCGTCGGGGCGTCGCCCTCACGCGGTGGCCTCGCGTCGGGTGACCGGACAATTCCCCGGTCCGATCACCCGAGGCCTGGGTTAGGGCGGCATAAGGCGCAGGTATTCGCGCCTGCGCCGCCCCGGCCGCTGGCGGCGGCCCGGGTCGCGGGAGTCCTCCCTGACTCGTTCCGCCGCCTCCTTCCGCGAGATGACAGCCTCGCAGAAGGCGGCGACCGCGTCCCAATTCCTGACGCTGTCGACCATCGCCCTCGCGACAGCCGGCAGCGCCAGGTCGGCACCGATAATAGCGACGAGGTCACGGCGCTGCCCGTCCCAGCCCGAGCATTCCTCGAGCGTATGTTGCGCCGTGTCCTCGCCACTACTGCAATGATGGCAGCCTGGAGTCCACTCCCTGTACACGACCGTGTGCAGGTATTTCCCGAAGCACCCGTGCCCCGTCAACACCTGCACCAGTCGGAAGGTGAGGACCCCGTGCCGCCGCTCCATTCATTTCATCAATACGGGCCGAAAGGCCTCGACGGTCACGATACCGTGTCTAGGCCTCTCCAGCCGCGTAACCCAACGGGCGATGACGTCTCGGCGGGCGTCCTCGCGCCAGGTGGCTATCTCGCTCAACGATGGGGAGCCACCCTCCTCGCGCACTGAGGTAACCCGCCGGTAGAGGTCGGAGAGCATCTCCGCCTCTAGGTCCCACGGGGGTGTCCCGGCCAATAGGCACGCCGCCTCTGTCGACACCGTGCGGTACCCGCGAATGGCTCTGACCGCCATGGCTCTCTGTGGCCTCCACAGAACCGCCCCGAGCTGGGCGTTCAGAGCCCTCGCCCACACGGGTGCGCCGTACATGGCCATCGAGCGGATGACCCCCGCATACAGCCGTCGGCCCTTGAAACTGGGTCCGCCCACATTCGGCATGAGCCGAGAAAGGGCGGACGCCGCGCCGACCAGCCGGGGAGCAATCTGTCGGAAATGCTCCCGGAACCACCATCGCCCGTCGAGCACCAGACCCAAGTACTTCATATGGGCCTGGATGTTGATCTGGATGGAGTTGACGACTAACGAGGCGCCGGTTGGCAGCCTTACGCGTGGCCCATGGAATAATAGGGCCTCCGTCTTATTTAAGGCCACCCTGAGCCCCAGCGCCTCGATTCGCCTGACCATCTCCTCGGTGCCGAGAGTGGCCAGGCTTGCCGCCTCTTCGAGTGTCCTGCCCCGGGCTGTGACGAGCGTGTCGTCAGCATAGCACACCAAGCTCAGCCCGGGGGGGAGACTCCCTCTCAACGTCCAGTCGTACCCGATGTCCCACAGAGTCGGCCCCAGAACCGACCCCTGTGGAACACCGCACGACATGGGCGTCCGCACAATGTCCCCTGCGGGACCCGCGCAGAGGATACTGCGCCCCTGCAAATAGTCTGCCACCAGCCGCCTGAGGTACAGGGGCACTCCATGGAACCGGAGCGCCTCCCTGATGCAGCTGAATGGCAGACTATTGAATGCGTTGGCGATGTCCAACGACACCGCCAACAGCACTCCCTTGCCGGCGACAGCCTCCGCGGCCGTTTGCCTCAGGCGTAGCAGGGCCCCGATGGTCGAACGCCCCCTCCTAAACCCATATTGAGCGTCCGACAGATCGGGCCCCACCTCCTCCAAGTGTCGGACGATGCGGGCAGCGAGGACACGCTCCAGCAGCTTACCCACATCGTCGAGAAGCACGATGGGCCTGTAGGCCGACGGCAAATCCGGGGGCCGTCCCGGCTTTGGCAGGAGAACCAACCTCCCCTCCTTCCAGCACTCAGGGAACCGTCCAGACGTCAGACAGGCGTTGAACAGTTGCCTGAGGCGAGGCTCGAAGTGCTCGAGGAGCGACGTCAAGACCCGGACTGGTATTCCGTCCGGGCCGGGGGCCGTGGTGGCGGAGCGAATACGCGCTACTGCCGCCCCCACTTCCGACTCCGTCACGGGTGGAACACTCTCGTCGTCGGCCTCCCGGTCTTGATCTGGCGAAGCCATGACCGGGGGCGTGTGTCCCGACTGCCGTGGAAATAGCTCCTCGATCACCCTACAGAGGAAGTCGGGCTGGAGGGTCTCGGTGAGGGGGGGGGGGCCTGCGCGCGAAGCTTGTTCAGCGACGCGCGATACGGGCGACCCCAGGGGTCACGGTCGAGACCGTCCAACATCTCCTGCCAACTCGCATCCTTGGCGGCTCGGATGGCCAGCCGAAAGGCAGTCCGCGCACTGCGGTACGCCTCGTACAGCTGGCCCTCCCGCTCAGCGTCGCGGTGACGCCGCCGCCTGCGGGTGTAGGACCTTCGGGCACTGATACACGCCGCGCGAAGGTCCGCCAGTCTTGGGGACCACCAGTAGACCGCCTGCCTCGGAGGTAGACGCCGCACCCTGGGCATGGCCGCATCGCAGATCTGCGTTAACGCACTGCGGATGCGGACAGCCTCAGCGTCCACTCCGTCCGCTGGGGGCGGTGAGGACAGCCACGTGCGAACGATGGCCGCCTCCGCCAGGAGGTCCCTATCAAGACGACCCACAGCCCACCGCGGAAACGCGGGAGCTCCGTCCGCCCTGTGACCCCTACCGGGTTCCCGGGGGGAGACCTCCATCCGGATGTACCGGTGGTCCGACAGGGTCTCCGCCTCCTCCAGGACACTCCAGTTCCTCACCCGTGGCGCGACAGCGGGGCTAGCGAACGACAAGTCCACTATCGACCCGCCCTGCTGCCGCACACACGTGTTCACTGAGCCCCTGTTAACAACACAGAGGCCCAGTGAAGCCGCCCACTCAACGACCGCCCGCCCGCGGTCGTCCGTCATAGGGGACCCCCACGCCGTGGATTTGGCGTTGAAGTCCCCCAGGACCAGGACGAGGCCCGGTGCCAGTCGCCGTATCGAAGCCTCCAAGGTGGTGAGGGAGGCCCTGAAATCGTCCATTCTCCTGTTAGGGGAGAGGTAAACATTGTAGAGTGTGACCCCTCCCCATTCCGCAGCGACAAATTCCTCGCCCCTATCCAAAAGGGATAAGGACGGGAAGTGCCGCTGCGTTGAGACGACGATTGCCGCAGTTCCGTTTCGGCTGACCACCCAATTGGGGCGATCAGGCACGACGTACGGTTCCGCGACTACGCTTGGCGGGCTTATTGCCCGCCGCACACGCGGGGCAGTGGGGCGGGGCGGCGCAAGATGCCGCCACGTGCCCGGTCTGACCGCAGCGGAAACACAATCCGCCGCAGTCGAAGCAATTGGTGCACGTCGGTCGAGTGTGTCCGACCGCCATGCACTTATAGCACCTCGCAGGCCGGTGCTCAAGCACGGTTACCCGCGCCGAGCTCCAGCCCAGGAGGAGCCTGCCTGAGCCGGCCAGTTGCCTGACCGACTCCACCGGGCACTGCGCCCAGGCAGCACCTACGCCACCCGGACCGGGACGAATGGCACCGACCCGGACGGTGTCTATGGGACACCCGGTTTTCGAGGCAATAGCCTCCCGGATGTCTTCCACCGTCACGGAGTCGTCCAGACCCGAAATGCGCATTTCGGCGCACTTGACGGGCCTGGCGATCCTGATGCCACCCTCCTCGGCGAACAGACCTCGCAGCTTCTCAGCTACGCTGTCAGCCGTCTTGGCGCCCTCGGCCCCTGGGAATTCGAGGATTCGAGCCCCCGTCCGGGCCTTGCGGGTCCTGGCTTCGACGCCTCCAATATCGGAGACGTCTAGCTCCCGCCGGGCCTTCCTCAAGACGGCCTCGTAGTTGAGGCCCTTCTCGGCCGCCTCAGGCAGCACAGTGATCACCACTGCGGCTGTCTTTGGCGGCTTGAGCCCCTTGCGCGACCTCTTCTTCTTGTCGCCAGCTCCTGCCTTGGGAGCGGAGACCTCAGCAGCGCGCTTGGCCTCCGCTCTCCTTCTTTGGCCACGACTCCTTCTATCGCGCTCGGCCACCTGCCAACCCTCTTCGGGTACGGCAGTCGTGCCAGACGCGGAAGGCCTCGTCATAGCCTCGCTGGTCGTCGCCGGCGGTTTCGTTGCGGGCGGCTTCAGCGGTCCGGCAGCAGCCGGCGCCGTCTTCCTCCTCAGGGCAGGTCCCTTCGGAGCGGGGCCGGGGCCTTTGGGCTTAGGCCCGGCCGCGGCCGCGGCGTAGCTCCCCACGCGGCCACCCTGACAAGGCAGCGGGGCGGGGGCTGGTGCCGTATGTGGCCGCTTATCTGCGGCAAGCGGCGGCCGGACACGTGGTTCTGGAGGCAGCCTTGCCTCCAGAACGGCGAAGCGCGCATCGACAATTTTGCCCACTGCGTCGATTATCGCGCGCAGGGACTCATCCGGCAATCCTCCCACCGCAGGGGTTGGCATCGGGGTCGGCAGCGGGGTCGACGCCTCCAGTTGAGCCTCCACCGGGGCCCACTCCGAGACGCTTGGCGACTTCGTCGCCGTGGCGCGAGTCGTCCTCCTCGCTACCGGGACAGGTGTCGGCTCGGTGGCCGTGAGGGCCTCAGCCGGCGGCGTGCCCTCCGCAGCGGGGGGCGTCCTCCTCGCCGCAGGGACGGGTTTCACCGCGGCAGCTGTTTTGCGCGCCTTGACCGACGGCTTTGGCGCAGGCGGTAGGAACTGCGCCATCTGGGCCCGCAGGTCAGCCATGTCTTTGGCCAACATGCGGTTTACCCGACGTACCGACTCCAGCTCGGACTCCAACTGGCGGTTCAGGTACCGCAGGCCTGAGACCTCGCCACTAAGGCGGGCATTTTCAGCCTGCAGGTCCAGGGGGCCGTCGCTCGCAGCAGGCGCCACCTCACGCCGAGGGGTCGCCGACCTTCTTCCTGCTACTGCGGCCCCTCGCCCCCTGCGAGAAGCCGGCACCTTCAGTGGAGGCATGATGGTCCCGCTCCCCTCGGAGTCGGCGCCCGAGCTGCCTCCCTTGCTCAGGGGGCGCTTTCGCACCTGCGAGGGGAGGGCCTCCTCCCTGGTCTTCTCAGCCGTCGCCACAGGACGCGGCGATGACTTAGCGGGGGCTTTAGCGTCCGACCCGCTTTCTCCTCTGGACGGCCCTGCGGATACACCGCCCTCGTCCATCTTAGCGGCAGATCTGCTGCCCTCATCCACGGACGGCTCTGCGACGTCACTGTCGCCCTCGTCCGTAGACGGCTCTGCAGCATTTCTGCCACCATCCTCCTTTTCAGCGGCGGCAGCCTCTCTCCGCGCACGCCGCTCCTCCATCCTCCTCTTGTAGCTGGAAGCCTGCCCCCGGCTCTTCCTGGGCGACTTCCGCTTCACTTTTTGGGCCTCCACGATTTGTGCCGGGCCCTCGGCGGACGCCTCAAGTCCTGAGGACGAGGCGTCGTTTAGGTCAGTTTTTGATCGGCTTAACCGGGCCTTGGGGTGAAGATCGCTACGATCCCCGTCGTTATTTATTTTTAATTTTTGCGTATCCATTATTGATCCCACGATTATGGGAGATACAATACGTCGACCCGGGCAGAGATCCCTTTACCCGGGCAAGCCTACATTTACCAACCAGGGGGGCAGCCGGTACCCTGGCTGGAGCGTGCTAAGAACAGAACAACCCATCTGCCATGCATCTTCTCGCCGCACGCCAGAACTTAAGATTCTGGGTGATTTCCGAGTCCGAATGTTACTTCGGACTCTTTATAGAGGTTGTCTTCCTCGCGGTCCGGGCGGTTAAGCCAAGACCCTCGCTCCTGAAGCTAAGACAAGCAAAGAATCAGGTTTACGATGTGTGGGCGGTGGCAAGTGCCTGCCCAGCCCTCAAATGAATGAGTGACTGAGCCCGTCCCGATATTTCGCGTCCTATAACCTCTACTACGACTGTATTATATTACTGTATCTACTCTACTACGACTGTATTATATTTCGCTCCTTACTCTACGTAAGGAGCGAAATCGCGCAGATATTCGCTACCGACGACAGTACAACAGAAGAACTGGGGACCGCCGCCCGCACCCAGGGTACACCGCGTGGAGGTTTCTGGGATAGTACCCCGTTCCGTTTCATCCTGGGCGACGGAAAAACGGTGCATAGCTCCATATACCATAACCCACGGTATTCCCTCCCCATCGCCCTTGGGCCGGCCACTGGTACCGAATCCTTGACATCCGTAGTCAAGGAGGTTAGTTATAATCTAAATAAAGGCGTATGCTGATTTGTAAGTTTTTCACATTTTAACTCCTCAAGCAATTAACTTGAAAGCAAACACGTTCTCAGGGACACAGAAAAAGTTATATAAGTTATTTACATCCAGGGAAAAGCCCTGTTCACAGGATATGGAAATATTGATAACAAAATGAACATTAATTTTCTTCCTTTAATAAAAAAAAAGACCTACTAAGGAAATGGTTATAGTACCTATAGAGGATTTTACAAACGTGAAAATAACACGGGCCCTCATAAAGCAGAGTTAGTACAATAATTGTGGATTGCTAAAAGTATTGCTCTCCGTGGGAATCGTACTTATGACATTGGCGCGGTAGTTCGATCCCACCATCTCCGAGGCTACTGAACGCCAGATCGCTCTCACCGTTCGTGTCGCAGCTTGCTCAGCGGTGGACCTCCCTCGGGTCTACTGAGAGTCTCATCCGGCTCGCGCTTAGTCACCATGGTGGCACGAAGAACGGTGGGAATTGAAATTTCAACCCAAGGACCAGCTACTCTTACGTAACCTAGTGGAACACCACAGGGGGAGGCCCTGAAACTATTTATTGCGTCAAAAGACGCCCAAAAATCGCACGTATTCGGTATTTTAATCAGTACGTGATTTATGCAATCATCAATGCGAGAAAAGTCATAGGAAAAGCTAGTAATTAAATAATATAAATAAGCACGTAATCAAAATTACAATTGGCCTAGAAATTGTCTACAATGTAAGCATAAATTGTTATAATTAGAACATATTACTTAGCATTTCGACATTACATGTGTCTTCAAACATACGATTCAGCAAGTCGTTAAATTATATATTTTTCACTTATTGTGATTTTTTTATATAAAACGGTGTTCTATTTTTTTTTTACAAAATGATGTTCTATGCATTTTTTACTTCACGAGTTTTTTTATGCCAATTTAGTTGTTTTTTTTTTTTATTAGAACATTTTTATTCATCAATATTAATTTACTTCTTAATATTTTACTGCTGAGATACCGTTGTAGATAAGATTATGGATCTACCGTGCTAAGAGCCGCGTATTATATTCCTAAATAGTACAATTGTTCAAGTATTCTATAGGTATCTGGTTTTAATGTGTATGTTGATTATTTATTGTAACGTCCTCCTTTTGCGTATCGTGACGTAATAAATCCAGACCGTAGCCCACTGAAAAAAGTATTTTGGTAATTGTAGTTGATGGTATAAGTTTCCTAGGTAAGGCATCATCATTCAGCCTTCTGCCATCCATTACCGAGCGTAAACCTTCCTCATGCTTTACCAAAAAGTTGAGTCGTTTCTATTTTGTCAGTCATTATGAGGTGATAGTGCCGATTATGATCCCAGTCCGGTGTTATCCTTTTTCTAAGTGGGAGCTAGAGCCCGCGCTCCTGATAAATCCTTACTCCATTTGCCCACGACTCCTACGAGCGACAATATATTGTTATTCCGTCGCTACACGAGTATATCATTTTTTTTACGGTGCACTATGGATGCGTCTCGCCCTGCCAAATCCGTCCGGGGTGACGAAGGAAGCGGCGCGTGACCCTATAGACCCACCATGTAAACTCCTCTCTTCGCCGTGCGAGCGGGCCACCGGTACCCGATCTTTGTCTTCGGTGGCTCACGAGTATATCCTAGGAAAGTAATGCTGCTGTTTCAGATGATCTGTCAGCCAGTTTTTACGATATCAAATCAAGAGTTAGAGGTGGTATACACATTGTATTTTTAATCCGTCACCTAGTGGGTACGTAGTAATAACATATTTACCCTATAACAGAGGGATAGACAGACATGAGTACAAACACATATCGTCATAATTATATCGTTTTCCGTGTGGTGACGGCATAAGAATACAATTCACCACCCCATATCTTACCCGTGGGTGATCTTACAAGACGACTAAGGTATATAAAACGTATATAACATCTATGCAAGAAAAGGAAATCTCGAAACAAAACCTTATACCAACACGTCTGACCAGCGCGGTATAGTAGGTTAATTTCCCTTCCATTATGGAGTAGGCCCGAGCCCAACAGTGGGATATATATGGGCTGTGATGATGATGATGAATCATATCGTCATCGTAAATTTGATTCTAACATCATCGTCATCATCATCTCAGACCAAGAACTATTGCTAGGCTCTCGACTCCTCTACAATAAGAGTAAAATTGATGTCTGCTAAACCACGCTGATCAGACTTGTTGGACTGTTGGTATAGTGTTTTATTTCGAATTTTTCTTCTCTTGCAGAGATAGTATATGCATACATTTCTTAGTAGTATTTTACGACATTTACGAGTAAGAAAAGGGGGGTGGTGAATTGTATTTTTATTTCGTCACCACACAAAAAATGGTTCCACGTGATATGAGAGAATATTATTATGGAAATAGTTCTAGTCTTTGTACCTACTTTTGAGTTACGTTTTGACAAAAAGTGGCAATATCTTTTGACCGACTCAAGATTTCAACCTTGTCTTTACACGTGACAGGATTTGAGGCACCTTATAAGCTTTTTCGTGTGGCAAGCGAGTAAGAATACAATTCACTACCCCTTATCTCGTGAATGTAGTAGAAGCCAGCTACGAGCTATAATATGCAATAAAATTCTATGAAGGAAAACTAGAAATAAAATACTATACCAATTCATCTGACCAGCATGAGAATCGAGCACAGCAATAGGACGTATTTAAGTCAAGATAATATTAAGCATTTTCTTTTATATGCATACTCGGGACACAACCCACCCAAAATGTCCGGACGAAGGCAGAACGGCGCATGAGTCCATACACTTTCTACACATAGGCAAATTCTTGATTTTCTGACACCCTGGTCTAAGAAAATAATTCTTTTATTGCGGAGGACTGTATGACATGCAATTAACTAACACATATTACATGTAGGCTCAGAACAACGATTTGTGGATGCCACAAAATATTGTCCTTTTTTTTTGGGGTGGGCTACGGTCGGCGCGCTCCTCGCACCACTCCGTCCGGGGTGACAGAGGGACGTAAGCACGCACACACGTAACCCACTCGTGACACCTCGCCTTCGTCGTTGGATCGATCACCGGAGCAGCGTGAACTTGACATCAGTGGCCGGCCCGACATTCCGTCGGGAAACCCTGAGGGATACCCTCTCCAACAAAAAAAATATTGTCCTGCCCGGGCATCGATCCCATTACACTGACTTAGTAGGCGATATCTTAACCACTACACCATCTCTACATTGAACTTACTCTCAGTACCAAAATCAGTAAGACGGTATCAGGCGCTGATATTGGAGAAGCATATCAACGTGAAGCTTATCCTCGCTCACCTTCTCCGCTTCCTTCTTCCATGAAATAACGTATGATAAAAGCAGAAGGCAGCCACTATGATCTACAGTTTGAAGTTCTAAGCCCTCGCTCTAGCGATAGCTGGCAGTATGAGTATGATTGTGACGAGCTCACGGCAATGGTTTGTCCTAGCCAGGTGGATTTCAAATGGTGCACCGTATTCCCGCTTATCTCGCTTTAACCACAGGCAACTTATAGTCTTTTCTTTTTAACAGTCTATAGTCCAGTTATGTTTTGCACAAACCACTTCGAGTGGCGTAAGCTTGCCATAATGTAACTCTCTAAAACCATTTGGGTTGACTACAGGTACCGAGTTTACGTCTTCGATGAGGCATTTACAGCATAATTTAATTAAATATTAAATTATATGTATTTTATGCTATTTACTAGATTAACTTTCGTATTTTAACGGAAAAAGAAAACAATTCATCCCCTAACAAGATAAGGCCCATAGGTGTTGTAAAAGACGACTAAACGAGTATGCATATATTATAAGAGGTCCGAGCATTTTTTTTTCTTCTTGCGGTGGACTGTGGATGTGGTCCCGCCAGGTCGGTCCGGGGCGACGGAAGACGGCGCGCAATCTCATACACCCACCCTGCAAGGACTTCTCTCTTCGGCGTGCGAGCGGGCTACCGGTACCCGACTTTTGTCTTCGGTGGCTAGGGGTCCGAGTCTAGCAATGGGTTGTATAGGAGTTAAGATGATGGTGATGATGAATTTTGTCATTGGATTAATAAAAACTTGCTGTAAAAATAACCAGGAGAACAGATAGGTGAGACGTGAGACTATAGCTATCTGGTTTTTTTTTTTGCATACTATGTATGAGTTTTTCGTGTGGTGACGGAGTAAGAATACAATTCACCACCCCCTATCTTCCCCGTGGGTGATCGTAAGAGATGACTAAGGGATATAAAATGCATATAATATCTATGCAACAGAAGGAAAACTCGACACTAAACCCTATACCAACACGTCTGACCAGCGTGGTATGGTAGGTCAATTTCCCTCCCATTATGGAGGAGGCTCGAGCCCAACAGTGGGACTTATATGAGCTGAGATGATGATGATGATGATAATATGAGCACACCCTGCTCATTCCGTCCGGGGCGACGGAACTGCAGCGTACGGCTCCATAACCACCGTGTTTCCTCTCCATTATTGCCATTAGATGGATCACTACTACTAGTCCCTTGACTTCCGTAGCCAGCCCGAGACATACGTGGTCAGTAAGTTGCTTGTACTCTACTGGAACTATCAGGAACAACTAGAATCATCAAGTTCACCAAATCGCCTGTCAAGTCTGGTGTATGAGGTATTATGCTCCTTGAGGAGAACACCTACATCCAAATGTGGACGAATATATAAAAATGGCTGGTTTAAAAATATTAGAGAGAGAGAGAGAGAGAGAGAACAGTAGGAATAATGTGACTTCAAGGTCACAATCTTCATACTATCTTTAACGGAGAGTGAGGGGTTTAAGGAATTGTCCGACTTGGTACCATCGTCTCTTTTCTATACCATCGTACCACTCCATAAAAAAGTATGATTCATAAAAACTTTTCGCTCGTAATCAAGTTTTTTTAAATAATCACGCATGTTAAATGCTAAATTTCAGTAATTTGAATAACAGGGTCGTGTCATCGTTTAATAAAATACTATCTGCGAAGTTAGAGTATTAAATCTGTATTATGTGTAAACATTGTCGGGTAGATGGCGCACGTCTCCTTTAGAGACGTAAATGTAATACGAGCCGCAAATTGAATATCATACGACAGCTTACTCTTGTCTAAGTACGATACGATAGGATAGGACGATTGGAATGGATTTCCAATAATGTGGGTTCGAGTACCACGTGTGACATTCATTTTTCGCTCGTAATCAAGTATTTATAAATAACCTAGAATGTTAAATGATATATTTCAGTAATTTGAAGTATGTTTCATCCATATAATCTGGAAATAATATCGTCCTGCACGTTTTCAATATATATTTCTCCCGCGCATGTGTGGACTCTGACTTTCGCCAGTACTGTGATATGTCCATCTTCAAACGAGACTTATGAAGAGCTATTCTCTCACGGTAGGCAGCAACTTAACTATACTAGGGTATAGTTAATACTAGGGTATAGTTAATATCAGGATATTGTTGAGGTCAAAAAAGTATTGAACTGCCAATCATGAAGTCTTGGAACGCAGTCTCCTCGACGTCTGAGTAATGCCAATGTGCTATCGCTCGTTTGCCACCATAGGCAATAAAAAACAACCCAACACGTCTGACCAGCGCGGTATAGTAGTTTAATTTCCCCCCTATTACGCAGGAGACCCAACAAGAGGCCAACAGTGGGACATATATGGGCTGTGACGATGATGATGATGAAGTGGATGCCGTAAAAAATGACTACGAAATCATCATCATCATCTTATCCTAATTATATCTGATCGACACAAAATGTATTTCCATCATACATATTGCAAAAGTTATTGGCAATAGTTTTATGACCTACCGCTTGTCTGACGTCAATCCTCCTTGGGAATGCAATTGTTCATCAGACAATATTAGATGGTGTTGGACCAGCTCGATGTAAACCTCTTAGTCGTTTTTTTTCTTTACCTCTTAGTCGTTTCTTTTCTGTTTTGGGTATACCCAAGAGCAATGAAAATTTCATCATCTGGACTCATACACGTCCCATTGTTGGGATCGAGCCTACTCTATATGGGAGAGACATTTAGCACAGGCAGTCAGTGGTCAGTCGTGTTGGTATAGTGTTTTTTTTCGAGTTTTCCTTCTCTTGCATAGATGTCATATGCGTTTTATATCCTTTAATTGTCTCTTTCTATCACTCACAGGTAAGATAGGTGGAGGTGGTGGATAGAATTGAATTCTTACTCCGTCATCAGGCAATGTAAGGTTAGTATTATTGGAAGCTCCTAGCATTCAATGTTAAAACACTATTAGACAATATACCTAATATATATATACCCTCCATTGTGGAGGAGGATTGAGCCCAGCATTGGGACGTATATCAGCCGATATATGATAACACCCCACACTATACAATAAATTTCTGTCTCGTGATGATCTTTACAAACAAACAATCACAAGAAATAAATAACATTCAGATTAGAACAATAACTTGTGAGTTGTACAAAGAACTGTTCCGTATGGTATCCAACCCGTGACATGCCGATTAGGAGATCGACGATATACGACTTTAAATTACTGAAATTTAGCATTTAATATGCTTAATTATGTGTCATCGTTTAATACAATTCTAACTGTAAAGTTTGAAGTGTTAAGCCTATAACAATGTGTAAACATTGTCGGGTAGATAGCATACCGTCACCTTAAGACGTAAATATGATACGAAGCGAAATTTGTATGTCCTAAAATAAGTCACGGTGGTGTAGTGGCAGCACGATTGGGCCGGAATCCCAATAGGCGCGGGTTCGAATCCCGCTTGTGACATCATTTTTCGCTTCGTAATCGGGTTTTATAGATATACGACTTTTTTTAGCAGGCTATGGTTTTGAAACATTCTGATTCCGTCTAGGCCAACGGGAGGGCGTCATACAGCTACATAACGCATCGTATTCTCTCTCCATCGCCATTGAGACGCGACTGGTAGCGATTCATGCACTACTACCTCTACACTCTGATATAGAGAAAATTCCAAAGATAATTTATACTCTTAAATCTAGGATTA
The DNA here is from genome assembly GCA_905163515.2 of Lymantria monacha. NCBI lineage: Eukaryota > Metazoa > Arthropoda > Insecta > Lepidoptera > Erebidae > Lymantria > Lymantria monacha. Next base: position 27,912,200 of record LR991098.1, on the reverse strand, counting down.
AAATCCAAGCACTCACGATCATAAATCTCAACATTGAAACAACAAAGTAATCTATTAAGCATAAGCTCATAAGGCTGGCCTATATTTTGCACAAAAGGTTAGCATTCAACGTGGCAATGCTGCCAGCCTTCTGGACACATTACCGGTTGACAGCGATGCGGAGGAAATTTTCGATGCCTGTTTGCGCCTTTTGTTTTTTTTTTTTGTTATTATTCCTTATTCTAATTTCTTCCATTTTTCTGTAAATATTTTAATTTAAAACTTAGCGTTAAATGTGCATATTATTGTTAAAAGTAGATAAGCATATATTAAAAACATTTTTTTCTTATTCAACAGTTTCGTAATTAGATCATTGCGAAATGCTATTTGACATAAATCTATAACATCAGAAAACAAAGTCCAAACTAAAGTAGACATGCTTAATTGACAAAAAGTGATTGCGAATTTTTTTTAAACTGATGCCAACGTACTTTATTTTCTTAACGGCGGACTGTCTTCATATCGTAACTATTCGTCTTCTTCTTATTTGGCAGGGTGCCACATTGCAGGATGGGTGTACGGGGTCACGCGCCGTCACTTCCGTCGCCCCGACCAATTTGGCGGGGCGTGACCACACCATAGCCCACCGCAAAAAAAAACTCTGGCACCCTGTAAAAACGCGAAAGAGGCCGCTGTGGTTTTAGTGGGTATTCTCGTCAAGCAGCTGGCCGGCGAGTCCTACATTCCTCTCCATCTATCACTAGCAGGGGAAAGCGCGTAAAAAGTTTCCACAGCGTGAAAAAAAAAGAAAAATGTCCCACTGCTGAGCTCGAGTCTCCTCCATAAGAGGAGTGATATTGGCCTTGATTGATTGATTGATTATACCATGCATTGCATTGTCGGCAGGAACGATACCTTTTTTTCTTTTTTTAAAAACCACCCTGCACTAAATAAATAATCTTTGTATTGCGGGGGACTTGAATTGCATGTTTGTAACATGCAATTTAACGCAGACAAATGACACCTAGACTCAAAAAAACACTTTGTGGATTGCACAAATTGTTGTTTATCATATATCTGGATAAATGTCTCCAAAGGTTGAACGATATGAATGTGGGAGTCCAGATGGGCGACTCAGTGGTGACTGCTCTGCTTTATGCAGATGATGCAGTCCTGCTGGCACAGTCAGCGACTGACCTGCAGACCCTAGTCGACAAAATGACAGAAGATTGTAAGAAAAGGGGTCTACGCGTGAATGTGAATAAAACCAAAATATTGGGCTTTGAAAGAGATGAAGCCAGAACAGATGTAAGAGTAACAATAGGTAATGATGTACTAGAGCAAGTCGATGAATTTGTATGTCTTGGATGTGGATTTAGCCGAGATGGAAGGTACACCACTGATATAGAGCGAAGAGAGAATGCGGGAAATAGAGTGAACGGAGCGTTGGGACAACTTCTCGGTAGCAACAACTTAAGCAGGAAGGCACGTGTAGCAATACATAACGCAGTGCTTGTCCCAACATTACTGTATGGAAGCGAGAGTTGGATATAAAGATGTATATATTATATATTATAGTATTGGTGTAAAGATGCGAAAAGGAAGGCTCCGATGGTTCGGACATGTGGAAAGAATGCCGTACGAACGTCTGGTTAAGAAGATGTACAATGCGAAAGTGGAAGGATGTAGGTACCGGTGGAGACCGAGACTAACCTACCTAGACCAAATCGGTCATGCACTGAAGGAAGGTGGAGTCCAGAGCCTCCGAAACCGGCGAGCGTGTATGAAGAGAATTATGAATGTTGAGGAAGCGAGTGAAGTATGCAAAGATAGAGTTCTCTGGAACTATGTTCTCTCTGCCTACCCTGCAAGGGATATGGCGTGATGATATGTATGTATGTACAAAGTATTGTCCTGTATCGGATCGAACCTGCGGAACTTGCATGGAAGGTCGGTATCTTTACCAGTACGCCATCTGTGCAGTTATTGTCCAGCAGTCAATATTTCACCATACTATACTTTTTTAAATTTTTGTTTTATTATAGATATCTCGCAATAAGAAATTAATAATAAATTTGTGGATGACTTTACAAACATCCCTGACAAAAATTACCCCCAGATTCATAAAAACAATTTATTTATCGCGTACATTTTGATAATTAACATTTTGCTGTCTGCTTATTTAGCTGTGTGGTAGCGGTTACGAATACTAACAACCCTTACTTTGCTCGTAGATGTCGTAAAAGACGACTAAGAGCCTTATGACGACCTGGGCCAACTCTATCTGATGCCGTTTTGTCAACAATTACATTTCCAAGGAGGGTTGACGTCTGGCAGGTGGCCGGTCAAAAAACTATTGCCAATAACTTTTACAATATGTACTATGAAAAAAGAGTACATATTGTATCGACACCTAATAATTGGGATAAGCGTAGGCGAATGATGAATATTTTGCTGCTTGGGAATCGAACCTGTGACACTTGGGACGGTAAATAGTTATCTTAACCACTATGCCGTTTATGCAGTCGATCAAATTTATTTACTAATTTAATAGAACCATAATAAAATAATAAACAACGCTTCACCACTCATTCCTATCCAGACGGAGGAGATAATAAGAGACGATTCATCATCATCATCTCAGCTCCGATATTTCCCACTATTGGGCTAAGCCCTCACCACATTAGGAGAGTAATTGTCCTACTATACTGCGCTTGTCAGACGTGTTGGTATAGGGTTTTGTTTGAAAGAAAGAAAGAAAAGAAAAGAAAGAAAAGTCGTTTATTTCTCCCTCGCAGGAGGACGCATATCGCCTCTTTGCTTCAATAGTGTGATATCTTGAAAAATGAAATTTTAGTAGAGTATTTTTCAATTTCTTTTAAAAATAATAATTGTTCCGCAACAAATATTTTTTTATCGAAAATCTGATTTAAATCATAGATGATTTAATTATAGAATAATGAAATAATTAAAATCATAGATTTATATATCAATTATCTTTTTTAAACTTGAAAAATACTCTTCTAAAATTTCATTTTTCAAGATATATCGAAGTAAAGAGGCGGTATGTATACAATATAGGGAATATTAATGAACTAATCGATGTACCGAGAGATATGTAGACATAACACGTAAGATCTGAAGTCGTGTGGTGACGGAGTAAGAATACAATCCACCACCCCCTATCTATATACCCATGGGTGACCGTACGAGACGTCTCAGGAATATAAAACACATATAACAACTATACGAGAGAAGGAAAATTCGATACAAAACCCTATACCAACACGTCTGACCAGCGTGCTATAGAAGGTCAATTTCCCTCCTATTTTGACGAAGGTTCGAGTTCAGAAATGGACGTATATAAGCTGAAATGATGATGATGGCGAATGTACAAAAGGAATAATATGACTGTATGAATAGCTTTGTGGTGAAGTGACCTTCGACTCAAATGTTTTGTAATTGTTTCCCACCATGATACTCTTTCTTAAGTTGGCTAGTTGGTCTTACCAGCATGATATACATACATGCATACATACATATCATCACGCCATATCCCTTGCAGGGTAGGCAGAGAGGACAGAGTGCCAGAGAACTCTATCCTTGCATACTTCACTCGCTTCCTCAACATTCATAATTCACTTCATTCACGCTCGCCGGTTTCAGAGACTCTTGATTCCACCTTCCTTCAGTACGTGACCAATCTGGTCTCGGTAGGTGAGTCTCGGTCTCCCCCGGTACCTACATCCTTCCACTTTCGTATTGTATATCTTCTTAACCAAACGTTCGTTCGGCATTCTTTACACATGTCCGAACCATTGGAGCCTTTCGCATCTTTACACCAATACTCTCTTTCATACCTACTCGCTCTCTTACGTCGTCGTTACGAATGCGATCGCTCAACCTAACTCTACAGATTTTCCGCAGAGATCGCATTTCGACCGCATTAATTTTACTTTCATACTCTTTTCTGCATACCCAACTCTTGCTTCCATACAGTAATGTTGGGACAAGCACTGCGTTATGTATTTATTTACATTACATTTATGCGTAGACCACTTTTCTTACAATCTTCTGTCATTGTGTCGACTAGGGTCTGCAGGTCAGTCGCTGACTGTGCCAGCAGGACTGCATGATCTGCATAAAGCAGAGCAGTGACCACTGAGTCGCCCATATGGACTCCCACATTCATATCGTTCAACCTTTGGAGACATTTATCCATAGACATTTTTAAAAATTTTTAATTTTATTTTATTTATGTATAGAAGGCCAAAAATGTTGTTATGAGTCTGGGTGTAATTTGATTGCGTTAATTGCATGTTTGTAAAGTCCCCCGCAATACAAGGATTACATTATCTTAGTGAACGACAAAAAGACCCCACGTCTTTTAAAAATCAAAAATCTTATTTTTTTTTTTTGGTGGGCTATGGCCCGGACACACGTCGCCCGCTCCGTCTGGGCGACGAAGGGCAGCGCGTGGCCCCATAACCCACCGTATTCCCTCCCTATCGCCATTGGGCCGGCCACTGATACCACTTCCTTGCCATCCGTGGCCAGCCCGGCGGGTTATCCTTTCGGGTACCATCACCCGTCGACGCCCCAGCTAACTGCCGGGGCATCGCCCTCACGCGCTCAGCCTCTCTGCGGGTGACGGACTATTCCCCGGTCCAATCACCCGCGGCCTCGGCTAGAGTGGCATCAGGCGCAGGGGCATCTTGTGGTAACGATGAGTTAGATGTACAATATGTCGCTAACTCTTACTATAAAGTAACAGTCAACAAAAAGCTAGTTAAGGTATCATTAGAATAAATGATATCAGCAACGCACCAACATTCAACCTTTGTCCGTCCAATGCTGGACGTAAACCTCATAGAAAGCCACATCATTATTTTCTCCTTGGCTGATATATATCCCACTCTTGAGCTCGAGCCTCCTCCATAACGGTAGGGAAAATGCCACGTAATTCCGTTACTTTTTGGTGGAATCTTCTTAATTTCCACGCTTGGGGCATTAGAAATCGCAGTTAGTTATGCGTTTTCGTTTTATTCATGTCAGCTTATACACGTCGCGCTACTGGATTCAAACCTTCTACAAACGAGAGAGATATTAACCTACAATACCACGCTGTTGAGACGTGTTGGTATAGGGTTTTGTTTCCAGATTTCCTTCTCTTGCATAATGTTATATGCGTTTTATAACCCTTAGTAGTCTCTTACGATCATCAACAGGCAAAATAGGGGGTGAATTGTATTCTTACTATGTCACCGCACGGGAAAAAAAATTCCCACGAGAGAGCTCCTGCCCAACATCCTGGTAACCCCATGCAAGGATTTACAATTATATTCTTATCCCGTCGCCAAATGAAGATAGCCACCATAACTTAGCCGTATAACAGTGATACGGAATGAGTAAAATTGATATGGAGTGCGATAAAACATCACTCTACTAGGAAATTTATAACACCAATTGCGATCAAGCCGAGCACCAATCGTGGCGATTATAATATTATCGTATTTTCTTCAAAAACCTATATCAAACATAGAAAGACCCAACTCATGAGATAAACAAAATGAATTTTAAAACATGTCACATGCGAACAAAATTATATGATACAGCTAGTTATTTATAATAACATAATTATGACATACTTAATTATACATATTTCACTTATCAGCAATTTCAATACGCTTAAATTGCAATAATATAGGCGCCATATCGTCGCCATACCGTACAAACAAGCCCCACCAACTCGAAACGAAAAACGCTGATGCTACAAAAAAATTAATATAAAAACTCTTAGTTTCACCAATATCGACACACAATTCAATCGGACAACATGAAAGTACTTTCAGTGTTGCTCTGCTTTGCCCTCGTCCACGGCATCAGTGCCAATCTCTTCAAGCATCGTAATATCATTCCAAATGATTTTAAATATCGCCATGTTGTTGATATAACTAATCAACATCAATCTCAGCGCGGCGATCAACATCCCGATCAAGACGGACAGCAGCAACGAGTCCAGCATAACCAGCGTTGGGAGCAAGAAGAACAGCCAACATCCCAACCGGACCAGCATCGTGGATACAAATATACACAGAACCAGCAAACATCTGCACAGTCTCAAGAACAAGATACAACATATTCAAAATGGCAACAACCTAACCAAGAACAGTCTTACCAAGAACAGTCTTACCAGCAACCGTCTTACCAACAACAGAAGACTCAACACTATTCTAACGAAAACCGAGAATCCGTTGAGGTACAGGGGCAGAGGAACAACAATAATGATTTACAATCACCACCACAATCTGCCTACCAACAATGGGAACCGTTACAAGCAACATCTGGCCAAGAAAATGAAGATAGTGCCATTTTCTGGCCGGTAATCGCTGATGATGCGACATCAGCAGTACAAGATAGTTCAAGTATCCACAGCATAGTCAGCAAAGCTCAAAGAGCTATGAAATCGATTACTGAAGAGCAGAGAGTGAAACTTCAAGATACCTTCGATAATGAAATGGAGAAAGAAAATCTAAACTTCACAGAATTGGCAAGAAAACACCATTACCATGTGGAAGAGCATACAGTCCAATCTAATGATGGTTACATGCACATCATGTTCAGGATTCATAACAGGAGCCCCATGCACGAGAAGAAACCAGTCGTTTTGTTAATGCACGATATTGATGGTAGCGCCGATGACTGGTTACTTATGGGTCCATACAAGCCCCTTCCCTACATGCTCGCTGAAGGCGGCTACGACGTATGGTTCAGTAATGCTCGCGGTAACAAATACACTCAGAGTTACAACAATCAAGCAAATGCGAATATCTCTATGAGAAAAATGGAAAATGACCTTGCCACTGTTATCGACGAGATACTTGATAAAACTATGCAAAATAAGGTTACTATCATCAGTTTTGGTCTTGAAATACCTATTTCGCTCGTCGCCAACCAACCCGAATATAATGACAAGATCGTTGAAATGATTAGTTTGGCGCCGATGGTGGACATGCAGAACATACGAAGGCCAATGGTCCCCACGAACATGCAGCATTTACCAAGGAATACCTTTAAAAAGTTAATGAAACCTGGACAGATGGCACGCAAAGAATTTGGATACAACGACCCCGATCTAGAAAACAGCCAGCAAAATTTCGACACCCAAGAGGCACCCAATTATGATCTGACTAAAGTCACGGTCCCCGTCTTTCTGCTCAACGACAAAGCCGACTGGCATGCTTTTTCTAAGGATGCTGTAAAACTAGAACAGGAGCTGCCCAATGCGAAGGTCAAATTCAACGAGAATGACTTAGACGTTAATGACTTCATCAAATCATTTCAGCAATCAGATCATCAAACCCCTGAAGAACATCCAGTAGCAGCACGTAATCAACGAGAATAAGAATTTCATTTGCATATAATATGTATTTAACTAAATCTTTCATTGTAATAAGTTATTTTTTTTACTTTGCTATCACTTAAATAAATCCGTCCTTGACTTAATATGTTTGTATCAATCAATTAACATTTCATACATAATCATCTCAGCTTATTTAAGACCCACTTCTGAATTCCAGTTTCCTCCACACTAGGAGGTAAAATGATCTATTACACCACGCTGGTGAGACGGGTTGGTATAGGGTTTTATTACGAGTACTAGTCTTTCTCTTGCATAGATTTTTTTTTTATAATATCATTCGGCATCAAGGAAATAATCCTTGAGGGACTTTACAAACATATAATTAACGTACACAAATTACACACAAACTCACAACAAAAATTCGTGGATTTCACAGTTTTGTCCTGCATAGGAATCGAATCCACGCATGCACTGGCACGGAAGGTCAGTATTTTAACAATTAAGCCATCTGTGCAGTCGATAACGGATATGTTCCCTCCCGATCGCCAATGGGCCGGCCACTAGAACCGACTCCTTGACATCTGTTGCCAGTCCGACGGTTTAGTATCATAGGTAACATTCCGATCGACGCTCTGCCAATAAACAACAGTATTGCAAGGGCATCGCTTTCATGCGATTGGTTCTTCTGCGGATGATGGACTAAGCCCTTGTCTGTCCACCCGCGACTTTAGCTATGGCGACATCAGGCGTAAGTACCTACTCGCGCTTGCGCCGCCATACGCACAAACAATTGTCTTGCGTGGGATCGAACTCACGACACTTGGCATGGAAGATGGGTACTTATAGTAATAAAAACGCGGCAATTGCGCCACACTTGCTTTAAGAGTCTAAGTTATAAGTAATATATTTATTACTAGAACAGATGGAAAATTTAGATTATTTTTTTTATTTTTTGATTTCAGAAAAAATGCAAGTTGTTTGCAGCAACTTCACTATTATGTTATATTTAAATATATAATTAAATAAATAATATTATGACTATTTTATAACTATATTTATTAGACTACAATATAATACAATAGATTATGATCATATCATCAACTAATCTTAAAACTAACATTTCATATTATCAAATTAATGCAGCACGTAAACTGAAGCTTAAAATAGTGTCTGTGCCCATTTCCCAATTAATTAGTGAAAAATCCTACAGATGTCACTACAATAAAACGGTTAAATGTTTGACATTTAAACAGCCCACGCTTTGTTTTGACATAAACGCTTGCATCTGTTACAACGAGCAAGTAAGAGAGAAATATTATGTAAAACGAAAAAGAAAGAGATAGATGCGCGGCGGCGCTGTAGCTTCCCGCCGTCCCCGCTTCGACAGTCGCGCTCTGTTCGGTTTGCTGTGCGTAGTTAAGCTGTTTTATTTTTGTTTTCTACGTTTGTAGTGACGATTTTGGATCATTTCATATACTTGGACAAGTTTATTAGTGTAAATTAGTGACTGAGTGCAAGAAGAAGTTTTCGCATGGATTGAGTGATCAACGATGTTACCTCCTACGGCCGGTCTAACACAAGAACAACGCGACCGGCCCGATATGTCATACCAACAGCGTCAAGACGTGAGGGAACTCACTCGGGAAATCATTAGGAGTGCACGAGTAGCAAATAGGCAACAGTCAACATCCCCTGGAGGTGAGCCGGTCCAAAATAAAAACGACGCCACGTTTCCGCCATGCTTGTCAAATTGACGTGATATGTCAAGGTGACATTTATATGAAAACAACATATTTTTCGAAAGAAATAGCTAACAAAAAGAGGTCTGCATATAGTAATCACCATATATAATCTTTGACAGAGAAGAATTAGGCCTGTTACGTCACCTACAAGCACGATCTTGCGAAAGTAAAATGGCGCCAATGCGCACAAATTCCTTATCATTAGGTGTGTAGCTACTTTAGGCAGCGAAAACCAATGGTTTGAAGCTGTCGGCTTCGTAGACAACTACGAAAATGCTAATATTGTAATAAATATATGTCCTAAATTCTTTTTCTATAGTATTGGCACGTGTCTAGAGTTATTTATAGCTCATTCATTTGCATCCTACGTAATGCCCTCTCGCGTCAGCAAAATCGATATGTGCATAAAAGATTAGCATATTTTGCGCAAGATGGTGGTTGATATACAATGTTATCGGTAGAGATTTCTCTTAGTTTGTTGTTGTTATTGAATTTGCTATGACTTTTATAAAATGTCGTAATGACAGTAAATTGACAGCAGTCAGGCAAACAAGATGGCTGCTTTCTGTTGAACTGGTAAATTTTAGTTCTATCACGCGGCATACCAGGCGGCGCTGCTGTCGATTTGTTGATATCTAGATCAAATGGAACTATTTTTACAGATTTTATATCGTTTTACTTTGATTTTATTTTACTGATGTTTCGGTAACATTACAGTATACCTGGTCATTGAAGGACTAACGTATTTTACGTCGGATAGGTACGTTTTCCTTATGGAGGTTTTATGTACTAGTTATAATATTAATAATTTCATTTTTAATTATATTTATTTTTAACCATGGATATAAGGTCCTTTACTCGAGTACATGGCATAACTTTGTTTATAATAGATATATATTCCATATCTTCATATTGAAGAGCGTACCCCAAATAGAAATTCATTAATAAGTGAGGCCAATATCATTTATTTAAACTAATATTATATCATATTCACCACACTTCAGTCCCTTCTCTGTATTACTGTACATAAAATACCAGCAAAATTATCTAATATACATACATATCATCACGCCATATCCCTTGCAGGGTAGGCAGAGAGAACAGAGTGCCAGAGAACTCTATCTTTGCATACTTCACTCGCTTTCTCAACATTCATAATTCTCTTCATACACGCTCGCCGGTTTCGGAGACTCTTGACTCCACCTTCCTTCAGTACATGACTATTATTAAAATTATCTAATATAACACTGTAAAAAGATATAAAATATCATAATATTAAATATTTTGAAGCAACACATGACTTTTTTGATAGAAAGAGTACAATTCACCATTTCCTAATCTACCCGTGGTTGTCATAATAATCACTAAGGGATATAATGTGTATAACATCTATACAAGGAATGGAACACTCAAAACAAATCCCTATATCAACCTGTCTGACTTGCATAGAAAGTAAATCAATTATAGAGGCAACTCGAGGCTAGCAGTGCATATATATGAGCTGAGATAATGATATGATATTTTCATATTCCCACCAAAACTCCAAAGCAAGCTAAATCATCAATCAAAACTCCAAAGCAAGCCAAATCATCTCCTATAACTCAGTGTCCTCTGTAAACCTGCATGCGTGTCATCATTTTCCTCATCACATTTACTCTCACATCCCTGTTATCATACTTTAGCTGTTTAAAAAAAATATTTAATGATGAATTCTGTCATTAGAGTTATGGTAGATTTTATTTATAAAAAAAAATCTATTGTTATGTTAAGGAGGCAAAAATAAATTAAACAAAATACCAAGGTTCGAGGATAATAATCAAGATATATATCGGATGTATATCAAGATGGGTTCCACAATATACATATATAATTTTTTTTTTATAAATATCCCAAATCAAAAGGGTTTTAAAAATATATATATTATTAAAATATTTTTTTACGTTTGTTACTGTTTTACTAACTAAATATAGATGGCGTGGATATGGTATGGAATGGCGTGATATGGTATGAGTATGACTGATTAGAATTTATAATTATATAATAATAAATTTGCAACATAAATAGCTATATCTTTTCATTGCGTTAGCTTAAAAGTTTGATTTTTTCGCAGCTCTAAGGATCAGTAGACCTGAGTATTTGATATAAATTTCAGCTTGATACCTCCACGCGTTCCTGAGAAAAAGAGTCTTGACAGACAGACGGATAGATGGACAGACGGACAACAAAGTGATCCTATAAGGGTTCCGTTTTTTCCTTTCGAGGTACGGAACCCTAAAAATACTATGTTATGGATGAAATATGTATATATAACATGTGATATCTTCACGTTATATGGGAGACTGAAATCGCGTAATATGAAAATGCGTTATAAATAACTAATTTGTTATAAGGGGGATTACTGTATAATACATAATATGTATGTAACAACAATTATTTTTTTCTAATTCACCACATTTGCTAGATAATTTGGTATAATTTTATTTCAAATCTTTATTCTCTTGCTGGAATGTTTTTCATTTATTTACATTACGTAACCAAATTTGATACCCATGATATGATGATGATACTCATGGGATATGAAAATGTGACAATTGTGTTCTTATTTTCACAAGGTGGTCTATTATACATACATACATATCATCACGCCATATCCCTTGTAGGGTAGGCAGTGAGAACAGAGTGCCAGAGAACTCTATCCTTGCATATTTCACTCGCTTCCTCAACATTCATAATTCTCTTCATACACGCTCGCGGTTTCGGAGACTCTTGACTCCACCTTCCTTCAGTCTATTATCACATGAATTTATTATATACATATATTGTTATTTAGAAAGGGTGTGGTAATCGCGCTTGGTAATGTTCGCCCATTAAGTTTCATCAATCATAATGATAGCTGACAGCTCGACCCGTAGCTATGAAACGCCAATCGGATTAGCATTTGTTATTGGTATCGTTTACGACGAAAGTTTCAAGTCATTCAGTGATGTTATAATAATAGTTCAGGTTAACGTGAAAATTAAGTTCACTGGACTGCATCGTTCATCCAGTGGCATTAGCATGTGATTGCCGTAAAGTTCCAGAGTTGAATGAAAATATGCCTCTAAAAGAATTTTTATTTAATTTCATCATCACAGCCCATATATTATGTCCCACTATTGGTCTCAGGCCTCCTCCATAATAGGAGGGAAATTAACCTACTACACTACGCTGGTCAGACGTGTTGGTATAGGGTTTTGTTTCGAGTTTTCCTTTTATTGCATTGATGTTATATGCGTTTTATATCCCACAGTCGTCTCTTACGATCACCCACGGGATAATTGTATTCTTACTCCGTTACCACACAGATTATTACTTTATTTTCTGATTATTTAATTTATTTTCTGTATATTTTTCAATTATAAGCATGTAGACGGAAATAACCAAATGAACAGCAATGTTAACCTCTTTGTAGCATGTGACTGTAGGCGCCGAGTACCTGGGTTGAATTTTGAGTCGAGCATAAATTGTATTATAATATCCTATGATAAGTTGTATAAGGCCTATGTCCAACAGTGGACGTTTACGGGCTGATGGATGGATGACGAAGTTGTATGTTTCACTTAGTGTTAGGCTCACGCTGTTCTGTATTCTATCTACATCCTTACATGGGCCGGTTATCGGGATCATTCTGGTATACAGAAAATAAACGTCTGAATTAGCGATATATAGAATGTTATTCGATAATTTCGAATAGAGGCCTTGTCTGTGTGAGGTACGTTAGCGTAGGTTTTCTTTCAACCAGCCAAACTAACAACCTATAGCTATAATCCTCTCCGAAGGGTAATAATACGTTGTTAGTTCATTACACTCGGCATTCTCCTTTCACCCTTACCTAAAACTCCAATATCGTTAACTGAAACGGTTGCTTAATCCTTAATAATTTCATATCCTTAACTACATTTTAAACCAATATAATGTTGTTCTAATATACGAATACGCCGTATCCTGATCCAAATAATGATATCCGCAACATCTCTAATCTGAATCGCTCTAAAATACGAAGGAAATTAATCTACCCATTACACGCTCTGGTCAGACTGGTTGGTATAGGATTTTGTGTTTTCCTTATCTTGCATCGCCATTATCAGCATGGCATGTCCCTTAATCTTCTTTAACGACGCTCATTAACAAGACATACAGTGGTGAATTATATTCTTATTCTGAAAACACAGAAATCGCTCCAGTAAATGTAATAAAAAAAAATCATGTACCTTAACTCTAATCCGATCTCTATTGGCCTACTCTTATCCCAAATAAATATTATAAAAGCTATTGGCCTAAGCTGGCGGCCGGTTATAAAACTATTGCTAATAGGCAATAGTTTTGCAATAGCCTGCCTGACGTCAAACATCCTTGGGAATGTAATTAATGACAAAACAGCATCAGGTGCAATTGTCCCAAGTCAATATAAGGCTTAATTATCCGTGGTGACGGAGTAAGAATACAATTCACCACCCCTTATCTTACCCGTGGATGATCGTAAGAGACGACTAAGAGATATAAAACGCATATAACATCTATTCAAGAGAAGGAAAACTCGAAACAAAACCCTATACCAACACGTCTGACCAGCGTGGTATAGTAGGTTAATTTACCTCATATTACGGAGCAGGCCCGAGCTCATTAGTGGGACATATATGGGCTGTGATGATGATGATATAAGGCTATTAGTCGTCTTTTACGACATCCACGAGCCAAAATAATGGTTAGTAGTATTCGTAGCCGCTACCACACAGCACTTATATTGTTGATGATATGAACATTAATTTAGTAGCTTTGTACATATTATGAAATGATTGTACATCGCGTATGTCGTTGACCTATTATTACGAGCAGTTGCTCGCACGGGTTGTTACGATATTGCGTAAATGAAGCGTGACACGTGGTCTTATGCTGACGTCTGAATGAACGTTGATAGTAAACATTTGTAATAGATGCCGTCGTAAAAATCTATTATAGACGTGACTTATAATCTCGGCACATAGCCTCTGCAATAATAGAAGGGAAACCGACCTACCATGCTGATCAGACGTGTTGGTATTAGATTTCATTTGCTTCTATTTTTACAAAATTTTAACCGTTTGCGCAGCGGAAGCTCTCAAAAGGAAAATAAACTCCCGATTTTGTAACATTCTTCATTGGTATTCTGCTTGTATTGAACTTAGTGTAATGATATAGCCTATATCCTTCCTCGATAAATGGGCTATCCAACACTGAAAGACTTTTTCGAATCGAACCAGTAGTTCCTGAGATTAGCGCATTCAAACAAACAAACTCTTCAGCTTTATAATATTAGTATAGATTCCTTATTCATCTTTCACGATCGCCCACGGAGAATTTAGAAAGTGATGACATTCGGTATTCTTAATCCATCAACACACGCAAATTGATAAGTACACTTACCTGTCACGTTAGTTTAATGAATAAAATTTTTGCGACGTTTTTAATAGTATTGTATCCAATGACAGTACATATTTTAAAAGATGTCTAAGAGATTCATATAACATTACTGGAAAAGAAGTTAAACTCGAAACAAACACTACAGCTAATAGATCAATTTCTCTCCCACTGTGTAGGAGGTTCGCGCCCAGCAGTGGGGCGTAAATGATAAAAAAACATGGCATAAACAAACATAAAATGTACTAAATATTTGCTCTTTATACGAATAAATACTTGTTTTTTTTTTTGCTATAAAAAAATTGAAAAGAAATAATAATAGACAAACCCACTGAGTTTCATGTATGATCTTCTCAGTAGTGGTCTCGTTCCGATCCGGTGGTAGTTTATTGGATTAATTTAATGTATTAAAACAGACAATATGTAAGTGCCCTCGTAGGGTTTATGCATAATAAATGAATTTGAATTGTTTCTTTATTTTTGAATTAATTAAATAAATTGATAGTGATTGCACAGTTGACCTAATGGTTAAGATATCGACCTTCCGTGCCAGGGCCGTGGTTTGAGCACAGTACTATAATACTTTGTGCAATCCACAAACTGCTCTGAGTCTGGAAGTAATTTGTCTGCGTTGATTGCATGTTTGGCAAGTATTTTAAGTATTGTTTAGCATTACAAGGAATATTTACTTAGCTAGGTGGTGTATTTACTCGAAAAAATTATAGGCGTTGTAATTAACAATTGCATAAATGGGGAATTAGTATATGTACCGACTTATAATGCTAATTATCGTGGATACGATCCACCCGTAGGCAATAATTGCTTTGGGCGTAACTGCACCATAGCCCGTCGCCAAAAAGGCAATAATTGCTTTGAGTCTGGATGTAAATTTGTATTTTTTTTTATTGCTATGGTGGCAAACCAGCAGACAGCACACCTGATGGTAAGAGTCACTGTCGCCCATGGACCTTTGCGATACCAAGGGTATAGCAAGGACGCTGCCTACCAATACAAACCCCAAACCAACATTAGTTGGGCTTCCGGCTCTCTCACTCACCGAACGAAGCGCAATAGCACATTGCCATTACTCAGACGTCGATCTTCTGCGAGAGTGTACTACTATCCCGGGTGGACCGGCCCGCGGCTATAAGCAAAAAACTGTCCACAGCGTGGTCCTACTACTATTAAATTAAAAAATCGTATAAATTAATTGTATATGTATTTGTAATTTATTTTAGAATTAAACACGACACAAAATTCGAAATGTAATACGCCGTCATAAAAGAAATGTCTTCAGATAACTAAAATAGCTTCGTCATGTTTACTAGATACAAAACAATAACAAACGAAACGGTTTTTATTATATCGCTGAATTGTATGGAACAATGTACAGGCATTTTTTTTTTTTTTTTTTTTGTTTTTTTTTTTTGGGGGTGGGTTACGGTCGGCACACTCCTCGCACCACTCCGTCCGGGGTGACAGAGGGGCGTAAGCATGCACACCCGTAACCCACCCGTGACGTCGCCTTCGTCGTTGGGCCAACCACCGGAGCAGAGTGACTTGACGTCAGTGGTTGGCCCGACGGAATACCCCTGAGGAGTACCTTCTCCTCGACCGACGTCCCCCCCTCGGGTAGGATGTCGGTCTTTCCTCACGCGGTCGGCCTCTCGGCGGGTGACGGACTAAATTCCCGATCCAGTCACCCGCGGCCCCGGCTAGGGCGGCATCAGGCGCAGGTAATCGCGCCTGCGCCGCCCCAGTCGCCGGCGGCGGCTCGCGTCGTCGAGGAGACGCTCCTCGCGCACGCGCTCCGCCGCCTCCTTCCGCGAGACTACTGCCTCGCAGAAGGATGACAATGTACAGGCATAGCAATACAATAACGTTGTGAGCATAATAACTATTATAATTATAAGCATGTTTTTCATCTCAACTCAGATAATACCCACTGCTGGGTTCGAGCCTCCCCACAATAGGAGAGAAATTGATATACTATACCACTCCGGTCAGACGTTTTGGTATAGGGTTTTATTTCGAGTGTTTCTTCTGTTGCATAATAATAATAGTTTTTTTTTATTGTTTTCTTCCACAAAGGTATCTCATTAACAATGTTACAAATTAAATAGAACCATCCCTTGTGGGAGACTGGTATCTGAACTAGGTTGCCCTGTCATACAGATTACCAGGCCCCACCTGGATCACATTGAGAAATACACGTAACAAAATTTTCTAATAATAGGTGTGTGTTGTGGCATAGGTGTTATATGCCTATTATATCCTTTAGTAGTCTCTTGTGCCTCCCCGGGTGGTTTAGGTAACGTGTGACCTATACCCCTGTCCCCAAAAAGGAAAGTAGTTCTTTCAATAATGAACTATTTTAAGTGACAATAAAAAAACATCCGTGGTGCTGTACTACTGCGCTTCTCTGTACATTATCTTAATTATTTGCTCATCATTCAATGTTGCTTCATGTCTCCCACTTTTCTTAGGAAAAAAATTATAATAAATATTTTCAACTCCTGTTTTTCTTTTCTATTTAAATTTGCCGGTCCCAAGACAATTAGAAGCCTTATGCCGGGACCTCCTGAGGGTTAAGCCTCTGCGTAATTTATGGAAAGCATTGTCGACCATGGGTTACAGGAGTTACATTGGTGGGAATGTCTGGTGGGATTAGACGCAGTTTTCTAAAAAAATAAAACTTAATACTTCCACAATTGCGATAAATAAAATAAGCGCTTTTTAATTATGTGAAACTGCATTATAAGGCAAACCGATTAAGAATAAAAGGGCCATCAGTTATTCCCTTTACTGTAGGTATTTTAAGAAATCGTTTATTGACGAGGCATGGTGCCCGAAAGGATAACCCGCCGCGCTGGCCACGGAAGCTTGGATTCGATACCAATGGCCAGCCCTATGTCGGTGAGGATAAAATACGGTAGCAAATGGGCGGGGTGTGTGCATAGCATAATATGCCACAAAGAGGTATCAAAGACGTGACTAGGGATATAAACGGGATATAAACAGATAACATATAATGAGGATATAATAGAGAGAGAGAGGATATAATGAGGATGGTGTCCGATGGTTTACTGTGTGAGACACAAGGAGGTTTCAGGAGTGGAAGGGGATGCATGGACCAAGTGTCCTCTCTGCGCAACATTGTGGAGAAGCTGGCTGGCTCTAGGTCAAAGGGTTTTCTGCAGTTTTGTGGATCTGGAGAGAGCATTTGACACGGTTGTACGAAAGGAACTTTGAGACATTTTACTGGAGTATGGTATTAACGGTAAACTGCTACAGGCTGTGCAGTCCAGTTACATGGGCTGTAGAGCCTGTGTGCTGCTGGATGATGAAATGTCGCCTTGGTTTGACGTCAATATCGGCGTTAAGCAGGGGTGCGTTCTGTCAGCCAGGCTGTTTATCATATATCTGGATAAATGTCTCCAAAGGTTGAACGATATGAATCTGGGAGTCCAGATGGGCGACTCAGTGGTCACTGCTCTGCTTTATGCAGATGATGCAGTCCTGCTGGCACAGTCAGCGACTGACAGAAGATTGTAAGAAAAGGGGTCTACGCGTGAATGTGAACAAAACCAAAATAATGGGCTTTGAAAGAGATAAAGCCAGAACAGATGTAAGAGTAAAAATAGGTAATGATGTATTAGAGCAAGTGGATGAATTTGTATATCTTGGATATGGATTTAGCCGCGATGGAAGGTACACCACTGATATAGAGCGAAGAGTGAATGCGGGAAATAGAGTGAACGGAGCGTTGGGGCAACTTCTCGGTAGCCACCACCTCAGCCAGAAGGCACGTGTAGCAATACATAACGCAGTGCTTGTCCCAACATTACTGTATGGAAGCGAGAGTTGGTTATGCAGAAAGAGTATGAAAGTAAATTAATGCAGTCGAAATGCGATCTCTGCGGAAAATCTGTGGAGTAAGGCTGACCGACCGCATTCGTAACGACGACGTAAGAGAGCGAGTAGGTATGAAAGAGAGTATTGGTGTAAAGATGCGAAAGGGAATGCTCCGATGGTTCGGACATGTGGAAAGAATGCCGAACGAAGGTCTGGTTAAGAAGATATACAATGCGAAAGTGGAAGGATGTAGGTACCGGGTGAGACCGAGACTAACCTACCTAAACCAGATCGGTCATGTACTGAAGGAAGGTGGAGTCAAGAATCCGAAACCGGCGAGCGTGTATGAAGACAATTATGAATATTGAGGAAGCGAGTGAAGTATGCAAAGATAGAGTTCTCTGGCACTCTGTTCTCTCTACCTACCCTGCAAGGGATATGGCGTGATGATATGTATGTATGTAAACAGATAACACCACTGGATGAGAATGAAAACTCGAAATAAAAGCATGCCGTCACGTTTGACGGCATGCTTTTATTTTATTTACTTCGATTTACCGAGGTTAATTGTAGCAATTTACCTAAGAAGGAGTTTAGTGCCCAATAGCACGAAGTTTATACGTTAAAAAGAAAGAAGAAATATCTATATATCCAGCTAAAATAATAAATGAGATGAATCCTAGGTCACCCATTTTTTTTTAAATCATTTACAGAAATGATAAGGATTTTAGATTAACAGGATCATTACTCATTATCGCCATAGTAGCCGCAGATTTTCTACTGCCGATTTTGTTGTCTTGTAACCCTCGATTTACTTCGACCACGCCACGGTAGAAAATTTAAAAAATAATTGTTGTTTTAATACTTATTTGACTGCACATATGGTGTAGTGGTTAAAATTACTGAGATATCGTGGCAGTGTTTTGGGTTCGATTGCCATGCAGAGCAATACTCTGAGCGATCTACAAATTCTTGTCTTGATAATGATTTCTGATGTTTTTTGTATTACACATTTTAAATAGAATAATTTTTACTGATTCTATCGCGTTTGTATTTAATTTTAATTTCCCGAAGTTTCCAGCGATCATGGCCACGGGAGGACTGTTCTGAGTTTGCGCGTAATTTGTGTACGTTAATTGTATGTTATGTTGTTCAAATTACTGAAATTTTTTTAGCATTTAATATGCTTAATTATTTATAAATACCCGATACGAAACGTCATTTTTCGTTTCGTATCGGGTATTTATAAATAATTAAGCATATTAAATGCTAAAAAATTTCAGTAATTTGAATAACAAGGTTGTGTCATCGTTTAATACAATTCTAACTGTAAAGTTTGAAGTATTAAGTCTATACAATGTGTAAACATTGTCCGATAGATGGCATACGTCACCTTGAAGACGTAAGATATAATATGATTCGAAATTTGCATGTCCTAAAATAGTTCACGATGGTGTAAGTGGCAGCACGGTTGGGCCGGATTCCCAATAGGTGCGGGTTCGAACCCCGCTTGTTATGTTGTTATTCGTGTGGTGACGGATTAAGAATACTATTCACCACCCCATATCTTACCCGCGGGTGATCGTACGAGACGACTATGATATATAAAACGCATATAACATCTATGCGAGAGAAGGAAAATTCGAAACAAAACCTTATACCAACACGTCTGACCAGCGTGGTATAGTAGGTCAATTACTATCATGGAGGAGGCTCGAGCCCAACAGTGGGACGTATATGAGCTGAGATGATGAATTGTATGTTTAAAAAGCCGCAGACCTATTTTAAAAAGTGTGTTTTAATTAAATTTTAGTGTATTATATATATATTACTCTAAATCTTAATAAAAATCTATAAAATAGCACAAGTCAAACGTTTGAACACAATCTTAAGTCATGTATTATGTTACACACTAGGAAGTAGTGACGTCAGAAGTGTCTGTAAATACGAATGCCCTTGGCGTTGCGAAACTTTACCCTCTCGGCCATTGACCCGCATCGATCCCCCTCGACGTTTCCGCGTTATACTATACTGCATAGTGAAAACATCGTCCTAACGACCTCTGTTTACGTTTCCCGTGTCACTGGAATACTCTAGACGAGTTGAGATTATTAGTTTTTGAATGTCCATATGGCCTTTGAACTTTAAAATGTATAACGTCTATACTTGTTAATATTTAGGCGAGTATTACATAACAAAATAAAATTATTTTACGGATTTCTGGCGATTTTGTTTCGAAACGTTGGGATAGTAAAAACAAAATTAAAAAAAAAATATTGCATCAAAGAAACTATTATAATTAATTTACAATAAGAAAAAAATATTACAATAATGAACACTGTCACCAATGAAGTTTCTAATATTAATTAAGAGATTAGTAAATAAAAAGTCTTTTAAATATCTAAAGATGTTATATAAAATAAAAGGAAAAGTAAAGAAGTAGGTAAAGAAATAGATGATGAGTTACTATATGCAAATGTGAAATATCCTTAACAATAGATTTATTTCATGTATACTACACATATTTGAATACATGATGGCAAATATTAGATACACAGATAGTCGACGAAAAATATGGAGAAAATCCTGAAGAAATTTACACATTCGATAAATTCCCTCGTGAAGAATATAAATCTATCTTTTACTTTGTATTTGAATTTTAAATTATATCGTGGTTCGAAGGGTACCATCATCATTTCAGCTCATATATGTCCCACTGTTGGGCTCGAGCGTCCTCCATAATGGGAGGGAAATTGACCTACTATACCATGCTGGTCAGACGTGTTAGTATAGGGCTGGTTTCAGGTTTTCTTTTTCTTAAGGGTATTATTAAATTACTTATTATAAAAAAGTCAATAAAAAAATTAGACACCCTCTGAGTTTCTTACTGGATCTTCTCAGTAGCGTTTACGTTGCGATCCGATGGTAGTTTATTGTACTACCTAATTTAAAATGTTAAAATTGACAATGTGTCTTCGTATGGTTTATACATAACAAATTAATTTGAATTTAATAAAGATTATAGAAATCCCTATACATATTGTGTATAATTAAGGACTGAATTCCAAAAAATAATTACCATTATTAACATTAACTATTTTTCTTTCAGCACGTGATAGATTCCCATCAACATCGTCGACAGATGACAACGAAAGCGGCACAGACGGTGAGGCTGACCGATCTCGTCGTATAAGCCTCGTGCATAGTGGGCAACCCATCCCGCCACCTGGTATTGTCTCAATACGCAAACGCAGAGGCAACTTGCCCAAACCCTCAGTGAAAATTCTCAAAAGATGGCTGTATGACCACAGATACAACGCGTACCCTAGCGACGCGGAGAAAATTACTTTAAGTCAGGAAGCCAATTTGACTGTATTGCAGGTGTGTATTAAATTCAAAGGTATATGGTATAGCAGTGTGGTGCATATGGTCTATGTGGTGACAGAGTAAGAATACAAATCACTGCCTCCCTATGTTGTAGTCCCTCCCTGTGTCGTAAAAGCCAACTTAGAGATATAATATGCATGTAATATCTTTGCAAACGAAGGAAATGTCGACATAAAACCCTATACCAAGGGTCGGCAACCTGCAGCTCGCGAGCCACATGCGGCTCTTTGGATGTGAAGTTGCGGCTCTTTAGTTCTATATGCAAAAAAAAATATTTTATAAAGAAAACATTTAAAAATGGTTCTGAATTGATTAACGAGCATTAGGCACAAATTATTGTCGGCAAAAAAAAAATTGTGACTCTTTAAAAACTTTAATTTAAACCTTTATAAATTCTAATTTTTGGCTCTTTCGACTCAAAAGATGCCGACCCCTGCCCTATACCAACGTATCTAGTGTGTTATAAATAGGATAAAATTTTAATTTATCTATCTATATCTCTTCATGTGGAGGAGACTCCAGCTCAGCAATGAGAACTATATGAGCTCTTGTGATGATGATTATGTTATAGCAGATTAGTACAGAAATGAACGCATTGCTATGCAGTTTGAGGTTCAGGAGGGTTAGTTACATAGCGCGCGGGTCAGTTTTTCAAAGTTATATTGTGTGGTGATGAACTAGGAACATTGTCATCATTAATAAAAATAATAATAATTATTACATTAAATAATAGGAAAAGATTGCTGTGTGGTAGCGGCTACGAATACTACCAACCCTTACTTTGGTCGTGGATGTCGTAAAAGACGACTACGAGCCTTATAACTGCCTGGGCCAACTCCAGCTGATGCCTTTTGGTTAACAATTAAATTTCCAAGGAGGGTTGACATCTAGCAGGCGGCCGGTCATAAAACTATTGCCAATAACTTTTACAATATGTGCTATGAAAGAAGAGTACATATTGTATCGACTCCAAACAATTGGGATAAGAGTAGGAGAATGATGAATAGGAAAAATATAATAAAATTTTAATACATCTATATCTATACATATAATAAAAATGTAACGGATCGCTGTCTGTACATGGAAGATATATGAGAAAAAATATTACTGGGACCTTTATCAACACGAATAGAACCCAAAACAATGATTTTTAAAATTTTTGTCTGCTTATCTGTTTGTCTGTGAGTTTGTGCACGCTAATCTCAGAAACGGCTTATCCGATTTAGACGCGGTTTTCACTAATATATTGTGGTAAGCTTCACTTAACATTTAGGCTTTATTTTATGTCAATTAGTTTATAAATAAAAAAGTTATGTCAATTTAAAATATGTTCGGAGAAAAATCTTTATCGATTCTTTTCAAATTACGTACAAATTATCTTCAGTAAAAATAAATAAACACGTGTTTCAGCATTTGTTGATTTTTACCCTCTGGGGGTGTAAATTAGGCCTGCAAAGCGGGTTAGACGACTCATTCAGTCATTAGCGCCAAGCCGATATTATTGAAGCTAGCATCTTGAAATGTTGACAGTGGTTTGTTTCTATGACGTAGAGATTTACTAAGAGAGAATTTCACGAAATTATACCCCTAAGGGGGTGGAACAGAGTAGCAAAGTTTGTATGGGGAGAAAAAAAATCTTTATTGATTCTTTTCAAATTACGAGTCGAATCAAATATTCTAGGGTAATATTCGGCATTTGTCAATTTTCACCCTCTGGTTGTGTAAATTAGGCCTGTGAAGCGGGTTGAACGACTAATTACCGCCAAGCCGAAACTATTAAAGCTATAAAAATATTATATTATTTATTTGTTTTATTATTATTATTTATTTTATTACTATAATATATTCTATTTTTTATAGAAACATTAAATTTTGAAGCACGTTTTATTTATGACATAGAGATTCAATATGAAAGGATTTTATGAATTCCGCCCCTAAGGGGGTGTAACAAAGCGGCAAAGTGTGTATGGGGAGAAAATTACTTTATCGATTCTTTTCAAATTACGTACAAATATTCTTCGGTAAAAATAAATAAACACGTGTTTCTCTCTCCCTCTCCATCAACCCCGCACCAGTGCCAGCGTGAGAGCTCACACGATACACATAGTAGACAGCAATAGGTTCTTGCCTAATGGTTTAAGATACAGGTTAAGTTTAGCTTCAAAAATGTTCACTCTATATACTCCAAGCGCCGTAGCAAAAAAAGTAGGTTTGTAATGCAACGTACGGGACCTGCTATTTTTTTTAGGGAACATGTTCCAAGGTCGTCCCCTGAATGTAAATACAAGTTGGCGCGGCGGAGGAGGGTTCACTTCAGCCGCCATCTTGGAAAACACGTTTTATTGAATATCTCGCGAACTGCGCATCGTACGACAAAAATTGCACAGACCATTATTGTAGATAATAATATTTGCCATCTTTTTTATTTGAAACTTTTTTTGTATAACACATAGGTTTTTAATTATAGCGAATCAAACTTTTTACAATATGGTTTTTACTAAATATTTATTTAATGGTCAATGATAAATTAAAAATAATGGTAACTGAATTGTAGAACATGAAATTACCTATAAATTCTATAAGAAACTTTTTCTCGTAACATTTATAGTATAAGAGCTATAACGCTGTAAATGAGATTATAATGCTGTATATTCAATTATGTCCCTATAAGTTGTAGTATATATTTCGGGTCGTTCGGAATTTCTCCCTCTTAACATTCCAACAGTATTCAGGTATAAATCCCAACCGTTTTACAAAATCGGAAGTCTCTATTAACTCGCTACGCTACAAATGCTTCGGGAAATTGGCGAGTAAGACAAGGTTGAATTTATCACTTCTATCTCCAACACAAGATACGGCACGCTACCATTCTTTCAGAGTGTACCACCAGGTTCAAACTTGGCTTGGATTTTATCACGACGCTGAAAAATGGGGTTGGAAGCGAACTGCACAAGGGCTTGAACCAATTCGAACTGCTATGGCTCCTGCACCGTCGAGTTTGTTGCAAATAATATCGTGCAAATGCACCAAAAATTGCGGAGCTGCCTGCGGATGCCGAAAAGCTGTTCTCAAATGTTCGATTATTTGCTCCAATTGCAGCGGCCAAACATGCGACAACGTGACAGACATATTAGATGCCATCCCAACCGAAGACCTAACCTTTGATTCGTCTCCTTTGGATATGGCGGAGGCAGAAGAGATAGATCCACAAGACGATGAGTGTCTTCCCTCGACATCGAAAAAAATAAGACTCGCACCGTAAAATAATGCGCCACTTTTTGTTTGTGTAAACAAATGTTTTTTCCGTTTTTTTGAAGTAACATTCGTAAAATTCTTTTCATTTTTGTGATTTCGATAACAATTGGAGATACATAATAATAAAAATAATAACTATTACAATTCTTACGATGTAGCGCGATGTACTATTGTTTTTTGCTACATAGACAATCTTTTATGATGATACCGTTTTAAGTAACAATAAAGATCGACAAATTATTAGTTGTTCTCCACATTATTTATAATTTTAATTGATTTGCTGCACAGCTGTATTGACATTTTTTTTAACACTTTATGCCATTTTATGCGTTATGAAATAGTTTTCGTATACAGCGAGCAATATTGCCACTGATAATGTACGAGGTGCAAGTTTTACTAAGCTGCAGCTCTTAGACTATAAATGCTACGAGAAAAAGTTTCTTATAAAATTTATAGGTAATTTCATGCTCTACAATTCAGTCAACATTATTTTTAATTTATCATTGACCATTAAATAAATATTTAGTAAAAACCATATTGTAAAAAGTTTGATTCGCTATAATTAAAAACCTATGCGTTATACAAAAAAAAGTTTCAAATAAAAAAGATGGCAAATATTATTATCTACAATAATGATCTCTGCAATTTTTGTCGTACGATGCGCAGTTCGCGAGATATTCAATAAAACGTGTTTTCCAAGATGGCGGCTGAAGTGAACCCTCCCCCGCCGCGCCAACATGGATTTACATTCAGGGGACGACCTTGAACATATTCCCAAAAAAAATACCAGGTCCCGTACGTTGCAAAAAAAAAAGACCCGGCGCTTGGCCTAATAACTCAAATAATAAATCATATCTAACGAGGTCGCGACTCTGCTGGTGAAACAAAACAGTCAAATAAAGGGTGGCGATAATTACATTTTTATCCCATGGTCATACCGTAAATAGTATATTAATGGCAATATAATTTGTAGAATGAATAGAACTTTGAACCACCTTTTTCTTTAGTGACCGGCTATGGTATATTCGTTATCTACGTTGTGCGGGCGGGCCACCGCAACCGGATACAATCTCGAGTCGAAGCCGGACAGTAGAGCGTGTCAACCTAGAAAATTTTCTCTCGGACCCACCCTATTGCCTAATTTCGTTAGACAACTAACTCGCAGAAGGCGGCGACCGCATCCCAGTTTCTGACGCTGTTGATTATCGTCCTAGCGACAAACCTTCAGCACCTTGCATTGCCTTTTCTATTTAACTCTGTCAGAGATGACTTCTGCGTGGACGAAGTCGCGGGCAAAAGCTAGTTGTAAAAATAAATCTAAGCTAGTATATAAATCTCTAATATATGTATAAATATTATGTTGATCAGGTATGCAATTGGTTCATAAATGCCCGTCGGCGCATTTTGCCGGAGATGATCCGGCGCGAAGGGCACGATCCATTACATTATACGATCTCACGGCGCGGCCGCAAGCAACCGGGCTCCTCCAGCACTTCCAACACTGGCGTCGTGGTCGCCTCTTGGGAGGGTGTCGAAGTTGAGGTATGTATTAGTCGAATCATGTAGTAATCTGTTACTATTAAGTCAAATAACCATTAATTTATATTTTAATGTCAATTTGTTGTGAAGACTTTTCAACTTTTTGATCTAACATTAAAAGTTATTTTTAATTATTGAAAAAAAAAAGAAAGCTTGTCTCACATTATTTTATGTTTTTTTATTTTAAAATACACCCTGCTCTTAGAAAATAATCTTTGTGTTTCGGTGGACTTTACAAACATATATTCGCGGACCTTTACGTACTAAACGGACACAAATGCAAATACACCCAGACTCAGGACAACAATTTGTGGTTCGCAGAAAGTATTGTCCCGCGTAGGACGGACTCGTAATTTTTCAAGTAACTTCTTTAAAATAAAATTGTGTAAAATATGTTTAGTAAGTGTTGGCTCTAACATGATATGATCTAATATGCATTTTTTTATATTTCGAAATATATACATCACGTTTCGTAGGGCGAAACGTGATGTATATGTTTCGAAAAATTAAAAAAAAATCTTGGACCAAACATAAGCAACGTCCGAACACGAATTAACTACTAGAATAGCCAGCACTCCTCTCAACCACGTTGATCAATCATTATCTAATATTTTATTTTTCGGTGATAGAATGACGCTGATCGTAGTGCGGAACAAGACTATAGTGAAGGTCTGTTGGTCTACCGAAGTGATGGGGACGACATCGGCGATGGGGAAGAAGGATACTCCTCAAGCGCAGTGTCAGAAGAGGAGGTCAAATATGATCCCTCAGTGTGGCAATCTGTTATCAGATATGGACCCGAAGATAGGGAGCTGCATCCAGCTGCTCGAGGGTAAATATTTAATGATTTGACTCCACAGATAGCAGAGTGATCTAATTACCATAAACTATAGTTTAAAGTCCGAATATATTTTTTTATCTATTATTCTGTTTGTCAAGTCTCTTGCGACACAAGGAGTTATTCCTAAAAAAAGTAGACATCAAACCATTTCTTTAAAATACTCTTGGTGGCAAATGAGCTAGCAGCACATCTGGTGTTAAGTGTTACTGCCGCCCATGAACCGTTGCAATACCAGGGGATCTAGGCTGCTGCCTAGCAATGAAAACTCTAAACCCACCCAGAAAGTTGGGCCTCCGGCTCTCTTGCTCCCTGAACAAAGCGCAGCAGCACATTGCCATTGCTCAAACGGCAACTTTGATTCAATATTAAAACACTGCTATTAGCCTTATTTATTTCTAGAAAATATTGAGCAGGTTATGTCACTATTTTTTATATAATGGTATTCACATATATGTTTTGTTTTTTGACTTGCAGCAGGACGGCTAACGTGGTGACAGTTCGCACGTCCGAATCTGAGGACGGTGCTAGCGGTAGCGGGTCAGGCTCCGGTACGGGCGGTTGGCATCCACAGCTCGCGAGCTTGCCGCAGTTGCCGCATCCGTTGCGTCGCAGGCTGCAGGTAATGTCACACACATCCTTATTGTACCTGATTGTTGATATTGTTGAGTCGGCTATTAATTAACCGACCACAATCAGTTATGATAGTTTATTCTGCCTCATAACTTTATAATTTTATTTTCAGCTGGTTCTACAGATTTCGTGTTCAAATTTTAATTAGATAAGATCTTATCCCCCTATGGTAACCGAATAAGAATAAAATCATCGTCGCAGGTCACTCCTTGCTAGCCCGCGGAAATATTAAAAATCGGCCAGGTGGGTAGGCAGTAGTTATCTTCTGAGAAAAGTATAACACCTACTGTAAACGTCAATTCGTCTATGAGGGAGGTTCAGCAGTGGACGGCGAAAGTCTGATGAAGATTTTTTCTATAATATTTATTTATAAACGCAAAATAGATTACCGCAAGTATAACTTGAAATCCATTCCAACAACTTTATCATTTAAGTACCTCAAGCAGCTAGGTGTTGTATTCAATTTTCTGTTACCACGTCATCTTATCGGGCATGCTTTTACATTGTTCCGATTTTATATTCTTTCAGTTGAAATATATACTAACCTTTTTTTTTTGGGTAGGCTATGATCCGGACATGATCCCATATTTTAATTTAGCGCTTTACAAATGAATTTTATAAAAATAAATAATGAAATAATAAGTAAATGATTAAATAATTGATAGATCTAATATTATTTTTTTTTATAAATATGATATGGTAGTTGTATCAAATAGTAATTTAACCTTTTTAATAAATGATGCATATTTAGCTATTCTGCTGATCTTTAAAATTAAATAACATCATCACTTATAGCCTATATATTGCCAAAATTGTTTAACAATTGCGACAGCAAAATTTCTTTAGTCACGTACATACATACATATCATCACGCCATATTCCTTGCAGGGTAGGCAGAGAGAACAAAGTGCCAGAGAACTCTATCTTTGCATACTTCACTCGCTTCCTCAACATTCATAATTCTCTTCATACACGCTCGCCGGTTTCGGAGACTCTTGACTCCACCTTCCTTCAGTACATGACCGATCTGGTCTAGGTAGGTTAGTCTAGGTCTCCCTCGGTACCTACATCCTCCATCCTTGTACGAAATTATGTACATTAAATAGAATATATAATAATAGATCCTCTCGTCTCACCCTTTTCGAATACATACCCTGTGAGTAACGTCATGCCAATGTTGATATATCTATAAATTAGATATTATTGGGTGCCTCATATGGGTTATCCCCAGCAACACCCAGATTTTAGGTAGTATCTAATACATGTTTATGTGTGATACATAACATCAATGATTGAGTTGTATTCAACAATATACATTCAACGATTAACATTTGATGTTAAAATTGCATTAAACGTATTGAGGTGTCGTACATAATCTTCTTAAAATATCAATGATTGATTCATATAATGTGTTATTCAATAGGTAATACTAGGTGTTACCGTGTTCAATAGGTAATACTAGGTGTTACCGTACCGTGTAAACGAGCATCAGACTTGTCGACTAAGTCTGCAGTTTCCGACTTGCCTCATGGAGTTTGGTTTGCAGGTTGTGCCACACTCGTCTAGTGGAGAAGGTGAGCGCGATAAGTTCAAGTGCCTGTACCTGCTGGTGGAGACCGCCGTGGCCGTGCGTCAGCGGGAGAAGGAAGCTGAGGAGGTGCCCGTCTAGCCTACAGGTACCATCCACACACATCTCTTAACACCATCACTATACGTTTTCAATGTTCAACTCTTGTATACACTTAATACTATTATCCTTAAAAGTTATGCAGAAATGTAACACAAACACTCCTTTTTTTTGTTTACGCTGTGGAAATGCTTTTACGCACTATCCCCCGCCAGTGACAGACGGGGGGGTGTGTAGGGCTCGCCGACCATAGATGTTGGCGGCCGGAATACCCACTAAAACCAGCAGCGGTCCCTTCCGCACTTTTACGGGATGCCGGAGAGATCGTCTAATGACATTCTATCCCCGACACCCCTACGCTTGGCCATCTGGCCACGACCAGTCAACCGTCAAGGCGGTGGGAGGAGGTGCGCGTAGCGGCGCCTCCCTCTCCCTGGTCGCCGCCGGCGGAGCGAGTTCGCAGACGCGAGTGCTTCGCGTTCCCGCTCCGCGGCCTCCTTTGCAGAAATGACTTCCTCGCAAAAGGAGGCCATCGACGTCCAGTGCTTGTCGCTGTCAAGCATCTTGTTGATGACGGTTGACAATGACAGATCCGCTCCAATGACCGCCGACAGGTCGTGGCGCTGAGGCCCCCAGGCGGGACATACCTCCAGGGTGAACACAAACACTCCTAGCCATCTAACTGTTTCTGCCATTGCAAGCAATTGTTAATTTCATTACCTATACTAAGGAAGTAATCCTTATATTGCGGGGGACTTTACAAACATATAATTAATGGACACAAATTATACTCAGACACAGAACAACAATTTATGAATTGCAAAAGGTTTTGCTCTGCATAGGTATCGAACCCGCGACACTTGGCACGATAGATATTTTAACCGCTACGTCATCTGTGCAATCAAAATGACTTGCTTTTTAAAATATAGACTATTACTTTTTTAATTTCAGATATTCAGCGTAATGCTACGTCGGCTGCCATCGCAATTGTTACTGTACGGTCAAGTGGTCAACTGTTGATGACTTCCACTGCAGTAGTAGTCTTAGCGTACCTCTGTGTGTTAACGTCGTGTATTCTATGTAATAAATCTTCGTGTATCAATACAAGATGAGGTTAGATATAGCTATATTATTATCAGTATCTAAACAACTTTTTGTTAAACAAAAATTCAAAGTAAACTGACTGTTCAAATTACTGAAATTTAGCATTTAACATGCTTAATTATTTATAAAAACTTTATTACGGGCGAAAAAAAATATTGTTACACATGGGATTCGAACTCACACCTATTGGAAATCCGTTCCAATCGTGCTACCACTTACACTAACGTGAGCTGTCGTATGACATTCAATTTTCGGCTCGTATTATATTTTATTAATCGTAAAATTTTCCGCTCGTATTATATTTTATTAACCGTAAAATATAATACAAGCCGAAAATTGAATGTCATACGACCGATCACGTCTGTGTAAGTGATAGCAGGATTGGAACGGATTTCCAATAGGAATGGGTTCGAATCCCATGTATGACAATCATTTTTCGCTCGTAACCAAGTTTTTATAAACTAACTGTTCATTTGTATGATTTTATCTTATAAATATGCCTCGGCGTTTACATTAAACTATAAAATTTTAATGTCCTATATAATCCAATCTCAGAATATTATGTAAGATGACAGGCAATCCGTGCACAAAAAGCTGTCCGATTCTGTTTGCATTAAAAGTTAGATCAGGTACAAAATTAATTCAGTCCTCATTTATATTACCGCTGTCAATGTTTCCAAGAGAATAAGAAAAGGTTGCTGTGGAATCGAATAAAATTCTTAAGGCGGCCATGTTCTGATATTTGTATGGAATCAAGTAGAATTGTACTTGTTTGATAGATTTCTTTATAGAATGTAATACATTATGCCTCATTGACTTATTATCTCTATTTAGATTATCTCTAATTATTTGAGCTATGAACTCACTGCTGGTTTTGAGCCTCATCCAAAGTGTGAGGGAAATTGACATATACCACGGTGTGTATAATATTTTATTTATTTCGAGTGTTCTTTTGCAGAGTGATGTTATCTCCTTGCGTTCCTTAGTCGATCTTAACCCTCAGAGCGGCTCCGAACTACGTCCGATCCGAACCTGTGAAAATATGGATCTAGAAAACTCGGAACGAATTCGGATATTGCTTACGCACTAGTCCTGGAGTCACTGGCTGAATGCCTGCCATTTCACGTCACTCAGCCGCATACCCCGCCCGCTCCGCTGCCTCTTTGCTCGTACGCAGCTCGGCTTTAACTCGGACGCACTGTGCGAGCGTTCATACAAATAATTCTATGGCTACTTCGATCCGTCAAAAATCTGCTCCAGAATGTAGATTCTAGAATGACGGAAAGAAATCGGATGACGGGATCGGATCTAGTGCGTAAATTACCATAGAAATAGTTCTACAATTACTACGGACCATATTTTCACGGGTTCGGATCGGACGTAGTGCGGAACCGCTCTCACCCACAAAAATATAAAGGTTACGATGTTACTATTCTTATTCCTATTACAACATGCAAGAGGCTCAAATACTAAATTAGAAAGTGAACGTTTCGTATAAACACTACGATCATGACACAAAAGTTTTTCCAAAACATTTCATTCGCATAGTTAGTTGTTCGAATAGACACCGTAAGCTAATCTGTCACATCGCCTAATAAAATGTTGTCTTAAAATCTCCGTTGTCATAACGAATATGGCCGCTGATTATTTTAAGTTTCGATTTTACAGATCGTTACTATGTTAGTTAAAATAGTGCTTTAAACGTATCCATCTATATTTCGTACATAAATAATATGAATATAATCAGTAGATATATTTTAGTCAGACTGGTTAATCTTAAAAATAAATTTCAATTATCCTCTATTGTTCCTAACTATAATTAATGGATAATGTCCCTTTTCAACAACGACACCTAAATTTTATGTAACACTTTTTTGACAAGCTATGGTTCAGACAGATTCATTACTGCCTGGGGCTCCATTATCTGCCGTATTACCTGCCTATTTCATATTGGGCTGATCCTTGTAGGGATTCTTTGACGTGTGCGGTCGAGTGTGTGTAACTAATGTCTAGTATAGAATAAATGTTTAATGTTGAATGACAAATCATCAACCAATTATTGATGTTGCGTTAAGTTAGGTTATTACCTAAAATTTAGGTGTCGTTTAAAATGGGCTTAAATCTTATAATGTTAAGTACTTTGCTGTAGTTAAAGAAATATACTTAGCGGTTTGCCTATACATACACTATGCACTGTTAATATTAGATGATTATGGTAAAAATAACTAGTACAGATCGAACATACATATTTGAAATACTAACGATTGTTCAAGAATCAATGATATTTAATTTAATAGTATTTTTTTAAAGAAATCTGCACACTAAGGAACTACACACAATTAACAGATAGAAATTGCACCCAGTCTCGTTATAATAATTTATACATTGTACAATGCATTGTAATATGCTAGGATTGAACTTACTAGTCTTGGTATGGTACAACAACTTAGACCGCTCCCTGTCTTGTTTAATTCTATTTGCATTCATTTGATCAATGGTAATATAAATATATAGATTCTATTTGAAACATTAAGATCATATTTTTGAGTGATTATAGAAATTGCACAATGGCATTCCTCAATCTATGTATTGTGAAGACAACAAAGTAACAATATTTTGTAATCACGCAAATCTGTGAGGCGATATAAATCCGTAAAGAGGTAAGCAGAGGTAGATTCGAGGTAAGCAGAGGTTGACTCTTATTAAGCCAAATAATTTTTATCTCCAAGTAATATATCAAAAAGTAATTTACAGTAATTGTGTATTTCTGTGTTAGTAGCGAACACGGGCCCGGATATGGCGAATAATTGGCTTATATACTACTATTGTCAATAAAAATCAAATAGAAAATTCAATAACAATTCTTTTTATGTTAATTATTCGTATATAGATTAATGCGCAGTTCGAAATAGAACGTGTATTAAACCGAATTACCTTAGCATATTTCGAATCAGCAACTAAGTTATTAGTGCTTGGGAGCGTTTCTATATATTTTACAACCAATACAATAATTTATAATCAGATTATGAACATTTTTAGTTACAATGATTTGGAAAGAGAACCAAACATAATAAATGTTTTTAGTTTTGGACCATAGTATGAACATTCTTAGTTATAAGGATTTGGAAATAGAACCAAACATAATTATAATGAACATTTTTAGTTTTGGACCATGGTATGAACATTTTTATTTGTATATTTTTATTTTGGAAAGAGAACAAACATAATGTTTTTAGTTTTGGACCATAGTATGAACATTCTTAGTTATAATGATTTGGAAATAGAACCAAACATAATTATAATGAACATTTTTAGTTTTGGACCATGGTATGAACATTTTTATTTATAATAATTCAGAAAGGTACCCATAAAAACATAATTAACGTTTTTACTTTTGGACCATGTTATGAACATTGTTTTATATAGTGATTTGGAAATAGAACCAAACATAATTATAATGAACATTTTTACTTTTGGACCATGATATGAACATTTTTATTTGTAATAATTTGCAAAGAGAACCAAACATAAAAAAAAAAACATTTTTACTTTTGGAACATAGTACGTACATTTTTAGTTATAATGATTTGGAAATAAAACCAAACGTAATTATAATGAATGATTTTATTTTTGAACCATAATATGAACATTTTCAGTTATAATGATTTAGAAAGGGGACAATATCATGAACGTGTGTATGAACATTTCTAATTATCATGATCTCGAAAGAGAACCAAACATAATGAAAGTTTTAGCATTGGACCATTTTATGAACATTTTTAATTACACTAATTTAGTCAGAGTAATATGGTATAAATATTTTTAGTTACAATAATTTGAATATAACTATATTATGAACATTATATGTTATGATAATTTAATGAAAGATACATAGTATATAAAAGTATTTTTAGTTAAAATAATTTGAAAATAACCGTGTTATTGAATATTGTAAGTTACAATAATTCTGGCCAAGAAACATGGCACGGATATTTTGACTTGTTATTTAACTTTAAGGCAGCTAAACTTGTGTTAAATTGCCAAAGTTCTATCATAAAAGCCATCTGCTAACTTATATACTCTACTAAATCGGTTACTAATTATTATAACACAAGTGTTATGTATTAAATTATTAATAAAAAAAACAGCAATATATTGAAATAAAACTACTTTTACGGTTTCTATCGCGTTTGTATTTGATTTTTAAGTTCCCGACGTTTCGAACTGGATGAAGATGACCCTGGACCATGATCACTGTAAAGTGTTCGAAACGTCAGGAAATTAAAAATCAAATACAAAACGCGATAGAATCCGTAAAAGTAGTTTCATTTCAAATGTGTAATACTCGCGTAAACATTAGAAAGCAATATATTGCCTACAATTAAAAATCATAGAATCCATATTAAGAAGTTCCCAGAGCACTGTCTTTTGGTCTCTGACATATTAAAAGTAAAATAGAATTACATGATCGCAATAGAAATGTATGTAATTTTTATTTGGTGTTTCTTGCTACAAAAAAAAATGTGATTTATACAATAAACTAGTAAAGCCGTATCTGACTGTTCATTTATTGCAAAAAAAAATGCAATATTTTTATTAAATATTGCATAGTCTATAGCTTATGGTCTTGAATTCCTTTACATCTTGTTTAGATTTTTCAGTAGCCATAGGAGTAATCCGCATAGCGATTTTAATTCAAGGATGAGAACGGTCATAAATTATTAGAATATTGTATCCTGTTTACGCTTACAAAGTGCTCAAATGATTTTTAACTAAAAAGTCTATGTCGCTAAGTACTAATTTAAAAGTAATTATTTAGCGTCATGATTTTTTTAGGCTCGTTTGAATAAACCTATTTAAACTTTGAAATCGATCTGAAGCAAACATATAAGATTGCAAAATATTTTACTTTATGTATAATTTATATACCATCTATAAAAGGCGATGTTTGTATATATGCATCGCTAAACTTCGAAATTATTTGACCAAACTTTATGAAAGGTGGTGTGTATATGTATTTTACGAAGGTTAATATGCTTAAACCGCCACCAGGCGGCGCTGCGATGTATCGACTTCAACAAACAAACCAACGGGCTGGGTTTGCTAGTATACTATAATAATAATAACTCAACATTATTAATATCTAAGTAATCAATACAAGTAAACAGCTGCTTTATTAAATAATATTGAAAATTATAAGGCCCTTTACTACGGATTTTTGTATATATATATGTATATAATCACTACATATGTTTTATTATAATAATTCTGTAGGTGATATTTTTAAAAGGATTTTACTTTGGTAACGTTTAAAACACTTCAGCGTCCATGATCGCGGGAGAACTAAGGTATTTCACGTCTAATATGTCATCGTTATTACATGTTTTTTTTATCAACGCCGTTACAGTATTAGTTATTAATTTTTTGACTCACATTTTTAATAAGAATCCATCGCCAATTGAAAAAGAATATTATTCTATATAAAAAATATGTATTAGTATGTAATATTTGTAATAACTTGTACGTGAAACACCTCCGTCCTCTCGCGACCGTGAACTCTGAATAATTTGTGAAACGTCGGTCAATTTACTTGCCCAATCATTATACAAATGCGACAAAATCAGTTAAAACAACATTATTTCTTATTTGTAATACTCGCGTCAACATCAGAATTAATGTTCTGTAGATTGTAATGAAGTAGTTACATTAGTAATATAAATTGAGGCACGTTTAGTCACATGTAGGTGTACACATTTCTATTTTAATACATATTTTTCAAATTTGTTCTAAATTATCAAGATATTACGAGCAAATCAGATGAGGCTCTATATATTACCCGCGGCTTCGCTCGCGTTGAACCCTTTATATAAATATCAAAGATTTTATGGCGGGTATAAAAATATTTTGGCAGACATGCTTGTTTGTCTAAAAATTTGAAAATCTAGCAACATGAACGCCAATAGAGTACAAACCCTAGGTGCTAAATTACCTGGCCACCGATGACAAAGATCGTATACCGGTGGCCCGCTCGCATGGCGAAGAGATGTGTTTGCAGGGTGGGTCTATGGGGTTGCGCGCCGCCTCTTCCGTCGCCCCGGACATATTGGCAGGGCGCGACCACGTCCATAGTCCACCGCAAAAAAAAAACAAAAAAAAATAGGTGCTAAATTACCTACGGTCAAATTAATATCTTATTGACTATAGCTATCATGCCTGCCAAAATATTTTTTTTTTAATAACAAGTATCCTATGTCCTTTGTAATACCTCGAAGACTATGTGTACAAAGTTTCATGCTAATCGATTGAGTAGTTTTGGCGTAAAAGCGTAACAAACAAATTTACATTCGCATTTATAATATTAGCAGGTATATAATTAAGGCGTTATTTTGATGATGATGATGAACTTTATCTAAATTATCATCATAATTCAGGATTTTGCTGTTGCTACACTGCATTATATTTAAGCGTAGTATCTTTGATGACCGCCTACGTATATGTTACGCGTAGTGTCGGTACATACGGTACCTAACGTGCTAGGGTCGTAGCCCACTTACACAACACCGCTCTCACCCGACAAAATACTGTTAATTGAAATGTGAACTTTTGAGCGTCCGCTATAAACACAGTTTACATTGACAACACAAATTAGCAGACAGCTCGCTGTAAAAAAACCTACAAATATGTGTTGCCAATGTAAAGTGTGGTCGCTTCCGCCCATTCTTTTGGTGATATATCAGCTCATTTTTAACAACTCGTACGAGCAAATAAAGGATAGCGACAATTGTATTATCCCATCACCACAGGGCGAGAATCCTCGTAATTGTATTATTATTAATTTATTAGGAAAACTGTATAATATATTTTGTTTGCCAAATTGTCATGTTTATAGTGCTTTGTAATCGGATACAAATTAGATGATAACACCTATTTCATTATTGTTTTATACCGGATATAACCAGTCTTACGAGTTGATTGGATGAGTTGTTACAATTCGAACCAACATACAAATATTGTATACATATTATATTTATTTATATATATCTATTTGAAATATATCCTTAATATTTATCAATCGAAATATTTTAAATTTGAATGATTTTGTTCAAGTTTTTTTTTTTTCAGTTTATATTAATATATTTAAAGCCACAGTCGAATGGGACTGTGGAAAAAAAAATCAAGCTAAATCCAGTTCTTATTTAATTATTATTTGTATTTACTTCGTTACTAAACATGAGTCTAAATTTTAACTGTAGGTTTCTATAGCTAGTGTGATCAGCATTAAAAATGATTTTTGTCTATGGTAAATTTAATTTATATATAAATAATTTTCAATGAATAGTTGCAATAATAATAGTAATTAGAAAAAAAAAGCTTTAAAGTAATGCCTACACATATAATGAATAATATACACATAAGACATCTAACGATTATGATAAGGATGAATGTCTTAACCCCTTGAGGGAAATAACCTTAGGGTGAATAGTTACAAAATATAATAACTATTATGATATCGATAATAGCGTTTTCATATATTATGTCGATGTTGTAATAAATTAACGATGTTAAAATAATACTCGCTTGCTCAATTTAACTGAAAAAAAAAAGGATTTTAACCGACTTCGAAAAAGGATCCTCGTATTTTTTACCTCAGAACTTTCGACTGTGGGAACCGAGTTTGATGATTGTTTTTTTTAATTTGAAAGCTGCTGCTGCCCCTGTGGTTTCCATTTCAATTTCGTTCAGTTTGACAATGGCATCCATGAGAAAATCATATTAAATCTTAAATGTAATGAGGTCGGTTTCTTTTTTATTAAAATTGTGTTTAACTTTTTTTACTGATCAAAAAGGGAATTTTAATTATGGAAAATTACGGTCCGGTGTTCTGGGCCTTTATTCTGACGAGGGCCATGTACGTGAGTCGTATTCGCTTACAGTATATGGCTAAATAGTAAGAATTATTCATATTTAATTAACAAATACTTGATTTCTACATGATGGGAAAACAAAAACATTCTTTTCTACGGTAAATTTAAATTAGAGAACAATGTTTTTGCGACTTATTATTTTGTCACTGGAGCCAAAATTCTTGTATTCCCAACGGCCGCTTTATGACTCTGCCTACATTAATGTTTATGGAGGCAAGGAGGGAGAATCAATAAAAGTCTTTTTTTTTTATAAAATGCCATTGAATTACGGTTATTTAACAAGCGAGACTAATAATCGACTATATAGATATATATTTTATTTGAGGGAAAACGATTGCAGTAGTCCTATTTCAATTGTCTTATGAATATTATAAGCATTCATTGAACATTAATTAATTTTTATTCATAGTATTATATACCGAGGAATGCAAGAAATAGCCATGCTATCTTTGGGTGGCTGCCCGTTGTAGTTAAGAATAGAATATTTGTGGTCTTTTATCAAGCTAGTTAAGATTGTGAACTTAAATAACACATGATCATGGCTTTCTGTGCCCAATAAGAACACTTGGGTGCGGAAGACCCACAGAGTCGATATCGCATTTCACTTATAACGAAGTGTTTTTTTTTTTCCTACCTACAATTTATTAATCCCGAACTTGATCACAGTATTAATTAAGGGTTTAAATTGCTGGCGACGGTATGTATTTGGAATTTATTGATCATTGACTTAATTGTTTTAAAATTTCCTACATGAATAATTTGTGTGGTAAATCTGCTAGTACTATAATAAAAAATTGTACGCTTGATCTTCCGTCGCCCCATACATATTACACTTGGCAGTCAATATAATTTAGCTCTTAAGTTGTGTATATTTAAGATGATTTTCGTTTAACGTTTTGTTTAATTCTAAGTAGGATGTCATATACGTTTCTATTAATTACCTCTGAGTACAATAACTTGGATTTTTTGATATTTTCCGTTCTTGTAAATAGTCACATGTATTTGCGTAATCTGTTAGTAAATAAAACTATATAATAAATATGCATTTTTATTTTCAATCCTATTTTATTTAAACGGTTAGCAGTGACTTCACAATAAAATACAAAATACTACGGGCCCTCGATCCGAGGGGGTCCGAGTCACAAGGGGAATCCGACAGCTATAACAAAATTGTTTAAAATTTAAATCAAATATATTTAAATTTCCCGTATGGTGACAGAGTAAGAATACAATTTACTACCCCTATTTTACCCATGGGTGATCGTAAGAGACGACTTAGTGATATAAAATGCATATAGCATCTATATAAGAGAAAGAAAACTTGAAAAAAACCTTATACCAACACGTCTGACTAGCGTAGTATAGGAGGTCAATTTCCGCACCATTATAGAGGAAACTCAAGCCCAACAATGGGACATATATGAACTGAGATGATGATTATTAAAATATAAATTTAAACGAATTATGGAAATATAAATATATGTAATTGATTCACATTTTTATTTATATATTTTCTTAACACGTTCGGCGTGGGCAAACACATTTGTCGTGTTCCTGCAGACAACGCGTGACGCGTCAAATCACCATTGTCGTGTTTTCATTGCATCGCGCGGCAAATCAAACACCGTGCGCACTTTTTTTACGCTAAACTAGTGCGGCGCGCAGGGTGTGCTTACGTAACTTAATATTTTTTTAGTTAAGTATTTTATTGCTATTAATTTATTACTAATACATGGCACTTAATTCGTAATGATAGTTAAAGACTATTTACCGATCTTAAGTTTAAATATATCTTATTTTATTTAAATAGAAATTGATGTTATTGTAACGAAATATACAATTATTTCTAAAAAATATTTGCAATAATCGTTTGTGTTTAATTTTTTAAGATAATTAGTAGGTACATCTAAAAAGGTGTAACTAAAAAAGCGGTGTGCTTTATAGTGTTTTTATTGTAGAACTTGGTTATATATCTTATTGAATATATTGAAAAATGTTCCATGTTTCATATGGTCAATTGTTACAAAAAAATATTATGGCTGCAGCTGTTACACAAAACGCCGGAGTCGCCGGTATCTTTTTATGACGGTACCACAATTAAAACAAAGGACTATGAATTTCCAGATGCGAGTATTATGCATTTCTTTCTAACAAAGGCTTTTCTATAATAATAGGTATTTCTGTTTACTCAAAAACGCCAGTATCTTTTTATGACGGTACCACAATTAAAACAAAGGACTATGAATTTCCAGATGCGAGTATTATGCATTTCTTTCTAACAAAGGCTTTTCTATAATAATAGGTATTTCTGTTTACTCAAAAACGCCAGTATCTTTTTATGACGGTACCACAATTAAAACAAAGGACTATGAATTTCCAGATGCGAGTATTATGCATTTCTTTCTAACAAAGGCTTTTCTATAATAATAGGTATTTCTGTTTACTCAAAAACGCCAGTATCTTTTTATGACGGTACCACAATTAAAACAAAGGACTATGAATTCCCAGATGCGAGTATTATGCATTTCTTTCTAACAAAGGCTTTTCTATAATAATAGGTATTTCTGTTTACTCAAAAACGCCAGTATCTTTTTATGACGGTACCACAATTACAACAAAGGAGGATGAATTTCCAGATGCGAGTAGAACGAATTTCTTTTTTATTGACATATTTTTCTAAAAATAATAAATATAGACATTGGAGTTATAGGTGTGGATTGCTGGTTGGTTGGTTACTCGACTTCAGTCTCGATTCGTACTCCGTTTTGTGACGACCCATCGCTCTCGTTCTTTTTGAGGTGTTGTAAAGTACAGTGGATAAAACCATGTCTGCCTTCGATCATATTGATAATGAAATGAGGGAACTGTTTGCATCCGATGTGTAAGTACCTAACTATATTTTTATTATTTATCCACCGTTCTGATGATTTCCACAGAACATAACTCATATCTTACAGAACACATAAATAAACGCGGTCAACTCGTAAATA
This sequence comes from Lymantria monacha, assembly GCA_905163515.2. Lineage (NCBI taxonomy): Eukaryota > Metazoa > Arthropoda > Insecta > Lepidoptera > Erebidae > Lymantria > Lymantria monacha. The sequence goes on along the minus strand of LR991098.1, from coordinate 27,870,527 downwards.
AGCCTGACGTAGTTCTGAAATATAATAATTTTATGAAAGGCGTAGACAAAAAGGATCAAATATTGTCTTATTATCCAAGTTATACAAAGTCGACACGATGGTATAAAAAAGTAGTATTACATGTAATACAAGTAATGTTTTTAAATGCACACTTAATTTTTAATCAACAACAGCGGCAAAACGACCCAAATTTTAAAATGCCGTTTTACGAATTCCGTTTAAATATTATTCTTAACTTATTAAATGTTAGACCAAATAGGGCGCCTTCTATTTCTAACAAAATGACAACTGCATCCGGGGAAGAAATCCATCTGGCAGAGGAATTGCCAAAAAACAAACTGGGCAGAACTAGCAGAAAAGATTGTCGCTATTGCCTAGAAACGCGTAACATCCGTAAAGCCACTGCATTTTATTGTAGTTTATGTGCGAAGAACCCAGGCTTATGTATAAAATGTTTCCGTAGTTATCATAAATATTAATTAACTTCTATTTTAAAGGTTTTTTTTTATCAAATAAAAAAACTTCGTTTAAAAAAATCGACTTCAAAAACTAAAAAAGTAAAAATAGAAAAAGAAAAATACTTACACCAAGGTTTGCGGGTTTTATATGCTTACACCAAAGGTTGCGGGTTTTACATGCTTACACCGCTCTGACACAAAATGTCTGTGATCAGTCACTACAAACAGTCGAACAACACACACGAACTCTCCTATTTTTTTTTTCTAATTAAATTTGTTGCGGGTCCCAAGACCGTGGGTCAAACCTCGGTGTCTTATACGGAGACCATTGTGGTTCCTGGCTTACAGGAGTTACAATGGTGCGAATGCGTCCAAAAAAAAAAAACTCGTGTTTATACTCGTTATGCTTTGTATCCGTAAGTCTATTCTTTTTGCGGGTTTTGTATGCTTACGACAAAGGTTGCGGGTTTTATATGCTTACACCGACTGTTGCGGGTTTTGTATGCTTATGCAAGGGTTGTGGGTGCACAGACCTGGGGATTCTAGGCGCCCACTAAGCTACTTTTACATCAAAGACGGCGGTTTGGCGGCTAAAACTGCCGGTTTTGATGTAAAAATAGCTTAGTGACCACTAGTAAGACGTCAGCATATTGTGGCCGTTGTGTTGTCGTGACCATGCAAGGGTTACTGGTTTTTTTGGGACGCGGTTAGAGGACACCAAGAGGTTTTAGTGGGTAAGAATCCCACATACCCCGATCTCTCCCCAAAGAGATCTGGATACCTTACAGAAGGTTTCCTCTTGCGCAAAAAAAAAAAACGCTTAACATTTCGGTTTTTAAATCCGTTGCTACTCACTTCTGCTAATGCGCTCAATAACCTTGATATTATTATTATTGATATTCGCTTGCACCCATCAATTTTATAGAGCGGTGTCCAGCGGCGTAAATACCATTTGTGTCATACAATACAATCGTCATAGTGTCACTCAGGATTTGGACTGTAAATTTACATTACCCTTGTTACACAAGATGTTACTCGGATATAAATAAAAATCAGTTTTTATAAAAATAATTTTATTGATCACTTTATTCTGGGGAGCTCTACGAAAAGTAATTTTAACAAGTATACAAGTATATAACAAGTAGTAAGCTCATATAGCTCCCCAATGATGGCCGTGGCGACCGTCGGCAGAGGCGACGCCAGCTCGCCACCTCTGCTGCGCAGCAGCCACTTCTGCGGGGCTCATCGGCGGCCGCCTTTTATTGGCCTCCGCCAACTTCATCTTCTCGTACAGTTTGGCGCGGCTGGCGTCGAGGCCACGCCGTGAGCCCCCTGGCTGCTGCGTGTACGACACCACGGCATTTGTGTTGAGCAGCGTATCACGCTCACTAGACTCACGCTCGACACGCTCATATCTGTAATAACAATAAATGAATCTTTACATTCATACATTTTTTATTGGGACTAACCCCGCCACTGCTTATACATACATACATATCATCACGCCATATCCCTTGCAGGGTAGGCAGAGAGAACAGAGTGCCAGAGAACTCTATCTCTGCATACTTCACTCGCTTCCTCAACATTCATAATTCTCTTCATACACGCTCGCCGGTTTCGGAGACTCTTGACTCCACCTTCCTTCAGTACCTGACCGATCTGGTCTAGGTAGGTTAGTCTCGGTCTCGCTCGGTACCTACATCCTTCCACTTTCGCATTGTATATCTTCTTAACCAGACGTTCGTTCGACATTCTTTCCGCATGTCCGAACAATCGGAGCATTCCCTTTCGCATCTTTACACCAATACTCTCTTTCATACCTACTCGCTCTCTTACGTCGTCGTTACGAATGCGGTCGGTCAGCTTAACTCCACAGATTTCCACTGCTTATATATATTGTAGGAAATATAAAAGTAGTAATGGGAAAGATGCCTATATAAGCGAGTGTCGACGGTAGTCGGGCACATTCTGTTTTCGTCGCTCGTTGCGACAGGTCGTTCGGTCGTGTGTTTTTTTTTTTGTCATTTTAGTTTTTCTTTGTCTTGTAGTTAGAAGCAGATTTAATTTACCGATTAGTGATTGTGTAATTAAGTGATTATTTAGGACTTATTTATTTTAATTGTTAGATAGTCTGATTTTGTGTAAATTTAATAAATTGGTTGTTGAACCGTGCGGAAATATTAATTTAAAAAAAAGCCTCTTCTGATCTGGTTTCTAAGATCAGAAGTGGGATTCTTACTTTTTAGGTCCATTTCGGCTTGGCTTAGTTCGTTAATTTCAATAATTTTTCGTAACTTTGACTACCCACATGTGAATTTTTTTGTCTGATTTTTATGTAACGGTCAAATTCAACTTTAAAATACCGTGTTATTGTTATTTAGGACGGCCGTTTGAGTGAATTAGATTTATTAGGTGTACGGTAGGCTTTTCGTGTTTTACGCAGTGATTTGTTTTAGTTATCGTCAATCGTTTTACTTGTTAGGATGTCCGAACGTGAACGTAATTGTAGTCGCAGTGGTCGTGATAATGAATCTCGTCGCGATAGTCAGATTAATAGGTCCCGCGAGCAATCTGTTGATGAGAATAACATGTTGAGACTTGAAATGAAGGCAATGATGTCTCGGATTAAGGTGTTAGAGGCGAAAACAAGGGCGTCTCCCTTGCCAGGTTCATCATCGGGTCGCGTGTCTGTGCATTCACGAGGTCGTGAAGAAACACGTAATGAAGACTTAATGTCCACTGGCGTCCGAGGTAAGCAGGTATCACGACAATTGCGAACACCGTAGTTGGACTAATTTTAAGAAAGAGTTTAAATCCTTATGTCCTAAAGTACCAGATTTCGCAGGGATATTGTTCGAAGTTATGACGAAAAACTCTGATAACTATAGCACGTACGCGGAATATGTACGCCGGTCATTGCTTCGTTTACGTATAGTACGGGGACTTAGTGACGAGCTTATTTCGGCTATAATTATTCGCGGTATCACTGATCCGAATATTAGGGCTTCAGCAACGAATGCCAAATTGTTACCTGAAAATATGGTCGAATTCTTTTCAATCTACGTTAAACCAAAAACGAACAACGGTACGAAACAGCTCTCCTCGCGTCCCGATTTGCGAAACGTTACAATGGGTAGACGTTCTATGGAGTTTTCGCGTAAACGTAGCATCAATGATGTTAAGTGCTTCTCCTGCGGTCAGTTAGGGCATAGACAGGCTTCGTGTAAGAGACCTAGAACTGAACAATCGCGTAACAGTGAAGGGGTTAAGCTGCCATCACCTGCATTTGTAGCGTCTAGGCCCGAGCCTTATACGTATTGTAAGAGACCGGGACACAAAGCCGAAACTTGTTTCGTTAGCAGCGTGCGGAAGCTTCGAACAAGGACAGTGTAAATTTTTGTGACGATTATGTCCAGTCAGGGACGTCACAGCAGCCGTAATACAAAATGTGCCGGTTGAGGTTCTGATCGATAGCGGTTCCACTATCTCGTTAATTTCGACATCACTGTTGAAGCATTTTAAATGCTCGCGTACTCCGGCGTTTCGGATTTTGAAGGGGCTAGGTAGTCAGGCAATCAAAAGCACGTATTATGTTACGCTACCTATCGAGTTTGACGGTTTGACCCTTGAAGTTGATTTGTTTGCGGTATCCGCCGAGTACATGAACGTGTCGGTTATCATAGGTACCGATGTTTTAAATAGGGAAGGAATTAGATACGTACGTACTAAAGATCGCCAGCTACTCACTAGAGCTATATATAATTCAGAGACAGTGATGGACGTTCAATCAGAAAATGTAACACAAGTTAGTACACCATTAGTAGATAATGATTTAGAAAAATCGCTAGGGATAATTGATCAATTTTCTAAATATTTAATTACCGGGACTGCAACTTCCACGGTAAACACGGGATGTATGACAATTAAATTAAAAACTAGCACACCTGTGTATTACCGACCGTACCAGTTGTCGCAGGCCGAAACGCTTCGTGTTCGGGACATATCCAAGGATTTGCTCGATAAACGAATTATAGAAGAATCAGAGCCAGACTACGCGAGTCCAATCCTGTTAGTGAAGAAGAAAGACGGGTCAGACAGGATGCGCAGTCAACCGGGAAGCTAGACTCGTGTATGCGAGGACCGTATCGGGTGATGAAGATACTTCCACATGGTCGCTATGAGCTGCAGCTAAGTTATTGATTTATTTTTACTTGAGATTTTGAGACTTTGAGAGTGGGTGTAAATATCCACCGTATTTTATTTATCTCGATTACCGTCATTTTGTGATACGAATCTCTCATAGTCTCGGGACTAAAGCAGAGGGAAGTTGAACCACTTAGAGTGGCGCGAGTGTTTGTCTCTAAGTCCTTAGGCCTGGGATAACCATGTCTTGGAGGTATATCGGACTGGGTATCTTGGGAGGGACTTCAGGCCTCGGGTAACCATCTTGGAGGTATATCGGACTGGTTGCCCTAAGGAGACTTCGGCCTGGGATAACCATGTCCTGGAGGTATATCGGACTGGGTATCCTAGGAGAACTTTAAGCTTTGAATTACCTTGTCCTGGAGGTACATCGGAAAGGTTATTCTAGGTAGAACTTTGGGCCCGGGATAACCTCGTTCTGGAGGTATATCGGACAGGTTATCCTAGGAGGGACTCTTAGCTTGGGATAACCGTTCTTGGAGGTATATCGGATACGATTGTCCTAGAAGTTGAGTCTCTTGGTTTGGAATAAGCAACTGTTTTGGAGAATATCAGACACGGTATCCTCGAGTGCTCGGAAACTTGATGTTAACAGTCAGTTGTCCTGGAGCTGAGATACCTAAACATCGTCACATGGTTGAGCTTGTAAAAATTTTTGTTGGCCAGCACTGTCTGTGCTGTATTGAAGAAATCTGTGCGTGCATTTCTTTGTTGCAGACGCAGACAACGAAGGAGAGGCGTTCTCTCCTGGTGCCGACCTGCCTCCCGATGTTGAACAGCCTGTGGAAGTGATGGAACCGCAACCGGGTCCTTCTGGGATACAAACACATTTAGAACCTATTGCATCTACTGCAAACGAAGAGAGTACCTGGCCTTCTGTACCAATTCTGAACACGGATCTTGAAAGTTAATAATAGAGTCCGAGGACGGACTCCTGTCAGGAGAGGCCGTGTAGGAAATATAAAAGTAGTAATGGGAAAGATGCCTATATAAGCGAGTGTCGACGGTAGTCGGGCACATTCTGTTTTCGTCGCTCGTTGCGACAGGTCGTTCGGTCGTGTGTTTTTTTTTTGTCATTTTAGTTTTTCTTTGTCTTGTCGTTAGAAGCAGATTTAATTTACCGATTAGTGATTGTGTAATTAAGTGATTATTTAGGACTTATTTATTTTAATTGTTAGTCTGATTTTGTGTAAATTTAATAAATTGGTTGTTGAACCGTGCGAAAATATTAATTTAAAAAAAAGCCTCTTCTGATCTGGTTTCTAAGAATATATATATACATACATACATACAGGGTGGAAGTGGACCGCTCCCGAAAACAAAGACAGGTAACCCTACTAGTCCTACTTGTAATGATAGGCTAGAAAAAAATCGTATATATATATTAGGCATATCGATATTACAGGGATCCACTCTATATATGTGTATATTTGTGTTTTTGTTAGAGAATAGGGAAAACATAATTTTAAAAACCACTCACCTAAAACTAGGGTAGGTGCAAAGAGTAAAGTTATTAAACTGAAAAAGAGTGGCAACTCCATGATAAAATATGCATGTATGGAAGGTGCTGCTACCCAGAGTTTACGCGGTGAACTAAAGTTGAAGTGATATATATACATATCTACATGTGTAAGTGTAATTATATAGAATTTTCTTTTACTATGAAAGCTACCCTGAAATATAAAAAAAACATATCAGCTAATAACGAAGCAATAATAATATCAGCTTAACAATGAAAATTGAGATAATTTTCAGAAAGTACATCAATAACCGTAAATAGATTGATGACAATAAGTACCTACGCTAGGAACAAAAAATAATAATTCTCAGTTGTCAAACGTTTGACATACAGGACAAAATGGCAGCCGTTAAGTTTGTACAAACAACCTGTAGGCGGCGCGACGGTCAGTAAAAATAAGTAATGTTTTAAGTGTGCCCCCCCAGGGTAGGTGGCACATACGCCGCAACATGCAGAAACCCTAAAAAGACATGCGTTTATACATATAATGAATTTCGATAATGACCTCGGTTGTATTGACTTTTCGGTTATAGCTACGTGTGAGTCGGCAAAGCACAAAGACTCATTTATAAGCTTTATTTTTGTTATCTTTTGTTTACATTCGCAGATGATCAAATGCTTTGTTTGTGTTTAGGGTTACTTAGCTCGAGATGCATATGTGCTATTACAACGCTCAAAAAGTACCTATTGTTTATTTAGTCAAGGCAAAAATAAATTAGATGTAGAAGGAATTATGATTATTATTCTAATATCTGATATATATCTTCTTCATATATATAAATTACGCGTCACGTTGTTTATCCGCGATGGACTCCTAAAGTACTTAACCGATTTTCGTCAAATTTGCACAGCATGTGTAGTTTGATCCAACTTAAAAGATAGGTAGCTTCCACCTCAATTTATAGTCGCAATATTATTTTATTGCAAATTATTTGTCTATCATTTGCCAGTCACAATTATCTGTTATCTCCAAACGATTCTAATAGATGGCGGTATCTGTTGACTGGATAGAGTAAGTATTTAATAAATGGTGTTATGTTAAACGTACAAACGTTTCATATAAGCTACAATTTATTAGCATAACTATCATGTGCTACCTTAGCCACAGCAACCCGTGGCCGAGTCTGCTAGTATGTTACAAATTAGAACCTTTATCTTGGGGTCGCTAATATACCTAATATTGTTTGGGTTGGAAATGTTTCACGTAAAATATTTTTTTGTATAGTGCCTCTCGTTTGGGGAAGAAACCTTGTAAAAGAATTCAATGTTTATATGTATAATTCTTCTGTATTTAAATATTTGACTGAATTACTAAACCGCTGCACATATTTTAATTATTTTTATGGATATTAAGGTGAATTCATGAATGTTTTAAATTAACGATTGGATCAGACAGTTAGGGGCTTCCATCGGCTTCAAAGAAATCTTTTGATTTATATAGAACTACCTGTTCTAGTATGCTATAAATTAAAACTATTTTTAGTATATCCCGGGATTATAATAAATAACCAAGATTTATCTTGTGTATACCGGATGTAACAGAGAATGGAGCAGCTGATCAGAAGGGTAGGGAAGGGGTAGGTAATGATGGTAGGAACACATAATAAAATTTTGAAGGGAAAGTGTCGATTCGTTAATAAATTAGGAGCATTTAAAAGTTTTCTATTTTGTCATCGCTTTTTCTTTGAAACTGAATGAAATGTACCAAGTTAATGATAAACAATGATAATACTCATACTTTCTTAAATATTCATTAGAACTTAAATAAATCAATGATTACGTTTGCTACAGTATGATAAACGTCACCTTTACAGATAGCTGAGTCAATAACTCCTTGAGATTTTCTCTTCAAATTTTTGTTATTGGTTCCTACTATCATTACCTACCACCTTTCTGACCAGCATGCATATCACATGGATTCCCGCGCATTAAACGGGTACGCATCACACCATGGTCATTTTTTATATAAAAGTTTAAGCCTGTCACGTGGTCAAAATGTGACCAATGATGCATGTATTTATTAACCATTGATGAACTAACCGGCCAAAAGGCAAAGTCTCAACACCAATTAGGGCGCGAAAAAACTATCGTCCATCTGTATTGGAAATACTATTAACTTATTTGAAAACCTCTCAACACAGAAAACATCTAAAATCTATACTTATTTATAAAAAGGAAATTAACACCTTTGCGTGTTTTAAATAAAAAAAAAATATATAGGCCAATTATTGATAATTTATTAAAACTATAGATAACATACAATTTAAAAAAAAAGATCTAATAATGGGGAATATGCTTGTTTTTTTTTATTTTTTTAAACGTTTCTACTAGTTATTTCATTCCAAAAAAAAATATAACACATCCAAAATATAAACCATAAAGTTTTTTTTTTATTAAAATCACTATCATTTAAACGCGCGACTGGGCGATTTAAACGCGGCTATTATGGCGCGCTGCTGTGACGTCAGAATACACACACAAGTTGGATGTCAACAACGAAATGTTTGGTTCACGAAGTTATTGAAAATTAAAAAAGTGAGTGTAAAGTCAACTTATTACCATGGAAAAGACCATGCAGAAAACCGTGTTATAAATATTGTGTCGTTCCTATGTGCCAAAATATTATCAAAACTGCACCTAACAAAGTATATTTCCTTATGCCGAGAAATGTAATAAATAAGAAAAAAAATTATGCAAGGCGATGAGAAGAGACAATGTGTCGTATTTGAGCAGTTTATACTGTTGTGAAGATCATTTCAACGCAAGTAAATACATTAGAGAAGTGATGAAGTACCTAAAAGAATCATTTTTCCTTAATTACATGCACATACTTGTTTTGTTTACAAACTTCGACGTACACATACCTACCTAGTTTACGAAAAGTTTTTAAAGATATGTTCTCAATATGTAATAGGTACATGGGTCTTTATCCATAAAAGTAATATATGTTTAGTCATCTATGATGCCTATGAATGAAAACATGTAACTTATTAGAGTAAGCGAAAAGTTCGAAATTATTTCTTATTTATCTTTGTATTGGGTTTCAGATACAGAGAATTATATGGAATACAAAATAATGGCATTAGAACAGGGACAAAAAGTGACGTTTGTTAAGTCTCTCATTCACAAGGATTAATACTTGAACACAGAAAACTAATAACTCTTGAAATAACTGGGTAACGATACAAAATAATCACTAGAAACACCTTGATACCAGAAGACTCGAGTGTACGATGACGTCACATTTTGAACTACCAATCGCGTCGCGTTTTAGAAATTTGCGAGCAAATCTCAAAAATGCCGATTTTTTTAAATTAAATTTCACTATTAAATAATGATGAATTTGAAAAATAATTGTATAGGTATGTTTTTTAAGCAATAAAGATTACAAATAAAAATATTTTGTTCATTTTGGAGTCACATGCATATTCCCTATTGCCAATTTATCTAAAAAAATCGTCACAACGTATTACTAGTTCATAACATACAATTTACTAGATTTGTTTAAAAATATATATAATATATGTAATCGCCCAAAAGCTCCACGTAGACGACCCTAGTCGCTGGCTGTTCATGGAATATATAAGGGACTTTTACTTTTTTTTAAGACACCACGCTACACTAAGGAAATAATCCTTGTATTGCGGGGGACTTTACAAACATGCAATTAACGCAGACAAATTATATCCAGACCAGTACAACACTTTATGGATCGCACAAAGTATTGTCCTACGTAGGAATCGAACCCACGCCACTGGCACGAAATTCGGTATGTTAATCATTACATAAATTTTGGAGGATAATCATTGTGAATATCGAAAAAAAAAACAAAATACATTATGCTGATTTCTTATTAATATATAGTGTCAAATAATTTAAATATTTTTTAAAAAGTATATTATATTTCTTTACGTGCTAGTTACAATAACAGGTGCAATTGAATAAAATTATATCCGGGTTTCCATACGAAAAATTGTAGACTGCAATAAATAAATATATATTCGATATGGTAATACAACTCATTCGTCTGTGTATATTTAAAAATATAATTCCAATATGTAATTTACTTATTCAATTCCATCTTTCATTACTCGCTCATAAACTTTCCCACTGCTGGGCTCAATCTTCTACCATAATAGGAGGGTAACTAACCTACTAAATTTCCATTTAATCGTTTTCAATTGGGATGTTGACTACTTTTTATATTTCAATTTTATCAAATAGACAAAGAGAGAGAGCAATACAAAGATTGTGACGTCAAAATCGCAATTTCATTGTGCAAGAACGGGACAGAATATGCCTGCTCTAATAACTTCTTGTTACTTTTTAAATCTTATTTCACATTTTTTCTTATGTTTACCTATATTATAAAAATATTAATAATAATTTAATATTTTAATAGTAGTCAAATACCCAATTCGCGAAATATTAAACACATTATCATCTAATAATTCCTAATCTTCGACATTTATTAAACCTACTTTACAAAATATTATGATCAATACAAATCCTAAGTGAAGTATATACACCAAAAAGTGTCCACCTTAACCATTAAAAACATATTTAACACTTAATAATAATGCAACATTAAAAACTGTCTTACAAAATAGTTTCACCACTTTTGAGGTTTATAAACTTATCCAATAATACATTTAAATATATGTAAAATACATTTCGTTGCTTTGAATGGATGACGACACAATCCAAATAGCTTATTGTTCTCAGTCTTTTTTGTTGGATTTAATAAAATAGGAAAGTACAATACAACATACGATTCGACATCACGTAAAAATTTGATTCCCAAAAATAATTATGTAGGTACATATTTCTTATACAGGTCTGGACAAAGTATAACAGCCCTTGAAAATCTCGGAGTGGTATGACATAATCAAAAATAGGTCAGGGTCGGTCTGTGTAAAATTCCACATTGTTTTGAAGAGTATGTTCCAGACAGTTTGACGGGATGCAAAATTCTACGTTTTGACGAGATATGTTCTGGACACCCCGCTTGAGCCGTTCAGGATGACTGGAGGTCAGCATGTGACCAAATTTCTCAGCGCATTACCTTCTCGTCCCTAATTGGGTTGACTACCAGTAGCGATTTCAAGATATTTTATACTTGAATCAAGAACATATTACAAATTACCAGAGAAAATAATTTGAAACTAGCACTTTGGTTCGAACTAATTTTATTTTGAGTTCGACTAGGCAATAAACAAAAAACAAAGGATTATGTCAATATGCATACAAAACAGCGATTACACGTCCCAATGATCCCCAATATCCTCATAAACTACTGTAAGGACCGATTTTAAATCATAAGAAAAAATATATGTATATAGAATAAAATATAATCTAATCAAATCCAAAATCACAGTTGCGTGAATAAAATAATTGCAATTGCTTCACTTTAATAGTCAATCTGTAATTTATTTGTTTAAGAATTTCCATCTGATGATTGAAAATCGACCGTAAGGCTAAGATGTCGCGAAACAAATCCACATTTGTATATCTAACCTCGTAAAAAAAATGAACGATACTTAACTACCCTTTGAACTTGCAGAAAATGTACTAAATAACTTATTGTTTTAAAAGTACTCTTTTTTCGGTAATTGCATTTCTGTAGTGTCAACATAAATATTATTTCCTTAGTGCAAGGAGTGTCTATTAAAAAAACATTATTTCATATGTCAAAAAAGTATTGCTAGTTATTTCTTAACACTGTCTGCAAGTTCCCTGTATTGATTTACAAAAAAATCTTAGATACATAGTCCAAAAATACTTACATAGGATATATTTATATTGAAAACCTAAAACTCATTATTTCAAGACATTCAGTTTGCTGTTAAAAGTATGTCAGTAACGCGGCAAGAGGAAATCCTTATAAACAGAACCGTCTTTAATATAAGGGCATACCATGATCCCAGAGCCGTTTTACACCATAATTCGGATATTAATACTATTTTGGATACACTTAGGAATCGTAATCGATTTAAACCTGCTTGAATATCTAATATTTTTGATAATTGATTGAATATTTTATTATTACTATTATAATTAATTGTTAGAAAGTCAACCACTTTCCTTTTATTTCCTACCCTCCATTTCAAAAAATGTTTAGATATATACTAATCAATCAATATAAAGTCCAAATTTTGCAAGTGTCTCAAATTCTTGTGTGCACCCCGCTTTGGTCTAAGATGGTTCTGTCCCTAAGGCAAATAGGTAAAACTATGTACGACGTAGTTTTAAATAGATTTTATTGAGATTGGTTAACTTTGGTTTTTGTATGTCAATGAGTTCGGTTGACGTGAATGGTTTTGCTATCAGAATAAGTCTGGGACGCTTCCTCTAGAAACTGCCCAGATATCCATCTTTTAACTTTCTGCTCTGTCCAGAATCCGTCATAAAATAGAGTAGGTTTGATCCAACGGGATTGGACTGGCGCTGGTGTTACTTCCGCCGGAGGTCGGTATTCGTTTCCGGTGCGATTGTTCATCGAAATTTTGGGTGATAGATTGTAATTTCGTGACCGATGGTCCCGGCTGTTGTAAGTGAAGTGCCATGGCCCTGCGTGGTACGTATAACAAGTGCCTTGTGGTAACATATGCGGATGGGGGGCAGCTAGCCTTGGGGCAGGACTGTACATAGGTGGTACTACGCCACCCATCACAGGCTGCGCTACGGAACTTACATTGGAATTAGGCTGCGGTGGTATTACAATCACATGTCCCGGCTGGGGCTGTCTAAGAGGAGACCCATTCTGCGGAGAGACATCCCTCGATAATGTCGCTACGGGCGGTGGGGGCATCCTGGGGTTTTCTTGATTCTGCTGAGTCTGGTCAAGGAATAGTCAATGATATTGGTATCACACTAACAGCTCGTTGAGTTTCACTTCCGCATTAAGTCTCAAGCTCAGTAATGCTTCGAGGAGACTAGCAGAACCTAAAATAAAGGAATAAATCTATCTCAATATAAAGTCAGTTAGTGGAATTTGTCTTTGTACAATGTCGACGCACCTAAGACCACCTCGCCGCAGACGACGTGGTTGGAGAGGGACAGGGATCACGCTTACAATGCGTTAGCGTACTGCAAAGTCCCTAGGCTTAAAGATAAAATATCAAACCTCTAGACGTGCTTTTATATAAAAGTGTAATTATTTAATGGTTTAAACTTTTTAAGAAACGTATGGATACTATGTGTCCCATTTCTTTTTATAATTTTAACCCAAGCCTCGGTGACCGGCCATAGTATAGGGCCCTGGGCCTGCCACAGCAATGCTGTTCCAGTGTATTTTTAACAACCCTGCTCTCCCTAAAATGGTCAACTACTTTGAGTATGTTCTCTTATAATACAGTTCCCATATAATAATACACTGTATGGCCACGTGGATGAGCCAAGCCCGTACAAGAAGACCTTGTTGAAATGTCCTGTCCTTGTTGACTAAAAAATTAATATTACAAAAAAATCCATGTGGAGTGAAGGTTTAAGAATACAAAGGGTCGACACTGTTTACTTTGCTGCGATTACCATCCCGTTTGCTGAATATGGAGTTTATGGTAATTACACTGGGATTGAGAATGAGCACACCATGTGGCCTTCTATAGGGGAGACCTATGTCCACTGGGTTGACCACGGATGTCAATGAATCTGTACCAGAGATCAAAAGGAACAAAGAAAGGAACACGGTGCTTACGTCCAGCAGAGGAGAGCGAGAAACCGAATGATGAGGGTTTTTTTAAGGCTTATATGGTGGCAAACGAGCAAGCAGCACACCTGACGGTAAGCGTTAGTTCCGCCCATGGACCTTTGCTATATGGTATAGCTAGGCCGCTGCCTCCCAATACAAACACCAAACCCAACCAGATGGGCTTTCGGCTCTCTCGCTCACCGAAAAAAGTACAATAGCACATTGCTATTATTCAGACGTCGATCCTCTTCGAGAGTGTGGTACTACCCCGGACGGGCCGGCCCGCGGCTGTGGACAGGGACACAGTGAGGTCCTACCACTATAAAAGGACGACTATAAAACTCAGCTGCGATCACTAAACTGCCTGCCAAGCGTGGCGATTATGGTATTTGTACCCTTTGAAAACGTTTTCGTCCAACCGTGGACGTCGATAGGATGAAAATATACATACCTTTGTAGCTTTCAACACTCGATGCCTGTTTTGAAAGCTATGACTTGAGGTGCAACCTTCTCCTAGTGTGGGAACTATCCTCATGAAAGAACTCCTGTTCCGTGACAGCAGCAAAATACTTCTCGGAATAAATGTCACGAACTCTAAATAAAATACAATAAAATTTAAATTTACAAATTTCTTTTGGATGTTAGTCTCAGATCGCTGTTGCATTCTTACATGGATTACTGACGAGCGCAGAAGTCTCTGAATTTAAATTAAAACCGCCAAAAATTAACCAAACGTATCAAACAAATTACTCAAGAGTATTTATAGTCTTTTTTAACAGCACATGTGCAGTATTAAGACCACACATGTATATAATACCAACAGAAATACACATATTGCAAGTATGCAGAATTTGTTAATGACGGCAGCTGCGCCCTATCATATTACTGCATTTTCATATTCTCAGCAAAAAATATTATCAGTTGAATATATGCATACAATGTCCTTCATTTAAATAACTATAATATTTCACAACTGCACTGCAATAGTATGTCTTTCAAATTTATGTGTTCTATATTATGTAATAGGTAGATATATTACAATGAACTGTATTTGTGTCAATATTTGCTTATTAATTAGTAATAGAAGATAAAATATTAACTTGTATCATCATCATCATTTCAGCTCCTATATGTCGCACTATTGGGCTCGAGCCTCCTTCATAATGGGAGGGTAATTGACCTACTATACCACGCTGGTCAGATGTGTCGGTATTGGGTTTTGTTTCGAGTTTTCTTTCTCTCGCATAGATGTTATATGCGTTTTTATCCCTTAGTCGTCTCGTACGATCACCCACGGGTAAGATAGGGGGTGGTGAAATGTATTCTTACTCTGTCACCACACGGAAAACTATAACTTGTATGGTAAACCAAAAATACTAAGAACACAACTTTACTCATAAGTATTAAAAAAAGAAACTAACATAAAGAAACCTACAGCTGTATAATCATGACCAATGAAAGTTTACATTATGCAAGCAGTTATTCTCATAACTGTAACACTTAGTTATGTGACCGATTTTGGTCTTATAGCATCTGGATTAGAGAAAAAAAAAAACAAGCTGAGCAGACACCATATAAACTACATAATAATAATAAATGTGGAGTTATTATACTCCAGTAAATTTTTAATGAAAGTGAAGTAGGTAAATAAAATTTTGAAATCTAGCTCTTCATCATCCTGTCTCTACTCCAATTACTTATGATTAATGCAATACTCTTCAAACATATGTATAGCAAGAGTTTTGGCAATAGTTTTATGAACTGCCTGACGAACACTCTACTTGGGAATGTAATTATTGACCAGATGGTATCAGATGGAGTTGGTCAAATTTGATATAAAGCTATTAATAGTCTTTTACGACACTTCTAAGAACAGCAAATGTAGCTAATTAATTATAATCTAGAACTAATACTATCACCTATCTTTAGAACTTACATGCATATCATCACGCCATATCCCTTGCAGGGTAGGCAGAGAGAACAGAGTGCCAGAGAACTCTATCCTAGCATACTTAGCATGCTTCCGCAACATTCATAATTCTCTTCATACACGCTCGCCGTTTTCGGTGATTCTTGATTCCACCTTCCTTCAGTACGTGACCAATCTGGTCTAGGTAGGTTAGTCTCGGTCTTTAGAACTTCGTTTCTCTTATCTATCTTAATGTCTTATCATAAGGAAAACACCGCTAATGACCACTTAAAATGATGACAGTGATACTATGTTTGTCAACACAATTGGCGATCGAATGAATTAATTACCACGCACAAAATGTTATTTACTTTGCACAGATATTCTTTGCTATGGTCATTTTGCATTATATTTTAGTAAAAATATATGTACTGACCTTCTTCGTTCTGTTGCCCATAGAGGAGCTAAGATTTCACCATATTTTAATAGGCACTGCAGTTCTTGCCGTTACTACAGGTCTGTAAGTTTAACAAACTGCCATGTAGATCTGAAATAATTACACCATATTTATTCCTTTTCAGGTATTTATTTACGACTGACTATTGATATTATTATTGTATTATAATAATATAACTACCAACTACATAAATATTATTATAATCTAATAAGTACTAATATCTAAAAATGCATTCAACAACAAATAAATAAAGTAGATATGTACCTACCTACCATATTTGATTTGAATAATAGATTATAGAATAGAGGTAATAGAGTAATTAGAGTAGAGGACAAAACATAGAGCTGCACTCTTGTTGTAGAACAAAACGTGAAATATATACCTCGGCATATTTATCATCTCTCTTTATGGAGCGGGCCCTGATTACAATGTTGTAAAACAGAATCCCCTAGTAAAGACAATGCTATTAAACAAGTTAAAAATTGTAAAATTGAGTCACGTAATGTGGGTATGTATGTGAATGATATCGTCTTTTATGACATTTACGGGCAAGGTAGGGTAGTAGACATTTACGGGTAGGTAGGGAGTGGTGAATTGTTCTCTTTCTCCATCCCCACACAAAAAGATGACACACGTGAGATATTTACCGTGATGTATTTCTCATCTCCGTTTATAGAGCGGAACCGATACCTTGAATACAATGATGCGGCCAACGCAATATAGTCACTCCTTCAAGTACCTATTCCCATCGATAAAAAAGACTCTGTGCTGCTGCCCATCCACCTTATCAGTGCCGGTTGAAGGACCTTCGCAGCTTAAACATTGAAAGAGTATTTCTGCAGCCACCTTTCGCAAGGGTTCGTCGTCCAAGAGAGCATTGACTGAGAAGCCATTTTGCAGGGGAGTGGTAACCACGCTATGTCTGCATCGCCAACACGATATCAATTTTATCATGCGAATACCTAAGTCTCTGAGGCCCAGAGTTCCGGAAAATCTCTCTGCTTCGATTGAAACTATATGGTATCCCCTCTTTGATTACTACGGGTTGATTAAAGATGAGTTTCCACAAGACTGATCTGTTACGATTGGTCAAGGACTCTGCCCACACTGGTGCACCATACAGGGTCGTGGCCTTTCTTTTTTTTTTTGTTCACGCTGTGGAAATACATTTACGCACTATTCCCCATCAGTGAGTCCACTCGGGTGTATTTGTGTGACACTTGCCGGTCTTTGGGTGACAGGGATACTCATTAAAACCACAGCGACCCCTTCCACGCTTTTACGGGGTGCCGGAGAGATCATCTGATGACATTCAATCCCTGGCACCACAACGCATGGCTATCTGGCCACGTCCTGTCGTCATTCAGGAAACTGGGAGGAGGCGTGCATAGCGGTGCCTTTCACGTTATGCCTACAGTTGTCGGATTGAGTCAGCGGACGCAAGTGCTTCGCGTTCTTGCTCCGCGGCTTCCTTCCTTGTCATGACGGCCTCACAGAAGCAGGCCATCGACGAAAAGCGCCTATCACTGCTAACCATCTTGGAGATAATGGTCGGCAGCGACAGGTCCAATCTAGATACCGCCGACATGACGTGGCGCTGGGTAAACTGAAAATACATATATTTATCTGGATAAATTGAGAATGGAAATATTGAGATCACATCATCACATGTGAGAATTTGTAAATAATAATATGGCCTTTTAGATTCTTCTAGTTAGTCATCATCATTCTCCAACTCTTATCCCAATTACTTGGGGTCGATACAAGGGCGTAGCCAGGATTATGTATAGAGGGGGCAAATTAAGAAAATCCTAGACTATATTGTTTTAATCGTGGTTTTTAACATATAAATATCTCACTTTAGTAGTGGAGGTGAGGTAAAAATTTAAAACAAAATATAACTAGAAACAGCTTTACTTGACAAGTTATCTGCGCGGTTCTTCACAAAATCTATTTAAACCTTCTCTTGCAATTTCATCTTTTTTTTCTTGGACAATTTTCCAGTGTACGCCTAACATACACAGCCCGTTTAAATGGTTTCATCGTAGACCTCAACCACGTTTTGACACGTCGCAGGGTAGAAAAAGACCTTTCTATATTATTTGTTATACACGATTGTGCCAATGAAATAAGTAATAAGTATGGCTTTTGTGGTTGCCGGGAAGAAAGTGTCCGCCTCCTTTAATACATCAGTATATAGTCTAATTTTTCTAGACCTTCTCTTTCCATACCTTTATCCTTCCAAAGTTTATACCATAATTCCGCTTCATGCTCAAAAAGAGGAAGATTATAGTACCTTCTGGCAGAAATATTGCGATGATGAATGATGCGCGCAACTGAATCAGTTGCCTCCCCTCTCACCCCGTATCCCGCTCCACTACATCGTGAGGTATAAAGCTCGTGAGCATTAGCGACCGACCGTACCTCGCTACGCCCTTGGGTCGGTATAATATGTACTCTTCTTTCATAGTACAAATTGTAAAGTTATTGCAAATAAGCAATAATTTTATGACCGGCCGCCTGCCAGACGTCAACCCTCCTTGGGAATGTAATTGTCGACCAAACAGCGTTAGATGGAGTTGGCCCAGGTCGTTTTAAGGCTCTTAGGCGTCTTTTACGAAATCCACGAGCAAAGTAAGGTTTGGTAGTATTTCTAGCTGCTACCACACAGCTAGATTCTTCTAGTTATTCATAAAGTCTAATTATTGAAAGGCGAAATTTTGAGCTATTATATAAGTATTTAAAGTGTACGCAATTATGATCAATAATTTATATAACGAACTGTCAAGCTAATAGTTGTTGATTTCAATATAATGGTTGTTATATTTTAAAAGTTATGAATTTGAAGGCATACAAGGTAGGAGGTATTGAAAACTTCAAAAAGTCACAATAATATCGTATCAAGTTTTTTAGGATTATTTAAAATTCTGGTTAAGAAGATATACAATGGGAAAGTGGAAGGATGTAGGTACCGGGGGAGACCGAGACTAACCTACCTAGACCAGATTGGTCATGTACTGAAGGAATGTGGAGTCAAGAGTCTCCGAAACCGGCGAGCGTGTATGAAGAGAATTATGAATGTTGAGGAAGCGAGTGAAGTATGCAAAGATAGAGTTCTCTGGCACTCTGTTCTCTCTGCCTACCCTGCAAGGGATATGGCGTGATGATATGTATGTATGTATTTAAAATTCTAATAAGGGGAATATTATGATTAAGGGGAATATTATATGATGATATGTATGTATGTATGTAAAATTCTAATTACCCTTTCTCTATCTCAAATTGTTAATATTGAATATTAAGCTAAAAATAATAATTTTAAATTATGATAAAGCATTAATTTTTATATTCATTTTTATCACTACTACAATTTCTTTAAGTCTTTGGTTCGAACCGAAATATTTTTCTTATTTTAATCATGACCGGTATGTGTAACATCACTACTTAGTCTGTATTCATGACAGTTTGTGTCCATGAATTTATGGAGGGTACATGAATTCATGACGACATGACTGCATGTGCTTGGCTGTCAAAATTCGCTACCGGTGTCTAGTGTGTGCTAATAAAAATTATTTAGAGTTCCAGGAGAGCAAGTACTTTATTATACTTCATCATTGCATCTTTTTTATGTTTACGTTTTGATTTAAATAGATAACACAATAAAGATATAAAATGACAGAGTTTATAGATATTGACGGCAGTATGCTAGAAGGGGTGATTATTATATATCATTTTTAATTAAATATATTAGTTATTATATATCCATAATTTAACAAATTATAATTTTTCACAGGGAGGCCAGATTCTACGTATTTCTGTGTCCTTAAGTGCAATATTAACTATACCTATTCGCGTTTCAAATATAAGGGCGGGACGGAGTAAACCAGGCCTTGCAGCACAGCATTTAATTGGTAAGAACTAGCGATTCTCAGAAATATATAAAGTCTAATTTTTGAATCTTTTACTGTTCTCAATCGTAATCATGTCGGCTTCTGGTTTAAATAATTTATGTTTTGGCTGAATAATTTTTTCGCAGAGTAATTGCCATCTGATTGCTGAAGAAAAGTCATAAAATTCTAGAATGAGATCATGTATGTCATATAGGTAGATATTAGAAGTTTTTAATTTCCCATATGGACTGTCTATTTCTTATCAGCGGGATCCAAATGACATGACTCGCCCCATGAGGCAAAAGCTTTTTATATCTTTTTTATTTATTAGTAATTAGTTATTAAATGTATCTACAATATTTGCATTAATAACTGAGTTATTTCATGTCATTTACTGTTTTCCTGTCATGTGATAACATTAATTTTAACAGAAAACAGATGCAATATGTAAAAAATACCAAAATTATTAAAAAATATTTTGGCTAGTCTTCTAATATCATTTTATCTACCTATCTATTAACCATTGTTGCATTAAGATCTCCTCATGATCATAATTGTGTTACTTGGCAGATGAATTGCTCAAGCTCTCGAGCTTACTTTGATACAAGCAAATTGACATATGAGCAAGGTTACAGAACAAATTAAACTTGTATCTCGAGGTATCACTGTATTTTAAATGCTTAGTCTAACATAGCATATATGTTATTATCCTTTAGCTTCCATTGTAAAAATAAACTAAGGGAGATTGGGAAAATGGGCAACAGTACTTTCCTAGTATACTACCAGTTGTGTTTGTCAAACTGCAAAGTGTGGGTATTATGGGTTGGGCTCCTATCCAAGAGTGCTATGTAATGTGCTGACAGATGGCAAACATTTATTCCTTATAAGCATTATTCAGTCTATTAATGTATGCTGTTGGTTATAAGCTTTCCCACCTAGAGTAAATAGCACATATAATATCATACATATATAATATCGTAACCTGTATGGTAGCAGCTACGACCGACCGGGGCCAACTCCATCTGATGCCATTTGGTCAACAATTATATTCCCAAGGAGGGTTGACATCTGGCAGGCGGCCGGTTATAAAACTATTGCCAATAACTTTTACAATATGTACTATCAAATAAGAGTACATATTGTATCGGCTCCAAGTAATTGAGATTAGAGTAGGAGAATGAAGATTGTAATATTGTAACCATCATGCTTAATAGGGTTGGAAATACATACATATATATCATCACGCCATAACCCTTGCAGGGTAGGCAGAGAGAACAGAGTGCCAGAGAACTCTATCTCTGCATACTTCATTCGCTTCCTCAACATTCATAATTCTCTTCAAACACGCTCCCCGGTTTTGGAGACTCTTGACTCCACCTTCCTTCAGTACATGACGACGTTAGTCTCGGATAATCATAGTTGGAAATCATAGTTGATTTTGTAAGCTTCCCTGGAAAAATGCTCCTAATCATTACTTTGGTGACCCTTTAGCTGGTATTTACAACTCCCATGGGGGCGTAAGGGTTGGTGACATATTGTATTTTTAATCTTTCTCCACATTAGAGATTTTTTTTTTTTTTCTATTGCTTATGGTGGCAAACGAGCAAGCAGCACACCTGATGGTAAGTGTCAGTGCTGCCCATGGACCATTGCTATACCAAGGGTATAGCTAGACCGCTGCCTACCATTACAATCTCCAAACCCACCCTTCCGACTCTCACACTCACCGAATGAAGCGCAATACCACATTGCCATTACTCAAACGTCATTCTTGTGCGAGAGTGTGGTACTACACCGGACAGACCGGCCCGCGGCTGTAGACAAAGATCTGTCAACAGCATGGCCACTATTATATTGTATTAACTAATATAGTAATAACTAGCTTTTGCCCGCTACTTCGTCCACGCAGAAGTCATCTCTGACAGAGTTAAATAGAAAAAGCAATAGAAGGTGTTTAAGGTTTGTCGCTAGGACGATAATCAACAGTGTCAGAAACTGGAATGCGGTCGCCGCCTTCTGCGAGTTAGTTGTCTAACGGCATTAGGCAATAGAGTGGGTCCGAGAGAAAATACTCTAGGTTGACACGCTCTACCGTCGGTGCTTTGGGCGGCGTAAGCGTGAGTACCTGTATTGAGGTTCACTGCATGAGGGCTTCGACTCGAGATGATACCCGGTTGCGGTGGTCCGCCCGCACAACGTAGATGTACGTGTACGGCGCGCGTGTATCTATATACCATAGCCGGTCACTAAAGAAAAAGGTTCAAAGTTCTATTCATTCTACAAATTATATTGCCATTAATATACTATTTACGGTATGACCATGGGATAAAAATATAATTATCGCCACCCTTTATTTGACTGTTTTGTTTCATCAGCAGAATTGCGACCTCGTTAGATATGATTTATTATTTCAGTTATAGAGTGAACATTTTTGAAGCTAAACTTAACCTGTATCTTAAACTATTAGGCAAGAACCTATTGTCGTCTACTATGTGTATCGTGTGAGCTCTCACGCCGGCACTGGTCGCCACAACGGCACTGGTGCAGGGTTGATGGAGAGGGAGAGAGAAACACTTGTTTATTTATTTTTACCGAAGAATATTTGTACGTAATTTGAAAAGAATCAATAAAGAAATTTTCTCTCCATACACACTTTGCCGTTTTGTTACACCCCCTTAGGGTCGGAATTCATAAAATCCTTTCATATTGAATCTCTATGTCATAAATAGAAACGTGCTTCAAAATTTAATGTTTCTTAGCTTTAATAGTTTCGGCTTGGCGATAATGAGTCGTTCAACCCGCTTCACAGGCCTAATTTACACAACCCAAGGGGGAAAATTGACAAATGCCGGATATTACCCTAGAATATTTGATTCGACTCGTAATTTGAAAAGAATCAATAAAGATTTTTTTTCTCCCCATACAAACTTTGCTACTCTATTCCACCCCCTTAGGGGTATAATTTCGTAAAATTCTTTCTTAGTAAATCTCTACGTCATAAAAAGAAACCACTGTCAAAATTTCAAGTTGCCAGCTTCAATAATATCGGCTTGGCGCTAATGACTTATTGAGTCGTCTAACCCACTTCGCAAGCCTAATTTACACCCCAGAGGGTGAAAATTAACAAATGCTGAAACACGTGTTTATTTATTTTTACTAAAGATAAATTGTACGTAATTTGAAAAGAATCGATAAAGATTTTTTTCTCCGAACATTTTTTAAATTGACATAACTTTTTTATTTATAAACTAATTGACATGAAATAAAGCCTAAATGTTAAGTGAAGCTTACCACAATATGTTAGCGAAAACCGCGTCTAAATCGGATAAGCTGTTTCTGAGATTAGCGTGCACAAACACACAGACAAACAGATAAACAGACAAAAATTTTAAAAATCATTGTTTTGGGTTCTATTAGTGTTGATTAAGGTCCCAGTAAGATTTTTTCTCATATATCTTCCATGTACAGACAGCGATCCGTTACATTTTTATTATATGTATAGATTTAAAATTATTTTTCTTCAATAGTTATGATAACTGCAGTTTCATAGTAATACATTAACAATATAATGTGGTTATTTTCAATATATATTACCAAAATAAATACCTATAATTTGACTAATTTGGTAATATTATGGTCACTACACTTTTTTTTTATGCTCCATCGGTGTCAGACGAGGGGGATTTGTGTGAGTTCGCCGGCCACTGTGCGATCGAAATACCTACCCACTAAAACCACAGCGACCCCATCCGCTCTTTATGGCGTGTTGGAGATATAGTCTGATGACATTCAATCCCCGACACCCCAACGCATGGCCTTCTGGTCACGTCCTGTCGTCATTCAAGGCATTGGGAGAAGGAACGCATATCTGCGCTTCACCCTCCCTGGTCGCAGCTGCCGGCGTGAGTCAGCGGATGTAAGCGCCTCGCGCTCTCGCTCTGCGGTTTCCTTCCTTCTCATGATGGGCTCACAAAAAGAGGCCATCGACGACCAACACCAGTCTGAGTGTGTGGCGCGCATCGTCAATTAGTGCGTCACACTCATCTCTTCTCACCGCCTCCACAGTCCTCCGCCCTGGGCCACCGAAGTTAAAATCGAGTACCGGTGGTCCGCTCGCACGGCGAAGAGAGAAGGTTTTACGGTGGGTCTATGGGGTCACGCGCCGCCTTTCCGTCACCCCGGACCGATTCAGCGGGGCGAGACGCAACCATAAAAAGTCCTCCGCCCTACTACAGGAGAATGGTTACTACACTGCTTCTACTTGTTGCAGAGTTAAATGACTCTACAACAAAATACAGCCTATATACATTTTGTTAATAAACAGGTTCTAAAATGGTTTTTAAATCTAATTTATATTTGATGAAATTAATAAGTTCAAAAGCAAAATATTTTATACATATTCCAGCGTATAAAGTTAGTCTCATTTCAGAGCTATTGTTTTTAGATACTTCGGTATCTAGTTGGATTGCATAGGCACCTATCACTAATCTATGATTCTAACAAACTATTCAGCTTTGTGATAATAATATAGTGTGGTCTTATATTTTTAAGGTATAAAGCTAGTGGCTGATATGTGTGGAGCCAAGTTACGTGGTGCTTCGATTGGTTCAATGGAGATTGAGTTCACTCCGAGCTGCAGGATCCGACAGGGTCATTATGTGGCTGATACGCGTACTGCCGGGTAAGATTTTTAAGCTTGGAAATTTAATGTTTCCAATATATTTAAAATTCATTAATCATTCGTATGGTAATGGAATAAGCCCAATTCACGACACAAGAGGCCGTGAATTGTTTTAACTCTTGCATGTGGGTGTCGTAAAAGACGACTAAGGGATATAATACGCATCTAACATCTATGCAAGAGAAGAAAACCTTGAAATAAAACTCTTGCACTTTAATAGAAAAGTGGTAATGTAATTCAGATTCGCCAGATCAAATTTTCTTAAATTCTCTAAGACTGTCTTAGAAAACTCTCAATAGCAACTTTGAACTTTTGCAATTGTGCTGGGTTAACGACTCTTTATCCATGCTTATCTCTTTGGAGTAAAACTTGCGAAATTAAAAAAAAATACAGACAATAGTAAAAACTTGAGACAAAACTCGAAGTAAACAAGCTTACATTAATTGTGTTTCTTTTATTTTATCAACAGATCGATAAGCTTGCTTCTGCAAGTTGCTCTGCCGTGTGCAATGTTTGCAGATGGACCAGTCACCTTGGACCTCAAGGGAGGCACCAATGCGGACATGGCGCCGCAAGTCGATTATTTTACTGGCATTTTCATGAAAACACTAATGAGATTTGGCGTCGAGATCAACTTGAAAGTACATAGACGTGGGTAAGTCCAAACAGCCTTTGAATTATAAATATTCATTAATAAATACAAAATTTAAAAAAGTCACTTAAAAATTTAATATTTTAAAATAAAAAGTGCATGAAAAAGTAATCAAAATTTTTTATTGAAAAATAAAAAAAAGTTATGTAGTCTATTGTCAGCCAATCAAATACGCATTATTGAGCATAATTCAAAAACTATTGGTCAGATTTTAATTAAATTTAAATGGGAGACCATATAAGGAACACTTCTTTTATCAAATATAAAAAAAAACCGAAATCGGTTCACCTAGGAAAAAGTTCTGAGGTAATACACCAAAAAATAATACAGTTGAAAAACCTCCTTCTTTTGAAGTCGGTGTTATAAACGGCCCCGGTTCTCTTAAGGATCCCTTAGCAGATTTTTACAACACCCATGGCTAAATAAGGGGTAGGAGTCTATACAAGAAGCGTCTACATATCGTATTGAATACGGATATTTTTTTCTCACAGGTATTATCCAAAGGGTGGTGGACATGTGACCGTGCATGTTCAACCCGTTCAGAAATTCAGATCCATCACTCTGATAGACCGGGGCGAACTAGTAAAGGTATATGGTTGGAGTTTCGTTGCTGGCACTCTACCTATGAAGGTATGTATTAATTTCATATACAAAGCAAAATATATATCATCATCATCATCATCGTCATCATCACAGCCCATAATGTCCCACTGTTGGGCTCGGGCCTCCTCCGTAATGGTAGGGAAATTAACCTACTATACCGCGCTGGTCAGACGTGTTGGTATAGGGTTTTGTTTCGAGTTTTCCTTCTCTCGCATAGATGTTATATGCGTTTTATATCCCTTAGTCGTCTCGTACGATCACCGACAGGTAGATATGGGGTGGTGAATAGTATTCTTACTCCATCACTACACGGAAAAAAAATATATATATTTATGTATATACATATGTATATAATTCTGATTTAAGATTCTTATCTTGCTTTGTGGTATTTACACTGGTAACATTATTTTTATCCTTTTATTGAAGTGAATTTTTAGTAGGCTTTGGAATTCTGATTTGACCTTTTTGCGTGAGACGATAAAATGGGGTATTCGTCTTCCCGACATAGTGACAATGGGTGAGATCAGTTTCACACTTGCCTTTGATAATAGGAGAAGGGAGGGAGTAAAACTTGTCGGTTTCAATTTTATGTAAATAAATGAATGATAACTCAATATATGCTATTCAAAAGTGATTGTTCATAATATTTTATTTTTCTGTAATATAAAAGTGTCACTTTTATTGAGTCTAAAATCGCTAAGATTCTTGTCGGATCTTCTCAATGACGGTAGCGTTTCTATCCCATAATAATGGCGTTGATACATTACTATCTTAATCTGACATCAAAGGAGAAAACTAATAATTATGTAATTGTTGATTTTTTTTCAGTTAGCGTATCAAATGGTCGAAGGTGTTAAGGAACTAATACTGCCGGTACACCAAGTGATTGAGATACAATCGTACAAGGAGGACCTAAGGACAGCGCCTGACAATTGCAGCGGAATTATGTAAGTTATATTAACTATTACTTCGAGGATTTTCGTCCTTGGTGGATTCTATTCACTATATTTGTCATTGACTAATGCTAATAATACATAGTCGTCATAGTGACAATGGACGTTTCACGACACGATGTGACGCATTTTCAGGGGACCTAGTGTTTCAGGGGATTTGACTTCGATCAGATTTCCTAAGCAATATGGACGTGAGGTGCAATATATTTTTAGTATGCTTATACTAATTATGTTTGGGCATAATCTTTTGGAATTAATTTAAAACTTTGCACACTTATGAAGGACCGATAACAATGTAATAATTTAAATACATAGATACTTAAGTATGCCCCATTATTCTTATAGTATTACTGATTTTTTTATATTCGTGGCTGTGATTTCCACGTGACTTGATAGATGTCGCTATTCTTAATTTTTGCATCGCACTTTAAGAGAGTATTGGTGTAAAGATGCGAAAGGGCATGCTCCGATGGTTCGGACATGTGGAAAGAATGCCGAACGAACGTCTGGTTAAGAAGATATACAATGCGAAAGTGGAAGGATGTAGGTACCGAGGGAGACCGAGACTAACCTACCTAGACCAGATCGGTCATGTACTAAAGGAAGGTGGAGTCAAGAGTCTCCGAAACCGGCGAGCGTGTATGAAGAGAATTATGAATGTTGAGGAAGCGAGTGAAGTATGCAGAGATAGAGTTCTCTGGCACTCTGTTCTCTCTGGCACTCTGTTCTCTCTGCCTACCCTACAAGGGATATGGCGTGATGATATGTATGTATGTACTTTTGAGTACGGTGATCTACATTAGAGTGTTTTTTATGTTAAACTATCTATTCGCATTGAGAACCCTCGGCGCTCACCTAATAATCTGGGTAAAGGTGTCATAATCAGATGACTATCAAAAAAGACACACGATTATTTCCTTTTTGCTACAGCGTGGCGTGTGATTCGACGACTGGGTGCGTTTTGGGCGCAGATGCCCTCGGTCGCCGCGGGGCTGATCCACTCGATGTGGGCCGCAAGGCGGGCCACGAGCTCAAAGCACTCATACTTAATGGCGCTTGCGTCGACAATCACACACAGGTGAGATACGATATAGGGCTCAAGATATTTATTTCTCTAAAATAATACAATTCATTTAGATTATTGGTAGGTTGCCGCGCGCTCCAACAAAACAATGT
Organism: Lymantria monacha; assembly: GCA_905163515.2. NCBI lineage: Eukaryota > Metazoa > Arthropoda > Insecta > Lepidoptera > Erebidae > Lymantria > Lymantria monacha. Next base: position 27,842,336 of record LR991098.1, on the reverse strand, counting down.
ATGCTTACTTGTAAAGTGCGACAATTAAAAGTACGCCGGAATCGGCGTACCCGAGCCAGTTTTATTGCAAGCAACGATTTAGATAGATATGCTAAGTTTTGTATTAATACTCTGACGCACAATGCCAGTTTGCGTAGTGAAATTATATAAAAACAATACTAAAATAAACAAGAAAGGCCCTGAGATTACATACCATCGATTTCCAAATAATTGACAAAATATTAACGACGCCATTCAGTGTTGCCACGTAAACAAAATAAAGTTCCCCGTAAATGACATTAATATTATTATATTTTACAATCATCACGGTTCATATACATCCCTGTTCGGCTTCGAGTCACTACAATTTTTTCACAGTTTTTACTATCATTCAGATAATTTCTTCCAAATAGCTTATAAATATAACACCTACATTCATTTAACAAATTGAGAAAATATAAAAAGTGAATGTTTGGTAAAAATATAATTTTAGGTACTCTAATGATTTCTAATGTTTACGCGAGTATTACATTTTAAATAAAACTACTTTTACGGATTCTATCGCGTTTGTATTTGATTTTTAATTTCCCGACGTTTCGAACACTTTACAGTGATCATGGTCACGGGCGAATTTTGGGTACTCCCTTTACTGACGCCGATAAGACTACGAGGTATTGTTTTGGTACGCCTGGCGGTTATATTGGTGATTTTGGTTTCTCAGCAGAGGACTGCCATTTATTCTGTAGATGATCTCTCAGCCCGTTTCATCACTCACAGATTTAAAATTGTTTAAAAAGAAATGGCGCTAAATTGACGCGTTTTGATCACTATAATATTATTTGAAATGTATAAATATATTGTTTCAGGATCAAATAATTGTTTATATGGCGTTAGCTGAGGGGAAGTCTGTTGTACGTTGTGGCTATCTCACTTTGCATACCAAAACTGCTATACATATTGCAGAAATGATCTCAAAGGTAAATTATACATTACCTACCTCGCGTATTAACGCGAGCATAAATATATTTAAATAGTAATAAGTCACTCTGTTAACATACGGTAAACTAAATTTCTAGTTAAGAGCCCTCAGCGCTAACCCACAGTCTGAGCAGAGTTATCATAGCCATGTGCGGCTAATAACTAAGTCACAAAATACGAAAAAAACTAAACATGGCGAAATACGAGTATATTTTATTAATTTTTATCAGGTTTCTCCTACTTAAATTTTAAGTATTATCTAAAGCAATAATTTTTTTAAACACCTTGCATTAAAGAAATAATTCTTGTATTGCGAAGGACTTTACAAATATGTATATAAAAATTACATGCATATTCAAAACAACAATTTGTTCTAGTATTAAAATTATCGTGAGTTTGACACATATTAAACAATTGTATTTTCGGCAATACTCACGCGTTAGAGTCGATTATGTCGACCCGGGTTTCGAGCATGTCCGATGCTCATCATCAGGGCGAGTGCGCAGCTGCGTCTGCGAGCCCCCGACGCGCACAGTGTGCGAAACCCGGGTCGATATAATCGACTCTAACGCGTGAGTATTGCCGAAAATACGATTGTTTAACAATTTGTTCATCACAAAAATTATTGTCTTGCATGGGCAAAGTAAAGGTTGGTAGTATTCGTAGCCGCTACCACATAGTAAACGTATCATACGTACCTACACTGGCCTAATTATTAAAGCGGTTGGAATGGATTTCCAATAAATGTACTTAAGTTCAAATCCCAAGTTTATTTTATTTTTATAAAAGACACCACCCTGCACTAAGGAAATAATCCTTGTATTGTGGGGGAATTTACAAATATGCAATTAACACAGACAAATTATACCCAGACTCAGAACAGCACAAAGTATTGTCGTACGTAGGAATCGAGCCCATGGTAATGGCACGAAAGGTCGGTATCTTAACCAATACGCCATCTGTGCAGTTTGGTAATCATGTTTCAATCTCGAATATAGTTTTTAAACAATTCTTTATGTTTCAGGTAAAGTTCCTAGTGCACCAAGAAGGCGAACAGAATATAATAGAATGTTTTGGATTGAGACATATTAATAGACACTTCCCGAGTCAGTTCTGGGAAGAACGGCAAATGTCTATGTAATACGGGCAAATGCTGGAATTACAAATGGCATGTAAAGTTGTAATAGCCGTTTTTCTAATCACCTCAATTGTTAAAAGAAGTATGTATGCAGTTCAATTCTTCTTTTTCTCTGCTTGTATACCTTCTACTGGTGAGTTCGAGCCTCCTCTGCAATAGGAAGGAAATTGACACTATCATGGTGATCGGACCCTTTGGTATAAAATTGTATGTCAATTTTACCTTCTCTTTTATTAATGTTCTTGCCATATTGTATTACTTCATCATCATCTCAGCTCATATATGTCTCGCTGTTGGGCAGGAGCTTCCTCCATAAAGGGAGGGAAATTCACCTACTATACCACGCTGGTCAGACGTGTTGGTATAGGTTTTTGTTTCGAATTTTGCTTCTCTTGCCTATGCAAGAGACGGAAAACTCAAAACAAATATATTATATGCGTTTTATATCACTCAATCATCTCTAACAATCACCCACGGGTAAGATAAAGGGTGGTGATTACTGATTTGTATTCTTACTCCGTCACCACACGGATAATATTACTTAATCAACTTTTACGCTTTAAATAAAACCCTATTACCTACACGTCTGATTAGTGGGGTATAGTAGGTCAATCTCTCTCCTATTGTGTAAGAGGCTCGAGGCCAGCAGTGGGACGTATATTGAGATAAGGGTGATGAAGCTTGTATATTAACCGTTTTACTGGTAGAGCTACTCTGCTGACAGTTTTATGTCTGCAGTCATAAACGCCTCACAAAAGGAGATCATCGACGACTAGCACTTGTCGTTGTCAAGCATCCTGTGGATGATCCCTTTAACACCGACAGTATGTGGCGCTGATGTCCCCAGCCAGGGTATACTTCCACTGTGTGACGCACATTTGCACGCCTCACTCATGGTATCCTAAGCCCTTCTCTCCCAATTTGGCGCAGGTGCTTACCGATGACTTTGTGTCCGGTAAGCACCTAACCCACGACATCTGCCTCAATAGGTCAGTATCTTAACTACAGAGTCATCTGCAGTTAAAATCTATTCTTAGTCCATAACCACAAGGACTAAATATATTATTTTGACCACGTTGTTTCGTAAGAGCTTGCCGAGTAAACGATGAATTTCATAGTGACCTGTCATGTTACCCGTAGAATTGCTTTATTGACTCAAATATAAATACAGTAGTAATATATTATTTAAATAGTGGTAAAATTTGTCCGATCGTTCCGAAATCTTGATGTCAAGGAAAAATAACGATGGAAAGATAATACGGCAGCTTATGGGGCTTTATACCGCTTACCGCCCTTCAGTCACCCCGGACCGTATAAGCGGAAAGGGTTTTGACCATACCATGTTATAAAATGGGGGTCTGTTCGGTATTTATATTGCTTTTTTACATACTACGTATAGTCCGCGTTTTCACCATTTTCAAATCTATATTTTTACTCTGTTTTTCAATATATTTCAATAAAGTTATTATTCGAGCTGACCACCGTTCCTTGAAAACATATGGAGCGCACGGTGGGCATATATATATTGCCAATTTAATAAAAATAAAATTCTCATACTTATCAATACTTGTCCCGGCAGAATTAACAATTAAAAAGCAAATTATGATTGATCTATTTATATCAATAAGTCTTTATAATAAATTAAATATAATCATTGGATGTTTATATGTTATAATTAATGTTCGATGTTTAGGTAATATTTAATAAACCTATTTACCGCCACGTGATAGAGATCATCGGAGATATCAATCAAATAAGAATTTAATTTGAAGTAAATCTATTTTTACGATATTTTTTTATTTCTTGACATGTGACATTTTTTTTAAATTTATCGCCCTTATGGGCAGTCACTCGACCTTACTGCCTTGTCTTCGGTATTATTTTTCTTCACATATTATTTATCACTTCAAGTTGTAATTAGTCCTTGATAATCACTGTCCGTCAGTAAGTCAAGTCGGTACCATTAATTAGGCACTGATACCCAAATTAATAGCTTCATTTGGGAATTTTGGACAAACAAGAAAATACGTGTAGACCACTATTATACCATATTCACTACACTTCAGCACTAACTGTATCATATTCCATAAAATACCAGCAAAACTATTCAATATAACACTAAAGAAATGAATGTAATACAAGAGCGTGACATGACTTTTCCATATTTGCGCTAAAAACCACATTTTAACACTTCAGCATTCCCCGTTCAATCATGATAATTAGTAATAATTAATTAATAATCATTGGTAATAACAGTTTTATTTCAAATGTGTTCCCGCGTAAACATTAAAAATCATTACGAATTTAATTTTGAGAATATCAGACATTTTGATTGCATTTTGTCAAGTAAAACTTCTCAGGCTGAAAAGTCATTATGATGTGGCCAACATCGAAATTGAAATTGTAGTAATTTATGGCGGTAAATTAGTTAATAACCAAAAACAAAATATCGAATATTTAAGACTTGTAACTATTAATGTTGCAATTTATTAGTTAGTATTGTTTTTTGTTGATCTACTTGCGATGTACATTTTCACCGACATCTATATTTTAGGTATGCAATTTATCAAGCAATCATAATGTTTTGTGTCATATAGATTGCCTTAAGTACCTAAAATGTGTGTGTCGTGAATCTATGACCAGATGTGTAAATGTTCTTAAAATTGTTGGTTCTGATTTTCAATTATTATAATTAATTAAGACGAAAATACAATATGAGTAACCGAAAATTATAATTGTTTAACTCACTGTGACTGCACAGATGAGGGAGTGGTTCAAGTACCGATCTCTCGTGCTGAATGTTCTGTGTATGATCCCAACGCAAGACAATTATTTGTGTGAAAGTCCATTAATTGTACGTTTGTGAAATTCCCCACAATGGAAGGATTTATTCGTTATTGCGGGGTAGTATCTTAAAAACAAGAAAATCCTAAATATTCCGCTTAACATTAATTATTATCAATTTCACTTGGTGGGGTTATAATTTATTTATTTTATGTGCTGGAAATATACGTGCATTTAGTGTAAATAAAATATTTATATTGCAATGTTATTAATGCCCTTTTTGACTGACGACTCCTAAATTTGGGGTTAAAGACATGTATAACATTGGGGTTAATTAAAATTTTTTAAAGTTACTTTTTTCAATGTTATATGTTATTTTGTATTGCATCATCAACATCTAGATGTTACCTAACTTTAGGAGTGGTTGTTTAAAGGGTAAAGGAAGTTAAAAAAATAATGTTACTTCAATTTATAACAAATTTGTTTTCATATAATTTGTATGTATCCATTTAATCTTTTGTTATTTTATTTCGATATAAACCAAAGAACCTACTTTTAATTTATCAGCTGATTGACTAGCTTTGATTTACAACTAATTATTTCCATTGCTTTACTTGCTATGAGTTGAGATATTATCTCGAGATGTATTTTTAACCTGCACAAAATTTTTAATTAAACATTTAACAATAAATACTTGAAAAATGCGTTTGAATCCATGATGTAATTTTTGCATGATCTGTTTATAAACATTTAGAGAGATAAGAAATCTAAAAAAATGTGTTTCATATTAGATTTGCTACAATTTCTATAATGTAACAGAAATCGGCCTGTGTTTTATTAAGTCGTTTTGATAATTAATTAGTATTTCAACGAATAATGTATTATTATTTTCTACAATTGATGAAATCAAGACTGTTTGTTTTTATATAAAGTGTGCCTGGTGATAATTTTTAATGTCAATTAATTACAATTGTTATAATATTCGCTCTCGATACCTTTTTAGTTTGTCGTTCTATTATATATTATGATTCACTATAGCCGTTATGTAACCGTCGACATCTCGGTATTTAAATTTTATAAGTATATGCATACCGAGTTAACGATTGGATTAAGACCACGTTCCCACCACAAAACCACGTTCCTGAGAAATATGTCTTGCTTCAATCATATTATATTAAAGGGAAATTGCCCTACTTCGACATGGTCAGTTGATTTGGACAGGCTTTCTGACAAATTTTGTCCCTGATATTATATCTGCTTCCTTGCTCTGAACATGAAAAGAACAAGACTAACCACAATGACAACCTAATGCTCTTTTTCACCAAGGACCCCTAAATTGTAGTTGACATTGCATTAGGGGCCGTTCATAAATCACGTAAGGGATTTTGAAGAATGATCTGGCCACCCTACCGTAAGACATCATAAGATTGCAATTACTACCCCCCCTGCCCCTTTATAAGATTATTTGTAAGAAAAGGCCCTATTAATCAAATATAACTCCGTTTATTCTAAAAATATATTTTATTACAATCTTCTTACTACAAGTAGGTATCATTAACTCACTGTAATAGCATTAATCTTATTAATCTATCACAGTTTTGACTAAAATTAGTAATTTTCAATTTACTATCTTACGTAATGTCAGGTTCATTATCCCCTCCTTGCCTATAGTAAGAAGTTTAAATATTCAGTCAACCCCTTCCCCATAAACGTCTTACATAATTTATAAATGGCCCCTTAGCTATTATCAAAAATGTAGGAGCCGTTGGTGAGATCGGTCTTTAATATTTATTTCGCTGTAAGTGGCAAAGATATTAAAATTATTAACATGTGAAGTAGAACAGTAATTTTTTGCCTCATGTTGCCAACTTAGATATCGGAAAATATTCTATTTAGCTGTGTTTGTTTTTAATTAACCTTTGTTATACGAACGAATTGTAAAATTTTGTTATTAAACACCTTTTATTAAACGAACAGATTGTAAAATTATATATTTTGTACCTTTTGTTGTACGTACAAATTGTAAATTTATTGACCATGTAAGTGGCGTATTGATTAAGATATTGATCTACCGTGCCGGTTGTCACTGGTTCGATCCCCACTCAGGACAATACTTAGCATGATCCACAAATTGTTCAGTCTGAATGTATTTTATGTCCTTTGTAAAACCCCACGCAATACAGGGATTAATCCCTTAGTGCAAGGTGCGGTATTTAAAATAAAAAGTATTTTATTTTTCTTTAAAAAATAAAGTGATAATCCATGCAGTTGATTTTTGTTTTAATTGAGAACACTAAAGTTCTAAGCCAAAGTTACATATGCAATTGTAACTTTACTGTAAGCTTTAATTGTGTAAATGTAATTTTTGATATTGTCTATGATATTGTTATGTTGAAATGAAGCGGTTAATCTTTACTGGCGGATTACCGCTACGTTTGTAAAAAAAAAATAAGTTACCGTTGAATTTCAACAACTAAATATGTGTATAGATTAATGTATTAATTAATATATAATAATTGTGAAATTAATATGTGTTTTTATTTATTTTCTAAACTCCCAATGCAAAAAGAGAGATATTATATATTTTAGTCTGTGGTATCGCAGCTCCTAAATTAATGGATCGATTCATCATCATTCTCTTGCTCTTATCCTAAATTACTTGGCGTCGACCAAAGAGTAAAGTTATTAAACTGAAAAAGAGTAGCAACTCGATGATAAAATATGCATGTATGGAAAGTGCTGCTATCCAGAGTTTAAGCGGTGAACTAAAGTTGAAGTGATATATATATACATATCTACATGTGTATGTGTAATTATACAGAATATTCTTTTACTATGAAATCTACCCTGAAATATAAAAAAAAAACCATATCAGCTGATATCGAAACAATAATAATATAAGTTTAACAATAAAAATTGATATAATTTTCAGAAAGTACATCAATAATCGAAAATAGATCGATGACAATAACTACCTACACTATGAACAAAAAATAACAATTCTCAGTTGTCAAACGTTTGACAGACAGGACAAAATGGCAGCAGCTAAGTTTGTACAACCGGTCTGTAGGCGGCGCGACGGTCAGTAAAAAAAAGTAATGTTTTAAGTGTGCCCCCGGACTTTTGGCGGGAATCTAAAACGTCATGTTGTGCTCTTGTATTATATTCGATATCTTAGTGTTTTAACGTGTTATATTAGATAATTTTTATGGTATTTTATGTAATATGATGTGACAGAACAGCTGGGATGTAGTGAATATCATATAAAAGTGCAAGTGTACAACGTTTTCGTTTTCCATCAAAATTCCTACAACATACCATTAACAGTGTCACCATAGCACTGTTGATGGCGACAATTCGACTGACTGACAGACAATGACTAACCTGAAGAGATTAAGAACGTGAAGATAATTATAACTCGACACTGGTAAAAATGGCTCGTATAAGTAGCTGATTGCCAATACATAAAAAGAAGAAGAAGTGTGCCCCCCCAGGCGTCGACTTAATATGTAGTCGTTCATATTGCAAAGTTATAACCGGCGGGAGGATTGACGTCAAGGAGGCGCTTGACGTCAATCCTCCTTGGGAATGCAATTGACCAAACGGCATTATATGGAGTTGGCTCAGATCGATATTATCGAGCTTTAGCTCTTATTCGTCTTTTACAACATCCACAAAGTACGGGTTGGTAAATGGTAAGTAAGTAGTATTCGTAGCCAATGGACCGATTATGATACAATTTTTATTTGTTTGATAGCTGACCTGATTGAGATGATTCTCGACTACAGTTTACAAATATCTGTTTATGCGTTTTAATTAAGCTTCTTGTTATATATAGTTCTGTTTTAGATATTTCACGTCGAAAGATGCTTAAAATTTTTAAATTTATACACGGGTTAGAATACAGTGTTTAAAATACCTCTATACTTCAGTCTATTTTAGGCGAGGACTGGACCGAGGAATAGTCCGTCACCTGCAGAGAGGCTGACTGCGTGAGGGCGACGCCCCGGCAGTTAGCCAGGGCGTCAAAAGGGGATGGTACCCGAAAGGTTTACTCGCCGGGCTGGCCACGGATGGCAAGGAAGCGGTACCAGTGGCTAGCCCTATGGCAATGGGGAGAGAAGGGAATACGGTAGGTTATGGGGCCACGTTCTGCTCTTCCGTCACCCCGGACGCAATGGGCGGCGTGTGTCCGGACCATAGCCTACCAAAAAAAAACCTTTAGTCCAAACTGCGTCTAAGGTACTTAATACTTAATAGAATCTATTGACGAGAGACTCCCATTGTTCGCCAAAATGCTCTTATAAAAGATAAGTAGAAACCTGTGTCACCAATTCTTCCTGGAAGTCATACAATCAAATGCATCGGCATATAGCTTGCGCTGTAATACCAAATAGACATGCGCGAAACAGTACTTCGCGAAGTAATTTTATATGGCATTACATTTCGTGCCGAGTAATATTACATTTTACCATCACTTCAAACATCACACATGACATTTCATTTAATATAAGCCTTAATGTTCTAAAAATAGAGCTCAAAGTAAATATTTATCGACCGCAGGCGCAGCGCGGTCCAGTCGTTCTATCCCTCTCACTCTCCCGAAAAGACACACGGCGCGTTTGAAAGATAGATAACCATTACCAAATTACCGAACATTGCAGAAATACAGAACAGTACACGACTGTTCGGCGTCATGTTTAATGTCATGTCATGTTTAGTCGCGCAATGTGTAATATGACAGTACGCGGTCGGGTAATATTACGTGTGATGCATCACTCGCATTACTTGCACATGTCTAATATCAAATAGTAAGAATTCATGCCACAGTTCATGTACGTCTAGAGGCACTTACATTTAAAGCTGTACCCATATTTGATGGCATAAACCTATGATAATATAATCTACAGTTCTATCAGGTCGACCCGTTAAGGCTTAAATGTCCGACTCGCCACGGAAGTCAAGGAACCAGTATCAGCGGTCAGCCCAATGGCGATTAAGAAGTAATTCAGTGGGCTATGTACGGGACGTCTGTGTCCAGACTATAACCTGCCAACATTGGTTGACACGACATTGGTCCTTCGAGCCGGATTTATATATATGTAGACGAATGGACCAGTCATGAAGAATATAAATGCGGGTCTAAAGTTGCAAGTGATCGTACTGCAAGTAATCACGAATCCCTTCACACCTATATACCAATCACAGCTTACATCTTAAGTGACCTCACAGAGCAGACCTAAGTAATCGTCTTTGTACAAACAACTGTATGGTATGGATGGATGACACAGGATAGTGCTTGCCGTGCAACCACGAGACAAGACTGCAACCGCCACCCATTTACCTGCCCGTGGATTCCTCAGCCAAATCGCCAAAGGGTTCACCAAGAGAACGAGCAACAGCTCATCCCCGGGAAACGTACAACACCGCTACCGTCAGACCACCTGCCAAGCGCAGCAACCATGACACCACCCTCTCACACGAGTGACAGCATGAGAGAGACCTATATGACTGACATTAGAAAGTTAATATGCAATATACGACAACTATGTGCACCGTGCCACTCGCGGGCCTAGACTGACCCACGGAGCTCACCCGCTTGCCTTTATACGTGAATACGTTGTTAACATGTTTCCGCTTAGCACGTACGATAAACGGAAGTACCGTCATATAAGTTTTATACGGGACGTGTGTACAGACCTGCCAAAAAAGGCTAAACATTGGTCCTTCGAACCGGTTTTATATATAAGTTTTATGCATCGTATTTCCAATTCGTTCATTACGCTGAGTGTAGTGTTGACCACTCATTAATAAATAAAATTCCTATATTGCTGTCGGATCCATTTAATCGTTAATATAACCGTTGACTTGCCATCACAATACATTCAAAATGTCTAAATATACACATAGATAGTACATAAAAATATGTATAATAGGAATTATACCTCCAAAGGATATTTGGGAATAGTATACATTCTAAAGGAAAATTACATCTTCGGACAGTATATAATATTATATACGAACATCCAATTCTATCTTGAAGAGAGTATTTAAACTATTATCCGACGGTATATTTCATAAACAATAACCACAGAGTAGGTATATTACTAAAATCCTACTTAATGCCTTCACTCGCCATAGGAGATAACACTAATAACGGAATTATTAATATTGTCATACAATAAATACCATTCCACGTAGATATCGTAACATGGCCAAGTTATATATTTGTATGATCATAACGCATAGTCCTAATTTCATTTTGTATAAAGTATAAATTGTTGCCAGCGTAAATAAGTCACTGAAGCCAACATTTTTTTAACTTATCGTCACAATTCAAAATGTTCTAAGGATCTTACCATGATTGCCAACATATGTCATAAGTATACCACTGTACTACACTACTGTTAATCATCAGTGATGCTCGCCTAACAGTCATGTAGCATATTGAACCGGAAAATGTATATTATATTCTTAATATTGATAGAAGGAACCAAAAATTCTCGTCAATCGACTAGTTTACCCGAAAAGGAAAGGAGGATCTTCAAATCCACCCATTAATTCGATCAATTAAACCAAAAAAAATCAGCAAATAATCGGCCATCTGTCTATTTGCGGAGGTGATCATACTTAATTATTTAAATACATATATATTTTAAAACCAATTTAATACCTGATCACTTTTACTATGATAGTTTAAACATTTCGTGATTACCCTCGGCTTAGCCCCCCTATAGATTCAACAGACTGGATGAATATCTCCCAGCAATTAAAAGAAATAAAATGGTAACCAAAAATTGGAAATTTTATTTATTAGTTTCAGGAATTAACTACGATTACCTATCAAGGTCAATTATGCCGAATTACATAAGTGTTAAAATTAGTTTTTAAACAGAAATACCCTCAATTGGCCGGAAACAATCTTCTCAAAATGCGATATAAGTACTTATTTCCGACTATATATGATGCCTACCCCAACATATATTTATTAGGCATTTTCAATAATGAAATATAAAATATAGCAAGATTTTTTGTGCATTTTGTAATAGGGTAACAATAATTGTTCAATTAAAGTCATACCGTCTAAAATTATATACAATCATTAAGTACATGCGTACTTAAATTATAAATATTTATTTGTAGAAATTCAAATGTTAACCAATTATATATAAAGATATTTAAAAAATATCGTGACATCAGAAAATATTATGTATTACGTTGTACTTAATTTTAAAAAAAAATGTGCATAGAAATTTAATTTGAAAATTGGAAAAAAAAAATATTATGCATACTTTCTAAATAAAGTATTTATACATATATGGACTTAATATTAAAGTGTCGTTAGAAAATAGATAATATAAAACGATTTATTCTCCAATGAAAATAAAAACAACCTTAACGAAATGTACAAAAAAAATTATAACAAAACTATAGAAAAATTTGTAGTAACATGTTGGTATTATTTATTAGAACATTTTTTTTTAATATACATCGAGTTATAACTAATTTTGTATACGCAGGGCGTGATGTTGAAAATATTTGGAATGTCCAATAAGTATAATTAATTAATGAGAAATGAAAATTGATGTAATTTTAAATGCTCTGTGAAGATTTCAAGGTCAGATCTTAAAAAATACATACATCAATGATATAATAGAAGAATAATGAATAGCAATTAACTGTACTAGTTAAACATGGATGCCATATCCATTTCTCGTTTCAAATTGAGGAATCTGAATAAAGAAAGCTAATCCAGAAGTGATCACCAGAGGAAAATATTTTCTTTTATATCCCATTCCACCCCGACCTTATACCCTTTTACTTTTAACCGTTATGATTTAATATTATGAGTGAGAGGGCGATGAATATTCCACTTTAAAAAAATGATCATTGACTTAAACTTATATATTTTTTTTTTTCAACCATCACGCCCAATTAAATACCAAAGGAAGATACGACGGAAGTTTAATATATTAATAACCCTTTTTTTTAACAATAAGAACACTGACGTGCGATGTGAACGTAATCGTTTGTGAAACATGCTATTTAAAAAATATTTATAAAAAACCATCACGGCTTTATCCCAGAAAGGCTAAACGTAAGAATAAGATACCTATATTAAGCTGCGTGCTCATTGCAGTTAATCTAGTTTCTAGATTTCGAGCTTACTACTGAATATTCTCTGAATACAAGAATTAATTGAATCCAATTTTTTACTAAAATAGTATGAAGAATACAGTCTTATCATCCATGACTATCAACCATTGGATGTAGAAATAATCAGTAAAATTAAAATGAGATAGGTTTAAATAAAAATACAAAATAATTTATATTAAATACTTAATATACACAGAAACACTGAAAAACATTCCGGACATGAACTTTGCCAATGTTCGACACAATAAAATTACAAAAACAGTAAAAAAAAACATCAACAGCCATTGTAGATTCGGTTACCAAAAATAATTTTTAAACAAATTAACATGTTTCACAATCGGTATAACAGATAACACTACTCTGAACTTCAAAACCCCGACCAACAGCGGAGCATTAATTTTTTTTAAAATTTAAAACGTGATCCAAGCATTGGGGATCTGAGATATTAAATTGGAGACATGGATAATGCGTCCAGATAGAAAGCTCAAAATTTGCTTTAATAATACTACAATAATTCTAGATCAGGAGAACTTTGTGGCTAAATCAAAGTGTATATAATTATGCTAGCGCCTACGCTAAAATGCCTTTTTGTCCACAATACCTAGACTTTAGGTACTGCCTAAGACAATTGATATGCCAAATAACATGTGTCATTCAACATGCAGAATTGATATTTAAATTGCTATAGGAGCTATCTAAAATTTAGGTGATATTGGTGAAACTGTACGTAAGTATACCTGTATTTGATAACTTTGGAACACATACTTATAAATAATTTACTTGTATCAATGGAAGGAGTCCAAAAGACCATCAACAAAAAAAAAACGTTTTTGTAAATTTTTTGAGATGTATTCTTTGATTTGTTCAAAACGACGACAAAGACGATTATAAAAATAAAATAATAATGCCAAGTGAAGCCAAATCTCCATGGTACTAACTATCAAGAGAGATTAACCAACATTTTATGTATTTAATTATAATTAATTGGCCAACTTGGTCTAATGGGTAGGCCTAACTAAGACTAATCCCACTATTAAATAAAGTCTTGCTATTGTCTTAAATGGCCGGTTTTAATTATGATCGATTAATCACTAACTGTTGGTCATGTTTTACAAGTAAGAGAGCTATTGTACATCGCTACGACATGGTCCCACCACTAGAGGTCGCTAAAGATGTACTTAAATACTCCATGTGCCGTTATTTGTGCTCGGTTGTTAACAATTGCTGGTCTATTCAGTCTTTTTTGACTTGCCCGTGTCTACTGCGGCCTTCACTAAGGCTGGTTGGTCTTCATAACTGTAACAAAAACATTTTAATATTAGAAGCAATTCCATGTGAGACTAGAGCTTGTTCTGTTAATTTGCTTTCTATTATAAAAATATTTACTCCTAGGCCGTCTGTTAGGATAACAACAGGTAGGTTAGTATGTTTCATTAATATCAAATATTTTATTATAACGCTATCTATTGAGATATACATATATGAATCATTTACTCTCAAAACTAGAAAAACATCTAGAATTAGTAGTAGCGAATATTCTAGAATTTCATTATTGGTATATAAGTATTTTAAGATGGCAACTTGATTTATTCTATTCTATTTCTATTATAAATATATTTACTCCTAGGTCGTCTCTTAGGATAACAACAGGTAGGTTAGTATGTTTCATTAATATCAAATATTTTATTATAACGCCATCTATTGAGATATACATATATGAATCATTTACTCTCAAAACTAGAAAAACATCTAGAATTAGTAGTAGCGAATATTCTAGAATTTCATTATTGGTATATAAGTATTTTAAGATGGCAACTTGATTTATTCTATTCTATTTCTATTATAAATATATTTACTCCTAGGTCGTCTCTTAGGATAACAACAGGTAGGTTAGTATGTTTCATTAATATCAAATATTTTATTATAACGCCATCTATTGAGATATACATATATGAATCATTTACTCTCAAAACTAGAAAAACATATAGAATTAGTAGTAGCGAATATTCTAGAATTTCATTATTGGTATATAAGTATTTTAAGATGGCAACTTGATTTATTCTATTCTATTTCTATTATAAATATATTTACTCCTAGGTCGTCTCTTAGGATAACAACAGGTAGGTTAGTATGTTTCATTAATATCAAATATTTTATTATAACGCCATCTATTGAGATATACATATATGAATCATTTACTCTCAAAACTAGAAAAACATCTAGAATTAGTAGTAGCGAATATTCTAGAATTTCATTATTGGTATATAAGTATTTTAAGATGGCAACTTGATTTATTCTATTCTATTTCTATTATAAATATATTTACTCCTAGGTCGTCTCTTAGGATAACAACAGGTAGGTTAGTATGTTTCATTAATATCAAATATTTTATTATAACGTCATCTATTGAGATATACATATATGAATCATTGACTCTCAAAACTAGAAAAAAAAATTGAATTAGTAGTAGCGAATATTCTAGAATTTAATTATTGGTATACAAGTGTTTTAAGATAGCAACTTGATTTATTCAGTATTATATTCATTGTTATAAAAGTACCAACTAGCCGTGATAATAGTAATATTTCATATATTTATCAGCAACTTTCACTATTGCAAAATATACGAGTATGGATGATGGATTCGCTATCACAGTCATCATCCTGCTATTATCAATATGTACTCTTTTTCTTTCTTTTTTCTTCTTCTTAATAGTTTTACGACTGGTCGCTTGCCTATTATCAACCTTCCTTGGTAATGTAATTGTTGATCTTGACACCAGATCGAGTTGGCTCAATTCGATGTAAAGGTTTTAGGCGTCTTTTACTGTATCCACAAGCAAAGTAAGGGTAAGCGATATTCTTAAGTGCCACCACACAGCTACGGGCAACCAAAATTATTGTCGGTAGATGTTATAAGTCTCCCAGGGAGTACCTATTTTCATGATAATTAAAAGGCCGATTTATGTAACTCCTACGATAAACTAAATAGTTATGACATTTTAATCTCAACCTGTCACTACATCATCATCATTCTCCTACTTTTATCCCAATTACTTGGGGTCGATACAATATGTACTCTTCTTTCATAGTACATGTCGTAAACAATATTTTGGCAATAGTTTTATGACCAGCCGTCTGCCAGACGTAAACCCTTTCACCAACGTCCTCTCCGAGGAGGGGACGTCGGTCGAGGAGAGGGTACTCCTCAATGTGTATTCCGTCGGGCCGACTACTGACGTCAAGTCACCCTGCTCCGGTGGTCAGCCCAATGACGAAGGCGACGTGACACGGGTGGGTTACGGGTATGCGTGCTTACGCCCCTCTGTCGCCCCGGACGGAGTGGTGCGAAGAGTGCGCTGACCGTAACCCACCACAAAAAAAAGACGTCAACCCTCCTTGGGAATGTAATTGTTGACCAAACGGCATCATATGGAGTTGGCCCAGGCCGTTATAAAGCTCTTAGTCGTCTTTTACGACATCCACGAGCAAAGTAAGTGTTGATAGTATTCGTAGCTGCTAACAGCAACCTGTCACTACATGAATCCAAATTCCAAATTTTTTATTTTGTATAAACCTTGAAGAGGTAATTGTCACTTTTTAACTTTGAAAATAAATCCAATAAATTACCATCAGATCGGAACACGACCGCCACTGAGGCGATCTGGCGATTAAGTTTTTTATATAAATTTATATGCATATTTTGTAAGTTTTAGCTTCAGTGTGCTCTTCTAACCACGATATAACATAATACTAAAATATAATATAAAATAGCTGCACCAGATCCTACAAACTAGACCCAATTACAAGTTAACTAGTAGAGCAGCCATCACGCATGTTTAGGCAAATAAACGTATATACAAACTTGAAAAGTGCGTTGATATCCCCCTTGAGTAGAGCAAGCGCGAGCGGTGTGCCGAGACATGCTGGCACTAGATACAGCAGCGCTGGTTGAGCGTGCTTGAACATATGCATCACCAGGATCGTAGCCAGGAGGCCCACGATGTACGCAGTGAACGTAGCCCTGGAACACCATGAATATATGATAATAGTTACATTTAGGTAAGTACCCATATCACCTGTCTCATTTTTTACAATTTTAACCTGCGTAACCACTCGTATAAAATCAAAATTGCATCCAATTCTGTTTTAGCATCGTATTTCAAGGTAGTGAGTGCCGAGGCGAGCATTGCGAACTGATGTTGGTAATTCACCATGATTATCATCATTATATCGCTCCACGCGTCCACCCCAGGTAATTGGGATACCCAATTACCTGGGGTGGACGCAATATGTATCTACTTCTTCCACCATTTATTATACAAAAATTATGGCAGTAGTTTTTATATGAGTATGACGAAATTGTTTAGTTTATGTTCAGGGAAATTTAAGAATATTGGACTAACAACTGGACTTTGTAGATGGCGCTGGTATCGATTTAAGGGAAATATTTTTTTTTTTTAGATTTGTAACACAAAACTGCTTCTGTTAGATCAACTAGTATTTTTATAAGTAGCGAGATCATAAGCAACTTCAAATAAATTAGAGTACACTATTGCATTTTTTACCTGAAGTAGAATTCAGAATTGCGCTGCAAACTCTTGTCGAAGCGTAGCAGTAGAGCTATGAAGATTCCGGGTACCACGATGTCACCAAGACCCAACATCGCGAAGTTACTCGCGTCCAAACCATTCACCAGCAAATCTTGGGGGAACACCACTGCGAACAATCATCAACAACATCACCATCCTGCTCTTATTGCAATTATTTAGGTTCGACGCAGAGTAGTAGATATTCTTCATTCATCATACATATTGCAGATTGTTTTTTTTTATGAATTGGCAATAGTTTTATGACTGGCCGCCTGGCTGAGATCAACCTTCTGATCTTTTAACACGTTAACTGCCATAGTCTATTATAACAAATCAAAAAAAAATACTTTGCAATTGTTACTAAATATCATATAGTCCGACAAGGCCTGAATGATACACTCATTTGTCGGACATATAGCCCGACAGGCAGCTAACGTGTTAAGAATGTAATTGGTGATCAGAAAGCATCAGATGTAGTTGGCCTAGATCTATGTAAAGCTCTTAGACGTCTTCTACGACACTCACGAGCATGTGAGGATTTGTAATATTTGCAGCGACAACCACATGTAATTTGCAATGTATATAATTATAATATTCCAAGTCAATATTCTTGTAATACAACAGAAGAGTAGCGGCAATAAAATGGAAGCAGATGAATAAAGGTAATTTTAGCATAAAAAAAAACAACAGGCAGTCATGGGGACTGCCGATAGAAGTGAAAACTATTAACTTAAGACTAATTGAAATAATAATAATTTTCTAATTTTTATATAAAAATAATAAATATTATCGAACATCTAGGAATCGGTTTTACCACGCTAGTAAGATAACCTTTAAACCACAATGATCAACGCAACGCGCCTAAAGAAGTTTTCACATAGCTATAGATATACTATTAGCATGTCGGTGACGCGAACCTATAAGTTTTCCCCTCCAAAAACGCTCAACGCGCCTAAAGAAGTTTTCACTTCAAAAAAAAACAAATGCTTTTTAATGTAATAAAAAAAATGAATTAAACGACGTAGCTCAAGTTTTATTAATTGTTTATTTATAATGAAACTAACAAGAGAATATATAAGTAATACACGGTCGCTTCATGTCACGGAATAGAAAGAGAGACAGTCATAATTATGTCAGAGGGCGTAAATGGAATACATAGGCGCGAAATTCAAAATTGGAATATTCAACAAAAAATAATATTCAAAATTGAGTAGTAGTAAATTATATTTGCAGTAAGAGTGAAGAATGATTGAATGATGAATGAATGAGACTGTTAGCCTATTTTTACGGCTCCCATGAGCAAGCGATGGTGGCGGTTGTGACAATTGTATTCTTATACCGTTACCTCGAAAATGCTCCATTTCAATTCACACGCCTCAATTTTCTTGTTTCATCATCATCGTCATCTCAGCTCATATACGTCTCACTGTTGGGCTCAAGCCTCCTCCATAATGGGAGGGAAATTAACCTACTATACCACGCTGGTCAGACATGTTTATATAGGGATTTGTTTCGAGTGTTTCTTCTCTCGCATAGATGTTATATGCGTTTTATATCCCTTAGTCGTCTCTTACGATCACCCACGGGTAAGATAAGGGGTGGTGAATTGTATTCTTACTCCCTCACCACACTGATGATATTTTCTTGTTTAATGATGTAAATTATCTTTATGAAAATTAATGCGGTCGAAATGCGCTCTCTGCGGCAAATCTGTGGAGTAAGGCTGACCGACCGCATTCGTAACGACGACGTAAGAGAGCGAGTAGGTATGAAAGAGAGTATTGGTGTAAAGATGCGAAAGGGAATGCTCCGATGGTTCGGACATGTGGAAAGAATGCCGAACGAACGTCTGGTTAAAAAGATATACAATGCGAAAGTGGAAGGATGTAGGTACCGGGGGAGACCGAGACTAACCTACCTAGACCAGATCGGTCATGTACTGAAGGAAGGTGGAGTCAAGAGTCTCCGAAACCGGCGAGCGTGTATGAAGAGAATTATGAATGTTGAGGAAGCGAGTGAAGTATGCAAAGATAGAGTTCTCTGGCACTCTGTTCTCTCTGCCTACCCTGCAAGGGATATGGCGTGATGATATGTATGTATGTATGATGTCTAATTTTCACGTGAGTATTACACATAAAATAAAATTAATTATTTTTACAGATTTTATCGCAATTGAATTCGTAAAATTCATTAAAGTTTACAAGCAAAAATTGATTATCACATCATTTTTCAACAAATGACAATCATATTTCGCTCGCAAACAAGTTTATATATATATTTATAGGTAATCTAGCATGTTAAATCTCAGTAATTCGTAAAATTGCTGTTTTCTTGCTGGTCGTCATTAGGTATCAACAAAAAAATCATATATGACTTTATAAAAAAAAAATTGTAAAAAAATAGATTCAACATACATTTGATGGGCGCTTCAAAACTCTTTGCGACGGTGACCATGACGTTAGTGCCGAACACCCAGAAGATGTCGTAGAGGAACAGCCCACAGAGGAGGATACAGCCGGTGACCACGTTGTTCAGATGTAACAGTTCAACACCATTAATGGCGAACGCTATGCCGAATAAATTATTGGCGATCCAGTGCTACAAAAAAGAAAAACAATACGATATACTTAGCTAAACGCGCTGTTGTAATCTGGATTAGGGCTGTTGCGTATATGAGATTTATGAAGATTATTAAAAATTACAAATTTTTATGGTGGACCACACTGTTGACACATAACCTCTCGCAGAAAATCTACGTCTAAGTAATGGCAATGTACATTTGCGCTTCATTCGTTGAGCGAGAGAGCCGTAAGCCCAACTTACTAGGTGGGTTTTGGTTAGTAGACAGCCTAGTTCCTGGTATAGCAAAGGCCTATGAGCGGCCGTAACACTTACCACGCATGTTTTGACCGTATAAGCCATAAATATTGGGTTTTTAGAGATTTGTAAATGGGTGAGGATTATAGTATTATTCCCCATTTTGGAGAAGTTTAGGCTATCAGTTCAACTGATTGAAAGAAAACCTGTGATAATGTCTCGTAAAGACACCGACCCTATACGAAATTTTTTAAGACTAATTTGTTATTCGTTTCTCAAAATTTGTCAAGTCCCTTGAACTAAAAACAATATTCTTATATCGGTCTATAATTATTAGGTAATTCATAAAATTATATATATATACTATTTGTGGATCGCATTGAGTATTAGCTATCAAAATTACAATATTGGACACGGCAAGTTAGTACTTAGGCTACTGTGCCTATTAAGAAGTTTTGATACTGCAGATTCATTCTTGTTCATCGTTTATTTACAAAATATTTGATGTAAGAAAAGAGTACTAAACAATTATTGTGAGACCTACTTCGTTTCTTCGTTTGATACTTAATAAGTACCTACAAATAAGAAAGGGGGACATAGCATGTATGAACGGCACGTAGCTAATTTTATGGGGTTAACCCCCCATTCAAATAAACGCCACAGAATAAAAATGGTTAAACACTTACCTTCTTGATCAAGTACCAGGCGCCCAGACAGAGCGAGATGAGCAAGCAGATGACGTCATACGAGGTGAATTTGTAGTTAATGATATCTGATCGTGTCTCTCTCTGCCCTCGCGTGAAGTGAATGTGATACGGTACATTCGGGATCGATGCAGGAACCATGAACGAGATTATAGGGCTGTACAGATATAAAGACAGTCAAAAGAACATAAGTACCTAATGACACTAGAAATTATACAAGATCAAACAAACTGTAAGGGACTCCTACAAAACATGTACGTGCCTCTTTTTAGCAAGTTATAGCCCTATCGCACCCTAACCTTTTGTCCAAGGTGACAATTAGGCGGTATAGGGCACCATAACCTTCTACGCAATCTCTCCCAGCCTTTTGAGGGGATAGCTGAGTGCGACTTTAGTAGCTTAAATTGCGGAAGAAGATAAAATATAACCATATTCATTGATTTAATCACGTTTCAATTTTGTTTTTGAACCTAACGTACCTGATTCAAAAGCCAACTGGACAAAGCTCATTGTCGCAGGAGAAAAAAGGTATGTTACGACCATATCAGCTTTATCACAAAGGTTATAGTGAGCAACACTATAATTACAGAATGTAAACCCTAGGGTTTTTGGCGCGAATGTGGAAATGTCATGTCACGCTCTTGTATTATATTCATTTCTTTAGTGTTTTGTGGTGTTATATTGAATAATTTTGCTGGTATTTTATGCAATATGGTACAGTTAAAGTGCTGAAGTGTAGTGAATATGGTATAATAGTGGTTTACGTGTATTTTCATATTTGTACAAAATTCCCAAAGAAAATCATTGATTAGGTTATCAGCGCCCGATTAATGGTAACGACTTGACTTACTGACAGACAATGACTATTAAGGCTACATAATATGAAGAAATGATGAACAATGTATGAAAAATAATTAAATAAGACTTGGCTGTATGGGCTTTGATCCCTTTGCCTGTCCGAATGGACGAACACAACAAAAAAAAAAAAAAAGAATGTAAACCCATATTTTAATATATATTAATTGCCAACAGCAAAAAATTAATGATCATATAATAAATATAATATTGTTTTTGGTCACTTATCGTTAGCATTAATTAACATGATTATTGTATTATGATAATTGATTCTACCGCGCCCACGTTTAGAAAAATCCTACATGATAAGTAGCACGGAACAGTTAAAGGCATTTTTTGCGTACGAGCCATAACCTTTGAATTAAAAAAAAAGAATTATGTACATAAATGGCGCAAACGTATTGCGCAAGGCAAAATTGAACAACTAAACTAATTACAACATTAATTAACAAATTACCTAATTGGAAGTTTATATTTTATTCTTACACGTAAGTATAATGAAGAATAAATTCTGTTGACTATTTATAAAAATATAACACACATCTTAGAATGCGTGTAGTTGTAGCGTGTCTAATGCAATACGTAACGCAATTTAGTCATATTTAAAATTGTTTATTCTATTTTTTTCTAGCGAGCAATAATGGCGTAAAAATAATATTATTATATTTGACAGATGGAGCGTAACATATCTTTCTCAGTTACCAGTTTGTTTCTTAGTTGGTTGTAGTGTAGCCTTTCATTTCGAGATTTTCCCTCTTACATAGATGTTATATACATATTGTAACCCTATGTCGGCTTTTACGACACTCTCGGACAAGATAAGGGTGGTGAATTGTATTTTTATTCCGTCAACATATGGAGAATAATATTAATATTAACATAACAGTATTTAGGTACAATGCACTACTTGTATTTTTGTTACGAGCAGTTTCTTCTAGACATCATTTTGTACTTAATAAATATTATGTATGAAAACCTAAATTACATTTGAGTGAATTGTATTCTTTTATTTTTGTAGATTATTACATTGTTCATCCCAAAGTGAGATCTTGGGAGGGGTCGAAAAATTCTATGGACAGTTATATAAATCATCCCAGCACTCTGTTGTCAGCTTGGTCCAAGACCCCAGATCAAAGCTAACTCGGCACTATACCGAAGAATTCTTAGACATCAGCTTCTACGAGATCAGAATGGCACTCAAACAACCAAAAAACGATAAGGTAGAGGGTAGCGATGGAATTACGGTAAAATTTTTTAAGGCAGGTGGTAAGCCGGTTTTAAAATCCCTTCAAAAGTTATTTAGTTTCGTTGTTCTCGGGGGACGTCATTCCAGAATCGTGGGCCAAGAGTGTGGTTGTGCTGTTCTTCCAAGAAAAGCGATAAAGGCTTCTAAAGAACTACAAACCCATCTCACTCTTGAGCCACGTCTATAAGTGGTTTTCGAGGGTCATTATATACCGACACATGCGCAAGCTCGGTGACTTTCAGCCGTCCGAACAAGCCGGTTTCCGAAAAGGTTACAGTACCATAGACTACATCCACACGCTGCGGCATTTCATCCAGAAGCCCGAGGAATACAATCGGCCTCTGTGTATAGCGTTTGTAGACTATGAGAAAGCCTTCGATTTTGCCAAAACTTGGGCGGTACTGCAGTCCCTTCAGTCAGTGGTGCCAAATCGACTGTCGTTATATCGCAGTGCTGAAGTGTTTGTATAGAAACGCTAATGTCAGTTCGCATTTGAGTACGAAACTGATCCAATTACAGATAGGAGTGAGACAGGGAGACGTCATCTCTCCGAAAGTGTTCACTACTTGACACGCATTCGCACGCAGACTCGGCATCAACATCACTGGCGAATACATCACACACCTTCGATTTACAACGATATTGTCGTTATGGCAGAATCCATGAAGGACCTTGGCACTATGCTGAACGATCTCAGCAGGGTATCCCAACTAGTGGATTTAGGAATGAACATGAACAAGACGAAACTAACACCCATGTCTTCCACTACCGGTCCTCATTGGCAATGCGATTCTCGAAGTTGTCGATTATTATGTTTACCTTGGACAAACAGTCCAGTTAAGTAGATCCATTTTGGAGAAAAAGGTCAGCCGACGAATCCAATTTGGCTGGACAGCGTTCGGGAAATTTAAGAGGATCTTTTCATCCAATATACCTCGGTGTCTGAAAACACAGGTCTTTGGCCAGTGTATGTTACCAGTGCTGACTTAAGGCACGGAAACATGGTCCCTAACTGTAGGCCTCATAACAAAGCTCAAGGTCGTTCAGCATGCTATGGAGCGGGCTATGCTCGGGATTTCTCTACGAGATAGAATCCGTAATACGGAAATCCGCAGAAGAACGGGTGTAACTGACATAGCACGAAGAATTAGCACGTTGAAGTGGCAATGGGCAGCCCACATCACTCGACGAACCGATAACCGTTGAGAAAGAAAGGTCGTCGAGAGGCGACCACGTATAGGACGTCTCAGTGTTGGTCGCGCACGCATTCGTCAATAAAATTTCAGGGTCGAACGATACAATTATTGTTAACAGGCGCAAAGTAGTTATACAGTCAATATACTCGTGCGAATACTGCTGGATTTATCCCTGTTTCCTATGCAGATTGGGTCCAATCAGATAACCCTATGAACTCTTATCTGATATGGCATTATTATTTCTATCAATTTACAAAATTACTTCAATCTGATCAAGCTCGGTGGCTCTTGTGTCTGGGAGGCGTTCCTGTTGCTCCTCAATTTATGTTGGAGCTCGGGAATGGTTCCCAGGGACTGGAATAGCGCAGTCATCGTGCCTTTGTTTAAAAACAAGGGTTCACGTTATGACTGCGCAAATTACAGAGCCATAAGCTTGACCAGTTTGGCAGCAAAAGTGTATGGAAAAATTATTGAAAGGAGAATGAGGATGGTGTCCGATGGTTTACTGTGTGAGACACAAGGAGGTTTCAGGAGTGGAAGGGGATGCATGGATCAAGTGTTCTCTCTGCGCAACATTGTGGAGAAGCATCTGGCTCTAGGTCAGAGGGTTTTCTGCAGTTTTGTGGATCTGGAGAGAGCATTTGACACGGTTGTACGAAAGGAACTTTGGGACATTTTACCGGAGTATGGTATTAACGGTAAACTGCTACAGGCTGTGCAGTCCAGTTACATGGGCTGTAGAGCCTGTGTGCGGCTGGATGATGGAATGTCGCCTTGGTTTGACGTCAATATCGGCGTTAAGCAGGGGTGCGTTCTGTCAGCCAGGCTGTTTATCATATATCTGGATAAATGTCTCCAAAGGTTGAACGATATGAATGTGGGAGTCCAGATGGGCGACTCAGTGGTCACTGCTCTGCTTTATGCAGATGATGCAGTCCTGCTGGCACAGTCAGCGACTGACCTGCAGACCCTAGTCGACACAATGACAGAAGATTGTAAGAAAAGGGGTCTACGCGTGAATGTGAGCAAAACCAAAATAATGGTCTTTGAAAGAGATAAAACCAGAACAGATGTAAGAGTAACAATAGGTAATGATGTGCCACCACCTCAGCCAGAAGGCACGTGTAGCAATACATAACGCAGTGCTTGTCCCAACATTACTGTATGGAAGCGAGAGTTGGGTATGCAGAAAAGAGTATGATAGTAAAATTAATGCGGTCGAAATGCGATCTCTGCGGAAAATCTGTGGAGTTAGGCTGACCGACCGCATTCGTAACGACGACGTAAGAGAGCGAGTAGGTATGAAAGAGAGTATTGGTGTAAAGATGCGAAAGGGAATGCTCCGATGGTTCGGACATGTGGAAAGAATGCCGAACGAACGCCTGGTTAAGAAGATATACAATGCGAAAGTGGAAGGATGTAGGTACCGAGGGAGACCGAGACTAACCTACCTAGACCAGATCGGTCATGTACTGAAGGAAGGTGGAGTCAAGAGTCTCCGAAACCGGCGAGCGTGTATGAAGAGAATTATGAATGTTGAGGAAGCGAGTGAAGTATGCAGAGATAGAGTTCTCTGGCACTCTGTTCTCTCTGCCTACCCTGCAAGGGATATGGCGTGATGATATGTATGTATGTATGTACTTCAATCTGTAAGATTTGAATCACGAACAAAAGAGATTATTGGTCTCGTTTTGGTTACGATTGTTTTATTAAGAAAATAATGGTTTTATGTGGACAAATTTCTTCATTAAATTTAGGGTTTATTTCCTATTTGCAGTTTTACTTAAATTGCCATGCTCAATATTCTTATATTTCTGATGCTCTGTTACACTCAAGAGTAATATAGCTTTTATTAGTGAAAGAATTTTAAAATCAGTATAGTAGCTGTAAAGTTGCTAAATTTGGACATAGGGGCATCTAAATTCTTATATCTTTGTATCCTTATATCTTTGTTTATTATTACTATTCTCTTGTATTTTGAATTGATTTCTTCCTGAACAACTGGGCAAATTTTGATAAAAAAAAATATGCACTTTCGATGCGTCCTTCAAGGGTTGAAACTAACAATTGAACCTGATAAATGGTGCAACTTCAATCACTTTTCTAGGGTTTTCCTATGTGTTTCCTATTGTTTTTGAATCCCTGAACGGTTTATATTCACCATTAACTAGACCCGGTATGTAATAGAGATGTAGAAATAAAATAAATTAGGCTAGTATTGCAGTTAATCGATAATTACTCCTCCTGCAGAGCTATGAATATAAAGCGCTGTCAGCTATTACTTTCCCATGGGAGTTGTAAAATCAGGCTGAGGAATAACTAGGGGAGTATGCACCAACATCCTCCTGAGAATTTTTCTTTACTCTGCCCTTGAGAGGAACATATAAACAATTGATGTTGATTTGCTAAATGATATATTGATAATAATTTTACTCACCTAAGAAGATGACTCAGCGCCAATACTCCTAAAAAGAAGAAGTATCCTGTGAGTAGCAGATTAATGTACTCTTTGGAGAAAAATTGGAAGAATATATATAGAGCGAAAAGTGCGCATGACGCAATTATGGGGAACATTAACGCATCTTTGTTTGACATAGTTTCTGCGCGACCTCCGGCATCCTGTGAAGAAACAAAAAACATTTCTTTAATACAGCTTAATGATACCCATGTCACAAACAGATGCTATTTAGGACTTGAGTTTAAATATCGTGACCGACACATTTATATTTTCAAAGTTATATCCATGTTAAGTAATAAATTTTTAATAATTTAATTTAGAAAAAAAAATATATCTTGAGAAAACTGAAATATCTAAGAATTCCATTTTTTTTAAACATGTGTTAACAGTAGTAATCAACGATAATACTCTTGGACTCTGGACAGCCAGTACGGCTGTCGGCGGACAGCCAGGCTGGACTAATCATAGAAGGTTTGTTGGTTTCCAATATGGTTACCAAATTGGTATTAATCCAAGTTTTGAGAATATATACATATGTCTACATTACATCATACATTGTCCCATTATATTATTTGTCCCATTCTATTGATCACTCGGATGATTTTTAAAAAACCCACAGGATAGTAAAGAGTGGTGATACATTATATTCCAACACATGTAAAAGTTTTATTACTCCGTGTGGTGACGGAGTAAGAATACAATTCACCACCCCCTATCTTATATGTGGGTGATCGTAAGAGACGACTAAGGGATATAAAACGCATATAACATCTATGCGAGAGAAGGAAAACTCGAAACAAAACCCTATCCCAACACATCTGACCAGCATGGTATAGTAGGTCAATTACCCTCCTATTATGGAGGAGGCTCGAGCCCAACAGTGAGACATATATGAGCTGAGATAAGGATGATTTTATTCTGCATTAATATAAATATACAATTTTTATTTTTTGTCAATAGTTACTTGAAAATAAGCATTCTAATGTAATATACATTAGAATTTTCAAGTAATTATTGAATAGTATACTTATTGAAACACTAGTTATCTATATTGATAATGGGTAGATACATTATCAAAATATCAAAATAATTTGCATGGCATCATGACTTTTTCTTTTTTTTTGTAATGTGCTCATACTGCTCATATAACTTGATAGTGAAAATAGACTTTTGGCGGGAATCTAAAACGTCATGTGGTGCTCTTGTATTATATTCGATATCTTAGTGTTTTAACGTGTTATATTAGATAATTTTTATGGTATTTTATGTAATATGTTGTGACAGAACAGCTGGGATGTAGTGAATATCATATAAAAGTGCTTTACAACGTTTTCATTTTCCATCAAAATTCCTACAACATACCATTAACAGTGTCACCATAGCACTGTTGATGGCGACAATTCGACTGACTGACAGACAATGACTAACCTGAAGAGATTAAGAACGTGAAGATAATTATAACTCGACACTGGCAAAAATGGCTCGTATAAGTAGCTGATTGCCAATACATAAAAAGAAGAAGAAGATAGTGAAAATATAATATGCCAACTCTTTTGAAATTGTTATCAATAAACATTTTTGTTTTTTTTTA
This sequence comes from Lymantria monacha, assembly GCA_905163515.2. Classification (NCBI taxonomy): domain Eukaryota; kingdom Metazoa; phylum Arthropoda; class Insecta; order Lepidoptera; family Erebidae; genus Lymantria; species Lymantria monacha. The sequence goes on along the minus strand of LR991098.1, from coordinate 27,813,842 downwards.
AAGATCTAATTAGACATTTATTTTTAGAAGCACCAATAATTTTAGCTGCCAAGCTTCCTATTTTATTTGATATATATATTTTTATTATTTCTTTTATATTATTAAAATTTATTATTAATGAGTTTTATCAAAAATTTCATCATCAGTTAATTGAAGACATGAATTAAATGGGAGAGCTATATTATTAAAATATTCCCACAGGACGAGACGCTGTAAAATAAATTGATAATATTTTTAGTATATAAAAAGTTTAAAGTTACTGTTGTTTTTCTTCTTATTGCCAGAGAATTATCCACATGGACAACTATATGTAAATAGTTTTAAATGCTAATATGTAGTAGTACGGGGTGCTACTACGAGGTCACAGGATGTTATGAAGTTTTAACTTTGACAGGCCAACATATGCCACGAAGATAAAACGTGTGTCTTTCTCATTGGACCTTGTAAGATCTATCTCACGTGCGAATAAATGATATCTACAGATAATAGTAATAGTATTAAGCTTACCTTTTGCTCTTTCAAGTATTTCACTGATCTAAATGCGCCGAAAAATATAGGTAAAATAGCCATAATCACTAAACTCAAATATGCTATTGCGATGCCTTCAATAGTCGACGGAGGTTTGTCTGTAGCATTTTTAACGACTTCTCTAACTGTTTCTTCAATGTTTATCGGCATTTCTGTTGTTGATTCTGCCATTTTACTTGATTTATTAGCCAAAACGCGGAGCAAGTTACCTTCAACGATTCAGACTTACTTTGACAAGAAATTGACAAGTATCTTGCGTATGATGTGTACTTTTAGGGTTGACAGCAATGAATATAAAATGTATTTCGACGACCGAAACTATAATATCAAATTGGAACTCACCAATGACTGTGGTGAGTTCCATTATATATATCTTTAATGCAATAAACTGCCTTTACTTATCATAATGAATATTTAGGAAAATGGGTAGGCTGGTATGAATGTTGAAGTAGCGAGTGAAGTATGCAAGGATAGAGTTCTCTGGCACTCTGTTCTCTCTGTCTACCCTGCAAGGGATACGGCGTAATGATATGTATGTATGTATGGTAGGCTGGACTTATTATTTTATAAAAACTTGATTACGAGCGAAAACTGAATGCCACACGTGGGATTCGAACCCACACCTATTGGAAAACCGATTGTTCTACCACAAATAGGTGTTACGAAATAACAATAAATATCCATGACCAAATATTGGCCTTATTCAACTCAAAATTCGATACATAGAATAGTAGTGGACTGGGTCAAGGAAATGTGAACCATATTTTTTTCAGTTGTTCTAAATTGCAGTATTCTTTATATGATATTTTACCACTGGAAATTTCCCGTCCTACTTCTTTTAAATTTCTTCTTACTCTTACATTTACTCCGTTTATTTATACTCTCTGTAAATTTATTAAAATTAATAAAATTAAATTGTAGATATGTAAATTAGTTAAGTAGTTAGAATTCATTTTAGGTATGTGTATATTTCAGATTAGTTAGAATTGTTTTTTGTTTCAGTATACTACTTGTCACCGTATTTCTCATGTAATCTTAGAGTCATACTCACCGGCCCTTTACATACTATTTCGTACCGTACAATCTCCTTCGTTTGACGGCCTACGAACGAGTCTTACGGGACATTGGCGAAGTTGCGGTTAATCGCTAACAGAAGCCATTCATCAAGAAGAAGAAGAAGAATAGTATCATAATGACAGTACTTTAAATAATTAAAAGAATATAAAATTCCAAGGAGTTTCTATGTGGCGATTATAAAGTCTACCACAATAGGTAAATATTATCCTATTGCATGGACCATAAATTATAATATTATACTGGATAGACTGGACTTTTGACGGGAATTTGAAAACGTCATGTGGTGCTCTTGTATTATATTCGATATTTTAGTGTTTTAACGTGTTATATTAGATAATTTTGATGGCATTTTATGTAATGTAATGTGACGGAACTGCTGGGATGTAGTGAGTATCATATAAAAGTGCTTTACAACGTTTTCGTTTTTCATCAAAATTCCCACAAGATACCATTAACAGTGTGGCCATTGCACTGTTGATGGTGACAATTTGACTTAGACAATGACTTACCTGAAAGACTAAAAACATGAAGATATTTATAACTTGACACTGGCACCAATAGCTCATATAAGTAGCTGATTATAATAAGAAGAAATATATAAGAAGAAGAAGTCCGACTATAGCTATAATTTAGAACTCTTCAAGACAAGTAATACATTAATTTTGTGTAACTTCAACGGTTTAGGCAGCACACGTCAAGATAGCACTGAGAGAAAAGGTTTTTTTTCGATTGACTTAATGTTTATCGTAATATTATGGCCAATTTACATAAAATCTTTATACATGTATGTTATTTTAATGTATAATATATATTAATATAACATACATACATACATACATATATATCTTCATGCCATATCCCATGCAGGGTAAGCAGAGAGAAAGAACAGAGTGCCAAAGAACTCTATCCTTGCATACTTCACTCGCTTCCTCAACATTCATAATGCTCTTCATACACGCTCGCCGGTTTCGGAGACTCTTGACTCCACCTTTATTCAATACCTGACCAACCTGGTCTAGGTAGGTTAGACTCGGTCACCCCCGGTACCTACATCCTTCCACTTTCGCATTGTATATCTTCTTAACCAAACGTTCGTTCGGCATTCTTTACAATAAAGTTTCATCAAAATTCGGTCTGAACTTTATGCGTAAAAGAGGAACAAACTTTCCAATTATTTTGTTATATTGAATAAATAAATTAAAACTAACAATGTGTGCTTTCCATTTAATACAAAAAGTGACGCAGGGTAACACAGTGTTTGATAAAGATTAAAGCGGTTTCCATCTACGACACTGTTGAACACAGCCGTACACTGTTCGACACTCGAAAAAGTGGTGTTTGACAGATGCTTACCTATTTTCATAGAGTACTTTAAATATATATATATATATATATATATATATATATATATATATATATATATATATATATATATATATATATATATAGGTACTACTTTGCTTGAATTAAGTATCATTACTTAACTTCGCAGTTTATTTACGGCATATTCTAGTAGTATTATTTGAGATTATTAAATTGAGCTTGTCTCTTACTGCTAATTAAAATTTAATAAAAATGTAGAATGTAAATACTGCATTATTGAAGTGAGTCCTGATAATGTGGTTATGTTTATAAATTATTGAGCCAAGACTTTGTCAAGGAACTTGCATTTAGGTATACGACGCCCAGAATTTTGTGATATTGATGCACTCTAGTGTTATTTTGAGACAACTAGCTGTTTTATTTAAACTTTTACACAGTGTTTGGCAGTGTTTCACAATGTACCGCAGAGTCCCTCTGTGTTAACTTAATGGAAAGCAACCAATATACAGGAACGAAGGGTATTTTATAGTAGAGTATTTTGTTAAATATATGGTTAACAAGTTTATATTTTACCACGGGTTGAGAGCCCTCAGCGCTCACCCACAGTCCGGGTAAAGTTGTCATAGCCATCTGAGGCTAACAACTAAGACACACAAAAAAAAAAAAAAAATTATATTTTACTCTTGCTACAATTTTCATAGAAACGTCATGTAGATGTCATAACTGGCATAGACCAGTGTCAAATTATCAATGCGATCTCTTGTACTTTCATTTTTTATTTGCAGTATTCTAAAGGTAGTAATTATTCACAGAAAGTCATGTTTACAGGCTTAACAGTTATAGTTTATAGTGAATTATATTATTAGTGAAATTTAATACAAAATGGAGGTATCGGGAGGTGCTGAAGAAGGTTTTGTGAGAGAATGGGCTCCGTGTACACACATATTAAATCTAATTCCTCCACGAATACAGACTGGTATATTTTCTAACGAATTGTGCCTAACTTGTGTTGACGCAGTTAATGAATACATAGCCTTGGGCACAAATGTGGGACTGGTTTACTGGTACGATCGCAAAAAGGGAAATATTCAAAGACTGCGATGCGAGGTAATTAAAAGATAAATAAATAATCACACTCTATATCCTATATCATTAACTCATTTAAGTTTCGCAGAAAAAAATTTCAAATGTTTTTAGAAGAATTCTCAGAGATTTTGTAAGATTTTCATTAATTATATTCTACATCCAAATACTTGTTAGACATTATTATGTAGAAATACATTAATAAATATTGATTTGAGATACTGAATTACTACATTAAAATGTATGATAGTAAAAACAAATAATGAGATAAGATATGTTTTATGATGTTCTATTTAATTGTGTTCTTATCTTTCTACAAAATGTTTGTAAATTTGTATTCATTTAACTCTTATACTGTATTTTTTAAAGGTTTTTCAGCTAAAATTCCATTTTTCTTTTATATAGAATAACATGTAGCTTCTGTTTTTTTTTAAATCAGAAGGTACATCCTTTTATTTTTTTTAAATGTTTTTCTACAACTATTTAAATAAAAAACTCTTAAAATCTTAATGTTTTCCTACAACTATTTAAATGTTTTTCTACAACTATTTAAATAAAAAACTCTTAAAATCTTAATGTTTTCCTACAACTATTTAAATAAAAAACTCTTAAAATCTTAATGTTTTCCTACAACTATTTAAATGTTTTTCTACAACTATTTAAATAAAAAACTCTTAAAATCTTAATGTTTTCCTACAACTATTTAAATGTTTTTCTACAACTATTTAAATAAAAAACTCTTAAAATCTTAATGTTTTCCTACAACTATTTAAATAAAAAACTCTTAAATTCTTAATGTTTTCCTACAACTATTTAAATGTTTTTCTACAACTATTTAAATAAAAAACTCTTAAAATCTTAATGTTTTCCTACAACTATTTAAATAAAAAACTCTTAAAATCTTAATGTTTTCCTACAACTATTTTAATGTTTTTGTACAACTATTTAAATAAAAAACTCTTAAAATCTTAATGTTTTCCTACAACTATTTAAATAAAAAACTCTTAAATTCTTAATGTTTTCCTACAACTATTTAAATGTTTTTCTACAACTATTTAAATAAAAAACTCTTAAAATCTTAATGTTTTCCTACAACTATTTAAATAAAAAACTCTTAAAATCTTAATGTTTTCCTACAACTATTTAAATAAAAAACTCTTAAATTCTTAATGTTTTCCTACAACTATTTAAATGTTTTTCTACAACTATTTAAATAAAAAACTCTTAAAATCTTAATGTTTTCCTACAACTATTTAAATAAAAAACTCTTAAAATCTTAATGTTTTCCTACAACTATTTTAATGTTTTTGTACAACTATTTAAATAAAAAACTCTTAAAATCTTAATGTTTTCCTACAACTATTTAAATAAAAAACTCTTAAAATCTTAATGTTTTCCTACAACTATTTAAATAAAAAACTCTTAAAATCTTAATGTTTTCCTACAACTATTTAAATGTTTTTCTACAACTATTTAAATAAAAAACTCTTAAAATCTTAATGTTTTCCTACAACTATTTAAATGTTTTTCTACAACTATTTAAATAAAAAACTCTTAAAATCTTAATGTTTTCCTACAACTATTTAAATGTTTTTCTACAACTATTTAAATAAAAAACTCTTAAAAACTCTTAAACTTGCATATCATTAAACTATGTTCTATATTCAAAATAATCCATCAATTTCTCTCATATTGTTATACACTGTCATCAAATAAGGTGTCTCATGGTTTTAAAATATAGGATTTTTTAATAATCATGTACATTACTTTGCAATATTTTACCTTATAATAGTGATAACATAAGAAAAATGACTATTATATTAAATATTTGAAAAATGTCAATAAAAGAAAAGTGACTATTATTTATATAGTAAATGCCCTATAGATATTATCTATAATTTGATGAAACTATGAATCAATGATTGTAGTAAATAGCTAGTATATACATGGGAAGACAGATGGTATCCAAAAAAGACACCTTCCATACTGTTGGTTCGCTCCAATGGTATCCTGGCTCCTATAGAGGCCTAATGCTTATGGTGTCAAACACCATTTGGTGCGGTTTGGCAAGGTGTGACTTGACCATAGACTGCCTAAGAAAAGTCTTCTGCATTTCATAATAAGGAAAAATCTTTTCAACCATTGTTTATTGTTTCCAATTAATTGAATTTCCTAAAACTCTCTGAGGGTCAAAATTCTACATTATTTATTTAAACTATTACTATCCTGGCTTACTGCAAGGACAATGGTGTAAATATTTGACAGGATTATCCATGACGAATGAAAATACATTAATGAACTTGAGTTTGTTTATTTTTTTTAATATATGCATTGATAAATATATGTAGACATATTTCAGGCATCAACATCACCCATTACTTATGTGAAGATAGTGAGTACTGTAGATTATATGGTAGGTGCTGGCAATGCGGCAGGGCAAGTCACAGTATTCCAAATACCTAAGGAACATCCTGAGAATATTCCGGACACATTTAAACCCAAAGTGGAACCTAAGGTTGAGAGGTAAGTTTATTATAGGCAATATACTGCACATATACCTGATTATACACATACAGACTCACATGAAGATACTCACTAGTACTAGTCTGTCTATGCATACATACATACATATCATCACGCCATATCCCTTGCAGGGTAGGCAGAGAGAACAGAGTACCAGAGAGCTCTATCCTTGCATAATTCACTCGCTTCTTCAACATTCATAATTCTCTTCATACACGCTCGCCGGTTTCGGAGACTCTTGACTCCACCTTCCTTCAGTACATGACCGATCTGGTCTAGGTAGTGTAGTTTCGATCTCCCCCGGTACCTACATCCTTCCACTTTCGCATTGTATATCTTCTTAACCAGACTTTCGTTCGGCATTCTTTCCACATGTCCGAACCATCAGAGCATTCCCTTTCGCATCTTTACTACAATACTCTCTTTCATACCTACTCGCTCTCTTACGTCGTCGTTGCGAATGCGGTCGGTCAGCCTAACTCCACAGGATTTCCGTAGAGATCGCATTTCGACCGCATTAATTTTGCTTTCATGCTCTTTTCTGCATACCCTACTCTCGCTTCCATATAGTAATGTTGGGACAAGCACTGCGTTATGTATTGTTACACGTGCCTTCTGGCTAAGGTGGTGGCTACTGAGAAGTTGTCCCAACGCTCCGTTCACTCTATTTCCCGCATTCACTCTTCGCTCTATATCAGTGGTGTACCTTCCATCTCGGCTAAAACCACATCCAAGATATACAAATTCATCCACTGCCTCTAGTACATCATTACCTATTTTTACTCTTACATCTGTTCTGGCTTCATCTCTTCTCTTCTAGTCTAGTCTGTCTATGCTCATTAATATATGAATTTGTAGTTTACTTTTTAATCAACACTAGGGACAAATCTTTGCGTAAATTGCAGCCATAATCAAAAATATCTGGGGGACCGAGCCTTGCTCGGTATTTTCTTATTAGTGTGTTTTGAAAGATATATTTAAATATAATTAAAATAATGAAACAATAAATTAAAAAGGCAAAAGTACAAAAATAGAAAATAAAAAATGTATCGAGCAAAAAGGAGCCAAAATCACGTTTGTCGTATGGGAGCACCCCTTAAATATTTATATTATTTTGTTTTATAGTATTTGACGTTATAGCGGCAACAGAAACACATCATCTGTGAAAATTTCTGTTTGACTGCTCTCTAACTATCACGGTTCATGAGATACAGCCTGGTGATAGACAGATGGACGGACGGACGGCGAAGTCTTAGTTATAGGGTGCCGCTTTACGTTTTTGGTACGGAATCCTGAAGAGGTTGAACTCACATAAAAGCTTGGTACAATGGAAATATTCTTTGAAATTGGAATGTCTCGAAAGTCACAATACTGTATTAATACGGCATTTGAAAGTTTCTAAGCTATAAAGAGGTTTTAATCACTTTTAGGACACGACGTCATAGGAACGTAGAGTTTGAAATTTTAAATTGTTGGATAGCAATTTTCTAAGCCGAATATTGTAATTGAGAGCCATGATAACACACTGCATCGTATAACTGAAATCCATCGCTCATGAGATATATTACCCATTTTAATTTTACTCTGGCGAGGGTATTTTTACCGCATAATGATAAAGAGAGATAGTCATTTTCTATATTTTTTTCGCTGTTTAGTCAGGATTTAATCAACATATTTGTAAAAATTGAGACAGAAAGGCTGAGTTATATTAGGAATAATCAGTAAGATACGATAGTGAGACAGGATGTTAATGCTGATCTGATTGGTCGCAAGACGACATGACCTATTTATGTGCGATACTACGGTCGTTTCGATTTCTTTACACTATTTACTTGCAAATATTTTAAATACTTCGAAGGGGTCGAATATTAAAATAAATCTTTCGAATAAGTTATAAACCCCGAGTCCGACAACCGGTCGAGTTCCGGAATACTCTTCTCCCGGTCTCCCAACTCACATCTTAAAATTGAGAGCTGGCGCGTCATAATTATACAATGCCACCAGTTTGCAAAAAAAAACATTGCATTGCAATGTAATCGGGTCAACTATACTGAACGGTTGTTCTTGAGCAGAGTCTGTATTTATTCCTAGGATTCTACAAATACCATCAAATTACTACTTCGAATTTCAGAGAGTGCAGTTTGCCATTAAAGTCTGCTTCGCTAAAATCACGAACAAAGCTCGAAGTCATATTCTTAAGGTAGCGGGAGTAGACTTGCGAGAAAGTTGCTTTTCCCATGGGCAGTTGTATGTGACATGTTTCAGAGTAAGCTCACAGAGTAGCCTGGTAACTCTAGCATCGGAAAGGAAAACAAAAATATTGTTTACAAAAAATACTCTAATAGGTATAGAATCGCGGGTGGGCGGAGATGTCAAGAAGCGGTACCAGTGGTCGGCTTAATTTCGATGGAAAAGACGGTGGGTTATGGGGCCGTACACTACCCTTCCGTCGCCTCGGTCGCAATGAGCGCGTTGTGTTAAAAACATGGCCTGCTAAGAAAAAGCCTGGTGTCCATAATATATGTATAACAAAATTTCATTTGATTTTTATGTTTATTAAACCTTCCCTACACTATAACATGTTTATTAAACCTTCCCTACACTATAACAAAGATTGTTATCATTATCATCATCATAATCACAGCCCATATACGTCCCACTGTTGGGCTCAGGCCTCCTCCATAATAATAGGAGGGGAGTTAACCTACTATACCGTGCTGGTCAGACGTGTTGCTATAGGGTTTCGTTTTGAGTTTTCCTTCTCTTGCATAGATGTTATTTGCATTTTATATCCCTTAGTCGTCTCTTACGATCACCCACGGGTAAGATAGAGGGTGGTGAATTGTATTCTTACTCCTTCACCACATGGATAAAATTGTTATACTATATAAGAATAGAAACGTTTGTACATAATTATCTATAAATAACAATAAAAATAATAACGTAAAAATCAAACAAAAATCCTATTAAAACATTATCGACTTCTACGCAGATAAATGTTAATAATTAATAAAATAATAAAAAATAATGCTAAAAAGTAAATAAGAAAAAGTAAGGATCCGAACCGAGCTCCGGTTTGTTTAGATTAGACCACTCGATTTTCCAATTGAGCTAAATGTCATTCTTAATGACAGCGTCAAAATTTGAAAACCTTCATATTCTAATAGTTTTAGTACAACGAAAAATTATATTTTTGTTACCGAAATATACTGACAAAATAATATTTTCTATAAATGAAACCTAGCTAGGTCAATTTATCGCCCCCGGAACCCATTGTATGCTAAATTTCAAGAAAATCGTTGGAGCCGTTTCCGAGATTCAGATTACATATATACATATATAATAATATATATATATATATACAAGAATTGCTCGTTTAAAGATATAGTGTGAGATATTAATTTTCCAGAAGAATCATCAATCCTTGTATTTGGGAACTTTAACAATATACAATTAACGGACAACAACCTAGACTCGGAAAAATATTTCTGGATCACATAAAGAATTACATTGCGTCGCGATCAGGTCATCATTCAGGTCCAGCTTACCAGTAGTCAAAAGAATGTGCCGTGAGACTTTCATGTCGATTTAACGTACTTCCATCCATCAACACAAGCCTTTCGCAACAGTATGCACTTGACTGCTGCTTTCTTTTTACGGAACGTCACTTTCGCCGTAACGTGTTTCCGTTTCAAAGCATTCGATTCTTCATTATAAGTTTTTCTAAAGTCTAAGGAAATTTCACTTCAAAAATACTTTTTTTATTTTTAGGTATACTATAGGTGAACTCCATAAAAGTAAAATAACAGCTATTGAATGGTCAAAAAATGGAATGAGACTATTCTCTGGTGATCAAGATGGCGTCATTATAATGACTGAGATCGACTTTTATATGGTAAGTTAACTTTTTTTGGTTTTATATTCTGCACTAACTCTGGTTAATCAAAAAATCCTCAAAAAGCCTCACGTAATTAATGGACGCCCCCTTATCTCAATGGCTGGTGGTCGACACTAGTGTTGCATATCGATAGACAATCAATTGTCTATCGATAGTTTACGTATAAACAATAGTATCAATAGTATATCGATTTTATTGTAATACGTTAATACTATCGATAGCTCTCCACGAGCAATACTATTAATAACAACGATGCTATCGATAGTGATTCATTCGATAGTATCAATACTATCGATAGTATCGCTAATACTTATTAGTTTTAACTTAAAACTATCGATAGTATCGACTATTTTGGACTATCGATAGCAAGCAACTATTCGATAGTATTGTTGTCTAAAGTTATGTTATATAGTAAGCCAAGTACTGACATTATTATTAAAGAAATTTAAATTTGCGTCATCATAGAGTAGAACAAATTTTAGTCGGGTGAATAACTTTAAATTTGTGATACTAACAAAGTGAAACAATTATAATAGCAATACATGTTGCTGTCAATATTTCTTGAGTTTCGGTGGGAATATGGAAGTATTATGTCACATTCTTGGATTATTTAATTTTTCTAGTGTGTTTATCACTATCACACAGTGTTATATTACATTCATTGGTATATACTAAGACAGGGAAAAATTCTTTTTACATATAGTCTGTATAAACTTTTAATACAATTTCTTTGGCTGTACTAGTTATATCTGGCTGGTATTGATAACATAATAAATGTATCATTTAAATAAAGAAAGAATTTAGTAAAATGTTATTTTCCGCCGTCTTTCATTTTACTTTCTTTCTGTTAAAATGAGTCATCCTATGAAGAAATTCGACATATTTTAAAACTTTATTACAAAAAAGATACATGCAACGCAAGCTGTGAAAAAATTGTGATGTTTATGGACATAATGCGGTGTCAGAGAGAGTAACACAAAGTTGGTTTAAATGTTTTCAATTCGGGAATTTTGATGTCAACGTTGCATCTCGCTCATTTTATTTTCAATTGTATATAATATACGATTGAAAATTGATTCTGGATTCAGTTAGATATATATTTCTATATCCCTATAATGTGAAGTTACATATATGTAAGCATATTTTTAATAGAGCCTTCTATATGGATTACAGTGCAATCGAGCGTACAGAGAACTTATGTTTTACGGACCCTGTTAAATTTATTTCACTAGATTAATATTGCTAAAAAATACAACAAATCTAATGACTAATTGCGGCCATAATTCTGTGCAGAATTGTGACTCAGAATTCTTGATTATGTTTTTCTTAATTTTGTTTAACCGAAACTTTCAAAACTAATAATTACAATAAATTTTTACAGTAATAGACATTCTGAGTTTCCAGTATACTAATACTGGAACAAACCATTTTTTTTATTTTATTGCTTATGGCGGCAAACGAGCAGACAGCACACCTGATGGTAAGTGTCACTGCCGCCCATGGACCTTTGCCAATGGTATAGCTAGGCCGCTGCCTACCAATACAACCCTGAACCCACCCAGTTAGGCTTCCGGCTCTCTCGCTCACCGAACGAAGCGCAATAGCACATTGCTATTACTCAGACGTCGATCTTCTGCGAGAGTGTGGTACTACCCCGGACGGACCGGCCCGCGGCTGTAGACAGAGAACTGTCCACAGCGTGGCCCTACCACAATAATCGAATCAATCAATGACGAGGCACCGGTGTCAAGTACCGGTTACCGGTGGCCCGTCCACTTGGCGTTGAGGACTACGCCTATGGCAGGCTACAGGGTCGTACGCCGTACTTTTTATTGCCCCGGACCGATTGAGCGGGGTGTGACCATATTATAATATAGCCTGGGTTCAAAAAAAATCTTAAAAACGCCCCACGTAATTAATGGATACCCCTTACATACCCTAAGACGTTTGTGGGATAAGAAGGGGTGATGCAATGTATTTTCTGTCATCACAAAGCATATTAATGATGTCTATATCGTCGTACTTTGCGTTGACGCAATATTTATGCTTCTTCCATCGTACATTTTGCAAAAGTTATTGACAATAGTTTCGTGACCTCTTTAGTAATATAATTGTTCACCAAACGGCATCAGATGGAATCGACCCAGGTCGATAATTTACATAATATAATAGTTTTTTCGTAAAATTTATATTTTTGTGCGTTTTTTTTGCTAACGTTGAATTGTTTTCATTTTAAAATTCTCACTGAACCAAAGCGTAGGCAGGTCGCTAGTTCAAAAATAAAACTATATATTCTAACGTCAGAGAAATATTTAGAAAGACTCGGCCGCTCGTATCGTTTAACTAAAACTGTTGTTCTTCCCAAGTATATAAGAGGAAGTTTGAAAGTTGCGCCAGTGACGGAAAAATTAAGGAGTGAAAGGTTGACATGGTATGGACATGTGATGAGAAGGGATGAAAGTAATGTTGTGAGGAAAGCTTTAAGCATGAATGTTGAAGGCTTAAGGGGTAAGGGAAGACCGAAGAAAAGATGGATGAACTGCGTGAAACATGACATGGATAGACAAGGAGTGACCACAGAGATGACGTCTGATAGAGTTGTATGGAAGGAGAAGACATATTGCGTCGACCCCAAATAAATTGGGATGGGAGCAGGTTGATGATGATGATGTTGTTCTTCCCACAATGACAGTACCCATTAGCGTGCCATAGATTCCGGGCTCATTTATTTCTTAGTCATAGAGGGATTTCCCACTGCCACTGACTAATAACATGATTTTGATTAGTGGCGCGAGTTTAATTATTTCTATCTCATCTCACAAAATGCCCAAATAACCTAATGAAATTTTCACATCACAAAAAAATGTCATGTCTTTAGTAAACGGAAGTTTATTTTTATAATAAAAATAATGCTTCGTATAGAATATAGATATAAATGTTGACAATTAGTTATGTAGGCAGTAGGTAGCGATAAGAATTGCGGCCGATGTACTCGACTGTTTATTTACACTTATCTTCTATACGTATAATAAATCAGTAGAAATCCTGTGTCTGTACATTTGATAAATTTATTAAAAAATGAATCTAGGCAGTAAGAAAATACTAACAGAAAACAAAAAACATTTTTTGGAATTTCTTGTCTGTCTGTATGTCTGTGTGTCTGTATGTCTGTATGTCTGTAATCGCTAATCTCCGAAGTTACTGAACGGATCGTTTAGCAGTTTTGATAATAAGATTCAGCCCAATTCAGAGCAACATTTAGTCTTTGTTTCATTGAAATTCGGTGTCTGTAAAAAAAGTTATGATCATTTAAGTTTTTAAAATCACCGCTCGCCTATTATATCACTAAAAGGTTCAATTCAAAATAATTATTTAATTTATCTATAGTGTAAGGAAAGTATTTGCATTCCTGAATATATAGTAGTTTCATCAATTCAGCTCATATACATCCCACTGCTGGGTTCAAACCCCCTTCAAAGTTGAAGGGAAGTTGACATAATACATAACATTAGTCAGGTAGTCAAAATAACTATTAAAACTATTTGTGATAAAAAAAAATGTTTTAATTAGTTAATAATATATAATTTAGCTATAAATTAATAAAATGCTGGATTTATTTAGTTTGTTAAATGAGCAATAGATGGCGCTATAATTTAGTTAATATTTTAAATCATATTGTCGTTATATTTTCAAAAGCTACGATTAACTTCTTGAACTTAGTAAAGGTACTTTGGGTGGAAGGCACTCAGTACTCACTAACGGTCCGAGTAAAGTTGTCATAGCCATCTGCGACTAAAGCTAAGTCAAACACGAAAAAGAAAAGTAAAGTCCACATCATAGAGCGTACAAAACGTACATTCTTAGTTAAGATGCTACTTTGGGGCGAGTATGTAAAGTGCACCCTTTTTTGTTTTTGTTTGGTAGGCTATGGTCTGGACACGGCCATTCCTTCCGATGTAACAGAAGGGCGTCGTGTGGACATCCGTGGCCGGTCCGGGGGTTTACGCTTCCAGGTATCGTCTACGTCTATACCCCGGCAAATAACAGTGTTGTATCGCCCTCACGCGGTCGGTGTCTCTGCGGGTGGTAGATTAATTCCCATGGTCCATCTAGCCGCGACCTCAGTTAGGATGGCAACAGATGCAGGTACCGCGCCTGTGACGTCCGATGCGCCGGCAGCAGAGTGTGTCAGCATGGAAAGTCTGTGACACGCTCCGCCGCCTTTTTCTGTGGGACGGCTGTCTCGCAAAAGGCGGCAATCGAGTCCGAGTTCCTGACGCTATCGAGCATCGTCTTTGCGATAGTCGACAGTGCCAGTTTGGCACCGATGATTGCGATGAGTGCACAGCGCTGCACTTTGCCCAGGCCACGCAAACTTTAAGCGTCTGCAGCGCCGTGTCCACTTCGCAATCGCAGTAGTGGTTAGACGGTGCTCTCCCTCCTTGTGACCGTGAGCAGGTATACGCCAAAGCAACCATGCCCCATCACTACACCAGTCACTTTAGCAATAGTGCTGTTACTGCCGCCTGTTGCTGCATATTGTGCGAGGGCCTACTTTTTTACATTTTTATACACTGTTGATAGCATAGAGTACATTTCAAGCAGCTTGCAGAGCACTTGAAGGTAATCAGCGCTGAGATGACACTCTTGAGTAGGCCTGTAACAGTCATAGTCCCATTCGTTTGAGTCTTTTGCTTTTAATGATGCTATTGTTTTACAGTCTTTCAAATCCTTTGACATTATTATATCTATACATAAAATATAAAAGATATCCATTTGAAGATATTCTGCACTACTAAAACGCGACATAAACCAAGAAATTCATTTTTATTAATTCTTTCGTAATGAAAGCCATTGATTATATATTTATCCGTGCGTTTGCGCAGTTAGAATACAATTCACCAACCGCTTTCTTACCCGTCTAACACGTCTGACCAGCGTGATATAGTAGGTCAATTTCCCTCCCATTACGGACGAGACCTTGAGCCCAATAGTGGGCCGTATATAAGCTGAGATGATAGATGTCCATGTCGCCAGGTAGCCTTGAAAAGACTTATCTGAGCAGAGCAATGCTACCAAAATGAGGAGACAGCGTAAAATAACTTAGGAAGTAACTACGTCAGAAACTGCAGCTGCATTACTTCTTGGTGGTAAAAGAGCTTTGTTTAAAAACCCGATAGATTTATAAAGCAATGAAACACCGAGATGTTTAATAACACGAAACAGCGACACATTCAAAGTGTTTTTTGTTTTATTGTGTACGGTGGTAAACGAGCAAGCAGCATGCACTTATTTTTTTGGCAGGCCATGGTCTGGACACACGCCTTGCATTCCGTCCGCGTGGCCCTATAACCCACCGTTTTCCCTCCCCATCACCATTGGGCCTTTCGAATACCATCCCCGATGACGTCCCGGGCCATTGGGCTTCACCCTCAACTGGTCAGCCTCCCCGCGGGTGACGGACTATTCCCGTTCTAGTTACCCGCAGCTTTGGCTAAGGCAAGTAGACACAGGTAATCGCGCCTGCGCCTCCCGCCGCCTCTTACAAATGAAGCGGAAATAACACATTGGCACTATTAAGACATTGCTTTTCTGCAAGAGTGGGGTACTAGGCCCGACTGGGGGTCGGACCGGCCCGTGGCTGTAGAAAGAATACTATCAACTGTGGCTTTACCACTATTATTGTTTTTATTAAGGATTGCTATCTAATCGTTTTCGTTGATTGACATTGATAAATAAAAAAAAATCGTAGAGGCCGAAGATCGAGTACTACGATATCGTAATGAAAAGTCAATGGTGCTTTTCTTTGGAGATTTTCGGCAAAACCTTCCTGTTAAAACTTGAGGAAATAGAACTGATGAGATCAATGCTTCACTGAAGTATTCTTATCTGTGGCCCCAAGTAAGAAAGCTGACCCTAATCATCAACATGCAAGCAAAGCCAAGGTCACCATTCACATTAGTGTTGCCCAAATGCAAGACCAAGACTTGCTGCAAGAGTTTCGCAGTGCTCCCATAGACATGATTTTACGATTTTCTTAGCAAAGAAAGGATTGTCAATATTTCGTATTCTTACGAGTAATACCAGTACACGGAAGAATAATAGCCCCACTTCCGTTTAGTGGTATGTACCTAATTATTGATAGTTGTACAGTTACTGCCACTAGATGAATAGAATTCCATTAATTTAGTTGGATTTTTAATGTCTATGGGGATTTTTTATTTCTATCAAAACAAGTGACTTTGTATTATTCTAAAAGCAAAAATTGCAAGATTTGCGAGCCTCGCAAAAGTCTTGCATTTGGGCTTTAATTCACTTGCTTAAAAAATTGCCGATGTTTTAAAGAAAATTGAAGAAAGAGTCCTCCTTGATGAAAATGGTCAAGTGGCTGCCGGAAATACTTGGTCGAGTTTGAATTTTAAGTTTCAAATAGAAGTAAAACTGAATGTCACGCGGACGAAGTCGCGGGCATCAGCTAGTAATTTATATATTTGTATTATGATAGTTAATTATTATCAGATTTTTTGTTTTTAAATCTTTTAGTCTAAAAAGGCCAATGTTTGATAACATGCCATCTATTATTATTATTTATCAGCTGATTCGGGCAATTTCTATTGTATCATAAATGAAAGACAGACTAATGGAGAAAGCAGTCATAGGATTTTGGGGGCGTTCAAGTATTACGTAACGCAATTTGGGGAGAGGGTTCTTGTAAAATGTCACAATGCGTTACATAGCTTGTTCAAACAACGCGTTACATAACATTGTTATTTTATTAAATAAAAAACTAGGGAATTAAAATTTCCCAGGTTGCCAAGCAAATTTATTTTTTTAGGTGATGAATAAACAATATACACATGTATAGCGAGTTTAGAATCTCTTTTTTTATTTATTATTGCTGCAAATACGTTTAAAAACGGTCACTTGGGTGTTACGTAACGTTCAGGGAGGGGGGTACAGAGAAACGTTACGGTGCGTTACATTTGGGAGTTAGTATCAAAAATCTTCAAAATTGCGTTACGTAATACTTGAACGCCCCCTTTGTAGGTGGCCACACTGTTGGCAGTTTCCTGTCTACAGCCGCGGGACAGTCTGTCCGGGCTAGCACCACATTCTCCCAGGGAATCGACATCTAAGCAGTGCCAAAATGCTGCTGCATTTCGTTCAGTGGACGCGAGAGGAAGTCCAAATTTCTAGGTGGGTTTTGTTAGCGTAGGTAGGTAGAGGCCTAACTGTGCCCTTGGTTTTGCAACGGTACATGAGCGCCAGTAAAGTATTTTGTCACCAAAATTTAAAAAAAAATGTCATCATCAGTGTATCTATGGTACTGTCAAAGACAACGATTTAACTTCTCTCTGAGCTCATATATGTCCCACTGTTGAGCCTCCTCCTCCATCATCATCGTCCTCCTACTCTTACCCCAATGTCTTGGGGTCGACGCAATATGTACTCCTCTGCCTACATATTGCAAAAGTTATTGGCAATAGTTTTATGACCGATCGCCTGCCTGACGGCAACCCTCCTTGGGAATATTATTGTTGACCAAACGGCATCAGGTAGTGTTGGCCCAGGTCAATAAGCTCTTAGTCGTCTTTTACGACATCCACGAGCAAAGTAGGGTTGGTAGTATTCGTAGCCGCTACCACATAGCAAGCCTCCTCCATAATGGAAATACATTATGGAGAGATGAAATTGACCTAATATACCACTCTGGTCAGACGTGTTGGTATAGGGTTTTGTTTCGAGTTGTCCTTCTCTTGCATAGATGCTATATGCATTTTATATGCCTTAATCGTCTCTTATGATGCACCCACGAGTAAGATAGGGGTGGTGAATTGTATATTATATAATCTTTTAGCTGTTGGTTAGCTGTTGGACTTCATTGACCTTTCAAAAGTCGTAAAGTTTCGTCCAAATTTGCCTTACACGGAAATAAAAGCGGCCGTCATAACCCCCTTTTTTGGACGGGCTTTGAAATGGCGGAGAGAGACTCCGCTAATTCCATCCGAGGCGACAAAAGAAGCGACTCGCAACTCCATAGACCCGCCCTGCGATGTATTTCTCTTCGCCAAGCGAGCGGACCGCCGGAACCCGGTCTTTGTCTTCGGTGGCGGCTGTCAAAAAACCCTGCGATCTGTTGCTTCACTTTTCATAAGCGATCCAAAAAAGTAGGTCTTCTATTTCATGTTACAATATTTGTTCTCGTTACAGCACCTTTGCAAGTCTATGGAGATTGTCAATGAAGAGCACGAGATAGTTCAGATGAGCTATTACCAGAACTGCCTCCTAGTGTCCTCGCTGTACCGTACCATCGTCTGCGAACGAAGAGACTCCAAGTGGAACGTCAGTCAATTAGGAAAAAAGGAACGGAAAAGGTATACATTGCTATGATATTCTGGACTTCATAGGTGGTGGTATGGCCTACCAAAATTTTGTGCAGAGTATCTTTTGTTCGATTATAACCCTCTCCAGAATCCCATCTATCTCAACACTAAAATTCATTGAAATTTACTAAGAAATTTAGGCGAGAAATCGTAATAAACTCACTTTCTCGTTTTCTAATATACAATATGTTTTTGATTTATTCCATTGAACCATAATTGCACAATTTGGTGTAGTGGTTATGATACCGATTTGCTGTATCAATGTCATAAGTTTGATTCCTATGTAGGACTTTATGCAATCTACAAATTTTTCCGAGTCTTGATGTAATTTGCGTCCGTTAATTGCATGTTTGTAAAGCCCCCCGCAATACAAGGATTATTTCCTTAGTGCTGGTTGTCTAAAAGAAAAAAAAGAAATATAGTAAGAATCATGAAGTAGTGGTAAATTCCTTTTATTACTCTCCATTAGTCTCAAATTATAGTGTGCTCATTGGGCCTCACTATGGCCTAAGGCCGCCCTGTCTGTATACAGAGTTAAAACAAAAGCTTCAACAACTTTACTGACCGACCTTTCAATAACGATCGCTCAAGAAAGAGCATACACGGCCCGCGCGGCCATAACAATCCGCGCTTCCGCCTCCGCCGCCGGGGAAGGAAGACGCGACGCGAAATAATCTATAATTCAAACGTGGGCACGCCCACTTTGCTATCAGCGACGCCCCGAGCCGAGGTCCGTTCTCCACAGGGAGAGCCCTCGGGCGATGTCGCTTAAATTTTTTACCAGGTTGAGAGCCCTCAGCGCTCACCCATAGTCCGGGTTAAGCTGTGACAGCCATCTGAGGCTAACAGTTAAAAGACAGCCAAAAAAAACTTCAACAACTTATAAAGGCTTAAGATACCGAAGGCATTTAATCATCATCATCATCTCAGCCCACGTATGTCCCACTATTGGGCTCGGGCCTCCTCCACAATGGTAGGGAAATTGACCAACTATAGTCTATACCCTCTGGTATTGGTAATGGGTTTTATTTAGAGTTTTCCTTCTCTAACACAGATGTCATATGCATATTATAACCCTTAATCGTCTTTACTACACCAACGGGTAAGATAGGTGGTGAATTATATACTTACTCAGTCACCACATGGTAAGGAATTCAATATCGATAATGTATTCTGGTCCACAGTCTATGCGCCTTAGGTGCGGTGTTCCAATACTCGTATGCGAGGGGCGGTCCGCCTGCTGCGTACTGCGCGCGACCTGGCCTCAGACTGTGGCGAGCGGACACGCAAGGCAATGTACTACAGACGCTACTGTTTAAGGTGATTTTTATTTATATTATACTATAACCATTAATAAAATGTAATAATTTGACTGCACAGATGGCGTAATGGTTAAGATACTGACCTTCCGTGTCAGTTCCGCGGATTCGATTCCCACGCAGAATACTTTGTAAGATCCACAAAGCGTTGTTCTGAGTCTAGGTGTAATTTGTCTGCGTTAATTGTATGTTTGTAAATTCCCCCGCAATACAAGGATTATCTCCTTAGTGCTGGGTGGCTTCTTTTTAAAAAAGAAATGGATTAGTCGAATTACTTTATGAAAATCCATTATTAATTTGAGGAGAGGAAGGTAGATTTACAACTTTCTTATGGTTAATTAATATACTGTACACCTTAAGAAAGGTTCAGAATTGGATAAAGGACTATTCGGCTTATTGTTCGAAGTTCTGCAGGTCGCTGGTTACATAGTTATAAAGTTTTCTTATATCTAATTCCACCTTCATTCTAATCTGTATTTATATTTCCTAAGATATGCAGATATTGATTAACCGTGAGTTAATGGCGAGTCTTTTTCTTTTTGCTTTTGGTGGCAAACGAGCGAGCAGTACACCTGATGGTAAGTGTTACTGCCGCCCATGGACCTTTGCAATACCAGGGTATAGCTAGGCCGCTGCCTACCAACCAAAACCTACCCAGAAAGTTGGGCTGCCGGCTCTCTCACTCACCGAACGAAGCGTAAGGCTAAGTTCAGTTAGCTCGGCGCGCGGTTCAAGATCGTAACAAATCAATGTTGTTGTGTACATGACCGCACGCACCGCCATGCACCGCGCGCAAGATCTTGTACCGCGCGTCACCGCGTGGCGACGCGCGGTTTGAGATCTACAATCCTGTATGGACCTGTTCAGTTAAACCGCGCGGTTTGAGGGGGACGGACACAGGGAGCCACGAAAATGGAGGACTATTTTCTTTTGATGATATGCAATATCTTACAGCATCATCTGTAGGCTGCAAATCCTTTTCAACGCAATCATATAAAAAGGCAAAGGATGGAATCGACATCCTAAAGTAGTTGAAAAATCGATCTTCGTGTAGAATATAAAGTCACAAACAGGCTTAAAGAAAGTCTTTGACTCAAAATAGGGTGCACCCAGTATCGTCGCAGTTTGCGGTATAAAACCCACAACTAAATAGCCTCCTCCACGTCCATTCTCACTGAATGTTCACGCTAGATTGCCGCGCGCAAGCCGCCGCCATCTGAACAGCTGAATCGCGCGGTAGCGCGCGTCGCCGCGTGGTTATGTGAACTTAGCCTAAGAGCATATTGCCATTACTCAGACGTCGATGTTCTGCGAGAGTGTGGTACTACCCCGGACGGACCGCCCCGCGGCTGCAGACAGAAAACTGTCAACAGCGTGGTCCTACCACAATTAAACCAATAAATATAAATATTATATAATATATTCTGACCATCAATATTGATTAATTTTAATTTTTTTTTTTTCAAAGGAAGCAATATCCAATCCGCTAACAATAGCGGAGCTCTTAAATCCGAGTCAACAGAAGCACTTACAGTTTCAACGTGAATACAATCTTGGACCTCTGCATGTGTTCCGGGAGCACTTTCTCGTCTCTCACAATGAACATATTCTCTACATACTGGATCCAAGGTCGCTAACTGCTGTAGCCGTTGTTGATGAATTTAGAAGGTAATAAGAATAATTTATTTTATCTTCTTTTTCTTATGGTGTTTAAGATCTTTACTCTCGCAATTCGTATGAACTGACTGGGCGATCACCAGGTGTATGTACATTGTACAGTAGTAATATCCAAGGCAACTGATAACACCAACTGCGATTGACAGCCAGCCGTGCCAAACGTGGCGATTGTGGCGTTATTTCGACACACATTTTATTCTTGGTCTATTACCACAGAGTCGTTATATAAAATACATATAGATTCTATGCTGTAGTATTATTTCATGTGTATTATATTTTACATGACTGCACAAATGATGTAACGGTTAAAATACCGACCTACAGTGCCAGTATTGTGGGTTCGATCCCATGCGGAAAAATGTGCGATCCATAAATTGTTGTTCCGGGTGTAATTTGTGTCCGTTAATTATGTTTGTAACGTCCTCCGCAATACAATAACGTACTTTCTTATTGCGTTAAAAAAATTCATCATCATGATCTCAGCCCACACATGTCCCACTGTTAGGCTTGGGCCTTCTCCTTAATGGGAGGGAAATTGACCTTCTATACCGCGCTGGTCAGACGTGTTGGTATAGGGTTTTATTTCGAGTTTTCCTTCTCTTGCAGAGATGATGCTTATTGTATCCCTTAATCGTCTTTTGCGATACCCACGGGTAAGAGAGGGAGTGGTGAATTCTATTCTTACTGCGTCACCACATAAAAAAAAGTACTACAATGTAAATATGTAATATGACTACCCCGATTTTTTTTATTTTGTGGTAGGCTATGGTCTGGACAAATCCCGCCCGTTTCGCCCAGGACGACGAAAGGGCGGTGTGCGATTCCCTAACCGTATTGCCTTCCCATCGCCATTGGATTGGCCGATACCGATACCATGACCCGACTTTTAATTTATTATCGCACCTAAGTTTGACACGTGCCGATCCGGTGGTATATCATTAGATTAATATCAAATAAAATAAAAAAAATGACAATAATTAAGTGCCCTTAAGTTACCTAACGAATGATTTGATTCCTTTCCCGCGGGTTATCATAAAAAACAATAAAGGCATGCACGCAAATAATATTTCTGTAAAAGGAAACTTGAAGTGCAACCCTATAAAAACCTGACAAAAAATTACCTCACATTGTGAACGAGGCTCCGGCCCGGCAGTGAGCCTTATATACGCCGGATGCTGCTGAATAATGGTGATGACGTCATCAATTCGTTTTAGTGCTTGGCCCGACTGGCAGCGCGGTGCGGGGAGCGGCGCGGGTGCGGGAACGCGCGCGATTGTGCCTGTCCGCATTCGACCGCGGCAACAACGCGCGCGGTTAGCTCGCACTAGTTTGAGATGCCTGCTCCCGCGTGGGTTGTCGCTTGCCGCCCGCGAACTCAGTGCGGCCACTTGTATGAACGAACTATGGTACGAGTTGCCCGCGCCAAGTAGCCTGCGCGGCTTCCCGCGTCCGCGTGTCCACTATGGACACTCAAATGAAGTTCTTATGTTTGAGTACGTCGCGCCCGCGTTTCCAGTCTGGCCAAGCACTTAATGTTTTTTTTTCAGAATATTATCAGTATCGGTGAACAAGGACGAGATCTTGGTGCTGGAGGGCCCTAGATCACTTGTGCGATTGGCGCACTCACCGGAACCAGCTGCTCTTGCAACAGGTCTGTTCGCAAAACCCCACATTCCGTAGCACCATTCCAAATGTTATCACAGCTTAGGGAATGTACCCATACTATGTTCGTAATTTTTTTACAATTTTTAAGCCCCAATGTAAACACTGGTAGTATGCGGGAAAAAATTCAAGCGTAGTATTTTTGAACACTTCCCTCTTAAGCCACGTAGTATGAGTACGTTCCCTAATTTGTATGCATGATTTTTTTTTGTCACATACTTTTTACACGTAGTAACAATTCGTTTATTTAAGATATAGCGACACTGAATGGCAACATGTCCTATCAAGATTTTATAACTATTTGAGTTGTTATATTTATTTTATATTATTGACTAATAGCTACAGTAAATTTATAAGACCATGAGTTTATTTTGTTAAAGCAAATATTAATTAATTATTAGAATTTCTTAAATAAATAATGGATTTTATTAGAAAAAATGACTTCTGTTCTTCGTATTTAGACAAAAATGAGATAAAACATGTTGACATTTAATTTTCAAACAGTAGTAAACGTATATTAATGTTAAATATGACGAAAAGTATTGACACAAATATTGTAATTGTAATTATGGTTGTTATATTCGTGTTAGTGATTATACAAATATTTGTTTTTTTTTTTTAAGTTTTATATACATGTTAATAACATTATATTATATATTTACATATATGATTTTTAAATATAGCTACTTATGTATTAAATTAAAACATTCCAAAATTAGAGAAGTTAGTAATCATAAATTCCTTATGAAGAATTCATCATCATCGTTATCACAATTCCATCGTAATTAGAATGAAAGAGCAGATAGAATTTATTTAGTTTCCTATTTTATTTATGTTCTTGATACGTATTTATCTAAATTAATTTCACTTATTTTTGATAATTCATATTTAATCAATCCCATATATTTCTATAGTCTATATAGAATAGCAAATTGCTATACTAATTATCAAAATCATTCGGTACCATAGGCGTAGTTAGGGAAGGAATTGAGGGTTCAAACATCTGAAATATATACTATGTAGTCTATTAATAAACTATTTAGTACATACATACATACATATCATCACGCCATGTCCTTTGCAGGGTAGGTAGAGAGAACAGAGTGCCAGAGAACTCTATCCTTGCATACTTCACTCGCTTCCTCAACATTCATAATTCTCTTCATACACGCTCGCCGGTTTCGGAGACTCTTGACTCCACCTTCCTTTAGTACATGACCGATCTGGTCTAGATAGGTTAGTCTCGGTCTCCCCCGGTACCTACATCCTTCCACTTTCGCATTGTATATCTTCTTAACCAGACGTCCGTTCGGCATTCTTTCCACATGTCCGAACCATCGGAGCCTTCCCTTTCGCATCTTTACACCAATACTCTCTTTCATACCTACCCGCTCTCTTACGTCGTCGTTACGAATGCGATCGATCAGCCTAACTCCACAGATTCTCCGTAGAGATCGCATTTCGACCGCATTAATTTTACTTTCATACTCTTTTCTGCATACCCAACTCTCTGGTGGCTACCGAGAAGTTGCCCCAACGCTCCGTTCACTCTATTTCCCGCATTCACTCTTCGTTCTATATCAGTGGTGTACCTTCCATCTCGGCTAAATCCACATCCAAGATATACAAATTCATCCACTTGCTCCAGTACATCATTACCTATTGTTACTCTTACATCTGTTCTGGCTTCATCTCTTTCAAAGATCATTATTTTGGTTTTGCTCACATTCACGCGTAGGCCCCTTTTCTTATAATCTTCTATGATTGTGTCGACTAGGGTCTGCAGGTCAGTCGCTGGCTGAGCCAGCAGGACTGCATCATCTGCATATTGCAGAGCAGTGACCACTGAATCGCCCATCTGGACTCCCACATTCATATCGTTCAACCTTTGGAGACATTTATCCAGATATATGATAAACAGTCTGGCTGACAGAACGCACCCCTGCTTAACGCCGATATTGACGTCAAACCAAGGCGACATTCCATCATCCAGCCGCACACAGGCTCTACAGCCCATGTAACTGGAATGCACAGCCTGCAGCAGTTTACCGTTAATACCATACTCCGGTAAAATGTCCCAAAGTTCCTTTCGTACAACCGTGTCAAA
Organism: Lymantria monacha; assembly: GCA_905163515.2. Classification (NCBI taxonomy): domain Eukaryota; kingdom Metazoa; phylum Arthropoda; class Insecta; order Lepidoptera; family Erebidae; genus Lymantria; species Lymantria monacha. Next base: position 27,788,261 of record LR991098.1, on the reverse strand, counting down.
TGCTCTCTCCAGATCCACAAAACTGCAGAAAACCCTCTGACCTAGAGCCAAATGCTTCTCAACAATATTGCGCAGAGAGAACACTTGATCCATGCATCCCCTTCCACTCCTGAAACTTCCTTGTGTCTCACACAGTAAACCATCGGACACCATCCTCATTCTCCTTTCAATAATTTTACCATACACTTTTGCTGCCAAACTGGTCAAGCTTATGGCTCTGTAATTTGCGCAGTCATAACGTGAACCCTTGCTTTTCAACAAAGGCACGATGACCGCGCTATTCCAGTACCTGGGAACCATTCCCGAGCTCCAACATAAATTGAGGAGCAACAGGAACGCCCCCCAGACACAGGAGCCGTCAAGCTCATCTCGGCAGACACCATATCAATGCCCGCTGCCTTAAACTTCTTATCGCCCATTCAACTTCATCCATACTGATGCCATCGGAGGACGCCGGTGCCGAATGTTGATCTACTAAACCACATGCGACACCGGCGCCAACTCGTGTATCCACATACATATCGCCAAAATATTCACTCCATCGGCTTAACACGTCTTGTGTTTGTGTAAGAATGTCTCCACCTTTAGACCTTATTTTATTCATTCTGAAGACTGACCAACCACCCCGAGACTTCTTCACCTCCCTCCAAAGACTTTGGTGTTACCCTCGAAGCTTTTAGTCAGCCTATCTTCTGCAATCATATTCGCTCTATCACGTTTCTCTTTCACTAAGGCCTTGGTGTCATTCTTACATTGCCGATATATTTCTTTTTTTCTGTGCAGTCATACTGTGATTCAGATTCAAAGAAGAGACATAGTCCAGCCAAGCTTTCTTCTTTTGCTCTACGGAAGCTGCCACTTCCGCATCCCACCATGCATCACCATTTGTTTTTCTATGCTTCTTTGAACTTCCACATACTTCTTTCGCTGTATCTACCATACTCTCTTTCAATACTCTCCAGCATTCTTCAATGTCCGATTGCGGCTGGCTTGCCATCGTGCACTCTTCTTGCAACCTTTCAGCCTTCATTCTTTCAAGCCCTCCGAAGTGGACACGCTCTCGCCAATGCCTCCACTTTCTGAACAGACCACTAAATCTCGCAATAACGAGTCCTCGCAGTAGTGGTCCGTATCAACTGTGGAGCCCCTGTAGGCTCTTGCGTCCAATATTTTGCTTCGGAGGCGACTGTCTACCAAAATTAAATCTATTATGCTTTTCTGTTCATTCCTTCTCCATGTATACATATGGATGTTCTTATGTTGGAAAAATGTGTTTGACACAATAAGGTTTCTCTCCATGCAAACATCCGCTATGAGCCTACCTGCGTCGTTCACTCTCTTATCACCAAATGGACCAAGTACGTCCTCATAGTCGGGACGCTTGGTCCCCACCCATCCGTTCAAATCTCCGCATACAATCACGCGTTCACTGGTTTCTGCCATATCCAGAACTGCTCTAACATTATCCCTAAACTTCTCTAGGTCTGATGCCACCGAGGATCCTACGGGAGCATATGCTACAACCATGAATACCTTGGTGACACCTAGTTTTATACGGACCCAAAGAAGTCTGGGATCATATATTGCGTAATCCTTCACACCTGAGGCCAAGCGAGAGGACAACAGCACTCCTACCCCCATGCTGGCCATGCTAGCCATCCCGCCACCAGGAAGATCGCAGGCGTCGCTGCCCCTTCGCTTGGTCTCTGTTACACAGAGCACGTCTAGCTGTTTGTCCGCCATGACGGTTATCAGCTCGTGCAACTTACCTTCCACACAACCTCTTACATTCCACGTGCCCACCCGGCACTCTGCTCTCCTCGACTCGCCTGACTGGGCAAGACGTGATGGGTAGCGGGCCCCATCGCCGCATCTGCCAAAGTTCGTACCGACGGGGGCGGGTCGGTACGCGTCGCCTCCGGGGGACGCCCTAACCCGCACTGCGGTACGCATAACGAGCCGGATTAGCAGTCTAACTAGACTGGCAAGGGACGCGACGAGCACGCTCCGGACTATGTCCCCCTAACCCTCTAACCCCTAACTATTTAGTAGTGTATAGGTATAGTGTAGTAATAACTGAGGGGTCAAAACGAAGAGAAATAATACTAACTTTTACGCATTTAGAACAAGTGTAAAAAAATATGATTACTATGGGGATCATAGGTAGGCTATTGATTACTTGAGGAGATAATTTAAAGCTGAATCTCTAAATCACACAAGAGAGAGGTTTCGGCAAATATACACGATTTTTCTCAAGCAAAAAAGGTTTAAACGTTTGTAAAAAATCTTAAAAATCTCCAATATTAGTCTTTACTTTATTAAAATAATAAAATAGTATGTTTTATTATTGCCAGCATATTTATATCACAAAAAAAATATAGATCTCATGTGAGATTAGGAGGAGGAATTCCTTTTTCTGTCAAGTGTTTTTATATGGGGTGATAACATGGGGCGTTCCTAACCAAAAAAAAACCTAGTTCTGTCTATGAATATAACTATACAAAAAAGACTTAGATACATTGATTAAGTCACACTACTTAAATAAAATACGAAGAGAATTAGAGCTATCGAATTTACTAATATGATACTGATAATTTTAAGCAAAGATCGCGTAATAATATTTTACGTGGCCTATGTTTTTGGTCTCTAAATGTCGGCCTCATAACAAGGCTCAAAGTCGCTCAGCGTGCTATGGAGAGGGCTATGCTCGGTATTTCTCTACGTGATAAAATCCGAAATACGGAAATCCGTAGAAGAACGGGTGTAACCGACATAGCCCTAAGGATTAGCACGTTGAAGTGGCAATGGGCAGGCCACATCGCTCGACGAACCGACAACCGTTGGGGAAAAAAGGTTCTCGAGTGGCGACCACGAATCGGACGACGCAGCGTAGGACGACCCCCCACTCGGTGGACTGATGACCTCATCAAGGTCGCAGGAAACCGCTGGATGCAGGTGGCACAGGACCGTTATAGATGGCATTCTCGTGGGGAGGCCTATGTCCAACAGTGGACGTTTACAGGCTGATGGATGGATGGATGTTTTTGGTACTTAAAATTCCTTTTTGTTAAATATAATACTAGATTTTAGAATTAGTCTATTTCTTTATTATAGACTAATGGTTCTATTAAATACTATATTATATTATTAAATACGCATAATTAGTGCTATTATATTATAATTATATGATATTTATACTTCAGTAACTAACGACATGTCCAATAACAGTTTTAAAAATGATTGAATGAATCGAAATATAGTATCAACGTGATTGAAGTAGTCAATAGATAACTCTAATAATAAAAAACGTGTGCGTCTCGGGACGCCAGAGACAAATGATAACTTGAGAAAAGCTTAGGTTATTACTGAAATTTTATTTATATTAATATGATAATGTAAGGAAAGGTTATTTATTAATATAATCTTATAAAATCACATCTTAATACGGCTAGCGTCGTGGGTTAGAGTGAGAGAGGAGGAGCCCGCCTACCGCTGCCGTATGAGTGAGAGAAAGGGAAGCCAGAAAGACTGGCGCCGTTACGCGTTACGTAACGAAGCGGTTTACCCTTCCATAAGAAGTTATCACTTAAAAAAGAATTGATTCTATAAAACTACTGCTGCTTTGTTAATAATTTGGATAATTTCCAAACGATTTTTTTTTATAATATTTCAAACACACATTATAAGTTCCAACAAAGATTACAATTTAAGAAATTAAATGTTGATAACTTGTAGCAAAAATTATACATATTCTAAAATCAAGATTGAAATTTATATTTTATAAGAATGAATTATAAATTCAAAATTACTGTAAAATAACTAAAATTGGTATAGGCCATGTTATAAGTTCAAATTATATTTAATATAATTAACCGGTACTTAATATTGACATTCCAAATTTAGGAAATATTTGCCCACTAAAGAGCGCGCTTAGAGAATAATTTTAAGAACACGATATCATTATACCACCTCAGTCAGAAGGCACGTGTAGCAATACATAACGCAGTGCTTGTCCCAACATTACTGTATGGAAGCGAGAGTTGGGTATGCAGAAAAGAGTATGAAAGTAAAATTAATGCGGTTGAAATGCGATCTCTTCGGAAAATCTGTGGAGCTAGGCTGACCGACCGCATTCGTAACGACAACGTAAAAGAGCGAGTAGGTATGAAAGAGAGTATTGGTGTAAAGATGCGAAAGGGAATGCTCCGATGGTTCGGACATGTGGAAAGAATGCCGAACGAACGTCTGTTTAAGAAGATATACAATGCGAAAGTGGAAGGATGTAGGTACCGAGGGAGACCGAGACTAACCTACCTAGACCAGATCGGTCAGGTACTGAAGGAAGGTGGAGTCAAGAGTCTCCGAAACCGGCGAGCGTGTATGAAGAGAATTATTAATGTTTAGGAAGCGAGTGAAGTATGCAGAGATAGAGTTCTCTGGCACTCTGTTCTCTCTGCCTACCCTGCAAGGGATATGGCGTGATGATATGTATGTATGTATGTATATCATTATAAGGTCGCTTCATAACTCTAATAAAACATGGCAATGACAACATTGGTGGCGTAATGGTCTAAGTAGTGACCTTCCGTACTTAATATCGTGGGTTAGTTTCTAATGGAAGACAATCCTTTATCTGAAATCCCCAAATGAATTTTAAGTGTCTAATGTCTATCTATTAAATTATGTACAAGTCAACTGTAACAGGAGAATTTGTTCCTTCTTTTGCTCCATTTCATCGTAGGTATTTAAAAAAAACTATATTTCATAAATTATATCTATATTTTATAATTTACGAACATCTCCATAATTGTCATGATTTTCGAAAATTTAGTTCTTGCTGCTATAGAATAGTGCCCAAGTCACTTTAGAGGTCTGCAGATGATTTACCACCATGAATTCCATCTTTTAATATTATTCTTCTCAGTTCATCTATAAGGCACAAGTATTCTTGAAATAAGGAAAACTAGCCTACTACAACTCCCTAGCCAGACGATTCATTGTAGTGTTATTATGTGCTTACATGCCTTAATCGTTTCTTAGAATACCTCTAGGAAATAATGGGCTGGTGATCATTATATTTTTACATGTCACAAAGCACCACCATTCATATAATGAGTATCTTAATTATAATAAATATTTATAATTATAAATATGAGTAGAGATCCTACACGTGCTGTTCGTGTTTATGGCATGTTACATTGATCACGGATTGAATTCCAATTTTGGCCATATTTTTAAGCCATCCACAACTACTAGCTGTTGAGGATGGACGTAGTGTGTGACTGTTAATCGTATATTTATATTACGATTACTTGTTTACGATTATATTATCATCAAATCAAATTAATTAAATTAAACTTATACAATTTCGGCATACAATTATATCTATTTGCTAGATTAGTTTTATCTCTGGACTCCACACTAGGATACCCTGTGTCGTGGAGGCCAGTCCATTCCCAAATAATTATATATTGTGTATTTAAATAAATGCATGCGTTCTTGAGTATATCCGTGCATGTATGCATATGTAATCATGTACATTTTGCCGCATGTACATATATACCTATGAGTATGAGCGTGCGTGTGTGCGTGTATACTCGTGTGAGTATGTGAAACCGTGCATACGTTTGTATCTGTGTGTGTGTGTGTGTGTGTGTATGTGTGTGTGTGTGTGTGTATGCGTGAGTGGCGCGTGAGCCTGCGTGTGCATGTGTGTACGTGTACAGGTGCTTGCGGGTGTGCGTTGTGTTAGTATGTTTGTGTGTTAATACCTACGAGGTACGATTTACAACCCAGTCAGCATTAAATTCTCAATTTCCCGATAGTCTTTGGATTTTAGCCATTTATAAACAGCGGATTTACAGCAACTATAAGTAGTATTTCTTATATTTTTATCAGATTTATAAAACTTGTTGTAGAGAAACGGCCCCAAAAAAGTATAGGTTCTATACGCAAATGAAGTACGAATCCTTGGCCCATCCCATTTTAGACTTCTACTGGAGACTCGTGCCTCTTCTTTAGCTTAATTTGTGAAATCGCAATAATATTGAGCATATAAATAACTGTCTTACGCGAAGATGATTACAATCAGCGTACAATGCATCAGTAGAATAGCGCCAGGGTTTTTTATAAGCTATTTTTAATATTGACCTCTGTGCTCATTCTAGTTTAAGAAGGCAAGTTTTATTTGCAGCTCCCCAAACTCCAATACAGTAATTTATAATCGTCTGACATACACTCAAATATACTATTCGCATTAGTTCAAGATCGGCAATGGACTGAAGTTTTTTAAAAATATGTGATAACTTTTTCACTCGGTTCGTAAGAGCCTCTATTTGGCACTTCCACGATATTTGTTCATCTATTAATATCCCTAAGTATTTAACACACGAGACCTGTTCTATTGTCTTGCACTGGCAAGTATCAAGTTTGGAATTGCATGAATGAAATTTAATTTTTAATGGTTTATCTGGGGCTGTTCTGGATGTTATTCGAAATGCAAAATTCGAATGCAATGCAATCATTTTAGTTTTGGTAGTGTTTACGGTCATGAGATTATTTTGCATCCAAAAGGTTATTATTTTAAGTCCATCGTCAGCAATAGATACAACATTACTCCAAGAGTCAGCATAAAAAATTATGGCTGTATCATCAGCAAAGGTAAAGATACTAGCATTTAAAAGTTGTAAGGTACATATATCATTAATATATACCAGAAAGAGAGTAGATCCTAGAACACTGCCTTGTGGTACACCATAATTAATATCAGCATAATCACTAACGCTTTCTCCTATACATACTCGCTGTTTTCTTTCTTCTAGATATGATTTAAACCACTTTAATGCTAAACCTCTTACGCCAGCACTCTCTAGTTTTTTGAGCAAAATTGGCCGTGATACCGTATCGAACGCTTTACATATGTCAAGAAAGACACCAAGGCAGTTTTGGCCACCATCTGTTTTATTTATTACAAAATCAACCAATTTTGTAACGGCATCCTCTGTGGACCTACCAGTACGAAAGCCTAAGAAAATATTAGTTAATTTCTATTAGCCAATTGTATATTTCTGTATATTTATTTTTCTTAATTGTATATAATGTTGTAATTGTATATTTAAGGATTTTGTTAATCATCATTTTTTTTGTGGTGAATTTTAAATTTTTTAACGTTTGTGTGGCGAAAAGTAAAAACAAAATAAACACACGATTAATATTCTAAAATATATATAATTTAAGTTTTGTAGACCTGGGACCAATATTAACCTCGTCCTTAATCTGTATGTACTTTATATTGATTATTTTTTTATTTATTGGGGACATAAAACAGTTACATGTTACAGTGTACAATAACAATCTTATTAAATAACATAACATACATGCATACATAAGAAGTTTTATGCACTGTTATTCATAAGTTACACATAATTAAATCTTTTAAATTATACTAAGAGATGGAAAACTCGAAACAAAACCCTATACCAACACGTCTGACCAGCGTGGTATAGTAGGTTAATTTCCCTCTCATTACGGAGGATGCCCGAGTCCAACAGTGGGACATATATGGACTGTGATGATGTGATGATACTTAGAAACTAGAAAAATGTCAATGTCTAAGAACTGTGTATTATATACATCAGTCAGTCGACGAAGGAGCGCTCGTGTTCTGCGGCGTTAGTTTTGCATGTGTCCAAGTGGAACAACCGAGGTACACGAGCTTGTCGTCGAATTGAATTTGATACATCTAATAATGTCTCGCTAGAATTTTTTAGCTTTTGTAGGGGTCGCGTATTCAATAAGTTTGAGTAACACTGAACTAGAGAAACATGTATGTAACAAAAATATAGATATGTGTATATGTATGTTTATGACGTGTGCCTACGGTATTAGAAATAAGAATTGAAATCATTAGCAGACTTAAGATAAAATCTATTCGATACCTTATTTGGAAAATATTATTAATATATTTTAAAGTTATTATAGTTTTAAGTTCTTTTTTGTTTAAAGCTAAACAACTTTTTTAGTTTAATGTTATGTCTGAAAGTAGAAGTATTTTTGATAGTAATTATTTAGTTAATTAACAATTTATTTAGAATTTAGCAATTTAGTTACCATTTAGTGCTTCGTAAATATTATTAATGAACCCATAATATCCCTATTCACATGAGTCAATATTGTACTATTTTAAACCCTTATGTCGTTGTTATGGTAAGATTTGTATCTTTAATAATGGTATATCGCAAAATCGCTATTGGATGTGAATGTCAAATTTTCAAATATTACCTTCTTTTTTATCAGCTTAAACGTGAATTGACCAGACAGTCTGGCTAAGTTTTAATATTTTTTCTTGATCAAGTTTACTATAAATTAATTATTTAAAAATAAGTTGACGCAACTGGAAATTAATCACGTATTTTTTTTTAAATCATTTAGGTGCTGTTTATGTATGACTACATCCTACCACATCCACCTTTGTGAGATAGAATTTTAATTTTCACTATATATTTAACTGATACATGACTAATGTATTTTTATATTTATTTATAAAAGTTAAGTAGCAAGTCTCTTTATTAGTGAGTCAATTGGAAGTGCCTTATAATACCAAAATGCGTAATTTATACTTTATATTTAGATATATACATAATTAGAGAGTGTCCATTAATTATGTGACTGTTGAAAATCTTCAAAAATGCCTCATAATAAATGGACGCCCCCCTTATACTATATTAATATAGTCTAGCTTTGAGATCATGATATGCTTGTATTTAAATGTAACAGCTATAGTAATTTGTAGAATGGTGAACTGTAGAAAAAGTATAGAGCTGTTTCTGTAATATTAATTTTTTATTATTTACGAATGTGGGTATAATAAGTTATATGTCTTGATTATGAATTGGCGACATATTCTAACTCGCTTCTGAGTTGATTTATCTTATCATCTCTAAGAATAAAATTTATCATGTTTTCATTTTCACAAGGCGATTACACTTGTCTTGGTTAGATTGTTTAATATTCATCATCTGTCATGAATTTATATTTACAGATAACCGATATAATTGGTTACTTTTAATATATTATAGTAACTTTCTTTTTATCAAATTACTATTTTATTATTTAAAACTACGTTTATACATTTCATGAAGATCATAAATAGGTTATTTAATTTTTAACAGCCCCAGGGGAAGGTGCCATAACCATAATGGTTACCTCCCCTTTGAATATGCCTTGAGGGAATTGAAAACTCAATTTTAAAGCTAAACTTTCGTCTTCAGAATATCTGATAACAATCTTCAAGAACAGATTAAATATCAAAGACAGTGAGATGCAACCCAATTCTGAAAGCATGTGCTTTGTGTCATTAGATTCAATTTTTTAATTACTTTTAGTAAAATATGAAATGAGTCTAAAATCGCAAATTTTCATAAATAATGAGTTAGGATATGTTGCCTGTTGATGAATTCTTACACATGAATGTTAGCTTAATAATATGATCACTTTATCGCATTTTTTTACACAATTATATTTATTATCTATGGTTAGTTTTATGACTTGTAATCTATGCCTTGCATCTAGTATTTTTTAGTGATATTTTGACAACGATTTTATTTTTTATGTATTCTTGAGACATTTGCTTGCAAAAATATATGAAACAAATTGTATGAACTAAAACAATTTTTACGGATTCTGTCGTATTTGTATTTCATTCTTAATTCATCGATATTTCGAACACTTTATAGAGTTCGTCCTGGTTCATGGTCCTCTTGTGACTATGAAAAATTATTGTTATTTCAAATGTATGTAATACTCGCGTTAACATCAGATATGATTTTGTATGAACTGTTCAAATCGATTCCACTAAATAAAATAAGCAATAAGAGAAGTATAATCAGCGGCTCTACTACGAAATATGAACGAATATTGATTCGATGATGGATAAATTGTTTTCCTAACACCAAAATCTTTAATTGACTAACTAAAACATTTTAGTGTTCGTTTTTTGGATGATGTTGGTCGAGTATTTGCTTTGAGTAGAAACTTTTACTTTTGAATCTGGTAAGCGAGCCCCAGTCAGTAGCCATGTTTGGATTCAAATAATCTACAAGATCACGTCTTAGTACCAATTTCTCAATTTATAGATACAATAAAAAAGGTTTTTTTTTCCTATGTTTATGATTATAATTTATTTCGCCATAGTAGTAGAATAGAGACAAGCTGTGTGGTAGCGGCTCCGAATACTACCAACCCTGACTTTGCTCGTGGATGTCTTAAAAGACGACTACAAGCCTATAACGACCTGAGCCAACTCTATCTGATGTCGTGTGGTCAACAATTACATTCTCAAGGAGGGTTGACGTATGGCAGGCGGCCGGTCATAAAACTATTGCCAATAACTTTTACAATATGTACTATGAAATAAGAGTACATATTGTATCGACCCCAAGTAATTGGGATAAGAGTAGGGGAATGATGATGAATGATGAGTGGTAGAATAGTGACGAATCTTTCATACTTAACCTCTTTAAGGGACGATTCTGTTTAAGTAAAAAAAAAACTTGAATTTATTCTATTCTTTATTGCAATCTTGTTCATTTTATATTAAAAATAATTCAATAACTATAAAAAAAATAATTCATTAATAAATTGCCTAATTTCTCTTGAAATAATTAAAAAAAACAAAGACAAAACTAAACCAAACGTACAAATATGTCCGAATATCCCTGAAGAGGTTAATATATTACCGTCACTATTTTACCACTATGACGATTTGATTGATAGCTTTATCTGATGACTGTAGAAACGAGCCTGAATATACTTTGTTTACGTTGATTATATATTTTTAAAAATCTCTCATTTAAGAGGCTTATGCCATTATTAATTTGATATTACTAAATATTTGTATATATTACTTTTTGAAGTGAAACTTTTAATGCTTTGAAATACTGATCAGCAATATTTATTTATGCATTCCGAAAAAATCACAAAGACGAAGAGCTTAAGCGGCTACCATTTTACACATTATCTTACACACTCTTAAACAGCCACGGAGTTTTAACATTATATTTTTGTATTGCTATTTTTTTTTTAATTTTGTTTCTTATAAAATTTAATTTGACATTTAATAAAATATTAATATTAATTACACAGATGTTTACCTGTACTTAAGTTTCACTTTTATTTTTAATGTCTTTACCGACCATCAGTCCATTTAGTTTTATATCTCCAATTTGTAAGCGGATGTCTTGATGTTATAGCATGGCCATTGTACTTATATATAAATATACATTTATAATAATGAACACATGTATTTTTATTTTGTACCAAAACCTCGCTTTATTTGTATATTTATGTATTGGAGCAATGGCTTTGTTTGTTGCTTTATGTCGCTAATGCCAATTAATTTTGTTAACGGCTGCACGCATTATACTAACTTTACTAAATTTAATAATATTAAGTTAACTAAGAAGTAAAATTTCAAAAACTGGATGGAAGTAAGGGTATTTACCTATATTACGTGACCATATTAAGGGCAGCTGCTCTTCAAAAGTACCAAGCCGGAACAAAATTGTACTGGTCATACGAGGTGTTTAATAATTGTAATAAATGTGTCACGTATTATGGGTATGTTCCCTAATATATAAATTAATGATAATAAGGACAAACTATACAATTTAGTTCCATTGGTATAACATAATCATTCGAAACTAAAATTGTATTTCGCCGCCAAGAAATTTGATTCTTGGTGATAAGATTGACTCCTATTAAATGGGATTACCAGCTGTATGGTGAAATTTGAATTTATTACGTGCTATATAAGCTTATTCCACCACGGATTATAAAAATTAATTGAAATTGAAAATGGTATTCGATGTTCCGTATAGTGACGGAGTAAGAATACAATTCACCACCCCATTTCTTACAATTGGGTGATCGTAAGAGACGACTAAAGGATATAAAACGCATATAACATCTATGCAAGAGAAGGAAAACTCGAAACAAAACTCTATACCAATACATCTGACCAGCGTGGTGTAGTAGGTTAATTTCCCTCCCATTACGGAGGAGGCCCTAGCTCAACAGTGGGACATATATGGGCTGTGATGATAATGATTCCATCTATCATTTCAACTTATATACCTATGACCCACTACTGAACTCGAACCTCTTTCATAATAGCAAGGAAATCTACCTACTATACTATGCTGGCCAGGCGGCTTTTATTTCGAATATTCCTTCTCTTGCATAAGTATTACGTGCATGTTTAATTCCTTAGTCGTCTTTTACGAAGTCCGCGAGTAAGATAGGAAGTGGTGAAATATTACCTTACTTTGTCACCACACGAAAAAAAAACATATTTTTGTGAAATATAAAAAGTTTATAGATTTATTATAAACTTGTTAATAAATGTAATTTGTTAAATATCAATTAATATACTAATATTTTCTTTACTTCAAACACAGTTTGATTAGCATTCGTGAATTATAAACGACTTCTCGAATTAATTAGAAAAGAAATAAAAATTAGATTAAATTGAAGAAAATTTTAAATGATATTAACAAAAATATTTTAGTTATCAATTTTATCTTTAATTTTTGTGATATCTATAGTCGACTGACGACACGCTGCTCTGTACAAACCTAAAAAAAATAGACTGTTGAAATCGATCGCAGTGTCACCTACCGGGTCCAATTGTTAATGAAAACAATTTTTGAATCAAGATCAGTCCAGCCGTTTAGGAAATTAAATATTGCATACATATTATACTTTTTAATATTTTCATATATTACTACTTATACTTTTTAATATTGTTGGAAAAATTACATGTAGTTATTTACATTAAGTTTATACTAAAAATTAAACAAATAATAAATACTAAATTTACCTCTTAAAATAGAGTAAATGTTTATAGGTACTATAATTACGCCGCGGCTACGAATACTACCAACCCTCATATTGCTCATGGGTGTCGTAAAAGACTACTAAAGGCATTACATCGATCTAGGCTAATTACCATCTGAAGCTGTCTGATCAACAATTACATTACCAAGGAGGGTTGACGTCAAGCAGTCATAAAACTATTACTACTATTACTAACTATTCGCTATAGAATATGTACATATTGCTTTGACCCCAAATAGAAGACATATCTACGTCGAGCGTCGACCCCAAGTATTTAAGAGCAGAATAATGATAATGTCCTCAAAATTAGTTATTTTTAAAGACGATTATCTTTTTCTAAATTAGTTGTTGTTTTAACAGAAGAACCGCTGAATGTAATGACGAAATCCCTAACGACGTCAATCCAGCAAGCCGTGAACACCGTGCGTGACTTCACACACATCGATCAAACCGTACCGTACATCACAAGCGTTCTAGAACAACCAATATCGATATTTTCTAAAAACGAACAAATCGAAACCGGTACAGTTGCTAGCGCTGAGGAATGTTTCGAACTGCCACCAATAAAAGATCTTCCACTTGACATTTCGGGTAACGTTTTAGAATCGATTGTGAACGAATTCAGAGATGTATCGAGTGATGCGGATGAAATTAGACGATTGAAGACTGAGGAACTGCAAAAAAAGTTGAAGTTATATAATAGTATTATGGAGAAGAAGTACGATGATGAATTGATACACAGTAGCAGAAGGAGTAGGAGTAGCAGAAGAGATGGCGGTTCTGGTGGCAGCACGCCGAGGTTGTCGACTCCTGTGCGGAAGGCCACTGACAATATTAGCTATACAACTCCCTGTGTTATGAATATGAGTATTTATAGGTAAGTCTGTATGTTCACGTTATATATTAACAGTGTATAAAGCGTGCTTTCTGTATGGTGATAACTTTAAATTGAAGCATGTTATCACCTCTTACTCGTTGATGGGAGTCTTAAAAATTAACAAATATAACCGTGCGAGTGGACGGCTGTATTCTGCAGGGAACATCCTTAACGCTGACTGTGTAGGCCAACCAGCCTACTAAGCGCTATAGCATTATACCTACCCACTTAGTGCCAATGTCCAATAGTGCTAGTCGTTAGGCTAATGGCTGAACGCAAACTTAAGCTCAGTATAGTGATAGAAGGCAACTTCTTTTTTTGGCCTATAAAACTACTCGCGAACTCAGATAATATCACTACAAGACATATATATTATCTAAGAGGGTGATACAAGTTCTGAAGACAGCAAAGAACGAATGCGAGTTATTCACCAGCCTTATTGTAAACGTATTGAGATCGGTAACCGTCCGTAAGAATGGATTTTGCTTTGTCACAGGTATCGTTAACACGTTAATCGCCACGATAATATCAGAAACATTTTCACATGGGCCATGGTAACTTTATTAGATAATTCAGTTAAAAATGTATCAAGGAAACTTAATGTATCACATAAAAAAATTTTTCCTGCCAAAATTCCCGGAAAAACACTATTTTTTATGTCACACATATATGACTGACATGGCCCTATATTAAAACTTTTTTTCTCGACAAGCCGTTTGTAGTAAGCCAAGAAATTTTCAGGTTTTGTGCCTGATAGGGCCAAGCTTTCGAAACATAATGCAAATGTATCGTTTGCGTCGGACATCTGTGGTTGACGTGGCCTTCTACCAAATCGCGTACGTCAGACATATATGTCTGACATGGCTCATGTAGAACTTCTTAGCGTCAGACACATATGACTGACATGGCGATTAACGTGTTAAGCAGGGTATTCATATATGGCTTGAAGAGTCTTTGGCAGGTAGCTATATATAACCGGGCTGACCATAGATATCAATGAATCGGTACCATTGGTCGGCTCATTTTTTTTTTTATTGCTTATGGTGGCAAACGAACAAGCAGCACAACTGATGGTAAGTGTTACTGCCGCCCATGGACCTTTGCAATACCAGGGGTATAGCTAGGCCACTGCCTACCAATACACACCCCAAACCCATCCAGTTGGTCTTCCGGCTCTCTCGCTCACCGAACGAAGCGCAATAGTACATTGCCATTACTCAGACGTCGATCTTCTGCGATAGTGTGGTACTACCTGGGACGGACCGGCCCGCGGTTGTAGACAGGGAACTGTCAACAGCGTGGTCCTACCACTATTAAATCAATGCAGATAGGGAGTACCGAACACTGGTTATGGGATCACACGCCAACTTTCCGTGGTCCCGGATGGAATAAGCGGGGTGTGTCCAGACTATATCTTGTCAAAAGGTAGATATATATACAAAGTGTTCTGATATGATCCTACGAAATATTTTTTACATTTACAGCAACGTAAACGAACCAAACGATGAACTGCTTGAGAAGCAAATAGAAGAGAAGGAGAAGATGCTAGCCAAGATGCTGAACCTGGAATCTCTCAGTATCGCTAGTCCAAAAGAAGATACCGAAGAGATCCCTAAACCAACACAACAGTTGAAAAGAATCGACATCCAAGAATTTGAGGTAACTAAACGTTCAACTGAAGAACCAAAAGTTCTAAAAACTACAAAAAAAGATAATAATCCTGTAGATTTAGTGCCTAAAGTTGTTCAAATTCCTAACAATTGGAATTTAGGTAATATTGAATTGAAGTTAGACACAAAACAAAATGGTTTCAAGGATAGATCTTTTATATCACCCGATGAGCATTTGGATAGCGAATGGGAGATAATCTGATATAAGAAGACTTGATCTCATAAATAAGATCATAACCCATTTGAAAAATAAGTGATTTTTGCGATATTTATCCCTTCTATATCGTTTTTTTTTAACGCATATTTTTCATTGAAGAACTGATGCGTTGGATGTAGAAAACTGCCATAATATTTTTTTTAACGTAACCGCCTATATTAAATTTGATAATTCCATATCCTTTCGTAACTATAGCTCTCAAAATATCGTAATATTATATATATTTAACTTGTAAATGCGCTAAAATTATTTATTATTAATTAAAATTTATTAAACGCCTGGAGTGAAGGCAACGCCGATTTGGATTTACGTAACCAAGTTGTTGTAAATTATATGTATATATTGCTAATACAATCAAATCATTTAGTATTCATAAACCATAAAAGCACACGCATATTGTCAATTTAAACATTTTTTTTTTTAAATCAATTCATAATAATCTACCACCGTATCGGAACACGGCTATAAACTGAGAATATACGGCAAGATGCTCTACGAGTAAGGATACATTTTTCAAAAATTAAATACAAAAAATAATAAATACAAGTCTAACATAGAAAAAGCTGTCTCACATTTATGAATTTGTATTATAAATAATGCAAATTAATAAGAACATTTTGCAATTAAACTTTATTACGTCATAATGTACTTTTTAGTTTTGAAATTAAATGTTTTATTGGCTTTGAAATTCTGATTTGCAACATTTTTGTGTATTACGTGACATGACGTGTGACTGATTTATCGCTTACTTAAGTGTATTGGTCCATACACTTTGAAATAAAAATGTTTGACGAATACGCGTCAATACGCGATATTAGTCGCTTAAGCTCTTTTTCTCGCCTACTTGAAATAAAAATAGTCATACGTTTTTCTAGCTTTCATAACTTTATTCGAATAAATGAACGATAAACACAATGTATAATATGGTCTGCGTCTGGCTGGTCGCATCCGTATAAAATTAATTAAGTTGACTGTCGCGCCCTCCTTAATACGTGTGATACCTTGCACACGGTATATACAAAAGTGAATTTAAAAAATAATTAAAATGTTTAATACAAAAGATTCGCTTCTATCGTGCGTCTTAGCGACACAGCCTGTCTGGTTTTTATACTTTTTGTCTAAAGTTAAAAGTTGTTTAGTACTGCTTTCCAGTGTAATTTTGTAATGGTAAGCGCCTTGAGTCGGTATCACTTCATCTTTCGACATATTCCCACTTTAAAATATTTGAAACATATGCTTACGGTATATGACTGGAATACATTAAAATAATAATAGTTTGAAGTATTTTTATCGGCAATCATGAACCATGAAATGTGAGGCTTATTAATTTTATCGCTTAGTTCCACTCAATAAACTAAACTGTTTTGCTCTGATGTTTCGATTTATGTTTATTTACTTTTCAATTTTATTTCTTCGCGCGGGTAAATGTTGATTATATAAATTATTATTTTTTATAAGAAATAAGCAAACCTAGGCCCGTGCGGCACTCTAAAAAGTGCGTACGAAATCGTTTTGTGTGGCATTCCATTCTTTGAAAATTTTATTTAAAAAATAAATAATATTTTTTTTAATATTATGTAAACTATTACATATTATGTAAACGTTGATATTACAATGGATATCCGAATCGATTTTTATTGATTCCGATTCGATATACAGGGTGTCCCAAAATTCAACGATAAGCCGGCACCAGCAGATGGACCTACATATGACTACTCGAGAACAAAAAAGAAAAAAATTCTACCTTGATTTTTTTTTTCATTACGACAAAAAAACCGATTTCTTTAAAAATCGTCATCTTTTATTATATTATTAAGTGCCATTGCTACAATTTTACAAGTAATTCTGTGATTTTTTTTGTATTGGCAAGGTAAGTAGTACTACTATCGATCACAACCATTAAAAATTCCAGAATATCTATAGTTTTTACACAAAAATCAACCAAAACTATGTTTTTTTCATAAATTATGTAAGATTTTGACTTTCAGCTCACTTTCACTCATCACAGTGAAAAAAAAAGTATGAACACTACTGTGGCAAATAGTATTAAAAATTGGCGCAACTAACTACAATTCTAAAATGGTATAACATTCTAGGCAAACTAGCCACAAAAATATACTTAAGTGTACTATTTCAAAATAACAACCATATTTCGAAAATTGTTAGTATTGATAGTAATCACTTCTACTATGTAGCCAAAATGTTTTTGTTGCAAGTTCTCAGAATTTGAATGAGACATGTGCGTAGTCCATAAGATAACATAAGTTAGACAGAGATAGATATAGAGAGATTAGAATTTACTATATTATTAAAATTACAATAAATGTTCGAATTGTTTGCCATTGGCAGTAATGCAGGCACGACATCGCCTTAAAAATGAACGTTTTATTTTTCTTGCATATCTGATTCTGTTCATGTGATCCACAGCCTGAATTATTTTTTGGCGAAGCTCGTCCAAGGTTGCAATGGGTTTTGAGTAGACTCTGTCCTTTAGACAACCCCAATAGAAAAAGTCCAGGGGATTTAGATCGGGTGAACGGGGTGGCCATAAGATAGGACCAAGTCGCCCGATCCAACGCCCTGGGTACTCTTGGTCTAAGTACTCTCGCACAGGGCGGGCATAGTGAGCTGGGCAACCATCGTTTTGAAACCACATGTTTTGCAAATCACTTAAGGGCACGTCTTCTAATAATCCTGGTAACTCATTTTGTAAGAAGTTCAAATAGCTATTGCCATCTATGTTTCCTTGTAACTCCAAGGGCCCTATCACTTTTCCATTTATTATGCCCGTCCATAGGTTAACCTTAAATTGATATTGGGATTTGTCTTCTCTCACCAGGTGCGGATTTTCATTGTTCCAGCTATGAAGATTGTGAAGATTTAAATAGCCATCTTTCTTGCAGGTTGTTTCATCCGACCATAAAACTTTGTCTAAGAATTGGGGATCTTCCCTGTGTTTTTGCAGCATTACACGGCAAAATGCGACCCGCAGTGGATAGTCCCGCGGTAATAACGCACGCACACGCCTGTAATGATATGGATGAAACTGGTGACGTTTTAAAATTCTATGTGCAGTACTTTTTGGAATTCCCGTTGCTACTTGTATGGCACGTACAGAGGTAGTTGTATCGCTTTCTATTTCATTGAGAACTTCTTCATCGTGTTCCGATCTAGGTCTTCCAGCGTTTCTCCTGTCAGATGGTATACGACCCTCCGAAAATGCTTGATGCACGTTAATAAATACGCGATAATCCGGATACCTTTGAAGAGTAGGGTACCTTGCTCGATATAATCTGCTAGCAGCGTTGGCATTGCATCGGCATTCTCCATAAATTAGGTGCATATTAGCGTATTCTAACGCTGTATATGGTAGCGGCATAATGAATGCTAAACACTTGAAAATAAGGCAAAACTTCTTTAAAAAAACACAAAATCACAGTCTAAAATAATGCCAAGTCAGGTCAATTTCCAGGTCACTTAATTCAATCCAAAGTCGTTAGTACCAGAGCCACTTTAATTAAAACAGAACGGTGTGCAGTAAACAAAGAAGTAGAGCGTACTGACTTGCTGTGCTGCTGAGGACATTAATTACTTCTCTACCTGCATTAATGTTACTAAACAATTAGCATCTATCTATCTCCCTCTAACGTATAATCTCTCTATCTCTGTCTAACTTATGTTATCTTATGGACTACGCACATGTCTCATTCAAATTCTGAGAACTTGCAACAAAAACATTTGGGCTACATAGTAAAAGTGATTACTATCAACACTAACAATTTTCGAAATATGGTTGTTATTTTGAAATAGTACACCTAAGTATATTTTGGTGGCTAGTTTGCCTAGAATGTTATACCATTTTAGAATTGTAGTTAGTTGCGCCAATTTTTAATACTATTTGCCACAGTAGTGTCCATACTTTTTTTTTTCACTGTGATGAGTGAAAGTGAGCTGAAAGTCAAAATCTTACATAATTTATGAAAAAAACATAGTTTTGGTTGATTTTTGTGTAAAAACTATAGATATTCTGGAATTTTTAATGGTTGTGATCGATAGTAGTGCTACTTACCTTACCAATACAAAAAAAATCACAGAATTACTTGTAAAATTGTAGCAATGGCACTTAATAATATAATAAAAGATGTCGATTTTTAAAGAAATCGGTTTTTTTGTCGTAATGAAAAAAAAAATCAAGGTAGAATTTTTTTCTTTTTTGTTCTCGAGTAGTCATATGTAGGTCCACCTGCTGGTGCCGGCTTATCGTTGAATTTTGGGACAGCCTGTATATACCGTGACATTTATATCGTCTTACAAAAGAAGTGCTATAAAAGTATCCGACCAAAGAAACATAATTATCTAACATATTTAATTGTTCAATAGTGGTAGTGATAAAAAATAACAAAATAAAACAAATTAAAGTTAATATTTTGTAACAACCTGTTTGTAATGTTTACATTTTAAACAAAAGAAATCATACGGCTAAATATAATGATAAATATGATGGTAACTGTTATTGTCTAACGTAATTACGTTAGCCAATCACAGCTACGAAGTCCATGTGGATTGCTATTCCAAAGGGTACCTACACAGTACGTAGGTTATGTGGAGTAGGTAGCCTACCGCTCGCTACATGCTGTTCTCTTACTATTTTAATTAGTAATTATTTATAATAATTTTTAGTAAAAATATTCCTGCAAATATTTTTTAACCTTTTAATTGTACGAATGAATAGTAGATACTGGATAAGTTAACTGAACTGCTTTTGTAAGACGACATAAATGTCACCTGTATAATCAGCACATGGATTAAAAGATTTTAAATTTCATGTAAATTGGGATAAAGGAGGTAAAATGGGAAAAATGGTTTTCGTAATATGGGTATGGTATGGTTTCCGTGTGGTGGTGGTGTAAGAATACAATTCAATATTACCCGTGGGGGTGATCGTAAGAGACGACTAAGGGATCTAAAACACGTATAACATGTAAGCGAGAGAAGGAAAACTCAGAACAAAACCCTATACCAATACGTCTAACCAGCGTGGTATAGTAGGTTAATTTCCCACCCATTATGGAGAAAGCTCGAGCTCAACAGTAGGACATATATGATCTGAGATGATAAATATGAGTAACTCACCCCTATATCATTAATGATTCATCATACTCATTATCTCAGCCCACATACGTCCCACTTCTAGGCTCCAGCCTCCTCCACAATAGGAAAGAAATTGACTCACTATAACACGCTACTTAGACAGTATAGAGTTTTATTTCGAGTTTTCCTTCTCTAATGACGATTTCTAATGATTGATTATAATAGTTTCATATATATATATAGGTCAAGAGAGATTATATATTAATTTTTATATTTCTAATCCTTTAAAATCGGCACTGCCGCAACTGTGTTTTATTTTTTTTCTAAATTTCAGTATTTGATATGGCTCTCTTAATTATTATAAAGAGTTATTAACAATATTGTGATATTTTTTTTAGTTTTAAAGATCTACATGTAATATATAATTTACTATGATTATCATTGTAAATGACGCAAAAGAAAATTATATATATAGTAAAAAATAATTATGAAAACAGTTTTTGTTACAGCAGTTTTTAATTTACTTTATAATTAAAATAATGTATTTAGTAATTATATTTAATAGTTTTATATTAAATTGATCTTATTGTGTTTTTCATATATTATTTAATTTACTTTTTATATACTTCATTGTTACATGTTTATCAATAAGGTATTGCCATGTCCTTAAAAGCATCAGTCCATGGACAATGTGACATTGACCAAAAATATCTTTCTTTTACATATTTCGCATTTATTCCAATAACCAATTTTACAATTTAGGCTGTCACAAATATTCATACTGTATTAGCATTATTAAAATTCTTTAAATAATATCAGTAAATTATTAGGTAAAATCTCTTTAAACGCACAAAGATATTGATTAGAATATTTTTACATAAATTTTGTAAATGTCTTAAAAATTGTTCTAAGTGTTTACCAAAAAGAAAACTGACGAAAACGTGGAATCATTTTGCAAATAAACTTACAACATACAAATTATATAAATATTAAAATTGCAAATCTCCTTCTTTTTTAAGTCTGTTAAAAATACCATTTTTTTACATTTGTTTCATTTTTTTAATTTTTTTATTTTCATAAAATCCTCAAAAACGCCTCACATAATTAATAGACGCCCCATACGTGTCATAGTTATCGGTATCTTATGATATGTATTTATGTATCCATATAAAATTGTACTATTATGTGTTTGAAATAAATAAATTGTATTTTGATGTTTTGGTAACGTAGGTGTTTATAATTATATGATATTTACTCAAAGATTTAGTTATAAACAGTTAATGCGGGCTTAGTTTTTGTCTGTCCATATCGAATGTAAAAAAAAAGCGACTAGGCCCGCCTTAATTTTAGGCTGTATGAAATTGAGATCTGGTTTGGATTAGCATTTTTTGTATTTTTGAAGTAAAAACTGTTTCGACAGCCATGTTCGAGTAAAACCTGCTCTCGTCAACTAAGGAAGCATTTTTAAAGTAGGTAGGTACGTTACAAATGACAATCAGTTGGAACAAAATTTATTAGAGTTATTTATTTATACACAATAATAATTATATTGCTTTTTTATTTTACAAATAGAACAAAAATAAAATCTGTATTTCGTGTTACTAACACGGCCTTGATAAACTTTTCACTTTTTTCGTGTATTAAGTAAGCACATACGGTTTTTTATGGCATAAAGTTTCATTTTTTTTTATTTAATGTAACTAGTCTGCTTTTTGATCATATGTCTTTACTATGCTCGCAATTATAAGAATATTGTAAAGTTGTATATTTATAATAATTATTACCTACTAATTATTTTAAGAATTCTAAACCGCACGTTGCACTGTGTTCGTGTTTTTGTCTGTGACGTAACTTGTAGTGATACGATCAAATTTTTAAATTTTGGTTTTTTAAATTTCTTCATAAATAATCAGCTAGTCATAATAATTAATTATATATTATAAAATGTGGGTACAATTTAATTAATTTACATTTTAAACTAATAACGTAGTTTTTATGAAATTATTTTGATACTCGAGGTATTTTTTTTTTTATTGTAACAAATTAGGCACTGGCGTCAAGGGCATAGCGAAGTTTTAAATATAGAATCATAGCCATGTATTAGGTGTCCTTTTAATTAATAGGTACAAATTAAAAATTAACTTTCAGTTGAATCGTACTTTAGTATTATTTCAGCTGGTAATTTGGCCGCTCAGCATTATATAGCCATAGAGTAAGTACACGTAATAAAGCATTGTGATATTATATATTTTGATTTTCAGCTAAACAATAAAATATTTGAATACATATCTTGATTTATTTATATATGAAGCATTAAAGATTGCTTATGGAGTGATTTCATATTCAGTGGTGGATTACCCTTAAGGAATCTCTACTATACACGTAATAACACCAACTACAGTCATCAAATTTTTACTTCACTAATATAGGGGCGCCGATGAGATTCTTGCCTACGGCGCTCTGAAAGTTTAATCTGCCTCTGTATTATATCTTTCTTTTAATGATACTTTGTAAATATTTTAGATAACTAGAAGAAACTAAAAGGATTTCTTACCTTTAAAATATTATAACAAGTATATTTTGCTCAATCTTTCTATGTTCAATTTATCTGGATATATATACTCATTTTATTGGGGCATGACATAGATAGACGGAGTGACTGCAGAGATGACGTCTGATAGGACCGTATGGAAGACAATGACATATTGCGTCAACCCCAAGTAATTGGGATAAGAGCTAGATGATGATGATATTTTCACTTTATTAATGAGGGGCACTGCCACAAGATTTTGGTCTACATTTTAAATACTAACGCGGTATTTATATTTTAAGCTCCTTAGCTTACGGGTCACATAGAATGCCATTCTACGTAACCGATTCAGGGGGTCTTCAAAGGTACTTACCATACTGGAACACGATTGGATCTTGACCATATAAAATAAATGGCCTCGAAGGGGGTTGAAATTGGCAATAAAAAATGTCATATATAGTGCTATGGGTACGTACCCTAAGGGGTTACCTTAGAGATATATTGTCCTCCTGAAAACGAGAATTGACTATGCATATAACACAGAGAACCATTTTGTTGTCAACAAGTACATTTGGTCACACTATTAAATGTTATAAATTTAAAATATTGCCAATCCAAAAAAAGAAAATTTTATTTTATTGTCAATAGACAAGCTATTTCTCCCCAAGAGTCACAATAGATTATGCATATGATCCATAGATATCAACCTATGATGAAAGAATAAGAATAGAACATGCCACCACCCCTTCCCTACATACTGGTGTCAAACTGCTACATAGGCAAATGACATTCTTGCAGACTTTTGACGGGAATTTGAAAACGTCATATGGTGCTCTTGTATTATATTCGATATCTTAGTGTTTAAACGTGTTATATTAGATAATTTTGATGGCATTTTATGTAATATGAAGCGGCGGCACTACTGGGATGTAATGAATCTATACTAATATTATAAAGCGGAAGAGTTTGTTTGTTTGTTTGTTTAAACGCGCTAATCTCAGGAACTACTGGTTCGATTTGAAAAATTCTTTTTTTGTTGGATAGTCCATTTATAGAGGAAGGCTTTAGGCTATACAACATTACGCTGCGACCAATAGGAGCAGAGCAACAATGATGAATGTGTAAAAATCGGGTTTTTGTTTCCTTTTGAGAGCTTCCGCTGCGTAAACGGTTAAAGTTGCGCAAAAATTATGTACTATATAATTGTTCCCCTTTCAAAGTTCTAAATAAAAGTCCGCGACAGCATATGTCTATCTTTTAAGATTGGCTCACCATAACCTTTTTTATGCTAATCAAATTTGTTTTAAAACAATATGATATTTTCGAAGGTGTTTTTATAAACATAATATTAATCCTTATCCAAATAAATGAGTTATTCATCACAAGTATTTAATTTAAAACAAAATTGCTCTTTACATTATTTGATTTAAATGAATATCTTAGGAAATATCGCAGTTTAAAAATAACATCGCAGCAAAATAATGATCAAATACTGGGCGCGCATTTACGATAAAAATACTGGGTCTTATAATCTTATGTTATTTCAAAGTACTTCTGCACACACTACATTTTTAGTTTTGTTTTCTTCTCATGACCTTCCGTCGGCTTTACACATCCTAAATAATAATAATAAGTATAGGAAGTATTAGTGCATTTTTTTTTTTTTTTGGCAAGGTGGGACCATGGATGTGGTCGCGCCCCGGCAAATCGGCCCGGGGCGACGGAAAGGCGGCGCGGAACCCCATGGACCGACCTTGCAAACACCTCTCTTCGCCGTCCGAGCGGACCACCGGTACCCGATCTTTGTCTTCGGTGGCCCGCCCGTGCCTGCCCTCATGTATGGCAGTGAAAGTTAGATTTGGCGGAGAAGACATGAAAATAGAATAAATGCTGTAGAGCTGACAGCTCTTCGTAACGTGTGTGATGTAAGTCTGAAAGATAAAATTAGGTATAATGTTATAAAAGAGCGCTGGTATGCTGAGGTGGGTTGGACACGAAGTGGAAGAAATAATGAGTGGGCAGAGGTTGACGAAGCAAACATATAAAGCAATCGTGAATGGGATGAATACAAGGGGAAGACCACGTCATACTTTTCTGGACTAAATTGGAGATTTGTTCACGAGAGGTCATCATCATCATCATCATTCTCCTACTCTTATCCCAATTACTTGGGGTCGATACAATAAGTACTCTTCATTCATAGTACATATTATAACAGTTATTGGCAATAGTTTTATTACCGGCCGCCTGCCAGACGTCAACCCTCCATGGGAATGTAATTGTTGACCAAACGGCATCAGATGGAGTTGGCCCAAGTCGTTATAAGGCTCTTAGTCGTCTTTTACGACATCCACAAGCAAAGTGAGGATTGGTAGTATTCGTAGCTGCTACCACACAGCGATTTCATACACATTAAAAGTATGTGTAATCGTAAATAGGCGTAAGTGTATGTATGTATATATGTACCATATACAATGTATGTATATTACCATATACAATGTATGTATATTACCATATACAATGTATGTATATTATATATACATATATATAATATACATACATTGTATATGGTATATCTATAGAAAGTGTAGATAAGACCCAATACTTTTACTTAAGGTTTAATGTTCTACTCTTACTAATAAAAGGGTCATGTAGGTACCTAAAACAGCTTTAACGTATGTATTATTTAAAAATATTTCCACCTTTTACGTAAACGAATTCGCGAGTTGAAGTTAACGTTAGCCCAAAGTAACCATTACACGCGGACGAAGTCGCGGGCGAAAGCTAGTATCATATAAAAGTGCTTTACAACGTTTTCGTTTTCCATCAAAATTCCCACAAGATACCATTAACAGCGGGCCATTGCACTGTTAATGGTGACAATTTGACTTAGACATTGACTAACTTGAAAGACTAAAAACGTGAAAATATTTATAACTTGACACTGGCACCAATAGCTCGTATATGTAGCTGATTGCCAATATATAAGAAGAAGAAGACATTCTTGCATAAATAATGTCGAAATAAAACTGCTAGCGTAACTGGCCAATAGGGATAGAAGGTCAATGGCCTTTCTGTAATAAGATGACATGCACCCAGCAGGAGCACTGAAAGGAAATAAAATTTAGAGATCGCACTCCCACATCACGTGAATTCTCAATGACGCCTGGGTTATCTTTTTTTTTGCAAGTCTTGTAACTACATAATTAAAATTCTACTTAAAATGAAAATACCTTGAAAACAAATAGGTTGTCATTAGCATAATACACATTTGATGACCTCAATCTTATCAAAGACTTTTACTAAAGTAACTTTTCAAAAATATATTTGCTTTACTTTAAATGTACAATATCTTTAAATAGGATTTAAAAGCAAAAGTGTAATAGGTAATTATTGCCTGTTTTTCATAGTGTGACAGAGTGCCTTCTTTTTTAATATTTTTTTTGTGTGAATTAGTTTTTAGCCATAGATGGCTATAACTTTACCCGTACTGTAGAGAAGCGCTGAGAGCTCTCAACCCATTCGAGAGTATGTACAATTTACAAATAATAAAATAAGCATTGTATTTAATAAACTGTTTAATTTCCACATAACTATTTATATGTAACAATAAACTTATAATAAATAATTAATAATGAACTAGAACTATTATTGCCTCTTTTTTATTTGCTTAGCCTTATTTGCGGCTGGTTTTTGTGTAGCACCTCTGTTGAACAAAGAGGTGAACATCTCCGACATTTCAGGCATATCTGACATTTTAGCCAAGTTGCTAATCTGCTTCAAATCCTCTTTTGTCTCGGGATCATTCATCATTTTAGGTAAAATCATGATAAATAGTAAAGGCAACAGCATCATAATCACCATAGGGTTGAACAAAAAGTCTGTCAATCTCCATTGCTCCCTCATTTGGAAGTAATTATATTTAGACAAAGCCTTCAGCCTTAATGGGTATGGTACTTGAATAACTTGTGACGTTTGTATGTAGTTCACTTTCCTGGCCCTGTACTTGCCTTTCGAATTAATTTCTACTCTAACAGGTTCGTACATATAGTCAGGGTGTAAAATTTCTACGACGTAAGAGCCTGAAGGGACATTGTGTATGACAAAACTACCGTCCTCTCTAATAAATCCTATATATTCTCCACCATTGACATGTACACGTGTATCCACTTGCCATGGTCCCAAATCTTGTTCTTCGGGTGCAAATACTTTGCCTTCAATCACGTATTTTCCATTACCAACATCTTCTTCAGGTAAATTTATTGCACATAGTGCGTTGAAAAACGTACTAATTACAATAAAAACCGAAAAAAATTGCTTCATGTTAATATCGACCACTCTTCGATTTTAAGTCCTTGGTTGCCTTAATTTCACGGTTCGTAATCGCGCAAGAAATAGCCAAAATATTAATATTGGCTAGGAAAAAATATTTAGTGAAATTTCCACAATATCACTTTTTTAACAATTTGACATGACTGTAATTTTTTTTATGGTTCTGTTCGCTTGTTCGGAGGGACAAAGGGAACGAAGTCTATAAAGTCCTGTACAATGTTTTAACTTTCAATCAACAATTTACGATTCTCGCCATATAATATTAAACATGATTTATGTGTCGTTATAGAGTCCAAATATTATTATATATTATAATATCCAATATTTCTGTGTGGTGACAGAGTTAGAATACAATTCACCACCCCTATCTTACCCGTGGGTGATCGTAAGAGACGACTAAGGCATATAAAATGCATACAACATCTATGCGAGAGAAGGGAAACTCGAAACATAACCCTATGACAGGCGTGGTATAGTAGATTAATTTCCCTCCCATTATGGAGGAGGCTCGAGCTCAACAGTGGGTCATATATAAACATTGAACTGGGACGATAATAAAATAGAGCCCAAATATATAGTTCGACAATAAATGAATTTAATTACTAGTCAATTATAATTGCCAGCCCCCAAAAATTATTGGGAGCTGGCCTGCTTTTCCTAGTAATGTTGCATAATGTAGTGTCATCGGACCTGGGGGGCACAGTTAAAACATTACTTATTTTCACAGTTCGTCGCGTCGCCTACAGGTTGTTTGTACAAACATAGCTGCCATTTTGTCCTGATTGTCAAAAGTTTGACTACGCAGAGTTGTTATTTTTTGTTCCTAGCGTATGTACTTATTGTGAATAATCTATTTTCGGTTATTGATGTTCTTTTTGGAAATTATCTCAATTTTCATTGTTAAGTTTATACTATTCCCGTTTCGTTAACGGCTGATATGGTTTTTCTTTATATTTCAGCGTAGGTCACATGGGGTACGATGCCAGAAACCTCTACGTGGTGTACCCTGGGTGCAAGCGACAGTCCCCCAGATCCTTCTGTCGAATTGTCGCTCGTAGCGAATCTCTGGCGCGAGGTGGGGTTCTCCATCAATAGGTTGAGCCCCAAGTCGCTCCTGACCCTCTAGTTGTAGAGGGTATAGGACGGGAAATTTCGGACGGGCCCGGTCATTCATTAATTTGAGGGCTGGGCAGGCTTATGCCACCGCCGACATATCGTAAACCTGATATCTTGCTTCAAGACATATTGTCGTGAGGCGTAGTTTCAGGAGCGAGGGTCTTGGCTTAACCGCCCGGACCGTGAGGAAGACAACCTCTATAAAGAATTCGACATTCGAATTCGGAAATTACCCAGAATCCTAAGTTCTGGCGTGCGGCGAGAGGATGCATGGCAGATGGGGTATTCTGTTTTTAGCACGCTCCAGCCAGGGTACCGGCCGACCCCCTGGTTGGTAAACGTAGGCTTGCCCGGGTACAGGGATCTCTGCTCGGGTGGACGGTGTACTTCTCCCGTACTCGTGGGAACAAGATGGATGCTCATACTTTACCACTTACAGACGGGGATCCTAGCAGTTCCCATATTACAGCCTCGCCATGCTACCGTAAAACTGGCACAGAAGACGCCTCGTCCTCTAGACTGGAGGCGTTCAAACCCGCCGAGGGCCCGGCACCCATGGAGGCCCAATCGAAGCCGAAGAGGCGTGGAAGACCACCGAAAGTGACTCGCGCCAAATGGAGCGAGAGGAGCGGCGGGCTCTCAGGGAGGCTGCCACCGCTCCAACCCATGAAGGAGACGACAGTTCTGCTGCAGAGCCGTCGAAGGACGAGGGCGACAGTTCTGTCGCAGAGCCGTCCAACGACGAGGGCGTCAGATCTGTCGTGGAGACAGAGGACGAGGGCGGCGATGCCGCAGGTCCGTCGGAGATGGAAGAGGGCTGCATGTCGGCTGCCGAGACTGCCGCTGCGTCATCGTCGTGTTCTGCGGCATCAACCATGGTGGCGGCTTTGACGCTCAGGGAGAAGGCCCTCCCGTCGAAGGTGCGGAAGCGCCCCCTAAATAAGGGTGGCAGCTCAGGGTCCGACTATGAGGGGAGTGCAATTATTATGACTCCTCCCAAGGTGGCAACTTCTCGCAGGGGGCGAGGGGCCACGGCGGCGGCAAGATCGGCGGGTTCGTCCCCGGTCGGCCAAGTGAGGGGGGGGGGCCGAGGCTCGCATGCATGCCGAAAATGAAGCAGTCGCCGCGAGGATGGCGAGGGTGTTGTCCAACATCCCTCCAACCGACGCGGCGGCAGCTAAGGGCGCTGTGAGCGGCGACCCCCCAGCCACTCAGATGGAGGCCCTGCAGGCTGAAAATTAAAAAGGCCTTAGCGGTGAGGTATCAGGTCTGCGGGACCAAAACCACCGACTGGAGGCGGAGTTAGCGGCGGTGCGAAAGGAAAACCGCAAGCTGGCCAAAGATATGATCGACTTGCGGAGTCAATTCGCGCTTTTGACGCCGACCACGCCGATAACGTCGTCGACAAGGTCCGACTCTGTCGCCGCCTCAATTGCGCCGGCTCGAGCTGCGAAGCGCGCCCCGAAAGCCTAGCTAGTAGCGGCAGTACCGCTGCCCACGCTGCCTGTGGTGGACGGCGTGCCGGAGGCAACCATGCGCGCCATCATGGGATCTGTTGGCGTCATGGTCAATGCACGCATGGAGGTTCTCGAGGCAAGATTGCCTCTGGAGCCACGTCTCCGGCCGCCACTTGCTGCGGACGGAGGAAAGACCACGTGGCCGACTATAGCGTCGAAACCCACCCCGCTACCCTGCCAGGGTGGCCGCGTGAGCTTCGCCGCAGCTGTGACTGGGCCCAAGGCTGGATCCAAGGGGCTCGCTTCGGCTAAGATGCCGAGATCGGCGCCGGCTCCTGCTAAGGCCACGCCGCAACCGGTGCCCGCACCTGCGTCGCTGGTACCGGCCAGCGCGCCCACGACTGCGCCTGCTGCGCTCAGTGCTGCTGCCATGCTCGAACATGGCTGGCAAAGACGGAGGGCGGCGGTCAAAAGCGCCGCTGAGGCCACTGTTCCCCAAGCAGGCGCCGAAAAGATGGGGAAGAGGTCGCGCAGGAAGCTCCGGTCACCAAAGTCAGCAGCAGTGGTTATCACAGTGCTGCCTGAGGCGGCTGAGAAGGGCCTCAACTATGAGGCCGTCTTGCGTCGCGCCCGGCGGGAGCTAGACGTCTCCGACATCGGGGGCGTCGAAGCTAGGACCTGCAAGGCCCGGACAGGGGCTCGAATCCTCGAGTTCCCTGGGGCCGAGGGCGCCAACTGCTTTGACTGCAGTGGATTATGTTTCCGTTGTGGTCAAACCGGGCACATGGCGGCATCGTGTGCTGCCGCACCCCACTGTCCCGCGTGTGCAGCGGGCAATAAGCCCGCCAAACATCGCATGGCGGGTGGAGAGTGCAGACCCCCGGCTTCAGCTCCAAAGGGGCGGAGCGGCCCGGCGACCCCGGCCGTTTCCGCTCCTAGCGCGACCCAATCGCCCGCCGGCGCGGAAGATGTGATGGACACGGCCCACTAATGGCTACCGAGTCCATCCACCTCTTGCAAGCCAACCTCAACCACTCCGCCGGTGCGCAGGACCTTTTCCTGCAAGCTATGGTGGAGTGGTTGATAGGTGTAGCCGTAGCCGCGGAGCAATATTGCATGCCTGACCGATCTATTTATCTTTATATTGGTTGGGTAGCAGTGACGGCTCTGTGGTAATCGTCGCCTCCAAGTCGTGGCCTTCCCCGCCCCTGTCTCTAAAGGACAGGGGTGATGGATACGTCGCGGCGAACTGGGGAGAGGTAACGCTCTACGACGTGTACTTCTCCCCTAACAGGAGTGTGGCAGATTTCGGGGCCTCCCTCACCAATTTGGAGGCCTCGATACGGCGACTGGCACCGCGCCAAATCTTCGTAATGGGGGACTTCAACGCCAAGTCTATGGCGTGAGGGTCCCC
Source organism: Lymantria monacha (assembly GCA_905163515.2). Taxonomy (NCBI): domain Eukaryota; kingdom Metazoa; phylum Arthropoda; class Insecta; order Lepidoptera; family Erebidae; genus Lymantria; species Lymantria monacha. The sequence goes on along the minus strand of LR991098.1, from coordinate 27,756,663 downwards.
CAGGACCAACGATCGCGGGCGGGCGGTTGAAGAGTGGGCGGCGTCACTGGGCCTCTGTTTGCTGAACAGAGGCTCAGTGCATACGTGCGTGCGGCAGCGGGGTGGGTCGATAGTGGACTTGTCGTTCGCTAGCCCCAATGTCGCACCACGTGTGAGGAGCTGGTACGTCCGGGAGGAGGTTGAGACCCTATCCGACCATAGATACATTAGTCTAGTCATTAGTCTTCCCCCGAAGAGGGCGGTTGCCTGGTGGTCCCGGGAGTTGGCAGAGCTCCGAGCTGCGTGCATACGTACTCGGAGATCGTATAACCGCAGTCGGCGGCGTCACCACGACGCTGAGCGGGAGGGCAGCTGTACGAGGCTTACCGTAGTGCGCGGTCTGCCTTCAGGCTGGCCATCCGTCAGGCCAAGGACGTTAGTCGGCAGGAGATGCTGGACAGTCTCGAGCGTGACCCCTGGGGTCGCCCCTATCGTGCGGCGCTGAGTAAACTCCGCGCGCGAGGCTTCCCCCTTACCGAGACTCTCCAGCCCAGCCTCCTCACCAGAGTTGTCGAGTTTTTTAGTTTTTGAGTTGATTTTTTATTAGAACTGATATTTACAGGAATACCACACTGTCTTCTGGCTTCATTCAAAATTCCTCTTCTATCTTCTCTAACATTTGTTCTTACGCTACCAATAGACCATTTGTCCTTTAGTTCAGGATCGTTTGCAATTTTATTCCAGATCTCTGACTTCTTCTCGCATTGATATTATATGCGTTTTATATCTCTTAGTCTTCTCGTACGATCACCCACGGTTAAGATAAGGGGTGGTGGATTGTATTCTTACTCCGTCACCACACGGTGAAAGGCTACTATTGGAGGAATAACAAGCTTTCATGTTATGCATGTTAGGTTTGTGCTGAAAGGTATTTATTGATGTAAAACATCATTAATGACCCTTTGATGATTTTATGGCAAACCCTGTTATGCAACTACAGGAGAATGGAAACATTGCTAAGCCTACTGTATTTATTTTTACATTATCACTCTTGAGACATGTCCTCTACACATATATTAGAGGAGTATAACCCATCAAATGATAAAAAATGTAGATTTAGTAAAATACAATCTAATAACTGTTTTTTTAGGCACCTATTTACTGTTAAAAATAAAGCTGTCTTGTAAAGGGGGCCAACTTAAGGGTGAAAATTTGTTTAATTAATTATAAATAAATAAAAGACGAACAAACGCTTTTTACATTCGAACAATAAAGAACAAACGACGAACAAATAATTAAAAATAAAAAAAAATCAAAATCAAGACATGTGGGGCCAAATACAGTGAGCCTACTTCCATGCATTAATGCATTTCATACAAGAATGCGTTGTAGACTGGATTCTATTTTGATTTATTTAGTACTCTGTGATGGTCAATTAATCTGTGGTGTAAAGTAAGAGTATTCTGAGTATTATAGATGTCGGTATCATAGGTGTTTAGTTGTAAATTGGTATAACTATTGAATATGAGTATTTTGTACTAACCAAGGAGTGAGAAGTCAGAATGTCCGGATACCTAGAAATAAAGTATCCGTTCAAATCTAATTTAGGTTTTAATCCTTTCAAGGTAAGTTCTTTATGAAATGCACTCATAATATTTACTAAATGTATCACAACATGGCATTGATTATTTTTGTTATTGACAGTCGTGGAAAAGACAATGGTGTATTTTGCGACCCAGTCCGACGTGTGCAGGAGCTTCATTAGCTGTTTACTGCAGTGAAGCAGGTGCTTCAGCAGGTTCTGTTGAGTTACCGTTGGGTAGTGTGGTCAAAAGGGCGAAGTCTCGCACACGTCCATATGCTTTTGCAGTATTCACTTTGGACGAGCCGCGGAAACCCCGCGTGTTACTTGCAGCACAATCTCTACATGAAACACAAGCATGGATGGAGAAAATTCGTTCCTTCTTAAATGGCAGTAAAATATTAGGTAAATATACACAATCTACCTTCATTATTGTTATTTTTATATATAATAAAAGTTCAATGTACTATAATCTTTTCAAAGGACTAAATGATCAACAATAATATATATTTTTTTGTTTATATTATTGTTATATTTAGACTCATCACTGGCTGTTTCTTATTTGGCAGTGCCATGACTCATTCAACATACAACTCATTATAATAATCATTGATCTTCCATTTAATGATCAATACAGATAATATATACTTAACATTAATTTCTTGTTTTATTATTATTATTGTATGAATATTAATATATTTTGATAATTATTCTTTAACAAAATACAACTGATATTGTAATCATCTGTTTTAACAAGATTAAATAAGGAAATGAATGAGTATATTATGGTAAGTCTGAAAGTGGCACCAGTGATAGAAAAGATGATAAGAGAGGGATTGAAAGAGGAGAGTTACCAATATGTATGTGGTAACGATTGTGTGTGACCTGTAAAGATATAGGTGGTGTGAATTATATTATGGGTGTGAAAGAAGTAAGTGCAGATATGACAAGTGATAGGAAGGCTAAGGTTATGTTGTGCTGACCCCACATAGCCTGGGATGAGTGCTGGTTAATGTTGATGATACCCAATACTTTAAATAAACTGATTAGCTGTGCATAATTATTATTAAATATTTTTCGGTGAGTTTCATAGCAAATGCTATTTATTAATTTTTATATTAAGCTTAATTCTCATGTATTTATAGACTATGAAAAATTAAGCTGCCACAATTTTTAAATTCATATTTGCATTTGTATTGCTGTGTATATTAAAAAAAAAAATAACTTTGGCAATCCTAAGAGACACTTGACTCCTCTTAATTAATTGGTTGATCTACTTAAGTAACTTCTACTATAGAATCTAGATAATTAAAGCACTTTTTGTAGACATAATTTAATTCAGGTTGTTTCACTAAATGTAAAAGTGAACTGTCTATTTTCTGCTGTAGCAGCCGATGAGAATTTATGCTTTTTATAGAAATATAACATTATGAATTAAAGAAACAGAACTTGTTTTATGGGAGACTACAAATATAAATATCACAGCTAAAAATTAATTGAGAGAACAACAGCTTGTAGATTTCATAGTGTTGTCCTGCACGGGAATAGAATTTTATTATCATATACACTATGCCATTTATGCTGCCAGGTTGTAAAGATTGTTCTCTCCAATAAGGTTATGGGTTGTGGTGATCTTATGATTCATATTGTTCTAGATCATTTAATTCATTCCTTGTTACATACACTCTTCCTTAACTTCGATACCAATTATGAAGTTTAACCCATGTTTATCCAAACTAGACAATATACTCCTGCGAGCTGTGTATTTTCTTCTGGACAAATAATATCAAAGTTTTCGTAAATTTACTAAAAATGTTTTTTTTGTGTCTTAGTTGTCAGCTTCAGATGACTATAACAACTTTACTCGGACTGTTGGTGAGCGCTGAGGGCTTTCAACCTAATCTAAAAATGGAAAAAATGTTTAGGATTAGTTGGTCCTCCATTGTGCAGGGGTAGTGACGAGGAATCGGTTCCGTTGACTCGTTTAGTATTATATTGTAAGTGTGTATGCGCAAAGTTGAGCTCTCCCAGAGGTTTTTGACATTTGCCATGACTTGTCACAAAGGATTAGTTGCCTTGTCAACTTGAGACACTTTCAAATAGTGTTTTAACTTAGATAACTTAGATGTGGCATTTAGAGAATGTAGCACATGTAATCAGTTGTTCTAATAAATGCACTAACATTGTTAGCACTATACATCAAAGGGTCAAACTGCCAGACATACTTTATTTTCGCAAACGCTTCAATTTGTGGCATCGAGTAGTGCCTATATTTACATTCAATGTCAGCATATCTGCAAATAACATCTATACAAGAGAAAATAAAACCCTATATTCTTCACATTGTGGAGAAGGCTAGAGGCCAATTTTCTTCCCATTGTAGAGGAGGCTTTAGGACCACGCTGTTGACAGTTTTCTGTCTACAGCTGCAGGCCGGTCTGTCGAGGGTAGTACCACACTCTCGCAGAAGATCGACGTCCGAGTAATGATGATGTGCTATTGCGCTTCGTTCGGTGAGCGAGAGAGCCGGAAGCACAACTGGGTGGATTTGCGAATTTTATTGGTAGGCAACAGCCTAAGCTATAATCCTTGGTATTGCAAAGGTCCATGGGCGGCAGTGGCACTTACCATCAGGTGTGCTGCTTGTTCGTTTGCCATTATAAGCAATAAAAAAAAAGGCTAGAGACCACCGGTGGGACTTAAAAAACTACTCAAATAATGGACGTCTTTATATACCTATCACACATTCAAATCACATAACGGATGCGTCCTGAAGTTTGTATGTGTTTTGTTGACGTCATTACATTGAATGCAAATACGTGCAAAACCCTTAGATAGATTGTAATAATTCCCATCACATAACAATACACTATTAAAATCAATGTCTATTGTGTTTTATAAGTTTAGAATCGACCTTCTCTCGCTTCGGTTTCGACCTTTCCTACCCCCATTTAAAATCTCTGATGATTTCTAAGACATTTTGATTTTATTCTATTAATTGTAATTTAATTTTACCCAGTAATCTTACCCGTGGGTGATCGTAGAAGACGACTAAGGAATATAAAACGCATATAACAGCTATGCAAGAGAAGGAAAACTCGAAACAAAACCCTATACCAACACGTCTGACCAGCGTGGTATAGTAGGTCAATTTCCCTCCCTTTATGGAGGAGGCTCGAGCCCAACAGTGGGACATATATGAGCTGAGATACATACATACATATCATCACGCCATATCCCTTGCAGGGTAGGCAGAGACAACAAAGTGCCAGAGAACTCTATCTTTGCATACTTCACTCGCTTCCTCAACATTCATAATTCTCTTCATACACGCTCGCCGGTTTCGCAGACTCTTGACTCCACCTTCCTTCAGTACATGACCGATCTGGTCTAGGTAGGTTAGTCTCGGTCTCCCTCGGTACCTACATCCTTCCACTTTCGCATTGTATATCTTCTTAACCAGACGTTCGTTCGTCATTCTTTCCACATGTCCGCACCATCGGAGCATTCTGCTGCATGAGCTGAGATGATGATGTTGAATAGTAATTTAGATGTATAATAAATTCGCCACTTACCTAATGTATTTAGTTAGATAAATAATATTATATTGTTTAAAATAGCTTCGTAAATAAACCATTACATAAACATGGTGACTGAGGTTTATTATTATATGGAACATAGACATAGATATCGCAATCTATTTTGTAGTTTTTTTTTTTAATGTCACGATATTTCGAACACTTTACAGCGTTCATGGTCACGGGAGGACGTCCTCCCTAGATATTTTTTTTCATAGTTCTTTATTTTGAGCTATCTCTAAGTTTTAAGCCGGCTTAAAACTTTACGAGCGGCGTTTGCAATGTAAGCGCACAAAAATCGACTGCATTGATGGCGTACTGGTTAAGATATCGAACTACCGTGCCAATGCTATGGGTTCGATTCCTACTTTATGCGATCCATAAATAGTTGTTCTAAGTCTGGGTTTAATCTGTCTGCGTTAGTTATATGTTTGTAAAGTCTTCCGCATTACAAGGATTATTTCCTTAGTTCCGGGTAGTGTCTTTAGGCCACCGAAGACAGAGATTGGGTTACGGTGGCCCGCTCGCACGGCGAAGAGAGGCGCATTGCAGGGTGGGTCTATGGGATCGCGCGCCATCTCCCGTCAACTCGGACCGATTTGGCGGGGCGCGACCACACGATAACAAATAAAAAAGTTGTCTTTAAAAAATAAAATAAAGAAAAGTATGTATATTTAACAACATCAAATTATAATCCTTGAAAGTCTCGACTTTTGCTCCACTATAATACGTATGCACTATACATATAAACCTTTCTTTTTAATTACTGTATCTCGATAAAAGCAGTATTAAAATCCGTTACATAGTTTAAAATATCTAAGCATACCTACAGATGGCGGGAAGTGACTTTTTTTTTACTATGTATGTATACATTATATATATGTACACAAATTTAAATTTAACGTTCAAAATAACTATTTATAATATGCAAATACGATCCGGTCCAAGAAAACTTGTTTTCTATCATTATTTTATAGCGGCTTTTGAACGAAGATATTCTACAATCTTAAATATATATATAATTTGACACATTTTTTCCTATCCAACATGGATACATAGACTTTGTACTGTGTGGTAACGGCTACGAATACTATCAACATTTACTTTACTCGTGGATGTCGTAAAAGACGACTAAGAGCTTCATAACGACCTGGGCCAACTCCATCTGATGCCGTTCTGTCAACAATTACATACCAAAGGACGGTTGATTTCAGGCAGGCGGCCAGTCAATAAAACTATTGCCGATAACTTTTGCAATATGTATAATGGAAGACGTGTACATATTTCGTTGAACTTAAGTAATTGGGATAAGAGCTGGAGAATGGTGTTTGTTATATGGTCTTTGAAAGCATGTAAGCGATGTGCTCAAACCGGATTCAATAAAAGAGTAATAATAAGAAGATAGTTTTAGAGTACTATAATAATGCTTTAGGATCCAGAAGAACGCCCTGCGATCGATTTTTTTTTTAATTTGTACAGTAAAGCAAATACTGATTCTGTTAATATACCATCCTTCAGCTCATAGACGTCCATTGTTAGACATATCCCTCTCCACGAAAATGCAACTCAGAACCGTCTTGGGCCACTTGCATCCAACGGCTTCCTGTGAGTTTTGAGATGTCATTAGTCCAGCTAGTATTAACTATACCTACTGTAAATCGGTTCAATTAAATTTGACACAGGGGTTTAATAATCGGAAAACTCATCATCATCATTCTCTTCGAATTACTTATGGCCCAAGCAATGTATACTCTATTTCGGTCGTACTTATTGTAGAAATAGTTTTATGATTTGCCGCCTGCCTTATGTCAATCCTTAAGATTTAAAGAAATGGAAAATTGTGTTTTACTCGATCAGCACATAAAGAACACGTTAGAAATAATATTTCTTCTTTAAAGTGTTTAATTTAAAATATGTAATACCGGTGGCCTTAGCCTAGATTCTAATTGAATCGATGCCTGAGGAATGATACGAAGTTAAAAATGCTCTTCCGGCAGATGCGTCCGCACGTTTTAATACTTAAGGTATCAAGTGCTTAGCAGTTACGAAGCAATTTCAAACTTATCGCTCACAAAATAAAGTTCAAATTAATATAAAATGATAATGGTTGATAAGAATAATCTCGACGTGTCCAGTAGCATTCCTTTGAATCAATTCAGATTAGGCGGAGACAATGTTGATACTTGTTTAAGCGTCTTGCATTTGGCTAAGCTCCCTGTTGCATCATACCTTTAAGCCGTTTGTTTATGGGAGTAGGCAGAGACTGGATCCCTATTTGCTCCGATCTTGACAGACTCTTTCCGGTTTTTTACAATCTTTATATTTATTGTGAATCATAGTCGGTTATGAGTAGTCTTACGGTCGAGGGAATACCTTTTTGTATTCGACTTAATTACTAATAGTTTCCTCGTGGTGACGGAGTAAGAATACAATTCACCACCTTTTTTCTTGCCCATAAGTGCCATAAAATTTGACTACGGTATATAATATGCAAATAGACGTACCTGCCTACACACCTATGCATGAGAAGGAAAACTAGAAATGAAACCCCACACCAACCCGTCTGACCATCAGGTGTAGTGAGTCAATTGTCCTTCTATTTTGGGTGAGGCTTGAGCCCAGCTGTGGACATATATGAATTGACTAATAGATAGAATAATAATCAGTTTTAGTCGTTCCGATTGCACATTGGGTAATTTTAGGATTAAAGACTGAATTTAGGCAATCAGGACCAACGCCTTGATTAACAAGACACGTATTTCAAATATCGCCAAGAAATCTATTTATAGAATTCTTGGATATGCAGGTTTCTTTACTGTTAGTAAGCTTTAAATATCTTACGGTTTAATGCAGACTTTGAAATTTGATGGCGCTTATTCTGACTTTTAAAAGGAGACCTCTGCATTTCATTCTGATAGTATACTTAGTTTTTTTTTAGTTCGGTTCGGCCACCCAAAGGGATCAAACCCTGTACAGTCCAGTCATATACAATAAATATAAATTTAAAAAATAGAGCTGCAGTTACCCTATTGAAAGGACAGGAAATGAAAATACAAAATATTCACTACATTTTGTACTTTCTCCGTATTACACTACACAAATGCCAACACCATTATTGAATATAAAACACTAAAATATGTATTGAATAATACCATAAAACACTAAAATATGTATTGAATAATACCATAAAACACTAAAATATGTATTGAATAATACCATAAAACACTAAAATATGTATTGAATAATACCATAAAACACTAAAATATGTATTGAATAATACCATAAAATACTAAAATATGTATTGAATAATACCATAAAACACTAAAATATGTATTGAATAATACCATAAAACACTAAAATATGTATTGAATAATACCATAAAACACTAAAATATGTATTGAATAATACCATAAAACACTAAAATATGTATTGAATAATACCATAAAACACTAAAATATTTATTGAATAATACCATAAAACACTAAAATATGTATTGAATAATACCATAAAGCACTAAAATATGTATTGAATAATACCATAAAACACTAAAATATGTATTGAATAATACCATAAAACACTAAAATATTTATTGAATAATACCATAAAACACTAAAATATGTATTGAATAATACCATAAAACACTAAAATATGTATTGAATAATACCATAAAACACTAAAATATTTATTGAATAATACCATAAAACACTAAAATATGTATTGAATAATACCATAAAACACTAAAATATTTATTGAATAATACCATAAAACACTAAAATATGTATTGAATAATACCATAAAACACTAAAATATGTATTGAATAATACCATAAAACACTAAAATATGTATTGAATAATACCATAAAACACTAAAATATGTATCGAATAATACCATAAAATACTAAAATATGTATTGAATAATACCATAAAACACTAAAATATTTATTGAATAATACCATAAAACACTAAAATATGTATTGAATAAAACCATAAAACACTAAAATATGTATTGAATAATACCATAAAACACTAAAATATGTATCGAATAATACTATAAAATACTAAAATATGTATTGAATAATACCATAAAACACTAAAATATGTATTGAATAATACCATAAAACACTAAAATATTTATTGAATAATACCATAAAACACTAAAATATGTATTGAATAATACCATAAAACACTAAAATATGTATTGAATAATACCATAAAACACTAAAATATGTATTGAATAATACCATAAAACACTAAAATATGTATTGAATAATACCATAAAACACTAAAATATGTATCGAATAATACCATAAAATACTAAAATATGTATTGAATAATACCATAAAACACTAAAATATTTATTGAATAATACCATAAAACACTAAAATATGTATTGAATAATACCATAAAACACTAAAATATTTATTGAATAATACCATAAAACACTAAAATATGTATTGAATAATACCATAAAACACTAAAATATTTATTGAATAATAAAATAAAATAATTCGCGCCAGAACTCTATAAAAGCTGGTATTGTGAAATTGATACTGTGGGTTGGTATAGATTTTTATTTCGAATTAGCCTTCTTACCCACACTAAGTGATATGTTGAAAGGAGGTAACCTCGTCCTCTTAGGACCTTGCCACCAGATGCTTATAAGGTGGAAGTTGTAGGTTGCTCTTTACACGCTGCAGGGACTGGGAAGGAGTCTAGAGTTTCCATCGCCTAATGATGAATGAGCTAGATTCTTTCATCATCAAATTCAAGTAGCTTTTTTGACTGCGCAGATGGTGTAGTGGTTATAATACCGACCTTCTGTCCCAGTGGCGTGGATTCGATTCCTACGCAGGACAGTAATTTGTGCGATCCACAAATTACCGTTCTAAGTCTGTGTGTTATTTGTTTGCGTTAATTATATTTTTGTAATGTCCCCCGCAATACAAGGTTTATTTGCACAGTGCAGGGTGGTGGCCTTTTAAAAAAAATCCTATTTGCAAAAAAAATATTTAGAATCATATTAATTTATTATTTATTTATTTATTTATTATAAATCAATTTTTACATATTAATGGTACATAGCCCCACAAAACCGTGTTATCGGTTTGACTGTGGGATCGAAGACTCTCTATATATATGATTATAATAAGACCTACGTAACAACTAAACAAATTTTAATTATTTTTAAACGTACATACATACACACGCATACATACTACATCATACACACATATACACATACAAGATACATGTATCAATCATGACGATATGATATTGTCATGATTGGTACGGATGTGAGGTTACTGGAAAAAAATCGATTAAATAAAAATCGATTTTTTTTATTTAATATTAATCGATTTTCCAAAAATCGATTATAATCAAAATAAATAATCGATTATTACGAAAAAATCGATTTTTTTTCTATTATTTAAAAATGTATATACTTTTCATATTCCAATAATAAACCTAAGAGATTCATATTAACAATTAATCAGATTAAAATCAAATAAAATCATATGAATAAAAAATCAACCAATTCAAATATAAAATTCATCAAAGCGAATATTCCTTTAAATTTTCAAGGTAATGAATAAGGAAACCAAATGTAATTATTGACACATTTTTTTATTATCATAAAAATGAAATGATGAGCATCCTAACAAAATAACAACCTTATTGTCTCAAAAACTAAAATATAAATCGCAACAAAAAAAATGCCATAAATGTCCAGTACTATTTTACATTTAGGCTTACGTCTAGCAGTGGACGACAATAGCCTGACATGATGATGATTTTTTTTTAGGGAGTCACAGTCCGGAACGTGCACGTCGCGTCCCCTGCCAGTCTAGTCAGACTTCAATCCGGCTCATATGCGTACCGCAGTACGGGTTAGGGTGTCCCCCTAAGGTGACGTGTGTCGAGCCAGAATGCTGGAGAATATTGAAAGAGAGTATGGTAGATACAGCGAAAGAAGTATGTGGAAGCTCAAAGAAGCATAGAAAAACAAATGGTGATGCTTGGTGGGATGAGGAAGAATCAGCTTCCGTAGAGCAAAAGAAGAAAGTGTGGCTGGATTATGTCTCTTCTTTGAATCTGAATGACAGTATGACTGAACAGAAGAAAGAAATATATTGGCAATGTAAGAATGACACCAAGGCCTTAGTGAAAGAGAAACGTGACAGAACAAATATGAGTGCAGAAGATAGGCTGGCTAAAAACTTCGAGGGTAACACCAAACTCTTTTGGAGAAAGGTGAAGAGGTCTCGGGGTGGTTGGTCAGCCTTCAGAATGAATAAAATAAGGTCTAAAGGTAAGACATTCTTACACAAATACAAGACGTGTTAAGCCGATTTAGGGAATATTTTGGCGACATGTATGCGGATACTCGGGTTGTCCCGAGTATCCTTGGTCTAGTAGATCAACATTCGGCACCAGCGTCCTCCGATGGCATCAGTATGGATGAAGTTGAATGGGCGATAAGAAGTTTGCAAAATGATAAGGCAGCGGGCATAGATATGGTGTCTGCCGAGATGATCAAGCTTGGCGGCACCTGTGTCTGGGAGGCGTTCCTGATGTTCCTCAATTTATGTTGGAGCTCGGGAATAGTTCCCAGGGACGGGAATAGCGCAGTCATCGTGCCTTTGTTTAAAAACAAGGGTTCACGTTATGACTGCGCAAATTACAGAGCCATAAGCTTGACCAGTTTCGCAGCAAAAGTGTATGCTAAAATTATTAAAAGGAGAATGAGGATGGAGTCCGATGGTTTACTGTGTGAGGCACAAGGAGGTTTCAGGAGTGGAAGGGGATGCATGGATCAAGTGTTCTCTCTGCGCAACATTGTGGAGAAGCATCTGGCTCTAGGTCAAAGGGTTTTCTGCAGTTTTGTGGATCTGGAGAGAACATTTGACACGGTTACACGAAAGGAACTTTGGGACATTTTACCGGAGTATGGTATTAACGGTAAACTGCTGCAGGCTGTGCAGTCCAGTTACATGGGATGTAGAGCTTGTGTGCGGCTGGATGATGGAATGTCGCCTTGGTTTGACGTCAATATCGGCGTTAAGCAGGGGTGCGTTCTATCAGCCAGGCTGTTTATCATATATCTGGATAAATGTCTCCAAAGGTTGAACGATATGAATGTGGGAGTCCAGATGGGCGACTCAGTGGTCAGTGCTCTGCTCTATGCAGATGATGCAGTCCTGCTGGCGCAGTCAGTGACTGACCTGCAGACCCTAGTCGACACAATGACAGAAGATTGTAAGAAAAGGGGTCTACGCATGAATGTGAGTAAAACCAAAATAATGGTCTTCGAAAGAGATGAAGCCAGAACAGATGTAAGAGTAATAATAGGTAATGATGTACTAGAACAAGTGGATGAATTTGTATATCTTAGATGTGAATTTAGCCAGGATGGAAGCTACACCACTGATATAGAGCGAAGAGTAAATGCGGGAAATAGAGTGATCGGAGCGTTGGGACAACTTCTCGGCAGCCACCACCTCAGCCAGAAGGCACGTGTAGCAATACATAACGCAGTGCTTGTCCCAACATTACTGTATGGAAGCGAGAGTTGGGTATGCAGAAAAGAGTATGAAAGTAAAATTAATGCGGTCGAAATGCGATCTCTTCGGAAAATTTGTGGAGTTAGGCTGACCGACCGCATTCGTAACGACGACGTAAGAGAGCAAGTAGGTATGAAAGAGAGTATTGGTGTAAAGATGCGAAAGGGAATGCTCCGATGGTTCGGACATGTGGAAAGAATGCCGAACGAACGTCTGGTTAAGAAGATATACAATGCGAAAGTGGAAGGATGTAAGTACCGAGGGAGACCGAGACTTACCTACCTAGACCAGATCGGTCAGGTACTGAAGGAAGGTGAAGTCAAGAGTCTCCGAAACCGGCGAGCGTGTATGAAGAGAATTATGAATGTTGAGGAAGCGAGTGAAGTATGCAAGGATAGAGTTCTCTGGCACTTTGTTCTCTCTGCCTACCCTGCAAGGGACATGGCGTGATGGTATATATGTATGCTGTTTTAAATTTGTAGTATTACTGCAAGTTTTTAGCTCTTTGCTAGCTTTTGCTTTGTTTTTAGCTAGCTTTTGCTTTGTTTTTAGCTTTTGCTCTTAAGGTAGACGCTTTTTTAATGTTCTGTCACCGAAGTAGTTAAAAATAATTTACTAAGTGGAAATTAGAGGGGAAGGGGTTGCCTTGGCCATAGTATATATACACTATTGGTGGTCACCGAGGTGGGAAGGGAGTAAAAATTAAAAATAATTAACCACGTATGGGTTTGTTTCCTTATCTTATATCCTTCCTGTACTACCCTCCATCTTTACTAAAAACTACCCTTATATTAAAATAAATAATGAATTACAGACGCGGAACCGCTGCTCAAAGACTCTTATTCCGTGAGCGTGTTGCCGACTGAACTGTCACGTAAATGTGGACTGTCAAGCGACGCGGCTGTCACGGTGTCTGCGGGTGGCGTGATAGTGACTCGAGCCCATCTCGCCGCTTTCATCGAGTGGCACTACATCACCGCCGTGAAGCTCACCGGCGATGACAGGAACAGAACTTGCGTCATCACAGTCGATAGGTTTGTAATTTTATTTTTATACTGGCTGACCCATTAGAGCCCATATGGGTAGGTCTATTGGTATAAATCCAAAAGATTTTTTGTATAATAGAGAAATTATTTTAAATCTTATATACTAGGTCTAGTTCTCAATCCAAATATCATCATCATCGTTTTTGATCATATTAATCCCACTGTTGGGGCTGAGGCTCCTCTATAATAAGAAGGAAAATGACCTATGAAATGAAATTAATGCTGTCGAAGTGCGATCTCTACGGAAAATCTGTGGAGTTAGGCTGACCGACCGCATTCGCAACGACAACGTAAGAGAGCGAGTAGGTATGAAAGAGAGTATTGGTGTAAAGATGCGAAAGGGAATGCTCCGATGGTTCGGACATGTGGAAAGAATGCCGAACGAACGTCTGGATAAAAAGATATACAATGCGAAAGTGAAAGGATGTAGGTACCGGGGGAGACCGAGACTCGCCTACCTAGTCCAGATTGGTCACGTACTGAAAGAAGGTGGAGTCAAGAGTCTCCGAAACCGGCGAGCGTGTATGAAGAGAATTATGAATGTTGAAGAAGCGAGTGAAGTATGCAAGGATAGAGTTCTCTGGCACTCTGTTCTCTCTGCCTACCCTGATGATATGTATGTATGTATGAAAATGACCTACTAAATTATCACGCTTATGAGACGGGTTGCTTTAGGTTTTATTTCGAGGTTTCTTTCACTTGCGTTATATTATATCTCTTAGTGGTAGTCTAGGACACCCACAGGCAAGAAAATGGGTGAAATTTGTTTTCTTAATCCGTCACCACAAGGAAACTGTTTATGTAGGAAAAACTAGAAGCAATAAAAAAAACTGAAAAGCAATTCGATAGTTAAATGATCAAAAAAATCAAAGCGAAAGATGATACAATTATCTTTCACATCACACATCGCGCGTATCTGATTGAATATTGCGGCCATTTTTAGATTGTTTATAATAACATTCAAATAAAATATTATTTAATATGTATTAGTGAGTATAATTACAAAATTAAGGACGTTGCAAAAGTGATGACGGTAATTATAACAATCTGTTTGTAGAGTTAGACTAAGAGCCCAGAAGTCAATACATAATTTATTTTCTCAATGTTGGTGTGGAAGGCTACGAATGCTATCAACCCTTATTTTGCTCGTAGATGTCGTAGAATAGCTAAAGTGCCAACTCCACCTGATGCCGTTTGGTCAACAGTTACATCCTTAAGGAGGGTTAACGTCAGACAGACGGCCGGTCATAGAACTATTGCCAATAATTTTTGTAATATGTACGAAAAGGCGTACATATTGAGGCGACCCCAAGTAATGAAGATAAGAGTAAGAAAATAATAATTTCTCAAAGACCCAATGGTATTGTTTTCACATGTACATTGAATGCTAGTATATCTGCAAAAGTGGTTAAGCAACTAATTTAGAGATACCATGTGAATAAAGCTAAAAATAGGACACACTAATCTTAAACTCTAATGTTTGCTTGACGATATTAAGCTTTATTTGGTCAGCCAGAGATTATTACGACCAAACATTCCCCTAAGAACACAAAATATTCAGCTATGAGTGTTATATCTTTGTGTAATAGCGCCATTTACTCAAATATACATTCGGCTACGCTTTAAGCAAAAATATATTACAGTCAGTTTTTTTAAATAACACACTTCATTAAGGAAATAATCTTTATATTGCGGGGGACTTTACAAATATATACTTATGTATTACACACAAATTACACCTAGAACAACAATTTCAGTGTTGAGCAAATTATTGTCCTGCTTGGTAATTGAATTCACGGCACTGACACGGAAGGTAATCTTAACCACTATGCAGCCAAATTTATTTATCTAATTCGATTCAACTCTTACTAAATCTGAAAATAATATGTATGTCTGGCAGCTCTGGGCTCCTGGTCCAAGTTTGTTTTTATCTGTGATCATTCTCACAGAATTAACATTTCTCACGCCACTTGGCTATTATAAAAATCCTGTTTAGTAAATCTCACACAATGAGTTTTAACTAAATCATGAGAACATTATTGAAGATGTTTGAACGCATTGGATTATGTAAGGGAGCATTACTTCATTGATGCGGTTACAAAGACGTTCGCATGCAACCGGAACTCGATTGCAGCGAAATTTTGTAAAATGAAACTGGCTCTGTTTATTTGAAAACTTGTTTGAAAGGATATAATTGTATTTTCAGTCGTTGTACTGTGAACCATATATTATGCCTCAACCGTTTTGGCTAAGGTTCTTTTTATTTAATTTTTAGTTTAATCAGTTTCAAGAGAATAAATATAATTTGTCTTTTTAATATATATCATAACTTTCTTTCGAGAAAGAATACTCGAAATGTAAACCTATACAAATCAGCCAGACCAGCCAATTCTAGTAGGTAAATTTATAAAAAACTAGCTTTTGCTCGCGACTTCGTCCACGCAGAAGTAATCTCTGACAGAGTTAAATAGAAAAAGCAATGCAAGGTGTTGAAAGTTTGTCGCTAGGATGATAATCAACAGCGTCAGAAACTGGGATGCGTTGAGGTGTTGATTCTTTGAGTTAGTTGTCTAACGGAATTAGGCAATAGGGTGGGTCTGAGAGAAAATACTCTACGTTGACACGCTCTACCGTCGGTGCTTTGGGCGGCGCAAGCGTGAGTACCTGTATTTAGGTTCACTGCATGAGGGCTTCGACTCGAGATGATACCCGGTTGCGGTGGCCCCCTGCACAACGTAGATGTACGTGTACGGCGCGCGTGTGTCTATATACCATAGCCGGTCTCTAAAGAAAAAGGTGGTTCAAAGTTCTATTCATTCTACAAATTATATTGCCATTAATATACTATTTACGGTATGACCATGGGATAAAAATATAATTATCGCCACCCTTTATTTGACTGTTTTGTTTCATCAGCAGAATTGCGACCTCGTTACATATGATTTATTATTTCAGTTATAGAGTGAACATTTTTGAAGCTAAACTTAACCTGTATCTTAAACTATTAGGCAAGAACCTATTGTCGTCTACTATGTGTATCGTGTGAGCTCTCACGCCGGAACTGGTCACCACAACGGCACTGGTGCGGGGTTGATGGAGAGGGAGAGAGAAACACGTGTTTATTTATTTTTACCGAAGAATATTTGTACGTAATTTGAAAAGAATCGATACAGAAATTTTCTCCCCATACACACTTTGCCGCTTTGTTACACACTTAGAGGCGGAATTCATAAAATCCTTTCATATTGAATCTCTATGTCATAAATAAAAACGTGCTTCAAAATTTAATGTTTCTAGCTTTAATAGTTTCGGCTTGGTGGTAATGAGTCGTTCAACCCGCTTCACAAGCCTAATTTACACAACCAGGTGAAAATTGATATATGCCGGATATTACTCTAGAATATTTGATTCGACTCGTAATTTGAAAAGAATAAATAAAGATTTTTTCTCTTCACACAAACTTTGCCACTCTGCTCCACCCCTTTAGGGGTATAATTTCGTAAAATCCTTTCTTAGTGAATCTCTACGTCATATAAAGAAACCACTGTTAACATTTCAAGTTGCCAGCTTCAATAATATCGGCTTGGCGCTAATGATTTAATGAGTCGTCCAACCCGCTTTGCAGGCCTAATTTACAACCCCAGAGGGTGAAAATCAACAAATGCTGAAACACGTGTTTATTTATTTTTACTGAAGAATATTTGTACGTAATTTGAAAAAAATCGATTAAGATTTTTTCTCCGAACATTTTTTAAATTGACATAACTTTTTTTTATAAACCAATTGACATAAAATAAAGCCTAAATGTTAAGTGAAGCTTACCACAATACATTAGTGAAAACCGCGTCTAAATCGGATAAGCCGTTTCTGAGATTAGCGTATACAAACACACAGACAAACAGATAAACAGACAAAAATTTTAAAAATTATTGTTTTGGGTTCTATTAGTGTTGATAAAGGTCCCAGTAATATTTTTTTTCATATATCTTCCATGTACAGACAGCGACCCGTTACATTTTTATTATATGTATAGATATCGTCCGGGTAGTGTTTTTAGCCAAAGTAGAAATATATTTTTTTTTGGTTGGCTGAAAACTATTAGAATATGAAGGCAAATTTGGACGCTGTCATTATGAATAGAAATAGTTCAGTTGGGAAATCGAGCAATTTAATCCAAACAGCTCCGATTGGATTTCCCTTTTTAATTTTTGTAATGTTTTCATTTTTTATCAATTATTTTTCTTTAATATCTAAATATATTTTCCAAAATAACTAAAAAGATTATACAGAGTTAAACTCGGTCGTCCATGTATAATATTTTGGTGAAATCTCGGGTCCAGCAGAGGAACATGTACGAGCCGAGATGATAATAATGGTCATATAACTTCGTAAAAGTAAAAAAATCCTCGCCGTAGCTAACATATCCGCGGGTAAAGAGACAGCGTGTGAGAATCATTTGCGAAGACTACGGGACGATGAATGGAAGATATATGTAGGTGTGTGAAACTTGGTCAACTGGCAGCTGTTTGTTTTTATTTAATTATATATTCAATTTACTTTGGAATCCCAATGAGACATTTTAATTACAAAAGTCATTAGATTGGTTATAATAAACATATAAAAATTATCATATTATCTCTCGTATCTTTGGACAGATAAAATCCCTTAGAAAGTGTACATAATCTGTTTCACATTTTTATTTTGACCATATATACTACTATCATTTCTTTCGCCATATCATTGTTGGACGTGGCCTCACAAAAGAGGGGATAATGTCGTTATCGGCAGTGCCTTTTCAAACGTGCCGATTCGGCACGTTTGAAAAGGTTGGCGATTGCAGGGAGGTGTTAAACGTTTCCCAGGAGAGAACTACTGCCCATTTTCCTAGTCCAGTGGTTTTTAGCCTTTTTAGGTCCGTTACCCTTATAACCTAACTAGGGTCACTGATTTTACTCCTGCTCCCAACGACGATCTCAAACTATACGTGTTAATACAAATACGTAGACATTTTTAAATATAAAAGCAATTGCACATGAATAATTGAGATGTTTTTATTTTAAATTAAATTTATAGACTAATAATATATACTATACTCAAAATGAACCATCATCATCATCATCACAGCTCATATATGTCCCACTGTTGGATTCGAACCTCCTCTACAATGGGAGGGAAATTAACCTACTATTTCACGCTGGTCACACGTTTTGCTATATATAGGGTTTTGTTTCTAGTTTTCATTCTCTTATCAATGAATATATAATAACTAAAAATAAAATAATTTAAGAATGATTTTACAATCGTCAGTTAAAAGTTTCAAGGCAAACAGAGAGACAATACTCATTGTTACCTTCGCGAAATACATGATTCAAGTATGTGATTATTCAGATTATTATTACAAGTTTTCACCCCCGCGGGGGTAATTACCCCTAGGTTAGGAACCCAGGTCCTAGGCCCTTAATTGATGCTTACAAGCCTGTAGGGGATGGGGACAATTACATTCTTATACCGTCGCCATTTATTAATTTCTTGTTTGTTGATACTAAATATGTTTATAATCGGAATAGCTATCTATTAATTTACGAATTTTGTGGAGTCGCCAAATTGTGATCTATGTGGTACACTTGATGATGCCCAACACCTACTGATGGACTGTGACAAATTTCAGAGGTGGAGAGAACCATTGTTATAAAGTTTAACATGAATTTGTACGATGTTGGAATGCTTATCAGCATCCTAGCAGACCCAACATCAAATGTCGCTATAGATTTGTTTAAGATGTTTCTATATCAAAAACTGCATCAATCTGTATTATCGTAGAATAACATTAGTGATTAAGGTACGATCGGGCTAACATATTACTATGTAATAAAAGTCTCTAAATATATATAGATTAAAAAAAAAATACGAATTTTGTACCAAACATGTGTTTGAATTAAAAGTGACTGCACAGATGAGGTAACCCGATGAGATACCGATTTGTGTCGCTGGTTAGATACCCACGATTCCACTTCGTGCGATCCCAACATTGTTGATCTGAGTCTGGGTGTAATTTGTTTCTGTTAATTGATGTTTGTAAAATCCCCCGCAATACAAGGATTATTTCCTTAATGCAGGGTATAAATCTTTAAAAAAAAATGACTTGTTTATTTTTACAATGTTTTGGTTGTTAAACTTGCCGTTGTCACTTTGGTAGTTATGGTGGCTGTTTATTGACAAATTAATTATATGATGGTTCAAATAATTAATTTGTTTGTATAAATAACTTCAAATAATTAATTTGTTTGTCTAAAACAAGTTAAAATAATTGTAATAAATAACATATTTTTCTTATGGTGACATTGTAATATTATAATTCCCTATATTGCCCGTGGATGTCGTAAAAGACGACTAACAAGTACATAGGTAATATGCTCACAACGTTTGTAAAAGATTGTGTGGTAGCGGCTACGAATACCACCAACCCTTACTTTGCTCGCGGATGTAGTAAAAGACGACTAAGGGCCTTATAAAGACCTGGGCCAACTCCATCTGATGCCTTTTGGTCAACAATTACATTCTCAAGGAGGGTTGACGCCTGGTAGGCGGCCGGTCATAAAACTATTGCCAATAACTTTTACAATATGTACTATGAAAGAAGAGTACGTATTGTATCGACCCCAAATAATTGGGATAAGAGTAGGAGAATGATGTTTGTATAAGATTGCAATAATTCGAAATAAAACTGAATACCAATCTATCTGACCAGTGTATCAATTGCCCTCTCATTGTTGAAGAGATTGCAGCTTAGCAGTGGGTCTTATATGGGCTGAGACGATGATGATGTACAAGTTTTATGAAAAAGTGTGAAAATTTGTTATACAGCGAATTCAAGAAGGGTGGCGGTGAATTGAAGTTTAGTTCACCGGTGGTGGGACAATTGAGTAGCGCGCTGCAGTCTGCCCTGGCCACGCGTGAGTCTCTGGGCACCCGCGTCAAACACAAACTGAGTAAGAGCGACGGGGACCTGCGTACTGCTAAATGTAGTGATACTGAAATGGGTATGTGGACAAATTTATTTATCTGGACCTAATTAAATTAAAGTGATTTTTAATGGCAGGAATAAAAATTCTAATTCCCAACCATTTAGCGTGACGAATAGTTCGCAAGAAAAAAAAGATCAAGCGACTCTTTTTATAGCGAACTTACTCGTCGTACACTTTTAAATTGTCAAAGCTGATATGTATATTTAAAATAAAACTATTTTTACTGATTTTATCGCGTTTTTAATGTTTAATAATAATCATGAACAATATGATTTTTATAAAACAGCATTTTCTTTTTGTATTGGCAATTTGTATCCAAATGTGGGTCAAAATTTAATATCTAATACTAGAGCGGGTAGATATAAATCTCTGTAATAGCGATGACTTGTTGGACGTGGGACACCTTACTCCTCCCTTGAACATGAACGCTGTAAACTGTACGAAACGTTGTTAAATTAAATACAAACGCAATAAAACACGGCCGCCAAACATCTTATTGATATCTTCGGTTGGAAATAAGTACATATCCACAATATAACATCATCAACACGCCTGACAGAGGCCTCGTTAGTGATTGCAGTTGGTGATACAAGTTTTTCAGGCAACCACTGCTGGATGTGTGAATGTTATTCGATGAGGCGTAAACTGTTGAACGGATTTGGATAAAATTTCCACACAGATGGACTATTATATTATAATTCAGGATTAACATATCTAAGGACACAACTTTGGGCAAACCAAGAGCAGAAGCTAGTACATAATTAATAATTTGCTTTGATTACTATAATTGTTGTTGCAGGTGATGTCAGACGCAGCAGCTGGTACAGTGGACCGTCAGAAGTGTCGCTCGACGATATCGACCTCGTCATGTCCAAGGTATTCATTATACATTGTATTTTATTTTCTATTGCTTGAGTAATTATTATTTATTATATATGCTATTCCAGACTCATCATTATCCTGATCTTAGCCCTATTACTTGTGGTGATGCAATATATACTTTACTTTCATGATATGTACTGCTAAAGTTTGAGTAACAGTTTTATGAGTAGTAGTAGTAAAGTTTGAGTAACAGTTTATTAGTAGTAGTAGTAAAGTTTGAGTAACAGTTTTATTAGTAGTAGTAGTAAAGTTTGAGTAACAGTTTATTAGTAGTAGTAGTAAAGTTTGAGTAACAGTTTTATTAGTAGTAGTAGTAAAGTTTGAGTAACAGTTTTATTAGTAGTAGTAGTAAAGTTTGAGTAACAGTTTATTAGTAGTAGTAGTAAAGTTTGAGTAACAGTTTTATTAGTAGTAGTAGTAAAGTTTGAGTAACAGTTTATTAGTAGTAGTAGTAAAGTTTGAGTAACAGTTTTATTAGTAGTAGTAGTAAAGTTTGAGTAACAGTTTTATGACTGGCCGTCGGTCGGCAGAGAGAACAGAGTGCCAGAGAACTCTATCTTTGTATACTTCACTCGCTTCCTCAACATTCATAATTTTCTTCATACACGCTCGCCAGTTTCGGAGACTCTTGACTCTACCTTCCTTCAGTACATGACCGATCTGGTCTAGGTAGGCTAGTCTCGGTCTCCCCCGGTACCTACATCCTTCCACTTTCACATTGTATATCTTCTTAACCAGACGTTCGTTCGGCATTCTTTCCACATGTCCGAACCATCGGAGCATTTCCTTTCGCATCTTTACACCAATACTCTCTTTCATACCTACTCGCTCTCTTACGTCGTCGTTGCGAATGCGATCGGTCAGCCTTACTCCACAGATTTGCCGCAGAGATCGCATTTCGACCGCATTAATTTTACTTTCATACTCTTTTCTGCATATCCAACTCTCGCTTCCATACAGTAATGTTGGGACATGCACTGCGTTATGTATTGCTACACGTGCCTTCTGGCTGAGATGGTGGCTACCGAAAAGTTGCCCAACGCTCCGTTCACTCTATTTCCCGCATTCACTCTTCGCTCTATATCAGTAGTGTACCTTCCATCTCGGCTAAATCCACATGCTCTAGTACATCATTACTAGTAGTAGTGTATTAATTATGATAATTAAAACATTTCTTTATCATCATCATCATTCTCCTACTCTTATCGCAATTACTTGGGGTCGATCAATATGTAGTAATATGTACTCTACTTTGATAGTATATATTGTAAAAGGTATTGGCAATAGTTTTATGACTGACTGCCTGCCAGACGTCAACCCACCTTGGGAATGTAATTATTGACCAAACGGCATCAGGTGGAGTTGGCCCAGGTCGTTATAAAGCTCTTAGTCGTCTTTTACGACATCCACGAGCAAAGTAAGGGTTGGTAGTATTTGTAGCTGTTACCACACAGCATATTTTTTTATATAGTACGGGATGGATTGACTGTTAGATTGTAATTATTGTCTCGTCATATCTCTTCCATTCACTGAGAACGAATAACGTGAAGCGTAGCCTCATAAGATGTCGTATTTTCCCTTTTCGCCTATTGAGCGAGGCATCAGAACCGTTTGACTTTGGTGTATATCGTCTTTCCGACTTATTTGACAAACCGCATAGTATTAATCATGTTTTATTCCAGGAATCGAAGCACATCCCCACTGGTCAGCTCTCACGCTGTATAGGCGCCGGGCATCTGACGTCGAATCTCGCACAGCCGTTCAATCAAAACATACAATCTGTCGCTTCATTTGACAACAGGTACTGATTGCTTACTCTCTAGTAGTTCAAAATACAACGTATCGCTACTGCTTACTGTGACTGTCATAAAAAACTGATTTATCAGAAGAATGGGCCGTAATACACACCGTTTTTTTTTTTTTGCGGTGGTCTATGGACGTGGTCGCGCCCCGCCAAATCGGTCCGGGGTGACGGAAGAGGCGGCGCGCAACCCCATAGACCCACCCTGCAAACACCTCTCTTCGCCGTGCGAGCGGGCCACCGGTACCCGATCTTTGTCATCGGTGGCCCGCACCCGTAATACACACCTGAGAATACAACAACTGCTATCGCCAACCAGTCTGGCATGTGTGGCGTGTATGTAGTACTATGTATAAAAACTTGATTACGAGCGAAAAATGATTGTCGCATATGGCAGACGTTGGCTATACGACGTCTCCTTTAAAGACAAAAATATAATACGAGGCGAAGATTGAATGTCATACAACAGTTCACGTTGGTGTAAGTGGTAGCACGATCGGAACGGCTTTCCAATAGGTGTGGGTTCGAATCCCATATGTGACAATCAGTTTTTGCTCGTAATCAAGTTTTTATAAATAATCAAGCATGTTAAATTTCAGTAATTTGGTTATTATCACTTTTCACGGGGAGGCCTATCCCCTATATTCTACGTCTGATAAGCCGGTGATGATCGTAATCACTGCTTGTTTTTTCTTTTGGAGAGAAAATTATTAATGTATTTTTAATCAACTAGTTTCAAGTGATTGATTGATTATATTCTAATAGTGCTTAGTAAGTAGGATAGCTGGGCACCGTTAATCAAATAGTTAACTTCGTTAATCGTTAATGCGCTACAAAAAAAGTTAGCTTCGTTAAACGTTAAAGCGTTACATTTCGGAAGAATTAACGCAAGTTAACGTTAATCGTTAATCCGTTAATATGTGTAAAATTGCATCTTTATATCGTTGCGTTAGTAAACTTATAAAACCTGTTTGTTAGGAACAAAACAAAATACTTGTATAATTCAAATGTATAATTTAATCGTCGGGCATTAGGTGCATATTCCCCTTCATGAACATTAACATGTTGAAGTTAAGAAATGATCAAACGAAACAAATCTTTTCGCAGTTTTCTTTCTCACTCGCACGCGCCGGCAAAATATATCTAGTTTTGTTTTAGTTTCACTCGCTGTCACGCGCCACCCGGCACCTGTCAGTGCCGTGCGGTAACTATTAGGCATCGGATTAACGATTAACGGACTTCTGCATATTAACGGAAGTTAACGTGTTCGTTAACATTTTTAAAAGTTAACTTAACAGTTAATCCGTTAATCAAAATGTTAACTTCGTTAATTAACGATTAACGGATTAACGAGTTAATGCCCAGCTATGGTAAGTAGTATCAAACTAGTAGTAGCAGTAGCCAATAGTACTTAGTAAGTGCAGGCATCACACAAAGAGCTAATACTTAATACACACGGTGAATACAAATTTATATAAAGAGAAGTTTTCTTAGTGGTGATACATATTAGTCATTATGTGTAGTAAGTCAAATCGTCGCACTCAATAGTGCTATGGCCATACTGTTAATGTTATCGAAAACGAAAACATTCGTAAAGCACTTCTATATCATATTCACTACACCTTAGCAGTTCTTATGCATTACATAATAATAATAATAAATTTTATTTTCTCTTAAAGTTTTATATTTTGTTGACGAAATCTCTGACTTCTGTGCTAGGTGGAAAACCAGTGTTACTAAAGTCAGCGCTCTCCTATTTGAAGTGGGTACATACATACATCAAAAACAAATTGTTGGATCTTTTTGGTTCGGTGATATTTATTGGATTCCTCTCAGCTCATATACGTCCACTACTAGGCTCGAACCTAATCAATTGACCTACTATACCACGCTGACCAAACAAGTCGGTTTAAGATTTTCCAGTTTTCCTTCTCTCGCATAGATATTATATGTATATTTAGCCGCATCTTAAAACACACACGAGCAAGGAAGACGGTGCTGATTTACATTCTAATTCCACTACTCGGAGAATTTAAAAATACTGTTCAAATTGCCAATTCGTAGGAAGGGTTTATAAAAATATTTAATTGAATATTAAAATCATGAATAATAAAGGATTGTACAATTACAGTACATCGGATCGGCGCTCACTTCTGTCCGTGGCTTCGGGTATATACGAGGAGATACCGGACCTACCTGAATCTGTCTCTTCCCTGAGCGTTCAACCACTTTGTGACGTCAGCTGTGACATGCCCGATGGAATAATTAAGGTAAGATCTATACTCATCATCATTTTCCTTGTGGTGACGGAGTAAGAATACAATTCACCACCCCCTATGATACTCGTGGGTGATCGTGAGAGACGACTAAGGGATATAATATGCATACAACACCTATGCAAGAGAAGGAAAACTCAAAACAAAATCCTATACTAACACGTCTGACCAGCATGGTATAGTGGGTCAATTTCCCTCCCATTATGGAGGAGGCTCGAGCCTAACAGCCGGACACATATGAGTTGCGATGATGATGATGAAACTGATCATCATCCTGCTCTTATATCTATTACTTAAGGTGGACGTAATATGTACTCTTTTTCCATTGTACACATTGCATATTTTTGGCAATAGTTTTATGATCGACCGTCTGCCTGATGTTAACCCTTCTCGGGAGCGTAATTGTTGACTAGACAGCATCAGATGAAGTTGACCAAGATGAATATAAAAGCTCATACTCATCTTTTACAACATTCACGAACAATATAAGGGTTGATAGTATTCGTAGCCGCTATCAAACTACATTTAAGGTAAGATAAACTTCGTCCAAATTTTTCCGTTACTGTTTTTATAGGACCTAGCTTATATTCAGAGTCATATGTCTTAAAGATGTATTGATGATGTTCCTTAATAGAAATGATAGGTTGTCACCGAGAACTGGGGACTGATTCTGTTGACTTTTAGTGGGTATTGACGCCGATGAGTACAACAAAGCCCTAAGCTAATATATGGGAAATTAAAGAATTAATGCATTGTTAAAACCCATCGAACCCACACGGGGAATTATTATTGTTTTAAAGACTTTCAGTTCACACAACACCTGGCGCTTAACAAATTATTCTTGTACAGTGTGGTACTTTACAAACATT
Organism: Lymantria monacha; assembly: GCA_905163515.2. NCBI lineage: Eukaryota > Metazoa > Arthropoda > Insecta > Lepidoptera > Erebidae > Lymantria > Lymantria monacha. Next base: position 27,730,064 of record LR991098.1, on the reverse strand, counting down.
CAAATCAAATGGACACAAATAACGCCCAGATTTGGTATAATATGTATAATAACAATTTGTGGATTACACAAAGTAATGCTCTACATAGGAATCGAACCCATGACAGTGGTATTGTAAGTCGATATTTTAACTACGCCATTAGAGTAGTTGTAAATAATATATTGTTTGTTTATTAGGAAGTGGCTTTAACCCCGTCCAGACCTTCGCTGCGGCTGGAAGAGCCGATGTACGAGTGTGTGTCGGAGTGCCTGTACGCAACTATGAGACGACGTCGGCCTCCGCCCCTACCGCCGAGACATCCATTCGGGTAACCACTAATTATTAACTTTTTTATTGCGTTTACAAATCAGAAAGAAGATATCCATTCTCATCTTTCAGCTTTTCTTCTGTGTAGATCTAGACACACCCTCTCTGATCCGTTTGGAGTGGCGGAAGGACAATATGTGACCCCCCCTTGAATGTTACCGAATCGCCATCACCTGTACAGATGCCTTAATTTCTATGATTATCCTTCAGTCTTAAAAGGGAAAAATGAACAACAGATGGGTTTACGATCGCCGTGAGGTTTATATGATTCCCAGGATTGAGATTTTGCGTGTTCTCCTGGTGAAACCCACGGGTAAGCTAGGCGTGGCGACAATCGTATTGTATTCCCGTCTCCACACGTGGAATAAATGTTAATTGTATAAATAAATTTGAGCTAAAATTTATTTAGGTAAAGATGGGGGGTGGTGGTGGCATAGTTTTTAAATTAATAATGCAAAGCTATTTAAAGAATAAAGGTGAAGGTCGTGTAATCGGGATCCACATTTCCCCTTGGATCTGCCTCTGGCAATATGTGGGATGTAGAATAATTCTTCTAGTCTTGTCGGTGTCGTAAAATCGACTAAGAGATATGATATACAGATAACATCTATGCAAGAGAAGAAATATCCGTGTGGTGACGAAGTAAGAATACAATTCTCCACCCCGTGGGTGATCGTAAGAGACGACGAAGCGATATAAAACGCATATAACAGTTATGTAAGAAAAGGAGAACTCGAAATTAAACCTTTTACCAAGATGTATGACCAGTGTGGTATAGTAGGTCAATTGCCCTCCTATTGTGGAGGACGCTCGAGACCAACAGTGGGACATATGTATATGAGCTGAAATGATGAAGAGAAGAAAAATTCGAAATAAGACCTTATAACAAACCCTTTGACCAGCTTAGTATAGTGTGTCGATATCCATCCCACTGTGGAGGAAGCTCCACAGCTTGAGACGTATATCAGCTGAGATGATGATATAAAATAATAATTCAAATTCAAAATCATTTATGAACAAACCCATATATATTATCAATTTTTTTGTTTTAATTTGTCAATAAACTACCACTGAATCGAAATGTAACGTGTCACTGAGAAGATCTGGCTAGAAACTTTTAGGCTTTCTCCTTTTTTAATATTTTAATGTTTTTTTTTATAGTATAACATTGTATGTCTAATACAACGTGCTTAGTAAATGTTAGCCCTTGTGACGCCCTTTAAACCAGATTATAATATGTCTAAAATATAATATAATGTGAAAGACTAGCTGGATCAGATCACACAAACGTCTGATCACGAGTTAACTACTAGTGCAGCCATCATTTCATCATGGACGCCAAATATATATTTGGTGGATTATTGATTTGATTCGAAAAAAAATACACTTTGGTCGCTAGTTAATATACATATATGTATATCTCCATAGAACTTTAAAAACCGGCGGCACGTGGTCCCGACGTGGTTCGGCACGGGAATCAAACGTGACGCGTCACTCGTCATTAGGCTCTCTGCCACGTTACTGTACCACACCGGCGCAAGACACACCTGTTCGTGATACCAAAACTCTCCCAAAAATGGATAAGCGACAACCCTTCAGCGTATTCAGGTAATGTTTTTAATTTTTTATTAAGTATTGGCAACCCTGGCAGATATAATCGATATTGCCTGACTTGTAACTTGAGTTTTGAAGATATTATAAAATTATCAATTATTTGCGTCGATTTAGCGTATAAATCAGTACCGGTAGTCAGCGCAAATGGCGATGAGGAGGTAATGCGGCAGGGTGTGGGGGTATGCCTCCCATCTGCTGCCCCGGACGGTTCTGTCGTAGTGACTGGACTGAACCATAGCCTCTCAAAAAATGAAATTGTGAATGCTGAAATTAGCTACTGTAACTGCCACGCTAGCTTAATCGGTCAAAGAGTTGGAACGGATTATTAATAGATTTCAAGTCCTGTGTTTAAATAATCAGATTTTCATAAAAAAAATTATTCCACTCTCAGACTGGTTACATCCTTACGTAGACTAGTGAGTGCAGCGGGTTCTCAGTGCAAATCATTTTTATAACAGGGCCCAAGGGCAACTCCTATGGGATATGAATCGTTGTATGAAATGTTGCTGAGGGTAAATCCAAGTGTCTCTATTTTATATAACTAAATTTAGTGACATAATCCTAAAAAATTACATACTTTACGTATAAGTCGTAATTATGATTCTAAATACTGACTATATGTTAATGACTATATACGTTCCTTTCACCATAATTTTTAATGAGAGCAATCATTTTTGTCTTAAGGAATAAATGTCTATTAATTCTATTATAGAAAACGTCTGAAGAGCGATTCTCGAGTCGCAGGCTCACAAAAATCGGAAGGATCAAAAGAAAACAAAGACGTGGAGACGAAGAAGAAGAAATTCGACTTCACACCAACAAGAGACATATTCAAGAGCTTCAAAGTGAGTCGCAAAATGAAGAACCTGAAGATAAACAACTTGAGCAAAGGTGAAACTAAGAGCTGTGAATTTCTCGATGACACTGAACACGTTCAAAGTAACCGTTGCTCGAAATCAGTTGAATGTTTAGAGAACGACTTCAATTTTGAAGCGGATCTATCAATAGAGTTTACAGAAGACAATGTGGCAGCCTTGTCTATACCACAGCAAATTGTTGACTTGTTGCTTGGACATGAGCAACTGAACAAGGTACGTCTAAAAGAGGCGGTAGAGAACGAGTATATGCCGATGTCACCGATAATACCACCACCCCCAATGGAACATCACTATATAGTGATGTCACCAAGGACTAATATCGCTTAATCTAGTCGTTAAAGCTTTAAGTTACTTTGTAAATATACAGAGTGATTTATAAACCGTGTATTTCTCATTCGTTTTCTATTAAAAATATTCCAAAAATTTAACTATATTGACAGCTGACAGCCATACTGTATTTCTTTCCAAAATTCTGATTAAATTCTTATTCAATCCTGTATTTGTATGTCTATTTCGGAATTAGGCCAGAACAATATATATTTTTCTTACCGATCATGATTCAATAATAATATTTGTGCTAAAACATACCATATTCATTAACCGAATGCATCCAAATATTTTTTATTTTAATAGTATCTAAAACATAGGTAATTAAATTTTCGAAAATACGCGATACAATCATCGCCAATATTAGAGTAATATACTTTTAATTAATAATAACTGGAATGTCTTCAACTTCAATCAACTTCAAGTCTCAATTTTATTGATTATTGTTTGTTTCACACCTTCTTAGCACTAGCCTTCGTTAGTACATTGTCATTGAAATTAGCCTTTTCGAATAGCTTTGAAATGTCGGTCTAAGGGGACTTCTGTGATCTAAGGGGAAAGCAAATATTTTTTATGATCGAAACTGCCGACATTTCATATTTTTACATCACAAAATTAATGAGAAATATACAAATTAAAAATCATTCTGTGCAAGTTGATATGGTAACAACATATGACCGAAGAATATGCTTTTTGACTCTGATCAATGACTACTTTGATCTATAACTTTTAACAAGTTTGAGTCGAATGTGATTATTGTAAAGTAATAATACTATTTTGTTTGCTGAAATCATATTAAAAAAAAAGTCGAAAACAGTATTATTTTAACTGAACTTTTACTTTCAGTATATTCATAAAAAAAAATTATCAGTATTTTATGTTTTAATGCTACACATGTATGTTATCTGTATTTTTAATAGTTTCTTTTTAACAAAAGTAATATAATAACATCAAGATTAATATTGGTAAAGCATTAGAACTTATTTCTTTTAATAACCGCATTTGACTACTGTGACTATGAGTAATATAATTAAAATATATATAAAAACACGAGTCATATTAACAAAAGTTTAATGATTAATTTAATCGTAGACGATTATTATGACTAAGAGTTTCTAACATTCTATGTGTACTTCCGATAAATACCCGTTTTTACCAAAATTCCTAAATTTTAGATAATGCCTAAGCAATATAACGCATAAAAACAATGTTACATTTCAAATACATCGTCTTAAGTATTAGCTAAAGTTTAAACTTGAATTAGTTTTAATGAACATCAAAAATTTCATTAACTCCAATTCTGTGTGTGTATTTATAATGCATTAGGAGTTACCTAAAATGTAGGGGTCGTCAGTGAAAACGCTTATTAGATGTCTAAATTTTAAGTAACAACTAGGACAATATAAGTACTGTACCATACCGGCGCAAGACACACCTGTTCGTGATACCAAAACTCTGCCAAAAATGGATAAGCGCCAACTCTTCAGCGTATGTTTTTATTACATATTGATTACCTTGGTAAATGTAATCCATATTACCTGATTATACCCCTATTAGTCAATAGGGCAATATAAATATTATGTTTTTATATTGCCTTAGGTACTTAAAAATTTAAATGTCATTGTTGAAAATCTGGTTTGTATATTATTCTTAGCTATTCTCACTGCCATAATTTTCTGATCGAATCTATTAGAAATATATGAATTAGTCTTTCTTTCTACTGCCACTGTACATTGATAGAATATTCTTATTTTGACCGTTAATTATAATCGTTTGAATATCGAGAAACGTAATTCTTTAATACGGTCGATATTTTTGGGACGCCATCTATGTTAAGGCAACGAGTACTACGTTGGTATATCTTAAAAATCTCGTTAAAATTCATGAGGATAGAATTCCTTTACCAATTTTTATGATGACAATAATAACTGAGAAACGCCCTTGGTACCTATATGTGAACAATAAATCTATTATTTACCATGTGTTCGAGCAAAAATTAATAGTCACTACCCTTTTCCCTTCACGGAGCGTGAAAATTGATTAAGGGGTGTAAGCAGAAATCATTGCACAATAAGGGCGAAAAATAACCATATGCTATTACGTTTATTATGGCATACTAAGCTCCGTTAAATAAACGAAGCCCGTGCTCAGAAGTGGGATGTATACGGGCTGAACAAGACTGTCATAGGAAAAGGAGCAGTGGTTATACTTATTCATAGTACCAAATAGCACTAATAGAAATACTTTTAGTAATCTATTTGAATGGCAGCATGAGATAAAATAATGAATAACCCTCAATACTATGATATGGTTGTGAATAGCCATGACACTTGTAGACTCGCTCTCTGAATATAAGTCACAACTTCTATCTCTCTTTACTAATTTGAATATTATTATACTCTTTTAAATTTAAATTAAAGACAGACTGTTTCACGGATCTGAATATTTTATAGAAGCTTAGTAATTTTCTAGTGTGGCGATGTTATAAGAATACAATTTTCGTCAACCATTACTTGCCTATTGTAGTCGTAAAAATGAACTGAGGGTCACCACGGAAGTAAGAAGCAGCTCTCTACTACTGGAAAATCTATAACGCCTCATTAGGATCGCCAACCTGCCTGCCAAGCGTGACAATTAGACTATTCCTTAATTTGTAAGAGCGGCCTACGTCCTAATACAAGTTAATTTATATATAATACTTTTACAATTAAATCTCAGCTATATTTCTAAGTTAAACATAATCGGCAGCTTTGTTTTGTAATTTCAATTGATATAAAAAAAGACTTATTAATATTATCACATTTAAGTTTAATTTAGTAATAGAAGTATCGGGCAATGAAGACAAAAAATATTATCAAATGATTGATATAAGACGAGATGTGATATTCGCTCTAAAATTATTTAGTAGCTCCGAGATTTCTCATCAAATATTAACGTGTGACAAAGATCTATATTCATTTATTGGATGAGCAATAAGACCATGCTAGACCTGCATATTAATACATCACAATGAAGACTTCGAAACTGGACTGGTTTATTTATTAGATAAACCACTTCTATTTCACTTTAGTTTTAAGATAATTGAAACTAAAAACATCATTTTCAATGTAAACTTTGTATATTTATTTTTGATTAATTTTAGTATATTATATTGTAGGACAAAATTGGATTTTGCAAAATATCCTTACAATATATTATAAATAGCTAAATTTATTTCTTGTAGCTTTATTCATTTTTTGAAGTATTTCATCTCGGTTTAAACATATTTCAATTTATTTCAAAATTCTATAAAAAAGATTCATTTTACAGAAATAGTATGATTTTTTTTATATCAGAAATGTTTCTTAATAAAAAAAGTCACGATGTTGAATGGAGTTACAGAAGAATGAAAAGAAAATGCGACATATTAAAAAATTGTTGTATCTTATGTAGCTAATGTTTCAAAGAAATTGTTTTGTTGGCAGTCAGCCGTTCATTTCTATAGGCTATCCCAGCTAAATATAAAACTTATTTTCTCTATCTGTTTATTATAGAATATCTATGCACAATCGAATTTCATAAAAGGAAATTAATGAAATATGTTTACTATACAGGATGGAAGGGGACCGCTCCCGAAAACAAAGACAGGTAACCCTACTTGTAATGATAAGCTAGAAAAAAAATCGATTCGGAATAAAAAAAAATTTTTTTTTGCACCACGCGACGTCGTTGAACTAAAAATTCGTAGTGAAAAAAAAATTTTTTTTTTCATCCGAATCGACTAGTAGGGTCACCTGTCTTTGTTTTTGGGAGCGGTCCACTTCCACTCTATATATATTGTCCGTTAAATGGAAAAGTGTCATTAATTAAAATTACCAAATTTTACAGTACACGCAATTAAAGATATTTTCAACCAACAAATGTACGGTGTAAGATAGAATAACACTTCTGACAGCACAGTTTTTGACATCTAATTTGATGTTTTTAAATTACAATATAAACTATAACAAAACGTTTTAAACAATAATATATATATTTTTTAATTTTTCAGAAATGTCACTTTTCTTTTAAACCGACGATATGTATCTACTATATGTAATATTCATAATTGACTATCTGTGAAAAGTCAAAGCGATTTGTTCCACATATTTTAATAAATAATTAGCAACGTTATGAATCCTGTGGCAAGTTTAAATATATTTTTTTAAATTTCTATTTTGATTCAATTAATTAAAACTATAATCACAGTTAAGCTATGCTTTAATTTTGAAATGATTCTTTGCGAATACTTTACAATCGCAGCAACATTTTGCCGCAGATTATTGGATATTAAAGAGTTTTTACTTGTGATTTGAATATCATTCAAATATCTTATAAGAACTTGTTAGATAAATAAGACGATGTAAAATATTACTGAGTGTTGATGAGTAGTGGATATATATATATATATATATATATATATATATATATATATATATATATATATATATATGTATATATATATATATATATATGAGGGATCAGTCACTGCCAAATGTAAGTAAAGAGCGTTCTCCTGCGGTTTGGGGGTAATATACATCATATATTTGATTTAAAAATATACATTTTCTTCCAACTGCATTTCCGATGTGAAACATCATTCATGGCTATGGTTGGAGTTTAAAAAGGTAGGAAGAGTTTGCGATGTTTGGATAGCACCCGTATGTGATTAGTAAGTAGCCTTTTAAAGTTAGGTATAGCTAAGCCCTATCGCCAATGACTAATTTCTATCCAAATGCTTTTTTTTTATAATATAAACTTCGATTTCAATTTATTCGTACCGTATGCTGCAGAATTTAGTAATTAGGATTAATCGTGGGTGTAGAATGTGGAATAAACGGAAATTTGACATTTTTATTGTAAAATGAAGTGCCTCGTCAAATCATATGATTCATGATTATCCAATATAATGTGCCTTATGGTTATCGGTAAGACGCACTTTTTGCACAAAAATATATAGACAAAAAAAATCATAATTTCGTTACTAAAAATAATTGAAACTTGCTGTGATGTTCTGTAAATTCTAACAGAACAAAAACTCTTATAAGCAACCACCTCATTTTTATTTATAAATCTTAAGAAATAATCATAATTTCACTTTCTAATTAATACCATTTCTCCAAGTATCTGTTAAAAATGTATTTGCATATAGTTATGAGATTCGAACACGTTTTAGGCACATATCCAATTGTGAATGTGTGTGCACGAAGGACCAATTGGAATGAGGCACACCTTTAAGTTGGTCCTTCGTACACATATTTTACTAATGTATCAATCACGTTGATAGTTACAATTATAATATAGGTACTCAATCCGCAGGAGTGTAAGGGTTTAAGTAGATAATATCATTGGTCTACTGGAAAGACTGAGGGACAAGACTAAACGAATTTTGCGATTAACATAAGGGTCAGTATTAGACTTAATTCGAGATTGGCATCGGTAAAGCGAACTGAGATGGCATACATTTTCTAATTTATGGTAGCTACTGTTACACGACATAATTGCGAAGATCATTTTTTTTATTTTAGTCGTATTAGAAAAAGAACTGTTCGATTCCGTCCTTTTATTTCAGATTAAGAACCGATGCAGTGTTTTGTGATTTCTGTTCGCTCATGATTAAATTTGTGAAGAGAGATTTTGATGGCAAATTTTTGAAATTACGAAACCCCGCTATTTAGTTTTTTTTGTTATTAATATGTCGTGTATCCAGTCGCTTCGCTTGAATCGTGTATACGGCTTAATTTGCTATGTGTTGTGATATTTAATGCTAAATAACTTGTTAAACGTTTCTCTACAAGCTTGAAGGCTTTTGTTGGTTAATATATTTAATATGTAAGTATATTGGCGTTGTTCACGAAATGTTTGATGCGCAACGCCAATATTTGGTCAAATGTTTGTGTGTTTAGTCAAAACGCAGTATTACAACTGCTTATCTCGATATTTTAGTTTATATTTCTGTAGCTAATGGCGTCACACACAAATCGATAAAATTATTAGGATGTGTTTGAAAAAGAATGTGAATTTAGGCTAAAATTTAAAGGGTAGGTTAAAATATATTTTGAATATAATGTACGAAACTTTGTATTGGAAATATAATTTATTAGAAGTTTCGGTATTACAAGGCAACGAGGTTACAATGAATTTAACTTTTTAGAGTATGATGTGTCATCGATAATACGTATGATCTAAGGCTGAAAGTCGTGTTAGATAACGCCATTAGGAGTTTGTAAGGGTTATGACCGTTGTCACCAATCACTCCTAAATTTAAATAACAGTTAAGGTTAGCTTAAGGTAACACAACAAATGTTACATGTAAAATGCATCCCCATAGATATTACTTAAAAGTTAAAAATATTGTTTATCTTCAATTAATATAAAACAATATTGTATTCTGTTACCTAAAATAAAGGGGTCGTTCGGTGAAATCGAGCATTAGATAGTTAAATTTAATTTGATTTGTGCGTGTACGCCAATATTTAGTATTAGGTCCTGATGTGTAGACTGCGCGCTGACCAATTTTGTAGCTCATTATAGTGTAGGGTACTTAACTTTTAAATATACATTAACTTCGTAATATCTGAAAAGAAGGGGGTAGGTTAATGATTTCTGATATTTACGAAATTATTATATAATTGAAACAAAACTAATATTTTAAGAATTCATACTTATTAGCCGTAGGTGGTCGATAACTTTATCTGGACTGTTTGGTGAGCGCTGAGAGATCTCACTCGAAGTAATACTGCTCTAAATATCAGAAATTTTTAACTGTTATACGTACCTATTCACGCTTAATAATTATCCAATAAAATATTTAACTTGTATTAAATATCGATGATCTTTATGAGTGGGTTACAAAATTAACAACTACTATTTATTCTGACAAATGTTAAAAACTAAAGTAGTCCATATCACGTTAACACAACTTGAAAGTGTTTTAATCTGTGAAATGACAACCATTATTTAAAAATAAATACGTGTAATATATCTATAATATTACCGCCTTATTTATATTTTTCACATATTATGGTACTTTTTTCATATTAAAGCAGATTTCACGTGTAACTTGACAGTTCGCTCTTAAGTTCATTGCTCACATGGTAAGCCCGTTGGTCATAAATGCCACTTTGTCTATATTGTACAAGTTTTGTGGATTATTTTCTCATATATTTGTTTAATTGTAACCGTTTTGAAAGTTTTATTTTGAATAGTTATTAAATTTTATATTAAATAGTATTCAATCAGTTAAGAAAGTATTCATTGCTGTCTGCAATTATCTATGCACACATTTTTTTTTTAATTTCGTATACAAGGAGAAGATATTCATATCAAAATTTAGAGTGTAATGTTATAAATATCTCACATTTTTTTAACCTAAAGATCTGTATATAATTTGCTGTGAACTATTCTATTCCTTCCTAATATTATAATCCTATTTTTCTTTTCACATATTGTATGTTAAGAAAATTTTTACAACTATCGGCAATAAACCAATTGTAAATTAATGAATAGTCAAATTACCCTCCATAAAATTTAAATAAATCAGATCATAATTATCATATATAAAAGGTAACTAATATTTACATTTTATTTGGTTTTTTTGTTTTCTAAGAATTTTAGAGATTTAACATTCTAAATTATCAACGGTCTTAAAATGTTCAATCATTTATTTTTATGTAAAAGTTTAAGTTTTATTACTGTATTTGTAAACGTTTCATAGCAATATGTTGATTTATTGTTCCTATAACTTTTTATAATCACAATTTGTTACCATTTTTCCTTTTCCTGAAATATATTGTAGTTTTCATTTTTTTTAATTTTCTATTGATTGATAGAGCTCTTGTTATAACTGTTTTTTTTTTGTACTCTATGTTTGATTAACCTATAATATATTTCGAGTAATATCATAACTTTCATTAGTTACATGAAAATATGACAAATATATATTTATTTTTATCATTTATATACCATAAACATAATATACTTGATAAATAAACTTGAATGTCTTATATTTCATAAACTTTTAGTAACACGAGCTCTGTATTATTAAAAAAAATGTATATTATTGTTGATTGTAAGAAAAACAGTATTCTTTTTTTATGTTTGATAAATAGGCAGCTAGTTTAACATTGATGAGGACCAAATTGTTTTTATTTTATTTTTTCGCCATTATTTTTTATACTGCGAATTGTCGATGAGTAATTAGTGTCGCGTCGCATTATGCAAATAAAGTTTGTACGTGTATATTTTTAGTTTTATTTGTCGCCACGCGTTATTCAGATCCTTTACGAGATTGTTTTTCTTATTCTGCACAATTAACTTTCATGCTAGTTGTGATAAATGCAATAGGATTACGTTTGACGAACGAAACCCGCCCACTACCATATAGTGCATTGTGGTGCTAGTTCAGTGCACGTCATCAATTACACGGCGTTGTACAACGTGCGTGCGTTGCATACATTGTATTATGTTTTAATTAGCAATTCTGTTTATGCTAAAAACTAATCATATATTGATACTGACTGAGGCTTATCAATATATCGTTAGTTTTAAAATATGAGTTTTAAGCTGCAACTACAAAATTAGCAGAATGAAAATTATCGAAAAGGTTGAATATAAGTTAAATTTCTGTGTACCTACTCTACCGCCGCAATCACACTGAGGAACTGTCTAACTTGGTACCACTATCATCATTCTATCATGGCACCACTCGACATCGTAGCAGGGTTCATCCGTTTCACTTGGAAACGTCATGGTCGTCAATTTTTCCTTTTCAGCGATCACATCTCCCACGTACGTTTAGGGTCTGGAATAAACTACTGCTACCGTACTTCCCGAGCGCTATGACATGCCCCTCTTTTAAAGGAGGTTTAAGAAGAGCACTTTCTTCAAGGTAGGCAGCGCCTAGCTATGCCCTGGTATTGCAAATATTTTGGAAGAAAATGTGGTACCGTTTGTCCCGTTTATAGGTGGTGGCTTCATATTGATGCCATGATACGAATTCTATAGAACATATCTGGGCATAGTTACAACGCAGGATTGAATTAAGGATCTCAGCTACAGTCAATGAGCATGAACTAAACACCGCTGTATTTGAAAAATGGCAGACTTATGGAATACGCGATACCAATTTTGTAATTATTTTTTTCTTCAATTGTTCAAATAGTCTAATTAATAGTTCTCACAAAAAATAATAATTATGTGCTGTTACAGTTGGTCACATTCTGAACTTAAAGGGTGTAAATTTAAGTAAAAAAAGGTCTTGTTTCATTTTAAAACATGTACAATTCATATTTAAAAGATTGCTAGGCGCTTATTATATTCAAATTCATTTATTATGTATAAACCCTTTTTTTTTTTTTTTTTTTATTGGTGGGCTATGGGTGCGTCTCGCCCCGCCGAATCGGTCCGGGGTGACGGAAAAGGCAGCGCGTGACCCCATAGACCCACCGTAAAACCTTCTCTCTTCGCCGTGCGAGCGGACCACCGGTACTCGATTTTAACTTCGGTGGCCCGCCCGGCGGTTTACCCTCGCGGGTTCCTCTCGTCGACGCCCTGACAGATTTCACCGTCGGGGCGTCGCCCTCACGCGGTGGCCTCACGTCGGGTGACCGGACAATTCCCCGGTCCGATCACCCGAGGCCTCGGTTAGGGCGGCATCAGGCGCAGGTATTCGCGCCTGCGCCGCCCCGGCCATTATGTATAAACCCTGCGAGGACACTTACATATTGTCAGTTTTAACATTTTAATTTAATCTAATAAACTACCATCGGATCGGAACTAGACCACTGCTAAGAAGATCCGGCAAGAAACTCAGCGGTTTTATCTATTATTGTTATTTATTTTCATTTTTTTTTTATATATATAAAAAGAATGGTACATGAAAGAAATAGCTCCAGTGTGATGCCCTTCGAACCTACTAGTTCAAATATAATTTAAAATAGCCAATGGCTGGACTAGATCCCACAGGCTGCAACCGATCACGAGTTAACTACTAGAGCAGCCATCACGCCCCTCAACCACCTTGGAGGGAAGGGAGAGACCCGCTCCACGCAGCTACCGCAACTAGACCTTTCAGTGAGCATGACAAACACCATGTACTACTAACGCTAACCAAAGTCAAAATTCGTTGGGCAAAACACGCTACGCTTTACAGGTATGTAAAATCGTTATACAAAAAAAAACAGTTTACAAAGACAAGGTAATTGCTGAATGAGGAGCTGCTCATAGCCTATCTGTACTATCGCTTAGATAATCCGAGATTTTATAATAACCTTTCTTACAGAGTCTGTTCTTGACAACCCTTTTAAATTTATTCACAGACATGTCACGGATATCTTTTGGTAGTTTATTATAGAAGCGTATACATTGCCCCATGAATGACCTATTAATTCTTTCGAGACGAGTCGTGTGTACAACTAATTTGTCCTTATTCCGAGTATTAACACAATGAATGTCAATATCTTTCAAAATTATTGATATTACAGAAAAAAGATACTACTCTGATGTGCGGAGCATCCCCACAGTAATATGCCGTATGACATGAGACTATGAAAATAAGAGAAATAAACCCGGCAAGCAGTAATTAACAATTGAATGCCCTTTTTCTGACAGCAAAACACCCATATTTTTGCCAATCTCATCACAAACATAACAATTTTATTTTTATCACTTACATTAATTTTAGTTGTAGGTCGAGATGTATCAACATCAATAGCTGTTAACAGGGAACTGCTAGTACAAGATTGAATGTTGTTCGAGCTTACATGAGAGGACTTTGTCTCGGAGATGCTTAAATGAGAACACTATTGCTAATTGATTATAATATATATTATCTACAGATTGACTATCACAACAGTTAGATTTATTTTGTTTTAATTTATCTATTTCTAATAAACACTCCTGTATTCTGTGTTCAGTGAAACTATGCTTTATAATCTTTCGTAGTAAGTTTCTGTTTTCTTAATATATTTATTTATTGGTTACAAGATGGTAATAATTCAGTTGTGTTAAGATATGCAGAGGATATATCAGGTGCAACAGGAATCAAGCTTGGGGTACTGCTAAGTAGCTCGTCAAACAAACTTTGGTTCAGTGAGGCCGTTACATTGTATTTACATACTCAAGACAACACTCGTGAAGCCCGTCCACAATAATTTGGAAGTTGTCTCGTGCTTGTACAGCCTCACTGAGATCCGTATGAGGCTGGGCCATTTCTAATTTTATTTGTTTATTTACTTCAAGCAGATCTAACAGTTCCGCTGTCATCTCTCTCTCTCTCTCTCTGCCCAAAACACTACACATTTCACTATATATTTCGCTTTATTATATAATATATAGTTTAATCCTGAATGTAGACCAGTGCGATTATTTTTTTCGCCATTATTATGTGTCACCATAAAGATCATTAAATCAAATAATATTCAATTATCAAAATAACGTCATAAGAAAACATTGCATACTTTTATGAATTGAACAAACAAACAAACAATGGAAACCATATAAACTTTTCACTTTACTTTATAAACAGTAGACAAAACAGTTTACATCAAATTCTGAAAATGCAAGAACGCTTAGGCCGATCGTGCATCTGTAGCGCTTGTTCCGCGCTCTCGCTTGTACGCGGAACGTGACACACACGGCGTTCAATGATTTATAATAACGTGTAAAACAGAATATAAATAAAATTACAAATTATTTTTAAGAATTTTATTTGGAAATTATTTCTAAGGACATAAAATCACTCTTCTATTCTACAGAGAAGCTTTATAACAACTTAGGGCAAACATTAGACACAAATATATAAAATAAAAAATCAGTCATTGGTAATTTGGACGGAAACTATTTAAGTAACATGTTCACAGAGTAGATTACACTTATGAGATTCGTTTACATACTTTAATCCTATTGATAATTTTGGACGACATTTTCTATACATACATCGTAATTTTTATATTGAATATTCATTTTGTGGCAGTTTGATAGAAATACATAGGTATACTTAGCTACTAAAAAGCATAAATTATTAGATATATAAATGAGATTTTTCATAAAAATATTTTTAATTAATTAATTTTAATTACATAATATGTCTTTCACTAATAAGGCAATTGACAGGTATATATATTTTTAAATTGACAGATTTCTATTGTCACACACGTGAAATTAATTAAGATTTTATTTATGAAAATAAATAATAAAAAAGCTTCTTTTTAATTTTATCTAAATCACTAATTAATTAATAAACATACTGAATCTTGATAAAAAAATTGACAATAAAATGATTATTGAGCCTTATTATTTTTTAATTTTATAATATTCTAAAGAGATATCTAATTCTATAAAATGATGCGTTTCTTTGTATAACTTTTATTATTATTTAAAAATATTGAATCGTTCGGGTTTTTATTTCATATATTCACAGCTATTAGTATGAGACACTATTAATGTTGAAAAACTTCATAGCAATTTTCTTCTTCATATTAATGTTCTTCAACTTAAATTAAAATTATAATTGTCAGTCATAACCAGAATTGACAAACATTTACATTTTGTGAATTACAGAGATCTCTTTTGACATTGATAATATTGTATTAAATCTTGATAGAATATGACTGAAGTTCGTTCAGTAAGTATGTGGGTTCAGAACTACATATTTTGGCGTAAAATTATCCAAGTTCCAATTTTAACCTCACATTTTCAAGTATAATTTAAAAAAATTAAGCCTGATATAAATTGACATTGAAACCAATTATTATTTTTTTTCATTACCTAATATATAATATGGATTTAAAAAATGTGATGATACATGAAGGAATATCCCTTATATATTATATGAATTAATTTTTATGTTATGTAAAACACTTCTAACTATATATTTACATACAACAGTGCCACCGACTGCCCTCGCATCACACTCAGACTAAGGCAAGGACGCATTCAATGCTATTCATTTGTAATAATCATTACTCATTATTTTCGTGACAATTTGATATGTGAAATATTTTTGATATTTTGAATTCCAAATAATTTTAGAGTAATAGAGAATAAAGGAAGATCTGATGTATGAATTGGTGCAAAATTAACACAATTGTGAAATCATAAAATGATTTAAAAAATAAATATGCTGACAGCACCAAAGAAGAAAGAAATATTTGAAACAAAATGTGATTATTTAAAACTAAAATCAAGAATAAAAAAAATGCAAAATAAAAATGAAAAAGGTACAACTCATTTTCTTTATAAAAAAAATATTTAAAAATGCTTTAAATATAACATAACAAACTTATGGATAGGTATAAAGGTTTGTCTTTTACAATATAGAAAGATAAAGGCACGCATTGCAATTGTCACATCTCTGAACATTTATTTCCTGAACGATATTTACTAAGTTTTAAAAAAAGTGTTAACTAAATAGTAAGTTTCTATTAAATATTGTAAACAGACATACAGAATGTGAAAACTGTTACCACTGTTGGTCGTTAACACAAAAATTCTGAATGAAAAAAATAAATAAATGATAAATTAAAAAAGAAAGGGAAAATAAAATGAAATTTAGAAAAAGTTAATGCAAAACTTCTATCGCCCACTTTTTTATCAGTGTAGTGACAATTGTGAGGCAAAACTATCTGAATGTCAAACAATTGCGAGCGGCGTCTCTCAAATAGGTACTTATCTACAATGGATTTTAACTATTAACTAGTATTGGAATGGAAAGAATATTTTTAGCAGTATTTCTACATGGAATGGATCAACTACATGGAATACATATGCTGATTACAAACTCAAATCATGCTAACAAGTCTTTTGTTATATTATATAAAGAGGTAATATATTTTTTTTCAGTTTATCGAAATTTATAATAAAATGCATTATTTAAGAGCTTGGCAAAATGTATCTATAGATTTGCTTATGTCCCAAATTTTAATAAGATTCATAATACATCGGAACAACTACACACGTCAAGTGCACACAGCCCACGGCCAAATACATTTTTTAAAAATAGTCTAAATTAAAAACAAATCAAACATGGAAGTCATACGATCTTCACATCATTTTACAGTTTGAATTTCTAATTCTGTTCAAATAATTAGCAATTAATTCGCAGACAATTATTATTTTATATAAAATATTATTATCAGTTTATATTTCTATACTTAAAAAAGGTTATTTGGAATTCTAAGACATATAAATAAGTTCTAAGGCGCGAATTCATCGAACAAATTTCAAGTACATCAATAATTGTTAAAACTATCAATACACACACAACAGCTGTTTATTGCAGTAAAAAGGTACAAAATAATATATTAAAATTATTTTTATAATATATAAGTAGTTTTACAAACGTATTTAATATTTACTTTATATCTTTTGTAAATAAATTGTATAAATATGTATTGCCATTTTATATTTTAGATATATTTTTATATATTTCACATTACAAAAATTATCTCTAAACGGTGGTTATAGATAAGAATATAAAAAAAACAAAGCTCTCATAATATATACGGTCTTGCATTACTTAAAGGTTTTTTACTTTAATTAAAGTTTTAAAAAAAATTATAAATATCAATTTTATAGAGCCATTATCAAATAGTGATTGAAAGTAAATATTATAATAATTACATATCAATTATTTTTCCAAAATAAAAAAACAATATATATATTTTCTGAAATACAAAATTATGTTTTTAATTTTTTGTCTGTTTTACATATTACTCACTCTAGAAAATAGACGCAGTCATGCTAAAGGTAAAGAGAGATTCTCTCAACGCGTTTTATGTTTAATGATATTCTGTTACGATTTACAAATATACATTATATGACAAAGTTTTAAATATACAAGTGTTTGAAATTGTAATGTAGTACTGAGATTTTCGTTTCCTATAAATCCAAATAATTTGTTCGTATATTATTTCATTTTTATAGTTCAATAATGTTATTGTTTCAAGGAAATACATGAATTTCTAATATCATTATTGGCAATATACAAAAAGCAGTTAGGTCACTGAAACTAAAACTTAAAAAAAAATAATAAGAGATTCTTGAAAATAATATCAATTGAAATATCTTATTTATATTAAAATTATCTACATGGTAATAGATTTAGGTGACACATAAGAGAATGTGGTAGAAATTTAACATTGAATGCTGGTCAACTCATACGTGAAAAAGTCGATAATATATTAAAATAAAAAAAAAATGTAATAAAGAATTTATATATAAAAAATAATCTAATTGAAATATCAATACTTAATCATATTATTTATTATTTTATTTTACTAACAACTCTAATATTAAATTTGCTAGTAAAACAAAAAAAAACATATGTAGTTAATTTTTATTCATATAAATTTTGAATGAATATAAACACAGCTTTGGACATTGCAAAGACCTAATAAAATTCAAATTAATAGTTAAATTGCATACAAAA
The DNA here is from genome assembly GCA_905163515.2 of Lymantria monacha. NCBI lineage: Eukaryota > Metazoa > Arthropoda > Insecta > Lepidoptera > Erebidae > Lymantria > Lymantria monacha. The sequence continues at coordinate 27,711,491 of LR991098.1, read as the reverse complement.
ATACCTTAGATACTTTATCTGGTACAACTATAAGGCTCCATTAATTAAATCGACAAATGGTATGTGCTGTTTGATGGTAAGTATGATAGGAATGATCACTAGCGGTATTGTGACGGTGTATGTTACTGCCGTGTTATATATAGCGCAGTAAGGACACTGAGACGAACCGCATACCTCGCATATATTCAATAGATAGGTAGGTAGTGCATCGAATATACTCTCGTTGTAACGTTCTGGAATATTAATATTATAAACATTTATTAGGATATAGAATAAATTACTGAAATTTAGCATTTAATATGCTTAATCGGTTTAATATGCTTAATTCGGGTTTTATAAAGGATTATAGAATAACTTATTTTTTTTATTGCTAATGATGGCAGACGAGCAAGCAGCACACCTGATGGTAAGTGTCACTGCCGCCTATGGACCTTTGTAATACTAAGGGTATAGCTAGGCCGCTGCCTACCAATACAAACCCCAAACCCACCCAATTGGGCTTCCGGCTCTCTCGCTCACCGAACGAAGCGCAATAGCACATTGCTATTACTCATACGTCGATCTTCTGCTCAGTGTGGTACTACCCCGGACGGACCGGCCCGCGGCTGCAGACAGAGAACTGTCAACAGCGTGGTCCTACCACTATTATATTACTTAAGGATCTAATATTAGGTAGGCTAGTTTGACTTCCTCCACAAAATACCCTAGAGATGTTGATAACTTTGCATTGCCATCCAGTGCGTTACCCTATTGGATGTAAGTTTCACAAATAGTAAAGCTGATACCTTTAAGTTGCCCAGAAGAGTTCTCCTGCTCCTGCTCCTGATTTTACGATACACGCACACAAGTAATGGGTGGTGTCATTGAATTATTTTTCATTAATCACAGAACCAATACGATTGACTCCGCCATCGCTAGTAATTAATAGAATAGATGACTTCTATGAAAATATATATTAAATTATTACTATTATTTTTAAACCCCCTATAAATTTAAGAAATTTGTTCAATACTGAATAAAAACTATATGATATTTATGTTACATATTATTATCTGACACACATTCGATAGCTTTCTTGCAACACAATGATTTGAGGATTAGTATGGAGATTACGAAGTATGACGTCATCTTTTATTATTGCTCTATCTAATTATTTAAAATTAAAGTAACTAGCTCAATATAAAAATAAACGCTATATTGTTTTCAATAATCCATATAGATTTTAGTCTATTTAATATATACGTCATAAAAATCGTCAAAATCATTGGGATTTTATGATAGGTTAATGTTAAAAAGCGTGGTTTGACTCACCAGGTGCGTAATAGTCGTACACACGTATAGGTAGATATCGTGACATGTTCGCGACGGGGAACCATCGCTCTATCGTGAAGTTAACGCACGTCGGCTCCGGCGACAGCTGGTAATAAAAGAAAATATATAAATATAAAAAAATATATCCAATGAATTTATTTTTATGAAAATAATAAAATCAATGAGGCAATTAAATCTTTTTCTTTTTCAGTGCATATACAAAACACTATAGTACACAGGTATCCCCTAGAACAAACCTACCATGCTTGTCTGAATTCGAGTTTTCCTTCTTTTCTAGTGTTGTTATTTACTTAATATCCCTTAGCCGATTTTTAAGATACCCACGAGAAAAGAAAGAATAGTGACCTCTGTATACTTTCTCCGTAACCACGTTAAATGAGGAAAATCAATTCATTGAGTTCGGCGGCCAGTTTAGCGGATTACCCATTTGGGTACAAATACTAACACAATTAATAATTTCTTTAGATAATATGTAATAGTGGCTAAAATCGAAAAATACATACTGAAGTGGTTTGTACATGTAGAAGGAATAAGTAAAGAGAGTGGGCGGCAGTGACACCTTTGCTATAACTAAGACTATAGCTAGGCCGCTGTCTGCCATTACAAACTCCAAACCCACCCCAGTTAGGCTACCGGCTTTCTAGCTCACCGAACGAAACGCAATAGCACATTGTCATTACTGAGACGTCTATATTTTGCGAGAGTGTGGTACTTCCCCGGACGGACCGGCCCGGGGCTGTAGGCAGACAACTGTCAACAGCGTGGTCCTACCACTAAAAAAGTTCCACTAAGGAATGATTATAAAGAGAAGACCAAGTTGTATGTTTCTGGTCGACGGTACGGGGTCCTCTGCTTCCAACTGGCGCAGGCATTGACAGGGCATTGTTGCTTCGGCAAATACCTGTACACGGTGGGAAGAAGGGAGAGGACATCGTCCTGCTACTACTGCGATTGCGACGAGGACACGACGTAGTACACGCTCGAGGACTGCGTGACCCGGGCAGAACAGCGCCGTGAACTCGTCGCAATCATCGGTAGCGCTATCGACCATGGCTAAGACAATGCTCGACATCGTCAGGAAATGGGACGCGGTCGTCGCCTTCTGCGAAACTTGTAGAAAGCTTTTTTATTCTAAAATATTGAAGCTTTAACAAGAAGTGTTCTACACAGACAACGCTATACGAAGCCGAAATTAAGCGATGGTCTTTTCCAAACTTGGTACCGTAATAATATCTTTGTATATATATATAGGACATTTTATAGCACTCCTTTTAGAATATTTTTGCATTGACAATAATTCACTTATACATACATATCATCACGCCATATCCCTTGCAGGGTAGACAGAGAGAACAGAATGCCAGAGAACTCTATCCTTGCATACTTCACTCGCTTCCTCTACATTCATAATTCTCTTCATACACGCTCGCCGGTTTCGTAGACTCTTGACTCCACCTTCCTTCAGTACGTGACCAATCTGGTCTAGGTAGGCGAGTCTCGGTCTCCCCCGGTACCTACATCCTTCCACTTTCGCATATAATATAATAATAATTAATAATATTAATATATAGGTAATTCACTTATAATACTTACATATTGGAAATAGAAAAATATCTTGGTGGGCGTATACTTGGCGCGCTGCAGGGTACTCACGTGCTTTGACAGCACGTATGCGTCGAGCCGCTGCTGCTGGATCATATAGCCGGTTGGCACACCCACCTCCAGCACAGCCATACCAGAACGCGGCGATTCACTTGTTAGCGTCCAACTGAAGATTCAACACTCATTGTTAGATCCACCTCAACTCTTGAGTTCCCACTATTTTAAGTTCGGATCAGGGAAAATAGACCTATTATGCCACGCTGCTTTAACGGGATGGGGGGACGATCTGTGCATCAAATGCTGCAAGCCAGGGCACACAAAAGACCAGTGTGAGACGACTATTCCACACTGTGTCAATTGTGAGAAGGCTGGAATGGCAGCGGGGCACTCGGTGTTTGACCCCCAGTGTCTGGTTAGACAAAGAGCCGACAAGCTGGCTAGAGAAGCACTGGCTTACAGTCGATACCATCTCACAAATCAACACCACACCACACTTCAGACACACTAATTCAAACACAAACCAATTTACACATTAACACAATTATAATTATATCTATAAGTATATATACACATGACATGCACATGAGCGTGGTGAGCACGCAACCAAGCGCATGCACATTAAATTATACATATACACTAAACTAAAACGTACTACAACAAATACAAAACTACAAATAACACACAAAACACAAACATTACGCAATCCACATATAACAAAATACAACTTATATACATACCTAAAATATTTAAATATTAATACAATCATATATTCGTAATCATTGCAAACACCTAATAGAGTACTGTGTGATCATTGGTGAGATCGCAAGATTCTATTGAGCCACGGAATATGTTCGGCAATAAATTACGATACAATAAAATATAGCATAATAATAATTAAAACCATATGACAATAAATAATAAACACACTAAACATGTACAATATAAAGTAAATAGAGCTATCATAGTATAGCACATTTACAGTAGCCACACAATAAATGACAACATAGAAATAAACCATGCACACACACACGCACACACTATATACACAAACACATAGTAATGTAACCAGTAGCCCAAACAAAAAACCAACACACCAGTAATAGCAAATGGCACGGAATGCCACGGAATGAATAATAAGTAAATTAAAAATAATAAATTGTAATAACTATAACTGCAAAGCATCAAATATAAAAATAATTAAATATAGATGAATAAATAAACAAACTAAATTACATTCAAACTTGAAATCAAAACATAGGCATAAATTTTTTATTAAAATTAGCACTCATAACGCTACGAAATCTCTGATTACGTTAGAGGACCCGCAGTTCAGACCTCAAGTGTCTGGACAACTTTAAAAAAAAAAAAAAAAAAACGGGATGGTATCCCATGTTTACTTTCTCTTGTATCAATGTTATATGCATAATACAATTATGATTAGATTCATCATCATCTCGGCTCATATACGTTTCACTGTCGGGCTTGAGCCTCCTCCATAATGGGAGGGAAATCGACCTGCTATACAACGCTGGTCAGACGTGTTGATATAGCGTTTTGTTTCGAATTTTCCTTCTCTTGCATAGATGTTATATGCGTTTTATATCCCTTAGTCCTCTCTGACTATCACCGACTGGTAAGATTGGGGGTGGTAAATTGTATTCTTACTCCGTCATCACATGGAAAATTTGTTAGATTATTTTCATAATTTTATTAATGTCTGTTAGTACCTGGCGCACGTCTGGAACTCAATGTGCGACTGATTTCGTCCGTAGTATCGTGGCGCTGAGATTAGCGAGAAGCTCTTGACCGGTGGTGCCGTGAGGAAGCGCGGCGTGTCCACGTTGTATTGGACCGACATCTGCAGGATGGCGTAGCCGGCACCGCGGGCCGTCACCTTCACCGTACCCCACGCTTCCGGGATCTGAGATACACATTTTATTTTATTGAATAAACTTAATTTAGCTTAAAAAAAAAACAGCATGGCTAACAAACCAAGCTTTTTTTTTAATATAACAATTCTCACAGAGTATTTTTTGGTGTAATTACGACCCTAAGCCAAGATTTATTTTTGATGAGGGGTTTTATGTTTAAAATGGCTAACAATAATGAGAAGTCTGTCAAAAAAAAGTTATATTTATACGTACCTCAATGCTCTGCATCCTCGCCAGGTTATCGTTGTCGACGTGTAGTGTGCGCGTGTCACCACGCAATGCGACCGCGTCCACTGTCACCGTGAGAGCGGACACGTCACGCAGACGCTTGCGATTTGTGTAGTCTATGAGGGCGCGCAATGATATGTAAGTGTCCTGAAAATACAAATAACAATATTTAAATATACACAAACATCTAATATCAGTAGTTTAATCGATCTTCACCCGTTTTTATTGAATATGTTTAAAGAAAATTTTATTTTATTAAATAAAATATATTTTTTTGATATATCGCAATGGGCATGCCGGAAAATCTATTCAAAACTTTGGTATGTATGTACGTGTATTTGTTATACACATACATATCATCACGCCATATCCCTTGCAGGGTAGGCAGAGAGAACAGAGTGCCAGAGAACTCTATCTCTGCATACTTCACTCGCTTCCTCAACATTCATAATTGTCTTCATACACGCTCGCCGGTTTCGGAGACTCTTGACTCCACCTTCCTTCAGTACATGACCGATCTGGTCTAGGTAGGTTAGTCTCGGTCGCCCCCGGTACCTACATCCTTCCACTTTCGCATTGTATATCTTCTTAACCAGACGTTCGTTCGGCATTCTTTCCACATGTCCGAACCATCGGAGCATTCCCTTTCGCATCTTTACACCAATACTCTCTTTCATACCTACTCGCTCTTTTACGTCGTCGTTACGAATGCGGTCGGTCAGCCTAACTCCACAGATTTTCCGCAGAGATCGCATTTCGACCGCATTAATTTTACTTTCATACTCTTTTCTGCATACCCAACTCTCGCTTCCATACACTAATGTTGGGACAAGCACTGCGTTATGTATTGCTACACGTGCCTTCTGGCTGAGGTGGTGGCTGCCGAGAAGTTGCCCCAACGCTCCGTTCACTCTATTTCCCGCATTCACTCTTCGCTCTATATCAGTGGTGTACCTTCCATCTCGGCTAAATCCACATCCAAGATATACAAATTCATCCACTTGCTCTAGTACATCATTACCTATTGTTACTCTTACATCTGTTCTGGCTTCATCTCTTTCAAAGACCATTATTTTGGTTTTGCTCACATTCACGCGTAGACCCCTTTTCTTACAATCTTCTGTCATTGTGTCGACTAGGGTCTGCAGGTCAGTCGCTGACTGTGCCAGCAGGACTGCATCATATGCATAAAGCAGAGCAGTGACCACTGAGTCGCCCATCTGGACTCCCACATTCATATCGTTCAACCTTTGGAGACATTTATCCAGATATATGATAAACAGCCTGGCTGACAGAACGCACCCCTGCTTAACGCCGATATTGACGTCAAACCAAGGCGACATTCCATCATCCAGCCGCACACAGGCTCTACAGCCCATGTAACTGGACTGCACAGCCTGTAACAGTTTACCGTTAATACCATACTCCGGTAAAACGTCCCAAAGTTCCTTTCGTACAACCGTGTAAAATGCTCTCTCCAGATCCACAAAACTGCAGAAAACCCTCTGACCTAGAGCCACATGCTTCTCCACAATGTTGCGCAGAGAGAACACTTGATCCATGCATCCCCTTCCACTCCTGAAACCTCCTTGTGTCTCACACAGTAAACCATCGGACACCATCCTCATTCTCCTTTCAATAATTTTACCATACACTTTTGCTGCCAAACTGGTCAAGCTTATGGCTCTGTAATTTGCGCAGTCATAACGTGAACCCTTGTTTTTAAACAAAGGCACGATGACTGCGCTATTCCAGTCCCCGGAACCATTCCCGAGCTCCAACATAAATTGAGGAGTAACAGGAACGCCTCCCAGACACAGGAGCCACCAAGCTTGATCATCTCGGCAGACACCATATCAATGCCCGCTGCCTTACCATTTTTCAAACTTCTTATCGCCCATTCAACTTCATCCACACTGATGCCATCGGAGGACGCCGTCGCCGAATGTTGATCTACTAGACCACATGCGACACCGGCGCCAACCGTAGCATCCGCATACATATCGCCAAAATATTCACTCCATCGGCTTAACACGTCTTGTGTTTGTGTAAGAATGATCCACCTTTAGACCTTATTTTATTCATTCTGAAGGCTGACCAACCACCCCGAGACTTCTTCACCTCCCTCCAAAAGAGTTTGGTGTTACCGTCGAAGTTTATAGTCAGCCTATCTTCTGCACTCATACTTGCTCTATCACGTTTCTCTTTCACTAAGGCCTTGGTGTCATTCTTACATTGCCGATATATTTCTTTCTTCTGTTCAGTCATACTGTCATTCAGAAATATTTTTGTATAAATACATACATACATGCCTCACGCCTGTTTCTCAGAGGGGTAGGCAGAGACTACGTATTGTCACAAACCACGGTCCTGACATACCTCCATCGCTTCATTCACGCTCATCACAGTCTTCATGCATGCTCTACGATTACGCGTACTCTTAATCTGACCTTTCACTAACACATCTTCAATTTGATCCAGGAAAGTACGACGTGGTCTTCCCCTTGTAGTCTTCCCACTCACACTCGCTTTGTATACTTGTTTAGTCAACCTTTCTTCACTCATTCTTTCCACGTGTCCAAACCACCTCAGCATACCCTTTTTTTATCTTTGTCACTACTTCTTCATTCATACCACAGCGCTCTCTTATAACACTATTCCTAATTTTATCTTTCATACTTACCACACATACTACGAAGAGCTTATATAAATAAGTTGTATAAACGACTTTTTAATGTTTTTAAAATTATTGTCGCCGCGAACGTGTTTTTGTGGTAAAGCTTTTGGGACGTGTTCAGAAATTTACACAACAATCAAAATTCTTTATTATAGAAAAACAATTTTAATTAATTATAGCCAAAAACATGTTTTTTCGGCAATCATATTGAGATTTTTGAGAAAGATATTTCATAAAAATGGTTGTTATCTAATGAGCAGATGGGTAAAGATTGTTTTTGCTCGGCCTCTTGTACTAGACCCTAACGGGTAACATTACTGACAGTTTCCTGTCTGCAAACATAAATGGACCAGCTCTTCTCGAGTACAACTACCATACTCTCGCAGAAAATCCACATCCTGAGTAAAAAAATCTAGGCATATCAACTACTGCGCTTTATTAAATGAGCTAGACAGTCAGAAATTCAGTCACAGCCCACTTTATAACAGACAGCGACTTGAGCTACAACCTCCGGTATTGCTGACGTCCATGACTGGTAATTACCACTTACTGTCACGTGGGCTGCTTGTTCATCTGCCGTTAAAAAATACACTTCAGTATCATGTCGGTATTATAAAAACGGACAAAGAGATCACCAAAAGTATTGTATTAAATTCATGCCAAACTATGATCATCAATCTGATGGCCACGCGTGACGATTGTAATAGGGAGATAGAATTACAACTCCAAATCCACACAGAAAGTTGGGCTGCCGGCTTTCTAGCTCACCATCAAAGCACAACAGCATATTGCCGCTGCCGCTGCCACACACGCACGCACGCGAGAGTGTGGTACTACCCCGGACGGACCAGCCTGCGGCTGTAGACAGAGAACTGTCAACAGCGTGGTCCTACCACTATTATCAAGCCTTTAAAAATATATTTTAGCGAAGTCGAACAGGTAGTATTATAATATGGTATAAAAATAGATACAATGGAATAATTATGCAAGCTTCATTATCATTTCAGCTCATATATGTCCCACTGCTGGCCTCGAGCCACCTCCACAATAGGAGGGAAATTGACCTACTTATACTACGCTGGTCAGACATGTTGATCTTATTTCGAATTGTTTGCGTCCCTTAATCGTCTTTAACAATCAGTCGCGGGGACGAATACAATATGTCACCACCCCGGTGATATGTTGTATTGATAATGTTATCACCACACTGAATGTCGGTTGCAGGTAGTGAGACATGCTAAAGTGAATACCACAACTAACCTGAGTGGAAGCCCATCCACCATCCTTCAATCTCTGGGAGTTGAGCCACATGACGATTGGCTCGTTATTGTCCTGATGGTCCATGCATGTCAGTAAAGCGTACGCGGTCGCTGCGATGTTATTCGAATCGTACTTATACGGTAGGCGGGGTAGCAAGAACGGCTTCTGGTTCTCCATCTTGTATGGTGGCTGCGGTACGGGCTCCTTACCCCAGTACACCAAACCACCTAATGAAATGATTGGTACACGTTAAAAAATATTTATTCATTTTAATGCCATTCCATTATGTATAGTGACGGTCACCACGCCATCATTTTCCGTTTGACTCCTAAAAACCAGTAAGCTAGGTGAATAGGCACGTTCCTGATTTTCCCATTTAACTTACAACACCTACGGCGATAACTAAACCGTCTCTCAAACGTAGCATTATTACATTATCGTCTTTTATAGGGAGGCCTGCGCCCAACTACCTCAACATTAAATGAAGGATTACTATATGCATGATATCTTTGACTATTATAATCACGTAGTGATCTAAGTGGCAAACTTCATGTAGTGTAGTGAGTACGGTCACAACGTAGGGCCATTCATTAAGTGATCTACCTAAGATTGTTCGGCACCTGAGTGTTATTTCTGTTCATTAATGGGTTGATTGCTTTTTTTTTTATTGCTTATGGTGGCAAACGAGCAAGCAGCACACTTGATGGTAAGTGTCACTGCCGCCCATTGACCTTTGTAATACCAAGGGTATAGCTTAGGCCGCTGTCTACCAATAAAATCCCCAAACCCACCCCAGTTGGGCTGCCGGCTCTCTCGCTCACCGAACGAAGCGCAATAGCACATTGCCATTACTTAGACGTCGATCTTCTGCGAGAGTGTGGTACTAACCCGGATGGACCGGCCCGCTGCTGTAGACAGAGAACTATCAACAGCGTGGTCCTAACACTATTAATTATTTATTGTGCTCTCCCGCAATAGAAAGATTTATTAATTAGTACAGGCTGTTGTCTCTTTCCTATTTTGGCATCTGTGATATAATGTCTATATAAGTATAAGTGCTAACGTAATAGTATATATCTGAAAGATTTATGAAAAATTGAATGTGATATATATGTATAAGTTAAGTGTGTGTGGCTTTAACTCAACTTTAGCACTTTCTCTGTTGAAATGTTTTTAACCTATCACAAAAAAAAAAGAAAATACAAACCTTCATATCTCTGTAGTCGTTTTAGTAATCTGTAGGCGTGTTCAGATGACGGTGCCTTGCTGATGGTGAGTGCATACGCGACCACCGCGAGCGGGTACGGGTCTGCTAGTTCACCGAGCAGGGCCAGGTGACGCTCTAACCAACGGAAGGCCCGCTGTTGTGCTGACGAGACTCGCGCGCTCAAACCCTGTCGACAGTCAAGCCATAAGACTAACTATTTCTTTTTAAATATGGCAATCAGCTAGTATAACGAGGCCATTTTGTCAAGAGTGCATAAATTCATTTTTCAGTTTTATATTCCTTTTCACAGTCATTAAGTTGAAATCGTTGAAACTTTAATTGACTGTTGACTACTCAATTAAAGGTTGCTTTGATATAATTTGTTTAAATGCCTTATTCGTCCGGTCCCACGAGAAACGGAGTGTCGTGAATTATATTCCTAATCTGTTACCACGTGGGAAACCTTGAATTAAGATACAACAGGACAATGCTCAAAGGCAGATTCATGCAAAAGCCAGGTAACAGTGAACGTCGGCAGATTGATAGATATAAGGAAACACAAAGGCACGCCTTCATATGAACAAGGTCGTGCGGCACAAGCACTTAAATAAAATTATACATTTTTAAAACTTTATTACCACAAATTAAAAAGTATACATAACAAACCGCTCAGACCGGTAACAAATTTGTACTCTTTCTGTACTATCTAGTTTTCAGGTTTATGGATCGAAAAAAGTTTAGTTAACCGCTTTCAAAATCGGTGCAGATTCATTAATATAGTTTTGACGATAAAATTTAACGTAATTATAGTTTTGGTTCAATAACTTTGCTTATCTAGTGTTTGTACTTCACGTAACATCGCAAAGTATGCTTAATGAGTCAATATGGAAATATTTTTTTATATGAAATATTCTAAAAATTAGTATATTAGGAAAAGTTCAAAAGTGAAAAGTATTAGAAAGACGAATTTGATTTGGTATGAATATTCCATGAAGAGGGATAAAAAATGTAATAAGGAGTGTTATAAATATGGATGTGGATAAGGGTAAAAATCGTAGGAGAACCAAAAAAACGGATGAATTTTCTAAATAAGATGGATATAAAAGTAGTGAGTGTAGATATGACAGCTGATCATTTTGTGCCGCCCCCACTTTGGGTCATCATTATCCTGCTCTTATCTCAATTACCTACTTGGGGACCACGCAATGTCCTTTTCTTCCAAACAATCCTATTCGATGTCATCTCTGCGTTCACTCCCTTTCCATCCATATCATGCTTCACGCATCCATCCATCTTTTCGTCGTTTTTTTCCTTAGGGTGTGATAGAAATAATAATATGAGTTACGGTAATACCTCTCGTACTCCAATGTCTTTAAGATTCTTGACTGCCTCCAGTGTAATCACCACTTGAGCTGTGAGCGTTATATTTCGTTGCATAATTATAGTATCATTTACCTGAAATATAAATAAAAAAATGTATCTATATTTTTGTTACTTTTTTTAAAATATACCATCATCATTCTCCTACTCTTATCCCAATTACTTGGGGTCGATGCATATGTACTCTTATTTCATATTACATATCGTAAAAGTTATTGGCAATAGTTTTATGACCGGCCGCCTGCGAGACGTCAACTCTCCTTGGGAATGTAATTGTTGACCAAACGGCATCAGATGGAGTTGGTCCAGGTCGTTATAAGGCTGTTAGTCGTCTGTTACGACATCCATGAGCAAAGTAAGGGTTGGTAGTATTCATAGCCTCTACCAGACAGCTGCTTTTCTTAGCTTTTTTAAGAGATAACATTAAAGTAATAATATTTTTTGTATTGCGGGTACATTTAAAAATATACAATTAACTAACATAAATTACATCCAAACTTAGAATATTGAATTATAAAACGAATAAAATATTATCTTGAGTGGATATCGAAGTCATAGTATTGACATAGGTATATCGGTATCTTAATTAATAAGCCATCTATGCTATATAGAACGTGTTTGGTGACAGGATAAGTATGTATACATATGTTGCTAATTATTTACATATATGAGCCGGTAAAACAGATTGAAAGTCACCTGGGCGATAGACAGTAGCACTGTTAGAGCTGGTCGGCGCGGTCGCCGACCTCGGCGTCGGTACCGCTAGTGTAACTAAGAAGCTAAGCGAGAGTAATCTCATTGTCCATTTCATCGAGAACATGTCGGAGACGATAACTCTCTAGTGGTCTTTTATACCCACACATTATTCAATGTACCCACATTTACACTAGACATGCGCGAAACAGTACTTCGCGAAGTGATGTTATATGGCATTACATTTCGTGTCGAGTAATATTACATTTTACCATCACTTCAAACATCACACATGACATTTCATTCAATATAAGCCTTAATGTTCTCAAAATAAAGCTCAAAATAAATATTTATCAACCGCAGGCGCAGCGCGTTCCAGTCGTTCTATCCCTCTCACTCTCCCGAAAGGACACACGGCGCGTTTGAGAGATCACCAAATTACCGAACATTGCAGAAATGCAGAACAGTACACGGGTGTTCGCGTCATGTTTAATGTGATGTGTGATGTTTAATGTGATGTGATGTTTAGTCGCGTAATGTGTAATATGACAGTACGCGGTCGGGTAATATTGCGTGTGATGCATCACTCGCATTACTTACACATGTCTAGTTTACACATTATAAATATGCATCTAACACTCTGCTAATTATTATCCGGTAAAATGTTATAAGACTTCACCATTTTCATATAAGAAAAAAAAACATTTAAGAATTACTTCGACAGCATTCGGATCTCTCGACGCGCCGATATAAGCTGAGCTGCTCTTTGGTACAACGAAAGTAGAGTTGTCGCTCCTGTTCGGTAGCCACGTCACCTCGTAGAAAGCACCATCGGGCGTCTGATGATCTAACACCCAAGACACCGCCATTGATATAACCTGCATTGAAATATATAAAATGAACCACAATGAATAACGTTCAGGATGAAATCTGTATAATTAAATGCAATATCTCGCATGCACGTGGTGATGGAGTTAAAAAACAATTGATCACCCACTCTCTTTTCTGTGGGTGTCGTAAAAGATGATATAATCACCATCATCTCAGCTCATCATATGTCCCACTGTTGGGCTCGAGCCTCCTCCATAATGGGAGGGAAATTAACCTACTACATCACGCTGGTCAGTCGTGTTGGTATATATATATATATATATATATATATATGAGTTTTCCTTCTTTTGCATAGATGTTATATGCCTTTTGAATCCCTTAGTCATCTCTTACGATTACCCACAGTAAATTTTTATGCAGTAAGGAAATAAGCAGTATGATTCGTTATCGGTTTTCGTTCGAATGTCGTAGGTCTCTAGTGTTTATTGTATAATGCAAAAATAATATTCAAATGTGACCAACCTCAGGGTCGATGTATATGAAATTCTCCCACTCGTTGAACGATGCGTCTTGGAATAGTTTCGCGCAGAATGACGTTAACCATACACTTGATGCCGATTGATTCCTGATAAAATATACACGCATTAAAAAATATCGTATGTTGCAGCTTCTGCTTGTGTTCACTATAGTAAGACTTAGAGTTTAGTCTTAACAATACTGTACTAGTTTCATCCACGTTCTCATTATAGTCTGCCCTTATACCACACAAGGTGGGCAAAATGTACCTTCCATGGACTCCTATCTGCTCTCATATGTACACTCACGGTTTTCACAATGCTGTGTGGTAGCGGCTACGAATACTACCAACCCTTACTTTGCTCGAGGATGTCGTAAAAGACGACTAAGAGCCTTATAACGATCTGAGCCAACTCCATCTGATGCCATTTGGTCAACAATTACATTTCCAAGGAGGGTTGACGGCTGGCAGGCGGCCGGTCATAAAACTATAGTCAACAACTTTTACAATATCTATTATGAAAGTAGAGTACCTACATATTGTATCGACCCCAAGTAATTGGGATTAGTGTGGGAGAATGATGATCTTCATTCACACAATCCATCTCTTTTTGAGTCTCTCACATACATCCACAATCAAATTAATGTCCCTCCGCATCACATTTATATACCAAGACAATTTCGCGCTCCTAATGTTCTGTAACACTGGTACCACGTTTAGGCATCCCCTAATATATAGGTAGTACCACAACAAGGAAATTGACTTGTTATAAAACCACGAGGTGGACCCCTATTCGCTGGGTGGTGATAAAAAAAATCTAGATGTCCTTAATCAAATACTTGTTAATACGGGGTTGAATTTTATAACTATATATATTAAAAATATTTAAGGTTGTAGAAAAAGGATATTTATAAAGAAAATATTAAATAAATCAAATAATATTAACTTTACATCAACATTCATCATTATCCTGCTCTTACCTCAATGACTTGGGGTCGATGCAATATGTAGTCGTCTATTCCATTTCACATATTGTAAAACTTAATGGCATTAGTTTTATAACCGACTATCTGCCAGAGGTCAACCCTTCTTAGAAATATCATTGTTGATTAGACGGCATTAGATCTACTGTGGACAAGTGTCTATAAAGCTCTTAATCATCTTTAACGATACCCACGAACAATATTAAAGTTGGTAGTATTCGTAGACGCGACCACAATTACCGCGAATTTTTGGTTCGGTTTGTTTAATATCACATACATAATAGTAATTAATTTGTCTTGTGGTGATGGGTGATCGTAAGAGACGACTAAGGGATATAAAACGCATATAACATCTATACAAGAGAAGGAACACTCGAAATAAAACCTTATACCAATACGACTGACTAACCTCCCATTATGGAGGAGGTTCGAGCCCAACAGTGGGACATATATGAGTTGATATAATGATGATGTGGACGTAATAGTAAAGATGTATGAAAATATGTATGATTAAATAATGAGGTAAATTATTAATATACAAAGTTACAAACCAATCGCTTCTAAACAAGCTGAATGATCCATCGGGCTTCATGAAGGAGAGTTGCCTCTGATATAGGATATTCATATGGTAAAAGGCCTCCTTCTCTAACGTACGATTGCGCTGATTGATCAAACGCATATATAGAGTCAGGTACATGTTCGCAGCAAAACTAAACATGTTCTGTTCAGCTGAGTCCTGATAAGAAAATATACCATGTTAGAAGTTTTTATTCTATTTTTTTCATAGTCTATAGTCACAAACATTAATGTCACAGAATTGGTATCGGTGGTAAATGGCGATAGAAATATGGCAGGTTATGGGGCCGAATGGGGCTTTCCGTGTGGTGACGGATTAAGAATACAATTCACCACCCCCTATCTTACCCGTGGCTGAACGTACGAGACGACTAAGGGATATAAAACGCACATAATATCTATGTAACAGAAGGAAAACTCGAAACAAGACCCTATACCAACACGTCTGACCAGCGTGGTATAGTAGGTCAAATAACCTCCCATTATGGAGGAGGCTCGAGCCCAACAGTGGGACATATATGAGCTGAGATGATGGGGCCGAATGCTGCCTTTAGTCACCTCAGACGTTACGGTCGCGGTATGTCTCGTTTATAGCTTGCTAAAAGAGTCTATAACCACAATCCGTCTAAACAGTCCTGGGCGATGGAAGTTCGGTGTCAGCCTTCATAATCTATCACGTTACCTTCTTCATTCAACGGCAAAAATTCTAATTTTACTTCCTGCAAACAGACCCTTTAATAGACGTGGTATATTGATTGTCAATCAAATACCACCTCTTTTTTTATGAGAATAGGTCAGATCCACCAAATCCACCCCACCGCACTTGCCCGCAATCCGCCTAAAACGGCGGTAAAGACGACATGCAACCCCATAATCTGCCGTACTGTACCTCTCTATCGCCATTTGGGCGGACCACCGGTACAGAGACCTTGAATATGTCACTTGATCCTATCTAGGCATTTTTTTATCATAATCATAATGTACTCACCATAGGCAGATCCAGTAGGCTGGTGGCATTAACAGGCATGGTCGGAAACAGTGGTCCAACAACATCTCCCACAATCGACACCCTAGCCTTGTTTGAGCCGAAGACATAGTAGCGGTCCACTTCATATGTGAGTATAGGCGACTCTGTCACGTTGACGTGCATGTATTGGAACACGTAAGCGCGATTCGATAGATCTAATAGTACTGACTGATGACGATATTGTGGAAGGCCGTCAGACTGTAAACAATAAAAAAATTATTAAGTATTAAAATCTGATGATTCATCTACTGTACATTCTACTGCTGGCTGGAGCTTCCTATATAATGAAAGGGAAATAGATCTACAATAATAAGCTATTCAGACGAGTTGGTATAAGATTTTATTTGCAGGTTCTTCTCCTGCAGTGTAATCACATACAATCAGAGAGGAAAGGTGCAATGAATGAAGTTAAGATAATATATAAAATTGACAATAAGTTTCTTGTGGTATTTAATTTTTTTTTAGAAAAATAGTTTAATGAACTAAAAAAACAGGCTTTTGTAGTTAAGCAAACACGCTTTTGCAATTAAGTAAACACGCTTTTGTAATTAAGTAAACATGCTTTTGTAATTAAGTAAACACGCTTTTGTCTGGGTGTGGTTTGTCTGCGTTAATTATATGTCCCGTAATGCATAAATTATTTCTTAGTGGAAGAAGGTGTTTAAAAGCAAAAAAAGTTAATATAAGCGTGTTAAAAAGATCTGACACTGCATATAAAGACTCCACAGATGGCGTAGTGGTTAAGACACCGGCCTACCGTGCCAGTGCCGTGGATTCACTTCCCACGCAGGACAACACTTTGTGTGATTCACAAATTGTTGTACTGAGACTGGATATAATTTGTGTCCGTTAATGTTTATGAAGTTAGTGCTGAGTGTTTAAAAAAAAATTAAAAAGAAATGCTCCAACGGCGAAAGCTGTCGGGGCATCGACTCGAGAGGAACCCGTGAAGGTAAACCGCCAGGCGGGCCACCGAAGACAAAGATCGGGTTCCGGTGGCCCGCTCGCACTGCGAAGAGAGGCGCATTGCAGGGTGGGTCTATGAGGTCACGCGCCGTCTCTGCCGTCGCCGCGGATCGATTTGGCAAGGCGTGACCACACCATGGCCCACCGCAAAAAAAATAAACGGTGTTAAAAAAAAGAAAAATATAATTTTATTTTACTATATGTTACCTCAACGCTGATCTTCTTGACGTAGTGATGTTGTCCTATAAGTGTTGAGGCGTGCAATCTAACGTGGATGTCGCCGAGACGTGTTGGGACGACTGGCACGTACACAGTCGCAGCATCACCAGATACTATATACACGAAGAACTGATGCTCACCGAACGACGTACGAGGATTATACGAACGCACCTACAAGTAGAACAGAAAATCATGTTTTTTGGAACGAAGTTCCTTATCGCGCGTTGTGAAAGGGGGCTAGACGGAAAAAATTCTTACGAAAAGTTGTCACGACACTTTTTGCTATAGTAAGCTATTGTAAGCTGTGCGGCGTCGCTCGTCGGTTCTCTTATAGAAAGCAAGCCAGATATTTTCATTTCTATTTCGCATTGAACAGTGTGGTGTCGCGACGATTTTTTTTATAGATAGAGTGATTCAAGAGGAAGGTTTATATGTATAATATATGCATAATGTACTAGAGAAACACTGATAATTTTAGAGATTTCTAATGTGATGTCGTAAATAAACACATTATTTTGCGCTTACATTGCAAACGCTGGCTGAACCCTACGAAATAGATCAAAATAAAGTACTACAGTATTATACAGCTTAAAAAGGCCTACAAAAAAGTCCGCGATGGTATACATCTATCTCTTAAGGATAACATACTATATCCATTTTAATACTTTAAAAAATGTTCTATTATAAAACGGTAATTGAAAAGCTATTTCCACAAATACTGTATTAATCCTTATCATTTTAAATACATTAGTTGGCTTGAGCATTTCATGAAGATATTTTTTTTCCTTCAGACCATGCAAATTAAATCAATACCTTAAGAGATATAGCAAAATCAAAATAATGCGCAACGAAATTATTTTCGCCCGTGACCGGGCCGCGTGGCCGGCTCGCGTTCGAGCTCGGGGCCGAAAAGTTTTGGTAGTCTAGTGGAATTGTATATCCTATTATTAATATTATAAACGTGAAAGTTTGTAATAATGTATGGATGTGAACATGTTTGTTGCTCTTTCACGTAAAAACTACTGAATGAATTTTGATGAAATTTATAGTAATATAGCTTGCACATCAGAATAACACATAGGCTATAATTTATAAAGATATTATGCAAATTGGCTAAAATATAACGATAAAAATCGCTTAAGGCAGAAAAAAATTATATAATTAAAATAGAACTTCGTTCCATCCGGGTGTCCCTTGACACCTCCGGTTTTTTTTTTCTACCATTACAGTGTGAGCTGTCGTATAACATTCAATTTGTGGCTTGTATTATTTTGTTGTCTTTAAGGTAGACGTGTGCCATCTACCGGACAATGTTTACACATTGTACAGATTAATACTCTTAACTTTGCAGTCAGTATTATATTACGATGACACAACGCTGTTATTCAAATTACTGAAATTTAGCATTTAACATGGTTGATTATTTATACACTTATAACCTAAAAAACTTGTTTACGAGCGAAGAATGAATGTCACAAGTGGGCCATTCGTTTTTCGTTCGTAAACGAGTTTTTATAAATAACCTAGCATGTTAAATGCTAAATTTCAGTAATTTGAAAATTTTTATTATATAAGTTCATATCATGGAAGTAATAAGTATTAGTACATAGTACTTATTACTTCCATGGTTCATATATGTGTCAGTATTGGGCTCGAGCCTCCTCTGTAATACAAGGGAAATTGATGTACCATGCCACGCTGGTCAGACGGGTTTATATAGGGTTTCTTTCGAGTTATATAAATGTTATCTGCGATTAAAATTCCTTAGTCGCCTTTAGGATACCCACGGGCAGAAAATGTGGTGGTGAATTGTATTCTTACTCTGTCACCACACAGAATGACAATTAAAAACAAAGACCAAAGAAATAGTAATTAAATAAAAACGGTTAAATAAAACAACTTTCATTTGAAAGTATATACAGCATCTTAAATGAAAATACAACTTTTTAATATTAAATGAAAATACAACTATTTAATTTAACATCTTGTCTGTCTGCCTGTATGTTTCGCTAATGGTCGAAACGGTTAGATCAATTTTGATAAGACTTTGACTGGCAGATAGCCGATATTACAAGGACTTAGAATATTTTTATTTCAAAGAACATAATAGTTTTTTACTAAAAATATTAAAATCCATAAAATTGTGAACAATATTCGGTACGGTTGGAACGGTTTTGATGGAAATTTCACTGGCATATAATATTACAAGAAATAACTGCGGGTACTTTTGATACCATTAAAAAAATATTGAAAACTACTATAAAATTGTAAACTAGCTTCAGTTTTTTTTCATTAAAATTATTTCGCATTAAATATTTCCTTTAATTTTAGTATGAAATTCATAGATTTAGTTTAATTCTTTTTTTCCAACCTCTATCGTTTAGTCAAAGACACATACATTTTTATTATCCGTCTATCTGTACCTACACAGTAATCTCCAAAATACGTTCCAATTTTTAGAAATAGGCAATATTTCAAAGCTATGTTTCATTGAAATGTCATATCACTGAGAAAAAGTAATTTAAAGATAATTATCAAAGAGTGGGTTAGATGTAATACAATATACATTGATACTCACAATACCATTCTCCTCGACGTGCACAAACTTGTAGTCAGGCGAGGCTGATAGCACCACGACCGCTTCGACATCTTGCTGCTGGTAGTTGAATACAACCACACGTAGACCAACCTGCTCTCCCTGACGACAACGGTCTGGCCCTTCCACCTTTATGAAGAATGGCAACACACCCACGTACTGTGGACAATATGAATAATATGGTTTAGATATTCAAGTTGTGGTTCTTCTTCTTTTTAAGACTGTACACGATCCACTACTAAAGAGCTATCACACAAATAGAGGGCAATTAATTTAAGCAGGTTAACATTAAACATTCCCCAACCAGGTGGGCCGACGAACTCGTGAAGATTGTTGGGAGTCATTGGATGCGGGTCGCACAAGACCGCATTTTGTGGTGAAATATGAGGAAGGCCTACGTCCAGCAGTGGATTACAAATGTCTGAATGATGATGATGATGAACATTCACAGATTCAACTCCATTTGACGCCGCCTGCACCACAATTACATTCCCAAGTCGTACGTATAGCTAACGTCAGGCACTCGCCACGGTCGTCAAGAATTTGGTACCAGCTGATTCAATGGTGATGAGGAGGGAATATGGTGGATTATAGGGTCACGCGCCGCTCTTTAGTCGCCCGGACGGAACGGACAGCGTATGTCCAGACCAAAGTCTGCCAAAAAAAAACTTCTAGCAGAAGGCTGGTCATCATGCAAAATACGAAGGAAGAAGAGTACATATTAAGTCGATACCAAATAATTGCAATAAGAGTGGGATGATGGCGATGTATCACCTAAAATTTAGGAGTCGTTTCAAACAAATTAATAACTTTTCTCCGAAAATCATATAAGTTTACTTACACGCTTTGGTTCAGTAAGCATTCCCAATCCGAGGCTCGGTGACATGCTGAATGCTGACACAGTCCAGTGCGCTGGTATCTGTAACATATATAACAATTTAACTAACGCTGCTATTGAGTGAAGTCATATTGATCTGGAGAATGTTGGGTGAACTACCGAAATATCTAGATTGGAAATTATAATTGTTTTCGCACCATCAGCTGGTCGAATTTTGGACATAGGCATCTCCAAAGTAAAATAAAATCACAATCGCCACACTTCATAAGCGAGCTGGTGTGCTGGTGCAGTTGGTTTTTACAAGTTACCCACGAAAGTGTTAATTTTCTAGTGAAGCTTTAGGCACGTTTTCACTACTACTTCTTTTTTTTTCGATAAAATAAAACAACTACCCCGTATAGTGAAGTGGGGTATCCCTACCGGTCTGCCCCGATTTTAAGTACTTAGGCTCGCTTCTCCAAAATGACGGCAATATCGACCGGGAAGTTAGTAGGAGAATGAATGCAGGCTGGATGAAATGGCGACAGGTTTCGGGTACAATATGCGACGCGCGGATGCCCCTTAAACTTAAGGGAAAAATTTACAAGAGTGTCATTAGACCTGTCGTTATGTATGGATCTGAATGTTGGGCATTGAAAAAGACGGATGAGAGACGATTGCATGCTACTGAGATGCGTATGTTAAGATGGATGTGTGGGGTGACAAGACTAGATAAGATACGAAATGAGTATATTAGGGGAAGTTTAAAAGTAGCACCAGTGATAGAGAAGTGTAGGAGCGCGAGATTGTCTTGGTATGGACATGTGATGAGGAGGGATGAAAGGCATGTGACAAGGAGGGTTACCAATATGCTTGTGGATGGGCGTAAGAGTCGTGGGAGACCCAAAAAAAGATGGATGGATTGTGTAAACGAGGATATGTGTATGAAAGTTGTGAGTGCAGATATGACGGCTGATAGAAGATTGTGGAAGGCAAGAACGTGTTGTGCCGACCCCACTTAGCGTGGGATGAGGGCAGGCAAATGATGATGACCCCGTATAGTGAAAGTAGAAAGTAGTTTTGTTGACGGACAAAGAACTTATCGATAAACTACCGTCATTTACAATAACACAATCCCTTTCAGAACGTAAACGCATAAAATGATGACGAGAATTAGTCTACTACACTAGCTTGTTCAGACGGTTTAGCATAGGGATGAATTTCGAATATCCCTTATATTGCAACAACATTACTTATAAAACTTTTTTGACAGGCTACAGTCTGGGCCCATACCATAAACTATCCGGGATAACATTCTTTTATACCTAAATCAAACTTTTACGATTAGCTATGGAATAGAAAAGGATGGTGGGTACTATTAACTACAATGGATAATACATATTCACTGCTGACTTAAGTGATAAGTGGTAAATGGTTACCTGTGGTACGTCGACGGTGAACACGTATCGTCCGTGTGGTCCGATGTTGACGTCACGCCATAACCACACGTTGTCGTACTGACGCTGCACGCGGTTAAACCGGAACTTGCGGAAGTGACTCAACTCGAACGATCTATCATGATCACCTACCAAATAAAAAGGATTAAAAATACAAAGAAAGATGATTAAAAATGTTTTATTTTGCAACCTCACATTTTTGCTTAAGCTTTTTAAGTTTATGATAAATACATACATATCATCACGCCATATCCCTTGCAGGGTAGACAGAGAGAACAGAGTGCCAGAGAACTATATCCTTGCATACTTCACTGGCTTCCTCAACATTCATAATTCTCTTCACACACGCTCGCCGGTTTCGGAGACTCTTGACGGCACCTTACTTCAGTACGTGACCAATCTGGTCTAGGTAGGTTAGTCTCGGTCTCCCCCGGTACCTACATTCTTCCACTTTCGCATTGTATATCTTCTTAACCAGACGTACGTTCTTTCCACATGTCCGAACCATCGGAGCATTCCCTTTCGCATCTTTACACCAATACTCTCTTTCATACCTACTCGCTCTCTTACGTCGTCGTTACGAATGCGCTCGATCAGCCTAACTCCACAGATTTTCCGTAGAGATCGCATTTCGACCGCATTAATTTTACTTTCATGCTCTTTTCTGCATACCCAACTCTCACTTCCATATAGTAATGTTGGGACAAGCACTGCATTATGTATTGCTACACGTGCCTTCTGGCTGAGGTGGTGGTTACCGAGAAGTTGCTCCAACGCTCCGTTCACTCTATTTCCCGCATTCACTCTTCGCTCTATAACAGTAGTGTACCTTCCATCTCGGCTAAATCCACATCCAAGATATACAAATTCATCCACTTGCTCTTACATCTGTTCTGGCTTCATCTCTTTCGAAGACCATTATTTTGGTTTTGCTCACATTCACGCGTAGACCCTTCTCCCCTTTTTATGATAAATATTGAGCAAATATATGAGGTTAAAATACAAGCTAACCTAACCTATCTCAGCTGTTGTTCAGGTAACACAATGGCTCAAGCGCTGATAATAACACTATCAAATCTTTCATTACGTGCAAGTTCTGTGATTAATATTTTTTATTTGAAATATAATGAAGACAAAAGATTATGGCTGGACCGGATCCCGTAAGCGGAAGCCGATCACGAGCTAACTACTAGAGCAGCTATCACTCTGCTCCACCATTTTGTATAGAAGGAAGAGCTCCATGTAAATACTGCAAGCAATCAATGATCAACTTTTACCGTTACAGATGCCTTCCAAAGTCATATCAAATCATTTTCATATATAAAGCCCAGCAAGGGTACTTACGTATTGTCAATTTTACATTTTGCCCTGAAATTCATACACCATATGTGGTCTACAGCCAGCAGTGGACGAAAGGCTAAATGATGAGTAATTGTGATATGTATGTAACATTTACGCAAGAGAAGGAAAACTCGAAACAAAACTGTAAGCTAACACTTCAGACCAGCGTGGTATAGATCAATTTCCCTGCTATTTTAGAGATAGCTCGAGCCCAGCAATAAGAATAATGATGGTAATGTTGAATATCCAAATATGAAATGACTTACAGTTAGCTTCATCGGTGTGGTCAGTGCAATCGTATGTACCGTCGCAACGCTTGCTGAGCTGGTAACAACCACCCTCGAGACATTCGCCGAGACCAAGTGATGCATTGCAATTGCTCGGCCGACGGGGTAAAGGCACATCGCTGAATACTACAACACCCGCGTATCTGTCATATAAAATAAATATTGGTCATACATCGTTTTTATTTCCTCATTCATCATATGCATTTAATACTCCACTTCTATGGCCTTTTTCACCTACGAATACTAAGTTTAAGTTACACTTAAGGCAATATAAATAACATAGATATTATGTACCTTAGGTATTACCTAAAATTTTATTTCTTTTTGACATTAAATAACATAAAAAAATATTGGATGTTATGCGTCATTTATATTGTCTTAGATGTTACCTAAAATTTAAAAGACGTTGGTGAAAATTTGATATTAAAATACGATCCGGCTCGAAGGACCATATGCCTGTATCCATTCATCAGCGTATCAACGTCTGCTGTCGGATATAGAGACCTACGAATTGAAATAATTCTATAATCGCTATGCTTGACAGGGTTGTGACAACAGTTGGTGTTACCAAGTTTCCTAGAAGAGTGATTAATGTATCGTAAAAGAAACACCTGATGTTGTCTGGTCAATAACAACATTCCGAAGGAATGTAGACGTCAGGCAGTCGGCCTATCATAAAAGTATTGCCAAAACTTTTGTAATATGTACGATGGCAAAAAAGGAGGCAAATAATGCGTCGCACTCAAGAGATTGCGATGAAAGCAGGATAACGATGAGAAGACTGCTGCTATGCATTTTCCTGATGAACCCTCAGCTGGTTTTTACGACTGCCAAGAAGAAGCAAGGCGTGGTCATTGTATCCTTAATCGGTCACAATGTAGGCATTTTAAAATGCAATTCGGCTCGAAGGCCCATATTTATGTGTGATGAATGATAATGACTGCAATTCGTCATACATTTCATATGCATTCCATGATGCGGGTCCTACTCCCATTGATGATATAATGTTTTCTTCTCAGGTTATAACTTACTCGAAAGTCCTGTTGGCATCTATCCCGAAGGTGGCGGAAGGGAAGTAGACTAGCTCGTCGGCATCACCGGCATGCGAGCGCCATGTATATGCAAATGTACCATTGGTGGATTCGTCGAAATACGACATCTTCGAAATTACCTGTATAACATTTTTTAATAAATTTATTTTAATATTTACTAGCTATATTTGCGCCTTTCTCGCTTACGTAGTTGTGTTGTAGTTCTTCTTAATGTAAATTTTATGAATAAAATCAGAAGAAACGTAACTTTTTGGGGTATAAAAGTGTGTGCAATTCCAGTACTATAATCTGTATATATACTCAATTTCATGAATATTCGTTCAGCCTTTCTGGCGTAAATAAGTAACAAGTACTCCAATCAAAATTTTGCAATTATAATAGTAGTACGATAAGCGTTTTAATATAAATTGACATTTTTTTTAGTAAGATAAAAAATATAATAAGGCAGCGGATTATTGAAAAAGTCCGTACTACCATCCTATCGCCTAAATATCTTTCATATCCAGTGATAAAACGAAACATAAGTCTATTTTTGGTAACTCGACGCGAGGGTTTTGCATCTTTTTGTATATTGTTGGTAATCTCTTTACTAAACGCCATTTCCATCATAAAAACGTTTCAGTTCCAAAGTGTTAATTTACGCCTTAGTCTAAAAAAGTTTTACTTCAGAAAATATATAAAATTACAGTAGAATATATTCAAATACATACATACATACATATCATCACGCCATATCCCTTGCGCGGTAGGCAGAGAGAACAGATTGCCAGAGAACTCTATCCTTGCATAGTTCACTCGCTTCCTCAACATTCATATATTCAAATAGATAAGTACAAACCTTAGCGTATGTGAGTTCATTCCCAGCTTGCATTGTATAGAATGCGTTGTCGAGCCCCGACAGACCGACGTACGCGCCGGGCTCGCCGTATATCGCCACCTCTACACGTTCGCCGGTACGATGCTTGCGATTGTTTATGTACACTGTGAACTGTTTACAAACATATAGACAAATCATTATTTCATTATTTTAGCTGTGATAATGTATTTTTTTTTTAATTTAAATTAATAATTAATATGTACAATTAAAGCTAAGTTTTAAATTAAAATATTTACAGAAAAATAGAAGAAAATAGTAATAAAAAAAAAATAGAGATAATAATAAGAGATAAAGGGATAATATCTATATCATAATATCTCTTATTATATAATAATAATAATAATATATAATAATAAGAGATCGCAAAAAAAGTAATCGCTGCTTCACGTGATCAGAGGGCTGGCCTATATTTTGCACAAAAGTTTAGCATTGCCATTCAACGTGGCAATGCTGCCGGCCTTCTGGGCACATTACCGGTGGACAGTGATGCGGAGGAATTTTTCGATGCCTGATTGCGCCTTTTGTTTCTCTTTTTATTTTTCATTATTAGAACTTTTTCCCATGTGGTGACGGTGTCAGAATTCTTCTCAGCTCATATCAATTTAGAGTTATTTCATCATAGTATCAATGGCTCTTGTTTTGTCACAACTCACATTGTTCCTGGAGATGCCGTTGACTGGGAAAGTGAGCGAGTCAGCGATAACAGAGCCCCGCCGGTGTGCACTCCACACCAGCACGGTGGCGACAGGTGCCATTTCCGCCGACACGGATACAGAAAACGTGCGTACACCTTCCTAAAATCACATACAAAATAAACAATGAAATAAAACAAGCAAAAAATTCTCAGAAGAGCATACGATCGAAAACATAAACTGATCTATCTATCCATCCATCATCCCGTAGAAGTCCACTGTTGGACATAGTCTCCCACGAGAATGCCAATTAAAAAGGTCGCGTACGACCCTGCATCCAACGCCTTCCTGCCACTTTCGAGATATCATCAGTCCATCTAGTGTAGGGAAAACTGAAGCAAACTAATTCAATTTACTCATACTAAATGTTTAATCAAAATGGATCAGAATCGAGTCTCTAATAGCAAATACTAAAGTTATTCATATCGAAACAAACAGTCAACGATTGTCGTACAAAAACCTACCACTAAAACGTTTCAGTTATAATGCCCATAGGTACGTACAGTTAATTGCTCGAATGAACGAAGTAATACAAAGTGTCAAGTCGTATGCGCCAGATCGAATATCACTCATTGAATAAAAAAGATTTTGGTGTTAGAAAAACTAATGATCAATCAGCCAGTCCATCTTAACCCATTAACGCCGCGATGATCAGAATTTTTACTAACTGTTCAACGTGTTCATTTATTATGTTATCGGACCAAAAAAATAATGCATTACCTCTGTTCCTACGCGAAATTTGATGCTCTTTCAGAATCTCAGCTCAAAACTTCGATTAGACACCGAGAAAAAAAATATGGCCGATTTAAACGTGAAAAATTTCGGTTAGGGACTATTGCTGGCTAACAACTAAACTAGGAGTAAATACTAAACGTTCTCACCTGCATAATTTCCTGTCCACTGGTGAGTATAATACCTTTAGACAGGACTACATAGTTGAACGATTCCATATAGAAGTTGCTTTGCACGTGAAAAATTATATACTCTCCAACCTGTATTATAAGAAATAAAAAAAAATATATTATTAAAATTTTACCATGTGTTGATGGAGTAAGAATACAATTCACCATGACTTTTTTTTATAATACCCAACACTAGGAAAATAATTTACAAACATATAATTAACGCAGACAAATTACACCCAAACTCGGAACAACAGTTTGTGAATCGCACATAGTATTGTCCTGCATGGGAGGGGAGTCACACCCCTTTTTTATCTTTTTTACGTTGGGCTATGAATGCATCTCGCCCCGCCAAATCGGTCCGGGGTGACGGAAGAGGCGGCGCCTGACCTCATAGACCCACCATGCAAACTGCTCTCTTCGCCGTGCGAGCGGGCCACCGGCTCCCGATCTTTGTCTTCGGTGGCCATGGGAGTCACACCCCTGGCACAGTAGTCGCTATCTTAACTATTACGCCATCTGTACAGCCAGTGTAATATTCTAATAATAATCCTAACTAATATTATAAATTTAAATGTGAGTTTGTTAGACTTTCATATCTAGTTTTAAAAATTCTTTCACCAATAAAAAGCTACATTATCAGCGATTTAAAAAAAATATAATACGATGCAAAAATTGAATGTCATACAATAGTTCACGCTGGTGTAAGTGGTAGCACGATTGGAACGGATTTCCAAAAGGTGTGGGTTCGAATCCTATGGACAATCATTCCTATGTGACAATCATTTTTCGCATGTAATCAAATTTTTATAGTATAAGGCTTTATATTATCCCTGTATCTTTGCATATGGGTGTAGTAAAACAGAACTGAAGGTATACGATGTACACCCATGTAAGGGGAGAAAAAATCGACATAAAATTACTGATATTTATCATTTAATATGCTTGATTATTTATAAAAACCCGATTACGAGAGAAAAATTATTGTCACAAGTGGGATTCGAACCCACACCTATTGGAAACCGTTCCAATCGTGTTGCCACATACACCACCGTGAATTATTGTATGACATTCAATTCTCGCGTCATACTATATTTTCGTCTTTAAGGAGACGTCGGGTTCTTATACGTCGGGTTAATTGGGTTATAAATCGATATAAAACCCCAAACCAATACGTCTGACCAACATGGTATAGTAGGTCAATTTCGTAACTATTGTATAGATGGCCCGAGACCAACATTCTCGCCAACAGCCTCGACACATGTGTACGAGACTTATTGGCTCCAATGTTAGAGAGACTAGTACATAATATAAATTCCTTATCAAATTCAAACTCACCCTGGCGTCAGTGGTGCTCGTGGCGATACGTATGTGTTGGTTATTGGCGCTATGGTGGGCTATGAAGTGCATGTCGGCTGTAGCACGACTACCGAGCGCGTCTTGTATCTGTGCATTCAATCGCACTCCTGTTATACCGTTGAGTACGTCGCGGTAATTTGGGTCGTTTTGTAAATCTGTAAGAACATATATAATTTAAAACCGGCATGTCCGAGTGGTTTGTATATTACCTTGCCCATGTGGTGACGGAGTAAGAATACAATTCACCACTCCCTCTCTTGATAATGGGTATCATATGAGTAGGGGATATAATATGCATATAACATTTATACTAGTGATGGAAAACTCGAAACAAAACCCTATACCAACACGACTGACCAGCGTGGTATAGTAGGTTAATTTCCCTCTCATTATGGAGGAGGCTCGAGCCCAACAGTGGGACATATATGAGTAGTATGTATTAAATAGAATACTTTTTATCCAAGTAATGTAGTCCCATAATTTGATGGTAAAATTTTATATTGTTAAAGTCATTTATAAAAACTTGTCTTATGAGTGAAAAAATGACTATCTGATCTCTCATAAAGACTACGGTCATTCAGAAATTGTCATTGTAAACTTGTAAAGCATTTTATAAAACTTCATTTGTAAATAGAAAAATAGAATTAGAAACCTATCTATTGGAAATCCCTTTCAATTGCTTTACCAATTAAGCTGATGTGGTAGTTACGTATAATAACCAATTCGAAATTCATATCAATGTTTTTACGGAGACGTTTTATAAGGCCATCTCGTTGCCTTAATTGACGTATTATTAGCTTAATTGATAAGTAGTTAGAATTAAAGTTGTGTAGCTCCTGAGCGAGTGATAAAAAAGAGCTATATCACTCACATAGACCCAATCTATCACTCGCTCACTTGAGCGCCGAATATATCGGTAGATTAGGGATATTCGATATACATCGATGCATCGAAAACATCGATGTTTACAATGCGATACATCGGATCGATCCGATGTTTTGAAAAGCTATCGATATACTCGATGTATCGATGTTTTTTCATAAAACATCGAATCGATGGCAACCAGTTAATATCACAAAAACTCAAGTTTATGTTTAAATAAATGATTCAATGATATTTCAAAGTAATATATTTTTTTTTAATAATATATTACAGTTTTATACATACACACATACATACATATAATTTTAACACAAGTATAACAACAATACATACATATATAATATAACTAAAATTGTCAATATTTAATAAAATATATATATTTTTAAGAGTATCGAAATTTCGCACTGTATAAGACAGTGTAATTGTGCATTAAGTAAATGTTGTTTTAAAGTGAAAATGAATTTAAATGCCACAAAACAAAAAAAAAATATTTATAACATTATCGAAAATAAAGTCATAATAAAATATACCAATAAAGAGTTTAAAAAATCTGGCCATGCCGCTTTGGCCAACATAGAAATGATGTAGGCAGTTGGAAGCACTGATGATATTGGCAGCACTACGCAAGCAAGAAAGAGTCAGTGAGTTGTCTATGAATTTCTTAAACTGTAATAAAATAATGGATTTAGTTCTTTTCAAAACTTTCAAATACAAAAATTTTCACTCTAGAAAGAAGACCTGTTTTGCTTTGTAATATATTTTAGAAAAAGTACTCGATGTTTTCATCCGATACATCGAAAGACATCGATGTACAGTTTCGATTTATCGAATCGATAAAAACATCGATGTTTTTTCAAAGTGGACACCCCTACAGTAGATCACTAGCTCCCTAGCTCATCGCTCACTTCGCATCGCAGAATGTTCCACTCTCATGGTGGCACCACACTTCGCTATGTGTTATTCGTTATGCGCGTTATTGGCCGCTTGCGACGAAGTGGAGGTCTCATTCGTCTATATTTGCTTTACGCGCACACATAACGCATTTATTCGACAGCAAATCTAATTTTTCAATGGATCCCGACTGTTCAGTTGTCATGTTCTATTATTAAAATATATTTCATTTTCTGCAATAGTATTTATTCAATAATATATTATGGAATTCTAGACCACCGGACATCTAAGTGCTTGTTTTTTTCTTTTCAGTTTTTTTATTATGTACGTAGTTTTGGTGACTTTTTACGCAGTCGGGTTTTTTGATTTTTTTAATCATTTTTTTTTTCTAACTTAGTACTTATACAACAGGTATTGGTCAGATGCATTGAAGTAAAAATAAGCTGCGGCCACAGTCAACACGTCCATTTTCTATTTATGTGTCGGCGTGCCAAATATTTGGCATGATGGCACGAAGTGTGGAGTAGCATGTTCGTAATAAAGTGTTTGTCAAATATTTGGGCAAATAAGTAGTAGCCGCATAACAAATAACGCATAACGAAGTGTGGAACCACCATCACAAGGTAACGAAAACTGAGCGAGATAGGTGCGTTGCGTGTCGATCAGAATGATATTTCACACTGTTTTCGTATCTATGCAATTAAGTTGTCAAAAGAGAATACACTCTATTTCTTAAGAAATAAAGTTTAATAATTAATAATTGTTATTAGAAAATAGATTTGTATTTGTTTTATTATAACCTACTTACTAGTAATGGTTTTTGATATTATGTTACTAAAGCGATAAAGTATTTTGAAATTCTTTTTTATGAGTAATTAGTTGCTCCCGGGGTATCTCGTAAATACGTGACCGAGTGTTGAATAAAACTTACTTTTATAGACGTTTTGTAATAAAACTGTATATTTATTTGCGCAAGTGTTTATATCATCATCACCATCTTCATCATCGTCATCTCAGCTCAATTTAAGTACAACTGTTGGGCTCGAGCCACCTCCATAATAGCAGGGAAATTGACCTACTATACTACGCTGGTTAGACGTGCTGGTATAGGGTTTTGTTTCGAGTTTTCCTTCTCTTGCATATACAGGGTGTCCCAAAATTCAACGATAAGCTGGCACCAGCAGGTGGACCTACATATGACTACTCGAGAACAGAAAAGAAAAAAATTCTACCTTGATTTTTTTTTTCATTACGACAAAAAAACCAAAATCTTTAAAAATGGACATCCTTTATTATATTATTAAGTGCTATTGCTACAGTTTTACAAGTAATTCTGTGATTTTTTTTGTATTGGCAAGGTAAGTAGCACTACTATCGATCACAACCATTAAAAATTCCAGAATATCTATAGTTTTTACACAAAAATCAATCAAAACTATGTTTTTTTCATAAATTATGTAAGATTTTGACTTTCAGCTCACTTTCACTCATCATAGTGAAAAAAAAAAGTATGGACGCTACTGTGGCAAATAGTATTAAAAATTGGCGCATCTAACTACAATTCTAAAATGGTATAACATTCTAGACAAATTAGCCACAAAAATATACTTAGGTGTACTATTTCAAAATAACAACCATATTTCGAAAATTGTTAGTGTTGATAGTAATCACTTTTACTATGTAGCCAAAATGTTTTTGTAGCAAGTTCTCAGAATTTGAATGAGACATGTGCGTAGTCCATAAGTCCATAAAATAAGTTGGATAGAGATAGAGAGATTATACGTTAGAGGGAGATAGATAGATGCTAATTGTTTAGTAACATTAATGCAGGTGGAGAAGTAATTAATGTCCTCAGCAACACAGCAAGTCAGTATGCTCTACTTCTTTGTTTACTGCACACCGTTCTGTTTTAATTAAAGTGGCTCTGGTACTGACGACTTTTGGATTGAATTAAGTGACCTGGAAATTGACCTGACTTGGCATTATTTTAGACTGTGATTTTGTGTTTTTTTTAAAGAAGTTTTGCCTTATTTTCAAGTGTTTAGCATTCATCATGCCGCTACCATACACAGCGTTAGAATACGCTAATATGCACCTAATTTATGGAGAATGCCGATGCAATGCCAACGCTGCTAGCAGATTATATCGAGCAAGGTACCCTAATCTTCAAAGGTATCCGGATTATCGCGTATTTATTAACGTGTATCAAGCTTTTTCGGAGGGTTGTATACCATCTGACAGGCGAAACGCTGGAAAACCTAGATCGGAACACGATGAAGAAGTTCTCAATGAAATAGAAAACGATTCAACTACCTCTGTACGTGCTGTACAAGCAGCAACGGGAATCCCAAAAAGTACTGCACATAGAATTTTAAAACGTCACGTCGTCGTGATGAAACAACCTGCAAGAAAGATGGATATTTAAATCTTCACAATCTTCATAGCTGGAACAATGAAAATCTGCACCTGGTGAGAGAAGACAATCTCAATACCAATTTAAGATTAACCTATGGACTGGCATAATAAATGGCAAAGTGATAGGGCCCTTTGAGTTACAAGGAAACATAGATGGCAATAGTTATTTAAACTTCTTACAAAATGAGTTGCCAGGATTATTAGAAGATGTGCCCTTAAGTGATTTGCAAACCATGTGGTTTCAAAACGATGGTTGCCCAGCTCACTATGCCCGTCCTGTGCGAGAGTACTTAGACCAAGAGTACCCAGGGCGTTGGATCGGGCGACTTGGTCCTATCTTGTGGCCACCCCGTTCACCCGATCTAAATCCCCTGGACTTTTTCTATTGGGGTTGTCTAAAGGACAGAGTTTGCACAAAACCGATTGCAACCTTGGACGAGCTTCGCCATAAAATAATTCAGACTGTGGATCTACGGACTACGCACATGTCTCATTCAAATTCTGGGAACTTGCTACAAAAACATTTTGGCTACTTAGTAAAAGTGATTACTATCAACACTAACAATTTTCGAAATATGGTTGTTATTTTGAAATAGTACACCTAAGTATATTTTTGTGGCTAGTTTGCCTTGAATGTTATACCATTTTAGAATTGTAGTTAGTTGCGCCAATTTTTAATACTATTTGCCACAGTAGTGTCCATACTTTTTTTTTTCACTATGATGAGTGAAAGTGAGCTGAAAGTCAAAATCTTACATAATTTATGAAAAAAACATAGTTTTGATTGATTTTTGTGTAAAAACTATAGATATTCTGGAATTTTTAATGGTTGTGATCGATAGTAGTGCTACTTACCTTGCCAATACAAAAAAAATCACAGAATTACTTGTAAAACTGTAGCAATAGCACTTAATAATATAATAAAGGATGTCCATTTTTAAAGATTTTGGTTTTTTTGTCGTAATGAAAAAAAAAATCAAGGTAGAATTTTTTTCTTTTCTGTTCTCGAGTAGTCATATGTAGGTCCACCTGCTGGTG
Organism: Lymantria monacha; assembly: GCA_905163515.2. Lineage (NCBI taxonomy): Eukaryota > Metazoa > Arthropoda > Insecta > Lepidoptera > Erebidae > Lymantria > Lymantria monacha. Next base: position 27,677,456 of record LR991098.1, on the reverse strand, counting down.
CCAGCTTATCGTTGAATTTTGGGACACCCTGTATATAACATGCATTTTATATCCCTTAGTAGTCTCTTACGATCACCCACGAGTAAGATAGCGGGTGGTGAAATGTATTCTTACTCCGTCACCACACGGATAAGTGTTTGTATAGATTTTAATAATTATTAGCTTTTAGTTATTATTATTGGAACTGTAAATACACTAAATTGTTCGCCCTAGAACCTTTTTTCTCTAACAATAGAAATCTAAATAGAATTCTCTGTATTCTTAAGTGTTTTTGTAGAACGTTAATAATAATATACATTAAAAATTAAGTTTTACTATCGGCAATGAGTAATTTAAATAAAAAGCGAAACCCACCATGGAAAAAATTGTGATAGATTCGTTTGAGCTATAGATTATAAGTGAGTGATAGATTTAAAGGGAGCGATAGATTTAAAGTGAGCGATCTTTGAAAGTGAGCTAGAGGAGTGATTTAATATAGTGTTTGACTACTGAGCTAAGTGAGCTAAATGAGCTAAATTAGTGATATGTATCTTTACAGTGAAAAGATATGTATCACTCTTTTCACCGCAGTGATACATATTGCGCATGACTAGTTAGAATGCATTTGCAATAGATGGGTTCAAGTTCGACAGGTGGTAATCTCTTTTCTTGTCGTAAATAATCTTTATTATAGTCTTCATGATAATTTTCAATATACTTACGTAATATTTTATACAAATCTAATTTGAGATGCCAGACGGCATCATGTCCCGGTACAAGCTGAGGCTTCTGAGCATCCACACCTCCTCCACGCCCCTCTACCTGCACGAATACTTGCAGAGATATTCCACGGGCTTGCCACGCTGGTAGAGGTGATCCATCATGATATGAGACTACCATCTAAAAGTTCAAGTATGACAGTTAAAATATTGGATTTGTGCAAACAAAGCATCTATAGAAAGATACCTAAATGGGGCTGAAATCCCACCATACGCAAGGCAGTGTGTGCTTTCACAATTACAAAAGACTATGAGTGGTAATTATTACGAACGTAAAAACAGCAATAGAGAAATGGCAAAATAAATACTATTCCGGCGTTTTTATAGTTTTCAATATTCTTTGTTACAGGCGGATTTTATAGGACATTTTAAACTCACGAAATTATAGTGAACGGCATTTACGCCATGTATTTTATTAATTACAAATTTTACGATATTTCATCGCTTTTTTTTTGTGCAAGATGGACCATGGATGGGGTCGCGCCCCGACAAATCGGTCCGGGGCGACAGAAGAGGCGGCGCGCAACCCCATGAACCCACCCTTTTTTTTTTTTTTTTTTTTTTTTTTTGTGATGGGCCATGGACGTCGCACCCCGCCAAATCGGTCCGGGGTGACGGAAGAGGCGGCGCGCAACCCCATTGACCCACCCTGCAAGCACCTCTTCTTCGCCGTGCGAGCGGGCCACCGGTACCCGATCTTTGTCTTCGGTGATGAACCCACCCTGCAAGCACCTCTCTTCGCCGTGCGAGCGGGCCACCTGTACCCGATCTTTGACTTCGGTGGCCCGCTCGGCAAACCGTGGCCCGCCCGGCGCGATATTTCATCTCTGTAGCAAGTGCTATGTTCACGCAGGAGTTTTTCTTTCGTCAATAATTTCGAGACTGTCAAAAATACAGCTCATCTTGTATAAAATGAATTAATTATAAAATATACTTACATAAACATCAAATGGCATCGCGGGCTTGAATACTTGAGGTGTACCACCAAGGAATGATACTGAGAGGGAAGAATTGAATATCCTCGCTATGCTATAGCCTTCTATAATCTCGTCTAAGAAGGGATCCCCCACTGAAGCGGTGATGATCACTTCCACGCCGTCCAACGTTGGTACCAGTTGCGCTAACTCCGACATTGGATATTTGAAGTTATATGTGCCGTTGAACTGTGGATTTTTTAGTAAAGTTAATGATATATTTGAACAGTTTACACATTACACATCTGATTGGGGACTTAAGTTGTCTAGAATTAGAACAGCAAGGGTCAGCACGAGCGATCCGGCTGTCTTGTAAGAGGTAATATGAAATAATTCTAAGTGGGTCGGAGATAGTAGTTGATGTAAAGAGTTTCTCAGGCCGGGGCTATGGCTCAAGCAGGTCTACGACTCCTACAGGAAAACAAGAGTTGCCTTAGACATTGTATCGTAACCCGTTACGAGCATGAGCAGACCTTATTGCAAATCTCGAAATAGAATCATTGTCAGACCCTGTGGCCCGCATGGTATAGCAACCACACCACCAAAATGGTGCCACAATGAGATAAACGTGAGCTGCTTTGATGGGACCGTTAAAAATGGCACGTACTCTTATATTATATTCCATTCTTTAGTGTTTTATAAAGTTAATTAAAATAATTTTGTAAATATGGAACTAATATTTACTAAACATGTAGTACACAATTTAAAAAAAAATATTTTTGGAATGTATTATAATACAGATAAAGTGGTAAATTGAAGTCAATACGACATGACAATGATTTACGTCTATTTTTCTGTCCTGCCCAAATCCCCAGAGGCATCGTTAATTTGGTTTTCAACACCCAATTAACTTACTGTCGGGTAGTTATTTATTATGAACAGGCCATTCAATATGAGGACGTGGGAGATTTTGTATCCATGGGTAGGAATAAATATTATTAAAAAAATATTAGCTGTAAAGTAATACTCACATATCTCAAGAAGGGTAGTTGATCGTAATTAGGGTTGTTATAATAGTTGTATGTCGAGGTGGTTGCGTATGTATTGTAATTGGGGTTGTTTGTATTACTGCCATGCTCTATGGCGTACTGCGTCGGATCCGGCTTCCACACCCAAAACGGATACTTTTCATCCTGTGTAAAAATAAAATAAAATCTATCAGAATAATATTATTATACTTTCAGTGATCTACCATTCTATGCTGGACGAAGGCTACACTCACAAACGTGGCGATAGTATTTTAATAGTAACATTTGGCAGGCAGATTGGTGAACGCAGTGAGTTGTAATAAGTTTCCCAAAAGAGAGAGCTGCTGTCCCTACTTCTGGTGACACTCTTAACCCATGTTTACGACCCCCACGCGCAAGTAAGGGGTGGCGACAATTGTATTCTAATCCCGTCACCATGCTAGAGGAGAAAATGTTGTCTTATTATCTCATCGCGGCTCTTATATGCTCCACTGCTGGCCTCAAACCTCACATAGAATGTAAATGTGTTAGGTTCTATTTCGGGATTTTCCTTATCTTGTAAGATGTCATATGCATATTACATTCGTTAGTAGTCATCTAGGACATCCACGAGTAAAATAGAAAACGAATGGTATTTCTCGTCGTCATTAGAGAGAAAAATAACAAATTTATGTACAATTTTATTAAAATATAAGCAAGAATACAATTCACCACAATTGGTGAATTGTATTCTTGCTCCGTCACTACAAGGAAGGGCGTCACGCTGGAGCTAACACTTACTAAACATGTAGCACACAATTTCATATAAAAAATCAGTAAAAAAGACCAACCCGCTGAATGTCTTATCGGTTCTCAGTGAGAGTCACGTTCCAATTCGGTGATAGTTTATAGGATTAATTTAGGATATGGATAAATAGAAGTAAAAAAATAACCACTTACAAAATTAAATGTCCTAGAAACAACCTTTTGCGGATCGTACCACCAGTCTGGTTGGTCCACCTGGTTTGGCTGTCCGGGGATGTAATGGGGCTCCTTATTGATGACCCGACCATACTCGTCCATCATCGTCTGGCCATATTCGTATTGTTGCTGGTAACTGCTGTCGTTATACCCATAAGGGTAGTTAGGGTTCACTGTTTAGGAAGTAACATAGGAATTGTAGAATATTAATCATCATCATTACAGCCCATATATGTCCCACTGTTGGGCTCGGGCCTCCTCCGTAATGCGAGGGAAATTAACCTACTATACCGCGCTGGTCAGACCAGACGTGTTGGTACAGGATTTTGTTTCAAGTTTTCCTTCTCTTGCACAGATGTTTATGTGCATTTTATATCCCTTAGTCGTCTCTTACGATCACCCACGTGTAAGATAGGGGGTGGTGAACTGTATTCTTACTCCGTCACCACACGGATATATATATTAATATTAGTTTTTAATGTAATAATCGTTTATTACATATTACATGGTTGGACATAGGTCTCTCTAAGGGAAGATAATACCATAATGACCTCACTTGTCAGGCGAGTTGGCGATCGCAGTCACTGAAATAAGTTTTCCATGAAATATCCCTGATCCCTTAGCTGGGTTTTACTACCAATGAAAAGTTATGCTCCATAGCATTCATGGCTCATCATCTCACAGAAATATCATCACAAAATAAATAGTACTAGGTAAGATATAATGATTTTTTCTTATTTTATGAAGAGGTTACAAATCAATTGACTCTGTGTGACTTCCTCACTATTTCATACCACAGGAGTTTTGGGGGGCACGTGAAAGCGTCGTATGGAATTTTATTACATTCAATATTTTAAGGAATTATATTTTATAATTTTGTTGACATTTAGATGTAATATAACACAGAGGAAGTGCTAAAATGTAGTTCATGCGATATAACAGTACTATACACATTTTCGTGTTGCCCAGAAGACAACATTGTAAATTTGACCGTAGCAAAATGAAAGCGACAATCCGACTTCATAACGAACAATCACTTTATATGAAGTGATTAAATCTTTAATAAATATTTGGCATTAAACTCCTGTAACCATGTTCAATAGTGGTAGGACCACGCTGTTGACAGTTTTCTGCTAACAGCTGCGGGCCGGTCCGTCCGGGATAGTACCAGACTGAGCAGAAGATCGACGTCTGAGTAATGACAATATACTATTGCGCTTCGTTCGGTGAGCGAGACAGCCGGAAGCCCAACTGGGTGGGTTTGGGCTTTATATTGGTAGGCAGCGGCCTAGCTATACTCCTGGTATAGCAAAGGTCCATGGGCGGCAGTAACACTTACCATCAGGTGTGCTGCTAGCTCGTTTGTCACCAAAAGCTATATAAAAAAAAATTGTCACAGAAATAAAAAAGAAACATTAGGTCCATGTTTTTTCATCTTAATTTTTTAGCAGCAATACCGGCTCCACTAGTGTTAACTAAATTTTGTCAATCATTTCTCCATCAATGAGGGGTACTGTACTTATTTCCTTGATGACGTAAACCTTTCTATATACTAGATAACATGTAGGCAACATTACAAGACGATCGGTTGAGTAATTAAAGCGTAAAAGACCACAAACAAACATTCATATTTATAATAACAGTTAGGATTTACATAGACCTGGGCCAAGTTCACCTTTTTTTTTTTTTTTTGTTCACGCTGTGGAAATGCATTTGCGCACTAGCCCTCGCCGGTGACAGACGAGGGGGTGTGTGGGACTCGCCGGTCAGCTGGTTCGACTGAAATACCCACTAAAACCACAGCGGTCCCTTCCGCGCTTTTACGGGATGCCGGAGAGATCGTCTATTGACATTCTATCCCGGACACCCCAACGCTAGGCCATCTGGCCACGTCCAGTCGACAGTCAAGGCGGCGGGAGGAGATGCGCGTAACGGCGCCTCCGCCTTCCTGGCCGCCGCCTACGGAGCGAGTCTGCAGAAGCAAATGCCTCACGCATCCGCTCCGCGGCCTCCTTCGAAGAGATGACCTCCTCACAGAAGGAGGCCATCGACGACCAGCACCTGTCGCTGTCAAGCATCTTAGATATGATGGTCAACAACGACAGGTCTATTCCTATCACCGCCGACAGGTCGTGGCGCTGAGGCCCCCAGGCGGGACATACCTCTAGGATGTGACGCGCATCATCAGTTAGCGCGCCACACTCATGGCATCCAGGGGCCTCTTCCCGTCCGATTCTGTGCAGGTACTTACCGAAGACCCCGTGTCCGGTAAGTACCTGCGTCATCCTGAAGGACAAGTTGCCGTGCCTTCTCTTCATCCAGCGGTGGAGGTGGGGCGCAATTGCCTCAACGGTCCCCCGCCCTGCTACAGGGGACTCTAATTCCTCCCTCCACCGCCGTATAATTGCCGCTTGAGCCGCTTCTCTTGCCCTAATCAATTCCCCCACGGTAATATGCTCGCCGCTTTCCCGCGCCGCAGCGCAAAATCGGTAGACCTCCGCCTGTGCCCTATCCTGGAGCAGCCAGGGTGGATCACCTGCCAGCAATGTGGCTGCGGTCCAGGATACCGTTCGGTAGCCCCTTATAGTCCTCACCGCCATGGTTCTTTGTGCTTTACGCAGCAAAGCCTTATTAGGGGCGATGAGAGACTCCGACCAAATTGGGGCACCGTACAATGTCATGGACCGCAAAATACCCGCATATAGACGCCGGCAGGACGATCCGGGACCACCAGTATTTGGCAGAAGCCTACCCAGCGCCGCGGCTGCTCCGACGAGCCTGGGGACTAAATGGGCAAAGTGCGGCCCGAAGCTCCATTTACTATCTAGGTGCAGACCCAGGTACTTCATCCGGGTCTGCACCGGCACGGCAACTCCAGACACCCTGATCTGTGCTCCTCGGGGGAGACCTTGGCACCGGCCATAGAATAGGAGGGCCTCCGTCTTCTCGAGAGAGACTCTGAGACCCAACTTGCCTATCCGGTCCACGACGAGCGCTACACCAACCTCTGCCAGTCGGGCGGCCTCCCGGAAGTCAGCCCTCTCCACCGTGATGAGAGTGTCATCTGCATAACAAATAACTCCCATCCCGGGAAGGAGCTGGCCCCGTAAAAGCCAGTCGAACCCAACGTTCCACAGGGTCGGACCGAGGACCGAGCCCTGTGGAACGCCGCATTCCACCCTGTGGTAACGTACGCGCCCGTCGTCCCCCTCCCAGAGCAGGGCCAAGTTCACCTGATGCCGTATAGTCAACAATTACTTGCCCAAGGAGGAATGCCGTCAAGCAGGCGCCTAGTCATACAACTACTCCCAATACTTTTGCAATAATGACATTGGAAGAAGAGTACATATTACGTCGACTCCAAGTAAGGGGATAAGAACGATGTTGAGGATAAGAATTTATAAGCCAACATACTGACCTCTAGTGTACTGATTCTGTCCATATCCAGGCGTCAGACCATATTGACCTCTGTTATTGAACTGTCCCTGAATGTAATACCGTGGCCTGTACTGGGGGATGGGGCGAATTGTCGCCTTCAAGGTGAGGTTGCCTCTGACTGGAGCTCCCGAAGTGTAATTCGCCATAATACGCCCATGAATATAAGGCTCCGTGTTGAAGAAGAACGCCGGCATCGTTACATTTACCTGTTTATTTGAAAGTTTTAGTTAATGTCTAAATTCGCATCGCAGGATGTAGTGGAAATCCAGAATTTTGTACGGGATTATTATATGAATAAGAAAGTCGTTACGGAACTAGACTCTTTCGGATTAAGAGCTGTCAAGGCTTACCCAACGCGTCTGGATAAATTTGTCATAGCCATGTGCGGCTAACAATTAGAACTCAAAAAAATATCTCTTTTATATTATATCATGGGGTGTTTTGCGGTAGAATTCTTATAAGGTACAAACAAATTTATACAGCATGGTTAAGAAAATACTTTATCAAAAAATTATAATAACATTATTAAAAAAAACTATTAATTCTTTTTTGCATTATTAAAATAATATAATATTTTTTTTTTAATATTTTTAAAAAGTACACCGCACTAAAGAATTAATTCTTGTATTGTGAGAGACTAGAAACACAAACAACGGACAAATTACATCCAGACTCAGGCCAACAATATGGATCAAAATCACACAAAGTATTTGCCTGCCTGGGAATCGAACCCGCTATTCTTGGTAGGGTATTATAGGGTATATCTTAACCATTGCGGCATGTTTATTCGTAAATACCTACCAAACAAAGAACTATAAAAAATTGTAAGGCACACAAATAACTTCCTTACCGGAAATTGGTATCACGTATAAGTGTGAAGATAACTCACTTCATATCTGGTCTGGTAGTACTCCTCAACGAGGAACTGCGCCTCCTCGATCTGGCCGAGCGCCTCCACACGGATGTACCACTCGCCGAATAGCGGCTGGTCAGACATCTGGTACTGAAGGCTTACAGTACCGAAGTTGCTCTATGACGACATACAATACATATTTGTTATGACAACATACAATCCATATTTGTTATGACAACACCTCGCATTAAGGAATAAACACATCGCATAAAACTTCACAAGTATATATTTAACTGCTATGTGGTTGCAGCTGCGAATACTAGCATTACCCTTACTTTGCTCGTGGATATCGTAGTATACGACTAAGAGTTTCACATAAACCTAGATCTTCATCTGATGTCTTCTGGTCAATAATTACATTCACAAGGAGGGTTGACGTCAGGCAGGCGGCCGGTCATAAAACTATTACCAATTTTTTTCCAATATTTACGATTAAAGAAGTAGATATTGTATCGACCACAATCGGAATAAAAGCAGGATTACGATGTGATGAACCACAACAAAGAATAGTCTCGCACGGGAATCGAAGCCACAACACTTAGCACGAGAGGTAGTTACTTTGACCACAGTAGATAGCTGTACAGTTATATCTAGAATAAAAGTAATGAAATCCATAGGGTCCGTGACGATCATCGTCATTAAGAATACAATTTACCACCCTCTTGCTTACCCTTCGCTATCAGAAAAGACTATATGTTAGGCAGATAACATCCATGTAACAAAAGGAAACTTGAGAAAAAAAACACTATAACAATTCGTCCGACCAGCCAGCGTGGTATAATAGATTTTCCCTTGCACTATGGAGGAGGCCTTAGCCTACGGTATATGTGTCAAGTAGAAAAGGCGTGGTTGCCACTAGAAACTTTCACAATGATTGATAGAGGTTTTTTTTGGCGGGAACGTAAAAGCGTCATATGGCGGTCATGTATTTTATTCAATATCTGTTGTGTGTGTTCAATAAATAATTTTGATGGCATTTATGCGGAGAAACTTTTAAGATGTAATAAATATGATATAAAAGTGCTTTACATATGTTTTCGTGTTCCACCAAAATTCACGGAAGACACCATTAACGGTGTAGCCATAGCACTGTTAGGCGACGATTTGACTTACTGACGGACAAAGACTAATTTGAACAAACTAAAGATGTTAAAAAGCTTATAATTTATAAAGAAAATTGTAACTCGGTAAGTCTCATTATTGGCCGATTGCCAATACAAAAAAAAAAGAAAAGAATTTATTGACAGCTTGATTCGTTTATATAAAAACGAATCGTACATGTAATTCAATAAAGGCTATAAGATCATTGTACGCCTGTCACAATAGATCATAAATTGTGTTATTGTGAATACGAGTTGTATACGACATAACTGCTTAAGGAATTGTGTATCGACTCGAAATGATATTGTAATCGTATATGTACAGTGAAATACTTTTCATTGCATTACATAATTAATTTGTGATGACCTGTAAAGTGTTTTATCTCTTACTTTATCCATCCATCCGGCCTATTGTTATCAACTGTTGGACATAAATCTAACCATCATTCTCTTGCTCTTATCTCAACTACTTGGAGTCGAGGCAATATGTACTCTTTTTTCATACAACCCTATAAGACGTCATTTCTGTAGTCACTGTCTAAATATGTCATACTTCACGCAGTCCATCCATATTTTCTTTGGTCTCTCTTTACCCCTAAAGCCTTCAATTTCAACATTAATACTTAAAACCTTCCTCGCAAAATTACTTTCATCCCGTCTCATCACATGTCATCACCAGCTCAAACGTTCACTCCTTAACTTATCCGTCACTGGCGCTACTTTCAAACATTCTGTTATACGCTCATTCCTTATCTTATCCATTCTCGTCACGCCGTACATCCATCTCAACATTCGCATCTCCGCTACATGCAATCGTCTCTCATCCGTCGCTTTTGTAACCCAACATGCTGATCCATACATAAATCTAACCAAAAAATGAAAATAAGATCGTAATCACGCTTCCCCAGCGGTTTAATTCTGGAAGTTAGAAGTGAGAAGCTTCTCCAATTGTATTGTTGCTCCCATTCTTTTGATAACTAAGTTAGTTTTACATTTTCAACTATAAATAAGTAATAAAATGGTCTGAATGTGAGTGTGTTTATTACGCTTTCACTTCTAAACCCATAAACCGATTTTAAAAATTCTTTCACCAGTTGAAAAGTACATTATCAGCGAATAATATAGGGTATATTTTATTTGCATTATTCCTAAGGGAAGCGGGCACTACGCGGGTGAAATCGCGGCAATAATACATGAGGAGGGAGGAGGAGATGAGGGTATACTCTTTCTCGATGACTAAAGGCAGTGAGCCAATGCTCCCACTCTACCCAACACAGTATTTACACAAACCCTAAAACACGTTACTTCAATAAATAAGAATAAATAATGAATTTAAGAAATAGTAATCTTATTTTACGTGATAATTAACGTGACCTTTGTTTTTTTTTATATCAAAACGGGATACTTAAAGAAATAGATAAAGAATAATAACTAAAAAACAAACACATGTTAAAATTGTATCGAAATCAACCGTAATCTAGGCCTTTACTAAGAAACTCTTGTATAATAGTGGTAGAAAGAGAAGTATGTATATATATAAATGATAATTTGGTCCGTTTGCCACAAAGGGATATTTTAGTTGGTTAAAATGCAACAGACAGTCTGATAAAATTTTAACAATAAAAACCCGTCTTCATTGTCTTTAGACTTATATGGTTTTCTCACGGATGCCATCGTCAGAACTGAAAATGAAATTACACACGGGAAGCACCAGCTTTCAAATAAAAAAAAAGGATCATCAAAATCGATTCACCGAGTCGAAAGTTCTGAGGTAACAAACATTAAAAAAAATATAGTCGAATCGACAACCTCCTCCTTTTTTGAAGTCGGTTAAAAACGGGACGTATGATCAATTGATCATGTTAGTACTAATTAAAACTAAATTTAGTTAAGATATGTTACCTGTCTAGATAGCCATCTCTTCATGATGCGCCTGTTTGGATCCAACACATATACGTCTATGGCTCTCCCGAACGCCTTCAGTTCAGTGTTTATAGGTATCACGCGGAAACGTACTGTAATTCAAATAAAATTAAATAAATTAGCTATAAATGCTGTGTAGTGGCAGCTATGAATATCATTAGTGCCACTACACAGCATTTATGGCTAATTTAGTGGCAGCTATCAACCGCTTATGGCCGGTAGTATTCGTGGTGTTGTGCTATCAAACTTTTATGTTGTAAAAATAATGTATTATGCGTATCATAAACATACGATATAGAAGAAAACTGAAAATAAAACTATACTATTTGATTGCACAGATGGCGCAGCGGTTAAGATATCGACCTGCCGTGCCAAGTTGCGTGGGTTCGATTACCACATAGAACAATAATACGTGAGAGTCACAAATTGTTGTCATGAGTCTGTGTCAAATATGTCTGCGTTAATTATATGTTTGTAAAGTCCCGCATAATAAAAGGATTATTTCCTTAGTGTAGGAGGTTGTGTTTAAAAAAAATATCTATCTGTCTGATCAGCTTGGTATATAGTACCTAGTATTTTTTTTTCTATAGTGGAAGAGTTCAAGGAGGGTTCAGTCCAGAGGAGGAATGTATGTGAGCTAATATGATGCGCCGAGTATAAGATCAATAGATACGTAGCTGGTCAGGTCACGGGTGCGAATACCAAAGTACATATTTATAAGATTAGAGTTGTATATATATTACCATTTTAATTTGAAGATTGAAATGCACGTATGGAGTAGTGATTAAGTTATTAACAACAAATTGCCACGGGTTCGATTCCCACGCGGAACAATAATTAATGATATTCATAAATTGTTGTTCTGAGGCTGTTTGTAATTTGTGATCGTTAATTATATATTTGTTAAGTCCCCCGCAATACATACGGATTAGTTCTTCAACGCAAAAAAAATGTCTTTAAAAAAATATCTAGATTTTTGTAGCACCAAGTTTGGAGTTTGAATCTGTGCCATATTGGAAACTGTATGCTCGCTTCTTTTTTTTGTGTTTGTCTTAGTTGTTAGCCTCAGGGTGAACGCTGAGGGCTCTCAACACGAATGCTCGCTTTCTGTTCCTTGGGATTAATATCTCTTTTCATCAACGACACCTAAGCCCTATGGGAATCTGTATAAAATAAAATACGAGTATGTACCACATAAGATCAATATTTAATTTACGTTTCATCTCATTCAACACATTTAAATTACCTTAAATGTCAACAAAAATTTAGCCCTATGACTATGAACGTTGTGAAGTATTCCAAACGTTGGGCAATTAAAAATCAAATATTTATATTTATTTATATATATACAAGTTTTATTTGAAATGTGTAATACTCGCGTAAACATCAGAATTCATTATGTTATTGAAAACGATCATAAGGATTCATGGGTATAATTTTACACTCCTGTTTACCCCTTTGGGAATAAGGGTGTAAGATAATAACAGTAATTTATAATATAAAATTGTATAAACAACCTACCAGTGCCGAACGCACGTCTGGTTAAGAAGATATACAATGCGAAAGTGGAAGGATGTAGGTACCGGGGGAGACCGAGCCCACCTACCTAGACCAGATTGGTCACGTGCTGAAAGAAGGTGGAGTCAAAAGTCTCCGAAACCGGCGAGCGTGTATGAAGAGAATTATGAATGTTGAAGAAGCGAGTGAATTATGCAAGGATAGAGTTCTCTGGTACTCTGTTCTCTCTGCCTACCCTGCAAGAGATATGGCGTGATGATATGTATGTATGTATGTACGTACCAGTCTGCCCTTGCATGTATACAGGTTTGTCCATCTGAATAAAGATGGTCATGAATCGTCTTGAAAACGTAAGTTGTGTTTCATTGGCGAAGGCGCGACCTCCAAATGGTGTGTCCAAGTACAACCCTTCCACTCTTAGCTTGTAATCACCCGGTACAGTTGTTGCTGGTACCTGTTCAAACCAATTATTATCTATAAAACCCGATTACGAAGCGAAAAATGATGTCACAAGCGGGATTCGAACCGGCGCCTATTGGGATTCCGGCCCAATCGTGCTGTGACTTATTGTAGGACATGCAAATTTCGCTTCGTATCATATTTACGTCTTAAGGTGACGGTATTCCATCTACCCGACAATGTTTACACATTGTTATAGGCTTAATACTTCAAACTTTGCAGTTAGAATTGTATTAAACGATGACACAACCTTGTTATTTTATACTAATGAAATTTAGCATTTAATATGCTTAATTATTTATAAAACCGCACGATAATTATTTATAAAAAGCACGATTGGGCCGGAATCCCAATAGGCGCGGGTGCGAATCCCGCTTGTGACATCATTTTTCGCTTCGTAATCGGGTTTTATAAATAATTAAGCATATTAAATGCTAAATTTCAGTAATTTAAAACAATTATTATCTTCAAATAGTCCTAATATACCACGCTGGTCAGAGGGTTGAGTTTCGAGTTTTCTTTCTCTTGCATAGATTGATGTTATATGCGTTTTATATCCCTTAGTCATCTCTTACGATCACCCACGGGTAAGATAGGTAGTAGTGAATGATATTCTTACTCCATCACCACAGGGACAATGACAAAAATATCGATCTCGAAATCATCATCATCCTCCACTTATTACAATTATTAGGGGTCGATGGAATATGTACTCTGTTTCCATCGTATATATTGTAAAGTTTTGCCAATAGTTTTAAGCGCCTGCCTAAAAACCCTCCTTGGGGAAGTATTTGTTGACCAGATGGCTTCAGATGGAATTAGCAACGATCGATTTAAAGCTCTTAGTCTTGTTTTACAACACCTTCAAGCAAGCCTTCTTTTGAATGTCCTACAATAATTCACGATGGTGTAAGTGGCAGTACGATTGGGCCGGATTCCCAATAGGTGTGGGTTCGAATCCCACTTGTGACATCATTTTTCGCTTCGTAATCGGGTTTTTATATATAATTAAGCATATTAAATGCTAAATTTCAGTAATTTGAACCTTCAAGCAATTTAAAAACTGTTAGTATACGTAGTCGTCACCACATCAAACACATCGATCAGCCAGGATGATGATGATGATGATCTCAGGCAGCATCCAGCCCCATAACCTGCCGTGTTACCTTTCCATCGCTGTTTGGGCTTACCAAAGATACCAAATCGACATCGTTGGATGATTTACCTGCCTATATCTATCTACATGTCAGTATAGTATGTATACGTGACCCCATCCGGGGATTTTCTTCAAAAATACAACGGTGAAACAAAATTGGGTCTTGGTATACTACGGGTGGTAACCGAGCAAAGTGATAGTGTTGAAAAATTGAAAAAAAAAAATGGGTCACATAATATGGGTATGTCCCCCATTTCTCGCGGTTTTTAAGCACTTATTAAGCGTAGCTTAAAACAACATTTATGTTAAAGTTGAAAAGGTATCTACAAAACTTAAAAATTGTGTCTACCTATGTTATACACCGTGACATTTATATCGTCTTACAAAAGAAGTGCCATAAAAGTATCCGACCAAAGAAACATAATTATCTAACATATTTAATTGTTCAATAGTGATAGTGATAAAAAAATAACAAAATAAAATAAATTAAAGTTAATAGTTTGTAACAACCTGGTTATAATGTTTATTTAAATTTTAAACAAAAGAAATCATACGGCATTCCGCATGATAATGACTGGCTAACGTTAGCTAAACTCAGCTGCGAAGTCCACGTGGACTGCTATTCCAAAGCGTACCTACGCCTAGTTAGTACCTACTAGTGATGTAACGAATGTCATATTTTGGACATTCGCAAAAACGAATGCGAATATCTGTTGCCAACATTTGCGAATGCGTATATTCAGTTTTTGTTTAAATTTGGCGCCATTTGTCTATGGCTTTATTTAGTTACAGCACCAACGAGTGTCACTAGCGAGCGCATATTTAGTGGCGCTGGACTTATTTACACGCCACATCGTAACAGACTTGAAGGAGACAAGGCATCAAAACTACTATTTTTAAAGTTTAATATTCCCCCCTACTGAAGTTCAATTATTAATATGAAAAATATTTATAATTAACTGTTATTTTTTTAAGGAAGAGAAGTATTTTTGTTTGAGAAACTTATTTTGTTTGTTTGTTTAGAGTTAGACTATTTAATGGTCTACTGTAGAAGAATATAAATTTTGTTTATCTAAATATTAAAAATACATCTAAAGACTGAGAAAAGTTTAATAGAAGAATTTAATTTTATTAGTTTCAATCGCATTAAAATTTTGTGTCGCACGTTCTAATAACAATTAAATTTTTTACCTTTATTAAAGTAAAAGACTTAATTTTTCTTTGCTTAAAGTGTTTACTGTTAACTCTTATGTAAAATGATTATATTGGTACTATAAATACTATAAACTATATAATATAGATATACAATAAACACTTTGTGATTGTGTTGACAGCAACTGAAGTTAAATATTCATTTGATTTTAATTATAGTTTATTTATTGTAGAAGTATTTGTAGATTATTATTTTTAGTTAAAGCTAAAAATAATAATCTTTAAAGTTATCATTAAACTTTGGTAAAAATTCATAGAAGATTATTTTTGTTTGTTTACATTGCATTTAGGCCATTTAGTATATAGTTTTGTTTTTTAAATTGTTATGAAAGTTTGATTGTTAAGCTTCATTGCCCAAAGTTAAATAAATAAATGATACCAAATGATAAAGAGAAGACTGATAACGTGATTACGAGCTTAAGTTACTTTTTATTGCATTAAAAAACATAAGAAATTAATTGAATTGATTTTTTTTATATTAACCAACTATTATTACCTACTTAAAAAAATTATACACACAAAAACATTGGCAATAATTTCACGAATACGAATATGCAAAAATATGTGAATATTCGCGGATGCGAATATTGTAATATTACTACTGTGTACGTTGTCGTTACATCACTAGTACCTACACAGTACGTAGGTTATGTCGAGTAGGTAGCCTACCGCTCGCTACATGCTCTTCTCTTACTATTTTAATTAGTAATTATTTATAATAATTTTTAGTAAAAAATATTCCAGTAATTTTTTTTAACCTTTTAATTGTACGAATGAATAGTAGATACTGGATACGTTAACTGAACTGCTTTTGTAAGACATAAATGTCACCATGTATAGGCTTTGAAACCCTCCAACCGACACTCCAAACAGATTTCATTAGAAAGACAATATTGTGAAGATTTCTAACCACTAAAACCATTCATTAGGACCTAATAGGTGTTGGCTACAGTAGATTTCAAGGAATTTTATTCTTATTATTATTTTAATTTCTACTGAACAGCATCTATTAAGTCAGCTGCTTGAACATTAAAATAATTAATGTCCCATAATTTAAATGAGATAGCAATGTCTAAAATATATACATAGATGGATAAATTTAAATATTTAATTCCTAATATTTAATACAAAATCTTACCCTCATATTTAATATTTCAGGTACTCCTTCCTTGACACCTTGGATCACATCAGCTATTTCCACACCATTGCATGAGATGGAAGCTCTGATAGTCATTTGTAATCGAGCCTGAAGTATATTTGCTGATATTTTGTATATTTGACCTGGCCTCACCATTCTAGAGGCCACTATGAAATATGTACTGAAATAAATAATATAATAATGCAGATATTGTTAGATTAATTTTATATTTCCACAACAAATGGCAGACCATTTATATATTATATTTTATATTAAAGAAAGACTTCAATTAAATTACTAACACATAAAAATTCTATTCATTTGTAATTTATCCCATTTGGCGGCAGGTTTAAATTGTAATGTGTTACCTTTTAAAGTCAGTTTAAGAAAGATTATAAATTCTATCCAGCCATTCATCAACCAAATCCCAAACCCATCAAGAAAATTGGGCTGCCAGCTTTCTCGCTCACCGCATGAAGTACAACATCACATCGCCACTGTTCATTTGTCTTATAAATTTTAGTGAGATTTTTTTCTTTCCTTCAGCAGATAAATACTACACGCTTATACTACTTAGATAATAATACTATAATAGTTGAAGATTCATTTGGTTTGGAATTTGAAACTGTATAACTGAAATATTTTAAAATCACTTACGCTTCATTAATGATAAGACTCTCATGTTCTAAAGGGGCCTTGTATGATGTGCTGTATGTTCTACTAGAGTCCCATGATGGCCTCGAACTCACTTCTGGAGTATACTGATTCTGGTTGTATTTTAAATCAGGACTCCGGTTCTCATATTGATTGTATCTTTGGTCTTGATCATATGTACCTTTATTTGGGTCGTATACATTTTGATTGCGGTTTTGGTACCTCCTATTTGGGTCATAGGGGTTTTCATACTTTGGATCGTTATTTAAATAATCATTTGTTGGGTATCGGGAACTTGTGTCAGGATCGTATGTTGGTTGTGCATAATCTTGTGAAGTGCACAGTTTTAATACCGTCGTCGAAATTATGTAAATACAAATAATGAGATTCATAATTTTGTTATTTTAATTTTCAAATATTACTGCAAGAAAAAAATTAAATTATAAAACAAGACATCAACAATAATTTTGAAAAAAGAATATTAAAAACAAATATCTAAGTTACATTTTTTAAATAAACTATTTAGCTCGACATTTTAGCTAAATATAGTTACATCACTTAAAAATTATAACAAATATTTAATTTTTTAATTTCAATGTTGCATAAAGTATCAAATATTACTTTTAGTAACATTAGTGCAATGCATCAAAGATATTTTATTCAGCCTATAGTAACAAATACACAGTCAGTCTCCTTAATAAGAACTACACACAAACACATCAAATAATAAAATGTAGAAAAGAAGAAAAAAATGTAAGAAAGAAGTAATACAAAATTTCTACAAGTGTAGAAATTTTGTATTACTTTGTTTAATTTTTGCATAAGAGAGAACAGTATGGTGCATTTAATTCTTAGCCGCACAGGTAACTTAGCTAGTTCTCCAATTTCAATGAGTATGGTATTGTTGCTTGCTATGAAAAAGTTTATTGTTTTCTTGTATAACCCATCTATCATTATATACTAGACAATGAGCTACTTAAACTCACTAAAACACCTAAGCTAAATAAACGTTATGTTTGTATTAAACAAAGCAAAAGTTTAAATTTCAGTGCATGTTTAATTAATAGTTTATTTCAATAATATAAAAACACAAAAGCGGATATAAAAACATCAAATAAAGTATTAAAAAAAATAAGTTTTTGAACTTAATACATTCGTTGTTGAAATGTAAACAATTAAACGCCGATTATTGTCAGTTAAAAGTTCAGTTTAGTTATATAACATTAGTCATTTAACTTTAACAACAGTTGAATAATTGTATTTAGAACGAGTTCAATACTCGGTTAACCTTAATTTTAATTTAATAATAAAGTTAAGAAATAACTTAACCTGATGTTAACGCCCATGGATATTCTCCAATTTCGTACTATTTATTGTATACAATACATAGACACTTATACATTAACTTCACCTTATTTCCTATTAGCACAGAAAACACATTATTTTTTAGGAATTTGTTAACGTATTTCAAATAAATAAACATCTAACAACGTCCTATTACTCACTTCATTGACATTCTTCATTCAAGAAAATGCGATTGTCGCGCAGCCGCACTATACCACGCCCGGCTAGTGAAGTGAGAAAGAAGACCGGTGGTAGGTTATATTCCGTTACCATTATCGAGCTTATTGATAACTTGAATTTTTAATTAAACTCTACAATGATTTAAACAAATATTTTTGTTTAAATTATTACATGTTAAGAAAATCTTATAAAAAGTTAACTGTTCGCCCAATTTTTTAGAAACCGGTAATCTCACTATTTCCACAGTCTATGAAAAAGGCGGTTTAATTTAAATGTGATGATGTCATGTCCTTTATTGTTATGCTTGTCAAATACATGCTAAGGTGTTGGTTATTTCGGCCATAAATTTAGAAAAGCGATTAAATTACAATATATTACAAATTTGTTTCATTAAAATACCAAAAACAATTAAGTAGGTAATCAATTTTTATATTGGTATTTTTTACTGGATAGGATAGAGAACAGATGGATAGAGTGATAGGATAGAGTTATGGAAGGATATAGTTATGAAGGATATGTAAGGATAGAGTTCTCTGGCACTCTGTTCTCTCTGCCTACCCTGCAAGAGATATGGCGTGATGATATGTATGTAGGTATGTATGTATTTTTTACTTGTTAAAACTTTTTAAAGGTTAGCGTTGGCTAAATGCATAAACATTCAATAAAACATGAAGAATATAAGCAAAGCAATATTAATTAATATTCTTCATTAAATGCAGATTTTGTTAAATTTCTTTTCCTGTAAACCTAGCTTGAAAAGACTATCTAGAACCTGCAC
This sequence comes from Lymantria monacha, assembly GCA_905163515.2. Taxonomy (NCBI): domain Eukaryota; kingdom Metazoa; phylum Arthropoda; class Insecta; order Lepidoptera; family Erebidae; genus Lymantria; species Lymantria monacha. Next base: position 27,657,983 of record LR991098.1, on the reverse strand, counting down.
CTTGTCATCATCGCATCGCATCAGGGCATCGACCTATTAGCAGCTATGTCAGCTGTTATTATTTTGAAAATATGAGTCAAATAAATAACAATAAGTGTAAAAAAACGAGAATGGGAGAAAATAATATATTAGTGGATTCTATGTAATATATGACATATATAATTCGTTATAGTTCTTCTATGTATTACTTCTACTTCTTTTTTTATATTGTCCATTAGCTACTAACACGAAGCTACTTTTGCCTGTGTCTAGTTACAATTTTTTTCACAAATTGTAAGTTTCTTCATGTTTCTATTTTCTTCATCATCTCAATCCTAGAGTGGCGGCTCGCGAATTCGCGGGGGACTTTAGTCCACAAACATACAGTTATCGGACACAAAATAAATACTTTCGAGATATGGACACAAATTAGAACTTATAATATAATATGTTAAATCGAAGTAGATTCGAAGTCAAAATCGAAGTACAGTAGAACGCCGATTATCCGAACGCCGATCAACCGAATCGCCAATTAACCGAATCGATTGTAAGCGTAATATTAAAACCAAGTAATTTTTCAACGCTACAATGGTACATATTAACTCGGCTTCCGTGAACTTACTCTGATCGAAATGTTCAAGTGAGCGTTATTGTTTTTTTTTTTCGTCTGTCTTTTAACTGTTAGCCGCAGATGGCTGTCACAGCTTAACCCGGACTAGGGGTGAGCGCTAAGGGCTCTCAACCCGGTAAAAATTTTAAGCGACAACGCCCGAGGGCTCACCCTGTGGTGAACGGACCTCGGCTCGGGGCGTCGCTGATAGCAAAGTGGGCGTGCCCACGTTTGAGATTATGACTTTTACGCGTCGCAACTTACGACCCCGGCGCGGCGGCGGGGTCGGAAGCGCGTATATTTATGTGTTGTGGCCGCGCGGGCCATGTAGGCTCTTTCTTGAGCGATTGTAATTGAATCGTCAGAGTCGGTCAGTGAGCGTTATTGTAGAACTGTGTTTGTTAAATACATAATAAAGTTTATTATTCTATGCCTCACAGTTTGTTTTTCTTTATTACCAGTCTATGTCCGACTATCCGAATTTTCGATTATCCGAATCGACGCCAGTCCCAATTACTTCGGATAATCGGCGTTCTATTGTATTTTGTATTCCATTGTTTTTAGAGTATTACTTTTAAATTGTCTTTTTTACAGTCGGGCCTTTGTTTTTTTTTTAATTACCTATTTTATAATAAGTACATATTTATGCGTATAAATTGACAACTATATCTACCATAATAGTTATAACATAGGTTTTGGCTTTAGTAATAACCAGTTTTAGTTTTAGTTGCAAATATTAATTTTGTTTATAAATAATGTTAAGTCCTCTATGTTGATGGGGTGAAAGAACATTTACAAAAGGTAAAGCGCATTGAACGTTTTAAAGGAAACGATGGCGCTGTGACGGACATCCTGGCAAACTGACGAACATGCATGAAAAATATGAGATTATTAATGATACGAAAGAGGATGCCAGAATCGTGGCATATATAATTCCAGCAAGTATAGTCATTGCCGATCTTATTAGAAAACCGGAGTGAATCTATTTAATCATATATATGTAATTATGTAATTTACACTGGTAGGCTTAATAGAAAGATACCTATATATATATATATATATATATATATATATATATATATATATATCTGTGTGTGTGTATATATAACCACCTATACTTAGACATAGATAAGCAAGAGATACAATTTACTAGAGCGTCGTATGTTGATAACCTCTGCAATGTAAGCACATCCGGAGTATATCTTTTTTTTTATTAAGTAGGTACGTGCAATTCATAGATAAAATAGATATTGCATTCTGTAGTGAATTTACGTAGCTGGGTGTTCTTCATGCTTTACATAGATAAGCTAAAGCAATTTCCTATTTAGATAATTTCAAATATTTTGGTTAACATAATATTTTTTTTAAATTAGAAAAGACATTTTTTGTGTGTGACTTTGTTGTTAACCGCGGGCTCTAAACCCGAATGTACGTACCTATATAACTGCAAACTTCTATTTCTTTTGTGTGTCTTAGATGTTAGCCTTAGATGGCTAATGACAACTTTACCCGGACTGTGGGTGAGCGCTGAGGGCTCTCAACCCGAACCTATATAACTGCAAACATCTACCTCGTATCATATTTATAAGAATTATAGAGCATCACAGAACGTTCCAGTTAAACTTTCTATATAAACACACGTTCATATCGACGATTATCTCATTGGCCCAGTTTGCTCAACTACGATTGGTAGACTGTATAATGGTATTTGTAGTACAATTAAAACGATAGAAATATAATCTCATTAATACCTAATTAAATGTATAAGTGATATTATTAATATCGTCATTTCAGCTTATGTACGTCACTGCTGGCCTCAAGTCTTCTCCATAGATAATATACTATTAAAATGGTCTTCCCCATACTGGGTTGGCAATTGTCTTATACAAAAGGCGTCGGTATAAGGTTTAATATTGAATTTTATTTCTGCTGTAGTAATATTATCTTCTTTTTTTTTAACATCACCCTGCACTAAGGAAATAATACTTGTATTGCGGAGAACTCCACAAACATATAATTAACGCAAACAAATTACACACAGACTCAGGACCACAGTTCGTGGATCGCACGAAGTATTGTCCTGCGTAGGAATCGAACTCTTGGTACTGTCACAGGTCGTTATCTTAACCAATGCGCCATCTGTTTACGTCCCTTAGTCGTTGTATACGATCACACAAAAGAAAGGAAGCGTGATGGAGAGTGATGATAAATTCTTATTTCGTCACAACATGGATAACGGGTTGAGAGCCCTCAGCGCTCACCCACAGTCCGGGTAAAGTTGTCATAGCCATCTGAGGCTAACAACTAAGACACAAAAAAAAAAAAAACAACATGGATTGGACGTTAGAAATATTATATAGACCGGCATGATGAATTACTTCTCCATATTTAACTCATCACCATCATCATCTCCGCTCATATACGTCCACTAATCCCAATATTTGTAATGAGAGGGAAATTCATCTGCTGACATTTAGGGGGGCATAGTCCGGAGCGTGCTCGTTCGCGTCCCCTGCCAGTCTAATTAGACTGCTAATCCGGCTCGATATGCGTACCGCAATGCGGGTTAGGGCGTCCCCCGGAGGCGACGCGTACCGATCCGCCCCCGTCGGTACGAACTTAGGCAGTTGCGGCGATGGGGGCCGCCACCCATCACGCCTTGCCCAGTCAGGCGAGTCGAGGAGAGCAGAGTGCCGGGTGGGCACGTGGAATGTAAGAGGTTGTGTGGAAGGTAAGTTGCACGAGCTGATATCCGTCATGGCGGACAAACAGCTAGACGTGCTCTGTGTAACAGAGACCAAGCGAAGGGGCAGCGACGCCTGCGATCTTCCTGGTGGCGGGATGGCTCTGTGGTCTGGTGTACCACAGAGCGATCGAGCCAGCATGGGGGTAAGAGTGCTGTTGTCTCTCGCTTGGCCTCAGGTGTGAAGGATTACGGAATGTATGATCCCAGACTTCTTTGGGTCCGTATAAAACTAGGTGTCACCAAGGTATTCATGGTTGTAGCATATGCTCCCGTAGGATCCTCGGTGGCATCAGACCTAGAGAAGTTTTGGGATAATGTTAGGGAAGTTCTGGATATGGCAGAAACCAGTGAACGCGTGATTGTATGCGGAGATTTGAACGGATGGGTGGGGACCAAGCGCCCCGACTATGAGGACGTACTTGGTTCATTTGGTGATAAGAGAGTGAACGACGCAGGTAGGCTCATAGCGGATGTATGCATGGAGAGAAACCTTATTGTGTCAAACACATTTTTCCAACAAAAGGACATCCACATGTATACATGGAGAAGGAATGAACAGAAAAGTATAATAGATTTAATTTTGGTAGACAGTCGTCTCCGAAGCAAAATATTGGACGCAAGAGCCTACAGGGGCCCCACAGTCGATACGGACCACTATCTCGTTATTGCGAGATTTAGTGGTCTGTTCAGAAAGTGGAGGCACTGGCGAGAGCGTGTCCACTTCGGAGGGCTTGAAAGAATAAAGGTTGAAAGGTTGCAAGAAGAGTGTGTAAGAGAAAAGTATGCAGAGGGTGTCCGAGAACGGCTGACGATGGCAAGCCAGCCGCAATCGGACATTGAAGAATGCTGGAGAGTATTGAAGGAGAGTATGGTAGATACAGCGAAAGAAGTATGTGGAAGCTCAAAGAAGCATAGAAAAACAAATGGTGATGCATGGTGGGATGCGGAAGTGGCAGCTTCCGTAGAGCAAAAGAAGAAAGCGTGGCTGGACTATGTCTCTTCTTTGAATCTTAATGACAGTATGACTGAACAGAAGAAAGAAATATATCGGCAATGTAAGAATGACACCAAGGCCTTAGTGAAAGAGAAACGTGATAGAGCAAGTATGAGTGCAGAAGATAGGCTGACTAAAAACTTCGAGAGTAACACCAAACTCTTTTGGAGGGAGGTGAAGAAGTCTCGGGGTGGTTGGTCAGCCTTTAGGATGAATAAAATAAGGTCTAAAGGTGGAGACATTTTTACACAAACACAAGACGTGTTAAGCCGATAGAGTGAATATTTTGGAGATATGTATGCGGATGCTACGGTTGACGCCGGTGTCGCATGTGGTTTAGTAGAACAACATTCGACAGCGGCGTCCTCCGATGGCATCAGTATGGATGAAGTTGAATGGGCGATAAGAAGTCTGAAAAATGGTAAGGCAGCGGGCATTGATATGGTGTCTGCCGAGATGATCAAGCTTGGTGGCTCCTGTGTCTGGGAGGCGTTCCTGTTGCTCCTCAATTTATGTTGGAGCTCGGGAATGGTTCCTGGGGACTAGAATAGCGCAGTCATCGTGCCTTTGTTTAAAAGCAAGGGTTCACGTTATGACTGCTCAAATTACAGAGCCATAAGCTTGACCAGTTTGGCAGCAAAAGTGTATGGTAAAATTATTGAAAGGAGAATGAGGATGGTGTCCGATGGATTACTGTGTGAGACACAAGGAGGTTTCAGGAGTGGAAGGGGATGCATGGATCAAGTGTTCTCTCTGCGCAACATTGTGGAGAAGCATCTGGCTCTAGGTCAGAGGGTTTTCTGCAGTTTTGTGGATCTGGAGAGAGCATTTGACACGGTTGTACGAAAGGAACTTTGGGACATTTTACCGGAGTATTAACGGTAAACTGCTACAGGCTGTGCAGTCCAGTTACATGGGCTGTAGAGCCTGTGTGCGGCTGGATGATGGAATGTCGCCTTGGTTTGACGTCAATATCGGCGTTAAGCAGGGGTGCGTTCTGTCAGCCAGGCTGTTTATCATATATCTGGATAAATGTCTCCAAAGGTTGAACGATAGGAATGTGGGAGTCCAGATGGGCGACTCAGTGGTCACTGCTCTGCTTTATGCAGATGATTCAGTCCTGCTGGCACAGTCAGCGACTGACCTGCAGACCCTAGTCGACACAATGACAGAAGATTGTAAGAAAAGGGGTCTACGCGTGAATGTGAGCAAAACCAAAATAATGGTCTTTGAAAGAGACGAAGCCAGAACAGATGTAAGAGTAACAATAGGTAATGATATACTAGAGCAAGTGGATGAATTTGTATATCTTGGATGTGGATTTAGCCGAGATGGAAGGTACACCACTGATATAGAGCGAGAGTGAATGCGGGAAATAGAGTGAACGGAGCGTTGGGGCAACTTCTCGGCAGCCACCACCTCAGTCAGAAGGCACGTGTAGCAATACATAACGCAGTGCTTGTCCCAACATTACTGTATGGAAGCGAGAGTTGGGTGTGCAGAAAAGAGTATGAAAGTAAAATTAATGCGGTCGAAATTCGATCTCTGCGGAAAATCTGTGGAGTTAGGCTGACCGACCGCATTCGTAACGACGACGTAAGAGAGCGAGTAGGTATGAAAGAGAGTATTGGTGTAAAGATGCGAAAGGGCATGCTCCGATGGTTCGGACATGTGGAAAGAATGCCGAACGAACGTCTGGTTAAGAAGATATACAATGCGAAAGTGGAAGGATGTAGGTACCGAGGGAGACCGAAACTAACCTACCTAGAACAGATCGGTCATGTACTGAAGGAAGGTGGAGTTAAGAGTCTCCGAAACCGGCGAGCGTGTATGAAGAGAATTATGAATGTTGAGGAAGCGAGTGAAGTATGCAGAGATAGAGTTCTCTGGCACTCTGTTCTCTCTGCCTACCCTGCAAGGGATATGGCGTGATGATATGTATGTATGTACATTTATAGTGGTAGGACCACGTACGCTGTTGAGACAGTTCACTGTCTACAGCCACGGGCCGGTCCGTCCGGGGTAGTACCACACTCTCGCAGAAGATCGACGTCTGAGTAATGGCAATGTGCTATTGCGCTTCGTTCGGTGAGCGAGAGAACCGGAAGCCCAACTGGGTGGATTTGGGATTTGTATTAGTAGGCAGCGGTCTAGCTATACCTTTGGTATTGCAAAGATCCATTGGGTGGCAGTAACACTTACCATCAGGTATGCTGCTTGCTCGTTTGCCACCATAAGCATTAAAAAAATAGAAAAATTAACCACGCTGGTCAGACATGTTGGTATAGGGTTTTGTTACGAGTTTTCCTTCTCTTGCATAGATGTTATATGCGTTTATATATATCGCATATCCCTTAGTCGTTTCAAGCAAAAATTCCTAAACTATAATAACATTTTTTAAAATTATTGCTGGACTAACCATTTTATTTAAAATTCACAATACCTGGGAAAAGTGTAAATTTAATTTGAATAGCTTGTGTAAATTTGCTCCTAGGAGCAAGTAATAACTTGCCACCGAAGACAAAAATCGGGTACCGGTGGCCCGCTCGCACGGCGAAGAAGAGGTGCTTGCAGGGTGGGTGAATGGGGTTGCGCGCCGCCTCTTCCGTCACCCCGGACCGACTTGGCGGGGTGCGACGTCCATGGCCCACCGCAAAAAAAAAAAAAAAAGGAGCAAGTAATAACCAATATTCAATAGATAAAATTCTTTGAATTCATTCATTTTAAATGTTTTCCTTACAAAATATTTTTTGTGTATAGAACTACTAAAGCGCCGCAACTTCACATCCAAAGAGCCGCATGTGGCTCGCGAGCTGCAGGTTACCGATTCCTGACCTATAATCATTTCAGCCCATCGCCGTCCACTGCTGGACGTAGGCCTCCCTCATGGTACGCCACAGAGTGCGGTCCTGTGCCGTCTGCATCCATCGACGCCCAGCAATTTTCACTAGATCGTCTGTCCACCTAGTGGGGGGGCGTCCAGCACTGCGTCGTCCGGTACGTGGTCGCCACTCTAGAACCTCTTTTCCCCAGCGGTTGTCGGTTCTTCGAGCGATGTGGCCAGCCCATTGCCACTTCAGCGTGCTATGTCGGTTACACCCGTTCTTCTGCGGATTTCCGTGTTACGGATTCTATCACGCAGAGAAATCCCGACCATAACTCGCTCCATAGCACGCTAAGCGACTTTGAGCTTGGTTATGAGGCCTACATTTAGGGACCACGTTTCCGTGCCGTAAGTCATCACTGGTAACACACACTGGTTGTAGACCTGTGTTTTCAGACACTGAGGTATGTTGGACCTATACCATTGTCTAAAATCAAATCTAGCATATTAAATTTGACCCACTTCTCGATGTTGGATTGGTGGATATTTTGAACTTTTAGTTCTGTGACAATTTGCAGTTTAAAATAATTTAATTTCGGCGTGAAAGGTAAATATAAAAATCTACCTTGTGAGATATTAATATAGGTACCTAGTTGATGCACTGATCTAAAGATAAGACCAACTGTGCAGTCGATTCGCTTTTTCATTTTTCTTGAAGTGAAATCATCTGCTGTATCTCTTAGCCGTCTTTTTAGATGTCCGTGAGAAAACGTAAATGTATGGTACGGTATGGGATTATACATATAAATATAGCGCTCTTCTCGTGCCAGGAGTCTGGTTGACCTAATCTGAAGCAAGGCCATGACGTTGAGTGTACTTTTACGCACCACTATTAGGCAAAAGAAAGGTGAGTTACAATGAAGCCTTACTTGACGTCCTATTCTAACGGGATTTTATATGTTCACGGAAAACTTGAGTATGCCTCCTTCTTGTAGGGGAGACCTAGGAGAGTTGTGACAGAGGTGAGTTGTGACAAGCACGATTTCTCCCAACCTATTATAGGTAGCGAGCTGGCAACACCGCATGCATGACGCTTTCGATACGCACTACTCGACTCAGTACTTGCCGGCGACCCACTACATACATAGATCAATATACCTCGCTGCTGCGTAAATACGACGGCTGTGTGCAAAAAAAATCAAAAAGTAAGTTTTTCTTCAAAACTTCATTTGAATTTATATCATTTCTTATTATATGTGCTTTGCTTTTTTATTTTTTCTTAAGTTGTATGGTTATTCAACTTTCAAACATTGCAATATTTTTTTGTGTGCGCATCGTGTTTAGAAAATATGAATTATTATTCAGATCAAGTAGTCATTTGAAACACCTAGGAGAGTTGTGACAGCCTGTCACAGCTCTCCTATATTACTCCCTTTTTAAAAATCATTAAGGAATTAGTCCTTAATGATTTTATTTATTTTTGGTTTTTGTTTATGTCTTAGTCGGTAGGTACATAATGACATACTGCATGCTGAATGGCTCTTTTTTGTTTCAGAATAGGTACCTAATAACTATACACGAAAGACTGATAAAGGAACTGCTAGTCTCGAAATGTACGACCTAGCTTTTGAAGAAGTTAAGTTAAGAGGTAAAATTTTAAGAGATGCTGCGGCCTCTTACAATCTAAACTACATGTCTTTATCAAGATATATTAAGACGAAAAAGGCTTTACAAGCAAACCCAGAAGGCGAAGCTCCGTCTATGGGTTATACCATTCCGACTATTTTTACAGAAGAGGAGGAGAATATATTAAGCGACTATTTGCTAACATGTGCAGCATCTAATTATGGTCTAACAACGAAAGAAACTAGAGTCATTGCATATAAGTTGGCCAAAACATATAATAAAAAAGTTTCAGAGTCATGGGACAAAAATGAAAAACCAGGAGAAGTGTGGCTCAAGCTATTTATGCAGCGACATCCTAATTTATCTTTACGACTGCCTCAAGCCTCGCTCGTGCTACGAGTTTTAATAAAACGAACGTGGCCGTTTTTTTTGATAACTATACAGGCGTCCTAAACAAATATAAACTTGAGGCAAAAGATATTTGGAATGTCGATGAAACAGGAATTACTACCGTGCAAAAGCCAGACAGGATAATTGCACGACGCGGTGAAAAACAGGTCAGTGCGATGACATCGGCAGAAAGAGGAACCTTAGTTACACTGGCTTTAGCTGTAAACGCATTAGGTGATTATATACCACCTATGTTTATATTTCCGCGTAAACGATTCCAAAACCATTTTATTCGGGACGGCCCAACTGGTTCAATCGGAACAGCTAACGGATCAGGCTGGATGCAAGAAGATGATTTTCATGTTTTTCTTGAGCATTTTAAAAAACATGTCAGACCATCAAATGAACACAGAGCTCTGTTGCTCCTTGATAACCATGCCTCGCATACAGCTCTAAAAAACATTGAACTCTGCAGAGAAAATGGCATAATTTTGCTCACATTTCCCCCGCATTGTACGCACAAGCTACAACCACTAGATCGCAGTACTTTTGGGCCTCTAAAAAAAGGTATTAATACAGCTTGAGACAATTGGATGCGAAGCAATGCCGGGAAAGTCATGACAATTTATGATATCCCATCTATATCAAAGTCTGCATTCAATGTAGCAGTCACTGCAAGGAATATCAGTGCTGGTTTTGCTGCAACTGGAACATGGCCAGTTAACACAGACATATTTCAAGAATCTGATTTCCTACCAAGTCAAGTCACTGATCGTCCCAATCCAGAAGTAGAACAATCCGTTTCAGAAATTGACAATCCAGCAGAAAGTACCATAACTCCAAATCTTAACCCTGATGCAGTTGATAATGATGAAGCAAGAGCTATTACTCCAGGTACATCTGCAGATCAAAGCATGCCATCTAGCAATTCATCAGTTGTGAATAATAATGCCAATGTACCTGTTGCCTCCACGTCCACAGCCCATACTACCGTTCTGAATAATATTGCCATTGAACCAATTGCATCTACATCTACAGCTCCTAGTCCACCTGCCACTATTTCTAATGTGTTCTCGGCGGAATCAGTTAGGCCATTGCCGAAAGCTCCGCCAAGGAAAAACCGTCAACGAAACCGACGTGAAATCAAATCTGCTGTCCTTACTGACACTCCCACGAAGGACGAAATAGCTGCAATAGAGGCTAATAGGAAGTCTAAGAATGTTAAGAAGCGTATCTTCAGCGAAGGAAAGAAGAAATCTAAAACTGCCAAGAAGACTTATAAGAAGATGTTAACAAGTGGTGACGAAGAAGAGGCAGAAAACAGTTGTTTTTGTTTGGTTTGCCTTGAAGCCTATGTAAACAGCAGATCGAATGAGCAGTGGGTCCAATGCCTTAGTGCAAAGGCTGGTCACACGTAGATTGTACTGGAGACGAGCGGCATTACGTTTGCCATAATTGTGAATCTGATTAAATTAAGATTTTGGACTGATTATAATAATAATGATTGATCTCAAAGCGATGCCATATTAGGCTAATTAAAACTATAATTATTTATTATGAGAATGTTAATATATATGTTAATTTTATTGATACTTAAGCATAATAAAAGTACTTTTTCCTAAAAAAAAATTTTTGATTTATTAATATTAAGTGTTATGATATTTTTTATATCTATACTCTATACTAATATTATAAAGAGGAAAGGTTTGTATGTATGTTTGTAATGAATTGGCTCAAAAAGTACTGGACCGATTTAAATAATTCTTTCACCATTTGAATGCAACATTATCACTGATTATTATAGGCTATTTTAATTGTAAGAAAAATATAAGGATCCCTACTAAAATTACAATAATGTTACCCAAGGTGTAAAAAAACGCCCATAAAATATCTTTCATCGCATGTGCTGCGAAAACTATTGATAATAGAACCAAAAATGTTCCACAATATTAAAGAACATATCAATATCTACAAAAAATGCCGCGATAGCATGTGTCTAACTATTGTAGTTATGTCACTCTAACTACTTTATAACATTTTAAAATTTAATAGAAATTTCGACCATAATCAGACCAAGTTATTTATACCTTTGCCTTAATCCTTACCTAAATAAATGATTTCTCAAGCAAGGCTGTTTAAATACCTGTAAATAACTTTTTATTTTATTAAAATCGGACACTCCATTCGAAAGATATTACGAGTTTAATAAAATTGAAATAAAATTAATTCGCCGCCGTGACGCGCCGGTGCGGCAGGGGCGGAGTGCGGGAGAGGGGCACATCTATGAAATAGGTAGCCGCGCGGCTCGCTCTGAGAAATTTAAGCCCTCCCAATATGTGTAATGGAACAAGACTTTTGGTTATGGAATTGCGAGACAATGTGATTGTAGCTACTATCATCACCGGTCCCGCGGCCGGACAGCTTGCTCACTTGCCGCGGATCCCAATGATACCGACTGATTGTCCTATATCTTTTAAAAGATTACAGTTTCCTGTAAAGATATCGTTTGCCCTTACAATAAATAAATCTCAGGGACAAACTTTTTCTATGGTTGGCATCGATCTAAGAAAAGAGTGCTTTTCTCATGGCCAACTATATGTTGCACTGCTAACATAGGGTATAGTGAAGCATTAAGGTAAAAATGGAAAATTAAAATCTAATAAAATTTAAAAGATGTAGGTACTTGAATAAAGAAATGATACACAAATAAAAAAAAACTACATTAAAATAAATAAAAATATAAATCAAAAAGGAAAAATAAATGTAAAAAAAACTTAGCACATAAGTCGGGGTGCTATATTTTTTATTCTATGAAATATGTGATAAGTACAGTACTTATACAGTAATAGCAGGTATATAATGTATCTAATTATTATTAGTATACCTATATTCTAAACCTCAGTGAAATGTTTTTAAAAATTACCAGTTGATGTCATTTATTCTGTTTACGCATTTTGTTTTCAAACATCAACCCAAGGGAAGCCAGCGATACACTATTGCTAAATACATTATTATTTAGGTATGTCCTGCATTTACTGTACGTTTATGCCAAAATGTTTAATAAATAAATGTTCACCCGTGCGAAGTCGGGTCGGGCCGCTAGTCTAATATAATGCTGTCACAATTTACCTCGGTGCCTGTCACAACTTACCTCGGTAGTAGGAGAGTTGTGACAGGGGGAGTGGTCTTTAATTTTGTCCATTTTCTCAGAAATCATAATACTTAAATTAGTTTTGGTGATTGGTTTGAAAACAGAAGGAATGCCGCTAAATTAATCACATGGGTCCATAACTGTAGAATGGTTCTTGAGCGAAATATGGCCCCAAAAGTAAAAACTGTCACAAACCTCCTAGGTCTCTACTACATATCTGTATATTTGCTTCAAGTTCACTTTTTGTGATGTCCTTTTAGTCTTTAATCATGGGCTTAATTGCCCTATTATGACAGTTATATTGGCCACGCTGCGGACAGTTCTCCGTCTACAGCCACGGGCCGGTCTGTCCGGGGTAGTACCACACTCTCGCAGAAGATCGAAGTTTGAGTAGTGACAATGTGCTGTTGCGCTTCGTTCGGTGAGCGAGAGAGCCAGAAGCCCAACTGGGGTGGGTTTGGTGATTGTAATGATAGGCAGCGGCCTAGTTGTACTTTAGGTATTGCAAAGGTCCTTAGGCGGCAGTGACACTTACCATCAGGTGTGCTGCTTGCTCGTTTGCCACCATAAGCAATAAAAAAATAAACCATGTTGGTCAGACGTGTTGGTATACGAACGCAGTCGGAGCGGCGCGCGGGGTGCGACAGGCGGCAAACGCATATTCCTCTTCTTCACAATAATCGCAGGGCGACTCAGCGTAACGCGCGTCGATCATGTTTTTAGAAACAAATTATTTCTTTAAGTGGGATTTATTTTTTTCAAAAAGCAGTCGTCATAACTGAAATAAATATACATACATACATATCATCACGCCATATCCCTTGCAGGGTAGGCAGGGAGTACAGAGTGCCAGAGAACTCTATCCTTGCATACTTCACTCGCTTCTTCAACATTCATAATTCTCTTCATACACGTTCGCCGGTTTCGGAGACTCTTGAATAGGTATGAAAGAAAGTATTGGTGTAAAGATGCGAAAGGGAATGCTCCGATGGTTCGGACATGTGGAAAGAATGCCGAACGAACGTCTGGTTAAGAAGATATACAATGCGAAAGTGGAAGGATGTAGGTAACGGGGGGAGACCGAGACTCACGTACCTAGACCATATTGGTCACGTACTGAAAGAAATAAATATAGATTACAAAAAGGAGACTTTTATTCATTGTATACAAAGTTAAGTAATTATCCGTACTCCGGATTCCGCTCCATCGCTTCCACTCTGTTTGTACACTGTCGCTAAGTTGTAAGTTAGCGAACAGAGTTCCCGCTTGCGGCGCCCGCTCGTCCCGCGGCAACACAAACCAGTTTGCGTTTCCCTCTCGTCGAGTACGGATAATTTCTTAACTTTGCATACAATGAATAAAATTCTCCTTTTTGTTATCTAAGATAGATAATGTTATGACGACGGCTATTTGAAAAAAAAAAAACGAATCCCACTTAAAGAAAAAAATTGTTTCTAAAAACTCAGATTGATCTATGACGCTGAGACGCCCCGCGATTTCTGTGTTCAAGAAGAGGAATATGCGTTTTCCGCCGGTCCCGTATTCGCTCCCGCCCTACGCGCCGCTCCCACTGTGTTCGTGTACCATCAGTTGTGCTGTTTGTCACCATAATGAATAAAAAAAACAAGTAGGAATACAATCCACCACACTCTTTTTTGCTAGTGGATGTCCTAAGATAACACTAAGGAATATGATAAGCAGATTACATCGATCCAAGACAAGGAAAGTAATTAGTTAATAACTAATTCCGTGTGGTGACGGAGTAAGAATACAGTTCACCACCCCCTATCTTACCCGTGGGTGATCGTAAGAGACAACTAAGGAATATAAAAAGCATATAACATCTATGCGAGAGAAGGAAAACTCGAAACAAAACCCTATACCAAAACGTCTAACCAGTGTGCTGTAGTATGCTAATTTCCCTCCCATTGTGGAGGAGGCTCGGGCGCAACAGTGGGACACATATGAGCTGAGATAACTCGACATAAAACAAGCCAGTGTAACCAAAGTGGTTGGTCAATTTCCCTCCTATAGCCGTGAAAATTGGAGCTGAACATTTATGGACCGTAATGAAGCATTGCTTTAGAGTTGAACTGATCTTTGACTTGACGAATCGAAATACGGACGTGGCAATTAGTTTAAAAAAAATCCCACAAAAATTAAAACTTCGTCGTTTACATATTTCTGTGACGTTTTCAGACAGGGTTTTATATTTCTTAATTCTTTTTTTTCTTAATCTATACACACGTGCTAATTTTGATGGAGCCTCTTCCATAATGGGGGCGTAGTACCACAGACGAGGTCGATGTAGGTAGGTAGGCTCAGCGTGATGACGGTTTAAGAAAGCATATTAAAACACCTAAGAGATCACCCGAAGATTAAGTAGCCGCACTACCCTGGGAATCCTAACTTCATATGCTAACGTAAGCCCGCCAGCGTGACTATCATTCAGGGCCTACTTTGGTATACTTGTACAACAGAGGGCGTTGCTAAACTGATTGATGGATGAAGGTAAGATATAGGTGGCTGACGTAGGTAGACATAAAAATTATCATCATCTCAGCTCATATACGTCCCACTGTTAGGCTCGAGCCTCCTCCATAAAATGAGGGAAATTGACCTACTATATCACGCTGGTCAGACGTGTTAGTATAGGGTTTTAATTCGAGTTTTGCTTCTCTAGATGTTATATGCCATTTTCCTTAGTCGTCTCTTACAATCACCCACAGGTAAGATAGGGAGTAGTGAATTGTATTCGTATTACGTCACCACACGGAAAATAAAAATTGTATCTAGTATTTATATTTCGTTTTTCTTCTATTGCAATTGTTATCCTTTACTATAACCGTAAGCAGGGAAGGCAGGGTGGATTTCTCACTGGTACCTCTGAAAATCATCACCGATTCAAGGTTCACAGCTGACAATCGTTAACTTGGTGTAGTAAGCCACATACACAGTTTGTACACTATTGTGTAATTCTGTCCATCATCAGCTCTTATTTTAATCATCATCACAGTCCATATATGTCCCACTGTTGGGCTCGGGCCTCCTCCGTAATGGGAGGGAAATTAACCTACTATACCGCGCTGGTCAGAAGTTTTGGTATAGGATTTTGTTTCGAGTTTTCCTTCTCTTGCATAGATGTTATATGCGTTTTATATCCCTTAGTCGTCTCTTACGATCATCCACGGGTAAGATAGGGGGTGGTGAATTGTATTCTTACTCCGTCACCACACGGATAATTATTTTAATAGTGATGTCTAGAAAACAAGCTTTACTGTCAGCATTTGCTACCCTATTCATTAGGGTAGCAAATGCTGACAGTAAAGCTATTTGCAGGCAATTATTTGGTCTTTGAGATAATAGTTTACAGGAACTAAGCATTGTTCTTTTTGGTAATGAGACGTGAATTTCATATAATTTTAGCTCATTTTCTTTTAAATTATGCTTAATCTTCTTAGAAACCAGCAAGTAGCCTTACATTCATAAATGATGACAGGAAGAGGCTCATGGTCGTGCGGCCAGCTTCTGCGAGTAGATACTTCATCTATCATAAGCCATATGAAGTAAGATCAATTCTACTACATGCCAATTGGTGGACTCTCCACTAAGTGGACTGACGACATCTTGAAAGTCACAGGAAGCCTTTGGATGTAGGTTGCACGTGACCTTTCTAAATGGTATTCTCGTAAGGAGGCCTATGTTGCGGGCTGCTGGGTTCGCCAATTGGTACATCAATATATGCATAGTAAAGACTATGAATATTACTAACTCGTGGTTTTCGTAAAAGATGACTAAGAAAATTAATATAGACTTAGTAGCGTAGGACTGCGTAGTCTATCTAATCAACAATTACATTCCCAAGGAAAGTTAACGTCACGCAGGCGGCCGGCCATAAAACTATTGCCAAAACTTTTGCAATATGTACTATGGAATAAGAGTACATATTGCGTCCACAAGTAATTGGGATAAAAGCAGGATGATATGTTTTTTTATTAGGTATATGGCTTTTTGTTCCTATTTGTCAAATTCCTATGTGACTAAGGTAACCATTGAAAATACATGTTGTAGTGTAGCGTATACTTTCCTTTTTTTCTTTCACTGTAATAATATTCTAGAATGGGAACCTTACGGTAATTTTTTATCATCTCCGCTCAAATATGTCCTACTCGCTCGAGCCTCCTCCATGATGAGAGGGAAATTGACCTACTATACCATGCTGGTCAGACGTGTTGGTATGTTTTTCTTTTGGCGGCGAGCTATGGTGTGGAAACACCAACTCCGTCTGGGGCGACAGAACGAATGGTCCATGACCCCATAGACCCGTCCCTACACGTATGTACCTACCTACGCCGTGCGAGCGGGCCACCGAAAGCCGGTCTTTGTCTTCGGTGGTAGACGTGTTGGTATAAAGTTTAATTTAGAGTTTTTGTTCTTTTGCAAAGATGTTATATGCATTTTATATTCCTTAGTTGTCTCTTACGATCACCCACGGATATATGGGGTGGTAAATTGTATTCTTACTCTTTCACCACACGTATAAGTTATTTTTTTTATGTTGTAATTACAGTTGAGTTTCGGTATTATTTTCATCTTGTGTTATATAAATCTGCAATCCATTCGTATTACGGTAATGATGTATCTAAATTTAAGCTAAGTGTCAATAAAAAATGTTGTAATATGAAGACATTATCTGGAGCTAACTTTAAAGTAAGCGCCCAAACCAGTTTTGAGTATCTCAAGTTTAATGCTGTAATAATAAATTTTGATCCCAGCGTAACAACGCACAGATTTTATTTTAAATTTCACGTGCGATATTATATTCATTTCTCCTAAAGATATTTTAACTGTGCATTATTATTAAAAACTAGGTAATATTAGGATGGGTTGCCCTCTTGTTCAGTCAAATATGTCTAGAATTATTTTTTAATAAAATATATATACTTGGGAGACCAATAATTTGCGTCTGGTGTGGTGAGCACGTGTGTATACGATTAAAAAAATATATAATATAAAATTAAATTAGGTCAATATGAAAACTTGTAAAATAATAAGGCAATATTTTTTATTAATGAATCATCTCCCACTGTTTTTTTTTATCATGAACAATAATTATACATTTCATTGTATACAGAGGCACATTGACAAGGGATAACAAAATAAAAAATGTTTTGATTGATGAAACTCTAATTAAACCACTGAATTCTCCACAAGTAAGCAGGGACCTCATAAACAAAGGAATTGATCAATAAAAATAAATCACGCCAAATGGATAGGATGTGATTGTGAACACTTCAGAACGAGATTGGACCGCGTATGAACAAACTTTTAACTGCACAACAAACAAACAAGACGAACAAGAGAGTCCAATTAGGGTTTCGGGTCGCACCTCGGGCCTCCACTCTTCACATTGAAAACTCATTATACGCCAGCATCCAATTTATCTTTTGTCAAAAAAATCTGTACAAAATATATTAAATATATACTCTGTAATGCTAAAACTGTAACGCTACCTCATCAATAGTTCAATCACGATTATTAAATGATTTAAAACACAATAACTCCACGTAGTGCAAGAACAAACATTTTATCAATATAGTCTGCGCGCCTGTTTACCGCGGGCGACGACAGCGCCGCCGGTGGCGGTGAGACCTATATACAAGTCAACATTTAAAAACTCATACACCCCTCAGTCTGTCGCGTGAATACCGCTGCATCTGTTTTTATTCATTCCGTTGTATTAATTTTCATACATTCGTGTGGTCTTACGTTCTATATGTCGCGAGTATCGCGTCCTTTGCTTATCGTCCGTGCGTGGCATCATAATATACATAGTTTATTTTTATATATAGGCAGTCGCGACGAGGCGTGTGTTAGTTTCGCTCTTCGTCGCAATCACGAGAGATGTGTCCGGGCTTGCCGCACACGTAGCAGGTCTTGGTGCCGTCCGGGCAGTTGCGTGAGATGTGGCCGGACTTGTTGCAATTGTAGCATGTCTGGTTGGAGCTGTCGCGCCCGCCCTCTGGGCAGTTCCGCGCGATGTGCCCGGTCTTATTGCAGTTGTAGCAAGACGGCTCGTCGGGGCTCTGCGCGCACTCACGCGCTATGTGTCCCGTGCCGTTACATCTGCGTGAATATTAAAAAAAAAGTTATTCTAAAACTTACATTAATCTACACTACTTTAAATTAATCTATGTCAATCGAAATGCATTCTAATAAATGCTACGACACGTGGTGTTGAAAAGGTCATTGGCCACAACTCTTTACAGTGACATCAGAGCACTACGAGATAGTGGATAGTGGTACACTTTCACTACGGCCCCGATTGGCGGGTCAATGACTTCCCGCTCCATCAGTTATAGGTTAGATGAAAAACTATCGATGTTGAGAGGCAGTTTCTAACGAACTTGTGCTTGAAAACACTTAGACTGATGTTACTAAGTTCTGTATAGTAACTATTACATTTTAAACCGTGGGACCTAAACGCAGAACGGGACCGTACAAACCCGTTCTGCGTTATATTTTCAGCGAAAATGCTATTATATCCAACATTGAATAGGCTGATGATGGACTAAAAAACAATCACGCGTGATCCTATCCTTACCGGCAAACCTTCCATGGACTATTAAATGATTAAGACAAATAAGATCTCCGAGTAGATAAGCTCTGAAATAAACATCCATTACATCAGTGAATTGTATCTTGAATATTAAGCCTATTATGACCAGATCTGGAGAAGAACTGACTGACTTGGAACGTGAATGGATTGTAAAAACCAAGAATTTGACTACCCAATGATATA
Source organism: Lymantria monacha (assembly GCA_905163515.2). Taxonomy (NCBI): domain Eukaryota; kingdom Metazoa; phylum Arthropoda; class Insecta; order Lepidoptera; family Erebidae; genus Lymantria; species Lymantria monacha. Next base: position 27,638,861 of record LR991098.1, on the reverse strand, counting down.
AGAGGAAAACCAATCTTATCATTTGATGTCATAAGTTTTTCAAACTACTTATTACTTTAAGGTATCCGCGGTTGATGTCTTCTGAAACGCATCTTATATAGAATCGAAATTATAAGAACGAAAACCTGTTGGCAAAGTATACTGGTAAAATTAACCCACCGTCATTTAATTATCAAGTTCTATATTAAACCAACTTAAATATAGAAATAACTGTTGTATGTAAAGAACCTGCTCCACCTTACGGTTTACTGCTTACAAGAATTAATTTAGACATGCTAATGTTTATGACCTCTGTAATATTTCAAATGCATTTTGCATATAAAAGCTGAAGAAATGGTTATAATGCTTGAAGCCATCGGTTTTAACGGCTAATAAAATACGATGAGAAATATTAAAAAAAAGTATTTGCAGACGAAGTAAGACTTTAACGTGTGGGTTTAAAAATTGTTCACGTAGATAGAAAAGGTGGTTGGCACTTGTTCACTAACTGTAATAGAGGCGTTCAATTATTCGCGCTCATGCGGATCGAGCCGATAACAATGAATAGAATTGATCGGTTATGTATAAAACACGTGCATTTTATTATTTTATTCACCTGTAGAACAAAAGTTGTTATTTTTTTAAACACTTTGCACTAAGGAAATCCTTGTATTTCGGGGGTATTTCACAAATATAAGTATATCATCGTTTGCTGACCAATTAGGATTACAATATGTATGTTTCTTAATGTATTTTTTATTCTAGTATCATCTGGTTAAGGTATGTATCCTTACTAGGTGATAGTCAGTTTCCTAGTCATCAGCCAGTCCGTCCAGGGTAGTGCTACACTCTCATAGAAAATCGACGTCTCAGCAGTGGCAATATGATGTTGCTCTTCGTTCGATTCTTTCAGGGTGGGTTTGAGGTTCTCATTGGTTGGCAGCGGCCTAGCTGTACCCCTATTGCAAAAGGCCATGAGGAGCGCCAATACTTACCATCAAATGTGCTGCTGAAGACTTGTTTGATTGCTTGAAAACTTTAGTTTGCGTTACATTTGCATGCGCTAGATGGCACTACGTTATAATTCTGTTAATTTTATATTTACCATAGCAAATAGTAAAATTAGATTTAAAAACAACTAAGGAAACAGCCCTAATATTGAGGTCAACTTTACAAAACATACAATTAACAGATAAACATTACACGGACTGGAGACTTGTGGATCGTACAGAGTAATGATCTCCGTAGGAATAGGACCCACGCTATCTGTCTAGATTCATACTTAATTACTTATTTATTTATTGAGTTAGCTGATAATAACTCTATAAGCTATATTTGCTTGGTGTTCTCTTCTCATTCTTTCTTATCTGATAGTTATCTTATGTAAATATATGAACAAATAAAGCAATGTATTAGTTTTAACCTGTAGCAACGGTCGGCCTCCTCCTTGCAGTCGCGCGCGAAGTGCCCAGTGCGGTTGCACTTGAAGCACTTTTCGCGTTGGCGATTGAAGCCAGAGTCGCGGGTGGTCACACCGCCCTGGGTGCACTCGCGAGCGAAGTGCCCCGTTCGGTTACACTTGTAGCATACACTTGAACTCATCTTCTGAAACAATATTTACAACACGATACATTAAAATATATATATATATATATATATATATACGCTGTGGTATCCGATCTCGAATATTTAACCAGGAGTTTTAGCGGGGAAAGAAAAGTGTCATGTGGTGCTCTTGTATTATATTCAATATCTTAGTGTTTTAACGTGTTGTATTAAGTAATTTTGATGGTATTTTATGTAATTTGATGCGCAGGAAGTACTGAGGTGTAGTGAATATAACAGTGCCTTATATACGTTTTTGTTTTTTACTAAAATCCCCAAAAGATGTCTTTAATAGTGTAGCCATAGCAATGTTGATGGCGACAATTTGGCTTACTGATGGACTATGATTTTAAATGAAGATAATTATTAAACTAAGCTTTGGCTTAAAGATTATTAACCAAGCCATAAACTCCAAAAAAGAAATATATTCAACCAGCTGGAAACGGTCAGGGAAATGGCCTGTAGAATTGCGATCGACAACTCTACTATCAAACATAGCGATTATGCATTACAATCACTATTTCTTCTTTGTAAGGCTTGACGTGGACTGGTGGATTCATGGTGCTTTATTTATAAGTATTGTAAAAACCGTTCAGTGCTCTATACAGACTTGTTCAAACTGCATTCCTAAGAAGGATTGACGGTGGCAGGATCGTAAAATCTAATTTCTAAGCAACAAGTTTGCTATTCTTTTACCTACATTAGTGAAAGAAGAAATGCTTTCAACTTTCAAACTATATCAAGTATTCGGGCATGTGAACAATGAATTTACATACGTTCATTCATTTTCGTATAGTGCACAGTAAAAAAAAAACACATTTTTTTTACAATTTTTTTATATACATACATACATATATACATGCCTAATTCTCCAATGGGGGCAGACAGATTAAGAACATTTATTGCTATTTAACACAGACATAATTGTACAAGTGTTTCGTAATTTGTTGGATGGAAAAAACCCAATTAGGTTTTTACCAGATTAAAATAAAAAATATGTAGAGGTAACGTTGGACTGCACAAATTACATAATAATTTACCTAAATGATTATATGCCATGCCGAGTGTCTAGAGTTAGTTTCCCACGCAGGGTAAATATTCAAGTGATCCATAATTATTCGAGTCTGGGTACATTTTTTTTTTGTGTGACTTAGTTGTTAGCCTCTGATGGCTATGACAACTTTACCCGGACTGTTGGTGAGCGCTGAGTGCTCTCAACCCGTAGTCTGGATACAAATTGTGCCCGTCATTTATTTTTTCTTCGTACAATTTAACTTATAAATGCGACTGATGCGAATATTATAATAATAATTATTGTTTTTTTTATTGCGTTTGTCCTTAAACGATAGGCATAATGTCACTAGAGTTATGCTAAGCGCCTATTTTTACTAAATGACCCTTCAATAACAAAAGCATTTAATGTATTGTATTGCAATTAAATATTCCTTGACCTTGTAATAATGATAAAAGTCGGTCATTAGCCTCCATTGTCCCTTTCACACCCGTCCGTTTATATGAAATAGTTATACGTAGTAACACAAATAAGTATTATTTGTACAGAATTTCCAACCAATGACGCGTTGACCCTGAGTATGATAAGACGTCACTAACAAGATCATTGAAAGCTACGTATAATGGTAGTAATATCGCGTCTCGTGTCGAGGGGAAGGTGGAGAATTAAGGTTAATGATGCAAAACAAGTTAATAGTTCCAACTATTGCATACATATTTAGGATCTTTTACATTTTAGGAATACTTGCAAGCTATTTCATAGACAGTCATGCGTATTATTATCCGATATCATCACGCAATTGAATGACTGTCCATCGATACTCAATTCTACAAAGATCAACATTAAAATATGACGCCAACAAATATAATGAACATCGTAAAAAGAAAAAAAAATTAAAGCTAAATTATCGCGGGCCCCATATTGAAGGACAGTAGTATTTAAAAACAAACATGTTTTTAAACTTTAAACAATAGTTGATACAAGTTGTTATAACACGTGTTTTATGACCGAGTTTTCTATGGCGGCACATTTCTTTGGCCTCTAAATTATTGATTAGATTATTGTTAAGAAACGGTATTGTTTGGTACATATTTATTATGAAATATTATATTTTAAAATTATATTGTGCATGTTTATCCGTGTGGTGACGGAGTAAGAATACAGTTCACCACCCTCTATCTTACCCTTGGGCATCGTTTAAGACGATTAAGGGATATAATATGGCATCTGTGCAGGAGAAGGAAAACTCGAAATAAAACCCCCGAAGGTATGGTACGTAAATTTCACTCCTATTGTGGAGGAGGCCTGAGCCCAAAAGTGGGACATGTGAGCTGAGCTGACGATGTTATGTACATCAATAGTTGAAAATTAGATGATCATTTTAAATAAATATGTAAATTGTGAAATAAACAATTTACAAATGTAATTATACAAAATTAATTCTTTTTTTTGATATATCTTATTTACAACAGTAAAACATAAGGTATTGTAAAGATATAATTAATTGTGAAAAAAATTGCAGCTTGTCTGCATCTGCACATTGTGTAATAAAAATACCTAAAAATATTAAAGAAACTAGTAGTTTGTGATTATAATTGGTTATTTTTTTATTGTCTATTGATATTGGTTTAAAATTATTAACCACAAAATTATTATCTAAGCTTTGATATGATTTTTATAATACTGCCATGGATGTATAGACCAGCAGACTGAACCATTTTGAAATGTTTATTTCAAAATTGTTTCAAGTACTAATAACCATTTTATAAGTATTCACTAACAGTAATTATCAAAAAAATAAAAAAATAATGATAAATTATTGTTAATTTTAACATAGCCTTTATAGTGAACTAGGTATAAAGAATTTCTTTTCTTTTTTAAAAAACAAAGTCCTGCACTAACAAAGTAATTTTTATAAAATTGTTACATATATAACAAAAAAAGCAGAGTGCATGTAATAAATAATTATTAACAGACTGAAAAAAGGAGGAGGTTCTATGTTTCATTGTATGTATTTTGAAATGATGATCATCACCATCATCACCCATCATCTCAGGACAATTCATCCCACTGCCAGTCCCGACCCTCTTCCACAGTGAGGCAGCAATTCACCTACTATACCACACTAGGCAAGTGGGTTGATATAGGATTATATTTCGATTTAACCTTCTCTTGCATAGACGTAATCTACTTACATCATTTAGTCATCAGTTACAATCAACTACACAATGATGTGAAGATTAAAAGGGAGTGATGCCTATTGTATTCTTACACTATCACTACACAGATGAGAGTATGTATCAATGAGAAATACAGGTGCACAACAAACATGATAGATTTCTCAGGTGGCAATTTCTTATCCTACCTTTTCAACTTTTTTAAGACACTCAAAACAAGAAGAATATATATATGTACATATTTTATAGGACTTTACAAACACAACCCAATATATAACTAAGTTTTTTATTGTAATTGTAGAAATTTAGCCTAAGTTGTGTAATATTTTTAGAAAATCATCATGTGTCATAAAGATGTATAAAATCTCCCTCCTTCCTTATTGAACATTTTATGGTCTAGTGGCACATATAGGTATGTCTACAATGTAGACGGACCATGCTCCATCAGAAACCATAATAATATTTATGTGCATAAATTAAGTGCACTTATTGAGTAATTTTTTTAATGAAAAGCTCTCAAATTATATTTCATGTAAGATCTTTGAGACTCAATGTGTCACTTAGTATATGATAAACATACAATTTCTCACAACCAGACTCAACACATGGTCAACACTGTGGTTCAGATAAAAGACCATTCTGTGTGGAGTTCCAACCTATGACACTCAACATGGGTGGAGTCAATATGTATAGTCAGTGTTGTGTGGTACTATCAAAACTACATCAAAGCTACTTATGCAGATGTACTAATATTCATTTCAACATGACTTTTATTAAAAAAATGTGACTCAATAGCACAGATGACATAAAAGCTATGGCATGATCTTGATGTGTATGTACAAAAAGATCTTGACAATACAGTCATGGTATTGGCATGGCCCTATTTCAGATATAGCTTAGACTGATAAGTGTCGATACACATGTAGTGCATGCAAAATTTAAGTGTTGATTTAACCCGACTAATGTTTAAAACCAACTGGACTGGTTTTATGGTGATTTCACAGCAGTTATAAAAGCATTATGCTATTTTATGTTAAAAGAAAATTAGGTGACCATGCAATAACTGAAAGGCCTTAGAATTTGATTAGGCTGGGTTAGTTTTGATGTTTTAATTACAGTGCTTTGTAATCATGTGTAAACATGTTATTTTTTTTATTTATTGCTCTTGGTGACAAACGAGCAAACAGCACCCCTGTTGGTAAGGGATGCTGTTGCACATGGACCCAGCAAGTTTAGAGTATGCTTACAACAAGTTTGCCAAGCAGATTTGAGTATGCTTACTTTGTAAGCATATTCAAAATCAACTAAACTGCAGAAATAAACATGTATCTGAAACTTAGCACATTATTATTATTTTAGTCATCAATTTTGTATTTACTATCCTGAGTACCATATACTTTTCTACATTCATGGTTATAGGATGACAAGTTTAACATTAAAATCACCATTTAGTTATTGCAGATGTATGCATTTACCCAAAAAATTCTCAACAATAATTAAAATAACTTTACCTGAACAATGTAGATCAATACAAATAAAATATCCAAAATATATAAAGGAAGCAACCTAAACTAATTAAGTAAATAAAATTATGTAAAGGTATAATGGGTTTTTCAAAAAAGTCTATGTGTAGTTTGAATAAAATCAAGGTGGTCATGGCATAGCAATTAAAACTTAATTACTTTCTAACTGCAACTGTAGGGTCATTGTGATAATAACTTGAAAATTCTAACTGTACTCTAAAAAAAGTGTAACAAACCTCTTTTAGTGAAATTATTCATAGTTATTATATCTTTTTTGTTACACTTAAGACTAAGGCAAAGGTGTTAAGACCATATGGACATGCCACATTTAGGTATATTTTTTTATTAAAAAGAAAATATGGCTATAATATACCGTAAGTTAAAAATAACATGATGTGAAATTAGAATGTTTTATTGTAACTAAGAATGTAGTGTGATTCTTCTTAAACATGTATTCTGAAAACAAACTTATAGGTTATACAATTGAGTGGAAGCCATAATTTTTTTTAGAAATCTTTATTATAGGGCATCAGATACTATCTTAATTCGATTTAAATTTCTAATTACATTCATAAACAGCTCAAAGAGATTGATGTTATTCAGAAAATAGAAAGTATGCATATAGGCACAGATAGTTGAATGACAACAATATTAAAGAATACATTAACCTGTGGAAATGACAAAGGAATATAGCTGTAGGTAGTACAACATTAAGTTATTATATTGAACCTTTATCTATTATCTATTATGAATATTACCTTAATGATATAGCATGTAGGTTACAAACACATGTTTATAGCCATACCAGCTGGGTTGATTTCTACTATTTAATGTTACAAGTTATAGTAATATTCTATGCTCTTCGTGTAGCGATGCGTCATTGTCTAAGCTAACTGAAAAAAGAAAGCTACAAGACATGGCAAAACGAGAGTTGAAATATCTGTACAATGACGCTTGATGACTGGACAGACACGAGATTTCTAACAACGTGTCATTAGCGAACAAATAAAGCTCGAAAAACAATTTTCATTTTTTTAAATTTACCTCAACAGCAGTTAATATGTCAGCAACGAGTCACCGCTTGTCAAACTAACCACGTTCAATACAACCTATATTTGACGCATTGACATAAATTCTATTGAATAGCACTTGGAAACACTTAGATAAACCAAATCGTTGCTATAATCTTTGTAAATTATCAGAAAACACATTAGCAATGCACGTACGCCATATAGCAGGCATAACCACGTGTGGAGGTACCGGTAGCGCGCGTTTTCACAATTAATGTTGCACTTTACACTTACCGTTTTGATGTGATACTTCTTGAGCACTTAAATCACTATAGATTCGATTATTATGCGATATTTTATTAACGAAATCTACAAATATCATGCAATTTACGACGCTTCGTTTGCAAGGAAGCCTGCCACCATCACTACGAATTCGTAAAAGACAATTTGAGCATAGACAACGACTGTCACTAAAAAGTCTAATGGACGTGACTAGACAAAAAAATGGTGTATCCTGTTTTGATGGTGTAAAGTGGATCAGTAATTCAGGAGTATTATTTTAATACAATAAGTTCGATAGTTAGTTGTAGATTTTTCACAGTAATGATTCTTTGTTTGATAGATAGTTTTACTGCTATAAAAACATTAACTTTGTCTATGTATTTGAAATTGACCAATGGACGCCGTTCATTGACGCCAACATTATACTATTGCAGATAATGAACTACTCGCGACAAAATGAACCTGGCTGCTTAAAAGAAGATAAAAGCATACTACAAAAACATAATTGTAAATATATAGAATTTAAAATACGGGATTCATCAATGGAAGTTTATTTACTTGAGCTCTTTTTTCTTTGTCTTAAAGTAACCTAATGAACTTACTAATGTACCTTGTTATGATCGAGTTAAAATGAAATGGCCGACTGTTTAGATTTGTTACCCAACAACGAAAGAGAATTGTGTTTAGGTATGTATGTCCTCCGAAGAGAACGACTCGTTACCGATGGCCCACCACACCACCACATGGCGATAGAGAAGTTGTGTACGTCAGGGTTTTTTTTGGCACCACACATTTTTACCACTATAAGCCAGGATCTACAATGATCTCCGTAAAAGACATCGAGATTTGACTCAGGAAGTCCCAGGAAACGCTTTTATAGTTTCGGGACTCGCAACAAATTTAATTAGAAAAGAAAGAAAGGAGGGAGGCCTTGAAAAAATTTCACTTCCCTCCTATGCAAAGCGGCAAACATGAAACAAAAATTAGCTAATAAACCAATAGATAAGAGGATGTGCTGATACGTGAAGCGCAGTAGTAAAGCACCACGGATTTGACAGAGCTCATGGGGCCTATATGTGAGCCTTAAGGTTGATTACAGTAGTTGGTATGGCAGAACCTGCAGCAGGTCTGAACGCACAGAAATTTCTTCGAGTTGCTACAAAGTCCATACACAGGGCCGAGCCGCTCCTATGTGCGAAGTGTGCGACGCACACAGGCACCAAGACAATAGGGGCGCCGCGCCGCCTTCAAAATAATTTGTGTTACACTTAGACAATAACATATTCTTTATAGTAGATTATCGATATGTAAGTAGGTGCAATAGACGCAACATATGCATTGTATATAATAAAAGCTAAAAATGAGTTAAAAATGAAAATTCGAGAAAAGAAGAGGTGCTTCATAGATTTCGCACACAGGCGCTGTGGGGGGTCGGCGCGATCCTGTCCATACAGTATACTACCCCAGACGTCATTTGCAGGCCGTCTAACATAAGATCGCGCTCGTTTTGCCAGAGACTGCACTCCCAGAAGATGTGATCAGCTGTTTGTTCAAAATGGTGGTTAATTTCCAGCCATATTTTATCTGAATCCTCTCGAATAGATAGAATAGAGGTGAGAATAAATATAGATAACGGCCCTTTATTGATGGGTCCACCTTTCTGCCATTTGGCCAAGAGTTGTACGTTAGGTTATGAGTAGAGGATTCGATCCCGGATCTCAGGATCCCAGTAATATTTTAGTCCCGAAATTTTCGGGATCAAATTTAATGAATCCCGGGATGTTCGGCATTGATACATTTTTTAAATTAGTCAATAAAAATGTGCGTTAGAGGAAACGCACTTACCTTGATATGACGTTTTAACAGCCACGTTTTTATACGGCTGATGTCACTTAGAATACACATATTATTAATTGATTCATACTAAGTATTTTCATTTGTTTTTGTTAACGACCGGATTATGCGTAAAAGTGTATAAAAATTTCCGCTTCACTTCGTGTAAGTATTGGTATTTTTTTGTTAATTGGTGATAATCAAATTATTAAAAAGCAAAAATGCATTAATGATTTAATTTTCGTGGTTTAAATAAGTAATCTATAAAGTTTCTGGTCAACTTAATTTAAAATATAAGTTACCATAAACATAAGTAGAAAGAATTTGATTTTTTGAAGTTTAATGTTCGTTTCATAAATTATTTACAGAAGGCAGCTAACAGTTTTGCTTGTGATGACTTGATACTTTACAAAAAATAAATACAACTAAAATAATAAATCCATTTTGTGCTTGCCAAAAACTTTTATAATAATAAGACCTAAAACTAATCAAAATCGAGCTCTTCAGTATTAAAATATAAGAAAGCACCTTTTTTTTAGTTGAGTCTGAGTTTTTGAGCTTAATCATTAAATTACACTACGAGTAATAAACAGGTGTCATGATATAGTTTAAACTGTACACTAGTGAAACGACAAAATGAGGAATTGAATCTGATTTTGTGAGAAATAAAATATTCAATAATAAGAGGTCGGGGAAAAAGTCCTTTCGCATATAGTCTGTAAAAACTTTTAGTAAAATCTCTTTGGCTGTACTAGTAATATCTAGCTGGTTTTGATACCAATAAACAGGTTCCATTAAAAAAAAATTAGTAAAATGTTGTTTCTCGCCGTTTCTCAATTGTTTTTCTTTTAAAATAAGTGAATATATATATATTTTTTATTACAAATGTGGCGTTTATATACCTATGTGTAAATACCATACAAAAAAGGGAATAAATGCTATGCAAGTCGCGCAAAAATTTATGACATTTATGAACCTAATGCAGCGTCAGTAAGAATAGCACAAAGTTGGTTTAATTTTTTTCAATCCAGGCATTTTAATGTCAAAAATGCACTTTGCTCTGTTCGCTCTGTCACTGATAAAATGGACGCCATTTTTGAAAAAGTCAGGCAAGATCGGCATTTTTGTAGTTACAACGTAGCTGAAGATCTCTAATCTGAAAAAACAACAAAATTTTTGAGCCATTTGAAGAAAGCTGGGTATACAAAATACCTCGATATTTGGTTGCCACACGAGATCACTGAAAGAAACCTAATGAACCGTGTACTCATTTGTGATTCTTTATTGAGAAGTAATGATACCGAACCATTTTTGAAGAGACTGATAACTGGTGATGAAAAGTGGATCAAATACCATAATAACGTAAGAAAAAGGTTGTGGTCAAAGTTCAGACTTCCAAGAATGTGGCAAAACCCGGGCTAACTCGCAATAAGGTGATGGTGCAAAGAGTATGTAACACTGCTTAGTGATGGTGCTTCAATGGTGGGATTGGAAGTATATTGTTCATTATGAGTTTTTACCGCCAGGTAGAACCATCGATTCGGAACTCTACTCCCAACAACAGATGAGATTACTCAATATAATACTGTAAAACAAGTATTAAATATAATTTATAGCACTTTCACGTTGCCGACAAAACCCTTAAATTTAGCATTTTTGTCTTGGAGTTTAGTTTTATGGCTTGGCTATTAAGATCTTTAAGTCAAATTTTTGTTTATAAATTAACTTAATTTAAAGTCATCGTCCGTCAGGAAATCAGATCGTCACCTACAATAGTGTCATGGCCACACTGTTAAGGATATCTTTTGGGAATTTTAGTGGCAAAGGAAAACGTACCTATGTAAGACACTGTTATATCATATTTACTACACCTCAGTCATAATATAATACAAGAGCACCAATGGACGCTTTTCCTTTCCCGCTAAAACTTTTTAAATTAAGCATTCTTTTAACCATCGAGATTTTTGTTTTTGTTGAATTTTGTTGAACAGGCAAAAGGCATAAAGCATATACAGCTAAGTTTTATTCAATTTTCTGGACACATTATTCAACACTTTTTCATAATGAGTAGCTCATTAATAGTCACGATCTGTCAACAAATCATTACTATTAATTGAGCGCTGAAAACTAAATTAAGAGAGAAATCATTACTCTGGGATTCTTGACAGAATTACTGAAAGTGAAAATACACCTATATCACATGTTATATAATGTTAATTATATTAGCACATTATCTGTAATATAATTACATAAAATGCATAAATATGCTAGCATAATTATTCAATATAATATTGTAAAACCTAATTAAATAAATTAATATAAAACAAGAGCGCGACATAACACTTCTATTAGCCTTTAGTTAGCCCCATAATTAATCACCATTGGTTCTATTTGTCCGTTCGGACAGGCAAAGGAAACAAAGCCCATACGGCCAAGTCTTTTTTTTTTTTTCATATACTATTTATCACTGTCTTCTTAATATTGCATAGCTTTAATAGTCACTGTCCGTCAGTAAGTCAAGTTATTACCATTAATTTTGCGCTGATAACCAAATTATGGTTTCATTAGGAATTTTGTGAAAACACACGAAAATACACCTTAACCATTATTATATCATATTCACTACACTTCAGCACTTTAACTGTACTATATTCCATAAAATACCAGCAAAAATATTCAATATAACGCTACAAAACACTAAAGAAATGAATATAATACAAGAGCGTGACATGATATTTTTCCGTGTGGTGACGGAGTAAGAATACTATTCACCACCTCATATCTTACCCGTGGATAAAACGCATTATAACATCTTCTTTCTTTTTTTCACGCTAAGGATACGCATTTACGCGCTATCCCTCGCCGGTGACAGGCGAGGGGGAGTGTGTGTGTATCCTCGCCGGCCAGCTACCTGACCGGAATACCCACTAAAACCACAGCGGTCCCTTCCACGCTTTTACGGGGTGCCAGAGAGATCGTCTACTGACATTCGATCCCCGGCACCCCAACGCTTGGCCATTGGCCCACGCCCTGTCGTCATTCAAGGCGGTGGGAGGAGGTGCGCATATCGACGCCTCCTCCGCGCCGGCCGCCGGCGGCGGAGCGAATTTGCAGACGCAATTGCCTCGCGTCCCCGTTCCGCCGCCTCTTTTGTAGAGATGACCTGCTCGCAAAAGGAGGCCATCGACAACCAGCACCCATCGCTATCTAGCATCTTCGAGATGATGGTCGACAGCGACAGGTCCCTTCCAATGACCACTGACAGGACGTGGCGTTGAGGCCCCCAGACGGGGCATACCTCCAGTGTGTACGCATTATAACATCTATGTGAGAGGAGGAAAATTCGAAACTATACCAACACGTCTGACCATCGTGGTATTGTAGGTTAATTTCCCTCCCATTACGGAGGAGGCCCGAGCCCAAGAGTGGGACATTTATGGGCTGTGATAATAATGATGATGACATGACATTTCCATATTCCCGCCAAAAGTTTCACTGTAGAGATATTTTACTCTGAGAATAATTCCCGCATAGATCAACATAAAAATATGAATTCACGAATGGCGTATTCTATTTATATATTAATATTTCTTGTTTTGTTATTTATTACCATCATAGTATATTATCTATGTTTATTACCAGGTTGAGAGCCCTCAGCGGTCACCCATAGAGGTTGCTTTCCATTTACAACACAGAGGGACTCTGCGGTAAATTGTGAAACACTGCCAAACACTTGTGTAAAAGAAACAGCTAGCTGTTTCATTTAAACTTTTACACAGTGTTTGGCAGTGTTTCACAATGGTACATTGTCAGAGAGTCCCTCTGTGTTAACTAAATGGAAAGCAACCCGAGTTAAGCTGTGACCGGCTGTGACAGCCATTTGCGTCTAACAGCTAAATATGGAGGGTAAAAACTAAGGAGAGCCATCTTGTATGGGGGATTAGCCCAAAGAGTAAAGTTATTAAATTGAAAAAGAGTGGCAACTCGATGATAAAATATGCATGTATGGAAAGTGCTGCCACCCAGAGTTTAGGCGGTGAACTAAAGTTGAAGTAATATATATACATATCTACATGTGTATGTGTAATTACATAGAATTTTCTTTTACTATGAAAGCTACCCTGAAATATAAAAAGAAACATATCAGCTGATAATTAAACAATAATAATATCAGCCTAACATTGAAACTTGAGATAATTTTCAGAAAAATATCAATAACCGAAAATAGATCGATGACAATAAGTACCTACGCTAGGAACAAAAAATAACAATTCTCAGTTGTCAAACGTTTGACAGGCAGGACAAAATGGCAGCAGTTAAGTTTGTACAACCAATCTGTAGGAGGCGCGACGGTCAGTAAAAATAAGTAATGTTTTAAGTGTGCCCCCCCAGGATTAGCCCAAAAAGTGTCCACTTGTAAACAGCAAATTATTGTTCGAACACTCACCGAAATAGCGCTAGTGTAGCAAGTGGAAATGATATGAACATAGCAGTAATAAGCAGAGTGAAGTGTGCTGAGTTACGTAGTCAACTGTGATTTGATAAATAATAACCTATAAACCAAAGAGTAAAGTTATTAAATTGAAAAAGAGTGGCAACTCGATGATAAAATATGCATGTATGGAAAGTGCTGCCACCCAGAGTTTAGGCGGTGAACTAAAGTTGAAGTAATATATATCTACATATCTACATGTGTATGTGTAATTACATAGAATTTTCTTTTACTATGAAAACGACCCTGAAATATAAAAAAAAACATATCAGCTGATAATTAAACAATAATAATATCAGCCTAACATTGAAACTTGAGATAATTTTCAGAAAAATATCAATAACCGAAAATAGATCGATGACAATAAGTACCTACGCTAGGAACAAAAAATAACAATTCTCAGTTGTCAAACGTTTGACAGGCAGGACAAAATGGCAGCAGTTAAGTTTGTACAACCAATCTGTAGGCGGCGCGACGGTCAGTAAAAATAAGTAATGTTTTAAGTGTGCCCCCCAGCTATGAACCTATGAAATTTGTGGCGCTCTTTTTAAAATGCTTCCACTTGCTACTATAGCGCCACCTTAATTTGCTCCCGTTCATTGGACACTTCTTAATACACTGATATGGTACTCCTTAGTTTTTACCCTCCATACAGCTAAAAGACAAAAAAAAATGTTTTATTATTAGTCTGTTTCCAACATATATGTGTATAGTGCCACAAACTTATCTGACCCGGTGACAGCGTCGCTGTTATTTTTTTTTTTATTTATTAACGGCTATGGATACAAGTCCTTTAAGCTGCATCGCTGTTATCGCATTTAGTGTTGCCAGTAGATTTTATTTGCAATAAAATCGGTAAGTACATGAGGTAGCATGTGGTAACGGGTTTATAAAAAACTAGTCAACACTCCTTTACACAATTTCCTGTGGAAGACATAAAAAATGGAATTATAGAATTTTCTCCCATGAGCTTACGGATGGGACTACTTCCCATCCGCAAGCTCATGGGAGAAAATTCTCATGGGAAAAAAAATTAAATAAGAGTAAGTGTGATACAAGCATCAATGCTTATGAACACATGACATTATGCTTAATAGAGAAGAAATATAAATGTAGTTTTTATAAATACTTATATTTTAATACAATCAATACAGTTGCAGTTAATAACAATCAAGCACATTCATTACAATTAAATTTACATAAATAGAATATTATTGTATTATTTGTATAAATATATAATAATTCTATTCAAAATATAATTACACTCTAAAAGCAAATCAAATTCATTATACTTAACACATAACAAACTATATTTAATATTTATTATAATCCTTAAAATATAGCTTGATCTCTGTGACAGATAGCGACAAAACCGATGAAGTAATTTTAAATACGCGTCATTATTACAATTTTAATTTGTATTTTTTTTTATTGTTTATGGTGGCAAACGAGCAAGCAGCACACCTGATGGTAAGTGTCGCTGCCGCCCATGAACCTTTGCAATACCAAGGGTATAGCTTGGGACGCTGCCTACCAATAAAGTCCCCAAGCCCATCCAGTTGGGCTTCCGGCTCTCTCGCTCACCGAACGACGCGTAATAGCACATTGCCACTACTCAGACGTCGATCTTCTGCGTGAGTGTGGTACTACCCCGGACGGACCGGCTCGAGGCTGTAGACAGAAAACTGTCAACAGCGTGGTCCCACCATAATTGATTATATCGCCTATATTTTCATTCTTTAGGTGCCAGTTATATCTCAACTGAATTATGAATATAGAAAATATGAATATTTACACCAAAATTAGTACCTCATATGTTTTAATATACTTAGTAACCATTTGATAAAAGTATGGTGCTTACGCAAGTACAATATCATACTGAACTGAGAATAAGATAGATATGGGACAATCGATAAACATGAATCGATAACATTCTTATTAATTATTTATAAAATAAGTAAAACCAATACATTACCTATATAAACCACATGGTTACTCTATAAAATAAGTAAATTGTGTTAATTTAGTATTCAGACATCAGTTATAATATTAATAAGACCATTTCGATTATATTAAAAAGATAATTTATTTTATAAAATAAACATGATTATTCATGAAATAATCTGTGACCAAGAACTCATCATCAACCTTTAGGAATGCTCCAGCGATGATGATAATAGTGATGATGAACTTGGATATATTCCTTTCGAATAATAAAAAGAATTAATTAACAGCTTTAGTTTAAATTAAATAAAATCCATTAATTTAAATTCAATAAGATTTCCATAAATTGTTTTAAATTTAAAATCGATTCATCCATCCATTTGATTGAAGTTCAATAAGATTTTCATGAATTGTTTTTCAATTGCAGTAGCAAATAACTTTAAAAAATAAGGAATTATATCGACAAAAATATGGACTGCATCGTAAGCGTGCGGGACTAGTGAGAACTGTCACAGAGATCATGCTATATTTTATTGACTATAATAGTGTTCTTTTTCTTTCAAAAACTAACAACACTAACATATGACTGCTGTTACTCGCTCATACGATTTTTCAAAAGGTATTAATGATGCCTGAAGATGTTTTTCTTCCTTCATATAACTTAAAACTAGTAATATAACATTTATTGCATCGCTTTTCGTATTTTAAAATCACAAAAAAATAAATAAACAGGAAGTAAACAACCAACAACTAAAATATCATCATTTTGGGAGGACGATTGACGTTTGATGACATTTCAAAATGGCGTCATTATAGTTGTCACAAAATAAAAGGCCCGTTTTGACATTTGTCTTAGCGATGGATATAGTGATATAACCATACGACTCGGTACTCGATACTCACGATAAATCGATTCAAGTTTGCATGAGTATTTGATCGATTTGAATATGTATTGTAAAGTGCATTATTAAAGTTCTGATTTGAAAATTTAAGTTAAAACTTTGATATTGTAGGTATTTTGAAATGATACAATGTTATGAAAGGTCAATTTTCTATCATTTAATATTTGTGTTACAATTTTGTGATTGAGTGAATGTTTCACTCAATTACAAAATAAAAAATCGAGAAAAAGTGCATCTTCAATTTCTTCATTTAATTTCTTCATTTTATTCAAATGATGAGCCAAAATTGTCAGTTGAGCTATAGTCACCCGTATCTATAATTATTTCATTTTCAATTATATTGTCAATATTGACGTCTCTGTCATAGTCTTCCTTAATTATTTTCGAGTTTTCTACCACTCTTGCCCAGTCTTCTTTAGTAATTTTGACACAAGCTTCATTCAACAATGTCATAATTTTCTTAGTGGAGAATGGCGGCTTTGTATTGTGGCGTGCAAAGCATTGTACTGACAATGGTATGGTGGCGTTCTTATCACTTTGTGTCCATGCTGAACCACTCTGTGAATTTATTTGCGTCCATTTCTTCGTGATATTTTTTTGTACTTTTAGACTCAATTGCGAGCAAGGCATCATTAAAAAAAAACTTCCCCCAGCTGATTCAGTGTGGCCGATTATTAAGCGTCCACCTTTTCCCATTGGTACTTTTGAGCAAGATGCCTTGGTATCGTCCGTCCACGACTGCGGCACGGTATGATTCGAGTTCAGCCAAATCTCTTCGACAAATATGACATTGTCCCAATTTGTGACTTTGTTAGCTCCAAACTCATAACTTTCAGTAAAGATCAATACACAGCTGGTGAAATTCAATAATTCTAAACACTAGTATTAAAATTAATAAAACTGGACAAGAGCGAGGCCACCTTAAAAGAAAATATTTTGATCGATTTATTTTTTCTTTAATCGATTATTAATAGTCTGTGGACAATATGAAAAAATCGTTATGCACGGCACTTGGCCGAGTGGACGGTACCCAACAATGAAAAATATAATTACCTTTAGAACATTTCGATCGATAAAAAATAGAGAACTTCTTGGGCGTGAACTGTCAAAACGGGCCTTTTATTTTGTGTTTACTATAGTTCATCAATTTGCCACCGGGTCAGATAAGTTTGTGGGACTATATATGTTTTTTATATATAGTAATTGTAGTATCTCTTATTAGTCTGTGTCAGTGTTGCATAAAAATCGATAGTTTGACTATCGATAGTTAACCTCAAAAAGTATTCATACTATCGATAGTACTATCGATAGTATCGTCACATATCAATACTATCGAGACTATCGATAGATCTCCACGAGCAATACTATTAATAACGGCGATACTATCGATAGTAATTCATTCGATAGTATCAATACTATCGATAGTATTGTTAATACCATTAGTTTTAACCTAAAACTATCGATACTATCGATAGTATCGACTATTTCGGGCTATCGATTGCCAGAAAATTTTCAATAGTATTGCTTAAAAATATAAATACCGTAGTTGTGTCCCTGTTGCTTGTTTTCAGTGAATTTTGTGGTGACTTTTCTAGCAGTAACGTGCATTTGCGTTTTTACTTTGAAGCCTAAGTTAGCTATTAATGGTTAAGATCAATAGCCATTGAAAGTTGAGTAAAATTATAATGCTCTGAGGCTTCTGGACAATTGGGTCAGAATGTGAGTGTGAATGAATGTAGGTGGAATGGTACCTTGTACTTGTACCACACTGTTGACAGTTTTCTGTCTACAGCCACGGGCCGGTTCGTCCGGGGTAGTACCACACTCTCGCAGAAGATCGACGTCTGAGTAATGGCAATGTGCTATTGCGCTTCGTTCGGTGAGCGAGAAAGCCGGCAGCCCAACTGGGTGGGTTTAGGGATTTTATTAGTAGGCAGCGGCCTAAGCTATACCCAAAGAGTAAAGTTATTAAACTGAAAAAGAGTGGCAACTCGATGATAAAATATGCATGTATGGAAAGTGCTGCCACCCAGAGTTTAGGCGGTGAACTAAAGTTGAAGTTATATATATATATATATATATATATATATATATATATATATATATATATATATATATATATACATATCTACATGTATATATGTAATTACATAGAATATTCTTTTACTATGAAAGCTAACCTGAAATATAAAAAAAAACATATCTGCTGATAATTAAACAATAATAATATCAGCCTAACAATGAAACTTGAGATAATTTTCAGAAAGAATATCAATAACCGAAAATAGATCGATGACAATAAGTACCTACGCTAGGAACAAAAAATAACAATTCTCAGTTGTCAAACGTTTGACAGGCAGGACAAAATGGCAGCAGTTAAGTTTGTACAACCAATCTGTAGGTGGCGCGACAGTCAGTAAAAATAAGTAATGTTTTAAATGTGCCCCCCCAGGCTATACCCTTGGTATTGCCAAGCTCTATGGGGGCAGTAACACTTACCATTAGGTGTGCTGCTGCTTGCTCGTTCGCCACCATAAGCAATAAAATAAAAAAAATGGTTTGTATCAGTATACTAATGAAACTCAGAATGTCTATTACTGTAAATTTTTATTGTAGTTATTAGTTTTGAAAGTTTCGGTTAAACAAAATTAAGAAAAACATAATCAAGAATTTTGAGTTACAATTCTACACAGAATAATGGCCGACACACACAGAAACACAGAATTACACAGAATGATTAGTCATTAGATTTGTTGTATTTTTAGCAATATTAACCTTGTGAAATAAATTTAACAGGGTCCGAAAAACATAAGTTCTCTGTACGCTCGATTGCAATGTAATCCATCGAGAAGGCTCTATTAAAAATATGCTTACATATATGTAACTTCACATTATAGAGATATAGAAATATGTATCTAACTGAATCCAGTATCAATTTTCTATTGTATATTATATACTATATATGGTTCGAACCCCGCTTGTGACATCATTTTTCGTTTCGTATCGGGTATTTATAAATAATTAAGCATATTAAATGCTAAAAATTTCAGTAATTTGAATAACAAGGTTGTGTCATCGTTTAATACAATTCTAACTGTAAAGTTTGAAGTATTAAGTCTATACAATGTGTAAACATTGTCCGATAGATGGCATACGTCACCTTGAAGACGTAAGATATAATATGATTCGAAATTTGCATGTCCTAAAATAGTTCACGATGGTGTAAGTGGCAGCACGGTTGGGCCGGATTCCCAATAGGTGCGGGTTCGAACCCCGCTTATGACATCATTTTTCGTTTCGTATCGGGTATTTATAAATAATTAAGCATATTAAATGCTAAAAATTTCAGTAATTTGAATAACAAGGTTGTGTCATCGTTTAATACAATTCTAACTGTAAAGTTTGAAGTATTAAGTTTATACAATGTGTAAACATTATCCGATAGATGGCATACGTCACCTTGAAGACGTAAGATATAATATGATTCGAAATTTGCATGTCCTAAAATAGTTCACGATGGTGTAAGTGGCAGCACGGTTGGGCCGGATTCCCAATAGGTGCGGGTTCGAACCCCGCTTGTGACATCATTTTTCGTTTCGTATCGGGTATTTATAAATAATTAAGCATATTAAATGCTAAAAATTTCAGTAATTTGAATAACAAGGTTGTGTCATCGTTTAATACAATTCTAACTGTAAAGTTTGAAGTATTAAGTCTATACAAAGTGTAAACATTGTCCGATAGATGGCATACGTCACCTTGAAGACGTAAGATATAACATGATTCGAAATTTGCATGTCCTAAAATAGTTCACGATGGTGTAAGTAGCAGCACGGTTGGGCCGGATTCCCAATAGGTGCGGGTTCGAACCCCGCTTGTGACATCATTTTTCGTTTCGTATCGGGTATTTATAAATAATTAAGCATATTAAATGCTAAAAATTTCAGTAATTTGAATAACAAGGTTGTGTCATCGTTTAATACAATTCTAACTGTAAAGTTTGAAGTATTAAGTCTATACAATGTGTAAACATTGTCCGATAGATGGCATACGTCACCTTGAAGACGTAAGATATAATATGATTCGAAATTTGCATGTCCTAAAATAGTTCACGATGATGTAAGTGGCAGCACGGTTGGGCCGGATTCCCAATAGGTTCGGGTTCGAACCCCGCTTGTGACATCATTTTTCGTTTCGTATCGGGTATTTATAAACTAATGTATTAGCGATACTATCGATAGTATTGATACTATCGAATGAATCACTATCGATAGTATCGTTGTTATTAATAGTATTGCTCGTAGAGAGCTATCGATACTATCGATAGTATTGACCTGGAGAGGCACACTTAAAACATTACTTATTTTTACTGACCGTCGCGCCGCCTACAGATTGGTTGTACAAACTTAACCACTGCCATTTTGTCCTGCCTGTCAAACGTTTGACAACTGAGAATTGTTATTTTTTGTTCCTAGCGTAGGTACTTATTGTCATCGATCTATTTTCGGTTATTGATATTTTCTGAAAATTATCTCAAGTTTCAATGTTAGGCTGATATTATTATTGTTTAATTATCAGCTGATATGTTTTTTTTTATATTTCAGGGTAGCTTTCATAGTAAAAGAAAATTCTATGTAAATTACACATACACATGTAGATATGTATATATATTACTTCAACTTTAGTTCACCGCCTAAGCTCTGGGTGGCAGCACTTTCCATACATGCATATTTTATCATCGAGTTGCCACTCTTTTTCAATTTAATAACTTTACTCTTTGGTATTAACGTATTACAATACAATCGATATACTATTGATACTATTGCTTATACGTAAACTATCGATAGACAATTGATTGTCTATCGATAGTAGACTATCGATATGCAACACTAGTCTGTGTCACTCTGTGCACAGAGAAATTAAACACTACGTTTACTCTGACTTTGTGTTCACCATCGAAGGAAACATGTATGCTGTTCACTGCTTGTAGTTTTATTTTGTTTATAAATTACAATTATATGTTAAAAAGTTATTAACTTATTTGTCCTCATTGATGATATTTTTACAAAATGTCTGTGGAGAAGCGGCGTAGTAGTATCGATGATAAAGAGGAAACGGGAGATAGCGAGGGCTGGATAGGTCCTATGCCATCTGAGGCCGCAAAACCTAAACCTAAAAAACGGAAAGGTATTTTTCTGAATTTTCCACTTCATTTACCATCACTCTGCTGTCACATAGTGCTTTAATAATTTTTTTAACTTTTCAGTGTTAGAATTTGAATCGCTTTATTTAGATAATCTGCCATCTTCAGAGACTTACGAATTTAGTTATATGCACAGAGATGTTGTCACACATGTTGTGGTTACAAAAACTGACTTTATAATCACAGCCAGTCAGGATGGCCATTTAAAATTTTGGAAAAAACAGGTAAGCTTAACAACTAAGTTGAGAGATTGCAATTGCATGCAGTAGGTACAGCTACCCTTAGTAATAAACATTTACATAAATTACTCTACAAAGATGATAGTTGATTAAACTTGTTTTGTTAAACTATAAAGAGGGGTCATGTTCCATAAACACCAACAGAAACCATGCTCGCAAGATGTTTTTTTTTGTAGATATTCACAATAATTTTCATTATTAGTAATGGCGAACTTATGGCGATGTTTATTTTGTGCATGTTTGTACATATATATGTATTTTGGTTTAAAAGATAACATCCTGTACTAAGGCTAATATATGTTGCATCAAAGGGTGACTTTACAAACATGCAATTAAAGGACCCAAATAATTTGTTACATAATTTGTGGTGATAAAGAACACAATTCACCACTTCCTTATTTGTCTTTGGATATTCTAAAAGAAATCTGTGTGGTGACGGAATAAAAATACAATACACCACCCCCTATCTTAACAGTGGGTGAATTATAAGAGATGACCAAGGGATATAAAATGCATATAACATCTATGCAGGAGTAGGAAAACTCGAAACAAAACTCTATACCAACCCCCAATGATGTGTTGGTATAGGTTGGTATGGTCAACTTCCTTCCCATTACGGAGGAGGCTCAAGCCCAACATTGAGTTGATTGTAAAAGATACCCAATTAATTTAATATGCATATAACATCTATATAATAGAAGGAAACCTCCAAATTATTTTATTTACAAGTGGCTACGTGTCTGACCAGTAGGGCATAGTCAATTTCTCCTCCCATATGTGGAGGGAGGGCGAAGTAACATATATGTATGAGCTGCGATGTAAGGTCAACATGTATCCATATGATAGGTTAATAATGTAATATGTGATTTGGATAGTATTTCCATCTATCAACCTGTAGATGGTCACTGTTGAACATAAGTCTCCCTATAAGGATGCCACTCAAAATGATCCTATGCCACTAACATACAATGGCTTTTTGTGACTTTTGATTTGTCATCATCATCAAAGCCCATAACTGTCCCACTGTTGGGCTCGGGCCTCCTCCGTGATGGGAGGGCAATTAACCTACTACACTGCGCTGATGTCAGATGTGTTGGTATAGGGTTTTGTTTCGAGTTTTCCTTCTCTCTTATAGATGTTATATGTGTTTTATATCCCTTAGTCGTCTCGCACAATGACCCACGGGTAAGATATGGAGTGGTGAATAGTATTCTTACTCCATCACCACACAGAAAAGTTGTCATCACTATAATCATATTGTAAAAAACCTAGAATAGTTTACTAAATTTTAAAAACTAATCTAGACATATGTACATAATATTATTTTAATTTATTATTTTTTAAAAGACACCTCCCTGCACTAAAGAAATAATCCTTGTATTGTGCGGGACTTTACAGACAATTAACGTAGACAAATTATATATTTTATCTGTATGGAAAAATATTATTGAGTACCTACTAACATGGTTAAATAAAGACATACTTGAAGTTGTCATACTATTTACAGGAGGAAGGTATTGAGTTTGTGAAACACTTTCGTTCTCACTTGGCACCAATCAGTCATGTTGCAGCCAACAGCACTGGTACATTATTGTGCACCGCTTCTCAGGAGAAAACTGTCAAAGTGTTTGATGTTGTCAACTTTGGTAAGGCTTAGATTTACAACTATATGAATGTATGAATTACATATACAGATACAGCGAAAGAAGTATGTGGAAGCTCAAAGAAGCATAGAAAAACAAATGGTAATGCATGGTGGGATGCGGAAGTGGCAGCTTCCGTAGAGCAAAAGAAGAAAGCGTGGCTAGACTATGTCTCTTCTTTGAATCTGAATGACAGTATGACTGAACAGAAGAAAGAAATATATCGGCAATGTAAGAATGACACCAAGGCCTTAGTGAAAGAGAAATGTGATAGAGCAAATATGAGTGCAGAAGATAGGCTGACTAAAAACTTCGAGGGTAACACCAAACTCTTTTGGAGGGAGGTGAAGAAGTCTCGGGGTGGTTGGTCAGCCTTCAGAATGAATAAAATAAGGTCTAAATGTTCTACATTCTTCTATGGTTCTACATTCTTCTAAGGTTCTACATTCTTACACAAACACAAGACGTGTTAAGCCGATGGAGTGAATATTTTGGCGATATGTATGCGGATACTTGGGTTGGCGCCGGTGTTGCATGTGGTCTAGCAGATCAACATTCAGCACCGGCGTACTCCGATGGCATCAGTATGGATGAAGTTGAATGGGCGATAAGAAGTTTGAAAAATGGTAAGGCAGCGGGCATTGATAAGGTGTCTGCCGAGATGATCAAGCTTGGCGGCTCCTGTGTCTGGGAGGCGTTTCTATTGCTCCTCAATTTATGTTGGAGCTCTGGAATGGTCGCCAGGGACTGAAATAGCGCAGTCATCGTGCCTTTGTTTAAAAACAAGGGTTCACGTTATGACTGCTCAAATTACAGAACCGTAAGTTTGACCAGTTTGGCAGCAAAAGTGTATGCTAAAATTATTGAAAGGAGAATGAGGATTTGATTTTGAATTTGGATCAAGTGTTCTCTCTGCGCAACATTGTGGAGAAGCATCTGGCTCTAGGTCAGAGGCTTTTCTGCAGTTTTGTGCATCTGGAGAGAGCATTTGACATAGTTGTACGAAAGGAACTTTGGGACATTTTACCGGAGTATGGTATTAACGGTCAACTGCTGCAAGCTGTGCAGTCCAGTTACATGGGCTGTAGAGCTTGTGTGCGGCTGGACGATGGAATGTCGCCGTTCTATCAGTCGTACGTTCTATCAGCCAGGCTGTTTATCATATATCTAGCCGAGATGGAAGGTACACCATTGATATAGAGCGAAGAGTGAATGCGGGAAATAGAGTGAACGGAGCGTTGGGGCAACATCTCGGCAGCCACCACCTCAGCCAGAAGGCACGTGTAGCAATACATAACGCAGTGCTTGTCCCAACATTACTGTATGGAAGCGAGAGTTGGGTATGCAGAAAAGAGTATGAAAGTAAAATTAATGCGGTCGAAATGCGATCTCTGCGGAAAATCTGTGGAGTTAGGCTGACTGACCGCATTCGTAACGACGACATAAGAGAGCGAGTAGGTATGAAAGAGAGTCTTGGTGTAAAGATGCGAAAGGGCATGCTCCGATGGTTCGGACATGTGGAAAGAATGCCGAACGAACGTCTGGTTAAGAAGATATACAATGCGAAAGTGGAAGGATGTAGGTACCGAGGGAGACCGAGACTAACCTACCTAGACCAGATCGGTCATGTACTGAAGGAAGGTGGAGTCAAGAGTCTCCGAAACCGGCGAGCGTGTATGAAGAGAATTATGAATGTTGAGGAAGCGAGTGAAGTATGCAAGGATAGAGTTCTCTGGCACTCTGTTCTCTCTTCCTACCCTGCAAGGGATATGGCGTGATGTGTGTGATAATGAATGTCATGCATACCTATCATCTGTGTAATTGCTACTAAGCTATATATATTAACTATGTTGTATTGATGCAATTGATGTAATTGTACTGTTGGTGTGCTGAATAAAATAAAATATATATGGCCGTTTCATCATCATCCTGCTCGTATAGGGGTCGGTAACCTGCTGCTCGCGAGCCACATGGCGGCTCTTTGGATGTGAAGTTGAGGCTCTTTAGTTTTATATGCAAAAAAATATTTTATAAAGAAAACCTTTAAAAATGTTTTATTATTAGGCATTCGTCACAAATTATAGTTACCAAAAAAAAAATTGGCGTTTTAAAAACTTTAAACTTTTATATATTCTAATTTTTGGCTCTTCCGACTCCAGAGGTGCCGCCCCCTACCCCAGAGGATCCCACGATACAGTGGTGTGGACAGCGGTAAATTGAGCGGTGATTAGACTCTCTAGATGTATGTATGTGACATGATCGCCGCTCCGTTCGTCAGATCTAGACGCCACTTGCCACGAACGCCCGAAATCATGGCGGGGCTGATAGTACGTGGTCATGGTCAAGGTCTAAATGGGCGTCGTACGCCTTGACCAATAGCTTGTGTCATGACATTCGGCACGGCAAGTCGTCACTATGTATTTCGCCAGCAATTTTTTTTTAAATATCACCCTTTCACAGTCTAATAATTGTGTATTGTTTTACAGATATGATTAACATGATTTCAATAGAGTTCGAGCCGTATTGTACTGAGTGGGTTCATTCGCCAGGCGATCCTATAAGTGCACTAGCTATGTATGTATAATTTACTATCTTACTATATATAAATCTGTTCAAGTCCTTCTTTTTTGCATATAAAGTTATTCAAGCCCTTCTTATTTTTCTTGTTCAAGCGTTACTCATAAAACTTTCCAGTTAATTACTAGAGCAGCCATCACTTCCCTTAACCAAGAAAAGACGAAATAAAGTTCGATATTAATAATTCTATATCTTTGGGATTATCCATATGGTGACAGCATAAGAATACAATCCAACAAGAAAAGAGTTCTTGCTCGTGGGTGTGGTAAAAGACGATGAAGGGATATAATTTGGTGAAAATATAACTGAAAAAGAAGGAAAACTCAAAATAAAATCATATACCAAACTGACTAATGTGGGAGGAGACTTAAGTCTAGCACTGGGACCTCTATGAGTGGAGATATAAAAAATAATGATATATGTACTTTTTATTGGCAATTAGCTCAGAGAAAAATAGCAATAAGATTCACATATTCGATGGTACTCAGACAACAAGTAAACCATTACATACCTTCGAGACCCTTCACCAGAGTGCTGTCGCCACCATCAGCTATAATCCGGTCTTCGAAACAGCAGTCTCCGTTGACAAGTCTGGGATCATCGAATACTGGACAGGACCAAAACATGAGTACCATTTCCCGAAAATTGTGAAATTTGAATCAAAATTGGATACGGACTTGTATGATTTTGTTAAGAATAAGACGTATCCTACTGCACTCGCATTCTCACCCGATGGGAAAAAAATGGCCTCCATCAGTTTGGATAGAAAGGTGAGGGTAGTTTCTTTTTTTTTTAGGCGTAATACAAATAAAAGCCAGCCTACCCAAAATAAAAGGAAATAAGCCTTATATTGCGGGCAACTACAAACATAATTGAGGGTTAAAAATAATACTTAATTAAACAAAATTTTGCGGATTGGATAATGTTTTGTTTGGAAATTGAACCTGCGGCAATTGCAAGGCAGGATTGAAAACGGTTTCTAAAGAAATAAACGTATCTTGGGCGTTTTATAGCTAGGTACTATACAGCTGCAGGAACTGAGGGGTATCTGTTAGATATTATTTGGCAACGGTGGATATTATTTGGAAAGTTTAGCGTGTTCAGATGTATTCAAGGACGCCGTACCAGTAGAGGGTGCTGTTGATCGATTTCATGGAATTATATTGTTATTCTTTTAGATTTATACATAACAGCGCTGCATAACCGCGGTGTGGTGACGGGTTAGAATACAATACGTCACCACCCCCTTACATTCCCGAGGGAGTTGCAAAGGCCGCCTGAGCTATCACGAAGAGAATGACCAGAAATTGACTTCTAGAATAATCTAATAAGAACTGTGATGGTCAACGCACCAGCCAAGTTTTTTATTCTGCCATTATCCTTCCTTATGGAGGCTTACGTACGGTAATGGAAGTCGATAACCTGATGGAGTGTCAGTCATTCTCGACGTATTCTTAGTTAATAGGCCGTTGTTTGTCTGTTGGAATAATAGGTACGTGTATTCCATTTCCTGTCAGGCAAACTCCACAAGGTGCTGGACGAGAGCCTCCAGCGCTTCCAGGAGCTGCAGCATCAGACACAACAGCTGCCCAACATGGAGTTTGGGAGAAGGTAAGTAGAGTTGAATTGGCTACGTGAGCTTTTAGCATTGACTTCTTTTCTAGCAATAGAATGCTTAGGAATTAAATCATTCATCCTGGCACGAGGAAAACCAAACTAGAAAATTTCTCTGTGGTTATGGGTTCTACGAGAATACGATGACCAGCTCGCCTGTTAAATGTGGGCTATGGCAATCACCGATACCAACTTAGGGGTTTCCTTTCTAAATTTAGAAGGGGCAAAACTGTAAAAGGGATTTTGGAAGTGGTTAGATAGGGGGGCATAGTCCGGAGCGTGCTCGTCGCGTCCCCTGCCAGTCTAATTAGACTGCTAATCCGGCTCGATACCAAGACCAAGCGAAGGGGCAGTGACGCCTGCGATCTTCCTGGTGGCGGGATGGCTCTGTGGTCTGGTGTACCACAGAGCGATCGAGCCAGCATGGGGGTAGGAGTGCTGTTGTCCTCTCGCTTGGCCTCAGGTGTGAAGGATTACGGAATGTATGATCCCAGACTTCTTTGGGTCCGTATAAAACTAGGTGTCACCAAGGTATTCATGGTTGTAGCATATGCTCTCGTAGGATCCTCGGTGGCATCAGACCTAGAGAAGTTTTGGGATAATGTTAGGGAAGTTCTGGATATGGCAGAAACCAGTGAACGCGTGATTGTATGCGGAGATTTGAACGGATGGGTGGGGACCAAGCGACCCGACTATGAGGACGTACTTGGTACATTTGGTGATAAGAGAGTGAACGACGCAGGTAGGCTCATAGCGGATGTATGCATGGAGAGAAATCTTATTGTGTCAAACACATTTTTCCAACATAAGGACATCCATATGTATACATGGAGAAGGAATGAACAGAAAAGCATAATAGATTTAATTTTGGTAGACAGTCGCCTCCGAAGCAAAATATTGGACGCAAGAGCCTACAGGGGCCCCACAGTCGATACGGACCACTATCTCG
This sequence comes from Lymantria monacha, assembly GCA_905163515.2. NCBI lineage: Eukaryota > Metazoa > Arthropoda > Insecta > Lepidoptera > Erebidae > Lymantria > Lymantria monacha. The sequence continues at coordinate 27,609,877 of LR991098.1, read as the reverse complement.
TTATTGCGAGATTTAGTGGTCTGTTCAGAAAGTGGAGGCACTGGCGAGAGCGTGTCCATTTCGGAGGGCTTGAAAGAACAAAGGTTGAAAGGTTGCTAGAAGAGTGTGTAAGAGAAAAGTATGCAGAGGGTGTCCGAGAACGGCTGACGATGGCAAGCCAGCCGCAATCGGACATTGAAGAATGCTGGAGAGTATTGAAAGAGAGTATGGTAGATACAGCGAAACAAGTATGTGGACGTTCAAAGAAGCATAGAAATACAAATGGTGATGCATGGTGGGATGCGGAAGTGGCAGCTTCCGTAGAGCAAAAGAAGAAAGCGTGGCTGGACTATGTCTCTTCTTTGAATCTGAATGACAGTATGACTGAACAGAAGAAAGAAATATATCGGCAATGTAAGAATGACACCAAGGCCTTAATGAAAGAGAAACGTGATAGAGCAAGTATGAGTGCAGAAGATAGGCTGGCTAAAAACTTCGAGGGTAACACAAAACTCTTTTGGAGGGAGGTGAAAAAGTCTCGGTGTGGTTGGTCAGCCTTCAGAATGAATAAAATAAGGTCTAAAGGTGGAGACATTCTTACACAAACACAAGACGTGTTAAGCCGATGGAGTGAATATTTTGGCGATATGTATGCGGATGCTATTGTTGACACCGGTGCCGCATGTGGTTTAGTAGAACAACATTCGACAGCGGCGTCCTCCGATGGCATCAGTATGGATGAAGTTGAATGGGCGATAAGAAGTTTGAAAAATGGTAAGGCAGCGGGCATTGATATGGTGTCTGCCGAGATGATCAAGCTTGGTGGCTCCTGTGTCTGGGAGGCGTTCCTGTTGCTCCTCAATTTATGTTGGAGCTCGGGAATGGTTCTCAGGGACTGGAATAGCGCAGTCATCGTGTCTTTGTTTAAAAACAAGGGTTCACGTTATGACTGCGCAAATTACAGAGCCATAAGCTTGACCAGTTTGGCAGCAAAAGTGTGCGGTAAAATTATAGAAAGGAGAATGAGGATGGTGTCCGATGGTTTACTGTGTGAGACACAAGGAGGTTTCAGGAGTGGAAGGGGATGCATGGATCAAGTGTTCTCTCTGCGCAACATTGTGGAGAAGCATCTGGCTCTAGGTCAGAGGGTTTTCTGCAGTTTTGTGGATCTGGAGAGAGCATTTGACACGGTTGTACGAAAGGAAATTTGGGACATTTTACCGGAGTATGGTATTAACGGTAAACTGCTGCAGGCTGTGCAGTCCAGTTACATGGGCTGTAGAGCCTATGTATGGCTGGATGATGGAATGTTGCCTTGGTTTGACGTCAATATCGCCGTTAAGCAGAGGTGCGTTCTGTCAGCCAGGCTGTTTATCATATATCTGGATAAATGTCTCCAAAGGTTGAACGATATGAATATGGGAGTCCAGATGGGCGACTCAGTGGTCACTGCTTTGCTTTATGCAGATGATGCAGTCCTGCTGGCACAGTCACCGACTAACCTGCAGACCCTAGTCGACACAATGACAGAAGATTGTAAGAAAAGGGGTCTACGCGTGAGTGTGAGCAAAACCAAAATAATGGTCTTTGAAAGAGATGAAGCCAGAACAGATGTAAGAGTAACAATAGGTAATGATGTACTAGAGCAAGTGGATGAATTTGTATATCTTGGATGTGGATTTAGCCGAGATGGAAGGTACACCACTGATATAGAGCGAAGAGTGAATGCGGGAAATAGAGTGAACGGAGCGTTGGGGCAACTTCTTGGTAGCCACCACCTCAGCCAGAAGGCACGTGTAGCAATACATAACGCAGTGCTTGTCCCAACATTACTGTATGGAAGCGAGAGTTGGGTATGCAGAAAAGAGTATGAAAGTAAAATTAATGCGGTCGAAATGCGATCTCTGCGAAAAATCTGTGGAGTAAGGCTGACCGACCGCATTCGCAACGACGACGTAAGTGAGCGAGTAGGTATGAAAGAGAGTATTGGTGTAAAGATGCGAAAGGGAATGCTCCGATGGTTCGGACATGTGGAAAAAATGCCGAACGAACGTCTGGTTAAGAAGATATACAATCCGAAAGTGGAAGGATGTAGGTACCGGGGGAGACCGAGACTAACCTACCTAGACCAGATCGGTCATGTACTGAAGAAAGGTGAAGTCAAGAGTCTCCGAAACCGGCGAGCGTGTATGAAGAGAATTATGAATGTTGAGGAAGCGAGTGAAGTATGCAAAGATAGAGTTCTCTGGCACTCTGTTCTCTCTGCCTACCCTGCAAGGGATATGGCGTGATGATATGTATGTATGTCAAATAGAATATCGTTAGAGATTTTCAAATAGATGAAGGTGATTTTAGGAGCATGTTACTTTAGTTTGAGGGTCAAATATTTTGAAAAGCTGGTAATACTGATGGCAATGTTGTACCTTATTTTTTGTCTAGGCGATTGAAGCCTGAACCACGAGACCTCCTATTTTTGTTTGTCTTCTTTCTGTGTATATTATTTATAAGATGTTGATGCAGCTATTTTATCTATAAAGGAGGATGTTTGTATATATGTCATTGCTAAACTCAAAAACTATATGACCGATCAAAATAAAAATTTGTATGTAATTATCTATATGTATTTCTTCACCGAGAAGGTTTATATGCTATCCTCATTGATGTAACTGGCCACCAGGCGGCTTCTACAAACGAACTAACGGGTGGATTTGCCAGTTTTATATAAATAAATGAAAAAAAAATACACTTCTATCGTATGTCTTTATCCTGTCTAGTTTTTTTTTTAAATATCAACAGGAGTCTTCAGCGTCTGATCGTTAATTGTCAAACTTATATCGTGCTTATAGAATGGCGTCAGAGCGTGACTTGGAGAAGTCTGACGCTGTGCACCTAGCGAACGTACTGTTCGACTCGAGCGGATACTTCGTGATATATGCGACCATGCTGGGCGTGAAGGTAGTGAACCTGGTCACCAATAGATGCGTCGCTATGATTGGGAAACCGGAGAACTTGCGGCCATTGCACTTGGCTTTATTTCAGGTAATAATTTATACAGGATTTTATTTTAAGTCGGTCGCCGATAACAAGAAGTCATTACCGATGGTCAGCCCAAATGACAATCTGCGGTAGCACCATTAGTTTTACGCGGACATCGTCGATTACTAAAAGAATTGGCAGAACCACTCTTCAGGGAAATTTATAACATCAACTGCTTTCGTTGACCCGCGTACCAAGTATGGTGATTATGATAATTTCTCTACTATAGACCTATGACGTCCGACATAAGACGTCGTTCCCAAGAACTCATTTGGAAACTTGCCGATTTATCTAGGCAGTCCTAGATAAGGCCGCGTCAGTGTGAGAACGAAAGGAACAAACACCGAAGCGTCATTGAGCGGTCCACCGAAGTCAAGGAATCCGTACCGGTAGTCGGCCCAATTGCCAACAGGCAGTTAATACTGCATGTCAAACTCCATCCATCGCCTCAGATGGTTTGGGCAGTTGGTTGACCATAGCTTCTCAAATTCAAAGACAGTTCTGGATCTTACTAACATAGTATTATTTTACTAGTTAAGAGTATTTTTTACCGTATACAAAAATATAGGTAATCTAGTAAATCCTGGGGGGGGGCACACTTAAAACATTACTTATTTTTACTGGCCGTCGCGCCACCTACAGATTGTTTGTACAAACTTAACTGCTGCCATTTTGTCCTGTATGTCAAACCTTTGACAACTGAGAATTGTTATTTTTTGTTCCTAGCGTAGGTACTTATTGTCATCAATCTATTTACGGTTATTGATGTATTTTCTGAAAATTATCTCAATTTTCATTGTTAAGCTGATATTATTATTGCTTCGTTATCAGCTGATATGTTTTTTTTTATATTTCAGGGTAGCTTTAATAGTAAAAGAAAATTCTATATAATTACACATACACATGTAGATATGTATATACATGTATATCACTTCAACTTTAGTTCACCGCGTAAACTCTGGGTAGCAGCACCTTCCATACATGCATATTTTATCATGGAGTTGCCACTCTTTTTCAGTTTAATAACTTTACTCTTTGAGTAAATCGTATGAAATAAAATTGTTTTTACGGCTTTTATCGCGTTTGTATTTGATTTTTATATGCCTGATGCTTCTAACGGTTTTTAGCTTTCGAATTCTGGACTGGACTGTGTCCTGGACTGGACTCATGACGTACAAACGCAATGTGTAAAAGTATTTTTTTTTTTCATATGTGTAATATTCGAATAAATATCAGAAACGAATTATGAACTCGTATGCATTTTCTTTAATATTCAGGGACGAACAAATCAATCAAAAGTCGCTCCAACGCTGGAGATGGAAGGTTCCGAGAATCCCGCATTACTAAATGTGAAAACAGATCCCACGTTGTTCTGCACTGCGTACAAAAAGAACCGCTTCTACATGTTCTCACGGCGCAGTCCCGATGATATCAAGAGTCCTGACGCTGATAGGGATATCTTCAATGAGAAACCAAGCAAGGAGGATATTATCTCGGCTACAGAGGGACAAGGTAGTATTTTATTTTTTTAAATGATTTGCTATCGACGGCCGATGGCGTATCGATATTTGATTTTTGTTAAATTTGATAGTGGCAATATTTAGATAGCGGCAATATATTTTTTTTATTTTTATCGCAGACTGCTCTGTGATGGCAACCTTATATTGCTTGTGGGTGTTGTAAAAGACGATTAAGAGCTTTTCAAAGACCTGGATCAACTCCATCTGATGCCGTCGGGTTAATAATGCCGAGGTTTGACGTCAGGCAGGCGGCCGGTCATAAAATGATTACCAAAACAATTGCAATATGTACGACAATAGAAAACTACATATTGAGTCGATTTCGAGTAATTGGGATAAGAACGTGATGATGATGATGATAATGATACATTGTTAATGATGGCGTAGTGGTTAAGGTACCGACGTATCGAGCGTAGTTTGTGTCTGCCGCCAAAAAAAGGATGTAATTTGTGTCCTTTTACTGTATGTTTATAAACTCTGCCGCAATACAAGGTTTTATTCCACGGAACAGGCTGTTATAAAAAAAATCATATATCATCATTCTCCTACTCTTATCCCAATTACTTGGGATCGATACAATATGTACTCTTATTTCATAGTACATATTGTAATAGTTATTGGCAATAGTTTTATGATCGGCCGCCTGCCAGACGTCAATCCTCCTTGGGAATGTAATTGTTAACCAAATGGCAACAGATGGAGTTGGTCCAGGTCGTTATAGGGCTCTTAGTCGTCTTTTACGACATCACGAGAAATGTAAGTGTTGGTAGTATTTGTAGCCGCTACCACACAGGTAAATTAAATAAATATAAAAAAAAAATACGTACATAATTCCTAAATTCAGGACAATCGTTTGTGAAACACAAACAGGACTGTTATGCTTGGGGATCGAAACTAGATAAACTTACTTAAGAGAAAGTCATTTTCAAAATTTTTATATTACAATCTTCAAAATTACGTTTTGGTTTCATCATTTACCCACGGCGAGGAGTAGTTTTATTTTTTTGACGGCAGACTACAGTACGTCAAACCCCGCTATTCCGTCCGGGGCGACAGGAAAAGCGGTGCAAGACCCCGTAGACCCGCCCTACAATATACTTCTCAACGCCGTGCGGGTGGGTCACTGGTACGCGGTCTTTTTCTTCAGTGGCCCACCCGGCGGTCCTCGCTGATGTCGACCCCCGGACAGTTTGCACCGTCGGGGCGTCGTCCTCACGCGGTGGCCTCGCTCCCAGGGCGACCAGACTAATCCCCGGTCCGGTCACCCGCTGCCTCGGCTAGGACGGTGAGGAGTAGTAGCGTGACTTTATATATGAAAGTTCTTCATTTATATAATAAGTAAGGTTGCGATAATAATTTCGTAACAAATTATTATTAAAATCATCTCAGCTTGTATACGTCCCACTGCTGGGCTCGAGCCTCCTCGGCGATAGGAGGGCAATTGACCTACTATAACGCGCTTTTCCGTTTGTCGATATAATAAGAATACAATTCACTACCCCTTATCTTGTTCATGGGTGATCGTAACTCGATCATGATTTTCCGGGTGGGCCATCGAAGGCAAAGACCGGTTTCCGATGGTCCACCCGCACGGCGTCGATAGGTACGTTGTTGGGCGGGTCTACGGGATCGCGCGCCGCTTCTTCGTCGCCCCGGACGAATTAGCGCGGTGTAAGCACACCGCAGCCTGCCGCAAAAAAAAAATAGCTAAAAGACGATTAAGGGATATACTCGTAATATACTATAAAATCTGTCCAATAGAAGGAAGACTGGAAATAAAACCCTATACCAACATGTCTGAGCAATGGGATATTTTAGTTCAATGTTCACCAGTGGATGAAGGTCGAACCTAGCAGTGGGATTTATGGGAGCTGAGATGATGGTGATGATAACACTACTCTGATCAGGTGGGGTGGGTATAGGCTTTCATTTCGAGTTTTATTTTTCTTGCAAGGATGATATATGAATATTATATCCCTTAGTTTTTTTGGATACCCGTTGGCAAGAGAGGGGTGGTAAACTTTATTCTTACTTCCTCACCACACCGAAGATCCTTTACCTCATGGATAATATTGTTATAAATATTTTTCTTTACATTTTCAGGTGTCCAGCGATTATATGAACAGGCAATCCTTCACACGTCACTGGGGGACGTCCACATTCGCTTGTTCGGCAAAGATGTGCCACGGACAGCGGAAAACTTCTGCGTTCACTCCAGAAATGGATATTACAATGGACATATCTTCCACAGAGTCATTAAAGGGTTCATGGTGCAGACTGGTGACCCTACTGGTAAGGATTTGGTATTTTCCTTTTTTCCATTCATATATTAGAGAGAATTAAAATTCGTGACAAAACCTTATACGAAATTGCCTGACCAATGTGGTATAGTAGGTCTATTGCCCTTCCGCTGGGAAAAGTCTCGAGCAGTTGGACATTATATGAACTAAGATGATGATGATGATGGCGGCTTATTGAAATTCACTTTTAGAAATGAGTGGACAACTCGTTTAACCTGTGCGCTTGGAGGCAGTTTAGTGAATGTAGTTGAGCTTATAAGCGTTCCAAAAGTACTGATTTATATACTAGTGGTCCAATAGCCGGTTTCTACCACTCACAAGAAAGTAAGGGTGACTTGGATGTTGGATTGGATGGATGTGAACCCGTTTGACCAACTTTATATAGTGGGCAAATTTTTGAAGTGAAAATTTCTTTTGACGCACGGCACACAGTGGGCTGAAAATCGCGTTTCATAGACATAGAAACTTAAATTATTACATATGATTTTTTTGCGTGGAAATGGGTTCTTCTGATTATTACTACATTATAAAATATCATATGAGATAATTTGATCAACAATTGAACGAGTTATGTTTTTTTTTTGGAACGAAGTTCCTTATCGCGCGTTGTGAAAGGGGGCTAGACGGAAAAAATTCTTACGAAAAGTTGTCACGACACTTTTTGCTATAGTAAGCTATTGTAAGCTGTGCGGCGTCGCTCGTCGGCTCTCTTATAGAAAGCAAGCCAGATATTTTCATTTCTATTTCGCATTGAACAGTGTGGTGTCGCGACGATTTTTTTATAGATAGAGTGATTCAAGAGGAAGGTTTATATGTATAATATATGCATAATGTACTAGAGAAACACTGATAATTTTAGAGGTTTCTAATGTGATGTCGTAAATAAACACATTATTTTGCGCTTACATTGCAAACGCTGGCTGAACCCTACGAAATAGATCAAAATAAAGTACTACAGTATTATACAGCTTAAAAAGGCCTACAAAAAAGTCCGCGATGGTATATATCTATCTCTTAAGGATAACATACTATATCCATTTTAATACTTTAAAAAATGTTCTATTATAAAACGGTAATTGAAAAGCTATTTACACAAATACTGTATTAATCCTTATCATTTTAAATACATTAGTTGGCTTGAGCATTTCATGAAGATATTTTTTTTCCTTCAGACCATGCAAATTAAATCAATACCTTAAGAGATATAGCAAAATCAAAATAATGCGCAACGAAATTATTTTCGCCCGTGACCGGGCCGCGTGGCCGGCTCGCGTTCGAGCTCGGGGCCGAAAAGTTTTGGTAGTCTAGTGGAATTGTATATCCTATTATTAATATTATAAACGTGAAAGTTTGTAATAATGTATGGATGTGAACATGTTTGTTGCTCTTTCACGCAAAAACTACTGAATGGATTTTGATGAAATTTATAGTAATATAGCTTGCACATCAGAATAACACATAGGCTATAATTTATAAAGATATTTTGCAAATTGGCTAAAATATAACGATAAAAATCGCTTAAGGCAGAAAAAAATTATATAATTAAAATAGAACTTCGATCCATCCGGGTGTCCCTTGACACCTCCGGTTTGTGTATTATGCAACACTGGTGGATACCCTGCAGATAGATCGCTGTGAACGTGCTGTGAGCATTTGTTTACTAACAGTATAGTTCTTTAATAACTAATAATATAAGAGATTTTTTTTAAAACGCATTTGTTATTCTTGATATTAACCTGGCTATTTGGGAGAGTATATAGGTCCCATCAGACGCACTTCTATAGGACGTGCTGTATAATATTGAAATGTGCATTAAAGGGGTCTACGCGTGAATGTGAGCAAAACCAAAATAATGGTCTTTGAAAGAGATAAAACCAGAACAGATGTAAGAGTAACAATAGTTAATGATGTACTAGAGCAAGTGGATGAATTTGTATATCTTGGATGTGGATTTAGCCGAGATGGAAGGTACACCACTGATATAGAGCGAAGAGTGAATGCGGGAAATAGAGTGAACGGAGCGTTGGGGCAACTTTTCGGCAGCCACCACCTCAGCCAGAAGGCACGTGTAGCAATACATAACGCAGTGCTTGTCCCAACATTACTGTATGGAAGCGAGAGTTGGGTATGCAGAAAAGAGTATGATAGTAAAATTAATGCGGTCGAAATGCGATCTCTGCGGAAAATCTGTGGAGTTAGGCTGACCGACCGCATTCGTAACGACGACATAAGAGAGCGAGTAGGTATGAAAGAGAGTATTGGTGTAAAGATGCGAAAGGGAATGCTCCGATGGTTCGGACATGTGGAAAGAATGCCGAACGAACGCCTGGTTAAGAAGATATACAATGCGAAAGTGGAAGGATGTAGGTATCGAGGGAGACCGAGACTAACCTACCTAGACCAGATCGGTCATGTACTGAAGGAAGGTGGAGTCAAGAGTCTCCGAAACCGGCGAGCGTGTATGAAGAGAATTATGAATGTTGAGGAAGCGAGTGAAGTATGCAGAGATAGAGTTCTCTGGCACTCTGTTCTCTCTGCCTACCCTGCAAGGGATATGGCGTGATGATATGTATGTATGTATGTATGTATGCATTAATTTATAGACAAGTGATTTTATGAATCCTATGGTAAAGTAAGTGGTATTGATATCTATATATCGCAATTCGCAAGTTTCTTGTTTTATATTGTCAAAAATTAAACTCTTAAAAAATGTGATACGCTTCACGATTTTGCGTGTCATCCTTGCGCAGGGGCCATGCTTATCTTCTCTGTATCGTTTCAATTTTAGTATATGTACTGCCGAAGAAAGTACAGTAGTTTATTATAAATTTTAATATATATAGTTAAAATTTGCAAAAATTTCTATAGCGCGATTTAGACTCTAATATATGTCCTCTTAGAATCCATTAACTTTGTTACAGCGCCATTTAGCAATAGATTATGATCCTATTTAAAAAAAATCTGAGTTACTCCCTAGTCGCGCCTAAAGAAGTTTTAAGTACTTCAAAAATATTATTATAACTTAAAAAAAATAAAATTTTATTACAATTCCTTCACTAATTAATCGAAAGGAACTTCGTTCCATCCGGGTGTCCCTTGACACCTCTCGTTTTTTATTTAGAAAAAATGTATTGAGCGAACATGAAAAATGAGGATATCTCTGAAATCGCAAGGTTGGCCGTTATATCCTCGCAGTCGTATATAGTAATAATTATTTATGATTTTTTAACGTACTTCGTATTACGGCATCGCTTGCGATAGTTTTTTTAAAAATCGTCAAAGTTTTAAATTTTTATTTTCGTTGATAACTACTTTTACTTGTACATTTATTTAATAATAACGTTTAAATTTTTCAAATACGCATGTAACTAGCTTACATACAAAGAAGTGTAATAAATCACGTTAGTCCGTTGTTTTATTTATCGTTTATGTCATTTGAACGTAAGTTAGTAATCTCTAATTCTTAGATACCTACTATACTATTACTTAATGACTTCGCAGTAGCTAATCATTTCAAATATAATTAAGAACCTTCATTATACTTACGGCATTGCTTAATAAAACATAAAAACACACACACACAAAAGAAATAAAGGAGTATATGATTAATGGTGCAATTAGCTAATGTCATGAGCACCGTGTATTTAAGAAGAGTTGTGTTTTCCTAATTACCTTCTAAAACATCAATTACTCAATAGCAATAAATAGTCACAATTGAAATCGAAATTTTAGTTCATTTCGAGTATGTCTACGGCTCACATCTTTTAATATTTTTGTAAGTTGTGATTGTGAATAATGGAAAGTGTAATTACAAACTTGGACCTGTTTGTTATTTTGAGTAGTCAGGATACTATTTCGTTTGATCACGAAGTATTATTCAATTCATTAGTAGTTCGATTGGGTTCTAGCCTTTCTGATGAAGACAGTGTTACATTCAAGGAATTTTGCCGAAGATTTACACGAACAGTTCAACAGGTGGTTGAGATCCAAACGTAATTCTGAGAAATTTAGACGTGACTACTCTAATTGGCTTCAGACAAATATTGACTGGCCGAGTTGCGTGCAATCTGATTTACTCATCCAACATCTGTTCAAAGAAAATTTGAGTGACGATCCTTTACCATCAACGTCAACCATGATATCGATTTCAACAATGACAAAAAGATCTCGGAAGCCTTTTGAAGATCTAGGCAATAAGCAGAAGAAGAGAAGGTCTAACGAACATAACGGCGAAAAACCTTTTGAGTTAGCATATTCAGCTGCAGCACTCTTGAAAGAAGATGGTCGTGAAGATTTTGCATCCGTTATTGAGTATATGCTCAAGAACCCACAAGCAGCAGCAAAATTCAAGGAAATAATGAGGAAACCAGCTTCTTTATCATTATTTTCGCCAGAAAAAGCACTCGCATTGCTACTTTCATTAAAACTCTCAAAATGGCAATATATCACTTTGAGGGAAACTACAATTCGAGAAGGTTCTAAAGATGTATATTCGTCTTATTATAAAGTACAAAAAGCTAAGCAGCAGTGTTACCCTCCAAAAAACTTCGTAACTGTAACGGAATCTTCAGCTAAAATTGCACTTCAAGCATTACTGGATTTAACAGTAAACAGGATTCTAGAAAATCTTCCTGGTGCTATTAGGATACAATATTATTACAAGACCAGAAATTGAATTTTATAACGAAGTGAGGATTTGACGGTGCATCTAACCAAAGCCGATATAAACAGAAAATGGTGAGCAAGATGATTCCAGCATATTCATGACCTCTTTGGTTTCACTAAAATTGACAGCTGGAGATGAAACAATATGGACGAATCCAAAACCCTCCTCATCTACATATTGTCGTCCAGTGCAGTTTACTTCATAAAGGAAAGTAAAGACGTTGTCATGAATGAAAAAAACTAGGATGGATAACGAAATCGAAGCACTGCTCCTTCAAAATACAAAGCAAATGAGGTCAGTCACCAATTATTGATGACAATGATAGACGGTAAAATTTGTACATATTTATCTGATGCCAAATCAAGTGCTGCTTGCTACCTGTGTTTAGCTAAACCTACAGAAATGAATAATCTAAATAGCGTTACGTCAAAGACAGTGTCTTCTGGTGTCAAAGACAGTGTCTTCTGGTGGTGCATTAATGTGATGGAATGTCTTCTACATATCGTCTCGATATTAAAAAGTGGTCTGCGAGAGAAGAATTTCACAAACAGATGTTAAAGTCAAGAAAAAAACTTATCCAAGATAAATTTAACAATGAACTAAATCTTTTAGTCGACATCGTTAAGCAAGGATCTGGCACAACTAATGACGGTAATACCGCGAGAAGGTTTTTTGAGTTTCCTGACAAAACTGCTGCAATCACTGGACTAAACGAAAACCTAATTCGCAGGTTTGCTGTGATTCTGCAGGCAATCACTTCTGTTGAGATTATAGATGTACCGAAATTTAAAGAATATGCCAAAATAACAGCTGAGAAATATTTAGAACTATATAATTAGTATAGCGCCCCGTCCCGGCTTCGCACGGGTAGACATTTATTTATTATTGCAATAAAAATAGCCTATATTAATCAGTGATAATATAGCATTAAAATGGTGAAAGAATTTTTAAAATCGGTCCAGTACTTTTTGAGCCAATTCGTTACAAACATACATACAAACCTTTCCTCTTTATAATATTAGTATAGATTACATGTCGTCGACAGTCCAAAAGTAGTTAATCCATGGAGGTGACATAATCGCAGAAAATGCTATTGTACCAATTGGTAGTCTTTCAGAAGAAGCTTCAGAGGCGCGCAACAAAGACTTCAGAAGGTTTAGAGAACACCATTCTAGGAAAACAAGTAGGCAAACCTCTAATGATGATATTCTCAATATGCTTATCCTCTCATTTGATCCCCATATTACAACAATAAGGCTAAAGCTGGAAGCTTATAAGAAACAAGCATATTTTAGTGAAACATTAGACCTGCTTAAACTCCAGGAACCTTTGATAGAGTTTTTGGGTGTAATGGAAAAAGAGTCCAATTCTGAAGTGGCTTCGGATGGTGATGAAGAATATTAGATTTTTTTTATTTAGTTAACTTAATTATTGCAGTTTATTTTTGTTACTTTAGGTTAAGATTTATTTATATCTAAATATCATGTTAATTTAAATAAATATAATATATTAGATATCGTATACTTACTGTATGTAACATTCATTTGTGTCTAGTGATCTGAGGCATTTTTTTAATTTATAAAATGTATATTTTCTTTTCTTTTATTAAGTTTTTGGTAATGTAGTTTTAGTTTCTTTAATTAAATAAAAATAAATACTATATTTAAAACTATTTTTATGAAAACATTATAATTTATATTTGTAGCCCTTTTTTAATAAAATGCGTAATATTATAACTGTTTTTATCATACAATCCAACTAATTACAACAATAGACACTTTTATGTTTTACTAAGCAATGCCGTAAGTATAATGAAGGTTCTTAATGATATTTGAAATGATTAGCTACTGCGAAGTCATTAAGTAATAGTATAGAACCTAAGAATTAGAGATTACTAAGTTACGTTCAAAGGACATAAACGATAAATAAAACAACGGACTAACGTGATTTCTTACACTTCTTTGTATGTAAGCTAGATACATGCGTATTTGAAAAATTTAAACGTTATTATTAAATAAATGTACAAGTAAAAGTAGTTATCAACGAAAATACAAATTTTATACTTTGACGATTTTAAAAAAAAATATCGCAAGCGATGCCGTAATTGATTTTTTAACGTACTTCGACGTTAAAAAATCATAAATAATTATTACTATATACGACTGCGAGGATATAACGGCCAATCTTGCGATTTCAGAGATATCCTCATTTTTCAGGTTCGCTCCATACATTTTTTTCTAAAAAAAAACATAACTGGTTTAATTGTTGACCAAATTATCTCGTATGATATTTTATAATGTAGTAATGATCAGGAGAACCCATTTCCACGCAAAAAAATTATATGTAATAACTTAAGTTTCTATGTCTATGAAACGCGATTTTCAGCCCACTGTTACGGCACACAGATTTTTAAGTAGGCTGTACGTGAAACTGATCCGTCACGCTCTCGGATGGGTGAGATGATGATTTGTCAGATTTTTAGTTCTAGTAGTTAGTATTGATGTATAATTCTGTTTCTTTTTAGGCACCGGTACAGGTGGAGAAAGTATATGGGGTGGTGAGTTTGCTGATGAGTTCAGGCCTCAGTTGAAACACGATCGGCCATACACCGTGAGTATGGCCAACGCGGGACCAAACACAAATGGTAGCCAGTTTTTCATCACCTTAGCGCCTACGGTAAGTTGTCTGCTGTGACAATATTTTCTTAGGGTCATTATTTTCGAGCTGTATAAATTTTACTAGGCCGTGGGTGTTGTCATATAACATTATCATTATCCTGTTCTTATCCCAAACACATGGGGTCGACGCAAGGTGTACATATTGCAAAAGCTAAATGGCAATAGTTTTACGACCGGTCGCCTGCCTGACATCAATTGAGGCTGCGAGAACCAGAGTGGCCTAACTGCATTTTTGCATCTATTAACCTAATTGGAATTTTGTCATCAGAAAATGTTAATCTACAAAACCACAGTAGCCTAAAATTGTTTACTAGCTCTTAACAATAGATGGCAGTACAAGTACATTATCGGCTTATGTTCAAATCAATTAAATTAAATTTAATTTTAATTCCCTCCTTATTGTAAAACATGGTTCTTGCAGTTAGGCCGCTCTGGTTCTAATAGCCTCAGTTCTGCTTGGAAATGTAATTGTTGACCAAACGGCATCAGTTGCAGTTGACCCAAGTTGATATAAAGTTCTTAATCATCTTAATGATCTCTAATGTTTAAGCGAATGTAAAATTTTGTATTTTATTTTTACTTTATCTACGTTTCGAACGCTTTACAGTGATCAAGGTCACGGGACTAAGGTCGTCGTTATTACACAAATTTATATCCTACCCGCTACAGTATCAGTTATTAAAGTTTGAGTTTGTCTTCTTTTACGATATCCACAAGCAAAGTAAGGGTTGTTAGTGTTCGTAGCCGCTACTACGCAACACATGCACCTCGATTCTCTCTTTTTGTCACCTATTTAATGGCCGCCGCCTTTTTTTTTACCATAAAGTATATTTCTTTTATTGTTCACTCTATTCTTAATCTATATTTAATGAAAATTATTTTCTATATTTTGGTTATGTTAACTACAAAAGCGTGTTTTTAAATTACTATTCATTATTTGTTCTACAGCCATGGTTGGATAACAAGCATACGGTTTTCGGTCGTGTTGTTCGCGGCATGGAGGTGGTACAGAATATCGGCAGTGTCAAGACAAACCCAAAAACAGACAAGCCGTATGAAGATGTTAGAATTATATCTGTTACCGTTAAATAAATAATTTATAACTTATAAATATAATTACTTAATCTTTTTTTTTAAATACTACACCCTAAGGGAATAATTCTTGTATTGTGGTGGACTTTACAAACATACAATTTAACGGACATAGAATATACAGACTCGGAACAATTATTTATGAATTGCACGATACTTGTCGTGGTGGGTTGTTACCTTAACCACCACGGTACGCCATGTCTGAATGCACCCTTTTCATTAACTTTATACACGGTGACATTTATGTCGTCTTACATAAAGTAGTTCAGGTATCTAGTATCTACTATTCATTCGTTCAATTAAAAGTTTAAATATTTACTGGAATATTTTTTACTAAAAATTATTATAAATAATTACTAATTAAAATAGTAAGAGAACACCATGTAGCGAGCGGTAGGCTACCTACTCCACATAACCTACGTACTGTGTAGGTACTACCTAGTCGTACGTACTATTCTAAAACGTACCTACGAGTACGTTTTAGAATAGCAGTCCACGTGGACTTCGTAGCTGTGATTGGCTAACGTAATTACGTTACAAAATATTGACTTTAATTTATTTTGTTATTTTTTTATCACTACCACTATTGAACAATTAAATATGTTAGATAATTATGTTTCTTTGGTCGGATACTTTTATGGCACTTCTTTTGTAAGACGATATAAATGTCACGGCGTATATGTATGTATATTCTATTTTAAAAGTTAAAGGATGTTTTAGGTTGGGTTAAGAAAATTGTTGCTTTTCATGTGGTGACATTATGATTGTAAAGTGTCACCGCCCCCTTACATTCCCGTTGAGTTGTAAAATAAGTACGAAAAGAACTGTCGTATGATTACGGATGTTCTTTAATTTTTTTTAAACTCCTTCCTGAACTAAGGAAATAATCTTTGTATTGCGGGGTCTTTACAAACATGTAATTAACGCAGAAAAGTTATACCCAGATTCAGAACAACACTTTGTGGATCGCACAAAGTGTTGTCCTGCGTGGGAATCGAACCTAGGACACTGGCACGGAAAGTCATTATCTTAACCACTACGCCTTCTGTGCAACCGTATAAGTATATATACATCCTAAAAGTTTTATTGCTTGGACAGATATAGGTATATTAGCGTATGCAGTAGTAAAATAATCTGCTTATAAACATATCAACCTAATGTTGGATATAGATTAACATATTTTTAACACATGAAATGATATTTATAAAATCCCGATTACGAAGCGAGAAATGATGATACAAGTGGGATTCGAACCCACACCTATTGGGAGTCCGGCCCAATCGTGCTGCCACTTACACCA
Organism: Lymantria monacha; assembly: GCA_905163515.2. Lineage (NCBI taxonomy): Eukaryota > Metazoa > Arthropoda > Insecta > Lepidoptera > Erebidae > Lymantria > Lymantria monacha. The sequence continues at coordinate 27,593,306 of LR991098.1, read as the reverse complement.
CCGTGAACTATTGTAGGACATTCAAATCTCGCTTCGTATCATATTTACGTCTTTAAGGAGACGTGTACTATCTACCCGACAATGTTTACACATGCGCTTAATACTTCAAACTTTGCAGTTAGAATTAGAAAGTTATTTGTAAATAAAAAATATTTATCAAACAATGTTTTATTACATAGGTACATTAAAACTTAAAGATTACCAGATTGTGACGTACATCTTGCGTTTTGGGGGCCCTCAGTCTAGGGTTAGTCCACCATTGGTCTATTGTGATTTGGGGATTCATTTAACCATCATCATCAACCTGCTCTTATCCCAATTTATTTGGGGTCGACGCAATATGTCTTCTCCTTCCATACAACTCTATCAGACGTCATCTCTGTGGTCACTCCTTGTCTATCCATGTCATGTTTAATGCAGTTCATCAATCTTTTCTTCGGTCTTCCCTTGCCCCTTAAGCCTTCAACATTCATGCTTAAAGGTTTCCTCACAACACAACATTACTTTCATCCCGTCTCTTCACATGTCCATACCATGTCAACCTTTCACTCCTTAATTTTTCCGTCACTGGCGCAACTTTCAAAGTTCCTCTTATATGGGGTATCTTGGGGATTAATTTAACCGTCGGCCCGTAAAGACCCAAGCGTGCTTCGCGACTGAAGTTAACTGCCGCATACCAAGTTAAACATTTGTTGGCAAACTAGTGCTTTTAATCTTTTATGGTTCGATTAAAATAATTAAAATCATTTACCTAATCCGTTTGGTTAATATGGTAAATATTATTATCTAAATTATTAGTGGTAGGGCCATATTGCTGATAGTTTTCTGTCTACATTTGCGGGCCTGTTTTATCCGTGGTAGTACCACACTCGCAGAAAATCGACGTCTGAGCAGTGGTAATGTGCTACTGTGTGTGTCGTTCTGTGAGTGAGAGAGCTGAAAGCTTTACTTTCTGGGGTGGGTCTTGGTTGACCTGGCTGTACTCTGGTATTTCAAAGGTTCACGAACGGCGGCAATACTGCATCCATTTCACCTGGAAACGATACGGTCATTGACTGTACGTTTTCAGCGATCATTTCTCTCACGCACGTGCAAGATCTGGAATGAACTACTTGCTGCTGTGTTTCCCGAGCGCTATGACATGTCCTTCTTCAAGCGAGGTTTAAGAAGAGCACTTTCTTCAAGGTAGGCAACGGCCTGGCTGTGCCCCTGGTGTTGCTAAGGTCCATGTGCAGCAGTATCACTTACCATCAGGTGTGCTGTTTGCTCGTTTACCACCATAGGCAATAAAAAAAAACTCTGTCAGGCTTACTGCTTGTTCGTTTGCCGCCATAAGTAATAAAAAAAAAGTAATTTGTCTTGGAAGTTGAAGTAGCGTTATCTAACGCTCAATAGCAGCAAAATTATTTTCATTATAGCGTCATCTATTGTGCAATAGCAATAAAATTGTTTTAAACTAATTTCACTAGATGGCAATAACAACTACTTTACTAATTTAAGCGTGTTATTAAAAAAAAACTTGTTGATGTCGAGGATGATAAGTGTTATGACACTTTTTTTATGACACGTTTTTTTTATTTTATTATGTAGTGTTTGATAATTGTTGTTTACGACCACTTTAAACATAAATTAGGCAAGATTATAACATAAATTTTAAAAATAACTTGTGTACTGTTGTTCATATCACATACACTATACGGCTTATGGCTTGTTAATGAAATAGATAAATAAACGTAAAAGTATTTGTCTATAATTATAGAGAAAATATGGCCGCTGCTTCGACTTGTAGATACAATGATGCTTTACAGCTTACAAATGAAGGGCATATGCTATTAAAGCGTGTAATCTTGACCCTAAATTATGGAATATAAATCATTTGATCTTTGACTTTGAATGCATTATTAATGAAACAATTTATTAATTTATACTACACAGGTATTTGATTTTGTAGAAAATCAAGTTTAAAGTTGTATATTTCTTCTTTGTTCTGCTTAGGTATTTGGTTCACACTTCACCCGTAGCTGAACTATGTCCAGCATGTGTTCGATTGCAATGAATAAAACGTCTTTGTGTGGACCATATAATAATTATTCTGATTTGCGACATTTTAGGTGTAATTCAAAACTTAAGTATGACTTGTTATCTTTGTTTTTATTTGCAACCTACGACCTGGACGTTGGCAGGACGGCCCGCTGTTCCGTAAACCCTATTTCAACCCTTTTTTTTATACGGTGGACTATGGATGCGTCTCGCCCTGCCAAATCGGTCGGTCCGGGGTGACGGAAGAGGCGGCGCGTGACTCCATAGACCCACCGTGCAACTCCTCTCTTCGCCGTGCGAGCGGGCCACCGGTACCCGATCTTTGTCTTCGGTGGCCAACCCTTTTTCAACCCTAGATCCTATCTCTGCTCTTCATCAATTGAGATAGCGAAACGAATTCCTTGTCTTCAGTGCTTGTATGACAGCGAGGCAGTGTGGGCCGGAGTGGGCCCAATAACTCGTACTTTTAAGTGGATCCCTAATAAATACGTGTCTAATCATGTGTTGTGTGTTAAAATCATTGTGATATGTAATTATACATATATGTACCACGCATAATACGTGTTTATCTCAACGATTAAAGGTTTTCATATAAAACAGCCCTCTGTATAGATATCTACTTAAATAAAAAAAATCACGAAACTATGTTCTTATCTAATTATATTTGTAGTAAACTATCGAACCAAACTCATCTTTATACAAAACACTTTAGTAGGTAGCCAGTTATCTACTTTTAAATGTTCACTTACAGTAATTATCAATTCTCTTCGACATTGTCTGCCATTCAGCGGCATACTTATCTAGGTAGGTAGGTATTTACTTTCTTAAAGATGTAGACCTAGTTTAATTCTCTACTAATTTACAATGCTGTTTGAATTTGGTTTAATTTTAAAAAGAAAAAGAGAATTAGTCTTTTAAATATTAAATTTGTTTTATTTAGGTGTATTCTTAAAATATTTTTCAACATTATTCCATTCCATCTAGATATTTCTATAAATTATGTTTATTTTGTCTATGCTTAAAAAATGAAGGTCAACTTTACAATACCATTCCAAGTCTACGATAATAAATAAAGAAATATTAGTTGCATTTTATTTTACTTCTGTTCATTTGTTGGACTTATCTTATGGTGCAAGTGAGAGGATGATATCTTTGTCTCGTTTTTTCTCGTACAACTATCGCGTTCCGCTCCCCTCCCGTTGCCCGCATATTATTTTCTTGCATAGCACGGCTACCCCGCCTCCACGCCTCGCCCAAATTTGTTTGTTTCCACTGTTACACATTCACAATTATTTTGTTACGATAATATAGTAAAAATCTAAACAATCACCTAAATTGTAGTTGCAGCTGGATCATCCAATTGTCAGTAATTGCCAAAAAAATCAGCTTCCAACCATGAATTTACTTCTAAGGTAAGCCACTTCCGTTATATTACCTGAAGAAATATAAATAATGAACAGTATTAATATTTCATTGCTATCAAAAGGAAATATTATTAACAAATAAGCTTCTTATTCAATTAAAATCTACTTTTACGTCTTACTGTAATAATGATACTCGTTGGCCATTTCAGTTTTTTTTTTTCGAGAGGAATGTAAATGTATTGTATACCTATGTAGGTACATCCTCCCAGCTAGAGTCTTCTTTGTTTAATTTTACTCAACATCTCCAAAGAGCTCAATGGTATTGAAAGTACGGGATTTCCTTTTTTCTCGCACAGCTTGTTTCATGCTGGGGCACAAAGTACATAATATGATTTACGACTACTAGAACGAATGACCTATCTGTTTAATATTGAAATTATTATACAATCTTAATACCAGTTTCATACTAGAGAAGAACAATAAGATAGAAGTTATCATCTCACTATGTAGCAGTTCCGGTGTTAATGTGAGTGATTCACACTAACAAAAAGCGACGGTTATTGACGTTTTATCATAACATACGTGGCAACTTTATGTTAATTGCAACAGGAATCCTACCGATGCTGCTTCTAAGCTAATGATTATAATTTAGACCAGGGGTGGCTTTACCTATAGTACATGGGCAATGTGCACCCGGGCGCAAAAAAAAATGTATTTAAAATATAATGATCATGCCATTTTTAAAATTAAATATATTACATAAATGTAATGTACATTTAGATCTTTTTTTTATTTGGTTTTGCTAGACGTCCTACATACTTCCCTTTACATAGATTTTATTTAGTTATGTCTATCAGTCATCATCATTATGTTGATATCGATGAGTTAAAAGTGGTAGAACTACGCTGTTGATAGTTTTCTGTGTACAGCCGCTATCTATACCCCTGGTATTGAGATGGTCCATGGGCGGCAGTTACACTAACCATCAGGTATACTGCTAGCTCGTTTGCCACCATAAGCAATAAAAAATAGATGTACTGCGTACCTCGCTTCCTTCGCAAATATTGCAAATAATGTAATTGTTGACCAAGCGATATAAGGTGGATTTGGCCGAGGTCGATATAAAGTTCTTAGTTGTATTTTTCGACATTCACGATCAAAGTAAGGGTTGGTAGTATTCGGAGCACCTACTACACCAAGAGTACCCCTTTTTGAATTTACACCTCTTTAGCCGCGTTATAGAGAAATGATGAGAGTGAAATTTTAAGATGCGCGCGCATCATTGTAACACAAAAGTAAAACATGTTGATGTTGGCCGCATAACCACTCATTAAATCTTGAAAATAAGCTACCAACAAAATAGAAATAAAACCTCTTTCTAATTTTTTGTCTATCAGTATGTTTACCAGTATAAGGAGTATTTTTATATAGTCATATAAATTTAAATTTCTGTGTTAGGATGGAGTAAAATTACAATGGTCATTACCCCCTTCCTTTCCCGAAGGCATCATAACATTTATTAAGGGATGTGAGCAGATAACATTAATCTAAGATATAGACGATAAACGCGAAGTATACATTTTTTTTTCGATTTTCTTTATCTAGAGCGACAATAGTGCAACATAAATTACATGTATTAAAATATTCGCCTATATAATAATGTTAAGAAGAATATTTTTTTATAATATAAGATATAGGTGTTACCTATTACCAGAATAATAATTATGTACCACAATATTTAGTCATAATTTCCTATTACGCTAACACGAACCGTATATTGTAATGGAAACAACTCTACCGATTCTCGGTAATCGCACGAAGTCGTAAACAGCCCGCCGCGGCCTCGCGCTACGCTACGCTGCCAATCACCAATCACAGGCAAGCTTTATTTCGTGTCGCGTGATATTTGACCAATGAGCTATCGTACCCATCACGCTACTTCTAAAAATAGCTTATCTGAGTCACTCAATAAAAGCAGTGGATGTTTCTTAATAATGTTTAGAAACAAGTGAAGCGTCGATAGTGTCGGACGTGCGTTGCCGCATGTGAAAGTTTTGAAGTTTGCGCAGGGAGTTCAGTGATACCGACACATTCGGTGCAAACACATGGTTCGACGTTTCCAACACGGCATGGAGCCCACTTTCTATGACGAGCAGTACCCCAGCAACGGTTCAGTGGAGAACCTGAAGCGACCGCTCACCCTGGACGTGGGACGGGGTGGCAAGCGTGCGAGATTCGCCGCGCCAGTCCTGTCCTCGCCAGATCTTCAGATGTTGAAGCTCGGGTCGCCGGAACTTGAAAAGCTGATCATCCAGAACGGTATGATTACCACGGCGACCCCCACTCCTGGCGCTAACGTGTTGTTCCCGCCCGCCGCGCCGCCGACAGAAGAGCAGGAAATGTACGCGCGCCCGTTTGTCGAAGCGCTGGACAAGTTACACCACTCAGAGCCTACGCCGCCGCCGCTCAGCAGGCGTGTATACGCCGATTTGGATAGGCCGCTGGAGCGTTACCCCACGACCGTGGTGAAGGACGAGCCGCAGACAGTGCCCAGTGCCGCCAGCACACCACCCCTATCACCTATCGACATGGACTCGCAAGAGAGAATTAAACTAGAACGCAAAAGGCAAAGGAATCGAGTGGCAGCGTCCAAATGCAGACGTCGTAAACTCGAGCGGATCTCAAAACTGGAGGATAAAGTGAAAATTCTAAAAGGTGAGAACGCGGAGCTGGCACAGATGGTGGTGAAGCTAAAGGATCACGTGCACCGGCTCAAGGAGCAGGTGCTGGAGCACGCCAACGGCGGCTGCCACATCGACTCGCATTTCTGATCGGGTCGCCGCCGCAGTTGCACCACATTCCATGCTAGTCGCGCCCGCTAGGACGCAGCATACAAAGCGATTTGTGATCTTAATTTTACTGTGTAATATATAGTTAATGAACAATAGTGTAAAATGTTGGAAGTCGCTACTTTAAGAATGCTGTGGATGTAATCGTTAAGTTTGGGAGATATGATTGTCAGTGATGTGTGCAAGCAGAACCTCCGCTCGGGAAGCACTTGTTTGTGAGGTTTTCGTTCGCTTAGCGAGGAATGTACTTAGAAGCGAGTCACAACTTTAAAAGCTTTAGCTTTCATTGTAAGTTGCAGAAGTAATGTTTTCCTTTATCAGTATTGAGTTGTCTCATTTAGAATAGAAACTAGAAAGGATAATCGTGCGACGTCATTTGTTTGCTGACTGACTGAACGAGGTTGAGGCGACGTTGCCAGTTTTACGGCGAATTTCCCGTTTCAGCGATGTTGCCGCACTTGCCTCGCTGAATCGGGGATTTCCATTGTTCATTGTGTTTCAACCATTGTGTATTTTTCTGTCCAGTAGAATCTTATTATAATAATTAGTTTCGCTCGTTATTTATTGCGATTTAGACTGAGACGCAAGTAGTCTCTGTGTTGTGACAGGCATAAAACGCAACCAGTGCGAGAGAGATAGTGTATGTAGAAGTGGCAACGGCGCATCGGGGCTCGGGTCGAGTCACGAGCGGATGTTCTGCTAATTAAAATTCCGCCTGCGCCGCCCTCGCGGAATGGCGGCCATGTGTTTAACACTCGGACGTTCCGAATCACGTTTTGTTGCACAAGTTTGGTTCTTTCGAAGTGACAATACGTCTCAACGTCGCCGCTAGAAGGAGCGTCTTTATTCGCTTCGCTTAATTGTTACAAGACAAATTAAGTGCTTATGTGGGAGACTGATCGTATGCGAGACGCACAAACGGAGTGCCTTGACGAGCGAGAGAGAAAGAGAGAGCGCATCGTTCGATTGGCAAATATGTTTACCCCGTTTTGAAAAATGTTTCTCGGGACTGACCCGGTGCTCTTTAGAGGACGTGACTTTTATAAGGTGAAGCCGTCCGTTTTAATATATTAATTGTGTAAGTATGGAAGCTACAATGACTATTATGAACGATTGTTGACAGGCGATAGATGCGATGCGAATGAATGCGAGATGGAAGTATTTATTAGTGAGAATGTTTATCATTTAGGATGAAGTAGCAATCTCGAGTGCCTACGCTTTGTAAACTAAAAAGCCTATACCTATGTTTTAATTGTTTTTGTTACCAAGAATGTGCTACAGTGAATTATTCTGTACCGTTGTCTTCTGTAGATTTAAGTAATTGTAATACAAATTAACAAGTTGAATTGTTATATTATAGAATATATAGGCGTCAGAGCGTGCAATTAATGTCCACAATAAACTATGTTTGACGTTTCTGTGTAATTTAAAACGCGCTCTGTGATGCTCCTTTTGTATTATTTTTATACAAAAGAATTCGTCAGAATGTTAACAGTAATTTGTAAGTTTATGAAAGATATGAAAACGGTTATACTAAAATAATATATTTCTATGAATTTAACAAAGAATATTGTTTTATACTGAATATCATATTGTATGATAAAATTTATTGAAAGAGAAAATAAATTATGAAGATTATTATACCATTCATATATTGCTTTCATTTCCATATTGTCCATAATATTTTACCTTCATGAATTCAATATAACAAAATTCAAAATTACAGTTTGTTGATATAAACAGCTTCTGATGATAAACAGAATGTAAAATTTGAAAGCGCCAAGACATCAAACCCTCAGGTTAAATGTTCTGAGTTGAATCAACAATCCATTTGAAGGCTCATAGCTATGAATTAGCAGCTAACAACTACTGTATGTTTGTAGTCCACTGCAATACAAGAATTATTTCCTTAGTACAGTGTTGTCTTAAAAAAAAAACTAATATCACAAATGAAAAAAGGAAAAAAAGCATCACACATTCAAACATGTGCTCCAATGTTATCTATTTTAAAAATGAAATTCTTAATTTCATATGATTACAGAGATAAGATTAAGCCTTAAATAGAGGTATAAAATACGAATCTACTTATATTCAAGATATTCGTAATATATAACAAAATAAAACTATACATATGACAAACATCAACAAACTAATGACATTACATTAAATGGTGACATTGAGAAATAAAAATAAACAATTGTTACATAATCAAATATGTAATAACAATATAATAAATTGAATAACACAATGAGTAAACATGCCTATTCAGGTAATTAATAATCTGATGTGAATGGCTCATAGTGCAGGCTCAGCAATGACGCCTTGTGGCATTCCCAAGATTTCGTTTAGACTCGTTCATATTACGATTAATATTCTTATTGATTAATCAAAGTAAGCTATATACGTAGCTAATGGGTAGTTTCGTTTATGAAATATTAATAAAAATTGGGGTTTAATTGTAGAAAATTTAAACTTAAACAATTCAATAGTTTTTGTTGAATAATAATTAAATATAATTTTATTACCAAAGAAAAATCAAATAATATAATTTGTTTACAACTTAAAATATGACCTGTGAGATAGCAACAGCTATCATAACGATAAGAACCCATGCCGATATCAACAAATTACTTTGTCCATACATTGTCACAGATAAAATACTAATATACCTACTACCAGTAAATTTCCAAAATGTAAACAATCGATAAAGCTGTCAAGCTGTTTTACGTCAAAAGTAACGACAATTTATTGTGTTACTGATATAGCGATAGTTGTCTATTGCTTTTTCGGGGATTTCTGGCCTGCACTGGTCTGATGTTTACTTAAACTTTAAATTTTTGGATTGTTTACTATGAACGTATCGAGTTCGCAGCGTTTTTCGTGTACATAAAGTAGAACTACATACGTTAGAATTTCTTGTCCAATTTTATTTATAGCAAAATAATCCAAATTGAAATGATAGTATGCGTAGCTATATATCTATGTATGTTTTAATTTTACAGTAAAGTAGCTAAAACTATTCTTATTAAAAATAAGATTTTTTTTTCTATTTTCATATGTTGTAAACAATGTTTTAAAATCAAAAATGACACCGCTGGATGTCTAAATACTAAAGCAAAAAATCCAGTATTTTAATACTGACTTTAGGCAGAAATAATTTTAATCTTTAATTTATTTATGTTAAATTTAATTAAACACACAAAATAGTATTTATATAATCTGAAAAGAAAAATGCTGAAACTTTAGGCAGCAATAAAACATTTCGAAGAAATTAAAAAAAAATCAAATCATCAATAGCAATTAAATATTGTCAATTTTATATTTAATTTGAAATTATATCAATTAATCTACTACCGAATCGCAACACGGCTACAAGCTGAGAAGATCTGGTTATTATTAGCGGTGCTAGTCATTTTTTAGGTTCATCATCATCACAGCCCATATATGTCCCACTGTTGGGCTTGGGCCTCCTCCGTAATGTGAGGGAAATTAACCTACTATACCACGCTGCGCTAATCAGACGTGTTATATATAGGGTTTAGTTTCGAGTTTTCGTTCTCTTGCATAGATGTTATATGTGTTTTATATCCCTTAGTCGTCTCTTACGATCATTCACGGGTAAGATAGGGGGTGGTGAATTGTATTCTTACTCTGTCACCACATGGATTTTTTAAGTTATTTTCATTAAATAAAATTTTATACAACAGGTTCAATAAATATTAGCTCCAATCCCTTCCAACTAGGATGTTTTCCTTTTTTAGATCCAATTCTATAAATCGCATCTTGTGCTGAATTAACTACTAGAGCAGCCATCATTCCCCTCAACCAAATTATAGAAGAAGAAAGAATAGAAGTGGAGCGGCCACGTAGCTACCGCAAGCACTCAATACTAACAGAGATTTCTGTAATTTTGTCTGAAAATTTAGACGAATTGGTAATAAAATAATGATCCATACATTATCCTTTCATAACTACCGTTGGCCTGTCTATAGAGAAGGTGATCACTTCTAATATTTACGCGAGTGTTCATCATCATCACTTCTCACTCTACTTCCCACTGTTGGACTTAAGTCACTACCACAATAGGAGGAATATTAACTTACTCTACCACGCTGATCAGACAAGGTTTTATTTTGAATTTTCCCTCACTTGTATAGAATTTATATGCATATTATATCCCTTAGTCGTCATTCACGACATCCACGGGCAAGAATGAAGGTGGTGGATTGCATTCTTACCCATCGCCACAAAGAAACGTGGAAGGTAACTCAGGCCGGTTTTTTTTTAAATTACAAAGACGTAGATAAAAGCAAAGCAAGAAGATGACAACACATTGTATTTTCAAACCGTCTCCATGGGTGGAATGATACAACTAAATATTACGAATAACTATAAATATATATGAGCTGTTGATGTTTTTTTGCTAGAAAAATCGGACATCCGGCCAACGTGGCAACGTTGGCATCGATTCTATAACCTTGATTCACCACATAATTGCCATATGTATTTACATATATTTACGTGCATATTAATACTTGCTTTTAAAAAATTAGGTACTTATGTTATTTTTTTAGGGTTACGTACCAAAGGGTAAAAACGGGACCCTATTACTGAGACTTCGCGGTCCGTCCGTCTGTCACCAAGCGGTATCTCAAGAACGGTGATAGCTAGACAGTTGAAATTTTCACAGATGATGTATTTCTATTGCCGCTATAACAACAAATAAAATAAAATTTTAAGGGGGGCTCCCATACAACAAAATCGTTTTTTTTTAGTTTTACGGAACCCTTCGTGCGCGAGTTAACTCGCACTTGGCCGATTTTTTAAACCGTACACTAAGAAAATAATCCTTGTATTACGGGGGACTTTACAAACATATAATTATGGTTTTTAAGATAAGAATTTGTGTGTCACATACAGTATTGCCCTGTGTGGAAATCGAACTGATGAAACTTGGTATAGTAGGTCGGTATCTTAAGCACAAAGCCGCTGGTGGGTGAAAGCCTCATCATAATAGGCAGAAAATTGACCTACTCTACCACACTGGTCTAGGGTTGGTATTTGTATAATATAGTACTACATATTTTGAGATTTCCTTATCTTGCACTGTCAATATATATTTATTATTCATCGTCTTTTACGACAGCTGCGAGCAAGATGGTAGTGAATTGTATTTTTATTCCGTCAACACAAAGAGAATTCTTTAGATAGATGTTAAGAATTAATCCTAAACCAGTTCAAATCTGCAACATATAACAATATATTTTTGATTTTCATATCAACCATAATAAATAACTAACAAGTCTTTGTTATTACATTATGTTGGAAGTGAAAATCTTACTACTTAAACAACGATCGCTAAAAAGTGTTTGAAACGTTTGGCAAGCAAAATATAGAAAACGCGCAAAAATCGTGAAAATTGTAGATAAGTTGTAAATACCGTATTGTTAAAAAAATAAATAAAAAATAGCTTCTTACATAACACTATTCTTTAGTTATGTGTAAAGATAAATATGGTTATTGTAGGTTATCTTTACGAGATAGACATATACCATCGTGGATTCTTTTGTAGATTTTTTCGTAGTATATTACTTTTATATATCTCGTAAGGCTTAGCCAACGTTTGCTATTTAAGTGCATAAAATGTTTTTACGACATTACATTACACATCTTTTAAATTGTCGGTTTTTTTCTAATGTAATATACATACAAACCTTACTATTGAATCACTCTATCTAATGACGAAAATCGTATTAACAGTTATTACGTAATTTAAAAGATCTAAGCTTACAGATAATGGCGGGAACTTTGTTTTATATTACATAGAGATAGATATAGGAGATATCTTATAATTGCGTAAATATCAGAAATGATTAAACTTTTTATTTTCCATTGAAATGAAATAAATTGTATGTCCAAGTGTCTCGGTATGATCTAAGACGGTCCTAATAGTGATGCTTCGGTTCTAATATACATTATATTGAATGGTTTTCGCTATGTAATAATCCACGAATGTGTGAAATCACGGCCACACACAAAGTGGGTCAGTATATAACGAGCACATTAGTATCTTATGTCCCACGCTGTACTCAGCGTGTTCGTACTGCGTACGTCAACATCAGCAATGTTTATCAACATTACTTGTTTACAAAATGTGATTTTAAAACAATTATACATATATACCATTCTAAATGGTAGTTTATTTAAAACATAAGCCAAGTTTGAATAGATGATGGTGATGTCTAGGAAACATTATTTGCTATTTAATGTGGACTCAACACGCAAAGGTAACCCAGATCACCGAAGACAATAATTCCGTATCAGTAGAAATATGATACAAAGGTACGCCCAGGTAATGGGGTGCACGCCGTCCTTTTAGCCATTAAAAAAAATAAAACGTATAGATGGAGTGTAGTGTTAGCTCTCATAGAATACGATCAATTCGATTCTCAAGAGAATTGTGTTTGCTGTAATACGAATTATTTTTTTACAAGTTTTTTTAAGGTCCATTTCCCAAAAAAAAAAAATTGAATAGTAGCGCACTCTGGTATGAAACTCGTAACAATTGGGATCACCTGTTTTCATAGCAAGCGTGGCATTTATCACTTTGAGAGGTTTATAACCACCAGTAGGCGTTGAAAATTTGATGGATTATCTTCATTTATTACCATCATCATCATTTATTATGTATAAATCTAGCGGCGGCACTTATATGTTGTCAATTTTGTCATTTTACCCTATTCTAATAAACTGTCACCGTACTGGAACGCGACCACCATTAAGTATTTTGCGGCAAGAAACTCAGCGGGATATGGAACGCAGAATTGTTATGTTTGTAATTATAAGCCAATGTTTCTGATACGAGGCTCGTTTTCAATGCTTGCGTGCGGTTGCCTGTTCATTAGCTAAAATAACATGCTTGTTAAAACATTAATACGTATGTACTTAGTATAATATACAAATTAGCTGAGTCGACAGCTCCGTATTCGGCGTATTTTATATAAAGATAATTTAAACAAAATGACATGGTATTCATGATAGGAAAGTAAAGAAGACAAGAGTTTCGTATGGGAGGATATAAAGAGAGAGAGAGAGAGAGGACAATTTTCGTGGTGACGAAGTAAGAACACATTTCACCATTCTCTTTATTGCCCGTGTTTGTAATAAAAGCCGATTAAGGTATATGCTATGCAGATAACATCTATGCAAGTGCAGGAAAAATCAAAATAAAACTGAGTAGTTACGGCCTGAAAGAGGAATAATTATTCTAACATTCCCCATTTATAATATTATGATTATTTAATACAGCAATTGAACGACTGAACATTTAATAATATCTGTATCAAGTAATTTTAGGCAGTCTTGCAATTTGGGGCACACTTACGATCATAAATCGTCTCCATAATGAAATTATCGTAGTTTATTGAAATTACCGTAGTTTATTGAAATTTATGATTTCATAGCGACAGGCGTATAATAAGATAGTTAATTCTTATTATTATCTACCTTAATAAAGTTAAACATAACTTAGGTAGTCCACTTCGTATTTTTATATACTTACTACTTGTAGAGCAGACACAAATCCAGCAGTGGACGTATTTTTTTTTTTGCGGCTGGCTACGGTACGTCACTTGCAGTGGACGTATATGAGTTAAGAGGATGAATATTGATAGGAAGCTAAAATATAAGTATATTTAAGAGTTGACATAAGTTTTATTTTCATAAGTTTTATGTGGTGACGGAGTAAGAACACAATTCACCACGTTCTTTTGTTATCCATGGGGAATCCTAACACGACTAAGGGACACAAGCAGATAACAACATTGCGAGAGACACAAAACTCTAAATAAAAACTTTGTCTGAACAGTGGGGTATAGTAGGTCAATTTCTCATTGTGTAGGAACCTCGAGCCCAGCTGTGGGACATGTGTGAGCTATGATAATGATAAGCATTATTTGAAGTTTAGCTCTTATTGCTATGGTATCTGCTTACATCCCTTAACGAAGGAGAAAATATGGTATGCCTTCTAAGATATAGCGTACGACAATTTGTGAACTCATGAATTTGTGCCCTCACGTACGAGTCTGGGTTGTAGTTTGTGTACGTAATTATATGTTTGTAAAGTCTGCCGGCAATACAAGAGTTTACTCCTAAGGCATCAATCATGCCGGCTGGCCACGAATGTCAAGGAATCCATACCAGTGATCCGACTAACAGCGATGGAGAGGGAACACCGTAGGTAGGTATGGTGACACACGCCGCTCTTCCGTCGCCTTGGACGCATGGGCAGAAGATATCTAAACCGTAGCCAGCTAAAAAAAGGCATGAATCATCATATTCTATCTTCATCTTGATTCGCGAGACCTTAAAAATGGGAGGGAAATTGACTTACTATACCATGCTAGTCCAACGATTGGTATAATTTAGGTAATTCCTCAGTGCGGATTGATAAAAAAAAATATTAGATATATCCGTTATTTATGATTATCTCTTACGTCAGATATCGCCAGAATCGTTACCGAGGACAACGCGTTGTCTTTGGAAAGCTTCCAACTCTTTGAACATTATGGATATTATTTAGTTCATTGATTTACGACTAATACAGTTTTTTTTATAAACAATTATCAATCGTTTAAAATATTAGATTTGTTTTAAACATAAAAAAAAACAATAATGATAAGACTGGCACTTAGAAACTATCGGAAGCCGATATATTCTCTTATTTCCTTATTGTTTTCTTTCATGAACTTCAGCGGTAGTAATCTCCTTCATGTCTCATCGTCATCACATGTTCTTTATTAAACGTGGTTTGGAAGAACACTTTCTTCCGCATAGATAGTGATCTGGCTTTGCCCCTGGTATTGCTAAGATCCATGATCGGCAGGAATTACTTACCATAAGCTTTGCTGCTAGCTCGTTTGCCACCATAGGTAATAAAAAATATTAACTATGAGGCTGCGGACGTGTTAATATAGATTTCGTAAGATGAGGGATGGTACCTGAAAGAGTAACCCGCCAAGCTGGCCACTGAAATAAAAAAATCGATTCCAGTGGCTACGGGAAGAGCATACGGTAAACTATGAGGCTGCACTCAGTTCTTCTGACGCTTTTGATGGAACGGACGAGGTGCCCAGACCATAATTTGCCACAATAAAAGACTAAATATAACGACTCTAGCCGCCAACGACCCTACTTGCAATCAAAAATAAATACCACACGCAAAAATTTCCAAGATTTTTTAAAATTCAATACGTTTCTAAAGACTTTGGCGCCAAACATATTGTTTCGTCTTCAATACTGTGATTTGTTAGCTAAATGGGTTTTCAACTTAATATGATTACAATTTATTGCTACACTTCCTAGAACAAGTTTTATAATTTGGGTCTTGCCAATACAATGATATTCTTTTTTTAAAAAAGACAATTGCTCTGTGTTATCCAAAATTACCTGCTTCGTCTGTCGTATTACCACTTTTACAATTGCTGATGTGGTCGTTAAAATCGGGTTATAGGTCATGGTTTTACCCGTCAGTAAGTTTCTTAGAAGCAGCAAGGGTTTTTTTAACTGTGGTCAGTGTCATAATACAAAGAAATATCAATTTATTGTAAATATCACCACGTAACTAACAAGGCGGCCAAGTCTACCCCTCAGGGTATACGAGTCGACCTACGGTCCTCCGATGACCACCGCACCCTTTCTAAGATGTTAGGGGATCAACAGATCCCCTACCATACCAACACCCTCCCCGAGGTGAAATTACTACGTGCTGTCATTCGCAACGTGTCCCACGAATTCCACACCAAAGAGATTCTAGAATCTCTTAAGGTTGACAACCTGCCAGTCATCGAAGTACACCGTATGATCCGCGGTAAAGGGAGATATCACCTTAACATGGTCTTTGTTTGCCTACAAAACACCCCTGAGGGTAAGGGCATTTTTAAGACCACTAAAATCTGTGGCCTCTCCGGCGTCTCTGTCGGGCCGCCCTACAAAAATGGCAACCTGGCACAATGCCACAAGTGCCAAATGTATGGTCATTCGTCGAGCAACTGTTTCGCGCACCCCAGGTGCGTGAAATGCTTAGGCGACCATCACACGAGCCAGTGTGAGCGTCCCAAAGACCATACACTCTGTGAGCAACCACCTACGTGCGTTCTTTGCGGAGAATACGACCACCCGGCTAACTACCGCGGCTGCTCACGAGCACCGAGGCGGATAGTCCGGAAGCCTAACAAGCCAGCCTTGTACTACAACAAGGCCTTCATCCCCTCTCCTATCCCAACCCACAACGCGTGAGCCCGCCCCTTGCTCTCAAACAAGGAGGCCTTCCCAGCCCTGGCCATGAGGCAAACTATCATCTCACCACCACCACCAACATCATCCTAACCACCAAAAACCAAACCGCCAACCGTTGGGCATAAACAGCCCACCGAGGGCCATCCTAAGCCACCTCAAGGCATAATCAATAGTAAAACCGCGAAACCGGTTATTGTCACGAGATAGATTCAGATCACCACCCGGTGACTCTGGAACTCGCCTCCCACTCTCCCGGCTCTTCAGGCCAAAATAACGAAACGACAAGGCTGACCACCAACTGGGTTCGACTGCAGAAAGATCTGCAATCGACCTCTTCGGCCCACCTTGATCTGATTCCTAAGGACATTAGGTCCAAGGAAGGCACCTCTCTGGCAATCAATTCTTTCACAAGCCACGTGCAGTCGATAGTCGACGGCTGCTCGCGGCCGGTGCCAGATACGAGTGATCGTAGATGGCGCCTGCTGGACGACGTCCGTGACTTGTTGAGATGTAAGAACGCCGCCACCCGTGCTTATGACCGCTATCCCACGGAGGACAACCGCACTCGACTGCGGTCCCTACAAAGGGAGGTAAAAAAAGCCATCAAAGATTTGAGTCAGAGCAAATGGGACGCCATGATAGAAGAGCTTGAGCCTTCTCACACAGCCTTCTGGCAGCTTTCCCGCTCTCTCAAAAAGGACATTGTGTCCATTCTCCCTCCCCTAAACCGACCAAACCAGTCACAGGCGTTCATGGACGACGACGAAAAGTCCAAATGCCTAGCCGACTGTCTAGAGCGTCAGTGTACGCCGAGTACACTATACCTCGACGACATAAATCACCGATTCATCAAAGACGAAGTGGAACGTCGTACCACTAGTTCACGATCTAAAGTAAACGACAACCCAGACGAGCCTATCCCAACAGTGACCACCGACGAGGTCGTATCGCTAGTCAAGGGTCTACACGCTAGGAAAGCCCCTAGTTCGGACGGTGTCTCTAATAGAGTTATTAAATTGTTCCCCGCGCACCTCATTACTGTATTGTGCTGCATTTACAATGCAGCACTCAACAATAACATCTTTCCCTCGCAATGGAAAAGAGGCCGTGGTAATCAGAATCCACAAACCCGGCAAGCGACGTACCGAACCAAGTAGTTACCGCCCGATAAGTCTACTGAGATGGTTAGGCAAAATTTACGAACGTATAGTCCTCAGTAGACCAAGAATATTCGCCGAGGCTAACAACCTCATCCCAGACGCGCAATTTGGCTTTCGTGCTGGGCACAGTTGTGTGCAGCAAGTTCACAGAGTAGTAGAATATATAAGTGGTCAGTCCATTATGAACAGATCCACGGCTGTAATTTTCTTAGATGTAGCGAAGGCATTCGATAAAGTGCGGCACGAGGGCATGATTTACAAACTTTATCGTCTTAAGATCCCCGATTATCTAATTTTAACGTTGTCTATCTCCCACCCTATCAAGGCCGGTGTCCCATAGGGCTCGGTCCTCTCCCTATTTCTATTTACGCTATACGCTAGCAATATGCCCAAATTTAATAGAGTTCATAAAGCGCTTTACGCTGCCGACACCGCACTTTTCTGTGCAGGTAAGATCCCGACAACAGTAGCAAAGACACTCCAAACAGCGGTTACCGCCCCAGCCAATTGGTTTAGGAAGTGGAGAATAGAAATCAACCCCGATAAGAGTCAGGCAGTCATATTCACACGTCGAAATGTCCGTACCTACTCTATCGATAGCATTCCACCCCTTAAAATGTTTAACAAGCCTGTTACTTGGAGCAGGCAAGCCAAATATCTAGGTGTAACCCTTGACGACCGACTCAGCTTCACCCCTCACATAACGCAAGTCCACGCGCGTGCGGCTTTCGTGATGGGACGCCTTCATATTTCTTCTTTCTGCGGTGGGGCTATGGACGTGGGGGGCTATGGACAGGTCTAAATTAACCTTAAGCAGCAAGGTCCGATTATACACCGCTTGCATACGGCCAATCATGACCTATGCTAGCATAGTGTTCGCGCATGTTAAGGCACACAAGATCCACAGACTACAGACACTTCAAAATAGGTTCATGCGCCGAGCTACGGGAGCATCGTGGTTCATACGAAACTACCGACCATCAGGCAATTTATGAAACTGTGCTCCCGGAGCTACTTTGACTCTGCCATGACACATCTCAACCCACTAGTGGTTGGGGCGGCTTCCCACACGCCTTCTCGTAATTCAAAAATCCGACGTCCGCGGCACGTCATCAACGATGACGACGACGATATCACACTCGCTCAATTAAGAGCTTACACGGCCCGCGAGGCCATTACACAAATATCCGCGGTTTCGTCCTCGCCGTCCAGGTGCGAAATCGCGACGCGCAAAAATCATAAATCCAAACGTGGACACGCCCACTTTGCCACCAGCGACGTCCCGCCCCGCAAATCGGTACGGAGTGACGGCAAGGCGGCGCGTGACCCCATAGACCCACCGTAAAAACTCCTCTCTCTCCGCCGTGCGAGCGGGCCACCGGTACCCGATGAAAAAAGCCACCGAAGACAAAAGTCTTCGGTGGCCCGCCCGGCGGTTTACCCTTGCGGGTTCCTCTAGTCGACGCCCCGAAGATTGTCGGGGCGTCGCCCTCACGCGGTGGCCTAACGTCGGGTGACCGGACAATTCCCCGGTCCGATCACCCGAATCCTCGGTTAGGGCGGCATCAGGCGCAGGTATTCGCGCCTGCGCTGCCCCGACCGCTGGCGGCGGCCCGGGTCGTGGGAATCCTCCCGGACTCGTTCCGCCGCCTCCTTCTGCGAGATGACAGCCTCGCAGAAGGCGGCGACCGCGTCCCAGTTCCTGACGCTGTCGACCATCGCCCTCGCGACAGTCGGCAGCGTCAGGTCGGCACCGATAACAGCGACGAGGTCACGGCGCTGCCCGTCCCAGCTCGGACACACCTCCAGCGTGTGTTGCGTCGTGTCCTCGTCACTGCTGCAATGGTGGCAAGCCGGAGTCCATTCCCTATACACGACCGTGTGCAGGTACAAACCGAAGCACCCGTGCCCCGACAATACCTCCACTAGCCGAAAGGAGAGGACTCCGTGCCGCCGCTCCATCCACTCCATCAGTACGGGTCGGAGGGCCTCAACGGTAATGACACCGTGTCTAGGCCTCTCCAGCCGCGTAGCCCAACGGGCGATGACTTCTCGGCGGGCGTCCTCGCGCCAGGTGGCTATCTCGTTGAACGATGGGGAGCCACCCTCTTCGCGCATTGAGGTAACCCGCCGGTAGAGGTCGGAGACCATCTCCGCCTCTAGGTCCCACGGGGGTGTCCCGGCCAATAGGCATGCCGCCTCGGTAGACCCGTGCGGTACCCGCGAATGGCTCTGACCGTTTAGAGAAGGCTCGTTGTGGCCTCCACAGCACCGCCCTGAGCTGGGCATTCAGAGCCCTCGCCCACACGGGTGCGCCGTACATGGCCATTGAGCGGATCACTCCCGCATACAGCCGTCGGTCCTCGAAACTGGGTCCGCCCACGTTCGGCATGAGCCGAGAAAGGGCGGACGCCGCGCCGACCAGCCGGGGAGCAATTTGATGAAAATGCTCCCGAAACCACCATCGCCCGTCGAGCACCAGACCCAAGTACCTCATATGGGCCTGGATATTGATGTGGATGGAGTTGACGACTAACGAGGCGCCGATGGGCAGCCTCACACGGGGCCCATGGAATAGTAGGGCCTCCGTCTTGTTTAGGGCCACCCTGAGCCCCAGCGCCTCAATTCGCCTGACCATCTCCTCGGTGCCGAGAGTGGCCAGGCTCGCCGCCTCTTCGAGTGTCCTGCCCCGGGCTGTGACGAGCGTGTCGTCAGCATAGCAAATAACGCTCAGCCCGGGACAGGGGGAGCCCTTGGGCGATGATTGTAAATATATATGTTCTGCCGTAAAAATATCTTTAGTTTTCAGCATCATTATCATCATCTCAGCTCATATATTTCCCACTACTGGGCTCTAACGTCATCCATAATAAGAGAGTAATTGACCTACTATACCACGCCAGTAAGACGGGTTGATATAGGATTTTATTTAGAGTTTTCCTTCTTGTGCTTGATGTTATAATTTCGTTCGTTTTAAATATCTATACGTACATTATAAATATAAATTTTCTCTGTGGTGACAGAGTAAGAATATAATTTACCATCCCATCATCATCTTACCCGTGGGTGATTATAAGAGACGACTAAGCGGTATAAAACGCATATAACAGCTATGTAAGAGAAGGAGAACTCGAAACAAAACCCTATACCTACTAACATGTTTGACCAGCGTGGTATATAGTAGCTCAATTTCCCATCCAATATGGAGCAGGCTCGAGCCCAACCTCCTTCCTCCTTAGTCGTTCACTCCTGACGGAGTGGTCGTGGTTGATGATGGGTCATTGTTGGATAGAGCAGCTCCTGCGATGCGCCTCCACTTGTTCCGGTCCTTAGAGTCTTGGGAACACTGGACTAAGGAGGTTTTTGTCGCAGCTTTAATAAGGTCTGTCCAACGCGTAGGTGATCGACCGCGTGACCGCTTGCCCTCTACATGTCCTTGGACAACCAGCCGTTCCATGGATTGTTCGTTCCGAACAATGTGTCCAAAATATATCAAGATTCGTGTTTGCACAGTCGACGATAATCTTTGTTTGATTTTTAGCTCAGTCAGAATTGAGACGTTGGTTCTAAACGCTGTCCAAGGAATCTGCAACAGTCGCCGCCAGCACCACATCTCGAGTGCATCGATTTTGCGTCGCTCTTTGAGGCGAACCGTCCACGTTTCTGCGCCATAAAAAAATATCGGAAAGATCAAGCCTCTCATTAGGCGGACTTTCGTGGCTTTTGTGATATTGCGGTTGCACCATACTCTTTTCACCTTGTCAACAGCAGATCGTGTAATAGCGCATCTCCTTTCGAGCCCAACAGTGGGACATATATGAGCTAAGACGATAGTATAAATTATTAAAACGATTTAAATTTAAAGATGGCGATGAATCGAATCAATTAACTATACCTACTCTTTTATTAAATTTATTTTTAAACGACTGCATCGTTATGTGAATGAAAAACAAAATGGCCGTCTAATATTAAAATGTCATTACATGCATATCCTTCGATATTATTTACATTCTGGCACGTCGGAGACGATTTCTCAGAAGTTTTTAATTTTGTTTTGGGTCACCTTCAATGTGATATTATATTGTACAGGTGCGCGCTTTCTGGCGAGTGGCGGGCAGCTGTGCTAGTGTTCGATTTGTTCGGAAATCGATTGGCGCGAATCCAGCCGGCGCACGTGCTGGACCGCAGTCTATGGCAAACCGTTTATTTTTTCGATGGAATATCCTGTTTTTCAACGAAAGTTCTTAACTTAAATATGAATGAAAGGTTGTAACACAGACTGTGAATTATAAAAATAACCAGTCGCAGTCTTAAATTATACTCAATATTTTGAAGGTTTTGTTTGGTAGCAGTTACGAATACTATCAACCCTTACTTTGGTTGTGTATGTCGTAAAAGACGACGAAGAGCTTTATACGAGACGATACCTGAACCAACTCCATCTGATACCGTTTGGTCAACAATTACATTCTCTAGGAGGGCTAACGTCAGGCAGACCTAAAACATTGCCAATAACTTTGCAATATCTGCTACGGAAGAGGAGTACATATTGCATCGACCCCAAGTAATTTGGATGATGATTTTAGCATTTTGGGGATTAAATAATTTTGATGGCATTTCAAAAAAGATATTTCCGTTTGGTGACTGAATAAGAATACAATTCTTCCTCTCTTGTTCGTGGGTGTCGCAACAGATGAAGGGATATGATATTCAGATAAAAACTATAAAGGCAAACTCGAAATATAAGCCTATAGTAACAGGTTTGACCAGCGTGGTATATTCTGGAGGAGGCTCGAGAGTAACAGTGTGACGTATATAAGCTGAGATGGTGATGATAATGATGATTTAAATAATGTGCTCAAGTATAGTGCATATAAACAAAACAGAAGCACTGCAGTAACAGTAACACTTAAGTCTTTTTAATCTTGATTGATTGAGGGAGCCGGAAGCCCAACTGGGTGGATTTGGGGTTTGTTTTGGTAGGCAGCGGCCTAGCCCTTGGTACTGTAAAGGTCAATGGGCGGCAGCAGCACTTACCATCAGGCGAGCTGCTTGCTCGTTAATTTGCCACCTTTAGCAATTAAAAAAAAGATTCCAAACAAAATTGTATCATTATCATTATAAACTACACAGATGACGCAGTGGTTCGTGCCAGTACAGGGTTCGATTCTTACGCAAGAAAATACTTTGTGCGATCCAGTGTTGTTCTGAACCTAGGTGTAATTTTCAATTTCAATACAAGGATTATTTCTTTAGTGCTGGCTGGCTTGTAAAAAATAAAATTAAAAAAACAAAACTTACAAGGGTAAAATCAATTTGAAATATAAAATTAGGTACTCGATACAGGCAGCAAATATTTGCCATTGATTTATGGCACTCATAATCTCCATAGGAGCTAGATTAAAAAAGAAACAATTCAACAGTCTCTATGCTTATAAGTCTCATTCAATTTGAAAGCGTGGCAACACTGTCATCGACTCCCAGATTATAAATCACGAAGATACATTGCACCATTGTGTCGACTCCAAACTGTCTATTAATATACGCGTTATGCAATTTAATAGATTTATTGCGTACGTGAACTATTTCTGTCGTACCTACATGATGGTTAGAAAAAAAAATGGTTTTATTTTTTTTTCTTGTGACAGCACTAATGAATATTTGTTAGTGAATTATGAGTTTTTTTATTGACTTTAACAAAAGAAAATAGCTACGCATATGTTATTCATTTAATAGCACTAGAAAGAAAATATTGTAACGAAATATTTATTAGATTATCTGATCATTTGAATTGTTAATACATATATACATACATACATATCATCACGCCATATCCCTTGCAGGGTAGGCAGAGAGAACAGAGTGGCAGAGAAATCTATCCTTGCATGAGTGAATGAATCTATCCTTGAATGTTGAGGAAGCGAGTGAAGTACTCGCTTCCTCAACATTCATAATTCTATTTATACACGCTCGCCGGTTTCGGAGAGTCTTGACTCAACCTTCCTTCAGTACGTGACCAATCTGGTCTAGGTAGGTTAGTCTCGGTCTCCCCACTCTCCCCCCGGTACCTACATCTTTTCACTTTCGCATTGTATATCTTCTTAACCAGACGTTCGGCATTCTTTCCACATGTCCGAACCATCGGAGCATTCCCTTTCGCATCTTTACACCAATACTCTCTTTCATACCTACTCGCTCTCTTACGTCGCCGTTACGAATGCGATCGGTCACCCTAAATGAATTGATAAAATTTCTGAAAAAAAAAATAAACTTATGAATGTTGCTCTAAGTGAAAATAATTATAGTGCAGTTGGTCAAACAGCTTCTTTTTTTTTTGTATTGGCAATCAGCTACTTATACGAGCCATTTTTGCTAGTGTCGAGTTACAACTTTCTTCACGTCTTTAAAATATTCATGTTAGTCATTGTCAGTCAGTAAGTCAAATAGTCGTCATGAGCAGTGCTATGACCACATTGTTAAAGGTAACTTCTAGAAATTTTGGTTGAAATATCGAAAATGTTATAAAACACTTTCATATCATGTTCATTATGTTCCAGTAGTTCCTTCGTATCCATCTAAAACGCCCGTAAACGTCCACTGTTGGACATAGGCCTCCCCACGGGAATGCCATTCAACACGGTCCCGCGCCACCTGCATCCAGCGGTTTCCTGCGACCTTAATAATGTCGTCAGTCCACCTAGTGGGGGGTCGTCCTACGCGGCTCTGTCCGATTCGTGGTCTCCACTCGACAACCTTTCTTCCCCAACGGTTGTCGGTTCGTCGAGCGATGTGGCCTGCCCATTGCCACTTCAACGTGCTAATTCTTCGGGCTATATCAGTTACACCCGTTCTTCTACGGATTATTGCCGTATTTCGGATTATATCACGTAGAGAAATACCGAGCATAGCCCTTTCCATAGCACGCTGAGCAACTTTGAGCCTTTTGATTAGGCCAACATTTAGAGACCACGTTTCAGTTCCGTAAGTCATCGCTGGTAACACACACTGGTTATAAACCTTTGTTTTCAGACAGTGCGGAATATTAGACCAGAAGATCCTCCTAAGTTGCCCGAACGCTGCCCAGCCTAGTTGGATTCGTCGGCTGACCTCTTTCTCGAAATTGGATCTACCTAATTGGACTGTTTGTTCTAGGTAAACATAGTGATCGACAACTTCGAGAATCGCATTCCCAGCCAGGACCGGTGCAGAAATGATATGGGCATTAGACCTGACTTTCATCTTGTCCATGTTCATTTGCAGCCCTACTAGTTGGGAAACCTTGCTGAGGTCATTGAGCATGGTGCTAAGGTCCTCCAGGGATTCTGCAATGACTACGATATCATCTGCAAATCGAAGGTGAGTGATGTATTCGCCATTGATGTTGATTCCGAGACCGGTCCAGTCTAAGAGCTTGAAGACATCTTCCAGCGCAGTGGTGAACAGTTTTGGAGAGATAACGTCTCCCTGTCTCACGCCTTTCTGCAGCTGGATCGGTTTCGTACTCTTATCCTGAATGCGGACCGACATAGTAGCGTTTTTATACAAACACTGCAACACTTCGATATATCGATAGTCAAATTGGCACCTCTGAAGGGACTGCAGCACTGCCCAAGTTTCGACAGAATCAAAGGCTTTCTCATAGTCCACAAACGCTAGACACAGAGGCCGATTATACTCCTCGGTCTTCTGTATAATCTGGCGTAGCGTGTGGATGTGGTCTATGGTACTATAACCTTTTCGGAAACCGGCTTGTTCGGGCGGCTGGAAGTCGTCTAGCTTGCGCGCGAGTAGGTTCGTAATGACTCTTGAAAACAGTTTGTATACGTGGCTCAGGAGTGAGATGGGTCTGTAATTCCTTAAGAGCGTTTTATCGCACTTCTTGAAAAACAGCACCACCACGCTCCTGGTCCTCGACTCTGGAACGTCGCCCCCGAGAATGACAGAATTAAACAGCTTCTGTAGGGCTTTTAAAACCGGCTTGCCGCCTGCCCTCAGGAGCTCTGTGGTAATTCCGTCATCTCCCGGTGCCTTTCTGTTCTTTAACTGTTTCAGAGCCATTCTGATCTCGTACAAGCTGACTTCCGGGATTTCTTCAGTGTAGTTGTAGCTTGGATCTAGGGTCTTGGACCAAGCCGACAACAGGATTCAAGGATGATTTCTACAACTGCCCATAGAACCTTTCGATCTCTCCCAAGATCTCACTCTGGGATGAAATGACAGTACCGTTATCGGTTTTCAGCTTGGTGATTTGCCTCTGCCCGATAGACAAACCTCGTGTGAACGCTTTGGAGCCTCGATTTCGCTTTATCGCCTCTTCACTACGCAGTGTATTAAATCGGCAAATGTCGCGTCGCATAGATTTGGAGATTTGTCTATTAAGCTGCCTAAGTTCGGACCAATCGGCTGGAGACTGTACCGTCATTTCCTTTCTCCTCTCCATGAGTTTGAGAGTCTGGTCAGAAAGCTTTTTTGTTCTAGTTGCGCGACGGGCCTTGAAGAATTGTGACCCGACCGCGTGGACAGTTTCCACGAACCTGTTGTTCATATCGTTCGATTCGCACTCTTCCAGGCATTGGAAGCGATTATGTAATTCGAGTTGAAAGCTATCGATCGGGGTTATGGTATTGGACAGGTGTAGGTCGGAGTAGACTTAATCAAGTGAGACCGCTCGACTTTCGTACGAAGATTCAATGTGCCTCGTACCATCCGGTGATCACTCCCAGTTTTAACCCTGCTGATCACAGAGACATCATTGAATATTTGTCGTTTGTCCGTCAAGATGAAGTCTATCTGATTTTTAGTGGATTCATCGGGGCTAATCCAGGTCCACTTCCTTTGTGGCCACTTCTCGAAGAAGGAATTCAGCATAAAGAGGCCTTTCTTCTCTAAAAAGTCAGATAGTTTTTGGCCCCTTTGGTTTCTCTGTCCAAATCCATATTTCCCCACTCTCAACTCATCGTCTGTCCTTTTGCCTAGTTTTGCGTTGAAGTCTCCCATCACTACCGTGAAGTGGGTTTTGGAAGTGTGGATGGCTCTCGAGATATCCTCGTATAAGGCCTCCACTACATCGTCGGAGTATGTCGAGGTAGGTGCATAAACCTGTATGACCTTCAGCGAATACCGTTTGGTAATTCTGAGTATAAGGTATGCTACCCTTGTCGACACACTCTCAATCCTCTCCACGTTGTCTACGAGAGACTTACGAACGATAAACCCTACACCACCTTGGGATGGGTGATCTCCCTCCCGGTAGAAGGGCAGGTTTCCAGACCGGAGGATTATCGTGCCCTCTCCCTCTCTTCGCACTTCTGATAATCCTACAATGTCCCATCGGATTTTGCTCAATTCCTCTTCTAGCTCGATGACCCTCTCGTCGGTCCTAAGTGTCCGAATGTTGTGTGTTACCAGGGCCAAGGGTCGATGTTTTTGGTAGCCAGATCGCGACCGGAGATTTTTTGTACCCCCTGTCCCGCCACCATCGAGCCCGCTACCAAGATGAGCCCGTGGCACAGCGGAACTGCCGTGACTGAGGGCCGTCACTTTTGGTGCATACATTTTTATTTTTTGGGGGGGAATAATGCCATAATCGCCATGCTTGGTAGGCGGATTGGCGATCGCGGTAGTTGATATTAAGTTTCCCGGGAGATAGCCGCTGCCTACTTTCCCGGTGTGACCCTTAGCCGATTTTTAGGATTCCCACGGGCAAGCAATGGGTGACGACATCTGTATTCTCTTCCCATCGCCACACGGGGAGGTTCTTTCGTATAAATGTCATCAAAATTATTTTAAATAATACGATAAAACAATAAGATGCGTGGAGTGAAAGATTGACATGGTGTGGGCATGTGATGAGACAGAATGAAAGTAATGTTGTGAGGAAAGCTTTAAGTATGAATGTTGAAGGCTTAAGGGGTAAGGGAAGACCGAAGAAAAGATGGATGAACTGCGTGAAACATGACATCGATAGACAAGGAGTGACCACAGAGATGACGTCTGATAGAGTTGTATGGAAGGAGAAGACATAATATATTGTGTCGACCCCAAATAAATTGGGATAAGAGCAAGTTGATGATGATGACGTTAAAACACTAAGATATTGAATATAATACAAGAGCACTACATGACACTTTCATATTCCCGCCAAAAGAGTCATACAGCTCAAGTGAAAATAATTCTACATAGGTAGTGTAATGGTCAAGCTATCCCTGTTGTGATGGGTTATGATGTTCGTAATATTTATTTTTGACCACGGATACAGAGCCCTTCAGTTGCTAACCTCTGAAGCTAGCTTAACATTCTGAATATAATCGAGATCTATTTATAAAAACCCGATTACGAGCGAAAAATGATTGTCACAAGTGGGATTCGAACCTACCATGTTCCAATCATGCTGCCACTTACACCATCGTGAACTGTTGTAGGACATTCAATTCTGGCATCGTATTATATTTTCGTCTTTTAAGGAGACGAGTGCCATCTATCCGACATTGTTTACACATTGTACAGACTTAATACTCAAACTTTGCAGTTAGAATTGTATTAAACGTTGACACAACCCTGTTATTCAATTTACTGAAATTTAGCATTTAATACGCTTGATTATTTATAAAAACTCGATGACGAGCGAAAAATGATTGTCACAAGTGGGATTCGAATGAATGACAATCATTTATGAGTGTGACAATCATTTTTCACTCGTAATCGAGTTTTTATAAATAATCAAGCAAATTAAAGCAAGCAATTAAAGTGCCGACCACGAATCGGACGACGCAGCGTAGGACTACCCCCCACTCGGTGGACTGATGACCTCATCAAGATCGCAGGAAACCGTTGGATGCAGGTGGCACAGAACCGTTACAGATGGCATTCTCGTGGGGAGGCCTATGTCCAACAGTGGACGTGTACGGGCTGATGGATGGATGGATGGATGAAGCAAATTAAATGCTAAATTTCAGTAATTTGAATAATCATAATCTGCACATTTTTTTCATAAATCGTAAAATAATATTTTACTCTTTATCTACTTTTTCGAGTTTAAAGAACTGAGACTCTAAAAATATATACATACATACATACATATCATCACGCCATATCCCTTGCAGGGCAGGCAGAGAGAACAGAGTGCCAGAGAACTCTATCCTTGCATGCTTCACTCGCTTCCTCAACATTCATAATTCTCTTCATACACGCTCGCCGGTTTCGGAGACTCTTGACTCCACCTTCCTTCAGTATATCACCGATCTGGTCTAGGTAGATTAGTCTCGGTCTCCCTCGGTACCTACATCCTTCCACTTTCGCATTGTAAAATAAAAATATATAGGTACGAGTATATACAGTTTAACCGATAACTTGTTAGTAGTTGATAGTCACTCGTTTTAAAATGTTTGTTTATCTAAACTATTTTTCAATTAGACAATATTACCTAGCTACTTTAAAGTGTCTAGCAGGATAAGATAGGGTCAGCGGTCCCAGAAAGATAATTTGAAAATAAGTTTTGTGGTAACATTGGCGAGTTACAAACTTACTGTTGGCACAATTTTAGTCTCTTATTTCGTTGCATTCTGGAGATATTTGATCAAATAGACGCTAGAAGGGGTATTTTTTAAAACTTCTTTTTTCAAAAACTATTGCAACTGCACTAGTGAAACAAAAACTATTCATTAGAAGAAATATTAGTTTACATTATATATTTTTATAGAATTTTCATATCGCATTTACTAATAAAAAAAAGATCTTTTTTTTCAGATTTTATTTAAAGTTCGCGCAAAGGTAGTCACAAAACAAATATATAATGTAGCTTATTAATGTAGCTTATATATAATATAGCGTTGTGAAAAAAAAAAATGTTTTTTTTAGACATACTAAAAAAAACAATTTTTTTTTACAACGGGTTTTAAGTTTTTCACATTCCATTGTATTTACATGGCATTGGACAGTGCCATGTAACGATAATTCCATAAAAATACGTAACTTTAGTCAGATGAGAAAAGACGCAATCTATTCAAAACTCACGATCATATGTTCAAGAATTCAACAACTTCGCGTGGTGCAAAAAAAAGTTTTTTTTCGTCCGAATCGATTCTTTTTCTAGCCTATCATTACAAGTAGGACTAGTAGGGTTACCTGTCTTTGTTTTCGGGAGCGGTCCCCTTACACCCTGTATAGTGGCTTATAAGCAATAATATAGGGACTATGAGTTTATTTTAAAACCAAACTACACAATAAAAAAAAAACCGGAGGTGTCAAGGGACACCCGGATGGAACGAAGTTCTATTTTAATTATATAATTTTTTTCTGCCTTAAGCGATTTTTATCGTTATATTTTAGCCAATTTGCAAAATATCTTTATAAATTATAGCCTATGTGTTATTCTGATGTGCAAGCTATATTACTATAAATTTCATCAAAATCCATTCAGTTCAGTAGTTTTTACGTGAAAGAGCAACAAACATGTTCACATCCATACATTATTACAAACTTTCACGTTTATAATATTAATAATAGGATATACAATTCCACTAGACTACCAAAACTTTTCGGCCCCGAGCTCGAACGCGAGCCGGCCACGCGGCCCGGTCACGGGCGAAAATAATTTCGTTGCGCATTATTTTGATTTTGCTATATCTCTTAAGGTATTGATTTAATTTGCATGGTCTGAAGGAAAAAAAATATCTTCATGAAATGCTCAAGCCAACTAATGTATTTAAAATGATAAGGATTAATATAGTATTTGTGTAAATAGCTTTTCAATTACCGTTTTATAATAGAACATTTTTTAAAGTATTAAAATGGATATAGTATGTTATCCTTAAGAGATAGATATATACCATCGCGGACTTTTTTGTAGGCCTTTTTAAGCTGTATAATACTGTAGTACTTTATTTTGATCTATTTCGTAGGGTTCAGCCAGCGTTTGCAATGTAAGCGCAAAATAATGTGTTTATTTACGACATCACATTAGAAACCTCTAAAATTATCAGTGTTTCTCTAGTACATTATGCATATATTATACATATAAACCTTCCTCTTGAATCACTCTATCTATAAAAAAAATGGTCGCGACACCACACTGTTCAATGCGAAATAGAAATGAAAATATCTGGCTTGCTTTCTATAAGAGAGCCGACGAGCGACGCCGCACAGCTTACAATAGCTAATATAGCAAAAAGTGTCGTGACAACTTTTCGTAAGAATTTTTTCCGTCTAGCCCCCTTTCACAACGCGCGATAAGGAACTTCGTTCCAAAATTTTTGCACTTTTTGGTAGCAATACTAGACATAATAAGCCTGTATAATAATGTAATAAGTAGGTATAAAAGTTCGTAGCCTCATCCCATCTTTCTTTCCTACAAACATGTAAGGAACGTTATCAATAAATAATAGTGAATAGGAAATAATAGTGGTAGGACTACGCTGTTGACAGTTATCCGTCTACAGTCGCGAGCCGGTCCGTCCGGGGTAGTACCACACTCTCGCAGAAGATCGACGTCTAAGTAATGGCAATGTGCTATTGCGCTTCGTTCGGTGAGCGAGAGAGCCGGCAGCCCAACTGGGTGGATTTGGGGATTTTATTGTTAGGCAGCGACCTAGCTATAACCTTGGCATTAGGTATGCGTCCGATATATCAAAACGAATCTGAAATCGGATTTCAGTCAGAAATCGTATCGTATCGATATTCAACACTATACAAACTGATTTTAGAAAACGAAACTAAATCAACACGATATATCAAAACAAAACGACGAAAACACAAACTAATATAAATCCAATCATCGCACAATCGTTTTCTATTGATAGTTTTGCAAACTAAACCAATATTTGAAAACTTACTAACTCTTTCACTCCGCTAAGCGATCGCTTAGTTAGAATGAGATAAAGCGAATTTCATTAAAATTCGCCTCCTTTCATTCTAACTAAGCGATCGTTTAGTGCAGTGAAAGAGATGGAGCGAATTGCGGTTTCTAAGAAACTAAGAATGGCAGATTGATACGAAACAGAATTATAAGGGACAGGGAATAAGATCTATATCAGAATGCAACTACTTCCATGATAATATTACGTTTGCGTTTGTTAAATAGATTTTTTGAATTATTGGAGAGTTTTGATCCACACTTGACCTTGGTGATACGTGCTGTGTGCGCGTAATGTTATTTTTGTGTTCTCGTGAACTATGTAATTATATAGGTATTTTATGATTCAATACTATACTAACGTATGTTAGTATCGTACATACGATTTGATGATAAATAAGAAATAACTATTAAATGTACAATGGTAAGAAAAAAACCATACTAAAAATGTACATTATATAATATAATCATGAAATCATTGTAAATATGACGATTTTTAAATACGCCAGAAAGTTTTGTATCACATTCAAAACAAAACATTTTTGCTAGTCTAGTACTCTAGTTAAGCCTAGATAAAGCATGAAGGAAAATCGTACACCTAAATCCAATCAACAAAGAAACTAAAGAAAAATATTTTGAATGCGTTTGTTCGTTTGCGTTTTTCGTTTGCTACGCTAAAATAACTAAAACCATCGAATATCGATCGAGACTAAGGTAAATCCGCTCCGACAATCGCTCTGGAAATCGATTTCTGAAATCGGTTTTTAAAATCGATTTCAATATCAGAAATCGAATTTGTATCGGTTTGCGTAAAAATCTGAAAACGCCCATCTCTACTTGGCATTGGAAAGGTCCATGGGCGGCAGTAACACTTACCATCAGGTGTGTTGCTTGCTCGTTTGCCACCATAATCAATAAAAAAAAAATTGGAATTCTATGCCAAACTGTATAGGCATTTTGGTATAGTAAGCCATTTTCTCTCTTCTTAAGATGAGGTTTTTATCTAAACTTGAGCTATTACCTATACGTTGTAAAGAGGGATCTTTATGCAGTGCTAACCTAATTCTGTAATACATAGTTCGTTTTGTCAAGTAATAAAAACTAAACCCTGTCCTACTAATTATTTTTTAGTAGGACTGGTTGTTATGTTTTATTATTCTTAGAGAATGATTATTTTTGACAGCATAATAATTTAATTACTCTACCTCTATGTAGGGTTGATAACGAAAAAAATCAAGGAATCAATTCCAGTGAACCATTCAATAGGCTGTTATTTTTCCGTGTGGTGCCGGAGTAAGAATACAATTCACCACCCCCTATCTTACCCGTGGGTGATCGTACGAGACGACTAAGGGATATAAAACGTATATAACATCTATGCAAGAGAAGGAAAACTTGAAATTAAACCCTATACCAACACGTCTGACCAGCGTGGTGTAGTAGGTCAATTTCCCTCCCGTTACGGAGGAGGCTCGAGCCCAACATGGGGACATATATGAGCTGAGATGTTGATTTAATAGATAGCTAGGTGTAATATGGCAGGTTAGGTAAAGTTAGTGGTCGGTAGTCGGTGGGTGGTTAGAGCCTATCATAAAAGGGCTATATATGTAATAATTTATAAGATAAACATGTTTATGTACTATAAAATGATATGACCTCGCAAACTCGTTTTGTCACGGATAGATTAGCTTTAGATGGGCAGCATCTCCAAAGAAAATATTATTCTACCGTGATAAAACATACACGCGAAAGTAAGGGATCAAGGCCATCACTATAGGAGGAGTTGCATTGATCTGCCCCCTAAAGATTAAAAAAATGCTAATGAATGTAAAAAAGTTATTAGTAAAGTCACCTGATTAAAAATAAGTCCTTAATAAAGTCACTTGATTAAAAATCAGTCCTTAGTAAAGTCATTTGATTAAAAATCAGTCCTTAGTTAAGTCACTTGACTAAAAATCAGTCCTTAGTAAAGTCACCTGATTAAAAATCAGTCCTTAGTAAAGTCATTTGACTAAAAATCAGTCCTTAGTTAAGTCACTTGACTAAAAATCAGTCCTTAGTAAAGTCACCTGATTAAAAATCAGTCCTTAGTAAAGTCATTTGACTAAAAATCAGTCCTTAGTTAAGTCACTTGACTAAAAATCAGTCCTTAGTAAAGTCACCTGATTAAAAATCAGTCCTTAGTCCAATAACTTGACTGGCTTGATCAATCAAGTTTTTTTCATTGCTTAATATGGCAAACGAGCCATGCAGCGCACCTCATGGTAAATGTGCTGCCACTTATGGACATTTGCAATACCAGTAGTGCAACTAGGCCACTGTTTACCAACCAAAACCCGTCCAGTTTTGGCTAGCGGCTCTCTCACTCCCGAATAAAGCGCAACAGCATATTACTATTCAGACTCAGACATTGATTTACTGCGAGAGTGTGGTACCATCCCAGGCCGGCCTACGCTTGAAGACAGAAAAGTGTCAACAGACGGGCCGGCCCACGCCTGAAGACAGAAAACTGTCAATAGCGTGGCCCTACCACTATTTACATCTTAATTTCGCACGTTTAAAGTTCGTATTCCGTTCGTGCTTGCACGTAAAAAAGGTTAATTATGTTACTGTTTAAAATGCATAATTCACCCATCCTACTTATATCAATTTGCCCTCTCTCTGGGCATTCGATTGTTAACCCACTTGAACGAGTAGAAAAAGGAAAGTATAAAAAATCTATACCAAAAGCAAAAGGAAAACGTGTGCGTCTCAGGACGCCCTGACAGGAGTGATAACTTGAACTAATCTAAGTTGAACTATTTAATATTGAAATTGTTTAACTTGATATAAGCTTAGGTTATTACTTAAATTTTGATAATGTAAGGAAAGATTATTTATTAATAAAATATTTTATTTATTATAAAATATATTTTATTCTTATTTACAATTCTAGAATATGTACATTAGAATTTTGTGTATGTACATTATTATTATATGAAGAGAATTATGAATGTTGAAGAAGCGAGTGAAGTATGCAAGGATAGAGTTCTCTGTTCTCTCTGCCTACCCTGCAAGGGATATGGCGTGATGATATGTATGTATGTATGTACATTATTAGTATCATTATTTAATCCTATAAAGCGACCAGACTGACTGGCGCCGTAACGCGTTACGTAACGAAGCGGTTTACACTACCACACGAAGTTATCACTTCAAAAATTTCACAAATTAGAGAATAGTAATAGAAAAGCTATGAAAGCTATGAGTCACAAGGAAAAGAGATGAATATATGCAATAAGCAAAGGATTAAGAAATACAGTAGGTATCACGATTTTGCTTTTCTATCTGCGCTAGTGTTTTTGATTGCAATGGGAACCTTGAATACAGGCTAAAAAATAAAACCTTGTCTTTTTTTTCAACTATAATCAATTAATTAAAAAAGGTAATTTGATTAATTGAATTTAATAGTAAATAGCGAAGATTAGATATGTACTAGGTTGATAAATATTTTAAATATCGCAATTTCATGAGATATCCTAATGTCTTGTCTATTTAATACTCTGTCTACGATCAACGGTTTTACGATATCGTAAAGTTGTCACTGGTCGTTGTCCAACTTTCTAGTTATTTCACTTTTGCGTGCAACTTTGTCCGTTGTGGTCCTGTCATACTTTCTCCTTTTGTTTGCAGATAGCACAACCATAAAATATCAACTTTACAGTTATTGACACCTTATGGAATCTATCACTTTCGCTAACCGCCTGCCCTTTACAGATGCAAAAACATATAAAAAAAACTTATAAAATTTTTGTTGCAGATGTAACAAACTTTTTTTATAAGTCTATGCATAGACATGTCATCATCTTGCTTTTGTCCTATAGTCTATCTAATCTAAGAAGTGCACTTTGACAGCTGTCAGAGTAAGTTGTCTAGGTATGTGAACCAAATAATCGCTATCAAAAATATACGATTTTGGTGAGAAATCGATATTGATTATTTTTAATTAAGAATCGGTATATTTTTATTTTTTTTCAAAAATAAGATAAATAAATTAAGTGCTAAATGAATACTAAACAAATTTAATTATTTCAACGTAAAATCTATTCATCATATTTACAAGGATTGGGTTAAGTAAAAACAAAAACTGGATTTGAAAATAGCTATTTATTCAGTATCACTACTATTACTTGAATTATCTTCGTCGCGAACATTAATAATTATTTCCTTATCAATAAAATTGTCGAAATGTACATCTCTGTCAAAATCTCTATTCGATTAATAATATTATTCTGATATTCGTGATTTGGAACTTGTCAAGCACTACCGTATAGAACGTGATGACGTGACATTGTAAGATCGTCAATAACAATTACTACTTACAATGTTATTTTAATTTTAAATTAGTTGTACGAGTTTCAATATTAGATTATGGTACAAGAAAGTCACCCGCAACGTTAATTATGTAAATAACTTAATAGTTCTTTAAAATTTCAAATTTATTGTTCACAATCATGTTTATACGTTTGACCAAGGTTATTGTGTATTAAAAAATGTGAAACGTCAAAATGCACTTCTTAGATTAGATAAACTATAATTACTTGAGGTTGACTCAATATGTACTCCTCTTCCATCATACATATCGCAAAGGTTATTGGCAAAAGTTTTATGACCAGCCGCCTGCCTGACGTGAACCCTCCTTGGAATATAATTGTGGACCAAACGGCATCAGATAGACTTAGCTTAGGTCGATAAAAGGCTCTTAATCGTCTTTTACGACATCCACGAACAAATTAAGGGTTGTTATTATTCGTAGCCGCTACCACACAGTACTATAAGACTGCGAAATATTAAGGAATAAATTCTAGTTTCACGTGTGATTTTATTAACATATGTATAAGTTATAATCTAATCATCTCAACCCATATAAGTCCACTGCTCGTCTCGGACTTCTTCCACAATGTGAAGAAACTTTACTTCTAAGGCCACGCTTTTTTTTTTCTGGTAATGCAGTGCCTAAAAATGCATTTTTCGCATACCCGCCCGTACGGGGTATGTAGGACTCGCAGGCCCTGAAGGGGACACTGAATACTCAATAAAAAACCAACTGCGAGCTGTTAGCCGTAGGGGCTTTTACAGCTGAACCGGACTGCGGGCGAGCCCGAGGGCTCTCAACTCGAGTGAAGTGTGTTGCAAGCGACATCGCCCGAGGGCTCCCCCTGTGGGGAACGGACCTCGGCTTAGGGCGTCGCTGAAGGTAAGGTGGACGTGGACGTGCCCACCTTTGGATCGGTGACTATTGCGCGCCGTGATTTCGCACCTTGACGGGTTGACGGCGAGGACGAAACCGCGGATATTTGAGTGAGATGGCCTCGCGGGTGGCGTAGGCTTTTGTTTGGGCGAGCGTTATAGCGTCGTCATCGTCGTTGATGACGTGACGCGGACGTCGAATTTTTGAGATACGCGATGGGGTATAGGAAGCCGCCCCAACCACTAATTGGTTGGGGTGTGTCATGGCAGAGTCTAAGGCCACGCTGGGCAAATGTGTTGTTATATTGCTTTATGTCGAGTTTTACTTCTTGCATCGCTGTTGTTTGCATGTCATATTCTTTAGTCGTCTTTTACGATACCCACAAGCAATGGAAGGGTTGGTCTATTCATAGCCACCACTTTTTTTTTTTATATTACTCTTGGTGACAAATGAGCAAGCAGTGCTCATGATGGTAAGTGTTACTACCGTCTATGGAGCTTTGCAATACCAGGGGTAAAGCTAGGCCGCTGCCAATCAACAAAAATACCAAACCCGCCCAGAAAGTTGGGCTTCCGTCTCTCTCGCTCACCAAATAAAGCACAGCAGCATACTGCCACTGCTCAGGCGTGGATTTCCTGTGAGAGTCCACACTCGCACAGGAAGATACTACCCCTATAAAAAAAGAAATCAGAAAAATTAATAAATACGACAATGCGATTTAATTTTTCTTTCTTGGTTCCTTCTTTATTTATTCTTTATTCGCAATTAAATAAATATGATTTAATTGCAAATAAAGTACCTACTGGTTGTTGTAAATGTACGTAATCAGTGTTAGGTATTACCTACAGCGAGTACTGCGCAATCCCAGCCCTTTGTTCGATAGCACAAAGAGTTCGTAATACACGTTGCGCGCGCGCACGTGTTTAGCATCACGCACACATAAACACAATGTAATGCACACACTCGTAGTATTTTTATTCTTGTTCTTATCTAACAACGCAGCAGTTTCGTTATACAGAACTTTAGTTTTATTTTTTTAATAAATTACTAGCTGTCCCCCGCCCGCTTTCGGGATAAGTAATGACCAACATATCATATAGGTACCTACTAAAATCTTTTCCGAAACACGCTGCATCTTATGGTATAAGTAGGTATTATTCCAATTGGTTCAATAATTTTAGCAGTATAACTGAACAAAAGCATCGTCTTTCTATTTATTATTGCCATGTTTTTATTAAGTCTCTTTCTTGTATGTTTATACTGGGATTTTGTAATTGATTTTAAACTAACTTCCAGATGAGCTAGAAGAAGAAAATTAATTGTTCAGTATATAAAATCAATTCCAAAATTTTAATTCACGTAAGCATATAAGCAGAAAGAAATAATAAAATAAAAACAATGATTTAAAATTTAGTGTTTTAAAATATGGTTATTCCTATTATTATTAACAACTCCTAGCTCTAAGGGAATAATTTCGAAAATATTGTTGCGAGGGAATTTACAGATATCTAATTCATGGACACAAATTACACAGAGACTCAAGCAACTATTTGAAAACCGCCCAAAATAGTGTCCTGCGTGAGAATCGAACGACTCTGTAGGCTCTGTAGGTCGATTATCTCAACCACTACGCCATCTGTGCAGTTAAATTTTAGTTATTTGTGTTACAGAGTGAATAGCGCCCAGGCAAAAATTCTACCCTGTTTTATACTCTTAACAAGAAATATATCTCCTGATGAGCTAATTAACTCATTAGTGTCTTCTTATTATCTTATTAGTGACTCACTATATTACAAAAGTAAGACGCGGTAGTATTTATGTATACTATTTTTATTTCAATAAGAAATTAATTAACCCCATTTTACACCCTTCGAGGATGAAATTTGTGAATGAAGGAAAACATGTTTATTTACTTTTACTGGAGAGTATTTATCCTTAATTTGACGTTAATAGATATAATTATTTTCTATCTCCCACACAAATTTTGCCCCTGCATTTCTTAAGGGAGTAAATTTAGTAAAATCCATTTTTAGTGAGTCTCTACGTCATAAAAAGAAACTACTGTACACGACGTGGTGATCGACCGCTACACTATATAAAGTGTCGTCGCTTCGATCCCCACGCAAGACAATTCTTTGTATAACCCACGAATGACAGATCTGAGTATAGATATTATATGTGTGCGTTAATCCTATATTTGTTAAGTCTTTTTCGTATTCATTTGGTGATGGAGTAAGAATACACCGCTATCCTACTCACGGGTGGCCACTGAAGAAAAGAACGCGTACCAGTGGCCCACCCGCAATGCGTAGAGAGGTACATTGTAGGGCGGGTCTACGGGGTCGTGCGCCGCTTCTCCCGTCGCCCCGGACGGATTAGCGGGGCGTGACCGATCCGTAGCCCGCCGCCAAAAAAAAAAAAAAAATCCTACTCACGGGTGTCGTAAAAGACGACTGAGAGATGTATGACATGCATATAAAATCATAGATGGTGCAAGAACAAAAACCCGTAGTAAAACTCAATACCAACCCATCTGACTAATTTGGTATAATAGGTAAGTTTGGTTATATTGTGGAGAATATTCGAGCTCAGAGCGATGAGTTACCAACTGAGATTATTAAAGTACTAGAATCAATAAAAATAAATACATAAGAAGGAAATGTCAATTTACTAATCAGTAGAAAAATTGAGCGGGAACTCGACATCTAGATTTGACATTCTGCCAAGTCAACAAGTCTGTGTACATCTAAAATACTAACCACAGATAAATAAACCGCCATTTTGAATTGAGAAGAAAATTTAAGACCTTCATTTCATTCACAATGTTGGCAACATACATCATCTAAATCGTTGAAATGCTAATTAATTTCTTGGCTGTGATTCAACATTTTACTTTTATCCTGTGTCTAGTTAACGAGGAATATTTTTTTTAATCTTTAAACATTAACCCTATTATTATTCTTATAGTGATGTAGTAAGAATACAGTGGTCTAGATACCCTTTTATTTTTCGTTTATAGTCAAAGAAGGCGTTAAGGAACCCAAAACTTATACTATCACTGCAAGAGATGGAAAATTCGAATTTTATGTGACCAGGGTGATATAATTGGGTCCATATGATTTCTCCCATTGTGGAAGAGTTTCGAGCCCAGCTAGCTTAGATATTGTTGTAAAACTAATTTTAAGCAATAGGTTTTTCCCTCACTATGACACTGTTACATAGATTCAAAGATTACGTCGTTCGTATCAACATAATCTAATTTTTTTTTTTTTTTTAATATTTTTATGAGTTATATTTACCTACATAAGTATTATCTTCGATATATTTTTTTTCAATCTCAAAGGACTTAAGTAAAATTTCAAATTAACTAAAGCTTGACTAGACTAAATAACCAAGAGTGACCGAGCAAAAAGTTGAGTGCCTAAGAATTTGAACAAAATACGTGATTTATTATTTTAAATATTTGTACAAATATTCACAAATGTTCATTTTGTAAAATACATCCATAATTTACTATTGAGAGAGTAACTGCGGTCTATCATCGAACAATCAATCAAACAAATATTCAATATTGGCAGGCTCAGAAGAAATTATCTAACATTTGAAGATCGATATATACCATACGTAATAACTCTATGCATTTGAAGGAAGACTGAGATACAAAATTACAAACTGCAAGTGCTCATATTTATCTCATATATGTATATAAACCGACATGTTGCTATGCACAGGCATAGCCCGAACTTCAAATTATTGCATATTGGCGGTCAAGATTAAACTTCATATTATCGAGGGGATCAATTAATATTAATTTTATTCAATTTGTCGAGTAATTCTCAAGAAAGCCAAAAAAAGAATATTCAAATTATAGAGAGATTCAAATTAACGAGTATTACTGAGAATCGATTTTAATTTTAAAATAAAAAAGGAACACTAAGAAACAAATTCTTGTATAGTGGGAGCGTGGACCGTACTGCCATCTGTATGTCATCAAAGTTTTATTATTTGTTTATACACAACTAAAGTATTTATCTATCGTATATATCTTCTGGTATATTTAGTAACAACGCAACGTCCTCGGAAATAAACCAATGCTAATTATTCTATATTGGTTATGTAAACTTTGAAGATATTTTTAAACGACAATACTGGTTGAAGTCATTAATAAATAGATGCCATTAAACAGACAAATGACCAATATTTAGTGGTAATTAAATTAAAATGATTGTCAATATTTTTTATTTATATAAAGTTGAAGAGTTTGTTTGAATTTAATAGTTTTCCGTATTTACATTCGTTTATATGATTAAAAGTTAAAATATATTAATAAACTAAATTTAACGAAATAAGAATACAATTTCGCCACGCTTTATTTGCTCGTGGGAGCCATAAAAATCAGATGAGAGTTTATCAAGATAGTGTGCAGTATCACTCTCCTGGTAGAGATACCTATGACACCTTATCGCGATCGCAAACACGCTTGCCAAGAATGAATTGGTGACATGAAGTCCCAAGATTTATTTTTTTAAAGAGCCTGCACTTAGGAAATAATCCTTGTATTACGCGGGACTTTATAAACATATAATTAAAGCAGACAAATTACACTCGGACTCAGAACAACACTTTGTGGATGGAACAAAGTACATATTGTTCTGCGGCGGATTTATTTTTCTTTTTTAAATCGAACTCACTGACACGGAAGGTTAACCGCAATGCCATCTGTGCAGTCGTCAATATTATCAGAAGAGTTTTATGTATATGTATGTTACGTATTCACAATACATCACTTGTTTATCTTCCAAGTATTTGCACATTCTTTGATAATAAAAAGAATGCAACTGTTATACCAAAGTGCTATTATCTATACGATAAGATATTGGCAGATGGCTGACGGAGAAGCAACTGTGTAGATATTTGTTTACTTAGTTACTTGGTATGTAATAAACATTGTTACATCATAAAATTTGTAAGGGAAAAATTATTACTACAAAAAAAATTATCCGCGTGGTGACGGCGTAAGAATACAATTCACCACCCCTTATCTTACCCGTGGGTGATCGTACGAGACGACTAAGGGATATAAAACGCATACAACATCTATGCAAGAGATGGGAAACTCGAAACAAAATCGTATACCGACACGTCGGATCGGCGTGGTGTAGTAGGTCAATTTAACTCTCCTTACGGAGGAGGCTCGAGCCCAACAGTGGGACGTGTATGAGCTGAGATGAAGCGACAAATATTTTTTCTTTTGTTGGCAAACGAGCAAGTATGTACCTAATGCAAAGCGATACCGCCGCTTTGGACCTTAGCAATACCAAGGGCGGAGCGAGGACACTGAATAACGTGAAGAATGTGTTTCATCATCATCTCAGCTCATATATGTCCCACTGTTGGGCTGGAGCCTCCTTCATAATGGGAGGGAAATTGACCTAATATACCACGCTAGTCAGACGTGTTAGTATAGGATTTAGTTTCGAATTTTCATTCCCTTGCAAGATGTTATATCCCCCGTGGGACCTATAGGCGGAGATGCTCTCCGACCTCTACCGGCGGGTTACCTCAGTGCGCGACGAAGGTGGCTCCCCATCGTTGAGCGAGATAGCCACCTGGCGCGAGGACGCCCGCCGAGACGTCATCGCCCGTTGGGCTACGCGGCTGGAGAGGCCTAGACACGGTGTTGTGACCGTTGAGGCCCTCCGGCCCGTACTGATGGAGTGGATGGAGCGGCGGCACGGAGTCCTCTCCTTTCGGCTGGTGCAGGTATTGTCGGGGCACGGGTGCTTCGGTTTGTGCCTGCACACGGTCGCGTATATGGAATGGACTCCGGCCTGCCTCCATTGCAGCAGTGGCGAAGACACGGCGCAACACACGCTGGAGGTGTGTCCGAGCTGGGACGGGCAGCGCCGTGACCTCGTTGCTGTTATCGGTGCCGACCTGACGCTGCCGGCTGTCGCGAGGGCGATGGTCGACAGCGTCAGGAACTGGGACGCGGTCACCGCCTTCTGCGAGGCTGTCATCTCGCGGAAGGAGGCGGCGGAACGAGTCCGGGAGGATTCCCGGGACCCGGGCTGCCGTCAGCGTCCGGGGCGGCGCAGGCGCGAATACCTGCGCCTGATGCCGCCCTAACCGAGGCTTCGGGTGATCGGACCGGTGAATTGTCCGGTCACCCGACGTGAGGCCACCGCGTGAGGGCGACGCCCCGACGGCGAAATCTGTCGGGGCGTCGACGAGAGGAACCCGCGAGGGTATACCGCCGGGCGGGCCACCGAAGTCAAAGATCGGGTACCGGTGGCCCGCTCGCACGGCGAAGAGAGGAGTTTTACGGTGGGTCTATGGGGTCACGCGCCGCCTTTCCGTCACCCCGGACCGATTTGGCGGGGCGAGACGCATCCATAGTCCACCAAAAAAAAAAAAGATGTTATATGCGTTTTATATACCTTAGTCGTCTCTTAAGATCACCCACGAGTAAGATAGGGGGTGGTGAATTGTATTCTTACTCACTGAATGAAGAATGTGTTTATATAAATTAAATTAATTATAAGAAGATATACAATGAATTAATGAATGAAATGAATGGTTAAGAAGATATACAATGCGAAAGTAGAAGGATGTAGGCACCGGGGGAGACTGAGACTAACCTACCTAGACCAGATTGGTCACGTACTGAAGGAAGGTGGAGTCAAGAGTCTCCGAAATCAGCGAGCGTGTATGAAGAGAATTATGAATGTTGAGGAAGCGAGTGAAGTATGCAAGGATAAAGTTCTCTGGCACTCTGTTCTCTCTGCCTACCCTGCAAGGGATATGGCGTGATGATATGTGTGTGTAAATTCATTATTAAACCTGATTTATATTGCTATTATTTCGACTCGGTGACCATTAGTAGGAAACTATCTGCCATGTTTCTGTTCGGTCAGTTCTGTTCTAAGGTTGCCTGGTAGAGATCGTTTAGCGATAAGGCCGCCCTTTGTACATTCTGTGTTATTAAGACCTCTTAAAAGATCTTCATCTTGTAACTTGTGTATAAATAAAGAATTATCTATCTATATACCATACGTGGGACTTACTAATTGGGCTAGTGTGGGTAGGTTAGGTACGTATGATAATTAAATTGTAATTGGCAGTGCCGTCTTTACGGGAGACGTTTTACATAACATCTATTCAATAGACGTGGGTCTAAGGTCACTTGTGGCAATCATTTTTAACAATGAGATGTATATGATGACGATGATAATATCTCGCTTGTCAGATGGGTTTTATTTCGAGTTCTTTCTCTTGCGCTATATGAATATAAGGCCTCTCTTTTTTTTTTTGCGGTGGGCTATGGACGTGGTCGAGCCCCGCCAAATCGGTCCGGGGTGACGGAAGAGGCGGCGCGCAACCCCATAGACCCACCCTTCAAACACCTCTCTTCGCCGTGCGAGCGGGCCACCGTTACCCGATCTTTGTCATCGGTGGCATGAAAAGCCCTAAGGGATATGATACCCCTTCGAGGTCTT
Source organism: Lymantria monacha (assembly GCA_905163515.2). Lineage (NCBI taxonomy): Eukaryota > Metazoa > Arthropoda > Insecta > Lepidoptera > Erebidae > Lymantria > Lymantria monacha. The sequence continues at coordinate 27,549,019 of LR991098.1, read as the reverse complement.
TTACGAAACTTTTTTGGCTGTCTACAGTCTGGCAAACAGCTAACCTGTATCTTTTTTTTAAGTTTGTATTTTCTTCATTTTTGTATTGAAAATCGCCTACTTATATGAGCCATTGTTAACAGTATCGAGTTACAATTTTCTACACATCTTTAGTTTCTTTATATTAGTCACTATCCGTCAGTAAGTCAAATCATCTAACTACATAAATCTCTTACATTAAACGATATCGATAAATTAGCTATGAGCGTCTCGCGACAGTATGCATTTGACTGCTGGTATTTTTCCACAACGTCATTGCCGCTGCATTTCCGTTGGCATTTATTTTATTTTTATTTTAAAGCATTTAGTTATCCCTAAATCGTCCCTAAAGAAGTTTCGTTAATAAATACTATTTACATTTTTTTAATAATTTATTTGGGTATAGGCCACCCCTCATTAATTAAGGAATAGTACCTTAATCGTCACGCTTGGCAGGCGAATTGACATCACCCCGACTAGAAATTTTTTCGTCTTCCTTAGCAGGCCCGGACCGGGCATGCCCGATCTGGACCAGATAAGGTATGTAACGCAGAAGATATATCTGGACCCGATCAGGAAAACCTTATCGGGTCCAGATCAGGCATTCCTGATCGGGTCCAGATCAGGCGTTCCTGATCGGGTCCGGATGAAATTTTACTGATCGGAACCAAATCAATCATCTGCGTTTTATATCTTGCCTGATCCAAAACGAGTATGCCCAGTCCGGTCCTTTTAAAAAAAACATGAACATCTTAAAGAACATGTTTAATAGGTAAAAATATAAATTAATGTATGACGTAGGCACCGAATGCAGTGCTATATTCTTATCACAGAGAGTCCCAGTGAGCTGTGCCGATTATGGAGCAACCACCAGATGCTAACGACTGCAATGCCATGATCGATTTGTTTTAATCTGATACGATAACAACTAATTTAATATTAGGCCATGTTATTACGCTTCGGAGAATCTTAACACCGCGATTCAAATAATGACGTCATTTTACTAACGCCATCTATTTATTATGACCCAAAACATTAAAAAAATGTTAGAATGGTTGTTACAATATAATATTTCTATCTATCTATGTTTTCAAATGTTAGGCACATTTATATATAATATATATATATATATATAATTTATTTTTGTTTTTTACTTCAAATATAAATTATTTTTATATTATTAATTAAACATTATTATTATTATTAAATACATATGATTAATTAAAGATTTCAGATTAATCTCCTATGATGCAAATACAATTTCGCCGTGGCATAATGCATAAATACGACTTTTTTGAATTTTGATGGATATTTTTTTTGTGTTACGAAAACTGTTTCTGGTTCTGATATACTACAAGCCTTAATATATCCTTGATAATATTTCACATCAGGCTATCCTTATTTGGTCCTGATCTGGTCCTGATCCGGTATGCCTTACCATACTTGATGTTATTTCACATCAGGCTATCCTGATCAGGACCAGACCTGGTCCTGATAGGGTTTGCCGGATCCGGCATGCCTCATTCTGTCCTGATCGGGTCCTGATCCGGTATGCCTTACCATACTTGATGATGTTACACATCAGGCTATCCTTATTTGGTCCTGACCTGGTCCTGATCCGGTATGTCTTACCATATTTAATGATATTTCACATCAGGCTATCCTTATTTGGTCTTGATCTGGTCCTGATTCGGTATGCCTTACCATACTTAATGATATTTCACATCAGGCTATCCTTATTTGGTCCTGATCTGGTCCTGATCCGGTATGCCTTACCATACTTAATGATATTTCACATCAGGCTATCCTTATTTGGTCCTGATCTGGTCCTGATCCGGTATGCCTTACTATACTTGATGTTATTTCACATCAGGCTATCCTGATCAGGACCAGACCTGGTCCTGATCGGGTTTGCCGGATCCGGCATGCCTCATTCTATCCTGATCGGGTCCAGATACATGATCAGGTTGAACCATACTTGTTTTCTAGTCGGGACAGTGTAGTGTTATACGTTTCCCAGGAGAGAGCTGCTGTCAGGGTGGCGCAGGTGCTTACCAGACACGGGGGTCTTCAGTAAGTACCTGCACAGAATTGGAAAAGAAGAGGCACTAGGGTGCAATGAGTGTGGCGCGCCACTCACTGGAGGTATGCCCCGCCTGGGGGTCCCAACGCCATGGGTGTCCTGTCGGCGGTCATTGGAGGGGACCTGTCTGACGGGTACTGGTCGTCAATGGCCTCCTTTTGCGAGGAATTCATCTCTACAAAAGAGGCGGCGGAGCGGGGACGCGAAGCAATTGCGTCTGCAAATTCGTTCCGCCACCGGCGGCCAGGGAGGAGGAGGCGCCGATATGCGCACCTCCTCCCACCGCCTTGAATAACGACAGGGTGGGACTCGACGGCCCAGCGTTGGGTGTCGGGGATCGAATGTCAGTAGACGATCTGTCTGGTACCCCGTAAAAGCGCGGAAGAGGCCCCTGTAATTTTAGTGGGTATTCCGGTAAGGCAGCTGGTTGGCGAGACCCACACTCCCCCTCATCTGTCATCGCCGGGGGATAGCGCGTAAATACGTTTCCACAGCGTAGAAAAAAAAAAGAGAGAGAGAGAGAGAGCTGCTGGCCACTCTCCTGATTAGACTTTCGCTTATTTTGGTGACTCCCACGGCCATTTGAGTTGATTATTCCGTCGTCATCGTTGCCTTATTTAATATATTGAAAATTACGAAATGTTCAGCAGTCAAAATTGAATCATCAATGGAATAACATAATTGCTACGTGACTATTTTCACGTTGTATGGTTTTGTTAAAACCTATACCATTTACGTCAGCTGCAATTTTCCTTGTGGTGACGGAGTAAGAATACATATTACCAACCCCTATCTTGACCGTGGGTATTTTATTGCTCTTGGTGAGGAACAAGCAAGCAGCACACCTGATGGTAAGTGTTACTGCCGCGCTTTGCAATACCAGAGACTATGAAATCCCAAACCCACCCAAAAAGTTGTGTTTCGGCTCTCTCGCCCTCCGAACGAAGCACAGCAGCATATTGCCACTGCTTAGACGTCGATTTTCTGCGAGATTGCGTTACTGTCCCGGACGGACTGGCCCGCGGCTATAGACAGAAAACTATCAACAGTGTAGTCCTACCACTATTAAAAATATAGACGTGTGGTAAAATACGACTATAGGGAAATAATATGCATATAACATCTATGCAAGAGAAACAAAAATTGATACAAAGCCTTATAGCAATACGTCTGACCATGGTCTGGGTGTAGTAAATGAATTTCCTGCTTATTGTGTTTTTTTTTTTTTCGGAGTTTATGGCTTGGTTACTTAGACCTTTAAGCCAAGTCTTCATAGTTTAGACACTTCGTGCCTTGTCTTCCGTATTATTGTTTACCACTTCTTCAAATTGTAATTAGTCCTTGATAGCCACTGTCCGTCAGTAAGTCAAGTCGTTACTATCAATTTGGCGCTGATAACCAAATTCATAGTTTTGTTGGGCATTTTGGGTGAACACGAAAATACACGAAAACCACTATTATACCATATTCACTACACTTCAGCACTTTAACTGTATCATATTCCATAAAATACCAGCAAAATTATTCAATATAACACTACAAAACACTAAAGAAATGAATATAATACAAGAGCGTGACATGACATTTCCATATTCGCGCCAAAACTCTCTGCTTATTGTGCAAGAGATTCAAGGCCACCAGTGGAGCGCATATGGGTTAAGATGAGATGATGAGAGATAAAGCTGTTATACCATTTTTTTTACTATTCCGTATACATTGGTACAAGACTAAGAGACATAAGAAGATCATCAAGAGAACGTAAACTGGATATAAAACATTATACCAACATCGATGATTAGGCTTTAGTGGGCCATCGACGAAAAAGACCGGGTTATGGTCGCCCACTCGCACAGCGTCGAGAGGTACATGTATGGCGGATCTATGGGGTCTTGCACCGTTCTTTCTGAAAGACCTTTCTTTGCTACTATACCCTTGTATAGTAGGTTCATTAACTTCCCACTGGAGTGGGACATACCTATATGAAATGATATGACGATGACGAAGTAGTAATAATAAGACGCAGGACTGTGATTCCAACTGTACCGTCACTGGTCTTTATTTTTATAGTTATGATCCAGTTTCATAACTTGGTAATTCCTGCGCCCTTTCAGAATCTGCGACCTACAGCAGTGCCTGTCGGTCTGCCTGCGTTGTTTAAGGTTCGGATTATCAAGGCATGACTAACGAACTCTATACTTCGTGTATCAAAGATTTATTACTTAATACCTGCTTAGTACTGCATGATGTTTAAAAAAAACCCACACAAATTCTTTTGTTCTATTTAAAACGCTTTAAAACCTTAAGCTTAATGACGCTAAGTAAATATATAAATAATTTATTTATTTAAACAGTATCCTTATTTTGTAACTCCACCAACGGCGAATTATTGCGTTTATTATCTAAAAACTTTGACTCGACGCCAGTATGATATGTAACAAAAGATCAACATGGCGGACAAGTCAATGACTTTTAAGCGCCAAAAATATAACCTAAAAGAATGGTTCATATCAGTCAGTGTTGTTAGTTCGAGGGGAGAGAAATACAACTAATTATCTTCCTACATCTGGTAATTCATTTTATACGTTCATTTTGATTTATTATAGTACTTATTTTTTGACATATGGAAATGAAGAAGACTCAATATAGAATATATTTACTTAATATTATTTGGATCCAGTTTACAAGTGAGGTAATTTGAAGCATGCAAAGAAACATTATGAGTTTCAATGATCAATATTTATTTCTATAGTATAAACATGCTGATCACGATCGTTCATTAGCTGGAATACTGGGTGGCATACAATCATTTAAATTGAGGATGAAATCAGGAATGAGGATGAAGAGGTTACCGTAAATTCTCAATGAGAAGGAAATGAATACCCGAAATAGAGTCTTTAATTATGGATGATAATGAGCTCATCCGTTATGCCTTATTTGTCCTCGAGATTAACCCTTTCGTTCACATTCTTATACAGGAACATATCCTGTGAGGCGTTCAATTGCAGAATATTCCTTTTTTATGAGTCACATCACAAAAGTGTAATACTTATTTGTATTAATTTTCATTCAATAAGAAATACAATAAAAGTAGCACAGCTTAATTTAATCCTCTATTTAAACCCTTAGGCGTCCAAAATTAACAAATGTTGAAGCATGTGTTCATTAATTTTCTTTAAGGAATAATTTGGCTTCATTTGAAGGTAATGAAAACAAACTTTGCCATTATATTTTATTTCCTTTGGGGATAAAGATTTTGAAGTCAAAGTTAAAGTTTGTGAAGTCCTCTTTTAGTGAATCTCTATATTATGATGAGAAACTATCTTGTTTCTATATACATACATATCACGCCTCACGCATCACGCCATATCCCTTGCAGGGTAGGCAGAGAGAACAGAGTACCAGAGAACTCTATCTCTGCATACTTCACTCGCTTCCTCAATATTCATAATTCTCTTCATACACGCTCGCCGGTTTCGGAGACTCTTGACTCCACCTTCCTTCAGTACATGACCGATCTGGTCTAGGTAGGTTAGTCTCGGTCTCCCTCGGTACCTACATCCTTCCACTTTCGCATTGTATATCTTCTTAACCAGGCGTTCGTTCGGCATTCTTTCCACATGTCCGAACCATCGGAGCATTCCCTTTCGCATCTTTACACCAATACTCTCTTTCATACCTACTCGCTCTCTTACGTCGTCGTTACGAATGCGGTCGGTCAGCCTAACTCCACAGATTTTCCGCAGAGATCGCATTTCGACAGCATTAATTTTACTATCATACTCTTTTCTGCATACCCAACTCTCGCTTCCATACAGTAATGTTGGGACAAGCACTGCGTTATGTATCGCTACACGTGCCTTCTGGCTGAGGTGGTGGCTGCCGAGAAGTTGCCCCAACGCTCCGTTCACTCTATTTCCCGCATTCACTCTTCGCTCTATATCAATAGTGTACCTTCCATCTCGGCTAAATCCATATCCAAGATATACAAATTCATCCACTTGCTCTAGTACATCATTACCTATTGTTACTCTTACATCTGTTCTGGTTTTATCTCTTTCAAAGACCATTATTTTGGTTTTGCTCACATTCACGCGTAGACCCCTTTTCTTACAATCTTCTGTCATTGTATCGACTAGGGTCTGCAGGTCAGTCGCTGACTGTGCCAGCAGGACTGCATCATCTGCATAAAGCAGAGCAGTGACCACTGAGTCGCCCATCTGGACTCCCACATTCATATCGTTCAACCTTTGGAGACATTTATCCAGATATATGATAAACAGCCTGGCTGACAGAACGTACCCCTGCTTAACGCCGATATTGACGTTAAACCAAGGCGACATTCCATCATCCAGCCGCACACAGGCTCTACAGCCCATGTAACTGGACTGCACAGCCTGTAGCAGTTTACCGCTAATACCATACTCCGGTAAAATGTCCCAAAGTTCCTTTCGTACAACCGTGTCAAATGCTCTCTCCAGATCCACAAAACTGCAGAAAACCCACTGACCTAGAGCCAGATGCTTCTCCACAATGTTGCGCAGAGAGAACTTGATCTATTTATCCCCTTCCACTCCTGAAACCTTCTTGTGTCTCACACAGTAAACCATCGGGCACCATCCTCATTCTCCTTTCAATAATTTTACCATACACTTTTGCTGCCAAATTGGTCAAGCTTATGGCTCTGTAATTTGCGCAGTCATAACGTGAACCCTTATTTTTAAACAAAGGCACGATGACTGCGCTATTCCAGTCCCTGGGAACCATTCCCGAGCTCCAACATAAATTGAGGAGCAACAGGAACGCCTCCCAGACACAAGAGCCACCAAGCTTGATCATCTCGGCAGACACCATATCAATGCCCGCTGCCTTACCATTTTTCAAACTTCTTATCGCCCATTCAACTTCATCCATACTGATGCCATCGGAGGACGCCGTTGTCGAATGTTGATTTACTAAACCACATCCAACACCGGCGCCAACCGTAGCATCCGCATACATATCGCCAAAATATTCACTCCATCGGCTTAACACGTCTTGTGTTTGTGTAAGAATGTCTCCACCTTTAGACCTTATTTTATTCATTCTGAAGGCTGACCAACCACCCCGAGACTTTTTCACCTCCCTCCAAAAGAGTTTGGTGTTACCCTCGAAGTTTTTAGTCAGCCTATCTTCTACACTCATACTTGCTCTATCACGTTTCTCTTTCACTAAGGCCTTGGTGTCATTCTTACATTGCCGATATATTTCTTTCTTCTGTTCAGTCACACTGTCATTCAGATTCAAAGAAGAGACATAGTCCAGCCACGCTTTCTTCTTTTGCTCTACGGAAGCTGCCACTTCCGCATCCCACCATGCATCACCATTTGTTTTTCTATGCTTCTTTGAACTTCCACATACTTCTTTCGCTGTATCTACCATACTCTCTTTCAGTACTCTCCAGCATTCTTCAATGTCCGATTGCGGCTGGCTTGCCATCGTCAGCCGTTCTCGGACACCCTCTGCATACTTTTCTCTTACACACTCTTCTTGCAACCTTTCAACCTTTATTCTTTCAAGCCCTCCGAAGCGGACACGCTCTCGCCAGTGCCTCCACTTTCTGAACAGACCACTAAATCTCGCAATAACGAGATAGTGGTCCGTATCGACTGTGGGGCCCCTGTAGGCTCTTGTGTCCAATATTTTGCTTCGGAGGCGACTGTCTACCAAAATTAAATCTCTTATGCTTTTCTGTTCATTCCTTCTCCATGTATACATATGGATGTCCTTATGTTGGAGAAATGTGTTTGACACAATAAGGTTTCTCTCCATGCATACATCCGCTATGAGCCTACCTGCGTCGTTCACTCTCTTATCACCAAATGGACCAAGTACGTCCTCATAGTCGGGACGCTTGGTCCCCACCCATCCGTTCAAATCTCCGCATACAATCACGCGTTCACTGGTTTCTACCATATCCAGAACTTCCCTAACATTGTCCCAAAACTTCTCTAGGTTTGATGCCACCGAGGATCCTACGGGAGCGTATGCTACAACCGTGACTACCTTTGTGACACCTAGTTTTATACGGACCCAGAGAAGTCTGGGATCATACATTCCGTAATCCTTCACACCTGAGGCCAAGCGAGAGGACAACAGCACTCCTACCCCCATGCTGACTCGATCGCTCTGTGGTACACCAGACCACAGAGCCATCACGCCACCAGGAAGATCGCAGGCGTCGCTGCCCCTTCGCTTGGTCTCTGTTACACAGAGCACGTCTAGCTGTTTGTCCGCCATGACGGATACCAGCTCGTGCAACTTACCATCCACACAACCTCTTACATTCCACGTGCCCACCCGGCACTCTGCTCTCCTCGACTCGCCTAACTGGGCAAGGCGTGATGGGTGGCGGCCCCCATCGCCGCAACTGCCGATGTTCTTACCGACGGGGGCGGGTCGGTACGCGTCGCCTCCGGGGGACGTCCTAACCCGCATTGCGGTACGCATATCGAGTACGCATATCTTGTTTCTGGTTTCAGTAATTTGGGCTCAACGTCTATAACTTAGTCAAGCACAACTTTCAGGTCAGTCAAGTAAAATTCTACATATTGATATAGATAGCCAATGTAGGGTATTATTTCGACGGTTTCTTTCCTTTTGTAATGATTATTACATGCTTTTAACCCTTGGTCGTACGAATCATACATCATCTACAGGCAAAGAAGGTGATTTTGCATTTTTACTTCGTGCCAGAACATAGAAATTATATATGTTTTGCCATTTAATAAGTCTGCAAACCACCACTGTTACCATGGTATGTCTATTTTGTTATTATTATGGCCAATACGAAGGCCACAGTCGGCATAACATCTGTCATACATTTACTAAATTAATTAATCGTTGGCCTCAAAAGCCTAGTCATTAGTTAAATTAAGGTTGGGTATTTAAAAACATATTTTTATTAGCGCCCAGTAACTACAACAATTAATGTAATTACACAGATGGCCTCAGGATATTAATTTATGTGTTGTTAATTTATGTTAATAACATTAATTATTCAATTTTTATTTGTAGGAAAGCTAGAAGTTTTCAAATTGAGGTTATGTAATCATAGTTTTAATGCACAGTTTCTTTACGTCCCTGCTTCTAGGCTCGAGCCGCCGAGGAGCCTCGAGCTATTACCTAAATATTATATCCCTTAGTCCTTTTACGACACCCATGCATAAGTATGAAAGTGGTGTATGGTGAAGGAGTAACAATACATGTTACTCCTTCACCATACGGAGCGCACACATGACAATATCAGCGTTCAAAGGCAACGGGTTGGACGAAAGAGTCCAGAATTTCTTGGTCTTTCATAAAAATGGTACAATAAGTTCAACAAAAACGGTATCTAAAAGAGCTCTGCTGCTGTTATTCTTGTGATCCTTCAGTCTTATTTATACAACTACCCGTAGTAAGTAAGAAGTGGTTGACAGTCAAACATTCTTTATTTTCGATGGGTCGATTCTTAAAAATAATGCCTGATAAGATGACAGATTTTGCGCTGTGTAGAATATGTTGAAAATTTTAATTCTCTGCTCACTTATTATTTATGTTCTGTTCATTTCTCATTTGTGTACACTTGAGCAAATTATCATCATCATCATCATCACATCATCACAGCCCATAAATGTCCCACTGTTGGGCTCGGGCCTCCTCCGTAATGGGAGGGAAATTAACCTACTATACCACGCTGGTCAGACGTGTAGGTATAGGGTTTTGTTCCTAGTTTTCCATCTCTCGTATAGATGTTATATCCCTTAGTCGTCTCGTACGATCACCCACAGGTAAGATATGGGGTGGTGAATAGTATTCTTACTCCGTCACCACACGGATAAGCAAATTATATTGACTCAATAACATTAAACTCTAGATTTTCTTTTTTTTTTAGTTTTTCTAGATTGTCGTAGTTTTGAAGAGGAAACCATAAAATTTAGAAGTTTTTAAGGATAAACCAAGCAATCAACATAAAGGAAAATTCGAAAAGCCAAAAACAATTTCAACAATTGTTAAAAATTCCCTCCCACCACATGAATAGGTCTCGTGATTAGGGTACGTTCCCTAATGGGCCTACATAGTGGACGATGTGCTAACCTCTTTTTCTACTGTTTCCCTGTATAGAAATGATTTACATCGATATTCAGGCGTTAAAAGAATAAGAAAACTATAATAACTAATGTCATGACGGGGTGTCCCCTATAGAATATTTGCGCATTAGGTACATTTGAAGCCGAACCATCCTGAGGATGCCTCGTTTAAACCAATATTCGAATTTTTACGGGAAATTGCAAGTTCTGGAGGCTACTCATCACATAGGAGTGAAAAGACTACCTATATACTATTTCATTTTGATCTTATCCCGTTATTCCTTTCTCGAGGTATATTGATTAACCGCGAGCAATTGGTTGGCCTTTTTTCCCTCTATTTCAAAACAGAATACCAAAATAAATAAATAAATTGTTATCGTTTCAAAACGATACCACAGTTTATAACAACATAGCATTCACATAGCTAAATATTATTGATTTACAAAACCAATAAAAACATAACAAAGTGTGTTTTAAAAATATTCATTATTATAGTAGTTTATTTTTTATTTTACATTGTATTATTCTGTATTAATTATACAAATGTCTATATACCGCGTGTTTTTTGCTGTGTTCTTCTTCTTTTTCTATATTGGCAAAAAATACTTTCCCATTGTAGAGGAGGTTCGAGCCCAGCACTGGGACGATGTATATGAACTGAGATAAATGGGAAACAAATTCATGAATTATATACTACACTAGCAAACCCAGCCCGTTGGTTTGTTTGTAGAAGTCAATATAGCTATCGCAGCGCCACGCGCCGCCTGGTATATAGATAGCATATAAACCTTCTCTGTGAAAAAATACATGCCAATTTTCATAATGATCAGTCAAATAGTTTTTAGTTTTTGAGTTAAGCAATGTCATATATACAAACATCCTCTTGTATCTATATATATATATATATATATATATATATATATATATATATATATATAAGAGATTTCCACCTATGTATTGACTCATCACGATATCACTGGAAACAGACTTTAAATTTGGTAGAAATATTCCTTTCGCTGAGTAGAGGTCAGCTAAGAACGGATTTTATGAATTTGCACCTGTAACGGGGGTTGCTGGGGTGTAAAAATCACATTTTTAAATATAGCTCCTACAGACTTGGAATCTGGTGTGGACATTTTTGCTGCCCTGTGAAGGTCAGATGAAGTAAGTAGGCTTTAAAAGAAACCTTCTTCCAAAGGAATTCTATGTAGCGAAAGTAAACGACACAACTGAACTGACGTAACCGAAGCGAAGCGAGGGCGGATCGCTAGTAGATGTATATAATAAGATGTCAAAAATATTAAACGAAATTCGTTGTCATGAAACAAAAAATGAACAGATACCATTTGGTTAGTATGGTATAGATATAATACAGATATATTATGGCCGGCGACAATGGCTCGTCTGCCGGGTGTGTCGACCCGTGGTTCATTCCACCCGCATATACCTAAAACGAAGCAGTAATGGCCGCTCATTCGAACAATAAAACGCTTATTGACATGTAATTAAATTGTCTTTTATAATGTATTTACAACAATTTAGGTGGCCTCTTAAAAGATAATTATGTTTATTTCTTCTTTTTTTGATTCTCGAAATCAACAATTTCGTTAAATTTCTTCTTTAAATTAATTTCGTTTTTAATTTAATTTAAATTATTTTTTAAAAATTTAAATTGCCGCCATTATTAAACAATTGCTTCACTACTAAAAACATTTCCTGCAAGTGTTTACAATATATAAACAAGCAGGAAGTTACTGCTATTTTATAATTATTTATACACGACAGAATACATTTGTGTTATATTATTTACGTAGAATACAATGACAATAAATTGTATTGATCACGCTTATGACAGTTTTTAGTCTGCAGTCTAAAATTTCTCAACTCGTCTAGGCTAGTACCATACTGTAGCAAAAAATCGACTTTTGATTTGATTTTAATAAGCAATTTGCTAATACTATTCGCTTGGGCAGCGAAGGAGCTGGAGGCCCAAACCTTTGCAATAGGCAGCAATCTGGGTTTGCCTCCGTCACCAGCTGCCTGAAAGTTTAACATTAAAAGTAATATAAAAAATCTAATTCTTTTATTATTATTTTAAATCATCATCTCAGCTCATATAAGTTCCATTACTGGGCTCGAGCCTCCTTCACAATGGGAGGGGACATTGACCTACAATACCACACTGGTCAGTTGGATTATAGCTTTTTATTTCGACTTATCCTACTACTGTAAAGATGTGATATGCATATTATATCGTTTAGATATTTTATACGACATTTACGGATAAGATATAGTCATTATCATCATCCTCCTTTTATCCCAAATACTTGGGGTCCACATAAAAGAAGAGTACCTATATAAGGTACTCTTCTTTTATCGTAGATATTGCAAAAGTTATTGGCAATAGTTTTATGACAGGCTGTCTACCTGACGTTATCCTCCTTGGCAAATGTAGTTATTGATCAGACGGTATTAGAAGGAGTCGGCCCATGTCGATGTTAAAGCTCTTAGCTCTTCGTCTTTTGCAACATTGAGCCAGATAAATTTATCTGGCTCACTGTTACTCTCACAATAATTATTGTGAATTATATTTTTATTCATTCACTACACTTATTTTAAAACACTAAATCTTACTAATATTATAAATGCGAAAGTAACTCTGTCTGTCTGTCGCTTTTTTACGCCAAAACTACTGGACCGATCTAAATGAAATTCTGTACACAGATAGTCTAGAGCCTGACAATGGAAATAGGCTACTTTTTAATGCAAAAAATAGTTGTAAAGAGGGATGAAAAGTTGTAAGGAAGTATCGTCATTTAAAAATGCCAGCCAGAAGCTTGAAACTTATTTTTAGGCTATTGATTAGATATAAATAAATTTGACATTAATTTTTTGTAAAAAATTTACCCTTAAGGGGTGAAATTAAAATAGAGGATGAAAAACTTTAGGAAAGTAACCTTACGCGGGCGAAGCCGCGGGCAGAAGCTAGTATTACATATATGTAAAATAAAATATCCAAAATAATATTTATACGTGGATACGTAACGCCAACAATCCTTTTGTCCTTTATCAATTTTATTATTAAAATTCTTTGTCTCCTTGTCAATGGTATTAACGTTTTTTTTTTTAAATTAGAACCTTGAACACGGCCAATGACTGTATTATACAAAGTCGCAACTAAGAACTCTTTTTAATTTTAATTCCTTAGATATTCATAAATATAAATAGATTAAATTGGTGAAAGTTAGATTTAAAAATATGAATAACTGATTGAATAGTAAAATAATCTAATGGCAATTTACTTTAATTGAAACCGTCAATTCTTGTTTTATGTCATATGAATGTACTCGTATTATGAATCTAATTTTTATCATCAACGCTTTCTTTCCTACAGGTATTATAATCGCTGTGTGAAAAGCTGTGTCAGCTCATGGGTGTCGTAAAATATGACTAAGAGTCTTATAACGACCTGCGCCAACTATATCTGATGCCATTTGGTCAACAATTACATTCCCAAGGAGGGTTGACGTGAGGCAGGCCGGTCATAAAACTATTGCCAATAACTTTTACAATATGCACTATGAAAGAAAAGTACATATTTTATAGACCCCAAATAATTGGGATAAGAGTAATACAATGATGATTATAATAGAATCCCTATATAATAATTTCAATGCAAGAGAATAAAAGTTTGAAATAAGATTAAGATGACAATTCCTTTTCTGTCTGTCTGTCTGTCCCGCAACTTTAGGCAGAAAACTGTCAACAAAGTACCACTACCACACATCGTGTCATTCGATGAAAATAGATTAAAAACAACAGGCGCTTGTGTTTAACTAGCGATAAACGTCACATTATCCTTTAATCGTCGTTAATGTCGACATAACGTTCGCAAAAAGATAAGTATTCAGCAACGGGCAGTGTTTACTGAGACAACGTGATAACGATAAGATAAAGATGGACAAACAAACGGTTGGAGTATACTCGTTATAATACTTACCAAATCGTTATTATTACATTAGCGATAGTGACCACAAGTACATTTTATGAAATCAAATACAAACGCGATATATTCCGTAATAATAGTTTTATTTCAAACTAGCCGACACGGCAATCTTCGTTCCGCCTAACAGTCAATGATTGAGCAGATTTAGATTAATTCAATATTATTAAGTATGATTTTTTGTTTTTTTTTTTGTGTGATTTAGTTATTAGCCTCAGATGGCTATGACAACTTTACCCAGACTGTAGATGATTTTTTATTATGGTTTATTTTAATTTATTCGCCCTTATGGGCAGGCTATAGTCAGTCGATCTTACTGCTTTGTCTTCCGTATTAATTTTCTCCATAAATTATTTATCACTTCTTCAAATTGTAATTAGTCCTTGATAGTCATTGTCCGTCAGTAAGTCAAGTCTACCATTAATTCGACGCTGATAACTAAATTAATAATTACATTGGGAATTTTGGGCATACACGAAAATACACTTAAACCACTATTATACTATATTCACTACACTTCAGCACTTTAACTGTATCATATTCCATAAAATTCCAGCAAAATTGTTCAATATAACACTACAAAACACTAAAGAAATGAATATAATACAAGAGGGTGACATGACATTTTCATATTTGCGTGAATACTCACCTTAATATGATAATTGATAATAAACATAGGTAAATAATATATAAATTTAAAAAATCAAGTATTTTAATAACGTGCCGGCAAGGCAAAGACCTTGCGATATATGACATTTTTTTTATTGTTATCAGGCGCAAGAGCATTTCTTCAAGTGCATCGCAAAATTATCTAGTTGTTGATTTCTGAGATTTGCTCGACGATTTCGCATTGTCAATCGAGCCGTTTCTGAGGCTACATCACTTTGCTCTTGTAATAGAGAAGCATAAAATCGGGCCATACTAACGCAGTGCTATTCACGTACAAGATCTCGTTCTCCTTCAACGGTTCCATTCGCGATGTTTCGAATCATAATTGCATTGGCAAACTCAAATAATAACCGAATTCAAACCATCACACATAGATTTAAAATTTAAGTTATTTCAGATCGAAGTCAACACTCGATAGAGGAGGCTACCTTTTCATTTTTTTTTAGTATTTTTGCTGGCAAACGGGCAACCAGGGGCTCATGGATCTTTGCAATACTAGAGGTACGCCGTTGCCTACTAACTAGAACCCAACCAGAGAGTTGAGCTTTCTACTCTCTCGCTCACCGTATTAAGCGCAAAAGCATAATGCCACCGCTCAGACGCTGATTTCTGCAAAAGTGTGGTATCAACCCGGACTGTCTGACTGTAGACAGAAAACTGTGAACAGTGCACCTAAAATTTAGCGTTTTCTTAGTAATAATATTTACAGTTTCAGTTTTGGATTTGTTGATTTGATATATTACTTGGAAAATTGTCATCTTGGCTCATATACGTCTCACAGTCGAATTCAGGATCCTAATAATCTTAAACCTCACCACGTATCACCAAGGCAGGGGGTTAAAAATGTTAAAAAAAAGATCACGTGATTAATGGACGTCCCTATAATTAGACCATTTGGTGGAAGTTTAATGCATATGCATCATCAGCATCATCCTGCTCTTATCCCAATTACTTGGGGTTGACGGAATATAATACTTATCGTACATGTAGCACAAGTTATTAGCTATATTTTTACGACCAGCTGTCTGTCTGACGTCAAATTTCCTTGGGAATGTAGTTGTTGACCAGACGGCATTAGGTGGAGTTGGTCCAGATCGATATAAGTCTTTTACGATATCTAAGTGAGTGTAATAAACGTAACGATGACGTAAGTGAGCGAGTAGGTATGAAAGAGAGTATTGGTGTAAAGATGCAAAAGGGAATGCTCCGATGGTTCGGACATGTGGAAAGAATGCCGAACGAACGTCTGGTTAAGAAGATATACAATGCGAAAGTGGAAGGATGTAGGTACCGGGGGAGACCGAGACTAACCTACCTAGACCAGATTGGTCATGTACTGAAGGAAGTTGGATTCAAGAGTCTCCGAAACCGGCGAGCGTGTTTGAAGAGAATTATGAATGTTGAGGAAGCGAGTGAAGTATGCAAGGATAGAGTTCTCTGGCACTCTGTTCTCTCTGCCTACCCTGCAAGGGATATGGCGTGATGGTATGTATGTAAGTGAGTGTTGGTAGTATTCTTAGCCGGTACCACACAGCAACATCACCAATTATTTATAGTCGACGCAATGTGTCCTCTACTTCCGTACAATCCTATCAGACGTCATCATTGTGATCACTCCCTATCTATCCATGCTAAGCTTCACGCAGTCTATCAATCTTTACTTTAGTCTGCACTTACCCCTAAAACCTTTTAAATTCATACTTAAAATTTTCCTCACAACATTACTTTCATCTCGTTTCATCAAATGTCGATACCACGTCAAGTTTATTTCTTATGCTTATCCGTCGCTGGCGCAACTTTTAAACACGTAAGCATAACCTTTATTGTTTTTTTTTTTGCTGTGGCCTATGGAAGTGGTCGCGCCCCGCCAATTCGGTCCGGGGCGACAGAAGAGGCGGCGCGCAACCCCATAGACCCACCCTGCAAACACTTCTCTTCGCCGTGCGCGCAGGCCACCGGTACCCGAGCCTTGTCTTCGGTGGCCCACCCGTAAGCATAACTAGTATATATAAATAAGCCACAGATAATGCAAATGAATGAGTGTTCATTATTTACAAAGAATTCGCTAGTACGATTGATAAAATAACTATTATTAAAATTACATCATACTAAATTCTCATATGTGTCATAAGTATTAATACAATGACACATAAGACGTAATGGTCGACTTGAGCTACTCTTGATATATCGAGTATAGAACTCACCAGCAAGTAATATGAATTTGAATTTTCTTACGAGCACTTTAGAGAAATTGTTCTTCTCCTCACATCTCATTCATGTCGTAACTCTACAAATTAAAGAGAAAATAGCCTAATAAACTCTTATGTTTATGCGAGTATTACACATTAGAATAGAACTAATTTTACGGATTCTATCGTGCTTGTATTTTATTTCATCATCATCATCTCAGCTCATATATGTCCCACTGTTGGACTCGAGTCTCCTCCATATTGGGAGGATAATTGACCTACTATACCACGCTGGTCAGACGTGTTGGTATAGGGTTCTGTTTCCTTCTCCCACATAGATATTAATACGATTTATATCCCTTAGTCGTCTCGTACGATCACTAGGGATGTTAAAAAATAATCGATTTTTATTTAAATCGATTATTTTTTTCTAATAATCGATTATTTATAATCGATTTTTTTAGTAATATTAATCGATTTTTAATAAATCGATTATATAAATTACGCGTTAAAAACAATTTTTACAAACAGTGCCATCTATGCGACGGATGAATAAAACTCTAAGTTAATTCATTATTATTTACAAGTTAAGAGTGAGATAATATATTATAGTTGTTGATAAAATAAAAATGTCTTCTAATCGTACAACAGCTAAAAGCAACTGGCGAAAATATTTTATAACGAAGAAGGATAGTAGCACAGCAATATGCATGTACTGTCCGAAAGAATTAAAAATTTGTAGTAATACTACAAATTTAAAACAGCACATAGAACGAAAACATCCCACTGTCTTACAGGTAACATGAATTACTATATTTTATAATGATTATTATGTTCCTTATGACAGCAAAATACTGGTCTCTGTAAAATTCGTTCAAAAAACTAAAAACGTTTGTCATGTGAGTTATACGTTTTATAACCTCAACATTTTCAATAAAACATGTGTTATGGTAAACTCGTCCTCAATAACTTTTTACAAACTAATATTTTATTTTAAAACTAGTCAAATATGAAATCATCATCATCATTTGACTACACAAATGGCGTAGTGATAGATACCTACCGACCTTCCGTGTCAGTGCCATGGGTTCGATTCCCACGTAGGATACTACATTGTGCGATCCACAAAGTGTTATTCTGTGTCTGGGTTTAATTTGTCTGCGTTAATTGCATGTTTGTTAAGTCCCCCACAATACAAAAAAAACCTGCAGTTGTCTGTAAAGTCGGTTTACTGACGATAGTTGAACGTGACAACATCATAAGAAAATACTGATGGAATGGTTTTTTAAAAGAAAATTTTAATTTTATTTGCTTGATAGATATTTTGTATGGATATAGAGAAGGAGGTAAATCCACAGCTGAATGTAGGTGTAATTGTAAAATAGTATTGACATTTATGACAATTTTCTTTTGTTCTTATCTATATTTTAGTTTTTGACAGAAAATGGTTATCTTGTTAGGATGTCACATCCCTAACGATCACCCACGGGTAAGATAGGGGGTAGTGAATTGTATTCTTACTCCGCCACCACACGGATTTCCTAATGTTTCAAACAAACAGTCCTCCCGTGTCATCCTCAGTCCTCCCGTGACCATGAACGCTGTAGTGTTCGAAACGTTTGGAAATTAAAATACAAATGGGACAGAATCCGAAAAAATAGTTTTATTTCAAATGTGTAAAACTCACTTAAATATTAGAATTCATTAAACTATTTCTGTCTATTTATATTGCGTTTGTATCTGATTTTTAATTTCTCAGTTTCGAAAACTATTGACGGCAGAACTCTTGAAACCACGAACGCTCATCAGATAAAAAAGTATGTAATACAAACGCGATAAAATCAGTAAAAAATATTTTTTATAAAATCCGATTACGAAATGAAAAATGATGTCGCAAGCGGGATTCGAACCCGCGCCTATTGGGATTCCGGCCCAATCGTGCTGCCACTACACTACCGCGACTAATTGTAGGACATGCAAATTTCATTTCGTATTGTATTTACGTCTTAAGGTGACGGTGTGCTATCTACCCGACAATGTTTACACATTGTTATAGGCTTAATACTTCAAACTTTACAGTTAGAATTGTATTAAACGATGACACAACCTTGTTATTTAAATTACTGAAATTTAGCATTTAATATGCTTAATTATTTATAAAATCCGATTACGAAATGAAAAATGATGTCGCAAGCGCGTAAATACAATACGAAATGAAATTTGCATGTCCTACAATTAGTCGCGGTAGTGTAGTGGCAGCACGATTGGGCCGGAATCCCAATAGGCGCGGGTTCGAATCCCGCTTGCGACATCATTTTTCATTTCGTAATCGGATTTTATAAATAATTAAGCATATTAAATGCTAAATTTCAGTAATTTAAAAAATATTTTATTTCAAATGGACTATACCACCTTAGTTTGACGATTTGACACAGAATTGTGTATCACTCAAGTTTTATTCTCTTGCAAACAAATTCCATAATCTGCTTGAATATCATATTAGCACCTTACAATACCCTCCAACATTTAAACAGCCATATATTTGCCCTATAGGTACGGCGATTGTGCGTTTGACAATCAGTATTTTAAATCGCATCGCCATTGAAAGGTCAACGACGGCATCTTTGAGGAAAACAAACAAAATAATGTGACATGATTGGCCGCACGTCGTATAAGCGTGGGTGTTATACTCCGTAAGGAAGCTTGTCCAAGTTTGCAACAACTGCAACTTTCTCTTCGCACAGATCCGTGTATTTGTAAATGCTTGATAAATCATTACTATATTATATGTATTAATAGTTTATTCATTTTTTTTTATTGCATATGGTGGCAAATGGGCAAGTTGAACACCTGATTGTAAGTGTTATTGCTGCACGTGGACCTTAAGAGTACCAGAGGCACAGCCAGGTCGTTGCCTGCCATGAAGAAAGTTCTCTTCTTAAACCTCGTTTAAAGAAGGACATATCATAGCACTCAGGAAAAACTGCAGCAGGTAGTTCAGAATTCATTATTATTATATTATTAAATTAATTACTTTCCGTGTGGTGTCGGAGTAAGAATACAATTCACCAGCCCATATCTTGCGTCTGAGTGCTCGTTCGAGACGACTAAGGGATATAAAACGCATATAACATATATGCAAGAGAAGGAAAACTCGAAACAAAACTCTGTACCAACACGTCTGACCAGCGTGGTATAGTAGGTCAATTTCTCTCCCATTATGGAGGAGTCTCAAGTCCAACAGTAGGACATATATGAGCTGAGATGATGATGATGATGATATTATTAAATAATTATATTATAACCTCTATATGATAGCAGTATGAATACTACCAACTCTATGCATTGCTAGTGAATGTCGTAAAAGACAGATGATGTAGTGGTTAAGATACCGACGTATCAGTATCATAGGTTCGATTCTCACTCAGAACAACACTTTGTGGATCGCATAAAGTATTGTCCTGCGTAGGAATCGAACCCACGGAGTACCGTGGGTTCGATGCCAGTAGGCACGGAAGGTCGGTATCTTAACTACTACGCCATCTGTGCAGTCAATATAAATAATTACTGAGATTTTAAATATTAAGCTGGGATATTACACCCTTTTCCGTGTGGTGACAGAGTAAGAATACAATTCACCACCCCCTATCTTACCCGTGGGTGACCGTACGATACGACTAAGGGATATAAAACGTATATAACATCTATGCGAGAGAAGGAAAACTCGAAACAAAACCCTATAGGTACCATCACGTCTGAACAGCGTGGTATATTAAGTCAATTAGCCTCCCACTATGGAGGAGGCTCGAGTCCAACAGTGGGACATATATGAGCTGAGATGATGATGATGATGATTGCACCCTTCCGCAGCTTACGTCAAGTAATTTATAAGTTGTCACCGAAAACCACAATTCGGCACATATGACCCGTCCAAATGATGATAGAGAGGTGCGTATATTACAACAGGTTATGGGGGCAGTTTGGGCAGAGTGTGACCCATCTGTCACCATAAAAAAAGTCATTTCAAAAGTATTTTTTAATAACTCTAGGCTGATTAGGGTTGCCGGGCCGGTCACCGAAGACAAAGATCGGGTACCGGTGGCCCGCTCGCACGGCGAAGAGAGGTGTTTGCAGGGTGGGTCCATGGGGTTGCGTGCCGCCTCTTCCGTCGCCCCGGTCCGATTCGCCGGGGCGCGACCACATCCATGGTCTCACCTTGCAAAAAAAAAAGGCTGATTAGGGTTCATTTTATTAACTTTATAAAGTCAAGACTCGAGAAAATTGCCGTGCGTTCAGGCGCTTCTGCCATACCTACTGTTGCAATCAATGTTAAGGTTCACATATAGGATCTATAGGCACGGCCATATCCGTGGTGCTGTACTGCTACGCTTCACGTATCAGTACATCCTCTTATCTATTAGCCTATCAGCCAATTTTTGCTTCATGTCACCCGCTTTGCATAGAAGTGAAGTGGAATTTTCCAACACCTCCTGTTTGTCTTTTCTAATTAAATTTGTTGCGGGTCCCAAGACAATTAAAAGCGTTTTCCGGGACTTCCTGAGGGTCAAACCTCGGGGTTTTATTCGGAGACCGTTGTGGATTCTTTTTTTTTTTTTTTTTTTGTTTACGCTGTGGAAATGCTTTTGCGCACATCCCCCGCCAGTGACAGACGGGGGGGTGTGTGGGACTCGCCGGCCATGAGATTGACGGCCGGAATACCCACTAAAACCTAACAGCGGTCCCTTCCGCGCTTTTACGGGATGCCGGAGAGATCGTCTATTGACATTCTATCCCCGACACCCCTACGCTTAGCCATCTGGCCACGACCAGTCAGCCGTCAAGGCGGTGGGAGGAGGTGCACGTAGCGGCGCCTCCCTCTCCCTGGTCGCCGCCGGCGGAGCGAGTTCGCAGACGCGAGTGCTTCGCGTTCTCGCTCCGCGGCCTCCTTTGCAGAGATGACTTCCTCGCAAAAGGAGGCCATCGACGTCCAGTGCCTGTCGCTGTCAAGCATCTTGTTGATGACGGTTGACAACGACAGGTCCGCTCCAATGACCGCCGACAGGTCGCGGCGCTGAGGCCCCCAGGCGGGACATACCTCCAGGGTGTGACGCGCGTCATCGATTTGCGCGCCACACTCATGGCATCCAGGGGCCTCTTCACGTCCAATTCGGTGCAGGTACTTACCGAAGACCCCGTGTCCGGTAAGTACCTGCGTCAGCCTGAAGGACAGGTTGCCGTGCCTTCGTGTCGTCCAGCGGTGAAGGTGGGGCGCTACCGCCTCAACGGTCCCCCGTCCTGCTACGGGGGACTCTAGTTTCTCCCTCCACCGCTGGACTAGCGCCCTTTGAGCCGCTTCTTTCGCCCTGCTCAGTCCCCTCGTGGTGATGCGTTCACCATTTGCCCGCGCCGCAGCGCAGAACTGGTAGGCTTCCGCCTGAGCCCTAGCCTGAAGTGACCAGGGCGGATCGCCCGCCAACAATGTAGCTGCAGTCTAGGACACCGTACGGTACCCCCGTATTGTCCTCACCGCCATGGCCCTCTGCGCCTTGCGTAGTAGGGCTTTATTGGAGGCGGTGAGTGACTGCGACCAGATCGAGACCGTTGTGGATCCTGGATTACAGGGGTTACAGTGGTGGGAATGTATGGTGGGATTAGTCCCTTAAAAAATAACTTTATAGAATGAAACGAGCTGATAAATTAAACGTTCGTCTTTCTAGAAAAGTCAAAGCAAGCTACTCGGACGTAGACATGATCAAAAACGTCTAAAACACGAAATATTAAAGTAATTGAATAAAATCGTGAACATTTAGTCCTTGTAAGTTGAAAACAATACATACAGAGATCGTGCCAGCGGCGGGGTCATACGTGTAGGCGTTTCCTTAAGGTAGGAAAGGCTGCAGGTCATGGTCAATTACAAGTTATTAAAAAAATATATAAAAGTAATATTGAACAGCGGGTTTTATAAATTGCTTCATTGTTTTTAATGTTATTTTTAAGTAAGGAACTTGCAGTGATAGTCTTGCAGCTGATAGTTTTCTGCAGTCATAGAAATAATAATAATAATAATCTTTATTGAAAACAGATACATTTGATACTTATACATGGGTATCCCTGCCTCTTGAATTAGGTATTACCTGTGTCTCAAGAGACAGTTCCTTACCGAATTACATAAATCGTAGACATAAAATTAATTTGCTGTGACATAATTATATCTAAGGTTATATATGTGGTAATAAAAGCTAGTAATAATAATAAAAAAAAATACCACCACATTCTCGCAAAAAATCGACGTTTTAGTAGTAGCATTTTGCTAATTCGTTTTGTTGGAAGAGTGAGACAACCTGAAAGCTAAACTAACCGTGCGGCAAGCAAAGAGCTGATTTTGTCCAAGTGTAGATATGAGCAGCTGTTAACACTTAGTATCAACTGGGCTGTTTACAGTTTGTCACCAAATGCAAATCATTTCACCAATTCAGTTGAAATTGTGTAAATATTTTCCGTGTAGTGACGGAGTAAGAATACAATTCACCATCCGCTATCTTACCAGTGGGTGATCGTAAGAGACGACTAAGGGATATAAAACGCATAATATAACATCTTGCAAGAGAATGAAGACTAGATGGGATAGAAAACGCTATTCATTTATAGAAGAAAAGGAAAACTTGAAACAAAACTCTATACCAGCACATCTGACCAGCGTGGTATAGTAGGTAAACTTCCCTTCCATTATGGAGGAGGCTCGAGCTCAACAGTGGTATATGTATGAGCTGAGATAATGTATAAATATTTACAGCCCTATGGGGGTGAAATGAACGATTTTTCTTTCTTTCTATTTATAATCATTTCTGATGTTCACGCAACTATGTATATTACATTTGAAATAAAACTATTTTTACATATTTTATCGCGTGTGTACTGTGTATTCCATTTGATTACAATTGGCAATTTAGTTGTAGTTGGTGAAGAATACACTAGCTTTTTTATTTTTGCGTTGGGCTATGATGTGGTCACGCCCCGCCAAATCAGTCCGGAGCGACAGAAGAGACGGCGCGCGACCATAGACCCCGCAATGCGCCTCTCTTCGCCGTGCGAGCGGGTCACCGGAGCCCGATCTTTGTCTTCGGTGGCGAGAAGAGTACCCGAGCTGGGCATTTGGATCTCAACTGTCACAATAGATTCAACTTCTGTCATTTAGCTGCTTTACTTGCTAGGTGGGTAGAAACTTACACGTCAACAAAAACCACCCACAAATTATTGCGTAAATAAATAGACACGAGGTCAAAGTCATATTTAATGTAGTTAATTAGTATAAAAACATGGTAATAAAATAGGTATAGTTTTCTTAGTATGTTACTTTACAGACAGAATGACTGCTGTTTGTAATGAAATTTAGATAGCGGTTTACAATCACTAAACGGAAAGGAGATAGAATTCTTAAAGATATATCTGGTAAGTTGCATTGACAAAATTGTAGATGGCGTTATTCTCAAAGTTGTAATGTAATATTTAGTTGGAATTGGAATGTATTTAGATATCATTTCAAGCAGATCATCATTATCATCATCCTGCTCTTATCCCAATTATTTGGGGTCGATATCCCTATTCCATTGTCTATATTGTAACGGTTATTAGCATTATTATTACGAGTATGACCAGCCACCTGTCTGAGGTCAACCCTCCTTAGAAATGTAACTGTTGACCAGACGGCATGAGATGGAGCTGGCCCAGGTCGATGTAAAGCGCATAGTCGTTTTTTACAACACCCAGTGTAAAGATTAATAGCAGCCACTATCAAATAGCAACTTCATTTTATGGAGATGACGAAGTTTATTATAAAACTAAACACAATATTTTTCATATGAAAAGATAAGCTATTGATTTACTTAAGATAAAACATTTCGCTGAAAAACAACTGTACGGTTTTGCGAATAGGTATTATGTATATTGTGTATTTCTTTTCAGGTGTTCTCACTCTTTCTCTGTTAAACTAAATTTCTCTTTGAGAGAAAAAGTTTTCTTCTTCGTCTCTGTCACTTTTATGACACACATTTTTGTTAAATTTGACTGCAGCTCCAGTGAATTCAAACTCTTGAATGACCAGCAAAATGTTAACTTTTCTGCAACGTCTACGATTTCAGAAGTTTTCCTCGGGCATTTGTTAATAGCAAGACTAAAATGTGGTGCTGCACGCATCTGCTTGCTGATAATGGGTTCCCCTATTAAATCAAAAAAATAATTACGTGGAGAAACACGGCACATTTGTGTACTATCTCTATGGGGACCAGGGCCGGCTTTACTTATAGTGCAGAGGGTGCGGTGCACCCGGGCGCCGGGTGTTAGGGGGCGCCGAGAGCCGCTTGTAACCATCAACCTATTCCATTTTGTTCACCCACTTTGGTACAAGAGGGCGCCAGGTTATTGATTGCACCTGGACGCTACATGTGCTTGAGGCGCGCCTGATGGAGACGAATACTTTTTTACAAAAGTACTAAAAACAATACTTTCCGTGTGGTGACGGAGTAAGTATACAATTTACCACCCCCTATCTTACCCGTGGCTGATCGTACGAGACGACTAAGGGATATAAAACGCATATAACATCTATGCGAGAGATGGAAAACTCGAAACAAAACCCTATACCAATACATCTGACTAACGTGGTATAGTAGATCAATTACCCTCTCATTATGGAGGAGGCTCGAATCCAACAATGGGACGTGTATGAGCTGAGATGAATGAAAAAAAAAACAATAAGTAGCCCCTTAGTACTAAAGAAATTATCCAGTAGTGTTGCGGGCGATTTTACAAATATACAATTAAAAGACACGAATTCTATCCCTATTCAGAACATCAACTTGTGGATCTTACTCATCTTACACAATATTACCCATCATCATTCTCCTACTCTTATCCCAATTACTTGGGGTCGATACAATATGTACTCTTCTTTCATAGTACATATTGTAAAAATTATTGGCAATAGTTTTATGACCGGTCGCCTGCCATACGCCACTTGGGAATGTAATTGTTGAACCAACGGCATCATATGGAGTTGGCTCAGATCATTATAAGGCTCTTAGTCGTCTTTTACGACATCAAAAAGCAAAGTAAGGTTTGGTAGTATTCGTATTTCGTAGCTGCACCACATCTTACTCTACGAGGGTATTAAATCCACGACATTTGGACGGTAGGTCAAACTATTTTGATAAATAGGTGAGATTATGAAAAAAAAATACAGGTAGGTACGTTTACTTCCGATAATATTCGTGCAATACAAATACTAAGTAAATTATATCAGATAACGCGGTTACGTTCACGATTCGCGTGAAACAACACGTTGTGCTACTTCCCGGAGTTAATTATTATTAATTTCGATGTAACGGTTGAGGAAAACTTAATGATATTACAATAACACTTAAGTTCTCGAAATTATTTTGATATACATATATATAAAATTGTTTTTATTTTATTTCAAAACGATGGTAGACTGTGTGTCGCTTACGTAGCGTTTCATCGTCTACGTTTTGAATTTTTGAAATTGGAAAAAATAATTAATCTTGCGCCACTTTTATTGTAACTGACACCCTCTGTTTATAAGTATGTGCTCTATATATTGGTACCAGTTTACATTAGACATGCGCGAAACAGTACTTCGCGAAGTGATGTTATATGGCATTACATTTCGTGTCGAGTAATATTACATTTTACCATCACTTCAAACATCACACATGACATTTCATGTCATGTGTGATGCGTAATGCGATAGCGCTCTATACATACGGCGGGCGGCGTCAAGAAATATAAGCCTTAACTTTCTGAAAATAAAGCTCAAAATAAATATTGAATTGCCAGACACCGAACATTGCAGAAATGCAGAACAGTACACGGGTGTTCGCGTCGTGTCTAATGTGATGTGATGTTTAGTCGCGTAATGTGTAATGAGTCAGGACACGGTTGGGTAAAATTACGTGTGATACATCACTCGCATTACTTACACATGTCTAGTTTACATGAGAATTGAGTTTTAGCGGGAAAGGAAAAGTGTAATGTGGTGCTCTTGTATTATATTCAATATCTTAGTGTTTTGTTTATATATAACATACACATATATTGTGTATATACGTACAATGTAGATAGATTTATATTCACGTCGGAATTTTTGGAATCGATTTTTTTTCAGTTTTAAGTTTTTAGTTTTTTCTCCTTCTTTTTTTATGTATTGGCAAAAAGCTACTTATACGAGCCATTGTTGCCAGTGTCGAGTTATAATCTTCTTTAGACTCTTTACACGTCTTTAGACGTTTCTCTTCATTTTAGTCATTGTCCGTCAGTAAGTCAAATTGTCGCCATCAACAGTGCTATGGCCACACTGTTAATGGTATCTTGTGGGAATTTTGGTGGCAAAAGATAACGTTGTAAAGCACTTTTATATCATATGTAAAAGTGCTTTACATTGGACTATATTTAAAAGTGCTTTACAGTGGATGTATATCATATCTAAAAGTTCTTTACGGTGGATGTCATGTAGTGAATACACTACATCCCAGCATTTCCGTCGCATGACATTACATAAAATGCTATCCAAGTTATCCAATATAACACGTTAAAACACCAAGATATCGAATATAATACAAGAGCACCACAGGACGTTTTCAGATTCCCGCCAAAAGTCTTCACTTTTGTCGGCAGTTCTCACTGCATTTTTTTTAAATTATATTTGTTCATCGATACAAAGTCCTTCAATCGAATATTTTATGAACTTAACGTTCTGAATATAACCAAGTTGTGCCCTTTTTTTTTCATAACTTATAGTATAATATATAATTTTATACATATTGAGTAGCTTGTTTTTAATCACTGTCAATCAGTAAGTCAAGTTGTTGTCCTTATTTGGGCGCTGACGGCGACGATGCCTCTGGGCATTTTGGCAGAACATGAAAATATACATAAACCACTTTTATTTCATATTCATGTACTTTTTAGCACTTTCTCTGTATTAACATACATAGACACATATCATCACGCCATATCCCTTGCAGGGTAGGCAGAGAGAACAGAGTGCCAGAGAACTCTATCTCTGCATACTTCACTCGCTTCCTCAACATTCATAATTCTCTTCATACACGCTCGCCGGTTTCGAAGACTCTTGACTCCACCTTCCTTCAGTACGTGACCAATCTGGTCTAGGTAGGTTAGTCTCTGTCTCCCTCGGTACCTACATTTATTTGTATTAAATTACATAAAATAGCAGAAAATATACTAACACGTCTGACTAGTATGGTATAGTAGGTTACTTTCCCTCTTATTTTGGAGGAGACCCGAGCTCAGCAGTGGAACATAATTATATGAGCTGAGATAATGGTAATGACGGTATAAAGAGAGAACTAAGTAACCAAAACATATCATTACTATAAAAGAAGCAATACTAATTCGTATGGTCAACCTAGTATAATTTTGATTGCTCAGAATGCAGAGAATAGAGAGTAATTTAAGTAGTGACAATTATTTATGCGATCTATATATTACTAGCTTCTGCCCGCGGCTTCGCCCGCGTAAAAGGTTACTTTCCTAAAGTTTTACATCCCCTATTTTTATTTCACCCCTTAAGGGTGATTTTCTTGCTAAATTTTAATGTCATATTTATTTATATCTAATGAATAGCCTAAAAATAAGTTTCAAGCTTTTGGCTATTAAATGACGATACATCCTTGAAACTTATCATCCCCCTTTACAACCCTTTTTTTGCATTAAAAAGTAGCTTATGTCCTTTCTCAGGCTCTAGACTATCTGCGTACCAAATTTCATTATGATCGGTTCAGTAGTTTTGGCGTGAAAAGAGCGACAGACAGACAGACAGAGTTACTTTCGCATTTATAATATTAGTAAGGATTGTTCCAATTTCGTGTGTTATTTATGGTCGACTGGCCATTATATTAAAAGATATAAAGATAATCTATAATGCAATAATTTATTCCTAAATTTAAGCTGTTGTATTTATATAAAAAAAAAACTAACAATTAATTATCCTGTCTTTGAGGAAGATGCATCTATGTCATACATTTAAACGAGTAACAAATTTTTTTATTTGTTTATTTTTATATTTTCAGAATCTCGGCAACGGCGTAAGCCACTTTTATACAATTTTGTATGAAGGAGATTTCGGAGGAAATAAATCTATCTAACTACATTTTTATTTATAGAAAATATAGTTTTTCAGTATTTTCAGCCAACTATTAAAATATGAAGGCAAATTTAGCCGCTGTCATTGAGTATAGACATAGCTCAGTTCTAAAATCAAGCAGTCTACTAATCCAAACAGTTTTGCGAACAAAAGCTTCTTCTTTTGTGTACATACCCTTTTTTATATTTGTTTTTTCATTATTTTATCATTTATTTTTTAATATCAAAATATGTTATACGAAAACCATCAAAAGGATCGAGCTAAACTCGATCACCCAGATATTCCCATTAATGCGACGTATTCATCCAAAATATATATATTTTTTTAACAGGCAATCTAACAACACCACATCCCGCCTAACCGTTCTAGACGAAAGCCGTCCAAACCTAACCTAACTAACCTGCGTTGCTGATACAAAATCATTAGTTGATCATTTCCGGCTCAAAAAGGAACTATAGCGAAATTACACTAAACACATCGCTTCGGTCTACACATTAATCGCCATAGCCTTCTGTGTCCTTCAGATTAGAACCCTATTATAACCACTCAAGGACTCTAATTAAAAAAATACAATTCTCTTTGATGATTTATTATTAAAAAAATATCCTTGAATATTAAAGCGTTAAAAAGCTGATTTAAAGTCGATTCAATTAAATAAGCAGTTATATCAATTACTTTTTTTATATATAATAGTTTGAATAAATTTAGGCTTGGATAATATCATTATTAACAAATACGCCTTTACGAAATTCGAGTCCATGGCCAAACTGCCAATTTTGATTAGCCGCCATTATACTTTCATATTTATTTATAGAAATTAATAATAATTATGCTAGGGCCGCACCTGAGTGTATCGTCCCGAAGTAATGTGTGGCGAAGCTTCGTACGTTTTGTACACTAGAAAGTTATCGCGATAAAACTGTGGTCACATTAGCGACTTCGGTATTTTACACGAAGTATCTTGCAATAATTAAAGATGGCCGAATCATTTTCATGCGTTTAACTATGGATGACGAATTACTTTACTATTACAGCTATATTACATAATGATTTTTTTGACCCCTTCATGGGTTCCACTTCACAATGGTGTAAAAATTCTAACACCATTTCATCACTCCACTCCATATTTATTGATTAACTAGAAATCCTCGGACGCGTCTAAACACATCGAAAATTTCGGCCGAAATGAGAAACACTAGTCTGACTAAAGAGCGCGATATATTAGCGCGCTAAAACCCTTTGACTTATGGCCTACCAAGCGATAACGCACACCAAGCCCGAATGTTCGCGACGATGACCGGTCACATCTGCGTGTATCGTCTCATTGCACGAAGCTTCGTGACGATACACGCAGGTGCGGCCCTAGCATAAGAAGAGATCGAACCAAATCGTTTATTTTACGTGTAAGTTCTGTGACGGCACCTGCACCTGATGCCGTCTTAGCCGAGACCGCGGGTGACGGGACCGGGGAATACTCCGTCACCCGCAAGTAGGCTGACCGCGTGAAGGCGACGCCCTGGCAGCAGGCTGGGGGGTCCACGGGGGATGGTACCCGAAAGGTTAATCCGACTGACCACAGATGTCAAGGAAGCGGTACCAGTGGCTGGCCCAAGGGAGGGCGTGTGTACAACAAACCATAATCTACTAACGTAACGACAAATACTAAAAAAACAAAATAAAATGAATATTTAAGGGGGGCTCCCATACAACAAACGTGATTTTGGCCCCTTTTTGCTCGATACATTTTTTAGTTTCTATTTTTACTTTTTGCCTATTTAATTATTTTTTTCATTATTTTATTATATTTAAATATATCTTCTAAAACACACTAACAAGAAAATACCGAGCAAGGCTCGGTCATCCAGATATTGTACCGTGAATTGTAAAACTAGTAAAAATAGTTTAATTTCAAATGAGTTTCATCCCATCATCATTACATCCCACTGCTGGGCCCGAGTCTCCTCCATATTGAGAAAGAAATTGACCTGCTATACCATTTTTTTTTTTGGGTGGGCTACGTTCGGCGCTCCACTCCGTCCGGGGCGACAGAGGAGCGTAAGCACGCACACCCGTAACCCACCCGTGACACCTCGCCTTCGTCGTTGGACCGACCACCGGAGCAGCGTGAACTTGACGTCAATGGCCGGCCTGACGGAATACCCCCTTAGGCGTACCCTCTTCTTGACCGATGTCCTCGTGTCCTCGGGGAGGACGTTGGTCTTTCCTCACACGATCAGCCTCTCGGCGGGTGACGGACTAATTCCCCGGCCCAGTCACCCGCGGCCTCAGCTAGGGCGGCATTGGGCGCAAGTAATCGCGCCTGCGCCGCTACGACCTACTATACCATGCCAGTTAGATGATTTGGTATAAGGTTTTATTTCGAGTTTTTATTCTCTTGCAGTGTCGTTATATGCTTGCGTCCCTTGCTCGTCTTTACGATCGCCCACGGGTAAAAATGTATTGAATTGTATTCTAACTCTATCACTACACAGACAAGGCTAATATAATCAAATATAGTCTTATAAATAGACTAATATAGTCTTAAATGTAAATTATAATTACCTAAACGTTACCTACTGACATTAAAATTGTAATTTTAAAATTAATAATTACGTGTCCAGTTGTTGGCTCATGATAATTATATATTCATTTATGTAATCTAATTTAGCTGTTAATGTTATGCATATTAAGTCATTTACATAACAAATTATATAGTGCAGCAAGCGCTTTAAGCTGACTCTTTGATCTTATATTAGATAGAATTAACATTAACTTTGTGCACCATACATTTCGTTGTTGAAATCATTAAATCAAGTAAATAGATTTTTTGTTAATGTTGGCCCTAATTTGTGCTCTAAAATTAGAGTGCCTTCAACTTCATCCGACTTTATTACTGTCTCGAATACACCCATTTCGCTAAATGTTAACTCAATGGCTCTTATTGAAGTAACTGAAAATGACGTGGAAGCCGTTATATTGAGTCTTAGATCTAATTCCGCAACTGGTGTGGACTGCTTACCATCTAAAATAATTAAGGCCTCTAGTTTTGTATTGGTACCTATTATTACTCATGTCTGTAATTTATCAATAACCACAGGTGTCTTTCCGAAGGTTTTTAAGAAAGCATTAGTTATTCCTATACATAAGTCTGGACCCAAGGATGATGAAAATAACTATCGCCCTATCTCAATTTTAACCTCGATGTCCAAGATTTTGGAACGTATTTTAAATAAAAGCCTTATCGGTTTTCTTGAAGCCAAATCCATCCTGGCTAAAAACCAATACGGCTTCAGAAGGGGACTATGTGCTGAAGATGCAGTTCTAGCTCTGTCCACCCGGGTTGCGAAAACGCTTGATACCAAGCGAAAATGTTTGGGCATTTTCCTCGATATTACGAAAGCCTTTGACTCCATTTCAATCTCAAAGTTGATTACAAAAATGGAGGCTATTGGAATCCGTGGTCTGCCGTTGAAAATCTTTACTGACTACCTAACTGATCGTACTCAAATCGTAAAAATTGGTCAGCATGAAAGCGATGAACTACCAGTAGTACACGGCATACCGCAGGGAAGTATCCTTGGACCCACTCTGTTTCTTATATACGTAAACGAACTCTGCAAGCTACCCCTGAACAATTGTGAGATCTTTACATACGCCGATGACACCGCCCTTATTATTGATGGCCCGGACTGGACTCAAACTTTTAAGAAAGCCGAGATGTTAATGTCACATGTGATGCATTGGCTAGCAGATAACTCGTTGACGATAAATCTTAAAAAGACAGTGTTCATTCCATTTGCCATTCACTCAAACTTTCTTCCATCGAATAATCTTATCCTCAGAGCGCACAATTGTGACTTTAATGCGACATGTAATTGTGTATCGCTTACAAAATCTCGCTTTGTTAAATATCTTGGAATTCATATTGATCAACATCTTAATTGGCACCAACATATAGAATTGGTTACAGCACGAATTCGTAAACTTATCTACGTTTTTAGGAGACTGAGGAAATCTTTAGATTGCGTTACGCTAAAACTAGTCTACTCTGCCCTATGTCAATCTGTGCTGACTTATTGCTTGCCAGTATGGGGTGGCGCCACTCAAAATGTGTTTATTCATCTCGAAAGAGCTCAAAGAGCTGTTCTCAAAATCATAAACTTTCTACCGCGAAGATATTCCACGCTTCAACTATACGCTGAATTGAACGTACTTACGGTAAGGCAATTATACGTGCTTCTGTCTATACTGCGAAAACATTCTTTACGCCCTCCTAATCTTCCTAATAGTAGACTTAAGTATCGGGTGTTTGCTATAGAACGGCATAGGACTACATTTGCCCAGCGACAATATTACATTACTAGTGCAAAAATATATAATGCTCTAAATAAAATATTAAATTTATATAATAAACTAAAATTATTATGTAAAAAAACTGTTACAGACTATCTGAAAACATTGGGGTATAGCGAAACTGAGGATCTTGTAACAAATTCTCATTAATTATTTCAATTAGTTTTGATTCTCAATTCGTAAGTACTGCATCCACTCACACATAACTTCATACACATTCAACACCATTTTCATACAATACATGTACACACCTTCCACTTTATATCACTCACGCTATGTTCCTATTTTTTTTTTTTCTCTTTTATTCAATTGTTTTATTTTTGTATTCCTTTTGCCATAATATTATAAATAACAACACAATCGAAACAAAGGTATTTTCATGTTTTTGTTACAGCAGAATACTGATTCCTAAAACACAGGGATTAAACCTAGTTTAGGATTCAGGGATCATATTTCATTATTTACTAAACCTCATTTGTAACTAGAATCTTATTATAACTGTATTACGAATTGTTGTTGGTTGTGCAATAAAGAATTATTATTATTATGTATCTCCTTTTTCAACGGGATCTTCCATAGGGAAGATGCCCGGTCCTTTGGGAGGCTTACGTGGGGATATGGATCCAACACGCAGAGGCCTTTGGAGAAATTTAATCTAAATATTGGGATGGGACATCTACCGATGACATTCCACGTCTGCACATAACATACGTGGACTGCCAGCGGTAAGTGTAAAACTATTGTGTGATTATGGTAGCTAATATCTGATTATGGGAGTGGTTGCTTAGTGGACTGGTTCATCTTAAATCTATGAATTTTTAACTGTCGTCTGCCTTCAAACCCATATTGAGAGATGAACGGTGGCAGACGGTGACTCGCCAACTCACTGAATGGGCCCCCTAAACAGTCGCCACAGGCACACAAGCCATACGGGCAACAGGGGGCAACATTGGTGCAAGTGGCTAGGGGTGTCGAGCGGTGCGGCGCCGGTTTCACCATTGAGTCTGTGATAAACAGAGCCATGGTTTCCCCGTAGTTATGCCCTTGAAAATGACACTTCCACCCCCGAGCATATAGCTCTGGCGACCCCTCTCTGACCAGCTGTTTAAGGCAAGCCAGAGCTGAGAGTCCTTCGGGCACTCTTCGGTTTCCACTCTAGCCAGCCAATGAAGGCCAGCTGGAGACGAGGCCCTGATCGACTCTCTGGAGTATTCGGGACCGCAGTGTCGCCACTCACATTCAGCTCGCCACAAGCTGCCCTGCGGTTTATTATTATTATTATTATTATTCTAAAGATATTTTATGTTATTATTCTAAGAATTTTAATATTGTTTTTTAGATTAGTAGTTTATATTTTGGATTTATTTTTGGGTAATTACTAGAAGAAACATTTAAAAAATACCTGCATATTCTAGGACAGGTAATATGCATTTATTACCGCTCAATATCGTAACTATGTGATCATAATTTATTCATTCATAAGGACTTATTACATGTCATTATTTTTGTTACATTTAATAACTATAATTACCTAATTGTAAACAGAAAAATGCTGTCAAATAATCATTCATATAAAACAACGTAAACAATGTATGCGATAATTTTTTTATACACTTTTTAAAAAAATAATCATACTTATAACATGACTAAAATTAAACAATTTTTTTGCCGTGTAGTGACGGAATAAGAATACACTTCACACTCCATCATGGCCTTGGCTGGCGTAAAGCACGATTAAAGTATATGATATTTAGATAATATCGATGTAATAAAAACCCTATACCAACCCATCTGACAAGCGTAATATAGTAGGTCAACATCCTCCCTTTGTGGAACAAGCTCGAGAATAACAATGAGACTTATGTGGGAGGAGTTTATGATGATGATAATAATAAAATGCCTGCTTTGAAGTACCACCACTAAGCGAATTTTCGAACGGACAACGTGTCAAATTCATTTAAATTTCGTCAATTTGTGTTTTTTATTTAATAAATATTTACTTATCTAAGTGTTATTAATATTTGTTGCATTTTAATGAAATATTAATTAAATTAATTTAATATTAATAAGATATTTATTATTAAAATTCTTTATTAATTGAAATCATATTTTTTACAGCAGCCTGTACTAAAGAATTAATCCTTGTATTGCGTGAGACTTTGTAAACATACAATTAACGGACATAAATTACACCCAGACCAGAAAAAATTGTGGGTCCCACAAAGTATACTACATGAAAATCGAACCTGTGGTACTTGGCACTGTAAGTCATTATTTTAACCATTAAGCTATCTGCATCACCGAAGAAAAAGGCCTGGTTCTGGTCGTCCGCACGCATAGCGTAGATGGATATTTGTAGGGCGGGTCTGTGGGGTCACGCGCCGTTTCTTCTGTTGCCCCGGACTTATTTAACGTGGTGTGGCCACACCATACCCCGCCACTGAAAAAGCTATCTGTGTAGTCAATAATATCATTAAAAAATAAAAATATAATATAATAATTAAAAAATAAAAAACAAAAGGTTTGGTTTTGTAACATTTTTAATATTCAATTGCTTGAGTTTAAAACTAAAATTTTACTAGTCTCTTGTATTTAACAGATTAAACAACTAGATATCCATATCTAATAATTATACTAAAATTAGTAAGCAAAAGGAATATGTGACCAGAATCACTTAAATCCTAATGACTGTCCAGATGTGATCTGTAGACCTTCTTTTATACATTGGAAATTACACTTTACCATATGCTATATAAGATTAAAAATATATTAGCACAATATCACTTCGGAAATGACCCCATTCTCGGGCAGCCGACATTGCACAATCTCTTGTTCTTATTACAGCTTTGATTTGCGAAGAAAGTTTGCGTATATTGTCTTTATTTTTCTGATTATAAAGTTGATATTGTTTTAGCGAGATGCATAGAATTATTTTGCGAATTTGCGGAATAATATGTACCTAGTCGTTAATCAAATTTAAAGAAAG
Organism: Lymantria monacha; assembly: GCA_905163515.2. Classification (NCBI taxonomy): domain Eukaryota; kingdom Metazoa; phylum Arthropoda; class Insecta; order Lepidoptera; family Erebidae; genus Lymantria; species Lymantria monacha. The sequence goes on along the minus strand of LR991098.1, from coordinate 27,512,429 downwards.
ATTTGTCCCCAATCAGAAAGTTGATTGTATGTGATTATGCTTACTCAAGACATCTTATTTTGTTTAAAGTCATTTAGCTCAGCGTAGTTTTAGTCTTTTTTTTCTACGCATCGGGAAGTGGGTAAAAGGTACAACACATACAAATTTATTTTCTAGAAATTATTACAATTTAAGCAAAAAAAGGTTAAGCAGAAAAAGTGTTAAAATAATAAAAGTGAGATAACAGTGCTTTAACTAGGTCTCCATGTTCTACCAAAATTCTCAATAAAAGCTTTTATAAGTTCCTATCACTTTACTAGGCAATAAATTATTGATAGACAATGACAAAGTGCAAAAATAAAAAAATCATTAGTCCTTTCATCCAGTGTAAGATTACGGAACTCAAAGAGTTAACAGAAACTTAATGAAAATTCAAATATATAAAGAAATTAGCGGACCCAGCAAACTTCATTCCACCTAACAGTCAATGTACGAAAAGTAAAAATACCACAACTCGATCGCAGCGCCACCTACCGGGTCCAATTGTGTTTTAAAATCATCCAGGGACCCATTGGAATATACTTAGAAAATTTCATCCTAATCGGTCCAGCCGTTTAATATACCAACAACGGCGGCACCTACCGGGTCTAATCGAATCTAAACCATTCTCGAATCCCTTCGAACACACACAAAAAATTACAAGAAAATCCGTCCAGCCGTTTAGGAGGAGTTCACTGTGAACACACGTACAGAAGAATTATATATTGTTAGGTGTCAAGTTAATATTAACGAAAAGCGGGTAGCGCAACCTATATAAAATCCAAAGCTATTAATTAATAATGCCACTATTCCTATTGTAACTGAAACTAGAAATTTGGGTCTTATTTTCGATAGTGAAATGAGGTTTGAAAAACATGTCAGTGAAAAGATCAGAGCTGCTTTTTATAAATTAAAGATACTGTATGGTATTAGGAAAAATCTGTCAAAAGAAATACGTAATTTACTATGTGATATTCTTATACTATCTCCTTTTGATTATTGTAGTACTGTTTACGGCCCTCGACTATATTCTAAAACTTCACATTCAATACAAAGACTTCAAAATGCATGCATCAGATTCTGTTTTCATGTTCCTAGAAGGGAACATGTAACGCCATATATGATCAAATATAATATTTTAAACATGAAATCAAGAAGAGAGCTTCTGCTTGCATGTACGACTCAAAAAATACTATGGAATAAAAAGCCAGAATACTTATTTGAAAAACTAACATGGCTGAGAGATTCTCACTCAAGAAATATTCGCTCTAAATTATCCTACATTCTTCAAATACCAATCCATAAGACTAGTGGTTTCAAAGGCTGTTTCAAATATAGTGCATCAAAAATGTGGAATAATATTCGCCCTCCTATGAGACAAAAGATAAGTTTCGGCCTCTTTAAAAAAAAATATAAATCTCTACTATTAGTACGTACTAAAACTATATTTGATGCAACATTTATAACAAACTAGCAAATAATCGTATACTAATGTCTGTATAGCGTTGAAATATGCTATAAATTCTTCTATTCCATCCACTGACAACCACTACCCGCCCATACACAATCCACCTGAAAACACAGCAACCTGTTTAGGCAATTAAACACACACGCGCAGACGCATACACTAGCATATTTCATGTAATAGCACACCTTCACATTACAATTTAATTCTTCATCTATCTTTTCATTTTCTTTATTCTTTACTTTATGTTATTTCTATTATTACTACTCTTGCTTTAATTATTTTATTATTATTTTTTTACTCTCTAGGGGTTTGCTGAAAACCAGCCGTGCATACATATATACTATGCCATACAGCGCTGAGCATTCCGCTGTTGACAATATAATGTGTAATTAGTTAATAAAAGTGATACATATATTGTAACTGTTACCTATTTGCTCATTTGTTATATTGGCAATAAATCTGATTCTATTCTATTCTATTCTATAAAGCACAGTTACGGAGAATAGAGACGGCTTAGGGTTAAGAGCCCTCGGGCTCACCCATTGTCCGCGTAAAGCTGTAAAAGCCATCTGCGGCTAACAGCTATCGCAGTTGGTCTTTTTAGTGGGTATTCAGTGTCCCCTTCAGGGCCTGCGAGTCCCACATACCCCGTACCTCATTTTTAGCCACCGCGTTACAAAAAAAAAAAAAGAATAGAGACGGCATTATACATCCGACCTTATCTAGCGCGCGGAAGCTCTGCTTGCTTGTGTACCGATTACCATTTATATTTATGTCGTTGAAGTGTTAGAATTAGGAATTAGTTTAAGGAGTGCTTATAAGTTGCTTATTGGTTGGTTTTGTGGACAATTAAAATGATTGCGATAATTAATATTTCAGTGTTACATATTAGAAACCATTTAATTGTTTCCTCTTTATATTAAAAATCCTTCGTCTGCTAACAATATAAAGATATCCAAATCATGAGTCCATTCATAAAATAATATTCCATCCAATAATTCATTGACTAATTCAAATTGTTAACCGACGATAGCTTTGGCATTTAATCGCGAAACCAGTTAATATATATATATAATATTTTTTTTATTAGATACATATTTTTAAACGACTTAAAAAAAGAAGGTTCTCAGTTGCCAGCTATATTTTTTTACATTTTCAACGATAACACTAAAATGAATTCCCTTAAGGTGACAGTTTGATTGAAATAAATAAAAATGATAAAGGCGGACAAAAATAATAATTATTTCGATTTGAAGCAGAGTTTATTTATAAAAACTTGATTACCGTTCCAATTGTGCTTTATTTATTTTAATTTCAGTAATTCGAAGCAGAGTTTATTCTTGTTATATATACCACTCTGAGACTTGAGCCTAATCGCACTTTGTATAGGACCGAGGTTTGACTTATACCAAGTTTTCTTTCTGCTACATCGCATTTTATGTCGAGTTTTTCTTCTCTTACATTGCATTTTATACCGAGTTTTCCTTCTCTCGCATATCCCTTAATCGTTTTTTACGACACTTACAGACAAAAGAGAGGATAATGGTTTGTATTCTTACTCCGTCTAAGCTTTAGTTTTATTTCTATCTATTTCAGACTTCTTTTTTATCTGAAATGGTTTGAAACCTTTATGTCAAATCCGATTACAGTTTCAGATATGTATGTATATTTTTATTACAGATATCTAATCATTTCTATTACAGCAACGCAGCTCGGTAACATTTCTCATATCCCTATCCCTACTAATATATAAATATGAATGTAAGTTTGTTTGTTACGCTTTCACGCTAAAACTACTCAACCGATCATCATGAAACATTGTACACATATTCTTGGTGGTATTAAAAGTAACATAGGATACCTTTTATTAAAAAAAAATTAAAATTTTCATATGAAAAATAAAAAAATTGTTTGTCAAAAAATCTCAAAATCTAGCTTCTTCAACGCCATCTAGCAGTCCATTAATGAAGTTCCAACCCTGAGTATTGTAATACCGTTGCACTGTATTTACCAACGGTCAAAAATAAAAATAGGGGATCAAAAACTTTAGGAAAGTAACCTTTTACGCGGGCGAAGCCGCGGGCAGAAGCTAGTATATACACTACCGTCCAAAAGTTTGGAAGCACACCTGTTTTCAAACAAAACAAATAAATGCCGACTAATAGCGGTAAAAATTAGCAATAATCTTAAGTTTTACAACCTTTTACGACTGTCTACACAAACACAAAAGGATTATTATCCTACATTCATCAAGTTTTATGGAATTCCTTAATATTGACGAAACACGTGTTTTATGACTTAATCCGTCGGCTACTTTATCCTATGCAATGGTGTAGTTTTATTGATAATGTTTGCTGGTTTTAACTTTTTTAGACCTTATTCAGTCGCACTTGAGCATTGGCACGTGAAAGTTGTGATATTAACATTGTCTGTATTCGAAAGATATCGGCTACTACTTTGACCGTATTTTTTCTTCTGAAAATGGCAAAACGCAAGCAAATCACGCTTGAACAGCGAAGCGCTATTTGCACTCTACGCGAGGAAGGATACAGTGAACGTCAAATCGCAGAAAGGCTCGGAATTTCTTGTAAAGGTGTCCACTATACCCTTGCTAGAAAACAAGAAACGGGGAAAAATGAAGATAGAAAGAGATCTGGTAGGCCCAAATCCACAACAAATCAAGAGGACAACTTCATTAGAGTTCTTTCTAAACGGAATCGACGCTTAACTGCACCACAGATCACTGCAGCTCTGAATGATACGCGAGAAACACCCATTTCAACAACTACTGTTAAAAGACGCTTACTGTCTGCGGGATTAAGAGGATGTGTTGCTGCTAAAAAACCCAAACTAACAAATCGACATAAGAAAAATAGACTAGAATGGGCAAAAGCGCATAAAAACTGGACTATAGAACAATGGGAAAATGTCCTTTGGAGTGACGAATCAAAATTTCAGATTTTCGGATCCAATAGACGTGTCTTTGTACGCCGGTCAAAAGAAGAGAGGGCTTCAGAGGCATGTACAGTGCCTACCATCAAACATGGTGGTGGTAATGTCATGGTTTGGGGGTGTTTTGGCAACAGTAAACCCGGCAATCTTGTGAGGATAACCGGAAAATTAAACAAGGAAGGCTATTTAAAAATTCTCCAAGATTCTGCCATACCCAGTGGACTAAGTCTCATTGGTTCTGGATTCATTTTTCAACAGGATAATGATCCTAAGCATTCGTCTAAATTGTGCCAGAACTTTTTAAACAAGAAAAAAGCTGAAAACATTTTAAACATCATGCAATGGCCATCTCAATCCCCTGATCTTTCTCCCATTGAACTTGTTTGGGATGAACTTGACAGGAGGGTGAAAAGTCGTTGTCCTACGAGCTCAGAACATTTGTGGCAGCTATTAGAGAACGAATGGAACAAATTAGATAAAGATTATTTTAAAAAATTGATTAATAGAATGCCCAGAATATGTGAGAAGATTATAAAGGAGAAAGGTGGACACTTTGATGAAGCTAAAATTTAATCTAATTTACCATTGTATATTATTTTTTTATTTTGTTTAAGTTAGTTTCTGTTTGTTCTTTATTTTTTTATCAATACATTTAAATTTAAATGACTTAGTTTGGTTTTATTCGATTTTACCTTGCTGCTTCCAAACTTTTGGACGGTAGTGTATATATATAGATAGAGTTCACAACATAAGCTTATAATAAACAAAGCTAGTAGATACAATAGTCTATATAAAAGTTATTCACACATTAATTTTATAAATCGTAAAACACTCGTAAGTACGTAATATAGAGGCAACATTGTCCTGCTTCGTTCTACATGTGGGTCAAGGCGTAACTCCGAGTAATATAACAGGGTCAGACCAAGCCTACGAAATTATCTGTTACTGAGAATATACTAAAGCGAACGGTTGGGACTATTTAATTCTTTGTAATTTATTATACGCTTTGCCCGCGGCTGCATTCGCATTATAGTTCTTTTATGTGAGAATTGTTTTTATATATTTATATATTTTTAAATTGAAGACTAGCGAACGGATTAAAAACAATTTGCAATTTGTATTGGAGAATCATTCTCCTACTGTTTTCTCAATTACTTGGGATCGATACAATATGTACTCTTCTTTCATTATTGTAAAGTTATTGACAATAGTTTTATGGCCGGCCGCCTGCCAGACGTCAACCCTCCTTGCGAATGTAATTGTTGACCAAACGGTATTAGATGGAGTTGGTACAGGTCGTTATAAGGCTCTTAGTCGTATTTTACGACATCCATGAGCAAAGAAAGGGTTTATAAATACCCGATACGAAACGAAAAATGATGTCACAAACGGGGTTCGAACCCGCACCTATTGGGAATCCGGCCCAACCGTGCTGCCACTTACACCATTGTGAACTATTTTAGGACATGCAAATTTCGAATCATATTATATCTTACGTCTTCAAGGTGACGTATGCCATCTATCGGACAATGTTTACACATTGTATAGACTTAATACTTCAAACTTTACAGTTAGAATTGTATTAAACGATGACACAACCTTGTTATTCAAATTACTAAAATTTTTAGCATTTAATATGCTTAATTATTTATAAATACCCGATACGAAACGAAAAATGACGGTTGGGCCGGATTCCCAATAGGTGCGGGTTCGAACCCCGTTTGTGACATCATTTTTCGTTTCGTATCGGGTATTTATAAATAATTAAGCATATTAAATGCTAAAAATTTTAGTAATTTGAAAGAAAGGGTTGTTAGTATTCGTAGCCACAGAGCTATTTCTATTGGAGAATATAGTATAATAATATGATGACAGAGTAAGAATACAATTCATCACCCACTTTCTTACCAATAGATGATCGTAAGAGACGACTAATGGATACACGCAAATAGAAAACTGCAAGAGAAGTAAACCGCGAAATAAAAGCTATGACTCTATTATCTCTCCATCTATGTACCTAGTTGTTAATCAAGGTTTTAGCTCAGCAGTGGGATGAATATGTGCATGAGATGAGATACTTGATCTACGGTCACCGTGCAGGGAGCTGTCTTCTAATATACCACACGATCAACATGGCAGTTTGATTTTACAAATATGATATTTGTCTACTGATTTTGTTTTATCATCACGTTGGACAGATAGTTTGAGATATGAGCTTTGTGAGAAGTTTAGTTAGTAGTAGTACGAAATTCTTGTGAAAAGTTCTTGATAAAAATATTTTTAGAGGTAGGACTACACTGTTGATCGGGTGATCGGACCAGAGATTAGTCCGGTCGCCCGAAGTTAGGCCACCGCGTGAGGACGATGCCCCGACGGCGAATGTCGGGACATCGACTTGAGAGGAACCCGTGAGGGTAAACCGCCGGGCAGGCCACCGAAGACAAAAATAAAAAAAGAAGGGTCTATGGGGTCGCGCGCCGCCTCTTCTGTTGCCCTGATGGATCTGGCGGAGGATGACCAGACCATAGCCCGCGGAAAAAAAGGGCTACAATGTTGACAGTTTCTGTCTATAGCCACGAGCCGATCCGTCCAGAGTAGTACGACACTCTCGCAGGAAATGGACGTTAATCAATATACCGTACACCTCAAGAAAGGAAGGAATACGGGATGGGATTAAGGTGGAATAGGATATAAAGAAATTTTACTTCTGTGATGATCCTTCGGTACGAACATCGGCAGTTGCGGCAATGGGGGCCGCCACCTATCACGCCTTGCCCAGTCAGGCGAGTCGAGGATAGCAGAGTGCCGGGTGGGCACGTGGAATGTAAGAGGTTGTGTGGAAGGTAAGTTGCACGAGCTGATATCCGTCATGGCGGACAAACAGCTAGACGTGCTCTGTGTAACAGAGACCAAGCGAAGGGGCAGCGACACCTGCGATCTTCCTGGTGGCGGGATGGCTCTGTGGTCTGGTGTATCATAGCGCGATCGAGCCAGCATGGGGGTAGGAGTGCTGTTGTCCACTCGCTTGGCCTCAGGTGTGAAGGATTACGGAATGTATACCGGGGGAGACCAAGACTCACCTACCTAAACCAGATCGGTCAGGTATTGAAGGAAGGTGGAGTGAAGAGTCTCCGAAACCGGCGAGCGTGTATGAAGAGAATTATGAATGTTGAGGAAGCGAGTGAAGTATGCAAGGATAGAGTTCTCTGGCACTCTGTTTTCTCTGCCTAACCTGCAAGGGATATGGCGTGATGATATGTATGTGTACTCCTGTGATGAGCACCGCCTCCAGAACTTCTACTTGCAATTTTCCTCAGAACTTCGAATAAAGATTCGACACGTGTTTTGCCTCTAAACGAGGCATCCTCAGGACGGTTCGGCTCCAAATTCTTTCTGTTTGAAGGTCTGTCGGCATTTCGTTTCATCATTTTTCTTTCAGGTGTACGGTATATTGATTAAGCGTGGGCAAGTTGTGGGTCTTCCTTCCTCTCCTCCATTTTATAATAATAATGGCTTTCCGCCATGTAGATATCGCCTAATTCAATCAATTATATCTTAACTTGTATTAGTCCAGGCCACATATACGCTTCTTCAATCGTCATCATCATCCTCATCACAGCCCATATATGTCACACTGTTGGACTCGGGTCGCCTCCGTAATGAGAGGGAAATTAACCTACTATACCACGCTGGTCATAGAGTTTTGTTTCGAGTTTTCCTTCTCTCGCATAGATGTTATATGCATTTTATATCCCTTAGTCGTCTCTTCCGATCACCCACGGGTAAGACAGAGGGTGGTGAATTGTATTCTTACACCATCACCACACGGATACTTTGATACTTCAATCGTACTAATTGCAAATATGTACATAGTTATTGACAATAGTTTTATGATTGGCTGAACAGACAGCATCAGATGGAGTTGGTTCATGGCGATGAATTAAAGCTTTTACTCGTCTTACGAGTAAAAGTTAGTATTTGTAGCATTTTTTTTTGGTGAGCTATGTTCTGGACACACGGCATCCAATCTGTCCAGGGCGACCGAGGGGCGGCGCGTAGCCCATAACTCACTATTTCATCCCCGGCCGGCCGCTGGTACCGTATCCTTGACATCTGTGGCCATCCCGACAGTATTTATAGCCTGACATATAGATTAAGAAGAAAATTAGAGCTGTGTGGTAGCGGCTACGAATACTACCAACCCTTATTTTGCTCGTGGATGTCGTATAAGACGACTAAGAGCCTTTTAACGACCTGGGCCAACTCCACCTGATGCCGTTTGGTCAACAATTATATTCCCAAGAAAAGTTAACGTCTGGCAGGTCATAAAACTATTGCCAATAACTTTTACAATATGTACTATGAAAGAGGAGTACATATTGTATCGACACCAAGTAATTGGGATAAGAGTAGGAGAATGATGACATAGATTAATACAATTTTAAGTTATTATGTAATATTTTAATGGTTATTACTTCCCGAATATGATTAAGTTTTTCATAATAAATTAAAGCTCAGTTCAAGGTAATCTAGAACAGAATACGTATAAAGTCCATTCAGTTATTTATTATATTAATTAATAAATATCATTACACAAATCATTTTGGCAGGTCGAGGTGATTAAGATCGTTAGCACGTGACACATACTGGTTCATCATAATACAATAAAGTAAGTTTTAATTAAATAAATAATTTAAAAAACGAATGAATTTTGTAATTCTGGACTGTAAAGATGGCGTAGTGGTTAAGATACTAACCTGCTCTGTTATGCGTTTAATTGCCACGTAGTACAATACCTTGTGCGATCCACAGTGTTGTTCTGAGTCTGGGTGTAAATTGTCTGCGTTTATTGCATGTTTGTAAAGTCCTTCGATATACAAAGATTATTTCCTTAGTGCAGTTTAAAAAAAAAACCAACACTTATATTTCAGATCACCGTTATTAAAGAGGTTTTTTTGTTTATTTGTGAAAGATAAAAAGAAAGATAAAAAAGAAAGATAAAGAGAATTATGAATGTTGAAGAAGCGAGTGAAGTATGTATGCAAGGATAGAGTTCTCTGGTACTCTGTTCTTCTTCTTCTTCTTTTCATGTAATGGTAATCAGCTACTTATACGAGCCATTGTTGCCAGTGTCGAGTTATAATTATCTTCACGTTCTTAATCTCTTCAGGTTAGCATTGTCTGCCAGTCAGTCGAATTGTCGCCATCAACAGTGCTATGGCGACACTGTTAATGGTATGTTGTAGGAATTTTGATGTAAAACTAAAAAGGTTGTAAAGCACTTTTATATGATATTCACTACATCCCAGCAGTTCTGTCACATCACATTACATAAAATGCCATCAAAATTATCTAATATAACACGTTAAAACACTAAGATATCGAATATAATACAAGAGCAGTACATGACGTTTTAGATTCCCGCCAAAAGACCGGTACTCTGTTCTCTCTGCCTACCCTGCAAGGGATATGGCGTGATGATATGTATGTATGTATGTTTTTTTTATTGTCTTAGTGGTAGAGTAGTAAGTAGCCGACTTGAGCCCACTAGATGGCAATAGTATCTGTCGCTCACGGACCTTTACAACACCAGGCAGATAACCAAGTCGCTGCCTATCTTAGAGATTTGGTTAGCCGCTTTCTAGCTCACGGATAATCAAAGCTGGATCAATATACGAGATTAAACACCAGAAATGATTATACTTACAATAAATAACAAATTTCATTGTAGCTGATAGTAATATAATTGTCCATTGTGTTGTCCATGTAAAAGAGGGGCCTCTTTACTTACTCGTGGAAGTCAAATCGGCTGAGGGTCCTATTAGGATGGTGGGCAGTAAGTAGCTCTCTTGGGAACCATATAATACCTCACTGCAATCACGGGCGGCTTTACCTATAGTGCGGTGCACCCGGGCGCCGGGTGTTAGGTGGCGCCGAGAGCCGCTCGGGAAACAGAGCCTCCACTGTAACGCTCCGCACGGAGCGGGTACATCAAACACAGCCTAACCATCTAATCTATAAGCTTAGTGGGTGCGTTATTTGTTGCTTTGTCGCCATGCTCACTGTAACTTCATAACGAGACTAAGCATGCGACAACGCATTCCAGCGAGGTTGGGAGTTTAGTCGAACGTGTTGTCTTGTAACTATTAATCTATTCCGTTCTGTTCATGCATTTTGATGCAAGAGGGCACCATGTTATTGATTGCACCCGGGCGCTACACGTGCTAGAGCCGCCCCTGACTGCGATCGTTCACCCACCCGCCAAACGTGGCGATTACAGGAGATTGTCCCCTCATTAGTTAGGCAGGCCCACGTCCAGTAGACACTGGACAGTCGGGTTGGCGTAGTTGTTTTTTTTATGGTAAGTATTACTGCAAATCATGGACCTTTGCAATAGCAACGGTACAGCTAGGCCGTTGACTACCAATCCACACCCATCCAGTAAGTTAAGCTTCCGGTTTTCTCGCTCGCCGGACAAAGCGCAATAGCACATTGCCATTACTCATACGTCGATCTTCTGCTCAGTGTGGTACTACCCCGGACGAACCGGCCCGCGGCTGCAGACAGAGAACTGTCAATAGCGTGGCCATAACACTACTAATATTTAGCTTGATTAAGAGTATTTAGGTACTAGAAATTTTGCATCATTTTAATATTATTAAGGAAAACAAATACGGAATATAAATTCATTGCCTGTTTTCCTTGGCGATTGACAGGTGGTAATACGTGTCAATACTAGTTATAATACATTTTATTTCGCTGTTTAACTTCAGTCACGTTTCAGAAGTCAAGTCTATTGCAATTTACACGCTACAATTTCCAACTTCATGTTCGCCACTGAGAATTTCTTGATGACAAAAAACCCCGATGACATTTTGATTTTCACTTAACCAGAGGATACTATATTAACGATTATGTGGTCATTCAGCTATTTCATTTTATTGGAGTGGGCCTTTTATATTAAACAGTTTTATCCTATTTTTTTTTATTGAGCAATTACGTTCTTTTTTTTTTTTTTTTTTTTTTTTTTTCTGACAGGCTCTGGATTAGGGATGATTTTTTTTTCTGACAGGCTATAGACTAGGGATGATATTTTTTCTGACAGGCTCTGGATTAGGGACGAATTTTTTTTTCTGACAGGCTATAGACTAGGGATGATATTTTTTCTGACAGGCTATGGACTAGGGATGATTTTGTTTCTATCACTTATAGTGGTTTAGTGTAGTTTATATTTCAAGTTTGTTTCGATTCTGTTTATATATTTCTTAATGTTTCTTTATTATACAACAGCAATGGGTAATAATTATTGTATTCTTATATTTCTTATTACTACGCTATTTGAAAAATGACAAAAGATTTTAATTTTATTTTTCTAATTGCTTATAGTAGCAAACGAGCAAGCAGCGCACGTGATGGTAAGTGTTATTGGCGCCTTTACCTGGACTGTGGGTGAGCGCTGAGGGCTCTCAACCCGAAATAGGTATGGTGTATAATAATGTATGGGTATAGCAGGCGCATATAATGTCTCTAAAGATTTAGATATTATCATTGCAATTCAACGTGGCAATGCTACTAACATTCTGGGCACGTTTCCCACTGGTAGCAGATTATTGTAATAAGTTATAGGACATGTTTTTGAAGTTATACTTCTTTAGGTGCGTTATAAAAAAAAAGATGATAGTGAAATTTTAAATTGCGCAGCATCACTGTAACACAAAAGTAACAGGTTGAAGTTGGCCACAAAACCGCTCATTAAGTCTCGGAAAAAGCTACCAACAAAATAGAAATAAAAACTCTTTCTAGTTTCTACATTCACAACAAGTGTTTTAGTTTCATACAAGTGCGAATTATATGTGTGCTAATAAATTATATTCAGTAGTGATTTAAATTGAATATTTTGATTAATATTATATTAACTATTCGTAAATATTAGTGAAAAAAATATCCTATCATTTTCCAATCCTTTTATTATTTTATTGTAATTAATTATTTGCATGCATTTAAAAAATATTTTTAATAATACTAAAGAAGTATACATTCTCACGCGCGTACATAAAGTACACACACCCATTTCTTTTTTGTTTTTCTGTTATTTTTTTTGAAAGACGTCACACCAGGGAAATAAAATTTGTATTGGATAAATATTCTTACTCAAACTACAATTTGTGGATTGCACAAAGTATTGTGCTGCATGGGAATCGAACGCTGTATTTTAACTACAACACCATTTATGCAGTCAATCTTATTTTAAAAAGATGTTAGAATATTACTTTATTAATTTACATTTAACGCTTAGTTTTAAATTAAAATATTTACAGAAAAATAGAAGAAAATAGAATAAGAAATAAAAAAGAAGGCGCAATGAGGCATCGAAAAATTCCTCCGAATCACTGTGTAAATTTTACTTATATTTTTTAGGGGAAGTGCATCGTTTCCTCACTGCAATTATCTCATAGATAACGTTTCCCACGATGTTTACAATTTAATCAAAATTAACTAAATATAAATTACTAATTTACTAAAGGTTTGACGGAGTAAGAATACAATTCACCACCCCCTATCTTAGCCGTGAGTGATCGTAAGAGACGACTAAGGGATATAAAACGCATATATGTAATATCTATGCAAGAGAAAGAAAATTCGAAACAAAGCCCTATACCAACACGTCTGACCAGCGTGGCATAATATATCAATTTCCTTACCATTGTGAAGGAGGCTTTAGTCCAGCGGTGGGACATATATAAGCTGAAATGATGAAGTGATTACACGGAAAACTTTCATCAAAGTCTAAACTGAGTTTAATCTGCAAATCTCTTATTTAACTATACATAGTCTCATCAATATAAGTAGTTTAATAACAAAACACAGAGCATCTAATCAACAAAATTGTAGTAATATTAGTATAATAAAATAAATATTATGTAAATAATTTATTTATTAGACAATACAAGGGACCACAAATGACAGTGACTCACGCGATCACCAACAAAAATATATAATGCTGTCACAAAACTTGATTGTAATCTTTTATTTGCTTTAATTCAATAGAAATAAAGTTGATAAATGCGTAGCAGATAGATATATTAACAGTAAAATGTTGATTAGTTGTATTGTAAATTGAAATTTGTACCGTTTGACCTCATTGTGGGGCACCCTCGTGAATTTAGTTGATTTGTAATATTCAACGGCTTAGTTTGTTATTTCATAATTATGTTTATCAAGATATATATATATATTTTTATAAAATAGGTCAGTGTGGTAACAATTTAAGGATGTAATATGTGCCTATCAGTTTTAAGTGAATGTATCACCCAATCATTGCAATTGACAATCTACGTGCTAAGCGTAGCGATTATGGCCTTATTGCCTCTTGATAAGACCTATATTTAAACTTTTCCGTATGATAACGGAGTAAAAATACAATTCACCACCCCCTATCTTACTTGTGGATGATCGAAAAAGACGACTAAGGGATATAAAGCGCATATAGTATCTGTGCAAGAGAAGAAAATCTCTAAACAAAACCCTGTGCCAACATGTCTGACTCGCTAGGTCAAACTTCCGTTCGGAAGAGGCTCGGGCCCAATAGTGTGACATATATGAGCTGAGATGATGATAATGTGAAACTGTTGACGTTGAGACTTAGATAGGTGATGTTTACGACGTATTTTTTATATAATTTTTACCTAATATTTATGAAATAAAACTATTTTCTCTCTGCTGACAATCCTCCCGTGACCAGGAACCACATGAGTAAATACGTTTATTTACTCATGTGCAAGAACGCTGTTAAGTATTCGAAACATATATTTAAAAAAAAAAACGAAGTCAAATTCAAAACTATAATGTTATAATTATCCGTTCAGAATTCATGTGAACGACGGCTTAAAGTATTTTTTATAGAAGTCTTAAACATCAGGGTTTTCATACGATGCTTGCCTTCACCATTAAATAAGTCATAATTTATGTTTAAGTATTCAATCTTGTATATATTGCTGCATACATAGTGCTTATGATCGCTAGCGCAAAAACAGCATACTAAATAGAGGATGTAGGTACCGGGCGAGACCAAGACTAACCTACCTAGACCAGATTGGTCACGTACTGAAGGAAGGTGGAGTCAAGAGTCTCCGAAACCGGCGAGCGTGTATGAAGAGAATTATGAATGTTGAGGAAGTGAGTGAAGTATGCAAGGATAGAGTTCTCTGGCACTCTGTCCTCTCTGCCTACCCTGCAAGGGATATGGCGTGATGATAATATATGCATAGCATAGCTAGGCCAGCACCACCCAGCCAACCACCCAGAGCATAGCTAGGCGACTGCCTACCAACAAAAACCCACTCAAGTTGCGCTACCGACTCTCTCGCTCATCGAACAAAGCGCAATAGCACATTGCCACTACGCAGACGTCCATCTCGTCGTTCTGCTAGAGTGTAGTACTACCCGGACGGACCGGCTCACGGCTATAGACAGATATCTATCAACAACGTGATCCTACCATTAGTAAAGTTATAATTAACAATACAATGTTTCACCACATTTAATTTTCCTCGCATCATTCTCCTTCTCTTATCAATCAATTATTTGAGGTCGACACAATATGTCTACTTCTCTTCCTACATATTGCAAACGTTATTGGCAATAGTTTTATGACCAACCGCCTGTCAACCATCCTTAGGAATGTAATTATTGACAAATAGGCAGCAGGTGCAATTGGCCCAGGTTTATATAAAACCGTCTTTTACGGCCTCCACGAGCAAAGTAAGGGTTGATAGTATTCGTAGCGGTTACCTCACAGCAAGCTTTTATTTTCTTCTTGGAGTCGTAAAAATCAGCTGAGGATTCACCAGTACAAGGCATGAACGTTCTAATGGCAAGACACCAACTGTGATCGGTATTAATTGATAACTTGCGTGGCGTAGATTCGAAATCGACTACCCTGTGTGGTAATCTGTTTGACAAAGGTGTAAGATTAAAAAAAGAACACCGTCGCCCATCATGTCGTCCATTAATCATGTACTGCAAGGATAAAAATAGACGTACATTATAAATGTTTACTACATGTACGAGGTCAGGAGGCTGTTGCATCATGGCTATAGATATTGTTAGTAACTTTACGTAGCCTCGAATACTATTCCGCTTATTTCCGGATTCAACGAGCATTGAGAGACGCCTACGCGCCAAAACTACGTCTTCTTTTTTTTTTCTTTATAAAAATATTCATTGTTTACTTCAATCAAATAATACTGGTTTCATACAATTCGAAATTCAAATAATATCGCCGAGTTTATTTGTGTGTTATTATAATAGTTTTATGTTTACTCAAGTCGTTAACTTGACTCTTGCTAGTCGTAGATTAAGTGGTTGTATTAGTTTAAGTAGTTAACTTACCGAAATGGTGAGTTAAGTCGTTAACCTCATTTGGATAGATGCCCGTTAAATACTAAGCTGACTATTAAGTAACAAAGTGAAATTATATGGTTATTATTTTTCTGAAGTTTTTGAGGAATGTCCGTCTCATTGAAGTTTAGGCGGGTACGTAAAAGCGTCAAGCTGGTCTATTGCTGCGAATGCTAATTTTGAGATCACGAATTTGCATTCAGAGTCAGCGAAAAGAGTTTTATAGTGGTTAGATTAGGCAAAAACTTCAAAAGCCATATATTTAAACCTAAAAAATCTAATCACTACAACGACCAAAAATGAGAAAAATCTCCCGATGCTTCTTAAGTTTAAAAATAAAACATACTACATGGTTAAATCTATTACAAGCTTTTTGTTGCTTTTGGCGGTATATGAGAAAGCAATACACCTGATGATGATCATTGCTCATGGACTTGAGCTATCCAAACGTAAAGTCCAGTCACAGCCTACAATAACAGGGATAGCTGCAACATAGGAGGAAAACTAATGAGACCGGATAGGGAGGAGTGACGGTGAAAACCTCCGATTATGTCGGTTAACGAACGAAGCGCAGTATGTAGCAAATTGTTACTATTCACACGTAATTTTTCGAATGTGCGGTTACTACCTTTGGGTTAGTAACGATCCGACTTGCATCTCAGCTTGGCCTATCACTATTACCTCTATTTATACCTGTGCTTATTTTTTCGCGAATAAATAGAGGTAATTTGGGTGCCAGTGTCCAATTAATGGTAGCGACTTGACTTAATGACGGACAGTGATTACAATTAAGCTACTCAATATGAGAAATTATACCTAATATTGTTATATAGACTATAAAGAAAATTATTGTACTACACTAGCGAATTTTGTAATTTAATTCAAACTGATGACTCCGTTGCCAAAGTTGCAATAAAATAAAATAAGTATGAGATTTCAAAAAAAGGTTTTTTATAAATACCCGATACGAAACGAAAAATGATGTCACAAGCGGGGTTCGAACCCGCACCTATTGGGAATCCGGCCCAACCGTGCTGCCACTTACACCATCGTGAACTATTTTAGGACATGCAAATTTCGAATCATATTATATCTTACGTCTTCAAGGTGACGTATGCCATCTATCGGACAATGTTTACACATTGTATAGACTTAATACTTCAAACTTTACAGTTAGAATTGTATTAAACGATGACACAACCTTGTTATTCACACACCTGTAAGTGGCAGCACGGTTGGGCCAGATTCCCAATAGGTGCGGGTTCGAACCCCGCTTGTGACATCATTTTTCGTTTCGTATCGGGTATTTATAAATAATTAAGCATATTAAATGCTAAAAATTTCAGTAATTTGAAAAAGGTTTTTATAATTATCCAACACGTTATAGGTTAGTTGTTAAACGTAAAATAAATATGTAGTTAAGCGTTTATTGTCTATATTGAGATAAATTTAGTTGAATATAATGAATGTTTAAATTGTGACTGAATTATTCACGGTTGTTGTTGGCAGTAACCTCGCTTGTCACTTAGCATTATAACATATGTTGCGATTAACAAAAAAAAAACAACAAATTCTAGTATTTTTTTTTTAATTTCAAGTACAGTTCTTTTACATGACAATATAGTACAATTAATATAATTCTATTAGCTTTCACTAAGTATGCAATAGTTAGATAACGTTTTTTTTTTACTATTTTGATACAATACAATACTCATCTACCTAGACCAGTTTGATCACTTACTGAAGGAAGGTGGACTCAAGAGTCTCCGAAACCAGCGAGCGTGTATGAAGAGAATTATGAATGTTGAGGAAGCGAGTGAAGTATGCAAGGATAGAGTTCTCTGGCACTCTGTTCTCTCTGCCTACCCTGCAAGGGATATGGCGTGATGATATGTATGTATGTACTATTTTGATTACCATTACGTTTCAATTATTTGATTCGTTTATATATGAAAAAAACCTAAGAAAGGAAAATAGTTTAATTTTCTCTGGGTACATGTAGTTATATAACATAATTTATATTACTTAATATGCATAAAGGCAAGAAATTTGTAAACAACTCGATATAACCACTGAGGTCCCACTTGCAAGAAAGAAAAAGGATCGCTACTCAGCGTAATATTATGGAATCTCGTCGCCTTGTCTCCTATCCATAACGCTGTTTTTCAGTAGTGTCGAGTGGGTGGTGACGATTGTCATTAATATCAGTGTTACATATACTACCTAATTATTGAACGTTTCACAGTTATAAACTGTGAAACACATTATACGGCATTTGCAAAAAATATCAAAATTCTCGTGCTGCAGACATTCAAATATTTTTTTTTACATTTGTTTACATTTCATTTTTGCGTAAGCAGCTCATAAAATAAGATTTTTAAATAATTTAAACTAAATAACTCTGCACACACTGGTACTTTGCAATCAAAATGTATTTGTTCGAATACCTAGAATTTATTTGTATACGACCCGCCATATTAAGGTTTCGAAATTCAAAACACGCGCTAATTCGTTCAGCCTCGTTTGTGTAGACTTCAAAACACACGATGTTTAGAATATAGATGAGGCAGAATGCACCTGACCTGTGCTTGATTAACGTTTTTATTTTTTCAGTGATTCATCATTTAACGACCGCTTTCCTCATTTTTTTTAATTTTATATAAATTATCGTGCTGTTTGTCTTCAAAGAGGTAATACCCAAATATAATCAACCTACATTTGCTCTACAATTTTACATATGTAGTAGCGAGCAATCCTATTTGATATCTACTAATACGAGCGACGATTAAAAACAAAGAATACGTAGATTGTTTTTTTTTTATTATAAAAAACTATAATACTTTTGCTAACATACGAACTAGGACTGTCACAATCGACGTCGACTTCGACTTCGACATTGAAACCATCACCAACCACAATTTCGTAGAATATTTTTTTTTTGCAATCTGTGGTGAATGACTATGGTAACCAGCATAGTTTATTTGTAGTTGTTTATTAGTATTATACGTTATTTCGAGTAATTATGCAATAATTACTTTATGTGAACAATATATAATCTAAATACAATATGCAAATATATTTCTTCTTCGCTTGGGTTGATATTTTTTGGATTCATTTTAAAATTCACGGCAATTTTTCAAATTTGTATAAATTCCATCATTAATGTCAATTTTCGCTATATCAGCAATAACGAAAAGGGTGAATTTGACAGATGAATAGTATAGAAAGGAGAGATAAGAGAGTGTTTCTGAATCTGATAAAAACGGGTTATTTATCCACTTTTAATTAATTAAATAAATGTACAATGTAACTATGCATTTAGCTGCAATAATTATTCTTGAAAAGTTACCTAAAAATAATGCAGTGTGTTTTTAAGAAGAATAATGAAATTAACTTTATTGTGACACAATGTACTTCTTTATAATAATTTATAAGAAAGCCAATTTGAAGCATTCTTTCTTTTCTTTAGTCCATATATTTTCCACTACTAGATACAAAGACTCCCTTACGTCTGTACAATCAGACGGGTCAGCAAAGGGCTTTATTTCGAATTAGCCATCCATTGCAGACCAGTATTGCTATCTACTTACAATACTTAGTTGTCTTTTACTATAACCACAAGAAAGATCTATGTAGTAAACTATTAATTCCGCGACCACACAGATCGAAAATAAGTTATTCATAGATAAAAGGATAATTGTTTTGAAAATAATATATAACTAATAATGTGTCCTAGAAGACCATTTTAATGTAATTTATTGCCTTTAAATGTTATAAAATATAAATAAGAATCATTTATTCACTAGCAAAAAACATGTTATTATCATTTTTACCATATATTATTCAAAATACAACTGATAAGCTGAGTATAAAATAAATAGACTAACAGAATTCCCGTATTTTTTTTATTCGAAGTTGATATATGGTAATTATATTGCTATGTAAATGCTCTATAAATATCTATACTTAATCTATTAGTGTTTAAATCTGTAAGTTCCCTAATTCCCTTTGCATATTTAATTTTCATATAAACAAACACAATACAACAACAATGTACTTTTTTAATTTTGTAATCCAAATTTTGAAATTCGCAGAAAGAATCGTATTTTTAAATGAAACGAGTTTCGATCGTAAGCGAACATCTTAAGGCCACGTGCGAATTACCTTTTTTATTAGATTTTTAGTCGTTTAACGACCTGAGCCCCAAGTGATCGTAAAAATAAAAAAGTACTTATAACATATTTTTGAGTAACATGAAATATGAATATTGGTTAATTTATTATATAGAAGAAGGCCTATGCGTATTTTGATGCTTTAAAAATACAGTAAGTCACCAGTCCACCATCATTTACTTCATCATCATCATCACAACCCATAAATGTCCCACTGTTGGGCTCGGGCCTCCTCCGTAATGGGAGGGAAATTAACCTACTATACCGCGCTGGTCAGACGTGTTGGTATAGGGTTTTGTTTCGAGTTTTCGCATAGATGTTATATGCGTTTTATATCTCTTAGTCGTCTCGTACGATCACCCACGGGTAAGATATGGGGTGGTGAATAGTATTCTTACTCCGTCACCACACGGCAAATCATTTACTTACCTGTGGGCAATGTCTTAACTATAATTAGAGACGAGACATATATTTTTCTTAAAAATGTTATCTCTCGCCAACCTATCCGCCAACTGAGATCAACATCGAATGTACCATAAGGTCACACGGGCCCTACTCTGACAAATGACCTGAAAGTTCGTGATACTTTCTTACACCCACTATAATTGCAAAATTATGTATATTTTAGGTAAATACCAATAAATAAAAAATCTGCCAAGTGCGAGTTGTACTCGCGCACGAAGGGTTCCATAAAACTAAAAAAATATTTATGCAATAGTTTTTTTTTTTTATATTAATTCAAGTTTTTTTGTTTCGTGCTGTGTGGTAGTGGCTACGAACACTACCAACCCTTACTTTGCTCGTGGATGTCGTAAAAGACGACTAAGAGCTTTTAACGACCTGGGCCAACTCCATCTGATGTCGTTTGGTCAACAATTACATTCCCAAGGAGGGTTGACGTCTGGCAGAGGGCCGGTCATAAAACTATTGCCAATAACTTTTACATTATGTACTATGAAAGAAGAGTACATATTGTATCGATCCCAAGTAATTGGGAGAAGAGTAGGAGAATGATGATGATGAACTCAAGTTTTTCTTTTCTTTGATATTAATTCAAGTTACACCTATTTATTAAAACTACTAATTTTTAAAACATTTAAAGTACACGTTTTTAAACTGTTTTATTTATAATATTATTAAATTATTATAAATAGTACTTATAACGTGAGTGAAAGGATGTAGGTACCGGGGGAGACCGAGACTAACCTACCTAGACCAGATCGGTCATGTACTGAAGGAAGGTGGAGTCAAGTTTCCGAAACCGGCGAGCGTGTATGAAGAGAATTATGAATGTTGAGGAAGCAAGTGAAGTATGCAAGGATGAAGTTCTCTGGCACTTTGTTCTCTCTGCCTACCCTGCAAGGGACATGGCGTGATGTTAGGTATGTATGTATGTAAAAATATTTTTTTTTATATGATGTAATCAAAAATTTACAGTTTTCACAATTTTTCCTTACTCTGTGCTATAAGACGTTGCTTCGTTCTAAATTTCAAGATTCTGAGTTCACGGGAAGTACCCTGTAGGTTTTGATTCCCTTGCGAGTGTCGAAAATTTGCAGAAATTTGCGACATAAATATCTGCATCTTTTGTTTGCGATAGCTTAAAAGTTTGGTTTTTTCACAGCTCCAAGGGAGAGTAGACCTGAGTATTTGATATAAATTTCACCCTCATACCTCTACGCGTTCCTGAGAAAAAGAGTCTTGACAGACAGACAGACAGACGGACGGACGGACGGATGGACAACAAAGTGATCCTATAAGGGTTCCGTTTTTTTCCTTTTGAGGTACGGAACCCTAAAAACCAAGAAAAAATTGAATGGTGACAGTGTCAGAATAAAATTCACTATCTCCATTCGTATGCGGGGGTGTCGACGACTAATGCATATCTGTATTTTTGTTAGTATTTTTTTATTAAATTATGTTTTCTGAAAAATGTAGGTATTTATATATTGAAAAATAATTGATGAAATAATGAATAAAAAATTAAAAATGGGAAGAATAATAAAAAAGAGCAAACCAAGGACTGCGGATTGTTCGACCGGTGGCTGTCTGGTTTAGACTACTCGAGTTCCCAACTGCGCTATTATATTTTTTCATTGGCTAAAATATTTTTTTTTTATAAATACAATACAATGACAGAAAGATATTTTCAATAGATGAAACCTAACTAGTTCAATTTATCGTCCCTGAAACTTTAATAATAAATTTACTATAAATTGCTGGTGCCGTTGCCAAGATTTTGAATATGTAAGCCCAACTGGGTGAGTTCGGGGTATGTAATGGTAGGCAGCGGCCGAGCTATACCCTTGGTATAGCAAAGGTCCATGGGCAGCAGTGACACTTACCATCAGGTGTGCTGTTTGCCACCATAAGCAATAATTACGCGGTATAAAAGGTCAAGTGGCGTTCCACTATGGCGGAGGCTTGAGTCCAGATTGGGGCATATATGCGTGAAGATAATGCATTAATTGTAATATATTCAAAACTGTAATATTATTACAGTAACGTAATAGCACAATGTAACCAGATTGCTGTTATAAATGTGGTAATATCTATTGCTTTTCTCTCTCATGACTATTATTGATTTATCTATAATGAGGTTTCAAGTTTTAGCTAGAAAGTAAAAGTGTATTATTTTCCATATCTTAGTGTTTTAACATGTTATATTAAGTAATTTCGATGTTATTTTATGTAATTTTATGCGTAGGAAGTACAGAGGTGTAGTGAATATGATATAACAGTGCTTTACATACGCTTTTGGTTGCCACCAAAATTTCCAAAAGAAACCTTTAACTGTATGGCCATGGCACTGTTGAAGGCGACGATTTCACTTAATGATGACTATAATTTTGTATAAGGTTAATTTATAAACAAAGATTTGGCTTTAAGGTTTTAATAACCGAAACAGATCATCGTCATCATCATCATTTCAGCCTATCGCCGTCCACTGCTGGACGTAGGTCTCTCTCGTGATACACCACAGAGTGCGGTCCTGTGCCGCTTGCATCCAATGACGCCCAGCAATCTTCACCAGGTCGTCTTTCCACCTAGTGAGGGGACGTCCTACATATTCTTCGCCCTTCCCGCTCCACCACTACTAGACCCACCACCAAAATGAGCCCGTAGGCTACCGGAGCTGTCGTGATTGGGGGCATCTCTTTACTGAAACAGATAATAAAAAAAAAATGTCATGCCTTTTTTTGGCAGGCTTTGTTCTGGGCACACGCCGTTCGTACATCCGGGCTCATGACGAGTCTAAAGAAGTACCATTTTAATAATACCTATACACCTTCTAGTCGTTCAATATCCACGTTTTCTCACTATTAATAGTTATGACAAACAAAAAAACTGGTGCACATATAAGTTTGATATATCTCTCCAACCTCGCTATCGATTATGACTTTTATTGTCTCAGATATATAGTTCAGAATACATTGTTTTTTTTATTGTATTTACACAAAACTTAGAGCACAGAGTATGCTAATAAGAAAACTAAGTTTGGAATGAAGAGTAGTTATCCATAGTTATTAAGAACAATTAGGTAGTTCTAATCGAAATAACATTTTTAACACGTGCAACACATTTGAACAAGGTTATTGTTTGAATTAATTAACGGATGAATGAAATTTCATCGCTTCCTTTTTTTTAAGAATGCCGTGTGCTGTATGTGGCTGCGAATATTAGCAACTCTTAAAGTATTTGTAGGTATCGAAAAATACAACTAAAAGCTTAACAACTACATGGGGAAAACTTGTCATAATTTCTACAATATGTGCAATGATAGAAATAATATACATACATACATATCATCACGCCATATCCCTTGCAGGGTAGGCAGAGAGAACAGAGTGCCAGAGAACTGTATCCTTGCATACTTCACTCGCTTCCTCAACATTCATAATTCTCTTCATACACGCTCGCCGGTTTCGGAGACTCTTGACTCCACCTTCCTTCAGTACGTGACCAATCTGGTCTAGGTAGGTGAGTCTCGGTCTCCCCCGGTACCTACATCCTTCCACTTTCGCATTGTATAGCTTCTTAACCAGACGTTCGTTCGGCATTCTTTCCACATGTCCGAACCATCGGAGCATTCCCTTTCGCATCTTTACACCAATACTCTCTTTCATACTTACTCGCTCTCTTACGTCGTCGTTGCGAATGCGGTCGGTCAGCCTAATTCCACAGATTTTCTGTAGAGATCGCATTTCGACCGCATTAATTTTACTTTCATGCTCTTTTCTGCATACCCAAATCTCGCTTCCATATAGTAATGTTGGGAGAAGCACTGCGTTATGTATTGCTACACGTGCCTTCTGGCTGAGGTGGTGGCTACCGAGAAGTTGTCCCAAAGAGTAAAGTTATTAAACTGAAAAAGAGTGGCAACTCGATGATAAAATATGCATGTACGGAAAGTGCTGCCACTCAGAGTTTAGGCGGTGAACTAAAGTTGAAGTAATATATATACATTATACATATCTACATGTGTATGTGTAATTACATAGAATTTTCTTTTACTATGAAAGCTACCCTGAAAAATATAAAAAAACATATCAGCTGATAACTAAACAATAATAATATCAGCTTAACAATGAAACTTGAGATAATTTTCAGAAAGAATATCAATAACCGAAAATAGATCGATGACATTAAGTACCTACGCTAGGAACAAAAAATAACAATTCTCAGCTGTCAAACGTTTGACAGGCAGGACAAAATGGCAGCAGTTAAGTTTGTACAACCAATCTGTAGGCGGCGCGACGGTCAGTAAAAATAAGTAATGTTTTAAGTGTGCCCCCCCAGAGTTGCCCCAACGCTCCGTTCACTCAATTTCCCGCATTTACTCTTCGCTCTATATCAGTGGTGTACCTTCCATCTCGGCTAAATCCACATCCAAGATATACAAATTCATCCACTTGTTCTAGTCTCTAGTTCTTTCTTTCTCTAGAACAAGAAAGAATATATATATATTGGATTATATTATTAACGGTATCAGATAGAGTTCGCCCAGATCGTTATAGATAGTTCTCTTTCACTGTTATGGAAGAAAAATAAAGCCATAGTGATCATTGTATTTTAACTGCGTCATTATAAGAATACACAAAAAGTGTTTATTATATTTATAACGTAGACAATAAATTAAAAACTTGTAGTTGACGCGGAAATCGAATGCATATATACGTCATTTATTTGTTTACTATATATAAAGTTTCAAATACGACGAATGGTTTTTTTTTATAATAAATTAATTATCGTGGAATAAATTGACACGTTAGATTTGTCTTTTGCGTCTACATATGTAATTATTATGTACGCAAATGTATAAAAATAAGTTTTTTTTTAATAATGTTTATTCATGGTCATGATAAGTTCTAATATATCTTATCCTTCTTTTTTTTGGCGGCGCGCGACGCCCCGGCAGCTTTCGCCGTCGGAGCGTCGTTCTCACGCGGTGACCTCACTCCAGTTGACCAGAAATATATCTATCCTAATAATATCGATTACATTGTTCAGATATTTTTTTTTATGGAATCAGGCTATAGTATAGTCACACTCCGCCTAATCCGTTTGGAATAACGGTAGGGAGAACCTTGCGGACGGGCTAATACATTGTTCAGCTTAACAATCTGAATATAACCAAATTTTGTAAAACTTTTTTCATAACTTATAACAGTATGTAATGGAATAAAATTCCAGTTTTTCATTGTTTTAATAAAATTAAGTTACACTTATTCTGGTGTGACAGGAGGGCGACAAGCCGTATCGACCCATCACCATTTAGGCTGACCATCGATTACTTGACAACAGTGAAATTTTCTTCTCTGTCAGTGAAATTGTTTCTAATTTATTACTTAAATAAACACTTACGTGAAAAGAAAAGTTGATGAAATATATTTTTATTAATCTTAGCTACTCAAATGGCGTGCCTGTGACCGCTATACTCATATTGTCGTGTCATCGATTTTCATACAAGATAATTCTTTTAAAAAGGCTATACAACACCAAAATATTTTTTCAATTCGAATCAGTAGTTCTTAAGATTATCGCATTCAAACAAACAAACTCTTCATCTCTATAATTTTACAATATAATATCTTCTTAATATATATAAATTACGCGTCATATTGTTTGTCCGCGATGGACTCCTAAAGTACTTAACCGATTTTAATCAAATTTGCATAGCATATGTAGTTTGATCCAACTTAAAAGTTAGGTTAACTTATATCTTAATTTATAGTCGCAATATTATTTTATTGCAAATTATTTGTCTATTATTTGACTGTCACAATTATCTGTTATCTCCAAACGATTCTAATAGATGGCGATATCTGTTGACTGGATTGAGTAAGTATTTAATAGATGCCGCTATGTTAAACGTACAAACGTTTCATATAAGTTACAATTCATTAACATAACCATCATGTGTTACTGAGGCTACCTTAGCCACAGCAACGCGTGGCCGAGTCTGCTAGTTAGTATATAAATAAACAGTTGTAAAGAGACATTTTCATATAATTTATAAAATTTGTTGACACTTGAATACCTATGATTCGTATTCGTACCTACCTACTTATAATATTTCCATACAATGACGTTGACCGAAACCATGATAAATTACTAGTTAAAGCTACTATTTATTTAACACGTACATTAAAAAATTAATGAATGGATACTATGCTGTAGTATGAATCATTGTTTTCCTGGAATAATTCGCTCGATTAGTCTTAGTTTCACAATATATCCGGTCACGTGTTTTATTGACGTGTTATTTAACATCGAGCAAATAAAAAAAAATAGCTAAGAAGACTAATAAATATTATAAAGAAACTGGTTCACTGACTCATCAAACGCCGAGTTGTACAGAAACTAAAAACATAAAACTTTGACTGCCCAAACTACTGAAACTAGTTGTATGAATTTTTGGAACGAAGTTCCTTATCGCGCGTTGTGAAAGGGGGCTAGACGGAAAAAATTCTTACGAAAAGTTGTCACGACACTTTTTGCTATAGTAAGCTATTGTAAGCTGTGCGGCGTCGCTCGTCGGCTCTCTTATAGAAAGCAAGCCAGATATTTTCATTTCTATTTCGCATTGAACAGTGTGGTGTCGCGACGATTTTTTTTATAGATAGAGTGATTCAAGAGGAAGGTTTATATGTATAATATATGCATAATGTACTAGAGAAACACTGATAATTTTAGAGGTTTCTAATGTGATGTCGTAAATAAACACATTATTTTGCGCTTACATTGCAAACGCTGGCTGAACCCTACGAAATAGATCAAAATAAAGTACTACAGTATTATACAGCTTAAAAAGGCCTACAAAAAAGTCCGCGATGGTATATATCTATCTCTTAAGGATAACATACTATATCCATTTTAATACTTTAAAAAATGTTCTATTATAAAACAGTAATTGAAAAGCTATTTACACAAATACTGTATTAATCCTTATCATTTTAAATACATTAGTTGGCTTGAGCATTTCATGAAGATATTTTTTTTCCTTCAGACCATGCAAATTAAATCAATACCTTAAGAGATATAGCAAAATCAAAATAATGCGCAACGAAATTATTTTCGCCCGTGACCGGGCCGCGTGGCCGGCTCGCGTTCGAGCTCGGGGCCGAAAAGTTTTGGTAGTCTAGTGGAATTGTATATCCTATTATTAATATTATAAACGTGAAAGTTTGTAATAATGTATGGATGTGAACATGTTTGTTGCTCTTTCACGTAAAAACTACTGAATGGATTTTGATGAAATTTATAGTAATATAGCTTGCACATCAGAATAACACATAGGCTATAATTTATAAAGATATTTTGCAAATTGGCTAAAATATAACGATAAAAATCGCTTAAGGCAGAAAAAAATTATATAATTAAAATAGAACTTCGTTCCATCCGGGTGTCCCTTGACACCTCCGGTTTTTTTTTATTGTAGTTTCTTCTTACGTACAGATCCAATAAAAAAGGATTTTACAAAATTCAACCGTAAAGGGAGTGAAATGCAGTAAAAATGTTTGTATGGAGAATGAAAATCTTTCCGAGCGGTGGCAGAGTAAGGATACATTTCACCACCCCCTATTTTACCCGTGTCGTAAGAGACGATTAAGGGATTATAATATAAAGATAACAACTACGTTTTTTTTTTGCGTGGTGGACCATGGATGTGTTCACGCCCGACAAATCGGTCCGGGGCGACAGAAGAGGCGGCGTGTAACCCCATGGACCCACCCTGCAAACATCTCTCTTCGCCGTGCGAGCGGGCCATCGGTACTCGATCTTTGTCTTCGGTGGCCCGCCCGGTGGTTTACCCTCGCGGGTTCCACTCGAGTCGATGCCCCGACGCGGAATAGTCCGGTCACCCGAAAAGAGCCCACGCGGTGGTCTCTTTTCGGGTGACCGGACTATTCCCCGGTCCGATCACCCGGTGCCTCGGCTAAGGTGTCATCGGACCGGGGAATATGGGCAGCATTCGCGCCTGCGGCGCCCAAAGTCTTAAAGCCATCCTTGGCAATCGAAAACTAACACACACAATACATTCTCTGGGAGTGCGATCTCTGGCGAAACGAGCGTAACCTTATGTTAAACAGTTTGCAAGTCACCTGTGGAGTAGTATACTATACGGACCTTGTGGCAACTCGAGAAAATTTCCGTGCGTTCATGCGTTTCTGCCATACCTACTGTAGCAATCAATCTTAACGCTCACATATAGGCCCCGTTAAGCTCTTCCGTACCCGTGGTGCCGCACTGCTGCGCTGATCATAGCCGTACACCTCTTTAAATATTAGCTGACTAGTAATTTTATTTTCCTGTCTCCCGCTTTGCCTAGGAGGGAAGTGGAATCACTCTTTCCAACTCTTCCTTTTTAACCTTTTCTGATTAAATTTGTGGCGAGTCCCAAGATAATTAAAATCATATCCCGGGACTGCCTGAGAGTCAAACCTCGGTGTCATTTATGGAGACCATTGTGGATTCTGGCTTGCAGAAGTTACAATGGTGGGAAAGTGTGGTAGGATTAGTCCCACAAAAAAAAATCGAAAACTAAAAGCATGCTTTGACTTGAAATGCAATAAAAAAATGAATTTCAGCCCAATATCTCAATTATTATTTTTTTTTAAATAAAAAATTCTTATGTTTAAGGAAGACTCAACATATATGGCTTGAAGACAATTATAAATATGTAGTCATCATTTTGTTGCTTTTAACCAACATAGGTCCATGGGCAGCAGTAACACTTACCATAAGGAGTGCTTGCTCGTTTGCCACCATAAGCAATAAAAAAAAATTAACACACAATTTTTAGCAATTTTTCCGTGTGGTGACGGAGTAAGAATACAGTTCAGTAGCCACTATCTCGTCCGTGGGTGATCGTAATAGACGATAGTTGAGATAGCATGCATATAACAATATGCAAGAGAAGGAGGAAAACCATGTACCAACCCGTTTCACTAGCGTCAAATTCCCTTCAAATATGGCAGAGACTTAACATCAGCAGTGGGACTTATATGAGTTAAGATGATGATGACTGTTCAGAAAAAATAAATGAACACATATAAGCATGTATGCGTATAAACATTTATTAATTTTCATCCTCAAAGAGTGTAAAATAGAGGATTAAATGCGGTGAGAATTTTATTTAAATTCGCACAAATATGTACCACAGACAGCGTCTTATATTAAACTAGCTACTGCCCGCGGCTTCGCCCGCGTAAAAGGTTACTTTTGTAAAGTTTTTCATTCCCTATTTTTATTTCACTCCTTAAGGGTAATTTAAAAAAAAAAAAAAAAAATGTCATATTTATTTATATTTAATCAATAGCCTAAAAACAACTTTCAAGCTTCTGGATAGAAAAATGACGATACTTCCTTACATCTTTTCATCCCTCTTTACAAACCCTTTTTTGCATTAAAAAGTAGTCTATGTCCTTTATCGGGCTCTAGACTATCTGTGTACCAAATTTCATTTAGATCGGTTCAGTAGTTTTGGTGTGAAAGAGCGACAGACAGACAGACAGAGTTACTTTCGCATTTATAATATTAGTAAGGATTTAGCGCCTCAGAGTATATAAACTATAGATATTTATGCCTTTTTTTGGTAGGTTATGGTCTGGACACATCTCGCCCATGCTGTCCGGAGCGTTTAACACAACATGTTGCCTTCCGGCTCTCTCGCTCACCGAACGAAGCGCAATAACACATTGCCGAAGCGCAATAACACTCAGACGCCGATCTTTTGCGAGAATGCAGCGTGCTGAACAGTGTGATTCTATCACTATGATTATAAAAATTTTGCCACTGCATTTTAACCTCTTTGAGGTTGAATTTCGCATAAAAATATCATTTATGACTAAGTCCCTACGTCACAAAAAGAAATTATTGTCAAAATAAACTACAGTAATTTCGGTGTTCATGAGTCAATTAACCAGCTTCTTTAATATATCTGCAGTTTTATCTGGCCATACAAAGACCTTAGCAAACATACATATCCGTCTGCATGAGAGATAAGCTATCAGTCTATTTTCATGTAGATTCATATAATATAGACCATGTGGTGATGGCATAAGAATATAAAACGTCATCACCCCTTAATTTTCCGTCGCGTTCATATAAACATATGCCTGATAGATCACAAGAGACAGAGAAGCTGGATTGTCCTTTCAAGTGCTTATCTCCCGTCACCGTTAGTTTTTATATAACATATGACTACAAATGAGCAAGCAGTACACTTGCTATAATAATGATATAGCTAGCTAGTACTCACTAATGATAATCTCAAACCCACCCCGAAAATTGAGCTGCGGGCTTGCTCGGTCACCGAACGAAGGGCAATAACACATTGACACCGCTCAGACGTTGATCTTATGCGAGAGTGTGGTATTACCACGGATGGAGCTGCCCGCGGCTGTGGACAGAAAACTGGCAACAGTGAACCTTATCACTGTATGATTCCAGTACTTTATTATTACATGATTAGCCTCCCTATTAGTGTTGCCCAAATGCAAGACTATTGCAAGTCTCACAAGTCTTGCAACTCTCGCTGTTAGAATAACACAGAGTCACTTGTTTTGATAGAAATGAAAAATCTACATAGAAATGAAAAATCCAATTAAGTTAATGAAATTCTATTCATGTAGTGACACTAACTGTACAACTATCAATAATTAGTTACATACCACTTAACGGGAGTGGGGCCTAGTCACACCTATCTATCATGAGACTGTTTAAAATAACATCAAATTATTTCCCGGTGTACCGATATTAAGAATACTAAATGTTGATAATCCTTTCTTTGGCACAGGAATCGTAGAATGCTGTCTAAGGAAGTAGGTATTCTTCCTCTCCAGTGGCGAGACTTCTGCAGCGAGTCTTGGCCTTGCATTTGGGCAACACTACTCCCTACAAATACGAGGTTAGTACCTACAAAAAGCTATCATTATCTACTTACAATAACTAATACTGATTCATTTATAATAATTCCACGTTCATATCATTGAGGAAATGCGTCAGACATTGCTAACATTCACGTCGATATGCCAGGTATAGAAGTAGAACTGCACACCTGCAACTATTCATTTGTTGCTGGAGCAAGTTGCCTTCTGCGGTTAAATTATTACATTGATAACGCAACTGGGACAATGTAATTGTAAGCACTCTAGTGTTGTATGAATATCGAGAAAATGGTTTTTTTTTATATATATATTAGTTATTCATTATAAAGAATTTTACATGTGGTGACGTAGTAAGAACACAAATCACCACCCCATATCTTACCTGTGGGTGATCGGAGGAGACGTCTAAGGGATATAAAACACATATAACATCTATGCAAGAGAAGGAAACCTCGAAACAAAACCCTATACCAACACGTCTGACCAGCGTGGTATAGTAGGTCAATTGCCCTCCTATTATGGAGGAAGCTCGAGCCCAACAGTGGGACATATATGAGCTTTGACGATGACGATGACGAATAATATGACTGCACAGATGGCGCAGATGACGTAGTCGTTAAGATAACGACTTTTGGGTTATGGGGTCACACGCCACCCTTCCGTCGCCCCGGACGGAATGGACGTCCAGACCATAGCTTGCCAAAAAAAAAACATACCGACTTTCTGTGCTAGTGCCTTGGATTCCCACGTAATACAATATTTTGTGTGATCCGGAAAGTATTGTTATGAGTCTGGGTGCAATTTGTTTGCGTTAATTCCATATTTGCAAAAGTCCCTCGCAATACAAGAATGATTTCCTTAGTGCAGTCTGGTGTCTTTTAAAAAAAAAGGAATATATGGTAACAGATTAATCCCCATTCATCCAGCTCTTATCTCAATTTACTTGTGGTTGATGCAATATGTACTCCTCTTTCATCGTATACATTGCAAAAGTTATTGGCAATAGTTTTATGATTAGCTATCTGTCTGACATCAACACTCCTTGAGAATACAATTGTTTTGTTTTTGTTCTTTTAGAAAGACACCAACCCTGCACTAAGGAAATAATCCTTGTATTGTGGTGAACTATACAAACACGCAATTAACCCAAACAAATTACACCCAGACTCAGGACAACACTTTGTGGATCGCACAAAGTGTTGTCCTGCGTGGGAATCGAACCCGACACTGGCACGGAAGGTTTGTATCTTAACTACTACGCCATCTGTGCAATCAATGGCCGATCAGACGGTATTAGATGGAGTTGGCCCAGGTTTATATATATTTTTTATTACTTGGGGGTGTCGGGGATAGAATGTTAATAGACGATCCCTCCGGCACCCCGTAAAAGCGCGGAAGAGACCGCTGTGGTTTTAGTGGGTATTTCGACCGAATCAGCTGGCCGGCGAGTCCCACACACCCCCTCGTCTGTCACCGGCGAGGGCTAGTGCGTAAATTTTCACAGCGTGAACTAAAAAAATCGCTTTTACCTAGTGGTCGCCTTTTACCTATATTTACCTACGAACTATTTGTAGCCGCTATCACACATCATATACGCAAATATCATTTGATGATGATGAATGAACATTAATGTCCCATCACTCATCACCCACATACGGTGGTATGTAATATTTAGTTATGAATGCGTAAGCTATTGTTTAAAGGGCATATGCCGACTGTACATTACTTTGTTATTTTATTATGTAGGTAATACATAAATACATTTTGCAATTCACATCTCAATATGGAATTATATATTCGTCTTTTATTACATTCTTATGAACGTCCATTTTTTATCCTGGAAGGGATAAATTGAGATATATGATATACCATTTAATAGTGGTAGGACCACGCTGTTGACCGTTCTTTGTCTGCAGCCGCGGTCCGGTCCGTCCGGGGTAGTACCACACTCTCACAGAAGATCGATGTATGAGTGATGGCAACGTGCTATTGCGCTTTGTTCGGTGAGCAAGAAAGCCGGAAGCCCAATTGGATGGGTTTGGGGTTTATATTGGTAGGCACCGGCCTAGTTATACCCTTGGTATAGCAAAGGTTCATGGGCGGCAGTGACACTTAACATCAGGTGTGCTGATTGCTCGTTTGCCACCATTAGCAATAAAAAAAAACATTATATAGAATAGAATAAGATTTATTAGCAATACAAAAACAACATAAGAACAGGCAACGATTACAATATATATTTTTATTAATTCATCATCATTCTCCTACTCTTATCCCAATTTCTTGGGGTCGATACAATATGTACTCATTTTCATAGTACATATTGTAAAAGTTATTGGCAATAGTTTTATGACCGGCCGCCTGCCAGACGTCAACCCTCCTTGGGAATGTAATTGTTGACCAAACGACATCAGATGGTGTTGTTCCAGGTAAGGCTCTTAGTCGTCTTTTACGACATCCGCGAGTCAAACTAAGGGTTGGTAGTATTCGTAGCCGCTACCACACAGCAAGCTCTCGTCAGACGGGTCGTTATGGCGTTTTATTTCAAGTTCTACTTGTCTTGCATAGGAAATATATAACTGCATATTATATCTTTTAATTGTCATTAATAATACCCACGGGAAAAATAGGATGCGATGAATTGTATTTTAATTCCGTCATCAATCGAACATATCATTATAGAAATTAAAACAGCGTCTACTATTTGGTGGGTCGTGACCTGGTACCGTGCTATCAATAAAACACCTGCTCACAGAATTTCCGTCTTGTTTTACAATTTCAATCTGAAATGGAAATTGTAAATACAGATTTTTCCATGTGGTGACTGAGTAAGAATACAATTCATCACCTCTATCTTACCCGTAATGATTGTCAGTGATGACTAAAGGGTATAAAACACATATAAGATATAGATCTCAAACGCATTTCTTGTATAGGCAAGAAATAGAAAACTCGAAAGGAAACCTTATACCAACACGTGTAACCGCCATGGTATAGTAAGTCTAACCGCCATAGTATTATGGAGGAGGTTCGAGCCCAAAAGTGGGACATATATGAATTGAGATGATGATGATGATGATGAAATATAAACTCAGACTCGTTCCGAGTTTCGAGCACATTCGACGTTAATCATCAGGGCAAATGCGTGGCCGCATTTACGAACCTTTTAAGTAATTGAGATAAAGCAAGATAATAATGAAATATCGAAAAACAGGTCAGCGGACGAATCCAAATCGGCTGGGCAGCGTTCAGGAAACTAGAGAGGATCTTCTCATCCTCATATACCTCAGTGCCTGAAAACACAGGTCTATGACCAGTATGTGTTATCACTTTATCAGTGATGACTTATGGCATGGACACATGGTCCTTAAATGTAGGCGTTATAAATAATAAGCTCAAATTTACTCAACGTGCTATGGAACGAGCAATGGTCGATATTTCTCTGCGAGATAAAAGCTAAAATACGGCAATTCGCAGAAGAATGGGTGTATCCGATATAGCAGTAAGAAAGGTACTCGAGTGGCGACCGCGTATTGAATGAGACAGTGCTGGTGGCCCCCGAAGTGGACCGACGACTTGGTGAAGCTTGCCAGGAGTCATAGGATGTAAAGGACTTGCACTTTGTGGCGAAATATGAGGGAGGCCTACGTCGTACAGTGGATGACAAAAGGCTGAATGATGATACCATCATTCTACTACTCTTATCTCTCCTCTTCTCATATCTATTACTTGGTGTCGATACAATATGTACTCTTCTTTCATAGTACATATTGTAAAAGTTATTGGCAATAGTTTTATGACCGGCCGCCTGCCAGACGTCAACCTTCCTCGGGATTGATGATAATGGCTAATGAATGATGAAATAGACATATAATAAGTAACTATATTACTGTAATAATATAATGCCACTGTTATTAATAAGGACAAATCTTATTTGCCAGGTGAAGGGGAACGTTAATGTAAATTGATCTACATATCTGTTGTTAACACAAAATATTCATTTATTAATGTATCTAAAGCGTTATATATAATTATGAAATATTTATTTTATTAACAAACCCAGCTCGTAGGTTTGTTTGTAGAAGTTCATATATCGCAGCAGTGGCGAGTTACATCAATGGGGATAGCATATAAACCTTCTCCATGAAAAATATGCATATATGTATATCAATTTACATAATAATTTCTGAGTTTAGCGATGTCATATACAGGGTGGAAGTGGACCGCTCTCGAAAACAAAGAAAGGTAACCCTACTAGTCCTACTTGTAATGATAGGCTAAAAAAAAAACGATTCGGATGAAAACAAAATTTTTTTTCATCACGCGAGGTCGTTGAACTCTTGAACATATGATAGTGAGTTTTGAATAGATTACGTCTTTTCTCATCGGAGTAAAGTTACGTATTTTTTATGGAATTATCGTTACATGGCACTGTCCTAATACGATGGAATGTGAAAAAAAAAACTTAAAATTCGTTGTGAAAAAAAAAATGGTTTTTCATCCGAATCGATTTTTTTCTAGTCTATCATTACAAGTAGGACTAGTAGAGTGACCTGTCTTTGTTTTCGGGAGCGGTCCACTTCCACCTTGTATACATATATCCTCTTTTATAGATAAAGATTGGTAAAAACGGAGATAAATAGATATACATATCATAATATTCTACAATAGCGGTAATGGTATATTTCTAATTTTCCTTTTTTTGAAGAGATGTTATTTGCATATCCTTTAGTCGTCTTTTACGACATTCGCGTGCTAGAAGAATTTAAGAATTTACATCATTTGTCGCTTACGACTCGGACTTGAACCTCAGAAACGGTTCGCGACAGTCGTAAGCGACAAATAAGGTAAGCTGCGCCATATATTTTCATACATTGGCTATTGTCGCAAGAGCCGCGCGCGACAGTCCTAAAGATTTGAAGGCGAGCGGCCGTGATGCTCGGAAATTAACTTTTAGTGCAGGGTTGGTGTCTCTTAAATAAAAGAATATATAAGTGTAAGCGCACAAAGTACACATATCAGAAGTGAAACTTATTTGGCCAACTAATTTTTAAATCTTGTTTAAATACATCAACCAATACGTGTATTTTTCTCGATTTCCCTTTCTCTTTCGCTCGCTCCCTCCTTTCGCTCCATGGCTGAGTGCGTGATGCAACGTTCGCTCTATTTCGCTCTCTCTCTCGATTTTTCTCCCTCTCGATTTTTCTCCCTCGCTTGCTCCCTACTGTCGCTCCATGGCTATGTGCTTCACGCTACGTTCGCCCTTTCTCATTTTCTCTCAATCAGTCCCAATTGCTCTCTCCCTATTCTATTGGACAAAACCGTCCCACATTTTTGTGTCACTAATATTGCGTAAGAGAAGGAAAACTCGAAACAAAACCCTATACCAACACATCTTACCAGCGTGGGTGGGTAGCAACGTAGCGTGGGATAATTTCCCTCCCATTACAGAGGAGGCCCAAGCTCAACGGCGCGGCGGGACATATATGGGCTGTGATGATGAATATTGCGTTTCATCTGTAAAATTTTTACCCTCATGCACGCAAAGAAGTTTCACTTCAAAAATATTATCCCTATATTATATCCCTCAATCGTCTTTTACGACACCCACAGCCAAGAAATGAGTAGGGCCACCGAAGTTAAAATCGAGTACCGGTGGTCCGCTCGCACGGCGAAGAGAGAAGGTTTTACGGTGGGTCTATGGGGTCACGCGCCGCCTTTCCGTCACCCCGGACCGATTCAGCGGGGCGAGACGCACCCATAGCCCACCAATAAAAAAAAAAAAAAAAAAAAAAAAAAAAGCCAAGAAATGAGTAAATTGTATTATTATTCAGTCACCACACGGAATTTTAGTCTAAATACTAGTCAAATATTGACAGTTATTAAGTAAACTAAAAGGGTATGCAACAAGAATGTCGTAAACATACAAATTCCTAGAAGTGTGGTCGTTTCGATAAGATTGCACTTGCAAAAGCCTTTTGTTTGCTAGACTTCAGATAAAACACTTTGTTCTTTTGCGGTTTCTAGTTAATATGATAACATTATCTATGGTATGTCGTGCTTACTTTATGATACTTAATACTAGTGACCGATTTTTTTAAAATTATAATCACCTGCACTAAGGAAATGTATTGCGGGAGACTTTACAAATCTACAATTAATGGACACAAATTACATCCAGAGTCAGGCAAATAATTTCAATCGAATAAATTAAATCCATGACACTAAGCACGGTTTGTAAACCGAGTAGCTGCAACAAAACGACGAAAATATGACAGGGCCAAAATCAAATCATCAAATCAAAAGCCAAAATTATAAACATCTTAAAAATAATAATTATTTAAAAATATCTAAAGATTCAGTTAAAGACACTACCGGCATCGGTTATAAAAACAAGACGCTAATCCTGAAGATCCTAAGGATAAAAGGACAAACTGTTTACAATGTTGCATTGTCATAATTCCTAAGTGTGCAAACTAAACAAGTTTCAAAATAATCCGATTTTAGAAGGGTCACCCCCTTCCTTGCCGTTACATACAAATAAACATACATACATACCAAACTAATGAAAACGTGTTAAAAAACAATCGACTTTGACAAATAAAAATAAACTATTTAATTCAAAAAACTTCAAGCATTTATCGGTTTGAAGTCCAAGTCAAAAAAATTGAGAATTTTGAAGTGATAACTTTCTTTTGGGGCGGTAAACTGCTTCGTAACGTAATGCGTAAAGGCGCCAGTCTGTCTGGCCGCTATATAGGATTAAATAATGATACTAATAATTTACAATGTACATACACAAAATTCTAATGTAGGTACATATTCAAGAAATTGTAACAAAGAATAAAATGTATTTTATAATCAATAAACGATTTCATTTATAAATAACCTTTCCTTACATTATCATATTAAAATACATAAAATTTAAGTAATAACCTAAACATGTCTGAAGTTAAACAATTTCAATATTAAATAGTTCAACTTAGATTAGTTTAAGTTATCAATTCAATCGGGCGTCCCGAGACGGACAAGTTTTTTTATTCGCAATTGTCGGAAAAGTTGTTGTACATAATAAAAATAAAATCACTCGAAAATATTTTCTTTATATAAACTTGTTCTTTTATGATTAAAAAAATAAGAATAATAAATGATCAGTCCACAGCTTTTTCTTGCGAACATAATTGTCCGTGAAAAAAAAAAAATTCATAATTGCTAAAACTGTCTGCGTTATTATTTTATTTTATATTATTATTTTTTAAATGTGTAATTTTTGTTCAAATTACTGAAATTTTTAGCATTTAATATGCTTAATTATTTATAAACACCCGATTACGAAACGAAAAATAATGTCACAAGCGGGGTTCGAACCCGCACCTATTGGGAATCCGGCCCAACCGTGCTGCCACTTACACCATCGTGAACTATTTTTTTCGTAATCGGGTGTTTATAAATAATTAAGCATATTATATGCTAAAAATTTCAGTAATTTGAATAACAAGGTTGTGTCATCGTTTAATACAATTCTAACTGTAAAGTTTTAAGTATGAAGTCTATACAATGTGTAAACATTGTCCGATAGATGGCATACGTCACCTTGAAGACGTAAGATATAATATGTGTAATTTTTGTGTTAATAGTTCAAGTATATAGATAAATTTGTTTACAAAGAACAATAAATAAAATTGTTTTTACATTTTTATCGCATTTTAATTATGTTGACTAACCCATAACCTAAGCATAAAATATAGGCATTTTCGGGATAGCAAATTTAATAAGCTATAAAATTAATCAATTTTATATGATAGTAATTATCCCTTTTTTTTTTTATTTTTATTGGTGGGCTATGGATGCGTCTCGCCCCGCCGAATCGGTCCGGGGTGACGGAAAGGCGGCGCGTGACCCCATAGACCCACCGTAAAACCTTCTCTCTTCGCCGTGCGAGCGGACCACCGGTACTCGATTTTAACTTCGGTGGCCCATAGTAATTATCCCTGCCGGTTTGGTAGCGTGTCACTAAAGACAAATACTCTGTAGTACTGTTATACGAATATCTTTAAGGATGTTTTTAAAAAATAAACTTATTAATTTCACTGGAACTTATATTAAAATTATAACTTAAGGTATACAGGCAACTAAAAGTACAGTACAGTATAGGCCGTGTGGTGACGGAGTAAGAATACAATTCACCACCCCGTATCTTACTCGTGGGTGATCGTACGAGACGACTATGGGATATAAAACGCATATAACATCTATGCGAGAGACGGAAAACTCGATACATAACCCTATACCAACATGTCTGACCAGCACGGTATAGTAGGTTAATTTCCCTCGCATTACGGAGGAGGCCTGAGCCCAACAGTGGGACATATATGGGCTGTGATGATGATGATGATGAAAGTATAGGCAAACAAATACAAATAGTAGAGGCTGATTGAGGAGGTGGCTAAGAGTTCTGAATAGGAAGACGAAAGTGCTGATGAAAATGTAGACGTTGTAGTTAGTATTTTAGAGAAAATTTAGAAATTATAATAGTTTTTTTTTTATTACTTAGGTGGCAAACGAGCTGACAGCACACCTGATGGTAAGTGTCACTGCTGCCCATGGACTTTTGCTATACCAAGGGTATAGCTCGGCCGCTGCCTACCATTACAATCCCCAAACCCACCCAAATGAACTGCCGGTTCTCTCGCTCACCGAACGAAGCACAATAGCACATTGCTATTACTCAGATCTTCTGCGAGAGTGTGGTACTACCCAGGCCGGACCGGCCTGCGGCTATACACAGAGAACTGTCCACAGCGTGGTCCTACCATTATGTAAGTAGTGCGGGGGGACTTTATAAACATATCTTAACGCTGACAAATTACGCCCACAATCAGAACAACATTTTATGGGTCATAAAATATTATCCTGCACAGGAATCGAACCTCAGTACTGGCACGGAAGGTAGTCATGTATATTCAGTTGATGTACATATTCATTTTGTAAGGAAACTTCACGATGTAGTGTAAAATATCCTTGAAACTGATTAACGACCAAGTTTCTTGTTTGTATTTCCTGTTTGTTTTTTTTTCTAAGATTTACTACTCATAATTATAAGGCTTCATTGAAGACACAAATCTCTTTAAATGGGTTTGGTTATACGTATCTATATTCTAAATAATATTATTAAATTCAAATTTAAAATTAGTTTTTTACGTTTTCACAACTACACTTCATAGTAACATAATAAAAGTTTCTTTAGTATAATTATTTATATGTCCATATATATTTTCTTCTTCTTTTTTTGTATAGGCAATCAGCTATTACATGAGAATATGAGAAGGAAAACTCGATATAAAACCCTATACCAGGGGTCGGCAACCTGCGGCTCTTTGGATGTGAAGTTGCGGCTCTTTAGTTCTATACGCAAAAAAAAAATTATAAAGAAAACATTTAAAAATGGTTCTGAATTTGTTAATGAGAATTAGGCACAAATTATTGTTAGCAAAAAAAAAATTGTGGCTCCTTAAAAACTTTATACCTTTATAAATTCTTATTTTTAGCTCTTCCGACTCAAAAGGTTGCCGACTCCTGCACTA
Organism: Lymantria monacha; assembly: GCA_905163515.2. NCBI lineage: Eukaryota > Metazoa > Arthropoda > Insecta > Lepidoptera > Erebidae > Lymantria > Lymantria monacha. The sequence goes on along the minus strand of LR991098.1, from coordinate 27,471,442 downwards.
TACCAACACGTCTGACCAGCGTGGTGTAATAAGTCAATTTCCCTCCTAGTGTGGAGGAGGCTCGTTCCCGTTGAATCAGCTATTTATGTGAGCCATTGTTGATAGTATTGAGTTAAAATTTTGTTCACGTCTTTAGTCTATTCATGTTAGTCATTCATCACCATCATCATCTCAGCTCATATATGTCCCATTGTTGGGCTCGACCCTCCTCCATAATTGGAAGGTAATTCACCTACTATACCACGCTGGTCAGACGTGTTGATATAGGGTTTTGTTTCAAGTTTTCCTTCTCTTGCATAGATGTTATATGCCTTTAATATCCATTAGTCGTCTCTTACGATCACCCATGGGTAAGATATGGGGTGGTGAATTGTATTCTTACTCCGTCACCACACGGAAAAATGTTAGTCATTGTCTGTCAATAAGTCAAATCGTGGCCTTCAGCAGTACTATTAATGGTATCTTCTGAGAATTCTGGTGGAAAAGAAAAAAGTTGAAAATACTTTTGTATATCATCATATACACTATATCCCAGTAGTTCCTTACCATCACATTACATAAATGCCATTAAAATTATTTAATTTAACACGTTAAAACACTAAAATATTGAATATAATACATGACTACAACATGACACTTTCATATTCCCGCCAAAAGTCTATCCATTCATGATTATTTATTTAGTGTTGTCTTTATAAAAAAAAACTCTGGATAGAAGAAATGATAATTGCATTCTTACTTTGTCACCACACATAAGGGGCCATTCATAAATTACTTAAGGGATTTTGAAGAATGATTTGGCTCATACCGTAAGACATCATAAGATTGCAAATACTTCCCCTACCCCTTAATAAGAATTTTCGTAAGAAAAGACCCTATTGAACAAATATAACTCCGTTTATTCTGAAAATATCTTTTATTACAATCTTCTTACTACAAGTAGGTATCATTAACTCACTGAAATAACATTAATCTTATTAATCTATCACAGTTTTAACTAAAATTAGTAATTTTCAATTTAATATCTTACGTAATGTCAGGTTCATTAGATGCCTATAGTAAGAAGTTATAATATTCAGTGAACACCCCCTCCCCCTTAACGTCTTACGTAATTTATAAATAGCCCCTAATGGTATTTGTAATATAATATTATATTACAAATTAATCCTTCTAAAACTTGCGAAAAATTTACTACAAAAATACTTTAAAAGCCGTGGTAAAAATCAACAAAATAGCAAATAAAATGATTATACTCTGTGTACGTTTAAATCACGAAATTGTGTAAGTAGCGTGGGTGTATAGTTCGTTATTTTCGTATATTATTCACACCAACACGATAGGCTGCGTGTTTTTTAGAAGAATTAGAATATAGACATTTGAATATAGCATAAACATATGCTAATTTTTATACATCCTTACATGTTTGATTGTTCAAACTTCGATATATATTGTTATCTATCTATACATATAATAAAAATGTAACGTAAAATAATAGATATTGTTATCTATCTATCTATACATATAATAAAAATGTAAGGGATCGTTGTCTGTACATGGAAGATATATGAGAAAAAATATTACTGGGACCTTTATCAACACAAATAGAACCCAAAACAATGATTTTTAAAATTTTCGTCTGTTTATCTGTTTGTCTGTGCGTTTGTGCACGCTAATCTCAGAAACGGCTTATCCGATTTAGACGCGGTTTTCACTAATATATTGTGGTAAGCTTCACTTAACATTTAGGTTTTACTTTATGTCAATTGGTTTATAAATAAAAAAGTTATGTCAATTTAAAAAATGTTCGGAGAAAAAAATCTTTATCGATTCTTTTCAAATTACGTACAAATTACCTTCAGTAAAAATAAATAAACACGTGTTTCAGAATTTGTTGATTTTCACCCTCTGGGTAAATTAGGCCTGCAAAGCTGGTTGGACGACTCATTAAATCATTAGCGCCAAGCCGATATTAATGAAGCTGGCAACTTGAAATATTGACAGTGGTTTCTTTATATGACGTAGAAATTTAATAAGAAAGGATTTTACGAAATTATACCCCTAAGGGAGTGGAGCAGAGTGGCAAAGTTTGTATGGAGAGAAAAAAAATCTTTATTGATTCTTTCCAAATTACGAGTCGAATCACATATTCTAGGGTAATATCCGGCATTTGTCAATTTTCACCCTCTGGTTGTGTAAATTAGGTCTGTGAAACGGGTTGATCGACTCATTACCACCAAGTACTAACTACTACTAACTGAAACTATTAAAGCTAGAAACATTAAATTTTGAAGCACGTTTTTATTTATATATATATATATGAAAGAGTAGTGAAAGTGACCGAAAAGAAAATATGTGATGTACAAGCGGGTTTTCGAAAGAGTATGGGTTGCACAGATCAAGTTTTCTCTTTACGATGCATGGTGCAAAAATTTTTGGCTAAAGGTCAGAAAGTCTTTTGCGCTTTCATTGATTTGGAGAAGGCTTATGACAAAGTGAGGAGGAATGAACTATGGTCAGTACTATCTATGTATGGGGTCTCCTCCTCCATCTTATTCGGGCGCTGAAATCCATTTATAAGGATTCCAGAGCCTGCATAAGGATAAACGGGTCCTACACTGAATGGTTTAACATTGATAAAGGAATGAATGAATTACTCATCAAATATCTTCTATATGCCGATGATCAGGTTTTACTTGCATCGTCGGCTGAAGACTTACAGGCGATGGTAACTACTATGCATGATGCTTTTGAAAGAAAAGATATGAAAGTAAATGTAAGTAAGACGAAAGTAATGGTCTTTGAAAAAGATAGATGTATGACGGAATGTAATATTTTTATAAATGGTGAGAGATTGGAACAGGTGAAAGAATTTGTATATTTGGGTGTACTGTTTACTAGTGATGGTAAAAATGATGAAGATGTTGAAAGACGAGTTAATGCTGGTAATAAAGTGAATGGGGCATTGTACGCTTTTATGAAGAGTAGGAATGTATCTAAAAAGACACGCCTAGCTGTACATAAGGGAGTGTTAGTTCCCACTCTCATGTATGGCAGTGAAAGTTGGATTTGGCAGGGAAGACATGAAAGTAGAATAAATGCTGTAGAGATGAGAGCTCTTCGTAGTATGTGTGGTGTAAGTTTGAAAGATAAAATTAGGAACAGTGTTATAAGAGAGCGCTGTGGTATGAATGAAGAAGTAGTGACAAAACAAAAAAGGGTATGCTGAGGTGGTTTGGACACGTGGAAAGAATGAGTGAAGTTGACGAAACAAGTATACAAAGCGAGTGTAAGTGGAACGATTACAAGGGGAAGACCACGTCGTACTTGCCTGGATCAAATTGAAGATGTGTTAGTGAAAGGTCAGATTAAGAGTACGCGTAATCGTAGAGCATGTATGAAGACTGTGATGAGCGTGAATGAAGCGATGGAGGTATGTCAGGATCGTGGTTTGTGGCAATCCGTAGTCTCTGCCTACCCCTCTGGGAAACAGGCGTGAGGCTATGTATGTATGTATGTATGTTTTTATTTATGACATAGAGATTCAATATGAAAGGATTTTATGAATTCCGCCCCTAAGGTGGTGTAACAAAGTGGCAAAGTGTGTATGGTGAGAAAATTTCTTTATCGATTCTTTTCAAATTACGTACAAATATTCTTCGGTAAAAATAAATAAACACGTGTTTCTCTCTCCCTCTCCATCAACCCCGCACCAGTGCCGTTGTGGCGACCATTGCCGGCGTGAGAGCTCACACGATACACATAGTAGACGGCAATAGGTTCTTGCCTAATGGTTTAAGATACAGGGTAAGTTTAGCTTAAAAAATGTTCACTCTATAACTCAAATAATAAATCGTATCTAACGAGGTTGCAACTCTGCTGGTGAAACAAAACAGTCAAATAAAGGGTGGCGATTATTATATTTTTATCCCATGGTCATACCGTAATATACTATATATGTATTAATGGCAATATAATTTGTAGAATGAATAGAACTTTGAACCACCTTTTTCTTTAGTGACCGGCTATGGTAAATAGACACATGCGCGCCGTACACGTACATCTACGTTGTGCGGGCGGGCCACCGCAACCGGGTATCATCTCGAGTCGAAGCCCTCATGCAGTGAACATCAATACTGGTACTGGTACTCACGCTTGCGCTGCCCAAAGCAGCGACGGTAGAACGTGTCAACGTAGAGTATTTTCTCTCGGACCCACCCTATTGCCTAATTCCGTTAGACAACTAACTCGCAGAAGGCGGCGACCGCATCCCAGCTTCTGACGCTGTTAATCATCGTCCTAGCGACAAACCTTCAACACCTTGCATTGCTTTTTCTATTTAACTCTGTCAGAGATGACTTCTGCGTGGACGAAGTCGCGGGCAAAAGCTAGTTATGAATATAAAAATGGTAGAACATATTATTTTACGTATTGTTCTAATATTCTCTTATAATTGGCGTATGTTAGCGTTAACGCTTGTATTACAATCTAAACAAAATACAGAAATTTCCCACCATACATAGTACATACATACATACATATCATCACGCCATATCCCTTGCAGGGTAGGCAGAGAGAACAGAGTGCCAGAGAACTATCCTTGCATACTTCGCTCGCTTCCTCAACATTCATAATTCTTTTCATACACGCTCGCCGGTTTCGGAGACTCTTGACTCCACCTTCCTTCAGTACATGACCGATGGTCTAGGTAGGTTAGTCTCGGTCTTCCCCGGTACCTACATCCTTCCACTTTCGCATTGTATATCTTCTTAACCAGACGTTCGTTCGGCATTCTTTCCACATGTCCGAACCATCGGAGCATTCCCTTTCGCATCTTTACACCAATACTCTCTTTCATACCTACTCGCTCTCTTACGTCGCACAGTGGGCTGAAAATCGCGTTTCATAGACATAGAAACTTGAGTTATAATGTATAATTTTTTTGTGTAGAAATGGGTTCTCCTGGTCATTACTATACTATATAATGTTATATGAGATAATTTGGTTAACAATTGAACGAGTTATAATTTTTTTTAGAAAAAAATGTATGGAGCTGACTTGAAAAATGAGAATAACTCTGAAATCGCAAGGTTGGCCGTTATATCCTCGCAGATGTATATAGTAATAATTATTTGTGATTTTTTGACATGCTTCATATTACGGCAGCACTTGTAATATTTTTTTTAAAAATCGTCAAAGGTTTCAAATATTGTATTTTAGATAGCTACTTTTAATTGTACTTTTATTTAATAATAACGTTTTAATTCTTCAAATACGCATGTAATATTCTTCATCACCATCCGAATCCACTTCAGAATCGGACTCTATGTTTTCCATTACTTTGTTTGTTTGTTTGGTTTGCCTGCTCTTTTCCTAGAATAGTGTTCTCTAAACCTCCTGAAATCTTTGTTGCGCGTTTTCTGGAGCTTTTTCTGAAAGACTACCAATTGGTACAATCATCAAAAATTTTTTTTTCATCCTCATGGATTTTTTTCTGGCCTATCATTATAAGTAGAACTAGTAGGGTCACCTGTCTTTGTTTTCAGGAGCGGTCCACTTCCACCCTGTATAGTTCTACATATTTCTTTGCTGTTATTTTGGCGTATTCTTTAAATTTCGAAACATCTATAATCTCACCAGAAGTGATTGCCTGCAGAATCACAGCAAACCTACGAATTAAGTTTTTGCCTAGTCCAGTGATTGCACCAGTTTTGTCAGGCAACTCAAAAAACCTTCTCGCAGTATTACCGTCACTAATCATGCCAGATCCTTGTTTAACGATGTCGACTAAAAGATTTAGTTCATTGTTAAAATGATCTTGGATAAGTTTTTTTCTTAACTTTAACAACCTATGTTTGCGATATTCTTCTCTCGCAGACCACTTTTTAAAATCAAGACGCTAGGCTATATGTAGAAGACATTCCATCACATTAATGCGGGCATGTAATGATGATAATCCAAATTCATATACACCAGAAAACACGGTCTTTGACGTAACGCTATTTATAATATTAATTTCTGTAGGCTTAGTCAAACACAGGTAGCAAGTAGCACTTGATTTGGCATCGGATAAATATGTATAAATTTTACCGTCTATCATTGTCATCAATAATTGGTGACTGACCTCATTTGTTTTGTATTTTGTGGGGAGCAGTGCTTTGATTTACATACATACATACCATCACGCCATGTCCCTTGCAGGGTAGGCAGAGAGAACAGAGTGCCAGAGAACTCTATCCTTGCATACTTCACTCGCTTCTTCAACATTCATAATTCTCTTCATACACGCTCGCCGGTTTCGGAGACTCTTGACTCCACCTTCCTTCAGTGCTTTGATTTCGTTATCAATTTTAGTTTTTTCTGAACTGCATTGGACGAAAATATGTAGATGAGGAGGGTTTTGAATTCTTCCATATTGTTTCACCTCCAGCTGTCAATTTTAGTGGAAACAAAGAGGTCATGAATATGCTACTGAATCATTTTGCTCACTGTCCATTACCTGTTTATACCGACTTTGGTTAGATGCAACGTCAAATCTCTACATTGGTATTAAAATAATTTTCTGGCCTTCTATGCTATAAGGATACCAAGAAGATTTTCTAGAATCCAGTTTACCATTAAATCCAGAATTCCTTGAAATGCAATTTTAGCTGAAGATTCCGTTTCAGTCACGGAAGTTCTTTGGAGAGTAACACTGCAGCTTAGCCTTTTGTACTTTATAGTGAGACGGAAATACAACTTCAGAACCTTCTCGAATTGAAGTTTCCCTCAAATTGGTGAAGTTATTGCCATTTCAAGAGTTTTAATGAAAATAGCAATCGGGATGCTTTTCTGGAGAAAATAATGATGAAAAATCTGGTTTCTTAATTATTTCCTTGAATTTCGCTGCTGCTTGTGGGTCTTTGAGAATATATATACTCAATAACGGATGCAATATCTTTACGACCATCTTCTGTCAAGAGTGCTGCAGCTGAATATGCTAACTCAATAGATTTTTTCGACTTTATGTTCGTTAGACCTTCTCTTCTTTTGCTTATTGCCTAGATCTTGAAAGGGCTTCCAAGATTTTTGTCATTGTTGAAACCGATATCATCGTTGACGTTGATAGTAAAGGTTACTCATGCTTTCTTTGAAAGCTTGTAGGGTGAGTAAATTAGTTTGCACGCAGCTTGACCAGTCAATACTTGTCTAAAGCCAATTAGTGTAGTATCGTCTAAATTTTCACAGGATAGCGTTTGGATCTCAACCACCTCTTTTAAACAGCTCGTGTGAATCATCCACAAAATTCCTTGAATGTAACACTGTTTTCCTCAGAAACGCTAGAACACAATCGAACCACTAGTGAATTGAACAATACTTCGTTATCAAAGGAAATAGTATCTATGACCACTCAGTATAACAAACAAGTCCAAGTTTGTAATTAAACTTTCCATTATTCACAATCACAACTTACAAGAATATTAAAAAATGTTAGCGGTAGAAATACTCAAAATGAACTAAGATTACGATCTCAATTTTGACTGTTTATTGCTATTGAGTATTTGATGTTTTAGAGGGTAATTAGGCAAATATAATACTCTTCTTAAATACATGGTGTTCACGACATTACTTAATTATCTGTACTAATTGCACAATTAACAACACTCTTTTATTCCTTTGTATTTGTACTTTTATTCTTTTACCAAGCAATTCCCTATGTATAATGAAGGTACTTACATAGTGATATTGGAAGTGATTCGATTCTGAGAAGTCATTTAGTAATACTACAGTATTTAAGAATTAGAGATGACTAGCTCACATAACTCACATTCAAAAGATAATTCATTTTTACCACGTAGTTTTATTGAGCATTTATGTACAACGGACTAACGTGATATCTTACACTTCTTTGTGTGTAAGCTAGATCTTAATACATGAATATTTGAAGAAATTGAACGTTATTATTAAATAAAAGTACAAGTAAAAGTATTTATCAAAGAGTAAAATAGTTAGAAAAAATACAAAAATTTAAAAACTTTGACGATTTTTAAAAAAAATATCGCAAGTGCTGCCGTAATATGAAGTATGTCAAAAAATCATAAATAATTATTACTATATACATCTGCGAGGATATAACGGCCAACCTTGCGATTTCAGAGTTATCCCCATTTTTCAAGTCAGCTCCATACATTTTTTTCTAAAAAAAATTATAACTCGTTCAATTGTTAACCAAATTATCTCATATAACATTATATAGTATAGTAATGACCAGGAGAACCCATTTCTACACAAAAAAATTATACATTATAACTCAAGTTTCTATGTCTATGAAACGCGATTTTCAGCCCACTGTGCGTCGTCGTTACGAATGCGATCGATCAGCCTAACTCCACAGATTTTCCGTAGAGATCGCATTTCGACCTCAGAACGGTACGGTTGGTACCTCAGAACTTTCGACCGAGTGAACTGTTTTTGATAATTATTTTTTTATTTGAAAGCTGGTGTTTCCCGGTTCCATTTCAATTTAGTCCACTAGTTAGTAGAAGAAGTTGATTTTTTTTGTTAAAACTTTGATTATTAAGGATTCTATAGCGTTTGTATTAGTCACATCCATAGCCCTATGCTAAGATGTCTCGCATTCAACAAGTCATCGTTATTACACGTTTTTATCTTATTTTTAAAAACTATAATAATAGTTTTATTTCATACTACCGAATTGCTGCGGTTTCAATCGCGCAGTGGCCGTTCCCTTTTTAAAAAAAAGGGTATTTTTTGTGGTCGCGTCTCGCTAAATCGGTCCGGGACAACGGAAGGCCATAGACTCACCCTGCAAGGACTCCTCTCTTCGCCGTGCAAGCGGGCCACCGCTACCCGATCTTTGTCTTCGGTGAAAATACAACCCTGCACTAAGGAAATAATCCTTCAAACATACGCAGACAAATTACATCCAGACTCAGAACAACACTGTGGATCGCACAAAGAATTGTCCTGCTTGGGAATCGAACCCACGCCACTGGCACGGAAGGTCAGTATCTTAACCTACTCCATCTGTGCAATCGCAGAATACGGACTTTAATTCCATATTCCAGTAGCCTTCGTCACCCGTTGATAATATAGCTTGCCATTAGTAAAATAATTTTTAAAATAGGTCTAGTGTTTTAGGTGTGAAAGTGTAATAAACAAACTTATATTCACACAATTATTATATATATTACGATTTGTAATACTCATGTAAAAATTAGGAATTATGTAAATTTTTCATTAGATATGTGTATTTATAAGGTATGCCTAAGTATGACTCATGTTAAAATCGGCCACTTCCTAGCGCACGATAATTTTGTTTGTTTTAGTTCACTCTGTTGTTATTACAGCGCATATCTTTACATTACGACGCCTTAGAGGAAAACAAATAAGGAACTTTAATTACAATTAAATTATTTCAGAAATGATTTTAATTTTACTTTAAACTAATTGGTCTCAATCGATTATTGTGGTAACATTGCAAATAAATTGTTAATCTATTTACACTAATGATTTTGCGTGTTCTGGTTTTGTATGATCTTCACATAAAGTTACCGCCAAAAGTCTTAATCATATACAGAGTGGAAGGGGACCGCTCCCGAAAACAAAGACAGGTAACCCTAACTAACCTAACTAATCCTACTTGTAATGATAGGCTAGAAAAAAAAATCGACTCGGATGAAAAAAATAATATTTTTCAACACGCGACGTCGTTGAACATATGATCGTGAGTTTTGAATAGATTGCGTCTTTTATCATCTGAGTAAACTTACGTATTTTTATGGAATTATCGTTACATGGCACTGTCCTAATACGATAGAATGTGACAAAAACTAATATCTATACCATGAGATTTTCTCTGCATTACATTAGGTTTTTCTCTAAATTATAATTGTTATGAAAATCTCTCGGGGTATGATAGCAAAATTATGTTAACCAACAAGGCATAAGTTCGCTACATTTTTATATGTATATAATATGTATATTAATTTATCTACGAAAAATCTTCATCGAAACTATCTTTTAATTTTTGAATTGCCTACCGATTTAGACGATAAAAGTATTAAACTTGATAAAAGTGCATCATCAAAATAAACAGAAAATATTATGCCAGATTTTTAACAATGCCTAAACTCCTCTATATATATGTATACAATTATAATTAAAAACAAAAAAAAACTGTAACGCTGTAAAAAAAACTAAAGCATTCCATTTGAATTTGACATTTTAAGTAGGTAGTCGCAGTCACTGCATTCCGAAGTGGCGTGATGCATTCCTTACCGTGGTCATAATATATCACTTTAAAAAAAACAGTAGCATTCCTTTACAGGCAGTGTGAACTGTGAACGTCGACTTACACATTTCACGCTCTAGTGACGTCATCTCATAAGGAATAGATTTAGAAAGAAATTGTATTTTATTTTAATTTTTATACCATGTTGGTTTTGTTAGTATAATATTTTAGCTGTGTCTTGAAAATAACATAATAAGTAAATCGAGCCAATTAAAATTAATACTCATATGGTCATACTATTAGTAGGCTAGTGAACTTGAACGTTATTTTTTTTATTTTACGACTTTGATATTTAGAAATACAGATATCCTAATCAATAAATTTTCCCTGATCAACAATGTATGTCTGATTGTTTTTGGTTTTAAGTACCTACTTATCAAGAAATACTATAACCGCCTTTAAGGAAGATAAATCACTTTGCCTTTTAGTTACTGTTTGTAAATAATCAATACTAAAGGAGGGATATTTACGATTTATTTCATATTTAATAGCCCCTAAGTGAAGTTCAACTTAGCAAAAATAAGCCTCAATCCACATTTTGTCTAATCTTTTTTCAATAACAAACCTATTTAGGAATTTATTTTACATCTAACTGGAGCGAATTTCTTGTTTTCTTATGACACGTTTTGCTATATTCAGTTTTCAAATCCGGGACGTATCCATCCATAATTCCATACACAATTATATATTACTCTATGGTTTCTTCGCTCCAAAAAAAAAATCAAATGAGAAATATATTTAAACGTCTCGAATGTTCTACAGTTATCAAGGGAACTTTAGGTTGACATTGGGTCAAGGCGGTCGAGCACTTCACACATTATAAACATCTGTTAGCATTGAGCTTTCGACAGCTTTTAAACATTAGTTTGTAAATTAAATTTTGTGAATAGCAAATAAAATAACACGTCAATCATTTTTGTTAATAGTGAAAACATAATATTATGACAAATGATTGTTTAATAAGTGCCAAGTAGACATTTGTTATACTCGTATTGATTGATGAAACTCGTATTGATTGATGAAAATTATTGTCAAAGGCTGAATTATTACTCAAACTTTGAGATATCGAGAGTGCCGGCAACCAAATTTTATGTGTGGGATTGGAATTTTCATTGCTAGGCAGCAGACTAGCTGTACCTCTGGAATTAATAAGGTCCATAAGCGGCAGTAACACTTACAATCAGTTGCTTGCTAGTTTGAAACCATAAGCAATTAAAAAAAAATACATACAATGAAACATAGAACCTCCTCCTTTTTGAAGTCGGTTAAAAAACATATTGCGATAAACAGCCATAACGACTCTACTCGCGTATCGACGTTAGCGTATACACGTTAGCGAAAACATAATCTATACAGCCAATAGTTATTTGTGAATTATACAAAATATAGTTTCTTTTTTTAATATGCCCAATTTTTTCTTGTGATGACGGAGTAAGAATACAATTCACCACCCCATATCTTACCCGTGGGTGATTGTACGAGGCGACAAGGGATATAAAACGCATATAACATCTATGTAGGATAAGGAAATCTCGAAACAAAACCCTATACTTACACGTCTGACCAGCGCGGTATAATAGGTCAATTTCCCTCCCATTGTGGAGGAGGTTTGGGCCCAGCAGTGGGACATATATCAGCTGAGATGATGATGATGATGAATTCGCCTTATTCTCAGAATAGGCTTTAGGTTTTTAGGTTACACTGCCTCATCAGACATAATATATCGATGGTTTCTTTATAAAGAATAGTTTATTTATATTGCTTGTATTGTTGTCGGTATATCAAGTCACATTGAGCAGAATGCCAGCCTAAGCGTCCTTGGGGTCAGTGTTTAGTTAAACCGACTGTTGAGGTCTCGTTTCGGTATTCTGTAGAGATTCTCTATCGGTGTACAATCAACAGCGTCAGAACTGGGAAACGGTCGACGGCTTTTATAAGGCAATTGTTTCATAGTAAGAGACAGTGAAGCGTTTCAGAGAGGAGAACATCTGTGCTAACCTGTTCTAGCGATGCATGGAACAGTGCAGTTACGAATAGATGTTCGAGTATACCTGGGTGGACCCGATGACGCGTTAGCCGAAACTAAAGGCGCACATGGAATAAGTCCATTTTTAAGTAGCCCAACCGCATTAGAAAGTAGTGAATTACGCCACCGCAGTTAAGGAATTAGTACCGATGACCAAATCAATGGCTAAGTTGCAAGTATGGAGCTGCACACCGTTCTTCCATGACCCTCCGACGGTTGATAATGTCTGTTAAAAAAGGGTATTAGAAAAAAAATACTGTATAACTTTTCTAAGCATCATTCCATAAAAGGGGCACTGACCGTAACATATAAATCCTTTACAAATTTTAAAACGTAATGCAAATAAATCAGTAACTTTCACCGCGCCACAGTGCATTAGATAAAAACACAATGGCCAGCATAACTTGAACTTAAACAAACATGACAAATGTTCAACGGTCTACGTATTTTTCTGCTTAACTGAGATCTACATATATCTAGTATGAAATGAATGCCAATAGGCTTTTCCAGATATTGCAACATACGTTTTTTTGTGGTGGAAATTTCACCCATAATACTGTATTAAAATTATAATTTGATAAACCATTTGGAGATTACTGTACTTTGTAATAATTAAAAGTATATAAGTACATCATAATTAAAATTATATACCTACATTAAACATTTTTACATTAAAAAAAAATGTTTGTAATTTATATTACAACATCATCTAGTGACATTTTGTATACTTCAAGTATACAAATATTGTCGGTAATATCAATTAAGTAAAAAAATATATCCAAAATAAAATAAACATCGCCATCTGTTGATTAATCCTAATAAACATTACGATAGATTTATTAATTAGAACACTGATTTGTAGATCTCAATGACAGCAAGAATATTTTTTTTTATTAATAAAACTGAACAGTGTTTAATAAGTTAATGGCTTGATTTAAAATAATATCTGCAAGACCAAATATGGCCACAGATGTCAAGGAATCGACATCAATGGTCAACACAATGACGATGGAGAGGAAACATAGAGGGTTATCAGGGCAATGCTGTTCTCATGTCGTCCTGTATGGAACAGATGGAATGTGTCTATACTATAATCTGTCAAGAGAAAAAAAGAAAGTCCAAATACGGCTTATATTTTCTTGGTTTCTTAGCTTGTCCAACCGCATCCAGTCCAGTCATCCGAGGCGATAGAAAGACAACGTGAGATCCCATTAATCGTTATGATCACCAGGTATCGTAACCAGCGGATTTCTTTTATGAGCTTCAACATTCTGAACGACATTTCGATAACACTCCAGGACGTCGCCCTCACGAGGTAGATTTCACAGCGTCATCATCTCACGTGTGTCACTCTGTTGAGCTCGAGGCTCCTCTATATTTTATGAGGGCAATTGACCTACTAGGTATACCATGCTGGTCAGACGTGTTGGTATAAGGTTTTATTTCGAGTTTTCTTTCTCTTACATAGATGTTACATGCATTTTAAAACTCTTAATCGTCCCTTACGATCACCCACGGGTAAGTGAGAGGGTGTTGAATTGTATCTGGTAGCATCTACAGACCCCTGACGCTATTGGTGCCAAGATCAGCGTAGACGCTATCTTCCCAGGCCACTTGCGAGATCACATACCGCAGTAGCTGTAACGTCTTTGCATAATTCTGCACATAATTCACCATCATCATTCCCCAGCTCGTATTCTAATTACTTGTGGTCGACGCAATATGTATTCTTCTACAATCACATATATTATAAAAGTATTTTTTTTTTGAGATTATTTCCACCTCACATTCCCACCATTCTAACTCCTATAAGCCAGAATCCACAATGGTCACCATAAATAACACCGAGGTTTGACCCTCAGGCAGTCCCGGGAGATAATTTTAATTGTCTCGGAATCCGCAACAAATTTTATTAGAAAAGTTAAAGAGGAGAAGTTGGAAATAAAAGGTCGTAAAAGTTATTAGCAATAGTTTTATGACGGGTTACCTTTTTTTGGTGGTGGGATAATGATGGTGATGGTAAGATCACACCCTGTTCGATCCGATGACCAGCTTCCTGCCTGATGTCAATCGTCCTTAGGAATATAATAGATGATCAGACAGCATCAGATTACGGGCTGAGAGCCCTCAGCGCCCACCCACAGTCCGGGTAAAGTTGTCATAGCCATCTGAGGCTAACAACTAAGACACACAAATAAAAAAAATAAAAAAGCATCAGATGGAGTTTGTTCAGGCCAATAAAAATCTCACAGAGGTCTTTTACGATACACAAAAGCAAAATAAGGTTTGTTTTTATTCTTATCTACCTTACAGCAAACAATGCTTATAAGTATAATATTCAAAGCGTTATACTTATAAGCAGAGCCTGCTGTGTGTAAAATAATTAGAGATTCGGGAAATACAATATGTATAATAAATTTTCCGTGTAGTGACGGAGTAAGAAAACAATTCACCACCACATATCTTACCCGTGGGTGATCATAAGAGACGACTAAAGGATATAAAATGCATATAGATATGCAAGAGATAGAAAACTCGAAACAAAACTCTATACCAACACGTCTAACTAGCGTGGTATAGTAGGTCGATTTCCCTCCCATTATAAAGGAAACTCGAGCTCAACAGTGGGACATATATGAGCTGAGATGAATATGTATAATGTAAAACCAAGGCATGAATTTTGCATGTCATAGCTACTCGTATCTCTTACGTTTAGTTGACTCATCAATTTAATATAATTTAAACTACAATTGCAATATGCAAGAGGAAAATAGCATCACAAAATGTTTCATCATCCTCTCAATTCATATTAATCCTATTTGGATATGAATTTATTTGTATGGTTACTGAGTAAGAATATAATTACCTGTGACTCGGGCCGTTTATGGCTGTATACAGAAAAAAGTCATCGAGCTGTGTGGTAGCGGTTACGAATACTACCAACCCTTGCTTTGCTCGTGGATGTCGTAAAAGAATACTAAGAGTCTTATAATGACCTAGACCAACTCCATCTGATGCCGTTTGGTCAAGGATTATATTCCCAAGGAGGGTTGACGTCTGGCAGGCGGCCGGTTATAAAACTATTGCCAATAACTTTTACAATCTATACATCTATATCTATACATATAACAAAAATGTAACGGATCGCTGTCTGTACATGGAAGATATATGAGAAAAAATATTACTGGGACCTTTAGCAACACTAACAGAACCCAAAACAATGATTTTTAAATTTTTTGTCTGTTTATCTGTTTGTCTGTTTATCTGTTTGTCTGTTTGTCTGTGTGTTTGTGCACGCTAATCTCTGAAACGGCTTATCCGATTTAGACGCAGTTTTCGCTAATATATTATGGTAAGCTTCACTTAACATTTAGGCTTTATTTTATGTAAATTGGTTTATAAATAAAAAGTTATGTCAATTTAAAAAATGTTCGGAAAAAAAATCTTTATCGATTCTTTTCAAATTACGTACAAATTATCTTCAGTAAAAATAAATAAACACGTGTTTCAGCATTTGTTGATTTTCACCCTCTGGGGGTGTAAATAAGGCCTGCAAATCGGGTTGGACGACTAATTAAATCATTAGCGCCAAGCAGATATTATTGAAGCTGGCAACTTGAAATGTTGATAGTGGTTTCTTTATATGACGTAGAGATTTACTAAGAAAGGATTTTACGAAATTATACCCCTAAGGGGGTGGAGCAGAGTGGCAAAGTTTGTATGGAGAGAAAAAAATCTTTATTGATTCTTTTCAAATTACGAGTCGAATCAAATATTCTAGGGTAATATCCGGCATTTGTCAATTTTCACCCTCTGGTTGTGTAAATTAGGCCTGTGAAACGGGATGATCGACTCATTACCGCTAAGCCGAAACTATTAAAGCTAGAAACATTAAATTTTGAAGCACGTTTTTATTTATGACATAGAGATTCAATATGAAAGGATTTTATGAATTCCGCCCCTAAGGGGGTGTAACAAAGCGGCAAAGTGTGTATGGGGAGAAAATTTCTTTATCGATTCTTTTCAAATTACGTACAAATATTCCTCGGTAAAAATAAATAAACACGTGTTTCTCTCTCCCTCTCCATTGACACCGCACCAGTGCCGGCGTGACAGCTCACACGATACACATAGTAGACGGCAATAGGTTCTTGCCTAATGGTTTAAGATGCAGGTTAAGTTTAACTTCAAAAATGTTCACTCTATAACTCAAATAATAAATCATATCTAACGAGGTCGCAACTCTGCTGGTGAAACAAAACAGTTAAAAAATGCTAAAAAAAATCACGTGATTAATGGACGTCCCCTTATGCCTTTACCATCAATAAAAAAGTAAAGTGAGGCAAAACTTTGTTTGTTGGGGACAGGCTATGGTCTGATCATGCCCGGCCTCATTCGTTTGGGGCAACAGAAGGCACGATGAAATTCTCTTTCGCCGTGTGGGTCTCAGAGATTATTATTATCATCAAATCAAATCATTTATTATACACTAGTGACCCGCCTTCTCTTCACTTCGGTTACACAAATATGTCTACTTAAATTCAAGCCTGTAAGAGCTATATTTAAAAAATGTGATTTTTACATCCCAGCAACCCCTTTGCGTGTGGAATTTCGTAAAATCCGTTCTTAGCTGACCTCTATTCGGCAAAAGGAATATTCCTACCAAGTTTAAGGTAAGGCTTTATGGCTCCAGAGATATTGTGATGAGTCAATACATAAGTGGAAATCTCTTATATATATATATATATATATATATATATATATATATATATATATATATATATATATATATATCACTGCCATTGCGAAAAAGACTGGAACCCAATAGTAAAACGTACAATGAGCCAAGGTACCTATATCTCGTCCCAACGTCACTACGTTAGCTTTCTCAAAACCAATACAAATGAATGGAAATACCTCGCAATTTATTCCCCGTCCGTTTAAAACCGCAAATTGTTTTATTTACAATGAAAACTTTTCCTCAAGAAAAAGTACGTGGAAAATATTCATTTTTAACATCATCCTGTACTTATCCTTATTATTTGAGGTCGACGCAATATTTATTCACCTTCTACACAATCCTATTAGAAGTCAGCTCTGTGATAATTTCCTCTTTATCCATGTATTGCTTCACGTAGTCCATCGATCTTTTCTTTTTTTTTAATAAAGAGAACACTGCAATAAATAACTGCAAAGTTATGGGATTATTAATAATAATACTGCTGTAAATAGTAGTAGAACAGTATATATAAAGCTAGGAGATCGGATAACAATGGGCCACAAGTACTCTACGTAAACGCAGTTTTCATAGCAACTGATGAGATTACAGAAATTTTACATACATACATACATACATATCATCACGCCATATCCCTTGCAGGGTAGGCAGAGAGTACAGAGCGCCAGAGAACTCTATCCTTGCATACTTCACTTGCTTCCTCAACATTTATAATTCTCTTCATACACGCTCGCCGGTTTCTGATACTCTCGACTCCACCTTCCTTCAGTACGTGACCAATCTAGTCTAGGTAGGTGAGTACACCTAGGTAGGTGAGGTACCGGGGGAGACCGAGTCTCCCCCGGTACCTACATTTGAAGAAATTGCAGAAATTTTGATGGCTCTTATTTTCCGTTTTTATTCTTTTACACATATTTGAGGACTTTTTGACGTTTTAGATGAATATTGTATGTGTTAGTTGTATTTAAAGACGCTCATGGGGAAGGTATAGGATGATGAATACAGAAAATTGACGTCTGAGTAATGGTAATTGCGATTTATTCATTGACTGAGGTTTGATGATCCAAACCTCACCGATAGGTATCGAGCTGGCTGAGAGCTTGATATCTTATTTATATTCTTGATTCTACATCTATCAACAAAAGTACAAAATAAAAAAATAGTATTAATTTTATTTATTCTTAATGTTAACTAAGAAATAACGTATTATTCATATGAAATAAAATTATTTTAAGGATTCTATCGCGTTTGTATTTGATTTTTAATTTCCCGACGTTTCAAATACAGGAAGGAGAACTCCCGTGACCATGAACGCTGTAAAAGTTCGGGAAATAAAAAATCGAATACAAACGCGATAGAGTCTGTGTAAAATAATTTCATTTCAAATGTGTAATACTGGCGTAAACATAGGTACCTAGGTGATCTGTATAAAGACCTTTTTGCGTAGTATAAAAAAGCAAAAAAAAACGAGAATATAATGAACTGCGGGCTACTTCTTTGTAGGTACTAAAAATTCACATGATGTTGGTGGGTGAGGAGGGTCATAGTCTTAAACCTCACCACGTATCACCAATAGGGGGGTTAAAATGTTAAAAAAATGATAACGTGATTAATGGACGTCCTCTTATTCGTTCTCAATTATACCTTCTGAATGTTTAACAGTCAGAAACTATTCAAATTAAAGTTTTCTTCCTCAACCATCCAATATCGGACATAGATTTATACAGGCAATAACTCTGTTCTAATGTATCGTGTCATTGCCGATAAGAACATTCGTTATACCTATATAATTATTTAATTCAAGTGTTTTCCTTATTTACCTATATACAACTAATACCTACATTCAAATCTGCTTTGAGGATATTAATTTTAAATTCCTATTTTCCCTTTAAACATTCAACATAACTGTGATTTATAATTTAAAATATTTAAACATATTATTATGTATGGCGATGGAATCAAAATACAAAACACCATTCCCGTTCCTGATTGTGGATGGCGGAAAAGCTCGCTAATGAATATAATATGCATATAAAATGCAAGAGAAGGAAAACTCGACTTAAATCTTATGGCAACCCATTTGACTAGTGTGGTACAGTAAATTAATTTCCCTCCCATCGTGGAGAAGGACCGTGTCTAACAATGACAGTGTTGCCCAAATGCAAGACCGAGACTCGCTGCGAGAGTCTCGCAGTGCTCCCTTAGACGGCATTTTACGATGCCTTTGGAAAAAAAAAGATTTGTCAACATTTTGCATTCTTAATAACCAGTACACGGGGAAATAATTTGATGTTATTTTAAACAGTCTCATGATAGATATGTGTGATTACAGCCCCACTCCCGTTAAGGGGTATGTACCTAATCATTGATGTACAGTTAGTACCACTAACAATAAATGAATATGTTTCATTAATTTAGTTGGATTTTTTATTTCTATCAAAACAAGTGACTCGGTGTTATTCTAATAGGAATTGCAAGACTTGCGAGACTCGCAAGATTCTTGCAACACTGATGAATTTGGGCAACAGTATATGACACGTATTTAAATTGAGAAGAAGAATAACATTCAACTTAATTTTCATGCGCTGATAAAGTAAAACAATGTTCACACAACACATTTTCTTCACGTGGATATCGAAAAGTCTATAAATAGATAACATTAGTGAAAGAGAAGAACAATTTTAAACAAAAACCTTTATATATACGTTGAAATCCACCGCCCGATAAGTCTACTGAGAGGGTTAGGCAAAATTTACGAACGTATAATCCTCAATAGACCAAGAATATTCGCCGAGGCTAACAACCTCATCCCAGACGCGCAATTTGGCTTTCGTGCTGGGCACAGTTGTGTGCAGCAAGTTCACAGAGTAGTAGAATACAAGTGGTCAGTCCAATATGAACAGATCCACGGCTGTAATTTTCCTAGATGTAGCGAAGGCATTCGATAAAGTGTGGCACGAGGGCCTGCTTTACAAACTTTATCGTCTTAAGATCCCCGACTATCTAATTTTAATCATACATGACTACTTAAGTCATCGCAGCTTTCGCTACATGTTGGAAGGGACGCTGTCTACCTCCCACCCTATCAAGGCCGGTGTCCCACAGGGCTCGGTCCTCTCCCCTTTTCTATTTACGCTATACGCTAGCGATATACCCAAATTTAATAGAGTTCGTAAAGCGCTTTACGCTGACGACACCGCAGTCTCCAAACAGCGGTTACCACCCTAGCCAATTGGTTTAGGAAGTGGAGAATAGAAATCAACCCCGATAAGAGTCAGACGGTCATGTTCACACGTCGAAATGCCCGTACCTACCTACTCTATCGATAGCATTCCGCCCCTTAAAATGTTTAATAAGCCTGTTACTTGAAGCAGGCAAACCAAATATCTAGGTGCAACCCTTGACGACCGACTCAGCTTCGCCCCTCACATAACGCAAGTCCACGCGCGTGCGTGCGGCTTTCGTAATGGGATGCCTCCATAGTTTAATAAATGCTAGGTCTAAATTAACCTTGAGCAGCAAGGTCCGATTATACACCGCTTGCATACGGCCAATCATGATCTATGCTAGCGTAGCGTTCGCGCATATTAAGGCACACAGGATCCACCGACTACAGATACTTCAAAATAGTTTCATGCGCCGAGCTACGGTAGCACCGTGGTTCATACGTAACGTCGATCTTCATGTAGACCTCGAACTACCGACCATCAGGCAATTAATGTAACTGTGCTCCCGGAGCTACTTTGACTCAGCCATGACACACCTGAACTCACTAGTGGTTGGGGCGGCTTCCTACACGCCCTCTCGTAAGTCAAAAATCCGACGTCCGCGACACGTCATCGACGATGACGACGACGATATCACACTCGCTCAATTAAGAGCTTACACGGCCCGCGAGGCCATTACACATAAATATCCGCGGTTTCGTCCTCGCCGTCGAGGTGCGAAATCGTGACGCGCAAAAATCATAAATCCAAACGTGGGCAACACTTTGCCACCAGCGACGCCCCAAGCCGAGGTCCGTTCCACACAGGGGGAGCCCTTGGGCGATGTCGCTTAGCTTACCTCAATCGGGTTGAGAGCCCTCAGCGCTCACCCATAGTATGCGTAAAGCTGTCAAAGCCATCTGCGGCTAACAGCTACAAACTTATAAAAAAAAAACCTTGAAATCCAGCGCGGTGTTCCAATTTACTTACTGAAGTAGGGCTGTGCAAAAACAAATTCGGAATTTATGCTGCGAAAAAATATAGTGTTACTGCCGTCCATGGACTTTTGCAATATCAGGGATACAGCTAGACCTACCAAATGAAACCCGAAACCCATCCAGAAAGGTGCCGGCTCTCTTGCTCACCGAACGAAACGCACATTACCACTGTTCAGACATCGATTTTTTGTTATACTATCCCGGACGGACCGGACCGCGACTCTAGTCAGACAACTGTCGACAATGTAGCCCTACAACTATTGCCTATTATACCAGTGTTATTACTATTAAAATCGCCGAAATTTGCTTAAAGTACTTATAACTTCAGCAACATTTAGTTTTTTTCTTTTTTTTTATTACTTATGGTGGTAAACGAGCAAGCAGCACATCGGATGGTAAGTGCTACTGCTGCCCATGGACCTTTGCTATACCAGAGGTTTGCCTACCGTTACAATCCCTAAACCCACCCAGTTGGGCATTCGGCTCTCTCGCTCACCGAATAAAGCGCATTAGCATATTGCCATTGCTCAAACGTCGATCTTCTGCGAGAGCGTGGTATTACCCCAGACGGACCGGCCCGCGGCTGTAGACAGAAAACTATCAATAGCGTAGTTCTACCACATCTAAAAAGTCGCTCAATACATTTTCAATAATTAAAACGGAACGTCCAAAAAAAAGATTCATATTTGGTTAAATATATGTGCCTACAATTGTACCTACATGTAACAGAAAATATAGTACAACAAATTGGGCCCGTTTTTGTAGTCTACTAAAAAATCAAATAATGAAATAAAACCTTGGTATGTGTGTTACGTAGGTACTCGTATTTAGTTATTTAGATTTTTATCGTTAAAGCTACATTAACATATAATGGTTATATCCAACATAGATTAGGTAGATTATTATCTTTAACATACGCTCTGCTAGTCAACAAACCTTCAAATTGTTATATTAGTGTACAGTATTACAGAGTAATGCGCAGTTAATAATTTGAACTATCAAAATCGTAACTCATTTGTCCGTGTGGTGACGGAGTAAGAATACTATTCACCACCCCATATCTTACCCATGGGTGATCGTAAGAGACGACTAAGGGATATAAAACGCATATCACAAATATGCGAGAGAAGGAAAACTCGAAACAAAACCCTATACCAACACGTCTGACCAGCGCGGTATAGTAGGTTAATTTCCTTCCCTTTACGGAGGAGGCCCGAGCCCAACAGTGGGACATTTATGGGCTGTTATGATGATGATGATTGGCATCAATCTCTATTTTAACTGCCCTAATTTTTTAACATGGCAAATAGTCGCGTAGGTAAGTGAAATTAACTGCTTAAAGGACTTGTATCCATAGCCGTTAATAAATTTAAAAAAAAAAATAACAAAAGTGCACTTCACTTTTAACATAGCGAATATCTTTGCACCGTTCGATAATTATATTTAATAAAACTGGGGAGGCGTGTGAGGAAAACGAATAGAAGCGAAACTTGGACTTTTGGCGGTGTATATAAGTCTCATGTGATAGTCTTATAATATATTCAATATCTTAGTGTTTTAAGGTGTTATATAAAATAATTATACACATACATACATACATACATACCATCACGCCATGTCCCTTGCAGGGTAGGCAGAGAGAACAGAGTGCCAGAGAACTCTATCCGTGCATGCTTCACTCGCTTCCTCAACATTCATAATTCTCTTCATACACGCTCGCCGGTTTCGGAGACTCTTGACTCCACCTTCCTTCAGTACATGACCGATCTGGTCTAGGTAGGTTAGTCTCGGTCTCCCCCGGTACCTACATCCTTTCACTTTCGCATTGTATATCTTCTTAACCAGACGTTCGTTCGGCATTCTTTCCACATGTCCGAACCATCGGAGCATTCCCTTTCGCATCTTTACACCGATACTCTCTTTCATACCTACTCGCTCTCTTACGTCGTCGTTACGAATGCGATCGATCAGCCTAACTCCACAGATTTTCCGTAGAGATCGCATTTCAACCGCATTAATTTTACTTTCATACTCTTTTCTGCATACCCAACTCTCGCTTCCATACAGTAATGTTGGGACAAGCACTGCGTTATGTATTGCTACACGCGCCTTCTGGCTGAGGTGGTGGCTACCGAGAAGTTACACCAACGCTCCATTCACTCTATTTTCCGCATTCACTCTTCGCGCTATATCAGTGGTGTACCTTCCATCTCGGCTAAATCCACATCCAAGATATACAAAATCATCCACTTGCTCTAGTACATCATTACCTATTTTTACTCTTACATTTGTTCTCGCTTCATCTCTTTCAAAGACCATTATTTTGGTTTTGCTCACATTCACGCGTAGACCCCTTTTATGATGGCAATTTATGTAATGTGATGCGCCGAAACTGGTGGGAAGTAGTGAATATGATATAAAAGTGCTTTACAACGTTTTCATTTTCTACCAAAGTGCCCAGAAGTTACCATTAACAGTGTGGCCATAGCATTGTTGATGGTGACATTTTGACTTAGGCGCTTCACACAGTGCTCCGCACTTCATCGCCTGGCGCGAAGTGGCAGATTTTAATATTTTTAATATTGTATGCAAGTACATCGATTAGTATAGAAAACACGCTAGGTCCAACACACCGAAAACGCGCCACGGCGCGGGAGCGCGGAACAATGTGGGAATTGCCTTACTAACGGACATTGCCTAACATAAAGAGACTTAAAACGTGAAGAAAATTTTAACTCGACACTGGCTACAATAAGTAGCTGATTGCCAATACAAAAAAAAAAGAAGAAGAAGCGAAACTTTTTTTCTATAGAACAATAAACATTCGAATTATTCATTAAGAAATATTTTAATTATTCATTAATTACGTTCGTATAGCATATATTGTGTATTTATCATTTATTTATTACAATAAAATTATGAAAACGAGAAGAGTATATCTTTCACTGTTCTCAAGTTCACGAGAATAAGAGCTTAAGCGTCACTATATCGCATACTTGCACGTATTCGTCACGTAAATACAAGATAAAACAGTCGCATACACGATCATCATTGCTTGCAAACATGCCATATATATATATATATATATATACATAACTGTAATTAGATACTTATACAACTTAGAATACTTAAGTTTAACACATTCAGTGCCTACAAAATAATTAGTTAAGGATCTACATATGAATGTTTGAAAAGGTATATTGTTCTTATTATTATTTCAATAAAAAAACATATCTTTCGGATCCCGTGCTATGTGCCGAACACTCGGATCCTACTAGGTACTACTACTACTAGTACTACTACGGCTACTAATGGGAGGCGCCACTACTATAGCACCGCCTCACGCGGATCCGAGTGGTGAGCAAGGTATGTTGTAATAGTAAATTGTAACAGTAACAGTTAATTGGTTAAATCTCTGATATTATGAAATAAATCGTATTTTAATTTCAAATGTTCTACGATCGCACGACTAATATAGATATAGTAAAATATCCAGGACATTTAAATGTTACAGGCATTTCTTAAGCATCTTCAAAAATAAGAAAGTTTTAAAATTGAATGTTTACTTTTTTATGTATATTCGGCAATAAGTCCATTGTATTATGCGGGGTTTGCAAAATATTATTTATTTATTTTTATAGTATGAAAAAATTTATTCTGAAATGTGCGTATTAAAATTTCGTAAAGGTCCGATAAATTTGACATTTTTGTTTTCTTAAACTTTTTTGTTTAATATTTTTGTTACTCGTCGTTACGTCATAGTCTCGTGCACTTTTTCAGTGTGATTACAGAGTAATAGTACAATTAACTGTCCTGTTTCTTACCCGTGAATGTTGTAGAAGATACAGACTAACCTGAGAAGACTATAAACGTAAAATAATTATAACTTGACACTGGCACTAATAGCTCGTATAAGTAGCTGATTTCCAATACACAAAGAGAAGAAGAAGAGGACACATTTAAAGAAAGAAACCTTCAATAAGGTTATAGGTAGAATATCCGTCTGACCAGCGTGGTATAGTAGTAGCTCAATTTCCTGCCCTACGGTAGAGGAAGTTCGAGCCTAGTAGTGGGACATATGTGAATTAAAATGAAGCTCATGCCTTTGTCTAATACCTTTACTAGCCTTTGTACGACACCTTAATTACACGCGACATATCGTAGACATTTTTAATCCGTTATTACACGTTTTAAAATGTGAATAATGTAGATCTCTATTGCAGGTATAATTGCCAGCAGTGGCAGAATTGTTAGTAGGTAGGCGCGTAGTATCAGACACAAGCCTGTATCAGATGGGCCCAGAAATTGCTTAACTTTCAAACTAGTTCGTCATCATCTTTACTCATATTCATCCGATTATTGAGCTTTAACTATCTGTACCATAAGAGAAAAATCTATCTACTATATCATATCTGGATGGTATTTTTTTTGCGGCTGGCTGTGGTTTGGTCATACTCCGTTAAATACGTTCGGAGCGATAGAAGAAACGGCGCGAGACCCCATAGACCCGCCCTACATGTACCTATCTACGCTGTGCGAGTGGGTGTCCTCTCAAGTCGACCGGATAGCTTGACCTACGTCTCACCATCGGGGCATCGTCACACTGGTTGATATAAGGTTTTATTTCAAGATTTCCTTCCTTTGTATTGATATTATATGTATACTAACGACCAGCCATCTTGCTGTGTAGTAGCGGCTACGAATACCACCAACCCTTACTATGATCGTGGATGTCGTAAAAGACGACTAAGAGCCTTATAACGAACTGAGCCAACTCTATCTGATGCCGTTTGGTCAACAATTATATTCCCAAGGAAAGTTAACGTCTGGCAGGCGGCCGGTCATAAAACTATTGCCAATACTACGGGGGGGGCTAATCCCACCACACATTCCCACCATTGTAACTCCTGTAAGCCAGGATCCACAATGGTCTCCATAAATGACACCGAGGTTTGACCCTTAGGCAGTCCTGGGATATGATTTTAATTATCTTGGGACCCGCAACATGTTTAATTAGAAAAGGTTAAAAGAGAGGAGTTGGAAAGAGTGATTCCATTTCCCTCCTAGGCAAAGCGGGCGACAGGAAAACAAAATGACTAGTCAGCCAATATTTAAAGAGGTGTACGGCTACGATAAGCGCAGCCGTACGGCACCACGGGAACGAAAGAGCTTAACGGGGCCTATATGTGAGCGTTAAGATTGATTGCTACAGTAGGTATGGCAGAAACGCATGAAGGCACGGCAATTTTCTCGAGCTGCTACAAGGTCCGTATAGTATACTACTCCACGGGTGACTTGCAAACTGTTGAACATAAGGTTACGCCCGGGAGGGGCGTAACCTTATGTTCAACAGAGAATGTGATGTGCTGATTGTTCATATCTACTCATGGTCAGGTGTGGAACATTGACATAGTGGTGAAGGTACGAGTTTAAAAGAAAATAATTTACTTTTAAAGTTGCCATGGCCAGTTAAAAATTGGGCCACAAAATGGTTAACCTCCAGCCACTCCTTCTCCATGCGTTGCCGGATGCATGGAAAAAGTATATAAAGATGAAGGCCTTTCGATGATGATCCCATCTTTTTTTGCCATTCAGTTAAAAGCTCTTCATAGACAATGGATTGTGGCGCAAACAATCTAACAATTTTATTTCGGTCGCGCGGTAGAAGGAAATCGGTGTTCATAGTTTCCCTTGTGGTGTAATACATTGACGCTCGTCTCTGAATCTCCAAATCAACCGGAAGCACACCCGCGAGCACTGGCAAAGCCTCAGTAATAACTGTTCTATAGGCTTTACATAAGAATATTAGGGCCAACAATCGTTGGCTCTGTAGTAATTTAAGACGAGCCGCCCTTACGGTGGCCCTATCGGCCCATACAGGTGTAGCGTTACAAATACACCCCAAATATGTGGCCATGTATATGGTTTTAAGTGTATTAAAACGAAGGCCCCAAGTAGATGTCAAAATTCTAGTAAGCGCGTAGAAATTGCGCGTAGAAAGTACTATGAAAGAAGAGTGCATATTCTATCGACCCGAAATGGTTGGGATAAGAGTAGGAGAATGATAATAATGACTAGCGGCTAGCCTTCACTTCGCTTTTCTTTCAGTCGCTCTGACCCCGCATTTTAAATCTTTGATAATTATTATTTTAATACTATTCTGTAAAAGGTATTTTTCATCGACATTAAATGCACTCTTATGTATTTAATTATATAAGAAATAACACTGTATTGTTTAAAATTACTTTGTAAATAACGTGTTATTTTTTAATAATATGTTAAAGACAATACTTGATTGCTGCGGATTATTCTTAGTAAATAGATAGATATACCATCGCGGACCATTTTGTACATGCAATGTAAGCGCATAACAATACCTATGTTTTTTACGACATTACATTGGCTTTACATTAATATAATATGAATGTATTATAGATACTTTTAAACATTCCTCTTGAATTGCTCTCTCCATTAATTAAAATCGTACTTTAATCGTCTTTTGCGACACCCAAATGTAAGATAAGGAGTGATAAATTGTATTCTTACTCCGTCATCAAACAGAAAAGATATTGCTGCCCCAACAAAAAGGTCGCAGCAATAAAAACTAACACGGAGCGCATAAAAAGCTAGTTACGGTACTGATTAAAATAGATAGCTGTTAGAATTCTGTTAGTATTAGACAAGCTAGATTTTGGCGCGAAGGTTATGCCTTTGAGACGTGACTGCCGCCATGTTTGCGTACCTACCGCAATTAGTTCAAGAACATTCATTTTTATGTTTCGAGTTTTATAATATTTTACTCGAACTTAAAAAAAATAAGGTGATTTCTTAATTCGACTGTATTTTTTTTTAAAGTGTGAACAGATTTTGTTTATTTTTTTTAACTGTAAGCTGGTAGTGTGAGTCGTATATTGACTGAGAAAAAGAAGAAAATAGTGCGGTATGCGTAGAATTTACACGATCGGATAGATAGAGATTTGACTGCACAGATGGCGTAGTGGTTAAGATAATCTAGTGGTGTTAAATCACACGATCTGGTTGGCCATATAACAGCTGATTTTCGTGAAATTATGCGATCGGGAAATTTGGTTTGCAATAAATTGATCGTTTGGATTATTTTTTGTGGCTCTATGTTAAGGACAGAGTCTATACGGAGCCAATCGAATCGATTGCAGCGCTTAAAACTCAAAATCCGTGATGTGATTAACGAAATAGACCCGCCATTTTGCCAAAAAGTGATTAAAACATTGATGAAAGAATCGACATCTGTCAGCGTGGTCGTGATGGACATTTGCCAGATATCATTTTTCATTCATAATTGTCGAACTTTTCTCTTCGTAATACAATAAAAATTTGAGTCATCTTCATCTAAATTTCTTGTTTTATTTTGTTTTAGAAAACAAAGTTCTTGTTGAAAACCCCGTTATGATTGATATAATCGTATCATACTCTTTTGGAACGGCTTACGTTTAGGTTATAGGTTTCTTACGGAGCTTTTCATATGGGTGTTACATTTTCCGTCACGTAGGCAAGTTAAATTCATACATCATCATGTTCAATTAACGTTAGCGCTTTTTAAACTCATAGATGGCCACACTTAATTGACACACAGGGACAACCACTGAATTAAATATAAATTGTATGAATTTTAGATATTAGCTGAATATTTTAGATATCAGCTGAATATATTAGATATTCAGCTGAATATTTTATATATCAGCTGAATATTTTAAATATCAGCTGAATATTTTAGATATCAGATGTATATTTTAGATATCAGTTGAATATTTTAAATATTAGATGAATATTTTAGATATCAGCTGAATCCACACTCGCAAAATCGACGTCTGAGCAATGGCAATGTGCTGTTGCGCTTCGTTCGGTGACTGAGAGAGCCGGAAGCCCAACTTTTTAGGTAGGTTTGGGACTTTCATTGGCTGGCAACGGCCTGGCTGTACCCCTGGTATGGGTGGCCGTTACACTTACCATCAAGTGTGCTGCTTGCTCATTTGCCACCATAAGCAATAAAAAAAATTTAAAAGTACTATAAATAGTTTCTAAACGGTTGACGTTTATAAATGGCCGCGATAATAAGGACCGTCATTGTCTTTACGTTTAACATTGCGCATAATAAAATTACTAATTTACAATGTAAGTTACGCGAAGTAAATAGTAAATCAATTAATTATACAGATGGCATAATGGTTAAAATGTCGACTTACAGTGCCATGTGACACTGATACCCGCACAGGACAATATTTTATTTTCATCATCATCTCAGCTCATACATGTTTGACTCGAGCCTCCTCCACGATGGGAAGGAAATGATCAATTATATCACGCTGATCAGATGTATCTATGTCCTTACAGAAATCAGCTAAGTGTCTTACCAAGAAAATGTGCCGCAGCTCTCTCCAAGGAGACATTTAACCGCCCTAGCCGAGGCATCGGGTGATCGGACCGGGGAATAGTCCGGTCACCCGAAGTGAGGCCTCCGCGTGAGGACGACACCCCGACGGCGAAAGCTGTCGGGGGCATCGACTCCAGAAGGACCCGCGAGGGTAAACCGCCGGTCGGGCCACTGAAGATAAAGATCGGGTACCGGTGGCCCGCTCGCACGGCGAAAAGAGGAACCTGTACAGGGTGGTTCTGTGGGGTTGCGCGCCGCCTCTTTCGTCCACCGCAAGGGAAAAAAGGGGGAGCCATTTAACACCTCACTGCGATCGCCAATACGACTGCCAAGCGTGGTCACTATGGCACTACCCCTTCATTTGTGATGGAGGCCTACGTTCAGAAATGAAAAGGGTAAGGCTGAAAGATAATATTGATGATCCTTTTATCTAAGCAACTAGGCATAACCAAAACAAAAGATGTCGTCGATACAGACAATGCACTCCTCAATCAATCAGCTTATCAACCCTCACTGTCAGATATAGGTCTCTCGAACTATAATACCATAATTGCAATGTTTAGTAAGCGGCTTAGTGATCGCAGTAAGTGTTTATAAGTTTTCCAAAGGAGTACTGTTGCGTAGGGAGACCTAAGGCTAAGTCCCACAATGGATGTCGCTAGGCTAATAGATAAGACAGACACATCATTCTTTTATCTGTGCATATCTATGTCTTAATATACACTATTTTTTTAGAAAAGCCATGCCCAATAGCGGAGTAATAAAGATTAAAAAGTGACAAAAGACATAAATAAACAATTGTGTCGTAGTAACCAAAAAAAAATTCAAATAAAGAACAAAGACAACCAACCGTTAGAAATTATAAATAAAAATAGAATCATCAACTTGTCTAGATAACCGTTATTGCGTAAAATACAGTTCGGAAACTGATGGCTATACAACAAAGGACTATGAAGTGTGTGGGTCGTTTATTTGCCGGAGCGGCGCCCGGACGGCGCGACGTACGACGTCCTGGCGCCCGGGGCTCCGGCGCGACGGTAAAGTACTATTAAAACTCGAACAAAACTCGCAACCTAACACGTTATAAATCCAATTTATAATTCAAATAGGTGAATAAATATAGTAACGAGTCCATGGGTGAAATACACAACAGCTAGGTAATGACTATCATCATAACCAGCCAATCACAATTTCTATATTTTTTTCCACTACTGCTCTAAAGTACTAATTAGTCATGCGCAATATAGATCACTGCGCTGAAAAGAGTGATACATATCTTTTGAGTGTAAAGATACATATCACTCATTTAGCTCATTTAGCTCACTTAGCTCAGCAGTCAACCACATTATTAAATCACTCCTCTAGCTCACTTTCAAAGATCGTTCACTTTAAATCTATCACTCACTTTAAATCTATCACTCACTTTAAATCTATCACTCACTTTAAATCTATCACTCACTTTAAATCTATCACTCACTTTAAATCTATCGCTCACTTTAAATTTATCGCTCAAACAAATCTATAACTCATTTTTCGCATTAGCTTGATAATGTTTCGAATTTACTTTTCAGATAATTATATTTTTTAGAAGATTTTGTCAAATTCATCTATTTTCTAAAATCTATATTAATTATTAAACTTTATAGCTAAGGAAATAGAGTGTATTCTCTTTTGACAACTTAATTACATCGATACGAAAACAGCGTGCAATATCATTCTCGTCGACCGGCCACGCAACGCATCTATCTCGCTCATTTTGTGAGAGGTGAAACATTCTACCATGCGAAGCGAGCGATGAGCTAGAACTGAGCTACTGAGCTAGTGATATATTCGGCGGTAAAGTGAGTGAGTGATAGATTGTGTCTATGTGAGTGATATAGCTCTTTTATATCACTCACTCAGGAGCTACACAACTTTAGTACTAATCCTTGCATTATGGGTGACTTTACAAAGATACTATTAAAATACACAAATGACACCTAGATTCAATACAACTATTTGTGGACCATACAAAATATTATCTTTAACTTTTGGATCCCATATCCAAAAGTCGACCCTCAAAGGTGGCTCTGTAATTGATAATGAATGCTATGATTGCCTCAATTGGTGCGCACCTGCTGTTATAATTTTCTGAGAAGAGTGCTACTGCCTATTTTTGTACACTCGGCGGTCCCAAGTTCAGCCAATCAAGTCTTTCACCTCAGAGCGTGACGGATCAGCCTCACTTACAGCCTACGAAAAAATCAGTGTGCGCCAAAAAAAGTTTTCACTTCAAAAAGGAAAACATTTCTACATTGTATAAATACGCAAATGGTAGTGGTCTGTGACCCTATAAAGACGTGCTACGTATTTCATATCGGCTACACAGCACAGGGGTGGGGTGAAATGGATTTCAGCTTAACATTTCATTACTTGTGACAGGGTTAGCCAGATAACGACGTAAATATAGGACAGTTTCCCGTTCGTGTTTCACTTTCCACTGCGTAGTTATTTTAAGACCAATTTTTAATAGTAAAATGCTACTTAGGCGTTAAATTGTATTGTAAATAGGTACAATAATTATAGAATAACTTTTTATATACATATATAAACAATCAATTGCTATTTATTATTCTCGCTTAAGGAAAAATATTTGCCTTAAAATAAACAATTTCCGTGTGGTGACCCCCTCATATCTTACTCGTGGGTGATCGTACGAGACGACTAAAGGATATAAAACGCATATAACATCTATGCAAGAGAAGGACAACTTGAATCAAAACCCTATACAACACGTCTGACCAGCGTGGTATAGTAGGTTAATTTCCTTTCCACTATGGAGGAGGCTCGAGCCTAACAGTGGGACATATATGGGCTGAGATGATGATGATGATGATGAAGGACAACGATTTCATTATTTTTGTTTTTATTTTGTTCACTATAATGCGTAGGTTGTTTAGAATCAAAATAAAATAGGCAAAACAGCTAAAAATCGAAAATTTAGAGGTTCTCCTAGTAGAATATAAATATCCATCCATCAGACTATAAAAGTCCAGCTGTTGCATGTGGACCCTCTTCATGAAGAGGTATAATTTAGAATCTCTCGCATACTATCGCAGAAAATCAACGTCTGAGTAGTGTTTCGTTCAGTGAGCGCAAGAGTCAGATGCCCAAATCTCTGATTGAGTTTGGGTCGGTAGGCAGCGGTCTAGTTATACCCCTGGTATTGCAAGAATCCATGAACGGCAGTAACACGTATCATAAAATAAGTCTCTTTGCTCGTTTGTCACCTTAAACAATAAAAAAAGAAATAGGTGATGGCGTTGACATTTTATTTTTAATGTTATAAATCCATAACGACATAGAAGTAGGACTTTTGACGGGAATTTGAAAACGTCATGTGGTGCTCTTGTATTATATTCGATATTTTAGTGTTTTAACGTGTTATGTTAGATAATTTTGATGGCATTTTATGTAATATGATGCAGCGGAACAACTGGGATGTAGTGAATATCATATAAAAGTGCTATACAACGTTTTCGTTTTCCATCAAAATTCCCACAAGATACCATTAACAGTGTGGCCATTGCACTGTTAATGGTGACAATTTGACTTAGACAACGACTGACTTGAAAGACTAAAAACGTGAAAATATTTATAACTTGACACTGGCACCAATAGCTCGTATATGTAGCTGATTGCCAATACATAAGAAGAAGAAGACATAGAAGTATGATGATGATGGATGATGATGATAAAGATATATTCATCATAATCATCTCAGCTCATATATGTCCCACTACTGGGCTCAAGCCTCCTCCATAATGGCAGGGAAAGTCACCTTCCACGATCCACGTCTCACGATCACCCACAGGTAAGATATATTCTTACTCCGTCACCACACGAGAACAATGTTAGATGATTTCTTATTGAATTAAAACATTAGTACTAAAAAAAATATTCAAATTTTTTTATTGCTTATGGTGGCAAACGAGCAAAAGCAGCACATCTGATGGTAAGTGTTACTGCTGCACATGGAACTTTGCAGTAGGTACCAACGGTACAGCTGAGGCGTTGGCTACCAACCCAAACTCATCCAGGAAATTGGGCTTCCGGCTCTCTCGCTCACCGAACATAGAATAACAGCATATTGCCACTACTCAGAGGACGATTTTCTATGAGAGTATAGTACTACTACCCAGGACGAACCAGGCCGCGGCTGTAGGCAGAAAAACTATCCACAGTGTAACCTTACCACTACTGAAATATTCTAAGGATGTAAAATAGGACATAATTTTGCTGTAATATTTTTTTAAAAAACAAATAATAAAAAAGATATTGGTTTCTGTCTTTTTTAAGACTATACCCGACTAAGGAAATAATCCTTGTATTGCGGGCACTTTACAAACATATAATTAACGGATATAAGTTACACCCAGATTTAGAACAACAGCTTGTGGATCACACAAAGGCCAGTTCAGGCATGATAGGTTCGGTATCTTAAACACTACGCCATCTGTGCAGTCCGTCATTTAATTGGGAATTTACAAATGACTTCAATGAATGGGTCGATCAATCGATTTAACGATTAAATTTTGTCGACGAAAAATCCCAATTGATCGATCGAATTACGGGCTCGGGGCGTATCTCCCCTTGCCGTCTGCTCTTACGTCCACTACTGCAACCACCTATTCTTCTAATGATCCTTAAACCAGTTTTCACGTTGGTAAATGGGTGATACATTTAATTCGTAAGCCGTCATGAAGATCTACTAACGAGTGACTGGACCGGGGATTAGTCCGGTCGCCCGGAGTGAGGCCACCGCGTGAGGACGATGCTCCGACCGCAAAAGTGCCGGGGCAAAGGAACCCGCAAGGGTAAACCGCCAGACGAGCCACCGCAGACAAAGATCAGGTGCCGGTGGCCCGCTCGCACAGCGAAGAGAATCGCATTGCAGAGTGGGTCTATGAGGTCGCGCGCCGCCTCTTCCGTCGCCCCAGACCGATTTGACGAAGCTTGACCATACCATAGCAAAATAAAAAAAAAAGATGTATACCTGAATATACGATACTCGAAAGTTCTCCACAATAGAAAGGTAATTGAATCACTATATCACAGTGGTTTAACAATGGGTTAATATAGGGTTTTGTTTTGAGTCTTCTTTCTCTTGTACTGATGTTATATGCATATTAAATAAAGGATATACCTTTATTTAAGGAGTGAAAGGTTGACATGGTGTGAACATGTGATGAGACGGGATGAAAGTAATGTTGTGATGAAAGTTTTAAGTATGAATATTGAAGGCTTTAGGGATAAGGGAAGACCGAAGAAAAGATGGATAGATAGGGAGTTACGGCAGTGATGACGTCTGATAGGACTGTATAGAGGAAGATGACATATTGCGTCGACCCCAAGTAATTGAGATAAGAGCAAGATGGTGATGATCTTTTATTTACTATTTATCTCTTACAACATTCATTGAAGATGATGGTGAATTGTGTTTTTATTCCGTCACCCCACGGGAATCTGGTTTGTATTATAAGTATATATACAATTCAATAAATTTAAAAGCAATTTATCTAATTATATATATATATATATATATATATATATATGTGTCAGAACACGTTTTATACTTTTTTTATACAATGCATCAATTGCCATTAGCTAAATTAAGCAATTAATTTTTAGTCTGAAAATAGAATTAGCTGAAAAGTAGTTGTGTGAAATGCGCCCGCGCTGGCGTCGATCGGTGACTCAGAGTACACTGGCGCCATCTGATTTATTGCGGACACTTGCAAAACTAAGGGATTAAAAAGATCATTAACTTAACATTTATTACTTTTATTTGTTGTTCTTATAGATCATTTTAGCTTGACTAATCTCTATTACAGTTTTCCAAACGAAACTAAAGTTAATACTGTGATGACAGATTAATAATATGTCATCACGTCTTTTTTCCTGCGAGTTTCATAGAAAGAAATTAAGAGACGTATACTGCACTGCATAAGCATAATGAAAATAATACTTGGCTTGGTGGCCATACCTAGCGAAGCGATGGGTGGACGAATAAGTGGATAAATAAATGAGTGGATAGATAGATAGATGTTTGAAAAGATACATAGATAAATGGATAGATATGGATGGACAGAGGGGCGAACTATTTCATCTATTATCTTTGAAATAATCACTTGAAAGTACTTAATAAATATGAAAATGATAATTGATTGTTTTAGTACCAGGTGATTCTGAATTCAACGCATTTGGGGGCGTTCAAGTATTACGTAACGCAATTTTTGAAGATTTTTGATGCTCCCTCCCCACCATGTAACGCGCCGTAACGTTTCTCTGTACACCCCTCCCCCCTTCCTGAATGTTACGTAACACCCAAGTGACCGTTTATAAACGTGTTTGCGACATAAATAAATAAAAAAAGAGATTCTAAACTCGCTATACATGTGTATGCTGTTTATTCATCATCTAAAAAATAAAAATTTGCTTGCCAACTTAGGAAATTTTAATTCCCTAGTTTTTTATTCAATGAAAAAACAATGTTACGTAACACGTTGTTTGGACCTCCCTCCCGGCTATGAAACGCATTGTAACATTTAACAAGACGCCCTCTCCCACCAAATTGTGTTACGTAATACTTGAAAGGCCCCTTTGGTTAATGGGTACGAAGTCTCGGGACAGTACCCACTTGGCTACTCATAAAACTACTGAATACGAGCCTTCTCTACTGTAGCAAGGAAAATTGGTATATCTACTAGTTTTTCATTCTGTATAAATGTTTATTTGCATAATATAATCCTTTACTCGTCTTTTACTACACCCGTGGACAAGAAAGGGATTGTATTATTACTCCGTCACAATACGAAAAATATCTGGTCATAATTAAAATAAAATTATTTATAAATATATTATCAGTTGGTATTTTTCCTTCAGGAAAATAATAAACATACTCTAATTAACAAATAACATTAATCGTTGACTTAATAGCAAACGAGCATATTCCACTTGAAGTTAAAATTGAAATGGCTGCTCTAAAAGTTAACTCGTGACCGAATGTCACTAATTGTGAGATCTAATTCCGCTTTTTTTCAATTATATTTTGAAAAAAAAAATAAAGAAATCTCTATATAGAGTGTATATAGAGATTTCTTTCTTCTTTATTTTCTTTCTTTCTTTATTTTTTATCATACCCGTGGGTAAGTAAGGGACGACTAAGGGATATAGATCGCATATAACATCTATGCAAGTGAAGGAAAACTCGAAACAAAACCCTATACTAACAAATCTGACCAGCGTGGTATAAGTAGGTCAACTGCTTTCCCATTACGGAGGAGGCTGCGAGGATGAAAGAAATATGTATATCTTAATACGAAGGGCATCACTGAAGATAATATTTACCAAATTTTATTCAAAAATCTTAACTTGTAAATGACGAATTTGCTGTGTGGTAGCGGATATAAATATACTACCGACCTTTACTTTGTTCGTGGATGTCGTAAAAGACGACTAAGAGTTTTATATCGACCTGAGATAACTTCACCTGATGCTGTTTAGTCACCGAAGGGGCGTTATGAAATATGTGTGGAAACATTTTGTAATTATTCACTTTGACAATATTTTGATAGTGGACAGAGGTTTGGCATGAGATTTAATTTCGACATTTCCTTCCTTTATATATCTGTTCTTTAATTGTCTCTTACGATACATGCTGATAAAAATGAGATGGTAATATATTGTATTCTCAATTCGTTATCACCTATAAGGACCCTATGATCACTTACCAACCTCACAATCACCTGAATAAAAGTGATAATTCTATTTTCTTGCCATTTAAAATCAAAATCTCCCATCATAATTGTGATAGAGGTAAATTTGTGCAGATTTTGAGTTACCGCATTCTTGCCACCTGTTTCGTATTGTCGTCACCACTGTGCAACTCCTCTCTTCGCCGTGCAAGCGAGCCACCGGTACCCGATCTTTGTCTTCGGTGCGCTTGTTAGGCCTGGCCCTCAATAAGCCCACCAAAAGATGTCCGATGGAGGTTTGCCATAGGAAGTCTAGATCCTACTGGAAGACGAAAGGCTGAATAATGATGATTGTGAATTAAATGCTTTCATCCTTTTCTGTAAAATATAACTTAAAGCTTATTACAGCTAACGTGAATAATTTAAGACTTCAATTGGAATTAATCAAGTATAGTTTGACAAAACAGGATAATTTAATATAATAAACAAAATCACACCACGTTGTTTTGCGGTCACGCGGTCAAAGTACACAGTCAGATTACATAGCTCATTAAAAAATAACAATATAGAAATAAATAAAAAAAAACAAATCCGATACACTAAAAAACAAATCTACAAATACTAAACACTAAAAATACAGATAAAATATAATTTAAATCCAAAATACGATTCAATCACTTACTGTATAACCTTATAGGGTTTTGTAACGGTCTTTCAAATACCCTTCTTCTTCTTCTTATGTATTGGCAATCAGCTACATATACGAGCTATTGGTGCCAGTGTCAAGTTATAAATATTTTCACGTTTTTAGTCTTTCAAGTCAGTCGTTGTCTAAGTCAAATTGTCACCATTAACAGTGCAATGGCCACACTGTTAATGTTATCTTGTGGGAATTTTGATGGAAAACGAAAACGTTGTAAAGCACTTTTATATGATATTCACTACATCCCAGTAGTTCCGCCGCATCACATTACATAAAATGCCATCAAAATTATCTAATATAACACGTTAAAACACTAAGATATCGAATATAATACAAGAGCACCACATGACGTTTTCAAATTCAAAAGTCTTCAAATACCATATCTTATTTTATTATTTATTTTATTTTATTATTTATTTTATCTATTTTATTTGGTGACAACTTTTTCTTTTTTTATTACTTACAATGGCAAACGTATAAGCAGAAGTACAGCCAGGCCACTGTCTACCAATCAAAACCCACCATGAATGTTGGGCTTCCAGCTCTCGCTCGTCGAACGAAGT
The DNA here is from genome assembly GCA_905163515.2 of Lymantria monacha. Lineage (NCBI taxonomy): Eukaryota > Metazoa > Arthropoda > Insecta > Lepidoptera > Erebidae > Lymantria > Lymantria monacha. The sequence goes on along the minus strand of LR991098.1, from coordinate 27,432,771 downwards.
GCAATAACATATTGGCACTGCTCAGGCAAGCGTCGATTTGGCCACCGAAGACAAAGATCGGGTACAGGTAGCCCGCTCGCACGGCGAAGAGAGGTGTTGGCAGGGTGGGTCCATGGGTTTGCGCGCCGCCCCTTCTGTCGCCCCGGACCGATTTGTCGGGGCGCGACCACATCCATGTTCCACCTTGGGACAAAAAAAAAAAGAAGAAAAGTAGGCGTCGATTTTCTGTGAGAACGTGTTACTACCTCGGACGGACTGGCCCGTGGCTGTAAACAGAAAACTGTCAACAGTGGCCCTACAATTTGTAAAATCATACACTTAATGAGTTAAATATGTGCATATTTACTAAGTTACCTCTGTATTTTTAACCGACTTCAAAAAGGAGGAGGTTCTATGTTTCATTGTATGTATTTTTTTTTATGTATGTTCAGGGATTTTTTTGTCAATTGTGAGCCGATTTTCAAAATTCTTTTTTTCTTTCTAAAGGGTATCCAGAGGTGGTTCCATTGTCACCAAGTCATGATCTGATGATGGGAAGTCATCGAAATCGAAGTCAACCCTCAAATTTTATAGGCACATATTACGTGTCTCATATATTTTCAAAAGCTCTTCCAATATATTTGCATCTGGCAGGGATAAACTCATTTAGGTGAGCTGATGAGGGAAGGTACATCTCTTTAACGGTTAGGAGTTGGAGGATAATTCTTTCAATATCATAAGCACGCATAGACCTATAGCTGTATTCTTTCAAGTTAACTCCCGAGGTGGTCCCAGTCACCAAATCATGATCTGATGATGGGAATTCTTGGAAATCGAGGGCAACCCTTAAATTTTATAGGCACATATTACGTGTCTCATGTATTTTTCAAAGCTATTCAAATATTTACATCTGGTAGTGAACATTTTATTTAGGTGAGCTGGTGATGGAAGGTACATCTCCTTAGCGGTTAGGAGTTGGAGGATAATTCTTTTAATATCATAAGCAAGCATAGACCGTTAGCTGTATTCTTTCAAGTTAACTCTCAAGGTGGTCCCATTGTCACCAAATCATGATCTGATGATGGGAATACATGGAAATCGGGGGCAACCTTCAAATTTTATAGGCACATATTACGTGTCTCATATATTTTCCAAAGCTATTCAAATATTGGCATCTGGCAGTGATAATCTCATTTAGATGAGCTGGTGATGGAAGGTACATCTCCTTAGCGGTTAGGAGTTGGAGGATAATTCTTTCAATATCATATGCACGCATAGACCTTTAACTGTATTCTTTCAAGTTAATCACGTAAGCTGTTAATGTAAGGTACTATAACGATTAGGAGTTAGGTAATTCTTTATGTTGCCGATATAGTAATCTTTGTTACGCAGGTAGAAAATAACATACCAAGCTGGAAGGATGGACCTTTTTCAATTCACCTTTTTTAAAGTTGAACTGTTGTAAATATGTATCATCATCTGGACTTACGCTTCTCTCATATTTCGCCACAAATTGCCAAACTTTTATTCTCCAGCAATGTAACTAACCCGTCACTGTCTTCACTGTTGTGCCAATAGTGTCGTCATCAAATTTTATAAAAACCAAATCAGGTTACTAGCCTGTTTTATTTTGGTCACAACGAAAGGGAAGCCTACAAGTTTGGATATTATCCCTATTGCCCGTTTACCAAGCCCTTAATGACAGAGATATTGCATCTTACGATGACTCTGGAGCTTATGTCTAGTTTTAACAATTGCATCAAATCGTCACAATTATTTACATCACTTGGATGTTGGTAGTATCTCATACCTAAGTTGCTGCCTCACGTGACGCATCGATATCACATATGGTGTATACGCGAATTGATTGAAACAGTGAAATTGAAACCATTGGCAACGAGATACAGCATTTCGTTTTCCATCTTTTCGAAATACGTTCTTTATTTTTTTATTTTGATTCGCTACTTCTATTCTTCCTCTACATGTGCATTTTTAGTCGAACTACTCATAGTGCCATATTTAATAAATAATTTAATTTATATGAACTAGTTAAAATTGTTACTTAACTACTATTATTTACACTAAAAATTCAAAAATAATTTAACTTTAAAAAAATTTAAACCGACTTCAAAATAAGATCAACCAAAAACCATACTTATTTAAAACACTAAAAACCGAAAAATAAGATGAACTATTTAATTCTTGTCGAATTCTAATTATGTATTAATTTTTATAAAATATAATTACAATGTATGCTAGAAATCCACTAACACGATTTGAAGTCGTCGTCGACGTGCCAAGCTTAAATTAACAAAAAACAATAAGCTTAATGATATACAAACAGGGTGAAAAATTAATAAAATCAAATTATTAAAGGAAATAAGAATTAAAAGATGTATTCAGAACACTATAACGCCACAAATTTAATACCATTTGACACAACCGTGAATGACGTCTGCCCGTATGGATTAAATCGCTTAACCGCTTGCGCGTTCAGATCACTTCAGTCACAAGCGCGGCGTGGTTTGAATGCGATATAGTATATCTATTTGGCTTGGCACCGACTTCAAATCGTGTTAATGGATTTCTAGCATACATTTTAATTATATTTTATAAAAATTAATACATAATTAGATTTCGACAAGAATTAAATAGTTCATCTTATTTGTCGATTTTTAGTGTTTTAAATAAGTATGGTTTTTGGCTGATCTTATTTTGAAGTCGGTTTACATTTTTTTAAAATATTTTTGAAGTTATACTTCTTTTGGCGCGTTAAGGAAAAATGATTAGAGTAAATTTTTACCATGCGCGCGCACATCGTCACGAAAAACCGACACCCTGAAGTTAGCTATAGTCAACATTTTAGGTTTTTTTTTTGTGATATTTAAATAAACTTTATTTAACTAGATAATGCGTTATAATAAAACTTTCAATGTATTAAATGTTTTTTTTTCTATTGTTAGTGTTAGTGTTTTTTCTACAAACGTAGAATAAGGCGCATTATAAAGTTTTTAGAAAGATTTTTATCTTGTTATGCCAAAAAAGTATAACTTCTAACGCGATAAGTACTCACCCCCCTTTTCTTTAATGGCACAGATTGACCGATTGAAGCAGATGTCAAGTGTAAGATGACAGTTCACGACGTGTAAACAATGAATTGCAGTCCCCTTAATCTCCCCGAGTCGGTAATCGTTTTCATTCGATTTGAGAGAATTTACCAAGCACTATATAGGTAGGTATACTTACTTGCCTACTAACAAACATTATATATGCTTAGAACTCGGCATCAAGCAGCGCTTATCGTCTTTGGTACAGTCTCGTACCCTCGCCTTTTCTGGTAACGTATGACGCCGAGATGAGGTGGCTATTGAGCGACTTGTGATCCAGCGAAAGATTAAAGGTACCATGTCACGAGAAAGATAGTCTATTAGACCAGATAAATACGGCACGGCACACACACATTTTCACATTTTTATTCTTTCAAGTCAGTCGTTGTCTAAGTCAAATTGTCGCCATTAACAGTGCAATGGCCACACTGTTAATGGTATCTTGTGGGCATTTTGATGAAAAACGAAAACGTTGTAAAGCACTTTTATATGATATTCACTACATCCCAGTAGTTTAGTCGCTTCATATTACATAAAATGCCATCAAAATTATCTAATATAACACGTTAAAACACTAAGATATCGAATATAATACAAGAGCACCACATGACGTTTTCAAATTCCCGTCAAAAGTCCCTTAAAAATTCTCTTCAATTTCCTTGAACATCTGACATATTTATAGACAAATAATGCCTAATCCCACGCGTCAATAGAATACACCATTATCTTTTCTATGCCAAAATATCAACTCATTAATGATTGTATTATATCCTTTATTTAACAGACTACTATTAAATACATTTATAAAAAATAATTATTTTAAAAGATAAAGAGCGCTGTGACCCACTGGCAGTGACAGATTTAGGTTTGATGGCGCCTTAAGTCAATTTTACAATTTAATCTATACATATAATAAATATATAATAATCTGGTTTTTTGACGGGAATTTGAAAACGTCATGTGGTGGTCTTGTATTATATTCGATATCTTGGTGTTTTAATGTGTTATATTAGATAATTTTGATGGCATTTTATGTAATATGAAGCGGCGGAACTACTGGGATGTAGTGAATATCATATAAAAGTGCTTAACAACGTTTTCGTTTTCCATCAAAATTCCCACAAGATATCATTAATAGTGTGGCCATTGCACTGTTGATGGCGACAATTTGACTTAGACAATGACTGACCTAAAAGACTAAAAACGTGAAAATATTTATAACTTGACACTGGCACCAATAGCACGTATATGTAGCTGATTGCCAATATATAAGAAGATGAAGGAATAATAATCTATGGTTGTTATGAAGCTTCGTTTCCAATGTATTAGAGTAAAACTCTATGAAGCTTCGTATAAATACTGTGAAGTACTAGAAATATCTGGGCAATCAAATATCAAATACAAACGCAATAGAAACCATAAAATTAGATTGATTTCAAATATTAAATACACGCTTAAACAACAAAAAACATTATACGTTTTTATATTTTTAAAACCAAGCATTTGAAAATTGGCAGAGGTAGTACTCGGGGATGGAATAAGAGAGTGATTCACATGATCCTGTTTTAGTTTTAAGGTCACTACACTCATTCTAGCTTCTATAAAGCGTATGTCGGTATATCCTAAAATAAATTGGGCCAATAAGATACAGTGTGACAGCTGATGCCAGATGGGGTGTACTTTATTTAGATCGATTTACGTGTGTGAAGCTTGAAGGTTTGTTAAGAATAAATGTACTAAATGCTTAAGGTGCATGTTATTTTTAATTTTTACGGTAATTTATTCTTTCATAATATTGATTACTATTTGTTGATTTGTGTTGAGTGGTATTATTTTTAGCAGTTGGGTCGACTTTACAATATATATGATTTCGGGCAGGGTTGTTCCTTATCAGCATTGGCTTAATGCTGGGTTCGAACCTCCTCCGCGATGGATATATATATACTACTATATATATATATGTATATATATACATACATACATACATATCATCACGCCATATCCCTTGCAGGGTAGGCAGAGAGAACAGAGTGCCAGAGAACTCTATCTCTGCATACTTCACTCGCTTCCTCAACATTCATAATTCTTTTCATACACGCTCGCCGGTTTCGGAGACTCTTGACTCCACCTTCCTTCAGTACCTGACCGATCTGGTCTAGGTAGGTTAGTCTCGGTCTCCCTCGGTACCTACATCCTATACTATATATATATATACATATATATATATGTATATATATATATAGTAATATATATATATATATATATACTACTATACTACGTTGGTCAGATTTTTTATTGTTTATGGTGGCAAATGATCATGTAGCACCTAATGTTAAATGTTACTGCCGCTCACGTACCTTTGCAATACAAGTGGTACAGGTCCGCTGCCTACCAACGAAAACCCAAAACCCACCCAGAAAGTTGGGCTGCCGGCTCTCTCACTCACCGAAAGAGACGCAACAGTATATTGCCACCGCTCGGACTTCGATTTTCTGCGAGATTGTGGTATTACCCCGGACAGACCGACTCGTGGCTGTAGACAGATAACTGTCAACACTGTGATCCTACCACTGTAAAATTTGACTAATTGGTAAAAAGATTAGAAAAGACTGATTGGTATTGGATTTAATTTAGAATTTTCCTTCTCTTGTGTTAATGATTTCATCATATATATTTCTTCATCCTCTTCTATGACACCCACGGGCAAATAAGCAGATGGTGAATTGTATTCTTACTCCGTCACTACGGAACGGATATGTAGTTATTATTTTGGACTACCCAACAGTTTCAGATAATTTCGGATATTTGATTTTTTATGGTATAATTCCTTTTTAGTTTTAGCTTTGGATTGATGTTTTACAACACGGACATTAAGTTTCGGATAACTTAGTTTACAGATATTTGATTTTTTATGGTATATTTTTTTAGTTTTAGTTTTTTTTTAGTTTTAGTTTTGGATGTGAGGATGTGTACTTAACACAACACGAGACGTTGATAGGCTCAAAAATGGAAAAAAAAAAAAGAAATTGTAAGCACGGTTAAGCAGACAGCTCGGCCGGTTGAAAGTTAAAAAATTATTCAGAACTTTTATATAAAATTCGGTTAGAATTTAAGATATACATATTTTTATTCGGTTATGGTTGAAAATATACTTTTCAGTTTAAATATATTGAATATCTGTAATGAAAATAGTAATATTTTCGGTTATAACATAATATTTTCAGTTTGAAATATTGCATTTGGTAAATATTCAAATGATATTGATTTAAAACTCATAACGAATAGAATCCAATATTGTAATAAAACACGTATAAATCCTTATCAAAACGTGATGCATAATTTATTAGGGTGAGTTCATTAATGTAGTGAGACGATTAGTTGAAGCGAATCTGACTGCACAGATGGCGTAGATATCGACCTTCCATGCCAATGTTCGATTCCTACGCTGGACAATATTTTATGCGTTTCGCAAATTGTTGTTCTGAGTTTGGGTGTAATTGTCTGCGTTTTCTTTTTCTTCCGTCGCCCCGGACCGATTTGGCGGGGCGCGACCACATCCATGGTCTACTGGGGAAAAAAAAAACGGTGGTGTTTTTTTAAAATAAAAAGAAAGTATGTAAATCTTACATGAGGCCGAGAAGTCTCGGTAAATATCGCATAATAAACAGTGTAATAACGACAAAAAAAGCTTAATTTAAATAAAACATGTTTCTCTACTAAATTATCTATGGACAAATTCTATATAATAATTGTTCGGTCCTTGCAAGTTATGTGGAGGGTATTTGGAGAAACCTCACAACTTCGATTCTGAAACCGTCGTTATGACAGTTGAGTAGAAGATTTGAGACAACTGGGTCCGCCAGGCGGTTGTGCCACTCGGTGTATTCGTAATCGCCGCACCTGCTTAATCCTTGGTAGGACATAGTTTAACGGAACTGTTGGAACCACCATAATAGTGTTTTGTGGTGCTGTGAACTGCATAATTATATAGAATATAGTGAAGCTGACCGCGCGGTTTGGCGAGCCTACTGCGAAGACACTACTGCCCTCGGCGAAAGTGGATGAAAGGTTGGTGGAGTATTTTTTAATTACTTCTTCGCGGCTTGCAGGGATAGGATAATATCAGTTCCTCGCCTAGTTTCGTAAACTTACCTCATACAGTCCACTGCAGGCTGTGCATACCGTACATTAATATTTGTCATGCTTATTTGAATACGATAAAATAGCGCAGTAAAACTTTGACTATTTAGTTACCATTGGCAGCCGTTTACTCTAGAAATAACTATTTTTATTTAATTAGGTATGAAAAAGAGGAATTCTTTATGACAACGTTGTCCATTATATTTGATTACGCGTTCTCCTTACCAACTAAGAAAATTATTTATAAAAACTTAATTCATCATTCTCCTACTCTTATCCGAATTACTTGGGGTCGATACAATATGTACTCTTCTTTCATAGTAAATATTGTAAAAGTTATTGGCAATAGTTTAATGACCGGCCGCCTGCCAGACGTCAACCCTCCTTGGGAATGTAATTGTTGACCAAACGGCATCAGGTGGAGTTGGCCAGGTCGTTATAAAGCTCTTAGTCGTCTTTTACGACATCCACGAGCAACGTAAGGGTAAACGTTAACATAAGAGCGAAAAATGATTGTCACACATGGGATTCGAATCCACCACCTATTGTAAATCCGTTCCAATCGTGCTACCAATTACACAAACTTGAATTGTTGTATGACATTCAATCTTCGCCTCGTATTATATTTAAGTTTTTAAATGAGACGTGTGCCATCTACCCGACATTGTTTACACATTATACAGATTTAATATTCTAACTTTGTAGTTAGAATTGTATTAAACGATGACACGACCCTGTTATTCAAATTACTGAAATTTAGCATTTTACATACTTGATTATGTATAAAAACTTGATTACGAGCGAAAAATGATTGTAACAATATCGATGAATGTCATACAACAGTTCACGTTGGAGTAAGTGGTAGCACGATTGGAACGGATTTCCAATAGGTGTGGGTTCGAATCCCATATGTGACAGTCAGTTTTCGCTTGTAATCAAGTTTTTATAAATAATCAATCGTGTTAAATGCTAAATTTCAGTAATTTGAACTAAGAAAATTGGAATTCTTAATAATAAATAAGTATCCAAAATTTGTATTGTTTCAAATATTACAATAACTTTGTTTCTATTGAGTACAATATTGATTAAAACAATTATCAAGACCCTGCACAGAAACCATAAGAACTCCGAAAGTATACATTCTTTTCTATCTCAAAACCAATTTAACAAATTCTAGGTAGGACAAAAAACAAAGCCATTTCTCTCACTAACATTATATTTTTTTATTGTTAAAAAGCACCCAGAAACACTTGGAACTTGCCTTTGCTAGCGACCTCCACCCCCACGAGTGAAAAACATAGATTTTAATTTTTTTATCTCCAATAACTCAGAACACGCACTTAAATTATTTCGTATGAAATAGTTAAGTACTCTATAACATCTATGTTTATATACACATACATACATACATATCATCACGCCATATCCCTTGCAGGGTAGGCAGAGAGAACAAAGTGCCAGAGAACTCTATCTCTGCATACTTCACTCGCTTCCTCAACATTCATAATTCTCTTCATACACGCTCGCCGGTTTCGGAGACTCTTGACTCCACCTTCCTTCAGTACTTGACCGATCTGGTCTAGGTAGGTTAGTCTCGGTCTCCCTCGGTACCTACATCCTTCCACTTTCGCATTGTATATCTTCTTAACCAGACGTTCGTTCGGCATTCTTTCCACATGTCCGAACCATCGGAGCATTCCCTTTCGCATCTTTACACCAATACTCTCTTTCATACCTACTCGCTCTCTTACGTCGTCGTTACGAATGTTTATATACATCTTATTTTAAACAGAAATTTACGTAGAGTCAAATCTCACCACATCTCAACAGGGTGGAAGAGAGGTTTGAGAGGATACCCGTTAGGATAGAGACCGCCCGGGTGGGCCATTGAAGACAAAGACGGATTCCGGTAGCACGCTGGTATGGAGTCGAGAGGTACATGTAAGGCGGGTCTATGGGGTCGCGCGCCGTTCTTTCTGTCACCCTAGACAGAATTAACGGGATGTGACTACTACATAGCCTGCCGCCAGAACAAAAGGGTGGAAGAGAGGTACCAAAAAAAATGCGTGCGTACAAAGGTACACATACTAGAAGTGAAATTTCGGCAAAATAATTTTTAAATCTCGTTTACATACATCAACCAATAGCATGTATTCTCTCTCTCTCTCCCTCTCCCTCTCTCCCTCTCCCCCTCTCCCTCTCCCTCTCCCTCGCTCTCTCTCTCTCACTCTCTCTCTCTCTCTCTCTTTCACACACACACACTCACTCACTCTCTCTCTCGTGCCACGGTTCTCCTGTCGCGATTCGTCTTTCAAAATTTTACCTTCTTGCGCGAAAAGAAGTTTCACTTCAAAATAAATGTAGCGCGTAACAGAAAAACGTTACAATATAAAATTTCTCCCATACGTCGATAAAAAAAAATCTCTTCAAAAAACAAAAATGGTGGAAGATGCGATTATAAAATCGCTAAATAAAAATAAAATTGTAATTAATGGACACACCTTAACATATATTAATCATTCTACAGTTGCGGTTGAATGAAAAACATTAAAGGAATTGCTAACATCTACAAGTAGTTGAGATCACGTGAGCTTTAAACGTGACTACAGCTAATGCTTTTGAATAAAAAACTAGAGAACTCGTGCATATGTTTGTATTCAAAGCAAAAAATAAAACCTGAAGAAGTTTTTTTTCGCTGGTAACACTGTAATGTTTATCGTTCATTCTTTACACAGACAGTTACTGCAAACAATAGTATATGTTTATATTTCAACTATGAGTTTAGATGTGTGTTCGAAATGTGTCACCACAGCTTATTTTTCAGTATAAATTATAAAAATCAGCTTAGGAATTACCACGAAAATGGACAGTAGTTATAAGACTCACCTGGGACTTCTGCAACACTATCCTTGAACGCCAAAAGATTGATTGCTGGGTTTACCTTATTTACCACCTATACAGTTGGGCACCAGTATACTAAATAATTAGAGAGAAATTGGGTTAATACACCCGTCTAGGCGGTCTAGGGTGGATCATCTTGCTGGGAAATTATAATATCAACTACTTTCTTTCATCCAATTTTTTTTTTTGGATGGGCTACGGTCGGCGCACTCCTTGCACCACTCCATCCGGGGTGGCAGAGGGGCGTAAGCACGCACACCCGTAACCCACCCGTGACATCGCCTTCGTCGTTGGGCCGACCACCGGAGCAGAGTGACTTGACGTCAGTGGATGGTTTTATCCCTCTTGGAGGCCTGTCTGTAAATATGTATGTCAATAAACTTTTTTTTATAGGCTCTTGAGACATCTAACCAAAATCTACGAGGTCGAAGAGCGACGAAAGGCGACCCGCAACGTCAATTGAGCAGGCCAGCAGGAACGATTCCTTGACAACGGCAACACCCGATATTTTACAATTATAGAGCTTTTTGTTAAATATTATAAAAATACCTATTTTTAAATAGGATTCTTAACGAAGTATTAAGGGGAAGTGGCGTTTTAATCTGTGGCAATGTCAGTAACAGACTAATTAATACTTTGTGCGATCCAAAAATTGTTGTTCCGAGTTTGGATGTGATCTGTGCCGATTAGTTGTAAGTTTGTAAAGTCCTCCGCAATACAAGATTCTTAAATACAAATTTCCGTGTGGTGAAGTAAGAATAAAATTCACCACCGCCTGTCTTATCCATGGGTGATTGTAAAAGCTGATTAAGGACAAAATATGCGTATAACATATATGCAAGAGAAAGAAAACTCGAAATAAAACCCTATACCAGGGGTCGGCAACATGCGGCTCTTTGGATGTGAAGTTGCGGCGCTTTAGTTCTATACGCAAAAAAAAAATATTTTATAAAGAAAACATTTAAAAATGGTTCTGAATTGATTAATGACGATTAGGCACAAATATTTGCTGACAAAAAAAGATTTTGTGGCTCTTTAAAAATTTTAAACCTTTATAAATTCTAATTTTTGGCTCTTCCGACTCAAAGGTTACCCGCCCCCTGCCCTATACCAACACGTTTCACCAGCGCGAGCGTAGTGCAGTAGATCAATTTCCATCCTAGCGAGAAGGAAGGCCGAGTCCAGCATTGGGACATATATGAACTGAGATGATGATGATGATGATGAAATACAGTTTTTTTTAATATTGTTATTCTTGTGCAGTAAATATACGTCCTATTTATTATAAGTAGAATTTAGATTTACTTATTTATAAATGTGTTTGTTCTATGTTTATTATGAAGACCCTGGCCTTGTTAGTATATGACCTCACAGTCTAAGCTGGTGATTGATCATTTGTTTATTTATAAACGTTCTATACCTAATATTACTAATATATATTAATTTCCCTAGATAATGTTTTAATTTATTACAGTGAGTAAAAAAATAGGACATTTCCTATAAATACAATATTCTGCAATGAATTCTGCTATTTATGCGAGTGAAGAGAGATGAGGATGGATGGAGGATGAGGAGAGAGATGATGAGAGATGCGAGAGAGAGTGAGAGAAATGTGTATATAATACATTTGTAATACAACTGTTTTTATTGGATTCTATAGCGTTTGTATTTGATTTTTTATTGCCCTACGTTTCGAACACTTTAGAGCGTTCATTGAGGACTGTCAGTCCTCCCGTGACCATAAATGCTTATTTGAAATACAATATTTTATAGTGTAACAATAGGACTAACAGTTTAGGTCCCTGACTGATGCCGCGGATGGTAGGAGCGGGGATTAGTCCTTCAATCACAGTAAAGTCGACCGTGTAAGGACGAAGTCTATTCGATTGCACTTTTACTCCAAATTCACCTAACATATGATATTTTTGGTAAAAAAATACAACATTCTGCATTAAGAAATAGATCCTTGTCTCGTATTTGCTAAGTTCTACACTGCAAATTCGCAGTTAGCGTACACAAGTTACATCCTATCTTCTGCAATTATACATGAATAGCAGAATGAATTATCCTGTGTGGGTATCGATCCCACGACCCTATACAGCCACCCCGTCACCTGTACAGTCAAAAACATAACACACATAAATGAAATTCTATAACTTCTAGAACATAAGTTCTGATTTTTTTATTACTTACTCTGTGATTTTAATTCATTGCTCTGTAATATCATTTAAAAGGCACAGGGATCAGTATTGTTTACAGACGAAGTGCCAAAATACTGTCATTACATTGTATTACAAAATACGAGTGTCATCATCTTAAAATAGAGAATGAGTCTTGTTGTGGTAACGTAATGTGTTATGTTCATTCACCATTATACCTACTTGGAAAATTATATATTTTAGAGTTCCTTGAGTAAAAGATACGAACGGCACCCCACAATTAAGGCTCTTTGTCTCTTAGGTTTTATCTCAGCATCATTATCTTAGCTGATATAAGTCCCACTGCTGAGCTTTAACCTCTTCCACAATAGAAGGAAAAAAAAATTGACCTACTATATCATGCTGTTCAGAACGAATGATATAGCTACTTTATTTAAAATTTACCTTCTCATACACAGATTTTACATTATGCATAATATATTTTAGTTGTCTTATGCGACACCTACGAGCAAGGTAAAGTTTTATCTCTAGAACTATAAGGAGCAATTTTCATAGAATATATATCTCAATTACCACTACAATAAAAAAATAAGTTATTTATATAATTATTCCCATAAAACAAAACAGAATTTTTAGCATTTTAAGTTATGTTATACATAGTCTTGCCATAAATACCGTAACAAAGAAAATATTTCTATTGCAAATAAAATTTATTACTTTTACAGTGTGTTAGTTTAATAACATAAATATAAAACAATTTAAAATATAAAAAGCTTATTCGAAATGATCTGCATTGGCTGCAATACAGTCCTTTAAACGTTGAGACCAGTTGTCAATAGAAGCACGCACTCTTTCCATGGGAAAACTTTTCACTGCCAATCGGTATACTTAACCTCTCAAATAAAACTTGTTTAATAAAAATTAAACTTCCGTGTGGTGACGAAGTAAGAATACAATTCACCACCCCCTATCTTAACCGTACGTAAGACCCTATCCTAACAATGAAAGATATTATTAGCTGAAAGGATGGTGATATTAAAAAAAATATATAGATACTTAGTACAGATTTCTTCTCTAAAAAAAAAAAAAAAAAACCCGTCTGACCAATGTGATAAATAAGATAATTTCCGGCATTTGAAAACGTCACGTAGTGCTCTTGTATTATATTCAATATCTTAGTGTTTTAACGTGTTGTATTATTAGATAATTTTGATGGCATTTTATGTAATGTGATGTGACGTAGCAGTACTGAGATGTAGTGATTGTAATATAAATGTGGCTTACACTTTTTTGTTTTCTATCAAAATTCCCAAAATTTACCATTAAAATTATGGATATAGCACTGTTGATAGCGACGACTTGACTTACTGATGGACAATGACTAACGTGAATGTATTAAACACGTGAAGTAAGTTCTAACTCGACACGGGCAAAAATGGCTCGTAAAGTAGCTGATTGCCAATTACGAAAAAGAAGAAGATAATCTTCCTCCTATAGCTTTTTTACTTTATTTATTTTGGTATAGACATTCATACAGAGAAAAATATAATATGCTATATAAAATTTAACGCAATTAACAATGAGTACCTAAAAGTATTTATAATATTACAAATAGGTCATAGTGACCGCATAAGATAATAAATACAGTGAAAAAATTAGACGCTACTATTATTTTAAATAAATTTTTCAATAAATATTTTTTTTATGTATACAATGAATTTGAAAAAGTTATTATTATATTTATTTAGACAATGTGAATAAAAATTATTAAGATAATTGTTTTTATAATAAAGAAATTATGCAAAAATATTAAAACAACTATTCGTGTGGTGACGAAGTAAGAATACAATTCACCACCCCCTATCTTACCTGTGGGTGATCGTACGAGACGACTAAGGGATATAAAACGCATATAACATCTATGCAAGAGAAGGAAAACTCGAAACAAAACCCTATACCAACACGTTTGACCAGCGCGGTATAGTAGGTTAATTTCTCTCCCATTACGGAGGAGGCCCGAGCCAACAGTGGGACATATATGGGCTGTGATGATGATGATGATTAAAACAACGCGAAGGGCAAACTACAGGTGTTTTGACTTTAGTGTTAAAGTAGTATAAGTAGTGGTAATATTAAAAAGATCAATACAGAACAGAACAATCTTACTGATTCTGATAAATTCAGAATCAGTAAGATTTTTTAAAATTTTGTAGAGAATAATGTGATCGAATTGCATATAGCGATCACGAAGCTATAAAAATCTATCATAAGTCTATTGTAGATAAGACCCTATCCTAACAATGAAAGATATATTTATTAGCTGAAAGGATGGTGATAAAAAAAATATATAGATACTTAATACAGATTTCTTCTCTGTGCATCCGACTGATCATTGCCCTATTTGTTCTTATTAAAAGTAAAAAACCGACATTAAAAATACTTCTATTTGTATTCATATTGGATATCTCTTTCGTTAAAGATAACGAAGTTTATATTTAGACCAACATATCTAATTAATCTGTATCTCAAAAAGTCTGAACATAAAAGTTATATTTCAATTAGGCTCCCTTTGCGTAGGAGGACCGAGCCCAACATTGAAATATACGTTTTGTGAAAAAAAGTTATTTGTATTTTACATTGATTACTTCTCCGCGTAGATTTAGAAATAGATTTAAAGCATTGCTATGATATCTGTAAGTTCCAGTGTCGTGGGTTCGAT
Source organism: Lymantria monacha (assembly GCA_905163515.2). Lineage (NCBI taxonomy): Eukaryota > Metazoa > Arthropoda > Insecta > Lepidoptera > Erebidae > Lymantria > Lymantria monacha. The sequence continues at coordinate 27,417,766 of LR991098.1, read as the reverse complement.
TCTAGGGACAATTACTTGTTTGGTTTACTAATTATTGTTTTCAGCGGGGATAGATTGCCGATAGGTGGGTCTTTTAAATTGTATGTTTTGAAAGTTGCCAGCAAAGTAATAATTATACAGAAGTGCATATTTTAAACCAAAAACAAAATTAAAGTCATATTTTTTAAATATTTTCCGACATTGTCTGATCTTCAAACCTGAGTCTTGAGAGACTATTATGAATGAGTTCCGGTTTAAAAACTTAGAAGAGTAACTTTAGTGGTAAGAGGTGGTGGAAGTGATCCCAATAACTAAGTTATTAGGTCCTTACATATGAAATTGACGTTTTATACGGGAGAAATATAAAGTCAAATTTTTTTTGTAAAATATATTTATTTAATCAAAGTATGCACCGTTGTTATCTATGCACTTTTGCCATCTTAAAGGTAGTTCATTGATGATTGATCCCTTTACTAAAAAAAACCATGGCGGGGGCGAGAATCAATAAACTCTTTGAAGACGGTTTGGACTGCCGCATCGGAGTTGAATTTTTTTCCTTGTAAGAAGTTGTCCAAATTCCGGAAAAAATGGTAATCTGTTAGAGAAAGGTCCGGGGAGTACGGTGGATCTCGCAGACATTCCAATTGTAGCTCATCTAACTTAGTGGTTGTCTGTTGTGCAGTATGTGGTCTTGCGTTGTCGTGAAGCGGCAGTAGCCCAGAGCGATTGACCAATCTCGGTTGTTTAGCAGCTAGTTCTTCCTTCATGGTTTGCAGTTGCTGACAATAGATATCTGCCGTAATCGTTTGGCCAGATTTTAGACAGCTGTAGGAAACAACACCAGTACTAGTCCACCAAACACTCACAAGTAACTTTTGCCGAGTCAATTTTCGTTTAGGGCAGGATTTGGCTGGGTCTCCAGGGTACAACCATTGCGACGAACGCTTTCGATTATCGTACAGTATCCACTTTTTATCACAAGTAATGATTCGATTTAAAATCCCTTCATTATTGTGTCGGTTGAGTAAAGTAACACAGCAGTCGACGCGTATTTGCAAGTTCGATTCACTCAGGTACCCAACGTTCAAGTTTTTTACTTTCCCGATTTGCTTCAAGTGGATTAATACAGTTTTGTCACTCACCCCGAAGCCTGCAGCTATCTCTGAAGTGCTTTGTGATGGATCCGTTTCCACAACAGCCTTTAATTCTTCATTTTTCACTTTGGCCTCCGGCCGTCCACGGGGTTGGTTCTGATGGTCGAAATTTCCAGAACGAAAACGTTGAAACCAAAATCGTACAGTGATTTCTTTTGCGACACCAGCGCCGTACACATCATTAATCCTTCGAGCTGTATCTGCAGCACTGGTGCCACAGTAGAACTCGTACTCGTAAATATACCGATATTTCATGTTTTCCATTGTGCGGTAAAGCTGATCTCAGACGGTTCATTTTTTGTTCATTTTTGTCTTTCATTTTGCATCTTTCACTCGAAGTGACGCATCTGAACACAAAATGAAACATTAGTGCCGAATGAATTCATTAGTGAAACGATCCAACAGTGTTGGATATTGGCATTCGGTATCTTTCACTCGCACTCCGAGTGAACGAGAAATGAACAGTCTGAACACTGAGAGAACTTTCATTCGGGTCCGGTCATTTTGTTTCAAGTTCTGTAGCCGAAGGACGTCCCGTGTTGATAAAGCTGATATCAGACGGTTCACTCGAGTGATGGTTCATTTTTCTTTCATTTTATGTTCACACGGCTAAGAGGGAATGATTTAAAAATGAACATTCACTATTTATTTCTTTCAATATATCATCGAATGAAGTCGTGCGTCTTGAAATTACTTTAATTTATAATCATTTAATCAATTTTTACTGATATTTTTTTTAGTGGTAGGACCACGCTGTTGACAGTTTTATGTCTAAAGCCGTGGGCCGGTTCATCCGGGTTATTACCACACTCTCGCAGAAAATCGTCGCTTGAGCAGTGGCAATATGCTGCTGTGCTTCGTTCCGTGAGCGAGAGAGCCGGAAGCCCATCTTTCTGGGTGGGTTTGGGATTATTGGCAGGCAGCGGCCTAGTTATACCTCTAGTGTGGTAAAGATCCATGGACGGCAGTAACACTTAACAACAGGTGTGCTGCTTACTCGTTTGCCACCAGAGCACTAAAAAAAAAATCAAAGAGTTGACAAAAAAGAAGTAAAGAAAACGTCGACGGTGATGGGTGCTACCATGGATTGAAAGAAAAAAATATTAGCAGCATCAAATACATTGTTGAGAGAACTAGCAGTTGAAGATCATGATTCATATTGTAATAATCTTTTTAAAGTTCTCCAAAAAATGTAATGTATTTTGATCGATCCACTCGATCGATCAACACACACACATACACACACATTTGCCGCGTGCGACCAGTGCAAAGCAGCGCAGAAAATTATCAACACGGGACGTCCTTCGGCTACAGAACTTGAAACAAAATGACCGGACCCGAATGAAAGTTCTCTCAGTGTTCAGACTGTTCATTTCTCGTTCACTCGGAGTGCGAGTGAAAGATGCCGAATGCCAATATCCAACACTGTTGGATCGTTTCACTAATGAATTCATTCGGCACTAATGTTTCATTTTGTGTTCAGATGCGTCACTTCGAGTGAAAGATGCAAAATGAAAGACAAAAATGAACAAAAAATGAACCGTCTGATATCAGCTTAATTTTCTGCGCTGCTTTGCACTGGTCGCACGCGGCAAATGTGTGTGTATGTGTTGATCGATCGAGTGGATCGATCAAAATACATTACATTTTTTGGAGAACTTTAAAAAGATTATTACAATATGAATCAGGATCTTCAACTGCTAGTTCTCTCAACAATGTATTTGATGCTGCTAATATTTTTTTCTTTCAATCCATGGTAGCACCCATCACCGTCGACGTTTTCTTTACTTCTTTTTTGTCAACTCTTTGATTTTTTTTTTTAGTGCTCTGGTGGCAAACGAGTAAGCAGCACACCTGTTGTTAAGTGTTACTGCCGTCCATGGATCTTTACCACACTAGAGGTATAACTAGGCCGCTGCCTGCCAATAATCCCAAACCCACCCAGAAAGATGGGCTTCCGGCTCTCTCGCTCACGGAACGAAGCACAGCAGCATATTGCCACTGCTCAAGCGACGATTTTCTGCGAGAGTGTGGTAATAACCCGGATGAACCGGCCCACGGCTTTAGACATAAAACTGTCAACAGCGTGGTCCTACCACTAAAAAAAATATCAGTAAAAATTGATTAAATGATCATAAATTAAAGTAATTCCAAGACGCACGACTTCATTCGATGATATATTGAAAGAAATAAATAGTGAATGTTCATTTTTAAATCACTCCCTCTTAGCCGTGTGAACATAAAATGAAAGAAAAATGAACCATCACTCGAGTGAACCGTCTGATATCAGCTTAATAAGCGACGCCAAAGAAAAAAACAATGAGGGAAAAGCAAATGAATGACTGTTTTTAAAACTCAAATGTACCAGCTAAATGAATTTATAAATTTGAATTTGGAATTCTTAACCAAAGAGGAGATATTTCAGATCAAAGTGGTCAGTACGGCAAAACGCTAATTTCATATGTAAGGACCTAATATTAACACTTCTTAACTATTATTGCTAGCTTTTACTTATTCTACAAATAATTTTTATTATTATACCTAAATATCTAAAATAAATTTACTTATCGTTACAGATAAATATATCGCAAAAAAATTAAAAAGAACCAATTTAAAAATGGCGGTAATTCCTAGAACTTTTTTTATTGCGTTTGGTTTTTTCCACACAACAGTTCTGATACCTACTATATTTGATAAATAACTTATGAGAATATTTTTAAATAAAATCGATAGTAGGTCACGACCCTGCACCCAGTTTCATATTTGCAGCCGCAGTCCTGGATCGTCCTGGATAAGCACCACACACTTGTAGAAAATCATCGTTTGAGTAGCATTTTGTTGCTGCTCTTCGTTTGATGAGTAAGAAAAAAAACCACGTAGTTGCCGCAGAAAGACACATAGTAAAATAAATATTTTACTACTAGATGTGCAGTCAAATGACTGTACATCTGGCGTAGTAGATAAGATACCGACCTACCGTGCCACTATCATGGGTTCGATTCCCACGCAGAACAATAGTTTGTGCGATCTACAAACGGTTGTTGTCTATCTCGGTGTAATGTGTGTACCTACGTTAATAATATGTTTGTGCAGTCCCCCGCAATACAAGAATTATTTCCTTGGTGTTGTTTTAAAAACAAAATAAAAAAGAATGAGATAATTATTGTGAACATATTATATAAATATTAAAAAAAAAAATACAGGTGCGTGTACCTACATACTTATGTACGCGTGTGAGACGTTACAATTCTTTGGTATCATTAAAAAAATGTTTTTAATTGCATACAAATAATTAATTACAATAAAATAATAAAAAGACTCGAAAAGGATTGGATAACTTTTTTTCACTAATATTTACGAATAATAAATACCTAATAACAATCAAAATATTCATTTAAATCACTACTGAATATTTATTAGCACATATGTATATAATTCGCACTTGTATGAAACTAGAACTAAACGTATTGTGAAGGTAGAAACTAGAAAGAGGTCTTATTTCTATTTTGTTGGTAGCTTCTTTCGAGAATTTTAGTAAGCGGTTTTGCGGCCAACTTCAATCTATTACTTTTGTGTTATAGTGATGCGCACGCATTATAAAATTTCACTCTCATAATTTTTAACATAATGCGCCTAAAGAAGTATATCTTCAAAAATATGCAAGCACGCAGAAATTACCACTGAACAGTTTAGCCACTTGTTCGTTTGCTCTAAAAAAAAATAAAAACTGAATGAAGATATGTATATAGATTTAATATATTGGGAACCTTCCCAATATTCTCTAATGTTTCTCCCAGCGACAAAATGATTTCATCATGTTTATTTATTCTGTTTTCTCGCAATTTAACGAAATATTGGCAGATGTCCTAATATAGTGCAATAGTTGTAAATTGGCACTGAGATATTGATGTTTAATACGAATTTATCATGATCGTCTGACGAAACTGTAAAAACAATAGAGTGATACTCGGTCTCATAGAGACGCTCTTTTTTGGTCACACCCCGTTAAATCCGTCTGGGGCGACAAAAAGAACGGTGCGTGACCACATAGACTCGCCCTACAAGTATCTATCAGCGCCGTGCGAGCAGGCCACCAGTACCAGGTCTTTGTCTTCAGTGGCCCACCCGGCGGGTTACCTTCACAGGTATCTTCTCGACTCTCATAGAAACACTAAGAAGAAAACACACTCTTGCCTTCAAAGCCAGCAAAAATATATAGATATAACCTGCAACCGACTCCACAGACAGTAAACAAATAAAGTTGACTTACATAAATTGTGTAATGATCTAAAATGACTTCCCATGTCAAGTGTCGAGGTTTGATTCCTACGCAAGACAATTTCTTTTACAATGCGCAAATGATTTTCTTTACATGGATGTTATTTACGTCCGTCAATTATATGTATATAAAAAGCACTACAATACAGATATTTATTCCTTAGTACCGGATAAAGTCGTAAACAAAAATTATTTTTTGCGAAATAACATTTCTTCTATTACGAAAATTGCTAGGAGCTTTCAATCTTACATTAATCTTGCGCCTAATAAGCGATATCCTAGTAACATTGAATTAAATTTCCTGGCATGGTGTGTGCTACATAAAAGCAATATAATATATAGATAAAAACTATCTTACGAAAAGTCAGTATACTATAATTTTGCGTGTACTGATCGCCAGAATTTTCTAGGCTTAGAATTTTTATCTTTTATTAGAATGTATGCGGTCACTGATTCTTTATGTAACAATTGTCCCTTAAAAAGTAATACAAATCCTATACAAAGTGATACCGATTGAATCAATTAGAGAAATTAACCGTTATTAATATTTTTTTTTTCACTTCATTGGGTAAACGAACAATATCACAATGAAGTTTGGTTATAGTGGTTTGAAGTTATACAATATAAAAAAGTGATATCCACACCGTTTACCACCGATTGGACAAATATACACACATTCATATAAAAAGTAGTACAGGGTGAGAGAAGAAGGCCTGTATGTATGATTTTTTTTTGTATTTTTAGTTATAGTTAAAAATATATACCCATACACACGCACGTACATACATATATACATACACATGCATACATATACATACATATACACATAGCAGCAAATAATTACGTAGTAAGATATACAATAGTAGATATGTAAAAATTATCTTATGTATTTACATCCGATGTACAGTATTAAGTCCAGATAATTTTTTAACAACCATTCTTTTATAAACAACAGTGCTGTTCGCATAAATATCGATTTCACTACAATAATTATAGTTATAAGTGTGAAGTACACGACGAATGGGTGCACGCTTGCCTGCATTGGTTCGTGAGGTTCGTATAGCAAAGAATTGAGGCGGACGACAGGCTCGTGTACACGATCTTATAGGCACATTATAGGTAACTCTATTGATAATATCAGGGCAGTCGTACCTGTTATAACAGATGTCATGGATAAACATTACTTGCACCTGTATCCTCCTCGATTTAAGGTCTAAAAGTTTATATTTTTGTAATAGACTATCGTAAGACTGGTAAGTGTAGTTGAATTTATAGTGCATACAACGTTTTTTGCACACGTTCAAGAAAATTTGAATATTTCGCGTAGAGTGGGTCCCAAAGACATGCAGCATATTCCATCTGGGAGCGAATCAAGAACTTATACAGATGCAAATATGTTTGTGACCTTTTGATTTGATTGCTTGCTCGTAAAATAAGGCCGTACATTTTGTAAGCTTTACTGCAAATATTATCAGCATCTAGTGTCAGTTTAGAATCTAATGTAACTCCAAGATCACGAATAGTCTGCACTCTATTAAGACAACGACCACCTAATGTGTAAGTATCTGCAATATACGAACGTTTCCGAGTGAATGTGATAATCTTGCACTTATCGAGACTTAGTTGCATTTTATTAACAGTACAATAATTAGAGAATCTATCTAGATCCTACTGAAGCTCACGTTGGTCAAATATTGATTAAATAAAATAAAACATGCGTTGAAGTCTCATCGTAGTAATAATATATAAGTCAATTAAATAGATAAGTACAAGGCCATTATTACTACAACTGCTGCCAAAAAAAGTTTTTTTATGTTATAACTTTCACGGTAATCAAAGCACTTTCACTTCAAAGAATGTCTTTTACAATAGACCAAATGCTTCAAACATTTCCTACTGCATTATTTAGGAAGGAATCGTCTTGGATTACTTATTTTTCAGGCTTCAGGTCGTGGGTCTAGTTTCGTTTTTGTCATATATAAGCAAGAGAACACGTGTAGTGTTCTCTTGCTGCACATAACATATATAAATATAAAGAAAAATCCTTTAATTATTATTTCATCATTACCTCAGCTCATTAACTTTCTAGTATTGGTTTCGAACCTCCTCCACAATGGGGGAGAAGTTGCTCTACTTACCACATTGAACAGGCCATAGAGATTGATTTCCAGTTTCTCTTGCTCTGGTGTTATCTGTTTATCACATCCTTTACGCATTTCTTACGATACCCATTGATCTACTTTACTATACCGATTAGACGGGTCGGCATATAGTTTTATGTCGAGTTTCCCTTGTCTGGCATCGATACTAACTCCTCTTTAGTTATTTTATACGACCCACGAGCGAGAAAGGGGTTAATAAATTATTATCTTACAACAATCCAAACGACCAGCGCATGAATGACTCCATCATTATATCAGTCAGTCAATCATTCTCCACAAACGTTGCACAAAATAAATAAAAAATAAATACTAGAGTTTGCCAATGTATTTCAAACGCACTATATTACAATAGCGGATCTTGCACAACTTTTACCGGGAACTGTTTTCAGGAACATCTCATTCATCACTCGTTCGCTCCATTCACTTCAAGGACAGTTTTATGTGAGCAGGTGATGAGTGTATGGTGATTAATAGCTATGCGGTAGGTAGAGGTAGAGTTAAAATAGATGAAACTCTACCTTTGTAATCTTAAGACGTATTTGTTTTTTATCACTATTCAAACGATGTAGATTTTTTAACAGTGATAAATAGCGATGACGCTCTAGAACCAAATTAATATCATTATCATCACAGCCCATATACGTCCCACTGTTGGGCTCGGGGCTCCTCCGTAATGGGAGGGAAATTAACCTACTATACCACGCTGGTCAGACGTGTTGGTATAGGTTTTTGTTTCGAGTATCACTTCTCTTGCATAGATGTGATATACGTTTTATATCCCTTAATCGTCTCTTACGATCACCCACTGGTAAGATAGGGGGTGGTGAATTGTATTCTTAATCCGTCACCACACGGACTAGCATATGGTTTTATGAATTCAAATTAATATAGCACCTTTATATTATAATAATACCTTAGTCGAGCGACCACCGGTACTGATTTCTTGACCTCGATGCTATACCTCCAATCATCTCTCCATCTGGCAGACAATTTACTGCTGCATACAGAATTCTTTATGTGTGCTGATGGACTAAGAAGACAATTCACCATCCCCTATTTTACTCGTGGGTGATTGTAAAAGACGCTTGTGATATATAATACGCATATAACACCTATTCAAAAGAAGGAATATTCGAAATAAAACACTATACCAACACGTTTTAACAGCGTGGTATAACAGGTACATTTCCCTCCTAATGCGGAGGAGGCTCGAGTCCAGCTGTGAGACATATACGAGCTGAGATGATGATGATGATGAGGATACAGGATTCCCCACGGAGAAATTATAATGATATAATCACCACACTTATTAGGCAGATTGGGAGTGTAATATAGGAGAAATAAATGGCGTTCACGCTAATAACCAAATACCAATTAAATATAATTAAATACCTTTTTTTTTATAAGCCAATTTGTAAATTCAAGAAACATGTTGGAACAAGAGTGTATTTAAATATGTTTTTGTTGCATAATGCTGTATATTTCTTGTGCAAGAAACTTGTGTAGGTATCAAACCTATAAAATCTACTCATCTGTATAGGTATTTAATTCGCTTATACATAAAATCGCTATTTTTCTATGCAGTAGGTAATTATATTATTTCACACATAATTGCCAGCCAAGTTCTCGCTCATAAATACGGGGGGGAGTATTTAGTATTTAGTAAATAAATAATATGAGATTTAACATTATTATTATATAATGTTTCGTATGACCCTGATATATTTTTTTGTATTACTCATGGTGGCAAACAGCACACCTGATGGTAAGTTTCACTACCGCCGATGCACCTTTGCAGTACCAGGGTATAGCTAGGCCGCTGCCTACCATTGAAAACACCAAACCCACCGAGAAAGTTGGTCTTCTGACTCTCTCCCTCACTGAAAGAAGCGCATTGCAGATTCAGACGTTGTTTTTCTGCGAGAGTATGGTACTACCCCGGACGGACCGTCCCGCGACTATTGAGATGGATATATGTGAGAAGTCACGATATTTAAAGGTTGGGCAACGTATCCCAATTTGCATCTGATTACTATTTGCATCTGATAAAGAATTTAAATATCCCGATAAATAACTAGGTGAAAAACTTGGCAAAAAAAAAACTTCATAAAGTGTAGCCAGAAATAAAATATGTACTATAGGTACTAATTCAATTAATATTAGTCGAGAAACTACAAACTGTAATCCTGATTAATTTAACAATCTGCAAATTCCAACGTAAAACAAATTGGACGGTGGTTTTAACGGGAAAAGATGTCTTAGGTACATACGTTTTCGTTTTCCACCAAAATCTCCAAAAGATACCTTTAATAGTGTGGTCATGGTACTGTCGAAGGTGACAATTTGACTTACTGACGGACAATAACTTTAAATGAAGTTAATTTATAAACAAAGATTTGGCTTAAAGGTAACCAAACCATAAACTACAAAAAAAAAATTCCACATAGCAATACTATTAACTACATAGGTGGACTTTTGGCGGGCATCTAAAACGTCATGTGGTGCTCTTGTATTATATTCGATATTTTAGTGTTTTAACGTGTTATATTAGATATTTTTTATGGTATTTTATGTAATGTGATGTGACTGAACTGCTAAGATGTAGTGAATATCATATAAAAGTGCTTTACAACGTTTTCGTTTTCCATCAAAATTCCCACAAGATACCATTAACAGTGTGGCCATAGCACTGTTGATGGCGACAATTTGACTTACTGACGGACAATGACTAATCTAAAGACACTAAAAACTTGAAGATAATTATAACTCGACACTGGCATGTGGTGCTCTTGTGTTAGATATTATTCGATATCTAAGTGTTTTAACGTGTTGTATTAGATGGGAGCCTTTATGTTTTAACTTTCTTTGTTGGTATAGTGGTAATAGAAAAGGTTAATTTGGAAAATCCAAAAGTGCACACCACATAACTTTTATATTATTTATCATTTATTATTCAGTCAATGCCATAAATCAAAATGAAAGAAAAAAATACTTCTGAAATTTCGTGCCATTCTCGACGTAGTGCTAAACATAGCTGTATAGGCTGTATGGGATTTCTTTCCTTAGCCTGTCCGAATGGACTAACAAAAAATGTAAACAAACCCAATTTTCATAAGTTTACATATACTAATGACTAAGCAGTTGTTTATTAATTGCAATTAAACGACAAAGAATTACCAAGCCATTTTCGAAAGGAAACAGCGCGTTGCGATTATGAAGCTTTTAATGAAAGAAAAACTTCGATACATTCATTTTTACGGTCGTGAGAATGCCAGATGGTTACGGTAACATCCGGACGTCCTCGAATATTTTTTTTAATCAACTTTTTCTTACTGTAAACAAAATAATTGCGTTTTAAAAATATCAAATACGTTTAGACGAATGTTTTTTCTTGACATATGTATGATAATATCATCCTATAAGTGCAATGTGAGAAAAATACAATCATTTTTATGTTTGAAAAGTGCTTGATTTTCATATATCGAGAGTAGAGCAAGATTTATTGCACGCCTCAACGCTTCGCTTAGGAGGCGTGCAATAAAAATTCACACTTAAGAAAATTTGAACTGTCTATTACAACTCATAGATACAGCTCTTCGTTAACGAATTAAATAGAAGAAAATTATTATAACTGTCGCATACAAATGCCGCAGAGATGAGACATAAATACTATAAGTTTTTTTTTCTACGATAAGTACTTCATCTAAATAATAATAAATCGCCATAAACTCATTTCTATGAAAACGGGTGCTATTAAATTTTCAAGGCTACCAACTTCGTAGCGGTGCCAAGATCCGTTCGGGAAACCGCGTCAACATAAATGAGTTCAGTTACATTGATAATTTATGATTTCCGAACAGTTCTCCGTAAAACTCATTCGAAAAAGTAAACTTATTATGGCAGTCGCGGAACGAATTAATTTAGATGAATGGTTGTTTGTTTAAATGAATTGAAATGAATAGCTGTTGGTTTTTAAATATATTTCGACGTGTACTCGTAGCTCTAACATATACCTATCTATATAATTTATTATACATAATACTTTTGACAGTATGTATGCGTTTTCTTTTAAAAACAACAGTGAGTTCGAAGGAGTTCTTGGTTTGTGGTTGTGGGAGACTTTACAAACTTATAATTACACTCAAACTCAGTAAATAATTTATTTAATAATGTCTTACATGGAAACTCAAGGTTTGACGACATTCGTGCTAGCTGTTCACTATTTACAATTAGGTATATGACACTTAGGAATAAAGATGTTCGGGAGAAGATCAGGTACCGGTGGCCTGCTCGCACGGCGAAGAGAGGTGCTTTGCAGGTTCTGTGGGGTCGCGCGCCGCCTCTTCTGTCGCCTCCGACCGATTTGGCGGGGCGTGATTAGTGACCACCTCCATAGTCCACCGCAAAAAAATAGGAGTAGAAATGTTGCAGATACAAAATTTTGGAACTGGAGATGGATACGGATATTAGAATATCTTATAATTTAGATATAGTTAGGGAATTGAAATTATTTCGGATTATCCGATAGTTTCGGATAGTTTTGGTTACGGATTTATAAAAGGGATTTTAAAAGAAATATAAAAGGATAATGCTAAGTGTGGCGATTAACATATTACTTCCCTTTTGACATACGTTTAGGCTGTCAGTTCAGCTGGTTGAAAGACAACCTGTCCTAACGAGTTTCATAGAGACACCGTCCTTATCCGAAAATATCCAAAACTTTTATATCAGTTTCGGTTACATCATTTCGGATATCCGATAGTTTAGGAGCACTTCTTCTCGTCTAATATGCCGCAGTGTCTGAAAACAAACCTTTATAACCAGTGTGTGTTACCAGCGATGACTTACGACACTAAAACGTGGTCTCTAAATGTCGGCCTCATAAAAAGACTCAAAGCCACTCAGCTTGCTATGCAGAGGGCTATGCTCGGTATTTCTCTACGTGGTAAAAACCAGAATACGGCAATCCGCAGAAGAACGGGTGTAACTGCCATAGTCCGGAGAATTAGCACCCATCCCCATTAGACCCCATCGCTCGACGAACCGACAACCGTTGAGGAACAAAGGTTCTTGACTGGCGACCACGAATCAAACGACGCAGCGTAGAACGACCCTCACTAGGTGGACTGACGACATTACCAAGGTCGCAAGAAACCATTGGATGCAGGCCTAGTTGCGAATGACATTCTCGTGGGGAGGCCTATGTCCAACAGTGGACGTTTATAGGCTGATGGACGGATGGATAGTTTAGGTTATGGTTACCAGGCACCATAATATCACAATTCAGAAGTATGTAGAATTTTGTCAAACTTATATGAATAATAAATGACATTTTTAGTGTTACCTCCTTGTGGGTAGTCCATTCATTGTAAGCATTCGGTCGTACTTACAAGAAAGAGTTACGATTATTACATAGTATCGAGATTTTGTAATAAAAAAGTACCTATCTTACGTACAAATAAGTAGGGTTGGCAAAGATAATTTATTTTTGAAAATATTCTTTAACCTTTCCTGAAATGTTTTTTTTATGGATGTCGTAAAAGATGACTAAGGGCCTTATAACGACTTAGCCCAACTCCACCTGATGCCGTTTGGTCAACAATTACATTCCCAAGGAGATTTAACGTCTGGCAGGCGGCCGGTCATAAAACTATTGCCAATAACTTTTACAATATGTACTATGAAAGAAGAGTGCATAGGTATTGCATTGACCCCAAGTAATTGGGATAAGAGTAGGAGAATGATGATGAGCAGTCGTCACTTACCATCATTTGGTCTTCTTATTCGTCTATTATCAAAAGATAATAAAATACAAACTAGACACGGTATGTTGTTAAAACACACGATATAATTAAAACTTGTTTATTACAGGGAAAATATTTAATTCTTCAACAAACATTTTGGATTATCATAAATTGGCAAGTGCAATCAATCTTTTCCCCACTCCTCCTAATCCTTTTCTAATTAAATGTGTTGCGAGTTTCATGACAATTGAAATCGTATCACAGAACTGCCTGAAGTGTCAAGCTATTATTACCAAATGTCATCTATGGAGACCATTGTGGATCCTGGCTTACAAAAGTTACAGTGGTGAGAATGTGTAGATTAGTTCCAAAAGGAATTTCATAGGATGTGTATCATTTATTTATTTAAACGCCCAAAGAGCGCTTGTATATTCTCCGCTAGCGGGAAATGAGATACTGCTTATCCCCGCCAATTTTCTTCACAAAAATTGCAAATTCGAATTTCAAAGGCTAATAAAAAGTTTCATTAAAAAACACAACACGCGGCAAAGAGATGGGAACAATTTATATTCTTATTCTGTCACCATACGGAACTAGTATTTTTATTCATAATATCTATGGAAACAGGTATTTAAGCGACGAGGTGTCTATATCAAAACAACTGGCAAAGTTCCAGAGCAGGCTAAAATTTTGCAACCTGGTCCGCTGTTGCTAAGTGGGATTGTGGTACGTTGACTCAGATCAAACAGTTGTTCTAGCTGAAGGTCGGTAGTAGTTCGTTGATACTATCACGCACGCATCGTTTAAAATCTTGGCAACTTGATTATAATAACAAAAATAATCGTATTTTGTTATCGGTGTCATAGAAAAAGGGCTGATCAGTAAGAAGCGGTTTAACCAAATGATGCGTGAGACTTAATTAAATGAATAAATAGAAAGAAAAGAGAAAGGAACAAAAATATTTTATTCAACAGTAGAAGGCAGGCAACAGGGTTTGGCTCGGCATTTATCAGGCATAATCCTTTTTTTGAGAAGTTATAATCTAAACACACCCTGCCTGTCTCAACCGAGATGACAGACAGGACGGCGCGCGTGACCCCATAACCTGCCATACACGTACCTTTTACCAGGCCATCTGTATTCGAGCCTTGTCATCGGTGCCTCACTTTCAGCAGGACCCTTTTTTTGGCGGGCTTTTGGTTAGGACATACACCGTCCCTTCCCTTCGGAGCTATGGAAGGGCAGCGCGTGGCCTCATAACCCACCGTATTCCCTCCCCATTGCCATTGGGCCGGCCACTGCCACCAAATCCTTGACATTCGTGGCCAGACCGGTGAGTTACCCTTTCGGGTACCATCCTCTGGTGACACCCCGGCCTGCTACCAGCCTCTCTGCAGGTGACGGACTATTCCCTGGTCCAATCAATGCCGGCCTCGACTAGAGCGGCATGAGGCGTAGGTACTGGCACCTATGGTGCCCTAGGTGCCGGCAGCGGAGCGTGTCGAAAAGGATTTTCTCTCGGACCCGACCTGATGCCTCCATCCGCTCGACGACTGCCTCGCAGAAAGGGGCAGACGTGTCCCAGTTCCTGATGCTGTCAAGCTTAACGATGGTTGGCAGTGTCAGGTCGGCACTGATGATTGCGACGAACTCACAGGGCTGCTTTGCCCAAGCAACATAGACCTCGAGCGTGTGCTGCGCCGTGTTCTCATCGCAAACGCTGTGGTGGTAGGATGGTGTCCTCTCCCTCCTCGTGACCGTGTGCAAGTACTTGCTAAAGCAATCATGCCCCGTCAAGACGTGCACCTATTCGAATGAAAGTACCCCATGCCACTGACCCAACCATTACCAAGCAGGACCCTGGCACTGGTTTTCAACTTAACCGATAACCGAAATCACTCCAATTAAATTACAATTGTACCTAATTATATTATTTCTCAAATGAGATTTTTGTATGAAATATCTCCCTTATTCATAAACATCATTCAGTCCTTCGTCCAATTATTTAGTTAGCATAACCGCCTTTGGCTGACAGTCACAAAAAAGCCACCTCAACAATTAAAGTACACTTACATACTTTTTTCTAAATAGATATATTAAATTATATATCCATAAAAATTCTTCGACAATTAATAGCTTTTTTCTTATCTATATCTATAAAAGAGGATGTTTGTATATATGA
Organism: Lymantria monacha; assembly: GCA_905163515.2. NCBI lineage: Eukaryota > Metazoa > Arthropoda > Insecta > Lepidoptera > Erebidae > Lymantria > Lymantria monacha. The sequence goes on along the minus strand of LR991098.1, from coordinate 27,402,267 downwards.
CATTGCTAAACTCAGAAACTATTTGACCGATCATTATGAAAATTTATATGTACACGTATTTTTTCATAGAAAAGGATTATATGCTATCCTCATTGATATAACTCACCACCAGGCGGCGCTGTGATATACCGAAGTTCACAAACAAATCAATGTACTGGGTTTGTTAGTCCTGTATAACTACAATTAAGTGCGTATTGCATGCCTATTCCGGTCCGTACTCCACAATTCGTAGCGTAAACTGTTTGTAGGTACACCGCTTAAAATAGAATGTATATTTAACACCAATCGTTAAACTCTATTATTGTATGCGCTGATTTAACTGAACGCCAATACTTACTACGAAATAAATACAAGCAAAAACAAATATTATTGAGAAGAGCACCTTTCTTCACGATAGGCAGCGGCCTAATTATGCCCTGGTATTTTTACAAAGGTCCATTAGCGGCAGTATCATATACTATCAGGTGTGCTGCTTGCTCGTTTGCCACTACCGGCATAAAGAAAATTAAAACAAAATCTTTTGTAAACATCAAATTAAAAAAAAAATATTTCAAATATGGAATGACGACAGTAATGGAGTTTTTGGCGGGAATCTAAAACGTTATGTGGTGCTCTTGTATTATATTTGATATCTTAGTGTTTTAACGTGTTATATTAGATAATTTTGATGGCATTTTATGTAATGTGATGTGACGGAACTGCTGAGATGTAGTGAATATCATATAAAAGGGCCTTACAACGTTTTCGTTTTTCATCAAAATTCTCACAAGATACCATTAACAGTGTGGCCATAGCACTGTTGATGGCGACAATTTGACTTACTGACGGACAATGACTAACCTGAAGAGACTAAGAACGTGAAGATAATTATAACTCGACACTGGCAACAATGGCTCATTTAACTAGCTGATTGCCAATACATAAAAATAAGAAGAAGAAGACGGCAGTAATGACCATTAATTAAAGGATAATAAACAAAATAACAAGACCCTAAACCGACAAACATAGCCTCTTATTCATTTCTTATTTTTTTGTAAATATTTTCAAATTACAAATAGAAGAAAATCGCAAGCACAAATAGAAATTGAAATAACAAAATGTAAAATTCACATTACAATAAATATAAAATAATAAATTAAAATAAATAAATAAATCTCAGCAACAACTCATATTACAAAAATAAATTCAAATTACAAAATAAAAGTTCACATTGCAAAAAAAAAATATCATTTCCAATCAGCTCCTAACACGAGCCAATTGTTGCCAGTGTCGTTACAATTCTCCTCACAAATTATTAGATTATTCACATCTTTAATTTCTTCAAATTAGCCATTGTATGTAATTCGAATCGACGCCTTCAATAGTGCTATGGCCACACTGTTGCACAGATGTTAAGAGTAGTGGTTAAGATACAGAGATACCTTCCGTTCCAGTGCCGTAGATTCGATTTCCACGCAGGACAATACATTCTGCGATCCACAAAGTGTGTTCTGGGTCTGGGTGAAATTTGTCTGCGTTAATAGCATGTTTATAAAGTCCCCTGCAATACAAGGATTATTTCCTCAGGGCAGGCAGGGTATGGTCATAAAAAGAAAAAGAAACTGTTATATTTAGTGAAATTTGGTGGGAAAAATAATACTTGAAAAGCACTTTTATATCACTTTCACTATACACCAGCAGTTCCTCCGCGTCACATTATATAATATGCTATCAAAATTATTTAATATAACACGTATTCAAATCCAAATGTATCACTAGGATATTCAATATAATACAAAACTATCTAATGACACAATTTCACATATCCGCCAAAAGTTGAAGGCAAACTTCAGAAACATTGGCCTTTTTTGGGTTTACTGACTAAAATATTTATATCTTTTATGGGCTAGCAAATAATTGTTGAGAGGGGACAATTTTTTTTTTTACAATAAAAAAATGATTTTCTTTTTGTTAAATACCTGGCATAGGGAAATAATAACCCCTGTATTGCAGGGGACTTTACAAGCATATAATTAACAGACACAAATTACACCCTCACCAACAATTTGTTTATCGCATAAAATATTGTCCTGCTTGTGAATCGAATTCAGTTGGAATCCTACCCACTAAGCGATCAGTGCAGTCAAGTTATATGACGGAAATAGTGTCAATAGTCTAAAAATATATAAAAAGAAAAATGATAATAAAAGTAAAACTAACAACCTCTCACATTTTTTTAGGACACTAATTAAGTATCGTATTACATCGTATTACATCTTGGTCATTACTCTGCGATATGTTAAAGTTGAATTGTCCCATAGATAGTAGTGGGTTGTTTTTCTTTAGCTTTACCTACTGAATATTGTTAGTAGGGAACAGCTATCATTGTACATTTTAAGCAACAAAGCCTAACGAAAATTATACATATTTGTGTAATTTGACCTTGACGCTATACCGCGTCCCCCCTACCAATAATAGGTAGGGCTGTCAAAATATTTTTAATGAAACTCCTACCAACTTTTTATTAATGAAGGTAGAACTAACCCTTGAATTTTCCCTGGCTAAGTAACTAAAGGATTTAGGGCTACAAGGGGTTATATATAGGAATATAAGTCTATATTGGAATCCCTATACAAGTCACTGCATACCGACTAAAACCCCACGGTAATCCTTCTATCTATTGCAGGATGGAAAAAATAAATAAATTGATTACCAGCCATATTATTATGACTCTCCGTCTGGCTATCGAGATAGCCTATATCATCACTCTACTACTCTTATCCCAATTACTTGAGGTCGATACAATATGTACTCTTCGTTCATAGTACACATTGTAAAAGTTATTGGCAATAGTTTTATGACCGGGCGCCTACCAGACGTCAACCCTCCTTGAGAATGTAATTGTTGACTTTGGTCATCAGGTGGAGTTGGCCCAGGTCAAGACTCTTAGTCGTCTTTTACGACATCCACGAGCAAAGTAAGGGTTGGTAGTGTTCTTAGCCGCTACCACACAGCTTATCGAGATAGCCTGTGTGGTTACCTATAAACCCTAATATATTTTTCTTTAGAATTTCCATTTTCTTCTAATGATGTTACTAGCTAATATTATGATATTATATGCAATCGTCTAAAATAACTAAAGGCTGAGGTAGTAAATTAGTATTCTCAGTAAATCAACATACATACATACATATCACCACGCCATATCTCTTGCAGGGTAGGCAGAGATAACAGAGTGCCAGAGAACTCTATCCTTGCATACTTCACTCGCTTCCTCAACATTCATAATTCTCTTCATACACGCTCGCCGGTTTCGGAGACTCTTGACTCCACCTTCCTTCAGTACGTGACCAATCTGGTCCAGGTAGGTCAGTCTCGGTCTCCCCCGGTGCCTACATCCTTCCACTTTCGCATTGTATATCTTCTTAACCAGACTAAATCAACACGCAGATTAAAATAACTATTTAGTTGTAAAGCAATACAGGTAAGCATAAATTTATTTATAATAGAGATAGCCCTACATACCCTGTCAATGTACCCTGGTAATAATGCAATGTCCGCCCGCCCTAACCCTAATGCCCTTGTCCCTACATTACAAGCTATACCTACATAATTTTATTATAGATATAGTTAGATAAACACGATATACAAGAAAAATATTGCCGTCCAGATGTGTTTTGTTTGTTTTACATAAATTTATTACGATTGTATTAATTTATTGATAGCTTGTAATATAAACAAATTCTTCTTCTTCTCAGCGTATACACGTCACACTGTTAGGCTTAAGCGTCCTCTTACAATGGGAGCGAATATATTAAGGATAGTCTCCAATGGGGTGAGGGACTTGAAAAATTAAAAAAATGCCTCACATAGTACGGGTAAGGAGTGTATCCTTATTTTCCTTATAGGATCGCACGCTGCCTATCCGTTGCCCCATACGATTGAAGTGGGTGTATCAAAAATAGCAGGTGAAAAAAAGATAAGTGTACAACAAACTTTTCTTGGTTGTCGATTCACTTTATTTTAATTATTTGCAACGCTCTAGGCAGAGCTAGTACCGCCATCTATTGTACAATAGCGAGATTATAATTATACATTTAAATTGATATTCGATGTTTACGGAAGTACGTTTGAAATAAAACTATTTTTACGGATTCTATCACGTTTGTATTTGATTTTTAATTTCCCAATACTACAGCGTCCATAGACGCTGTAAATAATGGTTTTATTTTAAATGTTACTTTATCGTTAAATCTTACTTTATTAAAATAATATTAGTTTTTTATTGTCTACTAGCAACTAGTGTGTATTTATTGCACAATTTTGTATAATTTTAGTTGTATTTTAGTTGGTAACTTACAACATTGTATTTTAGTTGGTAACTTGGTAATTATTTGTTCCATACTAGTTTCATTAACCACAAACCGTAAAGTAGAAATACCTTATACGCGATATTACAACTTGTTTCAGTATTTCATCATCATTATTCTTTTAACCTAATTATTTGGAGTCAACGTAATTTACTACTCTGCCATAGTACCTACATATTGCAAAAGTTAATGACAATAGTTTTATGACCTCGGCTTGTCTGAGGTAAACTGCAATTGTTGACCAGACAACGTCAGATGAAGACGCCGGCGGCGAGCAGACAGAGAAGTCGATGTAAACCTTTGAGTCGTCTTTTACAATACCCACGAGTAATGTAAGTGTTGGTAGAATTCGTAGCCTACCGTAAAGTCGTTTCAGTATTAATAGTAACAAAGCTATTTGAAAATTATGTAGTGGCGAATAATGATAACGATACACCACGTAACTTTTCTATTTCACAATAGATGGCAGTGGGCAACATACCGAAAACGGCAAACCAAAGAGTAAAGTTATTAAACTGAAAAAGAGTGGCATCTCGATGATAAAATAGGCATGTATGGAAAGTGCTGCTACCCAGAGTTTAAGTGGTGAACTAAAGTTGAAGTGATATATATATATACATATCTACATGTGTATGTGTAATTATACAGAATATTCTTTTACTATGAGATCTACCCTGATATCGAAACAATAATAATATAAGTTTAACAATGAAAAATGATATAATTTTCAGAAAGTACATCAATCATCGAAAATAGGTCGATGACAATAACTACCTACACTATGAACAAAAAATAACAATTCTCAGTTGTCAAACGTTTGACAGACAGGACAAAATAGCAGCAGCTATAATAAGTTTGTACAACCAATCTGTAGGCAGCGCGACGGTCAGTAAAAAAAAGTTATGTTTTAAGTGTGCCCCCCCAGCGGCAAACTCAATGATTCATAAAATACAATAAGAATCATCCGTAAGGCAAGCATGTATACATGATATTTTTATATAAATAAAGCAAATATTACGTTTCATTAATTATGTAATTCCACATAATAAATTCGTTTTTGTATTTAGAATTGTTGATAAAGATATAATAATTTCTATGTTCAAAACGGATGTAAGATAAGACGCTAAAGTAAAATAATTACTTAAGATGCATTACATCCTCGTAAATTCTTCATGAATACGATTTAGCAACAAACTTAATATAAGAATGACGATGCACTCTCTCTTTAAAATAGTATCATCTAGGTAGAAGACCACACCTTATTTACATGAAAATTAGACTCGATAGATGGCGTTATATCGTTTATGTTACAACACATACTCTCACGACTCCTTCACACGAAGCCGTGTCTTACTCTGTCGAATCTGAATTTTTGCAGGATCCGGGTTAATGGCAATTGTATTTCTTTGGAAGATTTCACACGAACGTTCGATTTTAAGATCCGACAGAAAAATCTAATCTTACTCAAGTTGACATCCGATTTGGCGGCTTGAACCGGACCGACAATGTAAGATCCGGTTTAAGTGACATAGTATTTTCAATACATGCCTTTTTTTTATTTTTGCTAACGCAGTGGTTAAAAAATGCATTTTTCGCACTTCCGCCCGGACGGCACGGGGTAAGCTAAGTCGATTCGGTTTTTTTGTCGGATCTTATAGCCAAATGCATCTCGAGTTTTATAGGCACCAAGTGTTGGTCGTCTTTTTACAATTGGATTTAACCACCATCTTCTTCTTCTATAACGCTTCTACCGGCGATAAAGCCAATATAATATAACAATAGTGTTCGCGTTCATCGCTTCGAAAAGATAGAGACTGACTGAGCGTTATTCTGAAAAAAAATGGAATCGTGCGTACCTACACACGAGCACCGAAGACGCTCGGTTCCGGGGCAGTCGGACACGCCGGCGCCATGTGAACAAAACGTTCGGTTTTTTCAGATCAGACAGAAATAAGAGCCGACAAAATTCACCTCCGTGTGAACTTCGCGTTACACGTGTAGGTACAACACTCTCTTCTTTTTTTCTATTGGCAATCGACTATTAATACGTGCCCATTGTTGTTAGTGTCGAATTACAATTATCTTCACGAATAATCAGTTCCTACCATTAGTCACTGTCCATCAATCGCCTATAATTTATGGCTATGCTGATAATGACATCTTTTGGAAACTGATCAAAAACAAAAACCTTTCAAACTCACTCAACTGACCAAAAACGAAAACCGCTTTTATATCATCTCACTATATATTTAAACGAGCAATTCTTGTATATATATATATATATATATATATATATATATATATATATATATATATATATATATATATATATATATATATTCTTGAAATTAAGCATACAAGAGGTTCCGGGGCCGATTAAACGATCTAGCTAGGTTTCATTTATAGAAAATATTGTTTTGTCCGTATTTTTCGGCAACAAAAATATAGTTTTTCGTTGTATTACAACTATTAGAATATGAAAGTTTTCAAATTTTGACGCTGTCATTAAGAATAGACATTTAGCTCAGTTGGAAAATCGAGTAGTCTAATGCAAACAAACTGGAGCCCGGTTCGGATCCTTACTTTCTCTTATTTACTTTTTGGCCTTTTTTTTATTATTTTATTAATTATTATCATTTGCCTGCATTTTTGTCTGCGTAGAAGTCGGAAATGGTTCTAATAGGATTTTTGTTTGTTTTTTACGTTAGATATTAATTTTATTGTTATTTATAAATAATTATGTTTAAATGTTTGTATACATACTTATATAGTAGGTATAACAATCTTATCCATGTGGTGACGGAGTAAGAATACAATTCACCACCCCCTATCTTACCCGCGGGTGATCGTAAGAGATGACTAAGGGATACAAAATGCATATAACATCTATTATTATTAGGACTTTGTTTCGAGTTTTCCTTTTCTTGCATAGGCAAGAGAAGGAAAACTCTAAAACAAAACCCTATAATATCACGTCTGACCAGCGCGGTATAGTAAGTTAACTTTCTTCCTATTATGGAGGAGGCCTGAGCCCAACAGTGGGATGTATATGGACTGTGATGATGATGATGATGATGATAACAATCTTTGTTATAGTGTAGGATAGGTTCGATAAACGTAAAAATGAAATGAAATTTTGTTATATATTATGAACACCAGGCTTTTTCTTAGCAAGCCTGTTTTAAACACACCGCGCTCATTCCAACCGAGGCGACGAAAGGGTAGTGTGCAGCCCCATAACCCACCGTCTTTTCCATCGAAATTAGGCCGACCACTGGTACCGCTTCTTTGACATCAACCCGCGCTACTACACCTATTACAGTATTTCTTTGTAAACAATATCTTTTGATTTTCTTTCGGATGCTAGAATTACCAGGCTACTCTGTGAGCCTACTCTGAAGCATGTCACATACAACTGCACATGGGAGAACCTTTCTCTCAAGTCTACTCCCGCTACCTTAATAATTTGACCTCGAGCTTTGTTTGTGGTTATTGCGAAGCAGACTTTAATGGCAAACTGCACTCTCTGAAATTCGAAGGAGTAATTTGATGGTATTTGGAGAATCCTAGGAATAAATACAGACTTTTTGGAATAAATACAGAATTGTTCTCCAGTAGAACAATCGGTCAGTATAGTTGACCCAATTACAATGCAATGTAATGTTTTTTCTTGCAAACTGGTGGCATTATATAATTTTGGCGCGCCAGCTTTCAATTTTAAGATGTGAGTTGCGAGACCGGGAGCCTTCACGGTATTCAGGAACTCGACTGGTTATCAATATTTGTAAGTGAATAGTATAAAGAAATCGAAACGACCGTAGTATCGCACATAGGTACAAGTATGTCATGACGTCTTGCGACCAATCTGATCAGCATTAACATCCTGTCTCCCCATCGTATCTTACTGATTGTTCCTAATATAACTCAGCCTTTCCGTCTCGATTTTTACTAATATGTTGATTAAGCGCTAGCTAAACAGCGAACAAAAATATACCAAATGACTATCTCTCTTTCCTAATCATTATGCGGTAAATATACCCTCGCCAGAGTAAAATTAAAACGGGTAAAACATCTTATGAGCGATGGATTTCAGTTATACGATGCAATGTATTATCATGGCTCTCAATTACAGTATACGGCTTAGAAAATTACTGTCCAACAATTTAAAATTTCAAACTCTACGTTCCTATGACGCCGTATCCTAAAATTGTATGACCTCTTTATAGCTTAGAAGCTTTCAAATGCCGTGTTAATACAGTATTGTGACTTTCGAGACATTCCAATTTTAAAGAGTATTTCTATTGTACCAATCCATCCATTCCATTGTTGCTTTTATGTGAGTTCAACCTTTTCGGGGTTCCGTACCCAAAACGTAAAACGGCACCCTATAACTAAGACTTCACTATCCGTCCGTCCGTTCATCTGTCTATCACCAGGCTGTATCTCATGAACCATGATAGTTAGACAGTAGTCAGACAAAAATGTTATATTTCTGTTGCCGCTATAACGACAAATACTAAAAAACAAAATAAAATAAATATTTAAGGGGTGCTCCCATATAACAAACGTGATTTTGGCTCCTTTTTGCTCGATACATTTTTTTAATTTAAATTTTTTGTACTTTTTGCCTTTTTATTTTATTTTTATTATATTTAAATATATCTTTCAAACACACTAATAAGGAAATACCGAGCAAGTCTCGGTCCTCCAGATATTCTTAATTACACCCCAGCGAGTCCTCCGCATCACGTTACATAAAATACCATCAAAATTGTTTAATACACACTAAAACACCTGGATATTGAATATAATACAGGATCACTACATGACGATTTCACGTGCTCGCCAAAAATCCTATACTTTACTCTTATTAAAAACTGCAGTATGATGGTTAATTACCATCAAAACATTAAATGGTTAAAAATATTTTTTAGTATTCATGTATATTATTTTAAGACTACAAAAGTGACGGATGAGAGTCGACTCCATATAGCGAAGATGCGAATGTTGAGATGATGTGCGGTGTGACTAGAATGGATAAAATAAGGAATGAACTTATAAGAGAAATTTTAAAAGTTGCGACTGTGACGGATAAGCTAAGGAGTGAACGCTTGACGTGGTATGGACATGTGATGAGACGGAATGAAAGTGATGTTGTTAGGAAAGGTTTAAGTATGAATGTTGAAGGCTTTAGGGGTAAGGGAAGACTGAAAAAAGATGGATGAACTGCGTAAAACATGACATGGATAGACAAGGAGTGACCACTAAGATAACGTCTGATACGGTGGTATGGAAGAACAAGACGTATTGCGTCGACCCCAAATAAATTGGGATAAGAGCAAGATGATGATAATGATTCATGTATATTTAAGAACAAAATTGGCGTAATCATTAAAAGATATACACAATTATAAGAGTTATAGGGTTTTGAAGTTATTAATAACACATACATACATACATACATATCATCACGCCATATCCCTTGCAGGGTAGGCAGAGAGAACAGAGTGCCAGAGAACTCTATCTCTGCATACTTCACTCGCTTCCTCAACATTCATAATTCTCTTCATACACGCTCGCCGGTTTAGTTTTATTAATAACACATTTAGCATTTTTTACAAAATGATGATTTCTTTGGGCAGACCCAGAGTAAAGTTATTTTAATTGAAAGAGGCAGACCCGAGAGACCCACTATTACTATTTAGTCTATGGAGAGTTATCTCTGTAAATTTTATAATCAATTTGAAATATTAATACCTAACTAGCTCAATATGAAAATAATATTGTTCTTTTCACAAAACAATATAATTTTTGCTGCTTAACTACTAAAGCAACCATCACTCTCCCAACCAGCTTGAAAAAAAAGGAAAGAGAGTCATTAAGTGTGCTTTCCATTTAATAAAAAAGTGACGCAGTGTTCGATAAAGCGCTTTCCATCAACGACACTGTTGAACACAGCCGTACACTGTTCGACACTCGAAAAAGTGGTGTTTGACAGATGCTTACCTACTTTCATAGAGTACTTTAAATATATAGGTACTACTTTGCTTGAATTAAGTATCATTACTTAACCTCGCAATTTATTTACGGCATATTCTAGTAGTATTATTTGAGATTATTAAATTGAGCTTGTCTCTTACTGCTAATTCAAATTTAATAAAAATGTTCAAATGTAAATATTGCACTATTGAAGTGAGCCCTGATAATGTGGTTATGTTTATAAATTATTGAGCCAAGACTTTGTCAAGGAACTTGCATTTAGGTATACAACGCCCATAATTTTGCGATATTGATGCACTCTAGTGTTATTTTGAGACAACTAGCTGTTTCATTTAAACTTTTACACAGTGTTTCACAATGTACCACAGAGTCCCTCTGTGTTAACTAAATGGAAAGCAACCTAAGAGAGTGAAAAAACCATACATGGCAAGCTAATACAGGACAACTTTCAAACGAAATAACAAGTCTTTGACCTGCGTTTCCAGCAATCTAAATCTAAGAATCCATTCTTTACCATTCGCGTTCTATTTTATCATCAGTTTTAGTTGATTTCAGCTTCATTTGTCACCCATTTTAATGTGAAATCTTGTGAATGGAGTGAAATATCTTTATAGTCACTTAAAATATATGGCAACTCATATAATTGTCTATGGAATAAGCTGACCAAAGAGAAACTGCCCGGCGTTTGACAGTTGCAGGCCACATCCGGCCCAACGTAAAAAGGGTCCTTTTTCAAGCGTACGCCATTGCTGGCGTATGGTGGTTTATAATATTGGACGAAAAATCTATAACCATCCAATATGGTAAGTATCGAATATCATAATTATGTGCCAAAAAGTGTTTCTTATTATTTGTGCTAATATTTCGCATCAATATTTCTAGCTTTCTACCTTTACTTCGATTAGTTCGTTAACTTATTCACGACGACCGTCTTTGTGATTGGGTGACGTTTCCAAGTGTTTCAGTGACTTAGTTATTTCGCAGTCTTTTTAATTAAGACGGTTCAAAACCTTAACGGAGGAGCTAATCGCCAATATGCTTGTTGAATTAAAACGTGCGTGTGTCATTGTGTCAAGTGTACCATCTGTGTTGTGACTTGCGGTATGTTGATAAGTTGTTTTCTGGTTTGTGCAGGTGAATTTCACCGTAGACGAGATCCGTGGCATGATGGACAAGAAGCGGAATATCCGTAACATGTCCGTCATCGCTCACGTCGATCATGGCAAATCTACCCTGACCGACTCGTTAGTATCCAAAGCCGGTATCATTGCTGGTGCCCGTGCTGGCGAGACACGGTTTACGGACACACGTAAGGACGAGCAAGACAGATGCATCACCATCAAGTCAACGTAAGCTATAAATTGTTTAATTTTTTTTTTTTGGATGTGGTTGATTTATCAACATATCTGCTATTTGATTTTTATATCACACCTTTAATCTTTATATCTTGCCTTAGGTCTTCATGTCCTACCTTTAGTTTCCCATAGAATTGGTGTTAAGTTAATGATTGAATAAAATTTGAGGTTATGGCAGAATATTCTGTTAAATGACTTGTCCAAACAATGCTACTATAAGAATCAGCTGTTTCACAATATGTTGACATTAATATTTTATGATGATTGTTCTTACCTTTGATACTGAATTTCATTGTAGATTTTCAGAACGGCCATCTGACATCTTTAAAAACATAGTAACATAAATTGCCCATAAAAACTTTTCCTCACAATGTTAAATTTATCCCCAGCGCTATCTCTATGTTCTTCGAGCTCGAAGAGAAAGACTTGGTTTTCATTACCAACCCTGACCAGCGTGAAAAGAGTGAGAAGGGTTTCTTGATCAACTTGATTGATTCACCCGGACACGTTGACTTTTCATCGGAAGTGACAGCTGCTCTCCGTGTAACCGATGGCGCCCTTGTTGTTGTAGATTGTGTATCTGGTAAGTACTGTTTTCTATCATTATTATTATAAATATTAAAAAAAATATTGCGAAATTGGAAGGATGTAGGTACCGGGGCAGACCGAGACTAACCTATCTAGACCAGATCGGTCATGTACTGAAGGAAGGTGGAGTCAAGAGTCTCCGAAACCGGTGAGCGTGTATGAAGAGAATTATGAATGTTGAGGAAGCGAGTGAAGTATGCAAGGATAGAGTTCTCTGGCACTCTGTTCTTTCTGCCTACCCTGCAAAGGACATGGCGTGATGATATGTATGTATGTATGCATGTTAAAATAAAATAGAAGTTCTCGATCAAGAGTGAATTTATTTCAGTGCATATTCATTTCACCCTATACAGATCTTTTCTTTTCAGTTTTATGTTTCAAATTTTATTTCATTAATATATTGGTGAAATGTTTACATATAGAAAATTTATGTAGCAGTTAGTATTAGCAGAAACATATTGCACAATTTGAAGTAATGATTATAATCGGAGGTAATTTGGGTACTATCATATAGATATTATAAACTAATGGGATAACATTTTCATTGGTTGTAAGCTTATTAAAGCATATGTTTTAACTTATAGCTCTAATATGTTCTGAAAACTGTCAATAAGTCCCACCTCAGATTGATTGATTAAATAATGTCCATATTATTAATGGTGAAATTAAAAGTAAAATTTCAATTGAAATTTTAGTTATTGTTTCATGGATTTATTCCTTTATTAATAATGCTTTAGAATTTTCTTGAAGCTAAATAATAATATAGTTTGATAGAGAATATAAATATTTCATCAAAGCCATTAAAGGTTTTAAGAGGATGTTTGAATTGTATATTACTATTTAATAAATCAAATGTTAATGCATTTTTACCAGATTGAGCAATTGAATGCAGGTATTGCATAAGTATTTCATTCACTTTCAACACTTCCTCTAGCTAATTATATAATATTGTGAAATCTTTAACTTAGCAAAATGAAGTTAAATTTCTTGCATAATATACGACAATAATAATAATGTTATTAACTAACTGCATTATGGCTTAAAAACTGGCTGCGGAATAGCTTGAATGGGCAGCTACACTGCTGCGGTTATAGATTATTTTAAAAAATATGTGACAATATGTAAGTGCCCTTAGGGGTGGCTTATGCATAATAATGATTTGTTTTCATCATCTCAGCTCATATACGTCCCACTGCTGGGCTCGAGCCTTCTCCATAGTCTGAGAGAAATTGAACCACTACACCATGCTGGTCAGACGTGTTGGTATAGGGTTTAATTTCAGGTTTTCCTTCTTTTACATAGATGTTATATGCATATTTTATAACTTAGTCGTCTTTTACGATTACCCACGGGTAAATAGGGGATGGTGAATTGTATTCTTGCTCTGTCACCACACGGAAATGATTTGCTGGGATACTAATAACCAATACTTCTGATCTTTAAAGTGCTTGCCAAGTGTGGATAATGACAATATTCCACTATATGACATATGCCTATGTACAATTGTGGCTATCAACGGTACATACCCACACTATGTCACACATTTTTAATTTATTGTTAAATTTCTGGGAAAGTATTTATCACAGGGAAAGAGTTTCCCTTGCAGTACAATTTATATTGAAGCTTCCCTTTCAGTAATGAGGTAAACATTAGAAAGCTTATATTTACAGTGAAATTAAACTGACCAATAATTGTTTTCCTTAGGTGTATGTGTACAAACTGAGACTGTGCTCCGTCAGGCGATCGCCGAGCGTATCAAGCCCATCCTGTTCATGAACAAGATGGACCGCGCTCTACTGGAGTTGCAACTGGAAGCCGAGGAACTGTACCAGACCTTCCAGCGTATCGTTGAAAACGTGAACGTTATCATCGCCACATACAACGATGATGGTGGCCCTATGGGTAAGTTTTATTGCCAATTATATTTTGTAAACAATTGGCGTTTACTTCTCGTATTTATGGAAGACACTAACATATATTATAATAATACAGTGGCAACTCGATTAGCCGGACTAATTGTTGTGGTTAGGCATTGGGATAATCGAAAATCCGGATAAAAGAATGTACGAAGAAAAGCTGTTTTTGTATATATTGCATAACATTATGCAGTAGTTAACTATAATGAATCGCGTGGAGCATAAAGATCACGCGAAGCGCGGGCGAGTAATGCCATAATTATGTTCCCTTGCATTGATTTAATATATACCTATATGCAAGATCGCGATTGGTAGTCCGGATAATCGAAGCGAACCCCTATAACTGAGGGCCGGATAATCGAGTTTCTACTGTAATTCAGTGCTCATTATAGTCCCAAGTGTTGCCAGTTACTTTAAAAATGAGAATCTGGGTGTCAAAGTGGACTGACAATATATTTCATACCGGAATTGGTTGCGCGTTTTTTATAGTTCGTAACCCCATAAATGTATGAGACAAATTTTAACCAAAATATTCAAGAAAGGTGTATATTGCACTAAATTTTGTCTGTGGTCGGTCTCTTTCTTCCCATGAAAAGGACATAATAAATAAATTCTTAGCTACATTATCATACTAATTCCAAATCGTTTTAATAAATTAGTATAAATAAAGAACATTTTAAAACTAAAATATTGTATCTAATCAACTCCTAATCTGATCAACTACCAAGTAGTTCTCAAATTAGTTTTTATGATTTTTTTATCGAATACATTTTCCTTAACTGAACCAGGAAAAACAATATATTTGCGAAACAATTGTTTTAGACGTTTTTTATTCAATATAAACTATGCTATTGTTCTATATCCATCATGGGTACCTGTTTTTTTAGTAGGCCAGACCATCTGGACACACTCCGCCCATTTCGTCTGAGACGACGGAAGGGCGGCGTGTGGCCCTAAAACCCACCATGTTCCCTCCCCAACGCCATCGGGCCGGTCACTGGTACCGTTTCATTGACATCCGTGGCCGGCCCGGCGGGTTATCCTTTACCCTTTCGGATATCGTTATCGTCGACGCCCCGGCAGCAAACAACGGTGTTGACGGGACATCGCCCTCACGCGGTCAGCCACTCTGCGGGTGGCAGACTAATAATAATCCATCCACCCGCGGTTTAAGCATTGACTTTAACTATTAACTGTAGACTATACAAAATACATATAAATAATCTAGTATTCAACAA
This sequence comes from Lymantria monacha, assembly GCA_905163515.2. Classification (NCBI taxonomy): domain Eukaryota; kingdom Metazoa; phylum Arthropoda; class Insecta; order Lepidoptera; family Erebidae; genus Lymantria; species Lymantria monacha. The sequence goes on along the minus strand of LR991098.1, from coordinate 27,386,821 downwards.
AAGCCAGCAGTCACGTTAAACGATGGCGGCGTGTTTATCACACGTAATAATACAAATCGCACGATTCCAATGTTTGATAAGTCAAGGTCATCCACGCCGTTTGTTACATTTATAGATTTGTATCAAGTACAGAGGTAAATCTGTAACAACATTAACGTTGTTACATATTTGGACCCAAATTAATGGCTAAGAACTTGTGGTAACCACGTTTTTAAACAACTTCAAAAAATTATGTTCACAATAAAATTAGTCTGTATTTTTTTTTATCTGTACCTCAGAACTTTTTCCAAGTGGTTTGATTTTGATGGTTGAAGATAGTTACTTCTAATGTTGCCCCATTTAAATGTGATCAACATCTGACCAGTAGTTTTTAATCGACTTCAAAAAAGGAGGTTCTCAATTCGACGGTATTTTTTTTTTTTGTTACTTCAGACTGGGTGATCCGATTTTGATGATTATTTTTTTATTTGAAAGCTGGTGCTTTCCCTGTGCGGTCACATTTCAATTTAGTCCACTGGTTACTAGTCCAGTTATCCTCAATAATTCGTATTTGATTAACTTTAACTAATATTGTTTATTTGTATTCAGATCAGTCTATAATATGTGAACAGTTTTAAATTGATAATTATATACAAACTTAAGCTAATTGTATGTAGTTTCAAATAGTATACCTTATTTAACTGCCTGATCTGTCTTTCTCTGAGCATAAAACAGGTGGCTAACCATTTCTGACCGCATTTCTTACCCTAGGGGTTTCTTTTTTACAAAATCGGCAACTGTTGGTTTACTAGTTAACACAAGGGCACACATTCAATGGCAATTTCATACGAATTTATTATGACATAGCAAAGGCCTGCCTAGTTGTACTAGGCCAGGGGTCGGCAACCTGCGACTCGCGAGCCACATGCGGCTCTTTGGATGTGAAGTTGCGGCTCTTTAGTTCTATACGCAAAAAAAAATATTTTATAAAGAAAACACTTAAGTGATTGTTGGCAAAAAAAATTGTAGCTCTTTAAAAACTTTAAACTTTTATAAATTCTAATTTTTGGCTCTTCCGACTCAAAAGGTTGCCGACCCCTGTACTATAGTCTATAAAGTATAGCATGATCTCTGTGACAGTTCTCACTAGTCCCCGCACGCTTACGATGCAGTCCGTATTTTTGTCGATATAATTCCTTATTTTTTTTTAAAGTTATTTGCTACTGCAATTGAAAAACAATACATGAAAATCTTATTGAACTTCAATCAAATGGATGGATGAATCGATTATAAATTTAAAACAATTTATGAAAATCTTATTGAATTTAAATTAATGGATTTTATTTAATTTAAACTAAAGTTGTTAATTAATTCTTTTTATTATTCCAAAGGAATACATCCAAGTTCATCGTCACTATTATCATCATCGCTGGAGCATTCCTGTAGGTTGATGATGAGTTCTTGGTCACAGATTATTTCATGAATAATCATGTTTATTTTATAAAAGAAATTATCTTTTTAAAATAATAGAAATTGTCTTATTAATATTATAACTGATGTCCGAATACTAAATTAATACAATTTACTTATTTTATAACGTAAACATGTGGTTTATATAGATAATGTATTGGTTTTACTTGTTTTATAAATAATTAATAAGAATGTTATCGATTTACGTTTATTGATTGCCCCATCTCTATCTTATTCTCAGTTCAGTATGGTCTTGTACTAGCGTAAGCACCATACTTTTATAAAATGGTTACTAAGTATTTTAAAACATATGAGGTACTAATTTTGGTGTAAATATTCATATTTTTTATTCAGTTGAGATATAACTGGCACCTAAAGAATGAAAATATAGGCAATATAATCAATTGTGGTAGGACCACGCTGTTGACAGTTTTCTGTCTACAGTCGCGGGCCGGTCCGTCCGGGGTAGTACCACACTCTCGCAGAAGATCGACGTCTGAGTAGTGACAATGTGCTATTGCGCTTCGTTCGGTGAGCGAGAGAGCCGGAAGCCCAACTGGGTGGGCTTGGGGATTTTATTGGTAGGCAGCGGCCCAAGCTATACCCTTGGTATTGCAAAGTTTCATGTGCGGCAGTAACACTTACCATCAGATGTGCTGCTTGCTCGTTTGCCACCATAAGCAATAAAAAAAGAATTAAATTGTAATAATAACGCGTATTCATAATTACTTCATCGGTTTTGTCGCTATCTGTCACAGAGATCAAGCTATATTTTAAGGACTATAGGCAATAGCCTAGTATAACTTGTATATGTGTACAACAATTTAGTTTTGCTAAAATAAAAGAATAAAATCACTAACTTAAAAATCCAACAATAGCATAGTAATTCGTTGACACCACATTAAACAGAAATTCGCTTGGAATTAAATAAATATTTTGTCAATCAGGTGAGGTGCGCGTCGACCCAAGCAAGGGTTCCGTGGGCTTTGGCTCTGGCCTACACGGCTGGGCGTTCACCCTCAAACAATTCGCAGAGATGTACGCCGACAAGTTCAAGATTGATCTCGTCAAACTTATGAACAGGTAAGTTGCAACTATAATAAATATTATTGCTTGTGTTTTGACAATGTTTCTGATACATTACAGCATTCATGGTCATGATATTACTAAGTTGGCATTAAAATGCCCAGTCATCACTTTTACATAGATTTTTATCAACCTACGAAAGTTTTAATGAGTAGATTGGATTTACTATTTGAATGAATTTTCCGTGTGGTGACGGAGTAAGAATACAATTCGCCACCCCCTATCTTACCCGTGGGTGATAGAGACGACTAAGGGATCGAAAGCGAAATCGAAGCGAAAAACGCATATAACATCTATGCAAGAGAAGGTAAACTCGAAACATAACCCTATACCAACACGTCTAACCAGCATGGTATAGTAGGTCAATTTCCCTGCCATTACAGAAGAGGCTCGAGCCCAACAGTGGGACATATGAGCTGAGATGATGAAGATGATTTGAATGAATACCCTAATGTATTATCCCAATTTATATAGGTTCTGCACAACATGGTCTTCTAATACAGGTTAATGAAGATTAGAATACTGTTTACGCATTTAGTGAACCGATTAAACCCGCTGCCTAACTTTAAACCTCAAGGTTTAAAGTTAGGCAGCGGGGTTAATAAGGGAAGGGAATTGTCATTTAAGTTAAATTGAGAAGGACTGTTGCTTTTAGACAGCTTTTACCACATTCACGAGCAATGTTGGGGATGATAATATTCATAACTGCAAGGTTCCTCAAATATAGATTTTTATTTAGTGTGATAGTAATTACTTTCACTCACTACGTGTTGAATCGCGCAATGATTGATAATATAATTAAATTGTCTTTCGAAAGTACCTACGTGGCTTGTTTAGAACATGACTTTCATTTATTATTTATCACATTTTGATAATACGATTACATTATTACAATTTTATTATTATCAGTAGGTATTCGTTATCGGGATTGAACTAAAGATATAACCTAAGTTGGTTATTAAAATAAGTCGAAATATAAAAAAATAAGGATTGTGAAATATTAATAATCTTACACTTATTTTCATCAACGACTCTTAAGTTTTAGGTAACAACAACACTGACATACAATGTCAGTGTTACCTGTTAGGTGTTACCTAAAATGAAAGGGTTGTTGGTGGGTGAAAATTTTTTTTTTTTTTTTTTTGTGTCTTAGTTGTTAGCCTCAGATGGCTATGACAACTTTACCCGGTCTGTGGGTGAGCGCTGAGGGATCTCAACCAGTATAGTGGGTGAAAATGAGTATTAGTTTCTTTAATCTTAGTTGCGTGAATGTAAGTATTCCGCTACTTTTTGGGATGGGTATAATAATATCTGGTTTGGATATCCCACGGAAGAATTGTCAATATGCTGTCTATACACACGAAATCAAATGAATATTGTTTTAGAACAGAAAGGTGCAGATTATTTTCTAACAAAATTAACTCATTAGACATGCGTTAATTTTGCGTGATCGAATGAAGAGTTTTAAAAAGAATAAAATCTAAAAATCTCTATATAATATTGCGAACAATGTTTCCGCTATTGACGTAAACAGTTGAACGAAATGCAGCATTGCAGATGCACATGACGTCATGTCGCGAAACATTGATTTGATTGCCTGTGTTCTCTCGATAATGATTTTTGTTATAGAAAGTTTTACGATTTACGTGACAATGTAAGACAGCTTTAAGGCACAATAAACATTTGATGCTTGCTGAATAATTTTTGACAACATTTGGGATTTCTTTATTCGGTTAACTTCGGTTTCTTAACGCGAATAAGCACGAAGACCTCTAAAAAATATTTTTTATAGTTATACACAAAATAACATTTACTTAAATATTGGAAAATAAAATTAACAGTTCATGATCGTTTTCACCAACAATTCCTAAATTTTAGGTAACTCAAGGTTATGTATGTATATTTAACAAAGGGAAAATGTGTAAATTGAAGTTATTCACTAAAATGAATAAAAGAAGTAATGTGGGCGTTCGTAATTTTTGAAGATTTAAGAATAGAGCTCTACGAAAAAAGGTGATTCAGCAATATGCTTTTTAGGAGTTTCAATAAATAAATCACAAAATAGACGATGTGTTAAAAAAAGCTAAGGATCTATGTGTTTAACAATAGATTTTTCATTATTATCCTGCTCATATCCCAAGAATTTGGGTTGAGGCAATATGTAAACCTCTTCCATTGTACATATTGCAATATTTATTGGCAGTAGTTCGCCTCTATGACGTCAACCCTTCTTGGGAATGTAATTGTTGACCAGATGGCATCAGGTATAGTTGGCCCAGGTCTATATAAAGCTCTTAGTATTTTTTTACAATATACACCAGTAAAGTGAGTGTTGGTAGTATTCGTAGTCGCTACCACACAGCAAACACATTCGATTCTCATATAAAAGAAAAAATGGACTATCTATAAATTTAAACTCGTTAAAATTTTTGCACATTACACATACATATCTAAGATTGCCATAATCGCCGCGCTTGGTTCGCTAATTGACCTTCGAAGTTGGTGTGCTTTTTCTCAGAGTGCTACCCATGCACGGCCTAATCATTAGCTAGTTTTTTATCGTCTCCACGAGAAAGTAAGAAATGATGATACATTGTATTCTTAACCTGTCTCCACATGGACAAGTTTTTTGATGGATTATTTATGGAATTATACGTGTAATAAATAAATAAAACCGTCCCGTTGATACTGGTTAAAGCTATCGGTGTTTTATACCAGCGGCAGAAAAGGACGGAAAGTAATTCTCAATGACGGATTGGTGAAATGAGCAATATTTTTGACTTTTCACAACAATTGTTGAGATACATTTAATTTTTAACTCGAAAGTTCGTGACTTCAAATTGAATAAAGAAAATAGTATAAGACATAATTTCCGCGTGGTGACGGAGTAAAAATACTATTCACCACCCTATATCTTACCCGTGGGTGATCGTAAGAAACGACTAAGGGATAAAAATCGTATATAACAACTATGCAAGAGAAGGAAAACTCGAAAGAAAACCGTCAATGCCCTTCCAATTATGGAGGAGGCCCGAGCTCATTGGCAATTTCTTGTCAACTTATTGCTCTTTTTATATTAATAAAAAATAAATTGTTTTCCGCTAGACTATGGGGAGAGAACTTCTTCAACGCCAAAACAAAGAAATGGGCCAAACAAAAGGACGCTGATAACAAGCGCTCCTTCTGTATGTACGTGCTGGACCCCATTTACAAGGTGTTCAGCGCCATCATGGCCTTCCGCAAGGAGGAGATTGACAGTCTCCTAAAGAAAATTGGAGTCACCATCAAGCATGAGGATGCTGATAAGGATGGCAAGGCCCTCCTTAAGGTAAGCCTATCTGATATATTCTTGTTATTTTCAATAAAACAATGTGGTGCCAGTCAGTGCAAGTGTAAACCTAAAAACATAAAAAAGAAAAGCCCGTAACTAGTACTTCACTTTAAACAATAGTCCCAAGTGTTGCCAGTTACTTCACAAAATAAGCATCTGGGTGTCAAAGTGGACTGACAGTAAATTACATGCCGGAATTGGTTGCATGATTTTTATAGCTTGTAACCCCATAAATGTATGTAACACTTTAAACCTGCTAGGTGAAATTAAATGATATCTACTCTAATGAACGTACTTTATACAATTTCAATGTTTACATAAGACATGAAAATATATTAAATGAAATAAATTATATAGACAACTTTTGCTAGTGATGTGTTTCGGTTCGTAAGTAAACCCTTCCTTTCTCTCAAGTGCTCTAAAAGACTAAAGTTAAATATGGAATTATCTCATGTATTTCTTGATATTGTTGATAAAGGAAAGAAAATTTGTATTATATGATGTATAAAATTTACTAATTTGAATTTCTTTGTGCTTAAATAGGTGGTTATGCGTAGCTGGTTACCTGCCGGCGAGGCTCTACTTCAAATGATTGCCATCCACTTGCCCTCCCCTGTGGTGGCACAGAAATACCGTATGGAGATGTTGTACGAAGGTCCCCACGATGACGAAGCCGCTATTGGTATCAAGGTAAAATATTTTAATTTATATTTACTAGTTGACAGCATGGCAAATAATTATTGCACCTTCTATGCAGCAAAGTATGAATAGGTCTATCAATTTTAAAATAGACTAATGCAACTTCGAGATACAGTTTTCCTTCCACTCCTAAGATAGAACTTATAAAACAATATATATTTGTACTTATCACTAATAAGAGATTATTTCCACAGAGCTGTGACCCCGAAGCTCCCCTCATGATGTACGTTAGCAAGATGGTACCGACCTCAGACAAGGGTCGTTTCTACGCTTTCGGTCGTGTGTTCTCTGGCAAGGTCGTTACTGGACAGAAGGCTCGCATCATGGGTCCCAACTTCCAGCCTGGCAAAAAGGAGGTCAGTTACTAAAAAACGTAATATTTTGTTCAAAAACAGCATTAAATTACAATCTATAGAAACTTTTACCAAATCAATTGACATTTGTTTTACATAATACCTGAGCCTCATAACATGATTGCTTGGTGTATTTGAAGTAGAAAGTAAAAGCGTATTAGAGCATTAAAGCCTATACTTAATAAATTATAATTAGCCAATTATTTTTTGTATTTAGAAAAATCAATAACTTGGAAGACCTAATGCTGATAGCATGCTTGCATTGACTTAGTATTATTTTAATGAAGAGAATGAAATCTAACGCAAATCTTCTTGCACACCGTGTCGCGCCGTAGCGATTCGACCGTATATCGGTCGCGTCGCATTGACGGTGTCGGCGTGCTAATGAAGTAGAACAAAACTCGACCGCGACCAAACGCTGCACAGGACCTCTATCCTTATGTCCTAGTACTGTATGCTACGTCGTGGACGATACATACTGTTACTGAGATATCATTGGTGAAAACGGGTACTAGAATGCTAGTTAATTTCTATAGAAATCCACCAATCTTATCATATTGTCGCCTTATTACAAGATATGGAATTTGTAATAATTCTTGCACTTTGAAATGATCAGAATTTTTATATGCATATGTTAATTGTCACACAGGATCTGTATGAGAAGACCATCCAGCGTACCATCCTCATGATGGGTCGTTACGTTGAGGCTATTGAAGATGTACCATCTGGAAACATCTGCGGTCTAGTCGGCGTTGACCAGTTCCTCGTTAAGACTGGAACCATCACCACATTCAAGAATGCTCACAACATGAAGGTTAGTTCCTCTAAAACATACATAATAATTTATTGCTATTTTGTCAAATAGGGTAGGTATATTCTTATCGATGTAAAATATTCACTTTGAAAAGAAAAGAATTCTAATCTATGTAAAATGTGATTGTTTGAAATGTAAGATACACTGACATGACTCTCGTCCATTTTATTTACACAAACTAATACCAAATCGTACCAAAGAAAATTATTATTTCTGTTATAGTCTTTATAAATGGTATAAGCAGTGATGGCCCAGTTAGAAACTCAGTTGGTGTGCATTACCAACTGAGTTTCTAACTGTAAATAAAAATACAATGGTCCTCATCCTCTCCTTTACCATGGGTGTAATCGATGAAGGAATATGAGCAGATATCAACTGCAAGAAAAGGAAACGTCGAAATGCAATTATATGGTAACACATCTGGTGTCTCGTTTAGTAAGATAACTGTCGTCATCTAATGAACTGGACTGAAAAAACTGTTACAGCAAATGGTGCATAGAGTGAGAGCCATCTTTATACAAGTCATATCATGCGCTTATATTAATTTATAAAATAATTTGTATGTTTTTTTTTGTTTGTTAATATAGGTCATGAAATTCAGTGTATCGCCCGTCGTGCGTGTGGCGGTCGAGCCCAAGAACCCTGCTGATCTACCCAAGTTGGTGGAAGGATTGAAGCGTCTAGCCAAATCCGATCCTATGGTGCAATGCATCAATGAGGAGTCTGGTGAACATATCGTCGCTGGTGCTGGAGAGTTGCATCTTGAGATTTGTCTCAAGGTAAGGCTACATTTTTATCATGCATAATTATTATTACCTTTGTGACCAAGTGAGAATACAGTTGTTACTTCGTTCTATGCACATTGTAAGAAATAAATTGGGTATAAAATCAGGTATTGCAAGAGAAAGACAATTTGAAAACTATAAATTTATAAAGTGATCTAATTTGCCTTATTGGACATGGAGGAGAACTGTGTTCATCTAACAGATATACAGTATATGGTATAAAAAGATTTTATGTTGAAATTAACCTTGGATTACAGTTTAAATATCATAAACAAATTGATAACATGCATATTTTAATGAAAAATATTTTACAGGACTTAGAAGAGGACCATGCTTGCATTCCAATCAAGAAATCCGACCCTGTGGTGTCGTATCGTGAGACTGTCAGTGAAGAATCAGATCAAATGTGTCTGTCCAAATCTCCCAACAAGCACAATCGTCTGTTTATGAAGGCGCAACCCATGCCTGATGGCCTCCCCGAGGACATTGATGATGTAAGTTAAGAACAATAAATCTCATGAAAATGGATGTGCTCAGTACATTGTAACAATATAGTTGTACACATTTAAAGTTTATCAAAATTACTTAGACTTGTTTTCTTGTGTTGGTTACATACTGTAACGGTGGCACCACACTTCGCTATGTGTTATTCGTTATGTGCATTATTGGCCGCATGCGACGAAGTGTGGAGGTCTCATTCGTCTATATTTGCTTTACGCGCACACATAACGCATAAGCACGAATAGCAAATACGCGTATCCATCCACTTGTCGGTTTTTCACACATTTCAAAGGACACAAATAAGCCAAATATGTGTGTCGACTGCCCACACTTCGTTCATTCATTCGTTATGTTTACTCGCTACGGCGCGGTCATGTCTCGACGTGTACAGCGTAGGTACTCTGGTCACAGTACACGTCGAGACATAACTAGAGTCTAGTGTGAGAAAATAGAGTGGATGAACGATAAGGTTATGCAGTTTCTAGAGTTGTATCAGATGCAACCTTGCATCTGGGACCCAAAAAATACTTGCCATAAGGTAAAAGTAAAGGTAAACGATGCCTGGATTGAAATAAAAAATAATATGGGAGAACCCACATGTACAGTGAAAGGCGTGCCAAATATTTGGCATGATGGCACGAAGTGTGGAGTAGCATGTTTGTCAAATATTTGGGCAAATAAATAGTAGCCGCATAACAAATAACGCATAACGAAGTGTGGTACCACCATTAGATATAATGGCACATCATATTATACTTTGTAAACATTATATCATTTTTGCAGGGCAAAGTTAATCCTCGTGATGACTTCAAAACACGTGCGCGTTACCTTTCTGATAAGTACGAGTACGACTTAACCGAAGCCCGTAAGATCTGGTGCTTCGGTCCTGAGGGAACAGGCCCCAACATCATGGTGGACTGCTCCAAGGGAGTACAGTACCTCAATGAAATCAAAGACTCCGTCGTCGCTGGTTTCCAATGGGCCGCCAAAGAGGGTGTCATGGCTGAAGAGAACTTGAGAGGCGTGCGATTCAACATTTATGATGTTACCCTACACACTGACGCTATTCACAGGTAACAAATTAGTTGTCACCTTTTTTATTTCTTATTTATGATTAGTACGATAAATCTTCTATATAATTGTTGACAGTTAAATACAGTTAATAATAAGTAACTATAATACCTAGCTAGTATATCTTGTCTCGGATTGCCCTCCCTGGGTGAAGTGATCTGAAAAGAAAATAACTATTATAAAACAAAAGAATTGTGAAACGAAATTAACTGTTGTTAAAATATATTTTTATAATTATTATTTATTTCAAATTTGAATGATGATTTCTGTTATGTCATGCACCAATCTGAAAAGTTTTGCTGTAACTTCACCTACCATTAATCTGAATATTACCTATCATTAAATTAACTTAAGTACCATGTAACATTGAGCTGATCAAAGTTTATATTTCTCACAGAGGTGGTGGTCAAATCATTCCAACAACGAGAAGATGTTTGTATGCTTGTCTGCTTACGGCTCAGCCCAGGCTCATGGAACCCGTATACTTGTGCGAGATTCAGGTAAGTCATCCACCACACCACATGATTTAATTGTGTTTATTATTGTCTGGAATTTTACAATAGTCTTTCTAGCTAGCCGCTATAGTTATTGAAACAACAGAAATTAGCAAAAGCTGCAAGCTAATTAGGTTTCAGATTTTATAATCAATTTTATTGTTTTGTGGTAATGTATCAATGTATGCTGATGCTGCAGGCTATTTAACATGTTTAAAAAGATTTAAAGTTCTTTTTTTGTTTAATGTTTACTTTTGTAATGACAATAATTTGTTGGTTTTATGACCTAAGCATGAATTCTGTGCCATGCAGTGTTTTTTAGTTTGCTGATATTTTACTTTCTTATTTACAACTTGGAATCTAGCATTCTGCAATACATTCAATCCTATTTCAAGTGAATATAAGTAACATTAAGCATAGAGTATGAGAGACCTTGTTTACCCTTAGGTTTTATAAAGAATGTGTTGTGTGTATATGTATGAGTGAATCCAGCATGAACCCCACGTTTTATCCTGAGCAGGCTAGCATGCATTCGATAGTCCTGCCTTTCCGAGACGTGGTAGATTAACAGTTCTTTGTTTTGGTGTGGCCACTCACACATACGCCTTGCCTGAATAGGGGAACTAACACTTTTGAACATTGTAACACCCACAAACTTTAAATTTTTGTTCTTTAGCAAAGCTCGTATTTCTAATACCTGCACAACCAATACTTGTGTAAAATATTATTTGAAGATGTTAAGTAAAAGAAATGTGTTAAATAAATCTATTGAATCTCTCAATGCAATATGAGTAGAGTTGGTATATCTGGACCTGGCTGAGGTCACTAATATTCCAGACTTTGTGTTAAGGTGTCACAAAGATGATGGACACACCCAGAGTCATCGCCCAACGTAAAGATTGACCATTATTACCTTTGCAGGAAAGGAAATTATTTTTGTGTAAATATTGTTTGCTTGGCAGTTGGATGAAATTGGCTATTTCAAATTGTCCTTCTTTTAAATTGCTTATGTTCTAGGAAAGCCTGACAGGCATGAGTGAGAGCTATTTTGTATTACTAGTCTGTCTACCAGAGACAAGTCTTATAACAGTGTTATTATTTCTATGATCAGATTTATTAATGACGTAATAAAAATGTTAGTGTCCCGAAGTGGCTGTGGGCGGTATCTACGGCGTGCTCAACAGGCGTCGTGGTCACGTATTCGAAGAGTCCCAGGTGACTGGTACACCCATGTTCGTGGTGAAGGCTTACTTGCCCGTCAACGAGTCGTTCGGCTTCACCGCCGACCTGCGCTCCAACACCGGTGGACAGGCCTTCCCGCAGTGCGTGTTCGACCATTGGCAGATCCTGCCCGGTGACCCATGCGAAGCTGGCAGCAAGCCTTACGCTGTCGTACAGGTAATACAGTAATCTTTTATAACTTCTTTCTCTTCTCTTTTTACCCGACTGCGCAACGCAAAGGAGTGGTATCGTGTTTAACAGTCTATGTATGTTTGTATGTTCCTTTGAAGCACTATATAGACCGAACGCCTGGGCGATTTTTATGATTCGCACGTCAATCGATTCCTCTTAATCCGGCGAATGTCACTAAAGATATAATGTTAATGAAAATTCAATATGGCGACTACTGGACGCCATATTGTGAAAATTAAAAAAAATAAAGTCAACAAACTATGTCGAGTGGGGTATCGTTGAATAGGTATTTAAAAATCATTAGTTTTCTCTCAACATTTTTCTATTTGACTGGCCGTATAGGATCTATATCGATTTAAAGTTTCGTAACAACCTTTCTCACATATAGGTTTTTTAGACAGTAGAAATTTACGATGAAAAGACGAAAAATTCATATAACTGGATGTGGATGGACATATACTGAAGTATCTAGTAGGTATATTGTCCAATATACCATAGGTAGTCCTACCTAAAGCATCTAATGTCTTACGCGGTCGCCCATTTCCAATTTCTAATGGGCGCTACAGACCTTCAGTTTTAACTGTGTAATTTATCTGTACAGTCGAACTGTACAGATTAATCGTTAGGTGTGTAGGACGAACAGTTGAACTGTACAGTTTAACTGAGATCTGATCAAAATATGAATAGATAAATCTGTACAGATAGAACTGTACAGTTAAAACTGAGGGTATGTAGTTAAAAACTGCACAGTTTTGTCGATGCCAGCGTGAAGAAAACACCTATTTTTTTCCTTGCTCTGCGCCTTTACAGCAGATGCAAGTAGGTATCCTCATTCATTCTCAAATAATTATTGTAATCTTTTGAAGTAAATCTCAGTTCATTTATCAAGGATGTGTGTGAATACGATTTTCTCAACAGAAGCCAGTGTTTACACCATAATCCACGTTTTTTTCGTTATCGTTATAGAATTCTAGACCACCGAATATCTAAGTGCTTGTTTTTTTCTTTTCAGTTTTTTTATTATGTACGTAGTTTTGGTTACTTTTTACGCAGTCGGGTTTTTGATTTTTTTTATTATTTATACACAACACCACGCACTAAAGAAATAATCCTTGTACTGTCCGCAGTAAATTTACAAACAAATAATTAAACGGATGCAAATTGCACTCAGACTCGGAACAATAATTAGTGGAACGTACAATGCTATTGTCAATCTAACCCACAACAACAGCGCGGTAGTAAACTACTTCAATTCGTTTGTAGTTTTTAAAATGTTGATACAAAAATAAAGATAAAAAAGGCGAGGTGTCAAAGGACACACCCGGATGGAACGAAGTTCTATTTTAATTATATAATTTTTTTCTGCCTTAAGCGATTTTTATCGTTATATTTTAGCCAATTTGCAAAATATCTTTATAAATTATAGCCTATGTGTTATTCTGATGTGCAAGCTATATTACTATAAAGTTTCATCAAAATCCATTCGGTAGTTTTTACGTGAAAGAGCAACCAACATGTTCACATCCATACATTATTACAAACTTTCACGTTTATAATATTAATAGGATATACAATGCCACTAAACTACCAAAACTTTTGGGCCCCGAGCTCGAACGCGAGCCGGCCGCGCGGCGACACGAAATTAATTTCGTTGCGCATTATTTTGATTTTGCTATATCTCTTAAGGCATTGAATTAATTTGCATGGTCTGAAGGAAAACAATTATCTTCATGAAATGCTCAAGCCAACTAATGTATTTAAAATGATAAGGATTAATACAGTATTTGTGTAAATAGCTTTTCAATTATCGTTTTATAACAGACCATTTTTTAAAGTATTAAAATGGATATAGTATGTTATCCTTAAGAGATAGACATATACCATCGCGTACTTTTTTGTAGGCCTTTTTAAGCTGTATAATACTGTAGTTTGATCTATTTCGTAGGGTTCAGCCAGCGTTTGCAATGTAAGCGCAAAATAATGTGTTTATTTACGACATCACATTAGAAACCTCTAAAATTATCAGTGTTTCTCTACTACATTATGCATATATTATACATATAAACCTTCCTCTTGAATCACTCTATCTATAAAAAAAACCGCATCAATATCCGTTGCGTAGTTTTAAAGATTTAAGCATAAATAGGGATATAGGGACAGAGAAAGCGACTTTGTTTTATGTTGTGTCGTGACAACTTTTGGTCTTAATTTTTCCCGTCTAGCCCCCTTTCGCAACGCGCGATAAGAAACTTCGTTCCAAAATACGAACTCGCCTCCATTTTCGATGGTCAAGGCGTCATTTGAAAACAATGCCAACACTTGGATTGACGATCATAGTAGGTATTTAGGTATCTTAGATCAGTGCTGCTGCCCGCTCTGCTAATGACTCGTTGGACCATTTTTACGACTTTCACAGAGAAGTTAAGGTCGGGTCGTTTTTCACGTGTCACCGACGTGTTCAATTTGTCTGTTTTTAATAAGCCACTCAATTGTAGGTTATTCAAAATATAAATAAATTTCATCCTTTATCTAAGTTAGTACGAGTTAGTTTAGTATATCAGCGAATATTGTAAATATCTTCTTGCACACCGTGTCGCGCCGTAGCGATTCGACCGTATATCGGTCGCGTCGCATTGACGGTGTCGGCGTGCTAATGAAGTAGAACAAAACTCGACCGCGACCAAACGCTGCACAGGACCTCTATCCTTATGTCCTAGTACTGTATGCTACGTCGCGAACGATACATTAATAAGAATATGTAACATCATTAAACATATTAAATAAAGAATTGTAAGACGTGAATGGAAGAATACCTCAGACAGTGCCAACTATAAATAGCATACCAAGGGCATGAGCTTTAAAGATGGTTTAAGCCAAAATCCTCGTCCCAAGTCGTGTCTTCAATATTTTTACGTTTCACAAATGGGTGTTCTCAAGTCTGGCTGTTATTTGTGCCAATTAGTTGTATATTATTGAATTTCACCATATGTTTGAAATATACATTAAGGTGTAAGCATTTGCTTATTTATATAGTACAGTGAGATATTAAAAAGGTAGAAATTAATTACCTTAATATAGTTAAATATTTTTTACGTATGGTTACAGAGCAAAGAATACATTTCTTGCCCACGGGTGTCATAAGAAAAAAATAAAGGTTATAAGGAAAAAAATAAGGATAATATGTAGACAACATACTTGCAAAAGTAGGAAAACTCGAAATAAAACTCAATTCAATTGCCCTCCTATTGTGAAGGAGATTTTAGGCTAACAGTGGGACATTTATGAACTAAAATGATAGTAAAATAATTGAATTTAATATATTAACAAGTCACAGCCTGTAGACGCCCACTGTTGGACATAGGCCTCCCAACGAGAACGCCACTCTGAACGATCCTATATCTATAAAATTGTGAATAAAGCTTTCGGCCGGGAAAGATTAGTTACCCTAATTTCATGACTGCATTATGAAAAAAAATAATAACATTTTTCTTTTACAGGAAACAAGAAAAAGGAAAGGACTTAAGGAGGGTCTGCCTGATCTAACTCAATATCTTGACAAGTTGTAAACATCGTAGCTAATACAATCCATACTGTAATATATTATTGTATAACAAATATTGTGAGCGCCTCACGCATCTTATTAATTTACGTTAATAACTGTTATTTTACAACACAAATGAGACATTCACCTCTATATATATATAAAGTGTTATTGCTAGACTGGGGTCCGTACTTACCGTACGTTACTATAAAGCAAATAAATATATTGCGAACATAACTGTCTGTTTGATATGAATCGTTATTGAGATGTAGTTGGCAACCATGAAGCATTATTTGTATTTGTAATTAATTTTTAAATTATAATTTTCTATTGTATACAATGCGCCTCGTTTAATTTAATTGGCAAATTAAACTTAGTCGCAAATGTTGAGGTGAGTTACATTTTTGTATATTATATGTTGCTATTGAATTCTGTCAATTACTAATTCTTGACTGCGTGTAGTTTACTAATTATACGTCTTTCCAAGGTTACCTAAGCATTTAGTTATAAATGCGCAATGATATTGTAAGGATACTAACTATAACAGAATCACTCGCGTTAACGTAGATTTTATTAAAACAATATCTATCCTTCGCGCATTGTAGTATTTAATGGATAAAAGGTACTCTGCCGTAGGTATCCCTGACAACATATATTCGAAATTACAAACTATCGGTTCAGTGGTTTGAAATTTATAAAAGAAAATAATACGATAAAATGATTTTCTTGTTTTTTTTTTCGCCTGTTAGTAAATTGCTACATAATTTATTGACAGAATTTGATTGCTATATGCATATATTAGTAGCCACAATTTT
Organism: Lymantria monacha; assembly: GCA_905163515.2. Classification (NCBI taxonomy): domain Eukaryota; kingdom Metazoa; phylum Arthropoda; class Insecta; order Lepidoptera; family Erebidae; genus Lymantria; species Lymantria monacha. The sequence goes on along the minus strand of LR991098.1, from coordinate 27,370,469 downwards.
GTTTATTTATAAATTGTCTGTTTTCAGATGCATTTACCTACCCATGTCACCGGTTTTAATTTAGGTAAGATATGCTCAAACCAAATTTGTTATTCACTTATGATTTAAAAACAAAATTCCTACCTTTTAATAAAATTACTTTGAAAGCTATTTTGTTCTCTTTATACTGAATTCATTTTGCAGTTAAGACAAAGTTATAATTTCACTTTCTTAATCGTACATCCTATTGGAAAAGAAACTACACGGTATGATGAGGTTTTGATATGGTTTTTTCATTTTTAAATTTACTTGTAGTATTTTTGTGTGATTGTTAGTCGTAGATGGCTGTAACAACTTATCCAGACTGTTGGGTAAGCGCTGAAAGTTCTCAACCCGAACTTATAGTGGTATTAGCTTACGTCTTTTATCTGTCTTAAATCCCTTAGCCATCTTTAACGACACATTAGAACAGCCCGTTCCGTGATGGCAATCAAATACTTTTACATTTTTTATGATGAAAATAACACAGACCTGTTCTGACTAGATGAGGATAATATATGCAACTGACTTTAAATGAAATAATCTTTTTTAGTTAATGGAATTCCAGTATAACTATCTTAACGTAATATTTTTGTTCTAGGTAAAATTATTCTGCAAATCCACATCTAATTTCTTGAAGGTAAATATATAAATTGATCTTATTATTAAAAAACGTTAACTGTATTTGTGTGTTACTAAGGGGTTTTATTATTTTTTGTTTGGTGAACTCCTCCCATATGCTTGGTACAATAACATGCCGGACAATTGCGTGATTCATTTGGTAGTTAGGGTTAATTACATGTTTGAACTTGTGATGGAAACATTTATTTCGTAGTGTGGGAATGTCTTGATTATAAATGGAACTGGGCTTTTTCTGAAGCAAATTTTAACTCTCGCAATGGCGTAGTTTTAGTATTTGGGTTTACAATTCAACATCACATTACGAATTAATTGGTAGAAATACTGTCAAGTAGCTTTTTGAAATTATGATTTAGATTTACCAACTAAAGAACTCTGATCTACACAATCATTAATATCATATCGTCAATCCTTCACGAATACCTTCCAATGATGATAAAATTTACCCCCGATGCCACCATGACGGTTTATACAAGCTCAACAGGACTGAAATACAACCATATGTTTAAATTCTGAATGTTTTATTTCCAAACAAACCTAATAAGTTATTTCTGTTGCAGATGTTGGTTGTTTTGTGAGAAGTTTTGCTGTTATGGCGAACCACTGATCAAGAATGCATGGTAAGTATTTGTTGTACATGAGAATTTCAATGTAAAGGCATAGTTGAAACTCATTACTAGTTTTAAAGTTTGCAATAAACTGAAATTCTAGCACAATTTAATAAAAAAAGTGAAACGTTAGGCCAAAGATTGCTGCGGAAGGCTCAGCTTTTTCTCACAGAGAAAATGCTATTCAAAAGAAAAGGGATAAAATATTTATGCGATATAATCTGAAAATTTATTGAAATATTTTTTTAACAAATAATGAGTTAAACGATGCAGATATTTTCAAGTTACATTTTCTGCCTTTCTTTGCACTATTACTTTGATTGGGGTTAATATTATTGTTATACTGTATAACCAATACGATTTTTATATTTAGCATATTATATTTATCAAAAATTGTGTGATGACAATGATTTTCACTTGATGCCACAATGATGGTTTAACAAGCTCAACAGGCCTGAGTTTATAGTTTATTTGTTTTATTTTCAAACAAATTAAAAGTATATATTTCTTTATAAACGGTTTTTCATTCCAGATAATTTAGATATCAAGGCGTTCAGTTCAAGCCACCAAGCGAGTGGAAATGGTAAGAATAATTTATCTATACACATAGGCACTTACCTAACCTTATGCGTTTCCCAAAACAGCAAGTCTCACAGATCACATACGCGCTGTAATTCGGCCACTAATTAGAAATAATAATAATCTTTGTTGCTTAGAATAATAACACATAGAAACCTATTCCACTCACAAAATGTGTGCCTCTATATTAGTGACAAAAATGACAGCCTACGCCGACCCGTTCCGTACTGTGCAAGGTTCCATTTTATAATAATGTGTGTTTACTCGTGTAATCGCTTACACACTAACAGGATTTTTGGCCTCACTTTTTTAAACACTCAAAGTGAACTTATCCTTCTATCTATGTGTTGGTATTCTACGCTTTGTAGTTATATCTAATGTAATTTTAAAAGGCCAAGAGATATTTTGTCATCTCAATATTTTATTATCTATAGTTTTCTAAGTCGTATAATGATGAAATATATCACAGACCTGTTCTGAGTTCTTTTGAGGATACTTTTATTACTTCTGAATCTAACACCAAATTTAATAAATAAAAACTTTAAATATATTTTATTTAATAAATTAATTTGATTTCAGGTACTCTTGAAGCAATTGGAAGTACGAGTGATTATAAAATAAGTTTCTCAAAATACTCGTACCTAAACAGATTCACAAATTAAATAAGGTTCTGATTTTTAATACAGTTTTAAACAGAAGATATGTGTTTTATTTTACAAATCTTCGTCATCATTCTATTATTAAGCTGGCGTCGGCAAGCGGTGCGTTTTGCACGCCACGTACCCTTCAGTAGCAGTTAGTAACAGCGGCCTAGGTGGACGTATTTAGGTAGTCAAGACGTGTTAAAATTATCCCTTCTCTGATTAGAAAGCAGTACATTATTAAAACAAGATATCCTTAATATGAGAGGAGTGCACGAACTAAATAAATATCGGTATTGCGAATTTCGTGACCTATACGAAAATTCCAGATACGTTTTATGAGTAGAGTAAGAATGAGTGCAAACTTTCGATTATATTCTGCAGCACATATTAGGGGTGTCCATTTTGAAAAAACATCGATGTTTTTATCGATTCAATAAATCGAAACTGTACATCGATGCATTTCGATGTATCGGATGAAAACATCGAGTACTTTTCTAAAATATATTACAAAGCTAAAGTCATATCAAAAGTGATTCTTCTAAAAAAAAAAAAGGTCTTTGTGGCATACCTATTCCAATCCCTTATAAAACTGACTTCTAAAAAAAAAGTCTTGTGGCATTTATACCTATTCCAATCCCTTATAAAACTAATTTATTATATAAACTTGAGTTTTTGTGACATTAATAGCGATGGGCTGTAGCGGTTTATTTGGTTAACGAAACGAAACTATCTATCGAATGTCAATAGCGGTTTTTGAAACACGCTATTTCAATAGCGGGTTATTTTTGCTACTAAACTAACGTGCACACGAACGGGCGAGCGTCGCGGTCAATATTTCGGTAACATTCGGACTACCTATGTGTATTGCATCGTATCTACTATCTATATAAGTGAAATATTCATTGGATAGGTATATCATTAATGTATCTGAACTTTTCAATTAAAATAGTTTGACAGAAACATAATGTAAAAATTAAGATCGCAGCGAGCCGCTGGTTGCAGGCGGCGCAGGACCGCGCGCTGTGGCGTTCTTTGGGGGAGACTTATGTCCACCAGTGGGCGGAGAAAGACTGATGGATAGATAGATAGATAAAAAAAAACCCGGACGCAATACAAATAACTGTGTACATCATCCAAATAATTGTACTGTGTGAGTACACTCTGGGACTATCAAATTTAATATTTATACTCAAAAGTAAGCGACACGTCCATAACACACAATGTCGCTAAACACGTGAATTAGATAATGACTAGTTCAAGGCCACATAATTAGGCATCAACCTGCAACTCACAATTATCTAAGTACCTAATGACGAATAACAAAAATAATCTTACAAAAAATGCATCTTATTTCAAAGGCTCCAAGGGCTGAAGTCAAAGGTCAAACGCAGCTTTGGCGTGTATGTGTATGAAAGAGACAAAATGATCATTGATGAAAGAATCGATGTCCCAGCCATGTCGCGATCGCGATAGCTGTTAGCCACAGAGTTGTTGTTAGCTACAACTAGCTACAATAGCGAGTAGCGACTGTTAGCTGCCGATAGCGATCGAGTATTACCGAACGCTTAATGTTGTGTGATTTGCGTTCGTGAAACATTATGACGTGATTGAGTTAATAGCTGTTAGCAGGTTATTGTAGTACGACGAAACTATCTAACCGCTATTGTGCCGATAGATAGTTTCAATAACCAGCTAAGTTGCGCAACGACCATCTCTAGACATTAACACGTGCACTGCGGCCGGCGGATGGTTATCATCGATTCGATGTTTTATGAAAAAACATCGATACATCGAGTATTTCGATAGCTCTTCAAAACATGGGCTCGATTCGATGTATCGCATTGTAAACATCGATGTTCGATATATCGAATATCCTTAGCATATATAAGTATTAGGGGTGTGCGAATAATTCGAACTTACGAATTATTCGTTCGAAACTCGAATCGAATAATTCGAAATTTCGAATTATTCGAAAGTGCCCGAATAATTCGAAAAATTTCGAATTTTTCCGAATTATAATATTATTCGCAAATTTTTATTGTATTTTAAATTCGGAGTTTGTTATGTTCGATATTCAAATATGACATTAATAATTAATAAATATTTTATTTAAACCATGAAATATAACTACATGAATAGAACAATGAGTATGAACATTTGCTACAAATTTTTGTTTAAAAATAATAAATACGATACTGAATCTGGTGATAATGAAGTTCGTTTATCAGATACAATATCACCAGCAGTGGAAAATAATCTTTCACTTTCAGCAGAAGTACAAGGTATTCCTAAATATCTTCTCGCCATAAGTGACAATCGGGGATATTTATTTTTTTCGAATTATTCGTCGAATTTCGAATAATTCGATTCGATTCGAACGATATTCGCACACCCCTAATAAGTATATAATGCCTCGGTATTCATTACCGCCACAAAATCGTCTAATTTTTTTTGTTTTTATCTACGCCGCTGAGTACGTCCCTCCTATACTGCTGTCCACGCCGCTGTTTCGCGGCGTCGCACTTATTCACTTGTACTTTTGTTCACACCGCTGCAGCGATTCGCTCGAAAAAAAACCGCGCGTGTTTTCGCTATGAGCGGCGTCTCGTGGCGTGCTTCAAACATTTTTATACTTTTGATCTTACCGCTCGCCGCCCCGCGCTCCAGCGGCAAGGTCGTGAACGGGCCATTATAAGGACCTGGGCCAACTCTGATGATCAGATCTCATAGGATGTCGTTTGGTCAACAATACATTCCCAAAGAGGGTTGACGTTAGACAGGCGGCCGGTCATAAAACTATTGCCAATAACTTTACAATATGTGCTATGAAAGAAGAGTACATTTTGTATCGACACCAAGTATGTAATTGGGATAGGAGTAGAATTATGATCATTCTATTACCATATTGCTGAAATACGAAATTTTTATATCTATAAATAATAGAATGTTATGCACCACAAAACAAAATTTATAAGGTTTACATTGACCTGGGCCAACTCCATCTGATGCCAACTACCAACAACTGCCTCTAGTCTGTCGGAGGTCACCAATAAGTAATCATTACATTTCTTCAGAGGATGCATATTAGGCAGCCAGTCATAAAATCGCCAAATCTGCAATATGTATGATTAACGACTAGCATATATTTACAACGACCCTGAGTAATTGAGGTTATTATAGGACGATGGTGATAATTACATAGGTAAAATAAATATTTAAATCTGATCATGTTATGGACAAAATATAGAATCACTACGTGGATTATTGAGGATATACTAATAATACCACAACAGTGACAAAATTAGACAAGGAGTGACTAAACATGATAGGATATCTAACAAAGCACGGCCATAGTTTAGGTAAACATGAAGACACTTTTAGTGTTTCGCAACAGTACATAAGATAGTGATAGTTAGTTACTAAAACTTAAGTCTTAAAATGTTTACTACGACGCTACTGATGGTCCATAACAATAAAAAAATATCGACTTGAAAGGCTTTGTATCCATAGTCATGCAAAAAAATTAATAAAAAAATATCACTTCGTTTCAGTTACGTCAAGCTAATTTCAAGGTCGTTACTTTGCGCATGTTTTTTATAAACTGTAAAGATATCCGCTAATAAATCAGTCTTGGTATTTAATGTTAAGTCATACCTTGCGCCAGTGTTCGTCTTATTTAAAAAAAATGGTACCCAAAGTCGTTTTCGTTTTGGGAGCGCCAGGTGCCGGTAAAGGCACTCAGTGTTCGTTTATATCCAAAGAATATGATTTTGTGCATCTCTCAGCTGGCGATTTGCTGCGCGAGGAACGACAAAGGCCCGGTTCGGAGTACGGGGAGATGATCGAGCAAAAAATTCGTAATGGTGAGATTGTGCCTGTTGAGGTTACGTGTTCACTCATACATAAGGCAATGCAAAATTCTGGTAAGAGTCATTTCCTCGTCGATGGATTTCCACGCAACAAAGATAATTTAGATGGATGGGAACGTGTTATGTCGGACAAAACGAAACTACTATTCGTTCTATTCTTCGAGTGTTCAGACGAAATATGCACAGAACGAGTTTTAGGTCGCGGCGCTGCAGGCAGCGGGCGCTCCGATGACAACATGGAGAGCTTAAAGAAAAGATTCAACACTTACATGAATGATACTCTACCTATCATTAACTATTATGAACACAAGGGCTTGGTGAGGAGAATTAAAGCAGAGGGGAGCCCTGAAAAAGTCTTTGAAGATGTGAAACTTGCTTTTGCTAATATTGGTATGCAAAGGATAGAAAACTAATTCAATTATTATAAGTAGGTCAATCCTGTGTTTTGTAGTATGTTGCAAAACCTTATTGTGTTAGGTCATAGGTGTTAATATTAAATAAGTGCTTTAAATGTTTATTCCTTATATAGCTAGTGTGTTGGGCTCACATGTATATTATAAATAAATTTATCAAATTTCACATACAGCAATATGAAAATTTATAGCATTTTACAATAATCTTAAGATTTATTTAATTTAATTTATTGTTTTATAGTGTGAATAGCTTAGAGGTTCTAAATGAAACTGTGGATTTGTGTAAAATTTTGATGATATTTAACCTTTCTCGAGAAGTATAGTATAATTCTTACAAACTTTGATTATGTAGATAGTTAAAAATGACATTTATAGCTGTTTTAGATATGTTTTCAATTCATTATTATCTAAATAGGTTTAGTATATACATTTTTTTAATGTTTTAATAAAAGTAATTTCTATTCTCTGTCTACTTTCAAGTCTAGGCATATGAGTGAAAAGATATCGGGTTCATTAGTTTTTTTTTTTATATATGTGTAATTTATAATATTTTAAATCTAATTTAGTCTAAGAATATGTTTGTTAGTTTGCACTACCAGTTTTTACATTAGTTAAATTAGATGACCATCTATTTCATTATATTTGTAAAATGTTAAATCATTTATCATGTAAATGTGTTTAAAGATTAGATTGTTAATCAAGCAATGAAAAATTATAAAACAATATTTAATGGGTGTTTATTTATTTGACATATTACAATAGGTACATACTGACAATTATACTTTTTAATTCTGATAAAAATATTATAATAGTTGGCCCAATAGAAGCTGTTTGGTACAAATAAAAAAATAGAACTTGAAATCTTAATGCTTCGGTTACAGCGGTCTAAAATCATCTTTGCCCTTCTAATGCCACTGGTTTGGGGCAAAATCAGTAGGCTGGTCTATAATAGACAGAAATGATTTTTGTATTTTATGTACATACATAGAGATTATATCTATGTACACATTAGTACCTGAGTGTACAAGCTATGTTAGCAGTATTTTTTAAACTTTTTACAGAAGATATTTAGTTGAACTTGAAAACGGTAATCATCAATTGTATTGGTGCACGATAGCAATAATGAGTACCTTTAGAAAACCCTTAATTTCTTGAAATGATAAATTCAATCATTCTCCTGCTCTTATCCCAATTATTTGGCGTCGACACAATATGTACTCTGAGCAAAAGTTACTGGCAATAGTTTTATGACCTGCCTGCCTGACGTCGGCCCTCTTTGGGAATATAATTGTTGACCTGAAGGCATCAGGTGGGGTTGGCCCAGGTCCATGAGGCTCTTAGTCGTCTCTTACGACATCCACGAACGAAGTAAGGGTTGGTAGTATTCGTCGCCACTACCACACAGCAATAAATTCTATCTATATTGTTTCAATTGTCAGTGCCATTTCCAAAATATCTGATAAATATATACAGTAGAATAGTGCATTTGATTAAGATATTTAAATATGAAGAAGTTTAATGGAGCTCAGTATAGGAGTGCCTTGTGGGGTCGTAAGCATGTTATCGTGTATTATAGTGTCCCAGGTTCTATTTCTTGTTCAGGTAAATAACAATGTTAAGGCAATTCTCTATAACAATGTCTAGTCGGTCGATTTGGCGTTGGATCGCCTTAGAGGAAAATATGAGAATAGTTAAATATCGAATTATTAAGACAGAAATAACTATAGTGCCACAAACTTATCTGACCAGGGGGGACAGTCGTTTTTTAATATAGCGCTATCTAGATCACGTTTCTAAGTGTTTTATTTGCTTTGACACTAATAATGTTAATAACTAAAACTAGATGGCAGAAATTACCTTATTTAAAACAATAAATTAAATAACCGATATCTTATAGACTTTTATTTTATTCAATTATTTTTTTTATATTATTTTCAATATAAAATAATTATTGTACAAATAAAAGAAAATTATTATACCAAAGAGTTCAAAGTACAATTATATTTTAATGACACAATCGAACCATAAAGTCATTATTTTCTAATTAAAAAGTTGCAAATGTCTATTTGACGCTGCCGATTGTAATTTCTAGCATTAATAAAAAACCATAAGCAGGACTTTTGACGGGAATTTGAAAACGTCATGTGGTGCTCTTGTATTATATTCGATATCTTAGTGTTTTAACGTGTTATATTAGATAATTTTGATGGCATTTTATGTAATGTGATGGGGCAGTACTGGGATATAGTGAATATCATATAAAAGTGCTTTACAACGTTTTCGTTTTCCATCAAAATTCCCACAAGATACCATTAACAGTGTGGCCATTGCACTGTTAATGGTGACAATTTGACTTAGACAATGACTAACCTGAAGACTAAGACTATAAACGTAATAATAATTATAACTTGGGACTTAGACAATGGACATGACTGACGACTAAAATATAAATCTATTATAATTTTTTAAACTTATTTTACTTGACATTGGCGAAGTTGTGGTTAATCACTCACAGAGGCCATTCATTAAGAAGAAGAAGAAGAAGAATTATAACTTGACACTGGAATCAATAGCTCGTATATGTAGCTGATTGCCAATATATAAGAAGAAGAAGAAGAAAAAAACCATAAGAAGTTTAATGAGTACTTAGGTTTTATTTACTTATATACGTTGAGTTCATTTTGTTCTCTTCCGTCTTGAAATTTACCTGAAAGAGCTTATAACTATATATAAACATGGTGTTTATTTGCAAAAGATGCTTTAAAATATAATTAAATGAACAAATAAATCATCCCTATGTCTCCTGTAAGTACCTACATACCAAATATTTTTTCAACAGAACAGATATTCTTAATATTAATTAGATTGTATTAAATACATTATACTAGTGTTGCATATCGATAGTCTACTATCGATAGACAATCAATTGTCTATCGATAGTTTACTTATAAGCAATAGTATATCGATTGTATTGTAATACGTCAATACTATCGATAGTGATTCATTCGATAGTATCAATACTATCGATAGTATCGCTAATACCATTAGTTTTAACTTAAAACTATCGATAGTATCGACTATTTTGGACTATCGATAGCAAGCAACTATTCGATAGTATTGTTGTCTAAAGTTATGTTATGTGGTAAGCCAAGTACTGACATTATTATTAAAGAAATTTATTTAAATTTGCGTCATCATAGAGTAGAACAAGACGACTTTTGACGGGAATTTGAAAACGTCATGTGGTGCTCTTGTATTATATTCGATATCTTAGTGTTTTAACGTGTTATATTAGATAATTTTGATGGCATTTTATGTAATGTGATGTGCGGCAATACTAGGATGTAGTGAATATCATATAAAAGTGCTTTACAACGTTTTCGTTTTCCATCAAAATTCCCACAAGATACCATTAACAGTGTGGCCATTGCACTGTTAATGGTACAGTTTGAATTAGACAACGACTGACTTGAAAGACTAAAAACGTGAAAATATTTATAACTTGACACTGGCACCAATAGCTCGTATATGTAGCTGATTGCCAATACATAAGAAGAAGAAGAAGAGTAGGTAGAACAAATTTTAGTCAGGTGAATAACATTAAATTTGTGATACTAACAAAGTGAAACAATTATAATAGCAATACTTGCTGCTGTCAATATTTCTTGAGTTTCGGTGGGAATGTGGAAGTATTATGTGATATTCTTGATTATTTAATTTTTCAAGTGTGTTTATCACTATCACACAGTGTTATATTACATTCATTGGTATATACTAAGACAGAGAAAAGTCTTTTCGCAAATAGTCTGTATAAACTTTTAATACAATTTCTTTGGCTGTACTAGTTATATCTGGCTGGTATTGATAACAAATTAAAGTATCATTTAAATAAAGAAACAATTTAGTAAAATGTTATTTTCCGTCGTATTTTATTTTATTTTTGTTAAAATGAGTCAATTCTATGAAGAAATTCGACATATTTTAAAACTTCATTACAAAAAAGATATATGCAACGCAAGCTGTGAAAAAATTGTGACGTTTATGGACCTAATGTGGAATCAGAGAGAGTAACATAAAGCTGGTTTAAATGTTTTCGATTCGGGCATTTTGATGTCAACGTTGCATCTCGTTTATTTTATTTTCAATTGTATATAATATACAATTGAAAAATGATACTGGATTCAGTTAGATACATATTTCTATATCCCTATAATGTGAAGTTACATATATGTAAGCATATTTTTAATAGAGGCTTCTCGATGGATTACATTGCAATCGAGCGTACAGAGAACTTATGTTTTTCAGACCCTGTTAAATTTATTTCACAAGGTTAATATTGCTAAAAATACAACAAATCTAATGACTAATCATTCTGTGTAATTCTGTGTTTCTGTGTGTGTCGGCCATAATTCTGTATAGAATTGTAACTCAAAATTCTTGATTATGTTTTTCTTAATTTTGTTTAACCGAAACTATCAAAACTAATAACTACAATAAAAATTTACAGTAATAGACATTCTGAGTTTCATTAGTATACTGATACAAACCATTTTTTTATTTTATTGCTTATGGTGGCGAACGAGCAAGCAGCAGCACACCTAATGGTAAGTGTTACTGCCGCCCATAGAGCTTGGCAATACCAAGGGTATAGCTTAGGCCGCTGCCTACTAATAAAATCCCCAAACCCACCCAGTTGGGCTGCCGGCTTTCTCGCTCACCGAACGAAGCGCAATAGCACATTGCAATTACTCAGACGTCGATCTTCTGCGAGAGTGTGGTACTACCCCGGACGCAACGGCCCGCGGCTGTAGACAGAAAACTGTCAACAGTGTGGTACAAGTACAAGGTACCACTTACATTCATTCACACTCACATTCTGACCCAATTGTCCAGAAGTCTCGGAGCATTATAATTTTACTCAACTTTCAATGGCTATTGATCTTAACCATTATTAGCTAACTTAGGCTTCAAAGTAAGAACGCAAATGCACGTTACTGCTAGAAAAGTCACCACAAAATTCACTGAAAACAAGCAACAGGGACACAACTACGGTATTTATATTTTTAAGCAATACTATTGAAAATTTTCTGGCAATCGATAGCCCGAAATAGTCGATAGTATCGATAGTTTTAAGTTAAAACTAATGGTATTAACAATACTATCGATAGTATTGATACTATCGAATGAATCACTATCGATAGTATCGCCGTTATTAATAGTATTGCTCGTGGAGAGCTATCGATAGTCTCAATAGTATTGATATGTGACGATACTATCGATAGTATGAATACTTTTTGAGGTTAACTATCGATAGTCAAACTATCGATTTTTATGCAACACTGCTCAGCAGGTTTGAATATGGGTAATGTTTAAGACCGGTAGCCATTTTTGAATCCGTGTACATAATTTCAAAAGTCAAAAAAAGTTAAGAATATTTACCATGGTTGGGGCATTCCTTTCAATGTCTGCAAGTTTAAAACTGCCATCTAATTTCATGGCGATTATTAAACAAATATTTGCATAGCGTAAAGATGGCGATGAACGCTATTTGAAAAACAGTAAAAATGATTAATGAAACAGAAAATAGAGACATCAATGTAAAACAGCAGATCTACTCTTAAAATAGTAGGGTTGGTAACACTGTATTGATCGTTATCCAGTATAGTGCCACAAACCAGTGTTTCCACTTTTAGGGATTTCGCCCTATTTCAGGGCGAAACTGCTAATTTAAAATATGGCTTAGGGCCATTTAATATTTTTAGGGATTTAGGGTAATTTGGGGTAAAATGACCTGGTGAAAATCGCTGGGCTGCGATACGCTGAAATGATGATGAATTCAGATTTTGAAATTGACTTTGAAAATGTTTTCTATTTTATAAAATATGTAGATCCACAAATTGTACGACAGTTGGAAAATCGTTCTATAACACATCCTGTGTTCAGCCATTTCAGTTTTTTAGCTAATAAATGTAATATACAAAAAGCGGATAATAAATGGCGTCAACAAGCGCTTATTGAAGCGAATTATTTTAAGGTAAAAAGTGAAGAAGAGGTCACAAAACTACTAACGGAAGTATATTGTAATAAAGTGTTGAGCTTGAAAGATCATTTTGGAACTTACAAACACCAAAACCTTGAAGTTGTGATTTCACTTCTATTAGCACTGCCATCTTCGAATACTGAGGTAGAAAGATTACTCAGTGTACTACAAAAAAATGTAAAACTTATAAAAGAAACAGGCTTCACAATGAAACCCTCAACGATTTGTTGCATACCAAACTAGGTATGACAAGCTTGATTTTAGAACCTAACAGACAAATACTGAATGCAGCTCAAAAACTTAAGCCCAGTGCTTTAGCTTCAGCATCACATTGTTCACCATCTACTTCTTTCACAGATTAAAATTAATTCTTCTTATGATTAATTATTTACTACCTCTGATTAATAGATGAAAATTAAAATAAATATTCAAACCATCAAGTTTTGTTTTATTTTGAACTCATTTAAACTTTGCGCCCTAAATCAAGGATTTTCAGAGAATAATTAAGATATTTAGGGCATTTATTAGAAAAATCTAGGGTAAAACTAAAATCTGATAGTGGAAACATTGCCACAAACTTATCTGACCCATTGGCAAATTGATGAACTAATGACGTCATTTTGAAATGTCATCAAATGTCAATCGTCCTCCCTATATGCTGATATTTCAGTTGTTGGTTGTTTACTCCATGTTTATTTACTTTTTGTGGTTTTAAAATGCGAAATGTGATGCAGTAAATGTTATATATCAAGTTTTAAGTTATATGAAGGAAGAAAAACATCTTCAGGCATCATTAATACCTTTTGAAAAATTATATAAACAGCCACAGGTTAGTGTTGCTAGTTTTGAAATAAAAAGAACACTATTAATAAACATTATGTATAATTTGTTGTGTTAAATATAATGAATTAATTTGTTCTTAGAGTCTAATTATATTTTGAATATAATTATTATATATTTATACAAATAATACAATAGTATTCTATTTATGTAAATTTAATTGTAATGAATGTACTTGATTGTTATTAACTGTAACATAATTTTCTTTTCTAAGTACATAGTTAGTATATATATGTATCTCTGTGTATACATCTATCTGTTTATGATCAGAAAATATATGTGTATTTAATGTAAAAAATATTTTTTTAAGGGTTGGAGAACGATTTGTAAGAAAACTTGTAAAGGAAAAAAGGACAGGCCGATGAGAGTGGAGTAAAAATTTCTACACCAAAAAAAAGACTGAAGAGGACGAAAAGTAAAATTGAAGTTGGTGATTTTGATCTCGGTGTCAATAAATGAAAAATACATCAATTTTACAGTGTGCAAAAAATAATTCCCACAATTCCAAAGTTAATGATGTACTTCAAGATGAGATAGATTTTAAATGGAATCAACGGCTTACAAAGGCGCAGCTTTATGAAATAATTAAGACAAGTCTAAGCGAAGTTATGAAATTGACGAAATCCATTCTACCATACCTACCCTTGCAATTAAATCCAATTGAAATGATTTGGAGCAGAGATTTCAATGAAACGAAACATAATAGAGCAGAATATTAAAAACTCTAATTCAACAACGCCTAAATTAATTGCAGAGGCTATTAATAAAATAACTATAAACGAATGGAAAAATCACTGAAATCACGTGAAAAATTTGAAAACGAATACTAAAGGGATACATATTTAGAGGAGCCTTCCATTATGACTTTAGACAGTGACAGTGAGACTGAAAGTGATGAAGTGACTGACGATTCAAATGACTATACCTGGAATATGTTCATTACAAATAATTTGCCCTATATTTGTAGATCATAATTATTGTGTTAAAATATAATTATTTATAAAAACTACATTTTTGTTTCTCTAGTAAGCATAATATATTGTGTTCATAAGCTATACTTGAAACACGTTTATCTACTTCCCATGCGTGAGCCCACGGGTGAATATGCTATAATTCCATTTTTTGATGACTTCCACAGAAAATTCTGTAAAGGAGTTGAATATTATTTTCTAAACCCGTTACCACATTGGGAAGTACTTACCGATTTTATTGCAAATGGAATTTTACTGGCAACACTAAATGCGATAACAGTGACGCTGTCACCGGGTCAGATAAGTTTGTGGCACTATATATTATAGTAGGTACCACAAACTTATGACCCAGTGACAGCGTCGCTGTTATCGCATTTAGTGTTGCCAGTAGATTCTATTTGCAATAAATTCGGTAAATGCTTTTCCATGTGGTAACGGGTTTAGAAAACAATATTCAACATTCCTTTACAGAACTTTCTGTGGAAGTTATAAAAATGGAATTATAGCATTTTCATCCGTAGGCTTACGGATGGGCAGTAGGTAAGTGTGATACAAGCATCAATGCTTATGAACACATTTTATTATGCTTAATAGAGAAGAAACAAAATATAGTTTTTATAAATACTTATATTTTAACACAATGATTATGATCCACAAGTGTAGGGAACTTTTTTATAATGGACATATTCCAGGTATGGCTTACGGATGGGAAGTAGGTAAGTGTGATACAAGCACCAATGCTTATGAACACATTTTATTATGCTTAATAGAGAAGAAACAAAACATAGTTTTTATGAATATTTATATTTTAACACAATGATTATGATCTAAAAGTGTAGGGAACTTTTTTTATAATGGACATTTTCCAAGTATGCCCAAGTCATTTGATCATCAGTCACTTCATCACATTCAGTCTCACTTTCACCGTATAAACACAATGAAAGGCTCATCTAAATATGTATCCTTTTTTCTGTATTCGTTTTAATTTTTTTTCACGTGATTACAGTGATTTTCCATTCACCTATAGTTATTCTATTATTAGTCTCTGCAATTAATTTAGGCATTTTGGAGTTAGAGTTTTCAATATTCTGCTCTGCTATGTTTCGTTTCATTGAGCTACAAATCATTTCAACGGAATTTAAACCGCAATGGTATGTGTGTAATCTTAATACGCTATGCCTATTACGTTTAAGGATTTCGTCAATTTCATAAATTGGCTTAGACTTATGTTTTTTAATTATTTCATAAAGCTGCGGTTTTGTAAGCTGTTCATTAAATGTAATGTGATCATTTGTCAACCAATTTTGTAATTCTGCTATTTTGTGATTTGAATTAGGTGTTTTATTCACACAAATATTGTAAAAATCCATTATAATTAATGTTGGCTGATGCAGATTTGTTTTACGTTTCATCCTCTTCCGTCTTTTTCCTGGTGCAAACTTTTACTCCACTCGCATCGGCTTGCTTTTTATCCTTTACAATTTTTCTTATAAATCCTTCTCCAACCCTTACAATTTTTTTTTTTTTTTTTTTACATTAATACAATATTTATTTTCTGATCATCAACAAAAAGATATACACAGAGATGCATATCTCACTAGGTACTAACAAAATAAGAATGTTGCAGTTAAAAACAATCAAGCACATTCATTACAATTAAATTTACATAAATAGAATATTATTGTATTATTTATATAAATATATAATAATTCTATTCAAAATATAATGACACTCTAAGAACAAATCAATTCATTATATTTAACACATAAACTACATTTAATGTTTATTAATAGTGTTCTTTTTCTTTCAAAAACTAACAACACTAAACTCTGGCTACTTATACAAGAGTTTTGGCGCGAATGTGGAAATGTCATGTCACGCTCTTGTATTATATTCATTTCTTTAGTGTTTTGTGGTGTTATATTGAATAATTTTGCTGGTATTTTATGCAATATGGTACAGTTAAAGTGTTGAAGTGTAGTGAATATGGTATAATAGTGGTTTACGTGTATTTTCATATTTGCCCAAAATTCCCAAAGAAAATCATTGATTGGGTTATCAGCGCCCGATTAATGGTAACGACTTGACTTACTGACAGACAATGACTATTAAGGCTACATAATATGAAGAAATGATAAACAAAATAATTTAAAAATAATTAAATAAGACTTGGCTGTATGGGCTTTGATCCCTTTGCCTGTCCGAATGGACGAACAACAAAAAAAAAAAAGCTACTTATACAATTTTTCAAAAGGATTTAATGATACTTTAAGACGTTTTTCTTCCTTCATATAACTTAAAACTTGTAATAGAACATTTATTGCATCGCTTTTCGCATTTTAAAACCTCAAAAAATAAATAAACACGAAGTAAACAACCAACAGCTCAAATATCAGCGTATTGGGAGGACGATTGACGTTTGATGACATTTCAAAATGGCGTCATTAGTTCATCAATTTGTCACCGGGTCAGATAAGTTTGTGGCACTATAATTTTCTCTATGGTTGGAATGTACTTGATTTATATAACTGTCTCTTTTTTCCATATTTAATATTGCTAGTGAAAAAGTAGTGCCAATTTAATGTATGTTCTTTGTTACAATCAATACATGGTACAGAGCGAGAAAGCAAGAAATTAGAAACTCCATACAATAACTTGAAAGAGTGCTACGCACTCTTTCAAGTTGCAGCACTCTTGTTGTTTTTCCTGTTAAAATTATGACATGCTACATAAGTACATACGTATTTTTTTTTAAACCATTGACTATGTGGGTGCGCGAGTGTAAATGACTGATGACAGCTCTCATAATCGGATAGCGCAAAAAAACTATGTCAAACTATATACATTTAGTATAAATAAATTATAGATGTATACTTGTGCGTCATAATACAACGATATACATTCATAGCTATATGCAATTATAATTTTGCTCTGCAACAAGTTTTTGGTAAAGATAGTGTTACTTAATTTTGTGAAAATGAATGTAAGAGCGTTATCAGTTTTAATGTGGAAACATGGAGTTGTAAGGATACGCAAGTTTATCCATACAACAGTGGATTTGCTGGCACCTTTGTTATTGTTTATATTACTATATGCATTCAAAGATGATATTAATCCTGTGCAAAAAAACGCACTCATGGATATTCCTGGCGAAATTTCCACTGTGAGTGCATAACTATTACTTTATTTATATATATAATTTATAATTAAAAAATATAGCTAATTTAGCTAGAGGTGGGATTTTAAACACTTGCCCAATTTTGGAATCGAGCCCAGGACCTCACAATGCCATGGCTTATAGGGTTAAGCAAATTAGCATTCATTTAAATTGCTAATAGTTAAGTATACCATCTATCAAAATCATGATGTCATCCATCAAGCCATTATTGTTTGCATGCAAAGTATATCTGGATGAACAAGCTTAACTATTTTACTTTTATAGTGTTTGAAAACTATATTTAGATATTAAAAGAATAATCATTTTCCTACTCTTATACCAATTACTTGGGGTTTATACAATGTGTACTCTTCTTTCATACTACATATTGTAGAAGTTATTGGCAATGATTTTATGGCCACCACCTGCCTGATGTCAACCCTCCTTGGGAATGTAATTGTTGACCAAATGGCATCAGATAGAGATGGCCCAGGTCATTATAAGGCTCTTAGTCGTCTTTTACGACATCCATGAGCAAAGCAAGTGTTCGTAGTATTCGAAGCTGCTACCACACAGCTTAGATAGATCTATATTAAAAGAATAATTGATAATAATGAAAATGAATGAGAATGAAAAGGAAAAAGGGGCAAATCATTACAAACCATGGATCTAACCGGAGCTATCTGGATTAGGCTTAATTTCCCAGTTTCACCATTTTCAACTAACAAAAAAATATTTTTTATTGCCTAAAACCACTGACAAAACAATATTTTCTATAAATCAAGCTAGTTTAGTTTATCACCTCTGAAACATACTGCATACTAATTTTAATGGAAATCTATGGTGCTATTAATTGCTTGTTTAAATATATTAGAATTGTAAATCTGTGGAGTTAGGTTGACCGACCGCATTCGTAACGACGACGTAAGTGAACGAGTAGGTATGAATGAGAGTATTGGTGTAAAGATGCGAAAGGGAATGCTCCGATGGTTCGGACATGTGGAAAGAATGCCGAACGAACGCCTGGTTAAGAAGATATACAATGCGAAAGTGGAAGGATGTAGGTACCGAGGGAGACCAAGACTAACCTACCTAGACCAGATCGGTTATGTACTGAAGGAAGGTGGAGTTAAGAGTCTCCGAAACCGGCGAGCGTGTATGAAGAGAATTATGAATGTTGAGGAAGCGAGTGAAGTATGCAGAGATAGAGTTCTCTGGCACTCTGTTCTCTCTGCCTAACCTGCAAGGGATATGGCGTGATGATATGTATGTATGTATATTTTAAGTTTGACTGCACAGATGACATAGTGGTTAAGATACCGACCTTCCATGCCAGTGTCGTGGGTTCGATTCCCACTCAGAACAATACTTTGTGTGATCCACAAAGTGATATATTCTGAGTCTGGGTGCCATTTGTCTGTATTAATTGCATGGTTGTTAAATCTCCTTCATTGCAAGGATTATTTCCTTAGTATAGAATCTTAGATGAAAAAAGTAAACAGTCTATTTTATTTTATACTGTATTTTTGATGATGTAAACCCTATTGTTTTTAGAATCCTAAAGTTACTTATTGTTTAAAGATAGTCTGATGAATAGATAATAGAGATAGAGATCTGAGTAGAAGATGCCTTCGTTTAACCGACAAAACCTAAATTTTAATGACAATATAAACTATATATCGCATCGATATTATTTGAATCATATATATAATTTCCGTGTGGTGACAGAGTAAGAATACTATTCACCACACCATATCTAACCCGTGGGTGATCGTACGAGACGACTAAGGATATAAAATGCATATAACATCTATGCGAGAGACGGAAAACTTGAAACAAAACCCTATACCAACACGTCTGACCAGCGCGGTATAGGAGGTTAATTTCCATCCCATTACAGAGGAGGCCCGAGCCCAACAGTGGGATATATATGGGCTGTGATGATGATGATAAATCATATATGTGAATTGTAGCATTGATTTTAAGTCTTAGGTTTATCTGAAATTTAGGGGCTGTTAGTGAAAATAGACATTAATATATTAAATTCCCATCACATAATTAAATATATTTAAAATGTTAATACAAATATGTGATACAACAGATAAAAATAGATAATGTCAGCAATGATTCTTATTACAATCTGTACATACATATCATCACGCCATATCCCTTGCACCCTGCAAGGCAGAGGGAACAGAGTGCCAGAGAACTGTATCTGTGTATACTTCACTCGCTTCCTCTTACAATCTGTAGTTACTGCATATTTATTCAAATGGAGTTTAGAGGATAGTTTTTATTTTTTGAGTAGGCGACGTGTGTCCAGACCATAGTCTGGACACATGTCGCCTGTATTGTCGGAGGCAAAGGGCAGCGCGTGTCCTCGTAACCCACTATATTCCTTCCCCATCGCCATTGGGTCGGTCATGGCTACCGCTTCCTTGACATCCATAGCTAGCCTGGCGGGTTACCCTTTCGGATACCAGCTTAGAGGATGCTGAAAAATTTATAATTACTACAAATACTACGAACTCTTAGATTGTATTTGAATGGTGACTAAGAACTTTGCATTGACTTGTGCCAACTCTGTCTGGCAGGTTGCCTGTCATTAAACTATTGCCAAAACTTTGCCAATATTAATAACATAGGCAGAGTACATATTTCGTCGACCTCAAGTAATTGTAATAAGAGCAGAATAAGCTCAACTTTCTGGGTGGGATTGGGATTATTGGTAGGCAGCGGCCTAGCTATACCTCTGGTATTGCAAAAGTTCATCAGGTGTGCTACTTGCTCGTTTTCCACCAAGAGAAATAAACGAAAACGAATATTATATTAAAACTTTGGATTATGGAGGCATTAGTTTATATCAAATTACAAAATTCTCAAGTTGCACGATTTTCTTTATAACTTTTTTTTCTATTGCTCTTGGTGGCAAAGGAGCAAGCATTACACATAAAGTGTTACTGCCACCCATGGAACCTTGCAATATCATTGGTACAGCCAGGCTGCTGGCTCTCAATATAATTCCTAAACCCACCCAGAAAGTTGGGCCTCCGGCTCTCTCGCTTACCAAACGAAGTATAGCAGCACATTGCTACCGCTCAGGTGTCGATTATCTGTGAGAGTGGTACTACCCTGAACGGACCGGTCTATGGCTGTAGACAGAAAACTGTCAACATTGTGGTCACTATTAAATATAGCATGACATTCCACTTCTCCAATTGAGTAGCTTATTCAGCACTACCTACTCATCAGTTAAATTGACCTACTGTACCACAACGATAAAACAGAGTGGAATAAGCTTTTATTTTGAGTTTTCGGTCTCCTGCATCGATATAATCTACATATCATGTCCTTCAGTCATCTTTTGCGAAACCCACGGTTAAGAAGGGAGGTGGTAAATTTAATTCTTACTCTGTCATATTATTGTACAGGATTTTAAAAAAAATGTAATATTTTTTTTTATTTGTTTGCAGCCAATAATACCACTCGACGGAGTCGACCCCATGAACAGACTCACAACAATTTTATATCATCCCAAAAGTAATGTCACCGATTTACTTATGAAAGATGTTGGCCAAAAACTCAACTTGCCGAAAATTGATACATTTCCAGGTACTTCAATTGTTTTTTTCTTATTATTATCTTTTGTAGATACTTATGATATGTTAAATTATTATTACAGTCAAAACCGTTTACTGCAACATCATTTAGAACAACATGCCGGTTATAATAACCCAGAACAAAGGTCCCGGCTGAATGCTATATGACCGCCTTATCAAAAACATTGCTTTTTACGACATTGCTAATAACGACATACCTCATTAAACAACCACATTTAACTAATATTTCGGAGAATTAGATCTGTTAGAACGACCGGCTAAGCTGTATTGTGAACAATTTGAATAGGTATCCACATCTGTCTTCAATGGCTATTAAAATCAGGAAAGAAAACAATAGGATTTAGTTTAGTGTAGGGTCTTTTCTAATTCTTAGAAACAAAACACGTGCATGCAGTAGAGTCAAAAGCCCGATTCTTCATAACTCTTCAGTTACTTTGTTACTTATCTATAACGATTTTATGCACAAAGAAAAATAATATGCATTGTACTTATATATAATAAACAAAATGTACATAGTTGAATGAATATATTTTCCAATAATTACCTATCGATTTGTTTGTACTTGCACGATACACATTTAACATCACCGATTGTTACGACTATCGGTTTTTACGACTGAATATGAGCAGTCCCTTCGATGTCATTATAACAGATTTTGACTGTATTTTGAAATGAGAGCTTTATTGGCTTTATTAGAGGTAAATCTGTGGTATCTTGAAGAGTCTTGACAGATTGTTACTGACTGTTTTTTTTTAAAAAAGCAATACCCGTGCACTAAGTAAGTGATGACTTTGCAAACATATTTCATAGAAAAAAATCATATCCAGACTTCTGAGTGTGAGAACAATTTGTGGATAGTATAATTAATTGCCCCGCGCGGGAATAGACACCGCGAGACTTGATATTTTAAATATTACGCCATTAAAATGAGTCTAACTCAAACCAGCTCAGCTTGGACTAACTTCCAGCAAAGATAAGTCAGCTAAATAAATATAGAAAACACGAAATTAAAACATGTGGCAAACCGCGGGGGATTAAGTGTTGAATCTGATGATATTCTCACTCGTACATAAAAAAACCGTCTGGTGATGGAATCAGTAAAAATAGTCTTATTTTTAATGATTTTCGTAACTGAATACGGTTATGGATATTTGAATAATATTATACCGGCTTTAGATACGTCTAGGGATACCAAAAGTTTTATTTCGAATTATCTGTCACTTTTGCATAGTTCGGTTATGAATATTAGATTTTTAGGGAATTTGTAAAGAAAGTACGAAGCTAGATAATCATCACATTATTCCTCTTTTGGAGAAGGTTACGTTTCGGCTGTTAATTTGTCAGATTTGAAGAAAACCTATCGTAACGTCTCATACATACTCCGAACCTATCAGAAATTATTTAGTCTGTAATCAGCGGATAACATTATTGCAAATAGTTTTAGCGTGAAAGGAAAAGTCTCAAGTTGTGCTCTTGTATTATATTCAATATTTTAGTCTTTTAGTAATTTTAGGGAGTACTGACGTGTAGTGAATATGATGATAACTGTGCCTTACATACGTTTTCATTTCGCATCAAAATTCCCAAAAGATACCTTTTAGTGTGGCCAGGGCAATATTGAAGGCGACGATTTGATTTAATGACGGACGATGACTATAAATGAAGTTTATTTATATACCAAGATTTGGCTTAAAGGTCTTAGTAACTAAGCCATAACTCCAAAAAAAAAATACTGCAAAAGAAGTAAAATTTGCCAGCGTGGTGTTGTCCTTCACCCGCAGAGAGGCTGACCGCGTGAGGGCGACGCCCCGGCAGTTAGCTGGGGCGTCGACGGGGGATGGTACCTGAAAGGGTAACCCGCCGGGCTGGCCACGGAAGGCAAGGAAGCGGTACCAGTGGCCGGCCCAATGGCGATGGGGAGGGAATACGGAGGGTTATGGGGCCACGCGCTCCCCTTTCGTCGCCCCGAACGGTGCGGGCGACGTGTGACTGAGCCATAGCCTAACAAAAAAAAAAGCGTGGTGTTGTAAGCTAATTTGTCTAATCTGGCTGGCGCTCAAAAGTGAACATGTGTGGACTGGGAAAAATATGAACATTTATAGCCAGCAAGCATTCTTCAAATTAATAATTCAATGTTGAGAAGTTATACTTATATGACGTCACAATATGTCGATTACGCCCATACCATTATCTACTTTGTCACATTACGCCCATATTATTATGTACTTCGTATTATTAGACTACTTAACTACCAACTACTAAAACTGCCCGTGTGGTGACGGAGTAAGAATACAATTCACCAGCCCTTATCTTACCTTTGAGTGATCGTAAGAGACGACTAAGCGATATGAAACGCATATAAGATCTATGCAAATTAAAAAAAAAACTCTAACCAAAACTTTATACCAACACGTCTGACCAGCGTGGTATAGTATCTCTCTCGTTTGGAGGAGACTCGAGCCCAATAGTGGGACGTGTATGAGCTGAAATGCAAATGATTATTGAACTAAACAATTAATGTCATTCAACATTGCCTATATTATTTTTTTATAAGATATCACCCCGCACTAAGGATATATTACACATCCTTTTATTGCGGGGGACTTTACAAACATATAATTAACGGACAAATTACACCCAGACTCATAACAACGATTTGTTTATGGTACAATGTACATGTTGTCCTGCGTGGGAATAGAACCCACGACACTGGTAGATCAGTATTTTAACCACTACGCTATTTTAACCATTTGCACAGTTTGTTAAATTTCCCGTTGATTATAAAGTACAGTTATTTCCTGTAACGAATTAAATATAGAAACGGCCGCTACCACCACTATAATAGATCTTTATCTGTCACCGTCCCCGGGTGGGCCACTGAAGAAAAAGACTGCGTACCAGTGACCCACCCGCACGGCGAAGAGAGGTATATTGTAGGGCGGGTCTACGGGGTCTTGCGCCGCTTTTCCTGTCGCCCCGGACAAAAGAAGAAAAAATCTGTCAATAAATCAACATACTGTCATAACAACAGCAATCATTAAATCAGTTGTCAAGCATCATATATTATTTTTATTATTTTCGTTAAGAATATTAATTTTCAATAGTTAAAGTCGATATGGCTGATTGATGGATGGATTGGATATTGCCTTACATTATTATTTTATTACGGCTTTAATTTTTCTAATGGTTCGTTCTTAATTGTTGTATTGGGGTCGGCTTTCTAGTCCACTAGCTTCGGTAAATTATCATTCTAGTACAGTACGACTACTATTTGACTCCTCAATACAGAGATTATAGTTGGTTTGACAGGAAAAAAAGATGAGCAGAAGTTATGATGTAGACCTTATGGCATCTGACTGGATAGTCGATTCTAAACATTAAGTTTAATGATGGTGGTGTGTGAATGGTGTCCGATGGTTTACTGTGTGAGACACAAGGAGGTTTCAGGAGTGGAAGGGGATGCATGGATCAAGTGTTCTCTCTGCGCAACATTATGGAGAAGCATCTGGCTCTAGGTCAGAGGGTTTTCTGCAGTTTTATGGATCTGGAGAGAGCATTTGACACGGTTGTACGAAAGGAACTTTGGGACATTTTACCGGAATATGGTATTAACGGTAAACTGCTGCAGGCTGTGCAGTCCAGTTACATGGGCTGTAGAGCCTCTGTGCGGCTGGTTGATGGAATGTCGCCTTGGTTTGACGTCAATATCGGCGTTAAGCAGGGGTGCATTCTGTCAGCCAGATTGTTTATCATATATCTGGATAAATGTGTCCAAAGGTTGAACGATATGAATGTGGGAGTCCAGATGGGTGACTCAGTGGTCACTGCTCCAGATGATACAGTCCTGCTGGCACAGTCAGCGACTGACCTGCAGACCCTAGTCGACTCAATGACAGAAGATTGTAAGGGGTCTACGTGTGAATGTGAGCAAAACCAAAATAATGGTCTTTGAAAGAGATGAAGCCAGAACAGATGTAAGAGTAACAATAGGTAATGATGTACTAGAGCAAGTGGATGAATTTGTATATCTTGGATGTGGATTTAGCCGAGATGGAAGGTACACCACTGATATAGAGCGAAGAGTGAATGCGGGCAATAGAGTGAATGGAGCGTTGGGGCAACTTCTCGGTAGCCACCACCTCAGCCAGAAGGCACGTGTAGCAATACATAACCCAGTGCTTGTTCCAACATTACTGTACAGCGAGAGTTGAGTATGCAGAAAAGAGTATGAAAGTAAAATTAATGCGGTCGAAATGCGATCTCTACGGAAAATCTGTGGAGTTAGGCTGATCGATCGCATTGGTTAAGAAGATATACAATGCGAAAGTGGAAGGATATAGGTACCGGAGGAGGCCGAGACTAACCTACTTAGACCAGATCGGTTATGTACTGAAGGAAGGTGGAGTCAAGAGTCTCCGAAATCGGCGAGCGTGTATAAAGAGAATTATGAATGTTGAGGAAGCGAATGAAGTATGTAAGGATAGAGTTGTCTGGCACTCTGTTCTCTCTGCCTACCCTGCAAGGGATATGGCGTGATGATATGTATGTATGTGTGTAAGTTTAATAATTACGGATCATAAGAAATGTGTGTTATCATCATCATCGCCATCATTTCAGCTCATATACATCCCACTGCTGGGATCGGGACTCCTAAACAGTGTAAGGGAAATTGGTCGTTATAGGGTTTTATTTTGAGTTTTACTTATTTTTTATATATGTTATCGACGGTAAGAAGCAGAAACCCACAAAATTAAATAAAAAATGCAAAAAGAATAAAATAAAAAAGAATATTAATCTAAAGTTGTCAGTATTAAACAATATCTGACGACTCTAAATACGCAAATACGAAAGTAATAAATTTTTTGATATCTTTCCGTGTGGTGACGGAGTAAGAATACAATTCACCACCCCGTATCTTAACCGTAGGTGATCGTACGAGACGACTAAGGTATATATAAACGCGTATAACATCTATGCGAGAGAAGGAAATCTCGAAACAAAACCCTATACCAACACGTCTGACCAGCGTGGTATAGTAAGCTAATTACCCTTCCATTATGGAGGAGGCCCGAGCCCAACAGTGGGACATGTACAGGCTGAGATGATATGATATGAAATTTTTAATAAAAAAGAAATGGGTTTTTCTAATCTAGTGTATAATTTTAAAGTGGTTAATTTTTTTTGTGTGTTATTAAACTATTTTAGCGCCAATATTATATCCGTTAGTCATCCTCACACATGAGAAACATAATGAGAAAAAAATGTGTTGGGTTTTTTTATTTATAGCTAGACGCCAAATTGAATTAGCATTGGCTTGATAAAACTGTTATCATACACTGCGGATGAATGTATATATAAATATAGTCAACATTTGATAATTTTTAGTATTTCGTTGGTATTTATTTTTCGTATGTGACGTAGTAAGAGTACAATTCACCACCCCCCTTATCCGTCTTATAGTATCGTAAAAGACGACTAAGCGATAATATACATATAACAAGTATGCAAGAGAAGGAAACCTCGAAATAGTATCTTGTAGAAACCCGTCTGAAATTACTGTGTGGTAGCGGCTACGAATACTACCAACCCTTACTTTGCTCGTGGATCTCGTAAAAGACGACTAAGAGCCTTATAACGACCTGGGCCAACTCCATCTAATGCCGTTTGGTCAACAATTACATTCCCAAAGAGGTTTGACGTCTGGCAGGCGGCCGATTATAAAACTATTGCTAATAACTTTTACAATATGTACTACGAAAAAAGAGTACATATTGTATCGACCTCAAGTAATTGGGATAAGAGTAGGAGAATGATGACCAATCCGTCTGACTAGCGTGGTATAGGGAGGGGACATATTTATAAGCTGAGATAATGGGATGATCAAGGGCGGACCGTAAATTTGCAGGGCACTGCGCTAACCCTACACTTATTTAACTAATTGTCATTCTGTCAATAACTGTCTTGTGTAATGAAAATTATGTAGATAATAGGAAAAATTTATAAAAAAGAAAAGAATGAGACAATAGAACTTTTTATTTATTTAATATACGAAAATTCAAAAGAAAACCCTTTATCAACACGTCTGACTTGCGTGGTCAATAGTAGGTCAATTTCCCTTCCAGTGTGGAGGAGACTCGAGCCCAACAGTGGGACATGTATCAGTTGAGATAAATTGTATATAGTTATGACAAGGTACACTTACATTGTAAAATAGCTTTTAGTATGGTAGCCTTTCCTTTCCTTTTTGGCTTAAATTGCTGCAAATTCTTTAATTTGCCCATCATAATGTATATGCTTTGTTAAATCACAATTTATAAAATTAATTGATAATTTATTTAGTCGTTCGGTTAATATTATTGTTTTATATATATACGGTGCAGAATCGTAAACAAGCGTCAGGGGATTCCCCGTTTCGTTCGATAAATGGGTTATCGGTCCCAGTTTGACCAATATTACAATTTAATTTTATTTTTAACCGACTTTAAAAAGGTCCTTCCTATGTTTCATTGTATGTAATTTTTTTTTTATGTATGTTCAGCGATATTTTTGTCAATTGTGGGCCGATTTTCAAAATTTTATTTTATTTCTCAGAGGTGGTCCCATTGTCACCAAGTCATGATCTGATGATGGGAAGTCATGGAAATCGAGGGCAACCTTCAAATTTTATAGGCACATATTACGTGTCTTATGTATTTTTCAAAGCTATTCAAATACTTGCATCTGGTAGTGAACATTTCATTTAGGTGAGCTGGTGATGGAAGGTACATCTCCTTAACGGTTAGGAGTTGGAGGATATTTTTTTCAATATCATACGCACGCATAGACTTTTAGCTGTATTCTTTCAAGTTAACTCCCGAGGTGGTCCCATTGTCACCAAATCATGATCTGATGATGGGAATTCTTGGAAATCGAGGGCAACCTTCAAATTATATAGACACATATTATGTGTCTCATATATTTTCCAAAGCTATTTAAATATTTGCATCTGGCAGTGATAACTTCATTTAGATGAGCTGGTGATGGAAGGTACATCTCATTAGTAGTTAGGAGTTGGAGGACAATTCTTTCAATATCATATGCACGCATAGACCTTTAATTGTATTCTTTCAAGTTAATCACGTAAGCTGATAATACAAGGTACTACTCCATAATGATTAGGAGTTAGGTAATTCTTTATGTTGCCGATATATTATCTTTGTTACGTAGGTAGAAAATAACATACCAAGCTGGAAGGATGGACCTTTTTCAATTCACCTTTCTCAAAGTCGAACTGTTGTAAAAATGTATCATCATCTGGACTTAAGCTTTTCTCATATTTTGCCACAAATTGCCAAACTTTTATTCTCCAGCAGTTATCAGTTCGTTGAGCGATGTGGCCTGCCCATTGCCTCTTAGTGTGCTAATTGTTCGTGATATGTCGATTACACCCGTTATTCTATGGATTAGCGTATTTCAAATCCTATCTCGCACAGAAACGAGCGAGCATACCTCGTTCCATAGTATGCTGAGCGGCTTTGAGTTTTGTTACGAGACCAACATTTAGGGACCACATTTTCATGTCATCAATCATCACTGTTCATAGACTTGTGCCTTCAGACACTCAGCTATATTAGGTGAGATGATCCTCTTAAGTTTCCTAAACGTGGTCCAGCAGTATTAAATAATTGTATCAAAATTTTCTAATTTAAATACGTATCTATTTAGCACCGTCTTATTCTTTGGCTTACGCGTTCTTCTGATATAGTCTTTTGATTTGAGTAGTTTATTAGACCATAAGTCGCAAAAAGCTGTCCCCTAGAGTCTTTACATAACTCAGTGCAATATAATACTGATCATTGGCAATTTATTTTTGCCTAAATCAATGACAGCTTTGTAAAGTATCCTGGAGTTTACCTATATACCGTAACCGCCCAACAGAGGATTAGCGGAAGCATTTTCCGTTCATTATCCCATAACCTTTCGTTGCCTGATATATGGTTGACACAAGCGCTATGGCAACTAACCCGTCACTGTCTTTCACTTTTGTGTCAATAGTGTCGTCATTAAATTTTATAAAAACCAATACAGGTAACTAGCCTGTTTCAATTTGGTCACAACGAAGGGGAAGCCTACAAGTTTGGATAATATCCCTATTGCCCGCTTACCAAGCCCTTAATGACAGAGATATTGCATCTTACCATGACTCTGGAGCCTATGTCTAGTTTTAACAATTGCAACAAACCGTCACAATTATTTACATCACTTGGATATTGGTAGTATCTCATACCTAAGTTGCTGCCTCACGTGACGCATCGATAGCACATATGGTGTATACGCGAATTGATTGAAACAGTGAAATTTAAACCATTGGAACGAGATACAGCATTTCGTTTCCATTTTTTCGAAATACGTTCTTTATTTTTTTATTTTGACTCCCTACTTCTATTCTTCCTCATGCTATGTGCATTTTTAGTCGATCTACTCATAGTGCTATATTTAATAAATAATTTAATTTATATGAACTAGTTAAAATTATTACTTAACTACGATTATTTACACTAAAAATTGAAAAATAATTAAACTTTTCAAAAAAAATGTAAACCGACTTCAAAATAAGAACAGCCAAAAACCATACTTATTTAAAACATTAAAAACCGAAAAATAAGATAAACTATTTAATTCTTGTCTAATTCTAATTATGTATTAATTTTTATAAAATATAATTACAATGTATGCTAGAAATCCACTAACACGATTTGAAGTCGGTGCCAAGCTTAAAATAACAAAAAACAATAAGCTTAATGATATACACACAGGGTGAAAAATGAATAAAATCAAATTATTAAAGGAATTAAGAATTAAAAGATGTATTCAGAACACTATAACGCCACAAATTTAATACCATTTGACACAACCGTGAACGACGTCTGCCCGTATGGATTAAATCGCTTAACCGCTTGCGCGTTCAGATCACTTCAGTCACAAGCGCGGCGTGGTTTGAATGTGATATAGTATACCTATTTGGCTTGGCACTGACTTCAAATCGTGTTAGTGGATTTCTAGCATACATTGTAATTATATTTTATAAAAATTAATACATAATTAGAATTAGACAAGAATTAAATAGTTCATCTTATTTTTCGGTTTTTAGTGTTTTAAATAAGTATGATTTTTGGCTGATCTTATTTTGAAGTCGGTTTACATTTTTTTTTTAAAGTTTCATAATTTTAGATATTTAACTTACATTGTATTGTTTATTATTTTTAATGGAGTCTTGGAGCCCTTTGTGTCGGCGGGGCCTTAGGCTGCAGCCCAAAAAAGGCCTTAAATAGATCCAACTCTGGATATGATGATTCATATTCATTCATCAGTTTATCACAATTCCACTGGCCATTCTATTTACCAGGCCATTTGGCGAACGCAGTCGGTGTTATAAGTAATTGTGTGGTGATGGAGTAAGATGTCGAAAATGATGTTTTATAATTGCCTGCGTAGTCGTGCGATCCATGGCGCTGTATGGTGCCCCTATTTGTGCGGAGTCCCTCACCGCCTGCAACAGAGCCCTTTTGCGAAGACCGCAGAGGGTCATGGCGGTGAGGGCTATTAGGGGCTACTGTACGGTGTCCTGGACCGCGGCGACTCTGTTGGCTGACGACCCCCATGGCCGTTAGTGGCTGAGGCTCTAGCAGAGACCTACCGGATCCGCATTGTGGCGCGGGCCGACTGCGAGCAAGTCTTTTTAGGAGACTGGGCAGAGCATTGGAAGTGTTCCGAAGGGAAATCATCCGGCGGTGGAGAGAAGAACTGGGGTCCCCCGTAGCAGGGCGGGGACTGTAAAGGTTGTTGCGCCTCATCTTCACCGCTGGAGCAACAGAAGACCCGGCAGCCTAAGCTTCAGGGTGGTGCAGGTGCTTACCGGACACGGGGTCTTCGGTAAGTACCTGCATAGAATTGGGAGAGAAGGGGGCCCCAGGGTGCCATGAGTGTGGCGGGCCACACATTGGAGATATGCCCCGCCTGGGGGCCCCAGCGCCACGTCTTGTCGGCGGTTGTTAGAGGGGACCTGTCGCTGTTCAACATCATCTCAAAGATGCTTGACAGCGATGGGTGCTGGTCTTCGATGGCCTCCTTTAGCGAGGAGGTCATCTCTATAAAGAAGGCCGCGGAGCAACAACGCAAAGCAATTGCGTCCGCAAACTTGCTCCGAAAGCGACGGCCAGGGAGAAGGAGGCGCCAATATGCGCAACTCCTCCCACCGCCATGAATGACGACAGGGTGTGGCCCGACGGCCTAGCGTGGTGTTGTCGGGGATCGAATGTCATTAGACGATCTTTCCGACACCCCGTAAAAGTGCAGAAGGGGCTGCTGTGGTTTTAGTGGGTATTCCGGTCGGGTTTCCGCTGGCCGGTGAGTCCCACACTCCCCCTCGTCTGTCACCGACGGGGAATAGCGCGTAAATGCGTTTCCACAGCGTTAACAAAAAAGGATATTTTTTTTTTCAAAATACATATAATCCTTGAAAAAGTTATGGCTGGACCGGATCCAACAAGCGTATTGATAGCGCTTGCATCGTAGTCAGGGAATTAGTCTTTACGGCCTGCTTAATTGACGGTATGGGGTTAATATGTTATGATGGCAAGACGCGGCCATTCCATCGCCCCGAACTCTTTGGCCGGAGTGTTGCCTGATCTGCCAAAAAAAGTCTATAAAAAACCGGATTTCACATTTGAATTATTTATGATCATGATTACAAGTAGAAATATTCTTATTGTTATATAACTAAATAATCTTATCTTATTTATTCGAGAAAGTAGAGTTAATTAAAAATATTGAAATGGTTGAAAAAAAAAGAAAGTTGAAATTCTTGAGCTGGATTAGGTTTGGTTTCTTCGATGACAATGCATTAAAACTTTTTTCCTAGTTAAAGGTTATTATTAGGTTTACTGTGTGGTCTGCGTGACCTGGGCTCAGCAGCGCCGTGGCCTTGTCGATACTATCGGTGCCGACCTCTCGCTGCCGGCCGTCGTGAAAGCGGTGGTCGATAGCGAGGGGAATTGGGACGCGGTCGCCTCGTTCTGCCAGTACGTCATGTCGTAGACGGAAGCGGCGGAGCGAATCCGGAAGGATCACCTTTACGAGGATTCGCGCCGCCGCCGGCGACTAGGGCGGCGTAGGCGTGAATAAATAATATCTGCGCCTCATGCTGCCCTAGATGAGGCAGCGGGTGGAACCGGACCGGGGAATAGTCTGGTCGCCCTTGGAGCGAACCCACCGCGTGAGAACGACGCCCTGACATCGAGATCCATCCTATGGGTCGAAATGACGGGGCGTCGACATGAGAGGATACCCATGAGGGTAGACCGCCGGGTGGGCCACTGAAGAAAAAGACTGTGTTCCAGTGATCCACTCGCACGACGTCGAGACGTATATGTAGGGCGGGTCTACGGGGTCGTGTGCCGCTTCTCTGTTGCCGCGGATGGATTAGTGGAGCGTGACATACCGAAACCCGCCGCCAAAAAAAAAACCGTGGTAGTGGCTACGAATACTACAACTTTTACTTTGTTTGTTGATGTCCTAAAAGTCGACTAAGTGCTTTAAATCGTCCTGTGCCAACGTCACCTGATGCCGTCTGGTCAAAAATTACTTTTCCAAGGACGGTTGATGTTAGACAAGCGGCCAATCATATAATTACTGTTGTGTCTTTCTTTCTTTCTCTCATCATTCATTGTTTCATTGTTTATTGCTCTGGACCTATGACATAGAATAGGTACCACTTCTCGCGGTCCTGTGCTAGCTGCATCCAATGACTTCCTGCTAATTTTATCAAGTCGTTTTTCCATTTAGTTTTGGTTGTCTGAGTCGTAGTTACCATTCGAGCACATTTATTCACCATTGAAGCTATTTCTTTTGGTATTTTCTTCCCGTTTGGTAACGGAGTAAATATACAATTCTCCACCGGCTGTCTCGACCGTGGGTATCGTAAAAGATAACTAAGGGATACAATAAGTATATAACATCTATACAAGAAAAGGAAAAGTCAAAATAAAATCCTATACCACCTGTCTGACCAGCGTGGTATAGTAGAACAATTCCCATCCTATTGAGTGGCGGGATAAGAAACGATTATCACCACCATCTTGCCATTGAAAATCGTAAAAGTTAGCTAAGAGTCTCACTCAATGAGTGGGAAGCAGTTCTCTCATTAGAAGCGTAATATCTCATTTCGATCGCCAATTCGCCTGTTAAGTGTAGCAATTACGTCATTATTCTTTAATTTTTGGAGGAAGCTCCCGGTCCAGCAATAGACACCAAACAATCCTTTAAAAATAAAAGTGATGTATGTTTATCGGCTTCCAACTCGAACACTGCAATGTGTATGTCGAAAAAAGAATATTCGCTGCTCTCACGTTTCAAAGTACGCATAGCATCAGTTATCGGGATTCGAATGTCATCAGAATATTTCCGGTGGCCATTTGGTTTTACCGGACTCTTGGAACATTCCAGTTAGGTAGATCCCATTTCGAGAATGACGTCAACCGATAAACCCAACTCGGCTGGGCAGCATTTGGGAAACTTAAGAGGATCATCTCATCCAATATATCCGAGTGTATGAAAATACAGATCTATGACTACTGTGAGTTGCCAGTGCTGACTTATGGCACGGAAATGTGGTCCCTAAATTTAGTCCTCTCATGACTAAGCTAAAAGTCGCTTAGCGTGCTATAACAGATGAGGAAGAATGATTCTTGAGTGGCGACCGCGTATCGGATGACGTAATGCAAGACGCCTCTTACCAGGTGGACCGACGACTTGGTAAAGTTGTTGGGGTGCGGCTCAGGACCGCACTTTGTGGCGAAGTATAAAGAAGGCCTACGTCCAGCAGTGGATGGCAAAAGGCTGAATTATGATGATGAATTCGTTTTTAGGGGTATTTCTGTCGCAAAGGTACAGTTACTCATGTTTGCGTCTGAGAAGTCCCAAATAACGATTCACAATTAATTTTCGATACGATAAAGTCGATTTATTATCGCTAAAAACCTTTTTGTGAAAAATTATCATTAGGGCAACGATTTAAGGATTAGATTTACCACACTACCATTGAATTAAATCTGTGTTGTTGTACGGAATTGTTGTGAAGCAAGAATTCTTCAATTTTTTTATCATACCACCTTATTTACCCAAAAGAATATCCATTAGTTCTGTTTGTTGTTGTTGTTTTATAAATGACAGTATAAACTCAATAAAATCCTGATCTGTTTTAAAAGATAAAACAAACTGCTTCAGGCTATATGGAAAAGCAACTTATAGAAAATTTTAATTTAATTTGGTATAATACC
Organism: Lymantria monacha; assembly: GCA_905163515.2. Lineage (NCBI taxonomy): Eukaryota > Metazoa > Arthropoda > Insecta > Lepidoptera > Erebidae > Lymantria > Lymantria monacha. The sequence goes on along the minus strand of LR991098.1, from coordinate 27,335,755 downwards.
AAGTAAGTACCTATTAAATATAGTCTTAGTAAATACAGTCAATATTTTTGCTATACGATACCGCATAGTATGCTAAATACCAATTCTATTCCTATTTGCGTATTAAGTAGGTACCTATTGAAGAATTACTGTAAGAATAAATTATGTATTTGTCTTACATAAAGGAAAAAGTAATTAAAATATTACAAAATATTTCTTGATCAGGCTTATTTTTTAAGGAAAATAAATAAATTTTATTTTACAAAAAAAAAAACAGAGTCTAATCATCTTTGATTCGTTTTCTTTTCAGCTCATATTCCAATATTAGGCACGACCCTTCTTCGCAATGGGAGGGATTTTGACTTCTTGAATCACTCTGATTACACTAGTTAGCATAGGAATTATTTCGTAATATCACTCTTGCAGTAACCTTAGGCAACGTAGATATATTATGCGACCCCTTTTTTTTTAAATTTTATCCCTTTTCTCCTCTTCAGGGTTTTTTTATTGCTTATGGTGGCAAACGAGCAAGCAGCACACCTGATGGTAAGTGTCACTACTGACCATGGACCTTTGCAATACCAAGAGTATAGCTAGGTCGCTGCCTACCATTACAATCCTCAAACACACCCAGCTGGGCTTCCGGCTCTCTCGCTCACCGAACGAAGCGCAATAGCACATTGCCATTACTCTGAAGTCGATCTTCTGCGAGAGTGTTGTACTACCCCGGGCGGCCCGGCTCGCGGTTGTAGACAGAGAACTCAACAGCGTGGTCCTATCACTAACAGACGACTTAGTTCATGTCTTCAGTGTTTACGCGTAGTATAACTACTCCAAGACGTCACGTAAAATCTACAAGGAGAGTCCCTCTAGATTTTACGTATCTTGGCTTTAAATCATTGTTTTGCAAACAGAAAGTTAAAATGTGCTTGACTTTGATGATGATTGAATTTAGATTGACTACGTGAAGAAATCCTAATCCCCCCCCCCACCCTTGTGATTAAGCGTGATACTTTTAAAGACCCCTTTGGAACATGTAGTATGGGTACATCACTTTATCTATTTACATCCATTTCTTTTTGTGGCAGGCTAGGGGTCTGGACACTCTTTTACTACTCTCTCTCTCTCTCTCTCCCTCTCTCTCTCTCTCTCTCTCTCTTTTACTCTTTTTTTTTTCATATTTTTTTTTTCTATTAATTTTACTTTTTATTTTATTTTTAATTATGCTCGGGACATACCCCGTCAGATCCTTCCGAAGTGATGGCCAGGTGATGTGCATCCTTGTAACCTACCGTATCATTTCCCTATCACCATTGAGCTGATCACCGGTACTGATTCCTTGACCTCGACGTTTACATCCCTTAGTCGTCTTTCTCGAAAAACCTCCTGCCGGGAAGAAAATTGTATTATTTTTTCTATTATTGTTTATGGTGTCAAAGGAGCAAGCAGCTTAATATTCTTGGTAATTACAAGAATTGTTTTTGTTATAAGTACATAGGTAGTAGGTACTTTCCGTGTGGTGACGGAGTAAGAATATAATTCACCACACCCTGTCTTACCCGTGGGTGATCGTACGAGACGACTACGGGATATAAAATGCATATGCGAGAGAAGGAAAACTCGAAACAAAACCCTATTGCAACACGTCTGACCAGCGTGGTATAGTAGGTCAATTTCCCTCAAATTATGGAGGAGGCTCGAGCCCAACAGTGGGACATACCTATATGAGCTGAGATGATGAAATGTTGACATAGGTAGTTTGTCTCTCTCGCTCCCATGCCACAGGTAAACATTACAATATCCTTATAAATTTTCCCTAACATGTTAGGATTTTCCCATTTGTATTATTAGTTCACAGTTTAATGTAACACATTGTTTATGACATTGTTTATGACATTTTCCCATGTTATCATGTTATTACCATATATAAAAAAAATACCATATTTTTATTAACTCGCTTTCTTGTATGTCTGTTCGGGTAGCTTTTGTAATTGATTTTAAAATAATATCTCGGATGAGCTAGATACTTGCAATTTGGAACTAAGTTTAGAGTTGGATGATGATGATGCATGAAAATGTGAAATAAGAAGAAAAATAAATACCTATATATAAAGACGACAGATGGCGTAGTGGTTAAGATACTGATCGCTAGTGCCGTGGGTTAGATTCCTACGCAGGAGAATACTTTGAGCGATCCATAAAGTATTGTTCTGAGTGTGGGTGTAATTTTTCTGCGTTAATTATATGTTTGTAAAGTTCCCCGTGATACAAGGATTATTTCCTTAGTGCTGGGTGGCAGTCTTAAAAAAAATAATAAAAAAAATAATTACAAAATTTCATTACACCTAAAAAGTTTCATGTGAATGAAATTTTGTAATTATATAAAACAATAATTATTATTTTGTTATCAACTTCACTGAATTCTATACTTAGTTTTTTTTTCTGGAAATTTAATCTTAGGAGAGAAACAAATAGAAAAACCTCTTGCAACATTATCTCTATTCAGCCTATAATAATCAATGGTGTGGTCATACCACACTTAATGGTATCTACTGGGCATGCTGGATGAACGAAAACGTTATAAAGCATATTCCTAGCAGGTCCTTCGTATCACATTGCATAAAATGTTATCAAAATTATTTAATATATTACGTTAAAACACTAAGATACTTATTTTTTGATTATCGCACGTGCCTTGAAAATAAATTTTATATCTTTCATCCTATTTCAAATTGTGAAAAAATAAATGGTCAAATAGGAAGACGATGGAGGGAATCAAATAGGGTCACAATAAAAAAAGCAATTGTGCATAATTTCTTTGCAATACTTTTTCCTCACCTCACCCAGTATTTTAAGGTGCGACCATAGCAAACTTATACCATCAACTAATAGAACAGGCGCGGTTAATTTAAAACATAATTATTTGCCTGCTTTTATCCAAATTACTTGGGTTTGACGCAATATGTTCGCCTCTTCCATCGTACTTATTGCAAAAATTATTGGCAATCGTTTTATGACTGGCCGCCTGCCTGCCATCTTTGGGAATGAAATTGTTGACCAAACGGCATCAGTGGAGTTGACGATATAAAACTTTTAGTTATTTTTTACGACATCCACGAGCAAAGTTTGGTTGTATTCGTAGCTGTATAGCATTAATAAAAATATATAATAAGTATATATTTTAATCATTCTACACATGCTGCCTGTGGGCTAGATATGCTCAAAAATCTTACCCTCCGTATCCAATATAATAACGCTTTCAGGGTGTTGTTGGGGTTGCCCCGCTTCTGCAGCGCTTCGGGGATGTTCGTCGAGGCGCGTGTAGATTGTTTCTACGCCACAATGCGCAAAAGGTGTACATCCCTGGTGCGTAGGTTGCGGGCCAGCTCAAATAGTATCTTGGACATGGTTGCTAGTCGGCTGGACTGCATATATATATGAATCACTGCTATGCAGTCACTCAAGGAGTGAGATAACTGTGATTTGTATTATCAGAAATTATTTTGATTTTAATTTTCATGTATTTGTTTTTTGATTTTAATTTGCATGTAATTTTTTTTATTTGTTTTTTTTTTTTATTTTTAGTTATGATTATTTATTAAAAATTTAGATTAAGTATTACTAACAATAATGAGTCTTTGTTACTTTAATAAATTAGTATTATTATTATATTTTTAAGTCTTGCTAACATCTTACTTCTTTAGCAGACGACACCTCTGCTAACAAATACGGCTACTACTCTTACTCCACGGATGCCCAGCTTGCTTCTTTTACAAAGAAAATGAAAGGTTCAGGAACAGCTGTCGTCATATTTGCAGTAAGTGCTTTGTTTTAAGGACCATTTCTATTCCTTTTTTTATATAAAATAGTCACTATAAAATTCCTTGTTTAGTGACTGCAATGACTCTGTGACTCAAATATCCTTGGTACGTCTCGTGAGTACCGGGAGGATAGGCAGCAGTGACCTTCTGGAAAAATCATAACACCAACACGCCTAGCCGCGGAAGTGGAACTTGGTTTTTTTATTATTGATAGACCTTTTTAAGAGCTATCATTTTGTGCGAGTCCCAAGTCCCACTTTTGAGTATTTAAGGAGAAAAGAAGTAATTACGAAAATATGAAAAGAATTAATAACTAAATATCCAGAAGCGATTTTCCAAAAATAAAAATAGAAAAACATGCGCCTAAGGATCTTTTATTAGACTATATTTATTTAAAACAATCAACTTGGATAGTTACATTTTTAGAGTAAAGAATGCCGAACGAACGTCTGGTTAAGATATACAATGCGAAAGTGGCAGGATGTAGGTACCGGGGGAGACCGAGACTCACCTACCTAGACCAGATCAGTCATGTACTGAAGGAAGGTGGAGTCAAGAGTCTCCGAAACCGGCGAGCGTGTATGAAGAGAATTATGAATGTTGAGGAAGCGAGTGAAGTATGCAAGGATAGAGTTCTCTGGCACTCTGTTCTCTCTGCCTACCCTGCAAGGGATATGGCGTGATGATATGTATGTATGTATGTGTTTTACTCGTGCATTTTAAATGCATACCTTGATTGATTAAAGCCATAAACAGCAGAGGGAATTTTTTTGGTCCCATCAAACACTGTACGTCCGTATATCCGTGTGGCGACAGAGTAAGAATACAATTCACCATCCCCTAATCTTTCCCGTGGGTGACCGTAAGAGACGACTAAGGGATATAAAATGCATATACAATCTATGCAAGAGAAAGAAACTCGAAACAAAACCCTATACCAACACGTCTGACCAGCGTGGTATAGTAGGTTAATTTCCCTCCCATTACGTAGGAAGCCCGACCCCGAGTGGGACATTTTTGGGCTGTGATGATGATGCTCCGTCCGTGGTGGTGAGTTGTATTCTCACGGCGTGTAATCACTAGCCGATGTACCAGGCAAATTATCCTCCCTATGGCTCTTGACTAGAAGACCACCGTTTTGTTGTGCTGAGAAGGTATATAATCACATCGATTGCCCAATTATTTCCGTCAAACTCTTGCCCGATTGGCCATTTATTCGACAAAGATCAGTATTTAAACCATGAGGTCATGCGAGCAGGAAATTAAAAGGGGCGTTCGTGTTGCTAAAAGTGTTAACTTTTTTCCCAGAATATGATGGGTGACGCATGGCCGAATAATTTGAATTACAGCATACGAATGAAAAGAGATTTTAATACGGAAGGTTACGAACCCATGGATCTCGCTCCAGGTCCTCATTTGATGTTTGGTAAGACTGTGTTTTTTTTTATTTTCAATTATTTGGCTTTACGTGATAGGCTTGGAAAAAAAAGTGTTGTTTTTTTTTACTTTAGCATATTGTTGTGTATGCACAGATTATGTCCTCTCCTAGTGTAAGTATTGAACCTTTCAGCTGTGAGTATTGGGTTCGATTCCCATATTAGACAATTTTTATATGTTGTTCTGAGTCTGGATGCAATTTGTGTTCGTTAATTATATATTTGTTATGCCCCTTGGAATACAAGGATTATTTCCTTAGTGCGGAGTTATTGTCTCTAATGAAAATAAAAGAAATGGATATTATAAACAGTTGATTACTAGTTAGCACAAGTATTGCAATGCTTAGAATTATATTTTAGCAAGGTCTGATCATACTTTCACCAAATCGTCTTGGTTACCGGAAGGGCGGTGCGAGGCCTCGTAACTTGCAGTATTTCCCCTCTCCGCCTATTGCGCGGGCCGCAGCATCCGATTGTTCGATTTTATTAACGATAACAGGATTTAATTCACCAATTGACTAGTGATTTTTTTCTTCATCATCTCAGCTCATATAGGTCCGAGACTTCTTCAAAATAGGAAAGAGATTGAACCCACTATGCCACGCTGATTATATGTAGTAAAATAGGGTTTTATTTCGATTTTTTCCTCTCTTGCATAGATGATATCTGTTTTTAATATTCCTTAATTGTCTTTTATGGTAACCACCCGGCTATAAAGGTTATTGTGAACTGTATTCTTATTCCGTCAACATAACAGATTTTGTCTTGCTGTCGGGTGTTGGTTTTTTTAATCGTTTACACCAGTCATATCAAAGATACGGCCCGCGAGCCGAATCCGGCCCCTAGGCCGTATCAATAAGCCTGGCCACTCTCGGCACCGAGGACATGGTCAGGCGAATCGAGGCGCTGGGGCTCAGGGTGGCCCTAAATAAGACGGAGGCCTTATTATTCCATGGCGCGTAAGGCTGCCAATCGGCGCCTCGTTACTCGTCAACACCATCCAGATCAGTATCCAGGCCCATATGAAGTACTTGGGCCAGGTACTCGACGGGCGATGGTGTTTCGGGAGCATTTTCGTCGAATTGCTCCCCGGCTGGTCGGCGCGGCTTTCGCGGCTCATGCCGAACGTGGGCGGACCCAGCTTCGAGGGCCGACGGCTGTATGCGGGGGTGATCCGCTCGATGGCCATGTACGGCGCACCCGTGTGGGCGAGGGCTCTGAACGCCCAGCTCAGGGCTGTTCTGTGGAGACCACAGAGAGTCATGGCGGTCAGAGCCATTCGCGGGTACCGCACGGTATCGACCGAGGCGGCATGCCTACTGGCCGGGACACCCCCGTGGGACCTAGAGGCGGAGATGCTCTTCGACCTCTACCGGCGGGTTACCTCAGTGCGCGACGAAGGTGGCTCAAAATCGTTGAGCGAGATAGCCACCTGGCGCGAGGACGCCCGCCGAGACGTCATCACCCATTGGGCTACGCGGCTGGAGAGGCCTAGACACGGTGTCGTTACCGTTGAGGCCCTCCGGCCCGTACTGATGGAGTGGATGGAGCGGCGGCACGGAGTCCTCTCCTTTCGACTGGTGCAGGTTTTGTCGGGGCACGGATGCTTCGGCTTGTACCTGCACACGGTCGCGTATAGGGAGTGGACTCCGGCCTGCCACTATTGCAACAGTGACGAGGACACGGCGCAACATACGCTCGAGGTATGTCCGAGCTGGGACGGGCAGCGCCGTGACCTCGTCGCTGTTATCGGTGCTGACCTGACGCTGCCGGCTGTCGCGAGGGCGATGGTCGACAGCGTCAGGAACTGGGACGCGGTCGCCGCCTTCTGCGAGGCTGTCATCTCGCGGAAGGAGGCGGCGGAACGAGTCCGGGAGGATTCCCGCGACCCGGGCCGCCGTCAGCGGCCGGGGCGGCGCAGGCGCGAATATCTGCGCCTGATGCCGCCCTAACCGAGGCCTCGGGTGATCGGACCGGGGAATTGTCCGGTCACCCGACGTGAGGCCACCGCGCGAGGGCGAAGCCCCGACGGCGAAATCTGTCGGGGCGTCGACGAGAGGAACCCGCGATGGTAAACCGCCGGGCGGGCCACCGAAGTCAAAAATCGAGTACCGGTGGTCCGCTCGCACGGCGAAGAGAGTGGCGTTTTACGGTGGGTCTATGGGGTCACGCGCCGCCTTTCCGTCACCCCGGACCGATTCGGCGGGGCGAGACGCATCCATAGTCCACAAAAAAAAAAAAAAGGTCGTATCAATAAGGCCCGCAATCGCTATGATTTTTAACAACCGTATATTATATACTATACAATTTAATAAATAAAGTGTTATAATAATTCAGTTATTTTTTTTATTTTCAATCTGGCCCGCCTACGAATACAAAATTTAATATATGGCCCTCTGTAAAATTGAGTTTGACACCTCTGGTTTACACGAACATGCAACAACCAACAACAACCCAACCCTTATTCTATATTTTTTTTTTATCTACAATGCGTTTTCTGTTTATAAAAGATGAAGGAACACATCCATACGTTGCGCTATCGTACGAACTATTGATCTCTGTGGAGTTTGTATCCATCAGTCATAAAACCATTCCGGGTATATGTGCAATTTACTAGTAATTCTGTTTCATAGATGTCCAATCTTTAAATAATGGAGTCGCAAAACCGATTGGGCAATTAGTTGACCTTAGTGTCGCCCGACTTCTCGACTTCAACTTTCACTACCTACCGACGTAGTAAAACAAATTCACTTGATATTTTATATTTATGTCATTTATTTCTATTTATAGGAGAAAAATACATTTTACTGCCTTCTTCTTTTGTCTGTGGGTGTCGAGTAAAAGGCGACTTAAGGATATATGCATATAACATAGGTGGATATGCAAGCGAATTAAACCTCAAATCTAACCTTTTTTTATTGCTTATGATGGCAAACGAACGAGCAGCACACCTGATGGTGAGTGTCACTGCCGCCTATGGACCTTTGCAATGCTAGGCCGCTGCCTACCAATATAAACCCCAAACCCACCTCATTGGATATTCGGGTCTCTCGCTCGCCGAACGAAGCGCAGCACATGGCCATTACTCAGACGTCGATCTTCTGCGAGAGTGTGGCACTACCCCGGACGGACCGGCCCGCGGCTGTAGGCAGAGAACTGTCAAGAGCGTGGTCCTATTACTAAAAAATTAAAGATATTAAATTATTTCACCTAATCGAATAGCTATGTGTGGTCGCAGAGTAGAAGTACAATTCACCGTCCTCTATGTTGCTGATGACTAGGAGATGTAATATGTAGATAATATTTATGCAAAAGAAGGAAAACTCGAAATAATATCTGATCAGCGTGGTATATGTCCATTTCACGCCTATAGTAAAGGAGAAAAGTCCAATAGTGGGACGTATATATAAGCTGAGTTAATAGTAAGATTTTTGCCCGTGGGTTTCGTCAATATGACTAAAAGCTGTAATATGCATATATCATCTATGCAAAAGTTTTTTTATTATTGTGGCTGAGGCCGAGCAGTTGGACGTATATGAGCTAAGATTATAATGATCAGTTAAAACAAACGTAATTATTTTTTTGCCCCTGGACCCTTGCAATACTAGGGCTACATCTAGGCTGCTCCCTACTAGGCCACCGAAGATAAAGATTGGGTACCGGTGGCCCGCTCGCACGGAGAAGAGAGGAGTTGCACAGTGGGTATATGAGGTCACGCGCCGCCTCTTCCGTCACTCCGGACCGATTTGGCGGGGCGAGACGCATCCATAGTCCACTGCAAAAAAAAAAAACCAAAAAAAGACTGCTCCCTACCAATAAAAACAACAAACCCATCTCCCAGAAAATTGGGCTGGCGGCTGTCACTTACTGAACGAAGCGCAACAACACGCGGCTATAGACGGAGAACTGTCAACAGTGTGATCCAATCACTATTAAATTTAAATGTCTATTAAATAAATCACCATCATCACAGTCCATATATGACCCAATGTTGATCTTGGGTCTCATCCGTAATGGGAGGGAAATTAACCTACTATACCGCGCTGGTCAGACGTCTTGGTATAGAGTTTTGTTACGAGTTTTCCTTCTCTTGCATAGATGTTATATGCGTTCTATATCCCTTAGTTATGTTTTACAATCACCCACGGGTAAGATAGGGAGTGGTGAATTGTATTCTTACTCCGTCACCACACGGATAATAATAGTAATTAAACAAATGTAAATTACATATTTATTCATCAGGTCAAAATTACCTGTCATTCATGGCGTTGCAATGGGCTATTGACAGCAGTTACATCGAGGCGCAATCGAATAAACCAATCAATCAGGTATGTTCTTATATTCATGGCTTACATATTTATTGATCTTATTTTGTTCGAACATTGGCGGCATAATATATTATGATATTGTATATCTTGTAAATATCTACAGAAAGTCGGCGATGTTATATGTCAACCTCCTCCTTTTTTTTTATTGCGACGGGCTATGGTCTGGTTGCTCCCCGCTAAATTCGTCCGGGGCAACAGATGAAGGGGCGCGCGATCCCATAAAGCCGCCCCGTAATGTACCTCTCCGCGTAGTGCGAGTGGGCCATTGGAACCCGGTCTTTATTGTCGATGGCCTCTCCTAAGAATAACTCGCGATAACCATGCTTATCTTTTACATATTATTACTAAAACTTACACTTATAACGACCTGGGCCACCTCCTTCTGATGCCGTTTGGTCAACAATTACATTCCCAAGGAGGGTTGACATCTGGTAGGCGGCCGGTCATAAAACTATTGCCAATAACTTTTATAATATACAGGGTGTAAGTGGACCGCTCCCGAAAACAAAGACAGGTAACCCTACTAGTCCTACTTGTAATGATAGGCTAGAAAAAAAATCGATTCTGTTGAAAAAAAATTTTTTTTTACCACAACGACCTCGTCGTTGAACTCTTGAACATATGATCGTGAGTTTTGAATAGATTGCGTCTTTTCTCATCTGAGTAAAGTTACGCATTTTTTATCGAGTTATCGTTACATGGCACTTTCCTAATACGATGGAATGTGAAAAAAACTTAAAATTCGTTCTGAAAAAATGTTTATTTTCCATCCGAATCGATTTTTTTTCTAGCCTATCATTACAAGTAGGACTAGTAGGGTCACCTGTCTTCGTTTTCGGGAGCGGTCCACTTCCACCTTATATACTACGAAAGAAGAGTACATATTGTATCGACCCCAAGTAATTTGGATAAGAGTAGGAGAATGATGACTAAAAAAAACCTTAATGGTTTATTTATGAAGATATTTTAAACAATACAGTATTATTTCTTATCTAATTAGTAATTACATCAAGTATATGTTCCAATTAATGTAGATAATAAATAATCATTAAAATGAATATCTTACAAGTTATCAGTGATTTAAAATGCTTGTCAGAGTGAACGAAACCGAAACGATGCGAGGCCTGGTTGCTAATTATATAATATGTAGGTACATTTTTCATTTGTAAGGGGTCGTCCATTAATTACGTGAGATATTCAGGGGGTCGAGTCGAATTGCCCGCCGCTCTTCCGTCGCCCCGGACCGATTTGGCGGGGTGCCACAACGTCCATAGCCCTCCACAAAAAAAAAACGGTGGTCGAGTCAAATCTTACTAAATCTCACTTGGGGGAGAGAGGGAGGTCTTTGCAAATATCACAATTTTTTTTTAACAGAAACTGGTGTAAAACTTTGTGAAAGTTAAGTTAAATTAAAGTTAAGTCAAATTAAAAAATGTGTCTTGAATAAAATATGGCAAATGCTGACACAATTAAGGAGAGTTCCGCAGTGCCAAATACCTAAGCTTGTGTCAAATTTAAAAAAAAATTATACTCGAGTACAAGTTTTGAAAAATCTCATGTGAGATTGGGGAAGGAGGAGGGATCGAGAAAAATCTTACGCACTAAGGAGAGAGTTGGCCAAAAAATCCTCAAAAATACCTCACGTAATTATTGGACGCCTCTAAGCAAGTTTTTATAGATAACTTGAGTTTGTTAAAATGCTATATATCAGTAATTAAGATAATAGGGTCATGTCATCGTTTAATACATACATACACATACATACATATCATCATGCCATATCCCTTGCAGGGTAGGCAGAGAGAACAGAGTGCCAGAGAGCTCTATCTCTGCATACTTCACTCGCTTCCTCAACATTCATAATTCTCTTCATACACGCTCGCCGTTTTCGGAGACTCTTGACTCCACCTTCCTTCAGTACATGACCGATCTGGTCTAGGTAGGTTAGTCTCGGTCTCCCTCGGTACCTACATCCTTCCACTTTCTCATTGTATATCTTCTTAACCAGACGTTCGTTCGGCATTCTTTCCACATGTCCGAACCATCGGAGCATGCCCTTTCGCATCTTTACACCAATACTCTCTTTCATACCTACTCGCTCTCTTACATCGTCGTTACGAATGCGGTCGGTCAGCCTAACTCCACAGATTTTCCGCAGAGATCGCATTTCGCATTTCGTTCGTTCAATATAATTCTAATTTAAAAGTTAGACCATTAAATCGGAACATCACACATCTGCCCGTAAAGACGTCAATGCGAGTGATAATGTGGTTAATATCAGCCCACGCTCATCTGCAGATGACTGGATCGGGGAATAGTCCGTCACCCGCAGAGAGGTTGACCGCGTGAGGGCGACGCCCAGGCCGGGGCGTAGACGGGAGATGGTAGCCGAAAGGGTAACCCACCGATCTGGCCACGCTGGCCAGACGTGTTGGTATAGGGTTTTATATTGAGTTTTCCTTCTTCTTTTGTATAGCGTTTTATATCCCTTAGTCGTCTCTTACGTTCGACGACTGCATGTAGCGGAGATGCGATTGTTGAGAAGGATGTGACCTCTGTGAACTTGGCAGCCGACTTTTGAAAAAAAAACTTTTGTTAATGCCGTGGGTTTCTACAACGTTTGTACCCGTATGTACCACTTTGATTTTCGTTTGTACCTCAAACCAAAAAAAGTTACCGCGTTTTCAAAATTTGGCCCGCTGCCGACTTTGCAAAATCGAAAATTTTCAAAAAGGGTCTCATTCAGATTCGTTTGTACCCGTTTGTACCATCTTCATTTTTCATTTTCATCAAAACCAAAAAAAGTTACAGAAATCTGAAAATTTCAAAAAAACCAACTTCCTCAATTTTTGGAATTTCGAAAATCTGCAAAAGGGGATCGACGCGGAATCGTTTGTACCCGCAGAAATCACTTTTAATTTCGTTTGTACCTCAAACCAAAAGAAATTGCGAACCTTTCAAAAATTGCAAAAATTCAACTTTCTCAATTTTTGGAATTTCGAAAATCTGCAAACGGGGATCGACGCGGAATCGTTTGTACCCGCAGAAATTACTTTTAATTTCTTTTGTACCTCAAACCGAAAGAAATTGCGAATCTTTCAAAAATTGCAAAATTCAACTTTCTCAATTTTTGGAATTTCGAAATTCTGCAAACGGGGATCGACGCAGAATCGTTTGTACCCAGAGAAATCACTTTTAATTTCGTTTGTACCTCAAACCGAAAGAAATTGCGAACCTTTCAAAAATTGCAAAAATTCAACTTTCTCAATTTTTGGAATTTCGAAAATCTGCAAACGGGGATCGACGCGGAATCGTTTGTACCCGCAGAAATCACTTTTAATTTTGTTTGTACCTCAAACCGAAAGAAATTGCGAACCTTTCAAAAATTGCAAAAATTCAACTTTCTCAATTTTTGGAATTTCGAAAATCTGCAAACGGGGATCGACGCGGAATCGTTTGTACCCGCAGAAATCACTTTTAATTTCGGTTGTACCTCAAACTGAAAGAAATTGCGAACCTTTCAAAAATTGCAAAAATTCAACTGGCACTCTCTCTGCCTACTCTACAAGGGCCATGGCGTGATGGTATGTATGTATGTATGTAAATTAAGGATTATTCCTCTAATGCCGTAACACTAATTTATTTTTAAAATACCGTGATGAACATGGTCAAAAGCCTGCGTCAAATCACAAAATATTGAGCAGACTGGATTTCTTTTATCTATATTCGCCATCGTTCTATGTAAAAATTCATGTATAGCCATATCTATTGTTTTATTTTGTCGAAATCCTTTCTGTTCGTCACATGTAATACTGTTAGATTCTAAATATTTATAAATTTCATTATACAGTATATAGTCATATTTATAAATTATACAGTATAGTATATATGAAATCAGACGAGATGAGACTATATATCATTATACAGTATAGTATATAATGACTGGTAAAAGACTGTACATATCGAAGGAGACAATAGACAATGGTCACATGTAGCCAATAAAAATATAATAAGAAGGTAATATTAATTAACTAGATAGTAAACCTCAACAATATTAGTGTGTCAGGATTCTCAAAAAGATGGTCACCTTCTCAACATTTCTTGACACATATCAATCGCACCTTGTACAACTGCCATTTGCTCGAGCATATGCACGAACCATTTCCCAACACTTTTCGTGCGAATAACACATTCTATCACACTTCACACACAAATAATCACGGTTAAAATGAAAGCGCGAGCAATCGAAAGACGCGTAGGTTAACAAACACGGCAATGCAAAACACCCGATACGGTGCACGCGTTTTGACTAATCAGCTGACCACAGACGGACACTCACCCCGGGGACATCCCTCTTGCAGAGTGTGCGCGGGAGCCACTACTTAGTACTGTTGTCAAGGTCATGCGCTCGGCTAGTTACTATTTTAATGCAATTTCAATATCTATGCGGATGTGTACGTAAATAATCATTTTTATAGGACAATTAGTTCAAATTTAAGTATCAATTTTTTTTATATACATATTCGGTATCAGAATAGAGTACTGAACACCCTCCCTCAATATGTACAATCTTTTACCAGTCACGCTGTATAGATACCTCTCTAAAATTTTAGAAAATATCGAAATTATTGCAATTGGCCTATAATTAGACATGATATCCTTATTCCCTTTTTTATGTATTGGCTTTATAACCGAAATTTTCAATTTTGCTGGATAAACCTCTTGACATATACAAAGATTGAGTATATGACTGAGGTATCCACATATAAGGTCACCCACAGATTTTATTATTCTTGTAGAAATGCCATCATAACCCACACTATTAGTATTTTTAATGTATTTAATTATTTTCAGTATATCTTGTGGTATACTTGGTGCCATGAACATAGATTTTTTTCTGTATGGTATTGATGATGTTACATTTGTCCTAGATTGCGTCAGCGGGATGATTTTATCTACAAAGTAGTCATTAAAGCTATTCGCTATAGAGAACGGATCAGTCATAGTATTATTCTTTACAGTCAATTTTTGTATAGATCCTTTGGGCTCATTAAGTTTATTATTATTGATTATTTGCCATGTCGTTTTAATTTTATTACATGAAGTATTTATTTTATGAATATTTTGTGCCCGTTTTGTGAGTTTTAAAATTTTCTTAAAAAGCTTCGAGTACCTAATGTAAGCTTGTTTATTTTGTGCAGTTGGTCTGATTCTAGCAAGCCGTAAAAATGTTCTTTTTCTTTTGCTGCACGTTTTTACGCCTCGTGAAATCCACTTAGGTTTACTATTTGCTGTTATGATTACAGTCTTATATGGAAAACAAATTTTGGCTTCTAGGTAGTTCATCTACTATACTTTTGCTATTTCAGTCATTATCAATAGTCAGGATCGTTCTCCAGAGCAATGAAACATAGAAATTTTAATATTTTAATTGCATTAAATTTCACATTTATTATACTCACCTTCTGTGAAGTGTATCCATAGAATTGGTGTGCAATCGTATTTTATACGTTTGTACTATCACCAGCTAGCTTGTCATATAGTTTGACCCTTTGCATTGTATTTTTTTCAGTAATTAACATTTTTCGATAATTAAATTACACTTAATATAAATTCTTGGAAAAATAGCCGTTGTACTCACCTCCTGTGAAGTGCATCGACTGATTCGCCGTGCTACAATTTTATATAAGTTGCTAGTACCATCACCTACTTTCGCTGTAAATATCATCCCTCTGCACCTAATACTTTTTGTATAAATTTATATTTTTGCATAAAAAATTACACTTGTAAATTTTGTATAAAAACTTTAACTTGGTACTCACCAACTGTGAAGTACATCTTTTCTTTTTTTTTTTTTTTTGTGGTGGGCTATGGACGTCGCACCCCGCCAAATCGGTCCGGGGTGACGGAAGAGGCGGCGCGCAACCCCATTGACCCACCCTGCAAACACCTCTTCTTCGCCGTACGAGCGGGCCACCGGTACCCGATCTTTGTCTTCGGTGGCCCGCTCGGCGGTATGCCCTCTTGGGCTCCTCTCCTGTCGACGCCCCGACAGCTTTCGCCGTCGAGGCGTCGTCCTCACGCGGTGGCCTCACGTCGGGTAAACGGACAATTCCCCGATCCGGTCACCCGAAGCCTCGGTTAGGGCGGCATCAGGCGCAGGTACTCGCGGCTGCGCCGCCCCGGCCGCGGGCGGCGGCCCGGGTCACGGGAATCCTCCCGGGCCCGTTCCGCCGCCTCCTTCTGCGAGATGACAGCCTCGCAGAAGGCGGCGACCGCGTCCCAATTCCTGACGCTGTCGACCATCGCTCGCGCAACAGCCAGCAGCGTCAGGTCGGCACCAATGACAGCGACGAGGTCACGGCGCTGCCCGTCCCAGCCCGAACATATCTCGAGCGTATGTTGCGCCGTGTCCTCGTCGCTACTGCAATGGTGGCAGGACGGAGTCCACTCCCTCCGCACGACCGTGTGCAGGTACTTGCCGAAGCAACCATGCCCCGACAAGACCTGCACCAACCGGAAAGAGAGGACTCCGTGCCGCCGCTCCATCCACTCCATCAGTACGGGCCGGAGGGCCTCAACGGTAATAACACCGTATCTAGGCCTCTCCAGCCACGTAGCCCAACGGGCGATGACTTCTCGGCGGGCGTCCTCGCGCCAGGTGGCTATCTCGTTGAACGATGGAGAGCCACCCTCTTCGCACATTGAGGTAACCCGCCGATAGAGGTCGGAGAGCATCTCCGCCTCTAGGTCCCACGGGGGTGTCCCGGCCAATAGGCACGCCGCCTCTGTCGACACCGTGCGGTACCCGCGAATGGCTCTGACCGCCATGACTCTCTGTGGCCTCCACAGAACCGCCCTGAGTTGGGCGTTCAGAGCCCTCGCCCACACGGGTGCGCCGTACATGGCCATTGAGCGGATCACCCCCGCATACAGCCGTCGGCCCTGAAAACTGGGTCCGCCCACGTTCGGCATGAGCCGAGAAAGGGCGGACGCCGCGCCGACCAGCCGGGGAGCAATTTGACGAAAATGCTCCCGGAACCACCATCGCCCGTCGAGCACCAGACCCAAGTACCTCATATGGGCCTGGATACTGATGTGGATGGAGTTGACGACTAACGAGGCACCGATGGGCAGCCTCACACGGGGCCCATGGAATAAAAGGGCCTCCGTCTTGTTTAGGGCCACCCTGAGCCCCAGCGCCTCGATTCGCCTGACCGTCTCCTCGGTGCCGAGAGTGGCCAGACTCGCCGCCTCTTCGAATGTCCTGCCCCGGGCTGTGACGAGCGTGTCGTCAGCATAGCAAATAACGCTCAGCCCGGGGGGAGACTCCCTCTCAACGCCCAGTCGTAACCGATGTCCCACAGAGTCGGCCCCAGAACCGATCCCTGCGGAACACCGCACGACATGGGCGTCCGCACAATGTCCCCTGCGGGGCTCGCGTAGAGAACACTGCGCCCCTCCAAATAGTCTGCCACCAGCCGCCTGAGGTACAGGGGCACTCCGTGGAACCGAAGCGCCTCCCTGATGCAGCTGAATGGCAGACTATTGAAGGCGTTGGCGATGTCCAACGACACCGCCAACAGCACTCCTTTGCCGGCGACAGCCTCCGTGGCCGTCTGCCTCAGGCGTTACAGGGCCCCGATGGTCGAACGCCCCCTTCGAAACCCAAATTGTGCGTCCGACAGATCGGGCCCCACCTTTTCCAGGTGCTGGACGATGCGGGCAGCGAGGATGCGCTCCAGCAGCTTACCCACATCGTCGAGGAGCACGATAGGCCTGTAGGCCGACGGCGAATCCGGGGGCCGTCCCGGCTTTGGCAGGAGATCCAACCTCCCCTCCTTCCAGCATTCAGGGAACCGTCCAGACGCCAAACAGGCGTTGTACAGCTGCCTGAGGCGAGGCTCGAGGTGCTCGAGGAGCGACGTCAGCACCCGGACTGGTATTCCGTCCGGGCCGGGGGCCGTGGTCGCGGAACGAATCCGCGCCACAGCTGCTCCCACTTCCGTCTCCGTCACGGGCGGAACACTCTCGTCGTCAGCCTCCCGGTCTTGTTCTGGCGAGGCCATGACCGGGGGCGTGTGTTCCGACTGCCGGACTTCAACAAACCTAGATTAAGTTTGATACTTTTAATTTTAAATTTGTTTATTATTTTAATATTATTAAGGCAAGATTGTGGTTAGAATAAAGGCTATTTTTATTTTTTATTTTATTTTATTTATAAATGCTAGACTCCAATGGGGCCCTCATATTAAAAATTGTCAAGCAAGCTCAGCTCAACGGCTTACAGGTCAAAAAGATTCAAGTATGAACCGATATTGAAATAGCTCAACTAGTTTATTTTACTTATTTTCATAGTCTTATGTAAGACATTGAAGTTGGTATCAACATGGAACATGATATCTGCGGGTCCAAACGATTCCGCGTCGATCCCCGTTTGCAGATTTTCGAAATTCCAAAAATTGAGAAAGTTGAATTTTTGCAATTTTTGAAAGGTTCGCAATTTCTTTCGGTTTAAGGTACAAACGAAATTAAAAGTGATTTCTTTGGGTGCAAACGATTCCGCGTCGATCCCCTTTTGCAGATTTTCGAAATTCCAAAAATTGAGAAAGTTGAATTTTTGCAATTTTTGAAAGGTTCGCAATTTCTTTCGGTTTGAGGTACAAACGAAATTAAAAGTGATTTCTGCGGGTACAAAGGATTCCGCGTCGATCCCCGTTTGCAGATTTTCGAAATTCCAAAAATTGAGAAAGTTGAATTTTCGCAATTTTTGAAAGGTTCGCAATTTCTTTCGGTTTGAGGAACAAACGAAATGAAAAGTGATTTCTGCAGGTACAAACGATTCTGCGTCGATCCCCGTTTGCAGATTTTTGAAATTCCAAAAATTGAGAAAGTTGAATTTTGCAATTTTTGAAAGGTTCGCAATTTCTTTCGGTTTGAGGTACAAACGAAATTAAAAGTGATTTCTGCGGGTACAAACGATTCCGCGTCGATCCCCGTTTGCAAATTACGTAATTCCAAAAATTGAGAAAGTTGAATTTTTCAATTTTTGAAAGGTTCGCAATTTCTTTCGGTTTGAGGTACAAACGAAATTAAAAGTGATTTCTGCGGGTACAAACGATTCCGCGTCGATCCCCCTTTGCAGATTTTCGATATTCCAAAAATTGAGAAAGTTGAATTTTTGCAATTTTTGAAAGGTTTGCAATTTCTTGCGGTTTGAGGTACAAACGAAATTAAAAGTGATTTCTGCGGGTACAAACGATTCCGCGTCGATCCCCGTTTGCAGATTTTCGAAATTCCAAAAATTGAGAAAGTTGAATTTTTGCAATTTTTGAAAGGTTCGCAATTTCTTTTGGTTTGAGGTACAAACGAAATTAAAAGTGATTTCTGCGGGTACAAACGATTCCGCGTCGATCCCCATTTGCAGATTTTCGAAATTCCAAAAATTGAGAAAGTTGAATTTATGCAATTTTTGAAAGGTTCGCAATTTCTTTCGGTTTGAGGTACAAACGAAATTAAAAGTGATTTCTGCGGGTACAAACGATTCCGCGTCGATCCCCATTTGCAGATTTTTGAAATTCCAAAAATTGAGAATGTTGAATTTTTGCAATTTTTGAAAGGTTCGCAATTTCTTTCGGTTTGAGGTACAAACGAAATTAAAAGTGATTTCTGCGGGTACAAACGATTCCGCGTCGATCCCCATTTGCAGATTTTCGATATTCCAAAAATTGAGAAAGTTGAATTTTTGCAATTTTTGAAAGGTTCGCAATTTCTTTCGGTTTGAGGTACAAACGAAATTAAAAGTCATTTCTGCGGGTACAAACGATTCCGCGTCGATCCCCGTTTGCAGATTTTCGAAATTCCAAAAATTGAGAAAGTCGAATTTTTGCAATTTTTGAAAGGTTCGCAATTTCTTTCGGTTTGAGGTACAAACGAAATTAAAAGTGATTTCTGCGGGTACAAACGATTCCGCATCGATCCCCGTTTGCAGATTTTTGAAATTCCAAAAATTGAGAAAGTTGAATTTTTGCAATTTTTGAAAGGTTCGCAATTTCTTTCGGTTTGAGGTACAAACGAAATTAAAAGTGATTTCTGCGGGTACAAAGGATTCCGCGTCGATCCCCGTTTGCAGATTTTCGAAATTCCAAAAATTGAGAAAGTTGAATTTTCGCAATTTTTGAAAGGTTCGCAATTTCTTTCGGTTTGAGGAACAAACGAAATGAAAAGTGATTTCTGCAGGTACAAACGATTCTGCGTCGATCCCCGTTTGCAGATTTTTGAAATTCCAAAAATTGAGAAAGTTGAATTTTGCAATTTTTGAAAGGTTCGCAATTTCTTTCGGTTTGAGGTACAAACGAAATTAAAAGTGATTTCTGCGGGTACAAACGATTCCGCGTCGATCCCCGTTTGCAAATTACGTAATTCCAAAAATTGAGAAAGTTGAATTTTCTTTCGGTTTGAGGTACAAACGAAATTAAAAGTGATTTCTGCGGGTACAAACGATTCCGCGTCGATCCCCCTTTGCAGATTTTCGATATTCCAAAAATTGAGAAAGTTGAATTTTTGCAATTTTTGAAAGGTTTGCAATTTCTTGCGGTTTGAGGTACAAACGAAATTAAAAGTGATTTCTGCGGGTACAAACGATTCCGCGTCGATCCCCGTTTGCAGATTTTCGAAATTCCAAAAATTGAGAAAGTTGAATTTTTGCAATTTTTGAAAGGTTCGCAATTTCTTTTGGTTTGAGGTACAAACGAAATTAAAAGTGATTTCTGCGGGTACAAACGATTCCGCGTCGATCCCCATTTGCAGATTTTCGAAATTCCAAAAATTGAGAAAGTTGAATTTATGCAATTTTTGAAAGGTTCGCAATTTCTTTCGGTTTGAGGTACAAACGAAATTAAAAGTGATTTCTGCGGGTACAAACGATTCCGCGTCGATCCCCATTTGCAGATTTTTGAAATTCCAAAAATTGAGAATGTTGAATTTTTGCAATTTTTGAAAGGTTCGCAATTTCTTTCGGTTTGAGGTACAAACGAAATTAAAAGTGATTTCTGCGGGTACAAACGATTCCGCGTCGATCCCCATTTGCAGATTTTCGATATTCCAAAAATTGAGAAAGTTGAATTTTTGCAATTTTTGAAAGGTTCGCAATTTCTTTCGGTTTGAGGTACAAACGAAATTAAAAGTCATTTCTGCGGGTACAAACGATTCCGCGTCGATCCCCGTTTGCAGATTTTCGAAATTCCAAAAATTGAGAAAGTCGAATTTTTGCAATTTTTGAAAGGTTCGCAATTTCTTTCGGTTTGAGGTACAAACGAAATTAAAAGTGATTTCTGCGGGTACAAACGATTCCGCGTCGATCCCCCTTTGCAGATTTTCGATATTCCAAAAATTGAGAAAGTTGAATTTTGCAATTTTTGAAAGGTTCGCAATTTCTTTCGGTTTGAGGTACAAACGAAATTAAAAGTGATTTCTGCGGGTACAAACGATTCCGCGTCGATCCCCGTTTGCAAATTACGTAATTCCAAAAATTGAGAAAGTTGAATTTTTCAATTTTTGAAAGGTTCGCAATTTCTTTCGGTTTGAGGTACAAACGAAATTAAAAGTGATTTCTGCGGGTACAAACGATTCCGCGTCGATCCCCCTTTGCAGATTTTCGATATTCCAAAAATTGAGAAAGTTGAATTTTTGCAATTTTTGAAAGGTTTGCAATTTCTTGCGGTTTGAGGTACAAACGAAATTAAAAGTGATTTCTGCGGGTACAAACGATTCCGCGTCGATCCCCGTTTGCAGATTTTCGAAATTCCAAAAATTGAGAAAGTTGAATTTTTGCAATTTTTGAAAGGTTCGCAATTTCTTTTGGTTTGAGGTACAAACGAAATTAAAAGTGATTTCTGCGGGTACAAACGATTCCGCGTCGATCCCCATTTGCAGATTTTCGAAATTCCAAAAATTGAGAAAGTTGAATTTATGCAATTTTTGAAAGGTTCGCAATTTCTTTCGGTTTGAGGTACAAACGAAATTAAAAGTGATTTCTGCGGGTACAAACGATTCCGCGTCGATCCCCATTTGCAGATTTTTGAAATTCCAAAAATTGAGAATGTTGAATTTTTGCAATTTTTGAAAGGTTCGCAATTTCTTTCGGTTTGAGGTACAAACGAAATTAAAAGTGATTTCTGCGGGTACAAACGATTCCGCGTCGATCCCCATTTGCAGATTTTCGATATTCCAAAAATTGAGAAAGTTGAATTTTTGCAATTTTTGAAAGGTTCGCAATTTCTTTCGGTTTGAGGTACAAACGAAATTAAAAGTCATTTCTGCGGGTACAAACGATTCCGCGTCGATCCCCGTTTGCAGATTTTCGAAATTCCAAAAATTGAGAAAGTCGAATTTTTGCAATTTTTGAAAGGTTCGCAATTTCTTTCGGTTTGAGGTACAAACGAAATTAAAAGTGATTTCTGCGGGTACAAACGATTCCGCATCGATCCCCGTTTGCAGATTTTTGAAATTCCAAAAATTGAGAAAGTTGAATTTTCGCAATTTTTGAAAGGTTCGCAATTTCTTTCGGTTTGAGGTACAAACGAAATTAAAAGTGATTTCAGCGGGTACAAACGATTCTGCGTCGATCCCCGTTTGCAGATTTTCGAAATTCCAAAAATTGAAAAAGTTGAATTTTGCAATTTTTGAAAGATTCGCAATTTCTTTCGGTTTGAGGTACAAACGAAATTAAAAGTGATTTCTGCGGGTACAAACGATTCCGCGTCGATTCCCGTTTGCAGATTTTCAAAATTCCAAACATTGAGAAAGTTGAATTTTTGCAATTTTTGAAAGGTTCGCAATTTCTTTCGGCTTGAGGTACAAACGAAATTAAAAGTGATTTCTGCGGGTACAAAGGATTCCGCGTCGATCCCCGTTTGCAGATTTTCGAAATTCCAAAAATCGAGAAAGTTGAATTTTTGCAATTTTTGAAAGTTTCGCAATTTCTTTCGGTTTGAGGTAAAAACGAAATTAAAAGTGATTTCTGCGGGTACAAACGATCCCGCGTCGATCCCCGTTTGCAGATTTTCAAAATTCCAAAAATTGAGAAAGTTGAATTTTTGCAATTTTTGAAAGGTTCGCAATTTCTTTCGGTTTGAGGTACAAACGAAATTAAAAGTGATTTCTGCGGGTACAAACGATTCCGCGTCGATCCCCGTTTGCAGATTTTCGAAATTCCAAAAATTGAGAAAGTTGAATTTTTGAAATTTTTGAAAGGTTCGCAATTTCTTTCGGTTTGAGGTACAAACGAAATTAAAAGTGATTTCTGCGGGTACAAACGATTCCGCGTCGATCCCCGTTTGCAGATTTTCGAAATTCCAAAAATTGAGAAAGTTGAAATTTTGCAATTTTTGAAAGGTTCGCAATTTCTTCCGGTTTGAGGTACAAACGAAATTAAAAGTGATTTCTGCGGGTACAAACGATTACGCGTCGATCCCCGTTTGCAGATTTTCGAAATTCCAAAAATTGAGAAAGTTGAATTTTTGCAATTTTTGAAAGGTTCGCAATTTCTTTCGGTTTGAGGTACAAACGAAATTAAAAGTGATTTCTGCGGGTACAAACGATTCCGCGTCGATCCCCGTTTGCAGATTTTCGAAATTCCAAAAATTGAGGAAGTTGGTTTTTTTGAAATTTTCAGATTTCTGTAACTTTTTTTGGTTTTGATGAAAATGAAAAATGAAGATGGTACAAACGGGTACAAACGAATCTGAATGAGACCCTTTTTGAAAATTTTCGATTTTGCAAAGTCGGCTGCGGGCCAAATTTTGAAAACGCGGTAACTTTTTTTGGTTTGAGGTACAAACGAAAATCAAAGTGGTACATACGGGTACAAACGTTGTAGAAACCCACGGCATTAACAAAAGTTTTTTTTTCAAAAGTCGGCTGCCAAGTTCACACAGGTAAGGATGTGTGGTGTGATAAGAATGGATAAAGTAAGAAATGAATACATTAGAGGAAGTTTGAAAGTTGCGCCAGTGACGGAAAAGTTAAGGAGTGAAAGACTGACATGGTATGGACATGTGAAGAGGCGGGATGAAAGTAATGTTGTGAGAAAAGTTTTAGGTATGAATGTTAAAGGCTTAAGGAGTAAAGGAAGACCAAAGAAAAGACGAATGGACTGCGTGAGGCATGACATGGATAGTCTAGGAGTGACGGCAGAGATGATATCTGATAAGATCGTATGGAAAAAGATGACATATTGCGTCGACCCCAAGTAATTGGGATAAGAGCAAGATGATGATGAGTCGTCTCTCGAATTGTATTCTTACTCCGTCACTACACTGGATATTATTCACACAACTCGGTTCTAAATTAGTAATATGTTGGTTATAAGTAGGCAATATTGATGTGCGGTTAGCATTGGTGGTTTGCGACCACTTTTGTACATAAGCTTCTGACACACAATACCTATTATAAATGTACTAGAACGAAGAAAATATTTAGTACTAGCTGAACTTCGTACCGCTTTGAAACAGACAATTTGTTGCATTCCGTCTTAATTTCTAGTTAAACTTGATGATAAACGAAGTAGATGCGAAAGGGAATGCTCCGATGGTTCGGACATGTGGAAAGAATGCCGAACGAACGTCTGGTTAAGAAGATATACTATGCGAAAGTGAAAGGATGTAGGCACCGGGGGAGACCGAGACTAACCTATCTAGACCAGATCGGTCATGTACTGAAGGAAGGTGGAGTCAAGAGTCTCCGAAACCGGCGAGCGTGTATGAAGAGAATTATGAATGTTGAGGAAGCGAGTGAAGTATGCAAGGATAGAGTTCTCTGGCACTCTGTTCTCTCTGCCTACCATGCAAGGGACATGGCGTGATGGTATTATGTATAAACAAAGTAAATTTACTAGTGGTAAGTCCACACTGTTGACACGTTTCTGTCTATAATCGCGGGCCGGTCCGTCTGGCTTAGTACCAGTACCACACTCTCGTAGAAAAGCAACCTCTGAGCATTGGTAATATGCTGTTGTACTTCGTTCGGTGAGTGAGAGAACCAGAAGCCCAATATTCTGGGTGGATTTAGGACTTTCATTGCCAGGCAGCGACCTAGCTATAGGGTCGTCCATTAATCACGTGAGATTTGAAAAGGGGGGGAGGGGTTTGACAAAAATCACGAAGTCTTTTTCTTTGTTCACGCTGTGGAAACGCATTTACGCGCTGTCCCTCGCCGGTGACAGACGAGGGGAGAGTGTGGGACTCGCCGGCTAGCTAAACCCGACCGGAATACCCACTCATCTCGAAGTCCTAAACCTTCATAGTCTTAAACCTCACCACGTATCACCAAGGGGGAGAGGGGTTAAAAAATGCTAAAAAAAGATCACGTGATTAATGGACGTCCCCGTATCCCTGGTATAGCAAAGGTTCATGGGCGGCAGTAAGTATTCTTACTATCAGATGTGCTGCTTGCTCATTTGCCACCATAAGCAATATAAAAAAAGTTCATTAGTTAATTAGATTAATAAATAATAATAAAAGTATAAATATCAGATATTATAATGGCGTGCCTTTTAAAGTTTAGATATTATTTTACTAATTATGTTTACGAATTTCATGTTTATAGTGAACTAGCTTATGCTCGCGGCTTCGCCCGCGTAAAAGGTTCCTTTTCTAAAGTTTTTCATTCTATATTTTTATTTTAACCTCTAAGGGTATTTTTTTACAAAATTTTAATGTTATATTTATTTATATCTAATCAATAGCCTAAAAATAAGTTCCAAGCTTCTGGCTTTAAAAATGATAATTACCTACAACTTTTTATTCCCCTTTAAAACCCTTTTTTTGCATTAAAAAGTAGCCCATGTCCTTTATCAGGCTCTAGACTATCTGTGTACCAAATTTCATTTAGATCGGTTCAGTAGTTTTGGCGTGAAAGAGCGACAGACAGACAGAGTTACTTTCGCATTTATAATATTAGTAAGGATTGATAGTTACTTTTAATTGTCATGTTATTTACGGAACGACGTTGTGATGCCAACAAAACATTTGACTAAAAATGCGGCTAAAATAAAAGCACAATTCGCTTCAGTATGTAATTTGTTTTTATTTTTGCAAATATATTTTTATTTAAAATTCATTTTCTTATTATATTTTTTCTATATTTAATTTTTAATTTTTATAGTTATTCTGCTATTATGGGCGAAAACGTAACCAACAAAAATATCATTAAAATCGATCCAGCCGTTCTCGAGTTATAAATCATGTAACTAACACAACTTTGTTTTATATATGCAACAAATAGAGGATAAAATAATAATAACGTTAAAATTTAATGTTAAGGAAATAAATATACAGACTGATTGAAAATACGCAAGTACGTAAATTTAATTAATTACTAATAATAGTTAAGAGTCAAGTTAGTTACTACAATAGCAATTATTTATTAATAACTATTTCATTATTATCCTGGTGTTATTCTAATTACTTGGGCTTTGACACAATATTTAACACTTCTTCCATCGTACATATCGCAGAAGTTATTGAATAGGTTTATCAACGTTCCGTGTGGTGACGGAGTAAGAATACAATTCACCACCCCTTATCTTACCCGTGGGTAATCGTACGAAACGACTAAGGGGTACGAAACGCATATAGAGAGAAGAGAAGGAAAACTCGAAACAACACTATACCAACACGTCTGACCAGCGTGGTATAGTAAGTCAAAAATCTCATTATGGAGGAGGCCCGAACCCAACAGTGGGACATATATGGGCTGAGATGAGATCAGATTATGAACGGTTGCCTGTTTGATGTCAACATTCCTTACAAATATAATTGTTGACGAAACGGCATCAGGTGGAATTGGCTCAAATCGTTATAAAACTCTTAGTCATCTATTACGATATCCACAAACAAAGTAATGGTTGGTCGTATTAGTAGTAACTACCACACAGCAAACAAATAAATAAATATTTATTTCAACATTAATCACAATTTACGTTATCCCATTAGTTGTCATGACAATGGTAACTGTATACAGTTACCATTGTCAGAGTTTAGTTTAGAGAGCGCTATCTTGTAGACATGTGTAAGTAATGCGGGTGATGTATCACACGTAATATTACCATTACACATTACGCGACTAAACATCACATCACATTAAACATGACGCGAACACCCGTGTACTGTTCTGCATTTCTGCAATGTTCGGTGTCTGGCAATTCAATATTTATTTTGAGCTTAATTTTCAGAACGTTAAGGCTTATATTTCTTGACGCCGCCCGCCATATATATAGAGCGCTATCGCATTACGCATCACGCATGACATCAAATGTCATGTGTGATGTTTGAAGTGATGGTAAAATGTAATATTACTCTGCACGAAATGTAATGCCATATCACATCACTTCGCGAAGTCCTGTTTCGCGCATGTCTACTATCTTGGGAAACGCTCTCACCAGTTCGTCTAACAAGTGTGGTGATTCTGGCGTTATCTCTCAACTCGTTTTTATGAATTGTATCACTATTTGATTTTTACTTTCTCAACGTTTTAAAAACTTTTCAGCTCAGTAGACATTTTTATTTTATTTGTATTATACAAAACTCTCGTAAATATCAGTAATAATAATTTTATCTGTACGAATAAAGTCCGCTGTATATCAACGCGAAACAGACAATAGTACTTATTTATAATTTGTTAATTATAGTTATGACAATATGTTCATTGTTTTCGTATGCTTACATCATAAGTTATCATAATAATAGCTTAGTATTATAATAATAATATGCTTAATAACCATATGGCGAGACTTTTAATACATCGGCAGTCCTCTTAGTAAGTAATAGAAAATAGAATTTATATAATTTAACAAATCTAATGAGAAATTCCCCCATGAAAAACAATCTAATGAGATATTCCCTCATGAAAAACAATCTAATGAGGAATTCCCTCATGAAAAACAATACAAGGAAAAATTCGTGCATTAAATTTACCAAATGTACCCCAGCTGATTAACGTCCTACAACTTGATTACAGCTTTCTCCACTATAGGATATAATTGAGCTATCGTACCAGACTAGTCAGACATGAAATGCTCTCGCCATATGTCCTTCCATATCAGACGTCATCTCTGTGGTCACTCCCTGTGTATCCATGTCATGCTTCACGCAGTCTATCTTTTCTTTGGTCTTCCTTTACTCTTAAATCCTTCAACATTCAAACTTAAAACTTTCTTCACATCAATATTTTCATCTCATCGAATCACATGTGCATATTATGTCAAGCGTTCACTTCTTGAGAGGCCACTGAGGACAAGGACCCCGGTACCGGTGGCCAGATCGCACGGCGTTGAAAGGTACTTGATGGACAGGTTATGGTATAGCAAACCGTTCTTTCTGTTGCCCCGAAGGATCGAGCGGGGTGTAATCATACAAAAAGAAAGAAAAATAGCGTTCACTTCTTAACTTTTCAATTTTATTTTTCTTTGCAATGATATATCTATAATCTGTATATTATATCCCTTAGTAGTTTTTCACAACAGCCTCGGGAAAGATAGGGAGGGGTGAATTGTATTCTTATTCAGTCACTACACGCTGAGTTAGTCAGACATAATGGTAACCTTAAAAAATATTTATTAAACAATGAAAATCGATTTCACCATGACTGATTGTGACCAATGTTATCGCTTCAACGGATCCTGTGTGACAAGGACAATTGTTTATTTTATGTATATATAACTCTATAGGTTATTATGTACGTTTAAGTTGATTAAACTTTCAACATTAGGGCATGTATTTATATTAACTGAAAGTCAATTCTCGTCATATAAAAAATTTGGAGTCGGACTCTCTTGAGAACTCATTGATAACAAGGCTAAGCCCGCTACAGAAAAGTTTGAACTACGAAATCGAGATAAAATTCGAATGATAAGAATTAGGTACTCCTTGAATCTATTCACGACTGGTCTTCAAATATACAATGCTTGGTCACAGAAGAGACGTGCCCAAAGAGTTTTTATAATAAAATGTTTTTTATTATTCATTGTAAATGAAAGATCTAACTTTTAATAAAAGATGTAACTTTTTTATCATCATTTTTATCTCAATTGATATACGTCGCACTGCTTGGCTGTAGCCGCCTCCATAATGGGAGGGAAATTGACATACTATGCCACGCTGCTCAGATGCATTGATATAGGTTTTTCTTCCCAGTTCTCCTTTTCTTTACAGCTGTTATATCATCCATATATCTTTTAGTCGTCTTTTACGACAGTCAAGGTCAAAAAAGGGGTTGGTAAATTGTATTCTTATTCCGTCATTATTTATTAACCTCTCTATATAATTACCCATTTATGCAGGAAAAGGGTGATGTTACTCTCACCTGAGCCAATCTATCGTTATTAATCGGGCATAATCAAATACTTCCAGCTTGTCATTGAGATTGCATAAAAATCTTAGAAAATTGAATATCTTAAAGTTCCAAACAATACATTTTTAGATTCAACCCAGAATTTTTATTCATCATCATCATCTCAGCTCATATATGTCTGTTGGGCGCGAGCCTCCTCTATAATGGGAGGGAAATTGACTTACTATACCACGCTGGTCAGACGTGTTAGTATAGGGTTTTCTTTCGAGTTTTTCTTCTCTTGCGTAGATGTTATATGCATTTTATATCCCTTAGTCGTCTCGTACGATCACCCACGGGTAAGATAAGGGGTGATGAATGATGATATTCTTACTCCGTCACCACACGGAAAGAATTTTTATTAATGACCTTAAAATGAGATAGATCGTAAGACTTGGGAATTTGGGATGTTCTGCAGATATTATAATATCTTATCCGATAAACGACTCTTTAAGTGGGACTGAAGATTAAATAATTCAGTGTATCTGTTCTCCATATGATTTTGGGTTAACATGTTAGCTGCCATGTCGGGCTATATGTTCGACAAATGAGCGTATCATTCAAGCCTTGTCACCGACAAAACATACTTAAATTCAACGTATCTGTGTAGCCTGTCGGGCGTATTTTTAAGCCTAAAAACCTAAAAACAGCCTAAAACACGATATTGAGTAAAAATTTGCAAAACATGTTTTTACGATTTGTTATAATAGACTATGGCAGTTAATGTGTTAAAAATATAATAAATCTTCTCCTTAAAAATCGGTCTATCGTGACGTCTGGAATTTTTAAATGTATTAATTCCAAGAATGCATAGATCTGCACAACATAATATATTATGGATAAATGAATCATCAATATCATTCTACTCGTGTCCCAATTACTTAGGGTCGACGCAATACATACTTCGCTTCCATCGCACACATTGCAAAAGTTTTTAGTAGTAGTTTTATGACCGGCCGCCTACCGGACGTTTAATCTCCTTAGCAATGTAATTATTGACCAGATGGTGTCAGATGGAGGTCTAGGTCAGGGTTCGGCAACCTGCGGCTCGCGAGACACATGCGGCTCTTTGAATGTAAAGTTGCGGCTCTTTAGTTCTATACGCAAAAAAATATTTTATAAAGAAAACTGTCTTTAAAAATGGTTCTGAATTGATGAACGAGCATTAGGCATAAATTACACATACACATACATACATATCATCACGCCATATCCCTTGCAGGGTAGGCAGAGAGAACAGAGTGCCAGACAACTCTATCTTTGCATACTTTACTCGCTTCCTCAACATTCATAATTCTCTTCATACACGCTCGCCGGTTTCGGAGACTCTTGACTCCACCTTCCTTCAGTACATGACCGATCTGGTCTAAGTAGGTTAGTCTCGGTCTCCCCCGGTACCTACATCCTTCAACTTTCGCATTGTATATCTTCTTAACCAGACGTTCGTTCGGCATTCTTTCCACATGTCCGAACCATCGGAGCATTCCCTTTCGCATCTTTACACCAATACAGAGAGAGTTCATACCTACTCGCTCTACGTCGTCGTTACGAATGCGGTCGGTCAGCCTAACTCCACAGATTTTCCGCAGAGATCGCATTTCGACCGCATTAATTTTACTTTCATACTCTTTTCTGCATACCCAACTGTCGCTTCCATACAGTAATGTTGGGACAAGCACTGCGTTATGTATTGCTACACGTGCCTTCTGGCTGAGGTGGTGGCTGCCGAGAAGTTGCCCCAACGCTCCGTTCACTCTATTTCCCGCATTCACTCTTCGCTCTATATCAGTGGTGTACCTTCCATCTCTGCTAAATCCACATCCAAGATATACAAATTCATCCACTTGCTCTAGTACATCATTACCTATTGTTACTCTTACATCTGTTCTGGCTTCATCTCTTTCAAAGACCATTATTTTGGTCACATTCACGCGTAAATTATTGTTGCAAAAAAAAAATTGTGGCTCTTTAAAAACTTTAAACTTTTATAAATTCTTCTTCCGACTCCAGAGGTGCCGACCCCTGGTCTAGGTTAATGGAAACATATAGATAACTGATTACCTATAGTACATAAAAATAGTTTGTACTGTAATTAACTATAGAGTTGATCCCCTCGTAAAGTATGGACATCGGACAAGGCCAGCTTTAAATAACGAATACAATAACCAAAACTAGATTCAATTACACTTACCCAGGGTTCGATCGGTATAATAGACAAACTCGCTGACTTTCTTGTCGGATCTTCTCAGTTGCTGTCACGTCTTGATCCGATGGTAGTTTATTGGATTAATTTAAAATGCTAAAACTGACAATATATAAGTGCCCTCGCAGGGTTTATAAATAATGCCGGGCTGGCCACGGATGTCAAGTAAGCGGCCCCAGTGGTTGCCCCAATGGCGATGGAGAGAGAAAACGGTGGGTTATGGGGCCATGTGCCGCCCTTTCGTCGCCCCGGACAGAACGGACGGCGTGTGTCCGAACCACAGCCAAAAAAAAAAAGAGTGTTTATTGAAAAAAAAAGAAAGTATTATAATTAAATTTAATATCCGACAAATCGCAGTTGTATTTTAGATGCATTTTATTAAAATATATTTTTCATTCCAGTCAATGTTCATACAAGAGTTCCCGTATTACAGAACAGCGAAAAACGAATTCTTCGCAACATTCGGTAGTGTCTTCTATCAAGTATGTTTCTTATCACTGATGCTCACGTTCGTGTTCCTAATGTGTCGAATATTGGAAGAGAGGACGTCTGGTATACAGGTAAATTATCAATTTCTTATGAAGTTGAATTATGGATGGCTTTCAAAATTTGACATTTGTATGTTGTAAAGTTCGCGAGAAAAGAAAAAAAGACATTGAAGTGAAAAGTGTGTGACAAATGTACATAAATTCGCAATATGGCAGCCGCTTAAGCTCTTTTTCTCGTCAATTTGAGAAGTGTAAAACCTATGTTCTTCTTGCTTTTATAATTGTATGTAAATGAATGAATGATAAATACAATATATGCTATACAAGAGTGATTGATAAATAATTAAAATGTTTACCTATAAAATAAAAGCTTCATATTAATCGTATGTTTTTACGACACCTCCTGTCTTGTTTTCATTAATTTAAAAGACAAGACCCTATAATAAAAGAAAGTTTTTGCGCTGGGTACTTTACAATCATACAAATAACTAACCCAAATTACAACCCCAGACACTACAATCATTTGTGGGTCGCATAAAGAATTGTACTGTTAGAGGATCACACCCATAATACTTAACACATTTGTATCATCTTCGTTATTAATATTATATTACTTGGCGATAAATATTGCACATCGAGCCTTGGAAAGAAATAATCGATTAACTTCGCCTTTGTAGAACGCTTTCCCTGTCGCACACTACCTACATAGCGTCGCACGAAGTAGTGAGTCTTTGTATCTATTAGGAGCTGATCACTACATAGTATAAAACAAAGTCGCTTTTTCTGTCCTTATATCCCCTTGTATGCTTAAATCTTTAAAACTACGCAACGGATTTTGATGTGGTTTTTTTTAATAGATAGAGTGATTGAAGAGGAAGGTTTATATGTATAATAACATCCATTAAATAGTGGAGAAATACTGTTATTTTTGAGGTTTCCAATGTGATGTCGTAAATAAACACATTATTTTGCGCTTACATTGCAAACGCTCGCTGAACCCTACGAAATAGATCAAAATAATATACTACAGTATTGTACAGCTTAAAAGGGCCTACAAAAAAGTCCGCGATGGTATATGCTTATCTCTTAAGGATAACATACTATATCCATTTTAATACTTTAAAAAACGGTCTATTATAAAACGA
Source organism: Lymantria monacha (assembly GCA_905163515.2). Taxonomy (NCBI): domain Eukaryota; kingdom Metazoa; phylum Arthropoda; class Insecta; order Lepidoptera; family Erebidae; genus Lymantria; species Lymantria monacha. The sequence continues at coordinate 27,302,966 of LR991098.1, read as the reverse complement.
TAATTGAAAAGCTATTTACACAATTACTGTATTAATCCTTATCATTTTAAATACATTAGTTGGCTTGAGCATTTCACGAAGATATTTTTTTCCTTCAGACCATGCAAATTAAATCAATACCTTAGGAGATATAGCAAAATCAAAATAATGCGCAACGAAAGTATTTTCGTGTCGCCGCGCCTGTGATTCAACCGGGCTGCGCGGCCGCCTCGCGAGCTCGGGGCCCAAAAGTTTTGGTAGTGTAGTGGAATTGTACGAGTATATCTTATATATGCCTACAAAATAGTCCGCGATGGCATAAATGTCTATATGCTCAAGATGGGCGGGCCACCGAATACAAAGATCGTGTACCGGTGGCCCGCTCGCACGGCGAAGAGAGGAGCAAAAAATCTACATTTCCATATACTGGCCCTACAGACTTCGAATTTGGTGTGGACTTTCTTTCTGGCCTATAAAGGTCAGATGAAGTAGGGTTTTAAGAAATTCCTTCTTCGAAAGGAATTCTATGTAGGAAAATACATACTATGAAACATAGAATCTCCTCCTTTTTTGAAGTCGGTTAAAGAGTAAACAACACAACTGAATTAACGTAACCGAAGCGAAGCGAGGGCGGGTCGCTAGTACTAAATAAAATACACATATTCTACGACCTATTTTTTAATTCTTGCAGTTTTAACATCTCTATATTTTTTTGGACGCAACTACACTCGCATTTGTGACAAATGTCAGGCTGGTAGTGTGCGACAGAGACAACGCTCTAAGAAGCCGAAACTAACTGATTGTTTCTTTCCAAGGATCGATGTGCAATATTTATTGCCATGAACTGTATCTTGTTTTTTTTTTTAATAATCTCACGCTTTTTTCATACGCCACATAAAAGCACTTATTTTTTTGCAGGAACTCGTTAAAATGGTGGGCGTGTCTATGCAGACGTTAGGATTGTCCCACTTTCTGAATGTTCTACCAGTTGGTTTGGTGTTCTCTATCACGGTTACCATACTCCTCAAGATGACCAGCCATCCTCTCATACCGGCAACTAACGGCTTCCTCATATTCGTCATGCTGCTGCTCTATTTTAACAGCGTGGTCGCTATGGCGTTTGCATGCAGTTACATCATTAAATCTTGTAAGTATATATTTAAAGATTGGGCTTACACTGAAAGTTAATTATAAAATCTTGCTGACGAGCGAAAACGATTCGAACTCATAGCTTTTGCGAACCTACTCGGATTTAGACAAGTGTACGCTGACGTACATTCAAATTGTGGCTCTTACTACGTTGTCGTATTTATGTTAGGCCGTGTGCCATCTATCGCACAACGATAACACATTGTACCGATTTGAGACTCTAATTTTTCAACCCTGTTATCCAAATTACTCAGATTTAACATATAATACTGAAAGATTTTGATAACCAGCGTCCGAAGAGAGAGTACATGATTCATTTCGATCTTCGAGTTTTACAATAGAAATAATAGTTCGAATGGAGAACACTAATTAAAGATTATCTTAAAGAAAATAATAATTACCTTCCATCAATGGGGCGGGGCATATATGAGTTGATTTGATGATAATGATGAATTTGAATTATTTTTTATTCTCATAGCGGAGTACGTGGCAACTATATCAGTGATAACATACATTGCGTTATATGCACCGGCGAATATCCTCACAGATTATCATTTACCTTACTTCGTTATCGCATTGACTGAGTTTCTGCCACACGTACCAATGATATGGTTCTGGAAGGAGGTCTGCTATAGAGAGATATATGGTAAGTGTTTAAAGATACATTAACAGCCTACATAGTTTCACTTTTTATGTCGTAAAAACAAGGGATTATTCGGACTGAGTCGTAAAAACGAGGAATTATGCTGACTGAGTCGTAAAAGCGAGGGATTATGTGGACTGTGTCGTAAAAATGAGGGATTATGTGGATTGTGTTGTAAAAACGAAGGATTTTGCGTATTGTATTGTAAAAGCACGCTTTTGCGGCTTTTGCGGATTGTGTCGTAAAAACGAGGGCTTTTGTGGATTGTGTAGAAAATCGCGGCATTCTGTGGCCTATATACCTTTCAACGCTGTGCGGGTGGGTCACTGCCTATACGATACCATAGTAGTAGTATCGATTGGAGAGTATCGATACCATATGAGTACTCGGTAGTATCGATTCATCCCTATCGAAACCAGCACTCAGTATCGAATGTTAGTCTTATATACTACAAGTAGTAGTATCGATTGCTGAGTATCGATACCATATGAGTACTCGGTAGTATCGACTCATCCCTAGTTATGGTCACTTCATATTTTTAGATTGTAATTACTTTTATTGAGATAATATTTTATGAGGGTATTTTCATTATGTCTTCTGAATATTTAAGCATCTAATCCCCATGCTTCACCACCCAAATAACTGATATAAACGGTCATCTAACATTGTTTGTTCGCTTTTAGGCAGCGGTGTCACCTTCAGCAATATGTTCGTAGCGAGCCGTAAGGATAGTATGTCTGTAATGGTCAGCTTTCTGATGCTGTTCCTGCAAAGTGTGATATATTATGTCCTAGCTTGGTACTTCTCACTCGTTAGACCTGGAAAGTATGGACAGGCTTTACCTTGGAACTTCTTTTTAAAGGTAACGATTTATAATAATTGTACTTGAAAATATAAAATTTATGACATACATACAAGCATGTACACACGCATGGACACATTCACTTGATACGTATGCACACATAGACACCTGTATATATTTACATATGCATGCACGAATACACATAGCCAGCTTACGAATACACACATTTCCATATTAATACACATAGCTTGCACACAAATACATACAAAATTCGCACAAATATTAATGTAAATATACACACGAGTGCACCTAAATTACTTACCTATACAATAAGATACTCAATGCACACAAATATACACTATATGCATAAAAATATACACATGAATTATATAAATACATATCTATGCATGGAAATACACACATAAATCGCACGAATAAACATGTATGTACACGAACATACATACGAGCGTGCGTAAATACATATCCTTGCATATAAATACATATTTAATACATAGAAATACCCATCACATAAATACAAATATACCACATAAATACAAGCGCATGAACGCACATAAATATGCATACACACACATATACACAGGCATATACACATGCATATAACGGCCTCGAATTAAGTATATCTTGTAGTTCCATAAATATGTTAGTTTATATTATTGTCAATAATAAAATATATAACAATTTCGGATATTACATCAAGATTGTCAATTTTTAATCAATTTCAAGCAATAATATTGACCAATACACAGTCTAAATTAATTCAGTCAATATTATTGACAATAAAACACATTCTTTATGTAGTTATTTAATATTAAAATATTAGATAGGACTGCCTTTGTAGTTATGGCTGATCTAACTATATATTCTTTTCCATTCCACATGACTTTCTGCAGATGAAGAGTGGAGTCGATAAGAAGGAAGTAAGTGAGACGGGCGACACAGTACAACCCGGTATTAACAATGCTCAGAATTCCCCAAACAGCTCTAGTAATGTTAGTGGTGAAATATACTATGTCGCTGTCTTTGGATTAGTTGTTTCTTTTTTTTAATTTATTAGCAAATTATTACACGCTTGGTTTTTAGTATTTTTAGATTTAGTGTTTTATCAAAAAAAAATATTGTTACTTAACACATGTAGTTAGCTAATTTTCTATGATTATTTTTATTAACAACCTCTAAGTTTTAGGTAACACCTAAATAAATACAAATGAATGTGTAATTATTCCGTGTGGTGACGTAGTACGGATACAATTCACTACCCCCCTTATTTTAACCATTGGTAAACGTAACACGTTCTCACGCGGTGGCCTCGTCGCGCCGCGTCGGCCTAAAATTTAGGGGTCGTTACTGAAAACGGGTATTTGTCTAATAATTGGGAAATAATTTTTGTTTTTATATTAACCATATCAATGGGTGGTAGATTAGCTGTGACAGTGCAAAAAGCATCTTTCAAACCTAACTGAGCACCTTTTTGTATGATATTTTTAATATTAATATTTATATGATTATTTATTATAAGAAGTGCATAATGCGATTACGAAGCGAAAAATGATGTCACAAGTGGGGTTCGAACCCACACCTATTGGGAGTCCGGCCCAATCGTGCTGCCACTTACACCACCGTGAACTATTGTAGGACATTCAAATCGGACTCCCAATACGCATAATGTATTTCTGGACAGTTTCATTTTCTTTTCAATACCAAATTATGTAATAAAATTGCTAAATACTTGCTTCTTTAGTTTATTTTACATTACACTGTTGACAAAATACATTTTTTTTTAAAATTTTATATTAAATAAAAAATAAAATTTAGTTGTAATTGATTATACTGTTGTACGGCCTCCCCTACAACGTAGACGAGTTGGCAATTACTGAGCTGTTATACGTTTCCCAGGAGAGAGCTATTGCCCACTCTCCTGATGAGATCGAGAGAGAGCCCTGAGAGGAAAGTTGTAGCGACAATTGTATTCTTATGTCGTCTCCACAAGAAGAGTGTGTATCGAGCAATAAATATTGCACATCGACCTTTAGAAAGAGACAATTGACTAATATCGGTTTCTTAAAGCATCTGTGTGACATCGCACGAAGCACTTACAATATGGTATCTATTAGGAACTGTTAAAACAATTATGAAGTTTCATTACTAAATAAAATACGAGTACACCTATCCTACATACTATTTTTTTCCAAATTGTTTGGGTTTTAACAACTCTGCATATATATTTGGGATTGAACGCAATTGCACCCTCTCGTATTTGTACAACGACAACACACGACATACACGTGGTGTGCGATAGAGACAGCGCTCTACTAAAACGAAATTACTCGAATGCCTCTTTCTAAGCATCGATATGCATTATTTACATCATTACCCTATGCAAGTAATAAACAATAAAAAAATATAAATAATAGAAAAGGCAGAAGTTATATCTCAGCTCATATCAGGCCTTAGCCAGCTTTAGTAGTATTTACTTCATAACGACGCGTTGCCTTTCAAGGCAACAATCATTAACAAGTGAATTATTAATGAAAAGAAAAGTTACTCATAAATCAATAAAATTATAATCACGTATTCGCTGAAAAATTGTGTTATTGTAATTATTTTAATTACCAAACGACATCAACACTCTGCCTAGCGATATTAAAAGACCATTCCGTTTCCATTCGACCATTCGACGCAGATTTATGTGCTGTTTTAAATGAAGTATTCGATATCATCATCATCATCATCTCAGCCCATACATGTCCCACTGTTGGGCACGGGCCTCCTCTATAATGGAAGTGTAATTGACCTACTATACCACGCTGGTCAAACGTGTTGGTATAGGGTTTTGTTTCGGGTTTTCCTTCTCTCGCATAGATGTTATATGCGTTTTATATCCCTTAGTCGTCTCGTACGATCACCCACGGGTAAGGTAGGGGGTGGTGAATTGTATTCTTACTCCGTCACCACACAGATAATTCCATGTCGCTTGGTAATTATTGCCTTTTAAGCGTTGATATGTTTTTCATGGCGCGAAAAATATTGACTTCAAATATTATGTAACCACTTACCGTTAGATGGTTCTGTGACAATTTTCAAGCACTACCTTTTTAATTATTTTTTTGCATGCCCTGTTTAATTTAAAAATGTATAAGTAAAGTTTTATATGTTGATATATAATAGACTAACTATTAACAGAACTACATATGATAGTTCCATATTTATTTAATGAATTAAAAAAAGGTTTTTTTTTTTAAGTTTAACATGGAACATTAACATACATAAAATTAATTTTTGAAATGTTTTTCTTGTTGACTATATAAAAAGTATTAATTAGGTCAGGAACTAAAAAGCTCTTTTTCTATAAGTTAAAATGAGGATAAAGTCAGTTCTGGGTTGAAGATCTGGTGATCTGTAATACAAGTATATTTTGTTTCTGACACCAGCTCGTGCCTTATGTAACACTAATTAATACTATTTGAATGTTATTCATTTTATAGTAGATTGTCTACCTCAATCAATTGTGTAAAATATACAGGATTTCCTTAATAGAACTGTGTGGTAGTGAATGACCCTTACATTGCTCGTGGATAATGGTAAAACACGCCTTAAGCCGCTGTACATGGACTTGGGCCAATGCCATCTGATGTCGTCAGAGGAGTAGACGTCAGGTAGACAGCCGGTCATAAAACTATTGCCAATAAATTTTGCAAAATATACAGGGTGGAAGGGTACCGCTCCCGAAAACGAAGACAGGTAACCCTACTAGTCCTAGTTGTAATGATAGGCCTAGAAAAAAAAATCGATTCGAATGAAAAAAAAAAAAATTTTTTTTTCACCACGCGAGATCGTTCAACTCTTGAACATATGATCGTGAGTTTTGAATAGACTGCGTCTTTTCTCATCTGAGTAAAGTGACGTATTTTAAAGGAATTATCGTTACATGGTACTGTCCTAATACGATGGAATGAGAAAAAAACTTAATAATCGTTGTGAAAAAAAAAATTTTTCATCTCAATAGATTTTTTTTCTAGCCTATCATTACAAGTAGGACTAGTCACTAGGGTCACCTGTCTTTGGTATCGGAAGCGGTCCACTTCCACCCTGTATTATGGAAGATAGTCACTTATGTAGTCACATATCTACTGAGTCGAAGAGACAGCGTCGACTGCAAGTAATTAGGGAAGGAGTAGGATGATGATAAAGGTGATGATGATGCCATGAGTACCTTAATACCGTTCCGAAAAAGAGACCGTTATAAGCGGATTGCTGTCCTGTTATGTACTATAACCCACCGTATTTTCACGACATTACCATTGGGCCGGCCGCTAATACTGAATCCTTATCGTCAGTGGCCAGCCCCGCGGGATACCCTTTCGGATATGTGGAACTGGTTTAAAAAAATGTAAAAAATATCTTGTATGAGAGCATCCGCAGCCTCTATCTAACCCCTTTGGGATACTTTAGAGAGTTATTGAGCATATGTATATATTTTCACACACATCTCAGACACATTCCGTCCGAGCTGTTATTTGGCGGTGTTCGGGCCCATAAACTGCTGATTTACCACCCCATTGCTATTTGGATTGACCACCGGTTCCATAACCGATGGCCCACATGGTGAATGTAACTACAATAAATAAGATTGCATTTTTTTTAAGTCACGACAACAATTGAGAGGTAACAACGAGGTGGCACCGGATAGTGACAGCGCCAAGGTTGAGCTTATAAATCAAGATTACTTCGAACATCCACCCGACGATATGAAAGTTGGCATCAGGGTTGAAGACGTTACCAAAGTAAGTACAATAGCAAATGCATGACCTTGTTGCCACTAAGGTAACAATTGACCGGATAATGGCGTAATCACCATGATTGTCCACTGAGTTGGCAATCACAATTAATGGCGAAAAAAAACTTTTTTTTTTGCGGTGGACTATGGATGTGTTCTCGGCCCGCTAAATCGGTCCGGAATGACGGAAGAGGCGGCGCGTGACCCCATAGACCCACCATGCAGAAATCCTCTCTTCGCCGTGCGAGCGGGCCACCGGTACCCGATCTTTGTCTTCGGTGGCCCGCCCGGCAGTGACAAAAAGACTTAGGAGGTTGCTACTGTCTATTCTACTGGTGATTATTTTGTTGCATTTTACAACTCCAATGGGATGACTAAGGATTGTGACATATTTTGAACTGTTGGAGGAAGCTCTTTAAACAGTGAACTTCAGAGTGAATTATCAATTTACTTATAAAACCCGATTACGAAGCGAAAAAAAATTATGTCACAAGCGGGATTCGAACCTGCGCCTATTGGGATTCCGGCCCAATCGTGCTGCCACTACGCCACCGTGACTTATTGTAGGACATGCAAATTTCGCTTCGTATCATATACACTACCGTCCAAAAGTTTGGAAGCAACAAGGTAAAATCGAATAAAACCAAACTAAGTCATTTAAATTTAAATGTATTGATAAAAAAATAAAGAACAAACAGAAACTAACTTAAACAAAATAAAAAAATAATATACAATGGTAAATTAGATTAAATTTTAGCTTCATCAAAGTGTCCACCTTTCTCCTTTATAATCTTCTCACATATTCTGGGCATTCTATTAATCAATTTTTTAAAATAATCTTTATCTAATTTGTTCCATTCGTTCTCTAATAGCTGCCACAAATGTTCTGAGCTCGTAGGACAACGACTTTTCACCCTCCTGTCAAGTTCATCCCAAACAAGTTCAATGGGAGAAAGATCAGGGGATTGAGATGGCCATTGCATGATGTTTAAAATGTTTTCAGCTTTTTTCTTGTTTAAAAAGTTCTGGCACAATTTAGACGAATGCTTAGGATCATTATCCTGTTGAAAAATGAATCCAGAACCAATGAGACTTAGTCCACTGGGTATGGCAGAATCTTGGAGAATTTTCAAATAGCCTTCCTTGTTTAATTTTCCGGTTATCCTCACAAGATTGCCGGGTTTACTGTTGCCAAAACACCCCCAAACCATGACATTACCACCACCATGTTTGATGGTAGGCACTGTACATGCCTCTGAAGCCCTCTCTTCTTTTGACCGGCGTACAAAGACACGTCTATTGGATCCGAAAATCTGAAATTTTGATTCGTCACTCCAAAGGACATTTTCCCATTGTTCTATAGTCCAGTTTTTATGCGCTTTTGCCCATTCTAGTCTATTTTTCTTATGTCGATTTGTTAGTTTGGGTTTTTTAGCAGCAACACATCCTCTTAATCCCGCAGACAGTAAGCGTCTTTTAACAGTAGTTGTTGAAATGGGTGTTTCTCGCGTATCATTCAGAGCTGCAGTGATCTGTGGTGCAGTTAAGCGTCGATTCCGTTTAGAAAGAACTCTAATGAAGTTGTCCTCTTGATTTGTTGTGGATTTGGGCCTACCAGATCTCTTTCTATCTTCATTTTTCCCCGTTTCTTGTTTTCTAGCAAGGGTATAGTGGACACCTTTACAAGAAATTCCGAGCCTTTCTGCGATTTGACGTTCACTGTATCCTTCCTCGCGTAGAGTGCAAATAGCGCTTCGCTGTTCAAGCGTGATTTGCTTGCGTTTTGCCATTTTCAGAAGAAAAAATACGGTCAAAGTAGTAGCCGATATCTTTCGAATACAGACAATGTTAATATCACAACTTTCACGTGCCAATGCTCAAGTGCGACTGAATAAGGTCTAAAAAAGTTAAAACCAGCAAACATTATCAATAAAACTACACCATTGCATAGGATAAAGTAGCCGACGGATTAAGTCATAAAACACGTGTTTCGTCAATATTAAGGAATTCCATAAAACTTGATGAATGTAGGATAATAATCCTTTTGTGTTTGTGTAGACAGTCGTAAAAGGTTGTAAAACTTAAGATTATTGCTAATTTTTACCGCTATTAGTCGGCATTTATTTGTTTTGTTTGAAAACAGGTGTGCTTCCAAACTTTTGGACGGTAGTGTATATAGGCTTAATACAATTCTAACTGCAAAGTTTAAAGTATTAAGCCTATAACAATGTGTAAACATTGTCGATGTGTAAACATGTGTAGATGTCATACCGTCACCTTAAGACGTAAATATGATACGAAGCGAAATTGGCATGTCCTACAATAAGTCACGGTGGTGTTGTGGCAGCACGATTGGGCCGGAATCCCAATAGGCACGGGTTCGAATCCCGCTTGTGACATCATTTTTCGCTTCGTAATCGGGTTTTATAAATAATTAAGCATATTAAATGCTAAATTTCAGTAATTTAAATATCAAGTTACTTGTGAAATCTGCTTTAGTCTGTCAAATTGTACTTTTGTAAAGGTAGTATATAAGTCATGGTGTAAGTTAATAGTACCATTTCATAGATTAAAGATATTTCATATGTCATTCATTGTCAGATCGTTATGGGGTTTATTTCCACTGACAAGTTCACGCTGCTCCGGTGGCTGGTCCAACGATGAAGGCGAGGTTCACGGGTGGGTTACGGGTATGCGTGCGTACGCCCCTCTGTCGCCCAGGACGGAGTGGTGCGAGGAGTGCGCAGACCATACCCCACCACAAAAAAAAATGGGGTTCATTTGCTTACATGTTAAGGGGAGTGCGTGCTTATTGTTCAACCAATGAACTTCAGGATGAACTGGCAAGCTACCCATGAAATCTGATTTAAGCAGTCAAATTAAACAATTTGTATGATGAATTGATTATCATTCAGTCTGTCCTTTTCTCACACTAGGTGGGGTCGGCACAACATGTTTTTACCTTCCATAGATTTCTGTCAGTCGTCTGTATACGCTGCTTTCATAGCCATATCCTCATTCACACAATCAATCCATCTCTTTTTGGGTTACCCACGATTCCCACATCCATCCACAATCAAATCTAATTTAGTCGTCATTATAATATTACTTAGTATTACTTTTTTCATAAGTAAATGAGATGTTATCTTAATTTTTTGAGTTATATCTGTAAAGGAGACAATTTTTATTAGCATCAATGATTTTCTGTTTTTTGTATAGGTATATCCAAAACATACAGCCGTAAGGGATGTATCGTTGAAGGCGTATCAGGGAGAGATCACTGTTCTGGTCGGGCATAATGGCGCGGGGAAAACTACCCTCATGTCCATTATAACAGGTAACATTTTTCTTTTTTTTAAACATTACTATCTGGATTTAAATGGTAATTATATTAACTTGTATCATTCACAGGTATGACAAGTGCAACGAAGGGTAGGGTGTATGTGAATGACCTGGATACTGTGAAACAGAAGGCCGAGGTCCGCAAACAAATTGGATTGTGTCCCCAACACAACATGTTCTTCCCGAACTTGACATTGCAAGAGCACATCATGTTTTTCACAATGGTGAGTGTGAATACATAGAGCTTTGACTTGCATTGACTGCAGAGATAGCGTAATGGTTAAGATCTGATGTCTTAGTGTGGTTCTATTCCGATGCAAAACAATACTTTTGTGCTATCAACAGATTGTATTTCTTTGTTCATATTATGTATTTTTCCGTGTGGTGACGGAGTAAGAATACTATTCACCACCCCATATCTTACCCGTGGGTGATCGTACGAGACGACTAAGGGATATAAAACGCATATAACATCTATGCGAGAGAAGAAAAACTTGAAATAAAACCTTATACCAACACGTCTGATCAGTGCAGTATAATAGCTAAATTTCCCTCCCATCATGGAGGAGGCCCGAGCCCAACAGTGGGAAATTTATGAGCTGTGATGATGATGATGATGATTATGATTATGTATTTTTCCGTGTGGTAGTAGTTAGAACACAGTTCTATCTATATTGACCATAGGTGGCGTAAAAGACGACTAAGGGATATCAAATGCGCATTATATCTTTGCAAGAGAAGGAAATCTCAATATAAAACTTTATGTCAATCTGTATGCCCAGCATTGTCTAAAAGGCAATAATGTATCCCTCTTATTGTGAAACAAAAAGATTTAAAAAAGAGATTAAATGAATTAATATGTGTTATATAAAATTCGTGTGGTTTGCGTATGTTCTAAAAGGATTTTGCTCAACGTTTGCCGGACTGAAGGCTGGTACTGGTGTTCACATCTGAATATTATATTCCTTTTATAATAATCCTTCCTTTTACGATGCCCACGGCCAAGAAATGTTTGATTTCTGTTCTCGTTAAGATCGCTCACGCAAAAACTTCAAAATATTTGGGTAAGTATATATGGGCTGAAATAATGATGATAATAATTTGCATGTTGCAGCTGAAGCGTGGTAACCACAGAGAGGCATGTGACTCTTCAGTGAAGCTCTCCGCTCAACTGGGATTGGAGGAAAAGCTGAATGAACAATGCGCGGCGCTATCGGGCGGTATGAAGAGACGCGCTCAGCTGGCGTGCGCCCTCGCCGGTGGAGCCGATGTTCTCGTAAGTATAGCCCTTACTCCTCAGATGGCATAGTGATTAAGAGAGGTACTTGCCTAGCCTTCTAGCACTACCTCTATAGATTAATTTATTTCAGTTTTTGAAAATCAGCGCTGCATCATTATGTAGCATATCTTGACCGTATTAAAATTAATGCGGTCGAAACGCGATCTCTACGGAAAATCTGTGGAGTTAGGCTGATCGATCGCATTCGTAACGACGACGTAAGAGAGCGAGTGGGTATGAAAGAGAGTATTGTTGTAAAGATGCGAAAGGGAATGCGCCGATGGTTCGGACATGTTGAAAGTATGCCGAACGAACGTCTGGTTAAGAAGATATACGATCGATACGACGGAAGTGGAAGGATGTAGGTACCAGGGGAGACCGAGACTAACCTACCTAGACCAGATCGGTCATGTACTGAAGAAAGGTGGAGTCCAGAGTCTCCGAAACCGGCGAGCGTGTATGAAGAGAATTATGAATGTTGAAGCGAGTGAAGTATTCAAGGATAGAGTTCTCTGACACTGTTCTCTCTGCCTACCCTGCAAAGGACATGGCGTGATGGTATGTATGTATGTATCTTGAACCTATTGACTTTTGGACATAACTTCTTGGAATGTATCAATAATGTGCATCAATAGCAATCGATAAGATATATTTTTGACTATATTGCATACACGCTAATTTAGCGTGACGGTTTTGGCATGTACCTCTCCTTGGTGAGACCTCCATATGATCAATGCATGTATTAAATAAATTGTATTTAAATAATTAAACTTGTAATACTACTAGCGATATGTAATTCAAAAGTATACTTTTGAATTACATATCGCTATATACAGGGTGCCGATTTTATTACTAGAATAACTTAAACTAGGTGTAGGAATGACGTCATAAAAATCAATAAAGTTAGTTGCAGAGTCCTAGCTCTGCCCAATCTCGAGATAAAGTGATTTGTTTCTTATCAAAACAATAGGTTTGCCAGCGTACATTGACCTGTAGGTACATTTCGATCTAGCTGTGCGGCGGTGAGCGTAGCGAGAGCGGGACTATTAGCCTACTAGGGCAATTTAATCAAAAATTAGGTACAACTTTTTTTACTGATTTGGATAGTGTATCATGGTCTGATACACCTCCTTTAAGGATTCTACTAATTATCCGTGTGGTGACGGAGTAAAAATACAGTTCACCACCCACTATCTTACCCGTGTGTGGTCGTAAGAGACGACTAAGGAATATAAAACGCATATAACATCTATGCAAGAGAATGAATACTTGAAACAAAACCCTATACACCCACATCTGACCAGCATGGTATAGTAGGTCAATTTCCCTCCCATTATGGAGGAGGCTCGAGCCCAATAGTGGGACATATATGAACTGAAATGTTATAAACAATATTTCTGTTACCTGTGGTAATTAAAAACAAACTGTTCTCTTTCAATTCGCAATGCGGTTTGTTCCATTAAAGGATAGACATGGTAACGCGAATTGTGCAAACTTTCAGCTTCATTGAGGTACTTATTATGAAACTTTTAGCTTTATTGAGGTTGGATAATTTTCCTTTCAGGTACTAGACGAGCCTACTTCGGGACTTGACGTCGAAACCAGGCGTGAACTATGGGATCTACTATTGGTAAATAATAATACCTTATTTTTAATAGCTTTCAGGACCATTTTGATTACGTTATTAGATTAATAATGACAGGTTATCAAATAGTATTCAAGATTTGATTTATAATTATATAATCTGGAACTAAATACTATAACATAAGAACCAAGTTCAATATATAACAGGTTCGACTTCTGATATGGTTTTGATAGTGATGTAGTTAGTCCCTTGTACTGTAAGAGGAAAGGTATATGTGCATGTATACCTCTATTTATCCCTGTGGAGATTCGGACGTGAAAGATATGAATTCATTTTAACCGAAGAGTTATTAGCATCTCCTGTGCTGTGACGGGTCAGGAATACAATGTTTCACTACTTATCGGCTGAGCTGTCGGGCTCTCTCGCTCACCGAATGCAGCGCAACAGCACATTGCTTCTGCTTAGATGTCGATTTTCTGCGAGAGTGTGGTGCTACCCTAGACGGACCGGCCAGCGACTGTAGACAAAACTGTTAATAGTGTGGCCTTTTTAAATCCTAAATGTGGTACCATCGATGTCAAGGAATTGGTACCAGTGGTCAGTGCAAATGGTGATGGTGTGGTAATACGGCTGGTTATGGGGCCGGACGTCACTCTGTCGTCGGTACGAGTGGGGTGTGTCTAGACCATAACCTGTCAGATAAAGGCCAAAACATGTTGTCCATCTCAGCTTATAATGCAGTAGCCACGATATTACTCAGTGCTGATATCCTGATGAATGATAATTAGGCTATAGCTATAAGTAGACTATTCTGGATTCTTCTTCATATAAAATAAATAATGTTTTCTATACCACAGTCTCTCAGAGGAGAACGTACAGTTTTGCTATCAACGCATTTCATGGAGGAGGCGGATGCCCTCGGAGATCGCATAGCCGCATTGCACACAGGAGAACTTAGATGCTTCGCCACCACCATGCATTTGAAGAAAGCTATTGGTGAGTCCATATCTTTGATCCAACTACTATAAAATATGTACTTTTATTATTATTCTGCTTCTGCCAGTATCTTAGTTTCTTAAGAATAGTGAATCTTGCGGCGGCAGTAAAAATACTCTGATTTTTTTCAGGAAACGGCTATCGTCTCTCGCTGACAACCATCGGTTTGCCTAAAGAATCTGAGATAACCGAAGAAGTGATTTCCAACGTGCCAGATGCTACTATTAAGGAGAAGACGATCAACTCCATATCGTTCAACCTACCAGCCACATCCAATAATCAGTTCCCTCAACTGTTCAGCGCTTTAGAGAGTAAGAAACCTGAACTGAGCATCGATTCTATTGGAGTTGGAGTTTCTACTTTGGAGGAAGTATTTTTAAAGTGAGTTTTGATCATATATTTTGTTAACTGTATAATCCCTTATACAGTTGTTATATTTTGGTATATACAGTTGGTTTTTAAATCTAATTAAATTCATCATGATCATCTCGGCTCATATATGTCCCACTGTTGGGATCGAGCCTCCTCCATAATGGATGGGAAATTGACCTACTATATTACGCTGGTCAGACGTGTTGGTATAGGGATTTTTTTCTAGTCTACCTTCTCTGTGTATAGATTTTATATGCGTTTTATATCCCTTAGTCGTTTCTTACGATCACCCACGGGTAAGACAGGGGGTGGTGAATTGTATTCTTACTCCGTAACCACACGGTAGACTAACTAGATTGACAGTGTATAAATTTTTCTAAGCGTTTATTATCTGACTTTATAACCCAAATAGATAAAAATATTATTATCTACCGACAATTATCAACTTTTCCCAATGTTGGGAATAGTTAGTGAAATTTAAATTAGATTCATAATTATCTCAACTCATATATGTCCCATAGCTGGGTTTGGTTATTAAACCTCCTCCATAGTTGGTGTACACTGCTACTGGGAGTATATAAGCCTTATGCACAATTTTGCTAATTACATACTCATTATGCGAAAGGGAATGCTCCGATGGTTCGGACATGTGGAAAGAATGCCGAACGAACGTCTGGTTAAGAAGATATACAATGCGAAAGTGGAAGGATGTAGGTACCGAGGGAGACCGAGACTAACCTACCTAGACCAGATCGGTCATGTACTGAAGGAAGGTGGAGTCAAGAGTCTCCGAAACCGGCGAGCGTGTATGAAGAGAATTATGAATGTTGAGGAAGCGAGTGAAGTATGCAGAGATAGAGTTCTCTGGCACTCTGTTCTCTCTGCCTACCCTGCAAGGGATATGGCGTGATGATATGTATGTATGTATGTACATACTCATTATATAGAACAATTCGTGCCCAAATTTGAGATTCGTTTTTATGCGAGAGTGTGGTACTATTTCGACCAGATTGGCCCGCAGCTGCAGACAGAACTTTCAACAGTGCGGTCCTACCATTATTATCAATAACCTAAACATATTTAAATCTTCATTAGATTATGCAGCGACGTTGATACCACAGTGATGGAAAATGGCGTGGAGAATACTACACCAGGTAAGAGAATTGACATTCATACTAGCTGTCATTATTCATTGAAACTGGTACTTAGACATGGGACAGTTTTTTATAAATACTTAACCCACAAAAATATTTATAGTAAAATTCTTGTGTCAGCTCATATATGTCCCACTGTTGAGCTCCAGTCTCCTCCATAATGGAAGAGAAATTGACCTACTATACCGCACTGGTCAGACGTGTTGGTATAGGGTTTTATTCAAGTTTTCCTTCTCTTGGATATATGTTATCTGTCGTCTCTTACGGTCACCAGGAGTGGTGAATTGTATTCTTATTCCGTCACCAAACATATAGTGAATTTCATTTTTGATTTACAGAGCCTTCAAAAGCTAGACTGACGGGCTTTCCTCTATATTGGAGACAACTAATCGTACTTCTGAAACGGCAATTCCAATTCGCCGTTTATAGGAAATGGGTTTTCCTTATAATGGTTAGTAGGTACACTTTTTATTTATATATTATTAATTTAAAAGGTATGAACACAATACAGCCGTATCTTTTATACAGTTAGTTGTATGCCTTATTACCGGACAAGGGTTTTATCCGCAATGGAATATGAAATGGAAATTGACCGATATCCACAAACCTTTTATTGCGGGGGACTTTACAAACATACAATTAAGGGGACCCGGTGGTCTAGAGCCCGAAAATTTCACCTATTTTCACGAATTTTTTTTTGCTATTAAAAATTAAAAAATCGATGTTTCTACTTTTTGGGCTTATTACTACGTTTATTGAGCATACGAAAATTTTTTTTTTTTTTTTTAAACAATATTTATTATGACGAAAATGCCGCTGAAGAAGACCCTCTCGAAAACTCGGACCCGGACGGCGTAGATGATTTCGAGACTTCTACTCATCTGAAACACAAAATCCAAAAAAATCTTAATCAGAAAGAGTGCAGTTATGGCCGGAACTAGAACAAATCGAAAAAATTGAAAATTGACAAAATGGCGCGCTTTTGAAAAAAAAGTTCGAAAAATCGGGTCTTTTTTCACTAGTTTTTTAGTGTAAACAATAGGAAATTATTTAAATAAAATTATGATTCTAGTTCCGGCGATAGCCATACATGTTGTGAACAATATATTCAAATTTCAAGTGATTCGGTTGAATAGTTTTTTCGTTTTCATCTACGCAGTGCCGAAAAAAGTCGTTTCGAGATAAACGCGTTTAAAGTTTGAGGTACAGATATTTCAAAAAATTTAGCAAATTTTGAATACTTACAGTTAATCCGCGATTCCGGCACCATATAGTATCCCTTCGGAACGTTCGTATTCCTCGATTTGCTCACTCCTTTCATTTTTTCGAGCTGTACGAGCCTCGAGCTCAACAATAGGTCTGTATATACATACCTATGCGAGCGCGCTCCGAGCGCTCGACCAACAAGGAGCGCGCGGACCGTTCTCTACCTGGTTAATGGGCTGTAGAAGCTATAATATTGGGAATTTCCGCATGAAAATTTTACAGTATATTCTTAAGATACTATACTTTCGAAATATCAAAGAAAAAAAAACGATTTTTTGAAATTTCTAGACCACCGGGTCCCCTTAACGGATACAAATTACACCCGGACTCTTGAACAATAATTTATCGATAGCACAAAGTTTAACTGCACATATGGCGTAGTGGTTAAGATACCGACTTTCCGTACCGGTTCCGTGGTTGCGATTCCCATGCAGGACACTACTTTGTGCCATCCACAAAGTGTGAGTGTATGTGCGAAGAGAGGTGCTTGCAGGGTGGGTCTATGGAGTCGCGTGCCGCCCCTTCCGTAGCCCCGGACTGATTTGAGATTTTGGCGGAGCGTGGCCACATAGAGCGGGGCCATAGCCCACCGCAAAAAAAGGGTAGTTTCTAAAAATAAAGTAATTTTCTGCGTACAGAATCGAACCCACGTCACTGGTAGGTTGATATTTTGTGCGCTATATGTGTAGTTGCATATACTGATATTATTTTCATATTGTTTCAGCAAATAATATTACCGATAGCCTTCATATGTGGGTACACTCATCTAATGAACAATCTTTACGTTAACGAAGATTACGACAAACGTTTGGAGATGAACTTCGATATGTACTGCGATAGATATCGACGTGTACTATATGATATGAAATCGAACGAGGACTTGATCAGGTTATTATGATATATCTGTATAGAAGAGTGATGGTTACTCTAGTAGCTGACCTGTGATTGTGTGTACCGCTTGTTGGATCTGGTCCAGATGTAATTTTTTATATTGTATTTGCAATTACAGTAAAAGCTCCTTATTCGCGCTTCCTTCATTCGCGTTTTCACTATTCGCGGATTAAAAAAATGCGACTCAATTCCTATATCCGTGGCTAAAAATTTCTTTATTCGCGGATCTAATGAGTACATACATAAAAATAAAAGGATACTAATAGGTATCCAACCCAATATTCTTTGTAAATGCCGTCAAATGGACTAATAAAAAAGTAAAATAGATCTTATTATAATCTTGCCTACGAAGTCTTATTTTTAATAGGCATATTGCTAATGCGATTGCTGCGTATCAGTCTGAATTAAAGGAGCTTTTAAAAACTCAAGCAAGAAAAATTACAAAATTCTTCAAACCATTTAGGCAATGGTTTTTAAACATTTTGATTAATTATCTTAAGGCTTAAAATAATTATAATCGAAATGTTTAAAAACTTCAATTAAATTGATTTTTCATATATTTTTGATTTTTGTTTTGTCACCTAGGAACGTATCCCCTATAATCCCATATAAATTACCGTTCCATATTCACGGTTTCTGTATTCGCGGCATATTTATGGAACACATACCCCGCGAATAAAGAGCTTTTACTGTACTGAAATTTAACATGCTAGGTTATTTATAAAAACTTGATTACGAGCGAAAAATGAATGTCCCGCTTGGGACTCGTAGCTACTCATATTTGACGTACGATAGCTCACGCTTGTCAGTGGTAGGACGAATGGAACGGTACTCTAATAGGTGTGGATTCAAGTCCCACTTGTAACAATCATTTTTCGCTCGTTATTAAGTTGTTATTGTATTCGAATTTTTATATTATATTGAGATTCGTAGCTAATTGTTACTGAACATATAGTATTTCTTATAAAAAAAAACTGTAAAGAAATGATAATAATAAGCTAACCCGCTGAGTTTCTTGTCGGATCTTCTCAGTAGCGGTCACGTTGATCACGCTGCGCCGATGGTAGTATATTGTATTAATATAAAATGTTAAAACTGACAATATGTAAGTGCCCTCGCAGGATTTATGCACAATAAATGAATATAGTTCAATTGAGATCGTGTGTGCCGCTTGTGGGATATAACTCGTATATTATTTAAAAAATATATGTATATCTTGGTACGGAGGGTGTCGTACGATATTTTCCGTGTGGTAATGGAGGAAGAATAATTCACAACCTCCCGTTAGGGAGTGCAACACGACTATGAGATACAATATTTAGATAACATCTTTCTAAGAGAAAGTAAACTCGAAATAAAATTCATCATCATCATCTCAGCTCATATATGTCCCACTGCTGGGCGCGAGCCTCCTGCAGGAGGCTTGAGCCCATTATGGAAATGAGAGGGAAATTGACCCATTATACCACGCTGGTTAGACGTGTTGGTATAGGATTTTGTTTCGAGTTTTCCTTCTCTTGCATAGATATTATATGTGTTTTATCCCTTAGTCGTCTCTTACGATCACCCACGGGTAAGATAGGGGTGATGAATCGTATTCTTACTCCTTCACCACACAGATAATATAATTTATAGGCTTATGTATAAAAAAGAAAACAAGTAATTTTAAGTTACATAGTATGGTAATTTAAAATTACTTTTAGTGTTTAACGTGCGAATAGTTCAGCATTGTATTACGAGTCGGTTACCGAACCCTAAAAGCTGATTTTCGGTTGCCCACGAGTGTCTACCATACAAATAAAAAACATCATCTTCATTATCATATTTGCGAGAGAACCGGCAGCCCAAGTGGGAGGGTTTGGAGACTGTAATGGTAGGCGGCGGCCTAGCTATACCCTTGATATAGCAAAGGTCCATGGGCAGCAGTGACACTTACCATCAGTTGTGCTGTTTGCTCGTTTGCCACTATAACAAATAAAAAAAAAATGAAAAATGATCAGTTACAAAAAGAGGTCTTACTGGGTGGGTTTGAGGTTTGGATACATGAACACGCCTTATGTACTTGGTATTTTCCAGGACAATGAAAAAGCAATATAACACTCTTGATTTTGAAGAAGCAGATAACGTCGCATCTAGTAAGTATTTTGTTTAAAAAAAAAGCTTATATCTTTAAAAGTAATAATAATAAATATTTTTAAATCGAACCTTATCTCGAGAACGTTAAACACTACCTGTTTATTTACTTAAGTACCTATAGTCCATTTCTTAATCTGAGACTAAATTGACATTATGTGTTTTACCAGTTTTTTGCAATTCTTAAATAGTTATGTGCCATTTTCGGTCTATATGCCACGCGTGTATTGATAATTCGCGTTAATATCAACAAGTATCGTTTTTTTTTACAAGTTATCTTGAAAAATGTATAGATATTTATTTAGGTTTTATACATTCTCGAAAAGTATTGAAACTAGCTATTTATTGTCAAATAAAAAAGTCCGGCGAGCGTGTATGAAGAGAATTATGAATGTTGAAGAAGCGAGTGAAGTGTGCAAGGATATAGTTCTCTGGCACTCTGTACTCTCTGCCTACCCTGCAAGGGATATAGCGTGAAGATATGTATGTATGACGTATGTATGTAAAAAAGTCTATATTAAAAAGATATCACCTATTAGGCTAACTTTCCGTGTGGTGACGGAGTAAGAATACATTTTACCATCCTCTATCTTACGCGATCGTAAAAGACGATTAAAGGATAAAATATGCATATAACATCTATGCAAGTGAAGGAAAACTCGAAATAAGTCCACGTCTGATTCGCTGATCATGTAGTAGGTCAATTTCCCTCCTATTGTGGAGGAGGCTTGAGCCCAGCAGTGGGATATATATGAGCTGAGATGATGATTATATAACTGAATATCTAATCGGCCGGACAGATATTGATAAAATTTATTTGTGTTTGAGTGGCTCTCTGGATAATTTAGACTTACTATTGGATCTGGTAAGTGTCGCTGATATCGAGTACCAGGGTATTTATTTTTGTATTTGTAATATACAATTTTCACTGCGTATTTTCAGTGACGTATAATATATTTGACGTACGTGACGTATAATTTTTTTTTTTTTTGTTTCAGCTATTTATAACATCGGCAAACGCAATATTCTGGATTACAATATGTTCCTATCGGGAATAGAACTCAACGAGACCAACGCCAAAGTAATTATTTATAATAGTTAATTTTAATTATTAATTTATATTTTTTATTGAAATTACTGAAATTTAGCATTTAACATGCTGGATTATTTATATAAACTTAATTACGAGCGAAAAATGATTTTCACATATGGGATTCGAACACACCTATTGCAAATCCGTTCCAATTGTGATACCACTTACACTAACGTGAACTGTCGTATGTTAGTCAATCTTCATCTCGTATTATATTATTGTGTTTAAAGGAGACGTGTGCCATCTACCCGACATTGTTTACACATAGCACGATTGGAACGGATTTCCAATAGGTGTGGGTTCGAATCCCATATGTAACAATCATTTTTTGCTCGTAATTAAGTTTATATCATAATTTTATTTTATTTACGCACCTAGATTAAGAATATGATCTTCTCTTAGTTTGCCGTGGACGTTGTAAAAATGTTTCTCCATATTTTACACACTTAGAAAGTATGTTTTGAGAGATAAAATCCTTTTTAGTGAGTCGTTACAATACAAAAGTAAAACGCTGTTTAGTGACGACGTTTTACCTTTTTCAAGTAACACACAAATTATTTACATATTTATCCAAATTTTTAATTTAATAATAAATCAAGTAAAAGAATCATCGCTAAATTTAAATCCATATGTTAACCCTTACAGAATGAAAATTGACAAATGTTGAAACACGTTTTATCTATTTACTAAGGAAATAATTCTTGTATTGCGGGGGACTTCACAAACATATAATTTAATGGATAGATAATTACACTCGGACTCCGAAAAACAATATGTGGATCACACAAATTATTGTCTTGCATGGGAATTGGACTCACGGCACTGGCGCGGTAGGACGGCATCATAATTACTTCGCCATCTGTGCACTCATCACTGTCACTGTAATTCACTCACTCGGTCACTATGTTTCACCTCCTCTGATATTGAATTGCCCAAAATCTTTTCTTAATGAGTCAACGTCCCAAAAAGAAATTTCCATCAAAATTTTATGTGTCAAATTTCATTGATACATCAATCAACCATATATAAAGATTGAAATAATATTGGAGCTGTTGGATGATAAAAAATCCGGATATAGAGTAAAGAGCTTTGTTCTGTCAACTATTTCCTTAACGATTATATTGATTTGATATCCTTTAATGTCAATAAACTGATGGATGGAATTGTTTCTAGGTACTGTTCACTACGACAGTGCGTCACGCTGCCCCTGTAACGCTGAATATGATGTCCAATTTGATGGCAATGAAATATTTGAACGGTGCAACTGATCGAATACACACGTATAATCATCCAATAACTGGTTACATTCGTCATAGTGAAGTTGTTGTTCAACCAAAGTATCTCGCCTCTGTGATTATTTGGGTGATTGGTGTTACATTTTGTAAGTATTAAAAAAAAATACGCAGTTCTGAAATCATATTGCTGGTCCGCAAGAAAAGTAACACAACTCTAAAAATTACAATTTTCGCTATATTTAAATTTTTGGTGGTGGTGATGGGATTATCCATCTGGTGACGGAGTAAGAATACAATTCACCACCTCCTTTCTTACCCGTGGGAGATCGTAAGAGACGACTAAGGGATATAAAATGCATATAACATCTATGTAAGAGAAGGAAAACTCGAAATAAAACCCTATACCAACACGTCTGACCAGCGCGGTATAATAGGTTAATTTCCTTTCCAATACGGAGGAGGCCCGAGCCTAACAGTGGGATATATATGGGCTATGATGATGATGATGGGATATTAATCATATTATAGTTCTCCCTATCAACTCTTCGTCGTCATTCTTAAGAAAATTATGCAGACGTTAGTGAATTTGGTATCGTATTTTCAGGAAGCTGAAAAAAAAGCGAAATCTTTATTTTGATCCTCCTGAAAATATAGCTTTTTTGAATTATGTTACTTTCCTTGTGGGCGGGCGATATTATCGTTTCGAAGAACGAAAAAGCGATCTGATAGGGTTGGAATATTTTGATATTTATTTATTTTGTACGGAACCCTGAATATTTTTAAACTTTCTCAATGGTGTTTTTCGTGTGGTGACGGAGTCAAAATACATTGTAGCACCACTTACCTTTCTCACAAGTGTCGTAAAAGACTACTAAACTATGTAAGCAAGATATATTACGAATCAAAACCCTACGTTAACTTATCTGATCAGCTACATGCCCCATTTCTTTTGCCTATTGTAGTGCAGATACTCACAACTGGGGCATTTATGGCTAAAAAATAAAGATGATAGATTAATATTCGCACTCTAATACAAAAATAAAAATGGTTGAATAAAAATGTGGTTGGAATTGCAAGCAAATTTCTTTGATCTTCGTTTTTTGTCCTTTGCTGACGGAATATTCACTACTTCTTCTGCAAGAGAAAGAAATTTTTAAATGAAACTTCATACCAACCCGTCTCACTACCGTGACATATTAGGTTAATTTCTCTTTCATTGTGAAGTAAGCTTCACCCTGGGCAGTGGGACATTTATGATCTGAGATGGTGAAGATGAAGGTCTGGCAATTTTTAGTCGCTATTTCAACAGTAACATAAGGTTCTTGGACGTCAATTTACTAATGGTTTCCTTTAATCTTTATTTTGTCCACAGTTATACAATCCACTATGTTGCATTGCGTGTCTCTTCCCTGCCGGGAGAGGGAGACTGGCTCTCGTCATATCCACATCATGTCTGGCTGTCCACCCGAACTGCACTGGACCGCAACCCTCATATTCCATATGATACTGACCACAGTGTGCATGGTCATTCCAAGCATACTAGCAGTGATAGCTTTTGACCGCGATAATACAATTAACCAAGCAGATTTTCTAGGTAAATGATTATTTATATTATTACATCAGTGTCTATGAAATATATATAAGTATGTATTCTAGCTGAAATAATAGAGTATTAAATCGGAGCACCGTGAAAATATTTTCTAATAGATGGCGTGTAAAACTTAAACACGATAATGCGAGTTACCATTTGGTTATCATATTTACTCGTCAACATTCAGTCTTATTTCGTCCACTGCTGGACGTAAGTCTCCCTCGTGTATAAGGGGATAGTGCTGCAATCGTTATGCTTGGCAGGCGGGGCGGCGATCTCAGTGAGGTGTTATACGCCTTTTGACATGGCATACAGATATTTAACTTTACAATTATTTTAATATATTTGAGATGGTTCTACACTTTTTGATTTTCTATATTTTTTTTATTTTAATATGTTTTCCTTATTCAAGCGTATTTCTACCAGATTTGAATTGACCCTAATAAACAATAATGTATCCACTGTTATTACAGAATGTTTTGGGGTAATCTTGATAGTTGGAAGCTTAGCAATGTTTGCCCTTATGTACCTGATCAGCTTCAAGTTCAGCGAGAAGAGCAGCAATATCATACTTGTCGCCTGTCTCTTCATATTCGGTGAGTGATGTCATGACAACCTTTGTCACATTTTTTTTAAGATAACCCGTGCTATGGAATAAATCTATGTATTGTGGGATGCTTTACAAACATACATCATACATTATATTGCGTGGGTATTAAACCTTAAACTTTTGGTACAAAAGCTTACTAATTAGACCACTACGCCTTTCCATATTTACTGTAACTAGTATATTTAGAGTATAACGACATCTATAGCTAATTATCAATACTATATTATTACTCACTGACATCTTCTGTGGCCCTTAAGAAGTTACCCTTAACTGTAAGGTCAAAGATGGGTCTCTCTACGAAGTATTAATCTCCCATTCCGCTGCTATTTCTATTCCATTGATACTGCCTATATAAACGTTGTTTTTATTTTCTCTCAGGTCTTGTCTGTCCGGCTCTGAAGGCGGCCTATGACGTTTTGAACACCGGTGAACCAGCGAACGGTTTCGTCTACTATCTACTTGTGCTCTGCAGTTACATAATGCCACCGTATGCTATGATAGTATCAATGTTCAAATCCGTTGTGATCGCTAGAATGAATACGTGGTGCGATTTAGCTGTAAAAGAATGTCCCAATATATCAATTAATGATTTCGGTTGGACTGACGATGATGTAACCAAGTGCTGTGGTAAGTTCATATATATTATTTATATTATTAATTTATAACAAGCTCGTATACATTATTATACATTAGCTGTGTGGCGACGACTAAGGGATATAAAAGGCATATAACATCTAAGAGAAGGAAAACTCGAAACAAAACCCTATACCAACACGTCTGACTAGCGCGGTACAGTAGGTTAATTTCCCTCCCATTACGGAGGAGGCCCGAACCCAACAGTGGGACATTTATGGGCTGTGATGATGATGATGACTCTCTTGACAGCAGATATCCTGCGCATAGGATGGATGAATGAATAATGGTCATCATCATCAGCATCCTCCTGCTCTTATCCTTATTACTTGCGATCGTTACTATATTTACTATAGTTCCGGCCACATATTGCGAAAATTTTGACAATGGTTTTAATGGCCGACCGTCTGCCTGATGTCAACGCTTCTTGGCAATCTAATCAGATGAAGTTGGCCCAAGTACATGTTAAACTATTAGTCATCTTTTGCAATGTGAGGGTCGGTATTATTCGTAGTCCTCTCTACGCATAAATTGATTGATTAATTAATTTTTTTAATTATTTTCAGCTGGCCAAAGACCTAGATGTTACTTTTGTATGGACGAATCGTCTCCGATGTCTTACTTGTTGATATTAGCCGCTCAATTTGTCGTATTCATGGTAAGACTTTCTTTTAAGTTTTTCAACCTTAGTGGTGGAAATTTTATTGTCTTTAAATGTAGAAGAAGCCCAATTGATGGTAAGTGGTAACTGTCGCTGCGGCATATTCTTCGACCCACAGCTAGAAGGCAATATATAAAAAAACTCACGAATATCACATCATAATTCGGGTTGAGAGCCCTCAGCGCTCACCCACAGTTCGGGTAATGTTGTCATAGCCATCTGAGGCTACAACTAAGACACAATAAAAAAAAATAATTAAAAAAATGTCACATCATCGGCGCGGGATTTCGATTTGCGTGCTGTATTCGCGCCTTTTTTTAGATATTTTTTTAAATTTTCAAATTCTATTTGCATTCCATCTTTTCAAATTTGTACATCTTTACGAGAAAAAATATCTTGTATCTGTTTTCATCATCATCATCATCTCAGCTCATACACGTCCCACTGCTGGGCCCGAGCCTCCTCCATAATGGGAGGGCAATTGACCTACTATATACCGCGCTGGTCAGACGTGTTGGTATAGGGTTTTGTTTCGAGTTTTCCTTCTCTGTCATAGATGTTATATGCGTTTTATATCACTTACACGGATAGAATTTTTAATGCGTATAATAAAGTAAGTATAAAACAGATACCGTCACGACAACACAAACACAAACAACACGTCTGACCAGCGCGGTATAGTAGGTTAACTACCCTCCCATTACGGAGGAGGCCCGAGTCCAACAGTGGGACATATATGGGCTGTGATGATGATGATTAAAAAATTCAACATACCTATATAATTTTCGTTCATCAAAAAACTACATAAAATCGTGATAAAATCAGTATAAATAGTTTTATTTTAAATGTTCGTATATCGATAATTATTTGTGTTTAGACGATGGTGTTTCTAACGGAGCGCGGCGTATTCAACGGGCTGATGGACTACCTGAGGAACTTCAACTACAAGCCGCAAACTGAACCGGACAACGATCAGATGGTGCGAGCTGAAAGAACATACGTCGAGAAGGAGATCACTAAACGTTAGTCTAATCCATCAATTTTATGACTGCACAGATTATATGTTTGTCTAAATAGCGATCTCGTGATGAGTATCGTGAGTTCGATCTCAAGACTATTGTCTGTGCGATTCTCAAATAATTGTTCTGAGTCTGGCTGTGTAATTTATGTCTATTTATGTATAGTCTATACTTGACACTTAAGCTTACTATAGCATTAGTATTTGCCTGACGGAGAATCGATCTCAAGACAAGAACAGCAGATTATTATTTATCCTGCTAACTGGGTAGTCATTTGCGAACATTTTTTTTTTGTGTGTCTTAGTTGTCAGCCTCAGATGGCTATGACAACTTTACCCGGACTGTGGGTGAGCGCTGAGGGCTCTCAACCCGTTGTTTGTGAACATTTTTATCTTTTCTATATACGTGTACTCGTACATGGCATTGTTGAGCAAGGGCCTCCTTCAGATAAAGGTAATTAGCTTAAGCTAATTAATTACATAGTACAGCACTTTATCTAATATCCCAGATGAGAGGAAGTATTTATGGCTGTAGGCACAAAGCTATCAGCATAGAACTGCTATAAACCACAAATAAATGTTAAAATATTAAAATAAATCCATTGTCCACAGCTGCCAATGATATAAAGAAAGATTCTATGTTGGTGGACGATGTACACAAGAACTATGCATCGTTAATTGGCAAGAGCTGCAACGCGGTCAAAGGGATCAGCTTCTCAGTCAAAAAGGGTAAGTACTTGTACTATCATCATCTCAGCTCAGCTCATATATGTTCCACTGTTGGACTCCAGCCTTCTCCATAATGGAAAGAAAATTGACCTACTATACCATGCTTGTCAAACGTGTTGGTATAAGGTTTTGTTTAGAGTTTTCTTTCTCTTGCATAGATGTTATATCTATTTGATATCCTTTAGTGTCTCTTACGATCACCCACGGGTAAGATGAATGGGTGGTGAATTGTATTCTTACTCCATCACCGCACAGAGCGTAGGACTTTTACTAGGATTTTGTTTATATAGATGAACTAAGCGTCAAAATTAAAAATTAAGAAAGCGGTGGCAAATGCTTGTAATTTATTCACTGCTTAAGAAAAAAAGAAAGAATGCTGTTTATTGACAAACAGATTACATAGTTTCATGATCAACTCGATTCATATTCATCCCAGTCTCGAAGCTCCTCCACAATGTGAGGCAAATTGACATATAAATCCACCACACAACTACTCTGATCAAAAGGGTTAGTGTATGGTTTTATGTCGAATTATTTCTATCTGCATATAGTCCCTTAGTCGCCTTTGCCTAGTTCGTAAATAACTATGAATAGTGTTCCTATACCGTAACCACACAGAAAATATTATATAGTTTATATAAACTAATCTTCATTAATAACGTTTTTCCGTGTGGTGACGGAGTAAGAATACAACCCACAACCCCCTATCTTACCCGTGGGTTATCGTAAGAGATGACTAAGCCATATAAAACGTCTATAACATCTATGCAAAGAGAAAAAAATCTCGAAGCAAAACCCTATAGCCCTATACCAACACGCCTGACCAGCGTAGTATAGTAAATTATTTTTCCTCCAATTAAGGATGAGGCTCGAGCCTAACAGAGGAACATAATAATATATGAGCTGAGATGATGACGATGAAGGTCTTACAAAATTCCATGTACATTATTGCTGATAACCCTTACGTCTTTCACGTCCTATTTATGTGTGTTATTAGGTGAATGCTTCGGTTTACTGGGCGTGAATGGTGCTGGTAAGTCTACCACATTCAAGATGTTAACAGCTGAGGAGTGTACGACTAGAGGCAAGATCTTCGGTAACGGATACCATCTTCGCGCTGGCACCTCTAAGGTAAGTGCCATCATTATAAAACTGTATATTATTTTTTTAAGCCTTCTCCATTATAGAAAGAAATTCATCATTTATCCCACACACTTGCGGACTCTGGAATGAACTACCTTCTGCTTTTTAAGCGCTATGACAAGTCCTTCTTTAAGCGAGGTCACTGACGCCATGAGAAAAATAGTTATTCTTAAAATAGCTCTTCTCATGGTGTGCAGCAACTTGATTGTGCTCCTGATGATAAGCGGTCCATAAGCAGTAATTTACACTTACCATCAGCAAAGAAAGCAGCGTTCATAAAAATGGTGCACAGCATCGATATAATGCCAGACGTTGGAGATACCAGACGGGAAATACGGCATCATAAAAACCGCGTAAGGGAGCACTAGGACAGAGCAGTGTCCAGACCATACCCTACAAAAAAAAGGGAGATGACCAGTAATGTTGGATATAGGCTGCTCCAATATAATAATCACCCTTGACAGACAGATTCGCAAACGCACTTGATGTTACGAGCTTCCCAAGAGTCCGCTTCGTTATGAAAATGTATGGAATCTACTATTTTATTTTTAATGAGAACAGTAGTTTTAAAATATTTGTTTATTTTTCGTCATTAGATGTGAACATTCAAAATGGTGTCTACCATTAATATTGATGTAGTATTATGTTAAATATATTTTCCGTATGGTGACGGAGTAAGAATACAATCTACCAGCTCCCTTTCTTAGCCGACTAATAGACGCAAACATATAACATCAGTGCAAGACAATGAAAACTCGAAATATAGTCCTATATCAACATGTATGATCAGCGTAGATGAATTCCCTTTCCAATGTGGAGGACGCTTGAGCCCAGGAGTGGGACATATATGAGCTGAGATGATGATAATGTTGGATATATCAAACAACCCGTGGATCACCCACGGGTTGTTCTGATGTAAGAAGACGACTAAGGGATATAAATCGCATATAATATCTATCGAAATGCGATCTCTTCGGAAAATCTGTGGAGTTAGGCTGACCGACCGCATTCGTAACGACGACGTAAGAGAGCGAGTAGGTATGAAAGAGAGTATTGGTGTAAAGATGCGAAAGGGAATGCTCCGATGGTTCGGACATGTGGAAAGAATGCCGAACGAACGTCTGGTTAAGAAGATATACAATGCGAAAGTGGAAGGATGTAGGTACCGAGGGAGACCGAGACTAACCTACCTAGACCAGATCGGTCAGGTACTGAAGGAAGGTGGAGTCAAGAGTCTCCGAAACCGGCGAGCGTGTATGAAGAGAATTATGAATGTTGAGGAAGCGAGTGAAGTATGCAGAGATAGAGTTCTCTGGCACTCTGTTCTCTCTGCCTACCCTGCAAGGGATATGGCGTGATGATATGTATGTATGTAATATCTATTCAAGAGAATGAAAAACTCGAACCAAAACCTTCACCAACACGTCTGACCCGCATGGTATAGTAGGTCAAATTCCCTCCCATTATGGAGGAGGCTCAAACCCAACAGTGGGACGAATATGAGCTGAGATGATTATGATGTACAAAACAACATAAAACAACTTTGTGAAGGAATATTTAATCTTTTCAGTATCTACAAACTCTCGGCTATTGTCCACAATTCTTCGGACTGGATATGTTCCAAACTGGCGAACAGAACCTGGCGTTAGTGTTGACACTACAAGGTCTCGATGCGAAGCACGTGAAGGAGGAGGTCCAAGCCTGGATTGAGGTTGTCGGTGAGTATTATTACTGCGTTTATATTTATTGTTAACTAGTTGTGCAATTGAAGAAGAAATGAAATCGCGGCTTCATCCGTGTGGAATAGTGATTTTGGGCAACATTTTTTGTGATATATTTGCGATCTTATGGATGATTTTGGATTATTTATTATGAAGTTTAGTAAAGTTTCAGTCAATGCTACTGAACAGAGAAAGTGTATAGATAGATATAGAAGAAAATAGTTCATTAACAAAATATTCGACGTAGTTCTTTAAATTGGCATAACTTTTTTAATTATGAACTGATGGACATGAAATAAAAACTAAATGGTTTTTTTTTTTTTTTTTTTTTATTGCTTATGGCGGCAAACGAGCAGACAGCACACCTGATGGTAAGTGTCACTGCCGCCCATGGACCTTTGCCAATGGTATAGCTAGGTCGCTGCCTACCAATACAACCCTGAACCCACCCCAGTTAGGCTTCCGGCTCTCTCGCTCACCGAACGAAGCGCAATAGCACATTGCTATTACTCAGACGTCGATCTTCTGCGAGAGTGTGGTACTACCCCGGACGGACCGGCCCGCGGCTGTAGACAGAGAACTGTCCACAGCGTGGTCCTACCACAATAGTAAATGGTAAGTGAAGCTTACCACAATATATCCATCTAAATCCGTTAAACCGTTTCTGGGATTAGAGTGCACAAACGCACAGACAAACAGATATACAGACAAAAACATTAATAACCATTGTATTGGGTACTATTTGTATTGATAAAGGCTCCCAATAATATTATTTCCTATGTATCTTCCATGTACATGATAGCAATCCGTTACACTTTCATTATGTGTATAGATTTGAACTCCCGAGAATACTATTGTCGTTGTATTAGTTGTCTTTTACGACATCCACTTGCAAAATAAGGGTTGGTAGTATTCTTAGCCGCATCATTGTCATTTTTTTTTTCACAGGTCTGGAGAAATATGCTCATCGTAATGTGGACTCATACAGTGGTGGTTGTGTTAGACGTTTGGGTACAGCGGCTGCGTTGTGTGGTGGTTCGCCTTTGACGTTACTGGACGAACCCAGCGCGGGTGTCGACGTTGCAGCTAGGAGGCGACTCTGGACCGCAATAAGGAAAGCTCTTAAGCAACGTCGCTCTATTGTCATCACATCACACAGGTTAAAGAACTAATATAATAAAAACCCGATAACGAAGCGAAAAATGATGTCACAAGCGGGGTTTGAACCCGCACCTATTGAGAGTCCGGCCTAATCGTGCTGCCACTTACACCACCGTGAACTGTAAAAGCATTTTTCGCTTCGTTATCGGGTTTTTATAAATAATTAAGCATATTAAATGCTAAATTTCAGTAATTTGAATAATTTAATAAAAAAAAGAAATGGGTGCGTGTACTTAGGAGTCGTTCAAGTATTACGTAAGCAGATTATTACAATTATTAACCCCCCTCTCCCCCTTGTCAGCAAAAGTACACAAAGCTCTTAATAACACTCTGTTCTAATCGAGTAGCTAAATGTATTCAATATTTGTGAGAATCAAAATAAAAATGCGTTTCGTTTTAAAGCATAGATAATGTGTGGGTGTCCACATGTGTAAAAAAGTAAATAACTACTGCTGACGTAATCACCATCTAGACCCCCCACCCCCCATGTCATTAAAAATAAGCAAATTAGAGACCTCCCATCCCCCTATAGTGCTTACGTAATACTTGAACGGCCCCTTATGTACGCGCGTGAGGAGTTATACCACATGAGTAAATAAACGTACAGAGACCAAGCTTCTAAGAGCGAGTAAAATTGTTACCTATTCTGATAGGGTTGGCACATGAGGATGAAAATAAATACACAAAACGTTTGTCAGCTTTTTTTAGTATGGATATTTTTTTACAAATTGCTTACTCTAAATAGTTTTTTTTCTTGTAATTTTTGATTTTTAATAATTTATTATATCTCTTAATCGAATGATAAATTCTAAATCTAATATAAAGTTTTTTTTTAATAATCAATGGGAAAGCACTTGCATGGCATATCAAATTTACAATCTTGTATATGTTTTAGTATATCACTACCAATATTAACAATATTTATTTCTAGATCGAAATATTCTCGAAATTTCTTCTCTCAATTCAACAAATGCGATGAAGTTGTGAGGAGGTATTATTAAAAAACCCAATTGTATACTGCTTTCGTTAAAGTCTTTGTAATGGCTGAAAAAAGAGTCTTTCCCCATATTTATAGGTTGTTCAGATCTATTAACATACAATGTCATTTTCTCACATTTGTGTTGTTCGAGGCATTTTCTGTACAAATAGCCCGATACATATAGACTAAACCATTTTTTTCCGATAAATCAAATCGATAATCATTTGTTCCCACTGTTAATTCAGGGGCGGGGACATCATCAGGTTGTGAAACTTGTGGTGTTGTATTAAAAATACGACAGTCGTCTAATTTCATAAGTAAGCTATCGAAATCTTCATTACAATTAGTACAAATGCACACAGTACAATTAACCATATTTACACTCTTTCTGATTAATTCAAATTTCAAATTTAAACAAACACGCACGACGCGATGCATAGGGAGCGGTGAGTGAGCCCTTTGTTTGAGCACTGGCTGAACCAGCTTAAACAGGTTTCGTTCCGTTCGTGACGAGCCGCCAGTGCTCACGCACACACGCGCATCATACATGTGATGTACCTACCGTGGCGCGGTTGTTTGAATGTTTGTCTCTGTACGTTTATTTACTCATGTGGTTATACTTCTTTGTCATCATTAAAAAATAGTTTTTAATTGTATGCAAATAATTCATTACAATAAAATAATAAAAGAACTCTAAAAGGATAGGGTATTTTTTTCCACTAATATTTAGAATATAATATCAATCAAAATATTCAATTTAAATCACTACTGAATATAATTTATTAGCACATGTAATTCGCGCTTGTGTGAAACTAAAACACGGGTTATGAATGTAGAAACTATAAAGAGGTTCTATTTATATTTTGTTGGTAGCTTTTTTTCGAGCGGCTAAGCGGTTTTGCGGCCAACGTCAACCTGTTACTTTTGTGTTACAGTGATGCGCGCGCATCTTAAAATTTCTCTCTCATCATATTTTTTTCATAACGCGCCTAAAGAAGTATAACTTCCAATACTTCGTGGTATCATCTGTAAAAAATCAATAAATTATTTTTGTTACAGTATGGATGAAATGGAAACCTTGTGCGCTCGTATTGCGATCATGTGCGAGGGTCAGATCCGTGCGCTGGGGACGCCAACAGCGCTGCGATCCGCCCATGCTGCTGGACATGCTGTTGTCTTCAAAGTGAAAAACGCTACTAACATTGATGGTATGGTTCAATAATATTAACATATAATTTGTAATTCGTGACGGATTGAGAATACAATTCATCATCATCTATCTGGCCAAGGGGTGTCGTAAAAGACGACTAAGGGATATACTTATGCATATAACATCATTATCCGTGTGATGACGGAGTAAGAATATTAATTACCATACCCTATCTTACCCATGGGTGATCGTAAGTGACGACTAAGGGATACAAAAGGCATATAGCAAGAGAAGGAAAACTTGAAACAAAACCCTATACCAACACGTCTGACCAGCGTGGTATAGTAGGTCAATTTCCTTCCCATTACGGAGGAGGCTCGAGACCAACAGTGGGACATATCATGAGCTGAGATGATGATAATGACATAACATCAAAACATGAAATATGCGAAATAAAACTATGTATATACCAATATGTCAGCACAGAGTGGTATATTAGGTCATATCCTTTCCTATAGTGGAGAAGGCTCGAACCAAGCAATGGAACATGATCTGAGATGATAATGATTCTTGATGATACTTTATTCATTTGATGGTATGTGGTAACTACTGGGTGAATCTAATCGGGTGCTGTTTATGTGATCTGCTCCAGCCATAATATTTGGGAATTGTACTATATCATGGTTCGAAGTCACATCAAATTGGAGATTATATATGGATATTAATAATAAATACTCATAAAACTCATAAAATACTCATATTTTTTTTTCCGTGTGGTGACGGAGTAAGAATACTGTTCACCACCCCATATCTTACCCGTGAGTGATCGTACGAGACGACTAAGGGATATAAAACGCATAAAACATCTATGCGAGAGAAGGAAAACCCGAAACAAAACCCTATACCAACACGTCTGACCAGTGCGGTGTAGTAGGTTAATTTGCCTTCCATTACGGAGGAGGCCCGAGCCCAACAGTGGGACATTTATGGGCTGTGATGATGACTCATAAAACATTTTATCTAAAATTTTATATAACAGAAGACTGTAAAAAATAATAGACAAACCTGCCGAGTTTCTTGTGAAGATGTTGGTTATTCAATAATATGTAAACCATTGAATAGATTTGAATGAAAATCGACACACAAATAAACTATTTCCTGGATTAACACAGAATTTTTTTATCCTTGTGTTCCCTGAAGATAATTTAGTGATAAAATTTTATATTGTGAAAGTCACCGCCGGCAGAAGGCTAGTACGTAATAAATGATGTTTAATTTGCCGCCCATGGACTTCAATAATACAAGGCTACAGTCAATTCACTGCCTATAGTAATGGGGAAGGTATTGTAGGTGATGGAATGAAGACAGAATTGTTTCGTTCATCGAACAAAGCCCAACAAATTACTACGACTGAAATGTAGATTTTTACAAGGTTGTGCTACTTAGAATCCAGGACAGTCTCAATAGGCAGCAGAGCTACGCTCTGGAAGCACAGTTGTTTATTTCCGGTGTGTTGATGATACCCGTGAGCGTAATCCGCCGGGCCGGCCACGGATGTCAAATAATCGATACACTGGTTCGGCTCAGTGGCGATGAGAATAAAACACAATGTGTTCTGGGGCCTCACTTTACCATTAGCGCCGTAGTTTAAAATAATTTTACGTTAAAGTGTATAGTAACGTAATCTATTTTATCGCAGAGGTGGATGGAGGAGCTAAAACTGCATTGAACACATTGAAGGGAAAACTGCGAGAAAAATTCAATTGCAATCTCAAAGATGAACATAAGGTTAGTAATATTACTTTATTTATCTCATCATTCTTCTACTTTTATGCCAATTGCTTGGTGTCGATACAATATGTACTCTTCTTTCATAGTACATATTGTAAAAGTTATTGGCAATAGTTTCATGACCGGCCGCCTGCCAGACGCCAACCCTCCTTGGGAATGTAATTGTTGACCAAAGAGCATTAGATGGAGAGGACTATATCCACGAGCAAAGTAAGGGTTACTATACTATTTTCATTTCTTTATTTTCTCGATGACAGCTCCTGTGGAAACTTGAACGAGCGTCTTTTTTACATTATGTATACATTATTTAATAATAATATGACGCTTACGTGCGTACAAGGTCATAGCAGAGTCGGAGAAACTGATAGGGATGGAGCTATCGATAAACGTAACACGATAAGAGACCCGATATTTTTTTACAAAGTGTAAGAAACTAAACTATTGCCGGATAATTTTATACAAATTTATTAACTAATATTACATTTCATTACAAGATGTAATTATATTATGTTGATTGTTCATTTATTTATTTTAATCAAAATCTGATGAATCGCCACTATCACTCGATGAGCTCTCCTCAACATTTATTATAAGTTCCTGTATTTCTATATTATCTAATGCCACATGAATTTCCCAATCCGACGCTATAATGTTTTGGGTTCTTCTCACAATTTTTTCCCAGTGTTCGGCGGTTACTTCCGCACATGCATTTTTTAATAAATCTAACATCTTGTTTGGCGTAAAAGGGGGATGGGTATTGTTTCGAGCGGCGTGTCCTTTGATTTGTGGCCATATTAGTTCTATAGCATTGTACTGGCAATGATACGGCGGAAGTCGAAGAACCCAATGACCACATTCGGCAGCTATTTCGTCGGTAATATATCTTTTAGGGAGACTTTTTTTAGATTTTAAAATATTCACTAATTGTATTTTTAATAAAGTATCATCCACATTTTCGCCATGACGTTTGAGCCAGTCAATTATCTCTTGTTTTTTATTGGCCTGCGTCGGCATTTTATCAATTTGTCTAGAGTGATATGTAGCGTTGTCCATAATAATTATCGACGGTTCTTCCAGAGATTGCACCATTTCTTTGAACCATCCTTCGTAAATCTCCGCGTTCATTTCTTCGTGGTAGTCCACTGTTTTCTTGGATTTAAAGGCCAGTAAAGCATCTGACACGAATCCTCTTTCGTAGACCCTGCATGGCATATGATAAGGCGTTCACCTTTTCCCATTGGCACTGAACTAGTGGAAGCGGCGGTGTCGTCAGTCCAGTTCTTCGATACTGTGTGGTTTGCATTTAACCAAGTCTCGTCAGTGAAAATAACATTTGACCAATCTGATATCTTTTTGGCTTCGCTCAAAAGTTCGCAGCGAGCCATAGCAACGTCGTGACGCTCCATCAATATTTTACGTTTGTCCGATTTTTTATAAGAAAATCCAATTTCTTTCAAAACTAAGCTTAATGACGATTTTTGGCCATGGAACAAACCACGTTCACGTAAAGAAACAACAAGTTTTTTAAGTGTTGGAATTTCTTTGCGCAAGTAATAGTCATATATATGACGACGAATAGCGTCAGCGTCGAAGTTGTCAACCGATGTCACACGACGTGGTTGGCGTTTCTTCTTCGGCGTACGAAGCTTATTTGCTTGCATGCCGCTTGTACCGTAGTAATTTTTGAAACGGTAGGTCCACTAATTCCTAATGCGGCCGCAACACGCTTTCGCACTTGCGACAGTGGTAATAGCGGGCCACCATTTTGATATTCAGCTTCAAAGTAATTACGAACCTTGATCACCAGTTCTCTCGCATGACTTCTCAGAACAGATCCTCTAGGCATTTGATATTTGACAGCTGGGCAGCAATCAACACGGAGGAACACAAAATACACAACGTAACGTATGGATAATGTGTAAAGACTCAGCGAACAGAAATGTAGTGACCATATAGCACGACCGTTTTGTTGCAAGTGACAGATTAAAACAAATACAAAATGGCGGTGGGTCATTGAGTGTTCCCAGCTTGAAAATTTAATTGAATGTTTTTGTTGAATTTGTCTTTGTTCAAAACATATATGCGATCGATATCATTACTTATTTGGTCACATCACTACAACTATCAAATTAGAACTGTCATCGAGAAAATAAAGAAATGGAAATAGTATAGTATTCGTAGCCGCTACCACACAGCATATTTTTTACCTTTATTTATATATTCAAATAAAACTTTTTTTAGAAACGACCAAAAGATAAATAAATGCGTTGAAACGGATACACTAACGTTAATAAAAATTGGTTTAGTAAAAAAAAAAGCCAGCAGTCAAGTGTATACTGTCATGAGACGCTCACGCCGATTTACAAATATATGTGTACATTTTGTTTTATCATTATGAATGAATATGGCCATTTCTTTTTCCTTACAATCCATTTATGCTCCACTATTAGATACGACCGTTCATCATAGTGGGGACGAAAATGAACTTATTAGACCACGCACTATCCGCGTAGTGACACATTATTCATTAAGAATATCATAGTCACCACCCCTGCGTATCAGTCCTTTCCGTGGATGCCGTAAAAATTGATTTAGAAATGTTAGCAACCCATATTACTGCTAGAAATGTCGAAATAAAATCCTGTAGACACCGGTCTGGTCAGCGTGATAGAAGTTCAGGCCTCTTATAAGTTGACCTACTATGGTCAACTTATAGGAGGCTTGAACTCAACAATTAAAGATATGTAGGCTGAAAACAAACCACCACTTTCTGTCTGGTCAAGAGTTCG
Source organism: Lymantria monacha (assembly GCA_905163515.2). Taxonomy (NCBI): domain Eukaryota; kingdom Metazoa; phylum Arthropoda; class Insecta; order Lepidoptera; family Erebidae; genus Lymantria; species Lymantria monacha. The sequence goes on along the minus strand of LR991098.1, from coordinate 27,264,276 downwards.
TGTAAATGTTATTTCAAATGAAAATATGTTGTACATTTATGTGTTTTATAGTTCATGTAATCTAAGAAGTGCATTTTGACGTTTCGCATTTTTTAATACACAACAACCTTGGTCAAACGTATACATATGATTGCAAACAATAAATCTGAAATTTTAAAAAACTATTAAGTTATTTACATAATTAACGTTGCGGGTGACTTTCTTATACAATAATCTAATGTTGAAACTCGTAAAACTAATTTAAAATTAAAATAACATGGTAAATAGTAATTATTATTGACGATCTTACAATGTCGCGTCATCACGTTCTATACAGTAGTGCTTGACAATTTCCAATTCACGAATATCCAAATAATCGGTAAAAATATTAGAATAATTTAATTAATCGAATAAAGATTTTGACAGAGATGTACGTTTTGACAATTTTATTGATAAGGAAATAATTATTAGCATTTGCGACGATGGTAAATCAAGTAATAGTGGTGATTCTGAATAAATAGCTATTTTCAATTGCAGTTTTTGTTTTTATTTAACCTTATCTTACTAAATATGATGAATAGATGTTATGCTAAAATAATTAAATTTGTTTAGTATTAATTTAGCTCCTAATTTATTCATCTTCTTTTTGAAAAAAAAATAAACCAATTATTAATTAAAAAGAATCAATATCGATTTCTCACTAAAATCGGCTATTTTCGATAGCGATTATTTGGTTCACATACCTAGACAACTTACTCTGACAGCTGTCAAAGTGCACTTCTTAGATTAGATAAACTATAGTCATAACATAAAACACGTAGACAAAGTGACATAATATTTTTACTTGGCCACAGTACACGTTTTGTGGCCAAGTAAAAATATAATGTCGAATATATTTTTTTTACACAGACGATGCTACACTACCACATAAACGAAACGATGCGCTACAGCGAACTTTTTGCAGCACTTGAAGCGCTTAGATACGAATTCTCGAATCTCATCGAAGATTACGCCGTTACGGAAACGACCCTCGAGGAGGTATTCCTCTCATTCGCTAAGGAGACCAAATCAGGACCAGTCGCAGTTTAAAATAAACTAATTTAAAATGCCTATTTCAGGTATGTAATTTGGTCTTTCTTATTCCATTTATGATTCAATTCCAGAGTATTTTCCCCTATTGTATCCTCAGCTTTTTCAACTTCAATTTAATTATCGCATTTGCATTTAAAGGGGTTAAATGGTTCTGTAATAAAGGGATTAGAAAGCGGATTGGACGTGAGGCTTAGTCCTCCCGTGACCATGAACGGTGTGAAGTCGGGAAATTAAAAATCAAATACAAACGCTATAGAATCTGTAAAAATAGTTTTATTTGAAATGTAATACAAGCGTGAACATCAGAAATCATTAAGTGATTAGAGAGTTTGATAAGCATTTATTTAGCGATGTAAGTCAATGTACTGTTGATGAAACTAGAATAAATATATTATTGTGGTTACCTCTTTGCCCTTATTGTAATGCTTGTTTTAGTAAATTAGTGGAAAATTGTGATCATTGTTGATTGAAATGTGTCTTAAAGCAAGAGTATATAAGTAGGTTTTTGCGAAGCTAACGTGCTTCATATTGATAAGTGTATTACCATCCGGTGTTTAATAGGTAAAAAGTAAGAAAATCAATGGATTACATAGACTGACTGGCTCATGTTTTTGAATTATTCGCACTAAAAATGTTATCGAAGAACGTTAAAATATCGTTGAAATGAAACAAACATCCATTCCGAGTATTTACCAATATGTTCATGTTTTAAAGCGCCCTTTTTTAATCGAACATTGTTCAAATTGGTTTTGTTATTGGATCTTATGTGGAATATACCATTAGGTAATGTGTTTCATTTTAACGCATTATTAACGGACTTTGATAAAATCTCTAATAGAAGTGAAACTTTTCGTAGTTTTGGAATATATGACATTGCACATCTTTTTATGCAATATTATTAATGTATGTTTTAATAATGCATTAGGGTGCTTCATTAAATACTTTTAGTGGCTTTCTATGTAATGTAATACATAGAATTTACTAAAGTTCATGGAATATACAACAACAGGGCTTAATGTGAGTTTTCATATTTTGATAAAATTCAGAAAACTTTTAGTAGCCTAACTATTTATGTACGTATATGGCTACGTTTACTGACAAATAATGACTTTGAAACCAAAATGAACTTCAAAAATAATATTTACTCGACAATGGGGTTTTTGTTAATAGTTGTCGGCCCAAACTAAAAACTCTTACGCCAATGTTTAGAGTAATTAATTTTTGATCAATTTTCAATCAATCCGATTCTTTCAAAATAAATTGGATTGTGGTTGGACTGAACTGAAAGACTGTACATTTTCTAACAGCTTAAAATTCAAGTACTTAACATTGACTATTTATATAATGTGTAATGGTCCAATACAGACGTAGTATTATGGGTTCTACTACCATAGGGATAAATTTACGACTATATCTTTACCGCTTGATATGTATATTCATGATGCCCGAATAGATTTTAAATGCGGGTTCCCTTTTTACATATAAATTTACTTTTGATTGATAGAACAATAATCGAAATTTATATTCCCGTTGTGATTAATATAATCCTATATAATCATGCTAAATCTAAATGTATTAAAATATTAAGAATATGCTTAAATATACATGTATCTCGGAAATAAAGCTTTTGAAATTGTTAGACTCGTCATGACCTACCTACCTTGATCGTGATATATCTAAACGTACTAGAGTATAAAGTATGTTTTTAATATATAATATGAGCTGAGCCCACCAATTTGGAGATCTATCCATCAAGGGTATAAACATCTCTAAATATATGGACTAGGCATGACCTACGCGTCCATAATAAAAAAAATAGATTTCCACATAAGAATATATTTAATCGTGTTAAATCTAAATGTGTTAGAGTTTAAAATATGCTTATTCAATATATATATAATATTTAGTGGGTATAAAGATATTCGAATTGTTAGACCCATCATGACCTACGGCGTTCATAGCGAAATTGTTTAATTTTCAGTATAAACATGTTCTATAATTGTATTTAATCGTGTTAAATCTAAATATATTAGAGTGTAAGGCATGCTTCTTCAATATATATAATATTATATTTAATGGGTATAAAGATCTTCGAATTGTTAGACTCGTCATGACCTATGCGTCCGCGATAAAATTGTAACTTATTATCCAAATCTATCTAAATGTGTTAGAATATAAAAATGTGCTTTTTAAACATATAAGTATTTATATAAAAGATATTAAAATATTTACATATGTAATCTAATTTATATTGTGTCAAATGTAAATGCTATAACTGAATGTAATGCGTTATATTAGAACTAAACAAGCTTAGTGTGCTTTCAAAGTTGGATTAGTCGCGCTTGAGATCCTTTTGTGTTAAATCTCTTACTAGCCATCCAGAAGATATTCCAGATAAAGCCGATGTCGCTTTTATCCAATATTAACGGCTAGTGTGCTCATACGAAGTTTATCAATTTATTTTATAATCTATATAAGTTCTTAGAAAACAGGCTATAATATCAGAAATTAAACATTAAAATCAACTAGTTACCGAAATTACTTCATTTAAAGAAACAAATTGTCCAATTGTTTATAGCTTACCTAGTACTATATGGATAGTACATACTGTGTGTTTGTGAAAAATCGTAGCTTTTTTTTTTGGGTTTTACCAACAGATTGCGATACTTTATTTTAATTTTCATTTGCACTAAGGACCGTCAGATGGGGTTGTGTAATGTAAGTTAAAGTTATTTTTTTTTTGTAATGATATCGTTCATTTTCTTATATCTATTTAAAATTCGTCATTAAAGGGAAAATTTAAAGATTTAAATGATCATATCATATCATACACAATTCTTGTTGCAGTTTTATGCGAGGAATTTCATAAACACGAAAAAACACTTTTCAAAATAGATAGGTATCTGCTTTTTTTTTGCAATTCAAAATGCTACTAGTGGTATTTAGCGAACAGCTGAAGTGGTTGGTGGTGAATTGTGTTTTTATTCAGTCACCACTAACGGACAAAGTTTGGGATTAATTTTGATTAATATATTTTTTAATTCCATTTTGGCTTTGAAAATGTATTTGTAAGAATGCGATCTCGAATTTCAATGTAGGTTTGGGAAGACAATTAACATAATTATTACCCTTTAAGGGTTGGAAATGGGATGAAAAAACCCATGCGGCTGTTGGCACTTGGTGCCAATGTAGAGCCGTGTTGAGCAGCTGATATTATAAAACTTTAATTAGGTTATATGTTAAAAACATAGTGTAATAGTAAGCGCCATTTATTGACAATATTTTTAACAAATATTGTACTGATTTTGAGTCGTTTTAGTGTATAACTAAAATAATTATTATTCACCCTGACCTTTTTTTTAAATTACTTTGTGTAGATCTCAAGACACAGGGATTTAATCCCAACTGAATAAATATAATAATTTTATACTACCTATACTTGAATTAGAATAACGTCATGAATATCCATCAAGGAAAACGCTAACTAGCTGTGCTATTATTGTTCAAAGTTATGTACAACAAACATGTCAGTTTATTGTTAGGGTTCGGCCATTAATCACGTGATGTTTTTAGCAATTTTTTTTAAATTATTTAATTCTAGAAAATTAAAGATTGTGAAAAAAAGTCTAAAAGATTATACGCTATTTTCGCTATTTTTGGTTTAGAAATCATACATACAACGAAAAATAAACACATGATATCTTAATTATATCCCTCCTTCCCGATAATAATAGTACGATAAATTACAAGGGTGTAATTTATCGTATTTTTTTTCTAACAGCTCACCCACCTTTCGAGACTCACGTGATTAACGGATAACCTCTTAGCCTAATTTTATATATACATATGTTATAATTTAGATATAATAATAAATGCATCACTTGACGGCAATGGATATGTGATTAGACGGTATGTAGGTGAAACATTCATCCGTCCGCTTATCAATAGAGTTAGAAGAATTATTGTTAGTATGGTTTAGACAAGGTGCGCATTAGTTGATCATGGCGGCGTAGCCTTGCCCTAAACAGTTTTATATACATTTCAAGTATCCATTTAACGTAAGGTTTAAATGAACATTGATCAAGATTGCGTCTCTCGACCAACTAATGCGCGGAGGGCCTAAAGCTATGAATAGGAACCATATAAGGCTAAACGATTGTATGAATGAGTGTAAGGATAGAAAGGAAAAAGATGTATAACATCTTAAGGAACGTACTCATGTTACGTGATCGTTTTCATCCATAATAAAATTTGGACAAAATTGGGTCTATGCCTGATACTGTACTTATTGATTGGTTGATTGAAAATTGTAAAAAATAAGTCGCGTAGTATGAGTATATACCCTTATGGAAAAGAAGGCAAAACTTTGCGTCGACCATAATTGTGTTAAGGATAGAAGGGTGATGCCCTAAGTTATATTTTTTTACAATTATATATTTTATTTTTATATAATGGTCATTAACAGTCAATGTATTTTTAGTAATCTATATTTTAATTTAAGCAATTCATTTTAGGTTAAAATATATTAATTAGATTAACTGTGATTTAGTTTTTTGTAATATTTTCTTTGTCATTATTTTATTAATTAATTTGTAAATGTTTAAATGATGTGAATTGATTTGTTATATTGTAAATAATATTAAAAAAAAATGTGTATATAAACTTCACAAAATTTGTAAAACGTAATGTTTATAGTTAGGTCAAAACATAGCACAATAGTCAATTACATCATTTAAAAATTTACTAACAGTTTTTTTTAATTATACACTTTGGCTTTATACACCATTTCTACAATATTTCTCTATTATAAACACTGTGAAACAGTTTTAATTGGTAGTATAAAATTATAATTTAGACATTTATACAACAGACACGATATTTGATAATATATTTTGTTTATTTTTTTTATATTATATATTGATAATCCTAAAGTAAATAATGTTTAGTTGGCGTCATAGTATTGTTTAACAAGACGAAGATAAAATATTATATATCGGTTAGGTATTTATTATAATGTATATGTATACCTATGTAGGTATTTGTAACCATATAAAATTATTCTTAAAAATATTAATATTATGAGTACTAATTATATGCTTACTTTACGATTATTTACAAACTGCTGTTCTGTAAAAATTAATTAAAGGAAAATAATACAGAATTCCTTGAAGTCGATCTCAGCGCCACCTATAGACTCGTAACGCATTGTTCGAGTGGCCTGAAACTATCTTTGTATTATTTTTCGGAACCGGTTGCATGATTTCAGTTAAGCAAAAATTTTACAAACATTTTTTTTGTGTTTTATAATCGTCGATTAAGAAGAGTGTAGAGTATCTTCTCAAATATTTAAAATTGATAATATTCGTTAAAAAGTTCTATCGTTTGTATTTTAATAAAAAGTTTACATCATCAAATTAAACCTCAAAAAGAGTGTTATTAATATTCTATTTTAAACCGCCGTTAAGATATTTTTTTAAAAATCTTTTAGTGCGTGTACTGTAAAATTTGGTCTTTGTGATTAATATCACTTTACTTTTCCACCAATGATATATAGATAAACGATTATTTCAAATTGAAATTCCATAAATGTAAATAATATTAATTATGATAAAAAATAATAATATCAATTATAATGTGTTTATGATAAATTGTATTTTTTGCATTTTTTTTTTAACTGCTCAACTTTAACGTTATAAATTAATAAAATAGCTTGAAAATTATTACGTCTGTTTATGTATGAGAACTTGTCATTGCTATGAATCTAAATGATAAACGAATATATCTATTCAACAAGATAGGCTTTTCTATATATTAAAGTATAAAGCTAAAAAATACATACTTCCTTCGTAAGTTATTAACAAGTTCTTATGTAGTGATTGATTGAGAATGTGAATAGTGTATTGCCACAGTTTGCTTCGTCGCGATGACGTCCTTCATATTCAAGGGACATATAAGTATCTACAATAGATTTAATAATATTACTAATTTTCTGGAGTATTCGCAACGTGGGTAGGATTGATAAGAATTAAAAAAGTGTTGGGACTATTTTTTTATGCGAGGGATCATACATTAATTACGTAAGCACGACGTTGACAATTTTAATCGTTATTTCGAACCGCCACAGGAAGGAAAGAGTTATAATGCTTGTCTACTTTCATCACCACAGGAAATACTGCGTAATTAATATATGTACTCTTTATACACACTGTGTAATCTGTTTGTTAAGAAAAATATTAACTATATTATAATGAGCTGAACATTAAAAACAAATGCAAATTGCATGCAAGAATAACCACAGTGGTCGATCCAATGGCGATAGGGGAGTGACACGTTGGGTTTTGGGACGGCACGCCACCCTTCCATCATCCCGGACAGAATAGGAGAAAAAGGGGTAAAATTTTTCGTGAATCTACACAATTAAAAACGTATGTATAATAATTTAAAAAAAAAACAAATTATTACGCATGTAATAATTTTGCCTTACTATATATTCAAAACTTACGAGTTGTTCAGAAGCTTCATTAAAGTTAATTTCTCTAATAACAACATTACGATAACTTAAATTTAAATTTTATTGAATTTTTTGTATTGTAGATTTTTTTTTTATTTTATAAAAAAGAGAAACATCGATTTGTGAGAACAATATAATTCATAAAATATTGAACTAATTAGAAGAGTTTAAAATGTAAAAAAAAAACAATGTCGACCTTGCAATCTTCATATCAGTCTGCACTTTTTTTTTTGCGGTGGGCTATGGTCATGCCCCGCCAGATCGGTCCGGGGCGACGAAAGAGGCGGCGCGCAACCCCATAGACCCACCCTGCAAGCACCTCTCTTCGCCGTGCGAGCGGGCCACCGGTACCCGATCTTTGTCTTCGGTGGCATATTAGTCTGCCCTAAACAAATATCGCTGTTCGGGAAAATAATTTAATAGGTATGTTTTTAAATAATTTTAAACTAAAGCTTGTAATTACTTTGTGCATATATTTTAATTATATTGCACATATATTTTTTTTTTAATTTACATACGTTGTAAAAGTATTAGCACTAATTTAATATTTTGATTTTAGTCATATATCCATATTATACATATTATGTACTTGTAGTATTTAACCAAAGAGTACACAGTTTATTAATGTATAATTTTAAAATATAAGCTCAAACTAACACTATATTTTTTTAATTAATTGTTTTTTTTTTATATTATTCATAAGTATATTTAAGATTTTTTTATAAAGTGTTCGTCAGTGCTTAGGTTAATAGGGTTTATAATTTTGTAGGTGTGAAAGTATGGAAAAGATCTTCAAAATTTGGCGGTTTGAAAGCCCATATGCAGTTAATTTTTTTTGAATTGAAAACTCATTAAGTCGTTCTATGAATTTTATTTCGCGGTAAGTTTAGAATATAAACGGTTCTCGGCGACTACCCTCAGTCTAAAAATATTTTGAGAATTACGATACTAATGACGATCAGTTGAAGCTAAATTACTTTTAATTTAATAATAATTATATATTTTAAATGTTATTAGTTTATTGAATATAAAATAAAACAAAAAGTTATATTTCGTATTATTAACCTCGCTCTAATGAAGTGTTCACGTATTTCGGTGTTGTTTTCGTAAACACCATTTTTTTGCATTTTTATTAATTCGTTATTATTATAATTGTATATCTAGTTTGGGTTTTTTAAAATTTGTGTGAATTCAATTGTTGTAATCAGTGTTATATGTATTAATTCACCACTTGAATTAAAACTTAAATAAATGTGTAGCAAAGAGAAATGTATAATTAATTTTGTATAACCTAAATTCGTGTTTCCGTGTGGTGATGGAGTAAGAATACTATTCACCACCCCCTATCCTGCCCGTGGGTGACCGTAAAAGACAATCAAGGTATATAATATGTATATGACATCTGTGCAAGAGAAGGAAAACTCGAAATAAAACCCTATACTTCACGTCCGGCCAGCGTGGTATAGTAGGTCAATTTCCCTTACATTGTGGAGGAGGCTCGAGCTCAACAGTGGAACGTATATGAGCCGAGATGTTGAAGGTGATGATGAAATTCGTATATAGCGTAGTTGCAGAGTATTTGAATGGCAATAATGACTGCGCATGCTGTCTAAGTGTTACCTATATGCAGTGTCTCAGGTTCAAAAAGATTTTTGATCGGACTCAATAGCTAGTTAGAATTTTTGTATATTACCTGCTGCTTGGTAATAACTCTTTTGCATATTAATGTTCCCCTTATTGCGACAGGATAAGAATACAATCGTTTTCACCCCTTACTTACTCGTGGTAGTCGTAAAAAATAGTGAAGGGTCTTAATAGGAGATTGTAATCGCCAACCCACCTGGCAAACGTAGCGATTATGGCACTCACTCAAATAAATGTGATCTTAAGGGAAGGCCTAGTTTCACCAGTGAAAGCCTAGTTTTACCAGTGAAGGCCTAGTTTCACCAGTGAAGGCCTAGTTTCACGAAGGTCTGAATGATGATGATATTAATGTAATAATGATAGAAGTCGACATATTATTACATCCTCTAGGGAATGTAACTATATTACGTGACCTTTAATTTTTTAACCCCTCTTGACCAACTCGTGACCAACGGTATGCCGCCAAACCCTAATTTTTTTCAGTGTTTTTTTATGTATGCTCTCTCATCTCCGGAACAAGTCGCCTCCAACGGGTATATCCCTTATCTGTGTGGTGACGGAGTAAGAATAATGATAACTACTACTGCTTTTCACTTGCGTATCTTAAAAAATCAATTATGGAATACAAGCAAACATCTCCATTGGAAACCACGAATCAGCCTGAAGAGTGGTATAAGTATCTTCAATTACCACATCTAGAGGAAACCAGTGGTCAACGTTAAGTCGTAAGTGGATTTTAAGAAGATATTTTTAAATACATTTCTTCTGTGTGTGTGTATATTGATTGAACTATTCCCAAAACGGCTGGACCGATTTTGATGAAAGCTTTCGTGTATTCAGGTTGATTTAAAATAATGGTTTAGATTAACTAATTGTTAATCTTCGACTTAGTAGGTGGCGCTGCGATCGAGTTTGAGGAATTCTATTTTTTCTAAAGTTCAGTGTATATTGTTGGGTCAGTTTGTTATTACAATACATGTATATAAAGTATAATAATCATTATCCTGCTTTTATCCCAATTACTTGTGGTATTATCCGTGTGGTGACGGAGTAAGAATACTATTCACCACCCCATATCTTACCTCTGGGTGATCGTACGAGACGACTAAGGGATATAAAACGCATATAACATCTATGCGAGAGAAGAAAACTCGGAACAAACCCCTATAACAACACGTCTGACCAGCGTGGTATAGTAGGTTAATTTCCCTACCATTACGGAGGAGGCCCGAGCCCAACAGTGGGACATTTATGGGCTGTAATGATAATGATGATGACTCGTGGTCGAAGCAATATGTAGGTACTTTTCTAAGATCGTACTTATTGCAAAAGTTTTCACAATAGTTTTATGACCGTCCGCCTGACGTCATCATTGCGAATTGTAATTGTTGATAAGACTGCATCAGATGGGGTTAATCCAGGTTCATATTAAACTCTTAATCGTCTTTAAAACCTTCCACGAGTAATATAAGGGTCGGTAGTATTCCTAGCCGTTCGTATTTTCCGTGTGGTGACGGAGTAAGAATACAATTCACCTCCTATCTTACCTGTAGGTGTTGTAAAAGACGATTAAGAGATAAAATATGCATATAACATCTTTAAAGAGAAGGAAAACTCGAAATAAAAACTTATACCAACACGTTTGACCGGTGCAGTGTGGTATAGTAGGTCAATTTACCTCCTAGTGTGGAGGAGGTTCGAGCCCAGCAATGGAATATATATGAGCTGAGATGAGTATTCGTAGCCGCCACTATACGCCTATAGTAACAATTAAAAACTATTTAATTTCAAAATTTAATCAAGGTTATTAATTAAATCTTCAATCTTGATGCCAGATTCCCGATCACATCCACCGAACGGTATGGGTATCACACAAACCTGTTCACATTGCAACTTTTTCTCAAAGCTATTCCTATTACCAAAGCATCCGTTGTATCTGAATTGGACGCATTTATCCAAAAATGGATTGTACGCGAATCTGAAAAATTAAAATTAACTTACCGTATAAGCTAATCCCACCACACATGGGCATGTGTACCATAAATGATTGATGAATTTATGAAATTCCACCAATAAATGTCCCACTGTTGGGCTCGGGCCTCCTCCGTAATGGGAGGGAAATCAAACTATTATATCGCGCTGGTCAGACGTGTTGGTATAGGGTTTTGTTTCGAGTTTTCCTCCTCTCGCATAGATGTTATATGCGTTTTATATCCCTTAGTAGTCTCTTACAATCACCCACGGGTAAGATATGAGGTGCTGAATAGTATTCTTACTCCGTCACCACACAGATTTTTTTTTATAATAAATTTAATTACCTACGCATTAATTAAAAGTTATTAAGTACCTACTTATACTTAATGCTCTTAGAAGCTAAGTTAGACAAATAATTGAAATTAATGATACATTTTTCTCGCCTCTTTTACGGTAAACTTATTTATGGAATCATCGTCGGTGGATGATGACGATTTCAATTTTTCCTAGATTTTCTGCCTCTATAGATAATAATGACAGGTGTGATAGCCGACAGTTATTACCCTTGTAGCCTGGGACCCCTGTATCATTCATACGAATGATAAGGTGGTAGCTACATCCCTGAATATTAGATACCTAGTTATTCATAAAAGTTTAAAACTTTACCTAGTACTGGGCGATGTGGTCTGATCTGGGCATGGTTTGCCGACCTTAAGCGGTAGTGAGCACCGCATAGGTTTGCCAGTTAGCCTAGGTACAAATGCCCAAGGTGGCGGTGGTACTCCATCGTGTCCAGCTCCTAAACCTGTATAATACGAGTATTGTTATAGTCACAGGGCTTAATGCCTATACCTGAATATTTTTGCAAATTTACTAATGTAAGATTGTAAAAATATTTGTTCATATGAACAATGATATGATTTTTTATTGCCTATCCTCCAAAATGAACAATGATACGATTTTTTATTGCCTATCGTGGCAAACGAGCAAGTAGCACATCTGATGGTAAGTGTTACTCCCGCTAATGGACTTTTGAATACCAACGGTATAACAAGCCCGTTGCCTACCAACCCAAACCCACCGAGAAAGTTAGTCTTCCTCGCTTACCGAACGGAATGCAATAGCACATTGTCACTGCTCAGTCATCAATTTTCTGCAAGAGTGTGGTGGTTCTGAAAGAAACTGTCAACATCTACAACTACTAAGATTCTTTCCATACGCAAAAGTTAAGTAAGCTCTTTAAATTGCTTTTATTGCTTTGTGAAGTTTGCCGAAACTTAAAAATTTGACTCATAGTGGGTTTATTTCAAATAAAACTACTTTTACGGATTCTATCGTGTTTTTTTATCACTTTACAGCGTTCATATATACGGGAGGACCATAAACGTCCTGGTGGACCACGGAAGGACCCGTGACCATGAACGCTGTAAAGTGTTCAAAACGTCGGGCAATTAAAAATTAAATATAAATGTGATAGAATCCGTAAAAGTAGTTTTATTTCAAACTAGCTTCTGCCCGCGGCTTCGCCCGCGTAAAAGGTTACTTTCCTAAAGTTTTTGATCCCCTATTTTTATTTTTGACCGTTGGTAATACAGTGCAACGGTATTACAATACTCAGGGTTGGAACTTCATTACTGGACTGCTAGATGGCGTTAAAGAAGCTAGATTTTGAGATTTTTTGACAAACAATTTTTTTATTTTTCATATAAAATTTGATTTTTTTTTAATAAAAGTTATCCTATGTTACTTTTAATACCTCCAAGAATATGTGTACAATGTTTCATGATGATCGGTTGAGTAGTTTTAGCGTGAAAGCGTAACAAACAAACTTACATTCACATTTATAAATTAGTAGGGATGTGTAATACTCGTGTAAACATCAGAAATCATAGTGGGTATAAAAAAAAAATTTCCCCACAATGTTCTTAAACTCCTTGAATTAGAATATTTTATTAGTATAATATTAGATACAATTGGTCTTATAAATTCAGTCACAATATCCTGTTTCTCCAAAATCTACTATTTTACACTTAGTACATAATATATCAGGATCATATAGTCAGGTATTGTTAAAACACGTGTGATAACACGTGCATGCATATAAATGCATAAAGACAAAAAAATACATTTTCAGTTGGAGTAATAAATATTGTGGCATGCGTCAGTATTTATTAATCTTATTCATTAATATAATAGACGTAATTTACATTGAAATTGCATCTTTTTTTTTTGTTGTGTGTTTTTAGCTGTTAGCCGTAGATGGCTTTGACAGCTTTACGCGGACTATAGAAATTGCATCGTCTTTGATAGTTTTATGTCATTTTGTGTTTTATTCTAAATCTTAGGCCTGGGAAATCGTAGCTATGAATAATTATACATTTTTTCCATTAGAGCAGTTTTAAAACTATATATTTTTAGAGAAACGAGAAGATGCATTCTACAAAAAACTAAAAAACCATTTCCATGTAGTAAGCACACGCACACTACCACTTACAACTAGGTACATATGAAAATGCGGCAACATGCACATGATTGCACACGCACATATGCACCAATATACTCAAGAACGCACGCATATATTTAATACAGTCTGTATAATTATTTGAATTTTGAATGGACTGGCCTCCACGACACAGGGTTTCCTAGTGTGGAGTTCAGAGCTACACCTAATGTAGGAAATGGATATAATTGTATGCCAAAATTTAATAAGTTTAAGATAATGAATTTGATGTTCCAATTAAAAAAATATATTTAAAAAGAAAGATTGACAATTCATAGTTCATTTTATTAAGATTGATGACGAATTTGAAAACGTCACGTATTGCTTTTGTATTATATTCAATAACGTAGTGTTTTAACGTGTTATATTAGATAATTTTATGTAATGTGATGCGGCGGAACTACTAGGATGTAGTGAATATCATATAAAAGTGCTTTACAACGTTTTCGTTTTCCATCAAAATTCCCACAAGATACCATTAACAGTGCGGCCATAGCACTGCTGATGGCGACAATTTGATTTAGACAATGACTAACCTGAAAGAATAAAAACGTGAAGATATTTATAACTTGACACTGGCACCAATAGCTCGTATAATTAGCTGATTGCCAATACATAAGAAGAAGAAGAAGACATGATGGAGATGTTGTATTTAGAACACGATAATGTAATAAGTATTTACCTGCCCAGTCTTGAGGAAAGCCGCTACCGGGACCACGCTCGTGGTCAAACTCATTCGGATTATTTGGATCTACAAAGTCTATGTTTGTTCTATTGTTCCGTTTGTTATGTTCATCAAGCCATCCTTTCCATTGTTCTCGCATCTTCGGTGAAGGTGTCCAATTGCGAAAGCCAGACAATAAATTACGCTCCATCGGATCCTTCAAATTTTCAATCATTTTTTTTTTATCTGAATTTCCATCATCACCCTCGTCATAATAATCGTTGAGGTGTTGTCTCCAATCTTTAATTTTGTTCTTGTTGAAATTATCTTTTAGAAAGTTTAATTTGTCAGAGATTTGACTTATTTGGTCGTTGCCTGATGGTTCGACGGTAGTTTCATCACCATAACCACCACCACCAAAACATGTTAATGCACCGTTCACTAAGAACAATATTATCAATGCTCTCAATATCATAATTACCTGGAGTTACATAAGAAAGAGGTTTGTTTAATCTCGGAGTATAGAAATTTATTATGTTTTTGAATTCTACCGAGACACAAGGTTCATTAGAGTCCCACACTGTTTTCCGTATAAAAAAAGTACTCATATTAGAAGTGAAACTATGGCAAACTTATTTTTAAATTTCGTTTAAATACATCAATATCAACTAATATAATTTATTTGATAACATATTCTATAATAATAATAATAATAAATAAATAGTAGATTTTGGAGAAATGGGATATTGTGACTGAATTTATAAGACCAATTGTATCTAATATTATACTAATAAAATATTCTAATTCAAGGAGTTTAAGAACATTGTGGGGATTTTTTTTTTTTATGACATAACCCACTATGATTTCTGATGTTTACACGAGTATTACACATTTGAAATAAAACTACTTTTACGGATTTTATCACTTTTATACTTAATTTCTAATTGCCCGACGTTTTGAATATTTTACAGCGTTCATGGTCACGGGTCCTCCCGTGGTCCACCAGGACGTTTATGGTCCTCCCGTGTCCATGAATGCTGTAAAGTGAAAAATACAAACACAAGAGAATCCGTTAAAGTATGTACTTTTATTTCAATGAAATGAACTGTCTAAATTGCTTTAATTTGTGTAATAGTACCATTTATTAATTAAATATGTGTACATACTTAGATGTATTTATTAAAGTTAGCACTGTATTTATATTTTAGGATTATAAGTATTTGACAGTAATTAAATTAGATTTCATATGTATTTTGACAGTGCATTCTGATGTACATTGCTTACACAAGACCCAGATACATACTGAGAAAATAAGAGCATAAGGGGCCGTTCATAAATTGCGTAACGGATTTTGAAGAATGATTTGGCCCCCTTCCCCCTACCGTAAGACATCATAAGATTGCAACTACAAGCCCTCCCCTCCCCTGCCCCTTAATAAGAAATTTTGTAAAAGGCCCTATTGATCAAATATAACTCCGTTTATTCTGAAAATAGTGGTAGGACTACGCTGTTGACAGTTTTCTGTCTACAGCCGCGGGCACATACTCTCGCAGAAGATCGACGTCTGAGTAACGGCAATGTGCTATTGCGCTTCGTTCGGTGATCGAGAGAACCGGAAGCCCAACTGGGTGGGTTTGGGGATTTTATTGGTAGGCAGCGGCCTAAGATATATCCTTGGTATTGCAAATATCCATGGGTGGCAGTGACACTTACCATCAGGTGTGCTGCTTCCTCGTTTGCCACCATAAGCATTAAAAAAAATATCTTTTATTACAATGTTCTTATTACAAGTAGGTATGATACCTACTCACTGCAATAACATTAATCTTATTAATAGGTCTATCTTAGTTTTGACCAAAATTAATAATTAATAACTTACGTAATGTCAGATTCACAAATGCCTATAGTAAGAAGTTATAATATTCAGTCAACAACAAGCCTTACATAATTTAGCCACCGAAGACAAAGATCGGGTACCGGTGCCCCCCTCGCACGGCGAAGAGAGGAGTTTTGCAGGGTGGGTCTATGGGGTCACGCGCCGCCTCTTCCGTCACCCCGGACCGACTTGGCGGGGCGAGACCATGTCCATAGTCCACCACAAAAAAAAGCCTTACATAATTTATGAATGGCCCCTAAGTTATAAAACATCACAACTATTTCAGCAAATAACACACTTTATTATTTCTCTCTTAAACCACATAGTTAATTTACCTGTTAGAAATACGAAAGCAATTATCGAGAGTGATTTATTATTTCAAAGATACTAACTCTTATCAATTTCAATTTGAATTTTACGCTTAATTATTACAGAAAATGAGAACAATTATTTACTGTTTAAAATTGAATAATTAATTTTTAATTTATAATTTCATTAACTATTGTGTATACAATCAGTTTCAATTTCTAATAACTGATGAAATACGACCTGTACCAACCTGTCTCGGGCTAAATCGAAATCAAGGAATCTATTGCGGTGGTCTCAAGAGAGATGATATATGGCAATAGGACCCTACCGTAATCTATAAATTACAAAAAGTTAACAAATATATAAATTAAAATTTTCATCGTGTGGTGATGAGATAAGAATTATTTGTCACCACTCTTTAATTGCCTAAATGCGCCATAAAAATTGGTTGAGAAAATCAAAAACAGCACTTAGCAAATTTATTGTCCCGACTGACATCACTACACCGCGTACCAAGTGGCGGTTATACCATTTTCTCAAACATGCTTGGAAATTTGAGCATTATTTTGACAACCTTCTTCGAGATATATCGATATTGCTGTACTGACCAAATACTTGCGAGCAGCGGCCGGCAAAAAATGTATGAAAATCCATATCTGTCGTGTTTCAGCGACCAAATAAATATATACATATGTAAATTCATATCTATCGTGTATTTTGAAAATGGAACAATTTGTTACTTCAAAATATGTTAACCAAATAGGCAACTTATCAGAGTTTTATTTAAATTTCGAACTGGCTTTAAAGAAACCTGTTTGATAAAGAAAAAAAAACAAAAACAAATGAACCCTTTAGCACGTGAAAAAGGTTGTTCGTTGTTCGTCATGTATACAGTTCTACTTAGTACTATTTTTTAATTGCCGCGCATTATTTGAGAAAAGCACTATACAAGCCTTGGCCACAACTCGGAATTGATGGACTTACGTATGCGTGCCTCGGCCACGCCTCGGCGCACACTTACACCTTCGTCCATCAATCCCTGTTTTGCCGGCCGCTGCAGTATTGTACCTACTATTCCTTTTGCGTAGTAACTACTTTATTCAAGAGTGGACGTTGGTAGAATGATGATGGTAATTTCAAAAAGTCTTTTGATTGACTAGAGACCGTACAGTATTCTATTTTCCTTTGATATCTGCACAAACGAATTGCAACAAATATTAATAAAATAAAAATATAATCATTATCATCATGATCTTAGCTCATATACATCCCACTGCTGGCCTTGATCCTTCATAATAAGAGGGATATTGACTCGCACTGGTTCCGGGTTGAGAGCCCTCAGCGCTCAACTATAGTCCGGGTTAAGCTGTGAAAGCTATCTGCGGCTATCAGCTAAAAGACAACAAAAGAAAAAAGACCCGCGCTGGTTCGACGGGTTGTTTCAGAATTTTATTTGAATTTTTCATTCTCTTACATAATATTATATTCTTGCTGTGTGGTAGCGGCTACGAATACTACCAACCCTTAGTTTGCTCGTGGATGTCTTAAAAGACGACTCAGAGCCTTACAACGACCTGGGTCAACTCCATCAGATGGCGTTTGGTCAACAATTATATTCCCACGGAGGGTTGAGGTCTGGCAGGCGGCCGGTCATAAAGCTATTGCCAATAACTTTTACAATATGTATTATGAAAGAACAGTACATATTGTATCGACCCCAAGTAATTGGGGATAAGAGTAGGAGAATGATGACATAAAATAATATTCATATTATATTCCTTAATCGCTTTTATATTGTGGATATTGTCCGCGGGCAAGATCGGTGGTTGTGAATTGTATTTTTACTTACGTCATCAAACGAACAAAAATGTAATATTAAAAATAAATAACAAATTGAAAATATAAAATATTTATTAATGAAGCTATTAATTTTCATCTGGTTCTTCGTCTTCTTCATCTTCTACTTTTTGTGGCTCCTCTTGTGGTGTGGCCTGGGTATATTAAAGAGAAATATTATTGATTTGTAATAAAGACTACAACGTTTTCTCCTAATATGATGGTACATCAAAACCAGGATCCTCTGGCCAAGTCTAAGGTATACTAAATACTGGCCAGCTACACAAATCATACTATAATATTTCACAATTATTCTCTCCTTCAAACACAGCACAGCATATACCCTCGATACCATCGTTATGATGAGAATTCCACCGATTCAAGTGTATAAAAAGACATTTGATTTTAATTTAAAGCTCAGACTTATATTTAAAGATATATGTATAACTTATAACGATCTGGGCCAACTCTATCTGATGTCCTTTGGTCAAAAATTACATTCCCAAGGAGGGTTGACGTCTGGCAGGCGGCCGGTCATAAAACTATTGCCAATAACTTTTACAATATGTACTGTGAAAGAAGAGTACATATTGTATCGACCCCAAGTAATTGGGATAAGAGTAAGAGAATGATGACATAGAGCAGAGAGGGGATTTTTATTTAAAAACAAGGCAACTTTCTTAGAATAAAAACACATAGAAGGATAGTTCGGTACTTTAAGTGTTTAAAAGAGTGAAGCCAAATATTCTGTTAGTGTGCAAGCGATTACACGAGTATACACGCACACTACTATAAAATGGAACTCAATGATCTTGTACACTACGGAACGGGCCGGTGTATGGTGACATTTCTGACACCAATTTAGTGGCGTCAAATATAGTGCGTGGAATTGGTTTCTATGTATTATTATTCTAAGGCAACTCTATAATTCATCACTTTGTATTAACTTCGTTTCTAATATTTATTTGAAATCCTTACCACATGCTCCAACTCAGCATTTTGAACTTCCTGAAAATTGAGAAAACATAACATCAGCTGTCTGATCCGGGTTCGTACAGTTTATAAGTATGTAAAAGATTGATAAAATCTTTGACTACATTTCTCTTCTTTTTTGGGTTAGCTAGGTATGGTTAGACAAAGCCCAGATATTCAGAGCGACGACGGAAGGACGGCATGAGATCCCATAACCCGCTCAAGTATTGTTTTTGTTGACTAGATAATCTTCATCTCAGCTCATATACATATGTCCCACCGTTGGACTCGGGCCTCCCGAGTTCCCCCCTCCCTAGGGTTTTGTTCGAATTTTTCTTCTATTGCATAGATGTTACATGCGTTTTATATCCCTTAGACATCTCTTACGATCATCCACGGGTAAGATAGGGGGTGGTGAATTGTATTCTTACTTCATCTCCGCAAGGAAAGATAATATACCTGTTCGACTAGATAATATAGTAGTGATTTTTATTTTTCGACTAAAATAATTATTAAGAAAATAATAATTGTATAAGAGACTAAAGATGTTCATTAGTCTGCTGTTGAAAAACAGTAAGTAGCAATGCAGCTAATAATGATGCAACGTCTTCGTGCAAGTTCCTCCAACGTTTATTGTATTTTATTTTACAATAGAATATTAGTATCAGCTTGAGCTGTCGTATGACATTCAATTTTCGCCTCGTATTATATTTTCGTCTTTTAAACGAGACGTGTGCCATCTACCCGACATTGTTTACACATTGTACAGATCCCATGTGTGACAATCATTTTTCGCTCGCTTAAAACACCTGAAAGTCAAGAAGGGTTGTCCACATTCTAGACCTGTTACCATATGAAGAATATTATTAATATATTCTGACCACAATTTCCTCTTCCTTAACACTTTCGATTTCCTCGTACTCATCTCCGTAGCCGACTGGAAACAATACGAGACACTCCCTCTCGCCAGAGGTGACATCAGAGCTAATGTAGCAAGGATTTAGACCAGCCAGCTGGAGAAGCGGCAAGCTTCGTTTGCGTGACACCATAACTGCCAGACGATCGAGGCTGAAAGGAAATATAACTTTTCAAACATTTCTTACAGTTCTTTAAGATACAAATTCTGCATTTGTCTATACTTTTATTTGTGTTACATAAGAACTTTTTTAGGATCTTTTTTCTTTGAAAGCTGGTACTTTTAATATAGTCCTATTTAACTTTGATCAATATTCAACCAGTTTTTGAGTTATTTTCAATAATGCGTATTTCATTATCATCTCGGCTCAATTATGTGTCACTGTTGAGCTCGAACATCCTCCGTAATGGGAGAGAAATTGACTTACTATACCACGGTGGTAAGACGTGTGCCACCGAAGTTAAAATCGAGTACCGGTGGTCCGCTCGCACGGCGAAGAGAGAAGGTTTTACGGTGGGTCTATGGGGTCACGCGCCGCCTTTCCGTCACCCCGGACCGATTCGGCAGGGCGAGACGCATCCATAGCCCACCAATAAAAAATAAAAAAATAAAAAATGGTGGTAAGACGTTGGTACAGGGTTTTATAACGAGTTTTCCTTCTCTCGCGTATAGATGTTATATGCCTTTTATATCCTTTAGTCGTCTCTTACGATTACCCACGGGTAAGATAGGGGGTGATGAATTGTATTCTTACTTTGCCACCACACAGAGGTTATTTGTAATGTGTATTTTGATGACTATGTCGTTTTGAAGTCAGTTTTGTTGTCGTTAAAATTTTGTCTTTAAACTTTTTAATGAGCTATAGCCATTAATTTATTTACGTCTAACATAGATTTGCTCACAAAAGGCAGATAAAATAAAATAATCTTACTAAATCATATACATAAATAAAAAATAATAATATGTAAATAAATTAATGGTAAAAATAATCTTTGGTATTCAAAAATGAACAACTAAAATATTTCTCAATAATACAAAAGTGCTTCTACACTACTAAGTAGGTTCTCAACCTTTTTATTAATACGAGCCACAAACACGTTATAGTCCTATGACTATGGTCGCAGGCCACAACCAAAAAATATTTAGGAGTAGGTATAATTCCAAATTAGCGATGTATATATACTTTAATAATAGAAAAAGACAACTTTCTACGATGGGCGCGAAATTTAAAATGGTTCACATTACACATAAATATTTGTAACTCTAGACGGACCAACCACAAACGCCGGGTGGTCATGTTGCCCGCGGGCCGCAGGTTGAGTATGACTGTTCTATAGTATATATGTATTTACGACATCCTTTGTCTAGATTATATTTTTAATTAAAAAATAGTACATACTGTTTCTTTAAACGAATCATTTTGTCATACTGTTTAATTGTAAATGCGACATGCTCTGCTGTAAATGGATCATCGCCTACAAATACACCCACCTAGAAAATAAAACAATAGTCACTACTTAGGGGATCCTGATGACTAATTTTTAAGACTCCCATGGGTAAGTAAGGGATGGATTCAATTGTATTGCCTCCTCCACAATCGGAGGGAAATTGGACTTGTCACTTTGTTCAGACAGATTCGGTTTTATTTCCAATTTTCCCTCTCTTGCATAAATATTATATAGTATATTATATCGCTTGCCACTGCATATTATATCTCTTAGTCATCTATTACGCTGTTTTCATGATTGTGTGGTAGCGGCTACGAATATTACCAATCCTTATTTTGCTCGTGGATGTCTTAAAAAATGACTAAGAGCCTTATATCGATCTGGGCCAACTCCACCTGATGCCGTTTGGTCAACAATTACATTCCCAAGGAGGGTTGACGTCAGGCAGGCGGCCAGTCAATAACTTTTACAATATGTATGTTTACATATTGCGTCGATCCCAAGTAATTGGGATAAGAGCAGAAAAATTATGAGTCACCTTTTACGAAACCCACGGATAAGATAGAGGGTGATGAATTACATTCTTACTCTGTCAGCAGGTACATGGTTAGAAAACCACACACACATATATATTTCCCACTGTTCTGATCGAGCCTCCTCCGTAATGGTAAGGAAATTGACTATCCTACGCTGGTCAAACGTGTTGGTACAGGGTATTGTTTCAAGTTTTCCTTCTCTTGCATAGATGTTATATGCGTTTTATATCCCTAAGTCGCCTCGTACGATTACCCACGGGTAAGATAAGAGGTTGTGAACTGTATTCTTACTCCGTCACCACACGGATAAATCATTAACAAATTATTAAGCAAATGAAGTTATATTGTGTTACATTGAGTATTTCCAATCTGTAAAGATTTATAATCTCTTGTACATCATGGCGTTTGTCTATAGTGAACATCACCAGCACGTGGGGCGGGAGAAACTCCGTCTCTATCACCTGCGCCAGCTCTTTCACTTGCTGCAAACAAAAATAGAAAAATAACGCCTTGCAAAATTATTCAGAAAGTACTTAGTACATATCTTTATGTATATATGTATATATATATATATATATATATATATATATATATATGTCAGTATATATATATATAGATTATAGTGTTTGAACTACATCAGCCATATAGTGGCAGTATTACTAAAAAACTAATCCATGCAGGGTTAGGCTAGTAGGGTTAACTTAGAACAAATGGATTTAACTTCATCATCATCTCTGCCACAGAAATATAATATATAATATTTCTGTGATCTCAGCTCAAATATGTTTCACTGTAGGCCTCAAGCCTTCTCTATAATGGGAGGAAATTGACCTACCATACCACGCTGGTCAGACGTGTTGATACAGGGTTTTATTTCGAGTTTTCCTTCTCTTGCAAAGATGTTATATGCATTTTATATCCCTTAGTCGTCTCTTACGATTATCCACGTGTAAGATAGGGGGTGGTGAATTGTATTCTTACTCCGTCACCACACGAAAATATATTATTTAACTTACTTTTGGAAAAAAGAGCGTAAGACCGTTTGCTTTAGCAAGATCATTGGGTGGTGTATATAAACCAGGTACAAACAGTCCTCCAGGTGGAATATATTCCTCGCCTTCTACTTCCACGTCTGAATGAAATTCTTCCTCTTCCTCAACCTTTTCTTCATCCTATGATAAAATTATCCAAACAGTTTGAAAAAAAAACATCACGAGTAACTACAACAAGTTTCTCATCATTTTTTTATAACCAGGTCTGAAATGCCTTGCGTCGTATCAATAGCAAGCACAGATAAATTGTGAGCGTTTTAAAGGCCGTAAGCGTATCATCTCAGGAGAAGGAACACTAGAAAACGAAATCTTATGCCAATCAGTTTATTTAGAATTAATGGACACATACTTATGAATCAGAAAAAATATCCCACTTGGGGATCGAACTCACGGCCCTCGATCTGGGCAATCACCACCTAGATTATTACGCCATCTTTGCAGTTAAGGTTTAATAGGGGGCTTTAGGCAATTATTTTTAAAATATACCTTTTGTTCCTCTTCGGGCCCTGTGACCTCGGTAACGTCTGTTACTTCTGTTTCTGCCTTGTCCGCTTCTATTTCCTCTTTTTCTATTTCCTCTTTTTCTTCATTATCTATCTCTTCTCCTTCAACTTCACCTTCTACTTCTGGTTCTGGTTCGGTTACAGGCGTCGGGTCAGCTGGTAACTAATGAATAAAATTCGTCAGTAGATGGCTTAGTGGCCTAACTAAAGTAAGTCCTGACTCTAGGTGTTATTTGTGTTTGTTTATTGTAGATTTTTTTAGATGGTAACTGAGTAAAAATACAATTCACCACCCCCTACAAGCCTCTGCAAGAGAAGGCAAACTCGAAATAAAACACTATATCAATTAGTGTTGCCCAAATGCAAGACCTAGGCTCGCTGCAAGAGTCTCGCAGTGCTCCCTTAGACAGCATTTTACGATTCCTTTGGCAAAGAAAGGATTGTCAACATTTTGTTTTCTTAATAGCAGTACACGGGAAAATAATTTGATGTTATTTTAAAGAGTCTCATGATAGATAGGTGTGACTATAGCCCCACTCCTGTTAAGTGGTGTGTAACTAATTATTGATAGTTGTACAGTTAGTGCCACTACATGAATAGAAATTCGTTAATTTAGTTGAATTTTTCATTTCTATGAAAACAAGTCACTCTATGTTATTCTAACAGCGAGAGTTGCAAGACTTCAAGAGTTACAAGACTTGCGAGAGTTACAAGACTTGCGAGGCTCGCAAGAGTCTTGCATTTGGGCAACACTAATATCAATCTGTCTGACCAGCGTTGTCTAGGGGGTTATTTTCCGTTTTATTGTGAAGGAGGCTCGATCCCAGCAGTGGGATGTATATGAGCTAAGACGATGATAAAGGAACTGTAGATTAATATCTGGGTATTGGTAATAGACGTTCTTAAGAGAAATAATACAAAAATAATTATGATTCTTACACCGGCGGCAATTCTAGCCATTCTTTCTTCCTCTTGGCGCTGTTTCTCCTGTCTGGCTAACTCTTCTTCAGCCTCTTTCGCTAAGCGTGCCTGCTCCGCCGCCAGTCTCTCACGGTCTTCTTTTTCAGCAGCCTGAATTGATATAAAAAGTAATGCTGTTTAGGAAACAGGAGAAATTTTTGTCTTTCTTTTTAAATTTAGTAATGAAAACATCTGACTGCATAGATAGGGTAGTGGTTAAAATACCAACGTTCCGAGTCCGTGGCAGCCTTAGGGATGGGTTATGGAGCCGAAACTAACATAATATTAAACCGTTTGTCCTTTTGACACTAATAACCTTAGTATGTTTTTCAATATACGAAATACTGTTAATTTTTCTCTTACCAGTTTAGCCATTCTGGCGTTGTACCTATCGCGTCGGACTTCTGCTGCGGTCTTGCTAATGCTGGCGTAACGTTCGTATGCTGGTATTGGTGGTAATTGCTTCTCAGGCGCTACATCCTCTTTAGGTACAGGGATCTCTTCATACAGAGCATACCGCATCAGCTCTAGAAATATAGGATGTGATAAAAGTGTTTAATACTCCCTAACCTGTTTTTTATAGGGTATGTTTAGACCATACTCTACCCCATTAGGGGTGATGGAAGAGTGGACGTGTGACACCTAAACCTACCGTATTAATCATTATTACCAATTTGTCTTACCACTGGAGCTGATTTTCTAGTTCTTTATAAAAACCCCTGCACTAAAGAACTAACGTTATATTGCATGGGATTTTCATCATCATTATCATCTCCGCTAATATACCTCCCACTACTGGGTTCGAGTCCCCTCCATAACTGGAGGGAAATTGACCTACTATACCACACTGGTCAGACGTGTTGGAATAGGGTTTTTATATGCATTTTATATCCCTCAGTCGTTTATTACATTCACCCACGGGTAAGATAGGAGGTGTGAGGATGAGAATTGTATTCTTACTCCGTCACCACACGGAATTGTACTTTACCAACATACAATTATCAGACACAAATTACATCTAGTCTTGAGACCGATAACAAAATTAAATAGAAAATAAAAACGGGAGAAGTTGGTTAATGTCACTTATTTCTCTCATACACATATGTATAGAAATTTCAATTATACATAAAATAATATATGGGTATCTTTCTTGCCGGGGCCTGCTACGGATGTCACGGTAGCGGTACCAGTGGCCGTGTACCGCCCCAATGGCGATGGACATGGAGCACGGTGGGTTATGAGGCAACACGACTTTCCGTCGCCCCGGACGGAATGGGCGGGGTGTGTTCAGGCCATAGACTGTAAAAAAAGGGTGTATGTACCCTTTTTACTGGGGTAGCTACTTCGTGTGGTACTCTTACACTGTCATCCCTTAAAGCCAGACAACGAAGTGTTAGATAGACAGTATTTATAATCAGTATATCTACCACCTACCCAGATTTTGGATTTTAAATTGATAAGCAGCGGCCTAGCTGTACGCAGTAACACTTATCATCAAGTGTGCTGATTGCTCGTTTACCACAAATAGCAATGAAAAAGAAGAAACAAAATACTAACTAACGAAGTCTCTAAGATCCGTTTCAAACATCTTGAACAGTACGACGAGCACTTCTCCATTAAAAAGCGCGTGTACACACGCCTCGTTGGTGTCCACATCACTCATATATAAAGCCTCCTTTATATTTTCTTCGTTTAATTGAAATGTTTCCTTCGCTGATACTTGTATATCTTTATTGTAAATAAAACTACTATAATAATTACTAATGTTTACGCGAGTATTACACATTTGAAATAAAACTATTTTTACGGATTCTATTGCGTTTGTATTTGATTTTTAATTGCCCGACGTTTCGAACACTCTACAGCGCTCATGGTCACAGTAGGACTGAAAGATGGGAGGGCTAAAATGTTATTTCTATTGCAAGCCTCATAAGTAAAGCGTTGATTCACCTCATGGTGCTCTACTCCAAATATATGACAATCAAGGACTTTTAAAAACTAAAAATGATTGTATTTTTGTCACACTGCACTTATAGGATAGTATTATCATACACATGTCAAGAAAAACATTCTAATCCCACCACACCACTGTAACTCCTGTAAGCCAGGATTCACAATGGTCTCCGTATAAGACACCGAGGTTTGACCCTCGGGAAGTCTCGGGAAACGCATTTAATTGTCTTGGAACCCGTGACAAATTTAATTAGAAAAGAAAAACAGGAGGAGTTGGAAAATTCCACTTCCCTCCTATGCAAAGCGGAAGACATGAAGCAAAAGTTGGTTAATAGACCAATAGATAAGAGGATGTACTGATACGTGAAGCGCAACAGTACAGCACCACGGATATGACAAAGCTTATGGGGCCTATATGTGAGCCTTAACATTGATTGCAACAGTAGGTATGGCAGAGGCGTCTGAACGCACGGAAATTTTCCCGAGTTGCTACAAGGTCTGTATAATATACTACCCCAGACGTGATTTTCAGACTGTCTAACATGAGATGCGCTCGTTATGCCAGAGACTGCACTTCCAGAGGATGTGGTGAGCTGTTTGTTCAAACTCGCAGTTAGTTGTAGAACATTGACAAAATGGTGAAGCTACAATTTTAAATAAAATAATTTAACTCTAAAATTCCCATGACCAGTGAGGAATTGTGCAACAAAGTGGTCAATTTCTAGTCATATTTTCTCTAAACGTCCTCGAATAAATGGGAAGAAAAATATAAATGATGACCCTTAGTTGATGAGTCCCACCTTTCGTACACGACGGATTGCGGTGCGAAGAGAAACATTACTTTAAACGTCTTTGATATATTTAAAACGACATTATTTTGTTTAAAATAAGAAAAACGTTGATTAAAAAAAATATTTGAGGACGTCCGGATGTCTGTTACGCACACATCCGGACGTCCTCAAATATTATAGATCGTTATAGATCTGGCACTCTCACGACCGTAAAAATTAATGTATCGAAGTATTTTTTTTTTTTAAAAGCTTCATAATCGCAACGCGCTGTTTCCTTTCAAAAATGGCTTGGTAATTCTTTGTCGTTTAATTGCAATTAATAAAAAATTAAACTGTTTAATCTTTAGTCTATGTATACCTTATGAAAATTAGGTTCATTTACAATGCTTACAAAATATCTTTTGCGCTACATCAAGAATGGCACGAAATTTTAAAAGATTTTTTTTCTTTCATTTATGGCATTGACTAATTGAGTGCAGATATGACGGCTGATAGAAGATTGTGGAAGGCAATAATACGTTGTGTCGACCCCACTTAGCGTGGTCGTCCCACGCTAAGTGGGGGCAGGCAAATGATGATATGGCATTGACTAATTATGAGGCATGCACTTTTGCCACCGAAGACAAAGATCGGATACCGGTGGCCCGCTCGCACGGCGAAGAGAGGTGCTTGCAGCGTGGGTCTATGGGGTCGCACGCCGCCTCTTTCGCCGCCCCGGACTGATTAGGCGGGGCGCGACCGCTTCCATAGGCCATTGCAAGAAAAAAAGACCCGCACTTTTGGATTTTCCAAACCTATTTATTATTTCGCCATGTTATCATCGTAATTTCAGCTCATATATTCTAGTGTTAAGCTTGAACTTTCTCCAGAACAGAAGGGAAATTGACCTTACTAATATTACGCTTATCAGACGTGTTGATATTTTGAGTTTTCATGATTATTTATTTCTTATTTTATTTATTATTTCGGCGCGTGGCTTAGGTGTTAAATATTAATCTTGTGGGCTTGAATAAAATCAGCTGACAGATCACTAGATGAATGTGTTAGCAGCATTCTCCTGGAAAATTTACAACCCCAAAAGCGTGGCCATTATTACGATGTGCTTCTTTATTTTTGATTAATTTAAAATTTTAAAATTGTAAATATGTAAGTGCCCTCTCAGTGTATTCTACATAATAAATAAATTTCAATTATTAAAATATTAATGTGACTCCGCTATCCTTTCTTATTTTCAATGAATTTTATTCTCAGATTCTCGATTCCCTACAGTGGGACGTTTATGAGCTATGAATAAGCATATAACTAACTGCAAACATCCCATTTCTCGTACAAGTCGTAATGGGCTTGATGACAGTGAGGCCAGAACATTATGAAGTTCAGTCTCTTGATATGCATAGCGAGTCTCTCGTTCACTCTCTTCTTGCGAGCGGCCAACGTCAACACTCGCAGTCTCTCAACATTTTCTTTATATTCTTGCTCGAGCTTCACCTCAGCTTCTACTCTTACCTGTAATTTATTTGTATGCAGAGATAGAGTTCTCTGGCACTCTGTTCTCTCTGCCTACCCTGCAAGGGATATGGCGTGATGATATGTATGTATGAAAACTAGCTTATGTCCGCGGCTTCGCCCGCGTGACAGATGTCCTTCTTTAGAAGGTTGAACATTAATGTTTCACTATTAGCCTAAGGGAACACGTTACCGGGATAAAAAATATTCTATGTGATAATCCGAAAAATGGTTTACCTATGTGTCAAGTTTCATCCAAATCTGTTCTACGGTTTACGCGTGATCGAGTAATAAACATTCAAATATTCAAACATCAAAACATCTTTCATAGTTAATATACAAACCTACACACAAACTTTCATAGTCATAATATTACATATATGTCATAAAACAATACATATATAAATAATAAAAATCAATGTGTATATGTATGTACCCTATGTACTCCAAAACGTCTATACTAATTTTGTTGAAATTTACAGGCAATCTTCATATTAACCTAGAGTGTAATTTACTATAAAATCCAATACCCACGTCTGACCAGCGTGGTGTAGTAGATCAATTTCCTTCCCATTATGGAGGAGGCTCGAGCCCAATAGTGGAACATATATGAGCTGAGATGATGATGAGATGATGAGCTTGCCCGTGGGTGTCCTAAAAAGAGTCTATGCAAGAGAATGAAAACACTAAATAAAATGCTATACAAATACATCTGACTAGCGTGTTAGTAGGTGGATAGTAGGTTGCCCCTGGATGCCATGAGTGTGACGCGCTAACTGATGATGCGCGTCACACCCTGCGCGACCTGCGTGGCCCCCAGGCGGGACATACCTCTATGTCCCGCCTGGGGGCCTCAGCGTCGCGCCCTGTCGGCGGTCATAGGAATAGACCTGTCGTTGTTGACCATCATTTCTAAGATGCTTGACAGCGACAGGTGCTGGTCTTCGATGGCCTACTTCTGCGAGGAGGTCATCTCTTTGAAGGAGGCCGCGGAGCAGGTACGCGAAGCATCTGCTTCTGCAGACTCGCTCTGTAGGCGGCGGCCAGGAAGGGGGAGGCGCCGTTACGCGCATCTCCTCCCGCCGCCTTAACTGTCGACTAGATGTGGCCAGATGGCCTAGCGTTGGGGTATCGAGGATAGAATGGCAATAGACGATCTCTCTGGCACCCCGTAAAAGTGCGTAAGGGACCGCTGCGGTTTTAGTGGGTATTTCGGCCGAATCAGCTGGCCGGCGAGTCCCACATACCCCCTCGTCTGTCACCGGCGAGGACTAGTGCGTAAATGCACATCATCCACACCGTGAAAAAAATAATGGATAGTACGTCAATATTCCTCTTATTGTTGGCGAGATTCGAGCTTGGCAGTGGAATGTATGAACGCTAAGATGAACAATCAGTTGGACATCGATTTCTTAATGAATGATAACGAAACATAGAAAGGTGTACCATTTCTTCTGGTAACAGTTCGTCAATATGCCTTTTCGGTCTCTTAATGTTTGCTTGAACTTCATGCTGCATCATTTTCAATTCATCTTCTATCATCTGACATAGTTCTATACCGTTAGCACCAAACATCGCTCGACTAAGCTGTCCATGCTTACACAAAACACATAAGATTAATACTATATGCTACTATTTCTTTTTTAATAGAATTGAATAATTTAGTTATTAGTAGGTATAAGTATAATAGAAGAAACAAAAAGAGGATTTCCCAAAGAGAGGTGACGTCAGATAGGCGGCAGGTCATAAAACTATTGGCAATATCTTTTAGAATATGTATGATAGCAGAAGAGTCCATTGCCTCGACTCCAAGTCAAGAGCAGGAGGATGATGATACTAGAAGAAAGAAAAGAAGAGAAGAGGAAATTATTCAAATACTTCGTATATGGCCTATATTCTTCTTCTTCAAAGCATTTTCTTTATTGTTTATGGAGAGCATACGAGCAAGCAGAACATCTGATGGTAAGTGTTACTGCCGCCGGACCTTTTAAAATCAGGGATACCCCTGACAGCTAGGCCACTGCCTATCATTCAAAACCCACTCCAGTTGGCACCATCATCATCATCATCACTCTCCTAATCATATCCCAATTACTTGGGGTCGATACAATATGTACTCTTCTTTCATACACATACTTCTTTCACTTCTTTCGTACATATAGTAAAAGTTATTGGCAATCGTTTTATGATCGGCCGCCTGCCAGACATCAATCCGCCTTGGGAATGTAATTGTTGACCAAACGGCATCAGATGGAGTTGGCCCAGGTCGTTATAAGGCTCTTATTTGTCTTTTACGACAACCGCAAGCAAAGTAAGGGTTGGTAGTATTCGTAGCCGCTACAACATAGCTTTGAGTTGGCACCATATATAATAATAATGATATAGCAAATTCTGTTATTTCAAATGGTACCCTACTTTCATCATTTAGATGACTATACATACATATATACATATCATCACGTCATATCCCTTGCAGGGTAGGCAGAGAGAACAGAGTGCCAGAAAACTCTATCCTTGCACACTTCACTCGCTTCTTCAACATTCATAATTCTCTTCATACACGCTCGCCGGTTTCAGAGACTCTTGACTCCACCTTCCTTCAGTACGTGACCTATCTGGTCTAGGTAGGTGAGTCTTGGTCTCCCCCGGTACCTACATCCTTCCACTTTCGCATTGTATATCTTCTTAACCAGACGTCCGTTCGGCATTCTTTCCACATGTCCGAACCATCGGAGCATTCCCTTTCGCATCTTTACATCAATACTCTCTTTCATACCTACTCGCTCTCTTACGTCGTCGTTGCTAATGCGGTCGGTCAGCCTAACTCCACAGATTTTCCGTAGAGATCGCATTTCGACCGCATTAATTTTGACTATATTGCCAGCAAATTATCATTAGCCTGTAGACGAACATTATTGGATAAATATCTCGTCAGTGACGTCAAGCTTGCCATACTGATTGGCAGTTACAGTGGTCTTTCAATTGTACAGATGGCGTAGTGGTTAAGATACCCACCTCCAAGTTCAAGTCAAAAAAGTCCAAGTTGAATGCAAGTTCTTCGAATCTTGGTGTGATTCGTGTCCGTTATTTGTAGGTTTATAAAGTCCCTCACAATACAAGCACTATTTCATTAGCAGTGTCGTTTTTTTTAAAACTGCCTCAGGCGAGATCTGACATCTATTCTACTTGTTTTTATTACTGCTGTAGGCGAGTATGAAGTGATGATATACTCTATTCTTAATCTGTTACCGTTATGATTACAAATTAGATAATAATAGCAAAAAGAAAATAAATACCGCAATAAAAAGAAACACAGGTTCACTTTTATTCTTAAATCTTTCCAACACGTCGATATTATCCGCGCAAGCCTGGAAAATAAATGAATTTATTAACAAAACTGCTGCAAAGCTTACAATACGAAAGCTTCATAATAATCCCTCTGACGGGTCATTAAAATCAAGGTAGTGGTAACGCTGGCCCGCTCAGTTGACTGATACAAAATGGCGTAGGTATTGGTTAAGATACTGATTTATCGTGCCATTAGTCAAGGGAAGTGATCCGCGAATTGGCGCTTTTTTTTGCTGTGGGCCATGGGGATATCGCACGCCCCGCCAAATCAGTCCGGGACAACGGAAGAGGCAGCGCGCAACCCCATAGACCCACCCTGCAAAGCGCTTCTCTTCGGCGTGCCACCGGGCCATCGGTACCCGATCTTTGTCTTCGGTGGCGAATTGTCGCATATGCCTGTATAAAAGGTGAATGTATAAATAACAAAAAGAAATGCAAAAAAATCATTGTTACCTTAACCATAGCGATGTTGTCTTGACCTATCTCCAATTTGCCCTTCCTGATGGCAAAACTTGTTGCCAAGCAGGATCCGCAGAACTCAGAATATACTTCCATACCTATTATCAGTCAGTTTATCAATCAAATTACTGAGATTTAAATGCTAGCTATTTTAACTTGTTTATGAGCGAAAAATGAGTGCCACACGTGGGCCTTGAACCCATACATATAGAAAATCCGTTCCATTTGTCCTACCACTTAGACAAGTGTTAGCTGTTATATAACAATCAATTTGCGGCTCGCGTATTATTTAGTCGTCTTTATGGGCGATGTATGCCATCTACCGGACAATGATTACACATTGTACCGATTTAATACTTTGCAGTTAGAATTATATTTAAAGATAGGACATTATATAAAAGAAAACTCGAAATAAAATGGTACAACATGTATGACCAGCATGATATAGCAGGTAAACTTCGTTCCTATTATGGACGAGGCTCAGCAATGAGACATATGGCTAGCGTAGTATTGGGATCCAGCTAGAAGTAGAGACAGATTTAATAGATCGCGTAATTTTGTTTGAAATTCTTTTATATGATTCTTGTAGAAATATTTTAATTTTAATAATATATCCATCCATTAATAAGCCTCTTGACGTCTACTGACGACAATAATTCTCCACAAGGATGGATAATGTTTTAATCGTCATACTTGTCATTCCAGTTGCTGTTCGTAATTTCCGAGAAAAGTACTGCCATTTTTCGATGACTCCTCAGCTGATTTTGACGATTTACAGAAGTGAAGTCATCATTCTCCTACCCTTATCCTAATTACTTGGGGTCGATACAATATGTACTCTTCTTTCATAGTACATATTGTAAAGTTATTGGCAAATTTATGACAATTTTATGACCGGCCGCCTGCCAAACGTCAACCTTCCTTGGGAAGTGTAATTGTAGACCCAACAGCATCAGATGGTGTTGGCCCAGGTCGTTATGAGGCTCTTAGTCGTCTTTTACATCCACGAGAAGAAGACCAGAAGTAAGGTATGGTGACGTATTATATTTTTAAACCATCACCACGTGAAGCGAGAAGATATTATCATTATCCTGCTCTCATTCCAATTACCTAAGGTTATGCAATATGTACTCTTCTACCACCATACATATTTTAAGTTTTGGTAATAATTTATTACCGGCGGCCTGCCTGACGTCAATCCTCCTCCGGAATATAATTATTCACCGGACGGCATCAGAGGTAGTTGCTCCATGTCGATGTAAAGCTTTTAATCGTATTTTACAACGCCCACGAGCAATATAAAGTTAGGCATTATTCGTAGCCGCCTTCACACACAAAGAAAGTAACAGCATAAAAATTAATAGTTATTTTAACTTACAAATTAATTGATTTTGATGTGCATGAAGATAAGCTTCCAATTCCTCATTAGTTTCTACCGTATCTTGGATTGCTGTTTGTTGCTTTCTAGCCATTTTATTTTAATTATAAATACGATTTATAATAACGTGTGTTGTAATTATTAATGCAAAAGTATAGAGACTTATTACTATTATAGCTTGTCCTCTTCTATATACTAGCTGTTGTCTCTGACTATCTCCATGTAGAATTGAATAAAAAGTTTTCTCAGTTCGCAGTATATTTTTCCTCATATATACATATACTATTAAACATAATATAAAACAAATTTATGATTTTTTTTATTGTATATGGTGGCAAACGAGCAAACACACCTGATGATAAGTGATGCTGTTGCACATGGATCTAGCAACATCTGGGGCAAAGCCAGGCCGCTGCCTACCGTGAAGAAAGAACTCTTCTTAAACCTCGTTTGATAAAGTACATGTCATAGCGCTCGAATTTCAGTGTTAATAAAAAAGCATAACTTCATGCGATTAGTTCAAAATTCGTTTCCATTTTTGTTTTTACTTTTGATTAAAAGTGGAATACGCTAATAAAAGCAATCTGCCAGTGAAAGTCCGTTTAAATTGGCTCATCCGTTATGGAAATTATTAACAATTTTATGAGTTTTTATATTTCTTTGAAAAACCTTAATACTTTTGTTTGGAAATAAACGTATCCTAAATTATTTCTTGTATCATTAGCTGTCTATCAGTGGATGTACCATCAAAATTCGTTCAGTGGTTTTGGAGGTTAACCGAACACAGACCGGCTGACAGACAACTTTAAACATTATGTTTCAAATTCAGATTCTGTATATTTCCCTTTAGACTATAGACTTAATAAAAACTGTAATTTCAACATTACAAACAGACACTTTCATTTTATTTATTTATATAGATGTTAATTTATCACTTCTATCAGACGATAGAAGGTTTACTCTATGAATAATATTGGCCATAAACTTCTATTTGTTTTTTTCTTCTATATTCTCTTTGGATAATATGTGGTTGAAATATAAATTGGAAAAAAGGAGGTTTTTGGATTAGTAATGGGTTAGATGGGCATGTTAAATAATAATTCTAAATTAGCTTATATATTTTTTTAATATCATCACAGTTTGAAATAGAAAGTCTTACAATATTCATCGAACTAAAAGAATTAAATAATTTTATTCACATTAAAAAAAAAAATAGTTGCGATTTTTTTTATACAAGTCGTTATAATTTAATAAAATGTAGGTATTATAAATCTTACGTTTTAATTTTTTGAGAAGTATAATTGTTATTTTTAGGTTTGTTTTGCTAGGGAGCACTAGGTTGAACAGCTGCACTTTCCTTAAGAACATAAAACAGTAAGTGCGATCTGACCCGCCTGCCAAGCCTATATATTAGGGCATTTTTCTTTTTTGTGATAGTGACGCGGCCGAGGTTAAGGAAGGGGCCCTTCCTTAACCTCGGGTGGCTCTATAACCTAACGCCAAATGCGTTAGGTTATAGAGCTCTCTATCAGAGTTCTCTATCACCACTACGCTGATCAATTGACTGCACAGATGGCGTAGTGGTTAAGACACCGACCTCCAGTGCCAGTGCCGTGGGTTCGATTCCCACGCAGGATAATACTTTGTGCAATCTACAAAGTGTTGTTGCGAGTCCAGGTGTAATTTGTTTGCGTTAATTCCATGTTTGTAAAGTCCCCCGCAATACAAGGATTATTTCCTTAGTGATGGGTCTATAAAAAAATAGGTTAAATTCTTTGATTTCAGTACAGCATTATCCGCTTGGTGAGTTAAAATCGAATCATAAATTCAATAGTGATCCCAATTGCATTAGGTAGAATAGGTTCAAAGAGAGTTAAGT
Source organism: Lymantria monacha (assembly GCA_905163515.2). NCBI lineage: Eukaryota > Metazoa > Arthropoda > Insecta > Lepidoptera > Erebidae > Lymantria > Lymantria monacha. Next base: position 27,228,190 of record LR991098.1, on the reverse strand, counting down.
AATTGTAGGCGCGACCAGACGACAAATATATTCCTTATATTTTCCATTTGATTCATAATTAAATATATAGATTAGGCTTAAATAATAATTTATTTATACTTATAGCTAATAATTTATTTATCGTTAACAATGATCTCTCAGATGTAATTATAAAATCATAAGAGAAAAAATATGCACTGTACCGCGCGAAGGTCCAAGTCTAAAGAATGTTACACATTTGAAATAAAACTATTTTTATGGTCACGGGAGCTCTGACTGTCCTCCAGGGACTATAAACGCTGTAGTGTTCGAAACGTTAGACAATTAAAAATCAAATACAAACGCGGTAGAATCCGTAAAGATAATTTTATTTTAAATGCGTGTCTAAACTTAAAAATATTTGCTATCAGGCTTTGAATTTGTATACGCAGCGTCTGTCGCGTAGGTACTTAAATGAATATTTAGTATTAATTTTGGAAATAAATATAGTAATGTAAGTTTCCTATACACTCGTGTAAAGAAATTGTGCGGGATTAGCAAATAAACGGAGGCTTCGGGTGATCGGACCGGGGAATAATCCGGTCACCTGACGTGAGGCCACCGCGTGAGGGCGACGCCACGATGGCGAAAGCTGTCGGGGCGTCGACACGAGAGGAACCCGCGAGGGTAAACCGCCGGGCGGGCCAATAAAAATTCAAAAAATAATCTTTGAACATGTCAATAAAATGCCCGCAAAAAAAATATGTTTATAAATAATTAGAATTAATAAAAAAATTAAAATGGATTGTTTTTACAATGAAAAAGTTAAATTTATTTAATATTTATTCGATAGTATATCGAAAAAACATTTGAATAAATAAGTAAATAAATTTTTATCATCATCATTATTCATCATGTGTCATTTATAAAAACCCCGATTACGAAGCGAAAAATGATGTCACAAGCGGGATTCGAACCCGTAACTATTGGGAGTCCGGCCCAATCGTGCTGCCACTTACACCACCGTGAACTATTGTAGGACATTCAAATCTCAAAGTTGCGTGTTCGAATCCCGCTTGTGACATCATTTTTCGCTTCGTAATCGGGTTTTTTATAAATAATTAAGCATTATAAATGCTAAATTTCAGTAATTTGAATTCATCATGGGTGTTGATCAATTTGACTTCGCATCGTAGACCATATGATAACATAGTTTTTTATTTGTTACTACTTTTTATAAGTTACTATATAAAATAAATTTAAATTTTTATCTCGGACCTTTGCAATTCATTATCTAACCAAATTTTATTAAAATATATTCACTGTCTTCATAGATCATAAATTATCGCGGGCAAATTAAAATTGAATATAGATTCAAATGACTCAAATTTAAAATTTAACATGCTTGATTATTTATAAAAACTTGATTACGAGTGAAAAAATGATTGTCCCACACGGGATTCGAACCACATCGCGAAATAATGATTGTCACACATGGGATTCGAACACACCTATTGGAAATCCGTTCCAATCGTGCTATCACTTACACCAGCGTGAGCTGTCGTATGATATTTGAAATAAAAATTTAATTAATTTTAGTAAGATAAAGTAGGCCGCCACTCAAAAATTCAATAATAAAATTAGTATCATGCCTCCTGAGTTTTCTCGCCGGATCTTTCTCAGAGTGGCCGCGTTCCGATCCGGTAGTAGCTGGATAGTTTTTGTTAGTTTTGTAAAAATTGTAAAATTGCTACAATAATAATTATCATAAATTAAATACCTTAATCATAACAAATCATAAACAACATAAATTTTATATATAGAATCATTCTATTTTTGTACTGGCAATGAATTGTATTAATTTTGTATAAAAATGTGGGTTAAAATTTAATATCTTATAGGGTAGATATAAATAAATTTCTGTAATAACAATGACATAAGACACCTCAGTCCTCCCGTGACCATGAGCACTGTAAAGTGTTCGAAACGTCGGGAAATTATAAATCAAATACAAACGCGATAGAATCCGTAAAAGTAGCTTTATTTCAAATGTGTAATACTCGCGTAAACATTAGAAGTCATTATGTCGTATGATAATCAATTTTCGGCTCGTGTTATATTTTCTATCCGTGTGGTGACGGAGTAAGAATATAATTCACCACCATCTTACCCGTGGGTGATTGTAAGACGTAGACGTAGTGTAGACGACTCCCTATATCCCTTATATAAAACGCAAATGACATTTATGCAAAAGAAGGAAAACTTGAAACATAACCGTATATTAACACGTCTGACCAGCATGGTATAGTAGGTGAATTTCCCTCTTATTAAGGAGGAGGCTCGAGCCCAACAGTGGGACATATATGAGCTCAGATGATGATTATATTTTCGTCTTTAAAGAAGACGTGGATAGATTCTTGTGATATAGTTTTTTTGCCCCACATATCGTGATATAGTTTTTTTGACCCACATACCGTAATATAGTTTTTTTGCCCCACATACCGTGATATAGTTTTTTTGCCCCACATATCGTGATATAGTTTTTTTGACCCACATACCGTAATATAGTTTTTTTGCCCCACATACCGTGATATAGTTTTTTTGCCCCACATACCGTGATATAGTTTTTATTTGACGAATATGGATCGGTCAGAAGGCTTACGTTGTTTTAATACATTGAAACGATGTGGAACCGCCACCGATAAAGCATAGGAGACATTCGAGCCTTAAACTTTGTATATTTGAGTTTCTATAATGTAGAAATATACTAATAATAATTTATATGACCTACAATATCATCAAATCCTCTATCTCCCTTCCCAAGTGATGGCTTCTCTAGTAGTTAACTCGTGATCGGGTGCCGCTTGTGGGATCTGGTCCAGCACTTTTTGTTTTTTTTTGTTTTATTCTTGTATTTAACTTTTTAAAAAAGTATCCTTACTCGAAGGGCATCTCACTGGAGCTAATAAATATTAAAAATGTATCCAATCATTTTGATTAAAATACATATGTAATTTAAAAAATTATGAGCCCGCTGAGTTTCTTGCCGGGTCTTCTCAGTCCGCGCCCGCTTCTCAATTCGGTGGTAGATTATTTAAAAAAACAATGTAGATTTAACAATATGTAATTGCCCTTATGGGGTAAGCCCGCACTAGCAACTGGGGTAAGCCGCCCCTACACAATAAATGATTTGATTTGAACCTCTACCACACATGTACTCGTAATATAGGGGCGCCGACTAAATGCTGGCCTACGGCGCTTTCAACGTTTAATCTGCCTTTGATCTGCTCTTTTAGAAGATCCCGCGAAAATAAGTATAGATAGTTATAATTTTACAAGATTTCTAATACACTAGCCTATTTAAAGTGAAACTAAGATCAAATTTTTGATCTATACGGCATTAGCCTCCATTGTGATTGGATCATTTCTGTATTAGTTTCTATCGCTTTTAATTTCGTTTCATCTGAAAAAATAAGAAAATATATATTAGTTTTTAATAGCCTGTGATAATTGATAAAGAGATAATACAACATATTTATTTTCGTTTTTGAAGTGATAACTTCTTATTTCGGGTATATCGCTTCGTTACGTAACGGCGTTTGTCTGTATGGCTTTCCTTTCTCTCAAGCATACGGCAGCGGTAGGCGGGCCCCTCCTCTCTCACTTTAACACACAGCGCTAGCCGTATTAAGAAGTAATGTTATAAGGTTTTACTAATAAATAACACTAAGGAGCACGTGCACGAAACATCTATTGTCGATTGCGTAAAATCTGACAGTTTAATCGTTTATTAGGGAGAAAAGTTTATCAGAAAAAGAATACCGAATCGCCCATACTTCGGTATTTTTATTATACCGAACACTGAACACAGTGCTAATATACCTAATGGTTCGATAGAATACCGTACACCTGGAAAGTCTGACTACACCACGCTGGTCAGACGTGTTGGTAATTTGTTACAGGGTTTCATTTAAAGTTTTCTTGCCTCTGCTGTTGTTCAAGCGCCTACTTAAAAATCACCCGTAAAAATATGCAGTGCAAACTTCGGGTATTACAATTACTCGGCCACCGACGATAAAGACCGGGTTCCGGTGGCCCATTCACACGGCGTGGAGAGGTACATTGCGGAGCGGGTTTAGCGGAGTGTGACCAGAATATATCCCGCCGCAAAAAAACCTTTTTTTAATCAATTGCTCAAGTGCATAATTAAAAAAATTCACTTACTAATTCTCATTGTCGGTAATATACTGTATAGTCGCAATATACGCAAAGTAACTAATAAAGTTTTTTATTCAATTATTATAAGGAGTGAACGTTTGAGCTGGTATGGACATGTGATGAGACGGGATGAAAGTAATGTTGCGAGGAAGGTTTTGGGTATGAATGTTGTATGGCTCTAGGGGTTAAGGGAGACCAAAGAAAAGATGAATGGACTGCGTGAAGCATGATATGTATAAACAGGGAGTAACTACAGAGATGACGTCTGATAGGGTTGTATGGAAAAAGAGGAGATATTGCGTCTACCCCAAGTAGTTGGGATAAGAGCAAGAGAATGATTATTCAATTATTATAAACTTGAAGACCCCAACAGAAGTAATATGCGTATTATATCCCTTAGTAATTTTTTTTTAAGATACCCATTGCCAAGAAGTAGTGGTGAATTGAATTCTTATTCTCTCACCACACAGAAAGTACATACCATCATCATTATCCTATTCTTATACCAATTAATTATGGACACAATATGTATTCTTCTGTCATTATACATATTGTAAAAGTTATTGGTTACTGTGAGAGGGAGAGAGGGCGCGAGTGCGATAGAATGCAGGGGTAGGGAAAGGGGAGAGGAAGAGATAAAGCATAAAGAAGATGCAACGGCAATAGCTGTGACCAGTCTTTCTACGTGGTCACTTGGGATAATTAAAGATTAAAATGTTTAATTACCTTTCTCAAGAATGAATTCTGTCAATAAAGAGCTGAACACATTCGCCGGAACAGCCATATTCACGTAAGGGAAGCAAGCGCCACCATCGCTGGTCACGTTGATAGCAATTATACCCAACACTTCCACTGTGTTCTTCGGACTGTAATCATAACTGGCCGTTGTCATAAAAACAAGCGTACAAACTGATACAAATGTGGATATAAGCTGACATTTAAACAAAGAACGCACGCATATACACAAGAGCATGTAGATATTTCATCCATCCTTCCGTTAGCCTATTCAAGTTCACTTGGAAAAGGGCTTCATAACTAGTGCCTTAATCACTATACTTAACAAGCGATTAAACTCTTCGATCATGTATTGCTTCGTTTTTCATCTAGAGGTCTATAAAGTTCATCAGCATCATCACAGCTAATGCACATCCCACTGCTGGGATCGAGGCTCATCCGCAATAGGAAGGCAATTGATCTAATACACCATTCTTTTGAGTGCATGTTGTATGTATTATGTATCTTAGTAATCTAATCAAAATGGCAAATATTATTAGCGCTCATAGACTTTTGCAATATCAGGACCTATCAACCAGCCAAAACGCAACCAGAAAATTGGACTCCCGGCTCTCTCACACACAGAAAAGTGCAACAGTATATTTCCACTACTCAGACGTCGATATTCAGCGAGAGTGTAGTACTATTTCGGACGGAAGAACTCCGGAGAGAATTATTAACAACTAGCTTCTGCCCGCGGCTTCGCCCGCGTAAAAGGTTATTTTCCTAAAGTTTTTGATCCCCTATTTTTATTTTTGACCGTCGGTAATATAGTGCAACGGTATTACAATACTCAGGGTTGGAACTTCATTACTGGACTGCTAGATGGCGTTGAAGAAGCTAGATTTTGAGATTTTTTGACAAACAATTTTTTTATTTTTCATATAAAAATTTTGATTTTTTTTTTAAATAAAAAGTATCCTATGTTACTTTTAATACCTCCAAGAATATGTGTACAATGTTTCATGATGATCGGTAGAGTAGTTTTAGCGTGAAAGCGTAACAAACAAACTTACATTCACATTTATATATTAGTAAATTAACAATATGGCCTTAACAATAGTATTTCCATACGGATGAAGGACACAATCGGATTATTAAAAAAAAATATAAAGAGGCGGTAGCTGATGATGTTTACCTAATGATTCTAAATATCGGACCTCCGCTAAAGCCGGCCTGCACACAGCACGATGTCTGTATCATGGATGGGGAGACAGTGTTCACGTGACCAGAAGTTATTGTAGGTATAATGTTTGCTAAATCATATTCGTTGTAATATGGAAATCCCGCAGCCAATACCGATTCACCTGAAAAAAAATGAGGGTAAACATGAACAAACGAAAATACATAACATAACATTTGTGAAATCTTTTTTTTTTTTATATAAAACCCGATTACGAAGTGAAAAATTTTGTCACAAGCGGGATTCGAACCCGCGCCTATTGGGATTCCGGCCCAATCGTGCTGCCACTACACCACCGTGACTTATTGTAGGACATGCAAATTTCGCTTCGTATCATATTTACGTCTTAAGGTGACGATAGGCTTTCTACCCGACAATGTTTACACATTGTTATAGGCTTAATACTTCAAACTTTACAGTTAGAATTGTATTAAACGATGACACAACCTTGTTATTTAAATTACTGAAAATTTAGCATTTAATATGCTTAATTATTTATAAAACCCGATTACGAAGTGAATAACATTTGTGAAATCTGTTGATATTAAATTATTTTTATGGATTCTATCGCGTTAGTATTTGATTTTTAATAGCCCGACTTTTCGAACACTTTATAGCGTTTATGATTACGGGAGGACTAGGGTGTCTCACGTCCAACAAGTCGTCGTTATAATGTGTAAACATTGGCAGTTAGATGGCACACGTCTCCTTTAAAGACGAATATATAATACGAAGCGAAAATTGAATGTCATACAACACGGTCACGCTGGTTTAATTAGTAGTCATTCGCATTCGCTCGTAATCAAGTTTTTATTAATTGATAACTTTCTTTTCTATAAAGCTTAATACAAAAAAAATATTTAGCATTCGTTTCGTAAAATTTCTCTTAAAATTCTTGCAAAAATATGGATGGTTTGTAATATTCTTTTTTAAGTGCATTTTGCGGTAAGGAAATAATCTTTGTATGGTGTGGAACAATACAAACATACAATCAACAGATACAAATTATATCCAGACTCAGAACAACAATTTAGAGAACCTATTACGCCATCTATGCAGTTAAACTCATAATCGAACATTATTTAGAAATTACATAAATTAATAGATACATATATGTATATGTTTACGCTCTTTATATTCTTAATTTCATTATTAAATAATAATATATAACACCCGGCAATAAATTTTACATATCGATCTTTTGAAAGAGGCAATCGACCAATTTCGGCTTTGTATTCGCGCTGTCTCCTTCGCACTAGTGTGCAGCTCCTTATATGCACCAGACTGTTAATGCTTCATAAAACGTCACACAAGTAATGTGTGGCAAGGACAACACTGTACGAAGGCGAGATTAACTGATTATCTCTTTCTAATTGTCAACGTGCAATATTTATCGCCGGTAGCAGTAATAAAATTTGAATTGGCAATTCTGTCTTTGAATATATACATATTAGATAAATGAATATTGTATTTAAAATTGGACTGTGTGATACAAACAATATAGTAGAAATTTGCATGGACGACCCAACAGTTAGGCTCGCTTTTAAATATTTTTTTGAAGAAATAATACCTTTAACAGCTGGTACAATAGACATGACCGCAGCTCTCATGTGTTCCATTTGTTGAGGGTTTGTGAATAATAACGCTAAATCGTACGCCCTTTTGTCTGGAGTCTTGTAACGAACTATTGCTGTCTCGTTCACACCACCACAGTATATTAATAACTTGTGGTTTAGATACTGAAAAAAAAAACATTTTTTATTACAAATAATAGAGACTAGAGATATTGCGAATATGAAGTTTTGGATATGTATACAGATATTAAAATACCTTTTTTTTAAAGATAACACACTACCCTTTTTTTTGCTGTGGCCTATGGAGGTGGTCACGCCCCGCCAAATCGGTCCGGGGCGACCGGGGACACCCTGCAAAGCGACTCTCTTCGCCGTGCGATCGGGCCACCGATACCCGATCTTTGGCTTCGGTGGTCCGCCCGGCTATAACACACTGCCGTAAAGAATACGAGTAGAAAGGATTATATTATAAGGAGTATATATATATATATATATATATATATATATATTACATATATATATATATATATATATATATATATATATATATATATATATATTATATATATATATATTATATATAAGGAGTATATACTCGTATATTATAAGAAGTATAAAGGTCGTAGCGAGCCGATTTGACTGTCCCATTATGAGACATGCGATTGGACTACATGTCAATTATAATTAATTTCGGACGTTTTCAAAGATTATTTATTTATTTATTTTTAATTTTATTCATCTTAAAATATTGACATTCCAAATTTGACATTGATATTAATATTTAACTTTATGCAATTTAATTAACTTTTAGTCCTTTTTGACATTTTATTATACCTTTTTTTTTTTTTTTTTTTTTGGGACTAATCCCACCACACATTCCCACCATTGTAACTCCTGTAAGCCAGGATCCACAATGGTCACTATAAATGACACCGAGGTTTGACCCTCAGGCAGTCCCGGGAAATGATTTTAATTGTCTTGGAACCCGCAACAAATTTAATTAGAAAAGTTAAAGAGGAGGAGTTGGAAAAGAGTGATTCCACTTCCCTCCCAGGCAAAGCGGGAGACAGAAAGCAATATTGACTAGTCAGCCAATAAGTAAAGGGTTGTACAGCTACGATAAGCGCAGCAGTACGGCACCACGGATACGGGATAACTTAACGGGGCCTATATGTGAGCCTTAAGATTGGTTGCAGTAGTAGGTATGGCAGAAACGCCTAAACGCACGGAAATTTTCTCGAGTTGCTACAAGATCCGTGTAGTATACTACTCCAGATGTTACTTGCAAACTGTCTAACATAAGGTCGCGCTCGTTACGCCAGAGATCGCACTCCCAGAGAATGTGATGTGCTGATTGTTCATACTCGCGGTTATTTGTAGAACATTGACATAGTGGTGAAGGTACGAGTTTAAAAGAAAATAATTTACTTTTAAAGTTGCCATGTCCAGTTAGAAATTGAGCTACAAAATGGTCAACCTCCAGCCACACTCTCTCTAGGCGCTCGCGGACGCATGGGAAAAATAGATAGAGGTGACGGCCCTTCGATGATGAATCCCATCTTTCTTGCCATTCAATTAAAAGTTTTTCATAGACAACGGATTGCGGTGCAAACAATCGAGCGATTTTATTACGGTCGCGCGGTAGAAGGAAATCTGTGTTCATATTTTCCCTTGTCGTGTAATACACCGGGCGACAGACGGGCATCAATGTATTACACGACAAGGGTATTTTATTATACCTACTTAATCTTATTAATATTTGCAATTGACATGTAATAATCTGTTTTATTAATTAACCTAATAAGTAAGTAGAAACAGCAAATAAACCTGTAATAGTTAAGTTTTTTGGCGTTAATAAAGTGGCAAATGATGGATTAGCTTTAGTATCAAAATGGCTGGAATCAAACCTCTTAACTTTAAATATGCCTAAAACCAAATATATAACTTTCAGTATCAGAAATAACACTCAACCACCTATTAATTCTATTAATCTAAGAGCTCACGTATGTTCTGCTTATGATAACTGCACTTGCAACGTAATTTTTAAGACTACTTCTATAAGATACCTTGGTGTGACTATTGACCAACATCTTAATTGGAAAGAACATGTTTCTACCCTTACTTCCAGAGTAAGAAAACTAATATTTATATTCAAAACTATACGTCAGTTTTGTCCACCTAATTTAATTCTTTTAGTGTATTTTTCCTTGTGCCAGTCCATTATAACTTACGCTATAACCTCATGGGGAGGTACATCGAAAACTACACTCCTCTCTCTTGAACGAGCACAGCGTGCGGTTCTCAAAGTGATAAGTTTTAGGAGTTTTAGATATTCCACTTATTTATTATATTTTGACCTATCAGTGCTTTCGGTAAGGCAATTATTTATAAAAAGTTCTATCTTATTACAACACAAAAATAAACCTGATTTTACAAATAGACGTAGACAAGATATCGTGTATACTATACCCAAGTATAAAACCACATTTGCTAATAACTTTATAAATTTTCTAGGTCCATTCATATATAATCAAATTTCCAAGCAAGTCCATATTCGCGATCTAACACAATATGCTTGTAAAACTACACTTCTTAAATTTCTCAACTCTCTAAACTATGATGACACCGAAAAATTATTGAACCTTACAATGTAACTACACACGCACAAACATAATCATACACGCACACATGCTAGCTTATATTAACATGCGTATCAAAAATATACACGGATAACACACATGCGTGCTCTCATACACGCAAACGCACGAGAAAGATACACAGAAATACACAGTAACACTGACACACAAACACACACCACACACAAACACACACCACACACAAACACACACACTGACATACACACACATATGTGCACATACATACTTACACGAAACCACACACACCAACACTAACATACAATTTCCAAAAAAAAAAAATATTACACCTACTTATTTTATATATATCGTACCCAGTTGCTACTTACAAAATAACTGCCTTTTTATTGTAGGTACTTTTTTATTATTATTATTATTTTTCAACTAGAAAATAATTTAATTAAATATAGGAAAATAAGTACATACACATTACACACATATGTATATACTAAAATTTTAATCTTTTTTAATTAATATTTGTAATTTTTATTTTCTCTTCGAACCTTCCGTATACTGTACATGTTTATGATATTACCCACAACCTAGTTTAATAATTAAGAATCTTCATACTTTTTATTGTTTAAATACCTACATGAAATTGAATATGATAAATAAATATGTATCAAAATCGATTGTATTCTAACCGTAGTACGTTTTGTGAGTTGTTTATTATTGTAGTGTTGATCAAGGACCGGGAGGACTATTTTACCGTAATACAGTGCTTACTAGTACGGAGGATAGTGTACCAGTTTCAATCTCGTGAATTTTAAGCAATTAAACAATCTTACGGCATTATTGTAATTACATATATCACAAATAAGAAGCTTTATGTGTTTTTAAAAAAGAATAAAAGTGTATTAGCTTGATTGCAAACTAAATTTAAGATTGAAAATATGTAAGTGCCCTCACTGTTTATACTTATTTATTCATTATCTGTAAATCTATTTGGTAATAAATTATTATTATTATTATTATTTTTATATGGACATAATAGTAAGTCTGAAATAAATGAGTTATTATTATTATTATTATAAAGGATTTGTTATAGTTTACAGAATACTAGTGACTTTACTACCCTGGTCAGATTGGGGGCCCTGGGCAATGCTCTCAAATATTCTTATGGTAAGGACAGTTACTGGGTACACTTTTCCCAGGTGAGTTTTGTTATCCATTCTTTTGGTGCTCGCTCAGAAGATTTTTGCGATTTGCGGGGAAAAGGTAAGGGATGCTGAAAAAAGAAATACTGAGCATGTAAAACTTACGTGTTTGACAACATGTGCGCAAGTAACGATATAGCCACCGCCGAGGTATACACCCGCACCCCACGAGTTACCGCAACGTACTAGCACTGTACACTGATCTATTTGAGCTGAAAATTTTAAAGAGGGTACTTAGATATCATAATTTTTCAGTGTATGAAAACTTTGGCAATGCAGTTATTACAATGATTTCTAATGTTTACCAGAGTATTACACATTTGAAATAAAACTATTTTTGCGAGAGGACACACACAGTTCTCCGTGACAATGAACACTGTAAAGTGTTCCGAAACGTCAGGAAATTAAAGCATATATAAACGCTATAGAATTCGTAAAAATAGTTTTATTTCATATGGAGTCATACATTTAAACCAAATTACAAAATTCGCTTGTGAACATTTCATCATGTTGAATAATTTATTCATAGTCACTGTCCATAGTAAGTAAAGTCGTTAACATTAAACGGGCATTGAAAACCAAATTATGATTACTCTAAGAATTTTGATAAAACAATGAAATATACGTAAACCACTATTATATCATATTCACTACACATAAGCACTTTCTTTGTATTACACTACATAAAATATCAGGATTTTTTTAAATTTATTAAATATTCAGTAGCAAACATCACAAGAGATTATTATGTCATTAAATTAGCAGGTTTTTTAATGTATATTATTTCTCAAAGGGGTTTTTATCGCGTCAGAAAGAATGGCGAGCGACTCCATAGACCCGGCCTACATGTACCTCTCTATGGCCGTCCGAGTGGGCCTCCGGAACCCGGTCTTTGTCTTCGGTGGCCAGTCGTGATGGTATAGGATTATAAATTGGAGTTTTCTTTCTCTTGCATATTTGTATTATGCATATCATATCAGTTAGCCATCTTTTATGAAACTGGCAATATAAGAGATAGTGAATTGTATTTTTACGTCAGCACACGAAAAGAAGCATTTTTTAAAGGTGTGAATTAATCGCACATGCATTCTTGTTATTAATAATGGCACCCAACTTGGGGCTATCTTTGGGTAATCATTAGCCTATCAACGTCTATATAAATCTCAATGTGAAAATCACCATTTTTAGGGTTCTTTACCTCGAAAGGATAAAATGGAACCCTTATAGGATCACTTTGTTGTCCGTCCGTCTGTCTGTCTGTCTGTCAAGACATTTTTTCTCAGGAACGCGTGGAGGTATCAAGCTGAAATTTATATCAAATAGGTACTCAGGTCTACTGTCCCTTGGTGCTGTGAAAAAAATAAACTTCTAAGCTAACACAATCAAAAGATACAGCTGTTTATGTCACAAATTCCTGCAAATTTTCGACACTCGCGAGGGAATCAAAACCTACAGGGTACTCGGAACTCCCGTGAACTCAGAATCTTGAAATTTGGTACGAAACAACGTCTTATAGCCCAGATAAAGTAAAAATTGTTAAAACTGTAAATTTTTAATCACATTATGTATAAAAAGTATTTTAAATAATTTTAAACTCACCACCCCTTTCCTCCTGAACGTGTAGAGGTCCATCCATCCATCCATCCATCAGCCCGTAAACGTCCACTGTTGGACATAGGCCTCCCCACGAGAATGCCATCTATAACCTGCATCCAACGGTTTCCTGCGACCTTGATGAGGTCATCAGTCCACCGAGTGAGGGGTCGTCCTACGCTGCGTCGTCCGATTCGTGGTCGCCACTCGAGAACCTTTTTTCCCCAACGATTGTCGGTTCGTCGAGCGATGTGGCCCGCCCATTGCCACTTCAACGTGCTAATTCTTCGCGCTATGTCGGTTACACCCGTTCTTCTACGGATTTCCGTATTTCGGATTTTATCACGTAGAGAAATACCGAGCATAGCCCTCTACCTAGCACGCTGAGCGACTTTGAGCCTTTTTATGAGGCCGACATTTAGAGACCACGTTTCAGTTCCGTAAGTCATCGCTGGTAACACACACTGGTTATAAACCTTTGTTTTCAGACACTGCGGAATATTAGACGAGAAGATCCTCTTAAGTTTCCCGAACGCTGCCCAGCCGAGTTGGATTCGTCAGCTGACCTCTTTCTCGAAATTGGATCTACCTAATTGGACTGTTTGTCCTAGGTAAACATAGTGATCGACAACTTCGAGAATCGCATTCCCAACCAGGACCGGTACAGAAATGACATGGGCATTAGACATGATTTTCGTCTTTTCCATGTTCATTTGCAGCCCTACTAGTTGGGAGACCTTGCTGAGGTCATTGAGCATGGTGCCAAGTTCCTCCAGGGATTCTGCCATGATTACGATATCATCTGCGAATCGAAGGTGAGTGATGTATTCGCCATTGATGTTGATGCCGAGTCCGGTCCAGTCTAAGAGCTTGAAGACATCTTCCAGCGCAGTGGTGAACAGTTTCGGAGAGATAACGTCTCCCTGTCTCACGCCTTTCTGCAGCTGGCTCGGTTTCGTACTCTTATCCTGGATGCGGACCGACATAGTAGCGTCTTTATACAAACACTTCAGCACTTCAATATATCGATAGTCAATTTGGCACCCCTGAAGGGACTGCAGCACTGGCCAAGTTTTGACAGAATCAATCAGGCTTTCTCATAGTCCACAAACGCTAGACACAGAGGCCGATTATACTCCTCGGTCTTCTGTATAATCTGGCGTAGCGTGTGGATGTGGTTGATGGTACTATAACCTTTTCGGAAACCGGCTTGTTCGGGCCGCTGGAAGTCGTCTAGCTTGCGCGCGAGTCGGTTCGTAATGACTCTTGAAAACAATTTCTACACGTGGCTCAGGAGTGAGATGGGTCTGTCATTCTTTAAGAGCGTTTTATCGCCCTTCTTGAAAAACAGCACCACCACACTCCTGAGCCACGACTCTGGAACGTCGCCCCCGAGAATAACAGAATTTAACAACTTCTGTAGGGCTTTTAAAACTGGCTTGCCGCCTGCCCTTAGGAGCTCTGTGGTAATTCTGTCATCTCCCGGTGCCTTTCCGTTCTTTAATTGTTTTAGAGCCATTCTGATCTCGTACAAGCTGACGTCCGGGATTTCTTCGGTATAGTGCTGAGTTAGCTTGGATCTGGGGTCTTGGACCAAGCCGACAACAGGATTCAGGGATGATTTGTACAACTGCCCATAGAACCTTTCGACCTCTCCCAAGATCTCACTCTGGGATGAAATGACAGTACCGTTATCGGTCTTCAGCTTAGTCATTTGGCTCTGCCCAATAGACAAATCTCGTGCAAACACTTTGGAGCCTCGATTTCGCCTCTTCAATACGCAGTGTATTGAATCGGTGAATATCGCGTCGCATAGATTTAGAGATTTGTCTATTAAGCTGCCTGAGTTCGGACCAATCGGCTGAAGACTGTACCGTCATTTCCTTTCTCCTCTCCATGAGTTGAAGAGTCTGGTCAGAAAGCTTTTTTGTTCTAGTAGCGCGACGGGCCTTAAATAAGCCATATTGCCCCACTCTCAACTCATCGTCTGTCCTTTTGCATAGTTTTGCGTTGAAGTCTCCCATAACTACCGTGAAGTGGGTTTTGGACGTGTGGATGGCTTTCGAGATATCCTCGTATAAGGCCTCCACTACGTCGTCGGAATATGTCGAAGTCGGTGCGTAAACCTGTATGACCTGCAACGAATACCGTTTGGTAATTCTGAGTATAAGGTACGCTACCCTTGTTGACACACTTTCGATCCTCTCCACGTTCTCTACGAGAGACTTACGAACGGTAAACCCTACACCGCTTTAGGATGGGTGATCTCCCTCCCGGTAGAAGTGCAAATTTCCAGACCGGAGGATTATCGTGCCCTCCCCTCTCTTCGCACTTCTGATAATCCTACAATGTCCCATCGGATTTTGCTCAATTCCTCTTCCAGTTCGATAACCGTCTCGTCGGTCCTAAGCGTCCGAACGTTGTGTGTTACCAGGGCCAAGGGTCGATTTTTTGGTAGCCGGATCGCGGCCGGAGATTCCTAGCACCCCCTGCCCCGCCACCAACAGGCCCGCTACCAAAATGAGCCCGTGGAACAGCGGAACTGCCGTGACTGTGGGGTTTCCCGGGAGATAGCTGCTGCCCCATCTCCCGGTGAGACCCTTAGCCGATTTTTACGACTCCCACGGGCAAGTAAGGGGTGACGACCTTTGTATTCTATTCCCGTCGCCACACGAGCAGTGTAGAGGTATTAAATTGAAATTCATATCTATTACTTAGGTCTATAATACCTTTAAGCAGTAATAAAATCAAACTTCTATGTCAACGCAATCAAAAGAAACAGCAATTTAATCCGCATATTTCGAAACTCGCAACTCGCAACGGTATCAAAACCTAAAGGGTACTTCTAGTCGACCTAGAATCTTGAAATTTGGCATCAAGCAATGTTTTATAGCACATATAAAGAAAGCACTTGCCCGATTTTTTTTAGGGATAGACTATGACCCGGTCACAGTCTGCCCAAACTATCTGAGTCGATGTAGAACCCTATAATCCATCGTACATAGTCCTTGTCTTCAGTGAAATAATTACCAGACTTGGTAGGCGATATAGAGATAGCAATTAATTTTGTAAGTTTCTGAGGCAATGCGATAATCATTTTATTCTTACATCATCGGATAAACTTAAAGTAAATTGTGTAGGTTATACATGATAGGTGTACTTACTAAGTACATCCTGTAATGGGTGTACACTCATACTCATTGGTCTGGCGGGTTGTGGTGATGCCACTCGTAGTTTAGCAGACAGTACTGACACAAGGGGTGCGACCAATGTCAATCCAACCCATTCCCCTCGACACCATGCGACACTACACACCACAATACCAATTAATTCCTTCCTGAAAAATAAATATATTCAAGATAAGAGTAGAAAATAGGTGTGGAGAGATATTTTTTGAAATGATAACTTGTTTAGTGGCGTTGTGCACTTATTTGGGGTAGGTATATAATGTTAAACTCGCGTGAGGACACGTGGGCTGATCGAAAATTCATAAAATGGAGGAGAGTAGACCGCAGGAGAGGAAGCAATAATATAATATGTGTTATTTATTGTATGGTCACACCCATATATACTCCCGGGGGCACGTTTTTAATTTGTTGTATTTGTGTTTTTTTTTTTTCACAACTTTTAAGTTTTACTTCTGTCGGCAGTCCTCGTGACTGCTTTGTGTTTCTTTTATAAAGACAACACCCAACATGCACTAAGGAAATAATCCTTTTATTGCATGATACTTTACAAAACTACAATTAACGGACATAAATTACACCCAGACTCATAACATCAATTTGTGAATCGCAGTATTATACTGCGTGGGAATTCAACCTACGACACTGGTCAGTACATCTAAACTAACTCTACTACTAACCTCTGTGCCATCTACGCAGTTGTATTAGTACACTTTGCTGGTGAGTCGGTTGAGTACAGATTAGTGCAGGAGATTCGCCCAAAAGTTTTCCCATTCGTAAGTTTATTCTCGTGCTATTTTTCGAATATAATAAATGAATATAAAAAAATACTCACGTGGGTCCTTCAGTGAATACGGGTCCACCTTCAGATCCTAATGCGGTTGCTGCATCAGTAAGTAGTAACGATGGTCGTTTCCCCACCACGCCACAAACTGTTCCTATGGTTACAGCATTCAAAAACACCTACCAATTAAAACGTGATATCAAATCAAAAACAATGAATTTGTATAGTGAATGCAGGAATGATAAGTAGCAATATAAAAGAGACATTATGCAGAAAGTAAACTTTTCAGATCTGTCATCGTGCTATCAATAAGGTAAAAAATCTCTTCAATTATATTATGTTTGCGAATTTGAAAACGTCATGTGGTGCTCTTGTATTATATTCGATAGCTTAGTGTTTTAACGTGTTATATTAGATAATTTTGATGGCATTTTATGTAATGTGATGCGGCGGAACTACTGGGATGTAGTGAATATCATATAAAAGTGCTTTACAACGTTTTCGTTTTCCATCAAAATTCCCACAAGATACCATTAACAGTGTGGCCATAGCACTGTTGATGGTGACGATTTGACATAGACAATAACTAACCTGAAAGACTAAAAACGTGAAGATATTTACAACTCGACACTGGCACTAATAGTTCGTATAAGTAACTGATAGCCAAATTATAAGAAGAAGTATATTATTTTTTTTTATAATAAAAATATACATTATAGATATATGTATATTATAGTCTATTAATAATAATAGCCAGCATGGCCAAAATATGTCAAAAGCTTTTCGATGCCGGCAATATTTTGAATGCTGCCCTTCAGCTTTCAAACCATGGCCGACCGTATACGTGGTAGGACCACGCTGTTGACAGTTTTCTGTCTTCAGCCGCGGGCCGGTCCGTCCAGAGTAGTACTACACTCTGGCAGAAGATCGGCATCTGAGCAATGGCAATGTACTATTATAGCGAAAGAATCGGAAGCCCAACTGGCTTTGCTATAACCCTGATATTGCAAAGGTTCATGGGCGGCAGTAAGACTTACCATGAGGCGTGTTGCTTGCTCGTTTGCCACCAAAAGCAATAAAAAAGGCGACCTCAAAGAGGCTCATACAGCTAGGGAATAAAAAACTATTTAATATAATACTACTTTTTCTATATAAAAATAATGTGAATAAAATTAATTTTACGGATTCTATCGCGTTTGTATTTGATTTTCAATTTTTCGACGTTTCGAACACTTTACAGTGATCATGGTCATCACAAACATCATCATCATCATCATACGGGAGGATTAACTACAAATACAAACGGGATAGAATCCGTAAAATAGGTTTATTTCAAATGTGTAATGCTCGCGTAAAAATCAGAAGTCATTATGTAAACCTATGTGAGTTAGGAAGCAGGAATCACTAAATGCTGAAGTGGCCGTAGTTTTGAAATCGCGGCGATTAAAAAGGTTTTAGCGAGTCCTGTGTTCAATAATGGTTAGTCCATTGGCTGATAAAGGCAAACAAAAGGGAGTCAAGGAAATAAAATAAAAGTTATTTTTTATGTAATTTACTTCACAGCCAAAAGGTGTAGAATGAATTTCTATCATGGACCCTCTGCCAGTTGGAGCACGGACTGCATCCAGCAACGAAGATAACGGTCTTAAAGATTCAACACCTGCAAAAATAAACTTTTTTTAAAGTAATATAGATTTAATAAGATTAAAGCTGTGTGGTAGCTGGTAGCGGCTTCGAATATTACTAACCCTTGCTTTGCTCGTGAATGTCGTAAAAGACGACTAAGAGCGTTATAATGACCTGGGCCAACTCCATCTGATGCCGTTTGGTCAGCTATTACATTCCCAAGGAGGGCTGACGTTTGGCACGCGGCCGGTCATAAAACTATTGCCAATAACTTTTACAATATGTACTATGAAAGAAGAGTACATATTGTATCGACCCCGAGTATTATTGGGATAAGAGTAGGAGAATGACGAATGATGATGATAGATTTAACATCTTCTCGGTCGATTATACGTCCTACTGTTGGACATAAGCCCCTCTAGATGCAAGAAATTATCATACTTCACCACTTGTAATAAAACTAGCCTTTCTGACGAACCGAGTTTTTTTTTCTCTTGCAATGATATTATTTGCATACAATCCCTCATAGATTCATTCTATCACCACGGGAAAAGAAGGAATAATGACCATTGTATTCTTACTCAGTCACCTTACAGAAAATATATTTTACATATTTTTTCTTCTCCTTCCACTCATTTCGGTTCGTATCCTACTGTTGGGCTCGAACCTCCTCCGCAATAGGAGGGAAATTAACCTACTATACCACGCTGGTCAGACGTGTTGGCATACGGTTTTATTTCCACTTTTCTATCTTACATATGTATATACGTTATATGCATATTATATCCCTGAGAGGTCTTTTGACTCAATGTGAGTAAAAGGGGCAGCGAGAGAAGAGTGAAGAGGTGGTGACTCAAATTATTACTCCGTTATCACACAGAAGGCGTGTCATTATACAACATTTCATCATAATTAGTGTTGACCAAATGCAAGACCGTTTTTGGCGCGTGACCCATAGACCCACCGTAAAACCTTCTCTCTTCGCCGTGCGAGCGGGCCACCGGTACCCGATTTTTGACTTCGGTGGCCCGCCCGGCGGTTTACCCTCGCGGGTTCCTCTCGTCGACGCCTCGACAGATTTCGCCGTCGGGGCGTCGCCCTCACGCGGTGGCCTCACGTCGGGTGACCGGACAATTCCCCGGTCCGATCACCCGAGGCCTCGGTTAGGGCGGCATCAGGCGCAGGTACCAAATGCAAGACCAAGACTTGCAGCAAAAATCTTGTATGCTCCCTTAGAGCACAGCATTTTACGACTCCCTTGGCAAAGGAAGGGTTGTCAAAACACTTGTATAATTACCAATTTACCAGTACACGGGGGAATAATTTAATGTTATTTTAAACAGACTCATCATAGATAGCTGTGATTATAGACCTCTAAACCGCTCATTAAGTCTCGAAAAAAGGTACCAACAAAATAGAAATAAAACCTCTTTATAGTTTCTACATTCACAACACGTGTTTTATTTTCATATAAGTGCGAATTATATATTCGCTAATAAATTATATTCAGTAGTGATTTAAATTGAATATTTTATTTAATATTATTTGCTATTCGTAAATATTAGTGAAAAGAATTATTCTATCCTTTTACAGTTCTTCTAATATTTTATTGTAATTAATTATTTGCATACAATTAAAAATATTTTTTTTAATGATGCCAAAGAAGTATAATAGTCCGGTCAATTTAGACATTCGAAGCTACATAAATTCCCAACAAGCTGAAAATCAGTAAGATTGTTTAACATATATTACAACTGTAGAGATGTACTCGTATATACGTGGCGTACTCATGCATATTATGACGATTACAACTTTTTGAATCGTTATATCTCAAAAATGGTGGCTCGTAGGAAAAGTGTTGATACATTTTTTGTAGATAATTTTATGATCTACAATTTTTGTCTGAAGTATTTTATGATAAAACTTACCATTTTGCTGAAAATCGCGAAAATCTCATTTTTTTAACCTTTGAACTTGAATATTTTTTTTCCATACAGGTGAAAGATGAGGAGAACTTTCAAATTTTATTTTTTATCATATTTTAAACAATCTTACTGATTTTCAGCTTATTGGGATTTGTATGTAGCATTACTCTTATATTTTGGTCTAATTTGACCGGACTATAACTTCTCAGGCGCGTACATTCACACGCAGCTATTTCTTTTTTATATAAAATTATAAAAGCGAAATAAACGTAGATATATCTCACTTTTCTGAAATTTAAATTGAAAAGTATATGACGGAGACAACGCAAGTGTAATGAAGTATATACTTAAAATCTGTTTAGTTACATAAAAAGATTTCATCACAAAAAAGATTAGGTTCCTAAGGCCTTTCATAAAAAAAAAATCGCTCCAAAAATAAAACTTTGACAGTTGACAGATTCCTTATGGTCCGATCTGTATATATCCACGTTTGGAGGAAACAAATTATAAAACCTTAACATATCTTCGTAATGAATCCAGAATGTGAAGGCGATAGAAAATATAGAAATTATTATAGATATTATGATACTCCGGACGGATGCGATGTGAAGAGAAAGGTATTTTTCTACAGTATAATTCTTCTCATCATCATCACAACCCATAAATGTCCCACTGTTGGGCTCGGGCCTCCTCCGTAATGGGAGGGCAATTAACCTACTATACCGCGCTGGTCAGACGTGTTGGTATAGGGTTTTGTTTCGAGTTTTCCTTCTCTCGCATAGATGTTATATGCGTTTTATATCTCTTAATCGTCTCGTACGATCACCCACAGGTAAGATATGGGGTGGTGATTAGTATTCTTACTTCGTCACCACACGGAAAATATCATAATACCTTTATTCCCCAAAAAAGGTTAACTATTTGTCTGCCTAATAGTTCTAGCGTGGTGACCGAGTCCCAAAAATAAAATGAAAAGCCTTTCCTTAGCCATGGGTGTCGCGAAACGACTGAAAAATTTACGCAAATAAAATCATTGCTAAAGAAAGAAAGCCAGAATTAAATTCGGTGTAAATCAGTTTGACCATTGTGATGTAGTAAGCCAAATTACACGTGTGGTCACTGGTTAGAAAACAATGCGTCTTCACCTTCTTGCTTTCCCGTGGCAATCGTAGAAACCGGCTGAGAGATCACTAGTAAATCTCATAATATCAACGATCGCTAACTCGTCTCGTCTCTTTGTATTTGTATTATCTTAATTGTACAGTGTAGCGTGTTTTGCCTAACGAGTTATGTATTTAATTATCCAAGCTATCTGTTTCAAATTTATAGATTATGGTGTGGTCATGCTCACTGAAAAGGTCTCTGCTTGCGGTAGCTACGTGGAGCGGGTCTCTCCCTTCCCTCCAATGTGGTTGAGGGGCGTGATGGCTGCTCTAATAGTTAACTCGTGATCGGGTGCCGCTTGTGGGATCTGGTCCAGCCATTTTTCTTTCTTTTTTGTTTTATAAATATTCTTAGTTTAATTTTGTATTATATACAAAATTTTAAAAATGAATCTTTCCTCGAAGGGCATATCACTGGAGCTAACATAAATTAAACATGTAACCAAACTCTTTTATGAAAAAATATAATAAAAAAAAATGACGAGCCCACTGAGTTTCTTGCCGGATCTTCTCAGTATGTGGCTGCTTCCCGATCCGGTGGTAGATTAATTAAATTTAATTTAAAAAAAAACAATGTAAAATTGACAATATGTAAGTGCCCCTATGGGGCTTATGCAAAATAAATGATTTGATTTGATTTGATCTGCCCAGGATGTGGTATTTTCCTCATATATGAAGACGTATGTCCAATTGTGGACTTATATGTGCTGATGCAGGGAATAAGCTTTTATATATATAAGATCTAAATGAGCGGGCCACCGACTTAAAAGAATCTGTAGCAGTGGTCAGATCACCAATTACAAACACCACGTTCCGGTGGCCCGCTCGCATGGTGTAGAGGTACATGTACTGCAGGTTATGGAATTGCGTGCCGCACTTTCCGTTGCTCCGGTCGGATTGGTCGGGATGTGATTATATCATACCCTAGGTTAAGGGATACCCTTTTTTTTTTTGGGGGGTGGGCTAAGGTCGGCGCACTTCTCGCACCACTCCATCCGGGGTGACAGAGGGGCGTAAGCACGCACACCCGTAACCCACCCGTGACGTCGCCTTCGTCGTTGGGCCGACCACCGGAGCAGAGTGACTGGACGTCAGTGGTCGGCCCGACGGAATACCCCTGAGGAGTACCCTCTCCTCAACCGACATCCCCCCTCGGGTAGGATGTCGGTCTTTCCTCACGCGGTCGGCCTCTCGGCGGGTGACGGACTAATTCCCCGATCCAGTCACCCGCGGCCTCGGCTAGGCAGGTTAAGGGATACCCTAAAAAAATAAGCTGTTCAGATCAATGGCGACGGGGAATACGGAAGGTTATAGGATTGTCCCTGACAAATCAGATAGGGTGTGTCCAGATCCATTGTCTGCCACAAAATGTCCTGGAAAACCTATGATAGTCATGATAATTTTATTGCCAACAGATAATGGTGGCAACGCGTTATGGTATAATATCCGGTCTCGTAATATCTGCGTATGATGTCCTCATGTATTCTCATGCGGTTAAGCTCGGCCATATTATGAAGCGGTAAACATTTATTATTTTATACTAACGACCCGCCCTCGCTTCGCCTCGGTATTCGGTCGCTATACCCGGGGGTACATTTTAAATCACTGATAAGTTTTAGGATATTCATTTTAATAATATGTTATGGGGCCATGCGCCGCCCTACCGGCACCCCGGATGGAACGGACGTCATGTGTCCAGAACATAGGCTGCTAAAAAAAATATTGTAAAGGGTAATTTTAATATACATTAAACGCACCACGTAGGTATCTTACTTATTTAAATTGTTTTACTGCTTATAGTGACAAACAAGCAAGCAGCACCCCTGATGGTAAGTATACTGTCGTCCATGGACCTTTGCAACACCTGGTGTACAGCTAGACCGCTGCCTACCTATAAGAACCCCAAATCCACCCGGAAAGTTGGGCTGCTCGCTCACCGAACGAGACGAAACAGCATATTACTAATACTCGGACGTCGATTTTCTGCGAGTGAGGTACTACTCCGGACAGACCAGCCCACGGTTATAAACAGTAAACTATCAACAGTCTAGGCATCCATTTTGTTAGAAGATATATTCTTCAATGGAATAATCAGAAAAACAAACAGGTTTCTTAACGTTTACATTGGTGTTTTCTAGGAGAATACTTCTACCCACCCCTTCTGATACGCCTTGAGACAGTGGTCATTGTATTATCAATCTGCCACCCATATGGGATAGCTATAGACCATTACATTCCTAAAAAATGTTTTTTTTTTCAGGTACATGTACCACACAATACCTCTAGCTCTTGCTGGCGCCACCTTCGCAGCGGTAACAAACGGAGTTATGCATATGCGGCAAATTGATGACCATCTGAATTATTTTATTGGTAACTAAATTGTACTCATATGTTATGTTGACAAATACCGAAACACGTATTTATTTATTGCTACCGAAGATTATTCGTGCAATTTTCTATATGTTGGCAACATATAGAAACCACTTATGGAGGTCGACTGCATCTTCTTTAATATTTCTGCGTTCATGAAACCATATGGCCAGGTCATTATTCCGGTTTTTGGAAGTCTCATCCATTTAAGGAATGGTGATACATTGTGTACTTAATTCATCACCACATTGGGATAGTCAGATAGTGGGACATTGTATGATATAAAAAAGAATATTCTAGTTGAAATGAAACTTTTTATGGGAGGTCTGTGAATGGTTATGAAGCTATGTGAGGGTTCCAATCACAAAAAGTATGTGACGAAATGTTAAAGAAAAAGAGCTTAAGTGATTGCCATATCAAGTACTTGCTTGGATCTGCCTTAGAGGTTTTGATGTGGTAGGACCACGCTGTGGGCAGTTTTCTATCTACAGCCGCGGGCCGGTCCGTCCGGGTAGTACAACACTCTCGCAGAAGATCGACATCTGAGCAATGGCAATGCGCTGTTGCGCTTCGTTCGGTAAGCGAGAGAGCCGGAAGCCTAATTGGGTGGGTTTGGGATTTGCTTTGGTAGGCAGCGGCCTAGTTATATCCCTGGTATTGCAGAGATCCATGGGCGGCAGTATCACTTACCATCAGGTGTGCTTACTCTTTTGCCACCATAAACAATAAAAAAAAGAGTTTTAAACAATCAGAGTTTTCTAATTCACATTTCCTTTCGGATAAGAGCGAATCATAATTTTATGTAAGTAAATTAATGATGAAACACTGCTCTATGCTATATCTAGTACTGCTCTATGCTATATCGGGTTGAGAGACCTCAGCGCTCACCCATTGTCCGCGCTAAGTTGTTAAAGCTATCTGCGGCACAACAACTAATCACACAAAAAAAAATGCTCTATGCTATACAAAAGTAATGAATAAATAATTAAAATGTTTACTTATAATATTAAAGTTTGACATCCATCGTATGTCTTTACGAAACCCCCTGTATAGTTCTTTTTCTTATTTGTATTTTTTTTTGCGATTTCATTAAGTCAGGTACTGAGTTTCTCATATTTTTTTAGGAGGCGTTGCTGCCGGCCCTATTCTGTGTACCTACCTGCAATTTGGTGCTTGGTGTACACCAGGAACGATATTACTTGGCGTCATGGCCATGATCAAAAAAGAGACGGTTGAAAATGGTTGGCAATTCTTCCCGGACTTTCCAAATCATATGAACACAGTTAGAAGCTGGAGACACGACTATACGTTGGTTAAGGATCCCAGGGATGGTAAATTATTTTGTCTTTCCATAAAATCAAAGACTATGAGGTAAGAGAGAAATAATAGGCTGGCCACGGATATCAAGGAAGTAGTACCAGTGGCCTGCCCAATGGCGATGGACAGGGAATACGGTGGGTTATGGGGCCACGCGCTGCCCTTCCGTCGGCTCGGACTAAACGGGCGGCGTGTGTCTAGACCATAAGCCTTAAAAGAAAAGTGAAGTAAGAATATCTTAAGCCGACTTTTCTGAAAAGCGTAGTAGCTGCATATTTACGCATAGAACCGTGAAATCTGGGTAAATCATATAATTTAGAAGGCAGCAAATGTTTTAAAATATTAAGAGCGTTGGAAAGCTGTATGGTACCGGCTACGAATACTACCAACCCTTACTTTGCTCGTGGATGTCGTAGAAGACGACTAAGAGCCTTATAACGACCTGGGCCAACTCCATCTGATGCCGTTTGGTCAACAATTACATTCCCAAGGAGGGTTGACGTCTGGCAGGCGGCCGGTCATAAAACTATTGCCAATAACTTTTACTATGAAAGAAGAGTACATATTGTATCGACCCTAAGTAATTGGGATGAGAGTAGGAGAATGATGATCTCACGTGGCCTAGGGCAATAAATATAAATCTAACACTGGCAGTGATGAATAATGCCTAAGCTCGTGGGTCTTAGGGTAGTATAATTTTAGGTGATTTCGGATCCAGAAAAGGTCCATAATTCCAAAACTTTAGGAGAGGAATAATATTAAAAAGGTTCACAAATCTTAAAGTGCCAAGTGCGATACCGCTAATTTTGCTAGTCGAAGAAAGCCTCACGGTGCTCACCAGTAGAGTAAATATGGACTGAGAAGAGAGGGAAAAGAAAGTAAATTTGAGTGCAGGCGTTAATTATTGCCACCGAAGACAAAGACCGGGTTCCGGTGGCCCGCTCGCTCGGCGAAGAGATGTACATTGCTGGGCGGGTCTATGGGGTAGGGCGCAGCTTCTTCCATCGCCCCGGACGGATTTAGCGGGGTGTGATGAACCATAGACCGCCACAAAAAAAAACATTAAATATTATTCTCGGTCTTCTAGCTAACTAGAACTAACTGTCTGAATGTGGTATAAGTAGGTCAACTTCATTCATATTTTGAAGGAGGTTCGAGCCCAGTAGTGAGATGATGATGATGATGATGAGTGCAATAATCATTTGCTTTTTTTTCAGAATTGATCCATACTTGCGTTCCTCAAATATGAATGAATACGAAATGATGTATTAACATTTTTGTAATAAATAATGTTTTGGAGTATATTTTTAATTTTTGTTTTTACTTATGCCGATGACATTTGAAAGGTACTCGAGTGTAGTAGAATGACCTCACAAGACGGACTAACCATATCTTAAAAATCACAAGGAACCGTTTGAATACAAATTGCACAGGACCTTTCTGCGGGCCATTTTCCTGAGAAGGTCTGTGTCAACACTCTCTTTGGAATATTATAACAGCGATTACAATCGCCTGTCAAACGTGGCTATTATAGCCTCTATATCATATATATACCTATCTCTCTTTCGGGGGGCTTAGTTCTGATAGTCTATAATCTAGTTGATATTAATTACTGTTAAAATTATAATATCCTTGTTTGTCGCTTGCCATAATTACATATAAAAATTATAATTATGCCAGAACAAGTTTGTCGCTTTTCATAACTATGTTTTAAAGTTATAATTATTTCCATCATCTTTGATAGCTTTCCATAACTAAGTATTAAAATTATAATTATTCTTTCTCGTTGGTGGTTTTCTACAATTATGTATTAAAAAAATATAATTATTATATAATAATTATAATTATTAAAAAAATAGATATTAAAATTATAATTATTGACAACTACTTTGGTAGCTTTCCATAAATAGATATTAATATTATAATTATTGACAACTTCTTTGGTAGCTTTCCATAAATAGATATTGATATTATAATTATAGACAACTTCGTTAGTAGCTTGCCATAAATAGATATTAAAATTATAATTATTGCCAACTCCGTTGGTAGCTTTCCATAAATAGATATTAAAATTATAGTTATTGACAACTTTTTTGGTAGCTTTCCATAAATAGATATTAAAATTTTAATTATTGACAACTTCGTTGGTAGCTTTTCATAAATAGATATTAAAATTATAATTATTGCCAACTTGATTGGTAGCTTTTCATAAATAAATATTAAAATATAATTATTACTAACCTCGTTGGTCGCTTTCCAAATCAATAAGCACGAAAACAGAAAATAGTGCATTGCCCAGCTTCGTCTGTTTGTCGATGTCACCGTCTCTATGGCCAATTGTCCAGCTGTACAAGATATCATCAGCGCATCTGTCTAATATCGGACACTGCCATACGTGACATATTCTAAAAAATAAAAAGTATATAGTAGTGATGTATACCCATTGGTCTTTTACACAATACATTGTACTAAGCCAGCTCAATCTGATGATGACGCCGTCTGGTCAACAGTTGCATTCTTAAGGAGGTTTGACATCAGGCAGGCCACCGGTCATAAAACTATTGTAAACCTATTGTAATATGTCTAACGGTAGAAAAGTACATTTTCCATGTGGTGACGGAGTAAGAATATCATTCACCACATCCCTATCTTACCCGTAGGTGATCGTAGATTAAGGGATATAAAATGCATATATTTAACATCTATGTAAGAGATGAAAAATTTGAAACAAAAACCTATACCAATACGTCTGACCAGCGTGGTATACTAGCTCAATTTTCCTCCCATTAAGGAGAAGGCTCGACACCAACATCATCATCATCAACCTGCTCTTATCCCAATTTATTTGGGGTCGACGCAATATGTCTTCTCCTTCCATACAACTCTATCAGACGTCATCTCTGTGGTCACTCCTTGTCTATCCATGTCATGTTTCACGCAGTTCATCCATCTTTTCTTCGGTCTTCCCTTGCTCCTTAAGCCTTCAACATTCATGCTTAAAGCTTTCCTCACAACATTACTTTCATCCCTTCTCATCATATGTCCATACCATGTCAATCTTCAAATCCAAGGCTCGAGACCAACAATGGGACATATTTATGCTGAGATGAGTAAAGTACATGTTGCGTCGCAGCTAAGTAATTGGGGATAGAGCAGTACAATGATAATATAATAGTGACGTAATCAAATCATAGAGATAGTATTACACAGAACATTAGCATAATTATTTTTCCTCAAACATGCTTGGAAATTTGAGCATTATTTTGACAACCTTCTTCGAGATAAATCGATATTACATGGTACTGACCAAATACATGCGAGCAGCGGCCGGCAAAAAATTAATGAAAATCCATATTTGTCGTGTTTTAGCGGCCAAATAAATATATATGTAAATTCATATCTATCGTGTATTTTAAAAATGGAACGATTTGTTACTTTAAAATATGTTAACCATATATGCAACTTATTAGAGTTTTATTTAAATTTCGAACTGGGTTGAAAAAGAAAGAAATCTATTTGATGATGAAACAAAAACAAATGGATCCACGTGAAAAATGTTGTTCGTTGTTCGTCATGTATACAGTTCTACTCGTACTACTTAGTTTTAATTTCCGCGCATTATTTGAGAAAAGTACTATACAAGCCTTGGCCACAACTAGGAATTGATGGACTTACGTATGTGTGCCTCGGCGACGCCTCGGCCCACATTTTCACGTTCGTCCATCAATGCCTCTTTTGCTGGCCGCTGCAGTAATGTACTACAATGTGTTCAAATTCCAAATTACTGAAATTTTTAGCATTTAATATGCTTAATTATTTATAAATACCCGATTACGAAACGAAAAATGATGTCACAAGCGGGGTTCGAACCCGCACCTATTGGGAATCCGGCCCAACCGTGCTGCCACTTACACCATCGTGAACTATTTTAGGACATGCAAATTTCGATTCATATTATATCTTACGTCTTCAAGGTGACGTATGCCACCTATCGGACAATGTTTACACATTGTATAGACTTAATACTTCAAACTTTACAGTTAGAATTGTATTAAACGATGACACAACCTTGTTATTCAAATTACTGAAATTTTTAGCATTTAATATGCTTAATTATTTATAAATACCCGATTACGAAACGAAAAATGATGTCACAAGCGGGGTTCGAACCCGCACCTATCGGGAAGCCGCTGTTCAAATTTAACAATAATAAAAAAATCAAATAAAAAAAATATTTTAGAATATAGGTCACCGCAATTGACAATTATTTCTAGACAAACGTTTCTTATTGTTTAATTAATCAAAGGAAAAAAAATAATTGAAATGAACTTGTTTTGACCCAGATTGATTCGTTACAATTAAATTATTATTTTTATGACAAAAAACGAATCTATGGCTAGTAAAATAATTTCGTCACGTTGTTGATCAGACGTCAGATTGTTTTTGATCAGACGGGTTAGCACAGGGAATTGGTTCTAGTATTCCTTCTGTCGCTGTAATTTTCCGTGGCATGACTTTAATATAAATACAATTCACCAACCCTTACACGTGAGTGTCGGCGACGACGGCTAAGGTCAGAGAAGGAAAATTTGAAATAAAATTGTTTACCAACGCGTTTGATCAGTGAAGGTCAGTAGGTCAATTTCCCTTATATTGTGTAGGAGGCTTGAGCCTAGCCCGACTTATATGAGCCGAGATGATGAGATGATGAGTTATTGTGAAATTTATTACGTTCTCCATAAACATTATTCTATTCTATCATCATCATCCAGCCAGGAATGTTTTTTTTTTTTTTGTTTTCCAAACTATTTGGGGCTTGGAATTTCATCTTCCCTGATTTGATCAGGGACCTTAAGGTTAGCTTGTAAAGTATGGTGGTATGAGTTAGTGATAATATAGTGTAAAGAAATATGTACGATAATTATAATATTTAGCAGTGTTGATGAATCATGTTGATTTACATACTGGTTGAGTTATGTATTGAATTATGTACAGGTGAGTTTATAGTAAAAGTGTGAAATTATAATAATTAGGATTAGTATGAGAAAAAAAAACTTAATATTAGTGGAGTAACTAGTACTGGAAATAATATAAGAGATTAATTAATATTATAAAGAGATAGATAGTTATATACAAAGTTATTACAATTTGTTTTACCTTTTCTTTTTTTGGTATTTCTTTTAAAATTGAATGTTAGAAAATGTGAAAATGTAAAAAGCGAAGAATGTTGACTATAACACGCTTGTCAGACGGTTTGTATAGAATTTTACTTTTTTTAATCAGGAAAGTTATTTAACCAAGAAAGTTTAGCGTTCAACTATCTCTCCGAAAAAAGCGCAATAGCACATATATTGCCTACTCAGACGTCGATCTTCTGCGAGAGTGTGGTACTACCCCGGACTGACCGGCTCGCGGCTATAGGCAGAAAACTGTCAACAGTGTGACCCTTTTTTTTTTTTTTATAGTTGGGCTATGGATGCGTCTCGCCCCGCCAAATTGGTCCGGGGTGACGGAAAGGCGGCGCGTGACCCCATAGACCCACCGTAAAATCCTCTCTCTTCGCCGTGCGAGCGGGCCACCGATACCCGATTTTTGACTTCGGTGTCAACAGTGTGACCCCCTACCACTACCAATAAAATTAGTAATAAATCATTTCAGCCCTTTGTCATCCCCTGTTTCGCCACAGAGTGCGGTCTTGTGCCACCCGCATCCAACGACTCCCAGCAACCTTCAACAGGTGGTCAGTCCACCTTTTTTTTTCGGGCGGACTAAAAATAAATAATGAATTTAAAAACGATATTTTTTTTTTCGTTAACAGACTAAAGAAATAATCCTTGTATTGCGGGGGGACTTTACAAACATGCAGTTAACGCAGACAAATTACATCCAGACTCAGAACAACACTTTGTAGATCGCACAAAGTATTATTCTGCGTGGGGGATCAAACCCACGGCACTGGCACGGAAGGTCGGTATCTTAACCATTACGCCATCTGTGCAGTCAAACCTACTAACTATTACCTGCCAGTAAGCACACTAAACTGCCTGTAACTATTACCTGCCAGTAAGCACACTAATTAAATAGCTGCTGTGTATCAAATCGTTGGAATAGATATTTCTGTCGCTGCTCAGTTTCTCCACAGTCTGATGTATATCGGGATGTTT
The DNA here is from genome assembly GCA_905163515.2 of Lymantria monacha. Classification (NCBI taxonomy): domain Eukaryota; kingdom Metazoa; phylum Arthropoda; class Insecta; order Lepidoptera; family Erebidae; genus Lymantria; species Lymantria monacha. Next base: position 27,196,545 of record LR991098.1, on the reverse strand, counting down.
GGACTTCTTTTTTTCACATGTCACATGAATTTCTGGTAAATTTGCATAGAAATCGTCATTTAAAATAGGTCTTCCTTTTGCGTTCCTAATTATTTTTGCCTCTTTTAATGGTGAAAGTATCGAGCCATGAGCGAGGACCCAACGTTCAGAGAATCTTATACCTGATGATGATACTGTAAGTATGTTTGCTAGTTCACCGTCGTCCGAGTAGTTGTATGATACCATTACACCTTCGACGGCCATCATTCTGGAAATGATAATTTTGTTTTTATTTGGATATAGGTATCTGATGATTGTATTTTTGGGTGGGAAATGCTGTGTGGTGACGGCTACGAATATTCATCATCATATCATCATCACAGCCCATAAATGTGCCACTGTTGGGCTCGGGTCTCCTCCATAATGGTAGGGAAATTAAGCTATATCGCGCTGGTCAGACGTATTGGTATAGGCTTTTGTTTCGAGTTTGAGACGACATGCAGGCGGTCAGTCATAAAAATATTGCCAAACCTTTTATAATACATATGTACTACTGTAATAGAAGATCTCAATTACTTGTGGTGTAGTTACACCTTAAGTAATTGAGATAAGAGCGAGATGATGATTATACGATGATTGATTTAAAAAGATATACAATGCGAAAGTGGAAGGATGAGACTCACCTACCTAGACCAGATTGGTCACGTACTGAAGGAAGGTGGAGTCAAGAGTCTCCGAAACCGGCGAGCGTGTATGAAGAGAATTATGAATGTTGAGGAAGCGAGTGAAGTATGCAAGGATAGAGTTCTCTGGCACTCTGTTCTCTCGGCCTACCCTGCAAGGGATATGGCGTGATGATATGTATGTATGTATGATTGATTTAAGATTTTCTTCCTTTATATTTTGTTTTTAGGACAAACAACCTGTATTAAGGCATATAAGTCTTTGTATTGTGGAGTACTTCACTAGCATTCAATTAACCGATGCAAATAACATCCAAACTAACATTAGAAAAATCTAATAAACATTAAAAAAATTGTGAATTGCACAAAGAACTGTCCTCTCTTCGAATTTCGCAGAAAATTTAAGTATGAATAGTAGTTCTTAAGCGGCAGTTACCGCTTATCAATCAATCAAGACTACATGCTCATGGGTCACCAAAGCTTATAAAATCTCTTATTAATGTATTATGTAGTTCTCTAATTACTTGTTATTAGTTTTTGTACTTAAGATACATTACATTAGTTTACCTCTTTAAGTAATAGATGGCGCCCAACTAAAGAACAATATTTAGAGATAAAAGACGATTTTCCTATACACCAAGAGATGGCAGCACTGATTATTTTAAAAACGGTGTTGATCAGTCGCGCTTTTAGAATTGATTATCGAAGGGACCTTAAAAAGGAATGAAATTGACACTTTCTATTATCGGGTTGAGAGCCTTCGGGCTCGCCCGCACTCCGGTTCTGCTGTAAAAGCCCCTTCGGCTAACAGCTCGCAGTTGGTTTTTTAGTGGGTATTCAGTGTCCCCTTCAGGGCCTGCGAGTCCCACATACCCCGTACGGCGGGTATGCGAAAAATACATTTTTAGCCACTGCGTTACCAAAAAAAAAAGACACTTTCTATCATAAAATGTCTTTTTAATCTTTTTGTGAACTCATAATTAAACAGAATGAAGAGTATGAAGAGAATTATGAATGTTGAGGAAGCGAGTGAAGTATGCAAGGTTAGAGTTCTGGCACTCTGCTCTCTGTGCCTACCCTGCAAGGGATATGGCATGATGATATGTATGTATGTATGATTAAACAGAGGCCAGTTAAGCGAATGTTTGGTCTTTTTCAGGGTAAAACTGGCCTCACAAACTCTTCTTTCAAAATTAGGTCCCTCCAATTCTGAAGGAGTGTATCTGTATCATCTATCTATATATATATATATATATATATATATATATATATATATATATATATATAAAAGAGCTTGTCCTGATTGACTGATTCATCATCGCAGAGCCTAAACGGCTGGTGCTAGTAACACGAAATTTAGAGAGTTGCTGCCTTTTATATTGTAGATGCTAACTAAGAAAGGATTTTTCGAAATTTCTCTTTTAAGAGTGAAAAATAAGGGCTGCAAGTTTGTATCCAACTTCATCATTTTTGAAGTTAGATTCGTGAAAATTTGTATTCGTCTATTTAATATTAAATAAATAAAAATATGATTCAACATTTTTGGAAATTTCTCCTCAAAAGGTGAAAGTAAGGGGTTGAAAGTTTGTATGAAACTTCGTCAATTTTGAAGTTAGATACCTGAAAATTTGTTATTAACTATATAATGTTAAATAAAAAAATTACCTATCTCAGCATTTTTGGAAATTCTCCCTTAAGGGAGTAGAATAGGGCTAGCAAGTTTTTCTATGAAACTTTGGCAGTTTTGAAGTTAGAATCGTTAAACTTTGGATTTGCGTATTTAATATTAAATAAACAAATACGTATTTCAGCATTTTTGGAAATTTCGCCTTTAAGGGTAAAAAATATGTGTTGCAAGTTTGTATGAAACTTGGTCAGTTTTGACGTTTGATACCTGAAAATTTGTATTCGACTATTTAATATTAAATAAATAAATATGTGCTTCAGCATTTTTGGAAATTTCGCCCCAAAGAGTGAAAAATAAGGGGTTGCATGTTTGTATGAAACTTCGTCAGTTTTGAAGTTAGATACCTGGAAATTTGTTATTAACTATAAAGTGTTAAATAAAAATTTACCTGTTTCAAAATTTATGGAAATTCTCTAAGGGAGTAGAATAGGGCTTACAATTTTTTTTTAAGAAACTTTGTCAATTTTGAAGCTAGAACCGTTAAAATTTGGATTTGTGTATTTAATGTTAAATAAACAAACACGTATTTCAGCATTTTTGGAAATTTTCCCTATACATACATACATATCATCACGCCATATCTCTTGCAGGGTAGGCAGAGAGAACAGAGTGCCAGAGAACTCTATCTCTGCATACTTCACTCGCTTCCTCAACATTCATAAAATAATGGTCTTTGAAAGAGATGAAGCCAGAACAGATGTAAGAGTAACAGTAGGTAACGATGTACTAGAGCAAGTGGATGAATTTGTATATCTTGGATGTGGATTTAGCCGAGATGGAAGGTGGTGTACCTACTGATATAGAGCGAAGAGTGAATGCGGGAAATAGAGTGAACGGAGCGTTGGGGCAACTTCTCGGCAGCCACCACCTCAGCCAGAAGGCACGTGTAGCAATACATAACGCAGTGCTTGTCCCAACATTACTGTATGGAAGCGAGAGTTGGGTATGCAGAAAAGAGTATGAAAGTAAAATTAATGGGGTCGAAATGCGATCTCTGCGGAAAATCTGTGGAGTTAGGCTGACCGACCGCATTCGTAACGACGACGTAAAAGAGCGAGTAGGTATGAAAGAGAGTATTGGTGTAAAGATGCGAAAGGGAATGCTCCGATGGTTCGGACATGTGGAAAGAATGCCGAACGAACGTCTGGTTAAGAAGATATACAATGCGAAAGTGGAAGGATGTAGGTACCGAGGGAGACCGAGACTAACCTACCTAGACCAGATCGGTCATGTACTGAAGGAAGGTGGAGTCAAGAGTCTCCGAAACCGGCGAGCGTGTATGAAGAGAATTTTCCCTTTAAGGGTGAAAAATAGGAGTTGCAAGTTTGTACGAAACTTGGTCAGATTTGAAGTTCGATCCATGATCATTTGTATTTCGCTATTTAGTATTAAATGTTAAAAATACGTGTTTCATCATTTTTCAAGTTTTTATGAAATTTTAACAGTTTTTAAGTTATATTTGTGAGGCTTTTTGTTTGGTTATTTTTGTTTCATTATTTTTGGATATTTTCTAATAAATCATGTCGATGTCAAACAGGGGTTGCACGTTTATTGGAAACATCATCCGTTTTATACCTCATTATCATCATCATTTCAGCTCATATATGACCCACTGTTGGGCTCGTGCCTCTTCCGTAATGGGAGGGGAACTGATCGACTATACCACACTGGTCAGATGTGCTGGTATAGGGTTTTGTTTCGAGTTTTCCTTCTCCGGCATAGACGTTATATACGTTTTATATCCCTTAGTCGTCTCTTACGATCACCCACTGGTAAGATGGGGTGGTGAACTGTATTCTTACTCCGTCACCACACGGAAAGTTTTAAAGTTAGTACCTTGAAAATAGTTATTTAGCTATTTAATATTATATGAATAAATACATAATTTCAACATTTTTGGAATAATGCCGACTAAATATGTAAAATAGGCGTTGCACATTGATATGAAAATATGTATTTATATATTATTTGGCTACTCAATATTAAATAACAAATACGTATTTCACCATGTTTTGAAATCATTCCCTAAATAAAAATGGAAGTTGCAAATTTGTATTCATCATTCTCTTGCTCTTATCCCAATTACTTGTGGTCGTCGCAATACGTACCTACTCCTCTTCCTACATATTGCAAAAGTTATTGGCAATAGTTTTATGAACTGCCGCCTGCCTAACGTCATCCCTCCTTAGGAATGTAATTATTAACTAGACGGCATGAGGTGGTGTTGGCCTAGGGCCTAGGCCGATACAAAGCTCTTAGTCGTCTTTTACGACATCCACGAGCAAAGTAAGGGTTGGCAGTATTCATAAACAGCGACTGTAACTTAACCAAATTCAAATATTTAATTAAAAATGAAAAACACGTACTAAAGTTTTATTTTTAATCATCCCTAAAGAAAGTAAAATATGATATTAAAGTTCGTATGAAAATGCGTCAATTTGAAAGAGAGATCCTTTACAAATCTAAAAAAAAATTGTTAGGTATTTTAAAAATAAGTAAAGGCGTGTTTCAATGTTTTTAGAAAATATACCCCTACGGGGACTAAACTAGAGGTTATAGTTGTATAAAAATTGTCACTTTTGGAATTAAATCTATAGAATTTAATACATCGATGCTTAAGTATAAATAAATTCATAAGGATGGTTGACGTTAGGTAGGCGGCTGGTCATAAAGCTATTGCCAATAACTAGGAGTACCTACATATTGCGTCCACCCCGAATAATTGGTAATAGTAGTAATATAAAAAAAGAAAATAAACTTATATTTAGTTAAAAAAAAACATAAAATTAAGAACAATTTATTATCAAAATAAAAGTGTTATATTACTTTTTTTACTTATTAGTTCTTTATTAAGCTAAGATATTATATTAATTAATTTTTGACCTTTCAAACAACTAGCCATATTTTAATATATCCACACGGGCGAAGCCGTGGGAAACAGCTAGTATTATGTATATTTTATTAATATTTGGGTAGGTATATTGTAAGTTGCTGAGAGACATATGCACGGTATAGTTTGACACCGGTGATGAAGTCTGTAAGTCTGTAGTGTAGGTAGGTGTCATGTTACAAGTTCGCTACTCAAAAGGCAGCAGATAATATAATGCCGGACTAACAGGTGAACACAATTCTCATGGTCGCAGTGGTCCACTCAAATGGTGGGGAGTGTTTGCGCGGTGAGCTATATGGCCCCATGCCTCCCTACCAGTGTTTCCACTATCAGATTTTAGTTTTACCCTAGATTTTTCTAATAAATGCCCTAAATACCTTAATTATTCTCTGAAAATCCTTGATTTAGGGCGCAAAGTTTAAATGAGTTCAAAATAAAGCAAAACTTGATGGTTTGAATATTTATTTTAATTTTCATCTATTAATCAGAGGTAGTAAATAATTAATCATAAGAAGAATTAATTTTAATCTGTGAAAGAAGTAGATGGTGAACAATGTGATGCTGAAGCTAAAGCACTGGGCTTAAGTTTTTGAGCTGCATTCAATATTTGTCTGTTAGGTTCTAAAGTCAAGCTTGTCATACTTAAACTAGGTAGGTTTGCAACAAATCGTTGAGGGTTTCATTGTGAAGCCTGTTTCTTTTATAAGTTTTACATTTTTTTTAGTACATTGAGTAATCTTTCTACCTCAGTATTCGAAGATGGCAGTGCTAATAGAAGTGAAATCACAACTTCAAGGTTTTGGTATTTCTAAGTTCCAAAATGATCTTTCAAGCTCAACACTTTATTACAATATACTTCCGTTAGTAGTTTTGTGACCTCTTCTTCACTTTTTACCTTAAAATAATTCGCTTCAATAAGCGCTTGTTGACGCCATTTATTATCCGCTTTTTGTATATTACATTTATTACCTAAAAAACTGAAATGGCTGAACACAGGATGTGTTATAGAACGATTTTCCAACTGTCGTACAATTTGTGGATCTACATATTTTATAAAATAGAAAACATTTTCAAAGTCAAATCTGAATTCATCATCATTTCAGCGTATCGCCGCCCAGCGATTTTCACCAGGTCATTTTACCACAAATTACCCTAAATCCCTAAAAATATTAAATGGCCCTAAGCCATATTTTAAATTAGCAGTTTCGCCCTGAAATAGGGCGAAATCCCTAAAAGTGGAAACACTGCTCCCTACTATCCTACTGTCAGTTCCGATGGCCAACTCGGTACAGTCAGACTATGCGGTCATCACACTTTCGTCATAAATACAACTACTTATGTAAATACTTAGAGATGCGGGCATTCAAAAAAATAAACAAAATTCGATTTAGAACTTTGCTTCCAACCCTACTTCACATTGTAGAAAAAAATATATGAAAATGTAATTTACTTATATTTTCTGTTAGCAATGAGCGTATATTATTAATCATATTACGACGTGGGAGGTTCCTCGATAACAAAACTGTTACATAGAAAAAATATCACTTACAAGTCCATTGCTGGCTATACACACAATTTACGCATAACATTATTATAACACATTTAGTTGACGAGCAATGTATATGCTTTTAGCGAATATATAATAGCTATGACTTCGTATTCCTAGTCATTAGTACAAGTAAAAAGATCACTTGAAGACAGGGTGCGAACACAATTCCAAATTAGATATAAACACACCCATGAAATGGAAGTAATGAACCATATTCAAGCGGGTGGTCAATAATGCCATGCAATTTACGCTGGTATAAAAAGACTACTCTGTAGTTTTCCCACCACAGTGCTTCCCAAGCGTCGTCTCAGAGGGCGCTTGTGAATAGTGTTCGATTTTCGAAACTTGTACTTTTTTTCTGTGATCTGTACTTTAGCAAAGGTAAGTGTAATTTATAACAATACTATTAGGTTGGATTGCAATTAATTATCTATACTAGACATTGAATAATTATTATTCTTGATTTTTAATTGAAATGAAATAAATAGGTTAGTATTTTTAAATAACTTTTCAAAAATAAATCATTAAAACGTGTCTTGGCATACATAGTTATCCATCGTTAATATGCCCTATGCTTATGCACATAGACGTGTCATATTTTTTTAATTTTTAAATAATTATGGTTATTATAACTTTGTTGTAATAAACAGTAATTTCAATATCAATCCTATCGTTTCCGTAGTGTAGCGGTTATCACGTGTGCTTCACACGCACAAGGTCCCCGGTTCGATCCCGGGCGGAAACATGCACTTCTTTTTTCTATTTTTTATTTGGTACAAGGCATTATGATCAATAATGTAGTTAAACTATATATATTTACTAGCGACCCGCCCTCGCTTCGGTTACGTTAGTTCAGTTGTGTTGTTTACTTTTCCTACATAGAATTCCTTTCGAAGAAGGAATTTCTTAAAACCCTACTTCATCTGACCTTTAGAGGCGAGAAAGAAAGTCCACACTAAATTCGAAGTCTGTAGAGCCAGTATATGGAAATGTAGATTTTTTGCTCCTCTCTTCGCCGTGCGAGCGGGCCACCGGTACACGATCTTTGTCTTCGGTGGCCCGCCCATCTTGAGCATATAGACATTTATGCCATCGCGGACTATTTTGTAGGCATATATAAGATATACTCGTACAATTCCACTACACTACCAAAACTTTTGGGCCCCGAGCTCGAACGCGAGGCGACCGCGCGGCCCGGTTGAATCACAGGCGGCGACACGAAAATAATTTCGTTGCGCATTATTTTGATTTTGCTATATCTCCTAAGGTATTGATTTAATTTGCATGGTCTGAAGGGAAAAAAATATCTTCGTGAAATGCTCAAGCCATCTAATGTATTTAAAATGATAAGGATTAATACAGTAATTGTGTAAAGAGCTTTTCAATTATCGTTTTATAATAGACCGTTTTTTAAAGTATTATAATGGATATAGTATGTTATCCTTAAGAGATAAGCATATACCATCGCGGACTTTTTGTAGGCCCTTTTAAGCTGTACAATACTGTAGTACATTATTTTGATCTATTTCGTAGGGTTTTGCAATGTAAGCGCAAAATAATATGTTTATTTACGACATCACAATAGAAACCACAAAAATAACAGTATTTCTCCACTATTTAATAGATGTTATTATACATATAAACCTTCCTCTTCAATCACTCTATCTATTAAAAAAAACCACATCAAAATCCGTTGCGTAGTTTTAAAGATTTAAGCGTACAAGGGGATATAAGGACAGAAAAAGCGACTTTGTTTTATACTATGTAGCGATAGTGAACATTGTTCAGGTGTAAAAATTTCATTAATATTTTACACCATTCATATTATCGTGTATAGCAGCGTAGTCTTTGTATTAATGAAGACAAAAAGATTTTATAACAATTAAATATAAATAATAGCCATATTATAAATAAATTTACTAAAATTTTGTATGTAAAAGTAATAAAAACTATAGAAATAAAAATATCGAACAAAAAGATTCCTTCGAGCCGGATTTGAACCAGCGACCTATGGATGACAATTAATCCCAACTACAGTCCACCGCTCTACCAACTGAGCTATCGAAGGTTGCGAGAGTTGTATTGAAATTATAGAATAGTTTCTTAACATACATTTATTATAAAATAGAGATCAGTAAGTTATTTTTAATTTTAAGTAGGATCTGGCTACTGTTCAAAAATTAAGGTAAAAAAAAAAAATGATTAAATTAATTTTGCTTCCATATAAGCTACTATATTAAATATCGGCAGTTCGCCCTCTTCGCAAAAATAATAATAAATTAGGGAATCTAATCGAAATAATGTCTAGGAAGATATAATAGGTATACCACATCATTAATCAAATCACATCAATCATAGCTACTTTTTTTTTAATTTTGTTAGTGCGAATTAAGCAACCGGAATAATTACCAAGTTAAATTCTACGTGGCTTTCAAAGTTATGAAAATAGTGCTAGCTATTGGTTCCCTCTGGCCACCGAAGTTAAAATCGAGTACCGGTGGTCCGCTCGCACGGCGAAGAGAGAAGGTTTTACGGTGGGTCTATGGGGTCACGCGCCGCCTTTCCGTCACCCCGGACCGATTCAGCGGGGCGAGACGCACCCATAGCCCACCAATAAAAAAAAAAAAAAAAAAAAAGCTATTGGTTCCCTTTAAAACATATTTTAATACATAAGCTGTAATTAATCAAAGAAATCGCTCCATCAACTAAAAATGATTAAAATATTTAAATTAATAATTGGTTTATCTTGGTAATTATACCTAGTACCTAAATAATGTAATGTCGACAGTATTGAAATTCTATTCCTATTTTAATGGGTTAGATACAGACACAGGATAATAAGTGTGTGATCCACGGATGTTTTTCTCGTATATAGATGTTATTTGAGGCCGTTTGGTTGTGACTGGTCGATGAGATCTGTGGGTTCGAATACGAACAGCGTATTTATCTGTGTTTCTGGTCCCCAGCAATAAAACAATTTTTATTCTCATAACTATCGCTAGGTAGTTGTTTAAAGAAAAATATAAATTAACTACTTAGTAGAATTTCTTTATTCATATATATTTAAGATTTGAATAGATATTTTTATTGAAATGGATAAGAATTACGGAAGTACACAATTCGTTTTGCGTGTAACATTGTTGGATTAGATTAGTCTTTATCTGCATGACCTACATGGTTGAACTTGATCTTATCTAATGCTACGTATTACGTTATTATAACAACTGTAGAGATAGCGAATTACGAAAAAAATGGTAACAATAAAGATAATTGTAATCTGTCTTGATTAAATTGAATGTTTTAGTTCCGTACTTATTTTTTATGGTAGTGAACTTTTTATATTTAAAGCCTACCCGGCTTTGATATTTTGGTTAGCAACCGTTTTTGTGACGAAAAGTTGAGAGGAAAAGAACTTAAGCGACTGCCAAATCACGTAATTACGTATTTGCCAAACAATTTTAAATATTTACAGAGTCTAAAATTCTCGCTTGCATTCGGATATACTCGTATGGCAGTCACAAAAATAGAATAAGATAGTACCAGACATAGCATTCTTGGGTACTGATAACACCAACGGCGATTACGAAGCTGCCCGCTCAGCGTGGGGACTATGGCATAGATATGGCCTTTGTAAAAAGGCCTATGTCTAAGAGTCGAAAGACTGATGAATGAATAAAAAAAATGTGATCTTCTAAATTCGTTTTTTTTTTACGTTTTACGCGGTTAATAACAAATGAATAGAACTGACATAATGAGATTATTTCTTTAAAATTAGAATCAATAAATCACTTTTAACGAAAGCTTTACATGTAGTATCTCAGCATCCGCGTGCGTAGCCAAAGTCACCTGTATCTGTATATTAACGATAACGGTCCTAATATTTCTAGTTAGTATCTATTGAGATACAACAATATCGTTCGCGATACCAATCGGGTTGTATCTGAAGAACCTGGCCTTCGTTCTAATATACCAGTGCTTTTGTGAGCTCTAGTGCTCGCACTATTAAAGTTTTGTGACATTTTTCGGAAATGTTTTATTACCTATCTACATTTTCAACACCGAAAATTTTCTATAATTATCGAAGAGCTCATAATTTTTTTCGAAGCTGGAACGGGGCGGCCTTGCTTCGTTCAATATTATCTCAACAAATTATTCATAACACTGTTTGCGTGGAATAGATTTATGAGTACTAAACTCGATTTAAACTTTAACCGCGATCTAATCGAAGTTTTAAACTAGATCACAATCCACCTACATAGTGTATCTATCTGTAGCTATCTAGTTATTTATACCTTTGAGAACTTTTGTATCGTTAAAGGAATATTGAACTTGAGATCGGTATTTGATTAGATATTTATAGATAAACTCACGAAGTATAGACGCAAGGAGTCTGAAAGTAATGTTAAACGAATGGTCTTAATTTAGGGGACAAATCTTTTGCCGGTAAAGCATACGGGTTGAGAGCCCTCAGCGCTCTCCCACAGTCCGGGTAAAGTTGTCATAGCCATCTGAGGCTAACAACTACGTCACACAAAAAAAAAGATGCCGGTAAAGCGCGTCACTTTTCAATGGTTGCTTTCCATTTAGTTAACACAGAGGGACTCTGCGGTACATTGTGAAACACTGCCAAACACTGTGTAAAAGTTTAAATGAAACAGTTAGTTGTCTCAAAATAACACTAGAGTGCATCAATATCGCAAAATTCTGGGCGTCGTATACCTAAATGCAAGTTCCTTGACAAAGTCTCAATAATTTATAAACATAACCACATTATCAGGGCTCACTTCAATAATGCAATATTTACATTCTACATTTTTATTAAATTTTAATTAGCAGTAAGAGACAAGCTCAATTTAATAATCTCAAATAATACTACTAGAACATGCCGTAAATAAATTGCGAGGTTAAGTAATGATACTTAATTCAAGCAAAGTAGTACCTATATATTTAAAGTACTCTATGAAAGTAGGTAAGCATCTGTCAAACACCACTTTTTCGAGTGTCGAACAGTGTACGGCTGTGTTCAACAGTGTCGTCGATGGAAAGAGCTTTATCGAACACTGCGTCACTTTTTGTATTAAATGGAAAGCACACTATACCGTTCGGACTCCTTGTATGTATACTTCGTGGATAAACTAGTAAAACAATATGTAGATGGGTAGCTGAATTTCGGAATAAATGCCTATATAAATAGGTATTATAAATGAGTAAGAATACATATAAAGTTAGAATAACTTAGGTATTTTTTATACGAGTGTAAAGTTAAGGTTATTTTTAAACTTGGTTATTTTTTCTTTATTTTTAAACAAACTATGAATGTGAAAATGGAAGCAAAGTACGATGGTATAATATTTATTGTCTGGTTGTTAATTTAAGATTTGAGATCTAAATGACTGCCAAGTTCTATAGACAATGGTAAAATTTATTTATTAGAACAACGTACAATGTTAAATAAATTTAAAACATAATAATTTTTTCTTTATTTTCCTATTATAGAAATGTTTTTTTTTTTAATATGATTTTTTTAATAATTGTTAAAACATAGTAACTTAACGTTTATTGAACCTTTGAACTTGGCAAGCTTTTTTACATACCTACGTCTATTGAATAGCATGTTGACCAAATCTTTGTTAAGTAAGTATATGTTTTTATATTATTGATTTGCTGGTGAAAACTAAGCAAGTTCGTTGTCAAGATTTCTGCGTCATTTCTGTGACCTTTGTCCAAAATCACATAAAGTATTATTTTTGAATTAGGTATAGATAATTTTCTAATTCATTTTATTTTAATTTACAAATAACATCATTATTTAAAGTACCTAGTTAACTAAAACTATTTTATTTATTTTAGTACTAAATTATAGACACAATCACGTCATCTCGTTTTCATTAAAAAAAATATTTTGCTGTCACATTGATGGAGGAATTATTAACTATTTTACAGATATAATAGAAATGAAATTAAAAAATATATAAATTTCAAAGATGAATACATAAATTTGGTAGACTTTTGTGTATTCATCAAAACGTGTAAAAAACATGACAAAAGGAGTCTTTTCATAGCGATTAATTTGCTACGAGTAATACTAACCGTGAAAAGTAATATGAAAACTGATGCCGTTTCAATATGGCTTCCAACTAGGGTTGCCATCTTTTAAATTTGGCAACCAGGACAAGACGTGTGAAGACCCCGGATTTTAGAACCCAGAACCCGGATATGTCAACAGGTTTTTTCGGTTCGTCGGTTGATCGCGACGTGCGGACACAGTGCGTGCATCACGGGCGACCCAAGACTTTCATTTTTTAAACCCGGACTACATAATTACGATACCTCGCTCGGACGCTCTCCGGATGACCTCTAAACTAGGACAAACCTGGTGAAACCCTGACGTATGGCAACCCTACTTTCAAATCTGAAATAATTTCTTTTTAAATTAGTTTTTAAAACGTGTTCTCCGGTAATTGCACGAAAGCTATTAAATGAGTACTATTGTTTTTTTTAATTGGTCACATTTTTATCAGCCCGACTGGTAAAATTGATTTTGGAATATAATATATCCAATTTTATAAAGTAAGAAAAAGCTCGAAGAATTTTTATATTTCTTTTCGGTATAAGTGTACAAGCATTTTTGACATATACCTACCTAATTTGTTGCTATCTAAAGGGCTAAAACCTAAATAATTTACTTGTAGTTATTTCAAGATTAGCTCTTTAAAGTGTTTAAATTTTAAAGGGCATAAAACCAGACATTACTCTGTGCAAAACTCAATAGCACTTCTTGCCTATTTACCTCTGCACGTATGTAGGTATAACTGCACGGATAGCGTAGTGGACAAGATTACTACTGTGCCTGTGTCATGCGTTCGAATCCCGCGCAGGACAATCATTTGTGCGATTCACAAATCGTAGTTCTGAATCTGGGTGCAATTTTAGTCCGTGAATTGTATGTTTGTAAAGTATCCCGCAATACAAAGAATATTTATTTAATCCAGGGCGTTTCTCTTTATTAAGAGCAGGAGTCGACAAGACAAGTAAGGTAGGATCCGGATACTGTGGGAAGATTTTAAGGTCTAAACAAAACAACTGATAATAATTAAGTGCTACCTATTTATTGTTTGGTTCACCCTTAAAATAGAATAAGTACTAATTTAGATTCTATGTGGCTTAAAAATATTATTTCAATTAATAATGGTATAGTATACTTTATCTACGTATTAATCTATATTTGGTATACAATACATTACAATTTTTGGCAGTTCGTGGTTGCCGCCTGTTGCCGACCGTTGAGAGCACGAAGAATAGATACAATGAGTCCGAACGTAATGTCGAACGAATGGTCTCAATTTAGGGAACAGATTTTTTGCCGGTAGAGCGCCGCATTTTTCATGAAATACTCGTTTAAATCCTTAAGCGGGAAGTTTTGTTGCTATTATTGACAGCTCTGGAATTTTATATTTAAATTAATTAAATTCAACATTCGCGAGCCAACGTGTGTTTACTTGTAATAATAATAATAGCAGTACGTCCTAAACATAGCGCAGCTAGTGACAGAAAAGAGAACTAAGATCTGGATTCATTATTGTGTCCATGAATACTATGGTTAAGCATATACCGTTCGGACTCCTTGTATCTATACTTCGTGGTTAAGAGAAACAAAAACGAAAACGATGGTTAGCGAATATCTACTACCTGCCTAATGACACGTTATCATTCTCTACTCTTATCCCAATTACTTGGGTTTAATACAGTATGTACTCTTCTTTCATAGTACATATTGTAAAAGTTATTGGCAATAGTTTTATGACCGACCGCCTGCCAGACGTCAACCCTCCTTGCGAATGTAATTGTTGACCAAAGAGCATTAGATGGAGTTGGCCAGGTCGTTATAAGGCTCTTAGTCGTCTTTTATGACATCCACGAGCAAAGTAAGGGTTGGTAGCATTCGTAGTCGCTACCAAACAGGCTTAATGACACGTATAATACCTATATTTATGTATAATTATTGCGTCATTGTTAATACAGAAAGTTTATAATATCAATGATAATTGTATTAAAAATAATCATTATCTAATTTATATATTTAGAATATTAGTAGATACCGACCTTACCTATAACATGTAATAGAGATAATTTTTTTATCAATCATGACAATTAATTTTGGTTTAAAAATAATTGGACAATAGTTTTAAATGTAAAAGTATCCCCATGATGGTCTATCGTTAACTCAGGTGTTTAAGCTTATGGTTTTATTATATGTATATTAATGGTTTGTTAAGTGCTCTTAAAAGGGCATCAAAATAATTAAGAAAGGTAGGTAGTGTCATGTCATGAAATAAATTAAAAAGGAAACTTTTCTCATGAATTCAAGTTATCGAAGATTGTGATAAACTGCCATTACTAAATTGAACTTAGTTATTTACTACTAGTTAAATACAAATTATTCATAAAAATAAAATAATTATTGAATTAATTAGGATACCTAAGCAGCTTATTAAAAATATCTAATGAGTTCAGATGATCAAAAATAATACGAATCTGACAGTTACAGTCACTTAATTACCCGCCAAACTAATAGAAAAAAAAACCGTTTAAAACAATTCAGAGCAAAGTTTAGAAATCCTAAAGCAACGTTACATGAGATTTGTTTGAATGGAGAGCCGTGATTGGTTCAAATCGATGGTGTGATTGCCGCGCCCACCAGGACCGGAACGGAGCTACCACACCTGCACGTTTATAACTGGAAACCATTAACAGTATCAAGAATTTAAAGTATTATTACTTTTTTTTTAATTTATAACGGTGTATGTTCATAGAACTGACATGCAGAAAGTGCAATGAATAAATAGATATTCATCTACGTACTAAATGCAATTTTGGCAGGTTGTAGGTATATTTATATGTCTTGATAAGGGAGGTTTAATTAAATTACTAAAATGTTTTTGTCTCACGTTTTTGCCAAGTAAACAGAAGTCTATCAGAGTCGCATTTCTTAGAAAATCCTTATTATATCTATACTATCACATATTACAAACATCGTTGTGCTTGCAAAATTTGCCGTAAAGACTTGCAGAGAATCAGGGTCGCATTGACCATTAGGCAGAATAGGGAAATACACAGAAACCTCGCACACGCACAAAATAAATTGAAAATGATTCATCAAATAAAAAAAAAATTGGAAACTGCATCCCTTCATCAACTTGAAATGTTCAAATGACATTAC
Source organism: Lymantria monacha (assembly GCA_905163515.2). Classification (NCBI taxonomy): domain Eukaryota; kingdom Metazoa; phylum Arthropoda; class Insecta; order Lepidoptera; family Erebidae; genus Lymantria; species Lymantria monacha. Next base: position 27,180,537 of record LR991098.1, on the reverse strand, counting down.
TTAGGTACCACGATATAGTTAATCCAGCTCTACTAAGAATCCCAATAAATTTTTTGCACTATTCAATATTTGCACGTTTAATCTGTGGATAGACGAGAGAATCCTTTTGAAATAATTTCCTAACCAACATCCCGCCGCATTGGAATAGGTAACGTGCTAAAGTATAAGTAAATGACATCATACGTCATCTAGTAAATGTATCTACAAATTAACACATCCTTTCAGACATGTTTTAAATTAATATTAGGTTTTAACAAAGCAACTTTGTAGTTATAGTGTACGAATAAGCAAAATAGATGTATGTATCCAAAGATTGGTCTTGAAGCCATAAGCCCTTAATACTAAGTATACGTAATAAAAATTAGATTAGGCCAAACAGATTTCTTTTAAAGCAGAGCTACATTGTACTTCCCTTTTAGTGATAAATATTATTCTCGAACACTGTAAGTTATAAATTTATAATTAAATCTATCATCACCATCATCATCACAGCCCATAGATGTCCCACTGTTGGGCTCGGGCCTCCTCCGTAATGTGAGGGAAATTAACCTACCCTACTATACGCCCTGGTCAGACGTGTTGGTATAGGGTTTTGTTTCGAGTTTTCCTTCTCTCGCATAGATGTTATATGCGTTTTATATCCCGTAGTCGTATCGTACGATCACCCACGGGTAAGATATGGGGTAGTGAATTGTATTCTTACTCCGTCCACACGGAAAAATCAAACCTATAATAAATGTAATTTTTATGGATCATTAATAATTTTAACAATTTTTCAGGTTGGCTATAAATTTGTGCCTTTCGTTTGGTGACGCAGTAAGAATACAATTCACCACCCCCTCTCTTACCCGTGGGTGATCATAAGAAACCACTAGGGATTAAAATATGCATACAACATCTATGCAAGAGAATAAAAACTCGAATACAATCCTATACCAACACGTCTAACCAGCATGGTGCAGTAGATCAATTTCCCTTATAGTGTGAAGGAGGCTCGAACCCTACAGGACATATATGAGCCGAGATGAAACGACACTATAAATTTTAGGGCACCTAATGTGGCTTCCGAAAATACCATAGCTAATATTGCATCCAAATATTAAAAAAAAATCTCGTTCACTTTGGATAAACAAACATGAATCACAAGTGTTCTACGTATCTGGAGCGCAATACTAATTGTGGATCGTATAAGCAGAAATGACGAAGTAATTTAACTAAATTAAATCTAGCCCATCCATTAAAATAAATTCCTATATTTATCATTGTTCTCCTAAGCCATTTTAGATGCAGGCAGCAATTTAATAGTACTTATAACAGCTGCTAGTAAACCAGAGCTGAAGACAAATATTATAGAAAATTTCTTCGTCGCAGCAGGCTAGAGGGCAGAGGCTAGCATTTCACACATCAGCTTATCGGCGTTCAATGTTGGACATATGCCTTCCTAAAACCATTAGGGTAATACATTTTATTAACAAAATGCTTAGCAAGCGAGTTGAGGATTGCGGTTGGTGTTAGTTGTTAGGAGAGCTGTCCGCTCTCTACTTCCAGAAACTGCGGCCTCTGCTTGGACAACGCGGGCATCGGCCTATACAAGGCTCTGTCCAAAATATATTAATAAATGGCCGGAAGTGCTCTAAACCAGTTGTATTCATTAATTTATAAATAACAATTAGTGCTTATGGCAATTAAATATCCATAAATAATAATTTGAAAAGATTTCAAGATACCTTTGATGTTTTTGGAGACAATTTACTTGACAGGTTAACTAATTTTCTTCAATAAATAACTAATTATAAAATAGTATAAAATAATGTTTAAGTATGATATGATAAAATTATTAAATACAATGTATTTATTTGCAATAAAACGCAAATACTCGTTCAATGGATTGACCTTATAAACTCATTGTGCACATCCTTGTTTGAATTTGGCCACAGCGGGGAACTGTGTCTCCCTGATTCCTTGAAGAGGCCAACGACACGACTAAATTTATTGTTGTATCGTATGCTTGTTTAAGTTGTCTATGCCCTTATGTCCCTTCACTGGTCCCTGTGTGAAATATCAACGGAAATGGCCGGCTTCAGAGCTTCGCCGGTACTTAAGCGTCCAATTGAACAAACGAGCAAGATAACCCTGGTTCCGGTCCCGTGACTGGATTCGTTGTGGCCTCTTAATGTCCCTAAATGCTGTCATTACGGATTTACGTCATGATCGTAAAATACGGAGTTTGCACCGTTTGTTAAGCAATTAGAATATCTTGTTAATTATTGTCCAATTATTTTGCATTATAGGTAATATTTTAAATATCAATACTAAAACAGAAATAATTCTAAAGAGTTATTCTAACATGTTGCCCAAATAACTCATTGATGTAGCTGAATGATAGTTAGGTAGACAATTTGAGGAGACACTAGCGATACTACAAGCCCACGACAATACAATAATGGATGCTCTTTTGCCTAATGGGCCGCATCCTGCGCGGCTCAGGCGCAGTCCAGTCAATGTTAAGACTCCGTTGTGCGTGACAACGCTATATTCGCTTCCAGAAACTAAATTACATTGTTCATGTATCCCTTACCGTATGTGTGATCAGGTTTCATGTCATTCTAGACATCCAGGCGTGGGTTTCAAGTGTCGTAGGTACGTAACAAGCAACTCTTGTGAGCTCCGTCAATCGACGGACGTCGTCAACGACGTACGATGTTTTTATTGCGATCCCGAAAACGACAGTGAATTCGAAAAAAAAAAATAGATAAATCTGTTTATCTATTCATTTACTGTGAAAGGATGCAGTGTTGAGGATGTCGTAGTGTCTTTTTTTATGAGAGAATTCAAAACTTGTGGAGTGCATAGTGACGGACATGCCTGAGTTCCGACGACTGGCATCCAGTGTGAAAAAAAAGAAGCCACTTTTGCCGACTCAGCGGCTGAGTCATTTAAGCAGTTCTATTTACTTGATGCGATAACGTTTTAGGTGAGTCTGTCATTAGTTTAAAATGGTGTACCTTTCTCTTACAATAATGGTCACTTAGCTTTAACAGGTGTGTAGTTAAAATTTGTTATCGTTAAAAATATATAATTAGAGATTCAGTTATCCGCTTAGTTCCTTTGTACATTAAATTTTAATTCAGAAGCTCGATATCGGCATATTACTATGATATTTGATTTGCAAGTAAGTACTTATGATGATATAATTTATTTACTAATGTAAATTAAACGGTTAAACTTTTCCATTGCGTTTCATATAAATCATAGTTTATCAGCCAGAAACGATGTACATATAGATAATTATTCTAATTTATTTTATTTAATCAAGAATAAATAACAGAATGCGTTACAGTGAGGATTCCCTAAAATTTATCTGCTATTTAATTTATCTTTATTTGTTTACAAGAAAAATCAATTCATAGTTTGAAACCATTGAAGCTATCCCTGCATTAATCGAGAAGTCATTGAACATAATAAGTGTTTGGTTGAGTAAATAATGAAAGTAATGTTAACAATATCGTACTTATTATACAATAAACTAAAATTATTTCACAAAACAAATGAAACAACGAAACTTACCTACAGGTAAATTACGACCTTAGTTTGTTTACTTATTTTTAGGTTATGTTTCGTCTCACCTTCACAAAAACTCAACAACACAACTTACTTTTAATTTTAATTAAATAAAAGCAATGTAACTACTACAACTGTCATTTAAATGATATCCTTAGCGCAATAACAATAAATACTAACGTACTATTTAAACTATAATAGATAACAGCTGATTATATTTGCTTACAAGAAGGACGTAATAAAATTATCCTTATCATCACAGTTAGAACTAACTCTATCGGTTTCATGTGTTACTACGTTCATTTGATATACCGATGTTAATATTCTGGTACCACAAAAGATAGTAAGATGGCGCTGTTATTATTTTTTATTAAAATTCAGAACCATCAAATCATAGTGCATCTTTGTTCAAGAAGATTAATATTTATTAAGTATGGTCGACGATCTTTAATCAACAAAGATACATTGAAGTCACTTAACTGTAATTGTGGTTCAACTGTGCCTATCTTGTCACTCGCTAAGTATTTTATAAAACCATGTTAGTTCCACTATGCTCTTCGTGTTTATTCTCATCATATATTATTGTTTTGTAAATGCCGCAGTGTCTGCGACAATTAAAAAAAAAAAGCAAAGTTATCAAATTTTGAAACAGATTATTTGGATTCATTGCTTGTATTTTGAGTAATTTATTGTATATCTTTTTTAGGTATTACCGCAACCCAAAATCAAACCTTTCAGAATACTAATTTGATGTTACAATATCTATTTTAAGTTATTGAAAATGTATCCGTACAACGTACCCGTAGCAACAATCGTAAAAACTCGGCTTAGGTAATCGTGAAAAATCGGCTTAGAAACCACCGGATTGAGAGTGAGCAGCGTTGTCCTGTGCAAAATCATGCATAGCACCGAGTTTAACGGTTATGGTCTTATTCGTTCTTCGTAGGGAGGTCTATGTCCAAGGGTGTAGCGAGGTACGGGCAGGGAGGGGCAGCTGCCCCCCCACTATACACTATAAGAACGGTCGGTCGCTAATGCTCACGAGCTTCATACCCTGAGATGTACAAAATACCCTGTACAAAGTATCTGAAATACAAAATGCAAGATAATTTTAAATGAAGTATTTCACATATGGACTTTATTTTAATGAATTTACCTCCACTACTAATGTGAGATCCTCATATATTAAAAACCACGATTAAAACAATATAGTCTAGGATTTTCTTAATCTGCCCCCCTCTATACAGAATCCTTGTCTATGTCCAACAGTAGACGCCACTGATTGACGAATGGAGTATTTTTTTCATGTCGATTAATTTGTTTTGGTAAGTCACACAATTTAGTGCCTAGGGCTGATAAAACCCTACCACTTTGCCCTTATTACGTCACTAATAACTGAATCAGTGGGGTGTTCCGTGTTATCTTGTTTTACATTTTCCATGCACTTGGCTTGCTTGGCGCAAAATTGTCTATATTATTAATGATATTACATTGACTTTAAATTTAAATTTGTCGTTGTCTGTTATATTCTTTATGTAGGTACCTACTTTTATATCATGGCGATAAATGCGTTTTTTATTAATCAATTAACATATGTTTATATTTAGAGATTGAATTCGTAAGTGTGAAAAGTTATTTTTAGATAAATAATATTTTAACTGCATTAAAAACTGCTGCCAAACTGAACACCCGGGTCTAGAAGTCGGTATTAGTGACCAGCCTAATGGTAATGGGAATGCGAATGTGAATATTCAGTTTTTGTTTAAAATTGGCGCCATTAGTCTAGCTTTATTTAGTTACACCACCAACAAGTGTCCCAACGAGCGCATATTTAGTGGCGCTGGACTTACTTACACGCCACATCGAAACAAGCTTGAAGCAGACAAGGCATCAAAACTACTATTTTTAAAGTTTAATATTTCCCTACTGAAGTTCAATTATTAATATGAAATATATATATATATATATATATATATATATATATATATATACATAATTAACTGTTATTTTTTTAAAGGAGAGAAATATTTTGGTTTGAGGATCTTATTTTTATTTTTTTTTGTTTCTAGACAGATTTGTTTTAGACTATTTAATGGTCTACTGTAGAAGAATATAATTTTGGTTCGATTATCTAAATATTAAAAATGTATCTAAAGACTGAGAAAAGTTTAATAGAAGAATTTAATTTTATTACTTTCAATTGCATTAAAACTTTGTGTCACAAGTTTTAATAACAATTATTTTTTTTAGCTTTATTAAAGTACTAGCCGACCCGGCAGACTTCGTTCCGCCTAACAGTCAATGAATGAGCAAGGTTTCATTTACTTCAAAATAATTAAGATATTTTTTTTATTCTGATAATAAACATAAATGAATACATAAATGCAATCCATAAATTTAAAAATCTAAATTTTTAATGACGTGCCAGTGAGATGAAGAAGTTCTTTGTGATATACGACATTTTTCTTCTTGCGGGTTAAAAATTATCTAATTGTTGATCTCTGAGATATGCTCGACGATTTCATATAGTCAACCAAGCACTTTAAGGGCTGGCTCACTTTGCTCTTGTAATTGAGAAGCACGAAGTCGGACCATACTAACGCAGCGCTCTTTACGTATCGCTCTTCTTCAGTGATTTCATTCGCGATGTTTAGATTCCTAATTGCATTATGCCTTTTTTGGGAAATATTAGGTTTTCTTGGTCAAAACTTTGTTAATAATAATTTCGACGCAATGAGATTTATTATAATAATGCTCGTAAAAACTCGTAACACTCACAACTCGCACTAACAAACACATCGACCGGTCAACTTTAATTTCAACGTTTTGTGCCATTTTCAAACCATAGACTACATTAAATGAGCTGTCAGTTGCGGTTTATTATTCTGTGAACAAATGAACGTTTAAACTGATGTTTTAAATGTTTTTTGTTTGTTGATTAATATCATATTTTAATATCCTATTCCCGACGAAGACAAACTCTTAAACATAAAAATTGATTCTGCCGTTCTCGAGTTATAAGTGTTATAACTAACACAACTTTCTTTTATATATATAGATTTAACCCCTTTGAATGATCTCAAATATTTGCAAGTAAATGGTATAAACAGAACAGAACGACCGTAGTAGCGCACAAATGTCATAGTGTCTTAAGACCCAGCTGGTCAGCATCAACGTCCTGTCTTTAGCGATAGGAAGCTATCGCTATATATACTGATTGTTCATATTATAACTCATCCTTTCTGTCTCGATTTTTGCAAACATGTTGATTAAAAACTGGCTAAATAGCGAACGAAAATATTGCATACGATCTTATATTCCTTTCCGAATCATTATAGGGTAAAATAAAAAGTTGCATTAGATATAATTTTATAAAGAGGTGTTAGTGGTTTTAGTATCGCAAAGGCTATCCTAGGTAGGTTAGGTATATCCTAGCATAATTCAAAAACCAAAGAGCTGCTGAAATAGAGTATCGACCAACGCCGAAGCATGACACAAAGGCATATTGTCACACAAACTGTAATGCATCGTGTGAGCGATGAATTTCAGTTATTCGATGTAAGGTATTACCATGGCTTTTTAATTACAATATACTGCTTAGAAAATTACCGTCCAATCATTTAAAATTTCAAAGTCTACGTTCATATTCTCATATGTGTGTCCTAAAAGTACATGACCTCCTTAAGTTTAGAAACCTATAAACACCGTACTAACATAGTGCGGTGACATTCGCGACATTTCAATTTTAAAAAGTATTTGCATTGTACCAAACGTTTATGTGACATCAACCTTTTTAGAGTTCCATACCCAAAAGATAAAACAGGACCCTATCACTAAGACTCCGCTGTCCGTCCGTTACTTCGCCTGTCTATCACCAGGTTGCTCTCATGAACCGTGATAGTTGGACAGTTGAAATTTTCACAGATGATGAATTTCTTTTGCCGCTACAACGACAAATACTAAAAAACAATAAAATAAATATTTAAGGGGGCTCCCACGCAACAAAGGTAATCTTTTTGCTCGTTTTTGCTCGATATTGACAACAAAAATAGGTAGAAATTTGTATATAATATTATAATATTACTAAATATTCACAGACTATTTAGTAATATATACACTTTAGAAATAAATAATTAAATTAAAATAAAACAAATAGAGAATTTAAGAGGGGCTCCCATACAACAAACATGATTATTTTGCCATTTATAGATAATGATACGGAACCCTTTCGTGCGTGACTCCGAGTCGCTCTTGGCCGGTTTTTTGAATATAGTCGAATTGAATTTTCAAACATGTGTCAAAACAAAATGTCTTTTAAATCAAAATCACTAAGAAGTATTGATACCAACTTTAAAGCAAATCACCCCTAAAATAACTTTCCACCCCTTTTTAACCCAGTTAGGAGATAAATCTTAATAAAATATGGATCACGTCTTTCATCAATTCTGTTAAAGAATGTTTGCAAAATTTGAAATAGATTGAACCAAGGAATCACGTTGTCCCATACAAACTTTGCTCTGCTTTTTTACCCCCTTAGAGATATAATTTCGTAAAACCTGTTCTTAGCTGACCTCTACTCGGTGAAAGAAATATTCCTACCAAATTTAAGGTTTGTAGGCCTTATGGTTCCAGAGATATCGTGATGAGTCAATACATAGGTGGAAATCTCTTATATATAATAGATAATAGAAGACTTAATTTTTTTTTATTGCTTAAAGTATTAACTGTTAACTCTTACGTAAAATGATTATACATACATACATATCATCACGCCATATCCCTTGCAGGGTAGGCAGAGAGAACAGAGTGCCAGAGAACTCTATCTCTGCATACTTCACTCGCTTCCTCAACATTCATAATTCTCTTCATACACGCTCGCCGGTTTCGGAGACTCTTGACTCCACCTTCCTTCAGTACATGATCGATCTGGTAAAATGATTATATTTATACTAAAAACACTTTGTGATTATGATGACAGCAACTCATGTTAAAATTTAATTTGATTTTAATTATATATGAATTATTTATTTATGAATTATTTTTAGTTAAAGCTAAAAATAATAATCTTTGTTATCATTAAACTTTGGTAAAAATTTATAAAAGATTATTTTTGTTGGTTTACATTGCATTTAGGCCATTTAGTATATAGTTTTGTTTTTTAAATTGTTGTGAAAGTTTGATTGTTAAGCTTCATTGCCCAAAGTTAAATAAATAAATGATACCAAATGATAAAGAGAACACTGATAATGTGATTACGATGTTTACATGTTTAGTTACTTTTTATTGCAAAACTTTTTAAACATAAGAAATTAATGGAATTGGATTTTCTTATATTAAACAACTATTAACCTACTTAAAAAAAATATACCCACAAAAACATTCGCAAAAACATTCGCAATAATTTCGTGAATGCGAATGCGAATCCGAATATGCAAAAATATGCGAATATTCGAGAATGCAAATGCGATTATTCGTTACATCACTAGAATCCAGTACTATAGTTTCCTAAAAGAAAGGGTAATTTTTTTTATTGCTTATGGTGGCAAACGAGCAAGCAAGCAGCTCACCTGATGGTAACTGTCACCACCAACCATGGACCTTTGCAATACCAAGGGTATAACTAAACCGCTGCCTACCAATACAAACCCTTAAACCCACCCAGTTTGGCTTCCGGCTCTGTCGCTCACCGAACGAAACGCAATAGCAAATTGCCATTACTCAGACGTCGATCTTCTGCGAGAATGTGGTACTACCTCGGACGGACCGGCCCGCGGCCGTAGAAAGAGAACTGTCAACAACGTGGTCCTACCATTAATAAATAATAATCCTCGTGTTTCGGGGAATCTTAGGAATACATTCACTAACACTGTGATCTCACGACACGAGAAGTCAATGTTTAAACGCTAGATGTAAAACTTCTTCTTCTTCTTGATGAATGGCTTCTGTTAGCGATTAACCGCAACTTCGCCAATGTCCCGTAAGACTCGTTCGTAGGGCGTCAAACGAAGGAGATTGTACGGTACGAAATAATATTTAAAGGGCCGGTGAATATGACTCTAAGATTACCTCATGAGAAATACGGTGACGAGTAGTATACTGAAACAAAAAACAATTCTAACTAGACTGTAATACACACATAACTAAAATAAATTCTAACTACTTAACTAATTTACATATCTACAATTAAATTTTAATAAATTTACAGAGAGTATAAATAAACGGAGTAAATGCAAGAGTAAGAAGAAATTTAAAAGAACTAGGACGGGAAATTTCCAGTGGTAAAATATCATATAAAGAATACTGCAATTTAGAACAACTGAAAAAAATATGGTTCACATTTCCTTCACCCAGTCCACATTCACAAATGGAGTTATCCCTAATTCTAAGTTTAGCCAGAAAGACAGGGGTGCAGGCATGATTTAGTCGTAAACGGCAGATTGTCGATGTAATAGCCTTATCCACTTTTGAAAACTTCATAAACCAGGGTTTATGTGGAATATCAGGCTTTATATATCACCATAATATTTACCCTTTACGTTCTTAGAAATTATCCAATCCTTGGACCACTCTTGGAACAAAACCGATTTTAAAGAGGCACAAATATCATGAGAATAAATTTGGTAGTGTTCCAAAGAACCTATATCTATAGCGGATTTAGCACAAGAGTCAGCTGTTTCATTGCCTGGAATACCTTTGTGCCCAGGAACCCAGGCTAGAACAATATTAATCCCAAGTCCTTTACACTGCAATAATGCCTCTCTTATTCTCAGCGAAATTGAAAATCTAGATTTTGATCGAAACGGGTTAGACAAGATGGACTGAAGGCTTCGGAGACTCTTGACTCCACCTTCCTTCAGTACATGATCGATCTGGTAAAATGATTATATTTATACTAAAAACACTTTGTGATTATGATGACAGCAACTCATGTTAAAATTTAATTTGATTTTAATTATATATGAATTATTTATTTATGAATTATTTTTAGTTAAAGCTAAAAATAATAATCTTTGTTATCATTAAACTTTGGTAAAAATTTATAAAAGATTATTTTTGTTGGTTTACATTGCATTTAGGCCATTTAGTATATAGTTTTGTTTTTTAAATTGTTGTGAAAGTTTGATTGTTAAGCTTCATTGCCCAAAGTTAAATAAATAAATGATACCAAATGATAAAGAGAACACTGATAATGTGATTACGATGTTTACATGTTTAGTTACTTTTTATTGCAAAACTTTTTAAACATAAGAAATTAATGGAATTGGATTTTCTTATATTAAACAACTATTAACCTACTTAAAAAAAATATACCCACAAAAACATTCGCAAAAACATTCGCAATAATTTCGTGAATGCGAATGCGAATCCGAATATGCAAAAATATGCGAATATTCGAGAATGCAAATGCGATTATTCGTTACATCACTAGAATCCAGTACTATAGTTTCCTAAAAGAAAGGGTAATTTTTTTTATTGCTTATGGTGGCAAACGAGCAAGCAAGCAGCTCACCTGATGGTAACTGTCACCACCAACCATGGACCTTTGCAATACCAAGGGTATAACTAAACCGCTGCCTACCAATACAAACCCTTAAACCCACCCAGTTTGGCTTCCGGCTCTGTCGCTCACCGAACGAAACGCAATAGCAAATTGCCATTACTCAGACGTCGATCTTCTGCGAGAATGTGGTACTACCTCGGACGGACCGGCCCGCGGCCGTAGAAAGAGAACTGTCAACAACGTGGTCCTACCATTAATAAATAATAATCCTCGTGTTTCGGGGAATCTTAGGAATACATTCACTAACACTGTGATCTCACGACACGAGAAGTCAATGTTTAAACGCTAGATGTAAAACTTCTTCTTCTTCTTGATGAATGGCTTCTGTTAGCGATTAACCGCAACTTCGCCAATGTCCCGTAAGACTCGTTCGTAGGGCGTCAAACGAAGGAGATTGTACGGTACGAAATAATATTTAAAGGGCCGGTGAATATGACTCTAAGATTACCTCATGAGAAATACGGTGACGAGTAGTATACTGAAACAAAAAACAATTCTAACTAGACTGTAATACACACATAACTAAAATAAATTCTAACTACTTAACTAATTTACATATCTACAATTAAATTTTAATAAATTTACAGAGAGTATAAATAAACGGAGTAAATGCAAGAGTAAGAAGAAATTTAAAAGAACTAGGACGGGAAATTTCCAGTGGTAAAATATCATATAAAGAATACTGCAATTTAGAACAACTGAAAAAAATATGGTTCACATTTCCTTCACCCAGTCCACATTCACAAATGGAGTTATCCCTAATTCTAAGTTTAGCCAGAAAGACAGGGGTGCAGGCATGATTTAGTCGTAAACGGCAGATTGTCGATGTAATAGCCTTATCCACTTTTGAAAACTTCATAAACCAGGGTTTATGTGGAATATCAGGCTTTATATATCACCATAATATTTACCCTTTACGTTCTTAGAAATTATCCAATCCTTGGACCACTCTTGGAACAAAACCGATTTTAAAGAGGCACAAATATCATGAGAATAAATTTGGTAGTGTTCCAAAGAACCTATATCTATAGCGGATTTAGCACAAGAGTCAGCTGTTTCATTGCCTGGAATACCTTTGTGCCCAGGAACCCAGGCTAGAACAATATTAATCCCAAGTCCTTTACACTGCAATAATGCCTCTCTTATTCTCAGCGAAATTGAAAATCTAGATTTTGATCGAAACGGGTTAGACAAGATGGACTGAAGGCAACTTTTTGAATCAGAAAATATAATGGAGTTATTTAGATGATGATTTCATAAATAAAATTGCCTCTAGAATGGCTATAGACTCTGCAGTAAATATAGATGTGGCGGATGGGCATTTATAGCTTAGTATAACCCCAGTAAAAGGTATCCATACCGCTATACCAACATTACCTAATGATTTGGAAGCATCAGTATATAAAGTGAACCAATCCTTATACTCCAAATGAAGTTTAGTTTTGAAAATTTGGTTGGCCTCAATTATACTTTTGTCAATACCAAAGTTGGGAATTATTTTCGGATGGTAAACTAATACATTATAATCTGTACAATGTAAAATTTCTTTTCAGAACTCAATCTGTGATATTTTGTAGACTTTATGACATCAGCGATTTATACATGGAAAGGTCTCGAAGTAACATATAGAGAGGTAGACGGAATTTGGCATTGAACAATCATTATTTTGTTTCGTTGCAGCAAATGTCAAATGCATTTTACTCGCTGACATTTAATTTAATTTCCGTCCAGATAATGACTGGATAGTCATCGCCCGTACCGTCCGGCGCGATGTAAGGGCGACGGGCTTTAAGGGATGACTCCACAGATGGCGTGGTAATTAAGATACTGATCTAACGTACCAAGTCTTGTGGATACGATTCCACATAGGACAACAATTCGCGTGAACCACAAATTGTTGTTCCGAGTCTGAGTAATTTGTGTCTGTTAATTATATGTTTATAAAATCCTAGCAATATAAGGATTATTTTTCTTAGTGCAGGGTGTTGTTATGACGCCTCGACGGCGAAAGCTGTCGGGGCGTCGACGAGAGAGGAACCCGAGAGGGCATACCGCCGGGCGGACCACCGAAGACAAAGATCGGGTACCGGTGGTCCGCTCGCACGGCGAAGAAGAGATGCTTGCAGGGTGGGTTCATGGGGTTGCGCGCCGCCTCTTTCGTCACCCCGGACCGATTTGGCGGGGTGCGAGGTCCATAGCCCACCGCAAAAAAAAAAAAAGTGTGTTGTTATTAAAAATAAAGGATGGATGAATATTATACTCGTATTTCTTTATTATATGACCTTTTTATTTTTGTTTAACAAGATTGTAGTAGTTATTTTATAATTTTTTTAGCGGTTGGACAGTTTTCTGTTTACAGCCGCGGGCCGGTCTGTCCGGGATAGCACCACACTCTTGCAGAAGATCGACGTCTGAGTAATGACAATGTGCTATTGCGCTTCGTTCGGTGAGTGAGAGAACCGAAAGCCCAACTGGGTGGGTTTGGGGTTTGCATTGGTAGGCAGCGGCCTACCTGTATCCTTGGTATTGCAAAGGTCTATGGCGGCAGTAACATTTATCACCAAGTATGCTGCTTGCTCGTTTGCTTCCATAAGCAATAAAAAAAAGTTATTTGGTAATTTGGTTAAATTAGTAATTAATTAAGATTATCATCGGTAGTCAAGTTAGGTAGTAATCATAGGAAGCACTGACTAAAATTATTTTTTTTAAAATACGAAAGAATTATAAAATAAATTTTCTTTAGGTTAGGTTTGCGTAGAAAAAAAAAATATATTTTTTGCTTTTTATTTCCTCGATGTTTTTTGAGGGCGGTTTTTTTTAAGTTAAATCTATACTAATATTATAAAGCGGAAGAGTTTGTTTGTTTGTTTAAACGCGCTAATCTCAGGAACTACTGGTCCGATTTGAAAAATTCTTTTTTTGTTGGATAGTCCATTTATAGAGGAAGGCTTTAGGCTATATGGGTGAATATACGGTATTTGATTTTTTTTTGTCCCTGAAAGAAATGTAATCTGTTCCATTCAATATTGATAATTTCTCTATTTGACACAATTTTTAAATTTGTAATGATGAGGCCCAGAAGATTTTACATTATTTTTTAATTTTACAAGCACCAGAGGAAAATGTGTTACCAGGGGAGTGACACTATTGGCAGAATAGTGACAAATTAAAGCAGAGAAGTGACAGGCTAATGATTATTAGCTAAGAAAGGGGACTAATATTAAATAAAACATATATAAATTATAGTATTTGGATATTTTTTAATATAAAAAATAAATTCAGTCTTTACAGTTTTGGTGTGTAGATTTTTCATGGTGTCCTGTAACAATATTTTCTGTTTTTTTATTTTATTTTTTGTAATGCTATCTTTTATACCTGGGCATAATCTACTATTGCAATCTTCTTCAAAAAACTCTGCGACTATTTTCTCTAACTTCGGATTCGTTTTATCGTTTCTTGTCTTCCGTGTCATATCTAACAAACTTTTATTCGCAGTACATGACTGTCTTACAGGGTTCATATTAATTTGGTTCAACACTTTATACTTTTTGACTATTTTACCACTTATTACTTTTTTAATTCAGCATTTTTAACAGGATCGTTATTAATTCGTTGGTAGCGTAATTTTTCAGCTTGCTCAAATTTGTTGTTGCAGCTAATCAAATTTGTTTTAAAATAATGTGATATTTTCGAAGGTGTTTTTATAAACATAATATTAATCCTTATCCAAATAAATGAGTTATTCATCACAAGTATTTAATTTAAAACAAAATTGCTCTTTACATTATTTGATTTCAATGAATATCTTAGGAAATATCGTAGTTTAAAAATAACATCGCAGCAAAATAATGATCAAGTACTGGGCGCGCATTTACGATAAAAATACTGGATCTTATAATCTTATATTAAAAAAAAACTCAAACTAATGTTATTTCAAAGTACTTCTGCACACACTACATTTTTAGTTTTGTTTTCTTCTCATGACCTTCCGTCGGCTTTACACATCCTAAATAATAATAATAAGTATAGGAAGTATTAGTGCCTGCCCTCATGTATGGCAGTGAAAGTTAGATTTGGCGGGAAAACATGGAAATAGAATAAATGCTGTAGAGCTGACAGCTCTTCGTAAGCTGTGTGATGTAAGTATGAAAGATAAAATTAGTAGTATAATGTTATAAAAGAGCGCTGGTATGCTGAGGTGGGTTGGACACGAAGTGGAAGAAATAATGAGTGGGCAGAGGTTGACGAAGCAAACATATAAAGCAACCGTGAATGAGACGAATACAAGGGGAAGACCTTTTCTGGACCAAATTGGCGATTTGTTCACGAGAGGTCATCATCATCATCATTCTCCTACTCTTATCCCAATTACTTGGGGTCGATACAATAAGTACTCTTCATTCATAGTACATATTATAAAAGTTATTGGCAATAGTTTTATGACCGGCCGCCTGCCAGACGTCAACCCTAATTGGGAATGTAATTGTTGACCAAACGGCATCAGATGGAGTTGGCCCAAGTCGTTATAAGGCTCTTAGTCGTCTTTTACGACATCCACAAGCAAAGTGAGGATTGGTAGTATTCATAGCCGCTACCACACAGCGATTTCATACACATTAAAAGTATGTGTAATCGTAAATAGGCGTAAGTGTATGTATGTATGTATAATATACATACATTGAATATATCTATAGAAAGTATAGATAAGACCCAATACTTTTACTTGCATTACTTTATATGGTACTACATTGCATTATATGGATTACGTCAAACTTGAATCACTTTTAAATACTTATTTCGCGTAACTACAAATACATACAAAAAAAAAGAAACACATACATGCACGCACACTACATCACAAACACACGCACACCATACACACACACGCACACACATACACACATACACACATACACACACACACACATGCACACATACACACACACACATGCACACATACACACATACACACACGCGCACACACACACACACACACACACACACACACACACACACACACACAAACACACACACACAAACAAACGCAACACAGGTATTACCTAATTCAAGAGGCAAAGACATGTCAACTGTCATATGTATTTAGTTTTCAATAAAGATTATTATTATTATTATTATTTTACTTAAGGTTAAATGTTCCACTCTTACTAATAAAAGGGTCATGTAGGTACCTAAAACAGCTTTAACGTATGTATTATTTAAAAATATTTCCACCTTTTACGTAAACGAATTCGCGAGTTGAAGTTAACGTTAGCCCAAAGTAACCATTCCACGCGGACGAAGTCGCGGGCAGAAGCTAGTTATCTTATACAATTCTTAGAAGTGTAGGTTTTCTCGCCATATTTTCCTTTGCCGTATAAAGAAGCAAACAAATAAAATTGTCTATGACTCAATAATAATTGCTCCCGTTTTATTTATAAACTGTTAAGCGAAAATTGCACAATGGTAACTGCAATGCCGAAGGCGTATTCATATTAATGCTAATAATGTTTACAACTATTAATGATTATTGTAAATTATAGACAATAGTATGGTGGAAAACCACCATGGAAATTGTTTATCGGAAAAAACAGAGGGGCGATACAGCAAGCGATTAAAATTGGAATCAAATAATTAGTTATCGTTCCGTGTGGTGACGGAGTAAGAATACAATTCACCACCCCCTATCTTACCCGTGGGTGATCGTAAGAGACGACTAAGGGATATAAAACGCATATAACATCTATGCTACTCTACTACAAAGAGAAAGGAAACTCGAAACAAAACCCTATATCAATACGTCTGACGTCGTGGTATAATAGGTTAATTGCCCTCCCATTACGGAGCAGGCCCGAGCCCAACAGTGAGACATATATGGGCTGCGATGATGACGATGAATTAGTTATCTGGTTGAAGATGATGAATATATTCTGTAATTTTATTAAAAATAGTGCGATGGTGAGTAACGTCTACGTATTATGCTTAAAAACTTTTTCTTGTCGGGACGGTCGGTTGCACGGGAACATTCGGACTATTTTTTTAAACTTTCATTTGATTGTCTAGTTATATCTTCTTAATATATATAAATTACGTGTCACGTTGTTTGTCCGCGATGGACTCATAAAGTACTTAACCGATTTTAAACAAATTTGCACAGCAAGTGTAGTTTGATCCAACTTAAAAGATAGGATAGCTTAAATCTCAATTTATAGTAATATTATTTTATTGCAAATTATATGTCTAATATTTGACAGTCAATATCATACGTTATATCAAAAGGATTTTAAAATATGGCGGAATCTGTTGACTTACTTCTACTGTAAGTATTTAATAGATGGCTCTAAGTTAAATGTACAAACGCTTCATATAAGCTAAAATTCGTTAGAATAAACAAAAAGTGTTACTGAGGCTAACCTAAGCCACAGCAACGCGTGGCCTGGTCTGCTAGTACATTATAATTAATGTCATGGCGTTTAATTTAATGTGATACATAGGAAGTGCTGGGTGTAGTGAATATGATATAACAGTGCATTACAAATGTTTTTGTTTTCCACCAAATTTCTCAGTCGATACCATTAACAGTGTGTGCTATTTGCATTGTTGCAGACGACGATTTGACTTACTGACGAACAATTACTTTAAATGAAGTGATAATTTATAAATAAAACTCGTCATTGATAATAATGGACTTTTATTAGTTGATTACCATTATAAAAAAAAAGAAAATTAACGCTTCTAACATTTCAGTTGCCGTCGTTAGCATAAATTGTAAGCCGTACCGTATTTTGTCCATATCCTTAAAATCATAGAATCTTCTAAATTTTGATGTGGATTTACATGTGATTACGTGCAGTCGTTTCTTATTCGGGTACTGACAACTAACACCGGGTTCCGGTGGCGCGCCTGCCGCGGTAGTATTTGTACGGCAGGTTATGGGGTCGCGCGTCGTCCCTTTCGTCGGCCGAGATGGATTGGGCGGGTTGTGTTTATACCATAGCCTGTACTAAAAAAAAATTAAGATTATTCAGTCTAGTCTATTATGACGACTCATACAGACCAGCAGTTTTGTAAAAAAAGTATTTTATAAAGGCTTTTAAATATGTATTATATTTTTAATAGACTAATTCTGGAAACAAAACCCTATACCAACACGTCTGACCAGCGTGGTATAGTAGGTCAATTACCCTCTCATTATGGAGGAGGCTCGAGCAACCAACAGTGGGACATATATGAGCTGAGATGAGATGAGATGAGACTAATACTTGCTTTCACTAGCGCCGACTTAATTAAGTTAGTTTATCAATTAATTCATTAGTTAAAACATATAAACTGCCTTAGGTTAAACCTACAATTTAGCTGTTACGCTGTTGACAGTTTTCTGTATACAGTCGAGTGGCGGTCCTTCCAGAGTAGTAGGTAAATGTAATTTTTATAATTTTTATTAAAGGCGATAATTAAATCAATAATTCAAAATCCTTTTAAAAATAATTATTGCAAGTAGGATTTTTAGGGGGGCATAGTCCCTCACCACCTTGGAGGCTTCGATACGGCGACTGGCACCGGGCCTCGTCCTGGTCCTGGGGGACTTCAACGCCAAATCCACGGCATGGGGGTCCCCGATGACGGACGATCGCGGGCGGGCGATCGTGGAGTGGGCGGCGTCACTGGGCCTCGTGTGTCCTAAACAGAGGCTCAGTGAACACGTGTGTGCGACAGCAGGGTGGGTCGATAGTGGACTTGTCGTTCGCTAGCCCCGCTGTCGCACCACGAGTGAGGAACTGGCGTGTCCTGGAGGAGGCGGAGACCCTGTCGGATCACCGTTACATCCGGATGGAGGTCTCCCCTCTCCGGGACCCCAGCAGGGGTCACAGGGCGGACCGACCGACCCGCCCACTTCGGTACGAACTTCGGCAGTTGCGGCGATGGGGGCCGCCGCCCATCACGCCTTGCCCAGTCAGGCCAGTCGAGGAGAGCAGAGTGCCGGGTGGGCACGTGGAATGTAAGAGGTTGTGTGGAAGGTAAGTTGCACGAGCTGATATCCGTCATGGCGGACAAACAGCTAGACGTGCTCTGTGTAACAGAGACCAAGCGAAGGGGCAGCGACGCCTGCGATCTTCCTGATGGCGGGATGGCTCTGTGGTCTGGTGTACCACAGAGCGATCGAGCCAGTGGGGGGGTAGGAGTGCTGCTGTCCTCTCGCTTGGCCTCAGGTGTGAAGGATTACGGAATGTATGATCCCAGACTTCTTTGGGTCCGTATAAAACTAGGTGTCACCAAGGTATTCATGGTTGTAGCATATGCTCCCGTAGGATCCTCGGTGGCATCAGACCTAGAGAAGTTTTGGGATAATGTTAGGGAAGTTCTAGATATGGCAGAAACCAGTGAACGCGTGATTGTATGCGGAGATTTGAACGGATGGGTGGGGACCAAGCGTTCCGACTATGAAGACGTACTTGGTCCATTTGGTGATAAGAGAGTGAACGACGCAGGTAGGCTCATAGCAGATGTATGCATGGAGAGAAACCTTATGGTGTCAAACACATTTTTCCAACATAAGGACATCCATATGTATACATGGAGAAGGAATGAACAGAAAAGTATAATAGATTTAATTTTGGTAGACAGTCGCCTCCGAAGCAAAATATTGGACGCAAGAGCTTACAGGGGCCCCACAGTCGATCCGTACCACTATCTCGTTATTGCGAGATTTAGTGGTCTGTTCAGAAAGTGGAGGCACTGGCGAGAGCGTGTCCACTTCGGAGGGCTTGAAAGAATAAAGGTTGAAAGGCTGCAAGAAGAGTGTGTAAGAGAAAAGAATGCAGAGGGTGTCCGAGAACGGCTGACGATGGCAAGCCAGCCGCAATCGGACATTGAAGAATGCTGGAGAGTATTGAAAGAGAGTATGGTAGATACAGCGAAAGAAGTATGTGGAAGTTCAAAGAAGCATAGAAAAACAAATGGTGATGCATGGTGGGATGCGGAAGTGGCAGCTTCCGTAGAGCAAAAGAAGAAAGCGTGGCTGGACAATATCTCTTCTTTAAATCTGAATGACAGTATGACTGAACAGAAGATAGAAATATATCGGCAATGTAAGAATGACGCCAAGGACTTAGTGAAAGAGAAACGTGATAGAGCAAGTATGAGTGCAGAAGATGGGCTGACTAAAAACTTCGAGGGTAACACCAAACTCTTTTGGAGGGAGGTGAAGAAGTCTCGGGGTGGTTGGTCAGCCTTCAGAATGAATAAAATAAGGTCTAAAGGTGGAGACATTCTTACACAAACACAAGACGTGTTAAGCCGATGGAGTGAATATTTTGGCGATATGTATGCGGATGCTACGGTTGGCGCCGGTGTTGCATGTGGTTTAGTAGATCAACATTCGACAAGGCATCCTCCGATGGCATCAGTATGGATGAAGTTGAATGGGCGATAAGAAGTTTGAAAAATGGTAAGGCAGCGGGCATTGATATGGTGTCTGCCGAGATGATCAAGCTTGGTGGCTCCTGTGTCTGGGAGGCGTTCCTGTTGCTCCTCAATTTATGTTGGAGCTCGGGAATGGTTCTCGGGGACTGGAATAGCGCAGTCATCGTGCCTTTGTTTAAAAACAAGGGTTCACGTTATGACTGCGCAAATTACAGAGCCGTAAGCTTGACCAGTTTGGCAGCAAAAGTGTATGGTAAAATTATTGAAAGGAGAATGAGGATGGTGTCCGATGGTTTACTGCGTGAGACACAAGGAGGTTTCAGGAGTGGAAGGGGATGCATGGATCAAGTGTTCTCTCTGCGCAACATTGTGGAGAAGCATCTGGCTCTAGGTCAGAGGGTTTTCTGCAGTTTTGTGGATCTGGAGAGAGCATTTGACACGGTTATACGAAAGGAACTTTGGGACATTTTACCGGAGTATGGTAATAACGGTAAACTGCTATAGGCTGTGCAGTCCAGTTACATGGGCTGTAGAGCCTGTGTGCGGCTGGATGATGGAATGTCGCCTTGGTTTAACGTCAATATCGGCGTTAAGCAGGGGTGCGTTCTGTCAGCCAGGCTGTTTATCATATATCTGGATAAATGTCTCCAAAGGTTGAACGATATGAATGTGGGAGTCCAGATGGGTGACTCAGTGGTCACTGCTCTGCTTTATGCAGATGATGCAGTCCTGCTGGCATAGTCAGCGACTGACCTGCAGACCCTAGTCGACACAATGACAGAAGATTGTAAGAAAAGCGGTCTACGCGTGAATGTGAGCAAAACCAAAATAATGGTATTTGAAAGAGATGAAGCCAGAACAGATGTAAGAATAACAATAGGTAACGATGTACTAGAGCAAGTGGATGAATTTATATATCTTGGATGTGGATTTAGCCGAGATGTAAGGTACACCACTGATATAGAGCGAAGAGTGAATGCGGGAAATAGAGTGAACGGAGCGTTGGGGCAACTTCTCGGCAGCCAACACCTCAGCCAGAAGGCACGTGTAGCAATACATAACGCAGTGCTTGTCCCAACATTACTGTATGGAAGCGAGAGTTGGGTATGCAGAAAAGAGTATGAAAGTAAAATTAATGGGGTCGAAATGCGATCTCTGCGGAAAATCTGTGGAGTTAGGCTGACCGACCGCATTCGTAACGACGACGTAAGAGAGCGAGTAGGTATGAAAGAGAGTATTGGTGTAAAGATGCGAAAGGGAATGCTCCGATGGTTCGGACATGTGGCAAGAATGCCGAACGAACGTCTGGTTAAGAAGATATACAATGCGAAAGTGGAAGGATGTAGGTACCGGGGGAGACCGAGACTAACCTACCTAGACCAGATCGGTCATATACTGAAGGAAGGTGGAGTCAAGAGTCTCCGAAACCGGCGAGCGTGTATGAAGAGAATTATGAATGTTGAGGAAGCGAGTGAAGTATGCAGAGATAGAGTTCTTTGGCACTCTGTTCTCTCTGCCTACCCTGCAAGGGATATGGCGTGATGATATGTATGTATGTATGTAGGAGTTTTAGGCGCCATTTCTCTTGAAATCTGTCATTTTGCACTTTTGCATCGAGGCCTTAAGCTACTAAGATCCGGCAAAAAATTAAACAGTTACGTCATTGTTTAAATTACTTCTTTTAAATAATATTGTATATATCATGTTTAGTAAGTATTAGTTCCAGTATGATCCCATTCCTACCAGGATATATTTCTTTATTTTTTTCTATATATAATATAAAAAAAAATTATAATAGCTTAATCAGATCCTATAATTGGCGTTCGATTTCAAGTTAATTACTAAACTGTTAGTAAAAAATCTAGATTAATACTTAATACAGCATACGCTAATTCATAAATCTATACAACATTTATAATAAACGACTTTTTTCTTTGACGTCAATTCATATCTCAATGTCAAGTGGGATCCTATTTCGTTTTTTTTGCCGATCAAATGAGCTGTCTCGATTTAGGTGTTAAATATAATATTTCTAATATTGCGGGACCTCATACGGGACTTAAATGTAACTTTGAAAAGAAAGTATTATGCATTGGCACATATAATTTACTTATAATAATACTTCATACATCATCCATTTTTTATATAAAGCTAAATTGAAATTAAACATAGTGTATAAGCATATTAAATATAAAGAGCTGTTTACTGCGGGTCTGAGTTTTGGCGGGAATATGGCAATCTTATGTATGTATACTAATTTCTTTAGTGTTTTGTAGTGTTATATTCAATAATTAACATAATACAGTTGAAGTGCTCAGGTGTAGTGAATATTTTATAATAGTAGTTACTTTCATGTACTGCCGAAATTCTCAGACAAATCATCAATTATTTCCAGCGCTGAATTAATGGTAACGACTGAACTTAATAACGAATGACTTTACTTAATGAGAAGTGACTATAAATAAGCTAACTATAAATAAAATTATTTATGAAAAAAAAATAATAAGACTAGATTGTATGGGCTTTTTACCTTTGCCTGTCCGAACAGACGAACAGGATTAAAAAAAAATACTGCGGTTCTTGTTCTGTTCGCAGTTATTTCTTTTTCGTTCTGATGAATATACGCATATATTTATTGTCTTACTAAATTTAATAATGGCGGGTTTTCATGTAGCGACTAATATCTCCGATTTACTTTTTTTTTTTTAAGATGGGATATCTAATAATGATCCTTATTTATATATTGCCTGTATAAATATAATTAAAAATTCGTCTAGTTTCCCTTTTCTTGCTTCTTATAAGCATATATTCCTCAGTCGTCTTTTGACACCCACGGGCAAAAGAGGGACTGGTGAATTGTATTCTCACTCTATCACCGCACGAAATAAATATCTTCATCATCATCATTATTCATCATTACAGCCCATATATGTCCCACTGTTGGGCTCGGGCCTCCTCCGTAATGGGAGGAAAATTAACCTACTATACCACGCTGGTCAGACGTGTTGGTATAGGGTTTTGTTTCGAGTTTTCCTTCTCTTGCATAGATGTTATATGCGTTTTATATCCCTTGGTCGTCTCGTACGATCACCCACGGGTAAGATAAGGGGTGGTGAATTGTATTCTTACTTAGTCACCACACCTAGAAAAAAAATATTATGAAACATAATTTAATATATATTTTATATTAATCCTTAACGAAAAATCTCGTGCAAATTCTCGAATCACTTGAAATGCAGATCAAAAATGGAGTGTAGTAGTATTTTTCTGTCTGTGGTTAATTAAATACGGTAATTTTGCTAAAGTTGAAGGCCGACCACTTCCGTTTTGTTATGATCGTGTGGCGCCAACTTTTTATCACATATTTGTTCGTTCAATAATTCAATGCGATGTTGAAAATCAATTTCTTAGTTTCATTTTTCTTTTAGTGATTTATGATATATATTCATTATTGTCTATGATTTTTTATATGCGTTTTGCTATTTGAATTTTTTACTTGAACGAATTATTAAATTATTAAAAAAAGAATGCGATGATCTTTTGACGATCCGTTTGTAGTTTT
Source organism: Lymantria monacha (assembly GCA_905163515.2). NCBI lineage: Eukaryota > Metazoa > Arthropoda > Insecta > Lepidoptera > Erebidae > Lymantria > Lymantria monacha. The sequence goes on along the minus strand of LR991098.1, from coordinate 27,156,433 downwards.
TGCTGCCAGATAAACATGTAGAAAAGATTTAATGATTAAATAATGAATAAATAATAAATGATTAAATAATTAATAAATAATAAATGAATAAATAATGATAACAATTATATTATATTTGCAGCAAATTTTAAGTAAAATTATTACACGTTTTGAGAATTACAATCGTTTTACACCCTTTTATGGTCTAAAACTAACTTAGTTTTTAACTTACTTAAACAGTAGTTTAAAGTTAATTTCTTGCTTAAAGACTTCTTATATTCACGTAAGTATTTTTTTTTTCATGCTTATGGTGGCAAACGAGCAAACAGCACACCTGATGGTAAATGTTACTGTCGTCCATGGACCTTGGCAATATCAGTAGTACAACTAGACCGCTACCTACCAATAGGAAACCCCAAACACACCATTAAATTTGGGGATCCGGCTGTCCCGCTCACCAAACGAAGCACAACAGCATATCGCCACTACTCAGACTTCGATTTTCTGTGAGTGTGGTTCTACCCTGAACGAACCAGTCTGTGGCTGTAAACAGACAACTGTCAACACTGTGACCCTACCACTATTTTTACCCTTAAAAATATAGGAGTTTCTACCAGCTTATCGATATCAACTATTGGACATAGGCTGCATCTAGAGAAATCATGTTACGCTTCACGTAATATCCATACCAGGGAGGACTTTTAGCGGGAATCTGTAAACGTCATGTGGTGCTCTTGTATTATATTGGATATCTTAGTGTTTTAACGTGTTGTATTAGATAATTTTGATGGCATTTTATGTAATGTGATGCGAAGGAACTGATGGGATGTAGTGAATGTAATATAAAAGTGCTTTACAACCTTTTCATTTTCCATAAAAATTCCCAAAATTTACCATTAACAGTGTGACCATAGCACTGTTGATAGTCACGATTTGACTTACTGACGGATAATTACTAACATGAAGATATTAAAGATGTTAAGAAAGTTGTAACTCGACACTGGCAAAAATGGCTCGTCAGCTACTTTAGCTAATTGCCAATACGAAAAAAAAGATGAAGCACCCATACCAGGGTAGTCGTTTCGTCTTTAACTTTTGCGTCACTAGCGCTTTCTCTAATACGTTTATCCCTTATTTTTACCCGACTGCAAAGGAGTGGTATTGTGTTTAACAGTCTATGTATGTATGTATGTTTGTATGTTCCTTTGAAGCACTATATATACCAAACGCCTGGGCCGATTTTTATGATTCGCACGTCAATCGAATCCTCTTAATCCGGCAAGTGTCACTAAAGATATGACGTTATTGAAAATTCAATATGGCGACTACTGGACGCCATATTGTCAAAATTAAAAAAATTAAAGTCGACCAACTATATCGAGTGGGGTATCGTTAAATACATATTTAAAAATCATTTTTAGTTTTCTCACAACATTTTTCGATTTGACTGGCCGTTTAGGATCTATATCGATTTAAAGTTTCGTAACAACCTTTCTCACAAATAGGTTTTTTAGACAGTAGAAATTTACGATGAAAAGACGAAAAATTCATATAACTGGATGTGGATGGACATATACTGAAGTATCTAGTAGGTATATTGTCCAATATACCATAGGTAGTCCTACCTAAAGTATCTAATGTCTGACGCGGTCGCCCATCTCCGATTTCTAACGATTTAGTACTCAACTTCAATCGAAAAACTATATATAGTTAGGTACTTACCTACTTATTAATAAATAAGATAACTATAGCTACCTAGGTATTTATAACTAAAAAGTATAAAATAAAAAAAATGATTAAAAAAATCAAAAAACCCGACTGCGTAAAAAGTCACCAAAACTACGTACATAATAAAAAAACTGAAAAGAAAAAAACAAGCACTTAGATGTCCGGTGGTCGAGAATTCCATAATATATTATTGAATAAATACTATTGCAGAAAATGAAATATATTTTAATAATAGAACATGAGAACTGAACAGTCGGGATCCATTGAAAAATTAGATTTGCTGTCGAATAAAGGATCCCGACTGTTCAGTTGTCATGTTCTATTATTAAAATATATTTCATTTTCTGCAATAGTATTTATTCAATAATATATTATGGAATTCTAGACCACCGGACATCTAAGTGCTTGTTTTTTTCTTTTCAGTTTTTTTATTATGTACGTAGTTTTGGTGACTTTTTACGCAGTCGGTTTTTTTGATTTTTTTAATCATTTTTTTTATGTCCATTCTCGTCACTCCACATATCCATCTCAACATTCGCATCTGACTTTTGGCGGGAATCTAAAACGTCATGTTGTGCTCTTGTATTATATTCGATATCTTAGTGTTTTAACGTGTTATATTAGATAATTTTTATGGTGTTTTATGTAATATGATGTGACAGAACAGCTGGGATGTAGTGAATATCATATAAAAGTGCTTTACAACGTTTTAGTTTTCCATCAAAATTCCTACAACATACCATTAACAGTGTCACCATAGCACTGTTGATGGCGACAATTCGACTGACTGACAGACAATGACTAACTTGAAAAGATTAAGAACGTGAAGATAATTATAACTCGACACTGGCAAAAATGGCTCGTATAAGTAGCTGATTGCCAATACATAAAAAGAAGAAGAAGAAGAAGCTGCAACTTAACTTTGACATTGGCTTAAGTATAAACAGAGCCACAACAAAAAAAAAAAAAAAAAAAACATTCGCATCTCTGCTACATGCAGTCCTCTCTCATCATTTACTTTTGTAGCGCAACATGCCTGCCCTTTAATTTGAGGAGTCCTGAAAACCTTTGATTTGCCACCATCTCATCCATTCTGCAACAATTCAGTGCCACACCATACTATTTTGGAGGCCATTGATCCAATTAAACGAACCAAGGTATTGAAAATTATAACCTAAGTTATTACGAATATTTGCCTTTTTTTTTAAATTGCCTGTTTTTAATGATTTACAATGTCATGGTCACAGTCCTCCCGTGACCATGATCAGTAAAGTGTTCGAAATGTCAGAAAATTATAAATCAAATACAAACGCGATAGAATCCGTAAAAGTAGTTTTATTTCAAATTGCCTATTCTTTCATATATAAAATAACTTGAAGGGTTTCCAGGCATAGCATTAACTAATTAATTAATCTATGATATTGTTAAAAGGCAGCTTGTTTAGATCTCTAAAAGGTATATAAAAACCACAAAATATCCAATTAACTTGGCGCCAACTTTACGCCTTCCGTAATTGAATTTGGTAATTGTACAATAACAGACATGTCTGAACACGTGGTATTTTTTAATATCCACAAAACACAATGTGATTTATTATTTTATATTTGAGATTATAATTTCTTTATTGCTTTATATATTATTAAAGATTTGAATTTTAATTAAGATTTTAATTTGAAAGATATGCCTTCAAATACATGCATACACACGTACGTACTTGCTTTTTTTTTCATTTTATGCAACATTGGGAACAAAGCCATTATGTTTAAACGAAATTCTAAGTCTAGTGCAATAATTTTCTTTATAAGTTATTGAACAATATATCTCTTCATATTGAGTAGCATATTCACTGTCTGTCAGTTAATTAATTCATTACCATTAATTGGGCGTTGAAAACCAAGTACGATTCTTCTAGGAATGTTTATACACTTTAACGTTTTCTTTGTACTACATTATATAAAACACCTGCAAGATTATAAAATATAACATTATGAAACACTAAAATTTTGACAAAAATTAAGAGCGCCACGTACTAAAATACTAAAGTAAAAAGTAACCGCCTTATGATATTTTTTTTATTCCCGCGAAAACTCCTTTCAAATTTTATTCTTCTTCTGTTTTTGTTTTGGCAATCAGCTACTTATACGAGCCATTGCTGCCAGAGTTGAGTTACATTTTTTTACGTTTTTAGTCTCTTCATGTTACTCAATATCCGTTAATATGTATAAGCATATTAAGCATCGCCATCAAAAGCATCGTAAACAGTGTGGTCATAGCACTTTTGATGGCGACGAAATGGTACCTATCTACTGGGAAATTTGGTGTAAAACGTTGTAAAGCACTTTTAAATTATAATCACTACATTCTACCAGTTCTTGCGCATCACATTATATAAAATGCAATCAAAATAATTTAATATAACACGTTAAAACACTAACATATTGAATATAATACAAGACCACCACATGAAACGTATCTTTTGTAAACTTTTTAAGTCTTTAAAATTCTAATCATGGGTTTTTTTTGGTTCTGGTTGTACTTTCGGACAGACACAGAGAACAAAACCTGTACAGCTTAGCTATATAATTCTTTTCATATATTATTTAACACTACTTCAGCATATTAGCAGTCAATATCTGTCAGTAAGCCACGTTAATTGGGTGCTGAAAACCAAAGATAAATCATTAAGTCTGGGAATTTTGGCAGAACATGAAATAACGCGTAAACCACTGTTACATCATATCATACTTCAGCACATTATCTGTACTACAATTATTCAATATAAAACTGCAAAAAACTAAAGAAATTTCTTTAGTGGTAATTTTTAAACAAGAACTTAATTTTACAGCGCGAAATAACATTACCATATTGCCGCCAAAAAATCCTAATCATGACATATTGAGGAATCTATCATTCTATTAAAAATATTTCAAAACGAACTTATTACACGTGAACGCGGCGTATTTCCAAATTTAAAATTACTTTCTCAACCAGCAACGTATACATTCCAATATATTATGAATTATAAAAAAATCTGTAACACGCCTATACCAGACAGCGCGACGACGCGCCTATTAACTTTAACAGCAATTAAAAACAATCCTTATGTTAATATATTTAAATATCCAAATCATTTGTTAGTTGTATATAGTGTCGTGATGTTTACGCAGCTTGTTTGGGTGAAGCATTCCATTCATAATGCAAACTATGTCGCTCATAGTATGACAGACCGGTGTTTAACATTGCAACCGAATTGTAACACAAAATTTTACGCATAAAAAACTTTGTCTTGTGGTGACGAAGTAAGAATTAAAATCACCAACGTGAATATCATAAAAGACGATTAAGGAATATGATATGCAGCTTGATTAGCGTGGTATTTTAGGTCCATTTCCTTCCCATTGGAGGTGGTACGAGGCCAATAATAAAACGTTGATGGACTCCAAAAGTAGAAGAAGAACAATAAACTTTTTACATCTAACGATTCAAATAAATAATAGTCGCGGACTAAACTCTTTGGGAATCTATTTTGGATATCATCACTAGGATATCGCATTTACAGGAATAATCATACAATAATACCACAACGATGTATAGGACCTTACAATCTTTGAATAGCCATCTGAATATATTTTGATTGTGTTGGGAAATTGCTTGAAGATGGTTTAAATTTTAAAGGTTTCTAAATTTCGATGTCCATCTCGTAATTTGGGAGTCCACCTAGACCGGGGAGTGTGATTTAAAAGAGCCAAATCGCTCACTCCAACGTAATATTTCACTCGTTCTCTTGAAATGTAAACATTTCAGTAACTCACTGTTCGGTCCGATATCCAATTACTTAATGCTACTCAGTTATTGAGTTAATGAATGATATTTGAACGAGTTATGTGTGAGCTATATATGGGAAAGAGATATATGTCAATCTTTCATTCATTGGTTCAGTACTACTGATTTACTGAGATATTCGGACTGGATATATGAACGAGATATGTTTTAATTTGATTTAATTCTATCTTAGCTTATGCGTGTCCCACTGCTGGGCTCGAGCCTCCTCCATAATAGGGGGACGAAAACCTACTATACCATGTTGGTCAGACGTATCGGCATAGGATTTCGAGTTTTCCTACTCCTGCATAAATATTATCTGCATATTATATCCCTTAACAAGATTGGGGGTGGTGAATTCCATTCTTACGCCGTTTACCAGACCGAAATTTAATTATTTTCCAAATTTATCAATATCAATAAACTAGTGAACTAAATGAGTGATATATATTAATGATTCAAAAGATAGACCAGATTGGTCACGTACTGAAGGAATGTGGAGTCAAGAGTCTCCGAAACCGGCGTTAGTGTATGAAGAGAATTATAAATGTTGAGGAAGCGAGTGCAGTATGCAAGGATAGAGTTCTCTGGAACTCTGTTCTCTCTGCCTACCCTGCAAGGGATATGGCGTGATGATATGTATGTATGTATTCAAAAGATAGATAGATACACATATTTTCAATATACTGACACAGTTTGTCAATAACTACTGCCTTGTTCGTCGAGTCGACCATGTAATTCAATAGTCTACTAGTATACACTATTATTATACATACTAGTTGCATGCAGCTGGGTATCCTAAACTATACGACTAAGTGAATGAGTCCTTTATTCTGTATACGTATATTAACCACAGTGCTTGATGAAATAGCCCAATCGCTATACAATGTTAGTACTATTTCGGTATGGTACGTTCAAAGCAGAAGATCAAGTTAACATTTACCATGTAAAATGATATCGTTATTGATCGTCGATAAAAGAAGCAAAGCACTAGTATTTGAAAATATTGCGCCTAAAAAAACACATAATGTATCTTATGTAGATACTCTTAGAAGCGACAGTAAAAATGTAATAAAAAGGCGGCGTACGGCAAATTGGGTGGGCCATATTCCAGGATTGTACTTTATTGTAATTAGACTTCAATAATAATAAGTAACATTATCAAAGTCTTGACAATTATTTATATCTTCCTCACAAGATAAATACCAGCATGTTGGTCCTTCGAGCCTGATTTCGGTGGCCGGCCCAGCGTATTCTTTGAGATAGCAATTCTCGTTGATTGCACGACAAAAAAGTATCAGTATGTCGGGTTCAAGTGGTCTACCTTCCGTACGGTTGGCGGATTAATCCTCGATGTGACCATCCACACTAGATCATAAGCCTCCACAGCTTCAACTGCCCGCTTATCAGAGAGAAAATTCTTCGTAGTTTGTATTATGAATTTTCGGAGTGCTATTGTCCATTCTCCTGGAGGTCCCTGGCCCCTTTATACAAATTTTACGGCTCCCACAGTTTGATATTATATTTTTACTATCCATCCCATCCATCCATCAGCTCGTAAACTTCCACTGTTGGACAAAGGCCTCCTCACGAGAATGCCATTCGCAACGGTCCTGTGCCACCTGCATCCAACGGTTTTTTACTAAAATTCTGTTAATTATTTTAATGTTAAATAAAATAAAAACTTTTTTTTTTATAAATGTAACATGAATGTATTATCACCATCATCATCTCAGCTTAGAATTGCCAACGGCTGGGCTCGAGCCTTCTCCGCAATGGGAAGGAAATTAACCTATTATATTACGCTGGTATGACGAATTGGTATAGTGTTTTATTTTGAGTTTTCTTTCTCTTGACAGCTAAAGATATAATATATCATAGGCATATTATATCTTTTAGCCGTCTTTTATGACACTTCCGAGCAAGATATCCTATATTGGTGAATTGTTCGTCTCCGTCACCATATAAATATACCTATAAATGATTCGAAAAAAAATATCTATAACTGCATTTACTGATATTTATGAAAATAGTATTTAAATTCGCTGTGTAGTTGAAAAGATACATAGAGTAAGGAAGAGATTTTTTTTATAGAATGTAAATATCATTTAAAAATGCCATATGACATTTAACGTGCCATCCAAAAACAAAAACATTTTAGTTTTTTTACATACATACATATACATATCATCACGCAATATCCCTTGCAGGGTAGGCAGAGAGAACAGAATGCCAGAGAGCTCTACCCTTGCATACTTCATTCGCTTCCTCAACATTCATAATTCTCTTCATACACGCTCGCCGGTTTCGGAGACTCTTGACTCCACCTTCCTTCAGTACCTGACCGATCTGGTCTAGGTAGGTTAGTCTCGGTCTCCCTCGGTACCTACATCCTTACAGTTTCGCATTGTATATCTTCTTAACCAGACGTTCGTTCGGCATATTCTTTCCACATGTCCGAACCATCGGAGCATTCCCTTTCGCATCTTTACACCAATACTCTCTTACATACCTACTCGCTCTCTTACGTCGTCGTTACGAATGCGATCGATCAGCCTAACTCCACAGATTTTCCGAAGAGATCGCATTTCGACCGCATTAATTTTACTTTCATACTCTTTTCTGCATACCCAACTCTCGCTTCCATACAGTAATGTTGGGACAAGCACTGCGTTATGTATTGCTACACGTGCCTTCTGGCTGAGGTGGTGGCTGCCGAGAAGTTGCCCCAGCGCTCCGTTCACTCTATTTCCCGCATTCACTCTTCGCTCTATATCAGTGGTGTACCGTCCATCTCGGCTAAATCCACATCCAAGATATACAAATTTATCCACTTGCTCCAGTACATCATTACCTATTGTTACTCTTACATCTGTTCTGGCTTCATCTCTTTCAAAGACCATTATTTTGGTTTTGCTCACATTCACGCGTAGACCCCTTTTCTTACAATCTTCTGTCATTGTGTCGACTAGGGTCTGCAGGTCAGTCGCTGACTGTGCCAGCAGGACTGCATCATCTGCATAAAGCAGAGCAGAGACCACTGAGTCACCCATCTGGACTCCCACATTCATATCGTTCAACCTTTGGAGACATTTATCCAGATATATGATAAACAGCCTGGCTGATAGAACGCAGCCCTGCTTAACGCCGATATTGACGTCAAACCAAGGCGACATTCCATCATCCAGCCGCACACAGGCTCTACAGCCCATGTAACTGGATTGCACAGCCTGTAGCAGTTTACCGTTAATACCATACTCCGGTAAAATGTCCCAAAGTTCCTTTCGTACAACCGTGTCAAATGCTCTCTCCAGATCCACAAAACTGCAGAAAACCCTCTGACCTAGGGCCAGATGCTTCTCCACAATGTTGCGCAGAGAGAACACTTGATCCATACATCCCCTTCCACTCCTGAAACCTCCTTGTCTCTCACACAGTAAACCATCGGACACCATCCTCATTCTCCTTTCAATAATTTTAGCGTACACTTTTAATTTTATTTTTTAGTTTTTTTAATTACTGTAATACACATAGAAACGAATAGAAGAAGTTTGGTTCTTAGTTTAGTAATACGCTACGCGTCATATGTCTGTGTCCCACCAGACGGGCAAAAAAGGACTAAAAGTTCTATGTTCATCATGGTCAAAACCGATTAGTAGAATACCTACTTACTTGCTTTCTGAAGAAAGAATGACGTTAGTTCACAAAACTTTAGCCAAAATCTTAAGCAGTACATTCTATCCTTCCATTAGATTGGAAGAACAATGCGTATAATTTAAATCAAAATTAACATATTTTAGCTGAGCTATTCGTCCATTTGTCACTATGTTAGTATGTCATTTTAATTTACGGAGTATTGTTAATTTTTAGTCTACATATTATATAATCTATGCGTCAATATAAGATACTTCATTCATTCTTTTAAATCGGAATAAAGACTTAACTAATACCAATTTAAATAGAAACGGTATCCTTAAAAAAATATCCTTAATTAGCGTTTAGCAAGTTTAATATTTTCATAACAGCATTAAAAATTAAACTATAAGATATAAAACTATGGCCTGAGATCCCTGGGATACTGCGAGCTCAGACGATGACGCAAAACCCTTGCGCCAATACAATAAAAAAAAGTAAAGAAATTTAAAAAAGAATCACTCATAACAGTTTGCTTCATTGATCATCATTGGATAAATACCAAATTTATTATTCAGTTAACAAACTAATTAAACTTCAATTTTGAACTTTCTTTCAAACTATTTAGAGTTTTCGTTGTAAATGGGAAGGTATTATGATAAGTTGGTCGACGTTTGCGTGCCTGTATGAACAGTAGACATGATTGGAAGCTTTATGTAATGAAGTCATAAATAAAACTGGTTTTATTTTTCAGGGAATCGGTCTTATGAATCTGTATTACATAGATATCATAGGTATAAACCTCTCTTGGGCATCTGAACGTCTGTTGTCAGTTGGTGAGCAGGTCTATGCTCCATGCTAGAACTCGGAAATTTCTAACGGAAAACCCAATGACGCTTTCAGTATAGTCTACTATTTGAGTCGGCAATATTACGGGAATCGACTACTGTCATTTGGTCTGCCCATGGTCACACTTGAGGGAGAACTTGTCAAGTAAAAAATACTTTTTATTAATGAGTATTTTTATTATTAAATTATACCAATACTATTTATTATGAAAATGAGTTAATCTACAGTTAGATTAATTATCATTATTCAAGATAATTTATGGTCACCTCGCTTCTACGTCTAAGAATTATGTCTTATAGTCATAACAGGTATGAGTGATATCTCAATATTTTTTAACAAACAAGATTTCTAAGACAAAAGAAAAATTCTGAATAGTAGTTTTTGAAGCTGTGATGTAGATATGAGTGATAATTATATTTGATTTGGCAACTAACGACCACACATATTCTGCCTACTCATTCAGCCTATAATTGAACTCTTCAGATGTTCAGACAATTGAATTAATCTAGAGGTTAAACACCTGTAGTTATTTTGACATCAATCATTTTGGCACCGGGCCGAGTATTAGGCTAATCAGGAACGACTTTGAATTATATTCTTACTTCATCAATATATCGATATTGTTAAATCAAATTGTTGATTTTTATCGATCATTTGATCTCAATGAGTTGGCGTCTTGTTCGTTAATTGCAAAGTCGGTCTCTATGCCGATGTTGGGGCATTGGTCTTTAAACTCAATTTGTGTTACTAATGTCTGATAAGTCTCTTAAATTCTCTCTTGTGAAGACGGAATATCAACGATAGACATGGATTTCTAAATCACACCGAATTAATAGACAGCGTACGTATAATAAGTGGTAATCATCGGATTAGCCTACCTAGGTCTTTAAGTACATCAGGTATGTTGACAATTTTTGTGGATTTCTCTTAATATTAAATAGGAATTTGACTAGAATCGAGAACGGTAGAATAGGCAAATAGATATGCAAGATTTTATTCCCGCATTCGTATAAAACTACTGCAGGGATGATTCAAAATAGAGATAATATATGTGTTTTATCCTCATATTCCTGAATAAATTGATAAAACTTGTAATTTCTTTACCTAATATGGCTTAACTCATTAAATCGTGAAAGAGCTGACCTTACTATGTGAAATTTTATCACAGTCTATAATAAAAATTAAATTTTAAATATGACAGTTACTTTAAACATTACATCTACGAAGGTTAACCACTTAGCACGTAATATCTAAACGTAGCGTAACGATTTTGAAAGTGTGGACTGTGGAACAACTAAACGCAACATTTTAACGTTTTTTCATCAGCCAATTAGTCTAGTAGTGGGGTTTAAAGTGTTTCGAATATGTGTTAGTAGAATAGAAATCTTATGACGTTGATCTTAATATAGAGTATTTTTCTTCCGATTGTTTTAATCGATGTTTAATAAACTGCTATACAAAGGATTGATTCGGAATATAAAGCCATGGTATGCTGTCTCGATTTTTCAAAAGTTGACCTGTAAATGTGCGTTTGGGGACTTTTGGCGGAATCTAAAAACGTCATGGGGTGCTCTTGTATTATATTGGATATATAAGGGTTATAATAAATATTAGATAATTTTAATGGCATTTTATGTATTGTGATGCAACAGAACTGCTGGGATGTAGTGTATATGATATAGAAGTGCTTTACAACATTTTCGTCTTCCATCAAAATTTTCAAAATTTACCATTAACAGCGTGGCCATAGCACAATTGATAGTCAGGATTTGTCTTACTGGCGGACAATGACTAACATAAATATATTAAAGACGTCAAGAAAATTGTAACTCGACACTGGCACAAATGGCTAGTAAAGTAGCTGATTACCAATACGAAAAAAAGAAGAAGAATGTGCGTTTTTGATCGTAAAATGTCATAACAGAAGATCGGGCAGCAGTGCTTGCCTGGGAAAGTTATAAATCCTTAATCCGTCTGTCAAGAGTGGGGATTATGTTATTTGCCTATAGCCTTCCCTGAGGTTAACACTGGACAGTAATTAGGCTGGTGAATAGATGAAAAGTTAACAATTCCTTGAATATATTAAACTTTCTCACACCTCTACAATACTGTAATAAAAATCCGACATCTTGCAAACTCATTTGTAATGTTCAACGTACTTTACATCAGGTCAGTTTTGACCTTAACATTATAACTACAGGTATTGGTGAAAGATACAATGATTGTGCTTCGGCCAGCATTGCGTCATTCGTCACTCGTAGCCGATGCAAGTTGAATGACCAATACGAGAGAGAATTGATGATGATTAAAGATTTTAATGTAGTTTCATTAATATAAAATTTTCTCTTATTAATAATTTCTGTTAGAAATCGGAAGTAAATAATTTCGTAATTAAAGTAAATAACTAAAAGGTTACCCTTTTATAGCAGACCATACTGATGAGTAAATTTATTTCGCAAATTGTTTTTGTACTTGCCAGAAAGGGACGGATATCAAGGAATACGGGTGATCAGCCTAAGGGTGATGTGGAAGAAAGATTGTGGGTTGTGGGGCCACACGGCAACATTCCGTCGCTACGGACGGAACGTTCGGGATGTGTCCAAACTATAGGCTGCCAAAAAAAACAGTTAATTTTGTACTTTATTTCTAGCTATTAATAAATGAAGCTGACGCCTCACAAAGCGATGACACTTTTATATATTAAAATATATTTCTCACCAAAATATACCACCTTTTTTGCTTCTCGGAAAATATGTCTGGCGTGCTCATAGTTAAAGGGACGCCAGATAAATTAAACCAGTTATTATCGACTGTTATAATTTGCAGAATTTGCCTACTAAATAGGCAATGATGTTAACGAGGTATCGAATTCGATCGTAAAACGAATTAAAGGTTCATATTCGTCGATGCCAACATTATCTTCGTCTCTATGAAATTATATGAGTATCTACACTTGCGACTTAAAAAAATGTAGAGATGTAGAGAGAGAGTAAAATCTATGGAACTATTAATCCCATTTCATAAATTCTTTTTATTAATTGAAAGTTATATTCACATTGAATTCTATACGCTATTTTTTATCCCGCGACACTGTACCTAGTATTCCTATAAGATGGCAAAATTAATATGCAGCTACGAATGAAATATAATTTTGAAAAAATATTTATCTACCCGTGCGTTTTTAATTATACATCCCTGAATAAAATTTAATTTTGAAAATTTGTTCATCCATCCGTGTTGTTGATAACTTATAAATATCATACCTAAATAAAAATATACATTAAATCTATCTATCGCCTACTGTAATCCACTATCGGTCATAGGCATCAAGAGTATAATAGCACAAAAGTCAATATTTTTTTAGGCCTTTTTCATTTTTTTTTACTAATTGTATAAATGAACTTCATTAGTGGTAGCGCCACGCTGTTAACAGTTCTCTGTCTACAGTCGCGGGCCAGTCCGTCCGGAGTAGTACCACAATCACAGAGGATCAACGTTTGAGTAAAGGCAATGTGCTATTGCGCTTCGTTCGGTGAGTGAGAGAGCCGGAAGCCTAACTGGGTGGGTTTGGGGTTTTTACTGGTAGGCAACGGCGTAGTGATGCTTACTATCAGGTGTGCTGCTTGCTCGTTTGTCACCATAATTTAAAAAAAAACTATCTAATCTAAGAAAGATAAAATTAGAAATAATGTTATAAGAGAGCGCTGTGGTGTGAATGAAGAAGTAGTGACAAAGATCAGAAAGTGTATGCTGAAGTGGTTTGGACATTTAGAAAGAATGAGTGACGAGAGGTTGATGAAACAAATACATAAAGCAAGCGTGAATGGGACGAATACAAGGGGCAGACCACGTCATACTTTTCTGCACCAAGTTGGAGGTGTGTTGACGAGAGGTCTTATTAAGAGTATGCGTAATCGATGAGTGTGAATGAAGCGATGGAAGTATGCCAGGATCGTGGGATGTGGCAATCCGTAGTCTCTGCGTACCCCTCTGGGAAACAGGCGTGAGGCTATGTATGTATGTATCTGATCTAGTTCATACTTAAATCGCAAGAGTTGGAACCTACTTAATGCCTGTTTGGTTTGCGGCAAGTACTGCAAATCAGGCCTGTGGTAAGCCTATACAGCGGATTTGGCTGTCAAACGCCATCTCAACTACATATATGGCTAGTCCGATGCCGACCTTATCAATAAAAAAATGAGTCTATAAAAAAATATAGACGTCGTTTACAAATCCGGTACAGAGTACTTATAGATATTTACACAGTATTAGTTGGTGTTTAAATGACCCAGTTCTGATCTATGTTTGTCTATTTGATTTAGTAAAATTCTAGTTACAGTAGAAGGAAAATACAAATATATAATACGATTAGGTATTCCATACATCTAATGGCAATACTTGGAACATAGTTGATCTGTAACAGATGCAATTCTATATTAGATAAACACATTTCATGGTTAACTCAGTTATTTTATTAGATAAGACATCATTGATTTAACATTCGTTCTCCTATTTTTACCCCAATTACTTCGGGCTGACTTGATGTATTCGTAGATATCACAAAAGTTAATAGAAATAGTTTTATGATCAGCCTGACGTCCTTGGGAATGTAATTGTTGATCAAACGGCATTAGGCGGAGTTAGCCCAGGACGATGTAATGTTCTTAATCGTCATTAACAACATCCAGGATAAGACTTCGATGATATACTGCTATTAATCTCACAGCTCATATATGTTCCACTGCTAGGCTCGAGTCTCCTCCATAGTGGAGGGAAATTGATCTACTATACCACGCTGGTCAGACGTATTGATATAGGGTTTTGATTCGAGTTTTCCTTCTCTTGCATAGATGTTATATGCGTTTTATATCCCTTAGTCGTCTCTTACGATCACCCACGGGTAACATACGGGTTGGTGAATTGGACTCTTACTCCGTCACCATACAGATTTACACCATACAGATACTGCTATTCATTTAAATAATACAATTTTGTGCAGATAAAATATAGATTTTTATCGCGTTTGAATTTGATTTTTAACTGCCCACCATTTCGAACACTTTACAGCGTCCATGGTCACGGAAGATCAGTCAATCAAATTACAATACAAACGCGATAAAATCCGTAAAATAGTTTTATTTCAAATGTGTAATATTCGCGTAAATATCAAAAGAATCAATGAATTAATTATTAATTATATAATGATTGAGAGATTCTTTTTCTTTTTAAAAAGACACCACCCTGCACTAAGGAAAACAATTAACGCAGACAAATTACACCCAGACTCAGAACAACACTTTGTGGATCGCAAAGTATTGTCCTGCGTGGGAATCGAACCCACGGCACTGGCGCGGAAGGTCGGTATCTTAACCACTACGCCATCTGTGCAGTCAGATTAATATACTTGCATTTCTAAAAAAAAAACACATGTATTTTTTCAGAAGTTAGTTTACTTTTCGTAAAAAGTGTAAGCTTATCTATACATATAATAAAATTGTAACAGGTCAACGTATGTACATTATAAATAATGAAGAAAAACATAGGGAGTGTATAGAGGAACAGAAGCCAAAACTACTAAATCTCTAAACAATAAGTATTTCAACTGAACAAAACTGCGGTCACAATTAGTTCATGATCATCACAGCCCATAAATGGCCCACTGTTGAGCTTGGGCCTCCTCTGTAATGGGAGGGAAATTAACCTACTATACCACGCTGGTCAGACATGTTGGTATCGGGTTTGTTTCGAGTTTTCCTTCTCTTGAACTATGCAAGAGGTATATGAATTTCTTTTTATATCCCTTAGTCGTCTCTTACGATCACACACGGGTAAGATAGGGGGTGGTGAATTGTATACTTACTCCGTCACCACACAGATAGATTAGTTATACACAATTAGTTTATCACTTTTACACAATTAGTTATTCAATAAAATATAACGCGTGACTAATGAAAAAAAAAAACAACAGATACATCACTAATCTTTTTCTACCATTGGAATTACTGTATAATTAGTAAGCCGATATCATGGAATATTTTAATTAAAAATATATATACAGGGTGTCCCAAAATTCAACGATAAGCCGGCACCAGCAGATGGACCTACATATGACTACTCGAGAACAAAAAAGAAAAAAATTCTACCTTGATTTTTTTTTTCATTACGACAAAAAAACCGATTTCTTTAAAAATCGTCATCTTTTATTATATTATTAAGTGCCATTGCTACAATTTTACAAGTAATTCTGTGATTTTTTTGTATTGGCAAGGTAAGTAGTACTACTATCGATCACAACCATTAAAAATTCCAGAATATCTATAGTTTTTACACAAAAATCAACCAAAACTATGTTTTTTTCATAAATTATGTAAGATTTTGACTTTCAGCTCACTTTCACTCATCACAGTGAAAAAAAAAAGTATGGACACTACTGTGGCAAATAGTATTAAAAATTGGCGCAACTAACTACAATTCTAAAATGGTATAACATTCTAGGCAAACTAGCCACAAAAATATACTTAGGTGTACTATTTCAAAATAACAACCATACTTCGAAAATTGTTAGTGTTGATAGTAATCACTTCTACTATGTAGCCAAAATGTTTTTGTTGCAAGTTCTCGGAATTTGAATGAGACATGTGCGTAGTCCATAAGATAACATAAGTTAGACAGAGATAGATATAGAGAGATTAGAATTTACTATATTATTAAAATTACAATAAATGTTCGAATTGTTTGCTATTGGCAGTAATGCAGGCACGACATCGCCTTAAAAATGAACGTTTTATTTTTCTTGCATATCTGATTCTGTTCATGTGATCCACAGCCTGAATTATTTTTTGGCGAAGCTCGTCCAAGGTTGCAATGGGTTTTGAGTAGACTCTGTCCTTTAGACAACCCCAATAGAAAAAATCCAGGGGATTTAGATCGGGTGAACGGGGTGGCCATAAGATAGGACCAAGTCGCCCGATCCAACGCCCTGGGTACTCTTGGTCTAAGTACTCTCGCACAGGGCGGGCATAGTGAGCTGGGCAACCATCGTTTTGAAACCACATGTTTTGCAAATCACTTAAGGGCACGTCTTCTAATAATCCTGGTAACTCATTTTGTAAGAAGTTCAAATAGCTATTGCCATCTATGTTTCCTTGTAACTCAAAGGGCCCTATCACTTTTCCATTTATTATGCCCGTCCATAGGTTAACCTTAAATTGATATTGGGATTTGTCTTCTCTCACCAGGTGCGGATTTTCATTGTTCCAGCTATGAAGATTGTGAAGATTTAAATAGCCATCTTTCTTGCAGGTTGTTTCATCCGACCATAAAACTTTGTCTAAGAATTGGGGATCTTCCCTGTGTTTTTGCAGCATTACACGGCAAAATGCGACCCGCAGTGGATAGTCCCGCGGTAATAACGCCTGCACGCGCCTGTAATGATATGGATGAAACTGGTGACGTTTTAAAATTCTATGTGCAGTACTTTTTGGAATTCCCGTTGCTACTTGTATGCCACGTACAGAGGTAGTTGTATCGCTTTCTATTTCATTGAGAACTTCTTCATCGTGTTCCGATCTAGGTCTTCCAGCGTTTCTCCTGTCAGATGGTATACGACCCTCCGAAAATGCTTGATGCACGTTAATAAATACGCGATAATCCGGATACCTTTGAAGAGTAGGGTACCTTGCTCGATATAATCTGCTAGCAGCGTTGGCATTGCATCGGCATTCTCCATAAATTAGGTGCATATTAGCGTATTCTAACGCTGTATATGGTAGCGGCATAATGAATGCTAAACACTTGAAAATAAGGCAAAACTTCTTTAAAAAAACACAAAATCACAGTCTAAAATAATGCCAAGTCAGGTCAATTTCCAGGTCACTTAATTCAATCCAAAGTCGTTAGTATCAGAGCCACTTTAATTAAAACAGAACGGTGTGCAGTAAACAAAGAAGTAGAGCGTACTGACTTGCTGTGCTGCTGAGGACATTAATTACTTCTCTACCTGCATTAATGTTACTAAACAATTAGCATCTATCTATCTCCCTCTAACGTATAATCTCTCTATCTCTGTCTAACTTATGTTATCTTATGGACTACGCACATGTCTCATTCAAATTCTGAGAACTTGCAACAAAAACATTTGGGCTACATAGTAAAAGTGATTACTATCAACACTAACAATTTTCGAAATATGGTTGTTATTTTGAAATAGTACACCTAAGTATATTTTTGTGGCTAGTTTGCCTAGAATGTTATACCATTGTAGAATTGTAGTTAGTTGCGCCAATTTTTAATACTATTTGCCACAGTAGTGTCCATACTTTTTTTTTTCACTGTGATGAGTGAAAGTGAGCTGAAAGTCAAAATCTTACATAATTTATGAAAAAAACATAGTTTTGGTTGATTTTTGTGTAAAAACTATAGATATTCTGGAATTTTTAATAGTTGTGATCGATAGTAGTGCTACTTACCTTACCAATACAAAAAAAATCACAGAATTACTTGTAAAATTGTAGCAATGGCACTTAATAATATAATAAAAGATGTCGATTTTTAAAGAAATCGGTTTTTTTGTCGTAATGAAAAAAAAAATCAAGGTAGAATTTTTTTCTTTTTTGTTCTTGAGTAGTCATATGTAGGTCCACCTGCTGGTGCCGGCTTATCGTTGAATTTTGGGACACCCTGTATATAATCCGCAGTGTCTGAAAACAAAGGTTTATAACCAGTGTGTGTTACCAGCGATGACTTACGGCACTGAAACGTGGTCTCTAAATGTCGGCCTCATAAAAAGGCTCAAAGTCGCTCAGCGTGCTATGGAGAGGGCTATGCTCGGTATTTCTCTACGTGATAAAATCCGAAATACGGAAATCCGTAGAAGAACGGGTGTAACCGACATAGCCCGAAGAATTAGCACGTTGAAGTGGCAATGGGCAGGCCACATCGCTCGACGAACCGACAACCGTTGGGGAAAAAAGGTTCTCGAGTGGCGACCACGGATCGGACGACGCAGCGTAGGACGACCCCCCACTCGATGGACTGATGACCTCATCAAGGTCGCAGGAAACCATTGGATGCAGGTGGCACAGGACCGTTATAGATGGCATTCTCGTGGGGAGGCCTATGTCCAACAGTGGACGTTTACGGGCTGATGGATGGATGGATGGATGGATATATATATATATACATTGTAATAAAACCAACTATAAGTTACAAAAAAAGCAACCATTTTGAGCAATAAATGTGGGTGATTCAACGTATATTCCCATGAGTTCACTATAAAAAAAATAAAGGGATGATGGCGCCTCATACCACGTTTTACCTTTGTAGGGTTGCCAATTAATAAAGAAAATATTTATAGCATTTTATGACCCATCGTCTGATGACTTAGAAAGAAAATATAGTGATATTTTATCACCCTATTCTTTTTCGTAAAAGAAAAAAGAGACAAAATACATGAGTGGATGGTATAAAAAGAAGAAAATGTAATAAAAAGTCTAAAGCAGGTTTGTCTAATTAGCGTATAGAATTCAATGCTCTTTCGACTTTAGTTAAAAGTTACCCAATTGGTCGTTTAATAATCTCTGCTCATATACGTCTCCCTGTTGGGCTCAAGTCTTATGATTGAAGTAAACATTATCACATTTTCAACATTATAATTCGTTGGTGGATTATTTCTTATTTTAACATTTATTTTAATCAAAATGATATTTTTAATTCAAGCAATAGTAATCAAGATTTCACTTCATATTATATCTTACGTCTTCAAGGTGACGTATGCCATCTATCGGACAATGTTTACACATTGTATAGACTTAATACTTCAAACTTTACAGTTAGAATTGTATTAAACGATGACACAACCTTGTTATTGAAATTACTGAAATTTTTAGCATTTAATATGCTTAATTATTTATAAATACCCGAATACGAAACGAAAAATTATGTCACAAGCGGGGTGACATAACTTTTCGTTTCGTATTCGGGTATTTATAAATAATTAAGCATATTAAATGCTAAAAATTTCAGTAATTTCAATAGTAATCAACCTAAACAATAAAACAAAATTTAAAAAAAAGATCTACCTACTTCTAGGATTTTTTAAAAGCAGATCAGAGAATGTATATATCACATTTTTTAACACATTTTCCTTTATTACCAAAAGTTATGATTTTTTAATTGACTCTCATTCTCAATATTTCAATTATATAAGCGCAAGCTAATAGAACTCCGTTAAAAACTGCAAATTAATTGGAATGGAATAAATTCTGAGATGCAACGAACGATGAACTTTTTTCTCGTTTCTTAGAAAAAGACAGTTTTATTGCTGTGCTATTTTTTTTTTTTTTTTTTTTTTTTTTTTTTTGGGACTAATCCCACCACACATTCCCACCACTGTAACTCCTGTAAGCCAGGATCCACAATGGTCTCCATAAAAGACACTGAGGTTTGACCCTCAGGAAGTCCCGGGAAACGCTTTTAATTGTCTTGGGACCCGCAACAAATTTAATTAGAAAAGAAAAAACAGGAGGAGTTGAAGAATTTCCACTTCCCTCCTATGCAAAGCGGGAGACATGAAGCAAAATTGGCTAATAGGCCAATAGATAGAAGGATGTACTGACACGTGAAGCGTAGCAGTACAGCACCACGGATATGACAGAGCTTAAGGGGCCCTATATGTGAGCCTTAAATTTGATTACAATAGTAGGTATGGCAGAAGCGCCTGAACGCACGGAAATTTTCTCGAGTTGCTACAAGGTCCGTATAATATATAACCCCCGACACGACTTGCAGACTGTCTAACATAAGATCGCGCTCGTTTTGCCAGAGACTGCACTCCCAGAGGATGTGATGGGCTGTTTGTTCAAAAGTGCAATTTGGTGTGGAACATCGACAAAATGGTGAATCTACTAGTTTAAAAAAGAATAATTTACTTTTAAAATTACCATGGCCTGTGAGGAATTGTGCTACATAGTGGTCAATTTCTAGCCAAACCTTCTCTAAACGCTCTCGAATAGATGGAAAGAATAGATATAGATGACGGCCCTTCGTTGATGAGTTCCACCTTTCCTGCCATTCGGTCAGGAGCTCCTCGTACACAACGCATTGCGGCGCAAAAAGTCTAGTAATTTTAATACGATCGCGCGGTAAAAGAAAATTGGTGTTCATATTTTCCCTGGTGGAATAATACAATGACGCGCGCCTTTGTATCTCTAAGTCGACCGGAAGTACACCTGCAAGTACTGGTAAGGCTTCGGTACTAACTGTTCTATATGCTTTACATAGGAATATTAATGCTAATCGTTGACTTTGGAGTAATTTACGCCGTGCCGCGCCTATCGTAGTTCTGTCAGCCCAGGCTGGGGCACCGTAACATATACACCCCAGATATGTGGCTGTATATATGATTTTAAGTGTATTAAAACAGATGCCCCAGGTAGACGTTGAAATTCTAGTAAGAGCATAAAAGTTTCGTTTTGCCTTTTCACCCACAGTTTTAATATGTTCAATGAATGAGAAGTTTTTTTCTAAGACTAGACCAAGATAACAAACTGACTCTTTCCTTTTAACTGTCGCATTATTAAATCTTATGCGTGGCGTTGACTGCAAATTACCCTTTAATAAAAGATGATAAGTTTTATGAGGAGCGAAACTTAGCCGATTTCGTGCGCCCCATTTAACTATTAAATTAAGACATGTATTCGCCAATTTCTCAAGTCCGTCTCTAGTGTTCGATTGTATGAGTAGAAGACCGTCGTCAGCGTAGCCGATCAATGAGCAATTTTGAGGTAGAGGGAGCTCAAGAAAGTCATCGAACCCTAAATTCCACAGATATGGGCTTAACACAGATCCTTGAGGACAGCCCATCGTTAATGATTTAGACACAGCATGGTGACCGAGTCTCAGTGTGGTTGAACCTTGAAGAAAGTAAGACTGTATAAGTTGGTAGATGTTTTTGAAGCATCCACGAGCCTTTAGTTTAAGTAGTAACATCGGCCACCAGGCGTTGTCGAAAGCACCTGAGATATCTAGGAAGATGCCTAATACATATTTAAAAACTGATGCCGTAACAGTTTTTCTAACGGCAATAATCGCATCAACAGTTGATTTCCCCGGGGTAAATCCAAATTGTCTAAGATTGAATGTGGGGCCACCCGGTAACAGACGAGGAACAACCAGGCGTTCTAAGAGCTTACCTAGTGATGGCAGTAGAGTAATTGGCCGATATGACTTCGGGTCGTCCGGCGGTTTATCACCGTGTTTCGGTATTATACGTATGAAGCCGCGACGCCATAAACGAGGAAAGATTCCTTCGGCTATACAACGATTGTATACTAGTAACATTGAGTCGGCTGATGTTCGACAAGCTTCTTTAATCATTTTATTTGAGATTTTATCTTCTCCGGAGGCTTTATTTAGAGGAAGAGCTTTTACAGTATTCAAAAATTCAGCTAGGGAGGGGAGATCAGACGTAGAGGATAGTGGTGGCAATGTAGCCCAAGCTCTTATTTGCGCATGATGTTCGGTATCAATTGCCACGTTGTCATCTGGTATTAACGTATTTATTAAAACCTCGGTGGTCTCCTCTATGCCCGCGGTGTGCTTATTATTTATTTTAATATTTTGTATGAAAGCTAGGTCAACCGATCGATTGGCTTTAAATTCGTGATATAATGGAGACCACGGACCCTGGTTTTCTAGTTTTTCCACTACTCTATTTAACAACGCATCTTTAGACTTTTCAACCGCAATCCGGTAACAAGACCTTGCAGTTCTGAGTGCAAGTGAGGACTCATCAAACGCTATTCCCGTTTTTCGTGACTTTTTGAGTTTATTATATTTCCTGCGTGCTCTTCGAAAACGTCTACGAAGTTCAACCAGTTCATTGTTCCACCAGTCACACCTTTTAGTATTGGGCAGAGATGTACGGCCCAGAGCTATATCGGCACAATATATTAAAGAGTGTGACATTATTTCCGCACTTTCTTCCGCGTTTAATTCTTTGCGAGTGAAATCCCTGGCACACGAGGCAAATAGAGAACTAAAGAATTCCCAGTTTGCTCCTTTACATTTATATCTAAAATTGTGACACTGATTGGGAGGATCCTGTATCAATCCCGGTTTAAATTCGTACGCGATCAGGCGATGATCACTACACGACGCGTCCGGGAGGACGCGCCACCTATACAAGCAAACGTCTGCGCTTGAAAGCGTGACGTCAATAGAAGATTCGCCCATAGGGCTGCAAAATGTTGGTGGTGCATCGGGTGTATTGTGGATGGATAAGTTCATCTCAGCGATGAAATCTTCTATAGCACACCGTCGATCAGTATCGGTGTATCTCACCTTGCCATACCATAGAGTAGATGACGCATTAACATCAGCGCCTACTATCGTTTTCCGACCCATAAGGGATCGCAAGACATGGCGAAGATGGTGTAAGTGTGGACTAACTGGATCAGAATATTGAAAATAATAGCTCACAACGAAAACCCTACAGGATGGGGACGTGACCTCTGCGACAGCACAGTGTGACGTCATGAGATTTTGTAGTGACGTGACAGTAAATTTGGAACTTGCAACATAGATGCCGGCTCGTGCTTTGTTGTCAAATTGTACAACCCTATTACGCAAGCGAGTGCTGTTGTATTGCTCTTGTATAAGTACGATATCTAAATTAAATTCTATAACTAGACTATCTGTGCTATTTTTAATAAGATATTATTCATCAATTTCTAGGAACCTGACCATAAGTGGTCTATATCGAGCGTTCTTCTCCGAAGTGTCAGCCCTACCCACCGGAATTAAAGTCGATCGATAATGTGAAGTTTTGCGGTTAGCATGTTGACTAGAGTCGTGTTCACAGACTGTACATTGTAGAAATTAATTCACTGTAGTAAAAAAATAAGGAAAATATAAATGATAAAAAAAAATAAGGAAAATATTTTTTCCAAATTCTTAATACCAGTACACGGGGAAATAATTTGATGTTATTTTAAACAGTCTCATGATAGATAGGTGTGATTATGCCCCACTCCTGTTAAGTGGTATGTAACTAATTATTGATAGTTGTACAGTTAGTGCCACTAGATCAATGTAATTTCATTAATTTAGTTGGATTTTTCATTTCTGTGTGAATTTTTCATTACTATCAAAACAATTA
The DNA here is from genome assembly GCA_905163515.2 of Lymantria monacha. NCBI lineage: Eukaryota > Metazoa > Arthropoda > Insecta > Lepidoptera > Erebidae > Lymantria > Lymantria monacha. The sequence continues at coordinate 27,132,264 of LR991098.1, read as the reverse complement.
ACTCTGTGTGTTATTTTAACATCGAGACTTACAAGACTTGTGAGACTCGCAAGAGTCTTACCTTTGGGCAACACTAACTGTAGGCAATAAGAGAGCGCTTTGGTTTGAATGAAGAAGTAGTGACAAAGATCAAAAAATGTATGCTGAGGTGGTTTGGACACGTAGAAAGAATGAGTGGGGAAAGGTTAACGAAGCAAATATATAAAGCAAGCGTGAATGGGACGAATACAAGGGGAGCTCACATTATGCTTCTCTGTACCAAATTGGACATGTACTTGAAATAAAACTACTTTTACGGATTCTATCGCGTTTGTATTTGATTTATAATTTCCCGACGTTTCGAACACTTTACAGTGATCATGGTCACGGGAGGACTGAGGTGTCTTACGTCCAATATGTCATTGTTATTACAGAAATTTATTTATATCTACCCTATAAGATATTAAATTTTGACCCACATTTTTATACAAAATTAATACAATTCATTGCCAGTACAAAAAGAGAATGATTCTATATATAAAATTTATGTTGTTTATGCTTTGTTATTATTAAGGTATTTAATTTATGATAATTATTATTGTGGCAATTTTACAATTTTTACAAAACTAACAAAAAAACTATTCAGCTACTACCGGATCGGAACGCGGCCACTCTGAGAAAGATCCGGCGAGAAAACTCAGGAGGCATGATACTAATTTTATTATTGAATTTTTGAGTGGCGGCCTACTTTATCTTACTAAAATTAATTAAATTAAAATTTAACTATTATTGTGGGTCAAATCTATACAATAAGTGCTCACAGTGTCTTGCAGTCTTGTGGTGGTTTTCTTAGTTTTATTTTTAATTAAGTGAATGACAGGATCCCAGCTTGATGATAATACCCAGCCATCCTCCCTATTGAAATTTTTATGTTTTTTGATTTCAATAGCCTCGCGAACCATTCTAGGAAGGTATCGGTGTTCTTTTGCGAGGATTTGTGGTTTATCAAACCTGATATAATGGCGGGCGCGGTCCTGACTATGCTCACAGACTGCAGACTTAGTGTGACGGCGGTGTTTCACATCAGCTATGTGTTCCTTGATCCGAGTTCTTACAGATCTCTTTGTTTGGCCTATATAAGAGAGACCACAGTCACAGTCTAATTTATAAACTCCTGCATCCTGTAGAGGGATCTGGCACTTGACAGGTGGTAAGAACTGACTAATCCTCTTCAATGGCTTAAAATAGGTTTTTATAGAAGCATGTTTTAGGATATAGCCAATCTTGTCAGTGACTCCTTTTACATAAGGTAGGACTGCAGGGAGACGTTCAACTGTTGGTGGTTTCACACGGTCTCCGTGACGGGGGCGAGGAACTTGCAGCTTGTTTGCACGTAGAACCTGCTTGACATGCTGCAGCTCCCCAGCCAGGTGTTCATCGTCACAGATTCCTCGTGCTCTCTGTAACAAAGATTTTGAAACGGTAGCTAACTGTGAAGGGGGGTGGTGAGAATCACCATTCAAGTATTTGTCTGTATGGGTTGCTTTGCGATACACTGTATGACTCAAGGTGTTATTGGGTTTACGGATAACCAAAATATCTAAGAAAGCTAAAGAGTTATTTGACTCCAGTTCCATAGTGAATTGAATTTTTGGATTAATGGAGTTAAGATGGTTAAGGAATATGGTTACTTTGTCTGATGGTAATATTGTGAATGTGTCATCTACGTACCGCTTATAGAACCTGGGTGTGACAGGCGAGCTTCTTAGGGCAGTCTCCTCGAAGTCCTCCATGAATATATCGGCAACAACGGGAGAGACTGGCGAGCCCATGGCCACTCCATCTATTTGCTTGTAGAATTCATCATTCCACAATAAATAGCCAGTTGTTAGGCATTGACGTAACAGTTCAGCATATTCCAAGGGCATATTATTGTCAGATAGCTTCTTAGTTACAGTTTTGATGCAATCCTCAACAGGTAAGCAAGTGAAAAGTGATGTGACATCAAAACTGACCATAGATTCATTATCAGCGAGATGTAGATCTTTAATTTCGCTAACAAAATGGTAAGAGTCTTTAACAAATGCACCAGTGTGTCCTCGAAGTTGTGAGAGGACCTTTGCAACCATCTGAGCTAATTTGTAAGTCGGTGTGTCGATCTGACTTACTATAGGTCGCAGTGGAACATTTGGTTTGTGTATCTTCGGCAATCCATACAGTTTGGGCGGTTTTGCACACGATGGTATAAGGTTTTTGACGTCTAGATGTAATGCATCGGAGTGTTTTTTAATTAACTTATTTGTATTGTTTACAATAGTATTAGTCGGGTCTGTTTTGACCTTTTTATACGTAGTTTCATCCGACAAAAGTTGGTTAATTTTTACATTATAATCCGACGTGTCCATTACCACGGTAGCATTACCCTTATCTGCGCGCAGGATGACGATATCTGGTTTATTTCGCAAGTTTTTAAGCGCTAAATATTGTTTTTTAGGTAGGTTAGGTGTAGGCAGTTTACTTCGACGTAGTAACGACGAGACGTCTTGTCGAATAGCTTCCATATCCTCCTTTTGCACAGTATTTTTAACCAGTACATCTTCGACAGTCATATCAGTCATATCAGTGAGTCATACAGTGTATCGCAAAGCAACCCATACAGACAAATACTTGAATGGTGATTCTCACCACCCCCCTTCACAGTTAGCTACCGTTTCAAAATCTTTGTTACAGAGAGCACGAGGAATCTGTGACGATGAACACCTGGCTGGGGAGCTGCAGCATGTCAAGCAGGTTCTACGTGCAAACAAGCTGCAAGTTCCTCGCCCCCGTCACGGAGACCGTGTGAAACCACCAACAGTTGAACGTCTCCCTGCAGTCCTACCTTATGTAAAAGGAGTCACTGACAAGATTGGCTATATCCTAAAACATGCTTCTATAAAAACCTATTTTAAGCCATTGAAGAGGATTAGTCAGTTCTTACCACCTGTCAAGTGCCAGATCCCTCTACAGGATGCAGGAGTTTATAAATTAGACTGTGACTGTGGTCTCTCTTATATAGGCCAAACAAAGAGATCTGTAAGAACTCGGATCAAGGAACACATAGCTGATGTGAAACACCGCCGTCACACTAAGTCTGCAGTCTGTGAGCATAGTCAGGACCGCGCCCGCCATTATATCAGGTTTGATAAACCACAAATCCTCGCAAAAGAACACCGATACCTTCCTAGAATGGTTCGCGAGGCTATTGAAATCAAAAAACATAAAAATTTCAATAGGGAGGATGGCTGGGTATTATCATCAAGCTGGGATCCTGTCATTCACTTAATTAAAAATAAAACTAAGAAAACCACCACAAGACTGCAAGACACTGTGAGCACTTATTGTATAGATTTGACCCACAATAATAGTTAAATTTTAATTTAATTAATTTTAGTAAGATAAAGTAGGCCGCCACTCAAAAATTCAATAATAAAATTAGTATCATGCCTCCTGAGTTTTCTCGCCGGATCTTTCTCAGAGTGGCCGCGTTCCGATCCGGTAGTAGCTGAATAGTTTTTTTTTGTTAGTTTTGTAAAAATTGTAAAATTGCCACAATAATAATTATCATAAATTAAATACCTTAATAATAACAAAGCATAAACAACATAAATTTTATATATAGAATCATTCTCTTTTTGTACTGGCAATGAATTGTATTAATTTTGTATAAAAATGTGGGTCAAAATTTAATATCTTATAGGGTAGATATAAATAAATTTCTGTAATAACAATGACATATTGGACGTAAGACACCTCAGTCCTCCCGTGACCATGATCACTGTAAAGTGTTCGAAACGTCGGGAAATTATAAATCAAATACAAACGCGATAGAATCCGTAAAAGTAGTTTTATTTCAAATGTGTAATACTCGCGTAAACATTAGAAGTCATTATGGACATGTACTGATAAGAGGTCTTTTTTCTTTTTTTTTATTGCTTATGGTAGCCAACGAGCAAGCAGCACACCTGATGGTAAGTGTCCCTGACACCCATGGAACTTTGCAATACCAAGGGTATTACGCCGCTGCCTACCAAAAAAATCCCCAAACCTACCCAGTTGGGCTTCCGGATCTCTCGCTCGCCGAACGAAGCGCAATAGCACATTGTCATTACTCAGACGTCGATCTTCTGCGGGAGTGTGGTACTACCCTGGACGGACCGACCCGCGGCTGTAGACAGAAAACTGTCAACAGCGTAGTTCTACCACTATTAATAGTAGGTCATATTAAGAGTACACGTAATCGTAGAGCACGCATGAAGACTTATGAGTGTGAATGAATATATGGAAGTGTGCCAGGATCGTGGTTTGTAGATCGGGTACCGGTGGCTCGCTCGCGCGGCGAAGGGAGGTGTTTGCAGGGTGGGTCCATGGGGTTGCGTGCCGCCTCTTTCGTCGCCCTGGGCCGATTTGCCGGTGCGCGACCACATCCATGGTCCCACATTGCAAAGAAAAAAGAAAAAAAAAAAGGATCGTGGTTTGTGGCAATCCGTAGTCTCTCTCTACCCTTCTGGAAAACAAGCATGAGGCACGTATGTATTATAATACAGTTATAGTAGAGTCTGCGAGGGCAACATATAAATCAAGATATTTGACCATAACGTGGACATTCAACGTACTATCATCCACCAGCCTGTAAAGAAAGCGAATGGCCTCTGTGTATTATTACTTGAGAAAAAATTGTATTAAAAATACAAGTGACCGAGGATTATTTACCTAAAGGTCACTAAATAAATTTATAAGGTGTGATCACAAAGTAAAAATACCATAGGTGACCACTGCTTCTTTTCCCGTGAACGATAGTAAAAGACGCGAAAAAAATTTAATAGTGGTAGGATCACGCTCTTGACAGCTTTCTGTCTATAGCCGCGGGCCTTTCCGTCCGGGGTAGTACCACACTCTCGCAGAAGATCCACGTGTGAGTAGTAGCAATGTGTTGTTGCGCTTCATTCAGTGAGCGAGAGAGCCGGAAGCCCAACTGGGTCGGTTTGGGGAATTTATTGGTAGGCAGCGGCCTAAGCTACACCCTTGGCATTGCAAACTTCCTTGGGCGGCAGCGACACTTACCATCAGGTGCTGCTTGCTCGTTTGCCACCATAAGCAATAAAAAAGATGCAAGCAGATAACTTCACTGCATGAGAAAGAAAATTCGAAATAAAATTTTGTACCAACTTGACTGCCTAGCATGACAAAGAAGATTAATTTCTCCCTCATTGTGGAGAAGGGTCGAACCCCAACTGTAGGATGTATGTACGCTGAGATGATTATAACAATCACGAACTTAAATAGTAGTGTCAACATTGTAAACATTTTCTTTTCCGATATATCCTGTAAAATCAAGTTTTTAATTATTTATGAAACCCGATTACGAAATGAAAAATGATGTCACAAGCGGGATTCGAACCTGCGCCTATTGGGATTCCGGCCCAATCGTGCTGCCACTACACCACCGTGACTAATTGTAGGACATGCAAATTTCACTTCGTATTATATTTACGTCTTAAGGTGACGGTATGCTATCTACCCGACAATGTTTACACATTGTTATAGGCTTAATACTTAAAACTTTACAGTTAGAATTGTATTAAACGATGACACAACCTTGTTATTTAAATTACTGAAATTTAGCATTTAATATTCTTAATTATTAATATAAATATTATAATAATATAAAACCCGATTACGAAATGAAAATTTTTATTTATTGTTTGAGAAATAAACCAATCTAGAATTATATTATATATACTAATTTACTTCTATTAAATATATGTACTTTATATTTTAATTATATTAAATTTATATATATTATTATTATTTTAATGATCTCTGATATTTACGCGAAAGCGATTTGAAATAACAACTATTTTTACGGATTCTATCGCGTGCATAAACGCGCAGCATGATACTTACACAACAAAATCTGTACAAATATTTTTACGTCAAATATGTATGTATGTACTCGCGTTAACATCAGATATCATTATGATTTAAAAAGTCTTTTTTTTTCTGAAAGGCTAAATGAATATAATCTGTAAAAATAATTTTATATAATATATTAACCGTGAAAATAGTTTTCGTATGTGCACTCACTAGCGTAAATATCAAAAATCATTATGGTTTAAAAACTCTTTGCTTAAATATCTATTTGTGTTTAAAATCATTAATAAATATATCAACCATAAAAATACTTTTCAAAAATATTATTTTTGTATTAAAACATATATTATTTGATTGTTTATTGCTAATAGTTACAAAGTAAATACAGACTCAGAACAATTATTTGCGGATCGCACAAATATGAGATGTGTGAGGAATCGAACACATAACACTTAACCGTCAGCATGGGAGGTCTTACAATATTTGTAAATAAAGAAATACAGGGATCGTGCGTGCTTGTCGATCGACTTTACCTGTTGCTAGGCAACCGTTTACACCACAGAGTAATGAAAAATCTCGCACCAGTTCGAGTTTATTTATGTGCATTACAATTCTTATTCATTTCTGTCTTAATTTATTTATATATATAGTGAAATAAAAGTATAATGAGCATTATACTTGCAATTTTATAATAGATAATGAAAAATCATTCATCATTAAACTTTTCGGTGTCCTCTCCATTGCCCTATAAAGCATAGGACAGCTCCGTAATCTAATTTTGAGTAATTTGGAACTCATGAAACGCTATTGTGTGACTAATATAATATATTGGGATAATCCAGTAAATAGCTACGTCTTTTTTTCATAAAATCACAATCATTCTCCTACTCTTATCCCAATTATTTGGGGTCGATACAATAGGTACTCTTCTTTCATAGTACATATTGTAGAAGTTATTGGCAATAGTTTTATAACCGGCCGCCTGCCAGACGTCAACCTATCTTGGGAATGTAATTGATGACAAACGGCATCAATTGGAGTTGACCCAGGTCATTATAAGGCTCTAAGTGGTCTTTTACGACACCCACGAGCAAAGCAAGGGTTGGTAGTATTCGAAGCCGCTACCACATAGCTTTTTCTCATAAAATATACATATCTAATTTATATCATTATCATCATCAGCCTGTTCTTATCCCAATTACTTGGGGTCGACGCAATATGTACTCTTCTTTTAACATACATATTTCAAATAATTCGGGCATTAGTTTTATGATTGACTCTCTGTTTCACGGCAACTCTCTTTGGGAATGTAATTGTTAACTACACAGATCAATTGGACCTTCAAATGATAACCCAGGTGCCTCCTAAGTCGTCTTTTACCACAACCACGGGCAATGAAAGGGTTGGTAGTATCCGCAGCCGCTACCATACAGCACACTTTCAGCAGATGCCGTTTGTTCAACTATTACATTCCCAAGAAGGGTTAACTCCAGGCAGGCGGCCGGTGATAAAACTTTTGCCAATAACTTTTACAATATGTATGTTTACATATTGCATCGACCCAAATAATTGGAATAAGAGCAGAAAATGAAGTATATGTATCGTTAGTTAATTAAAATCGCATGTCTTAAGTTACAGTTTGACCACAACTTAATTATTCCAACATTCCAACCTTAAAGTTACCTATAACTTACCGGTGCGGGGAATTACGTATAAAAAATGTTTAATTAAAAAAATCAATGTCAATGGTGATCATAATTCTAATGAATTATTCTAATATTATTAATACAAATATTGGTCTTGTTTGTGACGCGAATTATTTTAATATTGAGTGGATTTTGTTTGTTGCTTTCACGACTTAATTACTCAACCGATTGTGTTGAAATTTCGCATAGTTATTGTTAGGGATATAGAAGAGGTTATATCCTATTTTTCATACAAGTATCGTCTCAGCTCATATATGTACCACTGTTGGGCTCGAGCCTCCTCCATAATGGGAAGGAAATTGACCTACTATACCACGCTAGTCACACGTGTTGGTATAGAGCTTTGTTTCGAGTTTTCCTTTTCTTACATAGATGTTATATGTATTTTATATCCCTTAGTCGTCTCTTACCCACGGGTAAGATAGGGGGTGGTGAATTGTATTCTTACTCCGTCACCACACGGAAAACAAGTATGAAATCTCGATATATAGAAAAAAATAATTAAGAAAATCTACATTAACACGAGCGAAGCGTACCTATTATCAAGTCATATAATTATATGACTATATTTTAAAATTTTAACGAAACATATAAGGTATTTTTAAAACTTTCATATTACTGAATGATAAAACAAAGACCACGCCTTAATCTAGCCCGCCTTAATCTAGTCCGCCTAAATCTAGTCCGCCTAAATCTAATAGGTAGGGCCCATACTTTTGACAGTTTTCTGTCTACAGCTGCGGACGGTCCGTCCGGGGTAGTACCACCCTCTCACAGAAAATCGACGTCCTAGCAGTAGCAATGTGCTGTTGCTCTTTGTGACGGTGAGCAACAGAGCCGGCAGCCCAACTTTCTGGGTGAGTTATGGTTGGTAGTCAGCGTCATAGTTCTACTTTTAGTATTGCGAAGGCCCATAAGACGCAGTAACACCATCAAGTATGCTATTTGCTCATTTACCACCATAAGTAATAAAAAATCTTTCTAATCCTTACTAATATTATAAATGCGGAAGTAACTCTGTCTGTCTGTCGCTCTTTCACGCCAAAACAACTGAAGGGATCTAAATGTAACTTGGTACACGGATGGTCTAGAGCCGGACAAAGGATATAGGCTACTTTTTATTGCAAAAAAAGGGTTGTAATATGACATTAAAATTTTGTAAAATATCTACCCTTAAGGGGTAAATAAAAATAGGAGATGAAAAACTTTAGGAAAGTAACCTTTTATGTTACTGTTAATCGTGAGATCTTGAATGCCAATATTGCGTGGGGCAAAGAATAATATTGATTTTTCCACGAACACTAAACTGTGTCGGATATGCAGTAAGGAGGCTCGCGTCTTATAACGTGCAACGGAAAATTAAATGATGAAATATTTGTCACAACTTCATAATAGTTCTTTTTGTAGGTAGATAGTTCTTCATTCACTAATTCGCGTCTTTAAGTTAGATATCTTCCTATGCTGTTACTTGGTCTGGCTTACTTGCGACGAAATGAGTCAGCATGAAGGTTATTTTTTCTAATTTTTGTCGCCATTTTTTTTTAGTAAGTCCTCACTGATTCATAGAATAATATATAATAATATTATCATATTATATTAACAAAACGTTAGAGTTTGAAATCTCCGCATAATAATATAATCATACACATATTATAATGCTATTAAATCTATGCGCAAACATGCCTGTCAAAATAGAGTTAAAATGTTGTTAAATGCATGTTTCTCAAATGTATTCTGCGGGGGTCATGACTCCTCAATTTGAATAAAATATTACTTTTTACATAAATAATTTATGTTTAGGAAATCTCCATCTCTCTTTCTGCTATTATCCCAATTTTATGGCGTCCACACAGCATGAATTATTTCTCTAACAGCAGACAATTTAAGAACAGAAATACTACAGGGTTTTGTGTGATTGACGAATGGCAGCCTTTCTAACGTTAGGCCTTTTTGTTTCGTCGTTAACTATATGGCGCTAGATAGAATTAGCATAGACTTATAGTTCCCACTTCGCTTTTGCAACACCCATGAACAAATTTCTCTTAATTTTTAAGATTATTTAAGAATTTTTGAGCTTATCGAGTACATGTGGATTATATGTGATAGAAATTATAAACGTATATAGTTTTGATTTTCCCCTTACTTGTGCTATAAAACCTTGCTACATATCCATTTCCATGATTATATGTTTATAGGAAGAACCATATAGAATTATTAATTAAATTGCAAAAGTCAAGAAAAATAACATAAACGACTTATACGATATCTTTGGATTGCGTTGCATTAAAATTTTGTTTACTCACTGACTTGGATAACCTTAGAGAATAATAATAGTTTTAAATTGCCGGAGTGTTATTTTTTTATATAGCCTGAAGACTGTCTGTGAACAAACAAAAAAAAAGTGGAAAGGTTTTAACCCTTTGTTCTGTTTGAACAATGTTCTGTAACTCTTCTTTTTAGCCCATAAGTGTCCTATTTTTGAACATAAGTCATCTCACTTTATTACGTACCCTAACAAAAATAATGAATTTAGTTTGAATTCGGTGTTAGTTATAGTTTAATTTTAAATTATTATGTTTAGTTTCTTTGGGTTCATGTATGTCTTAAAAGGTTGACAGCGCCATACTCAAGTATGTATTTACGTCCTTTTATGCGTATAACCACGTGAATTCTACAAAAATAAGATTAGTTTTTAATTTTACATTAAATATACATCATTAACAAATAGTAGTAATAATCCTACATAATATTACAAATAGTCATATGATTCAGATTATTTTGTGACGTTGGTACTTGCGGCTATGATATAATTAGAACTAAGTATGTTTGGGATATGAAAATTTCTAATATGGATTATTTCTTTCTTTAGTGAATTAAATTTTTTTACCACGAGCAATCTCCATACAGGGAGGCAGCCCGGGCATATCTGAGGTTCATATCATGGATTGCTATCCATCCTAAGACAATTAATCAGTACTGATGAACCGTCCAAATGGCGATAGAAGTATAGTAGAGCAGATATATAGTAGACTATAGCCTCTCCCACAAAAAAAAAAGAATTATATCAGGGATATTTCAGGAATATTTAATCGATGTCTGTTGTGGATATGCATATAAAAATTTGTCAAAGATTTGATAATTTACAATTTAGTCGAACCAATAGCCTTTTGACAGACTGTTGGATTCAGAGGTCATAGAATTAGTTCAGTACCTCATTTAAATGGTGATGTGGGGTAACACGATTGCTTAAGGGACAATACGGCGTCCTTCTGTCGCTCCAAACGGTTTGGACTGGGTGTAGTTATATCATAACCTATAAAAAGGAGTTCAAAGCACCCCTATCCCATCCCTCGTATAAAAGGATGTTAAAGACGCTGTCTGGGTTACTGACCGACTCTGACGATTCAATTACGATCGCTCAAGAAAGAGCCTACACGGCCCGCGAGGCTACAACACATAAATATCCGCACTTCCGCCCTCGCCGTCGGGGACGTAAGTTGCGACGCGTAAAAGTCATAAACTCAAACGTGGGCACGCCCACTTTCCTACCAGCGATGCCCCGAGCCGAGGTCCGTTCACCACAGGGTGAGCCCTCGGGCGTTGTCGCTTAAAATTTTTACCGGGTTGAGAGCCCTCAGCGTTCACCCATAGTCCGGGTTAAGCTGTGACAGCCATCTGCGGCTAACAGCTAAAAGACAGAAACAAAAAAAAAAAAAAAGCTGACTGGGCATTTTGCTGTCGCGACGTCGACATGACATGATGAAGGTATGGTGGGCTGGCTGGCCCGTAGCATTCATGTAATCGGTCTCTGTGGGTTGATCAATTGGTGCAGAAGGATTCCACGCTACCTTTATACTAGTGTTGCCCAAATGCAAGAACAAGACGAGACTTAGCCAGTCTTGGTCTTGGTCTTGCACCAATACACCTGGTCTTGGTCTTGCGCTCCCAGTCTTGGTCTTGGTCTTGCAGCAAGAGTCTTGCAAGTCTTGCAATTACCTATTAGTCTATTACTATTTATTAAAGTTTACTTTAAATCTTAGAAAAACGTATTAGAATTGAAACATTGTGAGCTTGAATTAACATAGCCATAGTAAAGATCAAGCAGATTAATAAATAACTGAGGATTTGATAAGAAATTCGAAAAATCAACTGACCTATATGTCGTTTTCCATGGAAGTAACTGTTTCTTAATAAACATTTATGATTTATAAGCTTACATTTGCTAAAACATGTAAAAAACAAATTAATTACAATAACTTGACTGTATTTTAAAGAACAATATCTGTCTAGAAAGAGATTGAACCCTCAACTTATATGAAATTTAATAAAAGAGTTTTACGATTTATCATTTATTTTAATAAAAAATAAAATACAACACAAATCAAACATAACAGTACACAACAGCTTTATCATTAGGTTATGTTACTTTATATCAATTCTTTTGACCAAGAATTAATACAAAGTAACCATCTGGCTGACTCATCACTTAACCTATTTCTATGTTTTCTAATTACTAATGATGCTTTAGAAAATAATCTCTCAGCAGTTACTGAAGTTGCAGGTATTGAGAGAAAATCACGGGCCATCTTCGATAAAGTCGGATACTCTGTCTCATGCGTCCTCCACCAATCTAAAATGTCTTCCGAGCTGACAGTTCTTGGTTTTCTCAGGTACTCCTCCAACTCGTCTATCACTAAGCCTTGAAGACAAGATCCAGATGACGTCGAGGGACATTCATAGAGTTTATCAAAGTCTATTACGTCTTCATCTTCATCACATACTTTATTTTCTTTTTTTGGTAATTCCAGAGATTTGTTCAGTGAGTGTAGACTTTTATATTATTCATAAAGTTCATTGAACTTGCGCAGACTTTCTGTTTTAAGTTGCTTCCCCCACATTGTCAGGTCAAAAGTCTGAGCCTTATGCCTTGGGTCTAAAATTAAAGAAGTACAATAAATCCAGTTGCTCTTCTTATAATGTTTAAGCATTTTGTCTCGAGCTGCTTGGAAAGCTAAAATGAGCCTTTCATCCACTTCAGATCGATTAGGTTTCTCATCTAACTGTTTTACCATGGATTCAATTTTGTCTAGCAAGAGATTGAATGATACAATGACTAGCGGTAATGTAACATATTTGTCTCCACCAAGTTTTGTACTTAAAAGTTTAAAGTTTATTAGAAATTTATGTAATTTTTCGAGTACCTGCCATTCACTAGCTGTGATTTGAAAATCATTCAATTCAGTGACAGAACTGCACAATATGTTAATGCCCGCTCTCACTTTTAAACCAAATCCAATCATATCATGTGTGGAATTCCATCTCGTTGGACAGTCAAGAATGGCATTTAGATTTGATGGCACGCCAGCTGCTTCACAAGCAGACTGAAACTTCTTCTTCACTATCTCACTTCTTTTTATTTTACTGGAAATACTGCGTAACTTTGTTACAGATGTACGCGAGTCAGCAATATTTGGTGCATATTCTTCATCTTCCTCATCCTCAGTTTCGTCTGCATAGTCTTCATACTGCTGATCTTGCGCGTTAGTGTCAGACTCATAGTGTAATGCTAAGGTCTTTAATAAATCTTGTACACCAAGGTTTAAAATGTGAGCAAAGCACCGGAAATGTTGATTGTCTGAATCAAAGTGTGGCGGCAGCTGTTTGCCCAGTTCATACATAAATTTGGTATTTGCAGTTGCGTTGTCGACCGTGATACCTTGTATTTTATCAATTATGTCATATTCCAATAAACATTCATGGAAAATCGTTGCAATATCTTCCCCAGTATGTCGACCGCGTGATGGTATAAAATCAAGAACTACAGATCGATACTTCCATTCGTTGTCTATATAATGCATAGTAACCCCGTAGTAACTCCTACCAGCAATTGACGTCCACCCATCAATAGTAAACGACATTTTAGATGATAATTGTTGAAGTCGTTCCTTGAGATTCAATTGGAGCTCTTCAAATCGCTCTTTGACTTTCCTTCTAAGTGTAGACCTTTTAGGCAACACCATATTAGGGCAAATACGTCGAAAATATACTTGTGTAGCTTCGTCATCGAAAAATGAGAAGGGAAGATATTTTTTCACCACCCAATCAACTGTAGCTGTCGTGATGTTGTCACTGCTGTTTTCCGACTGAAATAAAACAATAAATCTTGTGTTATTATTTAAAACATACTAGGTTTGAGCGTTTAGGAGGAGGAGGTTTGTTGTTGTTAAATCGAGAAAATCGTTAAATTGACATTTGTTATATTACCAAAATAAAGTACTTAGTTGTTACTGGCCGATTATGAAAACAAATGAAAATATGGGTGTTTATAAAAAATATTTAAGACGATAATTACATACTTAATATGTCGCACCCCTAGATGAAAACACCACTAACTCAAAAATACTTACGTAAGTTAATGGCGTTTTTGAAAGTATCGCATGAATAGCTACGCGGAGTTAAAATTCCCGTAGCGACAACTTCGACCATTGTTAAAAAAATATTCTTACCTGTCCACTTCTTCCAGCGGTTACTAAAAAGCTTGTGATATCTACACTTAATTTTGGTTTAACAGGAAGAAATATTTGTGATTCCTTTTTGTGGAAAGATATTAGATGTTTCCTTAAGCCTGAAGTGTTTCTGTTTTTCATTTTTATTTCAATCTTTTTATGTTGGCACAATTTACACAAGGCAGTTTGGGATGCATGAATTATTTCGAAAAACTCCTCAAATTTGCTTTTGGGTCTTTTAGATCTGTGACTCAAACTCTCGTTACTCGGACTAGAATAATTTGAATCTTCGTCACTCATATTAAATTGTACACGTGATACGTTTTTAGAAAACAACAAGAATTAGTAAAAACAATTATTAAGTTAGACTCGAAGCACAGCTCAATTGGAAATGACTGGAATTAAAATAATTCCTTTATTTATAGTACGTTTCCTTGCTTTCTACCGCGCCGCCTCGCCACGTGCCGGCTCTATTAAAAGGATGCCGCCGCAAATCAAACGAGATGTGGAAATGCCGTGAAAATGCCGCGTGTGGCGTACAAACACAGATTATTACCTACTTGTACAGACGCGACGCGTGAATAAAATATATGTAAAGAATTAGTGCCAATCACTATTCTTTACATATAAGTGAATGTTTTGGCGTACATCTATACTTATCTATACTAATATTATAAAGCTGAAGAGTTTGTTTGTATGTTTGATGACAGAAGTTTTAAAATAAATAAATAAATCCTGAACGTCACTATACCTCCAAAGTTACTATTCCTCGTGGACGAAGTCGCGGGCACTGCTAGTAAATACTTACTCTCATCATCTCTCTCAGAGATATTCGGGCTGGTAAGCAATACAAAACTCTTATCGCAGGCTTTTTATTTTATTAGTAGGTAAGTACCTACGCTTTTTATATTATTTTATTAGTTTTGTAGAATTTTTTTCCACGTTTCAAGTATATTTAAAAGTGGCTACAATATTTATCAAACGGGTGATATTTGAACACTTTTTTGCTATTTTTTCTTGTAAAAACTTAAGAAATATAATGACTAAATGTACAATAATAGTACCTAAGTAATTAGTTTAAAACCATATAATCAATATTATAATATATACTTACTAGAATAAATTATTATGACATCTACTACCTATCCTTAACATTTTTTCCTATCATAATACTACTTGCGTGATCAGTATAATGTATTCATTTTCATTCTAAGCACTCTGAAACTTATTTATTCTTTGGAACACCTGTAGGTACTCTTAAAATTCGAAATTATTTTGCATGAGTATACCTACGCCCTGTGGCGGCAATCAAATAGTGTCAAATGTTGTGATTTCGGCGCGGCGGCAACGATTGTTGTATATGATTTCAAAAGAAGCCGCCGGCGCGTGTATCATAACCATGTACTTCCGAAAAGCGGCAAATTTCTTTGAGAAGTAAGTACAAAACCTTTGATGCCGCATTATCAAAGTGCCGATGGTTAAAACATAACTATGCATGCACTCAGTTTGATTTTAATGGATATTTTTTTATTCGCTATGTAGGTATGTTTATGGTATTAGTCGTAATGCGCATAGGTCCAGTTTTTCATATTCTTTGATACAGTTTTTTGCGTCTCATAGAATTCCTAAGCGTACCTATACACCGAACTGTTACACCTAACTACTCCGTGAAATAGCGCTAAGTCCTAGCTGCAAGACGCAAGAGTCTTGCAGGCTTAGTCTTGTTCTTGCTCAAGTCTTGCACGGTCAGTCTTGGTCTTGGTCTTGCTAAAAATACGCGGTCTTGTTCTTGGTCTTGGTCTTGCAAAAACGCAAGAACAAGACCAAGACTGCAAGACCAAGACTGAATTTGGGCAACACTACTTTATACCGCCTTAGATATTTGGATGGAGTGTGCCCAGACTCATTTATGATTCTATTGCATAATATTAAAAAATATCTATTCCACTTGCGCTAAGGAAGGAAAAATGTGGATAATAATTATTCGAAGCACCGTCATCCAACGATTTTAAGGTGGATTGTACTCCCAACAGTTTTTTTTGTCTAGTTAGTCATGTCTGCGAAACCATTGATTCAGGTTCTACGAAATGGTATCTGAAAAGAAAATACCGTTGATATTTTTATTTAGATAATATTTCCTTGTTTATTTGATTCACGTTTTGATTGTAATTTTGATGGATATTATAATTAAGTCGTTTCAGGACAAGAATTATAGCATAGGTTTTCCTATAAGTATCCTAATCGCCACACTTGACAGGTAGGTTGGCGATTGCAAGTGGTTTTTCATTTAAAGTCATTTGCTACGAAGCCTTCTCATGTAGTGGCGTGTTAAGAATACAACGTGTCAATACTCCTTACTTTTTACTTTACTTAATATACGTATTAAACTTTACTTAATATACGTAAAGTATTAGCAGTACAAATCGGCTGAGATTACTAGCAGCATAGGCATTCTCCTGGGCAATTTATATCACTTAGGTCCTGGGAGGTTTATAACTCGGCTTCCGGTGGCCCGCTCGCTCAACGAAGCGAGGTACATTGCAGGGCGGGCCTATGGGATCGCGCGCCGCTTCTTCAGTCGGATAGATTTAGCGGAGTGTTACCAGATCATAGTCCGTCGCAAAAAAAAGGTTTATAACTAATAATAGAAATATAGATGGCGAAACAAGCGTAACCTTATGTTAAACAGTTTGCAAGTCACCTGTGGAGTAGTATACTATACGGACCTTGTGGCAACTCGAGAAAATTTCCGTGCGTTCTGCGTTTCTGCCATACCTACTATAGCAATCAATCTTAACGCTTACATATAGGCCCCGTTAAGCTCTGCCGTATCCATGGTGCCGTACTGCTGAGCTTATCGTAGCCGTACACCTATTTAAATATTGGCTGACTAGTCATTATGTTTTCCTGTCTCCCGCGTCGCCTAGGAGGGAAGTGGAATCACTCTTTTCAACTCCTCCTCTTTAACCTTTTCTAATTCAATTTGTTGCGGGTCCCAAGACAATTAAAATCATATCCCGGGACTGCATGAGGGTCAAACCTCGGTGCCATTTATGGAGACCATTGTGGATCCTGGCTTACAGGAGTTACAATGGTGGGCATGTGTGGTGCGTCCAATTGAAATATAGATGTTAACAGAATAGATAAGAACAAGATCAATCTGCTAAAACTATCATATTTTCACAGATTTGAATAGATTTATAACCACTTTTAGAAATCTCCCTAAAACTTTATTGTAAGTGTTCCTTTGTACACCTACAGTTCGTTATGGAAGTATTATCATAACTTATAAGTTCTTTATATACAATATAATAGGCTAAGTGCTATTTATAGGACGGTAATGTATATAGGAGAAACTTAAGCCTTTGCGTTGAAGATTAGAATGTACCTTCGGTTAAACGGTAAGTTCCTGTTTAGAGCTAAAATTCAAATTTATCAGACGATTTTATTTTACGGTAAATCTGTGGAGTTAGGCTGATCGATCGCATTCGTAACGACAACGTAAGAGAGCGAGTAGGTATGAAAGAGAGTATTGGTGTAAAGATGCGAAAGGGAATGCTCCGATGGTTCCGACATGTGGAAAGAATGCCGAACGAACGTCTGGTTAAGAAGATATACAATGCGAAAGTGGAAGGATGTAGGTACCGGGGGAGACCAAGACTCACCTACCTAGACCAGATAGGTCACGTACTGAAGGAAGGTGGAGTCAAGAGTCTCCGAAACCGGCGAGCGTGTATGAAGAGAATTATGAATGTTGAAGAACCGAGTGAAGTGTGCAAGGATAGAGTTTTCTGGCACTCTGTTCTCTCTGCCTACCCTGCAAGGGATATGACGTGATGATATGTATATATGTATGTATAGTCATCTAAATGATGAAAGTAGGGTACCATTTGAAATAACAGAATTTGCTATATCATTATTATCATACCTGGCGCTGCCGGCTGTCGCGAGGGCGATGGTCGACAGCGTCAGGAATTGGGACGCGGTCGCCGCCTTCTGCGAGGCTGTCATCTCGCGGAAGGAGGCGGCGGAACGAGTCAGGGAGGACTCCCGCGACCCGGGCCGCCGCCAGCGGCCGGGGCGGCGCAGGCGCGAATACCTGCGCCTGATGCCGCCCTAACCCAGGCCTCGGGTGATCGGACCGGGGAATTGTCCGGTCACCCGACGCGAGGCCACCGCGTGAGGGCGACGCCCCGACGGCGAAATCTGTCGGGGCGCCGACGAGAGGAACCCGCGAGGGTAAACCGCCGAGCGGACCACCGAAGACAAAGATCGGGTACCGGTGGTCCGCTCGCACGGCGAAGAGAGAGGATTTTACGGTGGGTCTATGGGGTCACGCGCCGCCTTCTCCGTCACCCCGGACCGATTCGGCGGGGCGAGACGCACCCATAGCCTACCAATAAAAAAAAAAAAAAAAAAAAGGGTACCTTTCGTTTTGACGCCCCGATAGCTTTCGCCGTCAGGTCGTCGTCCTCACGCGGTAGCCTCATATCGGGTGACCGGACTATTCCCCGGTCCGATCACCCGAAGCCTCGGTTAGGGTGGCATCAGGCTATGCGTAAATCTGCCAATATTCTTTTATTTTTCTTATGAATCAAATAGCAAATGTAAAATATGTTGTATATCTATATAATTAACACCCAATCAGTTGACCGATGTGTCATAGTTTGACTTTGTTTAAATAAACTGACCCAATATATACACGACGTGACTCTAAAAGTGTTCTGCGGTTCGGTGCTAAATTTAGACTGTTTGCCTTTTGTGATTCATAGCAGAGAATGTTATGTAATCTGTAGTAAATAGGTGTAGAAATTTAAGACTTTCTTAATCTTTATATGACAATGATCGCGTAGTCACGAAACATTAATACTATTTGCACTTCTTCCGTGCGGTTTAGATGTAAGCATATTATTGCACGGGAAGAAAGCCGCATTTTTTTTTATTTTCTGAGTTGTTACTGCTATTTGCTAATAAAATTTTCTTTAAAAAACCTTGTGCATTAATTAATAATACTTTTTTATCGATTAAAATTAATATATTAATATAATATTGGACTAAATAATTTCAGTAACTGAAATACCTACTCTAAAACACATCGTAGTTAGCTAAGAATATCTGTGAAGTATTCTTCTCAAATCAGTACTTTAATTCATTTCAATTTATTTCATTTATTTATTATTTATTAAATTTTCTTTCTAAAAAAACGTATCTATTCTTAGATTTTTTTTTTTCATAGTTTCAATTCGTATTTAACTACCAAGTACCAGTAAGTCAGCTAAGAATATCTGTGAAGTATTCTTCTCATACCCGTACTTCAATTAATTTTATTTATTTATTAATTATTCAATTTTCTTTCTAAAATACGTATCTATTCTTGTATTTTTTTCAAAGTTTCAATTTGTATTTACTTACCAAGAACGTAACTATATTTTTTGTTTCACTCGTTAAATAACATATTTTCTTTGTTACAAATTTTAAAATTGCATATTTACTCTTCTATAAATCAGAATGTTAGATTTGCACATTTGCTTTTCTATAAATCAGAATGTAAAATGGCAATACCTTATGGCCAGATGTGTTGACATTCAAATTTTCCTTCTCATAAAGTTTATAAACTCATTCACGATAATTATTTCAATCTAACATGCAAGACATTGTAATAAAATAAGTCACAAAACATGAATTGGCGCTGTCATTATTATATTAGATGAATTTCCTCATCATGACTAAGTTTCTCACCACTGAACGGTACCTATATTTTTTGTTGTTGTTTTTTTGAGGGTTTTTTGATTCTTGGCTCATTAAATTTCGAATATTTCCTTACAGCGTCACAACGAACAAGAATTGTTCGCTCAAAATTTTTCCGTGAACTCTCCTACCTGGCAGTTCGTAAAAATTAAAGATGGATTGTTTGAAGATTCATTTTATTAATCTAATTTATATTGTTATTATAAAATAAAAGAGTTTATTTTATTTGAATACAGGAATTAGCAGTTGGATTCCAAAAAAAATCTTAGTCAGACTATTCATCAAGAAAGTTTCTAGACTAAAATACACACGCTGTGATAAATAAGAAAGACTTAAATGGCTTGGTATAGAATTTTATATGCATATTTTGGCAGACTATAGTCTTGACACAGGCCGTCTGGGGCGATGATAGGGCGGCGCATGGCACAATAACTCACCGTATTCCCTCCCCATCGTCATTTGGCTGGCCATTGGTACCAAATTCTTGACGTCCGTGACCAGCCCGACGGGTTACCCTTATCACCACCCGCCGATGTCCCGGCAAATGGAGCAATAGTTTTTGTTTTCGTTTTTTTGTTTTGCTCATGCTAGCAAACGAGCAAGCAGCACACCTGATTATAAGTATTACTGCCGCTCGTGTACCTCTGTAATTCCAGAGGCAAAGTAGCCTATCAATGAAAACCCCAAAACCACTCAAAAAATCAGGCAGCCGCCGCTAACGCTTTTCGAACGAAGCGTAACAACACTTTGCCACTGCTCAAACGTCGATTTTTACAAGAGTGTGGTACTATTCCGGACGAACTGACCTTTTTTCTTTACGGTGGACCATGGGTCACGTCCCGCCAAATTGGTCCGGGGCGACGGAAGAGGTACACCGTGCAAAGAGCCTCTCTTCGCCGTGCGAGTAGACCAACGGTATCCGATCTTTGCTTTCGGTGGCTCGCCCGGCAAAGTACGGATGGACCGGCCTACGTGTATTTCTTTGTATTTTATCCCTTACTTTCTAAATAAGTAAGTAAATCTCTTGTATATATATCCTTTTGGTGATGAAGTAAGAATACAGTTCAATACTATCTTCCCCGTGGTTGTAGTAAAAGATGATTAAGGTATATGATAATAAAATCAACCACTAACCAGCCAAGGCGTTTGACCAGCGTGGACCAGCGTAGAATAGTACTTCAAATACAGTAGAAGGGCATGCTGAGGAGGAGATTCCAGCTCAGTAATGGGACGTATATGAGCTGAGATGATGATGATAGGCATAATTTGGTATTCGTTAATGACATATAAAATCTCTCGCGATACAAGATATTATCCCTTACTATCTAGAGTCCACGGCTTATCGCGGATTATCATTCAAATTTGTTTAACGGTTTACACGTGATTGAGCAACAAACATTCAAACATTGAAACATCTTCACCAATTTTATATTTATAACATTAGTACAAAGTAGCATTATTAGGGTTGCCTTCTATAAAAAAAATTAAGGAAAAAGGAAAAACACATGCTAATTTTATCAGAGTTACTATTAATATACTCAAATTCTTTTTTTTTGTAATCGCGTTTTTCCTCTGAATATATTAATATATACAGTTAGAGTTTAAAGTAGGAAAGATAATTAGAAAGTAGGAAAGTCCGAAAAATATTATTAATAAAATATGTACATAATATTATTTATTAATTATTGCAATGTTTTGGCGATTACGAATAATGACATTGCTAGTGGGTGTTGTAAAAGACGACTAAGAGTTTTATATCAATCTGGGTCAATTATATCTGATGCCGTCTGGTCAACAATTACATTCCCAAGGAGGCACGGACTTCAGGCAGGCAGCCGGCTATAAAACGATTCATCATTCTCCTACTCTTATCACGGGTGGAGAGCCCTCAGCGCTCACCCACAGTCCGGGTAAAGTTGTCATAGCCATCTGAGGCTAACAACTAAGACACACACAAAAAAAAAAAGAAACCTACTCTTATCCTAATTACTTGGGGTCGATACAATATGTACTCTTCTTTCATAGTACATATTGTAAAAGTTATTGGCAATATTTTTATGACCGCCAGCCTGCCAGACGCCAACCCTCCTTGGGAATGTAATTGTTGACCAAACGGCATCAGATGGAGTTGGCCCAGGTCAGGACGACATCCACGAGCAAAGTAAGGGTTGGTAGTATTCCTAGCCGCTACCACACAGTCTAAAACGATTGCTGAAACTATTTACAATATGTACTATGTAAGTAGAGTACATATTGCGTTGATACCAAGCGATTGTGATAGTAGGATAATGATGATCTATCACCACCAACTGAGAGAGTATCAAATGATTAGGTAGCAATATTCTTGTTTTTTGCCCACGGTGGCTAACGAACAAGCAGCACACCTGATGGTAAGTGTCACTGCTGCCCGTGGACCATTGCTATACCAAGAGTAAAGCTAGGCCGCCGTCTACCAATACAAATACCAAACCCACCCAGTTGGGCTGCCGGGTTTCTCGTTCACCGAATGAAGCGCAATAGCACACTGCCATTACTCAAACGTTGATCTTTTGCGAGAGTGTGGTACTACCCCGGACGGACCGACCCGCGGCTGTAGACAGAGAACTGTCAACAGCGTGGTCCTACCACTATTAATTCTACTAGGACAATATAAATAACCAAGCAGCATTCTACTGGAACACTTATAACACCAATAGCGATTGTCATTAACCTCCTCTAAGTGTCGCGATTATGATGTTATCTTACTTTGAGGAACATTGGCACACTAGGACGAAAATTATATTTTGGTTGACGTGTTGGAGCCGTTTTGGTGTAGGGTTTTATTTAGTTTTCCTTCTCTTGCATAGATATTATATGATTTTTTAATCATATCCTCCTGTTTTCGTTTTCTAATTAAACTTGTTGCGGGTTCCAAGACAGTTAAAAGCGTTTCCCGGGACTTCCCGAGGGTCAAACCTCGATGTCTTATACGGAGACCATTGTGGATCTTGAGTAACAGTGGTGGGAATGTCTGGTGGGATTAGTCCCAAAAAGATATTATATGAATCTTTATATCCTTTGGTCCTCTTTAGCGGAAGACAGGGCTGGTGAATTGTATTCTTAATCCGGAACCACACGTAAGAATATCATAATTCATCATTCATCATCATTCTCCTCCTCTTGTCCCAATTACTTGGGGTCAACGCAATATGTACCCCTCTTCCTACATATTGCAAAGGTTATTGGCAATAGTTTTATGACCGGCCGCCTGCCTGACATCAACCCTCCTTGGGAATGCCATTGCTGACCAAATGGCATCAGATAGTGTTGGTCCAGGTCGATACAAAAGCACTTGGTCGTCTTTTACGACATCCACGAGCAAATTAAAGGTTAGTAGTATTCGTAGCCGCTACCACACAGCAAAAATTATAATTAACAGACATAAATTATACTCAGACTAACAATTTTTAGATCGCACAAATTTTCATTATCCTCAATAATCGAATCAGCGCCACTAATTAATTGTAATTTGATTCTGTTTAATAAAAAAAAGAGTAAAAACCGAAGGCGTCATAACTAAGATCTGTTTTAAATTAGCAAATCAACCGCAATAGAAACATTTTATATACATGTACATTATAAAATTATAATATCTATATTACTAATATAAAATTTAATACTTTGTTTGTTTGAATATTATAATCTAAGAAATTTAGGGATGCCGAAAATCTTACTGTTTGGTATTAACCTGTTAATTAAGAAAGGTCTTTATATGACGTAATAACGCTTCTATACATAGGAAAATATTAGTAGCTATATATGTTAATTATATAGGCAAAATATAGCAGCTATAGCCGATATCCATAGGCAGTCATCGTTTAATAATAACTGTTGAGATAACAAAAATTCTCATTGATGTATTATGGATATTATTAATGTTGATCATCATCATCCTGCTATTATTCTAATTAATTGGAATAAACACATTATATATTCTTCTACCATTGTACGTATTGTTAGTTTTGGCAATAGTTTTATGACTTCTGACACCTACCTTGAGAATCAATTCAATAACTCTTTATTGCAAACCATTTCTAAGTACAGGAATAACATAAACCATTGTAATTTAAAGATAGCATAACTAGGCATTCTTATCGCGTACTACAATTTCTTCCAGACAGTATAGGGTAATTGTTGACCAGACATCGTATAGAGTGGACCGAGGTCAATGATGAAAGCTCTTAGTCATCTCATACAATACCCATGAGCAATGTAGGTATTAATAATATTTGTAGACGCCACCATACTCGTACAGTCATATTTTTACTATTATCATACAACGAATGTCATCATCATCATTTGCCTGCCCTCATCCCACGCTTAGTCGGGTCGGCACATGTTCTTGCCTTTCACAATCTACTATCAGCCGTCATATCTGCACTCATGACTTTCATACACATATCCTCGTTTACACAATCCATACATCTCTTTTTGGGTCTCCCACGATTCTTACGCCCATCCACAAGCATATTGATAACACTCCTTGTCACATGTCTTTCATCCCTCCTCATCACATGTCCATATCAAGACAATCTCGCGCTCCTAATCTTCTCTATCACTGGTGCTACCTTCAAACTTCCCCTAATAATATATACTCATTTTGTATCTTATCTAATCTTGTCACCCCACCCATCCATCTTAACATACGCATCTCAGTAGCATGCAATCGTCTCTCATCCGTCTTTTTCAACGCCCATAATTACAATACCATAAATACAACGAAATATGTATTCTAATAAAATCATCATCGTTTTTTTTTTTTTTTTTTTTTTTTGTGTCTTAGTTGTTAGCCTCAGATGGCTATGACAACTTTACCCGGACTGTGGGTGAGCGCTGAGGGCTCTCAACCCGTTGGTCATCATCGTTAACTTAGTCCTGCTCTTATCTCAATTACTTGGGATCGATGCAAAAGTTTTCCGTGTGGTGACGGAGTAAGAATACTATTCACCACCCCATATCTTACCCGTGGATGATCGTACGGGACGACTAAGGGATATAAAACGCATATAACATGTATGCGAGAGAAGGAAAACTCGAAACAAAACCTTATACCAACAGGTCTGACCAGCGCGATATAGTAGATTAATTTCCCTCCCATTACGGAGGAGGCCCAAACCCAAGAGAGGGACATTTATCGGCTGTGATGATGATGATGATGCAAAAGTTATTGGCAATAGTTTTATGACCAACCGCCTCTCTGACGTCAACTCTCCTTGGCAATTGTTGACCGAATGGCATCAGATGGTATTGGCCCGGGTCGATATTAATCTCTTAGTCGTCTTTTACAACATTCACGAGCCAAGTAAGGGTTGGTTAGTATTCGTAGCCGCTACCACACATCATGTAATTCTACCAAAAAAAATGGCATTAAATAAGTAATTAATACAAGTGAAGCTATTAGCATAGCTAGTATTTAATAAATAAGCTAATTTGCATATAGCATGCTCTAGTTTGTTTTTTAATTTTCCTGGAGGCTGGTCAACCGGTATGTTTGATTACGTCAGCTATCAACTTTAATAGAACGTACACACCTCTCGCTTGTTCGACGCCGATCAAGCTGTGACTCATTATTCGATTCATAATATTTTATCTTTTTAATAATAATATATATCTGTGGTCGAAATTTTTGTTTTACGAATTTTGTTTTTCATTATTCGATACTGTGGAACCTTATAAATTTTAAAACATAATTAAAATACGTGGCCTTAAAATCGATCGTAGCGACATCTCCTAGTTCTTAATGCTTTGTTTTAGTTGTATAAAACAGCCTAATAAATATGATTTGGAGCAAATCATTTGAATGGTTTCAAAGTCTATGACGGGCATACGTAGAAACTTCGAATCTTTGTGTTTTATATTATATATATATACTAGAAAATTCCCGCAATTTCACCCGCATAGTTCCCGTTGCCTTGAGAATACAAGTATAAAAAAATTGTCAATATTACTCGCTAGTTTACCATTGATAAAAGAAGACTTTTAAAATCGGTATAGTGCTTTAAGCGTGAAAGTGTAACAAAATAAAACCATATTCATATTTATAATATTACTAGATAGCTGTACCCTGTCCGCTTTCTTTCTTTCCGGATAAGTAATCACCAACATATCATATACCTATTAAAACCTGCAATCAAAAACACGCTGCATCTTATGGTATAAGTATTTTTCCGATCGGTTTAGTAGTTTTCACAATATAACCGAATAAAAAATCCATCCCTCCATTTATTAGTATAGATAGATTAGGATATATATTTCGAATACTTTACAGCAACTATAGTCCTAGGAGGACTACATTTGAAATTAATAAAGGGTTATCTACGTAAGGTTCTGATTTATTAATTTGGCCTCTCATTTTATGTAAATTATAACACTTGACATAAACACATTGAACAATGAAAATTTTTACTTGTAAGTCAAACAGTCCCGCCGTG
The DNA here is from genome assembly GCA_905163515.2 of Lymantria monacha. Lineage (NCBI taxonomy): Eukaryota > Metazoa > Arthropoda > Insecta > Lepidoptera > Erebidae > Lymantria > Lymantria monacha. Next base: position 27,105,942 of record LR991098.1, on the reverse strand, counting down.
AATTATTCCGTATAGATTTTGTAAAATACACTAAACATTGTGACAGTTGAAAAAAAATTACACGTGATAAAATCCGTTAAAAAGTTAATTTTATACTAGCTATTAATTTTTCATATCTGCTATTGGAATAAATAAATTAATTCAAATGAATCTTAAGTGCAATAGCTTATTTTTTATTTCGGTTGCAATACAGACAATTATAACGGGTAGCTCCCACTTTTTTAATTGGTCACATTGCCAAGGACCTACCATTCACTGTTCCTAGAAGTACCAGCCAATTGCAATACAGTTCAATTAATAGTAGACGGAAATAACGTACTTCCTTAAGTGAGACTAACGGAAAAGTTTGGTGTGCAGACAATATGAGTAATCAGTGCAGACATGGTTAACATTTCATTCAAAACGACTTATGACTTTTTAATAAAAGACAATTAGTGTGTGTTGGCGGCTACGAATACTACAAACCCTTATATTGCTCGTGAGTGTTGTAAAACATGACTAAGAGCTCTACATCGATTTGGACCAACTCCATCTGAAACCATTTTAAATGTGATAGGACTACGCTGTGAACAGTTCTCTGTCTACAGCTACGGGCCGGTCCGTCCGGAGTAGTACCACACTCTCGCAGAAGATCGACGTCTGAGTAATGGCAATGTGCTATTGCACTTCGTTCGGTGAGCGAGAGAGCCGGAAGCCCAACTGGGGTGGGTTTGGTGTTTACATTGGTAGGCAGCGGCCTAGCTATACCCTTGGTATTGCAAAGGTCCATGGGTGGCAGTAACACTTACCATCAGGTGTGCTGTCTGCCCGTTTGCCACCATAAGGAGTAAAAAAAACTGGTTAATAATTACATTCCCAAGGAGGATTGACGTCAGATAGACGACCGGTCATAAAACTATTGCCAATAACTTTTTCAGTGTGTACGATGGAAGCGAAGTAAATGTTGCATCAATCCCAAGTAATCGAGATAAAAGCAAGATGATGACGATCCTTAATAATATACCTATTTCGTTTGCAAGTCATGTATTGTAATGAAAAAATATTTATACAAAGCTATTTTTTTATCTGACAACTTTTTTCATAGACAAAATATTTTTCAAGGTCATTTATGTCCTCATTTTGTGTTATCAAAGCAAATATTGATAGTTTTTGAACACAAAACAAACAAACAGATTTGAAATTATTACTGTGCTATCAAAATAGGATGTTCGATTATGCAATTGACAAATAATTGCCATGTAAGTTTTCTCATGTAAACATGAAAACAAGTATGCGCGAAAATCGAATTATGTCACATGACAATTTAATCCATATTCACCAAAACATTTTAAATATTTTAATTAATATTTGTAATATAATTTCAAGAAATGATATTATTTATTATAGATATTTCAAATAACGGATTAAACGTTAATGTCTTGTACATTAGAATAAGGTTTTTTTTTTACATAAAGTTGCAATATTAAAAGAGGATCTATCATTTCAGAAAATGAATTGAAAATTTGAATTTATGCAGAAAAGAGTATGAAAGTAAAATTAATGCGGTCGAAATGCGATCTCTGCTGAAAATCTGTGGAGTTAGGCTGACCGACCGCATTCGCAACGACGACGTAAGAGAGCGAGTAGGTATGAAAGAGAGTATTGGTGTAAAGATGCGAAAGGGAATGCTCCGATGGTTCCGACATGTGGAAAGAATGCCGAACGAACGTCTGGTTAAGAAGATATACAATGCGAAAGTGGAAGGATGTAGGTACCGGGGGAGACCGAGACTAACCTACCTAGACCAGATCGGTCATGTACTGAAGGAAGGTGGAGTCAAGAGTCTCCGAAACCGGCGAGCGTGTATGAAGAGAATTATGAATATTGAGGAAGCGAGTGAAGTATGCAAAGATAGAGTTCTCTGGCACTCTGTTCTTTCTGCCTACCCTGCAAGGGATATGGCGTGATAATATGTATGTATGTATCTATCATTTCATGAAACGGTATACGAATATTGCAAATATGTCATATGTGGTTCTAAATTTATTATAGTAGCATTTTCTTCAGATTCAAAATAGCTTTTACTTAACAGTTATCCGTTCCTTTGGATGCCGACTCTATGACCATCGTTTACCTTCCATCACTTCTTAGTCTGTAAACCAACTTGCTACCATAGATAAAAAATATTTTCGTACTAAATAAAGCACAGCAGTTATGATAAATATATTATTTTTTAACGATAATCGTTTGTCCTTTTATAAATTGGTAACATCGAAGATTAGTAATTTACTCCACAGTAAACATTAATGATTAAAAAAGGTGATTTAAGTTCCATAATTAATAAATATTCCATTGCTCTTGAAAAGGTGGAAAATATTCCAATTATTAAATTCTTGTTAGTGTAGGTAAAATCAGGTTTCTTACTTTGTGTCTGGAATACATTTTATATTCATATTTAATAATTGTCCTACGGGTAATTCCATTCTACGTATTCGAGCAAAGGTTATGAGAGTCAAACGTTTTATTTTCATAAATATCGGATGTGGACCTAATCGAATTTAGGTTTAAATTAAATTTTTATTTATTTAATTTATCTTATAAAGCACTCATAGTTGAACAAAATATATAGTGCTTTATATTCAGAGACATAATAGTTAAGTTTTTATTTAAGTTATACTTCTTTTGGCGCGTTAGGGAAAAATAATGAGAGTAAATTTTTACACAGCGTTACGAAAAACCGACATCCTGAAGTTAGCTATAGTCAACATTTTAGTTTTTTAACTAGATAATGCCTCATAATAAAACTTTCAACGTATTAAATACCTTTTTTTCTATTGTTAGTGTCTTTTTTTCTACAAACGTAGAATAAGGCGAAAGATAAAATTTTGGAAAGATTTTTATCTTGTTACGCTAAAGGAGTATAACTTCAAACGCGTGGACGTAAGTACACACACACTTTTTTTTTTGATAATGTTAATCAAACTTAAATAAATATGCAGGATTTATTGAGTTATATTTGTAGAACTTCTGAACGTCATTGTACTTATCACACATGACTAGGTATAACACGTAGTCATTTTATGATGTGTTATGTCTTAATTACCCGACCGCGTCAACGATTTCCCCTCTTAATAACTAGCTGTCTCATATTATTATAAAGTACCTATTTGTTACAATTTTTTTTTAAATATGATTTTGTGTACTAAGTATTAAAATCAACATTAAGGCGACGTCCTAATGAATCACGTGATCCTTTTTTTAGCATTTTGCAACCCCCCTCCCCCTTGGTGATACGTGGTGAGATTTAAGACTGTGACCCCCCACCCCCATCAACATCACGTGAATTTTTAGTACCTACAAAGAAGTAGCCCACAGCTTATTATATTTTCGGATTTATGCTTTTTTATACTTTGCAAAAGGGTCTTTATCCAGATCACCTATGGCAACTGCAAGTCAAAATCACACTACACGCCACTGATATCTTACTACATCCAATCTTGTGATATTTCGTATTTTTTGTCAAACACCTTTACTATTTACCACTCCAAAAAGAAATCTATATTAATATTAGACGCGTAGTATAGTAGATCAATTTCCATCTTATATTAGAGGAGGCTTCAGTCCAACAATGGGACGTATATGAGTTGAGATGAAGAAATGAATGAATTACATATAATGACTGAAATATCCTAGCAAACAGTAGGTATTATCCAGAACACATCGGAAACTGGTTATTTTGAAATAAAACTACTTTTACAGATTCTATCGCGTTTGTATTTGATTTTTAATCTCCCGACGCGCGACGTTTCGAACATTTTACAGTGATCATGTGCAGTTCTCCCGTGAACATGTCGGGAACGTCGGGAAATTTGGAGTCCTATTTTTGATATTTATATCAAAAGACTTGAAATGGTACAAAAAAAAAATTGTACGATCGGTACACTACAGATGCAACAAGTCTAGATTACCATATACTCAGTTATTGAAACGGTACCAACTTCAAAGCTTAGATTAGAAGGCTGCGTCTAGACTCAAGTCTAGACGCAGCCTTCTAATGTTTATGATGCTCCATGGTCTATGTAATAATAAGTTTGATTGTACTGATTTAACTAACAAGCTATGTCACATTGTACCCAGAATGGCGAGAGGCGCGTATGCCTCGGGTGTTTCGCACAGCTAGGTGTAGAACTCATGCCGGTGCACGTGCGCCTCTGCGCCGCCTCGTTGATACGTATAACACGCATTATATCAACTTGAACATATTCTCGCTATCACATGAAAGATTCAAAAGAATGGCTATTTTAGCTATAAAGTAGTTATTGTACTTCTTATGCGTTATCTTTTTAGTAGGTACTGCTAAATTTATGCACTATAGATTTTATTATTTTGCGGACATTTTTTCATTATTTTGTGGATTACATGTTTAATTAGTTTTAAGAATAGATATAGGTATTGTTAATAAATGTGTAACTGTTTTTTTTTGTCCCAATAAACTAAAAAAAAAAAAAAAATTATGTTTCTTATAATTAGTTAATTCTTTGGCTATTGTTTACTATCAGTTAATCCTTCATTTAAATAAATTTGTTCTCTGTTTCAACAACTATAATCATTTTATAATTGGTCTATGCAGTTTAAATAAATCTCTGTTTGGCAGAGATATCTGAATTCCCATTGTATGCTATTTCCCAATATTGATAAAACTTCTGCTTCCAGTTATTTAATTTGAATCAAATTGCTAATTCAATTTTTGAAGAGTTTCATAAACCTCTTTGCTTTTATACACGGTGCTTCTCACTACCTTTGTTTTCTTTTTTAATTATTTCATTGCATATATATAATATTGCATATATATAATATCTCGGCGAAGCATAGGTCTTCCTGTAAAGCAATATCCTTTATCTACTTATCTCATCATTCTCTTACTCTTATACCAATTATTTGGGGTCGATACAATATGTACTCTTCTTTCACAGTACATATCGTAAAAGTTGCAATCGTTTTATGACCGGCCGCCTGCCAGATGTCAACCTCCCTCGGAAATGTAATTGTTGACCAAACGGCATCAGATAGAGTTAGCCTAGGTCGTTATAGTATAGAAGCATAGTAAGGGTTGGTAGTATTCATAGCAGCTACCACACAGCTTATCTAGTTATCTATGGAATATAAATATGTAGTGTTGAATGTTTTTTCCCTAATATTATTATTAAGACGAAGGATTTTTCATAATTCATTTTAATTGATTTACTTCTGTTTCAAGTGTACATATAGTAAAAATATATCGCATATTTGACAGTCATGTTTGTTGGCGGAAATTGATAATAGTGAATCATCTTCGAAGCCTATACCTATGTATGTAGGTACTAAATACGGGTGTGATTTATATAATCATTCATAGTCTAATACGATACTCAGAATTATATAAATGGTATCCGAAATTGTCAGAAATTGACAAGTTATATTCTGATAATGATGATAAGCAAATATTCTAAAACGGAAACGACATTATTACTATATGAATTCATGTGTATGTAATGTTAGATCAAAATCGTTTATGAAGTATTATAATTATATGGTACTTAACTAAATCTTACGGAGTGACGTTAAGGACACGATGCCTGCGTCATGAATCCAAATTTCCGTATGCCAAAGGTACTTCTGGTAAATTAATTTGTTTGTAACTATTACTAAAATGTTATTACTATTACTTGTTGTTATCTAATAAAGAAACATTACGTATTTCCTTATTTGCAATAAGTTTGGATACAATGAGGCAATTTTTAGAAAATAATAAACTAGTGTATTATCAGGCAGTTAATAATTTCAATTTAACAAATACGTTACATATATTTCTTTAGCCTAGATTATTAACGTTAATTAAAAGTGAACGCGATACGTGCGTTGAAGTTGAATTAAAATATTAGCAGCGCAGTGTGACTAAATGCTTTTATATAGTTGGAGACTTAGAAAAGCTCCTTGTGGCACTCCCTTGCCAAAATATTCATTATTACAGGACAACGACAAATATAGTGTTTTCTCATGCAAAGTTTATTGTATATGCATTGTACATTAAATTTAATGAGTATTACTAATATCATTCACGTGTAATTAACTTTATTACTATTTAAATAAATGAACGAGTGAATCAAAAGCTTATATCCAAATATTTAGAATATGAGTCATTGAAATGCAGCAATTAAGTTACTATCTTCATAGCAATCCTAGCATAATAAATAAAATAAAAATTCAGCTATAAATCTAAAATTATTTTTATTAATCTTATTTTCGTTTGAATTTGAAAGTGTGAAATCTTGATTTGTCGCACAACTGCTCATTTTATAAAGTTTACAGCCATGAACCATATTGTGCTGTATCTTTAGCCAAACATTACCTGTAAAATAAGAAGGAACACACACTTGTCATAAATAAAGTCAAATAAAATATATTTTTAGTCCACTGATTTTATTAAGAAATTTTTTAACGTGTAAGTGTAATAATGCAGCTGTAACGGTCAGCATGGCCGTTATCACAGATTTGTGGAGGATTCGGCAATTTAAAAGACTTTCAGTATTTATTAAATTCATGATTCAATTATTGATGAATCCAAACACGTTTTATTGGTGACCCTAGTCAACTTCCGCAATATTCACTACCGTCATAGTAAAACCTGTTCAGTAGCCGTTCAAAGCTACGGTCAGCTATTTCGATAATTGGATGATTCATACATAGTTATATTATTTTGCGGTTTTGGTACACACTTTAAAAATTGAGGTTTTTTTTTGTATTTGTGACACTTACTGATTCATAATTCAAAAGATCTTTGAACAGGTTATCATATCAACTCATAAATAATACGTTATTTGGAAATATATTTTTATTTTTCTAAGTTTTAACAGCATCTAGAAAAGTATCAGTTATTTATTAGGAATTTCCAATGCTTTATATAAAGAATACAGATCTAAATCTGTACATGATTATTGGTTTTTATATACCTATATCTTTTTTATTACTATTTTCGGTCATCCAACATGAAGAGTCATGGAATTCGGCGTTTAATCATAAAACTTCCACATTATTAAGTATCAACTGTCTCATCACTATTTTGTCTTTATTCCATTCAAAAATAACCAGTCTTCTACGATACGAGTCGGCACATTTTACAATGCATGCAAGGGTATATGATAATAAACGAAATTCTAGTAATTTTGTCCAAACATCAGAAATGTTAGGAATAATTTTAGATATATTAAGTTTTATATTACATTTACTCTGAAATAAAAACGTGGAAGAATTTTTAATATATCTATTTCTGTGAAAATTATCTCGAATATTTTTTTAAAATAAAATCTTAATTGTTAAAAAAGAAGTAACACGTTTATTTATGGTAATTGTAGTTGCTGCTGTTAGTTTCTCTCTATTACCTTTTGTATTATTAGATAAAAAGTTTATTTATAAAGCCTAAGGACTAGAAAACATAATGAAATTGAAACTCATGGAAGCGGAACAAGAAGATATCATAATGTCCGAAAAGCCGTCAAATTGGAAACATCGGTATAGACTTGTTGTACAGGAAGTAAATAATAACCATAAGCAATTCGTAATTTAAGGAGCGTGTAAATGTTGGCATACCTAATTACAAATTTTATATATAATATACGAATACGTAGCACATCATCGCTATGCACTTACCGCAACTACTTGGTGTGGACGAAATATGTACTCTTGTTCTATGGCATATATATTGCAAAGTTTATTGCCAATAGTTTTATAACTGGCCGCCTGCCTGACGTTAACTCTCCTTAGAAATGTAATTGTTGACTAGACAGATGGATTTGGCTCAGGTCGATATAAAACTCTTAGTCGTCTTTTACGACACCCACGAACATTATTAGGGTTGATATTATTCGTAGCCGCTACAATACAGCAATTATTTATATTATGCAGTAAATATTCAAATTTATTAGCGGAAGTCTTTTAATAAGCTAGTTTTTTATATTTAATTCTTAAATAAAGTTTCTTAAGTTTTAGACAAATTAGTCACATGTGTTTACGTTGCATTTACGTCACAATCTACTATTTATGTAACCTAATGATTGTAACTGATAAGAGAAACGAAATGTTTGTTGATTACATGTAAATATTTTTGAAAGATGCTGCTCCGATTCCGTATAAGCAATTTATTTATAGTACTGTAGTTCTACTTAACTATAAGATAATGATAACATCGAGTTTATCTATTATATGTTAATCTGCAACATTACGTAAAAATACAAAAAGAAGGGAATAAAGCTCGAAGTAATACGCTATTCCATCCGTTTCGTCATTATCCTTCTTTATAAGTATCCTTTCTTTAAGAAGACTCGGTGCCTACCGAAGACAAAGATCTGGTACCGGTGGCCCGCTCGCACGGTGAAGATAGGTGCTTGCAGGGTGGGTCTATGGTGTTTGGCGCCGCCTCTTCCGTTGCCCCGGACCGATTTGGCGAGGTGCGATCACATCCATAGTCCACCGCAAGAAAAAAAATAAAAAGAAGAGTGTGAAGTAAACGGACTCACAATTAAAATCTTTATGAATGCCGGATTAGAAAAAAATACAGTAACATTGATATTGTTCTAAGTTATCTTAATACGTACGCAACATGAATTAGTTATAAGCAGATCAGAAAGTGGCCTCTAATTAGTCAAAGGATGAGGTCTTCTTAAAATGATATCTTTTCTTAAGTTATAAGCAATTGGTGAACAATTGGTGATTGCATTTACAAATTTGCCTAAATTAACTTGGATGCTTTAGGTTATTTTAAGAGTACCGATTACGGTACTCTAAAGATATTTTTAGAAGATATTAACCTTTCTTTATGAATTTGATCATACCATCCATCCATTGATCAGCTTGTGGGCTTGTCCATAAGAATACCAATCAGAACGAACCTGTGCTACTTACATCCAACATTTCGTCAAAAATCCAAAGATTTCGTCAGTTCACTTAATGGAGCTTCGTTGATACATACATAACATTTTTCTCTGATCCAAACTAATACATTTACAATCTATAAAATGACATAATCTTTACCTAATTCCCTAAAACTAACAATTTAGTAGTAATAAAAGCGAAAGTATTGAATTGACCAATTAAATGCGTTACGATTTTTAGGATTTTAAAAATATTTGAAGAATTCATCTTATATAACTAATAGTCTTTGATATTTAATCACGAAAAGGATTAGATGGAGATATAACGAATTTCACTATGATATAGGCTCGTGTAGTATTTGTATAGTAAATCTATAGATAAAAAGATACACTAACGTTATCTTTTATAAAAATCCCATTTAAATAGTCATCTTATATTGCATTTGTATCAGATAATATTTTGGAATCTCTTTATCGCGATTTTTTATCTGCCGCGTGGAACTATAGCCAATAGGAACGTTGCATACGCTGAATATGATGAATACATGTATAAAATATGTGACATTTCAATAAAGAACTTAGATTAAAATAGCTCCGTAACTGTAATTGAAATTTTTGGTAATTTGAAAATAAATCCGAAACCTATATAAAAGTTTCAAGTAATTTCGAATTGATTCGAGGTTTACATGAGATACGTTACGATAGGTTTTCTTTCAAACGCTAGAAACGACAATCTAAAGTAAGCATCTTCAAAGGGCATTAATATGATAATCACGTTAGTACTTACATGTTATAGTTTCTTAAAAATCCAACACCTAGGTAATGAGCTCGAAACAAATTACACTTAATGGAATAAAAGCTTCGTTCGCTCAGCGAGAGAGCTGGAAGCCCAGCTTGAGTGGGTTTGTTTTGGTAGCGACATATCTGTACCCCTGATATTGCAAACCTTCATAAGCGGCAGTAACACTTACCATCAGGTGTACTGCTTGCTCATTTACCACCATAAGCATTAAAAATAAATATAAATAAATGGATTTTTTTTTTTTGGGGGGTGAGCTACGGTCGGCGCACTCCTCGCACCACTCCATCCGGGGTGACAGAGGGGCGTAAGCGCGCACACCCGTAACCCACCCGTGACGTCGCCTTCGTCATTGGGCCGACCACCGGAGCAGAGTGACTTGACGTCAGTGGTCGGCCCGAGGAAATACCCCTGAGGAGTACCCTCTCCTCGACCGACATTCCCCCCCTCGGGTAGGATGTCGGTCTTTCCTCACGCGGTCGGCCTCTCGGCGGGTGACGGACTAATTCCCCGATCCAGTCACCCGCGGCCTTGGCTAGGGCGGCATCAGGCGCAGGTAATCGCGCCTGCGCCGCCCCAGTCGCCGGGGGCGGCTCGCGCCGTCGAGGAGACGCTCCTCGCGCACGCGCTCCGCCGCCTCCTTCCGCGAGACTACTGCCTCGCAGAAGGTTGCGACCGCGTCCCAGTTCCTGACGCTGTCGAGCATCGCCCTGGCGATGGTCGGCAGCGTCAGGTCGGCACCGATGATTGCGACGAGTTCACGACGCTGCTCTGCCCAAGCGGCACAAACCTCGAGCGTATGCTGCGCCGTGTCTTCGTCGCAATCGCAGTGGTGGTAGGACGGTGTACTCTCCCTCCTGACGACCTTGTGCAGGTATTAGGCGAAGCATCCATGCCCCGTCAAAACCTGCACCAGTCGGAAGTAGAGCACCCCGTGCCGCCGTTCCAACCACTGCATCAGCACCGGCCGGAAGGCCTCTATGGTCCGCACACCGAACTGAGGCCTCTCCAGCCGGACTGCCCAACAGGCAATGACATCTAGGCGGGCGTCAACGCGCCAGGCGGTGAGTTCCCTCAAAGAGACCACACCGCCCTCCGCGCGCACCCCCGACACCCGCCGATACAAATCGGCGAGCATTTCCGCCTCCAGGTCACACGGGGGACTCCCGGCCAACAGGCACGCTGCCTCCGTCGCCACCGTGCGGTACCCGCGTAATAAATAAATGGATAAGAAAAACAATCAATTCTATTCATTCAAAAGTATTTGAATTTAATAATTAAAATAATTCACTGTAAAAGTTTCACTTCTATACGTTTAAAACATAATATTTTTTTGAAGTTATACTTCTTTTGGCGCGTTAAGGAAAAATGATGAGAGTAAATTTTTACGATGCGCGCGCGCACACCGTCACGAAAAACCGACACCCTGAAGTTAGCTATAGTCAACATTTTAGTTTTTTAACTAGATAATGCGTTATAATAAAACTTTCAATGTATTAAATACCTTTTTTTTTATTGTTAGTGTCGTTTTTCCTACAAACGTAGAATAAGGCGAAATAAAATTTTCGAAAAGATTTTTATCTTGTTACGCCCAAGAAATATAACTTTTAACGCGTGTACATAACGTACACACACACTTTTCTTTTTTATATTAGAGTTTTAAAGCCTCCGTCCTCTGGCACACCATATTTCATTGCAATTTCCTGCCAATTAAAAATAATAACATCTTGTCTAACTTTTTAAATGAAGTTTCACCTCAGTCACATGTTGTATGCGTGAGTGTCATAATATTTATTATGGTAGAAAGACAAACTCACACTTTTTAGCTACAATCACATGCCAGTCATATTACTGATTACAGTAATCTTCAGTTGCGTATAAGAGGTTGCATCGCGCGATATGAGAGACTTTCACTGATAAAACAGATGCTTGATCAAAGTCTAAAATATATGAATAAAACACGGCTAGTTTATTTAATCCACGTGAAATAAAATTTTGCACGCATCATAATTAAAATATTAAATAACGTCTTTATTGTTTCAAAAATAAAATACAAATATTCTTTATACTACTACTATAGAAGTACTAAACTAAATTAGGTACTATGTATAATTATATTGTTTTTGGATTAATTTCATAGTTAAATTATTAGGTTCTTACTGTTACTTAAGGAATAATAGGTAAGTTATATAAACAGAAGATGATTATGAAAATATTGAACACCTTATATGATTTAAATTCATATATAATGGGTTTCCGTGTGGTGACGGAGTAAGAATAAAATTCACCACCCCGTATCTTACCCGTGGGTGATCGTACGAGACGACTAAGGGATATAAAACGCATATAACATCTTTGCGAGAGAAGGAAAACTCGAAACAAAACCCTATACCAACACGTCTGACTAGTGTGGTATAGTAGGTCAATTTCCCTTCGTTTATGGAGGAGGCTCGAGCCCAACAGTGGAACACATATGAGCTAAGATGAAAATGCGTTGAGATTTTGTTATACTCCCCTTATCGGAATCAAGCAATGACTCGAACTATAAATAAATTTGTTTTATTCCTAAAAAATAAGGTTTGATGTATTTTGGATTTTATAAATGTTAATATTGGGGCGCTAAAAAAATAATAAAATTAATTTAATTACTGCCCAGATTTAGTGGTCAAGATACTTACCGTGCCAAGTGTCCTGGGTTCGATATCCACGTAGGACAATACTTTATCATTATCATCATTCTCCCTACTCTTATTCCAATTATTTGGGGTCAATACAATATGTACTCTTCTTGTATAGTACATATTGTCTGCCTGCCAGACGTCAACCCTCCTTGGGAATGTAATTGTTGGCCAAACTGCATCAGATGGAGTTGGCCCAGGTCGCTATAAGGCTCTTAGTCGTTTTTCACGACATCCACAAGCAAAGTAAGGGTTGGTAGTATTCGTAGCCGCTATCACACATCTAGGACAATACTTTATATTTTTAATTCTCTATTGGTATAGGGTTTTATTTCGAGATTGCCTTCTCTTGCGTAAATGTTATATACGTTTTATATTGTTTCTTACGATCACCCAGGGGTAAGATAGGGAGTACTCCGACACCACACGGAAAATAATTACCGTCTATATGATTTGATCAATGTATTTCCCTTCTAACAATAATAACTGCTAGTTAAGGTTAATTAAATTATATAATATTTTATCCTTGGTAATTATTAATACCTTGATAATTTTATTAATATAGAAAATTAATAATTAATATATTAGAAAATTAATAATTAGTAATTATAATTCAAAAGTGGTGATTTAAATGGCTAATGAAATTGAAATATATAATTGATAATCTTTATATAAATAATTCTTATGTACGTGTGTATGTCACTGAACTCCTCCTAAACGTCTGGACGGATTTTGTTATTTTTTTTTTGTGTGTGTTCAAATGGATTTAAGAATGATTTGGATTCGCAATTGGACCCGGTGGCGGTGCGATCGAGTTGTGGGATTTTTACTTTTTATACATTGACTGTTAGGTGGAACGAAGTTTGCCGGGCCCGCTAGTTAAGTTATAAACTTCAAATGCCTATAAATAAAAAGAATATTTATTTATTTATAATTTTTTTGCACGAAAATAGTACAAGGCATTTTCTACCAATCGACCTTCTTTTTTTTTGGCGGCGGGCTAGGGTGTGGTCATAGATGGTGTGGTAACGCCCTTCTAAATCTGTCCGGGGCGACAGAAGCGGCGCACGACCCCATAGACCGGCCCTACATGTACCTCTCCATGCCGTGCGAGCGGGCCACCGGAACCCGATCTTTGTCTTCGGTGGCCACCAGTCGACCTAGGGTGGGAGCAGAAATAATGCGAGTTAGATGCAATGTAATGTAGTAGTAATATGAAAGATACTAAACAAAATAAAAAGAGAGTCGGGAAGACGATAAAATTGGGACTATATTGCAAGGAAATATTTTAATTATCAATTTTGTATAGCATAGAGTCTTTTTTTAATCTAAAACTGCTGGTTTGTGGTGGTGTGGTGGCAGAGTGGTCTCTGTACTAAGGAAATATTCTTTGTATTTCGGGGGAATTTACAAATATATAATTAACAGAAACAAATTACACTTATATTCAGAACAACACTTTGTGGATCGCACCAAGTATTTTCCTGTGTAGGAATGGAATACACGACACTGGAACGGAAGATCGGTGTCTTAACCACTAAGTCATCTGTGCAGTCAGTTTATTATTTATCTAGTTACATAAACTTATGTAATTGAGACAAGTGTATATCTTACTCTCTTTAGATACCTGAAATAAAGTCAGAATTTATAACTGACTATTTAAAAGTGTGCGACAAATACGCGTTAGTACACAACATAGTAGGCGCTTAAGCTCTTTTTCTCGTGAACTTTTGTCACAGAAAAAATAATTAAAAAAAACACGAGGACTGCCGACAAAGGTGAATACTTAAACCTATGAAAAATAACAAATACAAATAAAATAAAAAGCGTGCCCCAGGGAGTATGTATGGGTGGCGACAGAAGACAAAGATCGGGTACCGGTGATCCGTTCGCACGGCGATGAGAGGTGCTTGCAGGGTGGGTCTATGGAGTTGCGCGCCGCCTCTTCCGTCGTCCCGGACCGATTTGGCGGGGCGCGACTACATCTATAGTGGTGGACTATTGGGCTCGAGCCTCCTCCGTAATGGGAAGGAAAATGACCTACTATACCACGCTGGTCAGACGTGTTAGTATAGGGTTTTGTTTCGAGTTTTCCTTCTCTTGCATAGATGTTATATGCGTTTTATATCGCTTAGTCGTCTCTTACGATCACCCACGAGTAAGATAGGGGGTGGTGAATTGTATTCTTACTCCGTCACCATACGCATTTACTAATTAATTGTTAGAGATTGTCCAAAGCTTTATACATAGAAATATACTCTAAAATTAAAAACGATTGTCGCTAAAATTGCAATTAAGTCACACAACTAATATCCCTTTCACAGATGGAATGCTAGAAGGCTACTTAAACTACACGCCCCCTTTTAATAACTCTTAAACCTATATAAACTGAATCATAAAATACAACCTTGCTATTTAAAAATAGAAAAAAAAAACAAGTGCGCAATCAAAAAAGGCATGTCAACTTTTGGAAAAGTTATATGAGAAAAAAAAATACAATTTCCCTGCAAGTAAACGATCTCTGATTGGCTATAGACGTACACTTGTCTTATATTAAAAACGAGAAGTTCAACGGCGCGCAAATGAGAATCGTTCTCCGTAACGTACGCACGTTTGGCTGTCTCGCATAGCGCTACCGCTCGCAAATCACTGTGGATTTACTTTAAGTGTTGTGTTACCGATACTCTATTAACAAAAAGTGAGTAATAATTGACAAATATATACATTTAAATGAAAACTGTGGCTGTCCAAATGGAACAAGTGAATAAAGATGAAGGATTATATCGAATGATACCTAATAACTTAGTTCCAAGTAAGCAATGTTTTGTTATAACTTTATATTGTTTGCAAACAAAATTCTCACTTGGTTCCACATGGACATTCACAGTTAAACTTCATTAATTAATTATATTTATAAGTGTTTACATATAAAAAAAAACATACTTGAAAAATGTAATAATTTATCTTTCAAAGTTTAACGAGGTTATAGAATAAAAGTTCTCATATCACTTCGTTTGATTTGATATTTTGATAAACCTTTTTTTGAATTAATTACCTTTCAAACTTTTGAGTTATTTATTATTTTTTGTTTAATTATAGTTTTTTTGTTTATGTTGAAGTTGCCTTAATACAAGTGTCACGCCTTTAAAAGATCTATCACACTTGACATTTCGGCCTTCATATTATCTATAATCAACTATATCATTGATAAAATTAATATCTCTTACATAAATTATTTTGTATCTTTTTAAACATTTAAATTAAGTATTATCTATTTATATTAATCTATATTAAATAATTCTTAATTTAGTTTTATCACAGATAAAAAATAAAATCAATCGAATTCTTTACCCTCTCGTATTAACCGAATTACACGGCATCGATTTAAAATTAAGTAATATATTAATAATTAAAACTTAATCTGTCAAGATCATGAACGTTGATAAAAAATAAAAATAATTATCAATATGATAAAGATATCATCATATTTTTTATCTATTTATCAAACGTTTACGTCACTGCCCTCAAGAATATATCCCACTAGAAACGTTCAAATATTTGATAAACGCATCTAGAAATTCAACATTAAAATGAAAGCGCAGCTCTAAGGTATTTTTCATTTATATATAAGGCTTTTAATTTGATTGAGGAAATTCGATCATAGAGGAAATAGAAAATAAAGGTTTTTTTTTAACTTATATCCTTTTAAGATGATAATGAGACCCTCTACTTTGAATCTCTACTTTGGATATATAATATTTGAGAAACAAATTCAATCAAATATTTAATTCGTTTTTAAGAATTATATAATTTTATATATTCATTCATTTAATCATATTTTACATCAATAAAATTATTATATCATATCTTTTTTATCTAAGTTAAAGTAAGACAATTTTATCTCGACATTTAGTTGAGTATCAATTTAAAGTAGCTATAAGTATTAATATTTCGATTACATGTCTAAAGTATGAATATTTAGATTCAAATATAATCGAAATCTTAACCAAAAAAATAAAATTCAAAAAATAATAATTGAGAAAAGACATTCTGGCAATAAAACTTGAAATAAAGCATTATTTTTTTTTAATTTTTTATATACATCACTTTTACCAAATATAAGCATTTTCAAATCTTTTATACATTAAATATAAATTCTATTTGTATATAAAATTAGAAGCCGTAACTGAGCGACCCATATTCATATTACAAGCTCTACATTCGACTGTACCTTTCTCCAATCGACGTCACAAGGATGACGCAATAGTTGTGATGATTTCGCTAAGATCGAGCGTCCTTTCTAACAGTGATTTAATCTCTTAGATAACATACTCTCATAGAAGGATTATTAAATGCATTTAGATATATATGTATTTTTATACTAGGGCTTAATTAATCCAGAGTTATAATTGCGTAGATAAAATCGAGAACTTGATTTTTGAACTAGCCTCATTGTTTGCTATTCTTAATGCACTTCATTAACAACTCAAGCTTATAAATAAATATTTGAAATTGGCAAAAAGTAGCGGCAAATATTTATCTTTTTCAACATGTGTTTTTTTACCTACTAAAATTTCAAATCTTATGTTATAACCATCATTTTATGTAATTTTTTATTCTCATTCAAGCAACTGTAAGACTTACCAAACAATATTGCTTTCGTTCTGTATAATTATATTTATAGCCATGAGTTATCTTTTAGCACAGTCTTATATTTAAAAAAAAAAATAAGGAATCATGATTGACGTTTACTGCAAACTTTAGTAATATTTATTTCATAATGCCATGTGTTATTAAAAAAAAAACAATTTTCATTCAATATGCTCTTATATTAATATAACAATTTATAATTTAATTCAATAAAATTATAAATGAAACTGTCTTTTAAAAATTCAATAGAATTTACCACCTTTATATAATTAGGTTATATTAATATTAATGCTGGTAATAGGCTAATAAGAGAGAGAAATTGAATTTTGTGCCACTGGTCCGACCGTTTGATAAAATCATTTATTTCGATTCTTGCAGTGATCGTATTTGCTTAAATCCCTTATTTATTTTTTATAACATCTTTGAGAAATAACAGTATGATAACCATTCTATTCTTCCCGTATCACCATAGAAAAATACTCGAAAAATATAGTATAACTACAAAAACGAATATATAATCATTCAAAATGTTAAACTATCTATCTATTATACGTCTGTCGTTATAACTAACACCACAAACTCGAAACAACTAAGTTATTTCGCAAAATATGGTGTAAGTAAGTAATAAAACTTAACGAAAAGGCTCTCAATAAAACGGTTGTAATATAGCGCTTGTTTAAAGTTATTGACGATTCGTCCGTGTACAACGAATGGAAACATAAATAGCAACGCTGAAACTTTAACGTTCAGCGTATACTTGACAACATTTTTTACTGTTGCGAAATTGCAACGCGACACATAATTTTATAGCCTTCGCACATAGATTACTATGCCTTTATTCACTAAGAGATTTTTTATTTCTTTATATCCTTCACAACCTTTGTGACTTACAATTTTTATTACGTAAAAGTATGCTTTATAATAGATCTGATATTATCCTATCTTACTATGCCAATCCTCTATCATTGCTTACACGTATTTTATGACACCTACGGGAAAGAGAAAGAATGATAAGTTATATTCTTGTTCCAAGATTACCTATACCTTTCTATAAAACTGAATACAACATCATTCTCTTACTCCTATCCCAATCACTTGGGATCGATACAATATATACTCTTCTTTCATAGTACATGTTGTAAAAGTTATTGGCAATAGTTTTATGACCGGCCACCTGCCAGACATCAACCCTCCTTGGGAACGTAATTATTGAACAAACGGCATCAGGTGGAGTTGACCCAGGTCATCATAAGGCTCTTAGTCGTCTTTTACGACATTCACGAGCAAAATCAGGGTTGATAGTATTCATACCCGCTACCACACAGCTATATAAAACTGAATACAACATGCTAAACTTTTTAGGCATGTTGCATTCAGTTTTATATAAAGGAAGTTAGTATAAAAATATTGACAACCTCATTGAGTTTTTTGCCGGATCTCCTCAGTGCGATCACGTTCCGAACCGTAATTATTTGAATTAATTTGAGGTGAAATATAAAAATTGATAATATATTATTGCCCCAGCGGGGTTTAAGCATAATAAATAATTTGAGGATTGGCGTTTGAATAGTATAGCAATTCGCTTTCTGTTACCAAAGGAAATGAAAGATACTAAACAATCTGTAAATGTTTCATATATATTGCGCAATAAATATATTGCATAATGTGAACAAACTCTTAACTCAATATTAAAGCTTGTTAAGTTATATTTATTACCATACCGTAACCTAAATGCTTTTATACATCATGATAAAATAATGAGAAGGAGGTGGAGTGGTTATGATGACATTCTTGGTGAACGTTATGTTCTTTTTTAATTATTTTGAAGCTAAAATCTCTTTAGGCATGCTGTTGTTTTGTCACTCAGGATGGATTGGGCGAGAAGTAATTATACCATATCCTGTCCTCAAATCAAAAAGTATGCTGTCCACTTTATTTTGTGGCTATTGAATAGCGCCCTCTATGCTGATTTTACGATTCCCACGAGAAGATAAAAAGTGGTAATAAATTGTAATCTTAACCCATCACCATATATTTGGTGACGGTAAAACAAATATTCACTTGATTAAATATTACGAATATTTAAATACGTAACCATGTAGAGTATAGAAGGAAATATACGAATATTTCGCATTGTTGTACAAAAGACATCAACGCATAGACCCGACCCGAACAACGTTTGTCCTTCTAAGAAATACACTTGTATATTGAGTGGACTATGACGAGGAATGCATGTAACATCAAATACTCAGGACTCGGATACCCTTTGTGCTTCAGAATGCAAAAGCTTATATAAAAATTTTAGAAAAGAATATTAAGAAAAAATTTTTTTTTCAAAAAAAAAAAAAGGTGCTTTTGATTTCTACTAAATAGTTTTAGAATATAAATACATATTTTTTGTTTGATATAATTTCTAGGTGCTGATACAAAGTTCGTCATCAGTATCCTGCTTTTCTCCCAATTAGTTGGGGTCGAGGCAATATGTACTCTACTTTTTCGCATTTCATTACAAAAACAGACAATAGTTTTATGACAACCGCTTGCCTGATTTCAACTCTCTTTAGAAATGTAATTTTTGACCAGGTGGCATCAGATAGAGTTGGCCAAGATCGATGTATGGCTCTTAATAACCTTTTACGACATCTACAAATGCGGTCGTTAGCGCGTCTGTCAAGTGTGGCGATTATGGCAGTCATCTCACTTGAAAACCCCTTCATTTTATGTTGATAATATATTGTATAAGAGAAGGAAAACTCGAAATAAAATTCTATACCAACAGCCTGATCAGCGGGTATAGTAGATCACTTTCTTTTCCAATATGGAGAAAGGAGGCTTGAGCCTAGCAGTGTGACGTATATAAGTTGAGATATTGATGATAAATATTCTCATTTCATTAATTTTACAACAGTAATACTTTTGGTGTGGTGATAGGTGAAGAATAGAAGGATGTCTGTATTTATCAGTGGACGTAGCCTGAACATGATGAATACAGAAGACTGATCATGTTCTAAATATAAAATAATATGTTAAGTAGGTATGAAAGAGAGTGTTGGTGTAAAGATGCGAAAGGGAATGCTCCGATGGTTCGGACATGTGGCAAGAATGCCGAACGAACGTCTGATTAAGAAGATATACAATGCGAAAGGAGAAGGATGTAGGTACCGGGGGAGACCGAGGCTAACCTACCTAGACCAGATCGGTCATGTACTGAAGGAAGGTGGAGTCAAGAGTCACCGAAACCGGCGAGCGTGTATGAAGAGAATTATGAATGTTGAGGAAGCGAGTGAAGTATGCAAAGATAGAGTTCTCTGGCACTCTGTTCTCTCTGCCTACCCTGCAAGGGATATGGCGTGATGATATGTATGTATGTAAAATTATTTTTATTGCTGTTTACTTAGTAATTGACGTTTATAATTATATCTATATTTAGGTATGAGGTTTTTCCATATTATAACAATTAAAACTTATTTTTAAACGAGTAGTTCATTCATACCTATAAGCATTGGATTATTTTTTTTTTTTTGTTTTTCTTATTATTTTAAAAGATAAAAGATGATATAAGAATAAGAAGATACGGTAAATGCGATGATGTCATTATTTATTATATGTCATTATTTAAACATCATCATCATCATTCTACTGCTCTTATTTCAATCACTCGAAGTCGACGGGGGTCAAGCCCCCTTCACAATAGAAGGGAAATTGACCTCCTATACCACGCTGGTCAGGCAGTTGATATTTTTATTTCTTACATAGATTACTCGGCGTATCATATACTTTATTTATAAAGTACCCTCGTGGGTGAAAGTGTAAATAAGGGTGTCATCTCATCTCAGCTCATAAATGTCCCATTGTTGTGCTCGAGCCTCCTCCACATCATCATTCTCCTACTCTCATCCCAATTACTTGGGGTCGATACAATATATACTCTTCTTTCATGGTACATATTGTAAAAATTATTGGCATTAGTTTTATAACCGGCCGCCTGCCAAATGTCAACCCTCCTTGGGAATGCAATTGTTGACCAAACGGCATCAGATGGAGTTGGCCCAGGTCGTTATAAGCCTTTGAGCCTTCTCCACACTAGGCCAGAAAGTGACCTACTACACCACGCTGGTCAGACGTATTGGTATACGGTTTGATTTCGAGTTTTCCATCTATTACATTAATGTTAAATGCATATTTTATCCCTTAGTCGTTTTTTACGACCACCTACGCGTAAGATATGGTATATGGTGGTGAATTGTATTCTTACTCCGTCACCATACGGAATTTAACTTTTACAAGTAGCTTAGGTATATGCATTTATTGTGTGTACCAAGTTGATTCAATCAACCAGTTCTTACTTATATCTATTCAAAAAAGAAACTATATACTCTCTCCCTCTTTATATGAATATCGTTAATATTATATTACAACTATTAAATTATAAAAAAATGTCTATTTTAAAAAAATGACCAGACGTTTTATTATCAAAAAAAAAGGACCTGACAATCTCTGCACAGGTGTCACGATGATAATATTATTAATTGGGCTACATAAAAATAATTTACATAAATGAATATTTATTTAAACAGTAACATTTTTAAATATCATGTCGTAAAATAATATAATTTAAAAAATAATGTGATAGAAAATGAAAAGGAACAAATGATTGCAATTAATTAAATATGCAAGTTTAAAATTTGATATTTTTTATCGCTTTTGATGGCCCACCTGATGGTAAGTTGTAACTGATACTTGGACCAGGGGACAGCCGCGTTGTTGCTTACCATAAGACGGAGTTTGATTATCCGGCTCTCTCGCTCATCGAACTAAACGCTTATTAATATTAAGACGTCGATTTTCTGAATGTGTTACTTTAATATCTGCGATATTTTGGCACATTTTGGCTCTTTAGAAAACTTCTTTCCAGCATGTATATCACTAAAACAATAAAAGTATGTTAGATGTATGTAATAATTTAATTATAAACTATACAAACTTTAAGAGAAGAAATACTCGAAATAAAATTTTAAATCAAGTCATCTGACTACCATGTATTAGGTCATTTTCTTTATATTATGGAAAAGGCTAGAGCCTAGTAGTAGGATGTATAAGGGCTGAGAAGGTAATGATGATACCACTTGTATTTGCATTGAATTTTTTAGTACTGCTCCTCAAATATCTACTTTCGAATTGCAGTTCCATTGGTTAAGTGAATTAAAAGAAAAGAGAGCACTGCCATACCAGCTCTATTTTAGATTAGCTATTGTGAAATTATTAAGATATTTTTAATATGAATCTTAACACAAGGTGTGTTTAATTCGAAGAATTAATTCGAATTAAACCTAGAATAATTTGTGTCCATTTCATCACGAACTCATTTTAACTGCTAAATAATATTAACATTCCGTGTGGTGACTCAGTAAACATACAAATCACTACCTCCTTTCTTGCCCGTAGATGATCATAATAATCAAATAAGGGATGTAATATCTAGATAACATATGAGGGTAGACCGCCGGGTGGGCCACCGAAGACAAAGACCAGGTTCCGGTGGTCCATTCGGATGGCGTCGAGAGGTACATGAAGGTCGGGTCTATGGGGTCTAGGGGGTAAAAAAAAATATTTAAAACTTAAATAAAAAAAATAATAATTTAAGATTTTAAACTTAATTATTGACTGAATCAAAATTATGGATGTATCATATACATCCATAATTTTGATTCAGTCAATAATTAAGTTATGGTATAACGTATGGACAAAATTATGGTTGTAATATAATTTTGACTCATATGTCAAAATTATGGATGTATATTCCTCAAAATTATGCATGTATATGTATATAGTTTTGGTGTAATTCGTCTCCGTTAATTATATCCCATAAAATCCAAGGATTATTTCCTCGAGGTGTTATATTTAAAAAAAATATCTAAGATTATTCTACTGTTTTATTTCATTTACATGTCTAGATATTCTAATTTATAGTTTATGAACAATGGAGTAAAATATTTCTAAATTAATACACGATTCTAGTATTACCAGCCTGTTCATTCTAGAATATCGTGATCCCTTTGGTCGCGGAGGTCAGACGGCCGCCGCTTCGTTGAAAATTGATATTTTACCGAAACTGGTTAATTTAGAAAGCTGATGCCATCACTAAATAATAAAAAAATATTGCTTGTCAGTTATCAATTAAATCATATTAATAACTATTCTGTTAATATGAATTTATTTAATTTGTCAACGGTACAAGATTGTAAATTTGAAAGACCCCCATTTAAATTATAATAATCGTATAATTATTTAATTCTAAAAATTATTTAGACGCGAACATTATTTATATTTTTAACGATATATTATTTGAACACCTGTGTGTTATATGATACTCCCAACGGTGCCGCTTAATTATAAATTTAATATTAATTTAATCATAAAATCATGTTTCTTGAATATCAAATAACTTATCATCAGATATGTCTGCGAATGTAGTGACGAGATTCGATGATATATAGTCTATTAATGATAAAAATGATGATCTGAGTATTCGCAGCTTTTATACAGTAATGTAGATTCAATTACCACGTAGAACAATCAAAATTTGTACGTACAAATAATTGTTTTAAAACTTGCTATATTATAAACGAACATTACATCCGTTTGTAATATTTTACTTTTCTCTGTATGGTGACGGAATAAGATAACAATTCACTAACTTCTATCTTGACTGTGGGTATCGTAAAAGACGACTAAGGGATATAATCATCATCATCACAGCCCATATATGTCCATACTGTTGGGCTCGGGCCTCCTCCGTAATGGGAGGAAAATTAACCTATTGTACCGCGCTTGTTCGACGTGTTGGTATACGGTTTTCTTTCAAATTTTCCTACTCTTGCATAGATGTTATATGCACTTTATATCCCTTAGTCGTCTCTTACGATCACCGACGGGTAAGCAAGGGGGTGGTGAACTGTATTCTTACTCCGTCACCACACGGAAAAGGACTAAGGGATATAATATGTATATAATATTTATGTGAGAGAAGTAAAACTCGACATAAAGCATCCAGGTAGAGAGCCCTCAGCGCTCACTCATGGTCCGGGCTAAACTGTGAAAGTCATTTGCGGCTAACAGCAAAAAGATACGACAAAAAAAAAACAATTTAAAACCTTATACCAACTCAGACAGTAAGAGAGTAACCCAGTAGATTAATTTCCCTCCTATTGCGGAGGAGTTTTGAGTCCAGTAGTTAGAAATATATGAGCTGAGATGATGATGTTGATAATTTTGCATAGTACATGCTTATCATCAATCTCCTACTCTTATCGCAATTACTTGGGGTCGACAAAATATATATTCCTCCTTCACAGTACACATTGCAGAAATTTAAAGCAATAATTTTATGACCGGCCGCCTGCCAGACGTCAACCCTCCTGGGAATGTAATTACCGACTAAACGGCATTAGATGGAGTTGCTCCAGGTTATAAGGCTCTTAGTTGTCTTTTACGATATCCACGAGCAAAGTAAGAGTTGATAGTATTCATAGCCACCTTCATACAACAAAATAGGCTTATTATATATTAAATATTATATTCTGTAGATATTTCTTAAGAATTCTATGAGGATACTTGTAGGTGTTTCCTGAGAATGAGTCAATGGAATAATTGTCTGTTGACTTTTAAGACAATTTTATTTTCACCTAATATTGTGTTACTAAAAAGGTCCCATATTGTAAATCAGTTATTAATATTGTTTTGACTGGTGGGTTTAAGGCGTTAAGTAAGGCCTTTTATTATTATTTTACAAACTTGTTTGTGTAAACCTTGAAACACTGTCCATTTTAATTTCATAATGCTGTTTGAAAGAATCTTCCAGAACTTTGTTCATATTTTTCGTTTTTGAATGGTTAAAGCATTTTTTTTAAATCTGTTATACCTATATTTTAATTAAAACTTAATTGTATTACAAATTCTTTTGATTGTAGCTTCTATAAATTAAGATTCAGAATCATCATCATCATCTCAGCTCCTAAGTCCCGCTGTTGGGCTCGAACCTTCTTCGTAATGGAAGGGATATTGAACTATTATACCGTACTGGTCAGGCGTGTTGGTATAGGGTTTAGTTTCTAGTTTATCTTCTCTCGTATATATATTTAATGCCTTTTATATCCCTTAGTCGTCTCTTATGATCACCTACGGGTAAGATAGGGGTTGGTGAATTGTATTCTCTGTCACCACACGGATAGATCCAGAATGATTTTCTAGATAATTAATAATTATTAATTAAGTATCTTTTATATACACGATTAATAAGTTGATAAAGATTATGTTACCAGACTTATGGAACTGATACGTGGTCTCTAAATGTTGGCCTAATCAAAAGGCTCAAAGTTGTTCAGCGTGCTATGGAAAGGGCTATGCTCGGTATTCATCTACGTGATAGAATCCGAAATACGGAAATCCTTAGAAGAACGGGTGTAACTGATATAGCCCGAAGAATTAGCACGTTGAAGTGGCAATGGGCAGGCCACATCGCTCGACGAACCGACAACCGTTGGGGAAGAAAGGTTGTCGAGTGGAGACCACGAATCGGACAGCGCCGCGTAGGACGACTCCCCACTAGGTGGACTGACGACATTATTAAGGTCGCAGGAAACCGCTGGATGCAGGTGGCGCCGGACCGTGTTGAATGGCATTCTCGTGGGGAGGCCTATGTCCAACAGTGGACGTTTACGGGCTGATGGATGGATAAAAGATTATGTATACATTTCATTCCAATGCAATATTAATATTATAATTACCATTCTTGTTATTGGAAGGTCAAGTTAGACCACACCTTTTGCTTTTTAAAATTATGAAACGCAAAAGATGTAACTATAGCCTTTTTATGTAACCTTAGCCTGGCTTATTAAATACTTAAAAAACACCTCTACATTCTTAAAAGAGTCTACATGCTTAAATTTCACAACTGCCTATAGATAAATATATATGGTAACAATTAAAGAATATCATTTTCACTTTCTTTAGTAGACGTCCATTAATCACGTGATCGTTTTTTAGCATTTTTAAATGGTGATACATGGTGAGGTTTAAGACTATGAAGGTTTGTTTTCGTGATTTTTGTCGAAACCCTTCGCTCCCTTTCAAACCTCACGTGATTAATGGACGGCCTCTTACTTACTTTTTATTTGTTTTATTTTCTCTTCTTTGCTATAGTTACAGTAATATTAATTTAGATATTTAAACAAATAGCGTAATTACAAGCAAAAGGATCGCTAAAATGGTCCAGCTAGCAAGCTTGAGAAGCATAGTACATTATATCAATTTTTCTCAACTAAAAGAAGTTCATGACGCATACAAAAGCACACGTGATATTAAAAAATTAAATCCATCTTCACGTTATTTTCAAATATTCGTAAAATCATTTGCATCTAACCTCTTACAATAAACTTAAGAGCGTCAGTTGTCATAAAATTTGTTGTAATAACGTCATCAGTTGTCATATATTATTTTTTAACACTCATATAATCAACGCAGACATATTACACCAAGACTCAGAACAACGCTGTGGAAAAAGTATTGTTCTGCATAGGAATCGAGCCCAGAGCATTGGCATAGTAGATTGATATCTTAACCATTACGCGTGCAGTCGTATGTATAAAGATGTATCCAACGTCACTCATACGTCCATTGAAGAGTCATGCTAAGTATTTGTAAACATATATCGCAATCGGAACGCGCCACGATTAAGTACGTGGAAACATTAGGTATTAATATCTCCAGACATTGTCGATACATGACCTATCCAATGTATTATATGTTCTAGATTTTTCATTGTTATCCGTTTAAGATTTTATATATTGTATAATCTATTGAAAACAATTGATTTTTGCAACATTTAAAGTGGGTTTAATCGATCGTTATCCATACTTTACAAGAGATTTGTTTATTTCTGTGTAGTGACTGAGTAAGTATACAATTCACCGCCTCCTATTTTACCCGTGCCTGATCGTAAAAGACGTTTAAGGAATAAATTATCAGCATCATCTCAGCCCATATATGTCCCACTGTTGGTTGCTCGAGCCTCCTCCATAATGAAAGGGTAATTGACCTACTATGCCACGCTGGTCAGACGTGCTGGTATAGAGTTTTGTTTCGCGTTTTCCTTCTCTCGCATAGATATTATATGCGTTTTATATCCTTTATTCGTCTCGTACGATCACCCACGGGTAAGATAGGGGGTGGTGAATTGTATTCTTACTCCGTCACCATACGGAAAAAAAGGGTTAAAACATGCAAGAAAAGGAAAAGTCAAAAGAAAATCCTATACCAACCAGCCTTACCAGGGTAGTAGGTATAATTTCGCGACATTATACTCATAATTCAATATTTTAATATCGTATTAAGCATACGATGTGTACAATTTTGTAAGTCAAAGAGCCGTTGATAACTGCGATTTTCATAATCTTAATCCTCCGAACCGGCTCTGTGTCGGTTCCACCTCATTGGGAACACTGTCGCCAACGAGTCTCGTTCAACGCGATACTTATTGCAAAACCAGAACTTTGTCAACTTGCATCTGTTAAACATTTATATAATTTTATATTATATATTTACATTTTGTTTCTTTTTACAAAACCATAGAGAGAATTTAATAATAATAATAACTTTATTGCCAAAACATAATTCACAAATTTTAACAGAAATTGAGTTAGCATTTAAGATCTAAGATCTTCTTGTGTTTAATTTAGCATGTATATTTGAAATAAAACTATTTTTACGGATTCTATTGCGTTTGTATTTGATTTTTAATTTTCCGTCGTTTCGAATACTTTATAGCGTTCGTGGTCACGGGAGGACTCGACTCGAAAGTGTTCGAAACGTAAAAAATCAAATACAAACGCAATAGAATGCGTAAAAATAGTTTTATTTCAAATGTGTAATACTCGCGTAAACATTAAAAGTTATTATATATTATATATATATATTTTATTTTCAAGAAATCTTAAACTAACCAAAGGATCACTTATTACGTCCAATTAAAACGAAGGCTTAGTGAAAGGTGGAGATATCTTTAATTAGATCTGCGTGCGGTTTTCCTTGAGATCAATCGATATGCCTTCCAAAGATAACTTGATTGGCGTGAGTTATGAATTTCCATAAAATTTAATATATTGGCAAAGATGGACGCGAAGGAGGTTAAATATGATAAGATAAATAACACAGATGATGGATGCTGTACTTATTACTTGCAGAAATATAAGCGGGCGTTTTGAAAGTAAAAAATTAAATGTATAAGGATTCGCGCGAAAGAAATTTGGGTTATCGTAAATGTAAAAAACTAAAAAAACCTTGTCTTGTATTGTAAAACAAGAAACACAAGATACATATATATATATATATATATATATATATATATATATATATATATATATATATATATATATATATATATATATAGATTTTTATTGTTACAATGTAATATATTTTAAACATATAACGAACACAAACTGCATTTCGACTAAATAATTATTTGTGAATTATAGACAGAATTTTCTTTTGTAGCGATCGCATTCATAACATTCCGTATGAGAGATCGCTAATTAGATTTCTCCACCATCTGTACTCCTGAAATTAATCCTTCAAGCCGAGCCCAGCCACTTACAATATTGAAAATAAAATCCTATACCAACACACCCAATCAAGGTGGTAGATAGGTTAAATTCCCTTCTATTGTGGAAGACCACAATTTTATTTCCAGTATTCCATCACTTGCATGCCCCTCGTAGTCGTCTTTTACAACACCCACGGACAAGAAAAGGGGTAGTTCTTAGTCCACCACCACAAAGATTCTTAAAGAATTTTGAATAACCGTTGAAGTAACTAAACACAGGATTACCGTGAAAGTAATTTACCTGTTTGTTTTGTTATAACACAAGCTCATTGAAGTTTAAACTTTATATATTGGATTGCATGCGCGTGCGTTTTACTTGACGTCCACATGTCTCCGTGTGTCCTCGCCTTAACGCACACAGACATACAGTCACAGTCAACTAAAGCCGTGTTACATTGTTGATTTTTATTTTAATTATGAAGTACTATATAGTTGTCCCCAACTCGTTTCCCTCCTTTCCGGACAAGTAATCACCGACATATTATATACTAAAACCTTCTCCAAAATACGCTGTATCTTATGGTATAAGTATTGTTCCTGGTGGCAGCTAGGAGGACTACAAATGCTTACATTGCTCGTGATTGTCGTAAAAGACGACTAAGGGCTTTAAATCGATTTGCGCCAACTCCATCTGATACCATCTGGTCAACAATTACATTCTCAAACAGAATTGACGTCAGGCAGACGGCCGATCGTAAAACTATTTCCATTTTTTTAGCAATATAGATGATAGAACAGTACATATTGGATCAACCACGAGTAATTGTTTTAAGAGCAGGAGAATGAAGATGATTTTTTATAATGTCATGGTCATATCTAGAAATGGACGCGAGGGTCATAACGTATATATAACATATATATTTCCTGCTCAATTTATTATCTTCGTATAATCTCCATCTGACATTTTGTATGTGCCTAGAATACCCAATTGGCTCGCTGTAACGTTGACAGTTAGTATTCTATAGTTTTACTTTGGTATTTTGTTAATTTAGTCTTATGATTCTTCTCTGTTTTTATTAATACGCCAAGTTCTCTCTCACCTTCTGGACATAGTGAGGGATGCTTTCTTCATACAGTGACCATGAATATGGTAATAAATGTATGCATTAATTATCTTCTTATTCTTCTTTTTTTTGTAATAGAAATGAGCTGCTGTTACGAGTCCTTGTTGCCATTGTGCAGTTTATTATATGAAAAGCCTTTATTTATAACTTATCACATCAATGCCTCATCAAACCAAATCATGGCCTCCAACATTACCATAGCCCAAATGCTAATTGTATCTTCTGGGAATTGTCGTGCAAAAACCAAAAACATCTAAAGCACTGTTATGTTATATTCATTATATTCTAGCACTTCCTATGTATCACATTAAATAAAATGTCATTAAAATTATTTAATATAACACGTTAAAACATTAAGATATTGAATGAAACACATGATCATCATGACGTTTTCATGTTCCCTTTTTTGTCTATATATATATATATATATATATAATAGTAATATAGGTATGTATACAGAATATCACTCGTAAAACAAAACTCGTAAAATTATCATTGTAGATAAAACCTAACATTTTTAAATGATAATGCAATTAGTATGTTACTAATTAGTTTTAAAAAGTTAAGATAATATATTTTAAAACGACCAGTGCATCAATAAATTATATTCTTTTTTTAGCCCGAGCAAAAGTCTTTTTCCAATAAAAGTAAAATTACTAATATAGCACGTTAATATCACGCTATTTGAAGAGGTTGGGATAGATTTATTTTGGTATCTGCACTTGTAATAATCTTATGCATTTACAATGTTCTGTGTACTCTTAAAATATCTGCGCGAAAAGGAAAGACAGACAATACTCAATTACATATACTCAATTTCAGCTTATTTTTAGGTAAATAGTTTTTTATGTAGAAGATAAATTATATTGATGCTAATAAAGCTTCAGAAATAATAGAACGAATTATACATTTACTTAATGCAAGCTATAATAAAATTTTAAGAAAAGGAAACATCGAAATATAAGCATAGTACTTTAGGTCAATTTTCCTTCTTCTTCTTATGTATTGGCAATCAGCTACATATGCGAGCTAGTTATAAATATTTTCACGTTTTTAGTCTTTCTAGTCAGTCGTTGTCTAAGTCAAATTGTCACCATTAACAGTGCAATGGCCACACTGTTAATGGTATCTTGTGGGAATTTTGATGGAAAACGAAAACGTTGTAAAGCACTTTTATATGATACTACATCCCAGTATTGCCGCACATCACATTACATAAAATTCCATCAAAATTATCTAATATAACACGTTAAAACACTAAGATATCAAATATAATACAAGAGCACCACATGACGTTTTCAAATTCCCGTCAAAAGTCCATCAATTTTTCTCTTATTGTGGAGAAGATTGAAGCCTAGGAGTATGACGTTAATAAGCCACGATGATATTAAAATTATTTTAAGCTTTAACAGCCACAAATACAATAGAAAATTAAACTATATGAATCACATATGATTCACTGTGTAGGAAAGCTGCAAGGCTAAATTTGATAAACATTATACTTTGTTATGTCTAAATACCGAGTATTGTTACTACATTTAGTTAAATATGTAATTTCTATTTATGTTTAGGTGATATAATTACTCTGTGCAATGCCGGTCATAGACAAGTTTAACTCTAGTGCTGTAGAGCGATATCTAATTATGGCTCTTGTATTTTCTAGCATTCAAACCGTGAGTCATTAATATTTTTTTAAATAGAGACAGCAAGGAAACTGTATTGTAAGTCTTCTTCACAGCCCATAAATGTCCCACTGTTGGGCTCGGGGCTCCTCCGTCATGGGAGGGAAATTAACCTACTATACCGCGCTGGTCAGACGTGTTGGTATACCCTATACCGTTTCGAGTTTTCCTTCTCTCGCATAGATGTTATATGCGTTTTATATCCCTCAGTCGTCTTGTACGATCACCCACGGGTAAGATGGGGGGGGGTTGAATAGTATTCTTACTCCGTCACCACACGGAGAAATTATTGTAAGTACTAAATAATAATATCGTAAAAGATTGTTTTAATGCTGTAATAAAGGTAAAAGTATGCTTTTAAGTGTATTAGGTCGAAATCTCTGCCATTATGGGGGAACCCTGAGCTTAACATTGTAAAGGGTTGTAACGAAAGGGAAAATAAATAACCGCTTAAATCTAGAGTAGCATCATAGGTTCTATTCCGTTGGATATAAATAAATCTAGAGTAGCATGCTACGACTCGGTTCTATTCCGTTAGATAAAAATACTATTGATTTATTTAAGTTAAGAAATGCTGTCAATTCTATCTCTCGTTTGAAGAAATTGGTTAAAAAATTAGTAGTAACTAAGGCCCACATTTTTTTGCCAATATTTAAAAAAATTGGTTTTTGCCAATATTTAAAAAAAAATGCTTAAAAAATATACTACGCAGTTGGCGTATAAGTCTGAACAGCAATTTACCATGCCATTGCTACGCGTTTTCAGATCGTTGAGAGTTTGTCTCATAAAAGCATTTTTGTATAGCTCGAGTCTTGCATTATAAGTTTTTAAAGACACAATGATTATTCCGTAGCATTGACATTAAAAAAAAACTTACAAGATGACATTTAAAAAAGAGGTTATAAATGATTACACAAGAAAAAAAAAATATTATAGGACATAGAAACAAGGTCTTACAAATTCACGCGAATTACCAACCAGTTAAACACAGTTACACACAAATGAAACGCGTGAAACTTGACACACGAATACAACACATACGCGTTAAGAAAATCAATGGATATACGAAACTAACATTCTCACTGAACACAGCCTTCACTTAATGACTTAATCCTTCACTTATTTTAGTTATCTAAGATCCGTATAGTATATTATTGATCCACCCTCGCTTCGGTTTATTTAAAAGCTTTTCAGTATATAATTATTTAAAATAAATATAAATTATGATCAAAAGACTCTGAATCCGCCTTAAGTAAGCTGTAGACTGAAAAACTGTGTGACTTAAACCGAGAGTTTTTTCTTACTGAGATGATAAATGCAGAATTTATGATGATAATAACGATGATATAAAATTTCGTTACCCCATTGTGTCAGCATTGTGGATTATCATTTTCTATTCTAACAGAAGAGTGCTCTGAATGAAGCTACTTTTGTAAGAAGAGTGCTATCGTGCTTTAATAAATTTAAATTTCGAACATGCTTTTTTTTTCAATTTCTATGTAATGTTAAATTTCTCATGCGTATGGATGGCATTGAATTTCCAAAAACGACGTACGTACATTACTTGGAATAATATATTTTCGTCAATATCAAAACATGTTTCAAATATATATTGATAAACAGAAACATATTACACAAGACGTCAAATAATACGCAACATGAACTTGCGTCAAAGACAATATGAAACTAAAACGTAATAAGAAATTATTTTAAAGTTTAACATAATTTAAATGCTAAAATAACCATAGATAATTGATTGAATTAGCAGATAAATGGCGGGATGACATTATTATTTTAAAACGGGGTATTCCCCGTTAATCAATCCTCAAGAAAGGGAAGGATCAAAGTGTACCAGAATACAAGAAAACTTTCTTATCTGATGAGTCTCTAGAATTTTGGCATGAAAATGATGTGCATTTGTAACTGAATCGTCCTGAAGATGCCACTTTCACCACATATGTAAAACACGTGTCGAATATAGGTATATTCAAAGTTCTACAGTGGACTGGAGTGCAGTTTTATTCTCGAAATCGAAACATATGCGACGGCACAGATGTCGTATTAGTTAAAATACTGACTTACAATGCAGTTCCGCTGGATTCCCATGCAGGACAATACTTTCTGCGATCAACAGATTGCTGTTCCGAGTCTGGGTGTTATTTGTGTCCGTTAACTATGTTTTTAAAAGTCCCCGCAATACAATGATTATTTCCTTAGTGCAGGGTCAAATAATTTATTAAAAAGAAAATATAGCTTTTCGGCTTTCGCAGAGTACATTTTGACTATGCTTTAACTATAATATTTTATCAATATTTACCTCAACGCCATTGCTGCTATTGTGAAATAACAAATATTATTTATATACTATTCGATATACAGGGATAAATGTAACAAAAATAAATCATTCATTCATGTTATGATAATTCATTCATATATTAATCACGCAAAATTACGTCAATAATCTATAATTAATATATTTATTAAATAGATTTTCGTATATGCTATACCTGCCATGTGCCACTTACTACATGCTGTTTACAATCAAATTAATGATTATCAAGTACTTAACTTTTATTTTTTTTATTTTGTCAAAAATTTTAATAGAGAATTCGGGTTTAAGATTTGGCTACTGTCAAACATTTTAAATATATATATAATTTTAAAGAAAACATATGCAAATGTAAATAAAAAATATACAAATTCAAAACTACTTATTATTTGAAGTTATTAGAATATTGTATATTTTTCTCGCACGGCCAAAAGCGTATCATTTGCCTATTGTTACCAG
Source organism: Lymantria monacha (assembly GCA_905163515.2). Lineage (NCBI taxonomy): Eukaryota > Metazoa > Arthropoda > Insecta > Lepidoptera > Erebidae > Lymantria > Lymantria monacha. Next base: position 27,071,737 of record LR991098.1, on the reverse strand, counting down.
TGTTGAATAAGTTTATCACTTAATCAAATCATCACCTTTAAATATATAGCGACACCTGTAATCAACTTCTAAAAGGTGTAACTATAAACTTTGGCATAAAGAAAAACAATAAAACGCTATTATTTAATATTCAATTAATTACAATTTAACACTTTCTCTGCATCACATTAGAATGCCATTAAAATTATTTAAATAGAATACGTTAAAATACTCAAATATTATTTATGCTACCGATATATAATGATTTTACATTTTTTTTATTATAAAAATTACAAATTCAATTAAGCCTATCCCCCTTGCTCCATTCAGCTAAAATCTACGATCCATTATAATAAAAAAAAATATCATATCATATAAAGTGTTTAATTTGTAGGTCACCAATGAATTCCCTCAGTGGTTATAACTAGTAACTCAACACTCGTAGCTAAATATAGATTCGTATCGATTGCATTTCTATATCAATATTTGGTTTATAACCATTTTGATTTAAATTTAAGATTTACTTAAAAAATATTTTAAACTACAATTTTTTAAAACTTAATTTAAAATAAAAAACGTATTAAATGCCGCTAACTTTCACAAAATAATATCATCATCTCATCATCTCAGCCCATATACATCCCACTGTTGGGCTCGGGCCTCCTCCATAACGGAAGGGTAATTGACCTACTATACCACGCTGGTCAGACATGTTGGTATAGAGTTTTGTTTCGAGTATTCCTTCTCTCGCTTAGATGTTATATGCGTTTTATATCCCTTAGTCGTCTCGTACAATCACCCATGGGTAAGATAGGGGGTGGTGAATTGTATTCTTACTCCGTCACCACACGGAAAATAATATACACAAAACTTATTATTTCTATATGTAAAAGCAATATTGGTTTAACTTTAAAATGAACACGATTTATATTGTAAGCCATCTGGACACGAATATGATATATTTATAAAACTTTAATAAGATAAAACAAACTTGCAAACGCTAAAGTTAGCATTTGTATCTCGCCAATTGCCAACGTGTTGTATTTAAAACAAGTACTTTATAAACTGATTTTTAGTCACGCAATTAATTGTAGGTACCATTAATAAATCTCATCTCAGTTCGTTTACATACTCTTGTTGGATAGATAGGAAAATTAACCTACTATAATCATGCTGGTTAAAAAAGTACGTTTAGGATTTTATTAGAACTTTTCTTTCATTTGCTTATGTAAGAAAACGATGAACGAATGAGTGAACGAAAGACTTGAAAACGTTATCTGCCTATCCTTTAGTTGTCTTTTACAACATACGTAGATCAAAACTGGTTGAATTTTTACTCCGAATTTTTAATTATTTATATATACTTTTAAATTTTATTTTATTTGAAATATAAGAAACTCTACTACTATTTTATTTTTAATATAAAGAGTTCGACCGTTTTCTACACCTGAGCTGCTGATAGTTTCTGTCTGCAGGCATAAATTGTCTGCCCATCGGGATATAATCGCAAAAAAAAATTGTTTGTGTAACTGCAATTTGTTTTACACTTCATTCGATGAGCGAGTTCCGAAGGTCTTTTACGTATAGACAGCAACCTGACTGCGTCCCCGTATTGCAGAAAACCATGAGCGGCAGTAACTATTTATTATCAAGTGGCCCGCCATCAAAAAGTAAAATAAAAAAGTAATATTATTTTTATAAAAGATATTAGAAGTCTTTCTTTATATAAATGCTGGTCTCAATTTTGCCGTAGTCTAAAGATATACTAGGGAACTATCGAAAATTATATAGAAAATAGCTAGTGGTAGAGAAATTGGTAAATTTACGAATTTAGATCTAAGAAACATTTGTACAGTTTCGTTTTTGAAGCAATTTTTACTTCAAAATTATGTTGTTGAAGCAATTTTTCTTCAAAATTATGTTTTTGAAGTAATTTGTACTTCAAAATTATGTTTTTGTAGTAAATTGTACTTCAAAATTATGTGTTTGAAGTAATTTTTACTTCAAAATTATCAATTGTTATATCTGTTGCGTTCTATTGAATCAATCATTTGTTAAATGCTTTTTTAGACATGATCTGTAATGGATATTTAAATAGAATAAGTTAGAAAAAGTAAATAAAAAGTAGGTATATAGTGAAAGAAAACTAAAATATGCATGTAATTATTAATCTCATTTCAGCTGTCACACGTAAAGATAAGCGGTAGATATCAACTCATATAGTTATTTCATCTGATATATTATTTTGATAAAATCTCTGATACATCTTTGGCGGTGTAAAATGAATGTGTTGACAAATTTATGGCGCCATATAAATCTCATAGATTTGAAGATAAGTTTATTATCTTTTTTTTTCATCGATTTTTTTTTGTATTGTAACACTGGTTTTATCTTCACTACTAGTTTTTTGATTAGTTATAAACAATGTATTTAAACAAAATGATTTTACACCTAGTTAACTATTTAAATAAATGTATTCTTGATTGAATAAATAAGATCTTTTTTAAATTAAAAATAATTTATTACGTGTAGTTTGTCAATACAACACATATCGCAAAAGTTAATGGCTGCAAGCAGTGTAGAAGTTTTACATTATTCATAAGCGCTACCACATAGCAAAATAATTAGGACTGATATGAATCAAAATACATCTCGGGTTTAGATGACGGTGTCCGGGACAGACAAAGCTATATCATACAATTTATATTTAAATCTTATGTATCTCTATTACAGCTGGGTGGTCGCAGTACTTTTTAAATACTAGTTCATAGAAATATTTTATTTGAAGTGTGCTGAAAAATTTATACATGTACACAGCATCTATATAAATAATTGGAATCTAAAAGCGGAGTCTCCAATATTTTTTTTTTTGACTAGTACAAAAGTTTATGGCAGCTTTGCACAATGTGAAGTAATGTGTCATAGCTCATTCTAATTATCCGTCCATCAACCCCTAGAGGTTTACTGTTGGACATTAGCCTACCCACAAGAATGCCACTTAGAATGTGCCTGTGTCACCTATATCCAACGGTTTCCTGCGAATTTCAAAATGTCGTCAGTCCACCTAGTGGGGGGTCTCCCGATTCGTGAGCGCCACTCGAGAACCTTACTTCCCCAACAGTTGTCGGTTCGACGAGCGATGTTCATCGCTAATTAGATTTGAGTATATTATAAAAAGAGTAAATAATATAAGCATATAGTAAAACTACTAGGGCAACTAGAAAGTAAAGCATACGCCGCGCACCGACCCGATTAGCGGGTCTAAATTTATTAATTTAAATTATTTTTGAATCCTACATTCATAAAAATTAATATTAGTTCAGCAATTTCGGAAGAATTAAGGTACATACAAAACAATTATATATTAATATATATTATCTTACATACATATCATCACGCCATATCCCATGCAGGGTAGGCAGAGAGAACAGAGTGCCAGAGAACTCTATCTTTGCATACTTCACTCGCTTCCTCAACATTCATAATTCTCTTCATACACACTCGCCGGTTTCGGAGACTCTTGACTCCACCTTCCTTCAGTACATGACCGATCTGGTCTAGGTAGGTTAGTCTCGGTCTCCCCCGGTACCTACATCCTTCCACTTTCGCATTGTATATCTTCTTAACCGGACGTTCGTATATTATCTTAATATATATTATCTTAATAGATAATTATCATCATCATCTCAGCCTATCGCCATCAAATGCTGGACGTAGGCCTACCTTATGTTACGCCACAGAGTGCGGTCCTGTACCGCTTGTATCCAACGACGCCCAGCAACTTTCACCAGGTCGTCTGTCCACCTAGCGGGGGGGTGTCCTACACTGCGTTGTCCGGTACGTGGTCGCCACTCTAGAACCTTTCTTCCCCAGCGGTTGTCGTTTTTTTGAGCGATGTGGCCTGTCCATTGTCACTTCAGCGTGCTAATTCTTCGTGCTATGTCGGTTACACCCGTTATAGATAATCAACAAAAACTTATTTACATTACATAATGGATTAGCATAACGCCTATGTATCTTATATTCTGTGGAAAACTTAGCATTATGCTAATAATATTTATAAAATCTGTCTGTGCATATTAATAAATTATTTTTTAATAAACAAAGTATTAGTAATGACTGACTGTGTGTATCTCGAAAGGAGATCCCCAAAAGTGTAGGTGTCGTTAATGTAAGTTGATTCAATGCCATCTGCTTTGAGTAAATATATAAATTATTCTACAAAATCTTTGCTATTATTTTTTTTTTTTACTTGGACGCTTAAAATAATGTTTAGCCTTATTTACCCGTACGAATTAATACCGGCTAAGAGTGGGCAGCAGCGCCCCCATTGTGTTCATACTCTGTCATTAGACGCATAAATTTTAATACTATAATTCTTATTAATCAACTAATAGTAAAAAGGCTTAACGTGCTATGGATATCTCTCATCATTATCCTGCTCTTATACCAATTACTTGAGGTCGACACAAAATGTACTCTACTTTCATTTTACATATTGTAAAAGTTATTGGTAATAGTTTTATGAACGGCCGCCTGCCAGACGTGAACGCTTTTTGGGAATGTAATTGTTAACCTAAAGGCATCAGATGGAGTTGGCTTAGATCGATATAGCGTTCTTAGTTGTCTTTTACGACATCCAGGAGCAAAGTAAGGGTTGGTAGTATTCTTAGCCGCTACCACACACAATTCCCTATGTGATAAAATCCAGCATACGAAAATCCGTAGCAAAATGGGTGTAACCAACATAGTCCGAAAAATTAGCACGTTAAAATGACAAAGAGCAAACCACATTGCTCGTCGAACGGATAACCGTTGGGAAAGAAAGGCTCTTGGGTGGTGACAACACACGACCGTTCTAAACGGAAATAGGGAGGCCCGTGTCCAACGGTGGATGTCAACGGGCTGATGGATCAAACAATAAAAAATTATAAAACAATTTTTTTTTAATTAAATCTCTGTGAATGGCGACCCACGCTTTCAGCGCGTGAATGAACTTGAGTTATAACATCCTTAGATGATAAGCGTTTGGATACACGCCAGTTATTCGATTATACTTTGTACGAAAAAAAAAATAACAGTTGTTAATATATAAAATTTATGTTTCTTTTCCAGACAGTGTTGACACTTTTACTAATGTTTGATAAAAAAGTAAAAAAATAAGACGGTCAGATGTGCTCAGGTTTTTTTTCATTTTTTTTATTAATTTTGTAGTGTAGTAGATATAGTAATGATATTGATAGATTTATGTTGCAGACAAACTAATGGATAGTGGATATGTACGCTGGTAATAATATTATGCTTTTATTTTGGCAGACCTTGACGTCGTCGCCCTGGTCTTTTATTAAATCATAATTATAATGATTCTTTAATTTTTAAATGAAATATTAGTAATTACAATTATGGAAAACGCAAAAATATTTTCTATTTTTTTTTAAATAACACAGCAGCGTAGCGGTTAAGATGCCTAATTACCTACCATGCAGTGTCACAGGCTCTATTACCGCATAGGACAAGACTTTGCGATTCACGAATTTTTGTTCTAAATCTGGGTGTAATTTTTGTCCGTTAATTACGTATTTATAAAGTTCACAATAAAATAATTATTTCCTTAGCGTAGGAGGTAGCCTTCTTTATAAAAAATAGACTCTTGCATTTTAAGGGACTTAACAAACATAGATTCAGAACAATGATTTACTGATCGCACAATACACCCTATGGTCACAGAGTAACAAAATATTTCAGTACCCCAATTCTGCCAACGGGTGATCATAAAATAGCCATAGTTTTATATCGACCTGGGCCAACTCCATCTACTGCTGTCTAGTTAACAATTGCAATGGTAAAAGACTACATATTGTATCGACTCTGAGTAACTGGGATAAGAAGGATCACCTTCTTCATTCGTCATTATCAAATGATATAAATAATATATATATATATATATATATATATATATATATATATATATATATATACATACATACATACATATCATCACGCCATATCCCTTGCAGGGTAGGCAGAGAGAGCAGAGTGCCAGAGAACTCTATCTTTGCATACTTCACTCGCTTCCTCAACATTCATAATTCTCTTCATACACGCTCGTCGGTTTCGGAGACTCTTGACTCCACCTTCCTTTAGTACATGACTGATCTGGTCTAGGTAGGTTAGTCTCGGTCTTCCCCGGTACCTACATCCTTCCACTTTCGCATTGTATATCTTCTTAACCAGAGGTTCGTTCGGCATTCTTTCCACATGTCCGAACCATCGGAGCATTCCCATTCCATTTATATATATATATATATATATATATATATATATATATATATATATATACATATATATATATATATATATATATATATATATATATATATATATATATACATATATATATATAGGCAGCTTAATATTGTTATTTTATAATATGTTTATTTATACATATTACATAATGCCGTAAAAGAAGATGGCTGTATAATTTATGGAAGGTAACGAACGTCTGTAACCTTTAAAAAATAATAATGACCATTATCGTATTACTAATACCTATTCGGACAGATGTTTACACCTGATAGATGTAGTACAATACCTCTTGTAAGGACAACGATGTAAACGAATCATTGATTACTGCATACAGCCACAATATCTTATAAGTTAACGCAGTTGAAACGAATTTGCCTGTATTTATTTCTGAACAATTGAGTTTAGAAAATCTATAAATATTTATAAACAATAAGAATTCGTAATTGGGTTTTTATAAAAACAATAAAGAAATAATATTACAGTGAAGTCAGCGAATGCGATCATGTAAAGATTTTTAGTTCAAAACCATAGATTGCATATTAAATTTTTAAAAATAATTATGTGCATATTTTTTAATGTTCCGTGAGTGATTATAAAACATGACTAAATGACCCAAGCAGATAACATCAATGTGATAGAAGAAAACTCAAAATAAAACACTACCATACATACATATCATCACGCCATATCCCTTGCAGAGATTGGGTAGGCAAAGAGAACAGAGTCTAACTCTACCAATCCGTCTGAATAGTGTGTTAAGTCAATTTTCTTCTCTTTATCACAACGTTTTTGTCACGGAGGCACGAGCCCTGCAGTGGAACATATAATAATGATGAAGATATTACAATATTTAATATAATTAAGACTTCTTAATAATTAAACGTCATGATTCTATATCCTTGACAGAAGCATGCGACAGATATTTTTCTCGACGTCAACTCGGTTTTCAAACCGCAATTAATATATTAATAATATTTACGTAATAAAATTACGAGTATGATGTAACTTGCTTACCCAATAAATATGTCCGTAAATCATCCTTTTACATTTCAATAATTAAATAAACTTATTATTTTCGCATAATTGTTTTATGAGCAATAGTCGGTTTTTGATTGAAATTTCGTTTAGTTAGATTGCTTGGGCAAACTTTAATTATGGTTCAATAGATTGGTTCTTTATTATAATATTAATTTTTAAGATCCCCAGACTCTAAGGTTCAGTACAATGACGATGGGAATGTTATACGGTAGATTATGGGGTTGCGCTACCCTTGCGACGTGGACGTGACGTGACCATGAACGCTGTAGAGTGTTCGAAACGTCGGGAAATTAAAAATCAAACACAATCGCGATAAAATCCGTAAAAAAATGTTTTATTTCAAATGTGTAATACTCTCGTAAACATCAGACATTATTATGTATTAAACATTCGACAACGGCGTCCTCCGATGACATCAGTATGGATGAAGTTGAATGGGCGATAAGAAGTTTGAAAAATGGTAAGGCAGCGGGCATTGATATGGTGTCTGCCGAGATGATCAAGCTTGGTGGCCCCTGTGTCTGGGAGGCGTTCCTGTTGCTCCTCAATTTACGTTGGAGCTCGGGAATGGTTCCCGGGGACTGGAATAGCGCAGTCATCGTGCCTTTGTTTAAAAACAAGGGTTCACGTTATGACTGCGCAAATTACAGAGCTGTAAGCTTGACCAGTTTGGCAGCAAAAGTGTACGGTAAAATTATTGAAAGGAGAATGAGGATGGTGTCCGATGGTTTGATGTGTGAGACACAAGGAGGTTTCAGGAGTGGAAGGGGATGCATGGATCAAGTGTTCTCTCTGCGCAACATTGTTGAGAAGCATCTGGCTCTAGATCAGAGGGTTTTCTGCAGTTTTGTGGATCTGGAGAGAGCATTTGACACGGTTGTACGAAAGGAACTTTGGGACATTTTACCGGAGTATGGTATTAACGGTAAACTGCTACAGGCTGTGCAGTCCAGTTACATGGGCTGTAGAGCCTGTGTGCGGCTGGATGATGGAATGTCGCCTTGGTTTGACGTCAATATCGGCGTTAAGCAGGGGTGCGTTCTGTCAGCCAGGCTGTTTATTATATATCTGGATAAATGTCTCCAAAGGTTGAACGATATGAATGTGGGAGTCCAGATGGGCGACTCAGTGGTCACTGCTCTGCTTTATGCAGATGATGCAGTCCTGCTGGCACAGTCAGCGACTGACCTGCAGACCCTAGTCGACACAATGACAGAAGATTGTAAGAAAAGGGGTCTACGCGTGAATGTGAACAAAACCAAAATAATGGTCTTTGAAAGAGATGAAGCCAGAACAGATGTAAGAGTAACAATAGGTAATGATGTACTAGAGCAAGTGGATGAATTTGTATATCTTGGATGTGGATTTAGCCGAGATGGAAGGTACACCACTGATATAGAGTAAAGAGTGAATGCGGGAAATAGAGTGAACGGAGCGTTGGGTCAACTTCTCGGTAGCCACCACCTCAGCCAGAAGGCACGTGTAGCAATACATAACGCAGTGCTTGTCCCAACATTACTGTATGGAAGCGAGAGTTGGGTATGCAGAAAAGAGTATGAAAGTAAAATTAATGCGGTCGAAATGCGATCTTTGCGGAAAATCTGTGGAGTAAGGCTGACCGACCGCATTCGTAACGAACGTAAGAGAGCGAGTAGGTATGAAAGAGAGTATTAGTGTAAAGATGCGAAAGGGAATGCTCCGATGGTTCGGACATGTGGAAAGAATGCCGAACGAACATCTGGTTAAGAAGATATACAATGCGAAAGAGGAAGGATGTAGGTACCGGGGGAGACCGAGACTAACCTACCTAGACCAGATCGGTCATGTACTGAAGGAAGGTGGAGTCAAGAGTCTCCGAAACCGGCGAGCGTGTATGAAGAGAATTATGAATATTGAGGAAGCGAGTGAAGTATGCAAAGATAGAGTTCTCTGGCACTCTGTTCTCTCTGCCTACCCTGCAAGGGATATGGCGTGATGATATGTATGTGTATGTATGTAAATTGTTACTATTTTAAGAAATAAGTACCTATCTTAAACCCTTTTTTTTTGCGGTGGACTATGGACGTGGTCGCGCCCCGCCAAATCGGTCCTGGGTGACGGAAGAGGCGGCGCGCAACCCCATAGACCCACCCTGCAAACACCTCTCTTCGCCGTGCGAGCGGGCCACCAGTACCCGATCTTTGTCATCGGTGGCCCGCCCGGCGGTTTACCCTCGCGGGTTCCTCTCGTTTCGACGCCCCGACAGCTTTCGCCTTCGAAGTATCTTAAACCTAAGAAGTGAAAAATCAAATATAAATTGTGCCAAAATCCGTAAAAATAGTTTTATTTTAAATGCATGTGATACTCGCGTAAACATCAGAGATTATTAAAAAAACGATATTATATTAAATTATTATCCTCGTTATCATCTCGGCTTATATAAGTACGTCCTACCGCTGCACGCTGTACACTAATCTCCTCTAATTTCGGAGGGAAATTGACATCGCTGGACAGACTGGTTGGTATGGAGTTTTACTCGTATATGCAATATATGCAATATACTCCTTAGTTGTCTTTTACGACGCCCGCAGATAAGAAAGATGGTGGCGAATTGTATTCTCTGTCATCATACGGAATATTAATATTACATGTATATAATAACGGCGACATCGTTTCTGTTGTTGATCTTACGCATCGATGTCTGGCCGTAATGTATCATTGGTTAATTTTGGCCCAAAATTTTCATTGCATTGTTTATTACCAGACGGGCGGGCGTCCTCTAAGCTTGGTTTATTTTATTTTTTATACATGGCAATCATTTAGTCTTATTTATGTGACATAATTTGTCTGTGTTGCAAAAAAATATTATTTCGCCATATTGCGACTTTTTTTTAAACATCTGTGGTACTTATTCTTAACTGGCATTCTCGTGGGGAGGCTTATGTCCAACAGTAGACGTCTACGGGCTTGATGGATGGATGTACATATTAGATATAAAAATATCTTCTTCATCATATTTTTTTAATTATTTATCTATTAACCGTACAGTTCGAATATTATCTTGTAATAATTTAATCTTTGTGATTATAAACATGCAATTAAACGACGAAATAATGGAAATATAATTTCTGTATTGAATTGTAAGTAGGAACTTGAGAATGGAATTCAAATTACTGCGGTAAGTTGCTATAAAAATCACTATGACAAATGTGTAATACAAAACAGTAAGAAAAGAACAAGAAATAAAAAAAATCTTTAAAGTGATGATAATAATAAAGATTTATAAATATTTATAAATATTTATTTACGCAATTATTTATTAAGTAATAGGTAGCTATTAGTTCGTATAAAAGAACCATTCATTATTAATTTATCAGGAATATGAACGATTAATATGGTTTACTGTATCGTTATTTTACCGGTACTGATATAATTTGCAATTATGAATGACACAGGCGGAACACACTAGGAAGCGGAAGAGATACTAATTGTCTACAACAAGTCATTTATTAATTAAATTTAAAATAAACACTCTGTAAAGAAAAACAAATATGAAGAAACAAGGTCCTAAACGTCACTTCTTCATTTTGTTTTTAATAATTCAAACTTAGAACCATTCAGTCATTGCGATTTAAATTAAGAACACATAAGATAATGGTTCCCTTAGCTAGTGCGTTACTCGGTTGTTATAGAATTTAAATATGGTAAACAGAAAAACTAGTTCTTGTCTATCTATTGCTTTTCCGGATCGGAAAATAACTGAAATTTTAATTATAAGGTTTCTTCCGTTCTGCTTTATCTTTGAGATGACAAACATTTGATATTAAAGCAAATCATATAATAAAAACTCATTTGAATGTTTTACTAATTCCAGAATATTAAGATGTTAGTAAGGTGCTCTTTGCAATTGAAGAGTTTGATGGCAAATATATAAATTTTGCCATTCGCGATATGGCATTATTAACGAGGTAACATTATTATGTTCTATACGATAATAAATTAAATACCTATTACGCAAAATATAAAAAAAAAATCTTCAATAGCAATAGGCTTAACATGCAAATCAGTGCGCCGACTCTCGGTTTCTGTCAGCCAACTAACACATCAATCTCCTCACTATTATTAGGCACGGCGTATTAAATTTATCTCTAGTAATTCAAGGACCACCTGTGCGGTTCAACGGCACTAGAACCAACCAGTCAGTCTGGTTAACATAACCGCGTTAATTTACACCTGTCAAATGTTATTTTAAACGATATTCAACTTTATTACCAGCATAAACGTGGCAAACTAAACGAACGATCGGAAACAAGTTTTGCCGCCAAAGCGCCGTTTGTGTATTAAATTTATTTATTCTTTTTTAATGTGTATCTTGGTCTGGACGCTCGCGATTAATGCCTTTGCCCGCGAATGGTTTATTTTTTTTTTATGATTCACGGTGGGCTCAGGAATCGACTCATAGTTGATAATTGTAATAAAAATTGACAATGGCAAAAGGATTTATTTTAATTTTAATTGTGTAAAATATTTTTTAGGCCTATATATATTGGTTTTCTGAGAAAGTTGTTCCACTTGTGATACCTAAAACTATTTGTGTTAGAAGCATGTCGTTTGCCTTTAATTGCCTTTTAATGACTACACTTTATAATTTGTTGGCCTCACCAAATATACTAGCCATAAGTAACTAACTTGAATAACTAATTTGAAAAATGTGTCAATCACCCCAGGGGAGTCGTAAATAAAATTGTAAAATAAAGGAATCATCAGGAGAATTTGCAGCAGCGCTTTTCTAGCACGTAACACCAATAGCGTTAAACAGACCGCTTGGCATGCCTATTTATAAATTTATAAATACATATATATATAATGCGATAATCGGCAATCATGGCGATTGTCGTGTTATCCTTCATGGGAAAATCTATGCCCGTACGCCTAATGGTAAGCGTCCTTAGTCTGATGGATGTTTGGAAATAATTAAAACTAAAGATAATACACGCAAGTGAAATGTGATTTTGTAATTTAAATAGCTACATCTTTTTACAACAGTTTGACGAAAATTGATTTGACGTTTTATCTAAAACGTCAATTCATTTTTATTTTTAAATCGAAGTGAATAACAGTTTTTAAATGACTTATGGCCATGACGTTGTTAAAAGTGCCGTCCGTTCAGGTACCGGTATCAGAGTCACTCGTTTGAAATACCACAATGTGTCCGCAATATATTTTGCGTACGGCATTATCTGCATTACAGGCGGCTGTTAATCAGCTGTGGTGACGTCATAGCGGGGCGCACTGCTTTCTTTTTTTTTATATTAAGCAATTGGTAACGGAAAAAATCTAAAGATAAAATAACTACTAAGTAAGTCGTTAGACAAGATGAATACAGCTGAAGAAATTAAATGTATTTATTCTAGTTTTAAATTTTTCACACATTAATTATTTTTTATTTAATATCTCTTCGTTTCTTTACAATTTTAGAAACAAATCTTTTTCACAATGTAAAGGAAATTTGACCTAATAGCCATTCTAGCTAAGTAGATTGTCTATGCCGTTTTTTAGAGTGCAATTATGTTACCTCCACTTAGACAAAATAAGCAAAGGGATATATTTTATTCTGAGTGTGCAAAAATATGGATATTGATTTAATAGGGTTAAATGAGTGAATTAACACACTTTCCGTGTGGTGACGGAGTAAGAATACAATTCACCATCCCATATCTTACCCGTGGGTGATCGTACGAGACGACTAAGGGATATAAAACGCATATAACATCTATGCAAGAGAAGGAAAACTCGATCAAAACCCTCTATACCAACACGTCTGACCAGCGTGGTATAGTAGGTTAATTTCCCTCCCATTACGGAGGAGGCCCGAGCCCAACAGTGGGGCATATATGGGCAGTGATGATGATGATAATGAAATTAGTGAATATATTGCCAAATATACTGTGGATTAAAATATTCCTTATATTTGTATCTATATTTAAACAAATAAAAAATATATAATAAATTTAAAATTATTATTTTATAATCTCGACGGTGTTCAAATCGTGTTACGTTACGAACAGGCTTCTCGAATGTTCCGACTTTCCTGACCAAGAGCGACAATTTTCCAATACCTGTCGTGTTTTTGTAGTTGCGTGACTAGAAATCTAGTTTTACACAAATAAACTTGATCTAGCCTCGCATTATGTGCTATAATTGTAGAAGGGGAGACGTAATTTGTAGCTATAGTATCTTCACAATTAAAAAGTTGAAAGGTGCCGACACTGTGTGTGAATTTCTTCAAGATTGTAATTATAGCTATATGTAAGAAAAACTAAATACGTTGTGATATGATGATAATCTACTAGACGGATTACTACTCTACCTCTTATAAGGGCAAGTGAGTTTAGGTTAACTTTCTTAGAGGCTGTTACTTCATGCAGTCACAGGATTATTATAATAACAAATCCGCTCTATTATTTTTCTAACTTTTTTTTTGTGCTGTGTGATGTATCTCGAAATATCTATATGGTATAATTCTCAAGTATAATGCAAAAGATTATATTTAATAGTGGTTGGACCACACTGTTGACAGTTTGCTGTCTACAGCCGCGGGCTGGTCAATCCGGGGTTACTACTCTATACTCTCGCAGAAAACCGACACCTGAGCATTGGCAATGCGCTACTGTACTTCGTTTGGTGAGCGAGAGAAGCCCAACATTCTGGGTGGGTTCGGGAATTGTATTGGCAGGCAGCGGCCTAGCTGTACTCCTGATATTGCAAAGATCCATGGGCGGCAGTGACACTTACCATCAGGTTGTACTGCTTGTTCGTTTGCCACCAAGAGCAACAAAAAATTTAAAAAAAAAATCACAAAAGCGGCAGCCGATCACGATGCAAATACTAGAGCAGCACATCACTCCTCTTAACCACCTTGTAGTCAAATTAAAAAATCAAGTGTGTTAAGTCAAATAATTACTACTATTAATGAAAAAAAATACTACTATCAATGGTAGTAAATTTTTAAGTTATTAGTCACTGTGATTAGTTATTTGATATGCGGTATGCAGATGATTATTATTTATACTTTTACCTTGTCTATGCCACGCACGAACAGACAATGCAATCATTCGTACGACGACTCTAAACAATATGTAAGTCCAATCGCATTACAAACGTGCCTTCGTTAGTTAAAAACGAGGGATACCTGTATTAAAATATAAATTATTACTAAATAAATAATGAATTCTCTCTGTTGTTTTAAAAATGTAATATTTCATCATACATCAGGTTAATGAAAAGTAGCAGACTCCTGAGAGATTTATAGCATCAATGGCGATCGCCAAAGCGCCTGCCAAGTTTGGCGATTAGGCCTAGTAACCTGTTAACAATATCTTGTAGTTACTACCCTTTCATTTGGTTAGCTTTATTTTTTTTAAACCTTTATTAATAAAAAAGCTATCTAACACAGTAAGATCTAATGACTTCTAATGTTTACGCGAGTATTACACATTTGACACAGTAAGATCTTTCAAATCTGAAAAGTAGTTTCCGAGATTAACGCGCTTAAACAAACAAGCAATCAGACATAGAAACAATGTTTTCAGATTTCTAATATTAATGTAGATTTAATTAATAATAAAAAGCACAGTCTATATAGTTTGGTGAGAAGAGAATCAGAATTAAAATCACATTTTACTTGTAAATAAATATTTAGAACAAATAAAACTAGTTTACGATGAAAATCCCTAAAACTAGTTTCATTTTATATGCATACATAAATACGTCAAAGCATACATAAATAAATTATTTGACGTAAGCGAAAATGAATAATCAACTGCCTTGGGTTATTCGATTCTTTTCAATAGAGTTTATTGAAATATTCAAATTTCACAATAATTTATTATGTCTGAACCCCCCGGGCATTTATATATTGCCAATTTCAAATGAATTTAATCTATTTCATTTATTTTATCTTAAATTAAACTAATAAATCAACATTAAATCGGAACGCGACTGCCACTGAGAATAGTAGTAATAATATAGAATATCATTACATACTGTTTATATATTAATTATATACATCTTTAGAAATTATTTATTTTATTTATTTATTTATTTAATTACAACTGTTACCTTATTTCATATGTCATACATATCTAGTGACTGGTACCTTAGCTAAGCTGTTGTAGCAACTTGTATTAAAGGTACCAGTTCGTTTTTTTAAATAATGAGAAATTATATGGTAACATTTGGTGAAATAAAAAATAAAGATAATGAATTGAAAAGTATAAATTAAAAATAATGAATTGAAAAGTTTGTGTGTGAGTATGTTTATGTGGGTGTGTGTGAAGTATGTGGGTCTGTGTGTGATTATTATCTCCAGCATGATGCCCTTTAGGATATTAAATAATCTAAAAATGTAGTGCAAAGTATTATGAATCTGTGGAATTAATTCTGTCTTGTCTATGGACTGTTCTCGATTTTACCGCTTACACTATCAGAGCCACACCCAATAGACTTATTAATGTTAATTGTCCTATGAAGCAACAATGTTGGTATATACTTATTAGAAGTTGATAATACATAGTTGCTTAGTTTGAAACGCTAATAACTAGCTTCAATTAATTGTTTATGAAGATATATATCTAAATATTCCATCTATACTATTGAGGAAAAAAAAAAATTTTTTGTTTGTAATGGATAAACCTGAAAATTACTAAACTGCTTTTAAAAATTCTTTCACATATAAATAGCTATATTCTCAGCGAGTAACATAGCCTATAGTTATATATATTTCCGTGTGCTGACGGAGTAACAATACAAAGCAATACTTCCTTTCATTCCTTTGGGTATCTTAAAAAACGACTAAGGGATATGATATGCAAATAATATCTATACAAGAGACACAAACTCGAAATAAATCTCTATACCAACCCGTCTGGCCAGAGTATGAAGTAGTTCTATTTCCCTCATATTATGGAGGGGTCTCGAGTCCAACATGGGAAGCGATATGAGCTTATGTTTCCGTGAATTTTGTTTATATATTTTTTATTAAAAATCTATTTACCTATTATACCTGCCTACCTATTATAGGTACCGTGCATTATCCTCATCCAATTACCTTGATAAAAAAAAAGTTATAACTAGAGTTAAGTGACATTAACCTATTTTATTTAAATTGTAAAATATTTTTTTTACTTATTTAATTGTAACGGCTGATCATAAATATATTTTTTAGTTTTTAATCCCGTTCAATCAAAATGTCTACATGCTTGCCAACATATTTAAAGTTTCAAAGAAACTTTTAAATATAACGTAATAAAATATCTTGATTTTAATCTCTGCAATTAAATCTAATGAGTTCTATCGAAATAGTATGTTGGACGAATGATATATCGGCTGAAACTTAGTTATAATCAGACTTATTAACTCCTATACTGGCTATTGAGGCCTATTAACTCGCCTAGCTGTTGCGAAAAAGGAAAATTCATATAATTTCCACCTGCAGTTGCGTATAGGGCTATTGCTTAGGCATTTGCGTAAACTTGCAATATTTTATCATGTTTTATAGCTTATTTCAAAAGGAATGGTGTTAAAATATTTCTAATAATTCTTCGCAATCTTTTCTTACCAATCTTAAGATTCGTATCGAGTGTAGAATTTTTTATACGTGATAAAGATTTGAGTTAATAGACAAACATAGACGTAAGTGTAAATATCTCGATAGGTAACCTACATAGTTAGTGGAAAACTAAGACATTCAGAGATAACTCTACATTTTTAAATAAATTAAAAAGTCATGAATATATTATTTAAAATAGTTATACTACAAATAAAGTTGAAAATTCTTGCCCGCGAATTAATAACGCCTACTTCAAATGCTTAAATTTTAAAATATCACATATTTACCAATTTTTTTCATAAAAAATTATAATTACCGTATAAAAAACTGAAACTATTTTGAAAGTCTCATATTCATTTTCACCAACAAACCCTAATTTTTAGATAATACCTTAGACAATATAAACGACATAACATATTTTTTTATTATTTATGTGGCCTTTTTTTTGTGCGTTGGATTTTGGATGTGGTCTCGCCCCGCCAAAATGGTCCGGGTTGACGGGAGAGGCGGCGAGTGACCCCATAGACCCACCATGCAAACTCTCTTCGCCGTGCAAGCGGGCCACCGGTACCACACTACCGGTACAATCTTTGTCTTCGGTGGCCATTATTTATGTCGCTTTAAGTGATGCCTAAATTTTAATCCCATTACATATTATTAACGTAACAACAATCTTGTGTGCTATTCATATTGTTTTAACTATAACATAAATATAACATTTTAACTATAACTATATCTCCGAAACCGGCGAGCGAGCGAGCGGGCGAGCGTGTATGAAGAGAATTATGAATGTTGAAGAAGCGAGTGAAGTATGCAAGGATAGAGTTCTCTGGCACTCTGTTCTCTCTGCCTAACCTGCACGGGATATGGCGTGATGATATGTATGTATGTGTTTAACTATAACCTAAAATTTAGAGGTCGTTAGTGAAAACGGTCATTAGACTATAATGACAGCCCTACGCAGGAACGCACTAGCCTTGTATGTGGGTGTGTCCTGTATACGTGTGTGCGTATAACCGGCCTCTTGCATAGCAGACTGCGAGGCGCTCTGCCTCACAACCATGTACTCGTATTGAATACTGCCAACTGATTCCCATATAACTAACGTGCTGTTTATATTTAATATTTCTCTAATTTTTTATTAAGGAACTTAATGACATTACAATTTAAAAAAAAAACCCACTCATTTAAATAAAAAAGAAAACAGCCATCGACAATCTGGGAATCTGGTATTATATAATATTAAAGTGAAATCGTTGTCAATAAATGTAGTTTTTGAATAAACTATGATTTTAACAAATAAGCTTATTAAAGACTTGAAATAATATTTAATATTATCTTAATAATATAAAATATTATTAAGAGTTTAATCCATGTGGTGACGGAATAAGAATACAATTCACCACCCCCTATCTTACCCGTGGGTAATCGTAAGAGACGACTAAGGGATATAAAAAATGCATATAACATCTATGCAAGAGAAAGAATACTCGAAACAAAATCCTGTACCAACACGTCTGACCAACGTAGTATATTAGGTTAATTTCCCTCCCATTATGAAGGAGGCTCGAGATGATGATGATTCAGAGTTTGCCTTCTCTTGTAGTAATTTTTTTTCTAGAAATCTCTTCTTATGTCTCTTAGTCATCTCTTAGTGTAGTGTCTACCTGATGATCTTCTACTTCTTCGAAACTTCTTATACCGTATATAGCTATTGATCACGATCTTCCTCTAAAATAAGCAAACTTGTTTATAATTCTGACCGAACGTGTTGCCGTGCTATTTATTTTGAGTTTTCCTTTGTAACTTAATTATAGCAGGTATTTTCCTTAATTACGGGTAATATAATAATGAAACTATACTAAAATATTACATAATAACATTTCATCATCATATTCATAAATATATGTTGTCAATTTATATAGGACTCAATTATAAGGGGACATTGGGAGGAAAAATATCTATAAACGTTTAACGTGTTTATAATATTATAACTAATAATAAAGAGCGAATAGTAAAATGGTTGTGGACGTTGGATTGCCTGTTTTGATTTGAGAAGAAAAATAAAAGTAGAAGAGTCTTTCAAAAACTACTTATATTGTCTTTGGGTCTGGAGTTTTAGCGCGAATATGGAAATGTCATGTCACGCTCTTGTATTATATTCATTTCTTTAGTGTTTTGTGGTATTATATTGACTAATTTTGCTGGTATTTTATGCAATATGGTACAGTTAAAGTGCTGAAGTGTAGTGAATATGGTATAATAGTGGTTTACGTGTATTTTCATATTTGCCCAAAATTCCCAAAGAAAATCATTGATTACTGACAGACAATGACTATTGAGGCTACATAATATGAAGAAATGATGAACAATATATGAAAAATAATTAAATAAGACTTGGCTGTATGGGCTTTGATCCCTTTGCCTGTCCGAATGGACGAACAGAACCAAAAAAAAATGTCTTTGGCTCCAAAGCGCCAAAAGCTCCTCAAGTAACGATTATTTAAGGAACATCCACTTTTAATTACCAGAAGAGAATTTAAAAATAGAACAGTTTTTCAAAAATTATATCATATATAATTCTGTATTATCTATGGACTTCAAAGTGCCAAAATTGATTAAACGATCATAACGTAAGAATAATATAAAGAATTCAAACAATTTGTGGTCAATGGCTGAACCAAAATATAACTTACAGAAATAGTACCACCACGATGTAATAAATTGGCATCGGGCAATGGTTGACCACAGTTTCTTACCAATGACACCATTGTAGATATACGCATGCTAGAAGTGTTAATGTATATATTTTATTTTATAGGTTATACAATAACAAAATGGCGTTCATAAAATTTACAACCATACGCATAGTAACTTTTATCACTTTAAAATGAAGATAAAATATATTTCTAAGTGTCATTATTACTCCAATGTTATTTTATAGTATTCTTTACTTTCTATTCATTTTCTGTTAAACTATAAGAACTAAATGACGTCTGAAATATAAATAGTTTTAATTCAGCTCAGTAAAATCTTTTAAACCCCAGAAAAGTCATGGAATATGGTCGGTAATTGAAGTTAGTGTGTCATGTCATGTATTATCAACATCAGAAATAAAAAAATAAAAAAATAACATCAGAACTTCATTCAAACTTAGCAAAACTGTGCTAATGATTATATTGTTTCGTTTAGTACAAATATTTTAAAATATTGTGAGACGATGTAGTAAGAATAGGATTCGCCATTATTTTTTTTTATAGAGTATATCTACATATGAATTTTAAGTTTAAATTTTCGCCAATTATTATATGCTTTAGCACAATTTTTCGTTATTCTAGACTATTTTAAACACATAAAAATCTAATAAACTTTAGTTAGCATTTGCATCTGTGGTTAACATAACCTCAAAATCATAATATTATTTAGCCTAAGCCTTAAAAGGCTTTATATTCTTTACGATTAAACAAGACACTATAATTCTGCGGCGATTCACTTGTCATAAAGCAGTTATGTTCGGTTACTGAATGCTAGTACTAAATCATATTCAGACATATGCTATTCTGTCCATCAGTAAATCCTTGTTGACCCAGTTAGTTCGTTAATTGTCGTTCATTGGCGCTGTTCGTCATGCTGCGACGACCTAGCAGCTAATTGTTCCTGCATCGACAACAAATAATATAAAGGCACGCGTCTCTATTGAGGCAGTTGGTCAATAATAGAAATAAGGATATGCGTAATTTTTCTTTTATTATTATTAAGCCTATGACATACTATGTTCAATAAACATTTCTGGAAGTTTAAGTTTTTGCAAGCCATACTATTCTGTGACATTTCGCATCTAAGCGATCGTAACTTTACTATTTTTACAGATTGAATTCCATTGAACCACATATAAAAATATTTCTATAACATTGCTTCATATACCAGCTTTTAATCAAATCAAAACACGCATATCCTCGTAAATTTCTTCTTCTAAACTCTTTCTAAGCAAACTTAATTTTTTTTCAAATGTCAATCGATGGCACTGTAATTAAGATTTATTGAAATTTTTTAAACTTTTTTATCTTACTATTAATATAAAAAAAAGGTATTATTTACTAATATTGGCACAAAGCATTCATCAATCAGCTGTTATATAAATAAAAAGAAACAAATAATATAAAATCATAAAAAAAATCAAATAACAAATGCTTAAAGTTTTAAGTGTTCTATTTCATATATTGTAATTGGACGGATACAGAAATGATATAGAGAGAAACTCGGAAGTGACAGTACGTATGATTTCGTACTGTAAGGCCAATGGAGAGGCCACCATGAAGGTTATCTGTGCACACTCAACAATGGAACAATCACGCGTCATAACTACACAATATGTTGATATACCCCTAACGCATTTGCACTCAAAGTAAAAATATAATAGTTCCAAATTTAATTTTTGTATTGCAAAAATATAAGATATCTTCTTACCCTTCTTCTTTCGGGAGCACAGTAAGAGACAACTAAGAGATGTACACAGATAAATTTACTGTAACAAAAGGAAACTCGTAATAAGCATAAGTAATAAAAAGAAAAATATTGTCGCCTTTCATTACTTGTCCGTGAGAGTCTTAATTATCGGCTAAGAACTCCGTGTGATCACCAATCCGCCAAGGTTGATTATTATAATGCAATCTCCTCATCTATGGTAGAGGCCTACAGCACTGGACGGCGAAAGGCTGATTAATGATGATGATTCATGATGAATTTGGAGTTAAATCCTATCTACTTTCATGTCACCAATATGGTATAACAGACCAATTGCCGTCCACGGGGGCATATGATATAAGAA
The DNA here is from genome assembly GCA_905163515.2 of Lymantria monacha. NCBI lineage: Eukaryota > Metazoa > Arthropoda > Insecta > Lepidoptera > Erebidae > Lymantria > Lymantria monacha. The sequence goes on along the minus strand of LR991098.1, from coordinate 27,049,997 downwards.
GAAATAGCATAATAGTGTGCGTAAAATTTCCATAGACAATTAATATGTTTTTAAAGACCTATACCGAAGAACTACTCTTTTTATTACGGGGGGGACTTTACAGAAAATACAATTAAAGGAGGAAATTTTGTGTATCTGAGACTTTTGACAATGTACCACAACAATTATTCCATTTGTTTAATCGTAGAATTTAATTGACACATAGTTATCGACTAAAAGTTAGTTTCAGTTCTTAAAATATTTTTTTTTGATACTGAAAAAAGAAAATATTGTGATACGTTCATTTACAACGAAATTATTCCAGAACAAAAATCGAAAGTAGTAGAACATGTCGCTTTAATTTAAATGCGTCTTATTTTAATCTGTGGACGAATTTAAAAAAAAATATTACATCGAACTGGTGCCATAACGTCTATATATCGTCCAAATATACAAGAGCCCGCCATCGTTTTAAGTATTTAATGTAACAAGTTCTAGTTATATTTGTCTTTTAAGCTCTTTAATTGTGTAAACAAAATAAAATCACCTATTTTATGATTTTACGCGTTGAATCAGACATAATAATATGACAGCAGTTAAAATATACATTTAAAATAAAATCATTGATTAAATTCATAAAACCATTATGAAAATGAAATCCAGATGCATATGATTGTTATTTTTAAATTGCGTATTATTTTTTTATTTTTTTTGTAAACTTTTACGAATATACTTTTACAACCTTTTTAATTTTAATGCCGACATCCCGTTAGTCGATAATAAAAGTTTTATATTTCAACAAACCTACCGTTATCCTTTTAACAATCAATTTATCACATGCTTGAAAGACCGGCTTTTCATTTTTTATTACATATTTGAAAGGAAGAAGCATCAATATATATTAACGCCAGATGACGTCAGGTGCCCTTTTTTAAAACAGAACTGTCAATGTGACATTTCTGAAAGTTATTAAATGAAAAAGCTGTGTGGTAGCGGCTACAAATATAACCAACCCTTACTTTGCTCGTGGATGTCGTAAAAGACGACTAAGAGCCTTATAACGACCTGGACCAACTCCATCTGATGCCGTTTGGTCAACAATTATATTCCCAAGGAGGGTTGACGTCTGACAGGCGGCCGGTCATAAAACTATTACCAATAACTTTGACAATATGTACTATGAAAGAAGAGTACATATTGTGTCGACCCTATCAAGTAATTGAGGATAAGAGTAGGAGAATGATGATGATATGATGATGATGATGATGATCACGCATAGAGCACTTAGAGACTAAAACTAATTTATTGAAACTAAGTTCTGGAACTGGTGTGTTGAAGCTAAATTTAAAAATTAGTAATGTATACATTATTTAAATGTTTCTGACGATGATAATATTTTTCTCCTGATATAAGAAAAAAGAAATGCTCTGCTTGACATTTAGTATGAATGTTAAAAAACGAAAGATTGTATTAATCTACATATATGTGGTAACGCATCAAGAAAACGCCAACAGCCCTTCCTTTTCCGCATGTGTCATAACGAATCAATAATGGATGTATTAGTAGATATCATCACCCCAAGAGAAAGCAAACACGCAGTAAAACTGTATAACTACTCGTTTGACTATGGTTGTAAATATATTAAATTCCCAATCATTATGATAAGACTTTTGTTTAAAAAATAGGATAACGAATAATGTAATGGTAAATAATTACAAGCAATTCGTTAACCCAAGTTATTATATAAATTAATCACGGTCATAACAGCAGTTGCCATGTCACTGGAGTAGATTGAAATGGGTAACCCGACGGGCAAGACATTGAAGTCAAGGAATCATTTTCACTAGCGCACTCAACATACATACACACATATCGTCACGCCATATCCCTTGCAGGGTAGGCAGAGAGAAAAGAGTGCCAGAGAACTCTATACTTGCATACTTCACTCGCTTCCTCAACATTCACAATTCTCTTCATACACGCTCGCCGGTTTCGGAGACTCTTGACTCCACCTTTCTTCAATACATGACCGATCTGGTCTAGGTAGGTTAGTCTCGGTGTCCCCCGGTACCTATACCTTCCACTTTCGCATTATATATCTTCTTAACCAGACGTTCGTTCGGCATTCCTTCCACATGTCCGAACCATCAGAGCATTCCCTTTCGCATCTTTAAAAAATAGGATAACGAATAATGTAATGGTAAATAATTATAAGCAATTCGTTAGCACAAGTTATTATATAAATTAATCACGGTCATAACAGCAGTGCCATGTCACTGGAGTAGATTGAAATGGGTAACCCGACGGGCAAGACATTGAAGTCAAGGAATCGTTTTCACTATTGCACTCAATAAGCGCAGAGAAGAAATACAGCAGGTTTCAGAGTCTCTCCGTGCCCTAATATCGCCTCAGTCGATCCCAGACTACACAGACTATCATAAAAAAAGAATTTCAGTAGGATTTTTAAAATAAACACATTGAAACAATTTTAGACTAATTAGACTAATCGGTCTAGCAAGCGTCTATTTTTAAATAACGTTATTAAATTTTAAAACTGCATATAAAAATAACTACAAATGCGAAAATGACTCAGAAATAATTAAACAGTCTTAATCATTTAACGAAAACGAGTTACCAAGGTGTTGCGCCACGTGAAATGAATAGGTAGTTCAAGTTGGAATAGTATACGTGTATTATACACGTGGATAATAAAATATAATAATAGATTTGTCTATGATCTTCAAGATCATTCATCTAAAGTTTTGGCTGGAATGTGAAAATGTCATTTGGCTCTTAAATTTTATTCAATGTTTTAGCGTTTTATAATAATTCTGCTATATTGAATAATTTTGCTGGTATGTTATGTAATGAAATACAGAGAAAATGCTAAAGTTTTGTGAATATGACATGCAAATACATGTAAACCGTAGTGGTCTACATATATTTGCATTTTCCATCAAAATTACCAGCAAATTCATTAATTTTATTGTCAGTGCTCAATTAATGGTAACTAGTTAACTTGACAGTGGTTGATGAGGGACACTGATATTGAAACTTTGACAACTGGCTCCGTACCAAAATAAAAAAATCACTTAATTAAATCATGAGTTTCCATATGCACGATACTAATATTGTTCATGGTCAAATTGAATCTGTCGCGAGTCAATCCAATTTCTAACTAGATGGACTCTCAATTGAAGGTCTACGAAGCTCAGTAAGTTGTTAGACTAGGATGCAAAGAAAATCGCTCAGGCATGCAGGTTTCACCGTTTAAGCTGCGATAATTAATTTTTAATGAGTAAATGATTTCGAAAAGTCAGAAATACGTGAGTTAAATTTAAATTCTATAACTTGGCGTGCTATGGTTGTATACTTAGTTGAAACTACTTTCCCTGTCCTTATTGAAAATACATATATATTATACTTTTTATTTTTTTTTAATTAATCCACACACATTAAGCAATAAAACCTGTAACATAGAAGACTGTAAACTTATAAATAACTGATATTAATTAAACCCAGACATACATATCCATATAACATAGAAAAAATTGAAAAAAGAAATGCCTATTCCAACTTATCTGATTAGCGAAAGGTAGCGACCACATTCATTGTAGAGGGGGCCCTTGGTAATCGAATACATGATACTCAGCATCCTTTATTTTTTTGCCTACTTATACCATACCGGTTAAAAGTGTTGGTATAGGGTTTTATATCGAAATTTCGATCGATACACCCACAGGCAAAAAGGAAGTAGTGAATTGTATTCTAGCTCCATCACTACACAAAAAACTAATACGTAGTAAATGCTTTGAATGATGAATTACGAATGTATATTTGTTGAAAGTAATTTAACAGTTTACTCATTATTTAAAATATTAACATTTAAATGTCTAAATAAAGTAACATTCTCACAGAGTAGGCTGACGTAAGTAACAATCTCGTCGCGTAGTCCAGTTGGGTGGTACCGAGCAGTCTGGCCTCTTTAATTGCTATGCAACGGGTGTCCGCGGGAGTTGGCCGCTAAATTACATGCGGTGTTACCCTACATAACATTTACGTAACTAACAGTAGCTCACAAATAACACAACCAATTAGTCTTAATACGATATGTATCATATATTTAAAATAAAAACATACCAATAAAAACAAATGTAAATGAAAAACGCATTTTACGAAATTATTGAAGATTGTTGTTTTATGGTTCATCATTTTCCTACTCTTATTCCAATTACTTGAGGTTGATACAATTTGTTCTCTTCTTTAATAGTGCATATCGTAAATGTTATTGACAATAGTTTTAGAACCGGTCGCCTGCCAGACGTCGACCCTCTTTGGGAATGTAATTGTTGACCAAACAGCATCAGATGGAGTTTTTCCAGGTCGTTACTTATAACGGGCTCTTAGTCGTCTTTTACGACGTCCACAACCAAAGTGAGGGTTGGTAGTATTCGTAGCCGCTACCACACAGAATTAATGGTTCATATCTATACGCAATTAAAATGTTTGCAAAAATTTAATCGAATGCAAATATTATTTTTAAAATAATTTTACGGTAACATAAAATCATCTTTGATGTTTACGTGGGTATTACGCATTTGAAATGAAACTATTTTTACGGAATTCTTCGCGTTTCTGAAAAAAAAAATCGAAATATTTTTATTTATAATACTTTTTCACCAAAAAAAGGCAAACGTATAACTTAAAATTTGTCGTCGATATTAATAGTATGAATACTTAACAGTATTAAACAAGATATAAGCAGGATTATAGACACTAGTTATACAAGCTTAGTTTTCCACTGATATTTTTTTACTTAAACTACTCAGTAAAACCAGTACGTGTGGTTCAATAAATAGGGCCTCGAAATAGCCAATCTGGTTGTCTCGTTGGGTGGCAGCCGGGCAGTCTAGTAGCTCTACCGAGGTAGGTAATTACCATGCAAGCATGCACCCTGGCTCCATGGAAAATTGCTGCTTAGGCATGCCGCACACTTGCGTTAGCGTATGTACTGCCGTACCCTACCTATACACGTATTCAATTATTTATGTGGAGTGAAATGGCTTTTAGTACAATGAAAGTTTCTTGTAAATTAATTGAGATTTTCTTATATAATAAAAAAAAAGTTCATAATTGCGATGTTATGGTAGATTTTAAAATATTGTAGCGAATACTACCAACTGTTATTTTGCTCATGGGTGTCGTAAAAGACAACTAAGAGCTTTATATCGACCTGGGTCAACTATAACTGGTGCCGTCAGGTCAACTATTGTATTAGACATACATCAAGGAGAGTTGATAGGCAGGCAGGCGGGCGGTCATAAAACTATAGCTGATAACTTTTGCAATATATATGAAGGAAATGGAGAACCTATTGCGTCGACCCCAAGTAATTGGGATAAGAGTAGGCTGATGATAATAGAAATTTTATAAGTAAGACATTTAGGATTTTTTTTAATAATTCTTGTATTACAACAAAATGCAATTAATGGATACAAATTACACAATAATAGATCGCTTTCTTAACCACTACGCCATCTGTGCACTCAAAGATCTAGAATATAACCTTTTTTTTTTTTTATTTTCTTGCGGTGGACTATGGATATGGTCGTGCCCCGCCAAATCGATCGGCACGCAAACCCATAGACCCACCCTGCAAGAACACCTCTCTTCGCCGTGCGAGCGGGCCACCGGTACGCGATCTTTGCCTTCGGTGGCCATCTAGAAAATAACCTAATCCAATTTTAGTTTTAGTCATCATCTGAGCTTATATATGTCCCACTGTTGGGCTCGAGCCTCCTCCATAATGGGAGGGAAATTGACCTACTACACCACGCTGATCAAACGTGTTGGTATAGGATATTGTTTCGAGTTTTCCTTCTCTTGCATAGATATTATATGCTTTTTACATCCCTTAGTCGTTACGATCACCCACGAGTAAGGTAAGCGGTGGTCAAATGTATTCTTACTCCGTCACCACACGCAACTAGTTTTAGTAATTAGACAATATTACGAATCAAATTATTTTCTTTTTTTCATGAAATATATTTACCAATTTCGTGCCTGGCCTTGCCTACTTTGTGTTATCATTATTAATATTTGTAAAATCTCTCACATTGTACATACGTTTATAAGCCTGGATATTACTCTTATCAAAATTTTAATATTTGTAAAAAACACGTGCGCCTCTGACTTTCTTAATATTTAAACCTATTAAACAAATACGCAGTAAATATGTGGTACAAATCTTAAACTCTCGTATACACTATTTTAAAGCGTAATTAATGCTAATATACTTTTTTTTTCTCATTCATTATTTTTTTATTCTCTTAAAATTTTTTTTTTTTTTTATAAACCACTGACGTCAAGTCACTCTGCTCCGGTGGTTGGCCCAACGACGAAGGTGACGTCACGGGTGGGTTACGGGTGTGCATGCTTACGCCCCTCTGTCACCCCGGACGGAGTGGTGCGAGGAGTGTGCCGACCGTAACCCGCCCCCAAAAAAAAAAAATTTTTTTTTTTAAAGAAGAGTGAAGTATCTCATAAATCTTAATGCCGCGGAGGTCTTTACAATTGACGGACACAATTTTCACTCTAACTCGAAACAATCCCTATTCAGAATACTGAAAACTATTTGAAAATGCGTGAAATTAAAAAAAAACAAATACGAACGCGATAAAAGTTTTAGAAAAAAAATATTTCATTGGTTTAATACCTGCTTAAACATCAGAAATCAGTATTGGAATAATCATTAGTGAACCACCTAAGAAATTGGCTTGTATGGTGATCGAAACTAGTACACTCGATACTCAAATTTGGTACTTAGACTACTCTACCATCATTGAAGTCATATCGCAAGTAATTTCCCTAACCAAACGTGGCGATTTTGGCTATAGAGCCACCAAAAGATGATGTGGCAAAATAAGGAAAAGTCTACACCCAATAATCTGACAAAAGAATGATAATAACATTTGTTTTTTAATTAACAATTACCATGGCCTAGTTATGTGAATTGTACACAACTCGAATACGACTGTGCTCTACTCTGAAAATGATAGCCTGCGACTATTGTATAACAAATAAATTGTTTCTATATTCTAAATATACATAATTGTTTAAAACCATAAGAGTATATGACATAAATAACGAGAATGACCGGTTCAGCCTAGACAAAACCAGATTGTCCTAAAACTAGGTTGCATCGTAAAATATATGTACAAGTTTTAAACCTAACATTATGACGTAAAAATATTACTAAGAGATGACATATATGAATCTATCTAAGTACTTACTGCAAAACAAATTAGTATCCATTGAAATCTCGCATTGTTCAGACACGTATGTCGTGTCAAAGAGTTATTTTAATAATTTGCCTTTAAATTACTCATTATTCATACCTGCGTAAGAATACGGGTCTTCCCATTGCAAGGGAAATTTCCCTGAATTCTATTTTAGTGGTGGTTTCAAGGAAACAAATCTGTCATTCAGTGAAGGGAAGTTTTTTATTTTATATTCTTATGTTGTGTGTGAAACGTGTGTGTTTTGTGATGAAGTTCGAAATAGTCTCAGTAATACAGAACTAATACAAGATAAAGTATATATAACTTGAAGGTATCACTTGCGACTGAAGGCCGACGTGATATAATATTATACATTGAACATATAATAAGTTTAATCTTACAAAGAATTGAATTATAAATCTTCTTAAATAAAACTTGAGATTGAAATTCTTTTTGGGTAAGTTAAATTTTAGTAATTACATTAACTAACTATTAGCCTTCTAACATTCACTGCTGGATATATTCAGTTTATAAATCTCCTTACATCATCATCATTTTGCTCTGATCTCAGTTAATTGGGGTCGATACAATATGTACTGTTCTTTCATTGTAGATATAGCAAAGTTTTGGTAATAGTTTTATGACCGACGATTTGCCTGACGTCAGCCCTTCTTGAGAATGTAATTGTTGACGAGACTGCAGATAGATTTATCCCACGTCAATGTAAAACTCTTCGTCGGTTTTTACGACACTCAAGAACAGTTAAAAGAATTTCAAATTTTATTTTTAAAATTGAAGTTCTTGAGATTAAGGCGTTCAAGTTAACTCGACATATGTATGTATGTATTTGAAAATATAATTTATTAATTATCCTTATAATTTATTTATTATCCTTGTAATTAATTAATTATCCTTACAATTTTTGAATATTTAATTATTAACTGACTTTGTTTACGGCAAGGTTTCATAGATTATTATTATTGACGTTTGGTCAGTACCCAATGCGTCAATTATAGGAGAGATATTGATTAGGGAAAAAAGTGTAACTAGTGGGCTATTTTACTTAACTTATTTTTATACAAATTCCTGTATTATGAAATTAATATTCAGTAGAACATAACATATATATAATTAGTACAAATTATACCCAATTTTAGAATAATCATTTTTATATTGTGCATAGAATTAACCTGTATGCGAATTGAATTCGAGATAATTTGCGAAAGAACTTTTTTTTTAATTATTATGCAATATTTACAGGCCTGGACAGTTATTAAAATTCAATTACCATTTAATATCAGGCAGGAGACGAAGCGCTTTTATATAAATGCTAGTTGCGCCCACTACATTTTTGACGTTGTTTATTTAAGATGTTTATTATTTTAGGATTTATTGTTAAGAAATCAATGAAAATTAAATGCAGTATTTTTTACTTAATTCACATACAAACATACATATTTTCCGACGGAAGAAATTAAAAATAGTTTTTGGAGTTATACTTATTTTGGCGCGTTAGGGAAAAAAGATGAGAGTAAATTTTTACGATGCGCGCGCACACCGTCATGAAAAACCGACACCCTGAAGTTAGCTATAGTCAACATTTTAGTTTTTTTGTGATATTTTTGTGATATTTAAGTAAACTTTATTTAACTAGATAAAGCGTTATAATAAAACGTTCAATACATTAAATACCTTTTTTTTCTATTGTTAATGTCGTTTTTTCTACAAACGTAGAATAAGGCGGAATTTTTTTTTGAAAATAATTTTATCTTGTTACGTCAAAGAAGTATAACTTATAACGCGTGTACATAAGTACATACACACTTTTTTTAATTATCAATAATATACAGACTTGGGGCTGTTGCAATCTTATTATATGTAAATAGAAAATTACATAGTGACGACATAAAACCGACTTCAACCATCGTATAAATAAAAAAAAAGTCTCTCAAGACCACCATATCGGCGCCTACACGTTTATTATAACATTATAACGATGAATCGTGGTGCCTCGGGCTACCCTCGTTGCTAACGTCATTAAGTCGGCCTTAGTCCCTACAGATTACCTCCACTTTACAGATACGACAACGAACCGGTTAGCCTTGCAGTCAGAGTACTCTGTTTGTTTACTGAACCGTTGTTTAAGACGTCAGTTTGAAAGACATGTTCATACATAGCATTAAACTCGTGTATTCAAATGGATTTTCAATCTTCTATAAATTATCACTTTCCAAATCGATATAATCATCAGCTTTCTGCTCTTGTTAATTAATTTAGGTACAGCGCAATAGTTAATTTTCTTCCACAGTAGGTATATATTGCAAAAGTTTTGGTAATAGTTTTATAACTGGCCGCCTGTGAATCCTTTCTTGGGAATGTAATTATTGACCAGACGTCATCAGATGTAGTTGGCCCAGGTCAATAAAGCTCTTAATCGTTCTTTTATAACACCCATGAGCAATGTTAAGGTTGCTAGTATTCGTTGCCGTCGATGTATTGTACATCAACAATCTAAAATAATGAATAACCTAAATTTTATGTATTAAAATCTTAATTCGAAAAGCATTTTCGAACTAAAACTTACTAAACATGTTGTAGACAATTTTATTTAAAAGAAGCGACTTAAAAATATTTTTATCCGCCGAGTTTCTTGATTAATTATCCTCCATGACCCAACCAATGAGAATAGAGAACGCGAATTAATATAATCACTACTTATAAAATAAGTATGTAGGTATTTAGTTTATGTCAATATTTCCAACGCCACAGCATTAAAAAAAAATGATTGCCGCACAGATTAAGCGCTAACCTTTCATAAATCGGACCACATTCATAAAAAATAAGGTTGGTAACAACCATTAACATAGTTTAGGACACTCAGCGCGCACATGACTCATTCAAAAGTGGACTCCAATTAAATAATAGCTACCGTAACTCGAAGGCCCATTCACCTTTCAATTACAACATTATTATTATTTATGACGGTTATTATACAGTTAAATAAATTTGTGTGCTAAAATTTACAATTTAAACTTACTGTAAAATTCATTTTTGAATTGAAGAAAAAGAAAGAAAGATCAGCCTAAATTATAGAGTAATCAACAAAATAATGAGTAAAAATAATCTATACGTTGGTTTCTGTGATGTTTTAATCAATTACTGACTATGAAAACCAAATACGATACCTGGTCGGTGTTTCAATTTTGAATAGTGTGTTTTCTAGCAGGCAATCCTCAATAAGAACCCGTGTATGTAGCACATTAAAACCAAAAAATATTGATGATAAGACTATCAGACTTTTACGTTACCACCAAAACTCAAGTGAAAAGGATGAGTTTAGAAAAAAAAACCCTTATTAAACGTTACAAGTAAAACATCGATTCCAAAATATATTCGATTCATATAATAATCGAATAACCATTTTCGAGTTCATAACATTAGCAAATTAAGCTTATACTTATTCTGTGTCAATAGTATCATAATAAATTAAAACTATGTTATATCTTTATGAGAAAGGGAAACAAGATTGAGGTAATATTTTTTGCTTGATTGCTTCCTGTATTATAATAGCTAGTATTATAAATGTAATTATATAGTATTACACTTAACTAATCTATGTTTTATATATTTTTTTTATAATAGGTATCTAGACAATTTAAAAAAAAAAATGTTGTAGCAAGGCTTAGGGCTGTTGATACTCGGTACCGAGTTTGGATGTATTTCTAAATTTAAAAAAGCTAGCTGTCAGAAAGACGTACTATATTTAAAATTCCATTATTATTAATAAACTAAATTAGTGTTTATTAGTTGTAAGGCAATAGAAACTTGTGTCATCTGCTCAAAAACTTTGATAACTGTCTTTGGATTATTATTATCTCTTTGAGTTAGGGAGATTAGAATAATATTGTAATCGGACAAATGTCGACTCCAATACAATGCTTAAAGCCTAGTACGATGTCCATTAGGTACCCTACGCGTTATTTTTGCAACTCTATTTGAAATACGTCGATATGCTCAATTTAAATTTTTGCAAGACTCGTTTTACAAGAACATATTCTGTTGTGAAAACGAAAGGGGTAATGGAATACTGCTTTTTATTATATCTCTGATGTAAATTAATTCTTGCGTGCGGTAGGCATTCAACACTTATAAATTATTATACAAAGATTGCGGTAGGTACTTACCGGATAATTGTACAATAATGTCTACCATAGCTGGTTTATTTACCCAGTCCACTCTAAGATAATTAGCCGTTCACTTTGCACTTTAATGTATCCAGCGGATATAAATTGTTAAGGCGAGGCTTTTGAGGGTTACTTCAATTTGTAAGTATTGATTGTTTATTATATTTAATATAATTAAGTGCCGTGCTGTAACTTTATTTTAAATACATTTCATAAATCCTATGAAATTAAATAATCGATGATATATCGATTTTTAATCGATTAGTAAATATAGAAAAATCTATATTAATATTCGAACGTCTTTAGCGATTAACATATTTATTTTTTTGTAAAATATACCTACAAATAACTGCTTCGTGTATATAAATGTGTGTTTGGCTACTGAATATGTCTGGTTCTAAGTATGATTCCTATCGAGCTTGTTAATAACTTTTTCCTGTAGCACATGAATCCTGAACTATACCTGGTTGGAAAAAAAAATAGTTTTGCCCTCAATTAGAATTTTCATTAATCAGATTATTGATGTCTAATGACGGGCTAAGAGCCCGAGTGTATAGTACTAAATAGGCAGCAGAGATGTGACTTATCTAAGATAGTATCTGAAATACAGATACAAGATACAAAATATGTATTTCCATCTTGTATCTAAGATACGTTTTAAAAAATCATTTTGTATCTTGTATTTAGATACCTTTTGTTTGGTATCTTGGTATTTTATAAATACTTTTTCTAAGTTACTTTTAGTAATATGTTAGCAGACATTTTAAAATTATTAGTCCTACATCTCATTGATGTCACATTTTTAACAAACTGTGCTAGGTCTTTCCTATTTTTTAATGTTTTTTTTTTTAAATCCGCGAGCAACTCAAAACAAATAATATCGCCATACAGTTTTACAAGTCACGTGTTTCAAATGCAGTGTTGTTATCGGTCAATTTCATTTTAGGGGACTTTGAAAATAATAATAGTTATTTTAGCGGCGATTGCAACTAACATTATTTTTAGATTGATTTTATGGCAAATATTAGAGAGTTATTTTTTTTTTTTGCTTATGGTGGCAAACGAGCAAGCAGCACACCTGATGGTAAGTGTCACTGCCGCCCATGGACCTTTGCGATACCAGGATATAGCTAGGCCGTTGCCTAATATCACAATCCCCAAACTCACCCAGTTGGGCTTCCGGCTCTATCGCTCACTGAACGAAACGCAATAGCACATTGCTATTACTCAGACGTCGATCTTCTGCGAGAGTGTGGTAATACCCCAGACGAACCGGCCCGCAGCTGTAGACAGAAAACTGTCAACAGCGTGGTCCTACCACCAACAAATTTTATAAATAATAAGCATTGACTTATAGCAAATAAAATTTAAAAATCTTTCCTTTGGTACAAAAATGTAAAATGTATCAAAGATCACTTTAGAGGCTTTTGAAACTATACCTTTCATTTCGGCGATTAACACGTTATTCGTAAATAACATTAATGTCAATTATCAAAAATAAACTTAAATTCATTAAAATAAAATCTTTTTTTTTTACAAAAGTATTTTCATCTTAAGAAGTATTTAGAAGATACCTATTTTGTATCTAGTATTTCAGATACTATTTTCAAACTATTTTGTATCTGGTATCTGAAATACTTATATAAAAGTATCTTGCATTTTGTATTTCAGATTCTTTGTATAGGGTATTTTGTACATCTCTGTAAATAGATGCCCGGTGCGTGCGTGCATCGTGCAACTTTGGATACAAGTGTAGCAAAAGATGTGTTATGTATTATATTACGACGATAAAGAGCCCTAATATATCATGTTTTTAACCACACGGCTGTTAATTAATTGTAACTTGAAAAATTACATATTATATACAAAATTTTATACGTGTTACAGATCTTTTTTGCTTTTGTGATTTCAAAATTTAACTTTTAAAGAACTTTCACTTAAGAAAACGTTGTTAATTGAAAGAAAAGTGGGTTATGCTCGAATTATCTCAAAGACTAAAGAAAGATAGAGATATATATAGAAGGTTAGAGTTCTCTGGCACTCTGTTCTCTCTGCCTACTCTGCAAGGGATATAGCGTGATGATATGTATGTATGTACTGAAGAAATTGTGTTTTTTTTCAGATGCATCTAAGTTCGATTCAGTTGGTGTGCGCAGCACTGTTCGCCGTGGCGCTGGGCGCTGCCGCCCCTCCCTCGACTTCACACCACGTGGCGCGCCGGTCCTTCTTCACGCTCGAATGCAAGGGCGTATACGATGCCGCCATATTCGCTCGCCTCGATAGGATCTGTGACGACTGTTATAACCTCTTTAGAGAGCCACAACTGTATACTCTGTGCAGGTATGTTCGATATTCAAATTGATTTTGACAGTTGTGACGTTTTCCAGTTGTAAATTGTACTCTATATATGGATTTACTTCAAAAATAATTAAAATTATCCTCCCCAATTAATATTTATTCATTATTAAAAACTAGCACAACTTGTCTAATATCAACACTACACACAAATTAAAATAATATGCACATGTAATAAATTGCATTATTCCTTGTTGGGGCACAGGAAAGACTGTTTCACAACAGAATACTTCAAAGGGTGCGTCGAGGTGCTACGAGAAACAGACCAGTTAGAACAATTCAAGGAATATATAAGAATAATACACGGGGCCGATCCAGTTATTTAGGTACAACAAGGATTTGATTTGCATCTCTTTCTCACAACTATGCACTTCCTATCTTTATCTCTTTCAAATGCGTTGAGCATTTTCTTCAGCTTTTAACTTAAGGGGTGATAACAGCACGCTATATATTATATAACGCACTATATTTTAACACGGCTATGCTACTTAAGCTTTTAGAATACATTTGAAGAGCAGGGTTGTACTTTTGAATTAAAATCATTAAGACTTTAACTAACGCATATCAAAAGTACAACATTGTCTCCAAACCAAAAGATTTTATGCAAAGGTAAGTATATAAGTCCTAGTTTTAATCCGTAAATATTTTAAATTAATGAATTATCTAGAAATTTAACTAACAGCATGCAATCGTATCTTGGAACACTTCGTATCTATATATATATAACAAATAATTCTTTTTATGTAATTTTTATGGCGCATGTTAATCTTGGAAAGCAAATTTAGATTTTTCTATCTATTATCTTTGATTATACTATATTAAATGTCGCATATTTAGTTGAAATAAAAACTAAATATTAAAAAAATATATATATTTCATATGGTATATACGTTGAATTAATGTGGACTCGCAAAATATCAAACATTTAAACTCTTCTTCATAAGTTTCTTTTTATTTCTCTACTCGACTATTCTCACTTCCACTTCTTTTCTTTTCAAAAAATTTTCACATGTAACTTATGTTAATTACTAATTTTTTTTTTTTAAATTTACAGAGAGAAATGCTTCACAACACCCTATTTCAAGGGATGCATGGAGTCTTTGTACCTATACGACGAGAAGGAACAAATAGACCAGATGATCGACTTTGTCGGCCGTCGCTAAAGCCAAACAGCCAGACCATCTCGCCGCATAACCATATCGTGTTATATACACCGCAGTTTTATACAAACATTTTTCAACGCAGGCATACATAATTTGATCGCTTTGCCAAAAAGCATAGACCATAGTCAATGTTCCTCCATTTTGACGTATGCTTTCTATCCTCAACGATCTAGTCTAAACGCGACGTAATTAAATATTATGTTCGCAATTATTTGTAATTTGTATTAAGTATTATAAGGACATTTATTATTATGTATTATGTTTATATGTTATTAAATGTTGTAAGCTTCTTATGTACAATGTAGTACATTAAAAGTAAACACCTCCTAGTGTTGAAATTATAAAATAGAGGCAGTCATCTCCGTGTCGATGCTGGTCATCTTTTAAACTCCTGCTTCGCAGAATCCGACTGAGATTATCATCTAGGTGTCATTTAGGAACGTCATATTGAGACAACAAGAAATAATTGGATGAACCTATTGCTTAGACTTTATGCTTTGTCAAATATTACTTGTACGTCCTTATGTGACGTTTTTGAACGATAGCAAAATTGTGACGCATTCCAATCACAGTATTTAAAAAAAAATCTTACGCTTTTTTTATCTATCGATATTTTTGTCTGAATTTTTTTTTTGTGTATTATGTATAGGTATTGTATTCTTCTTTTTAATTTTATTTAATAATTAAATACTGAGCCATAAATATAGATATTTTGTTAAACAATATTGAATTACCTACTTATCATTGTTATTATGATATTAAATCCTAAGTTAAAATAGTGATAAAATTCTTCACAAAATATTTGTAATCTGTTAATTTAGTTTTTTTTTTGTAAATACACGCATGTGGCTTAAACATCACTTAGGTTATTATTCCTTATCTCATTTATTCACAATTATTTATTTATTCATTTATCTTCAACATAATTAAGTTCGAGTTTCACAAATATTCGTTTACTTTAACATCTAAAATAATTTAAACGAAGATTGGTTCTCATTTGTGCGAATAAATATGTAAATTCTGATAGTTTGTAAATTAGTAATGTCTGCACAAATGATAACTGATATTTAACCGGATTACCGAATTTTGTGCTCGCACCGTTTTAACAGGTTTCGGTTACCTAGTTAGTTTCATTAATCATAATTTTACTAGTTAATTTTACTAGACTAAGTATTTAAAAAAAAAGATTTATTTTTATATACTTCCGACCTATTTATTACTTATTGTTACTTTTATTTATATTCTTTTTAAATAATAATGGTAAATAGACAATTTCGTAACAGTGACAGAGTGTGGATAGCTCTATGGATTTCTGAATTTACTTTTAAGTTGCGGTCAATACTTATTTAATTGATTTGTTTTTTTAGTTCCGCTGTAATTCTTCTCTGTGTCCGAATCTCATATTTTTTTAGTTTATTAGCGTTTCTTAGGTTTCTTCGTGACGTCAATCGAAACAATTAACATTGTGACGTAATCATTTCGATACAAAACTGTGACGTAATAATTTCGATACAAATCTGTGACGTAAACAAAATGGTGCCAATTATTGTCAGCCAGACACTAGGTTAAAAAAAAATAGCAAATGATGTATAAACAATTTATTAGCGTTTGTAAAAATGAATAGTAAATTATTATAATTATATAAATTTTATAAAAACAGCTAAGAAACGCTACGGGTTACATGAAATATATTTCATTTGAAAATCATTGCTGTATTTTATTTATCCTTATAGATATTCATCATATCATCACCATCATAGCCCATTGCTGGGTTAAGGTCTTCTTCAGAATAGGACGAAAATGCTGTTTATAGGGGTTGGTGAAGGATTTTATTTCGAGTTTTCCATCCCTTGCTTTTAGATTTTTGTTACAAGCATATTATATCCCTTAATCGTCTTTTACGACACCCAAGGAAGGGCAAGGAAAGAAGTCTCGAATAGTAGGTATTCTTACTCTTTCACCACACGCAAAAATGTGTTATTGAACAGGTCATACCGCGGAATCGAGATCTGTCCGGAATAAAGGTTCTTGAGTAGCGACCGCAAATAACAAATGGAACAGATGAGCTGATCTGGCTGGGAATCGATACCGCTGGTCATCAGGAATGGAAGAGACAATGCGACAATATATGGAACCGCACCCTGCCCCGTATATTTCAAGTGGGGTGTATAGACAAAAAAAAACTCTGAACTGACAGATAACACAAGGCTGTTGTTCTTTTATTTTTGTATTGGCAATCAGGTACTTATACGAGCCATTGTTTTGGGGACCTTTGGCGGGAATCTAAAACTTCATGTAGTGCTTTTGTATTATATTCGATATCTTAGTGTTTTAACGTGTTATATTAGATAATTTTGATGGCATTTTATGTAATGTGATGTGACAGAACTGCTGGGATGCAGTGAATATCATATAAAAGTGCTTTACAACGTTTTTGTTTTCCATCAAAATTCCCACAAGATACCATTAACAGAGTGGCCACAGCACTGTTGATGGCGACAATTTGACTTACTGACGGACAATGACTAACCTGAAGAGAATAAGAACGTGAAGATAATTATAACTCGACACTGGCAACAATGACTCGTATAAGTAGCTGATTGCCAATACATAAAAAGAAGAAGAAGACGAGCCATTTTTGTCAGTAAAGAGTTAAAATTTTCTTCACTCTTAAGTCTCTTCATGTTAGTCATTATCCGTCAGTCAACTAAATTGTCGCCATCAGTGCTATGACACACTTTTTTATTTTTATTGCTAGTGGTGGCAAATGGACAAGCAGCACACCTGATGGCAAGTGTCACTGCCGCCCATGGACCTTTGCAAAAGCAAGGGTATAACTAGGGCGCTGCCTACCAGGCTACCAATATAAACCCCAAACCCACCTAGTTCTCTTCCCGCTCTCTCGCTCACCGAAAGAAACGCAATAGCACATTGCCACTACTCAAACGTCGATCTTCTGTGAGAGTGTGGTACTACCCCGGACGGACCGGGCCGCGGCTGTAGACAGAGAACTGCCAACGGCGTGGTCCTACCACTATTGAACATAACCCCTACACTAATAGTATCTTCTAGGAATTTTGGTGGAAATCGAAAGTGTTGTAAAGTACTTTTATATCATATTCACTACATCCCAGCGATTCCTTCGCATTGTGTTACATAAAATAGAATCAAATTTATTTAATATAATACCTACGTTAAAACACTAAGATATTGACACTTTCATATTCCCGCCAAAATTTACCATAGGTTAAACGTGACATTCTTCTAGGGTGAGTTTGAATGATAAAGTCACAAATACTTTTTGTTGCAATAATTATTGCTATTGATTATGCTGACCAGACGGGCTGGTAATATTTTGGTTTCCTTATCTTTTACAAGAAAGAAGATACGGAATATATATTGTATTCTTACTCTATCACCACACAAAATTTACATTTTTTTTTTGGTAGTCTATGCTCTGAACACACGCCGTCCGTTCCGTCTGGGGCGACGGAAGGGCGGCGCGTGACCCCATAACCCACCGTACTCCCTCCTCATCGCCTTTGGGCTAGCCACTAGTACCGCTTCCTTGACATCTGTGGCCAGTCCGGACAAAATTTACACTAAAGAAATAATTCTGATATATATATATATTGTCTACTGCGGCCAATGTTATGCGGTATAGTTATATTACTCCCTCGCTCTCGTACCTATATTAAAATGTTATTTTCTTTTTTTATATATTTTATTAAAGACTTAACTAAGGAAGGAATAAATCTTTGTTTGCGGAGGACTTTACAAATATACAGTTAACGGACACAAATTGCACCCAGACTCAGAAAAATTATTATCTACTGAGATATAAAAAAAAAACAAGACTAGTCTGCTTCTTATCAGATCTTCTCAGTGGCGGTCGCGTTCCGATCCGATGGAAGTTTATTGGATTTATTTAAGGTAAAATGTCAAATTGACAATATGTAGGTAAGTTCCCTCGCAGAGTTTCATTATCATGTCAGCTCATACTCGTATATGTCTGCTGGATCCGTGACTTCTCCACAACGGGAAGGCTATGTTATGATACTACCACACTGGTCAGGTCTTTGCTACATGATTTTGTTACGAGTTTGTCTTCTCTAAGTAAAGTTTTCTTCATAATAAATGATTTTGAATTATCAATTTTGAATTTGCTTACAAATAAGCAAACTTGGTATAAATATTATTCCATCATCATTCTCCTACTCTTATCCCAATAACTACTACTTACGTTATTGCTAATAGTTTTATGACCAGCCGCTTGCCTGATGTGAACCCTCCTTGAGAATGTAATTGTTGACTAAACGGCATCTTGAAATTTGGCTCAGGTCGAAATAAAGCTATTAGTTGTATTTTACGACATCCACGAGCAAAGTAAAGGCAGCATTCCGAACTTAGTGACTGCGACCATCGGACTACGAAATCATGGTCGCCCGTTGCGGGACGACTGCTAGCATTCCGATGTCAGCGATGCGACCGCGACTCGCCACTCTTGCCATAGTTGCATAGGTGATAATTTTGTTCTATTATAGCGACATGTCGGACAAATTCTGCATAGCTATAAAATAAAAAAGATATTCAGCAGCTATTGGAAAATGAAAATAATGATGAAATGATATGTTAGTATGATTTGAAGATATGTTAGTATCTTTTGCTTCGGAAGAAAGGAAGAAAATCCACTTATTTTTCACATAGCATGAAGAAGAGGGTTACTTTCAAACATACATAAAACGTCGCCATTTTTATGAATTTGTCGTCTGCGTCGCGTGACTGGCACTGCCTCTGGCGCAAACGGGTCGCGGTCGCCGCGCGACTCTATGGTCACGCCCACCGTTCGCGGGGTTTGTTTATTTGTTCGCGGGGTATTTTGTGCTCTATATAAATTCCTAAGCAGTGGGTTGCGCTTGAGAGCCCTTAAGGCTCACCCATAGACCGGTTAAGCTGTCAACACCACCTCGGCTAACAGCTCGCAGTTGGCTTTTTAGTGGGTATTCAGCCCCGGGACTGTGAGTCCCACACTCCCCGCCCAGGCGGGAGTGCGTCAAAGCATTTTTAGCCACTGCTTTACCAAAAACAAAAAAAAAAAGATTGCGCGACCCATTCACGGTCGCGAGTCGTGGTCGCGCGTCGCAGTCTGTAAGATCGTAATGCTACCTTAAGTGTTGGTAGTATTCCTAGCCGCTACCACACAGCACATGTGTAAGCATCATTCCAATAGTATTATAAATGCATTGGTACTATCCCTGTGGTAACGGAGTAAGAATACAATTCACCACCCCTATTTAACCAGTGGGTGATCGTAAGAAACGACTAAGGGATATAAAACGCATATAACATATTTGCAAGAGAAGGTAAATTCGAAACAAAACCCTGTACCAACACGTCTGACCAGCATGGTATAGTAGGGCAATTTCCCTTGCGTAATGGAGAAGGTCAAGGTCAATAGTGCCTAGTGGGACATATATGAGCTGAGATGTGGGACTATTTCTGAGACCAAGCCATTCAGTTAGGACTAAGCATTGTATCGCTGACGACACAAATATTTAGTAAAGCAACACAAGTCGCACCTAGATGAGAATGATTATTGCGGACACAGAGGCCAACAAGGTAATGAAATCAGTGTAGGTAGATATATGAAATCGATAATTCGCATCTGTAGAATCAAAATTGGGATGCCAGCGGTGATTTCACGGCGCTGCTTTACCTAGGTCATTCAGAACTCTAGCGAGTGTTCCGCCGTGTCGTCGTCGCAGTCTCAAAGATCTTTTATATCGACCTGGGCCATCTATACCTGATGCTCTCAGGTCAATAATTATATTCCTAAGAAGGGTTTTGACACCAGGCTGGCGGTCGGTCGTAAAACTATTGACAATAAGTTTTGCAGAATGTTTGATGGAGATATAGTGAGACGAGGATAATGAAGTATAAAATGTATCTTAATTGTATCTACTCCCTCAGTAATTTTGAAAATCATAAGGCTTAGGATTTGCCAATAGATGGCGACATCTATTTATGTGAAAGTTATTTTTTACTTAATGTTACCGACAATAAACTGAACAAACTACCATAAGATAGCATGTTTCTATATAATTTATGAACTGTATTTTTTAATGAAAATATTCATTTCGAGATATATATTTTAAGGCAAAATCTTCAAATGGCGTATCTAATTTTAATTTTCATGCAGTATTATGAGGGGATATTCATAAACACAAAACAGTTTTGAGAAATAATACTTACGAGATAGATTTTCTAATTAATTTATTTAACACAAAAATAATCTTTGATAATTAGATATGACAACATAGTTCTGGAATCACAGTACACAAGTATACATTATATTAAACTAACTACAAACTAGGTTACGTCATCAAGTATATTTATAATATACATTAAATTGTTCATAAATATTATTAGATTACAAACAATAGTCTATGCTTTAAGAAGTACAATTAGAAATTTAGCACAAGAGATTTGAAATAAATGTTAATATTTAATAAATACGGTTAGGAAAATAGATGGCGCCACTGAGTTGTAAGTCCATTGATGAACAATACATTTTTTTTCTTTTTTTAATAAAACCTATATAATCAGCTTGCAGAAACGTAATACTATTTCAATCTCTGTTTAACCGACCTCAAGTAACCCGCCAAACCATCTAAAGGCCTTTGACTCTGCATAATGACTTCTGTCTATTATGAAAACAAAGATCTCGAAAGCAAGGAGATCAACGCCCACTTTGAATATTAAGTCCTTCATTTATGTACAGGGCCGGATTAACCATGTCGCTCTAAGCCAACGCTATTCTATATATACATACATACAATCACGCCATGTCCTTTGCAGGGTAAGCAGAGAGAACAGAGTGCCAGAGAACTCTATCCTTGCATACTTCACTCGCTTCCTCAACATTCATAATTCTCTTCATACACGCTCTCCGGTTTCGGAGACTCTTGACTCCAACTTCCTTCAGTACATGACCGATCTGGTCTAGGTAGGTTAGTCTCGGTCTCCCCCGGTACCTACACCTATTCTAAAGCCTGTTTTGCAAATAATCTAATCATTTCAAGTGGATGAAGGTATATGAGTAATATACAATTTAATTTTCTATGTATGAGACATTTTTGATTACATTTGTACGTGCGCGTGGCCTTAGTAGACGTAGAACTCGAAGACAGTTGCCTACTTCCTAATAGTTAATACGGCCCTGTATATCTATAATTGATTTCACGTTAAGATTGCATAGTCGTACTGTTACTTAATGATCGGTAAATGCAACAGGCTACGAATGTTTGTACTATTTTTAATTGGCATTGAAGAATTAAAATCAATAAATATAATTACAAATGCTATCTTTCTTTTAAGTAAGATAAGGAAAACTCTAAACTTTCTCTTACTTGGGGTACTGGGAAAAGGAAAACTAGAGTTTTCCTCCCCCAACCAACGCATCTGACTATTGTAATAAAGTAGGTAAAATTCAGTGCCATTTTGGAGGAGGCTCCAGTCCATAAGCAGTAGAAGTATAGTATAAGAACCGAAAAAATAATACACACACAAATACATTTAAATAACAATAATATTACTAAATAAAATACAAGAAAAGATATTTATTGTACAAAAAAAAAAATTCATACTTTTTTGTTTTATTAAATTCAATGGCATCATTATTGTCATTAATGTACATACAAGGAAAGAAATCATCGCATAAAAATGTTACTAGTCATTAAAATTATATTATAATATAGTTTTTAAAATTTATATTTAATGTATAACATAACAGTCTCATTACAATCACACCTTAAAATAAAGTTTAAAATAATCAATCCTTTTTTAATCTGTGGACTTGTAAAGCCTTTAGCTTTCTTTTTTGTTCAGTCTATATAAATATGGTACAAACATTTTGTCCGTTTCACTATGATCGAGATCTTAATAAATATCATGAAATGTTTATTTAAAAGTACGTTCGATTTTATTTTATAAAATAGTTAGCAATATATTTCATGTATTTTTTTTTGCTACAATTCATTATACATAACTATGGAAAACACAATTGTATTGCTAATAAATGTGATATCACCTTAATCGAGAGTACAAAATAACCGATATTTCTCTGTTTAGTGACTTGGACGGACCCCTAAAACTATAAGTGGCGTTTAAAATTGAATATCGAATAAAGTTCGGGCTCTATGCTCTTAGGTTTTTTTTTTTGATTGGATTAGTTTAGGCAAACGGTTATATGTAATGCTTCCCGAAAAAGAACTAAAAATAAATTATAAACTTTTAAATAATTTATTAGTATTACGTAATTTATATTTCATTATTAATCAATAAAAGTGAATTGTCATTTTCTCATTTAATAGCGGTTTGCAGTATGTAAGTGTTCTTACCGTAGCGCTAATTAGTAGAAGCACAAAAAATATATTTCATACGAGGTCAACGAAGTCAGAGAAGAATGAACTTCGACAACCCGAACAATACACATAAACCAAAACCGTCACACTTATCCATCACCGAAACTCTCGTAAACCAGAAAACACAATAGTTTACATAGAAGACATCGAAGTTTGACCCTCGGGGGTTCCAGGAAACGATTTTAATGACTTTGGGATCCCGCAACAGATTTCATTAAAAAAGATAAACGATAGCATTTGGAAAAAAATAGATTCCACTTCTCTCCTATATTATTTTGACGGCAAAAATACACGGAACGGCCAATAAATAAGAGAGTAACAATAAAGATTTGGGTTGAGAGCCCTCAGCGTTCACCCACAGTCTGGGTAAAATTGTCATAGCCATCTCAGGCTAACAACTAAGACACACACAAAAAAATACGATAAGGGCAGCAGTATAGTGCCACTAATACGATAGAGCTCAATGGGGCTTATATAAGATTAATTGCAACAGAAAGTATGGCAGAAAAGCTTGAGTGTACGGGAATTTTTCTCCAGCTGATTGTAGCAATCCCTATAATATACTATCAGATGTAACTTGCAAACTAACATACATCTTATGTCATATTATAAAAGAGCCATCACGCTTGTTACGCCAGAGATCGTACTCGTATTGTTATTAGACGTAGATGGCAAATACAGCGACATAATTAGCTCCACGTCGACTTTCCATAGCTCAGATCGAATATTAAAGTGGGAATATCCAGACCATGGCCGGGCCAAAACAGCGGTATAGAATATAAATACAAAAATATACGTAATAGTTTAAATTTACTGAAATTTTAGCATTTAATATGCTTAATTTATAAAATCCGATTACGAAATGAAAAATTGATGTCGCAAGCGGGATTCGAACCCGCGCCTATTGGGATTCCGGCCCAATCGTGCTGCCACTACACTACCGCGACCAATTGTAGGACATGCAAATTTTCATCTCGTATTGTATTTACGTCTTAAGGTGACGGTGTGCTATCTACCCGACAATGTTTACACAATGTTATAGGCTTAATACTTCAAACTTTACAGTTAGAATTGTATTAAACGATGACACAACCTTGTTATTTAAATTTACTGAAATTTTAGCATTTAATATGCTTAATTTATAAAATCCGATTACGAAATGAAAAATTGATGTCGCAAGCGGGATTCGAACCCGCGCCTATTGGGATTCCGGCCCAATCGTGCTGCGCGGGTTCGAATCCCGCTTGCGACATCAATTTTTCATTTCGTAATCGGATTTTATAAATTAAGCATATTAAATGCTAAAATTTCAGTAAATTTAAATAACAAGGTTGTGTCATCGTTTAATACAATTCTAACTGTAAAGTTTGAAGTATTAAGCCTATAACATTGTGTAAACATTGTCGGGTAGATAGCACACCGTCACCTTAAGACGTAAATACAATACGAGATGAAAATTTGCATGTCCTACAATTGGTCGCGGTAGTGTAGTGGCAGCACGATTGGGCCGGAATCCCAATAGGCGCGGGTTCGAATCCCGCTTGCGACATCAATTTTTCATTTCGTAATCGGATTTTATAAATTAAGCATATTAAATGCTAAAATTTCAGTAAATTTAAATAACAAGGTTGTGTCATCGTTTAATACAATTCTAACTGTAAAGTTTGAAGTATTAAGCCTATAACATTGTGTAAACATTGTCGGGTAGATAGCACACCGTCACCTTAAGACGTAAATACAATACGAGATGAAAATTTGCATGTCCTACAATTGGTCGCGGTAGTGTAGTGGCAGCACGATTGGGCCGGAATCCCAATAGGCGCGGGTTCGAATCCCGCTTGCGACATCAATTTTTCATTTCGTAATCGGATTTTATACGTAATAGTTATATTAATAACGTATTATTTCTTTATAAATGGCAAAGTATTATGATACTGAGACCGCTGAAAAAAAGTAAAACAACATTCAAAGGTTATTGAATAAAAATTAATAAACCTATTTGCATTGAATCATGTACTTATGAATACTTTAATATGACATATTTTTAAAGAATTGAAAAATACTAAATAATTTTAGATAATTTTATTTAAAAAATAAAATTTGTGCGTTAATATTTTAATTATAATACTCTGGGCAATCGGAATTCATGGGACATAAAATATTATCAAAGAAATTTAAATCGTAATATAAAAGCAGAAATCAATTTTTCTTGTTTAAAATATTTTGCATTGCCGTCCAATGTTAATTCAAAATCAAAGCGCCTAGTATGAAATTCAAATGCAATCGTATCCAATGATGAATCCTTAGTTTGCCTAGCACCAAAATCTTTCGTATTCGACGACCGAAACGAAATAAATCTATGATATAGTATGCGACATATATTAAAACGATTAACTATGCATAAGAAAAGCAAGGCATTGTAACTGAAATATTTTGCTGGTAGATTTTTGAATGATGGTCATCGATTGTTTACGTAGATTTCTGGCTTATAATCTTGATTATTTACCTGACAGTCATAATATAAGTTTAATCTTATTTTGGGGGCCAGATATACTTATATATAGACTTTAAATGAAAACTCAGCTTGTGTAAAAAATTATGTAAATTAATTTTTAGCAAATAAAGTTATTATTATTCTTTTGTACTGTTCCTTCAGGAATTCCTATAGACATGATATATACATATGTAGAAGATTTAATAAAAATTGAATAGAAATATTTTTGCCAATTGAAGCTATAGAAGTATTAAGTCTAAACCTGGTCGATTTAGTTTTAAACCAGTTGTGAGCCACCGTATATCCATTCATATGAAGAAGATATTTATTAGACTACCGACCTCCTCTTTTGAATATAGGACTTCCTACAAATGAGGGAGAATGTTATAGTGATCTTGCTTGATAGACTGGCTTAATCGTAAGAGTTATGAGTTTCTTAGTAGAACTCTTATGGTCACTCATCATTCGAATGCAATCTTTACGAGTCCCGAGTAAAGGTAGAGGAGAACGAGGACTGTAAGAAATTACTACATATATTCGTAACTCATTATCACAGCACTAAATAAATTTGTAAAAATATAAACTACTATAAATATGCTTTGTTCATTCGAGTTAAAAAAACGCCTTCATCACTAGGAGAAAGGCAGAGCACTCTTCTCCTGGGAAACTTATAACACAAACTACGATCGCCAACCTAACTGACAAGCGTGGTAATTTTTTTACAGACACCCGGGACTAAATAATCCCTGTATCGTGGGGATCCTTTCAAAACATATAATTTAACTGACACAAAAATATACTTTACATATATTGTGGCATTACACTCCATGTGAAAGCCTATGTCCAACAGTGGACGTCCACAGTTTAGGAAGGATATTACATTTCAAATTAATAATACATTATCTAATACATTACAGTACCCGGCAATAAATATTGACACATCGATCTTTAGAAAGAGACAATCTGTTAATTTCGGCTTTGTAGAGCGTTGTCTCTGTCGCACACTACCTCTGCTGTGACGTTTGTCAGTTGTTGTACAAGTGCGAGAGGGTGCAGTTGTGTCCAGTAATAGAGTTATTAATACCGCAAGTTTAAAAAAAAATGCTTGAAATATAGGTGTATTTTATTTAATAATAAAAGTCGTTACTGTCTTAACAGCTCCTATTATATACCAGAGTGTTAGTGCTTCGTGTGACGCCATTACTGGTTGAGTGCGATAAAGACAGCGCTCTACGAAGCCGAAATTGGTCAATTGTCTCTTTAGAAAAGAGTGCAAAATTTATCGTCTGACTACATAAATATGTATAAATTTATGCTATAGGAATACATACAATTGTTATAGGGTGAAATATCCTGTTGACGGTTCATTGTAATTATTAAATACAGAATAATAAATTTCTAATTATTTTCAAGCCTGATGTAATTAATTACAAATAAAAATAAATACAAAATTACGATGGATGAATTAAAAAATACATATAACCTATGATATAAAATTATTTTTACGGATTCTATTGCGTTTACAACGTTCATGGTCGCGGGACTACTAACGTGCCTCACGTTAAAAGTTGCATAAATTAAAGGTAAAATATAACTTCATCATTTTCAAAAATATCCGAAGATTATTAAAGAGTAAAACCTAAAGGATTCTTTAATAACTCATTTTTGAAAAGAATGTCTTCATTAAGATTTCAATTTTAAATTAAATTTTATAATTATTATTAATTTAAATTAAAACAGCAGCGATTTTCTATTAATTAGAGCTGCTTTTAGAGTAAAAGAAAATTTTAAAAGAAAGCCCGCATATCTATGAGTCATAAAACATATTCTCGGTCATTTGTAACATCCTTGCTTCAGAGAGAACGCCATGGTGTCGTTATCGACTATCGTCAATAGAATTATAATTCTATATAGAGTATTAGTCATCCATAAATATCCTGAGATCCTAAATAAATCAGAATTGGGATGGAATTCGTAATTAAGGTAACAGCTTTGGAATCCATTTTAGTGGTTTATTTTTTTAAATTGTAAACAAATTGGAATCGATTTCAGTGGTTTTATTTAAACCGAAAAAATCTACTGAAGTCGATTCCGCTATAATACGCCAGTATCGCCTTTAAAAGTAGCAATCAGTACCAATTCGATTCCAATTACGATTTATAGTGTATTTAAAGTAACTACTTGTCCATTATCCTTTTGGGTTGCAGAATCAGTGTTTACGTATTTAGACAACCTTTTAAAATATATCTTCAAATACATTTATCAAACTGCCGTCAACTGGATCTATCACCCTTTCAGACTAGTCTATAGGTACATAATACTAACACTAAAAGTCGTCGAGGCAGAAGTCGAAGTGATCCTCCATGACACTGTATTGATCGCAGGTAAACCTCATACATTTGGGGCATGTATATACCTGTAATATAAAAAAAAAACATACATTAATAAAATATAAACCTGCTTATAATTAATTATTATTATTATATACATATATTTGTTGAGTAGCTAAATTATGTTAAAATTTAACCAGATTGGTGAATTAGATTTAAAACTTGTGCCAGTGACGGCAAAGTAAAAAAAGGCCTGATGTGATATGGGCGTGTGAAGAGATGGAATGAAAGTAAAATTGTGAAGAAATTTTTAAATGTGAATGTTGAAAGCTTTAAGGGGTGATGGAAGATGGAAAAAAAAGAAAGGATTGCGTGAAGCATGACATGATCTCTATCCATGGGAATGAACATAGAATTGGCAATGATGAAACTTGCTGAAGATGTGTCTAGTCTCGTAGGAAAAGATCATTTTCACATTAATCAGCACCGCCAACCCACCAATTATGGCGATTATGAATTTTTGAGCTTTTCACCAACACAGTGTTTGATAGGACCAAAAAACATTCCCTCTGCTGTTTATAGCTTTAATCGATCAAGGTATGCATTTAAAATGCAAGAGTAAAATACCCACGAGTCAAATTCAAAAACTTTTTTTTATAAAAATTATTGAACTTTACGTGATCTTTAACTTTAAAAAACTTAAATTAATTCTGAAAATGTAACTATATAAGTTGATTGTTTTAAATAAATATAGTCTGATAGAACATCTTTAGGCGCATGTTTTTCTATTTTTATTTTTGGAAAATCACTTCTGGATATTTAGTTATTAATTGTTTTCAGATTTTCGTAATTATTTTTTTTCTTCTTAAATTCTCAAAAGTGGGACTTGTGACTAGCACAGAAAGATAGCTCTTAAAAAGGACTATCGATAATAAAATAGTCATGTGCCACTTCCACGGCCTTTGGGAGAAATTGAATTTTAAAAAACTATGTTAGGGTTGTCACTCTGCTTGACCCTCATTAATGTTATTTTGAACGATATATTTTTTTATTGTAAGTTATCTCATTAATATTTAAAATTAAATTATATGCTTGGCAAGCCGTTTTTTAATGATAGGTAGGACGGCATCTAAAGTTTTTTCTTGACTGTAATTTCGGGCGTGCTATACGATAACTATAACGGTGACATCTTTTTTTATTTCTTATTAAGAAGTAATTCTACATATTTTTATTTTCGTACTAAAAAGAGACACAGTGCATTTCTGTGAGCACAGTCAAGACCGCAGTCACCACTACATGAGGTTTGATAAACTACAAATCCTCGCAAAAGAACACCGATAACTACATAGAATAGTTCGCGAGGCTATTGAAATTAAAAAACATAAAACATTTAATAGAGATGATGGATGGGTATTATCATCAAACTGGGATCCTGTCATTCACTTAATTAAAAATAAAACAAAGAAAACCACCACAAGAGTGTAAGACACTATGAGCACTTATTGTATAGATTTGACCCACAATAATAGCTAAATATTAATTTACTTAATTTTAGTAAGATTAAGTAGGTCGCTTCTTAAAAGTCAGTAATTAGTATTATGCCTACAGAATTTTCTTGCCGGATCTTTCTCAGTGTGGCCGCGTTCCAATCCCATGCTGAATAGATTTGATAGTTTTTTAAACTAGTAAATTGCCATAATATAATAATATCTATCATAAATTAAATGTTTAATAATAACTTACCACAAACAATATAAATTTTTACATAAAGAATCGGTTTTTTTTTTGTACTGGCAATGAATTTGTATTAAAAATGTGGATCAGAATTTTATAACTGACACTGTAGCGGGTAGATATAAATTTCTGTAATAATGATGACTTATTGGGCGTGAGACACTTTAGACCTTCCGGGACCATGAACACTGTAAACTGTTCGAAACTTCGGAAAATAAGAAATCAAATACAAACGCGCTAGAATCTATAAAAATAATTTTATTTCAAATACTGAAAAGAAATTAATTAACCTTTTGTGTCAACCCTATACCACATATTTTGACCATAGAACAGAATGGTCAATTTCTCCCAAAGGCCGCGGAAGTGGGATTCGGTTTTTTGATGGTCCTTTTTAAGAGCTATCTTTTTGTGCTAGTCACAAGTCCCACTTTTGAGTATTTAAGGAGAAAAAAATTAATTACGAAAATCTGAAAACAATTAATAACTAGATATCCGGAAGTGATTTTCCAAAAATAAAATTCGGAATAGATGCTCCTAAAGATGTTCTATCAGACTATATTTATTTAAAACAATCAACTTGTATAGTTACATTTTCAGAATTAATTTTAGTTTTTTAAAGTTAAAGATCATGTAAAGTTCAATATTTTTTATAAAAAAAAAATATTTTAATTTGACACGTGGGTGTTTTACTCTTGCATTTTAAATGCATACCTTGGTCGATTAAAGCTATAAACAGCACATAGGGATTTTTTTTTGGTCCTATCAAACACTGTGCAACAGAATGAACATCGGAGGTAGACGTATATAAATCGATAGATGAATGATGAAAGAATTATTGTTAAACCGAGACCGAGGCCGGCGCCATGATTCTACTGCACGCCTTATAGCATGTCTTAATTAAATCCATGTCTAAATTTTAACATAACATAAATACCCAAACAACGGAGAAAATAAATCGGTTATAATTAAAAAAATAGAATAGTTAAATATCGCACACATTGATATAAAATATTAGTTGTTTTTGACGTGATAACGTCTTATAAATCGATTAACGCCGGCTGTACGCACGAAAGAGTGTCACGCTTCGCCTATGCGAAGCGTGCAAGCGAGAGCTAGAAACAAGCGATAGAGAGGCACGATCAGCCTAAGCGTACTTGCATTTTAAGAATTTGACATGAACTGTTTTGTCAACTGTTTATAAAGTGAAGTGAAAAGTTAATATGGTTTCCATTTTTTTATAAAAAAAATTGAACGTGTTAGTAAGAATTAGCTTCAGTGTGATGTCATTCGGACCCGATATAATATATAATAACTGTTTATAAAGCGAAGTGAAAAGTTAATATGTTTCCCATTGTTTATGTTTGTTGAATTCACAAAAGTATGCAATGTTCCATCAATATTTTCTTATGAAGTTATCACGTAAAATTGACATCCGTAAACCGACTTTACAAACAACTATCTGTTTTTTTATTGTTTACCAATTATTGGTATTTAAAATCTTATTACATTAGTTTAAAATATACAAAGAAAACGTTAGATTATAGCATTATAATAAGTCGATTCACACTCAATTAGCAAATCACACAGGTTAGTATTATTTTTAAAACGCACGATGCAGTTATTGGGCATTCATTAAAACAGCTAAAACAACACCAAATATCGTAAATATACCTCACCCACAATATGAATTTCCGATAAATCTAAACATACTTAAGAATAACTAAAATTTGTACAACAAAAAAAACAAGATATGCAACTTTGGTATATTTAAAAAAGTAAAAAACTATTAAATGCATAGTATTAGTATTATTTCATAATGCGAGAGATTGAAAAAATATAAATTGTTTTTATGTCAATAATCAGTTTTACATAAATAACGATAAATACTTTTGCATAAATAATGATAAAGAAAAAGAAAATGGTGTAGGCTTACGAGCACATAACAGAAATAAAAAAATCATCATGGCGAGATTAATAATATCAAATACAATTCTTTCTATTCCATATACATATAGTTAAAATATATATAATTATGTATGAATTATTCTAATAAATTATGCTCTAACTACGATAAGTTTAGTTTAGATTAGTATTTAGAATACGATACAAATGGCGATCCATTTGTATCGTATTCTAAATACTCCCTTAGTCGACGAGAGCTGAGTTTACTCGAACAAGTGTTACATACTCTAACGTGATGACTCTAACTAAATATCCGCAAAATAAAATGCACAGCGCACTTAAAGAAGTTTTCACTTCATCAATGGTCACTTAATTATTTTATAAATGATATACAATTCTAATGTATTAATTATAGAGTATGGCAAGAAAAAAAAATTAAAATGTGTCCACCAGTGTACATGAAATATTGGTTCCATAAATTGTCACTTAGTCAACACATGGCGCTAGTATAGCTATAGGGTAATTATCAGAAATTAACCACAGTGACGGCTGCATTTTAAATTATCAAAAATCTTAATCGTTTTATTATTCTAACATAAAACCTGACTTAATAAATAATTAAGATAAAACTTTATTATTGTGATTTTATACATAATAACAATATTTTTATACTTTAATATCTAAAGCGCCACCTAGTTGTATATAGACAAAGACACCTTTCTTTATAGCAATACTCCAAAAAATATTTCTTATTTGCAAGTTCTAGATTTACTATGGAGACTTGCTTTAAAATTCGTAATCAGGAAGTCTTCTGGCTTTTAAAACAAAGCTTAATATTTTTCGAGAATTTTTGTTTATTATCTTTGATGTTGGCAGACGACCAAATAATAATGGTTAATGGTAATAACCGCTCATTGAACTTTGCAATAGCAGAGGCATGGGCACTTAGCCAGGTCACTGTCCACCGAAAAAAGAAGTTTTGGTCACCGAATTCTACCTAACTCTGTTAAAAACGTTGAAATATCCAATAGAAGTATAAAGTCCTACATTTTTAATCATTCTTCGCTCTCAAAGAAGTTTTATAAGTAACTTTTTGATGGGGTTCAAAATTCTGATTCTCAAGCTTTATGTGTGATTAACAGTTTGAGAGAAAAAGAGCTTAAGTGACTGCTTTGTCGTGTAGTCGTACGTACGTTTTCGTCGCACACTTCTAACCAGTCAGTTTTAAATTCTCGCTTGTCTTCAGGTATATGAGAGGAGAGAGACTAATACTCTTCTCGCTTACGTAATTTTAAATAAATAAATTAATGATAAACACAATATATGCTATACAAAAGTGATTCATGAATATAAAAACCCGATAACGAAGCGAAGAATGATGTCACAAGCGGGATTCGAACCCGCGCCTATTGGGGTACCGGCCCAATTGTGCTGCCACTACACCACCGTGAACTATTGTAGGACATGCAAATCTCGCTTCGTATCATATTTACGTCTTAAGGTGACGTATGCCATCTACCCGACAATGTTTACACATTGTTATAGGCTTAATACTTCAAACTTTGCAGTTAGAATTGTATTAAACGATGACACAACCTTGTTATTCAAATTACTGAAATTTAGCATTTAATATGGTTAATTAATTATTTTTTAATTTATCGGGTTTTTATAAATAATTAAGCATATTAAATGCTAAATTTCAGTAATTTGATTCATGAATAATTAAAATGTTTCCATTTAATATAGGAATTTCATTTCTATTATGTCTTTACGAGATATCGAGCCCTTTTTTTTTAATAAATAAGATTATAAATATAAAATGGCGGGTAATATTAAAGTTTCTACCAAAGTCTGGAAGTAAAACCTACTGCGTCACGATATCTTATGTATTTCGATTGACTAAATTTGACTAGACAATTGAATTGAACTATAAGCACGTAGAATAATGCCTATTTTCACCCAACAACTCTTAAAGTTTAAGTAACACCTAAAGCAATATATAAACAAAACATTGATATATGCCATTCGCAAGATATATAGAATACACGGCGATAAATATTGCTCATCGAACTTAAGAAAGAGACAATCGACTAATTTCGTATTTATAGAGCATTGTCTCTGTCGCATACTGCCTGTGTGACGTCACACGAATTATAAATAATCTGGTATCTACTAAGAGCTGTAATCATAACATTTTCTTATTAAATAAAAAACATGTATTCTACAACCTTTTTTTGCTGTTTTACAACTCTGTATCTCTCACACTTCTACAACGATTGAAAAACTCACAGGTGATGACCGAAAGAGACAACGCTCTACGAAACGGAAATTAACCGATTGTCTCTTTCCAAAGATCGACGTGCAATATTTATTGCCGGGTTGCAATGCAATGCAAAATATGTATTTTTAACCTTACTACCATTAAAAAATAATTTTATTCAATGTTGGGTTTATTCATATTGCATTAAGGGTTACCTAATTAAGGAATCGTAGTTGAAAATAGGCGTAAATCAATTTAAAGTAGACAATTATCGACATGTTGTTGTAAGAGTAGTAGAGTTTTGAACGGCTGATCACAAACTGGACAGTCGAATCGAAGCGGCGGTGGAGTGGTTTCCTTAGCAGCACCCTCTTCTTCTTCAGTGGATAGCTTCTTCTTCTTTCGAACCTTTTTCATACAGTAACACTTTCAAATATCGACCAGCGACATACATTTTTTTGTAACAAGTATTTTCAACATTCCTTGTACTCAGATTGATTTTTTTATTGATTATAAAGTAATAAAATATATATATATATATATATATATATATATATATATTATATAATGGATCAATACATCTTATTTTTCCATGTGAGCAGTCAAAACCACTTCGGGAATCATGATGAGAATGGGAGCCAATCCGCCAGCTAAATGTGGCGAACTAGGCCTGTATTCAGAAGTTAATGTCAATAGGTTGAGGATTGGATAAATAAAGAGAAAGTATATTTGAAATAAATTCTTGCCATAGGGGTTTATTTAGATGTATGATCAGCATGTTGTAGACGATTTTACATCAGCTTGATAACATTGCATTTTATTTCGACGCCCAACAATCACCCTTATTTTTTTATATTTATTTACTATTACGCCATTAATTCTCTCATGACAATAATTTTAAGGCAATCAAATCATAAATATGACAGCCGGACAAAAATACAATAGTCGCCATCCCAAAATTGCTTTACCAGTGCAGTATCGGTGACAGTTCTCTACTGGGATACGTGTAACACCTACTGCGATCACCAATCCGGTTGGCATGGCGATTATAGCACCATCCTCCAGTTGGAAACCGACTTCTAGCAGTAGACACAGTGATAAAAATGATTATGAAGAAACTCCTGAGTACTGCAAACAGAGAATGACAATGGTGGCTTACCATATTCCCAGTGGTAGGTTGTGTGATTGGAGATCTTGTGCTGATAGTAGAGCGTGGGCTGGCGGTGGAGCGCGGGCTGGTAGCACTACGCGTAGGAGTGGTAGCAACTGTTAAACTACGCGTATTCCGTGACACACGACTCGCTGCCGTCTGGTACACGCCTGCATTTAACTTGCGTACCTCTTCCAGCTATAGACAATTCAAAAGGTTTTTTAGACTAGCCAGGTTTTTTTTTATTGCTGATGATGACAAACTAGCAAGTGGCATACCTGATGGTAAATGTCACTGCCGCCCATGGACCTTTGCAATAATAAAGGTGCAGCTAGGTCGCTGCCTACTAATCCTCATCATCATCACAACCCACATATTATGTCCCACTGTTGGGCTCGGGACTCCTCTGTAATGGGAGGGAAATTAATAACAAAACCTTATACCAACACGTCTGACCAGCGTGCTACAGTAAGTACTATACCACGCTGGTCAGACGTGTTGGTATAAGGTTTTGTTTCTAGTTATCCTTCTCTCGCATAGATTTTATATGCATTTTATATTCCTTAGTCGTCTCTTACGATCACCCACGGGTAAGATGGTGGATGGAGTGGTGAATTGTATTCTTACTCCGTCACCACATGGATAGCCTACCACTACAATTCCCAAACCCACCCCAGTTAGGCTTTCGGGTCATTCGCTCACCGAACGAAGCGCGATAGCACATTGCCATTACTCAGACGTCGATCTTCTGCGAGAGTGTAGTACTACGCCGGAAAATAAATCTACACAAACGCGGACAAAGTCGCAAGTAGTGTTGCCCAAATGCAAGACTATTGCGCGTCTTGCAACTCTCGCTGTTAGAACAAAAGAGTCACTTGTTATGATAGAAATGAAAAATCCACATAGAAATGAAAAATTAATGAAATTCCATTCATGTTCTTGCACTAACTGTACAACTATCAATAATTAAGTACATACCACTAAACGGGAGTGGGGCTATAATCACACCTATCAATCATGAAACTGTTTAAAATAAAATCAAATTATTTCCCCGTGTACTGCTATTAAGAATACAAAATATTGACAATCCTTTCTTTGCCAAAGCAATCGTAAAATTTTGTCTAAGAGAGCACTGCGAGACTATTGCAGCGAGTCTTGGTCATGGTATAATATAAATTACCTGTTTCGTAAGTGTCTCGTTACGTTTTTGTGCTGTTCTTAGGTCCGTTAATATTGTTTCCTTTTCACTCGCCATTTTCTCGCGTGACTCTCTCTCAGCTTCGAAGTCACTCCTGCATAGAGAATTCATCGTTATTACTACGTTTTTTATTAACTACCTTTTGGATAAGTACGTCGGTATTTGGCAATAGTAATAGTATCGATATGTAGCTGAATAGACTACGTCTACTCCTACCAAATTGAAGTCCCTCTCATCGTGAGCATAAAAACTCAAGTGGATCTATATTATATATGTATGCAATGTTCCTAAATGAAATTATTTACATCGTCATACACACACGCACGCGCGCGCACGCACGCACGGACGCACACTTTTCTATTAGTCATAGGTTTCCAAGAACCCTTACATTGCTCGTGGATGTAGTAAAAGGTGCCTAAAAGCTTAATATAGACCTGGTTCAAAGCCATCTGATGCCGTTTGGTCAACAATTATATACCCAAGGAGGGTTAACGTCAGGCAGGGAGTCAGTCATAAAACTATTGCCAATAACTTTTGCAATATGTACCATTGAAGAATAGTACATATGTCCATCACATCGACCCTAAGTAATAGGGATAGGAGCAAGATGATGAAGAAGATAGACAGATATTAGTCTACTTCTAGAGCAAATCATCATCATCATCTCAGCCTACATATATCCCACTGCTGAGCTCGGGCCTCCTCTACGATGTGAGAGAAATTGACCCACTATACTACGCTGGTCAGACATGTTGGTATAGGGTTTTAATTCGACTTTTCCTTCTCTTGCACAGATGCTATTTGCATATTATACCCCTTAATATTCTTTTACGATACCCACGGGTAAGATAGAGGGTGATGAATTGTATTGTTACTCCATCACCACACAGAAAAGCAAATACGAGATAAATATATGTAAATGATGAATTTTTGTACAAATTCTTCAACTTACTTGTATAAATCTAGCTGGGCCTTCATCAATTCTGTATTCTCTTTTTCATCTTTCAATTTATTAAGTTGACCCTCAAGGAGCTGCAGCTCTTGTCCTCTGGACAACAGAGCTGCAGTCAGGACCTCCACATTGCCGGAAGACCTCTCCAGTTTGGGCTTAGAGACGGATTTCTTCAGGAGTTCGTTGTAATCTCGGAATATTCCTTCAAATATATTGAGACTGCTTCGAACTTGGCCGCTGTGGAATTAAATTTATGTAACTCTTTTTTTTTTCTTCTAAAATAACCCTAATATATGATTTTTTTTTTTAATTCAACAGACTCTCTGCACTAATGCAATAATCCTTGTATTGCGGAGGACCTACAAACATACAATTAACGCATACTAATTACACTCAGATTCAGAAAAACATACTGCGGATCGCACATAGTTATTGCCCTGCGTGGGAATCGAACTCACAATACTGACAGGGTAGGTCGCTATCCGCCACTAAGTCTAAGCCATGTGTTTTTTTTTGTAAACTATGGTCCGAACACACGCCGCCAGTTCGCGGCGCGTGGGCAGCGCGTGACCCCATAACCCACAGTATTCCCTCCCCATCGCCATTGGGCCGGCCATTGGTACCGCGTCCTTGCTATCTGTGACCAGCCCGGAAGCCATGTGTGCAGTCAATTTGTTCAAAGCTATTCGCCTCCATCCATCTGATGTTTACTAAGTTATCCACTTCGCGTGCACTGCTGCGGAATAACGCCTATGGACGGTGATTAATGGACGGCCCGTCCATTAATCCGTTAGTTCATTAGTCCACGTGAGGTTCGAATTGGGGGAGCTGTTCGACAAAAATCACGAAGTCCTAATAGGCTTAAACCTCACCACGTATCACCAAGGGGGATGGGGGGCGGGGGTTAAAAATGCTAAAAAAAGATCACGTGATTAATGGACGTCCCCTATCGAGTTTCCGTTTCATCAGCGTAGTGTTGACTACCACTGCGAAGTGCCATGTGCTTGATTTATAAAACTTTATAAACTATTGTAATGTGATGTGAATTATAAAGTGTTGTAAATAGATTGGCCATTCACTGTTATATCCAATTCGCTATACTTTAGCACTTTCTCTGTAATTTATTATATAAAACTCTAAAGTATAAAATATATTTTACCACATGACATTTTCACATTTTTTTTTGTTTATTGCTTTTGATGGTAAACGAACAAGCAGCACACCTAATGGTAAGTGTTACTTCCGCCCACGGATCTTTGCTATAACAAGGATATAGCTAGGCCGCTGCTTACCAATACATAAACCCACCCAGTGAGAGCCGGAAGCCCATTCCGGCTCTCTCGCTCACCGAACGAAGCGCAACAGCACATAGCCATTACTCAGACGCCGATCGTCTGCGAAAGTGTGGTATTACCCCGAACGGACCGGCCTGCGGCTGTAAACAGAGAACTGTCAACAGCGTGGTCCTACCGCTAATTCCACCAAAACTCTCAAGGATTGATCCAATTAGCACGATGTGACCATCAAAATATATATACGCCCTGCACTGTATTTTTATGGCGTAAATAAACTTACATAGTTCACGATGGTGTAAGTGGCAGCACGGTTGGGCCGGATTCCCAATAGGTGCGGGTTCGAACCCCGCTTGTGACATCATTTTTCGTTTCGTAATAGGGTATTTATAAATAATTAAGGGTGTAGATCGTGAAAATCACCGAAAAGAGTGTTACGATTTTTCATATTTAACCTATTTACATATGATTGATATCAATGATAATTTGTATATATTACAATCAAAGACCAATAAGTATGTTCATGCTTATATTAAACTCTTAAACCTAATGGTTGTTATATAATAAACGTCAACAAACGCACAAAATTGAGTAAAAATGCAAAAACATGACTTCGTATTTTAAAGATTTAAGCCCATAAATCAACACAAATTGATAAAAAGAAACACTTTTTGAACACTGAAGAAACCAATAAGTATAGCTGTATACTTCTTTTTATACCTTTACAAACAAAGACTTCCTCTTTTAAAGCCCTAAAATCTAGATATATTTTAAGGTAAATTTTTCATACACAAATGTATGGGATAAAGCGTTCGTTTCATTCGTGCAATCTCGGTGGTCACTAACGGCAGTTCCTTTCTGTAAGTGAACGCGACACCACGCTTGTCGGCTGCAGACAGCAGAATTACGTATTGTGAATTTGTGTTTTTTGTAAAAAACTGTAAGTATAACATTTTTATAATTAATTTATTTTCAGTTAGTAGAAAGTATCGATATAATGAATGTCTGAAAGAAAACCATGATGGAACTAGATATAAATCGTAAAAAATACAATATCTACACTAATAGGTATTATAAAGAGGAAAGATTTGGATTTTTGTATGAAACGAATAAACTCAAAAAGTACTGGACCGATAATTCTTTTATCATTCGAAAGCTACATTATCACTGAGTAACATAGGCTATTTTTTTCGCAGGACTGATTGAATTTGAGTGTCATGCCAGGGAAAAGAAAGTTTTGTACGCATTATAAAAATATGAAAGCCAAAAGATCTCGGAATAAAATGTAAGTTCCTCCCTACTTATTTATTATCGCATTTGAACAGGGTACATTACAAAGCTAATACAATATGTCATATGATTTAGATCGCCCGATTCAGACATATACCTACAATAACATGTAAATATTGGTTTGTATTATCTATATCTATACTGATAAATAAAATTGAAGTATCTGTATGTAATATCAAAATAATAGGATTTTTTTAAAAAAAAAAGGCGATACGGAGTTCGCCGGGTCGGCTAGTATTGTCTAAATATCAAATTGTGGAAGTAGGTAGGCGACAGTGCAACTTTGTCGACATACCTATACCGCCAAACAGACGCGAGGCGCCTAGCGTCTGGCTTAGGGTTGTACAAAATAAATAAAAAGTGGATAATATTGATGAATAATATTTCCAGTATTGAAAATAAAGAAAACCTTGGGGCCGAGACTCTGAGCAACAATGCTACGCGCTGTATAGAGGTAAGTTGTTATATGTAATTCTTGTAGACTTGTTACATAAATAAACAAACTACTTAGTTAGTGATGGGCGAAGACAAAATCTCAATACCTACCTATAGATTTTTCTTGCAATATTTATTATTTTCATCGAGAGACAAACACCTTAGTACCGAAATACTTCTCAATTACTTTCTCAAAAGAAAATTTATTTTCAAATAGGTGACGTCATAAAAAAACAATACCTAATGCGTAAAGAAATTATAATTTCTATTCATCAGGAACCTAATATTGTATTAATTCTTTTGCATTTTTTTAAATTTTTAATTATTTTCTATAAAAAAAATCAAGCCATTATCTTTCTTTACAGGAACTAGTTATTGAAAACGACCAAGAAGGAAAGGTGGATGAAATGGAAGTTGGGCGTAGAGTTGTAGACGTTTCTTTTTTTTTTAAAGCTCTTCAGGCCATAGGGGACCACGGTCCAATGGATTGTAAGTTAAGTTACCTCAGTATAATAGGTGAAGTAAAAGTTGGTCTGGACTCAAAACTTATCATGAAATGTAGTATGTGTAGTATGAAATTTACTGTGTGTTTGATTGAAAAGAAAGAAGATAGAATGGAAGTGAATCATCAAATTGTATCTGGTATCATATCATCTGGTGGGAGCTACTATCAGTTAAAAACATTAACTGCCGCAGTAGCCCTACCAATCATGTCACCTTCATTATACAATGAAATTAATAATACGGTTTGCGATTGGTGGGAAAAGACAGCAGCACATTCCATGGCAGAAGCTGTCAAGGAAGAAGCGGAGTACGCAGTGTCTATAGGTAGTGTTGATAAAAATGGTACACCATTAATATCTGTTGCTGTTGACGGTTGTTGGAGCAAGAGATCTTATGGTAAGAATTTTGCCGCCTTGTCCGGCGCAGCTGCGATAATTGGCATTAAAACTAATAAAGTATTGTTTTTTGGAGTTAAAAATAAATACTGCATAGTTTGTGCACGAGCCGCAAAGAACGACAGTCAGCCCTGGGAACACCGTTGTTTCAAGAATTATTCGGGATCATCTACCGGTATGGAATCGACCATAATAGTTGAGGGGTTTAAACGTTCCATTGTTGATCACGGTGTAATTTATAATAAATTTGTAGCAGACGGCGATTCCAGTACTTATAAAAAAATATTAGATTCGCGACCGTACGGTAATTTAACAGTAGAGAAAATTGAATGCAAAAATCATCTTTTACGAAACTACTGCAATAGCTTGGAGAAACTGTCGAAAGACACTAAGTATTCTTGCGAATTGCGGCAATTCCTAAAAGAAAGGTATTTGCGTTTAAGAACGGGTGTAAAATGCGCTATTAAATATTGGGGCGATCAAAATCAGTCACTCGAAGAAAAAATAAAAAATCTTAGTGAAGATATCCTAAATGGTCCACAACACGTATTTGGTAATCACCAATATTGCAAGGAGTATTTCTGTAGACCTGATACTCGTCGAATAGAACCTGTTGGGTTGCTTCCAGCAATTGTTGGATGCGGATTAATGGACGCGGTACACATTTTAAGTAAAAGACTGTCATATCATTCTAGAAGTTTAATTCATAATTGTACAAGTAATATAGTTGAAAGTTTTAACGCAGTGATTGCCAAATTAGTAGGGGGTAAGCGTGTAAATTATTCTTCCCGTGGTTCTTATGCGGGCCGATGCGCAGCTGCTGTTGTGTCTTTTAATACAGGATCGATTCAT
Organism: Lymantria monacha; assembly: GCA_905163515.2. Classification (NCBI taxonomy): domain Eukaryota; kingdom Metazoa; phylum Arthropoda; class Insecta; order Lepidoptera; family Erebidae; genus Lymantria; species Lymantria monacha. The sequence goes on along the minus strand of LR991098.1, from coordinate 27,007,825 downwards.
AGTAAAACTCATGAAGTAATATTTAAATCTAGTCCTAATCCTTTGATCGCGAAAGTGGAAAATTGCAATCGTAGAATCCGTTTAATTGCTAAACCTAAATTAAGATTGAAAAAGAGCCACAGCGCTGTATCGAAAGATGCTCACTATGGACCAAACTGCGAAAAACCTGATCTGAGTCCAGAATTATATGAGAAAGCCAAGTCATCTTTTTTAGCCGATTTAAAGTTGTCTTGTGCTGAAAGAGAGGAGCTTGAAAGGTCGACCCATTTGCAAAGAAGTAGTTCTGAGTGGATGAGTACAAGGAGAAAATTACTAACCTCATCATCGTTCGGGGAAGTTTGTAAAAAACGAGAGAGCACAAGTTGTGCTGTTCTTGTTCGTAAAATCGTTTATGGTAGTAATATCTCCAGTTTGCCTGCTGTACGGTACGGTATCGAAAACGAAGAAACCGCAATTAAACAGTTAGAAATTCAAGAGAATATTAGTATACAAGGTTGCGGTTTGTTCGTCGACGATCAATATGAATTTCTTGGTACTACACCAGATGGCATTTATGCAAACGGTTTAATTGAAATTAAGTGCCCACATTCTTTAGCTGGCATGACTCTTGATGAAGTAATGGCCAAACATACCTTTTGGGTTAAGGACAAGGCTTCCAAGGGTTATGTCATAAATAAAAATCATAACTGGTATTTCCAAATTCAGGGACAGGTACATATTACTAAAAGAAACGTTTGCATGCTTGGCATCTGGTTTGGTGCTACTGTACCTATGAAAGTTTATATTATAGAAAAGGACGACAAATTTTGGGAGGAGAAAATGGAAATGAAATTAGTTAGGTTTTATTACGATTGCCTACTTCCAGAATTAGTTGATCCTCGGCAGTCACGAAGCATGCCCATTCGTGACGCGCCCAGTATCATAGAGGCTATGAAAGAGAGGAAAGAAAGAGCTTTACGTGTTTTGAAAGAGAAGAACGCCTAATGATTTTGAAAGATACAGGTAACTTAACTACCCAGCCAGTCGATTCACGTAAACACGCCAGTCCAAAAGTCGTTTTAACTTAGGAACTTAGAAATCGCCTTTTGGTTTTCTGTTTTAAACGCACTTACTTATCTAGTCTTGGATTGTCATAAATCTTCCAATAGCTCAATTACTATACAATTTCTGAGTTACCTGGTGTAAAGAATCATAAAAATTGGTTCAAAAATACAGCGAATTGAGAATTCTCCTTTTTTTTAAGTCGGTTAAAAGGGCTAAATTTGCAAAAAACGAAGTGACGTCACTGCGCTACGGTTTTTATTACTTACGTGAATCGGGCAGCTGGTAACGTTTTCATTCTGATAGGTTTTGTGATAGCCATTGATTTTATCATCAAATTAGCAGAAATCAGAACTTGATCCGTAATCGAATGAAAAAACATTAGAATTTTGAACTCATATTTCGTTATTGTTTAATTACATACTTTTAATTAGTATATTAATAATTTACAAACTTCTGTTAAAATTAGTAAATAAATGAATTATTTACTAATTTTTGTACAACCCTAGCACGCTTTTGAGATAGCGAGTAATGGCGACTCATATTTGTTATTGTGTAGTAAATAAATCATTTTTATACTTGTGTTTCATTTATTGACATTTTTTTTAAAACCCTAGGATTTTTTTTAGATATCGACGAGGTGATCGTAAACAAAAAGTAAGTATTTGAGTTTACGCAATAGGCACATTTCCTTGCGTAGAGATAAACACACTTCCTACTGAATTTGCAATTATTTTATTGAATGAATATTTTACGAATTAGAATAAATTTTGGTAGTGAAATTACAAATAAATACATAGTTGGAATTTTAGGTAAGTAGAATACAAAAATGTCAGTCCGGACCTGCTCTTGATTGTATATTATATTATAAACTAGTAACCCGCCCTCGCTATCTTCGCTATCTTCGGCAATATTCACTTAAATTACATACTATAAAAAGCATATTGATCTATAATAAATGCACAATTTATTTAAGGTACTTAATTGGATAAGGATTAATGCTGTATTGTATAAAATCACTTAGTAAATAATCATTTTTTAGTAGAGGATAAAAAATGGTTATGGTGGGTTATCCCTAAGAGATAGACATATGCCATCGTGGACTTTTTTGTTGAACTTTTTAAGATGGATAATACTGTAGTACATTATTTTGGTCTATCTCGTAGGGTTCAGCCAACGTTTGCAATATAAGCGCAAAAAAACGTGCTTATTTACGACATCACATTAGAAACCTCTAAATTAATCAGCGTTTCTCTACTATATTATGCATGTATTATACATATAAACCTTCCTTAAAAATCATTCTATTTATTAAAAAAAACTGCATCAAAATCCGTTGCGTAGTTTTAAAGACTAAGCATACATAGGGACAGACAGACGGCGGATAGCGACTTTGTTTTATACTATGTAATGTAATGATAGAAAAACATAAAAATTGTGTCTCAACTACTCTTATTAATCTATTAAAAAGAATCAACAGCTAGTTTAGTTCCAAAAATTCAACGTTATTGTTATGCTGTAAATATTCAAGTTCAATAACAATTTCTCAACGTGGAACGTTTGTTGCAAAACATTTTGAAAATCACGCTCTCTAGGTAATTCATCCGCCCCGTCGGATGTTACATTAAACTTTGGCGCTGCGGTCGCTCGAAATCGAGATCTCAGGCCAACAATCTACACCCTTAAGCATATTAAATGCTAAAAATTGTAGTAATTTGAATAACAAGGTTGTGTCATCGTTTAATACAATTCTAACTGTAAAGTTTGAAGTATTAAGCCTATACAATGTGTAAACATTGTCCGATAGATGGCATACGTCACCTTGAAGACGTAAGATATAATATGAAGCGAAATTTGCATGTCGTAAAATAGTTCACGATGGTGTAAGTGGCAGCATGGTTGGGCCGGATTCCCAATAGGTGCGGGTTCGCACCCCGCTTGTGTCATCATTTTTCGTTTCGTAATCGGGTATTTATAAACTTACATATTATTTAATGCACTGCTGTGTAGTTTCTCCATTTGTAGTTTCACATCGGCCAGTCCGGATTTGAATTGCTCTGCCGATACCTTCTCCAGTTTATAGTCATGAAGACTTGCCACCAATCCCAGTGTGTCAACAAGACTATCTGACAATCTGGTGATAAAGAAAAAATATTTTTAGCAAAAACACAATCTTCAAATCGTTATCAAAATATTTTTTTCCGTGTGGTGACGGAGTAAGAATACAATTTCCCCCTTTCTTACCCATGGGTGATCGTAAAGGACGACTAAGTGACATAAGCAGCTAACATCCGTGCAAGAGAAGGTAAACTCGAAATAAAACCCTGTACCAACAAGTCTAATCAGCATCATATGGTAGATCACTTGCCCTCTCGATATGGAGGAGGCTTGAGCCCAACAGTGGGACGCATGTGAGTTGATGATGATGATTATTAAATATTAAATCATAATTAATATTTTTGAAATAGGTTTAAATTTCATTGAAAATTGATAATAATAATTAAAAAAATATACACAATTATAGAATTTGAAAATTTTCACGTAAATTCTTGTAAAGTTTCTCGACCAACACTGTTTTATGGTTTAATTAAATTAGGGGCAGATATTCGATGAGCGAAAAAGCCAGAGAGAGGTCCAAATTATACGCTAGGCTATCGATCTGACCGGGTTCCAGTGGCCCACTCGCACTGCATCGATAGGTACATGAAGGGCGGGTCTATAGGGTCACACACACCGTTTTTTCTGTCACCCCGAGTAAAATTAACGCGGTGTGCCCACACCATAACCAGACGCCAAATAAAGGCAAGCGACCTAGCTGTTCCCCTGGTATCTATCACTTATTTGTCAGCCACGAAAGACAATTAAAAAGTCTTCTAATCTGCTTTTACGACACCCACAATAAATATTACGCTATCTATAAATAAACTAAAAGCACTTACCCTTGTGTCAATATATTCATTACGTCTGCTAAGTGCTTCAACGTTCTGTCGTACAGTTTCACATTTGACATAAAACTGGCATACTCTGAAGAAGACTCCGGCTCCGAGCTGATGGAGAACCGGACTGGTTGGAACACCTACAATTAGATAAATAAAATTTAATTTAAAAAAAACGTGTGCCTGCCTCGGGACGCCCGACAGAAGTGACAACTGAAACTAATTTAAGTTGAACTATTTAATATTGAAATTGTTTAACTTGAGAAAAGCTTAGGTTATTACTTAAATTTTATGTATATATGGTTATTTATTAATAAAAAAACTTATAACATCACATCTTAATACGGCTAATTTAACAAAAATACGCCATTTTATGTGCCATTTATTTTCTAATTCCAATCTTTTAGTGTGTTCGTCAACTAATTCTTCCTAAACGCCAGACCGATTTGGATGAAATTTTGTATATATTTTACTGAGTTCCTGGATTGAGAATACAATTCAATCCAGTAGAGGGCGTCGTGATGGTATTTCCATGAAAAAAAAAACAAGTTTTCTAAACATGTGACTATTGTTTCAGTTTCAAGCGAAAGCCTTCATTTTCCATTGCAATTAGAACATAATTATTTTCCAATTTTTTTCAGTAATTTATATAATTAATGTTATCGTTTAAAACCAATCAAAGTATTGAAGTGGAACAATGTGTCAACATTTATCGGTAGATGGCGTGTGGAAACTGCCGTAAAAACGACAATGCGAGCGAGAATTTGGTCGTTATACGCATGGGCCATGCTTGTTTAATTTGTAAAACGATTACAACAGTTTCCCAGTAAATATGTGTTCAAGTGTGGTAATCATTTTTTGCCGTTATTTAAAATTTCATAAGTTTAATTCTCAAATATTATAAAGTGTTTTAAAGACGTAGAGAACTCGTAGTAATGCATATCTTTGAATTACGTTGTTTATTTATAGTTATTAAATAAATAATAGAGCAACTATTAATATTTTTTTTTGGAAAAAATCGCTAACCCAACAAACAAATTTGTCTTTAAAAAGATACTACTCACCGTTGTCGATGCCTCTTTCAATCTATTACGTAAATCTTGTATTTGTTCGTTGTACATTTTAACTGTTTCGGACGTGTCGCATTTGTGTTTTGAGAATTTCAACTGTAACAAATTTTCATATAAAATTAATATAAAAATCATATTGTACGATAATTTTGGCAGAGTCCAATTCCTCCGCCGGGCCGACCGCAGATGTCAAGGAAGCGGTACCAGTGGTCAGTCCACTGGCGATGGGGAGGAAATATGGTAGATTATGGGGCCGCACACCGCCGTTCCGTCGTCCCGGGTAAAATGGGCGAGGTGTGTCCAGACCATAGCCTGCCCTGCTTGATTTTCTTTACTATTCTTTTTTTATTGCTATTGGTGGCAAACGAGCAAGCAGCACACCTGATGTGTGTTACTGCCGGCCATGGACCTTAGCAATACCAGGGGTACAATTAGGCCGCTGCTCACCAATAAAAAACTCCAAACCCACTCAAATGTTAGGCTGCCTCTCGTCACAGAACGAAGCATAGCAGCACATTTCCACTGCTCAAACGTCGATTTTCTGCGAGAGTATGGTACTACCCGGATCGGTACCCGGGACGGATCGGCCCGCGGCTGTAGACAGAAAACTGTCAACAGTGTTGTCCTGTCAGTCTTAAGTTTTGTAATTCTAGAATAAACTATTTCCATTTAGTGACAAAGTAAGAATACAATTATACAATTCACTGGCCTCTTTCTTGTACGAGGTTGCCGTAAAATACGACTAAGAGAACATCTAAGCAAGAAAAGGGAAACTTGGAATTACTAGCAAAATAAGTAATTATCGATCAGATCACAAATACTTCGCATCATTAATGATGAAGAAAAAAGACAGTATATGAATACACTTTGATAAACATACATTTCTATAAAAGATTTTGTAACCTAAACATTTTCTTATTTTTTTTGTCATTAAAGGTAAAAAATAATATTCAAAATATTGTATCAAATAATAAAATTGATGCAATATTATGGGAGATATTACATAAATACAAAAGATTTTGAGAAAAATATACATATCGTGAGTCAAATAGAAAAGTGATATAAATCGATCAAAGACTAAATTTTACAGTACACGCATTTAATGATTTTTTTCAACAATCAAAATGGCGGTTTAACATAGAGTATCAAAATGACACTAGTGACAGCCACAGATTTTTTGACGTTTAATTTAATAATGTGTCATTTTCTATTAAAATACAAACGATAACAAAACGTTGTAACTAATAATAGTAATAATACCAATTTACATTTTTTTTAAAATATCACTCTTCCTTTTAACCAACGATATAGTTAAAATTAAATTACCTTAACACTTTCCAAGTCTAATATCCTGAGTTGGGCAGTTTTTAGATCTCTTTGCAATTCTGATATCTTGGTTTCCTTCTGCCTTATTACTGTATCACGTTTTGTTAATTCCTCAGATGACACACTTGACTGCAATGTAATTATAGTAGAATTTGAATCTCATTATACTCATCATTCTCCTACTCTTATCCCAATTACTTGGAGCCGATGCAATATGTACTCTTCTTTCATGGTACATATTGTAAAAGTTATTGACAATAGTTTTATGACCGGCCGCCTGCCAGACGTCAACCCTCCTTGGGAATGTAATTGTTGACCAAACGGCATCAGATGGAGATGGTCTAAGACGTTATAAGGCTCTTAGTCGTCACTCTCACGACATCCACGAACAAAGTAAGGGTTGGTAGTATTCGAAGCCGCTACCACACAGCTATGTATGAAAATAACATCTGCATATTATTACTTTTTACTCGCAGTAAACGAATCACTGCGCAAGAGAGGAAAGTCGAAATAAAAACCTATACCAAATCATCTGCAATAGCCAGTCTCAAAAAATTAAAAAAATACGAATTCATCTGAACATTGTAGGTCAATCTATGAGAGGGACTATTGTGCTATTGTAAAGGAGGTTCGAACCCAACGGAGGAGATGTATATGAATGGCGATTTTTTTTTTAGCTGTTAGCCGCAGATGGCTTTGACAGCTTTACGCGGACCATGGGTGAGCGCTGAGGGCTCTCAACCCGATTGAGGTAAGCTAAGCGACATCGCCCAAGGGCTCCCCCTGTGGGGAACGGACCTCGGCTTGGGGCGGAGGACGAAACCGCGGATAGTTATGTGTAATGGTGAATGGCGATGATGATGATGATTTGTACCAGAACAGTTGATATTTTCCACATTAATAATAATAATAGTAGCATTATAGTTTAGTAGAGGCTTACCATAGCAGAGGTCTCTATTTGCGTTTCTAAATCTTGAATTTTATATTTTAAATTGGCAATTTCTGTTGCACATTCCGCGTCCTTAGTTGATAATTGTAACTGAAAAAAATGAGCATTTTTTTAATTAAAATAATAATAAGCTGAATTTTATCGGCTACGAAACAACCAAATCTTATATATCTCTTTGGTTTCAATCCAACCCACCAATTGTATTTGATGTCACCTGGTCAACAATTACAATTCCAAGGAGGTGAGACATCTGGCAGGCTGCTGATGATAATAATATTGTCAAAACTATTACAATATATACGATGGAATAAGAATACATATTGCATCAAACCCAAGTAATTGGAAAAATAGCAGAATGATGATAATAATGATTGATGAGTATGAATTAAAAAATAAAAATAATGAGTCAAAATTATATCCGTTAAATTATGTTTATTTTTTTTATTGCTTATGGTGGCAATCGAGCAAGCAGCATAACTGATGGTAAGTGTTACTGCCGCCCATGGCCCTTTGCTCCAAGGGTATAGATAAGCCGCTGCTAAATAAAATATGTTTGTAAAGTCCCACGTAATACAAGTATTAGCCCTTTAGTACAGGGTGTAAAAAAAAATTATATCCAGGTATAGAATAACGGATGGCCACCTAAGCCAAAGATCGGGTACCGGTGGCCCGCTCGCACGGCGAAGAGAGGAATTTGCATGGTGAGTCTATGGGGTCACGCGCCACCTCCTCCGTCAACCCGGATTGATTTGGCGGGGCGAGACGCATCCATTGTCAACCGCAAAAAAAAAAGTATAGAATAACGGATCGTGTCAAGAATCATCAATCGTATGTGAGAATCAAATTTATAACATTCGTATAGAAAATCTATTAAAACTCCAAAAGCTCCGAAAAAAGGGACAGTACACGTTCATCCAATAATTTTGTTTACCTGTTTAAGGCAAAGGCACCTGTTTGGGATTTTCCGTAGCTTACGGTAACCCCGGTGTATCTGAGTCGCACCTCTCGTAACGTTAATACTACACACGTTTGTGCACTACGGAGGATTGTATACGACTGCCTCATGCTAACTAGGTCGCAGCACTTATAGCACGCAAATCGCTGTGTGAGCAATTTTGGCTCGTACATGCTCCCGAGGGAAAGATATACGTACTCAGATTCCTAATCAAGCGTTACAAGTAGGTAAGTATATATAAAAATATGTTATAAAAATATCAAAGCAAAATACAAAATAAGCAAAATATAAAGTTTACATTCTTAAATATTTGATTAATATCATAGGTTGAATCTTGCTCCAGCTTCTGAAGTCAGCTGAGGATTCTTCTTCGACTGCCCCTGTCCTATTTCAGCGTAGGTAGCGATCTCCTCTAGTTCTATGTTTTCTGTTCTATTTAGAGTTCTTGTTGGCGTTTTATTTGTTGCGCTGTTCTTATTATTTGTGCACGCAGGACCACATCTTCTCACTTGCCATACTATGATTGCGACGATTATTCCTCCCACCAGCAAGCTGCTTATCGTGTAGTGGCCAATGTCGTGGGTGCTTAAGTCGCTAGGTAGGCTCTCTCGTACCTTTTGTGCGGCTATCCGAGTGTCTAATAATTTGTGGTCATCCGCTAAGTTTAGTTTAGGAAGCATAATATTCGTACTGTTATACGTATCCCACATGTCATTTGGGGAGTCCACAGTAGGTATTTCCAATGTAATTCCCGTGTTAGTTTTGCTGCTGAAAATGTTATGTGAGTACATGGTAACGTCATTATGTTGAATCACGCAATCTTGACCTAGTGCGAGTAGACCCGCTTTAGTAAGCATTGTTGTTGTAATTTGATTCTCGCATATTATATGGGTCGGGCACTCATTGACGCAGTTATATAACCATATGATTTTTTGATGAAATGAAATGAAAATTCAACGAATATACAACAAAAAAATTACAGCAATTACAAGTCAACGAACTTTAATAACTCGGACAAGTACACAAAAAGCTACCATGCTACATTGCGAAAATGCCCTCTTTGCATAAACGATCACGTGTTATGGCAGTGTCCTACATTTCTAGACTTGGATGTCGCAACGCGTAATCAAACAATACAAAAAATTAACGTGTGCAAAAATTGTTTATTTCATCACGGCAAATATAAATGCAATTCAACAAAACGATGTCGCACGTGTAATTTGAAACATCATACCCTACTTCATGATGATAATTTCAGAGGGCAACAATCGAGATCATCCACCTTAACAACAGCTGAGCGAACCTCGAACCACATCAGCGGGGAACAAGAGATACTCTTAACAACCCTTCAACTTCAAGTCAAGAACAAAGAAGGAGATTACGTCATCCTTCGGGCGTTACTGGATCAAGGATCTCAAGTAACATTGATCACAGAAAATGCCGCTCAACGCTTGAACTTACCACGTAGCAAAATGAACGCCGCCATCACGGGCGTTGGCTCTATAATGGGCACGAGTAAGGGGATGATTAAACTAGAATGTAAATCAATTCATTCTGAATATGCATTCCAAACTGAAGCACTAGTAATGAGAAAACTTATCAACAACCTGCCCAGCTCAACAATCAACGCGGAGAACTGGTCACACCTCGATAACATCAAGTTGGCTGATCCGGCATTCAACATCTCTGGGCCCATCGATGTATTGTTGGGAGCAGAAATTTACTCCGAAGTTATCCTAGAAGGAATGATTAAACGTGACACTAACTCGCCAGTAGCTCAGCAGACTAAATTAGGCTGGATACTGTGTGGTGCAACAAAGCAATTCAACTGTCTAGTTACCCTAACAGAGTTAGAAGATTTTTCCAGATTCTGGGAGACTGAAGAAATCCCTTCAGCACTCGAGACTACATCGAAGGACGAATACTGCGAAAAATATTACACAGAAACCACAGAACGATTAAAGAACGGACGATATGTGGTAAAAATGCCAATGAAAGCTAACTTTGAACAAAACCTTGGCAACTCTAAGTCTCAAGCCATCGCGCAATTTCTTCAGTTAGAAAAGAAAATGGCGAGACAAGAACACTTTGCAAAGCTATACAAGCAATTTATAAATGACTATATCGATTTAGGTCATATGAAGAAAATAATTGAAAGCACAAGTAAAGTACAAGCTTACTTACCACACCACGGAGTGTTAAAGGATAGCTCAACAACTACAAAACTACGAGCTGTTTTTAATGCTTCCATGAAAACAGACTCGGGCTATAGCCTTAATGACTTGATGGAAAAAGGGCCAAACTTACAAAAGGACATTTTATCCCTGATCATTAAATGGCGGAGCTATAAATATGTTCTGACGGCGGATATCGAAAAAATGTACTGTCAAATCCTTATTCATCAAGATCAACAATGTCTACAAAAAATATTTTGGAGAGAATCAGTAAATGAACCGCTAAGAGAGATGCAGCTGTGTACCCTAACTTATGGGACCAAAGTCGCGCCATTCATCGCGATGCGCACTCTCCAGCAATTAACTAAGGATGAAGGCAGCGCTTTCCCTTTAGCCCAGAAAGCTTTACAAAACGAGGCATATATGGATGACGTCACCACAGGTCACCATAACATTGAAACAACGAAATTACTACAAAAGGAGCTCTACGAGTTACTTAGGAAAGGTGGTTTCACCTTACGAAAATGGGCAACTAATGAACCATCTATTCTCAAAGAATTACAAAATTACGAAAAGAGTCATTCTAAAGACTTTAACTTTAAACAACACGAGTTCAGTAAAATACTTGGACTCGCATGGGATTGCGCAAGCGACACATTCCATTTTATTAGCGAAGAATTTAACAAGAATATAAATTCGCCATACACGAAACGCAGGCTATTGTCAGAGATAAGCAAGATCTACGATCCACTCGGTTGGTTAGCTCCAATGACTATCCAAGCGAAATTAATCTTCCAAAAGCTATGGAGTGAAAACTACCAAAATATCGGTTGGGATGAAAATGTACCTGAAAACATAACAAACGAATGGATAAAAATTAAATCTGAACTACCAAACATAAACAACATAACTCTACCAAGATGGATCAGAAACGAAAACAATAAACCCATCGAATTGCATGCCTTCTGTGACGCAAGCGAGCAAGCTTACGCATGCGTTATATACGGCCGAACTACGTCACGGAGCGGAGCGTTCGAAACTACTCTACTTGCAGCGAAAACGAAGGTGGCACCTCTAAAAAACAAAAGTACGATACCGAGGCTGGAACTAAGCGCCGCTGTTTTGCTAGCGACTCTCCTAGAAAGGGTAATCAAGGTTCTAGCAGACTATGAGCTAAGGATATCCTGTTGGACCGACTCTAAAGTCGTCTTAGCATGGCTTCAGGGCAATCAAACAAAATATGCAAAATATATAACAAACAGAACTACACATATAATAAATATCGTACCTGCAATAAACTGGGGTTACGTAAAAAGTAACGAAAACCCCGCCGACTGTGCAACAAGAGGACTTTCGCCGTCGAAATTAGTTAATTTCTCGCTATGGTGGGAAGGACCTCAATGGCTCAAAAAACAAGAAAAACGAACTCGTCTATCAACTGAAACTTATACTACGGACGAGGGCTTTCTAACAAACTGTTACACAACAAACCCTACGGAACCCGTGGCAAATAAAAATGAATTAATTAATTCATTACTCGAACGATACAGCAACATTGATCGTATTACAAGAATACTCGCCTGGGTAATACGTTTTGCTGATGCATTACAAAACAAACAGAGGACAAAGGAGTGCAATGAACTGAACATGAAAGAAATAAACAATGCATCTGATTGTGGTGTTCCACTAGTTCCAGGATTGTTTGGTGCTGAAATGCTCGTAAATCCAGACTCTGTTAAAACCTCGATTCGCAGTTCAGTCATAGACTTTTTTGTTTCGTTAAACATGCTTCTCGTTATGTTAAAAATGTTCTCCTTAAAATAGTCATGGTCTCTCTTGACCGACTCATATTTTATCAAGATCTCATGGTTTGATAAGAATTCATCCCAGAGAGATTGTAGCGTTTCGATGCGCTTGTTAAGGTAATCTATAGATTTTCTACTTACAGAATCCTTTTTGTAATTGCTTTGCAGGGCTTTGATTTTCTCGTAGCTGTTTTGCTGTTTATTTATGAGCTCTACAAATTCAACTTCTTTTGACATTGTTATTTGATAGTTAGTTTAGTTGTTGCAGCAGTAGACGTTATCCCCGCTGGTTCGTTAATTGCTGGTACTTAGCGTAGCACTCCCTCCTTTACGTTATGTGCACCTTCTCAATGCTCTTGGTGAGACCCTCTTCTGGGAAGCCAAAAGCACCGATTTGCTAACGTAACTGGGAATTTCCACACCAAGCACTCCACAGATTCTCGAAGGACCAAAAGATGTTTGGGATTTTCCGTAGCTTACGGTAACCCCGGTGTATCTGAGTCGCACCTCTCGTAACGTTAATACTACACACGTTTGTGCACTACGGAGGATTGTATACGACTGCCTCATGCTAACTAGGTCGCAGCACTTATAGCACGCAAATCGCTGTGTGAGCAATTTTGGCTCGTACAGCACCTAACTTATATCAAAAATTTAGGTCCAAATTTATTAACCAATACTGTAGCGGGTTAAAAATTAATTTATAAAATCATTAAGTTGTTTGATGTTAAATAACTTATCCTCTCGTAATTATGAATGTTGAAACTTTTCGAATAGTAGAAAAACATTACAATTTCAAATAAATAACTATTACACAAAAACTATTATACATTAGTGCGATATGTTGCCGGGTGGGCCACTGAAGAAAAAGATCCAGTGAACCACCCGCACGGCGCGGCGGCGTTGACACGTATATTGCAGGGCGGGTCTACGGGGTCATGCACCGCTTTTCTGTCACCCCGGACGGATTAGCGGGGCGTGACGTACCGTAGCCGGCCGCCAAAAAAAGTGTGGTATGTTATTTGTATATTGGAATTCAAAGTACTCACTTCAGCATTCTTCAATTTCTCCTTCAAATCGTCTCTCTCTTTGGACGTCGCGTCGACGATATGCTCTAAAGATTCTTTCTGCCACGTCAACTTTTCATTCTCCACAATAACCTACAAGCAAACACATATACAATTAAACAACAATCGATTAAGGTTCATAATTAGAAAGAATGGAAGGAAGGAAGGAAGGAAAATAACAATTTATCACATAACAAATGGTTAAAAATATTATCAACCACTTAATAAAAGTAAAAGTACAAAATATAACAATTTCTTATGTTTACGCGAGTATTACACATTTGAAACAAAACATTTTTTTATGGATTCTATCACGTTTGTATTTGATTTTTAAGTTCCCGACGTTTCGAACACACTTTTTTTTTTTTTTGGTAACGCAGTGGTTCAAGAATGCATTTTCCGCACTTACCCCCGCCTGTCGAAAAAACAGACAAGGAGTGTGGGACTCGCTAGCCCCGTGGCTAGAATACCCATTAAACTCTTTCCACTGCGATCGCTGTTAGCCGAGAGGGCTTTGACAGCTTAACCGGACTATGGGTGAGCGCTGAGGGCTCTCAACCCGGTTCGAACACTACAGCGATTAAATACAATATATACCGGGTGTAACAGACATTGCACAATGGAGCAGCTGATCAGAAAGGTGGTAGGTAATGATGGTAGAAACCCATATCAAAAATTCTGAAGGCAAATATCAAGTGGTCATTGACTTATCTGCTGTCTGTAAAGGCGACATTTGTCATCTGTAACATAGGTAATCATTGATTTATTTAGGTTCTAATGAATATTTAAGATCGTATGAGTATGTAGCAGATTATTTATCATTTACTTGGTACATTTCATTCAGTTTCAAATAAAAAGCGATGACAAAATTTAAAACTTTAAATGCTCCTAATTCATTAACAAATCGACACTTTTCATTCAAATTTTTGTTTTGGATTCCTACTATCATTACCTACCACCCCTTCTGACCAGCTGCTCCATTCTCTGTTACACTCGGTATATAAAACATAATAAAAATTTAAAAAAAGCTATAAGTAAATCAAACAAAAATAAGAACATAGATGTAAATAAGGATAGCGGCGCCTCCTCTTGCAAACGAGGAAAACGATAGCTGCTCTGCGTAAAACAATATGCCGAGCGGACTTTTTTTTCCTCACGATATCTACTATACAAAGCGATACGATAATGCTGTTATTTTGAAGCATCCTGTGACGTCCGTTAACAAAGAGCAACAAGTAAATATTGAAAATAACATAGCACATATCATTTTGACGGGCTATGGTGTTTTCATATCCCTTTAAATCAGTCTGGGACGACAGAAAAAACGGCACGCATTCCCATAGACCCGCCCTACAAGTACGAGCGCCGTACGAGCGGGCCACCGGAACCAGGTCTTTATTATCGGTGGCCCGCGCGGTGGTTTACTCCCGTGGTTATCCTTTCCAGTCGACGCCTCAGCAGCTCCAGTGTCGCCGTCAAGGCGTTGTCCTCACACGAAACATTACATATATATCATAAATATCATAAGAAGAGGAAAAATGCCATCGCAGGTGGCGTTTTAAGTTTTTAACTGGAAACCTTCGCCGTTGATGGTGAAAATACGCGGCTGTGTGCAATTAATATACAATAAATTTGAAATGTTCAGGCATACTCGTAGTTTAAATCTTATAGATGTTTGGTCCACTTTAGTGTCGCTTTCTCATTTTGTTTACGTAACAGTGTCAAAAGAAATTTTCATCTCAAAAATTGTACTATTACATTCTATTATCGTCTCTTCGGAACGTACTTATTTTATCTTTATTTTAAGACAACTCCCGGCACTAAGGAAATAATACTTGTATTGCGGGGTACTTCACAGACTATTTAAAAGACACAAATTACACCCAGAATCGGAAAAAAATATGGATCACGCATAATATTGTCCTGCATGGATCGAACCCACATTACTAGCACTGTATCTTAACCATTACACACGGTTAAATCGTTTTAGTTTTTAAATAGTATAATGCAGTAGTTTTAGCTCGACGCTGATGAGTCAGCTATCGAGCTTCTTTATACATACATAGATTTACTGATAAAAGTCATTTATGAATAATCGATAACATATTTAGATTAGTTCTGCGTCACATATACGACTCATACACTTCATATAGATTATCAAAACGATATTACAGACAAAATTTACAGCGTACAGCGCCACTAGCGGTGCGTTTTTGAAACTACATTTCTTCATACAAATGACATGCTTACGCGCTCGCTGTAGAACGCGTCATGTTAACGACAAAACTCACACTCAGCACATTGGACTACGCTATTAGATTGTAACGTCGGCGACGATTAGGGGATATGGTACGCAAATAACATCGATGCAAACGAAAAGAAACCGAAGAAGAAGGATAAGAAACCCGATATAAAAACCTGTGTATACCAGCGTGTGTACATGTATAACCAGCGTGGTTATATTTTGGTAAAGTTCAACACTCTGTACTAAGGTATCCTTGTATTGTGGGGGCTTTTACAAACACACAATTAACGCAGACAAATTACATCCACGCTCGAAACAACATACATTGCACATAGTATTGCCCTACGTAAGAACCCGGGTGATTTGGCTTGGTAGGTCGGTATCTTAGTCAGTGAGAGAATACAGATAACGTATCTGTGCAATCTACTTGTACGTACTAAGCAATGACGTCATGGCTTATGTCGGCTATTATAATACAATATGCATATCATCTATGTAGGAAAATGGAAACTGCGTTTTCTGTCATTATTGAGAAATCTTTCGCCTAATAACAGTTTTATGGATTCAAAAGATTATGATCCAACGTAGAAGAAATTCGTGTACTTCTTCAGAATGTTCTACTGTTCACCATTCTCCTACTCTTATCCCATTACTTGGGGTCGATGCAATATGTACTCTTGTTTCATAGTACATATTCTTAAAGTTATTGGCAATAAATAATAGGCTAGTTTTATGACCGGCCGCCTGCCAGACGTCAACTCTTCTTGGGAATGTAATTGTTGACCAAAGGGCATGAGGTGGAGTTGGCCCAGGTAGTTATAAGGCACTTAGTCGTCTTTATACTCTTGAGAGAATTAGTAATGTTTTATACTCGTTGCCTTTACCAGGATTCAGCGGTTCCAAACTTCAGAGTTTGTTACTCAAGAGTTTCCTATACAAATACAAAGTAAATCTAAAGGAAATTTGAAATAAAACTGTTTTTACGGAATGATTTCTAATGTTTACGCGAGTATCGAAAGCAAAGGTATTTTTACGGATTCTATCACGTTTGTATTATATTTGTATGACATCGTTCGTCCTTCCTTGACTACGAATGCTGTAGTGCTCGAAACGTCGGAAAATTTAAATCAAATACAAACACGATAGAATCCGTAAAAGTAATTTTATTTCAAATGTTTTATTTTTCCGGATTTACTTAAATAAACTCAAAGAAATCCTAGAACTTCTTTTTTGCTTCAATCAAGTAACAAACTCTCACAGTTGCGCGCCGACGATACTATAGTTGAGACGTGTATTTATTATAATTCTATTTCTTATCGCTAACCTATTGTTTACGCCGAGCGAGAGTCTACGGCTACCGGCCGGTGACTATCTGCGCGATCTAGTGCAATGTTGTAAACGATGTCGAGTTGTGATTCATTAGATAATAATGTAAACACTATTATGGAGTCAAATACGCAAAGTGAAGATATTATACAAGTGGATAGAATGGAGACGGCGGTGAGTTGCGACCAGCAAGCACTATACATTCAAACGCAAAATATAAATAACAAAAGAACACGTGAAATAGATGAAAACGAACTTTGGACTGTTGTCAGTAAGTCAGGTAAAAGATATGCGCGTAACGTCGACGGTAGTACAAATATCAGAATACCCGAAGAAAAGATAGCTGTTACAATCTTTAGTAAAGAAACCTTACCAAAACAATTTAAATTTGCACAACTACTAAAAATAAATAGTATTGAGAATATATTAAGAATTAAATACATAAATCCGTATAAAGTTACTATGGAATTTGAAGACGAAGTGAATTTACAAAAATTAATTAACTGTACAACATTTAAGGACATGGGATGGTACTTTCAAAAGCCTATGGAAGTTGGAGTTTCATATGGGGTAATAAGAAATGTTGAGGTGGAGTGTAAAGAAGAAGAAATACGGGATAGTATATCCTGTGATGCCGATATAATAGCAATAAAAAGGTTGAGTAGTAGAAAAAGGGATGGTGATGGTTGGACCGAAAGTGAGTCAATAAGGTTGTGTTTCAAGGGATCCTCTTTACCGGCGTATATACGTATATACGGTGTCAAAGTGAATGTGGAACCTTACGTCTTTCCAGTGACTCAATGCTCCCACTGCTGGAAATTTGGTCACATAAGAAAGGTTTGCCCAAAAAAAAAGATAGTATGTCCTAAGTGTGGTAGCCATCACGAAAATTGCGAAACAATTTATTACAAATGTGTCAACTGTACTGGAGATCACATGTCCATCAACAAAAACTGTCCTATGTATATAAAAGAAAAAAAAATTAGGAAGATAATGGCCGAGTTCAACTGTACTTATAAGAGAGCACTGACCATGTATGTTCCAACATCTACACCTGTCCCTAACCATTCAGAAAATTGGAATATAGCGCAAAATGCAGAATCACAAGAAATAGAACAACCTAATTTACCTGATTTAAATACTGTTGAACCATCCACTTCATATGCAGCAGTGTGCGCTCATAAATTGACAACAGAATCTAATAAAAACAAAAACTCTAAGCAACAAAAACCTCGAAAGCAGCACCGTGAAAAAGTAAACGATATATCATTCGACTGGGAGTGCCTATGTTCAGATACGGATTGCAACTCAAAGACAAGTGAAAGCCCTCCTGACAACAATGTTAATGAAAAACCTAAATTTAGTATACCAGAAAACATTCAAAAACTAATAGAAAAGTTAAAGGTAATTATACTTAAAAAAAAATGCTCAATAGTTGACAAAATGAAGATATGCGCTCAAATAATATTAGAATGGCTTATTAATACATGTTGGAATAATATCTGTGACTTGCCTTTTTTCCAAATATTCTCTTTAAATCAATATGACACATAACAATAAATATATAATGAACATCATACAATGGAATTGTCAAAGTTTGAGAAACAAAATATCAGCTTTGGAATTGTTACTTAATCAAGAAAAAATACACATAGCAGCGTTAAGCGAAACATGGCTGAAGTCAGAGACACACCTAAAATTAAACGGCTATAATATTTTTCGCAAGGACAGATACGATGGATATGGTGGTGTTGCCATGATTACCCATTATTCTCTTAAAACACAGGCCATTACAATACAACACCCAAATTCAGGCATTGAAATCCTACAAGTAAAAATATTTGGCTGTTCAAACTTGAAAAATATTTTCACTATCTACTGCCCTCCTACAATTCAAACACACATACAAGACTGGGATTTTATATTTTCTAAGTGTGAAGAAAAAAGTCTAATAATGGGCGATTTTAACGGTCACCATACGTGTTGGTCATACAAAACAGATACCAGGGGACAGCAAATATTTGATTCTTTACTGAACTACAACCTTACAACAATGAACAACGGTGGTAACACACGTATAAAACTAGTGAACAATAAATTACAAGAATCCTCCCCAGATATCTCTATTGTATCAACTGACATAGCCATTGATTATAGCTGGACTATAATAAAAGAAACTCTAGGCAGCGATCACTTAGTTATAAAAATCTCGACTGAAATTTCAACCTATAATCAGACTATCAGGAAAAGAAACTTTAATAAGGCAGACTGGGAGAAATACCATACGTTCCTTAAGGAGTCATTTGATAAATTTAACATGAATTTAAATTTACAACAATTATATGATAGATTTTTAGAAACTATTAATAAAGCAGCTGAATTATATATTCCTGTATCAAAAATAAATCAAAATCCTTCTAGTGTATTCAAGCCAAAAAAATATTGGAACATGGAATTATCCAAGTTAGTAGCTGAGCGACGTTTGGCCCTTACCTGTTTCAGAAAAAATCCTACTCCACATAATCTGGCGATTTTAAAAACAAAAGTCAGAAATGCCCAAAGAGAAATTAGAAGAGCTAAAAGCGCATCATGGTACGAATTTTGTACATCGATAGACAATGCTTCTACCTCATCAGATATGTGGTTAAAAATGAAATGGCTCAAAGGATACAATAAACATCGAGATTGTATAAGTGAAAGTCAAGCTACACAATTGATGAAAAGTTTAACACCCGATTATGTTATCAACGATCAACCATCCTTCTCCTCTAGTAATGAAGATCTTCAGAGAGATATCAGCCTCAATGAGCTGGAAAAGAGCATTAGAACATCAGATACGGCTCCAGGGTGTGACCAAATATCCTTTTCTATGTTAAAAAACTTACCTGATATTGGAAAACGTATATTAATTTCATTATATAACCAATTTTTGAACAACGGTTTTGTGCCAAAACAATGGCGTAACGTTCGTATATTTCCTATTGCGAAACCTGGGCGAAATCCTGACTCCGTAAATTCTTTTCGACCTATTTCTTTAATATCTTGTATATGTAAGACACTACATTCAATTATTGCTAAGCGCTTGGAATGGTATTTTGAAAAATATAATATATTTACTAATGATATGTATGGTTTCAGAAAGACACGTTCTTGTCTTGATAGTTTGAGTGTGTTAATTACCGATATACAAGAGGGCTTCACCAAGAAGTATTTTACGTTAAGTTGTTTCATCGACATAGATAATGCATATAACAATATCGACATCCACTACTTTTTGTTAATGCTTGATAAATTTGGTACTGGAAGGAATATTTGTAAATATCTTTTTAACTATTTCAAAGAAAGGACATTGCAGATAGAAATCGGAAACACGCTAATCCAAAGAAATACGGCAATAGGATTAGCCCAGGGCGATCCTCTGTCACCACTATTATTCAATATTGCTACTTCCAATATATGTAAGCAAGTTCATAATAATGTAAGAATATCTCAATATGCTGACGATATAGTTTTTTATGTAACTAGTAATGATATAACAGCAGCTGAAGCTAATATTCAATTTGTATTAGACAAAATTACTGTATTATTAAATAAGTTAGGTTTAGAAATATCATGTACAAAAAGTAAAATATGCTTATTTTCGAATTGTCGTAAATTTAACAATTTGTCAACTGATATCAAAGTTAAAAACACAAAATTACCATTAGTGGATAATGTTAAATATTTAGGATTGCGGTTGGATTATTCATTAAAATGGGGTCAACACATTAATGAAATTTCTGGCAAGGTACTTAAGTTCACTAGTATTCTCAAGATCTTAACAGGTTCGGGATGGGGGGTACATCAAAAGCACTTGCGGAGACTATACTTAACAGTTATTCGAAGCCGTCTGGATTATGGTTCTTTCCTTTATGCAAATTGTACAAAGAAATATTTGTCAAAATTAGATATACTCCAGAATCAATGTCTACGGATTATTGGAGGATATATTAAAACGACACCCATCCATGTGATGGAATGTGATCTTAGCATTCCGCCATTAGAAATCAGGAGATCATACTTAGCAAGCAAATTTTGGCTAAAATCAAAATCTTTTGAATCAAACAGTTTAATAACAACTTTAGAAAAAATATATACACACTATTCCAATTCCATTTTATATAATAGAAGGAAGCCACTTTTAGTTGAAAAACATGAACAATTTAAAACATGTCCATTAAACACTATTACACAGTTAGAAATGTTTAGTTTCCATACATGGATGAGTGATATAGATCTTTCAGATGTTTTGAGACCAAATTTAAACTTTATCAATAAACCAAAACATATGTATAATAATTGTGAATTAAAGAATATTGCGTTATGTACACTCAACCAATACAATGAATTTTACAGATTGTATACTGACGGTTCTATTGTAGACCATAAAATTGGAAGCGCTTTCTATGACGAGTGCTCCGGAATGTATATGAAGTTTAAAATAACTTCCAACATTCCAATTATGTACGTTGAGCTTAGTGCGATTGCCGAGGCATTGTCATATATTGAATCTCTTAATTATGATAAATATGTGATCTTTACCGACTCAAAATCATCGATCCAGCATTTAGCTCGTTGCACTTCAACTGTGCGGGGTAGACCATTAGCATATACAATTATTAAATCTATCATTAACTTGGTGTCACAATGTAAAATAGTCAGGATCCAATGGATACCGTCACATTCAGGTATCGATGGTAATGAAAAAGTCGATGCACTAGCTAAGCAGGCATATTCAGATGGTATAGATTATACGGTTTTGCCGTTTTATTCTGACTATTTACCTTACGCTAAAGAAACCTGTATGCAAAAATGGAGGGAATACTTTGATTTAAGATCGAGAGAAAAGGGTATATGGTTTAAAACAATCCAACCCCAACCTAAGCACATACCTTGGATCGATAAATGTCTATACACCAGGGAAGACTTAACCATTTTACTACGTTTACGTTCTGGACATATGCCATTGAATAAATTCGCAAATTTAATGCAAAAATCTGCATCACCGAAATGTAATGTTTGTGATGATGATGAAGATGTATATCATATTTTGATGAGATGTATACGTAATGAAAACATGAGAAAACTATTAGGAGTACATAACATAAATTTATCTGAGCCCCTGTCCGACAAGACGTCAGACATACTAAGCATGGTTAAGTCTGCCCTGAAAAAAAGGTAACATATTGTTCACCTAATTAGATATAAGTAGCTAGTATTATTATGTTTAATCTACAGAGTGGCATATTCGCAGTGGCGAATAAACTCTTAAAATAAAGAAAAAAAAAAAAAAAAAAAAAAAAAAAAAGTAACAAACTCAGAATCCCGGATATCGGAGTATTTATGTCACTCGACTAACGAAGCAACTTAACCAAATAATTAGAAATAATTCACATTTCCTACCTGCCTCCTTTGCTTCTCAACCAGTGCTAACTGCGCAGTCAACTTATTAATAGTGTCATCGTCTGGCGACGTCACGAACTCCAACGCTGATGATGGACCGGACTTGTTCGAGTCCTTCTCACTGGCTTCTGTGCTCGTATGAGATGGGCATTCACTGTCAGACAAGCGGGCTATGTCTTGTTTAAGCTTTTTGTTTTCATATCGAAGCTGAAAAGATATGGTAAAAGTTATTAGAAGAATTTGGTGACTATGATGGGTTTTTTCTATCTAAAATCCATTAGTTTTCTTTGGCAAATAGAAATAGAACAGCAGCATACTCTTCCAAACTTTAGAACCCGTCTGCTAAGCGTAAAAAGTTATAGTATTATTGTTACTAAGAAAGGTCTACGTCCAACAGTGGATGTGGAGGGAAGATGGATGGAGGGACACCTGTTATTATCAGATGAATTGTAGTGTGATCATCTCAGCTGATATATGTCCCCATAGGCCAGGCTTCTCCGTAAAAGAAGAAATATTGATCTTCCACACCACACTAGTCAGTGGCGTTGAGAGAGTTAGAATTTTATTTCTAGTTTTCCATTTCTTTTATAGATGTTATATACATATTAAATCGCGTAGTCTTCCATTAAGGCACCCACGGGCTAGATGGGGGACAGGTTATTGTCTTCATTGCTATCCCTTCTGCCCCTTTTTTTTGGAAGGCTATGGTCTGGACACATGCAGTCCATTCCGTCCAGGGCGACGGAAGGACGGTGCGTGGCGACATAACCCACCATATTCCCTCCCCATCACCATTGGGCCGGACATTGGTACCGTTTCCTTGACATCCGTGGCCAGCCCGGCGGGAACCGTTCTGCCACCTAGAGCGATTTCTACGGACCGTGACTGGATCATACCTGCAAAACATGAGTCAATCGCACCCCACCCATCAGTCATATATCCCAACAGAAACGCGGTGTTTTGTCATCTCTCTGTCGACACCATGACCTTACCCTCGATATAACACCAGTTTTGACTGATAATGTGGTATTAACCGGACAAGATAAGTTATCATTTAAAATAATACTTTGGTATCAAAATCAATATATTTTTTGTCATTGCACTTTTAGTCCAATGAAAAGTTACATTGAACCTTACGTTCTCAAAGTACTAAGCCGAAAAAAGCTTATGCGCTACTTCTTCCAATATGGTGATCGCGGGACAAGTGTTGCAATCCCACAAACTTGGAGCTAAGCTTTTACTGACCCCGCCGCACATCCCAATAATAAAATTTCGTACTTCGAAAAACATAAGGTTAGGCAAAAAAATTTAGCACTTCAATGGACTATTTGAATAAATAGTTTTTTTTCTAAATCTAAACAAATTAGTGCTTGGCTTTATTTTTCGTGTAGCGGCGAAATAAGAATATAATTCATCCGCCAATCCTAACTGTGGGTAAGACACCCAAAAAAGAGAAAAAGACGACTAAGGGATATAATATGCAGATAACATCTATGCCAAATAAGGAAAGCTCAGAATAAAACCTTAGAGCAACCAGTTGGACCAGCGTGGTATAGTAGGTAAATTTCCTCCTACTGTGGAGGAGGCTTGAGCAGTAATGGGACATGTACAAGCTTGAAATAATGATGACTTTTCTTTGACAGGCTATAGTCGCCGTCAGTTGCGACCGAGGGGCGTGGCCCTATAACCCACCGTATCCCTCCCCATCGCCATAATCCTTGACATCTATGGCAAGCCCAGCGGGTTACACTAATGATGATGATATAGTTCCGTAATCATGTACGTCAATAAAAATGCATATTATTCAATTTGAATATCATTATCTTTCTTATCATCATAAGATAAGAAGATATAAACTGTATTAAGCAATCAACGTAGATTATAGCTTTAAAATCTTCAAAATATACATATATTTGTCTTCTAATAAAAACATTTTTTTTTTATTTAAATAAGATGGAATAATTTAGATATTGTGTTTGAAACTTATTTCAGATCAACACAATTTACAATTGGCTATTCGGATATCGTTTATACGACCGTCGCAAGTATGTTTGTAGATCGATTCTTGTTCTATAAAATTGTTGGCTTAATATAACCACTTGATGTAAGCCCATAAAAAGGGATATAATCGCGTTATGAGGCGAGAAATCTCATTTATTGGTAATCATCTCAGCTCACACGTTGGGCTCGAAGTTTAATAAGAAGGAAATAAATCTACTGTGCTAATCAAATGTATTTGTATTGAGTTTGATTTCGAGTTTTCATTCTCTTTCGTTAATGTTAATTGCATATTCTAACCCATTTCTTACATTTGTGACATCCACAAGTAAGAAAGGGGGTTCTAAACTACACGTTATGTGCCACAGGTTCGTGAAATTACGCGTTTCAAAGTAACGAGCATCGTCAAAGAATTACGGTAATTATTTACAAATAATTACCAAACGTTGCCTCTTAATGAATTTCACTATGGCAAAAACGCCAACTTTAATATTTGCCGATGGTTACATGGCATTTAAAATAAAATTATTTCATCATTCTCGTGCTTTTATCCCAATTAATTGTGGGTCGACGCAATATGTACTTCTCTTCCATTGTACATTGTATTACAAAAGTTATTGGCATTAGTTTTATGACCGACCGCCTGTCGGACGTCAACCCTTCTTAGGTATGTATTGTTGAACAAATAGCATCAGTTGGAGTTGGCCCAGCTCGATATAAAGCTCTTAGTCTTTTACGACATCCACGAGAAAATTAAAGATTGGTAATATTCGTAGCCGTTACCCCACAACAATTTAAAATAATATTATTTATTTTTTGTATTTTATTTAAAATAAAGTTATTACGGATTTTATCGTTCCATCCATCGTTTATGGTCAAAGTATCATGGGGAAAATGGTTGAAATGTTAACCTTGACTAATGTTTTCGCTTTGATTGATCATGAAAAATGTTCAAGCGTGTGTTAGTATCAAAATACAAAATTATGTCGCAATACACAGTATAAATGCAACACAATGAATTCCCACGAAGGACAATTCATTAAACGAATTGTACTGAGTAAAGGTGTAATTTGAGACGGATTTAATTGTGTGTTTGTTTCATACGAGATAAGGATCTATTATTTCATATGAAGACATCTTCATATACATACATATCATCACGACACATCCCTTGCAGGGTAGGCAGAAAGAACAGAGTGCCAGAGAACTCTATTCTTGCATACTTCGCTCGCTTCCTCAACATTCATAGTTCTCTTCATATACGCTCGCCGGTTTCGGAGACTTTTGACTCCACCTTCTCCTCCTTCAGCACGTGACCAATCTGGTCTCGGCCTCCCCCGGTACCTACATCCTTCCACTTTTATATATGTATAAAATAAAACGATCTCTGGTCATAGTTCTCTGTTTCATTATTTGATTTTTTGTCAGCGAATAAAATGTTCGAAACATCGTGAAAGTACATATACATATATATACAACAAAAAAAAAGCTAAACTTTTTTTTTTATTGCTAGTGGTGGCAAACGAGCAAGCGGCACACCTGATTGTAAGTGTCACTGCCGCCCATGGACCTTTGCAATACCAAGGGTATAAACTAGGCCGCTGCCTACCAATATAAACCCCAAACCCACAATTGGGCTTCCGGCTCTCTCTCTCTCTCACCGAACGAAGCGCAATAGCACATTGCCATTACTCATACGTCGATTTTCTGCGAGAGTGTGGTACTTCCCCGGACAGACCGGCCCGCGGCTGCAGACAGAGAAATGTCAACAACGTATTCCTACCATTTTCGTAACTATATATATAAAGACGATAAAATCCGTTAAAACGGTTATATAAACTATTTATCATCTATAAAGTTAACCTCGACTAAATATTTTTCACTAATTCATATATAAATATGTTAAGACATTAGTCGTTATCGTACGCTGCATTGCCTTAGAGGTCGTTCGCTTGCTACTATTTGTATATATTGTAATATGTATTGTAAAATGTTGTATTGTTGACTGTCCAGGTGACATAATGGTTAAAATACCGACCTACTGTGCCAAGTAGCGCGGACTCAATTTTCGGCACATACATAGAAATTTATTACACAAAAAGATACAGTTTATTACTCAAAAATTTATTATAGGACATTCAATTCTCGCATCGCATTATATTCTCGTCTTTAAGGAGACGTGTGACGCAGACTGGTCTGTAAAACGTGTAAACAATGTCGGGTAGATGGCACACGTCTCCTTAAAGACGAAAATATAATACGATGCGAGAATTGAATGAATGTCCTACAATAGTTCACGATGGTGTAAGTGGCAGTACGATTGGAACGGATTTCCAATAGGTGTGAGTTCGAATTCGACTTGTGACAATCATTTTTCGCTCGTAATCGGGTTTTTATAAATAATCAAGCATATTAAAGGCTAAATTTCAGTAATTTGAAAAATTTATTACTCCTAAAAAAAATATTTCTCAAAAAGATACAATTGGTACAGTTCGCTTGAATTGACAATGTACTTTATTAATGAATTAAATTTATACAATTCAAGGCTGTTATTATATTTACCCCAACCACTACTAAATTTCATAGCAATCACTGGTGCCTTGTCGAGGCTCGGAAATATAGAAATATATGTAAAAAAAAACATACAAGATTTCTCGTTTAAAGATATTAATATCTGGATGACCGAGCCATGCTCGGTATTTTCTTTTTAGTGTTTTGGATTATAATAAATAAAAAAATAAAAATGGGAAACTAAGGATCCGAACCGAGCTCCGGTGAATTTTCTTGTTGATTGACCTACACAGATGACAGTGGTTAAGATACCGATAGTGTCATGGGTTCGATTACCACGCAGGACAATACTTTGTGTTCCATAGATTGTTGTTCTGAGTCTCGATAGTAGTAATCTGTGTCCGTTGAATTTTATGTTTATAAAGTATCTCACAAAACAAAGATTACTTGCTTAGTGCTGGGTTGTATCTTTAAAAACAAATTCTTCAATTGTAAAACAGATTGGAAGTCCACAGAGGGATAGATACGAGCTGAGAAAAACATAAACTTAAAACCAACTTTTTTGCTTTACTATACAATACATAAAAAAATATTTATTTATTTTTATTTATTTATACTTTATTGCACACCTAGGTTAATACATTTATAATAACAATTCTAAGCGGAGATGGTATAATGGCCGGCCTTATCGCTAAAAGCGATTTCTGCCAGGCAACCTTTGGATGGAAACATGTAAGGCAAGAGCGTAGTTGTAGTTGTACTGCTTAACTATGAATAAAATATATAAATAAACACATAAATATTATAACGCGGTTGATAACTTAATAAATGTGAAGCTTAGTAAAGTAATAATATAAATCTAGGTTATATAATAAAGTAGATAGCAAATACTAACTGATCAATTTCAGATAATGATTTTTAAGTTTTACTTTGAATGTGGCCAGGGTCTTAGAGCGTTTTATATCTAGCGGAAGTTCATTCCACAGACGTACCGCCGTGATTGTGAACGATTTCTCAGAAAATGATGTAAAATGCAGTGGCATTTTCAGTTTCATGTTATCTGATGACCTTAAATTCCTATTATGCGTATCATGCAGATATTCAAAGCGAGCTTTAAGATAGGAAGGAGTTGAAGAAGTAAATAATACAGTGTATAATAAAGAGAGAATGTGAGTGTTCCGACGAAGACGTATAGGTAACCATTTGAGCTGGTGCCGAAACTGTGAAACATGGAAAATAAAATAAAATAAAATAAATAAAAGCGTTATAAAAAGTACCTTCTCGACCAATCCTTTGGTCTCATCGAACTTCTCCTTATGCAAGACATGCGTCTTCATCATATCTTCCTGACATGAAGCTATTAATAAAAACTGCTCTTTCATAGACTCGTTGTTTTGTTGTAGAGTCTCTTTCAGTATCACATTCTCGTCAAGCAACTCCCCGAAGCGCTTCTGTAGTTCTTCTGTGCTTCTGTCGTCAGTAATTATAGTACTGGCTACCATCATGCTGGCCGGTGATGGCTAAAAATAAATAAAAATACATCATCATTCTCCTACTCTTATCCCAATTATTTGGGATCGATACAATATGTACTCTTATTTCATAGCACATATCGTAAAATTTATTGGCAATAGTTTTATGACCGGCCGCCTGCCAGACGTCAACCCTCCTTGGGAATGTAACTGTTAACCAAACGGCATCAGGTGAAGTTGGGCCAGGTCGTTATAAGGCTCTTAGTCGTCTTTTACGACATACACGAGCAAAATAAAGGGTTGGTAGTATTCGTAGCCGCTACCACACAGCCGTTTTTTTTTTAATTTAAAAATTAAAAAAATATATAAAAACATCAAATTTACAATTTTTAAAAGTACTTTATCAAGTATTATTTTATATTTATATAATATTAGACTCAACAGACTCTATACAAATTTAAAGAAAAATAAAATAGATTTCTATTTTTATTTTTCTCTTATCTGATCCATTCTGTTTTTTTTTTCACTTTATGGCTTGGTTACTAAGACTAAAGGTCTGTTTATAAGCGAAATCTTTGTTTATAAATTAACTTGATTTAAAGTCACCGTCCTTCAGTAACTCAAATCGTCGCCTTCAACAGTGCCATGGCCACACTGTTAAAGGTATCTTTTGGGCATTTTGGTGGAAAACGAAAACGTATGTAAGACACCGTTATATCATATTCACTCCACCTCAGTACGTCCTACGCATCACATTACATAAAATGCCATTAAAATTAGTTAAGATAATACGTTAAAACACATATTGAATATAATATGAGAGCACCACATGACACTTGATTTCTAGCTAAAACTCCTAATCCATTCTTGAATTCATCTGAACACAGACAAAAAAAATCATCAAAATCCGTCTAACCGTTTAGATGTTCAGCCAAATACACACGTAGAGAGCAATTATTAAATATATAAAAGTCTATATGCTATATACATATATAATTCTCGCATATTTGTGTTAAATACACTAAACAAACACAAACATACATAAAATTCTTACTGAGTGAATGGTGACCTAATGATATATTTTTTAAGTTTTGTTATGTTTAAATTAGGGCCTATATCTACCCTCGGTCATTATATTGCATTTTATTCATTTTATTTTATATTGAGCGTTTTTTTTTTATTTTGCGCCTATCTGAAGATATCATTGAAAGATTACACATAAATCTAACTAACTTTATAACAATATACACGTTGACTGTTAATTATTTTATTAACAATAAATTTGACCGTTAAATCTTTTTAAAAAATTTAGAAATATTATAAGTTATAAATATTTTTAATTATTACACCCAAATCATAGCAAACCACCATTCGTATATGTAGAATAATTGCAATTATCAATAGATTAATAAAAAAAAAAACTAAAATAAGTATTTTTATCGTGTTAAAATCGATCAGGGCATTAATTCAAAAATTACAAACCGGTACTAATGAGTTTCCAATATATAAACAATACAGATTAAATATATTAGAAATAAATTCTGTTAAATAAATAATTTCACTACATACTGTTTCAAAACGAACAAAAACGTGTTCCAAATCCAAAAAAAAAAGTAATAGCAGAAATAATTGTTACAAACAATGCCCACTACACATGTAAGGCGAACTGCAGCAGACATATTAAAACTAACCAAACAACATTTGAAATATATTGTATATTTCTTGTACGGATTACATTATCTGAGGTGAATTCCCTTATAGCATAATCATACTTAAACATTTAGGGTTCCACGGCCTTAGCCCCGTATCTATAAATACAATTTTATTGAAGTGCTTGTTTCTAACAGTAACATGATATTGACAACGAATTGAAATTCAAAATTATTTATTATATATTAATTCGGCGTGGCATGTTGTTAATTTTTAACCGACTTCAAAAAGGAGCAGGTTCTATATTTCATAACATTTCATCTTAAAATAAAACTATTTTACAGAATCTATCACGTTTGTATTTGATTTTTAATTTCCCGCCGTTTGGAACCCTTTACTTACAGCGTTCATTGCCAGGGGAAGATTGTCCTACCGTGACCATGAACGCTGTAAAGTGTTCGAAACGGCGAGATTTTTTTTTATTGTTTATGGTGACAAACGAGCATGCAGCACACCTGATGGTAAGCTTCACTGCTGCCCATGGACCTTTACTATACCAAGGGTATAGCTAGGCCGCTGCCTACCATTACAATCCCCAAACCCACCCAGTTGGGCATCCGGCTCTATCGCTCACCGAACGAAGTGCAATAGCACATTGCCATTGCTCAGACGTCGAACTCCTGCGAAAGTGTGGTACCAGCCCCGACGGACCGGCCCGCGGCTGTAGACAGAACTGTCAACAGCGTGGTCCTACCACTTATATTAATTAAATATGAACACGATAGAATCCACAAAAATAATTTGATTTCAAAGGTGTAATACTTGCGTAAACACGAGAAATTATTATTTTACCTGCTACCGTATCGGAATGCGACCGCCATTGAAATAAACCGCCAAAAACTCAACGTATTTTTTTATTGCACATTGCATGTGCAGCCTAAGGTGTCTATTACATATGCAGACTAGTAATGAGCACACAGGGCTCTTGACCTAAAAACTCAGTAAGATTTTGGTTCCATTTATTTAAATAAAATTGTATACAATATCTTGAGCTCCAGTATAATGGCCATCGAACCGCGGCCATAAACCTCAAATATAATACCAAAGATTACGAATAAGACTACTGGATACCTGATTACGAATAATTACTATAAGGCCATCACTTCCAACCATTTTGGAACCAAGAGAAAGAACTGGAGCATTTTTTCAGATGCAATATTATTGGTGCCATGATAACTATCAAAAATACAGGTTAACATGTCATTACCCATTACTTCCGCATGGGAATCGTGAAAACCGCCAAAGAGGTCGCCAAAAAAAAAGGGCAGTAGCACTCTCTTGGGAAGCCTATAATACCAACTGCTATCGCCAACCCGCGTGCTAAGGATGACGAATATGGCTTTTTACCCTTTATGGAAAGGCCTGTTTAACAGTTAAGGCTGATGACATGAAATAAATGGAAATATAAAAAATGCTTCAAAAATCATTATGATCATTAATTCTAAGCATATTATGGAGCTTCGTAACCGAAACTATCGGATATTAGAAAAGAAAATATATCCGAAACCGTAACCGAATCCGTTATAAAAGTTTCTAATAATTTCGGATAGGGTCAGTGTCTATATGAGACATGTTACGACAGACTTGCTACCAACAATGACAACCCAAACGTAAGCCTCCAAAAGAGAATAATATGTTAATCACCACACCTTAGGGAATTATGACAAGGATTTCCCTGTCATAATTCCCTAAAAAACCAATACCCGTTATTGAAAATATCCAAAACTGTCAGATAATACGAAATAATTCCAAAATCGTATCGGAAACCATTAATGTTATTCTATCCGTATACAGATTCAAAACTTTATATCTACAATATCCCCAGTTGATTCCAACCAATTTTTGAAACGATTTAGCCAATTTTATGATGATTTCACTAACTGTTGATGTTCTTTGTTGATTCAAGCAGCACATTTCTAGAAAACTTATCATCGATTAGGAATGCGAAGCCCCCAGCCAAGCATTGACGATAATGGTACTTGTACCCGTTCGTAAGAGGGCCTATCATCAGCACTATAGACGCCACTTATCATTCACTTACACTTATTCCAATTACTTCGGGTCGACACAACATGTACTCCTTTGCCATCGTACACTTAGCAAAAGTTAGCAGAAAGCCTAAACGCCGCCTACTTTAATCCTCCTTGAGAATGTAATTATTGACCGAACGGCATCAGGTGGAATTAACTATGATATAAAGCTCGTTGTCGTCTTTTACGACATTCAAGAGCAAAGTAGGAGTTTGCAGTATTCGTAGCCACACAACACTAAGTAATAGATGTCTCTATACGACAAAATATTAACTCAAATTATGCTTCACCTATAATATTTACTAGTGAACTATATTTACATAGACCTGGGATAATTTGTTCTAATGCTGTCTGGTCAACAATTACATTCCCAAAGAAACTTGATGTCAGGCAGGCGGACAGTCATAAAACTATTGCCTATAACTTTTGGAATATGTACGATGGAAGAGTTATATTTTCACCATTCCAACCGACGTTTCACTGCTGAGTTCGAGCGTTCTCCACAATAAGAGTGGCCTACTATACCACATTCGTCAAACGGGTTGCTACATACAGGGTTATATGGCGAGCTTTTTATCGCAGATGTTATATGCATATTAAACTTAATCATCTTTTACGACAAACAGGGGCAAGATGGCAGTGAATTGTATCCTTACTCCGTTACGATACGAAAACTAGCATACTAACTACTTAGCATTTGCCTGGCCTTTTTTATTCTCCAACCAAAACAGTGGCCGGTAAGGCAGTGACGTCAGCCCGGAGCAGATTTAAAAGGGCCCTTTATCCGGGACTTTATTGCGGACTCTATTGCCTAATTCCGACGTCATTTATTGAATCATAATCTATTATATCTGATAATAAAAAAATATTATTACATTCTATGTACAAAACCTTTATCTTAGATCTTCAGATTAGAGTAACACACACCACGTGTTACAAGAGATTAAATACTACATTTTTATCTATTTACTATTTCCCCCTTGTATAGCGATGGTGTAAAAATAGAATTCACTACCCCTATCTTATCCTTAGGTGTCGTAAAAGATGACTAAGTGTTATAGGCAGATAACATATTATATCCAAGCGAAGATAAGCTCCGAAATAAAACCCTATATCAACCTGTTTGATCAGCATGGTGCAAGAAATTCTAGGAAGACCCTACGATCTTCCCAGAATTTCCTTCTATTATGGAGGAGGCTCGAGCTCAGGAGTAGAACGTATAGTCTTGCACAGATGTTGTATGCATATTATAATTCTTTAGTTGTATTTTAAAACATCCATGGGCAAGACAATGCACCACCCCCTAAATGGTATGTTGTATTCTTACTATGTCACCACATAGAAAATCTATATATTTAGTTAATTATTTCTGATGTTTACGCATACGTGTATTACACATTTAGAATAAAACTATTTTTACGGGTTTTATCGCGTTTATATCAGATTTTTAATTTCCCAACATTTCGAACAGTATTCAAGGGTCAAGGGCCGAGTCCTCTCGTGACGCTGAAGGCTATCAAGTGTTCGAAACGTCGCGTAATTATAAATCAAATACAAACGCGATAGAATCCGTAAAAATGGTATAATTTCAAATATGTTTTAGTTATTATAATTATACAATTCTCTATCTTCACTTTTTCCAACGTACTCGTATCAAAAGACTAATATGAAACAGAAAAAGCTGCATAACTTTGATAAAAGACCATTATCACCTTCACTCATGTGCCTATCACTGCTGTGCTCGAAGGTCCTACAAAGTGGAATGGAAAACAAAACTACTATATCAGACCTACTTTTCAGATTACCTACCTTCTATTCAGATAGGTTGGTATAAGGAATTATTTTGAACTTACTTCTCTATCTGCTATTTGTTATGTGGTAGTATAGACTATTGCTGCGTGGTAGCGGCTACAAATACTACCAACGCTACATTGCTCCTGAATATCGTAAAAGACAACTAAGAGCTTTATATCAACCTGGACTAACATCACTTGATGCCGTCTGATTAACAAATACATTCCTAAAGAGGGTTAAAGTCAGTCAAGCGGCCCAGAATAAAACTATTGCCAATAACTTTTGAAATATTTACGATGAAAGACGAGTAAATATTGCGTCGAGATAATGAGGAGAGCAGGATAATGATGATAACATAGTTTTACGACACCTGACGGCAAAAGTGGAGTTTGGTGGATTGTATTCTCACTCTGCCACCATACAGATGCACTAGTTTTGTCGTGATGCACGTATTAACATACTGCATAAAAAATTTAGTTATAACAATTTTTTAGGGTTCCGTACCCAAAGTGTAAAAACGGGACACTATTACTGAGACTTCGCTGTCCGTCCGTCCGTCACCAGGCTGTATCTCAAGAACAGTGATAGCAACACAGTTGAAATGTTCACAAATGTTCTATTTCTATTGCCGCTATAACAAATACTAAAAATAAAACAAAATAAATATTAAAGGGGACTCCCATACAAACTCCCATACAAACTTGATTTTTTTTTTAGTTTTACGGAACAACTCGCACTAGGCCGATTTTTTATTAAATAATATTAGTTTGTATTTTTAATTTCCAGTGACAGGACTCTCATACGTCCGGCAGTCCTCCCGTGACCATGATCACTGTAAAGTCTTCGAAACGTCGGGCAATTAAACATCAAATACAAACGCGGTAGAATACGTAAAAATTGTTTTATTTCAAATGTGTAATACTCGCGTAAACATCAGAAATCATTCTATAATATATTAATCATTCATACAAAGAAAACTTTGATATCTATAAAATACATACACTACCGTCCAAAAGTTTGGAAGCAGCAAGGTAAAATCGAATAAAACTAAACTAAGTCATTTAAATTTAAATGTATTGATAAAAAAATAAAGAACAAACAGAAACTAACTTAAACAAAATAAAAAAATAATATACAATGGTAAATTAGATTAAATTTTAGCTTCATCAAAGTGTCCACCTTTCTCCTTTATAATCTTCTCACATATTCTGGGCATTCTATTAATCAATTTTTTAAAATAATCTTTATCTAATTTGTTCCATTCGTTCTCTAATAGCTGCCACAAATGTTCTGAGCTCGTAGGACAACGACTTTTCACCCTCCTGTCAAGTTCATCCCAAACAAGTTCAATGGGAGAAAGATCAGGGGATTGAGATGGCCATTGCATGATGTTTAAAATGTTTTCAGCTTTTTTCTTGTTTAAAAAGTTCTGGCACAATTTAGACGAATGCTTAGGATCATTATCCTGTTGAAAAATGAATCCAGAACCAATGAGACTTAGTCCACTGGGTATGGCAGAATCTTGGAGAATTTTTAAATAGCCTTCCTTGTTTAATTTTCCGGTTATCCTCACAAGATTGCCGGGTTTACTGTTGCCAAAACACCCCCAAACCATGACATTACCACCACCATGTTTGATGGTAGGCACTGTACATGCCTCTGAAGCCCTCTCTTCTTTTGACCGGCGTACAAAGACACGTCTATTGGATCCGAAAATCTGAAATTTTGATTCGTCACTCCAAAGGACATTTTCCCATTGTTCTATAGTCCAGTTTTTATGCGCTTTTGCCCATTCTAGTCTATTTTTCTTATGTCGATTTGTTAGTTTGGGTTTTTTAGCAGCAACACATCCTCTTAATCCCGCAGACAGTAAGCGTCTTTTAACAGTAGTTGTTGAAATGGGTGTTTCTCGCGTATCATTCAGAGCTGCAGTGATCTGTGGTGCAGTTAAGCGTCGATTCCGTTTAGAAAGAACTCTAATGAAGTTGTCCTCTTGATTTGTTGTGGATTTGGGCCTACCAGATCTCTTTCTATCTTCATTTTTCCCCGTTTCTTGTTTTCTAGCAAGGGTATAGTGGACACCTTTACAATAAATTCCGAGCCTTTCTGCGATTTGACGTTCACTGTATCCTTCCTCGCGTAGAGTGCAAATAGCGCTTCGCTGTTCAAGCGTGATTTGCTTGCGTTTTGCCATTTTCAGAAGAAAAAATACGGTCAAAGTAGTAGCCGATATCTTTCGAATACAGACAATGTTAATATCACAACTTTCACGTGCCAATGCTCAAGTGCGACTGAATAAGGTCTAAAAAAGTTAAAACCAGCAAACATTATCAATAAAACTACACCATTGCATAGGATAAAGTAGCCGACGGATTAAGTCATAAAACACGTGTTTCGTCAATATTAAGGAATTCCATAAAACTTGATGAATGTAGGATAATAATCCTTTTGTGTTTGTGTAGACAGTCGTAAAAGGTTGTAAAACTTAAGATTATTGCTAATTTTTACCGCTATTAGTCGGCATTTATTTGTTTTGTTTGAAAACAGGTGTGCTTCCAAACTTTTGGACGGTAGTGTACATCAGCCAGATATATAGATATAAAAATCCTACTACGGTGAAAAACCCCATATAGATTATTTTACGTAATTTCATGTACATAAAATATTATTTTACTAACAGAAAATCGTACTACGGTGAAAAACCCCATATAGATTATTGTACGTAATTTCATGTACGTAAAATATTATTTTACAAAAAGAAAATCCTACTACGGTGAAAACAAATGATTATTATACGTATATACTATACATCTTCGGACGTTTATTTCGTAAAAAAGTGATTTTTAGAGTTCTTTACTTTGATACCCCACTCTTGTCTTGCAAAAAATATATTAGTTCGCACATCAAAACGAAAAATATCCGTATTTAATTTTTTTAAGAATTTTATGTATGCAATGACAGTGACGCCATCAAAACAAGCCCACAATTAACTTGAGAATGAAGTCACAATTGACTTTTGACGGGAATTTGAAAACGTCATGTGGTGCTCTTGTATTATATTCGATATCTTAGTGTTTTAACGTGTTATATTAGATAATTTTGATGGCATTTTATGTAATATGAAGCGGCGGAACTACTGGGATGTAGTGAATATTATATAAAAGTGCTTTACAACGTTTTCGTTTTCCATCAAAATTCCCACAAGATACCATTAACAGTGTGGCCATTGCACTGTTAATGGCGACAATTTGACTTAGACAATGACTAACTTGAAAGACTAATAACGTGAAAATATTTATAACTTGACACTGGCACCAATAGCTCGTATATGTAGCTGATTGCCAATATATAAGAAGAAGAAGTCACAATTAGTAATAAATAAACATATTTTTTATTTAACAGGTTTCAACACCGCAACTAAATACTAAAACAAAGGCTTTTTAGCAAATTGCTCTCTCATAGCATATTTACTGGGTAAAAATATTCTTCGGTAAAATCTCTCTGTTTGAAGGATCGATTAAAACGATAGAACATTTTAGAGATACCTCACTCAAATCATATGACTGAATTCATTCAAGTCCGTTATCTCATTATCTTCTAAAACAGTAAACTGAAGTTATAAAAAAGTTAAATCAAAATTGGGTCATCTATTTGGGCGCTAGGACGCCACAGACTGTAAGAACGCTCTTTGTTTCAAGGTTCATAAAATGCACTGCCGTCCCCGAGCCTCCATAGTGGGAGGGAAATTGACCACGCTAGTCAAACAGGTTGGTATAGGGTTTTATGCCGAGGTCTTCTCTTGGAGTGATGTTATATACGCTTGCGTCTCTTAGTCGTCTTTTGCAATAACCCACAGGAAAGAGACGGATAGTGACCGAGGCAACTTACTCCGTCATTATATTAAAAAAAAAACGGTTTACAAGTGTTTTCTTTGTGAAATACAATAGACAAATATCTATGTTTTTATTAGCCTACTATCCGTCTACATCAAGGATGTTATGGAATCCCGTAACCGAAAATATAGCATATCCGAATTGAAAATATATCTGAAATCGTAGCAATCCAATATAAACGTTTCGGATAAAATCTTAAAGCAACACATTACTTACGTAGTATCTGACAAATTTTATTATAGAAATAAAGTAAATAGTCATTTTGTTTTTTCCTTATACAATTCAATAAAAAAAATATTATAAGTAACTGAAACTGAATCGGATAATCCAAAAAGTACATTAATATCCGAAACCGGTACAATGTTATTTCAATTTCCGTATCTAGTACACAGATCTGAAATTCATATCCACACTAGGTATACTAGTCCAATTTACGTATAAATATCCTAAGCAATAATAGAGCAGCATCGTGCATCCTCTCTCCACATATTAAGTAGACCATAAATATCCTGACCTTACTTTTAATGGACGGTAGGCAACCCTAACAGGCATACCTACACATACACTTACTTAAACATTACCAATGCAGTTATTATCAATGTGTGTGTGCAAGGTAAATTCCCTCCTAAACGATTCATTCAATAACGTTATGCTTCGATGGAAATAAACAAATATATACTGTAATTTAAAACTACTTATTAATAGGTATATATTTTTTTTAATTTAGACGAAGTAAATAATTTATGCTAGATTTTTTTTTTAAACTGCACTAAGGAAATAATTTTTGCATTCCGCTTTATTTTAGAAATATGTAATTCATTATCATCAGACTCGGCTCGTATAGAGGTAAAAGGCGGCAAGGATAGAGGTCTCTGGCACTCTTTTCTCTCTGCCTATCCTGCAAGGGATATGGCGTGATGATGTGTATGTATGTGAATGATGTTTTTCCATCCATTCATTGCAGCTCATATACGTCCCACTACTGGGTTCAAGCCTGCTCCATAATAGGAGCACAGTTGACCTACTTATACCAAAAAGTGTCAAACGAGTTGGATATATAGTTTTATTTCTAGCTTTCCTTCTCTTGCATGGACGTTGTATCCATATCACATCTCTTAATCGTATTTTACCACATCCACGGGCAAGAAAGGGAGTGGTCAATTGTATTTTACTTCGTCACAACACGGAAAATGGATGAGGTTTAATGAGATTAATGATTTAATGAATGTAAATATCATTAATGATATTTTAAATTGTGTAAATAATATTAATAATGATGTTAAACGAATGTAAATAATAACATTAATGACGTTTAACGAACGTTAATGATGTTTAACGAATATAAATAACATCATTAATGACATTTAACGAACGTTAATTATGTTTAACGAATATTAATGATGTTTCATCATCATCTCAGCTCATATATGTCCCACTGTTGGGCTCGAGCCTCCTCCATAATGGGAGGGTAATTGACCTACTATACCACGCTGGTCAGATGTGTTGTTATAGGGTTTTGTTTCGAGGTTTCCTTCTCTCGCATAGATGTTATATGCGTTTTATATTCCTTAGTTGTCTCGTACGATCACCCACGGGTAAGATAGGGGGTGGTGAATTGTATTCTTACTCCGTCACCACACGGAAAACCTTAATGATGTTTAACGAATGTTAATGATGTTTAACGAATGTTAATGATGTTTAACGAATATAAATACATAGTATCATTAAAGACGTTTAACGAATGGTAATTATTTTTAACGAATGTAAATAACATTATTAACTCCACGGGACTACGTACGACGGGTATGCGAACAAAATAATAACATTAAATAATCCACACAAAACTTGAACATAACGGTGACTTTCATATTTACTATTGCTGGCCTGGCTGTAAAATCTAATAGA
Organism: Lymantria monacha; assembly: GCA_905163515.2. Lineage (NCBI taxonomy): Eukaryota > Metazoa > Arthropoda > Insecta > Lepidoptera > Erebidae > Lymantria > Lymantria monacha. The sequence continues at coordinate 26,968,176 of LR991098.1, read as the reverse complement.
TGCTCTAAAATTCATTAAAAATGAAAATAATTGATTGAATTAGGCTTTACATGGCGGCAATCCATTATTATTATAAAATGGAGGAGAGGAAGGAAGACCCACTACTTTCCCATGGTTCAATATACCGTACACCTCAAGAAAGGAAGGAATACAGGATGGGACCAAGGTGGAATAGGATATCATCCATCCATCCATCAGCCCGTAAACGTCCACTGTTGGACATAGGCCTCCCCACGAGAATACTATCTGCAACAGTCCTGTGCCACCTGCATCCAATGGTTTCCTGCGACCTTGATGAGGTCATCAGTCCACCGAGTGGGCGGTCGTCCTACGCTGCGTCGTCCTACGCTGCGTCGTCCGATTCGTGGTCGCCACTCGAGAACCTTTCTCCCCCAACGGTTGTCGGTTCGTCGAGCGATGTGGCCTGCCCATTGCCACTTCAACGTGCTAATTCTTCGGGCTATGTCGGTTACACCCGTTCATCTGCGGATTTCGGTATTCCGAATTTTATCACGTAGAGAAATACCGAGCATAGCTCTCTCCATAGCACGCTGAGCGACTTTGAGCCTTTTTATGAGGCCGACATTTAGAGACCACGTTTCAGTGCCGTAAGTCATCACTGATAACACACACTGGTTGTAAACCTTTGTTTTCAAACACTGCGGAATATTAGAAGAGAAGATCCTCCTAAGTTTCCCGAACGCTGCCCAGCCGAGTTGGATTCGTCGCCTGACCTCTTTCTCGAAATTGAATCTACCTAATTGGACTGTTTGTCCTAGGTAAACATAGTGATCGACAACTTCGAGAATCGCATTCCCAACCAGGACCTGTACAGAAATGACATGGGCATTAGACATGATTTTCGTCTTGTCCCTGTTCATTTGCAGCCCTACTAGTTGGGAGACCTTGCTGAGGTCATTAAGCATAGTGCCAAGGTCCCCCAGAGATTCTGCCATGACTACAATATCATCTGCGAATCGAAGGTGAGTGATGTATTCGCCATTGATGTTGATGCCGAGTCCGGTCCAGTCTAAGAGCTTGAAGACATCTTCCAGCGCAGTGGTTAACAGTTTCGGAGAGATAACGTCTCCCTGTCTCACGTCTTTCTGCAACTGAATCGGTTTCGTACTCTTATCCCGGATGCGAACTGACATAGTAGCGTTTTTATACAAACACTTCAGCACTTCTATATATCGATAGTCAATTTGGCACCTCTGAAGGGACTGCAACACTGCCCAAGTTTCGACAGAATCAAAGGCTTTCTCATAGTCCACAAACGCTAGACACAGAGGCCGATTATACTCTTTGGTCTTCTGTATAATATGGCGTAGCATATGGATGAGGTCTATGGTACTATAACCTTTTCGGAAACCGGCTTGTTCGGGCGGCTGGAAGTCGTCTAGCTTGCACGCGAGTCGGTTCGTAATGACTCTTGAAAACAATTTGTACACGTGGCTCAGGAGTGAGATGGGTCTGTAATTCTTTAAGAGCGTTTTATCGCCCTTCTTGAAAAACAGTACCACCACACTCCTTGTCCACGACTCTGGAACGTCGCCCCCGAGAATGACAGAACTAAACAGCTTCTGTAGGGTTTTTAAAACCGGCTTGCCGCCTGCCCTCAGGAGCTCTGTGGTAATTCCGTCATCTCACGGTGCCTTTCCGTTCTTTAATTGTTTTATAGCCATTCTGATCTTGTACAAGCTGACGTCCGGGATTTCTTTTGTATAGTGCCGAGTTAGCTTGGATCTGGGGTCTTGGACCAAGCCGACAACAGGATTCAGGGAGGATTGGTACAACTGCCCATAGAACCTTTCGACCTCTCCCAAGATCTCACTCTAGAATGACAATGACAGTACCGTTATCGGTCTTCAGCTTAGTCATTTGGCTCTGCCCAATAGACAAATCTCGTGCGAACACTTTGGAGCCTCTTCAATACGCAGTGTATTGAATCGGCGAATATCGCGTCGCATAGATTTAGAGATTTGTCTATTAAGCTGCCTGAGTTCGGACCAATCGGCTGAAGACTGTACCGTCATTTCCTTTCTCCTCTCCATGAGTTGAAGAGTCTGGTCAGAAAGCTTTTTTGTTCTAGTAGCGCGATGGGCCTTAAAGAATTTTGACCCGACCGCGTGGACAGTTTCCACGAACCTGTTGTTCATATCGTTCGAAGATTCGCACTCTTCCAGGCATTGGAAGCGATTATGTAGTTCGAGTTGAAAGCTATCGGGGTTCTGGTATTGGACAGGTGTAGGTCGGAGTGTAGACTTCATCAAGCGGGACTGCTCGACTTTCGTACGAAGATTCAATGTGCCTCGAACCATCCGGTGATCACTCCCAATTTTAATCCTGCTGATAACAAAGACATCATTGAATATTTGTCGTTTGTCCGTCAAGATGAAGTAATAGGGTATAAGGAAATCTTACTCCTGTGATGAGCACCGCCTCCAGAACTTCTACTACTTATACGGTATATTGATTAACCGTGGGAAACCGGTGGGTCTTCCTTCCTCTCCTCCATTTTATAATAAAAATACTAAAAATATAGCACACATATTTTTCACGCACAGTTGGCGGAGCGTTTATGTAGCGAAGACTCGTGCCGTGCCGAGTGTTATGTGGTTTAATCCCCATACTGCATACATGAAATCTATTTGTGTGACAATTATTCCGAGTCTGAGTGTAACTTCACAAAAATGTAGTTAACGGACTCAAAGTCCGTTAACTACATTTTTGTAAAGTCCCACGCTACATTATATTCCTTAGTCCTTATCTATCTATATTAATATTAAAAAGCGCAAGAATTTGTGTGGTTGAACACGCTGATCTCAGAAACTTACTAGTTTTAGAGAGAAAAAAAAATTATAGCCCATATGTAGCCTATAGGTAATATAATATCACGCTACGACCTATAGAAGCAAAGCATCAATCAAAAATATTGCAAAAACGGACAAATTTATTCCTTTGAACACTTTTATTACGAGCGCTGCGCGTAACAGGTGCCTAAGGGTCGTAGCTCACTTATACAACACCGCTCCCAACCAGCAAAATACTGTTCATTGAAATGTGAATTTTTGAGCGTCCACTGTATCTTCTATATAATTTGTGTTATCAATGTAAACTATGTCCAATAAGCGAGTGGTCTGCTGCTTGCCAGGTGGGAGCGGTGTTGTATAAGTGAGCAACTAAATGAACTAGTGTCTTATAAAAAAAAAATTGAATAAATTTAAATAGAATATACTTACACCACAATCTCCCAGCTGGAAATGCGCCTTAAAAGCCATGTTTCCCTCAGCAGTCAAGTCCTTCATGGCCTCTTCCATCTGTTCCTTGTCTATAGCAACGTTACCATTCTCCATGCCGCTGTACTTCATGTCTAAACTCGTGCCTGGTGAGCTACCGAGTATTATAAATGAATCGTCCTCGCCGTTGTGTAGTGTTGTCATCGTATTACATTAAACTGAAATAAAAAGAAACATTATTAAGCATTTCGACATCAGCTGATTGGCAACACTTCATTTTTTTTATTATTATTAAGAGTTTTGGCGGGTACGCGAAAATATCATTTGGCACTAAGAGTGTGTAAACAATGCTTTGGTGTTTTAATAGTGTGATATTTAATAATTTTTATGGCACTTTTTGCAATGTAATACAGAGAAGTGCTGAAATATAGTGAATGTTATAAAATATAAATAGTGCTTTACATGTAGTTTCATGCTCTGCCTAATTTTCCAATCCAAACAATTTGTATATCGCGACAGGTTTAATAAGAGTGGAGCACTGTCTATAAATATATACAAATCATGCTATTCTGATAACAATGGGACATTGTGCATCAAGGGTTCTCCGTAACTGCTGCTGTCGCGGAAACTGCTGAGATAACAATAATAGTGACTGATGTATTGTGGATTTTATTATACTATAAAATAGCCAGCTATATTATACAGCTAGTTATAAAACTAGATTGAAAATAAAAAATAAACTTCCCTTTCTGTGCGTTTTATTTCTTATAGAAATTAAGTTACTCATCATCATCACCATCACAGCCCATAAATGTCCCACTGTTGGGCTCGGGCCTCCTCCGTAATGGGAGGGAAGTTAACCTACTATACCGCGCTGGTTAGACGTGTTGGTATAGGGTTTTATTTCGAGTTTTCCTTCTCTCGCATAGATGTTATAGGTATGCGTTTTATATAGTTGTCTCTTACGATCACCCATGGGCAAGATAGTGGGTTGTGAATAGTATTCTTACTCCGTCACCACACGGAATATAGAATTAAGTACCTATTTCATTCATATTTTGAAACTAATGGGTAGCGAGATATTGTATTTTTAGCCCGTCACCTCACGGGTAAGTCCGTGCAGCATTGTTTCCTTGACCTCATGGCAATTTAGGTAGAGCCGATAAAAGATTTTCCTTAATACGTCAAAAATAGTAGAACGTACAACAGTCTGATTGTATGCTAACTTGTTCCATTATACCTATACAGATGTTAAAAAAGTTATATTCACCGGCTCTTTTATTATTATTTCGTAAAATAGAATCTCCTTCGTTTGACTACCATAAAGTTTACAATACAGCTTAGGGGCTGTTCATAAATTACGTAAGGAATTTTGAAGAATGATTTGGCCCCTCCCCCCTACCGTGAGACAACATAAGATTGCAACTACTCCCTCCTGCCCTTTAATAATATTTTTTGTAAGAAAAGGCCCTATTGATCAAATATAAGCGTTTATTCTGAAAATATATTTTATTGCAATCTTTTTACTATAAGTATCACTAACTCACAATATAACAAACAACTAACATTAATCTTATTAATATATCACAGTTTTGACTAAAATTAGTAATTTTCAAATTAATACCTTACGTAATGCCAGGTTCATTACCCAAGCCTATAGTAAGAAATTATAATATTCAGTAAACCAAATAATGTCTTACATAATTTATGAATGGCCCCTTACCTTGTTTTGTAGTGATGCACTCAACTGGTCCTAAAATCGATTTTTACGATATCCACGGGAATAAAAAGGATGTGATCACAAATTATTTTTTTAGTCCATCACCACACAAGGCTAATACTAAAAGAATATATGACCAATGACAAAGCAAATTTATATTAATTTATATTCAACATCAATAAAGGCAAACAGATAAAACTTTTGATAAACAGCTGTGCCAATTCAAATAATGGAAATTTAATTGTCATTCAGTATTGTATACATAGTAACTATAAACGTAAGTAGTATGATAAGTACCATTATATCTGGATGACCGAATTTAGCGTGAATGTGAGCAAAACCAAAATAATGGTCTTTGAAAGAGATGAAACCAGAACAGATGTAAGAGTAACAATAGGTAACGATGTACTAGAGCAAGTGGATGAATTTGTATATCTTGGATGTGGATTTAGCCGAGATGGAAGGTACACCACTGATATAGAGCGAAGAGTGAATGCGGGAAATAGAGTGAACGGAGCGTTGGGGCAACTTCTCGGCAGCCACCACCTCAGCCAGAAGGCACGTGTAGCAATACATAACGCAGTGCTTGTCCCAACATTACTGTATGGAAGCGAAAGTTGGGTATGCAGAAAAGAGTATGAAAGTAAAATTAATGCGGTCGAAATGCGATCTCTGCGGAAAATCTGTGGAGTTAGGCTGACCGACCGCATTCGTAACGACGACGTAAGAGAGCGAGTAGGTATGAAAGAGAGTATTGGTGTAAAGATGCGAAAGGGAATGCTCCGATGGTTCGGAACTGTGGAAAGAATGCCGAACGAACGTCTGGTTAAGAAGATATACAATGCGAAAGTGGAAGGATGTAGGTACCGAGGGAGACCGAGACTAACCTACCTAGACCAGATCGGTCATGTACTGAAGGAAGGTGGAGTCAAGAGTCTCCGAAACCGGCGAGCGTGTATGAGAATTATGAATGTTGAGGAAGCGAGTGAAGTATGCAGAGATAGAGTTCTCTGGCACTCTGTTCTCTCTGCCTACCCTGCAAGGGATATGACGTGATGATATGTATGTATGTACCGAATTTAGCTAGGTATTTTCTTTTTAGTACTTTCTGGAAGATATATTGAGATATTACATAAGCCAATTATAAAATAATGAACAAAAAAAAAAGTTTAAACGAGGGCAGAATTATAAAAACAAATTAAAAGATGGAAGGAAAAAAAAAAAAAAAAAAAAAGAATGGGAATATCAAGGATAAAACCGGATCTGTCTGTATTGGGCTGCTCAATTTCCCAACTAAGCAATGTCTAGATTCTCTAAATTCAAATTTAATTCTCAAAAAAAAAGTCCGAAGCTAAGGAAACTTTTTTTTAAATTAGAAATCCTTTTGTTGCATGCTATTAGTGAACACAAATTACGCCTATTCGTGGAATTTGTAAAGTGTCTTGCAACATGATGATCAATTAACTTATTAATTATATATATTATAATTAGCGCAGGGTTTGTCTTTAAAAAAATTTACTTAAACACCGGGTTCATTTAATGTAGATCAAAATTACCTCTTAAGGTATATCAATAGAAGATTCGGTGACATAAATCCCTATCTATCTTTTTGCCTTTTTAATGACTTCTTTTATATAAAATTTTATACAATATGTTAGTGAGCACTAACCCCAATGTTATATTTTTCAAATCACAATATAATGCCAAAAGTAAGTGGCCGGAACGGATTCCATAAGGAACATTCAACTAGAGTAACCATCACTCTACCCAACCACCTTGGAGGTAACGGAGAGATCCACTCCAAACAGCATATATAATAAATTAATGTGACTTAGGTCTTTCATGGCATTCTTTTTTTTTTTCATTTAATAATTATGTGTATATTTTGTCTTTAAAATATATAAATCCTATTATTTCCATGTGCAGACAATGTAAGTTAAAATCCATCACACTTTCCTTCCTCACAGATAAGTAAATAATATCATTGTGTGTGATAGGAAGCTCGAAACAAAAACGTCAACCTTAAAGTGGCAGTGGCTGTTTGAACCTACTGAGTGTCTTTCACCAAATCTTTATTGTAGGATCTAAACCAGTTGTAGTTTATTAAATTAATTTCAAACAAATAATAAAGGAATGCCGAATGCCGAAACAACGTCTAGTTAAGAACATATACAATGTGAAAGTGGAAGGATGTAGGTACCGAGGGAGACCTAGACTAACCTACCTAGACCAGATCAGTCATGTACTGAAGGAAGGTGGAGTCAAGAGTCTCCGAAACCAGCGAGAGTGTATGAAGAGAATTATGAATGTTGAGGAAGCGAGTGAAGTATGCAAAGATAGAGTTCTCTGGCACTCTGTTCTCTCTGCCTACCCTGCAAGGGATATGGAGTGATGATATGTATGTATGTATGTGTTAAACAAATACTAGATGAGAATATGTAAGTACCCTCTTTGGGATTATACATAATAAAGTTGAATCAATAATGTGACTTATCTAGGAATAAAAAAGGATAAAACTTACTTAAGTACCAATAAAATGCGAGAAAATTTTAACCATAATATTATAAAAATTAAACAAATTGTAATTAAATCTAACTTTCACTTTTAAATTATCTCTCGCTATACAAAACTGAGAAGGGATATTAATTTTTTTGGAACTTTTTATTTGAGCCTCCAATGGCTATAACATCTTTATGCACACTAGTGGAAAGCGCAGAGGGCTTTTAAGTCAAAATATTTAGGCAAAGAGGTCCAAGGGAACCCTCTATGGGGTAACATAGCACATCATATTTTCAGTCATTCAACACGTCAATAACCCCACATAATCAATTTATAAATATTAAACAAATTAATTTATCCATGTGCTGACAGAGTAAGAAAATACAATTCACCACCCCCTATCTTACCCGTCGGTGATCGTAAGAGACGACTAAGGGATATAAAACGCATATAACATCTATGCAAGGGAAGGAAAACTCGAAACAAAACCCTATACCAACACGTCTGATCAGCGTGGTATAGTAGGCTAATTTCCCTCCCATTACGGAGGAGGCCCGAGCCCAACAGTGGGACTGTATATGGGATGCGATGATGATGATGATGAAACAAATTCAGAATTCAAAAGAAACATTATCATTATAAAATGGAGACTAGGGAAGAAAAATACCTATGACTGTGGTGTGACTGTATGTCATTTTCCTTGTGGTGACAGAGAAAGACTACATTTCACCACCCCCTATCTTATCCATGGGTAATAGACGACTAAAGGATATAAAACACATATAACATCTATGCAAGAGAAGTAATACTCCAAACTAAGCCCAATACCAACATGGTATAGTAGGCCAATTTCAATAACAAGTGGTGTTATGGAAGAGGCTCGAGCCCAACAGTGGGACATATACGAGTTGAAATAATAATGCTTACTATCCCCAGTAGTATTTGAGTAATAGGATCAGATCAAACAGAATGTAATGTTTTACATTCTCTGTTACATGACCTCCGCAATTAAAAGAAATAATAGTACTCTAAATATTTCACAAGATGTCATAAATTTGCAAGTTACAGCATAATATGATCTATTAGGTAAGTATTTCACATATCACTGATAAAATTTCAAACATATATCTTTTATTGTACAGAGATAGTTTATGAAAGATGTAAATACTATCCCATAAACAATTATGTTATAAGTGATATTACCATACTCCTTTTTTCACGGGATCTTCCATAGGGAAGATGCCCGGTCCCTTGGGAGGCTTACATGGGGATATGGATCCAACACGCAGAGGCCTTTGGAGAAATTTAATCCAAATATTGGGATGGGACATCCACCGATGACATTCCACGTCTGCACACAACATACGTGGACTGCCAGCGGTAAGTGTAAAACTATTGTGTGACTATGGCAGCCAATATCTGACTATGGGAGTGGGTGCCTAGTGGACCGGTTCATCCCAAATCTATGAATTTTTAACTGTCGTCTGCCTTCAAACCCATATTGAGAGATGAACGGTGGCAGACGGTGACTCGCCAACTCACTGAATGGGCCCCCTAAACAGTCGCCACAGGCACACAAGCCATACGGGCAACAGGGGGCAACATTGGTGCAAGTGGCTAGGGGTGTCGAGCGGTGCGGCGCCGGTTTCACCATTGAGTCTGTGATAAACAGAGCCATGGTTTCCCCGTATTTATGCCCTTGAAAATGACACTTCCACCCCCGAGCATATAGCTCTGGCGACCCCTCTCTGACCAGCTGTTTAAGGCAAGCCAGAGCTGAGAGTCCTTCGGTCACTCTTCGGTTTCCACTCTAGTCAGCCAATGAAGGCCAGCTGGAGACGAGGCCCTGATCGACTCTCTGGAGTATTCGGGACCGCAGTGTCGCCACTCACATTCAGCTCGCCACAAGCTGCCCTGCGGTTTTACCATACTTATTATTATGCTTTGCAGGTAACTTAAAACAAATTATATTTAAGTTATTAAAAACAAATATGTATAGAATAACATATTCTTATCTCTTACCCGATATTTATCAACCGATAAACAATCAGGAAATTTTCACCTCACTATGTACTTTATTAAAAAAAAAAACTACTAAATTATTATTGTTATAACCTATTAAACCTATACTAGTCTGCCGTTTTTCAGATCACTGGTAATACTAAGATTAATAAAAAGGTAATTGAAAGAAACTTGGTCACACGGGAATCCTCTTCAGCGTTAACAATTGCGCACCGAACAAAACAGGTTGTTTTAAAAAAATAATTACGAATAAAAACTACCTTGTTTATCGCATGCAGTCGGACAATAGCCTGAATATTTCAGCCGGCGTCACTCGAAGACACGACTATAAATAAATACCACACTTGTCATATTTTTACGTGTAGGCAGAAAAATAATATCACTTACTCGATAAAACGATTCGACGGACTGAGTGCTTCGATGTAATTTTAGATTACATGACGTCCATTAACAAAACATTAAATTATCGTTTGCACTTTATCTAGCCAAGCGCAATGTAAATATTCTTATAGTATAGGTACATATATCTCGCAAATTGATAATTGAGGACAAATTTCACTCACACAAAAATCAACATAAACAAATGACCTTGAAATTAGGGATGAAAAGATGAACACAAAACATCGATGTTTTCAAACATCGATGTATCGTACATAAACATCGATGTTGAAACCAAAACATCGACGATACATCGTTGTTGAAGAACGATGTTTTGTGAACGATGTTTTATCGTACATAAATCGTCCGTGTACATCATCCATGTAGTGACGGAGTAAGAATACAATTCACCACTCCCTATCTTGCCCGTGGATGTCGTAAAAGACGACTAAGGGATATAATGTGCATATAACGTCTATGTAAGAGAGGGAAAATTTTAAATAAAATCTTATACCAACTCGTCTGACCAACATGGTATAGTAGGTCAATTTCCTTCCTTTTGTGGAAGAAGCTCGAGCCCAACAGTGGGATATATAATTATGAACTGAAATGATGATGACATGCTCTCTACCTGTGACCTACACAGATTACCTATCTGGGTCATAAGCATACATTGTTCAATTGCGCGTCTCGCTCAATATTTTTAACATCAATGTTTCACTTTTGAAAACATGTTTGTGTCAACGATGTTTTTTCTGAACGATGTTGCATCCCTACTTGAAATAGGGATGCCTATCTGTGGGTCGATTAATCAAAAAAATATTTTTGATCGTTGTTATACAGTATTAATTATTTTCAATTAATTAAATTTATAATTAATTATATAATAATAGCAATTTTAAAGATATAGTTTTTAGAACTCGATTTTATTGAAATCGACTTTTTTAATGTCTATTCAATTCGATTGAAGATTTATCATACAAAATCACTATACTTACCTATGATAAGTTACACTAAGCTTTTACAACGCTCAAAATGCCCATTCAGCCGTTCCAAATGACAACTTAGGTTATTGTTTTCTTGGCGATAACGTAATATTAGCTACGCTGCGTACTGTGGACCTCTCTCCCAATTACTATAACGGTTATACCACTCGTCAGTAAGTGAAACGGGAAAAACTACGGTCGTGATCATGAGTGTTGTGAGCGCTTAGTAAAACAGCACTAGAAAGTACTTAAAGCTTGACTTCATTGTAATTTTTATCACAGAAAAACTAAACTACATAATGATTATTGTTACAATATTAATTGTAAATTAACTAATTATAAGATGCCGTATGTAGCAATTTATTTTAGTAAAATTATTAAAAATAAATATATTACTGACATTGGTAATACAACAATGTCAGTAAAATGGTAGGTATTACAAAAAAATTAATACCGTCAAATTAATATCTAAACAATTTTTTAAATCAGAAAGCATATTGCTCTCAGGCATTCACTATAAAAAACATATTTCTTAAATATAATGACTATTTATATGAAATCTTAATCTGTATTAGTTCGGTAGTTCAATATTTATTTATTTTATTTAATTGCATGTAATGTAGTGTTACACAAGTTTTATACAGATAAAAGGGCATAATACACATTATACTATATTTTAATAGCGTGCAAATGTTTCACAAAATTTGTCGAACTACTCGGTCATTAGCTGTTATGTTAATTTGAAATTCATATCCAATAATATCACATTTTTATTATAAAATCAGTTGTGACGTGATATTTATAGTATAAGTCATAATGTCATATTTATAATATCAGGTTGTAATTTCATATTTCAAATATTAACAACATTCCAACCACAGCAGTATAGATACACAGAAGTACACAATGCGTTTCTTAAATAATATGAATTTTAGCAATGTTCCTTAAAAAAATCGCCGACCTTAATCAGCTTATGATTATGTATATTATCATTTGTAAGGTTATTTAATATTTTCTAAATGTCCATTTTTATTATTCTGAGCTCAGCTCTCTCTTCTCTATACATCCTAATATTAGTTATGAAGATGTTAGGTAGTGCATTGTTAGGATTGATTATATTTATAATAATATCGATATTTTTGGGGAATCCAGAAGAATAAAAATGAAACATAGAACCTCCTCCTTTTTGAAATCGGTTAAAAACTAATTTAAAATAGAATGCAAAACTACTGTATATCGAAACTCTACGTCGAAACGAAATGTCAATATTAAATTAAGGGGAGCCAATACTATGGAGGGTAGAGGTATATACCTCTACCCTCTATAGCCAATATACAACATAAATTGTGTTTTGCGTTGTTGATAGTGAGTAGCATAGGTCTTTATTGTCGAACATAGTATTGTCTTGGGACTTAAATAGGTCCTGGGAGGGACCTTCTAGGATCGGGATCCAACGTCCTCAATATCTACTGACCGAGATTGATGATTTAATTACGATAAAGAGCCATAAGAGACAAGAGCCATACTTGGCCAGCGCGGCCATAACACATAATTATCCGCGCTTTCGCTCTCGCCGCCGGGGTCGGAGGACGTGGCGCCTAAAAGTCATTAATTCAAATGTGGGCACGCCTACTTTGTTATCAGCGACGACGCCCCAAGAGGTCCATTCCCCACATGGGGAGCCCTTGGGCGATGTCGCTAAATTAACGGTATTTCTGGGTTGAGAGTCCTCAGCGCTCACCCATGGACCAGTTTAAGCTGTGACAGCCATCTGCGGCTAACAGCTAAAGGACACACAAAAAAAAGACCTTTTTTTTCCCCTGCAGGGTGGATCATGGATGTGGTCGCGCCCCGACAAATCGATCCGGGGCGACAAAAGAGGCGGCGCGCAAACCCATGGACCCACCCTGCAAACACCTCTCTACGCCGTGCGAGCAGGCCACCGGTACCCGATCTTTGTCTTCGGTGGCACGCCCGGCGGTTTACCCTTACGGGTTCCTCCCGTGTCGACGCCCCGACAGCTTTCATAGCCATCGGGACGTCGCCTTCACGCGGTGGCCTCACGTCGGGTGACCGGACAATTCCCCGGTCCGATCACCCGAAGCCTCGGCTAGGGCGGCATCAGGCGCAAATATTCGCGCCTGCGCCGCTCCAACCGCTGGCGGCATCGTGGGTTACGGGAATCCTCCCGGACTCGTTCCGCCGCCTCCTTCTGCGAGATGACAGCCTCGCAAAAGGCGGCGACCGCGTCCCAGTTCCTAACGCTGTCGACCATCGCTTTCACAACAGCCGGCAGCGTCAGGTTGGCACCGATGGCAGCGACGAGGTCACGGCGCTGCCCGTCCCAGCTCGAACATACCTCGAGCGTATGTTGCGCCGTGTCCTCGTCACTACTGCAATGGTGGCAGGACGGAATCCACTCCCTCCACACGACCGTGTGCAAGTACTTGCCGAAGCAACCGTGCCCCGACAAGACCCGCACCAACCGGAAGGAGAGTACTCCGTGCCGCCACTCCATCCACTCCATCAGAACGGGCCGGAAGGCCTCGACGGTAACAACACCGTGTCTAAGCCTCTCCAGCCGCGTAGCCCAACGGGCAATGACTTCTCGGCGGGCGTCCTCGCGCCAGGTGGCTATCTCGTCAGACGATGGGGAGCCACCCTCGTCGTGCACTGAGGTTACCCGCCGGTAGAGGTCGGAGAGCATCTCCGCCTCTAGGTCCCACGGGGGTGTCCCGGCCAATAGGCATGCCACCTCTGTCGACACCGTGCGGTACCCGCGAATGGCTCTGACCGCCATGGCTCTCTGTGGCCTCCACAGAACAGCCCTGAGCTGGGCGTTCAGAACCCTCGCCCACACGGGTGCGCCGAACATGGCCATTGAGCGGATCACCCCCGCATACAGCCGTCGGCCCTCGAAACTGGGTCCGCCCATGTTCGGCATGAGCCGTGAAAGGGCGGACGCCGCGCCGACCAGCCGGGGAGCAATTCTACGGAAATGTTCTCGGAACCACCAACGCCCGTCGAATACCAGACCCAAATACTTCATGTGGGCCTGGATACTGATGTGAATGGAGTTGACGACTAACGAGGCGCCGATAGGCAGCCTTACGCGGGGCCCATGGAATAGAAGGGCCTCCGTCTTATTTAGGGCCACCCTGAGCCCCCTTTTTTTTTTTTTTTTTTTTTATTGGTGGACTATGGATGCGTCTCGCCCCGCCAAATCGGTCCGGGGTGACGAAAGGGCGGCGCGTGACCCCATAGACCCACCGTAAAACTCCTCTCTTCGCCGTGCGAGCAGACCACCGGTACTCGATCTTTGTCTTCGGTGGTCCGCCCGGCGGTTTACCCTCGCGGGTTCCTCTCGTCGACGCCCCGACAGATTTCGCCGTCGGGGCGTCGCCCTCACGCGGTAGCCTCGCGTCGGGTGACCGGACAATTCCCTGGTCCGATCACCCGAGGCCTGGGTTAGGGCGGCATCAGGCGCAGGTATTCGCGCCTGCGCCGCCCGCGTCCCAATTCCTGACGCTGTCGACCATCGCCCTCGCGACAGCCGGCAGCGTCAGGTCGGCACCGATAATAGCGACGAGGTCGCGGCGCTGCCCGTCCCAGCCCGAACATTCCTCGAGCGTATGTTGCGCCGTGTCCTCGTCACTACTGCAATGATGGCAGGCCGGAGTCCATTCCCTGTACACGACCGTGTGCAGGTATTTCCCGAAGCACCCGTGCCCCGTCAACACCTGCACCAGTCGGAAGGTGAGGACTCCGTGCCGCCGCTCCATCCATTCCATCAGTACGGGCCGCAGGGCCTCAACGGTAACGACACCGTGTCTAGGCCTCTCCAGCCGCGTAACCCAACGGGCGATGACGTCTCGGCGGGCGTCCTCGCGCCAGGTGGCTATCTCGCTCAACGATGGGGAGCCACCTTCGTCGCGCACTGAGGTAACCCGCCGGTAGAGGTCGGAGAGCATCTCCGCCTCTAGGTCCCACGGGGGTGTCCCGGCCAATAGGCACGCCGCCTCTGTCGACACCGTGCGGTACCCGCGAATGGCTCTGACCGCCATGGCTCTCTGTGGCCTCCACAGAACCGCCCTGAGCTGGGCGTTCAGAGCCCTTGCCCACACGGGTGCGCCGTAATTCGAGCACCAGACCCAAGTAATTCATATGGGCCTGGATACTGATCTGGATGGAGTTGACGACTAACGAGGCGCTGGTTGGCAGCCTTACGCGTGGCCCATGGAATAATAGGGCCTCCGTCTTATTTAAGGCCACCCTGAGCCCCAGCGCCTCGATTCGCCTGACCATCTCCTCGGTGCTGAGAGTGGCCAGGCTCGCCGCCTCTTCGAGTGTCCTGCCCCGGGCTGTGACGAGCGTGTCGTCAGCATAGCACACCAAGCTCAGCCCGGGGGGGAGACTCCCTCTCAACGCCCAGTCGTAACCGATGTCCCACAGAGTCAGCCCCAAAACCGACCCCTGTGGATCACCGCACGACATGCGCGTCCGCACAATGTCCCCTGCGGGACCCGCGCAGAGAATACTGCGACCCTCCAAATAGTCTGCTACCAGCCGCCTGAGGTACAGGGGCACTCCATGGAACCGGAGCGCCTCCCTGATGCAGCTGAATGGCAGACTATTGAATGCGTTGGCGATGTCCAGCGATACCGCCAACAGCACTACTTTGCCGGCGACAGCCTCCGCGGCCGTCTGCCTCAGGCGTAGCAGGGCTCCGATGGTCGAACGCCCCCTCCGAAACCCATATTGAGCGTCCGACAGATCGGGCCCCACCTCCTCCAGGCCGGGGCCTTTGGGCTTAGGCCCAGCCGCGGCCGCGGCGTAGCTCCCCACACGGCCACCCTGACAAGGCAGCAGGGCGGGGGCTGGTGCCGTGGCCGCTTATCTGCGGCAAGAGGTGGCCGGACACGTGGTTCTGGAGGCAGCCTTGCCTCCAGAACGGCGAAGCGCGCATCGACGATTTTGCCCACTGCGTCGATTATTGCGCGCAGGGACTCGTCCGGAAATCCCCCCACCGCAGGCAGCGGGGTCGGAGCTTCCACAAGGGCCCGCTCCGGGACGCTTGGCGACGAAGTTGCCGCGGCGGGAGGCGTCCTCCTCGCCACAGGGACGGGTGTCGGCTCGGTGGCCGCGACGACTTCAGCCGGCGGCGTGCCCTCCGCAACGGGAGGCGTCCTCCTCGCCGCAGGGACGGGTTTCGCTGCAGCAGCCTTTTCCGCGCGCGCCCTGATCGTCGGCTGTGACGCAGGCGGCAGGCAGTGGTCCACTTGGGCCCGCAGGTCGGCCATATCCTTGGCCAACAAGCTGTTCACCCGCCGCACCGCCTCCAGCTCGGACGCCAACTGGCGGTTCAGGTCCCGCAGGCCTGAGACCTCGCCACTAAGGCGAGCATTTTCGGCCCGCAGGTCCAGGGGGTCGTCGCTCACGCGAGCAGCAGGCGCCGCTTCACGCCGAGGAGTCGTTGACCGTCCTCCTGCTACTGCGGCCCCTCGCCCTCTGCGAGAGGCCGGCACCTTCGGTGGAGGCATGATGGTCACGCTCCCCTCGGAGTCGGCGCCCGAGCTGCCTCCCTTGCTCAGGGGGCGCTTTCGCACCTGCGAGGGGAGGGCCTCCTCCCTGGTCGTCACAGCCGCCGCCGCAGGACGCAGCAATGACCTAGCGGCTTCCGACCCGCTGTCTTCTTCTCTGGACGGCCCTGCGGATACACCGCCCTCGTCCATCTTAGCGGCAGATCCGCTGCCCTCGCCTACGGACGGCTCTGCGACGTCACTGTCGCCCTCGTCCGTACACGGCTCTGCAGCAATTCTGCCACCGTCCTCCTTTTCAGCAGCGGCAGCCTCTCTGCGCGCTCGCCGCTTCTTCATCCGCCTTTTGTGGCTCAGGCCGTTGCCCCGAGTCTTTCGAGGCGTTTTCCTCTTCTTCTTTTGGGCCTCCACGATTTGTGCCGGGCCCTCGGCAGACGCCTCAAGTCCTGAGGACGAGGCGTCGTTGTCAGTTTTTCTTTGGCTTGACAAGGCCGTGGTGTGAGAATCACAGGGATTCCCGTCGGTTTTTAAAAATGTTTTTAAATTTAAGGTATCCATATGATTCCCACGAGTAGGGGAGATACACAACGTCGACCCGGGCAGAGATCCCTTTACCCGGGCAAGCCTACATTTACCAACCAGGGGGGCAGCCGGTGCCCTGGCTGGAGCGTGCTAACGACAGAACAACCCATCTGCCATGCATCTTCTCGCCGCACGCCAGAACTTAAGATTCTGGGTGATTTCCGAGTTCGAATGTTACTTCGAACTCTTTATAGAGGTTGTCTTCCTCGCGGTCCGGGCGGTTAAGCCAAGACCCTCGCTCCTAATACTACGCCTCAAGACAACGTGTCTTGAAGCAAGATATCAGGTTTACGATGTGTGGGCGGTGGCATGTCCCTGCCCAGGCCTCAAATGAATGAGTGACTGAGCCCGTCCCAATATTTCGCGTCCTATAACCTCTACTACGACTGTAGTAGAGTAAGGAGCGAAATCGCGCAGATATTCGCTACGGACGACAGTACAACAGTAGAACTGGGGACCGCCGCCCGCACCCAGGGTACACCGCGTGGAGGTTTCTGGGATAGTACCCCCCACCCTGAGCCCCAGCGCTTCAATTCGCCTGATCATCTCCTCGGTGCCGAGAGTGGCCAGGCTCGCCGCCTCTTCGAGTATCCTGCCCCGGGATGTGACGAGCGTGTCGTCAGCATAGCATATCACGCTCAGCCCGGGGAGGTGGACTCCCTCTCAACGCCCAGTCGTAACCGATGTCCCACAGAGTCGGCCTCAATACTGACCCCTGCGGAACACCGCACAACATGGGCGTCCGCACAATGTCTCCTGCGGGACTCGCGCAGGGAACATTGCGCCCCTCCAAATAGTCTGCCACCAGCCGCCTCATGTACAAGGGCACTCCATGGAATCGGAGCGCCTCCCTGATGCATCTGAATGGCAGACTATTGAATGCGTTGGCGATGTCCAACGACACCGCCAACAGCACTCCTCTGCCGGTGACAGCCTCCGTAGCCGTCTGCCTCAGGCGTAGCAGGGCCCCGATGGTCGAACGTTCTCTTCGAAAGCCAAATTGAGCGTCCGACAGATCGGGCCCCACCTCTTCTAGGTGTCGGATGATGCGGGCAGCGAGGACACGCTCCAACAGCTTACCCACATTGTCAAGAAGGACAATGGGCCTGTAGGCCGACGGCGAATACGGGGGCCGTCCCGGCTTTGGCAGGAGAACCAACCTCCCTTTCTTCCAGCACTCAGGGAACTGTCCAGACGTCAGACAGGCGTTGTACAGTCGCCTGAGGCGAGGTTCGAGGTGCTCGAGGAGCAACGTCAACACCCGGACTGGTATTCCGTCCGGGCTGGGGGCCGTGGTGGCGGAACGAATCTTCGCCACGGCCGCCCCCACTTCTGATTCCGTCACAGGCGTAACATTCTCGTCGGCCTCCCGGTCGTGATCTGGCGAAGCCATGACTGGGGGCGTGTGCTCCAACTGCCGCAGGAGCAGCTCCTCGACCACCCTACGAAGGAGGTCGGGCTGGAGGGTTTCGGTGAGGGGGGAGCCCTGCACGCGAAGATTATTCAGCGACGCGCGATACGGGCGACCCCAGGGGTCACGGTCGAGACCGTCCAGCATCTCCTACCAACTTGCGTCCTTGGCGGACCGGATGGCCAGCCGAAAGGCAGTCCGCGCACTGCGGAACGTCTCATACAGCTGGCCCTCCCGCTCAGCATCGCGGCGACGCCGCCGGCTGTGGGTGTAGGACCTTCGGGCACTAATGCACGCCGCACGAAGGTCCGCCAGTCTTGGGGACCACCAGTAGACCCCTGCCTCGGAGGCAGACGCCGTACCCTGGGCATCGCCGCATCGCATATCTGCGTTAACGCATCGCGAATGCGGCCAGCCTCAGCGTCCACTCCGTCCGCTGGGGGTGGTCAGGACAGCCACGTGTTCACGATGGCCGCCTCCGCCAGTAGGTCCCTATCTAGACGCCCCACAGCCCATCGCGGCAACGCGGGAGCTCGCTCCACCCTATGACCTCCATCCGGATGTACCGGTGGTCCGACAGGTTCTCCGCCTCTTCCAGGACACGCCAGTTCCTCACTCATGGTGCGACAGCGGGGCTAGCAAACGACAAGTCCACTATCGTACTACCCTTCTGTCGCACCCACCTGTTCACTGAGCCTCTGTTTAGGACACAGAGGCCCAGTGACGCCGCCCGTTCCACGACCGCCCGCCCGTGATCGTCCATCGTAGGGGAACCCCACGCCGTGGATTTGGCGTTGAAGTCCCCCAGGACCAGGACGAGGCCCGGTGCCAATCGCCCTATATCTAAGGTGGTGAGGGTGGCCCCGAAATCGTCCATTCTCCTAGTAGAGGAGAGGTATACGCTGTAGAGTGTGACCCCTCCCCATTCCGCAGCGACAAATTCCTCGCCCCTATCCAAAAGGGACAAGGACGGGAAGTACCGCTGCGTGGAGACGACGATAGCCGCGTTTCCGTTCCGGATGACCACCCAATTGGGGCGATCAGGTACACAGTACGGTTCCGCGACTACGGCTGCACCGATCGACCACTTCACCATGGATTACAGGAGGAGATCCTGCGCACCGGTGGAGTGGTTGGTATTGGCTTGCAGGAGGTGAGTGGATTGGGCAGCCATTAGTGGGCCGTTTCCATCACCATCTCGCTGGCGGGCGATAGGGCCGCACTAGGAGCGGGAGCGGCCGTGGTCGAAAGGCCGCTCCCCCTTTTGGTGTCGAAGCCGCAGGTCTGCACGCCCCAGAGACCATGCGGTGCTTGGCAGGCTTATTGCCCGCCGCACACGCGGGGCAATGGGGCGGGGCGGCGCAAAATGCCGCCATGTGCCCAGTCTGACCGCAACGAAAACAGAGTCCGCCGCAGTCAAAGCAATTAGTGCATGTTGGCCGGGTATGTCCGACCGCCATGCACTTGAAACACCTCGCAGGCCGGTGCTCCAGCACGGTGACTCGCGCTGAGCTCCAGCCCACGAGGAGCCTGCCTGAGCCGGCCAGTTGCCTGACCGACTCCACTGGGCACTGCACCCAGGCGGCACCTACGCCGCCCGGACCGGGCCGGATGGCGCCAACCCGGACGGTGTCCAGGGGACACCCGGCTTTCGAGGCAATGGCCTCCCGGATGGCTTCCACCGTCACGGAGTCGTCCAGACATGCGATGCGTATTTCGGCGCACTTCACGGGTCTGGCGATTTTCACGCCACCCTCCTCGGCGAACAAACCTCGCAGCTTCGACGCCCCGCTATCGGCCCTCCTGGTTCCCTCGGCTCCAGGGCACTCCAGAATCCGAGCCCCTGTCCGGGCCTTGCAGGTCCTGGCTTCGACGCCTCCTATGTCGGAGTCGTCGAGCTCCCGCCGGGCTTTCCTCAGGACGGCTTCATAGCTGAGGCCCCTTTCTGCCGCCTCAGGCAGCACAGTGATCACCACTGCGGCTGTCTTCAGCGGCCGGAGCCCCTTGCGTGGCCTTTTCTTCTTCGTTGCTCCTCCTCCTGCGTTTTCGGCTTGCAGGGCCTCCATGTTCGCGGCTGGGGCGCTCACGCGGGCACCAGCGACCGCCACTTCGGTGGGAGGGATGCCGGACAACACCCCTAGCACCCTCGCGGCGGCCGCCTAGTTGTCGGACCGCCTACCAGCCTCCGCGCCTCCACGCACTCCGCCGGCCGGGGAGTGGGTCGTCCTACCCGACGCCGCGGCTCCTCGCCCTCTGCGCGACACCGGCACTTTGGAGAGAGGCATGATCGCCACGCTCCCCTCAGAATCGGCACCTGAGCTGCCCTCCTTATTAAGGGGGCGCTTCCGCACCTTCGAGGGGAGGGCCTCCTCCCTTGTCGTCAGAGCCGCCGCCGCAAGGCGCGGCGACGACCTAGCGGCGTCTGTTTCCTCAGCCGACCTGCTGGCGTCTTTGGACGGCTCTACGGCAATGTTACCGCCCTCGTCCATCATGTCGGCAGATCCACTGCCCACGTCTTCGGACGGCTCTGCAACAGTACTGTCACCCTCGTCCATTGACGGCTCTGCAGTGGATCTGCCGCCGTCTTCCTCTAGTTTGGCAGCAGCGGCCTCCTTCGCCTTCCGCTCCGCCAAACGCTTCCTTTCCATTGAGGAGGCCTTGTTCGTCCCCCAATTCAATCGCTTCCTTTGCTTATTCGTCTTCTTTTGGGCCTCTTTCGTCTGTGCCGGGCCCTCGGCGGGCGCCTCAAGTCCTGAGGACGAGGCATCGTTGTTAGTTTTACGTTGGCTTGACAAGGCCGTGATGTGGCAATCCTCTGAATTCCCGTCTTGTGTTGGTGTAAGTGTAGGTGAAAGAAAATCCATGTTGATCCCCACGAGTATGGGAGAAAAACCGTCGACCCGGGTAGAGATCCCTGTACCCGGGCAAGCCTACATTTATCAACCAAGGGGTCAGCCGGTACCCTGGCTGGAGCGTGCTAGGAACAGAACAGCCCATCTGCCATGCATCCTCTCGCCGTACGCCAGAACTTAGGATTCTGGGTAATTTCCGATTTCGAAGGTCGAATTCTTTATAGAAGTTGTCTTCTTCGCGGTCCGCCTAAGTCCGGTTAAGCCAAGACCCTCGTTCCTGATACTACGCCTCACGACAACTTGTCTTGAAGCAAAATATCAAGTTTACGATATGTTGGCGGTGGCATAAGCCTGCCCAGCCCTCAAATGAATGAGTGACCGGGCCCGTCCGAAATTTCACCTCCTGTCCCCTATACAACTAGAGGGTCAGGAGTGAATTGGGGCTCAACCCATTGCTGGGGAACCCCCCCTCGTGCCAGAGATTCGCTACGGGCGACAATTCGACAGAAGGATCTGGAGGACTGTCGCCCGCACCCAGGGTACACCACGTGGAGGTTTCTGGCATCGTACCCCAAACAAAAAAAAAAAGACCTAGGAGGCCCTAAAAATCGTCTGAGGAGTAACTGACAGAATAAGAAGCAACATTTTCCTTGAAAATCTATAATTTAATTATATTATTATATATTTAATTTATAGAAGCTAATATTCAACAGTGGACATCGACAGACTTTACCATTGGCAGTCAAATATTATTAATTTATAATTTTTTACATAATATTTTTAGGGAGATTTCTAAATATTAGGGATGCTTTTAGGGCTTATTCATTTGGTGGATAAATATTATGAAGAGTTGTTAGCATTCTCTTAAAACGCATTGGTTTAAAATTCCTTTCACTCTTAGTACTTAGAGTGGTAAACTACAAATCCTTATAAACGCCGTAACTTGACGCCCCCGACATAACCGAAGAGACTGACGATGGATAAATTATGCATGCACGGCTAGGATTTTGTGCGATCATGGGGCCAATATCCCTAAATATCCACTGTACCGCCACCATCGTCACAAACCAATATGCATCATCCATCCATCCATCAGCCCGTAAACGTCCACTGTTGGACATAGGCCTCCCCACAAAAATGCCATCTGTAACGGTTCTGTGCCACCTGCAGCCAACGGTTTCCTGCGACCTTGATGAGGTCATCAGTCCACCGAATGGGGGGGTCGTCCTACGCTGCGTCGTCCGATTCGTGGTCGCCACTCGAGAACCTTTTTTCCCCAACGGTTGTCGGTTCGTCGAGCGATGTGGCCAATCAATATGCATATTAATGATTAATTAAAACGTGCGAACGTTTAAGTATTATTGCCAGCGACGTCATCGTCTCAAGCCGATAATTCGTACCTCAATGTCTATGGGCTAAGCTTGGCGGCTCCTGTGTGAGATGATCAAGCTTGGCGGCTCCTGTGTCTGGGAGGCGTTCCTGTTGCTCCTCAATTTATGTCGGAGCTCGGGCATGGTTCCCAGAGACTGGAATAGCACAGTCATCGTGCCTTTGTTTAAAATGAAGGGTTCACGTTATAACTGCGCAAATTACAGAGCCATAAGCTTGACCAGTTTGGCAGCAAAAGTATACGGTAAAATTAATGAAAGGAGAATGAGGATGGTGTCCGATGGTTTACTGTGTGAGACACAGGGAGGTTTTAGGAGTGGAAGGGGATGCATGGATCAAGTGTTCTCTCTGCGCAACATTGTGGAGAAGCATCTGGCTCTAGGTCAGAGGGTTTTCTGCAGTTTTGTGGATCTGGAGAGAGCATTTGACACGGTTGTACGAAAGGAACTTTGGGAAATTTTACCGGAGTATTAACGGTAAACTGCTGCAGGCTGTGCAGTCCAGTTACATGGGCTGTAGAGCCTGTGTGCGGCTGGATGATGGAATGTCGCCTTGGTTTGACGTCAATATCGGCGTTAAGCAGGGGTGCGTTCTGTCAGCCAAACTGTTTATCATATATCTGGATAAATGTCTTCAAAGGTTGAACGATATGAATGTGGGAGTCCAGATTGGCAACTCAGTGGTCACTGCTTTGCTCTATGCAGATGATTTAGTCCCGCTGGCGCAGTCAGCGACTGACCTGCAGACCCTAGTCGACACAATGACAGAAGATTATAAGAAAAGGCGTCTACGCGTGAATGTGAGCAAAACCAAAATAATGGTCTTTGAAAGAGATGAAGCCAGAACAGATATAAGAGTAACAATAGGTAATGATGTACTGGAGCAAGTGGATGAATTTGTATATCTTGGATGTGGATTTACCCAAGATGGAAGGTACACCACTGATATAGCGCGAAGAGTGAATGCGGGAACTAGAGTGAATGGAGCGTTGGAGCAACTTCTCGGTAGCCACCACCTCAGCCAGAAGGCACGTGTAGCAATACATAACGCAGTGCTTGTCCCAACATCACTGTATGGAAGCGAGAGTTGGGTATGCAGAAAAGAGTATGAAAGTAAAATTAATGCGGTTGAAATGCGATCTCTACGGAAAATCTGCGGAGTTAGGCTGACCGACCGCATTCATAACGACGACGTAAGAGAGCGAGTAGGTATGAAAGAGAGTATCGGTGTGAAGATGCGAAAGGGAATGTTCCGATGATTCGAACATGTGTAAAGAATGCCGAACGAACGTCTGGTTAAGAAGATATACAATGCGAAAGTGGAAGGATGTAGGTACCGGGAGAGACTGAGACTAACCTTCCTAGCCCAGATCGGTCATGTACTGAAGGAAAGTGGAGTCAAGAGTCTCCGAAACCGGCGAGCGTGTATGAAGAGAATTATGAATTTTAAGGAAGCGAGTGAAGTATGCAAGGATAGAGTTCTCTGGCACTCTGTTCTCTCTGCCTACCCTGCAAGGGATATGGCGTGATGATATGTATGTATGTATGTCTATGGGTTATTCTTATGCTACGGCTGCACCTGCGTGTATCGTCACGAAGCTTCGTGCAATGATACGATACACGATCATCTTCGGCTATCGTCGCGAACATTCGGGCTTCGTATCGCTTGGTTGGCGATAAGTCAAGGGTTTTAGCGCGCTAATACATCGCACTCTGTGGTCACACTAGCGTTGTTAATTTCGGCGGAAATTTTCGATGTGTTTTGATGCGTTCGAGGTCTCTAGTTCCATCCATCCATCCATCAGCCTGTAAACGTCCACTGTTGGACATAGGCCTCCCCACGAGAATGCCATCTATAACGGTCCTGTGCCACCTGCGTCCAGCGGTTTCCTGCGACCTTGATGAGGTCATCAGTCCACCGAGTGGGGGGTCGTCCTACGCTGCGTCGTCCGATTCGTGGTCGCCACTCGAGAACCTTTTTTCCCCAACGGTTGTCGGTTCGTCGAACGATGTGGCCTGCCCATTGCCACTTCAACGTGCTAATCCTTAGGGCTATGTCGGTTACACCCGTTCTTCTACGGATTTCCGTATTTGGGATTTTATCACGTAGAGAAATACCGAGCATAGCCCTCTCCATAGCACGCTGAGCGACTTTGAGCCTTTTTATGAGGCCGACATTTAGAGACCACGTTTCAGTGCCGTAAGTCATCGCTGGTAACACACACTGGTTATAAACCTTTGTTTTCAGACACTGCGGAATATTAGACGAGAAGATCCTCCTAAGTTTCCCGAACGCTGCCCAGCCGAGTTGGATTCGTCGGCTGACCTCTTTCTCGAAATTGGATCTACCTAATTGAACTGTTTGTCCTAGGTAAACATAGTGATCGACAACTTCGAGAATCGCATTCCCAACCAGGACCGGTACAGAAATGACATGGGCATTAGACATGATTTTCGTCTTGTCCATGTTCATTTGCAGCCCTACTAGTTGGGAGACCTTGCTGAGGTCATTGAGCATGGTGCTAAGGTCCTCCAGGGATTCTGCCATGACTACGATATCATCTGCGAATCGAAGGTGAGTGATGTATTCGCCATTGATGTTGATGCCGAGTCCGGTCCAGTCTAAGAGCTTGAAGACATCTTCCAGCGCAGTGGTGAACAGTTTCGGAGAGATAACGTCTCCCTGTCTCACGCCTTTCTGCAGCTGGATCGGTTTCGTACTCTTATCCTGGATGCGGACTGACATAGTAGCGTCCTTATACAAACACTTCAGCACTTCGATATATCGATAGTCAATTTGGCACCTCTGAAGGGACTGCAGCACTGCCCAAGTTTCGACAGAATCAAAGGCTTTCTCATAGTCCACAAACGCTAGACACAGAGGCCGATTATACTCCTCGGCCTTCTGTATAATCTGGCGTAGCGTGTGGATGTGGTCTATGGTACTATAACCTTTTCGGAAACCGGCTTGTTCGGGCGGCTGGAAGTCGTCTAGCTTGCGCGCGAGTCGGTTCGTAATGACTCTTGAAAACAATTTGTACACGTGGCTCAGGAGTGAGATGGGTCTGTAATTCTTTAAGAGCGTTTTATCGCCCTTCTTGAAAAACAGCACCACCACACTCCTGGTCCACGACTCTGGAACGTCGCCCCCGAGAATGACAGAATTAATCAGCTTCTGTAGGGCTTTTAAAACTGGCTTGCCGCCTGCCCTCAGGAGCTCTGTGGTAATTCCGTCATCTCCCGGTGCCTTTCCGTTCTTTAATTGTTTTAGAGCCATTCTGATCTCGTACAAGCTGACGTCCGGGATTTCTTCGGTATAGTGCCGAGTTAGCTTGGATCTGGGGTCTTGGACCAAGCTGACAACAGGATTCAGGGATGATTTGTACAACTGCCCATAGAACCTTTCGACCTCTCCCAAGATCTCACTCTGGGATGAAATGACAGTACCGTCATCGGTCTTCAGCTTAGTCATTTGGCTCTGCCCAATAGACAAATCTCGTGCGAACACTTTGGAGCCTCGATTTCGCTCTATCGCCTCTTCAATACGCAGTGTATTGAATCGGCGAATATCGCGTCGCATAGATTTAGAGATTTGTCTATTAAGCTGCCTGAGTTCGGACCAATCGGCTGAAGACTGTACCGTCATTTCCTTTCTCCTCTCCATGAGTTGAAGAGTCTGGTCAGAAAGCTTTTTTGTTCTAGTAGCGCGATGGGCCTTAAAGAATTTTGACCCGACCGCGTGGACAGTTTCCACGAACCTGTTGTTCATATCGTTCGAAGATTCGCACTCTTCCAGGCATTGGAAGCGATTATGTAGTTCGAGTTGAAAGCTATCGGGGTTCTGGTATTGGACAGGTGTAGGTCGGAGTGTAGACTTCATCAAGCGGGACCGCTCGACTTTCGTACGAAGATTCAATGTGCCTCGAACCATGCGGTGATCACTCCCAGTTTTAATCCTGCTGATCACAGAGACATCATTGAATATTTGTCGTTTGTCCGTCAAGATGAAGTCTATCTCATTTTTAGTGGATCCATCAGGGCTAATCTAGGTCCACTTCCTTTGTGGCCGTTTCTTGAAGAAGGAATTCATCATGAAGAGGCCTTCCTTCTCCAAAAAGTCGCCCAGTTTTTGGCCCCTTTGGTTTCTCTGTCCAAATCCATATTGCCCCACTATCAACTCATCGTCTGTCCTTTTGCCTAGTTTTGCGTTGAAGTCTCCCATAACTACCGTGAAGTGGGTTTTGGACGTGTGGATGGCTTTCGAGATATCCTCGTATAAGGCCTCCACTACGTCGTCGGAGTATGTCGAAGTCGGTGCGTAAACCTGTATGACCTTCAACGAATACTGTTTGGTAATTCTGAGTATAAGGTACGCTACCCTTGTTGACACACTTTCGATCCTATCCACGTTCTCTACGAGAGACTTACGAACGATAAACCCTACACCGCCTTGGGATGGGTGATCTCCCTCCCGGTAGAAGAGCAAATTTTATCTCTCTCTAGTTAATCAATAAATATAGAATGGAACGATGAAATGGTGTTGCAATTTTTACACCATTAGGAAGCAGAACCCATGATGAAATCCAAAAATATAATTATGTAATTATTAGCATATTATAGTAAAAGTAAATCAACTCGTCATCCATAGTTAAACGCATCGTAATGATTTCGGGCATCTTTAATTATTGCACGATATTTCGTGCAACTTCGTGTAAAATACCGAATTCGCTAATATGACCATAGTATTATCGCGATAACGTTTTAGTGTACAAAACGTACGAAGTGTCGCCACACATTACTTCGGGACGATACACGCAGGTGCGGCCTAGCATAACAACACAGAAAAAAATATCGTCACTTTATTCGCAATATCACTCGTCATTGACAAATTAGTGGCAGCCCTATTAAGTCCCAAAAAGACGTTGAAATTGACAAAACTGAAAAATTGACATTGTTGATTGTTGAGTTGTCGACTGATCGTCAGTGACTGTGATTTCAGTTAACAAAAAACGTTTTTGTGATAAACTTGAAAGAAATGTCTAATGAAAATTGTTTAGATCTTCACCATGTTCATCAATGTTTCCAACGGAGTCTGAAGGAGGAGGACGATGTTGTCATAGAGGCATATATTGATGGTTATAATGAATTAGTAAAGTGAGTTATTATTTCCATATCATCCATATGGGCTAAATTATGTGATAAGATTGTTGAATACAATACCCAGGAGTGTAATGTGGCAAATAATCCAACATTAAGTTCTTTCGCTGATTTATTCTTCACAGTAAATAAACATTGGTTGCTACATTCGTTATTGCTATTAGGATCATTTTTCTTTGTGTAAATATGGATAAGTTATCCACTTACTATGTAAATAATTATTTTAGTAGTAAGAGCAGGCGTCGTAATCTAGTTTGATTATTGGTCGGGCTAAAATTCAGGCCACTTGTCAGTAGCATGTCTTTTTTAAGTTGATGCTTAAAAGTTCTATGTTGAAAATTAGATGTAGGCAGCTTCCATAATATATTTTTCATTTAAAAAATATTAATTTATAATGCTGTCATTATAAATTACTTTATCAGTGTAAATTTTTATTTGACAACAGATATTTCCCCTGTATATTAAAAATTACAATTGCTTTCTGTCTTTTTTATTGTTTTTTTTATATTATTTTTTTGTAATAATAACAAGTCTATACCTTTTTGGCAGAAAAGCTATTGTTTGATGTTTATAATTATTATATTCAAAGTAGCTTTCATTTTACAATGGAGTAATTATAATACTAAACATAATTGTTAACCATATTACTAATACCACTTTATTACCATAATTAATCTTAAAAGTGTTACAAGGTATTTTAAGCATAGGCTACATTGTGCTAGTCACCTTATATGTATGGAAAACAAAAGTCAGAAGACCTTTATAATAACCAAATAAACAATGATTTCTTATGTTTATCCGAGTAGTACACATTTGAAATAAAAATACTTTATGGATTCTATAGCATATATACCTATTTGATTTTTAATTTCCCAACATTTCAAACACTTTACAGTGTAAAGTGTAAGGGACCATGAATATTGTAAAGTGTTTGAAACATTGCTATAGATTCCGTAAATGTAGTTTTATTTCAAACTAAATAAATTTAATTCATTTCTTCCATTAATTTTAACTGCTGTAATTTTCATTAAAAAGGCAAAACCTTTTATTTGCATTTTCAGTTGTATCCTATACAAGACATAGTTATACTAATGTAAGTCTAGTTGTTTGCCTTATGATAAAATACTCTTTATCTTACACCTTCAGGTACATAGGTGACAAATTAAATTATTCTAACTAATATTACTGATGCAAAAGTGAGTTTGTTTATTATGTTTTAACACCTTAACTACTAAACCAATATTTTTCGAATATCACAGACACGTTGTTAGATATACAGAAAAAGCTATAGGGTACCTAAGTATATAAGTATAAGTAGTGTTTCCAGTGAAAATAAAAATCTATATTAACACAAGGTAAGCCACAGTCTAGTGGTTAACTAGACATGTAAATAAATTATTTATAACCCTTATTACTAGATATAACCACTATAAATTGTGATAAACAAAACAAATATATGATGTCGAGATAAAATATATTATTATAGTTCTTATATTGGAAGCTATTCTTACTAAAACTGGTGGCAGATATTTTTTTAAAAGCATTGGTGTCGGTTCGGTAGCATGTAAGTAAGTAATGACATCTCACCCAAGATAAGGACTCGGTAATACTTTGAAATGGTGATAGAGCTAGTGTAGGGCTTATACGGTTACATGTAATCCTGTCCAACGCACTAGACATTTTGGGCAGTCTTTGAGCCAACTATAGGAACACCCAAAAAGTAGCCTAATCTGGTGTATGGAAAAAGACTTTCATAGGCATCACATTGCCAAGGTATAATGCAGGTGAAATGTAGGCCTTAAAAATTCTTGGCCAGAGATTGCCCTGCATTATGAACTTGATTAATGTTGCCAGCTTCATTGTGTTTTAGAGTGATGCACACAATAAAATCAATCGAGACTGCTTTGTAAATAAATGCAAAAAATATTTTTTTTTAATTACTTTTATTTAATTGCATTTATAAATTAAATTAGTTATAGATCAGTATTTTCTTTTTTAATAATTTTTCGAAGCCTTTTTAATTATTTATTAAGATACTTAGTGTCCCGATCGGGTACGACTTGGGACATCTTCCTTGACTCCTTATAAACGCGGCGTTCTGCAAAAGACACTTAGCAATGCTAGTCTTGACATAGCTAAGTAACTCGTAGTCAATGTGGTGAGTTTTGCACAGCGACCACTAGATTGTGTCTACACAGGCAAGTGCCCAGTATGCTTAGGGGTTAATGACACAATAAAAAAGAGGGAAAAATAAATTAAAGTTTTTCCCTATTGCATTTGTTTCAATTGCCATGATCGGCAGTGGGATTGAAAAACGTTATTATTTTTAGTTGTTTTCCGGCAAAATACTGCTGGCCAGTCTTTTATTACAATTTTAACGAGAAAGTAAGAGGGTAGGAACACATTGTATTTTTTAAATCAATCATCACTACTCATAGAAATTTTAATCATCCAATTTAATCACTCTCATATTTTTTAGGTTCTTAAACCTCATAGGATCAGTATTCTCCTTCGTAAGTAGTGATGTGAAAAGTAAAATTAAAGTCATGGAAAAGCACAGAGAGTCAGAAAATGCAGTATACTACGATTCATTTAAGAAAATGATGAAATATGAAAAGGAGACACAATTAAGCTCACAGAACGGTTTTGTGTCCGGCTCAAGAACTATGCTCCGATTGCATAGAGGCTTGGGTATGTTGCATCTTTTTTTTAATTGTTGAGAAAAGAAATTTTCCAGCTTTGTTAGTCTTGTGGGCACACTGTTGACACTTTTCAATCTAAAGCCGCGGGACGGTCTGTCCAGAGTAATACCACACTCACGCAGAAAATCGACGTATGAGCAGTGTGGCAATGTGCTTTTTTTGCGCTTCGTTCGGTCAGCGAGAGAGCTGGAAGCCTAACTTTCTAGGTGGGCTTTGGTTAGTAGACAAGAACCTAGCTATACCCTTGGTATTGCAATGGTCTATGAGCGGCAGTAACATTTACCATCAGGTGTGCTGCTTGCTTGTTTGCAATAAACACTTAGTTAAAGTAAGGTACTTAATTTCCACGTGGTTACGGATTAAGGATACAATCAGGGGCGGCTTTACCTATAGTGCAGAGGGTGCGGTGCACCCGGGCGCCGGGTGTTAGGGAACGCCGAGAGCAGGTCGGGACGCATAGAGCCTCCACTGTAACGCTCCGCACGAAGGGGGCGCACCGCACGCAGCGAGTGCCTAACTATTTATAAACGTAGTGGTTGCGTTATTTGACATGTTTGGGTAGGTGGCTTTGTCGCCATGGTCATTATAACTTCATGATCCGATCGCGTTTACCTCGTTTCGTGGCAAAGCAACGAAACTAAGCATGCGACAACGCATTCCAGCGGGGTTCGGAGTTTAGTCGAACGTGTTGTAACTACCCACGTATTCCATTTTGTCCACGCATTTTGATACAAGAGGGTGCCAGGTTATTGATCGCATCCGGGCGCTACATGTGCTAGAGCCGGCCCTGAATACAATCCACCATCCCATTTTTTGCCTATGAATATGGTAAAAGACTTCCAAGGGATATAATGTGCAAATAACATTTTTACAAGAGAAGGTAGACTCCAAATGAAGGCCTATGATAATGCGTCTGATTAGTGCGTCGTGGGGTCGATTGGCCTCCTATTGTTGAGGAGGCTCGAGCCCAACTGATTTGTATAGCTGAGATGATAATGATATATAAACGAACGAAGATGTGATCTATGAAGTCAATTTGACTTCACAAATAGCATAGTGGTTACGATACTGAGCTATTATCCCAGTGACGTAGGCTCGATTCCCACGCAGAACAATACTTTGAGCTATCCGTATACTGTTGTTCTGTGATTTGACTGTAATTTGTGTTCCCTAATTATATGCTTGTAAAGTCCCTCGAAACAAAAGGATTATTTTCTTAGTGACAGTGTTATATTATATGTTATATCCAGACTACACGTAGTAAATAAAAGATCGTAATAAAAAGACGTAGCGAAGATAATTAATATTAGTGACGATAAATTTTAAAGTTAAGTAAATCTCTTTGTTTCATTAAGATAACATGATATTATTATGATAAAAAAAAAAAATAAGTCATATTT
Source organism: Lymantria monacha (assembly GCA_905163515.2). Classification (NCBI taxonomy): domain Eukaryota; kingdom Metazoa; phylum Arthropoda; class Insecta; order Lepidoptera; family Erebidae; genus Lymantria; species Lymantria monacha. Next base: position 26,936,303 of record LR991098.1, on the reverse strand, counting down.
TTAATTTGTTTCCGCGACTGCTATCAGTTTGTTTTACTTACAATCGAATGTTTGATGACATCCAACCAAATCAGCGATGAGAGTGAATTTCCACTGCGAAAAAGACTTTCATGAGACATTGGAATGTATAACGGTTTTGCGGTAACGACTATGAATGCTACCAACCCCTACATTACTTGTGGGTGTAGTAAAAACGACTAAGAGCCTGCCTCATTTGATACCACCTGATTTATGATTACATTCCCAAAAAAAGTTGACGTCAGAGACGGAGAAGAGAGGAGAAGATTGCGTAGAAGTCATAAAAATATTGCCAAAATTTTTGCAATATATAAGATAAAAGAAGAATATATATTGCGTCAACAAGTATTTGGGATAAGAACAGTATGAAGATAATGGCCCTAAAATAGTGTTCTTAATCTCCTTTAAGACAATTACACAAGTTCTTTTGGGTTATAATTCTATTGCCGTGTGGTGACGGAGTAAGAATACAATTGGGAGAATTGAGAATTGAATTCTTTACTTGTAAGGCACCCCGCTTTAGAAGTCAGCTAAGGGATTTGGTATGCAGATGGCATTGATATATGCCAATACGTCTGACCGATTTGGGTACAGTAAGTCAATTTGTCTTCCCATTGTGAAGGAGGTCTGAGGCTATCTCCTAATGTGGACATTATAGATTGAGAGATAATTAATTAAATAAAAAAATAATAATTATATAAGTACTGAATTCGTTTTCTTCAGCCCATATGCGTCTTACTATTAGGGATGGGTCGTCATTGTCATCTCAGCTCGTATAATACAGCCCATTGCTGGATTAGCCTCCCCTACAATAAAAGGGCAATTAACCTGCTGTACAATGCTGGTCAGATGTGTTGGTATAGGGCAGGGATCGCCAACCTTTTGAGTCGGCAGAGCCTATAATTAGAATTTATAAAGGTTTTTTATAGACCGTTTTATAGACTGACCGAACGTTTTTAAGGAGCCACAATTTTTTTTGCCAACAATAATTGTGCCTAATCCTCATTAATCAATTCAGAACCATTTTTAAATGTTTTCTTTATAATTTTTTTTTTTGCGTATAGAACTAAAGAGCCACTACTTCACATCCAAAGAGCCGCATGTGGCTCGCGAGCCGCAGGTTGCCGACCGCTGGTATAGGGTTTATTTCGAAGCTTTCTTCTCTTGCATATATGTTATATGCATACTGTATCTCTTAATTGTCTTTTGCGATACCCGCGGACAGGATAGGGGGTCGTGGTTTGTATTCCTACTCCCTTAACACACAGAAAATCCTTCAATTAGGGAGCAAAATTAAAAGCAAAACTATCCTATGTTGTCTGGCCAGGTCAACATACGGCTTTTCTTTATTCATATTTTGTTGTAACCCGTTTACATCTACTCCGTCAGATAGAAACTTTATCAAAATCAAGAAGATTCGTATGTTTTCATTTAAATAACTACGTTATGTATCAACTAAAATAAACAGTTGCTGTAATAAAAATACAGTATTTCAAACAATCAAAGAGCTCATTGTTTGGAGAACGCCTGCTTTATCTCATCAATAAACACTAACGGCTTGACTTATAAACAAATCTCAATTTTGAAATCAATTTTGAGCATTTAAATTTATTCTTCATTGCATCTGCCTTCCAAGGGAAGAAAAATTCCAAATAAAACCCTATGCCGATTAGCTTTATGTCTATGGACGATCTAATATGTAATACCACCAGCTCACTCTTTCGCGAACGTCTCGTAATAAAGGCAGTGGCTCTTAACCTTTTTAGGTCCGTTACACTTATGACTTAACTAGGGTCACTGATTTTACCCCTCCTCCCAACGATGATCCCAAACGATACGTGTTAATACAAATACGTACACTTTATTAAACATAAAAACAATTGCACATGAAAAATTAAGATATTTTTACTCTAAATTACATTTATAAGCTAAGTTTAACTCATTGAATATATAATAACTAAAATAAAATAATTTACGACTGATTCTACAATCGTCAGAACAAAAAACAAAAGTTAAACTTTTGTTTTTTGTTCTGGCAAACAGAGATACAATAACCAGCTAATTGTTATGCTTGCGGAATTCAAGTTTTACCCCCGCGGACGTAATTACCCTTAGGTTAGGAATCCAGGGATAAAAGCATTTATAGCAATAAGGTTACTCAACCTTCTGCGAGGCAGTAGTCTCGCGGAAGGAGGTGGCGGAGCGCGTGCGCGAGGAATGTCTCCTCGGCGACACGAGCCGCCGCCGGCGACTGGGGTGGCGCAGGCGCGATTATCTGCGCCTGATGTCGCCCTAATTGAGGCCGCGGGTGACTGAACCAGGGAATCAGTCCGTCACCCGCTGAGAGGCTGACCGCGTGAGGAAAGACCGACGACCTCCCCCTTGGGCTCGGTCACGGAGAGGGTACCCCTCAGGGAGTATTCCGTCGGGCCGGCCACTGACGTCAAGTTCACGCTGCTCCGGTGGTCGGTCCAACGACGAAGGCGAGGTGTCACGGGTGTGCGTGCTTACGCCCCTCTGTCGCCCCGGACGGAGTGGTGCGAGGAGTGCGCCGACCGTAGCCCAGCTCAAAAAAAAAAAAGCAATAAGGTTACTGCAAATAACAATAAATTTCAAGGGATAAAATAAGTCAATATCCAATTTATGCCAGATTTTGTAAACGAGGAGAATTCTCATTTATTCATAATTATCATCCTGTTCTTATCCCCATACCTCTGGGTTACTATAATATATAGAATCATCATCATCATCATCCTGATCTTATCTCATTAAATTTATGCAATGAATTTGAATTCTCAATTATTTGGGATCGACGTAACATCTTCTCTTCTTCCGTAATAGATGATACAATAGTTATTAGAAATAACTTTATGACCGGTCTGTCGCCAACACCTTCCTTAGGAATGTAATCATTTATCAGACGGTATGAGGTGGAGTTGGCCGAGGTCGATTTTTTAAACACTTAGAGAAACCGTTTCCGTGTGGTGACGGAGTAAGAATACAATTCACCACCCCCTATCTTACCCGTGGGTGATCGTACGAGACGACTAAGCGATATACAACGCATTAATATCTATGTGAGAGAAGGAAAATTCGAAACAAAACCCTATACCAACACGTTTGACCAGCGCAGTATAGTAGATCAATTTCCCAATACGGAGGAGGCTCGAGGCCAACAGTGAGAGATATATGAGCTGAGATGATGATGAGATAGAGAAACACTATTTGTAGAATACATATTGCGAAAGTTCTAGTAATAGTTTTATGACCGGCCGCCTGCCTGATGTCAACATTTCTTGAGAACGCCATCAGATAGAGTTGGCTCAGATCAATTTTAGTCATCCTTCAAGACATTTGCGACCAATATGAGATTGGCTGGTAGTATTCACTACACAGCAATTAGCTCTTAATTATTAAGTTATCTCTACAGATTGATCTAGCAAGGAAAAAGATATTTACTGTAATAAATTTGCTGTTTGGAATTTTAGTGCTAAAATGAGATTTCCCAGTCAACAATCGAACACATGCGACCAGCAACAACGCAATTGCATAATAATTAATGCTAAAAGTAACGTCTGCGTAAGTTTCTTAAAACTGACTTTTTTTAGACTTCATCCGGCTGTTCCTGAAGCGGCTCGGTGAGTCGGACGAAAGTATGAATACGTGCACAACTTGCCAGTGCTCTTACAACGAAACGTTGGCTGAATTCCATCCTTGGTATATCCGGAAGGCAGCCACGCTAGCTATGCATGCACTACCTTCAAGGCCAGATTTATTGAAAAAGGTGGGTAAAATATCTATATATTTGAAATAAAACTACTTTTACGGATTCTATCGCGTTTGTATTTGATTTATAATTTCCCGACGTTTCGAACACTTTACAGTGATCATGGTCACGGGAGGACAGTCCTCCCGTGACCATGATCACTGTAAAGTGTACAACAAACGCGATAGAATCCGTAAAAGTAGTTTTATTTCAAATGTGTAATACTCGCGTAAACATTAGAAGTCATTATATCTATATATATTATTACTAAAAGTGTAAAATAAAACCTAGTTTCTTAATTGAAATCCTATATAAGTTAACATACATACATATATATCATCACGCCATATCCCTTGCAGGGTAGGCAGAGAGAAAGAACAGTGCCAGAGAACTCTATCCTTGCATACTTCACTCGCTTCCTCAACATTCATAATTCTCTTCATACACGTATAAGTTAATATCCCTTCATATATGTCTCCCTATCCATGCCAGATATTTAGCTTAGGATATCCACATACGAATTTTCATCCATTTATCATTTTATTAATATCCGTGTAGTAAGAAACTAAGAATACCATGGTCACCGCCATATATTATATTCCACGGGTAATGGTCAAAGATGACTAAGCAGATAACATCACTCCAAGAGAAGGAAGAGTCAAAAGAAGCCCTATACCAACCTGTTCGATCAGCGTGGTCTATAAGTCATTTTGCCCTCCTCCGTAAGTAGAAGGCTCGACCCCGTTCCTTAATGATATTCCAAAAAAAAAATAAAGCCACTTAAAAACAATATGGAAAACCACAAGACAATCGTATTAATTGCATTGAATTGTGTGAAATTGTTGCCGAGTATTAGTAATTTGCATTGGCTGTGTGACGTTGATTCCGAACTGAAGGTTATTTCTATGTCTAAGTATTATCTGTTCAATGTCATTAGAATTTACGTCATTACTGTATGAGAATAATATATACTTTTATAAGTATTTTTTTTTTAAATAAAGCGTTTGTATTTGATTTTTAATTTCGCAACGTTTCGGACTCGTAATTGGGATAAGAGCAGCATAATGATGATGGATGATGATACTCCGAAACACGGTAACAACCTTTTAATAAAACCCGATTACGAAGTGAAAAATGATGTCACAAGCGGGATTCGAACCCGCGCCGAAATTTCCATTACACATTAAGTCGCGGTGGTGTAGTGGCAGCACGATTGGGCCGGAATCCCAATAGGTGCGGGTTCGAATCCCGCTTGTGACATCATTTTTCACTTCGTAATCGGGTTTTATAAATAATTAAGCATATTAAATGCTAAATTTCAGTAATTTAAACCTTTTCAATATTTAAATATATTTTCCAAAAGAAAAACAATAGCCAAAAAAAAAAATTACCGAGCAAGCTCTGGTCATCTAGATGTTTTTCATTAAATTCATCACTTTCGTTTCAAACTTTCACATTATATGTTTACTATTGATTTTTCCCCGTTTCGCTTCAGTTTTGGACGTTCTGATTACTTCTGATCCCTCATTTTACTAAAACTAAGAATTTCTAAGACTGATTTTAATGATATGCTGTAAAAGCAATTTTGATCTACATTAAATACACTGTGTATTTAATGTATTTAATTGGATAAGAATAATACTGTATTGTTTAAAATAGTTTCGTAAATAATCCATTATTTTTTAATAATAATTAAAAGATATACAATATAAACATGGTTATTGTAGGTTACCCTTAGGATATAGACATATACCAACAAGGACATTTTTGTAGCTATTTCTAATATATAGGGGAGAGTGTGTATGAAAGAGCCGATGTGATTTTTTATAACGTATCGATATTCTACCCAAGTTAAATTTTACTCCTTTTATGGCAACACTGGATAACTGTCTCCTACAAACATTTCACAGTTCTACGAAAACGATTGGCGTCACAGGACTGTTACAAAAATTTAGAAGCCAAAAAGTAAGTTTCTTTGTGTTTATTTAATATTTTTTTACAAGGAGAGTATTGCATAAGTAGACAAAAAGGATATGCCATATTGTAGTGTATGTATTTGCCTTTCTTTTGCACAAATAGTATTAGATTAGCGTTCTGGTGTGGTAGCTATAATTTGAGGTTATATAATTAAATACGTAATGTTTTGAAAGAGCCAGTTGTGTATGCTTTGAAAGAGCCGGCTCTTTCATGACACGAAAATTGGCTCTTTCAATACATTATTTAGTTTTAGTTTATTATTTCATTTTATGACATTGCTTTTTCTTTCAGAGTATAAAAATATGTCATCGCGAGCATCAACAACTAAAAAACGGGTAAGGCCCCCAACTGCTGCAATAGAAGAAGCTGTAAGAGAAGTGGCTGCTGGCAATCAGTCCATAAATAAAACAGCATTGGCGTTTGGAATATCAAGGGCCTATTTGGCGAAAATTGTTAAAAAGGCTACTAAAACGAAGGAAGAGTACGTGCATCGCCCAAATATTGGTAACAAACGAATTTTCTCTGAGGCTCAAGAAGAGTTATTGGTATCATATCTTAAAACTGCATCTAAAATGTGTTACGGTTTGACGAAAAAACAAACACGAGAACTAGCGTTTCAGTATGCAGAGGCAAATAATATCTGTCCAAAAAAATGGACGGTTGACAAAATAGCTTCTCTAGAATGGCTTCGTGGCTTCATGACAAGACACAAAGATTTATCAGTTAGAAAACCTGAGAGCACTTTGTTGTCCAGAGCCACTAGTTTCAAAAAAAAGAACGCCGGCGAATTTTTTGAAAAACTGACTAGTCTATACAATAAGTACAACTTTCCACCACACATGATTTTCAATGCCGATGAAACAGGGTGCAGTACGGTTTCAGCCCCTCCTAAAATAATAGCTGAAAAGGGTTCAAAACAAATTGGGCAGGTAACTTCAGCAGAACGTGGAACGCTCGTGACTACTCTTTTTTTTATTAATGCTGCAGGTAATGCTATACCCCCTGTGTTTGTTTTCCCACGAGTAAATTATAAGGACCACATGTTAAATAATGGACCTTCTGGAGCATTGGGTTTAGCACATGTCTCTGGCTGGATGACTGAAAATAATTTCGTAAAAGCAATGGAACATTTCGTTATCCACGTAAAACCAACCAAGGAAAACCCAGCTCTATTGATTTTAGATAATCATGCGTCCCATGTTAATCTTCGTGTGATAGAATTTGCTCGAAAAAATTTTATAAAAATTCTGACATATCCACCACATTGTAGCCACAGGTTACAACCTCTGGACGTTACGGTTTATGGGCCATTTAAAACGCGATACCGAATAGCTATGAATGAGTGGATGCTCTCTAACCCTGGCAAAACTGTCAGCATCTATCAAGTTGCGCAGTTTGCTAGAGATGCTTATTTAGTATCTTTTAGCATGCCAAATGTTACGCAGGGATTCATAAAAACTGGTATTTAACCTTTAAATACTAAAATATTTTCCGATGATGATTTTCTAACATCATACGTGACTGATAGACCTGATCCAGCACTCGCAGAAGTTGATAGACCTGATTCAACACTCTCAGTAGCTGCCACTCCAGAAAGCGTGAGACCCAAAACACCACAATCCAGGATTTCACATATTGATACTTCAGATTTTCCTAGTATTCCAAATGTTCGAACCACGCCTATAGGTAGTTTGATCAAAGTTACCACATCGTCAGAATATTTAATACAACCATCAACATCGCTACAGCAAATTGTTAGCCCTGAAATTGTAAGACTCTTTTTAAAATCAGGACCTAGGAAGAATTCGAAATCCAACAATCGTAAAATGGTATCAGCTATAATCACAGATACTCCTGAAAAGAATAAAATACACGAAAAAGAAACTAAAAGTAAATCAAAGAAATACGTTACTATAAACATGAAAAAAAAGAAAAATATTAGACAGTTAGCTACAAAAAAACAGTGCGATACTAGTGACTCTAGCAAAAGCATGTCATTGCATGATGATACATCACTGACAAGTTCAGATGATGACATCAATTTATTAGAATTTAAAAAAAGGAGTATTAGATCAGAGAAAGATAAAAATTATTGTGTTGTGTGTAATGAAAACTATGCTTATAGTAAAGAAGAATGGTACCAGTGCAAATTATGTGGAGGGTGGGTAAATGAATCTTGTGGCTACAAAGGGGTGATTAATTTCTTCTGCCAAAAATATTTTTAACATTATTTGTTTTCAATTTTATGTTATAGATTATAGTTTTGTATGAGGGTTCGATTTTTTATTTTCAGACAGATTTTTATATATGTAATTTTTGATTAAGACAATGTTTAATTACTATTGAGACTGATTGAAAACTGTGATTTTCATAGAATTACCTAAGTAAGTTTAGTATGAATCTGATTTTTAAAGACTTAAGATAATTTTGTTGTTTAAGAAACTGTTTTGTTCTTTAAAAGAAGGAATCGGCTCTTTCATAACACATGGTGGCTCTTTCATTAACGTGCTGCCATGAAAGAGCTGATTTGCCTTTTTTTTAAACCGCCTATATAACATATTATCAGCGTTGTTTTCTTCTTTATTTTAATTTCATTACATTAACAATTAAAGCGATTATTTAAAAAAACTAGTTTTATTTAATAATAATTTATTTAAAGTGTGTATTTTTAATATTTGTTAAAACTGGCTCTTTCATACACACTCTCCTCTCCCTACAATTTTAGATTAATGTAATGTAGTACACATTACATTAATCTATCTCGTAAGATTTGGGTTTGGCCAGTGTTTGCAATGTTAGCACACAAAAATATATTTTTACATTAGGTTGCAAATCTTTTAAAATCTCGGCTTTTCTCTGCTATAATATACATATGAGGCTGCTAGAACCAGAGTGTCCTAACTCCTTTTTTGCAATTTTAAACTAATTGCAATTTCGTAATCTAAAAATGTTAATCTACAAAACCACAGGGGCCTAAAATAGTTTACAAGCTCTTAACAATAGGTGGCAGTACAAGTACATTTTCAGCTTATGTTCAAATGAATGAAATTTAATTTAATTTAATTCCCTCAATATTTTAAAACATGGTTCTTGTAGTTAGGCCGCTCTGGTTCTAGCAGTCTCGTATATTATACATACAAACGCTCCTCTTGAATCACTCTATCTATTGACAAAAACCGCATTGAAATCCGTTGCGTAGTTTGAAGTAGGCAATGACTTTGTTTTATACTATGTAGAAGATACATGACTATTTACCCGACTGCAAAGGAGTGGTATTGTGTTTAACAGTCTATGTATATATGTATGTTTGTTTGTTTGTTTGTATGTTCCTTTGAAGCACTATACATACCAAACGCCTGGGCCGATTTTTATGATTCGCACGTCAATTGATTCCTCTTAATCCGGCGAGTGTCACTAAAGATATGACGTTATTGAAAATTCAATATGGCGACTACCGGACGCCATATTGTGAAGAGAAAAAAAATTAAAGTCAACAAACTATATCGAGTGGGGTATCGTTAAATAGGTATTTAAAAATCATTTTTAGTTTTCTCTCAACATTTTTCGATTTGACTGGCCGTTTAGGATCTATATCGATTTAAAGATTCGTAACAAACTTTCTCACATATAGGTTTTTTAGACAGTAGAAATTTACGATGAAAAGACGAAAAATTCATATAACTGGATGTGGATGGAGATATACTGAAGTATCTAGTAGGTATATTGTCCAATATACCATAGGTAGTCCTACCTAAAGTATCTAATGTCTGACGCGGTCGCCCATCTCCAATTTCTGACGATTTAGTACTCAACTTCAATAGAAAAACTATATATAGTTAGGTACTTACCTACTTATTAATAAATAAGATAACTATAGCTACTTAGGTATTTATAACTAAAAAGTATAAAATAAAAAAAAATATTAAAAAATCAAAAAACCCGACTGCGTAAAAGTCACCAAAACTACATACTAATAAAAAAACTGAAAAGAAAAAAACAAGCACTTAGATGTCCGGTGGTCTAGAATTCCATAATATATTATTGAATAAATACTATTGCAGAAAATGAAATATATTTTAATAATAGAACATGACAACTGAACAGTCGGGATCCTTTATTCGACAGCAAATCTAATTTTCAATGGATCCCGACTGTTCAGTTGTCATGTTCTATTATTAAAATTTATTTCATTTTCTGCAATAGTATTTATTCAATAATATATTATGGAATTCTAGACCACCGGACATCTAAGTGCTTGTTTTTTTTCTTTTCAGTTTTTTTATTATGTATGTAGTTTTGGTGACTTTTTACGCAGTCGGGTTTTTTGATTTTTTAATCATTTTTTTTATTTGTAATTTTGTCTAACACAGTTGCATAAAAATCCCCAAGATATATTGGCCCAATATTCATTATCAGTCTAGGGTATATACATTGTGACGTCATTATAACAGGCCATTTAATCAAAACGTTTAGATTATCACGTTATCAGTTTTAATTTTAAGATAGCGATAATATTTTTATGTGCCGACAATTGTTGATAATACATGTCTTTTTGATGCATTGGCGATTGTTAATATTTTGTTATTAGTGGAAGACTCGTATCTGTGGTGACGGAGTAAAACCCCTACCTCACTTACGCGTGGGTGCCATAAAAGATGGCATACGATATACAAATAACATTTACACAAAGGAAGGAAATTTCGAAAACAAACCCTATACTAATACACCCGTTTGACCTGCGTGGAATAATAGGAAATTTTTCCTCCAATTGAGGCCCTAGGCTAGCAGTGGAACTTATGAGATGATATGATGATTAGAAGACCTATGCGAAAACTGTGCACCATTAGTTAGGATTTATTACGTATATAACTGTGACCTAGCATGACATATTGATAGAACTTCTACCTTACTTAAAGGTTATTTAGACATGAAAACATATTTTTTTAAATGTTTATTTATTTTTCGTTATTAGAGATGAAAAAAGTCTTTAGAATGGCGTATCAAACATTAAAATATCTACAGTATTTTGGAAGATATTTCAGAATTACAACAAAAACATCTTTAAAAAATAATATACACAGATTAATCCATGTGGTGACGGAGTGAGAATATTATCAGTTCTTAATCTGCCCGTGGTTTTAAAAGACGATCAAGGGACGTAAGCCATTCATCATTCTCCTTCTCTTATCCCACTTACTTGGGGTCGATACAATATGTACAACATAGTACATATTGTAAAAGTTATTGGCAATAGTTTTATGATGAGCGCCTGCCAGACGTCAACCCTCCTTGGGAATGTTATTGTTGACCAAACGGCATCAGGTGGAGTTGGCCCAGGTCATTATAAGGCTCTTAGTCGTCTTTTACGACATCCACGAGCAAAGTAAGGGTTGTTAGTATGTAAGCCGTTATCACCACTATAAGACAGAAAATTTAAAATAAAATTCTACACATCAAAGTAATAGTGTTGGGTGTTCATTTTCTCAGCTGTTACCCAATAATTTACAGAAGAAAAATATTCGCATATGAATTCTGTGAACTGTCTAATTTGTGTATAAATCGATTTGGTTCGAATTTCTGGAACAAGTGTTATTTTGCTTCTTCCCTCTTTGATAGCAGTAGCTACATGGAGCGGATCTACCCTTTTTCTTTTTTTTTTATTGGTGGGCTATGGATGCGTCTCGCCCCGCCGAATCGGTCCGGGGTGATGGAGAGGCGGCGCGTGACCCCATAGACCCACCGTAAAATCCTCTCTCTTCGCCGTGCGAGCGGGCCACCGGTACCCGATTTTTGACTTCGGTGGCCCAGCGGATCTCACCATCCCCTCCAATGTGGTTAAAGAATTTATTTATTTGGACAACCAAGAATTGCTTCAACTACATATATAAACTTAATAAACATTATTATGAAAAATAAAATAGATTAGTTGCACAATTTTTAAAGGTGCCACATCATGCACAATAAAAAGGTAGGTACATTATTTCAATACTTATATGCAATTAAAATAAAATTTAAATTTAATTGTAAATGAAAAATTAAATTAAAGTGGAAATATGGGGAGAAAAAGAAATTGCTAAATTAAAAAATAATTGATACGTATTTTTTAGATGAAGATCAGTCGTACATACACACATACATAATAATTACATACATTACACACACATATACATCCTAAAGCGCGTAACAAACAATTGATATTTGTATCTATAGATTCAAATTACTTCCAGTACAGTTTTCGTAACAATCTCAGTACTGTAATTTTAAATTTGGGTAACTTATCTGCAAATATATCCACATTTTGGTATTATATTGCTTACATAATCTAGAAATAGTAGAAAATTGTTTTAAATTAGTTGTTTGCTCGGGTTTGTTGTAATAAAGCGGGTTTAATAACGCGCCTAGGTGTGCATCTAGGATTACGCAAGTAAAAGCATTCTAATAGAGCAGGACAGTCGTACTGATTTCTTAATACTTCATAGAGAAAGGACATGTCTAGCAATTGTCTCCGAACTAATAAACTGTCCATTTTTAAGTATTTTTATGAATCTACCCTAGGTATCCAAGAATCAGTACCAGTGGCTGGCTCGATGGCGATGGGGAGGGAACACGCTGGGGCCATACGCTGCCCTTCTGTCACCCCGGACGGAATGGGCGGGGCGTAGCCAGACCTTAGCCTATACAAAAACATAAAAATAGCAGGCAAGGGTGATTTTTCACCGTTATTGAACTTTGGTGTTTCTGAAGATGAATCAGTACCTATTGTTGACGGAAATAACTGGCAGGCGTATCTATTTGAACTAAATCGGTGGAAGACGATGAACATATCTTGCATCCGTCCCTGAGTACATATATTGCTTTTTTTTTCCAGATATTCGGCACAGAAGAAAGTCTTACAGCCGCTTTGACAATACTTCCACAAACATTATCGTCGTGCGATGAGGTTTACAGGCGCGTTGAACAGCTTTACACTGATTTCGACTTCCATGGATTGCCTTAACTGTGTCAAAATTGGCTCCAAATTAATTTACAGTGCAATGATTGGACCGATTGCCTAGCTGCTCATCGCGTAGCGAGTGTTGTAAGTTCCTAGACAATATTTCTTTGTCTAGCTGGCAGATTATTGTTCCGAGTCTGTACTTTATATCTTTTTATGAGGCGATGTTCAATTATTACGTAACATTTTTTTTTTATTTTACTTGTTGGTATAATAACTAAGGCAACATTTTTCTTAATTTGGTTTGTTTTAAGACTAAATCAGGTAAGAAAATGCACGCTATAATTCGATTTCGTTCTTTTTTGACGTACATTATTTCCCTTAATAATTTTCCAAGTTGTAGTTTTCCTTCGTTTAAGTTCTTTAAATTTTATATTAATTTAAAAAAATAAGAAAATTATCCACCTAAATTATTCAATCGTCAGATTATTTTAAAGCTATTAGCTAACAGCTGGGATTTATATTAAATAAAAAAATGCACGTTTTCTTGGGTCCACACTTTCTATGTCATAAGTTGCAAGATGATTGTTGTCTCCGTTTTATCTTTGGATTTATTTAAATGCCGAATTTCTATTAATAATATCAAAATTTGTTCTTTTATATGTTTTTATTTTTTTATGCTATCTATATTTCTTTGGCTTGACTTTTTGTTAAGGAAAAAACACCTACTGACGTAATACTTGAGCAGCGTATAACACTATTTCTTTTAAATGTCATTTATACTCCTATTTACAGTTGGATGACGTTATATAAACTTTTTAACTAAATAATAACATTAATTCATTGATCTCATTGCAGTACAGTCGCTTATGCATAATAATAATAATTACAATAATTGATTAATTATTAATAATTAATTAATCATCAATATTAATTAATTAATATATTTTTTATATATTATTAATTATAATAATGTAATGTTCTCATGTAATCCTCTGATAGAACTACGCGTCTTCCCTGTAGAAGACGAAAGAAAAGAAATGGTACATCCATTTCTTTAAACAATAATAATCTTTTTTTTAAACAATAATATTAATTGATTATATAACAAAAACATTAAAACAGATTTTAAGGACGGCATATGACTTCTACTTACCCACATTTTTCTAGTGGGTTTTCTGTAGCCTATCATGTTAGAGGAAATCTATTCCCAACAGTGGCTTCTAATGGTTTGACGTGGTCCCAATGAGCTCAATCGTAACAATTGCTCATACAACAATATTGGTAGATTTTGATAAAATATTGAAATATTAATTAGTAAAATATCCTTATAGTTTATTCTCACAAAGTAAAACAATAATCGAAATCATCTTTTAAATTGCGGGTAGTTGAATATTTGATGTGCAGCAATATTTATAATTTAACTACTAAACTTCTTTTTTTTTCTTGCTATAATCATTGAGATTAACAAAAAAAATTGTGTTATACTTTTTTGTAGTTTTTAATAATAATATTTGTAAATATGATCAATTAAATTTTAAAACTCCACAAAAGAACCAAATATTTGATAAAACTAAATAGGTACGTAATAATCCCAACAATTTATTATATATAAAAAGAGATCACTGCTATAATATTAGTAAAATGTCAACATATTATGATGATATCACGATTATGTCATTGATTTTGACGTTTTTGCGTTAATTTTTGAAAATTTATTTAATGCGTTAAATTAAAAAAATGCGTTAATTTTTGAAGATTTACTTTTAAGTAGAATATTTTTTTTTATAATCTATATTAGTTTAATAACTATTAATATATAAGTATAAATTAATATGTTTACGCCAGTTAGCTATTTTTACGCGTCACGATTGTCTTGATTTAGAATTATCTTATAAAATTGGATTATTTTTTTAACGCAATCGCGTATTGGAGTGTAGTTCCCAGTTCATTAGATAAAAAAATATATCATTCATAAATTGTCAATGTATTCAATAGCAATGTTCGTTCAGTAATTTGTATGGAAATTATTTGCCATAACTGTTGTAGCTAGTTTTCTACATCACCTAAAATTGTGAATGAGATAATTCTAAAATCAAGATTATAGCTTTCAAAATGTTGTTCTAAGTGTAGATTTAATTATTTATAAACTAATATTTAAAAATTATATAACATAATAATATACTACTGTTGTGCTTGCAAAGCGTTAAAAAGGTAGTCAACTTTTAATTAAATAGGCTTTATAAAAATATAAGAAAATACGTTACCGTTCTATCGCTTTAGAATTAAAAAAACAACGACTTGGTATTGCCATAAAGGTATTTTATACATACCATACAAATAAGTATCAAATAAGGATAGATCCAGGCACTAAGTTTGGGGTCACATGTGTCCAAGTTAAGCATCAGGGGAGGGGTTCAAATATATCCAACTTTCATGTCAAAAAGAGGTCACAGTTAGAAGGGGACAGTGTAAGAACTATAGTATCTAATACTAATTTATTATAGTAATACAATTTTTACGCAAAGCAAAGCTTTTCAGCATTTATTGCAGACAATAAAAGTTAAAATAAGCAGGAAAACCTATATTAGAACTATAGTCAGAAGGATAGTAATTGCTATAAGTTCATTCCATAAGTTTCTATAAAAATATTATAGAATACCATCTTAACAAATGAAATAAACTGAATTTTAGGACTTTTATTGCGTTTAATTTTCTTTTTATTGCTCAGAATAGTAAAAACCAAATTAAACGCGATAAAATCCGTAAAAATAAATTATAATAGAATTTGCCAGTGCAAAGACAATAAGACTAAAGTAATTAGATTTTTACATAAAATAAATGGCCAGAAAATACTTGCTCTTTCGCATGCGTTTTTTTTTTGTAACTTTAATACAAATTTAGCATAACTTAAAGAATTCAAATTTGTCATAATTCCAATTGACTGTTGTTACCTTGGAACAGTATATTGATATAAAGCAATTGGTATTATGACCTAAATTTGCATTAAACTAAATTTTGTCTCGATATATCTCGTTTATCAATTACAGAAAAAGGGTCAGATTATATCATCACAGATTAAATTAGGGCATCTAAGTATGTAATTTTGTGTTACGTATTTTATAAATAGCTGAACATGGCAGCATGGAATGACCTAAAGAGTATTAGAAATCTTATTTTCCATATAATATATTAAAAAAGAAAATGTGCGTCTCGGGACGCCCGACAGAAGTGATAACTTAAAGTAATCTAAGTTGAACTATTTAATATTGAAATAGTTTAACTTGAGCAATGCTTAGGTTATTACTTAAATTTTATGTATATTAATATGATAATGAAAGCAAAAGTTATTTATTAATAAAATCTTTTAACGTCACATCTTAATACGGCTAGCGCTATGGGTTAGAATGAGAGAGGAGGAGCCTGCCTACCGCTGCCGTATGCGTGAGAGAAAAGGAAGCCAGTCAGACTGGTGCCGTTACGCGTTACGTAACCAAGCGGCTTACCCTCCTATAAGAAGTTATCACTTCAAAAAACTAATAGATAAAAACGCGTATCGATTTGATTTCCACAAATAGTCTAGACCTACATTTCTTTATATCGAGATTAAGTTTAGTTTAATTTGTTTTAATTATTGTAGTAATATTTCTATTCTAAATGGTATTTGTATTCGCTAAAGTTTTGTATAACCTTGAATATTTACCTAGTTAGAGAATGAGTTATACATTTACGGATGTACTTAACACCTATTTATTTTTTAAGTTTAATTATTGATAATCAAATTACCCTAAATAATAATCAGTTGCGTTAACTGACTGGTAAACGACAGACTAAAGGCCTTTATTAATTAAGTCGAAAATTTGCAATTATTATTATATTACTTGAGTTATTTCACTACTATTTTCGATTTGATTATAATTTTAAATATAACTGCTTATCTAACATACTTATGTATGTTGGATAAATCTGGTCTAAGTTAAGTGAGTTGAGTTTTGGAAAAAAAAAGGATACGATTTTGGTTCTTTGTTGATTATTAAGACGATATGTATATGTGCATTTTGTATACCTATATATCTGTATTCTAGCATACGTTAAAGGTTATAAAAATATCACCTTTTTTTAATTGAGTGGCAACACCATTTGTCTTCTATATATTGGTCCATTAGTGTTGGATTTAGGTTTGATGGTGCCCTGGGCCCAAGTTAATATTAAGGTCCTTTATAGTATCATTTTGTTGGCTATATTAAATTTTAGTACTTACATGATTAATCATTTTACCAAAGGAAATAATTTCAAATTTTCGTAACTACTAAAATTTTGGTGCCCTTAAAAAAATTTGCCGCCTTAGGACCGAGCCTCGCGGCTGTTAGCCTCAATCTGTCACTATGGACCATAAATGAAAGATGTATACTTATTTTTAATCAACCACGATTTTTAAATAGGAATGTTTAATTCGTATCGTATATATTATAAATCTAATATAGTAGTGGTTTTAAGCCAAGTATTCTATTGTGATTTTTTGTTTTTGTGAAAAGAATTGGAACTTTGCAATAAACTTAGTGATACCTACGTAACTATATATTTGTCTGAATAACTAATCTAGATTATGATTGAATTCACTTTGAGGCTTATTGTCCATATAGATATAGTCGCAGGTTTTCGTCAATATTTCTTTTCGGCCGGGCGTGGGATAGTATTACAATATTCCTTCTAATTGTGAAGGGGGCTCATGCTCAATAATAGGACTTTCATATAAATATATATCAGTCCATATGGGGCTTGTTTGCAGCTTGCATTCTAGGAAATGCATTCGCACATATAGCGTCAATGAGGTATTTGTTTGCACGTAGAAATATAACCGACCCACAAAAGGTGAATGTAATTGGTGTTGATCCGTCCTATACGCTCATTGATGGAGATTACAGCCAAAAAAAAATCCAACGCTTTATTACATTCTACTTAATTAAAAAAAATAACACCAGATAACCAATTATAGGGTTTTTACTGATAGATGTTAAAATAAGTATTGCATCGGTTAACAGTGAGGCAGAACCACTCACATTCAGATAGAGATTCACTTATGTGGTGAGCGAAGTAAAACTACAATTCACTACCACTTTTCTTGAGAGATAATATGTAATCGAATTCTATGCAAGAGAACGAAACCTTTACACCGATTCTTCTGATCTGCGTGGTATAGTAAACTAATTCTGTTCCTATTGTGGAGGAAGCCCAGCAGTGGAGCGCGTATCTTCTATGATGACGATGATGGAAAGAGATTGAGTAGGTATTTAATACTAACTGCAAACAAAGCTACAGTAAAGGTTTATTGACGAAAACTTACAAGAATCGCCGATATAAACGCATAATAGGCATTTTCATTCGTGAATCGCAAAAACCTAGTGAATTATATTGTATTAAGTGTATATTAATTGTTTTGAAGTGTTGCCAGACGGACCTGTTAGCTTTTAAGCATGTTAAGATATATCTTAAGATATAATTTAAATAGCTGTGTGCTTACATTCCCAGTCATTCCTAATATTAGGGAATTTTATATGTTTTTGTATCGAGTTTATATAATAAACTGTTTTGCTAATTAGTTAAGTTTTATCTTTTTAAAATAATAATAATAAAGGTAATAATAGAGACCTTACATGGCGGTAACTACCAATCCATTCACTTTTATAGGTACATACATACATACATATCATCACGCCATATCCCTTGCAGGGTAGGCAGAGAGAACAGAGTGCCAGAGAACTCTATCTTTGCATACTTCACTCGCTTCCTCAACATTTATAATTCTCTTTATACACGCTCGCCGGTTTCGGAGACTCTTGGCTCCACCTTCCTTCAGTACATGACCGATCTGGTCTAGGTAGGTTAGTCTCGGTCTCCCCCGGTACCTACATCCTTTCATAGGTAAGTTATTAATATCTAATTCACATCTCGCAATGCGAGATTCGCATGGAATCATTAAGCCCAGGGACCACAATCTTCATCCTAGTTCGCACTTGAAAACAGCATTCTAAAGGAGTATTGATATTTATGTCACGTAGTATTAACCTCAGATAAAGCTTTGATTGCGAAAACAAAACAGAGATACATTAACCTCTTCTTCAAGGGAGGATCCAGTTTTTATGTTAGGAAGGACCATTCATAACTAATCTTCACATCGGACACTTTCGAAGTAATAAATAAATCAGGTTAAGCTAAATCCAAATAATTTACATTCTTCCTAAATTGACTGTTTGCAGAGGCTGGGGTCATGACCCCCGTATGCATATCATGCTCTGTTGATTCTAAGCATGATGTGTCAACTCTTATATGTATTAAGTGCAGAAAACTCAATATAAAACCCCATTTCAAGTCGTATAGACAGCGTGATAAAAATATAAATAGGTATAAAATGATATTATCTTATATATAGTTTCATCTCCTTATTGCAAAGTATATTTAGTGACAATTTACATTTAAAATAGCAAATCATGCCATGAGAGTTTTATGGTGACCTTTATAAAGAAAAACAAAAAATGCAATAGTCAAAGTATTTTATTGCTCGAATATAAATACAAACGGTAGTGTATATTTAATAATAATACGTAAAAAGTACATGTTTCTTCATTTTCTTAGCCTCCTCTACAGTGAAGAAAATTGACCCCCTATACTATTCTGGTCAAACGGATTAACATATGATTTTACGTCAAGTTTTCCTTCTGTTGCATAGATGTAATCTGTGTATTATATTCTTTGGCCGTCTTTTACACCCACTGATATGGAATAACGTTGTGAGTTCAGAGTATTTTTAACTCGCTACCAAACGGGGAATACATGATCCACTTAAAAGTAATATAATAATAAACAAAAGAGTTCAAACAAAAAAGCTATACACACTAAAACAAAGAATATATTTGTGTTAGTCAATGGTTCTCAAACTGTGGATAAAAAATATCAAATTATGCAATTTATTTATTTTATATAGGTAACAACAATAAAATAACAAAAATTAAACACTTTATTGCTAATTAATACTATCGTAATGAAAAACGCCTACATTTTATAGAATGTAAAAAAAAACAAGTCATTATTGCCACATGGCGGTAAGTGGTAATATCTTTTAAACTGTAAAATACGATACAAATAGACCCGTAGCAGTTTACCAGCATTAACAGTACGTGTTAAAAACACATTATTTAAATTTTTACACACAAGACTTACAAAGCTATAATCTTAAGTATGCTATTATGATCTATACTTAATTTAGTGGACAAATATATATTTTGACCTACGTGTGTGTAGGAGCAAAAAATCTTACATTTTGTGTTTTGGATAATAAAAGGTAAGTCAGTGAACCACCTAGTATGAATGGGTAACCTTTATCACAAACTTAATAATACTTATTTCTGATATATACGCGAGTATTACACATTTCGCTGGCCCGCAAGAATGGTGACACAATTTAAAAAAAGCTAAATTTTTTGGAGGGTCAAAAATAAGTATTTCAGCAGCGGTTCAAAATGCACGAACGTCAGCATAATTTCCTTAAGAAGACGACGAAGATTTGATAGGGAGAACTTATAATATTAACACCCCTGCACCACCACAAATTGAAATAAAATGAAAATTGTAATTTTTAGGGTTGTGTCATTTTGGCCACCGAAAACAATGATTGGGTACCGGTGGCCCGCTCACACGGCAAAGAGAGTTGCTTGCAGGGTGCGTCTATGGGGTTGCACGCCGTCTCTTCCGTCGCCCCGGGAAGAATTGGTGGGGCGCGACCACCTCCATAATCCATCTCAAGGGAAAAAAAAGAGTTGTCACTTTTTTGCCGGATAAGCGATATGTAACATGTTCATGATCACGGTAGGACATTCCTCCCGTTTTCACGAATCAATATGGTTTCAAGTCTATTTATGAGTCATAAAAAATATTAATTTGGGATATTCACTATACTTATAATAATTAGGATATTCACTATCCCATATTTGTCTAACTTTACAATTCCTAAATACAAAATATTTCTTGAATGAAATTGAAACTTTTCGGAGGAATCTAATGCCCTGGGTTGGTTTTGGTACAATGATGCTGCCTTAATATATCTAGGGAAACCACCATGTTTTAGTATTATAATTCTGAAACATCAAAATAGTCTAATGACAATTTTAAAAGTTAATTACATTTAAAATGTAATTAACTTTTAAAATTGTATATATACTCGATGTACACTACCGTCCAAAAGTTTGGAAGCACACCTGTTTTCAAACAAAACAAATAAATGCCGACTAATAGCGGTAAAAATTAGCAATAATCTTAAGTTTTACAACCTTTTACGACTGTCTACACAAACACAAAAGGATTATTATCCTACATTCATCAAGTTTTATGGAATTCCTTAATATTGACGAAACACGTGTTTTATGACTTAATCCGTCGGCTACTTTATCCTATGCAATGGTGTAGTTTTATTGATAATGTTTGCTGGTTTTAACTTTTTTAGACCTTATTCAGTCGCACTTGAGCATTGGCACGTGAAAGTTGTGATATTAACATTGTCTGTATTCGAAAGATATCGGCTACTACTTTGACCGTATTTTTTCTTCTGAAAATGGCAAAACGCAAGCAAATCACGCTTGAACAGCGAAGCGCTATTTGCACTCTACGCGAGGAAGGATACAGTGAACGTCAAATCGCAGAAAGGCTCGGAATTTCTTGTAAAGGTGTCCACTATACCCTTGCTAGAAAACAAGAAACGGGGAAAAATGAAGATAGAAAGAGATCTGGTAGGCCCAAATCCACAACAAATCAAGAGGACAACTTCATTAGAGTTCTTTCTAAACGGAATCGACGCTTAACTGCACCACAGATCACTGCAGCTCTGAATGATACGCGAGAAACACCCATTTCAACAACTACTGTTAAAAGACGCTTACTGTCTGCGGGATTAAGAGGATGTGTTGCTGCTAAAAAACCCAAACTAACAAATCGACATAAGAAAAATAGACTAGAATGGGCAAAAGCGCATAAAAACTGGACTATAGAACAATGGGAAAATGTCCTTTGGAGTGACGAATCAAAATTTCAGATTTTCGGATCCAATAGACGTGTCTTTGTACGCCGGTCAAAAGAAGAGAGGGCTTCAGAGGCATGTACAGTGCCTACCATCAAACATGGTGGTGGTAATGTCATGGTTTGGGGGTGTTTTGGCAACAGTAAACCCGGCAATCTTGTGAGGATAACCGGAAAATTAAACAAGGAAGGCTATTTAAAAATTCTCCAAGATTCTGCCATACCCAGTGGACTAAGTCTCATTGGTTCTGGATTCATTTTTCAACAGGATAATGATCCTAAGCATTCGTCTAAATTGTGCCAGAACTTTTTAAACAAGAAAAAAGCTGAAAACATTTTAAACATCATGCAATGGCCATCTCAATCCCCTGATCTTTCTCCCATTGAACTTGTTTGGGATGAACTTGACAGGAGGGTGAAAAGTCGTTGTCCTACGAGCTCAGAACATTTGTGGCAGCTATTAGAGAACGAATGGAACAAATTAGATAAAGATTATTTTAAAAAATTGATTAATAGAATGCCCAGAATATGTGAGAAGATTATAAAGGAGAAAGGTGGACACTTTGATGAAGCTAAAATTTAATCTAATTTACCATTGTATATTATTTTTTTATTTTGTTTAAGTTAGTTTCTGTTTGTTCTTTATTTTTTTATCAATACATTTAAATTTAAATGACTTAGTTTGGTTTTATTCGATTTTACCTTGCTGCTTCCAAACTTTTGGACGGTAGTGTATATTCTATCAAAGATTTTAAATAAAATCTATTTTTACTCATTTATTATGTATACATTTGATTATTACTTTCTCGGCATTTCGAACATTTTCAGTGTTCTAACTTAGTCCTCCCATGCCCATGAACGCTGAAAAGTGTGCGGACTCGATAAAACCCTTTTTTGTGTGTCTTAGTTGTTAGCCTCAGATGTCTATGACAACTTTACCCGGACTGTGGGTGAGCGCTGAGAGCCCTCAACCCGATGTGAAACCCGTAATAGTTCTCCTTTTTTTTATAGGCAAACAGCTACTAATACGAGCCCATTGTTGCCAGTGTCAAATTAAAATTTTCTTCCCAAATTATTGATTTCTTCATAATAATCAGTCATGGTCGGTCAGTAAGTAAAATTGTCACCGTCAACAGATTTATGCCACAATGTTAACAGTATCATCTGAACATTTAAATGAAAACATTTTTAAAGCACTTATATATCATACTCACTTCACCTCAGTAGTTCCTCCGCATCACATTACATAAAATGACATCAATATTTAACACATTAAAACACTAAGATATTGAATATAATACAAGACAATTACGTTTCAAATTCCCGCCAAAATTGCGTAAAATTCGTTTTATTTTATGTGTAATACTCGCGTAAACATCAGACATCATTCAGTTTGGGTGCCAACTAGTGAGAACAATATTAAAACACCATTTAAGTAAAAGACATTATAAAGTGTGTGATGAATATACTCTAATAAATCCAATTTAAAAATCTCATATCTATTTAAAGCAACTTGCAATATGAATGGTACAGTTATGCTCGACACGCAATTGCGTCTGTCACATTTTATTGCGATTAATAACGAATCGTCCTTGTGCAATATAAGGTTGAATATAATAATCCTGATATAATCTCGTTTTTTTTCTAACCGACTTTGACATTGACTTTTTTGCAGAGTAGATATAGAGCCACCGGTTCGGCCTTGTTTGTCAAGCCATCGGTCATGAGGCCGTACGCCACACTTCATTCCCCCGGACGGAATTGGCGGGCTTTGTTCTCACCATAGACTGCCAAAACAAAAATTAGACATAGGCATTAGCCATATAACTGAAGGAGACACGTACTTTTCAATCTATTTGCGACAGTTCTAGACTCTAATATTGCTTAATATATCCTAATAATACCCGATCCAGCGATCAAACCAAATCCAAAATCTCACTGTAGATATATCCTTAAGCCATTAAATAATTGACCAATAAGGCAGGTACTCATAATAAGATAAATAAAAAAAATAACATGCGAGAAGGCACTAACTAAAGTGAAGGCATACCCCGTATAATAACGAAGGACCATGATAGAGCTAAGTATGACAACGTACTGTCAATCTTAATATGTAGATTGACAGGCATTCATGCCGTGCTACTGTATCACAACTCATTTGTTTAGTGAGGCTAAAATATAGATATGCGCATATCTGTTGAGGACTCGCGCTTGTGGAATCCAATCCAGCCATGGTTTTTTTACATCAAGCTAATTCTCTCTTCTAATTTTTTTTTATAAATAATATCAGTAAAGAAATAATAATAATAGACAAACCCGCTGAGTTTCTTGCCAGATGTTCTCAGTAGCGGTCTTGTTCCGATCCGGTGGTAGTTTATTTGATTAATTTAAAATGTTAAAACTGACAATATGTAAATGCCCTCGCAGGTTAATACATAATAAATTAAATTTGGCTAAATGTGCGAATTTAAAAAATAAGAAGGTATCGAACTGAATACATATAAATCTATTATATTATTTTTTATTCATAAAATATTTTCTTACATAAAATGAATAACTTTTATGAAAATGATTAAATTATATTACACGTGTGAAAAATTTGGTATGTATAGAAAAGTAAGCTTTTTTGTGAAGTTATTACAAAAAAAATATGAAATGATTACCGGGAATATTCACAATATAATAAACTAATACATTTTAGATTAATAAATAATTGAGACTAATCGCAGCGACAACTGCTGCAATTATCATATACTGCAATTAAAATAATGCATACCAACAAAATAATTGTTATTTTCTTCAGAGCTGTAGAAGATAATAATTATACAGTTTTTATGAATAACTTGTATATATGTATGAAATTAAATAACTTTTATCACACTTGTGAATAATCGGATATAAGAACAGTAAAAGTCATGGCATTCATGATATAATACCAATTGACAACAATTACCCGTATTCTTCACAT
Source organism: Lymantria monacha (assembly GCA_905163515.2). Classification (NCBI taxonomy): domain Eukaryota; kingdom Metazoa; phylum Arthropoda; class Insecta; order Lepidoptera; family Erebidae; genus Lymantria; species Lymantria monacha. Next base: position 26,911,574 of record LR991098.1, on the reverse strand, counting down.
TAAAATTAACCTAAATTGCTTTTGAATTAGATTTATAAATAATTGCGACTAATCGTAGCGACAAATCGTGCAATTACCGCTTATTGCAACTAATATAATGCGATTATTGTACTAAATATAATCACGCGATTGGTGAAGCTGTCAACAAATGCGACTAATCGCAGCGACAATACGGTTTAGTCGCGCGTGGTAGTTGGCGCGCCGCGCCCGTACGTACATCAAGCTTGTGGTGGCTCGTCGAGCGGTGATGCTCGAGGTAGTTCATCAGCCGATGATGACGACGAAGAAGAACCACTGGACGATGCAGGTGATAGCTCACTTGCTGTAGCCTCGGGAGGGTTTGTATCTCTGGGCACACAAAAATCAAATATTTTTTATTATATACTAATTAACTGGACTTACTTATTTAATATATATCATTCGGGGGTTTGGCACTGATAGCCGAAGTACAGGCAAAAGCCTAGTTCGGTTACAGACGCTTAAATCAGTAAATCATTCCGAAAGTTGTCAGTGTTTATAGTTATCTGTATAGATTACACAGGTCAACACGATTTTTGAGTCTGAGTTCTGTACCTCTGATTTTGATTACTTATGCCAAACTAAAGAAAGAAAAAATATTTTTATCTAATAAAGTTTGCTTTTGTAGATACCAGAACGAAATTTCAACATTTATGGAAAAGTTCTATTTTTCAATGTTAATCATATTTAAAATTAAAGCAAGTTATGAATTACATATTTTAATTAATTTTTATTATAAAATACAGCACAAATAAACATAAAAATACAAAAAAATGATACAAAAGAAGCTTTAAAAATGAATACTTTTAGTATTTCTAGTGTAATCATCAGAACTTTCTCGTATGAGCGTCCAAATGTAGTCACCCATCATGTTCTCATTATATTGTCCTTGATATCTTTGTTCAAAGTTCATTATATCCTGGTGGAAGCGTTCCCCTTGCTCTTCTGAATATTCACCCAAGTTATCTTTGAATTTATCCAAGTGCGCATGAAGCATGTGCACTTTGAGTGACATTCTGCAACCCATGACTTTGAAGCTGTCAAGCATATTAGAAATAAGCTCTTCATAATTCTCGGCCTTCTTGTTACCAAGGAAGCCATGAATGACTGCTTTAAGGCTGAGCCACGCTTGTTTTTCATGAGTACTCAGGAGCTGAAGAAAATGTTCACTCGCCATTATTTTCTTTATTTGTGGACCGACGAAAATACCAGCTTTAATTTTAGCCTCTGACAGTTTTGGGAAAATGTTTTTAAATATTGAAAGGCTTCGGAGTCTTGATGAAGAGCCTTTACGAATTGTTTCATGAGTCCTAATTTTATGTGCAATGGAGGCATTAAAATACGATCAGGCTCTACAATTGGTTTATTTTTTACATTATGTTGTCCGATTTGAAACTCGCTCCGTTGAGGCCATGAATGCTGCTGGTAGTGAAGTGCATCGGCTCTACTGTCCCATAAGCAAAGGTAACACGGATATTTAGTGTATCCCCCTTGCATTCCCACCAGAAAACCAACCATTTTGAAATCCCCTATCACGGGCCAGGCATACTGTTCATATTTTAAAACTTGAAGAACCATTTTAACGCTTTCGTAATTTTCTTTGAGCATTACAGAATGAGCCAGAGGAAGTGATGGAAATTTATTACCACTATGAAGAAGAACAGCTTTTAAGCTTCTTGTAGAGCTGTCGATGAAAAGACGCCATTCAGAAGAAATGCAAGGGATTCCGATTGCATCAAACAAACCTTTCACATCATTATAGTAACACAGTCCATCTTCCTTCGTGAAAAACCCAGCAAACATTTCATGACGCTTTCTTTGGTCACTTATTTTAACGTTGTCCTTGAGCAAATTCCACTGTTTTAGCCGTGAAGCTAATATTTCTGCTTTAATTTTAGGAAGGTTTAAATCTCTTATTAAGTCAATAAACTCTTCTGCATCAATGAGATGTGGTTCAACAGATGGTGTCGCGATTACGAACTCGCTGCCTTCGCTATTACTAGATAATTGTGATAGCGGTACCATCTCTTGAGTCTTCACGTTTGGACTAGAAGGAACTGGAAAAATTTCACTGTGGGGTACTGGAGCAGACGTTGATGGTAGGTTTGGATACAGGATCTTCTTGCCATTTCTTCCAGCACGACGCTTACGTGGATTAACAACACAAAAACAGCAATCATTGATGTGATCAGTTGGCTCTCTCCATATTCTTGGTACTGCAAACTTCATCTTTTTTTTTTCTCCTCGGTATCAGGCTGGAAAAAAAATTAATATCATTCATTAACAAATGACGCATTTAATGTATATTTTAAAAATATGTAAATAGGTATACAAATGTACTTTAAATATAAGGTGTATTTTCTTACCTTCTAAAGTGTTTTTGCAGTTATTACACGAGAAGTGAGGCGCCCATATTTTATCCTGACTTCGTACGGGCATGTTAAAATAAGCTTCATAGGCTTCACAAAGTTTCTTATTTGATGATAAACTAATTTTTTTGGCTCTCACTTTAATAAACTCACCACAAACATAGCAAAAAGAGTCCACGTCGTTTTTACACATTTTCGATGACATTTTTAGGCCTCGCGGCACATAAAATACGTTATTCCTCTAGAAAGCGCACTCGCATACTGCCATGACACTCTGCTACCTCTCACTTCACACCCACAGTCCCTCTCACCCCTCTCTTGCATCATAAATGCAACGGCTTTTAAAAAAATGTGCAAAACCACCGTATATTTAGTTTTCATTATATTAAGTACAAAAGCAAACTTTATTTATTATTAATGGAGTTCCTGTTTATTTTTCCATTTATATAATCAGAAAATAATCACTAAATAAAAGACTCAAAAAAAAATTTTTTTTTGTTGACCTGTGTTATTTATCGTATAGATTTGACCCACATTAATAGTTTATCTTTTATATAATATTAAGTAAGCTAAAACAAAAATAACCAAATATTAATTTAACTTTGTATTATTTTTGTTGATTTAGTATTTTAAATGTTAGGCTAAAAACTTATCGGTATGCTAACAATAATTGTTACGTGTGGCAGTTTTTTCGTTTGGAATTAATATAAGAGTTTATGTTTTTTGAGCTTTATAAGGAAATCTTTCTCAGTGTAGACGTATTTTGTAATGTCGTCGTATATACATTAGATTTAAATCATATTGATATTCCTAAATTATTATATTGTAATAATTACCATAATTTAATGTTTTGAATTACTGAACGAAATTAAAATCAAAGAGTGGGTCAAGATGTAATAAATAATAGATACTGTATTGGATATAAACTAACACTAAAATAGGGAGTGGTGAATTGTATTCTCATTCCGACACCACACGGGAAATTAATTAATGTAATATGAAATATGTATTTTACGTGATCGGATTCTGTATGACAATAAATAAATTATTAAATTATTGTTATTATTAATTTGTATGCGCGGCTGCGCTCGTAGTTCTAGCTCTGGGGAACGCATATTATATTTCTGAATGAAATGTGCACTGGCTTTGTCTGTGGCATCCATCCATCCCTCCTGCCGAAAGGCGGATAATACTATAGCCGCATTCTTCTGGGAAATTCATAACACTTATTGTGATCATAAACCCGCCTGTCAAGCGTAAGGAGCCCTAAGTCCACAGTAGTGGAAGGCGGATGCCTTAATCCATCTATCCACCAGCCCGTACACGTCCACTATTGGACACGAGCCTTTTTAAAACTGGATTTTTGGTGGTGGAAATATTGCCATAGTAGCCACGCTTGCCAGGCGGATTAGCGATCACAGTAGGTTTTATAAACCCTCCTAGGAGATAGCCGCTGCCCAACTCTATCGGTGAGACCTTTAGTCGATTTTTATGACGCTCACGGGCAAGTAAGGTGTGACAACGCGCCGCCACACGCATTAGGGCAATGCTAAGTGTGGTTTTCCTATTATCTATATATATCTTTGGAGAGGGACTTACGGGTTGAGACCCCTCAACGCTCATCCACAGTCCGGGTAAAGTTGTCATAGCCATCTGAAGCTAACAACTAAGTCACACAAAAAAAAAAAAGAGGAGAAGGACTTACGCTTAGGCCGTCAGTCCAGCTGGTTGAAAGAGAACGAGGTTCTCAGACAAACACCGACCTATCCCAACCACTAACACCAACTTTGGTTTCGGTTACGGTTTCGAATATATTTTCATTTCAGATATCCTATAAGTTATTGTTACAGAACTCCATAAGATCTCTAATTTTATTATCTTTAATAGTGGTAGGAGACCATACTGCTGATAGTTTACTGTCTACAACCGAGGGCCCGTTCGTCCGGGATCGTACCACACTCTCGCAGAAAATCGACGTTTGAGCAGTGGCAGTGTGCTTCGTTTGGTGAGCGAGAGGCGGCAGCCCAACTTTCTGAATGGGTTTGGGATTTTTATTGGTAGGCAGTGGCCTAGCTGTACCCTGGCATTGCAAAGGTTCATGGGCGGCAGTGACACTTACCATCAGGTTGGCTACTTGGTCGTATACCACTAAGAGCAATAAAAAAAATATGTTCCTTATAAACTCTGGTTGTAACGATATTGATAGTTTTTTATAGACAATCTTCATATTAGTTGATATTTTAGACAATCTACATGAGAGAGAAATTAGCAGAGTCATTATGTGAAATTTGGTAAACGTTGAATCAATGTTTTACTATCTGTGCAAAATTGGGCAGAAAGCACTAGTATAATAAAATTGCTTACTTGTGGAATCCATTAGTTTGGCATGTATTGTATGCCCCGCAATGTTGACACTTCAGACCTACTACATGGAATTTTACAGTTGACAGCTGAAAATTAACACATAATATTAATAATACCCATGCACATATTTTGTATCTGTGGCCTTGTAAATTTTATTTTAAAGTCTCTTAGAACTTCAAGTTTACTTTTTTACATTTTTTTTTACGTTTTACTTTTATACATTCCATAATTAACCATTTATTCTGAGAATTTTAGTGGGAAACAAATAAGCAGTTATTTTATAAGCACTACACTTTAGCACTTTCTCTGCACTATATAAAAATGCATTATATAAAAATTTTGCAAAATGATTTAATATGTTAAAACACATATACATATATTGAATGTAAAACAGTTACATAACATTGTAATGTTCCTAATAAAACTTTATTAAGTCTGTAAATGCGTCACCATAGACAATTTTAACTTTATACCTACCTTATGACAATCTTTGCAAAGTATGGTGGCTTTATAGTCGGCGTATTCTGGCGGCATGGGTGTGGCAGCTACTTCGGAATCCAGATAACTCCATAACTAAAACCAGAAAGATATTGATAGCTCCTATGAGTATGGGGGCCAATGTGCAAAATGACAACTTTTCAATATAGTCTCTAAAAAGTTTCAATTTGATATACAGGTTGCTGATTTAATTAGTAGAGTCCTTGAAGGGGGTGTATCAGACCATGATACACTATACAAATCAGTAAAAAAATAGTACCTATCTTTGATTAAATTCCCCTACTGATAAGCGGTCAATACACTTGTACTATAAAAGTTCGATGTAGGCTTATACTCATACGTGTGACATTGAACTAGTAGGCAAATAGTCCCGCTCTCGCTATGCTTACCGCCGCACAGCTGGGTCGAAATGTACCTACAGGTCAACGTACGCTGACAAACCTACTGTTTTGATAAGAAACAAATCACTATATCTCGGGATTGGGCAGAGGTAGGAGTCTGCAACTAACTTTAAATGTTTTATATGACGTCATTCCTACACCTACTTTTAAGTTATTCTAGTAATAAAATCGGCACACTGTATTATTTTTAATGTACAACATCAAAATCACATACATTGGCCATATCGATCATGCTGGTCTGACAAGTAGGACAGGCGTAGTGGCCGGAATGTAGCAATTGCTCGAAGCAGGGCCGATGCAGAAGATGCCCGCAGTCAGGTATGTGGCACGGAATGCGAGACGTGTGAATATCCTCCAGGCACACCGGGCAGTTTGAGCGCGACACGTTCTCTACGCACTGTTGAAAGTTTATTAAAGTGACACTTCAAATCAAGAATAGTTCAACATACATACATAACATCACGCCACATCCCTTGCAGGGTAGGCAGATAGAACAGAGTGCCAGAGAACTCTATCCTTGCATACTTCACTCGCATCCTCAACATTCATAATTCTCTTCATACACGCTCGCCGGTTTCGGAGACTCTTGACTCCACCTTCCTTCAGTACGTGACCAATCTGGTCTAGGTAAGTTAGTCTCGGTCTCCCCTGGTACCTACATCCTTACACTTTCGCATTGTATATCTTCTTAACCAGACGTTCGTTCGGCAAGAATAGTTCAATGAAAACTAAATGAAATTTCAACTAAGAATAGGGTTTGCATGACTGCATACATAACGCGTGAGTTCGAAAACGCGTGCATGCTCGAATGCGTGTATGTCTACGTTTGTAACTGCGTGATTTTATGTACCTTAATGGTCCCGCCCATCATTATGGGGCTACCACGTAATCGTGTTTGTGATTATGTAACTTACATATGTGCGTAGACTTAAATTTCGTGAATAAATTGTACCTATTCTATTTAAAAACGAGGGATAATATAGTAAGAGAATTGTTGTAAAATATTAAATGATGATGATCCGACCGATTTCGGCCATGGCGACTGCTTCAACTCTAGACATGTGTAAGTAATGGGAGTGATGTATCACACTTAATATTACCCGACCGCGTACTGTCCTATTACACATTACGCGACTAAACATCACATCACATTAAACATCACACATCACATTAAACACGACGCGAACACCCGTGTACTGTTCTGCATTTCTGCAATGTTCGGTAATTTGGTGATGGTCATCTATCTCCCAAACGCGCCGTGTGTCTTTTCGGGAGAGTGAGAGGGATAGAACGACTGGACCGCGCTGCGCTTGCGGTCGATAACAAAAGAAAATTTGAAACGTTTTGCTCGGTCTGGCAATTCAATATTTATTTTGAGCTTTATTTTCCGAACGTTAAGGCTTATATTTCTTGACGCCGCCTGCCGTATATTTAACTCCTATCGCATTACGCGACATGAAATGTCATGTGATGTTTGAAGTGATGGTAAAATGTAATATTACTTGGCACGAAATGTAATGCCATATCACATCACTTCGCGAAGTACTGTTTCGTGCATGTCTATTCAACTCCCCTGTAATTTTCGCTCATGCTCTCGCATATGGGTAAAACCAATCTGGCCCTAATTACATATGGCCCTCGCACATTGCAGGCATGTAAGTACATTATTGATGTAATTATATCTAATCGCCGCAGGTGGTTTCAATTCATCTCGGTTGATAATTAGATCAGAGCGTTGCTTCAATTCAAAATTATTGGCTTTAGTTTTCAGTAATATTTAAACAAAATACTACGAACAAAATACATACCCTGTGTCCAACTTGTTGTAATTGCACAGGCAGACACATATTACAGCGTTCGCAGTGGAAGAAGCGGTCCCTGCCGCCCACACGGCAGATACCACAACCATCACAATGGTACTGCCGTTTATCATCATCATCGAAGAGATTGCAGATCAGGCATGTGTACTGAAAAAAAAAACATTAACCCCATTGATTCATGAGATTTTGCATATGAAGTAACGTTGATATTTCTCTGTGAGGTGACCCTGGTGACATTATAAAGAAAACATCCATTCATCCATTAAAACTATAGTCAACCACTGCCAGAAATAGGCCTCCCCTACCTAAAGTAGTCCTGTGCCACTTATATCTAAAAGTTACCTACGATTTTAAGATCAGTCAGTTCACTTAATGGGGGTTACTAAAGAATGCAATGCGATGCACCATCAACCCTTGATTGGTACACATACAGAACAGTATTTTGTGCCATTTCTAGTGACTCAGCCGAACGGCGTCTAAAGGTACATTGTTGGGCGGGTCTACGGGGTCGTGCGCCGCTTCTCTTGTCGCCCCGGATGGATTAGCGGGACATCACCCGTAGTATCACGCGTAGCCTGCCGCCAAAAAAAGAAAAGTACTTTGTGCCATCCCCATTTTTGTGTTCTGAGTTTAATTTGTACCCCCCTTAATTATGTATATGTTTGTAAAGTTCTCCACAACACAAGGATTGATTCCTTAATGCCTTTCTTAATGTTGTCACTAAGAAAATGCAGATAGAAGCAAAATAAAAACTCGACATAACAATCAATTTCTAATTCACGAGTGATCAAAAAAATATCTGTCTTACTTTCAAGTTATCTTTGCTTCGTAGTAATGTTATCTACATTAGTTCCTTAGTAAGAATATATATTCTTACTGAATCACCACAAGAAAATACATTAAGGTGTAAATTCGTGTTGTAACATGATTTAAAAATAAATACTGAACAAAATCTATCCAGGCTTAAAACAACTACATGTCCATTAAATATTTGTATGGAAATTTTATCTCAGCATTAATAGCTTAAAACTGACCTGCAGTCCGTGTTTTCAAGGACTGAGTAATTTAGAACAATATATTATTCTGTTAGTGCATTAGAGTTTAGGTGGAGAATATTTTAGATTTGGAAAAATACTTAGATAATGATGATATATAATTGGAGTAGTGGTTAAGATACCAACCTTCTGTGCCAGTGCCATAGGTTCGATTATTACGTAGGACAATACTTTGTACGATCAACAAACTATTTTTCTGAGTCTGGGTGTAATTTTTTTGCATTAATTAAATATTTACATAAAGGACTATGTCCAACAGTTATACTTCTCCTGTCCACTGCTAGACATAGGCCTCTCATAGTTAGTCGTTATATCTATTCGCAAGTTCCAATTGCTGGCATAATGCTCTTTTGTACAGATGAAAACTAAAAAGACAAAGAATTTGTTATAAACTAACCTTCCCAAATCTCACTCCACAGTTCTCGCAAACCTCTTGAACTTTCTGTCTTGTGTCACACTCTGTACATATCAGTTCAGTGACAGATTTCCTGTCAAAATAGTGCTCTTCATTCTCATCGTGACAATATCGGCACACATAAACTCTGTTGCAGCATGGTGTCTGAGAACAGAAATTGAATAACACTTATAAATTCTAAAATATAAAATTTTAAAATTCTGAAGTGGGAATATTAATTGCATTGCCAGTTCACCATTTTAAACTTAGGAGATTATAATTATAAATCTGTTTTTATGAAATTTGATTAAAGAAATTCAAGCTTTGATTTCATCTATTTTGAGAGCAGTGTTGTCATCATAGCTGGGCACCGTTAATCAAATAGTTAACTTCGTTAATCGTTAATCCGCTACAAAAAAAGTTAGCTTCGTTAAACGTTAAAGCGTTACATTTCGGAAGAATTAACGCAAGTTAACGTTAATCCGTTAATATGTGTAAAATTGCATCTTTATATCGTTGCGTTAGTAAACTTATAAAACCTGTTGGTTAGGAACAAAACAAAATACTTGTATAATTCAAATGTATAATTTAATCGTCGGGCATTAGGTGCATATTCCCCTTCATGAACATTAACATGTTGAAGTTAAGAAATGATCAAACGAAACAAATCTTTTCGCAGTTTTCTTTCTCACTCGCACGCGCCGGCAAAATATATCTAGTTTTGTTTTTGTTTCACTCGCTGCCACGCGCCACCCGGCACTTGTCAGTGCCGTGCGGTAACTATTAGGTATTGGATTAACGATTAACGGACTTCTGCATATTAACGAAAGTTAACGTGTTCGTTAACATTTTTAAAAGTTAACTTAACAGTTAATCCGTTAATCAAAATGTTAACTTCGTTAATTAACGATTAACAGATTAACGAGTTAATGCCCAGCTATGGTTGTCATTAATCAATTAATTTTCAATCAATTACTTAATTTGATTACTTTAATCGGATTAAACTTAATCATGATTAAATTAATCTCAATTAAAATATTAATTGTAATTGCGATTAAAAAATCAATTACTAATCATTAATTTGATTAAACAGATTAAAGTACTTGACAAGCAAAAAATTACTTTAACTACATTTTAGTCTCAAAGCTTATAAAGAGTAGACACTCGATAAAGATATGTGATGTGTAACAAAGTACTAAATTGCAACCATGCTAAATTTACCCAAGTCTTACAAAATATCATACGAATTATGTGAGAAATGGTTTATTATGAAATGTAATTTTAATAATTTACCTGTTCAATTTTAAAAATTATGAAATACTAAATTTTTATTTATTTATTATATCGCTGACAGTGACCGCGGCTCCGCCCTAGTGCTCACGAATGCCTAGATTTTTATTATTATACTTATTGTTATAATATGGGCAATATATCTTTATAAACATGATATCTTTATAATTTGTGATTTATTTGTTATTCTGATTTATATAGCTTATATTACTGTAAAGTTTCATCAAAATCTGTTCAGTACTTCTTGTGTGAAACAGTCACAAACATCTACAACCCCTCACAATCTTTCATGTTTATCATAGCATTGGCATTAATTATAATAACTGTTCGATTGTACCTAGGTTTTTCATAAATATAATTATTTCAAATGGAAAATGTGATTACTATCTTTTTATTTTTGGACTTGTTTCAACTGTTTTAATTGAACATTTTTAATCGTGATTAACGACTAATAGTCATAAACAATGATTTTTTTATTACGATTAAATTATTTATAAAATTCGATTACGAAATGAATATATGCTAAATTTCAAGAATAAATGCTAAATTTCAGTAATTTAAACGATTAAATTAGTTTTAATCGTTAATCAGATTAACTTTTTGCCAACACTGTTTAAGAGCATTTTTCTGTGACATAAATCATAGTCAAAAAAGGAAAGTAACAATTTTTGCTAACATATTAAAGTAAAATTTGTTTTCAAACACTGCAGAATATTAGACACAACAAACTTCATAGTAACATCTACACCAACGGTTTAATTGATCTCCCACACAGAGTTACGTGGGCAATACATGCGACCATGCAGAACATTCTTTATGAGATCTATAAATTATTATTCTTGATTTAGGCATTATTTGTATTGATTAATTGCATATTTGTAAAGTACCTCTTGATACAAAGATTTAGTCCTTAGTACAGTTTCTAGTCTTAATAAAGATAGATATCCTAATGCTCTAATTATTTTCGAAAATACAATCCCTAGTTTAAGCAGTATGTAAATACTGTTTAAATATTATTAGGCATGCACTTTTTTAATATTGTTAAGATTCAGACCTCAGGACTTATGGTTAAGGATAATAAGATATAATAGAGAATATGCACGTGACTCCAAAATGAACAAAATATTTTTATTTGTAATCTTTATTGCTTAAAAAACATATCTATACAATTATTTTTGAAATTCATCATTATTTAATAATGAAATTTAATTATCAAAAATCGGCTTTTTTTAAATTCGCTCGCAAATTTTTAAAACGCGACGCGATTGTTTGCTCAAAACGTGACGTCAGCGTGCACTCGAGTCTTCTGGTATCAAGGTGTATCTAGTGATTATTTTGTATCGTTACACAGTTATTTCATGAGTTATTAGTTTTCTGTGTTCAAGTATTAATCCTTGTGAATGAGAGACTTAACAAACGTCACTTTTTGTCCCTGCTCTAATACCATTATTTTGTATTGCACATAATTCTCTGTATCTAAAACCCAATAGAAAGAAAAATAATAAATAATTTCATAGGTACATTTCATAGTAATTTTCATAGGTATCATAGATGACATATATTACTTTTATGGATAAAGACCCATGTACCTATTAGATATTGAGAATATATCTTTAAGAACTTTACGTAAACTAGGTAGGTATGTGTACAACGAAGTTTGTAAACAAAACAAATATGTGCATGTAATTAAGGAAAAATTATATGTACTTCATCATTTCTCTAATATGTTTACTTATACTCGTTCCAACCATTTATTTTACTTTTGACACATGCTTTAGGACGTAACTGTTTCATTATACGCAATTATTAACTTTGAAACGAGTGAACAGAGAAATATATAAACTGCCCAATAATATTTATATATCTTAATTATTACCCACTAAATACATTAATATGCCGTAAATAGCTCTATTCATAAAATTTAAGTGATAATTCATTTCCGTTATAAAAAAAGTTACGTTCTATCGCATCTAGTGACAGGATCAAAAGTATTCGGTGCAAACTAATGAATCGCAAATAATCGATTACACTTATTTGCAGTTAAGTCAGCCGACAACTGAGTTTTGAATTGTTGTAATAGACAACACGTTAAAATTGTATCAGGGAGATATAAAAATCTTCTCATCATACCTATAACATGAAATAAAACAAGCAAAATATTTTAATATTATTTTATTATAACGAATCGTCGGATTCTTCATACGAACTCGAATCGTCGCTTGAATCATCTGCAGTGTTTATTATTAACTCTTGTGTAGGTATGTTGTCAAATTCAATTTCCCGATCCCAATCAGAGAATATTATATTTTTTGTCTTGTTGACGACACTCGCCCAGTTTTCAGGCGTCACACTAGCACATGCGTTTTTTAAAAGTTCAAGCATTTTATTTGCTGTGAAAGGAGGAGTTGTATTGTTTCTTGCGGCGTGTCCTTTGACTTGTGCCCAGATCATTTCAATTGGATTATATTGACAGTGGTACGGAGGAATTCTGATTACAACATGCCCATATTCTGCTGCCATTTCGTCGATGACATATCGTTTTGGCTGCTTTTTACTTTTTAATATTTTAAGTAATTCTACTTTTAGTAGGGATTCGTCCACATCTTCCCCATTATCACGAAGCCAGTTTATAATCTCGTGTTTTTTGTTGGCCTGTGTTGGCATTTTATTAATTTGGCGAGAGTGATAGGGTGCATTATCAATAAATATTGTTGATGGCTCTTCAAGTGATGTAAGCATTTCTCTGAACCACTTTTCATACACGTCCGCATTCATCTCCTCATGATAGTCTCCTGTTTTTTTTTATTTGAACGCTAACAGAGCGTCTGGTACAAATCCCTTTGTAGTTCCCGCATGGCAAATGATGAGGCGTTCACTTTTCCCCATTGGCACTGCAGAAGTAGAAGCAGCAGTATCGTCAGTCCAACCTATTGGTATGGAATGATTGGCATTGAGCCAAGTTTCATCTGTGAAAACGACATTCGACCAGTCTTCTATTTTCTTCGCTTGTCTTAAAAATTCACAGCGAGACAAGGCTATATCACGACGTTCCATTAAAATTTTTCTTTTGTCGGATTTCTTATACAAGAACCCGATTTGGTGCAGCACCTTTGACAAAGAAGATTTTTGACCACGAAACAAGCCACAATTTCGTAGAGACGCTAGTAATTTTTTCAAAGTAGGAATCTCTTTGCTTGTGTAATAATTGTATATATGACGACGAATAGCATCAGTATCAAAACTGTCAATTGCTGTCACTTTACGGGGCTGACGTTTTTTCTTAGGCGTAGATAGCTTGTTCTGTTCAATACCACTACTACCATAGGCTTCTTTAGTGATTTTCGCCACCGTTGGAGCACTAATACCTAATGCTGCTGCAACACGGTCTCTAACTTGGGTTACTGGTATAAGGAATCCGCCATTGCGGCTTTCCTTTTCAAAAAATTCACGAAGCCGCAGCACTAACTCTCTGGATTGTCCTTTAAGCACCATACCTTTCGGCATTTTGCAAGTAAAATCTTACTGGGAGGAACGATACGCTCAACTCAATCAAAGTAAGAACAATGAAATCAATACGGTGGAATATAAATACTCAACACAGCGTATGAAAAATATGAAAGAGCACTCAGCGAACAGAAATGTGACTAGCACGGGAGTCTTGTTGCGAGTGACAGACAACACAATAAGTCCAAAGCTACATGGAGAGTTATTAACTCAAACAAAGCAAAAAAATTTCCGAAGGAAAATATTAAACAAATAAAAGGAGATAATGACAAAAATATAATATCTGACCCTAATACTATAGCCAATGCATTTAATAACTTTTATATTGACATGGTTAAACCAAACAAATTTTATAATGATATTCATAATCTACAATCCAATATTAATATAAATGAATTGACATATAATACGAAATTAATTAGTAATAATAACACTGCAAACTCTTTATTTATGAAACCAGTAACTCCATGCGACATTTTTAAATTGATTAATTCTCTAAAAAATACACAAAGTACAGGTTATGATGAAGTCACAACTTCATCCATAAAACACGTGGCACATATTATATCTCCAGTACTTAGCCACATTATTAACTTATGTATCGAAAATGGTGTATTTCCGAGTACTCTTAAAAAATCTGTTATAAAACCACTTTTTAAGAAAAATGATACAGAAGACAGAGCTTGCTATAGACCAATAGCTTTGCTACCTATATTTTCTAAAATAATAGAAAAGGTTATTTGTAATGCACTTAGTGAATATTTCGAAAAGCATAACTTGTTTTCAAATGAACAGAAAGGTTTTCGTAAAAATAAATCAATAAATATGGCAATTTATGACCTATTAAAACCTATATATGTAAATGCTGATAAACGTGTTCCTTTATGTGCACTATATATGGATATGACAAAGGCTTTTGATTATGTACATCATCAAACTCTTTTAAATAAATTGCTATTATATGGAATTCGAGGTAATGTTCATAAACTATTAGAATCATACCTAAATGATCGATATCAAATGGTAGAAATCACAAGAATCTGTTCATTGACAAAAATGGAATATAAATATCAATCAAATGTAAGACAGGTTCAATATGGAGTTCCACAAGGAAGTGTTTTGGGACCCCTTTTGTTCCTTATATACATAAATGATCTACCAAGAACTATACAATATCCAATGATTCTCTTTGCTGACGATAGTACTGCCATTTTTACAGCACATGATTCTAATAAATTTGAATCTGACATTAATAATAGCTTAAAATTAATAATAGAATGGATGACAATGAATAATTTAGCCATAAATTTAACAAAAACTAAAATAGTTACTTACTCGAAAGTAATTAAAAATACTTTAAATATTCACTATGATAATAAAAAAATAGAGGAGGTAAACTGCATAAAATTTTTAGGTATCTGGATAGACAATGATATGTCGTGCAAACACATATACACACAATATGTAATAGGCTGAATCAATACTCATACGCGTTGTATAATCTAGCAAAAGTTGTTGATAGATCAATTCTGCTAACAGCGTATCATGCTTACGTCTCGTCAACACTAAGATACGGCATTATATTTTGGGGAAACGCAAAAAATCAATATATTGATATGGTGTTCAAAGCCCAAAAGAAATGCGTACGCGCTATAGCCAATATACATATTCCAGATTCTTGCAGACCATATTTCAAATATTATAACATAATGACATTTACATGTATTTATATATATGAGGTAGGAATCTTTGTTAGAACTAACAAACTGCTATTTGGCGAGCTTATTTCTAAGAGAAATGCACTCAAAATACCTGCTATACCTCACAGAACAGCAATGCTAGACAAAAGCTTTTTCGGAATGGCATCAAGAATATTTAATAAAATACCTGCTGATATTTTGAAGACAACAAATTTGCTTAGTTTTAAAAATAAATTACAGACATTCTTAATTAATAAGACTTATTATAATATTGATGACTTTTTAAATGATCAGATAAATTAATTAATTAATGACATGTTTATAATAAATTGATAATATTGTATGCTCAGTGTAGCAGGACATAGAGAGCCTTACCAATTATGTACAACTTAATGTTAACCTATGCCCACAATAAATAAATTTGAATTTGAACACAACAAAATGGCGTCGCCGGCGCGCCGTTCAGTGTTGCCAATTCGGCTTAAAAAAAAAGGGGTAGGCTGGATGAGAAAATTAGTGATTTACTACCGCAGACGAGGGCGCCATTATCTCTAAGTAAAGTTTGGAGCAGCGGACCCCGCTTAATGGAAAAATGCTTCATAAAGTAGTTATTTTTTATTTTGCAAAGTACAAAGTAAAATATTTTGGGAGGACTGAATTAGTGGGTATGCAAAAATTAATGTGCCCAAATAACAAATATATTTACAGAAGTTAAGTTTTTAAATAATATAAAATATGTATTTAAGCAAAAATAAAATATCCGTGTTAAATCGATTAAAAGTTCTTCCTGACTAAAATCGATTATTACAAAACATAGTATCCGTAATACATTGGTACAACACTAATTGATCAGAATTCGACCTGCCAAAAGTAAAATAAATGGTTGGAACGAGTATAAGTTAAAATGATCTTCACAACAGTATAAACTGCTCAAACATGACATATTGTCTGTTCTCATCGCATTGCACCATTTTTTTCTTATTTATTACATTTCTCGGCATAAGAAAATAGGAAATAAGACTTTGTTAGGTGCAGTTTTAATAATATTTAGGCACATAGGAACGACATATTATTTATAATACGGTTTTTTGTTCTTGTCCATGGTAATAAGTTGACTTTACACTCTTTTTTAATTTTCAATAACTCATCGTGAACCAAACGTTTTGTTGTTGACATCCAACTTGTGTGTGTATTCTGACGTCACAGAAGCGCACCATGATAGCCGCGTTTAAATCGCCGAAAATGATAGTGATTTTAATAATTATTTTTTTTAGTTTAATGGTTTATATTTTGGAAGTGTTATATTTATTTTTGGCAATGTAATAACTAGTAGAAACGTTTAAAAAAAATAAAAAAAAAATCATGGATATTCCCCATTGATAAATTATTAAATGATACAGATATAATAGCTTAAATTTTTTCAATTCTTATTTTATAAAAATAGGTGGTTTTTTGCTGAATGTTTTATGATAAATATTATTTAAAATAGTGACAATATCAATTTATGTACATCAAATTCACATGGCATAAGAATAACTATGAAATGTTGTTGAATCCATTCTATACATGTTAGTACTGTAATATCGCAGCATCTCATCACCTCCGTAAATCAACACTGAACGTCAAATATATTGTAATATTTTTGGAATCTACAATAAATATTTTTTACACGTATGTATGCTAGAAGGTGTTTGTTTTAATTATATCACCCCAAAAATAACATCTTGACTTGAACTTTGTTGACATCTGCTTTGTTTCCTGAATTCGCATGTCACTGTTCTAAATTCCGCATCTGCGTAAACATTAGTAAAAAAAAAGGAGTTTTCATGTCGATCAGTAATAAATACCAATTAAAGTCAAAATGTAGTTATAAGGCTGAAATAGGCATTATATATTATTTCTTACCACGAACTTAGCTCGACGTTTGTAATGAGCACATCCTATTCTCTTTTCTTTGCTTGTTTCACCATTTACGACACCGTTGCCGTTTACAATTTCAGGTTCTTTGGACATTTTGCTTGCACTTCCACACAATTTCGAAATTCGAAGGTATCAGAGCGCCATTAATTATTAGATTGTTACAATTAAAATTTAGCCGAACAAATTAGTGTAGTGACATTTAGTGAAATTGCTTTACTTGACGTCACACACGAGTGTCATGCATCAATAGATAAAATCATTTTAATAGTATATTATCTATGGATAACACACAATTTTTTTTTTCGTCGCCAGTCGCGATTTGCGCATTGCCAATGACGGAAACGGGGAAACTTATAGTTCATCTAATCTAAGAAGTGCATTTTGACGTTTTGCATTTTTTAATACACAATAACCTCGGTCAAATGTATACACATGATTGTAAACACTAAATCTGAAATTTTAAACAATTATTAAGTTATTTACATAATTAACATTGCGGGTGACTTTCTTGTACAATAATACATACATACATACCATCACGCCATGTCCCTTGCAAGGTAGGCAGAGAGAACAGAGTGCCAGAGAACTCTATCGTTGCATACTTCACTTGCTTCCTCAACACTTATAATTCTCTTCATACACGCTCGCCGGTTTCGGAGACCTTGACTCCACCTTCCTTCAGTACATGACCGATCTGGTCTAGGTAGGTGAGTCTCAGTCTCCCCCGGTACCTACATCCTTTCACTTTCGCATTGTATATCTTCTTAACCAGATGTTCGTTCGGCATTCTTTCCATATGTCCGAACCATCGGGGCATTCCCTTTCACATCTTTACACCAATACTCTCTTTCATACCTACTCGCTCTCTTACGTCGTCGTTACGAATGCGATCGGTCAGCCTAACTCCACAGATTTTCCGTAGAGATCGCATTTCGTCCGCATTAATTTTACTTTCATACTCTTTTCTGCATACCCAACTCTCGCTTCCGTGCAATAATGTTGGGACAAGCACTGCGTTTTATGTATTGCTGCACGTGCCTTCTGGCTGAGGTAGTGGCTACCGAGAAGTTGCCCCAACGCTCCGTTCACTCTATATCCCGCATTCACTCTTCGCTCTATATCAGTGGTGTGCCTTCCATCTCGGCTAAATCCACATCCAAGATATACAAATTCTTCCACTTGCTCTAGTATATCATCACCTATTGTTACTCTTACATCTGTTCTGGCTTCATCTCTTTCAAAGACCATTAATCTAATGTTGAAACTCGGTAAAAATAATTTAAAATAAAAATAACATGGTAAATAGTAATTGTTATTGACGACCTAACAATGTCACGTCTTCTTCTTCTTATTTTTATGTATTGGCAATCAGCTACTTAAATGAGCCATTGTTGCCAGTGTCGAGTTATAATTATCTTCAAGTTTTTAGTGTCTTCAGATTATTCATTGTCCGTCAGTAAGTCAAATTGTCGCCATCAACAGTGCTATGGCCACACTGTTAATGGTATCTTGTGGGAATTTTGATGAAAAACTCCAAGTCCAATGTCACGTCATCACGTTCTACACCTTAGTGCTTGACAACTTCCAATTCACTAATATCCAAATAATCGGTAAAAATATTAGAATAATACAATTAATCGAATAGAGATTTTGACAGAGATGTACATTTCGACACTTTGATTGATAAGGAAATAATGCTTAATGTTCGCGACGCTGATAATAGTAATGCAAGTAATAGTAGTAATTCTTAATAAATAGCCATTTTCAAATCCAGTTTTTGTTTTTAATTAACCTAATCCTTCTAAATATGATGAATAGATTATATGCTGAAATAATTAAATTTGTTTAGTACTAATTTAGCATTATTATAAAATGGAGGAGAGAAAGGAAAACCCACCACTTTCCCACGGTTAATCAATATACCGTACACCTCAAAAAAGGGAGGAATACGGGATGGGATCAAGGTGGAATAGGATATAAGGAAATCTTACTCCTGTGATGAGCACCGCCTCCAGAACTTCTACTTGCAATTTTCCGCAGAACTTCGAATAAAGATTCGACACGTGTTTCGCCTCTAAACGAGGCATCTTCAGGACGGTTCGGCTTCAAATGCGCTCCGATTGACTGTACGCACGCCTTTTATACCCGCTCCACTATCAAACTACCCGCGTTGAGTTATTTTATTGACACGCAAACAACTTTAAAAGTGGGGATGTATTAAAGTTTGTTTGTTCATTCAGCAATGTATGTTTGCTACATTTTAAAATCTCTAATTGTTCCAATATACACAGCCTGAAATCTTTGTTACAAATATGTAAGGGCTCGAAAGTATTATTATTAATTATACTGTGATTACTGTCTATTAAATGTTGAGCAAAGTTCGATTTATGTGGGTAGTTGTTTCTATATGCGGCTAAATGTTCTTTGTACCTAGTTTCAAAATTGCGACCCGTTTGTCCAATGTAAACATTGTGACACGTGTCGCATTTTAACCTATATACAACGGACTTTTTACTTGTTTCGAGTTTGTCTTTTCCATTACACAGGGTCTTGAGTGTGTTATTTGGTCTATAAGCACAGTTAATATCATGCACTCTAAGAATTTTCGCTAGTCGGTCAGTCAAGTCACCGAAATAAGTTAAAGTACACGTGAATTTTGTAAGCTCTTTTGAAGAGGGATATAAAAGTTGTTTAACAATATTACTTTCTTTTCTTTTAATTAGCCTATCGATCAACTCTTTATTATATCCGTTGGATTGGGCGATATAATATATGATATTGAGTTCTTTTCTATATGACTCATTGCTTAAGGGCAATTTAAATAATCTATGTATGATAATGAGTAATAATAATAATATAATAATAATAATATATAATATAATAATAATAATATAATAAAAATAATAATAATCGGAGCGCATTTGAAGCCGAACCGTCCTGAAGATGCCTCGTTTAGAGGCGAAATACGTGTCGAATCTTTATTCGAAGTTCTGCGGAAAATTGCAAGTAGAAGTTCTGGAGGCGGTGCTCATCACAGGAGTAAGATTTCCTTATATCCTATTCCACCTTGATCCCATCCCGTATTCCTTCCTTTTTTGAGGTGTACGGTATATTGATCAACCGTGGGAAAGTGGTGGGTTTTCCTTCCTCTCCTCCATTTTATAATAATAATGGATTTCCGCCATGTATCGCCTAATTCAATCAATTATACTAATTTAGCACTTAATTTATTCATCCCCTTTTTGAAAAATAAAAATTAAACCGATTATTAATTATAAAAAATCAATATCGATTTCTCAGTAAATCGGATATTTTCGATAGCGATTATTTGGTTCACATACCTTTTTTTTTTTTTTGCGGTGGGCTATGGACGTCGCACCCCGCCAAATCGGTCCGGGGTGACGGAAGAGGCGGCGCGCAACCCCATTAACCCACCCTGCAAGCATCTCTTCTTTGCCGTGCGAGCGAACCACCGGTACCCGATCTTTGTCTTCGGTGGTCCGCCCGGCGGTATACCCTCTCGGGTTCCTCTCTCGTCGACGCCCCGACAGCTTTCGCCGTCGAGGCGTCGCCCTCACGCGGTGGCCTCACGTCGGGTGACTGGACAATCCCCCGGTCCGATCACCCAAAGCCTCGGTTAGGGCGGCATCAGGCGTAGGTATTCGCGCCTGCGCCGCTCCGGCCATGGGCGGTGACCCGGGTCACGGGAATCCTCCCGGGCCCGTTCCGCCGCCTCCTTCTGCGAGATGACAGCCTCGCAGAAGGCGGCGACCGCGTCCCAATTCCTGACGCTGTCGACCATCGCTCGCGCAACAGCCGGCAGCGTCAGGTCGGCACCGATGACAGCGACGAGGTCACGGCGCTGCCCGTCCCAGCTCGGATACACCTCCAGCGTATGTTGCGCCGTGTTCTCGTCGCTGTCGCAATGATGGCAGGACGGAGTCCACTCCCTCCGCACGACCGTGTGCAGGTACTTGCTGAAGCAACCATGCCCCGACAAGACCTGCACCAACCGGAAGGAGAGTACTCCGTGCCGCCGCTCCATCCACTCCATCAGTACGGGTCGGAGGGCCTCAACGGTAATAACACTGTGTCTAGGCCTCTCCAGCCGCGTAGCCCAACGGGCGATGACTTCTCGGCGGGCGTCCTCGCGCCAGGTGGCTATCTCGTTGAACGATGGGGAGCCACCCTCGTCGCGCATTGTGGTAACCCGCCGGTAGAGGTCGGAGAGCATCTCCGCCTCTAGGTCCCACGGGAGTGTCCCAGCCAATAGGCATGCCGCCTCGGTAGACACCGTGCGGTACCCTCGAATGGCTCTGACCGCCATGGCTCGCTGTGGCCTCCACAGTACAGCCCTGAGCTGGGCGTTCAGAGCCCTCGCCCACACGGGTGCGCCGTACATGGCCATTGAGCGGATCACCCCCGCATACAGCCGTCGGCCCTCGAAACTGGGTCCGCCCACGTTCGGCATGAGCCGAGAAAGGGTGGACGCCGCGCCGACCAGCCGGGGAGCAATTTGACGGAAATGCTCCCGGAACCACCATCGCCCGTCGAGCACCAGACCCAAGTACCTCATATGGGCCTGGAAATGATTCACATACAACTTACTCAGACAGCTGTCAAAGTGCACTTCTTAGAACAGACAGACTATAGTAGGATTAAGGAAATATTTACACGGAATTTGGAATAATCAAGTAATTAATAAAGGATCAGGTATATACAAATAATAATATTATACATTAATAATATACACCGTGGAATCTAATTGGCTGTTTTCCCGAAACGAATATACTCAGTTAATGATATAGAACCATAATATAGCATTTATTCAATAAAATAAAAACATAAATTCTAGTCATTTGCAATCCCGGACGTTTCCTTAAAATATCATTTTTGCATAACTGTAACATGTTTTGTCTAATAATTATGTTATACCTACGGTCGTTTGAGAGCATCGACCGTAGGTATCAACCTTACGGTCAATGCTCTTACCTTGGTTACCTACTTTCTTTAATTACTTTAAAACGATGGCTCCATTTTCTCAAGAATTTCTTCTTCTAATCGAGCAGAATGTCGGCGACACCTACCTCTCCGACTCTACCTCTAGCCTGAGCATGTGTAAGCACTCAAAACTGTCTGTGGGATAGTAAGCATTTGTGTGGTTTGTGCGATTTGTGTGGCTGATAAAATTATCGTTGTTGTAGGCACAGGCGGATTTATAATGCCACATCTGCGTAACGAATCCAGGTGTTCTAGCTGAGCGTACAGGCATCTAGCCTTCGCCAAGTTGCCTCTCGCAATCGCATAAAAACGAACCATGTCTAACCACTCCCCATATCTTACCCGTGGGTGATCGTACGAGACGACTAAAATATATAGAGCGCATATAGCATCTATGCGAGAGAAGGA
Source organism: Lymantria monacha (assembly GCA_905163515.2). NCBI lineage: Eukaryota > Metazoa > Arthropoda > Insecta > Lepidoptera > Erebidae > Lymantria > Lymantria monacha. The sequence continues at coordinate 26,888,832 of LR991098.1, read as the reverse complement.
AAATTCGAAACAAAACCCTATACCAACACGTCTGACCAGCGCGGTATAGTAGGGTAATTTCCCTCTCATTACGAAGGAGGCCCGAGCCCAACAGTGGAACATTTATGGGTTGTGATGATGATGATGATGATGTGTAAGCATTGATATTTTTTTGTTAATTGGTTATAATCAAATTATTAAAAAGCAAAAATGCATTAATGATTTAATTTTCATGGTTTAAATAAGTGATCTATGAAATTTCTGGTCAATTTAACTTAAAATCTAAGTACCCATAAACATTGGTAGAAAGAAGTTGATTTTTTGAAGTTTATTGTTAGTTAGATAAATTATTTACAGAAGTACCTAGTTTGATTATTTTATAGGAAGAAATTTTATAAAAAAATGTTTAGTTTTTGTTTAACCGCCTTTTTGGAGATTTAAAACTATATTCTATGTCCTCAAAAATTGATTTTGATATGTTTACTGACTTTTTGTTACCATTTTCCATTACTAATACAATCCCGGGACTATCCCGGGATCCCGGGATGAACTCTAGATTATCCCGAAATCCCGAGATTAGAAAAATCGACCGGGATCGAATCCTCTACGCATAATGCCTTCCTTTAATTAAATTACTTTCCGCCCAGCACATCTTCCAAGACTTCTGGAGGAAAAACGCAGCCAGATTGAGAAGGTCTATGGAATAATTCATGTAAGGATACATATCACCACCACTCACGGCCTCGGCGGCCAAATGGTCAGCTCTTTTATTACCTGTAATAGCATGACCCGGAATCCACGCAAAGGAGATTTTTGAGCCACACTGGAGACATTCGAAGAGAAGTTGCCTAATAGATAGAATAACAGGGTGAATATGCTTACTACGAAAAGGAATTCTTTTTATAGCCCGCAAGGCACTTTGAGAATCAGAGAAAATTACTGTTTCCTTCAGTTTAAATATTTTAACATATTCTATGGCTTTATAAATGGCAAAACACTCCCCGCTAAATACTGAAGATTCTGGAGGTAGTTTAAACCTTTGTACAATGTCAAATTGTTGATGGTATACACCAACACCCACGTTATCTAAAATTGAATGTTTTGAAGCATCCGTATAGATATAGTGCCAGTTTTTAAACACGCTATTTAAGATAATATTAAATGAAAGATTTGCAGATTTGTCATGTTTATAAATACCTAAATTAAGATTTATATCTGGAGTATACACTAATGATTCGTAGCTATTGTGGAAAATGGGAAATGGAAGTGATCCAAAGGTTGGAGCTTTGAGGGCTAGAAATCTCTGATAACTTTGACTGAGGCATGGTGAAGATTTGCCTGACCAATAAAATGATAAATTAATTTGGTCGGCGAGAACTGGGAGTTTTACATGTAAAGGATGTTTTAAAAATTGTAAGGCACGGAATAAAAATCTATCACTGAGGTATTGGCGACGAAGAAAGAGAGGTGGTTCGGCATATTCTACTTGTAGGGCATTAATAGGGCTTGATTTCATGGCGCCAGTCACTATTCTCAGTGCTTTGGCTTGAATAAGGTCTAATTTCTTAAGAGCTGATCTGTTAGCCGGTTCCAGTAAAAAAGTTCCATAATCAATTATACTTCTGATAAGTGCATTATATAGTAATTTTAAACTTAGGGGATGAGCTCCCCACCATACTCCTGCTAAGCATCTTAAAATATTGAGTCGCTTTTTGCATTTCGCGTTTATAAAGTCGATATGAGCAATCCCCGTTAATTTACTATCTAATACTATTCCTAAAAATTTTGCAGTGGATTTTACGGGAATTTGGTTGCCATCATAATATACTACAATAGGCGGCGGTAGGCGTGCCCGAGTAAATAGAACAGCAGTACTTTTAGGTGAGGATAATTCAAGCCCATTGATATCTAACCATTTTTTTCATAGAGTAAGAGAGGACAATGAAGTGCAGGCGGTACCAACAGACAAGTCAGAAGAATACAGAAGAAGGTCATCGGCGTATTGTAGTACATAGTTTGATTTTAGTTTTTAAAGAAGATTCAAGATCATAAGTGTAAATATTGTATAATATGGTACTAAGGACAGAACCCTGAGGCAAACCCTTCCACACAGTCCTAGTCTCATGGCTGGAATCAAGATAAATATGCCTCTCACATAAAATATTATATATGAAATTAGAGAGGCTACAGGGGACTTTTAATTGTTCAAGTTTATTTTTAAGAATATTAATTACAACATTATCATATACAGAAGTTATATCTAGAAATGCAGCTATTACCGATTGATAATCAGAGAGAGCTAATCTTATATCAGTAATAAATATACTGATATTATCTAGAGTGCCTTTTCTTCGTCTAAAACCAAACTGACTATCACTTAGTACTCTCTTATTTTCTAAATACCACGGCAATTTTTAATAATACGGATGCAAAAGCGATAGGACGGTAAGAATTACTGTCAAGAGAATTTTATTAGGTTTCAAAATAGGAATAACTATTTGAGATTTCCAACAATGGGGTATGTTTCCACTTATGATAATAGAATTTATTAAGTTCAAGAAGTATAAAAGACATCCTTCACTTAAATGAGAAATAAAACAATAAGGAATCCCATCTGCTCCAGGAGCGGAATCTTTTACATGGGATAAAATACCCTTCAGTTCTGAAAGACTGAATGGCCCATCAAATCCAGAATGGTTACTAACTGATGATATTGATATAATTGGCATATACGGTTTTTCAGGTACGTAGGGAGGAGCCAGTATATTAAGGAAACTGTTTTCCAATGATGAAGGCATAATGGGCAATGACGTATCACTAAACGCTGATCTAAATCTTCTAATGTTCCGCCATACTTCCGTCAGCGAAACATCAGGAGAAATTGATGAACAAAAGGACCGCCAGCTTTCGAACTTTTTCCGTTTAAATAATTTACGTGTTTCCGAAATAACATCAGTTAAAATTTTAAAATTTTCTATGGTAGAAATTTGACTGTAGAGCGCTTCCATCTTTTTCCTTCTTTTTATGGCATCTGTGCACTCTTTGTCCCACCAACCAAGGTGGAGATGGAATTTTACGCTGGTTTGAATCCTTAACCTTTAGTATGCCGGAACGTGGATATCCGCAATCTCGTTATACTGCCGAAACGCGGATCCGCGCTGATACGACTCCACATGATTTTTTCCATGTTTCTTTAGTATTTACATACAGATAAGGTTGAAAATCAAAGAAAGGAGTTCCTATTGAGTGAAGTTATCTTCAAATTCGACCGAACAAATGATTTTCGTTTGAAATTCTGTCTGTGCCGGCACGCAGATCCGCGCATGAAAATCTAACAAAAATTTGCAATAAAGAAATGTATTTCTTTCTAAAATATTTTACTAGGGTGAATTATTTTGTAGTGTAATTACAAACAGAATATATCAGAGAATATAATAAAACAAGAAAAAGTTAAAATAAAATAACTACCTTTGTATTATCTGTGTTTTATATTTTATTCCATTTCATAAGAAATAATGAGTTATAATAAATACACGACTCATGCTGTTCTACTAAATTAGACATCTATAAATACTTGGATTCATTGTCTTTTATAATTAACAAACAGGTAAAAGATACGTTTTCTAGTGTTAGCGATATTTCATATCAAACTTTATACTGCGCGGCCGCGCAATTTCTCCATATTTCTCGGCATACAGCGGTAGCGTCACTGTGCCAGTCGCGGCATACCAAACAGTGTTTCCACTTTTAGGGATTTCACCCTTTTTCAGGGCGAAATTACTAATTTAAAATAATATGGCTTAGGGCTATTTAATATTTTTAGGGATTTAGGGTAATTTGGGGTAAAATGACCTGGTAAAAATTGCTGGGCGGCGATACGCTGAAATAATGATGAATTTAGATTTGACTTAAAAAATGATTTTCTATTTGATAAAATATGTAGATACACAAATTGCATGACAGTTGGAAAATCGTTCTTTAACACATCCTGTGTTCTGCCATTTCAGTTTTTTTAAGTAATAAATGTAATGTACAAAAAGCGGATAATAAATGGCGTATTTCAAGGTAAAATGTGAAGGAGAGGTCACAAAATTACCAACGGAAGTACCTATACTGGAATAAAGTGTTGAGCTTGAAAGATCATTTTGGAACTTACAAATACCAAAACCTCGAAGTTGTGATTTCACTTCTATTAGCACTGCCATCTTCGAATACTGAGGTGGAAAGATTACTCAGTATACTAAAAAAATGTAAAACTTATAAAAGAAATAGGCTTCCCAATGAAACCCTCAACGATTTGTTGCATATCAAACTAGAGCCTGTTATGGCTCGATTTTAGAACCCAACACACAAATATTGAATGCAGCTCAAAAACTTAAGCCCAGTGCTTCAGCTTCAGCATCAGCATCACATTGTTCACAAACTACTTCTTTCACAGATTAAAATGAATTCTTCTTATGATTAATTGTTTACTACCTCTGATTCATCACAGCCCATATATGTGTTAGTAGTGTAGCCACTGTTGGGCTCGGACTTCCTCAGTAATGAGAGAGAAATAACCTACTATACCGCGCTGGTCAGACGCGTTGGTATACGGTTTTGTTTCGAGTTTTCCTTCTCTTGCATAGATGTTATATGCCTTTTATATCACTTAGTCGTCTCTTACGATCACCCACGGGTAAGATAGGGGGTGGTGAATTGTGTTTTTACTTCGTCACCACACGGATACCTCTGATTAATAGACGAAAATTAAAATAAATATTCAAACCATCAAGTTTTGTTTTATTTTCAACTCATTTAAATTTTGCGCCCTAAATCAAGGATTTTCAGAAAATTATTAAGGTATTTAGGGCATTTAATAGAAAAATCTAGGGTAAAACTAAAATCTGATAGTGGAAACACTGATACCAAAGGTTAATTGGAGGAGTTTTGGCGCGAATGTGGAAATGTCATGTCACGCTCTTATATTATATTCATTTTTTTAGTGTTTTGTAGTGTTATATTGAATAATTTTGCTAGTATTTTATGCAATATGGTACAGTTAAAGTGCTGAAGTGTAGTGAATATGGTATAATAGTGGTTTACGTGTATTTTCATATTTTGCCAAAATTCCCAAAGAAAACCATTGATTAGGTTATCAGCACCCGATTAATGGTAACGACTTGACTTACTGACAGACAATGACTATTAAAGCTACATAATATGAAGAAATGATGAACATATATGAAAAATAATTAAATAAGACTTGGCTGTATGGGCTTCGATCCCTTTGCCTGTCCGAATGGTCGAACAGAACCAAAAAAAAAAAAAAAGGTTTATTGGAAATAAGCTATCGGCAGCAGCGTTCGGAACCGTACGATAATTATCGTACATGTGGGATAATTTCATAACTACGTACGATGTACGATGGTACACGGCTATCGTACGCAGATTGTACGATAATGTCCATTATGATGCAAAATTTGATAATTAAACCGATAGCCAATGGTCCAATGACAATTACAGTTTTTTTTTACTGTCAGCGCCATCTATTGGCTCATTTTTTTCTTAGGAGTATCAGCATATTAGGAACACATGTTGGTGCTTCATGGCGCAGGCGCAATCCTTTCATTGGTTGCTACTGTCTTCCAATCAGCGATCGATATCGATCTCGTCGTTCGATGTGGTGGAGAAGGGTGGAGTGTTGTTATTGTCTTTTCGAATTAAACCGTTAAAATTTTTCGCGGGGTCAGTAAAATTCGAAATTCAAGAGAATTCATTCCAAGGGAGCAATATTTCGGTGGTATATCAAATACAAGTATTGTTTTCACTCCGTAAATTCTGTAGAATGGAAAATGAATTCTTCAAGCGAAGATGAAGATTTACAAAAAAAAAAAAAAAAACCATGAAGCATTTGCTACATATTATTGTCACGTTTCATATGAATTTTTCATGAATTATAGCCATTTTTTGATGGATACGATAATTTTGATCCATATACGATAAGAAAGGGGAGAAAGAGAGAGGGGTGAGGGAGAGAGAGGGGGGTAAAGGAAGAGAGAGAAGGGGGGGGGGGAGAGAGGGGAGAGGGGGGCGAGGGGGAAGAGAGAGGAGAGAGATTTTTATTTTATTAAGTGTACTGTCATAAAAACGTAACAATAAAAACTATAAAAAGAAACAATAATATTTTATTTCAAAATGCTCAAATTAAATAAACAATCTTTAGAACAACGCTTAAAATTTATTTGTGTGGTAGCGGCTAAAAATACTACCAACCTTTATTTTGCTCGTGGATGTCGTAAAAGACGACTAAGAGCTTTATAACGACCTGGGCCAACTCCATCTGATGCCGTTTGGTCAACAATTACATTCCCATGGAGGGTTGACATCTGGCAGGCGGCCGGTCATAAAATAAAACTATTGCCTTTCAACCTTTGCAATATGTAGCAATAGGAGTACATATTGCGTCGACTCTAAGTAATTGGGACAAGAGCAGGAGAATGATGATGAAATGAAAATGAAAAGAAAAATACTTTTGAAATTTCGTGCCATTCTCGACGTAGTTATAAACATAGCTGTTCATTAATTTACATAGCTTGCAGCATTGTAAATCCATGGCTGTATGGGATGACTTTTGGCGGGAATCTAAAACGTCATGCGGTGTTCTTGTATTATATTCGATATTTTAGTGTTTTAACGTGTTATATTAGATATTTTTTATGGTATTTTATGTAATGTGATGTGACTGAACTGCTGAGATGTAGTGAATATCATATAAAAGTGCTTTACAATGTTTTCGTTTTCCATCAAAATTCCCACAAGATACCATTAACAGTGTGGCCATAGCACTGTTGATGGCGACAATTTGACTTACTGACGGACAATGACTAATCTGAAGACACTAAAAACTTGAAGATAATTATTACTCGACACTGGCAACAATGGCTCATTTAAGTAGCTGATTGCCAATACATAAAAAGAAGAAGAAGAAGGCTGTATGGGATTTGTTTCCTTCATTTATGGCATTGACTAACAATAAATGATAAATAATATAAAAATTATGAGGCGTGCGCTTTTGGATTTTCCAAATTATATTAGTGATTAATTTCTTATCGTTAATGTGATATGCCTCGATTGAATATAGTTAAGGTATAGGCTAAGTAATAAAAAATTTAGAAGCTCACTCGTGTACGTACTCTTCAAACAATTCAAACATTATATGAAATACTGCAGAAAAAGAGAAATCCTGATATACGTTTCTTTTCAACGGGCTGCTTAGTTTTAACTGTTATCAAATATTTGTTTAATTAAATACATATATGGCTAATTGTTTTTCACAGCATTTGCTTATATTTATTTGAAATACATGCTGTATTTCAAATAAATATAAGCAAATGCTGGCATCAACATCATTTATTTGTTTTATACAACACAATCAGCATTATTAATCCCTTATTAACGTAATATCCAACCCTCAGTTATACGGATTTGCTATTAACTAACATGTACATACTGGATTTTGTAATTATTTTAATTTGAAACAATATGTATGAAAGTAGAATCAGATCAATTGCATACGTTGTACATTGTAGATGCACGTACTTTGTACACAGTAAAACATTGACTTTTGTTAAGTATATTTTGGTAAGGATACTTGTTATTTTTTATAAAACCTAACTTCAGCATAACATAATGCAACACATATGTACAAAAACAGATTTCCTTCGGATATTCTATTATCCAGCTTTTCGATTATCCGAATGCCTAACGGCAATAATTAGTTAAGTCAATCGAGTTTCCACTGTCATACAAGATATTATGATCTATCATTAATCATATTTTTTTTCGTGTGTTGATGGATTAAGAATATATTTCAGCATCATCTATCTTATGCGTGGGTGAACGTAAGAGATGGCTAAGGGATAAAATATGAATAAAACATCTATGAAGAAGTAGGAAAACTCGAAATAAAACCCTATACCAACAGTCAACACATCTGACCAGCGTGGTGTAGTAGATCAATTTTCCTTCTAGTGTGAAGGAGGCTTGAGCCTAGCAGTGAAACATATATGAGCTGAGATGATGATGATGATGAAACACAATTTCGCGAAAAACTATAATTTTCAATAAATTTAGATTAAGAAAGAATTTGAATACCTAAAAAATATATTTTATTGTATAAAAAGCTTGGGGTGCTTGATGTCAATTGTTATAAATATTTATTGTAGTCGAATACCTGTCATTTATTTTCCATAATTTGAAACGAAATATATTATATTCTTAATTATGGACAGAAAATGGCTTTATTTAAAATTTTAAGGCAGGAATTTAATTAGCCAAATTGCTATTGCAGTTCGCATACATGGCTTCCCTATTCTGCTGAGGTTACTCTTTTAACTCACTCTCTCTGTATACTTTCTAGTATTTAGAGGTTTTAGGCAATAGTCTAGCCTACTTAAGTATATTTTTGTCTTGTCTTTCTTCTTTTCTATTTTTACCGAATGTAACATAGATATATATCGTAGGTAAATTATAACAAATTAAAAATTTAAAAAAGCCTCAATACAAAAAAGAAAGCTCTATACAATGGAGTGAATCGACAGTTAAAGTAATCCGATCAAATAAAAGATGGTATAAAAATAAAATTATCAGCAATGGTAACATCATGCGCGGCCATATTGTGAATTTTAGTGATTGGGAAATTATCGTCTGCGATGGAGTCATATTCTTGCTTATCAAAATTTGATGATATTTTTGTTGAAAATTCTTCGAAATTATGTCATTTGTTCATCGTTTCTCAATCTGGTCGCGGTCACTACAGAAAATCTTCAATCGTTTGACAATATTCGCTTAAGAGTAATATTGTTGTTATATTCACTGTCGACCCTGGAGACATCTTGTGATAAAAACCATTATTGCGGCAAGTTACTTGAATACTTTGCTGTCTTGAGTTTGTCTTCACGTGAAACGAGTAACAAAATATATTGGTGCTATTCAGAGGACCGTAATCATGGATGTGTCGTGGGGTAAGGTTTTTTATAAAGTTAAATAATATTTTACTCTATATACAGTGATGTCATTGCGTGGTAATTTCCAGACGCTGATAATTTTGAGCCCAAACTACCGACCACGTTGACTACGTCAAATAAGTGGGAAGGCGAAGATGAAGATGATGCCGTGAAGGTAATCTATACGCTGCCAAAATGTTTATTTATATCGATAACGTATTGCTTTTGTGTTGAGTTGATTTCAATTGAAGTGTGAACTTAGTACTTAACCTCAACCATTGTGCATACGTGTTGACGTCAGTGGTTTTGCAGGAAAGTTGGGAAGACGAGGAGGAAGAAAAGAAAGATGAGGAGAAAACGGAAGTACCAGTTGCTCCGGCGAAGACCAAAAAGAAAATTCATGACAAAATAGCCGAGAAAGAGGTAAGTTTATACATAAAATCGAACATATGTGATCATGAATCCTATTTGGCAATGTTACAAGGACATATAACGAAATATAATCATATCAATATTTACGATGTTTTTACAGCATTATTCACGTAACTTTGATAATATAGATAATCATCAATAGCCCTTGTATTAATTACAAAATAATATTTGTAAATGAACTTCTAATATTTTCTGCATATATTAGCTACATGAAAAAACTATACACTTAATGTCAACATGTCTTTGTAGCCTAGTTTAATTAGTGAAAGTATTAAATTAGAAATATGCATTCCGATAGAAAGTATAACATTTGACCTTCTTAAAAGTTATAATGCTTTTTAAGTAAAATTACTATTGTGTCATTCCTTTAGTTTATATTCTTGTGTAGAAGGATCTCTAATTTGGAAGTGTACAAAATAATAATGTTAATCTTTTATTAATATCTCATTAATTATTATCAAAACGAAACTACTTAACTAGGATAGTTTTAACATCTAGACTTCTATCTCTTTAAGATTTTTGCTTCAATTTCTTGCTTTATTACCTTTGAAAATAGATGAACAAGCAGCCCAACTAATAGTAAGCTATAACTACTGCTCATGGATTTTATTAATATTAGGCATGCTGTGTGGTAGCGGCTACAAATACTACCAACCCTTACTCTGCTTGTGGTTGTCGTGAAATACAACTAAGAGACTATTTATTTATTTTTTGCGGTGGACTATGGATGCGTCTCGCTCCGCCAAATCGGTCCAGGGTGACGGAAGAGGCGGCGCGTGACCCCATAGACCCACGTAAAATGGTATTGTAATATCTATAATAATTACTACACAGATGTGTCATTAACAACTGCCCCTGCTGTGAGTGCCGCCTTGCACAATTCTTGTATGTAGTTATCATATGATAATTTTGATGTATTCTATTATTTGTGTTAATTGTAATAGTATATCTTTCATTCTGGATGTTGTATATAAAAAAAAAAAAGATTTAAGTAAAAACTTTGGATGAAAGGGCTATTTTCTAGTATTACAAATTTCATTTTAATTTATTTTATTTTTTAACTAAAAGTTTTTATTATTTGAGTTAGAGATTAAACATATGACGAAATTAGAATACAATTTGCTATCCCTAATACAATATGTTATCCCTTTCTTGCTTGTGGGTGTTTGTAAAAGATGAGTAATAGATGTAATCAGCAGATAACATCTATGCAAGATAGGAAGGAATACTCGAAATAAAATTCTACCAATCTGTCTGATTAGTATTGTGTAGTAGGTTCAATACTCTTATATTGTGGAGGAGGCTCCAACTCAACACTAGAACTTATATGAGCTAAGATGATGATGATTTTAGATTACCTTTTATCTAGAGTAAATATATCTATACCATTAAAAATAAAGAATTTGTATGCAATCATCTGCTAATATAAGCCTATTTTTTCTAGTGTTGTGATAGAATTTTCTTTCCAAGTTAGGGCACATAATCATATTAGGGCATTTCTTCAATATTGAGCTATTTAGAAATGCCTAAATAAGTTTTAGGCATCTCTTTTGAATAAAAACTATGTGAATGCCATTAAATATCAGTATTTGAAAAGTCCAGAGCGATCAACTAAATAACTCAATATTGAAGAAATACCCATTACATGCCACATTTTTTTTTACAATTTTCAACACAATAAAGTTTGTAATAAAGTTATTAGTGACAGGGTACAGGAAAAAGTGGGACTGTACATTTTTTGACATAGTACATACATACATACATATCATCACGCCATATCCCTTGCAGGGTAGGCAGAGAGAACAGAGTGCCAGAGAACTCTATCTCTGCATACTTCACTCGCTTCCTCAACATTCATAATTCTCTTCATACACGCTCGCCGGTTTCGGAGACTCTTGACTCCACCTTCCTTCAGTACATGACTGATCTAGGTAGGTTAGTCTCGGTCTCCCTTGGTACCTACATCCTTCCACTTTTGACATAGTCTTCGTAATATTTGCACGTATACCTTTATGTCCACTACACCAACTGCACTGGTAGCATGATTTAGTGTGTGCTTAATCCCTATGCGTCATTGTTCTTGATGCAAGCCATAAGTAATTCTTTTATGTCTTGGTGTTATTTATGTCCGTTTATTGTTTCCCTCCATTATACTTATTTCTTAGACTTACACTTCTTAGGTCACATGTCTCTAACTAGTATGTATTTTTACTATGCCTTGATTCATCCAATAGATTATTTACGTTTTGAACTACACTATATTTACTAAGTGGACTTAGTAATGCTTTAATGTCACCTGGGATCCAACTTAAAAATATTATTATTATATTTTCATCATCATCTTAACTCATTTATGTCCCACTGTTAGGTACTAGCCTGCCCCACAATAGCAGGAAATTGATTTATTATATCACGCTGGTGAAGATAAGAATAAAAGAAGATATACAATGCGAAAGTGGAAGGATGTAGGTACCGGGGGAGACCGAGACTAACCTACCTAGACCAGATCGGTCATGTACTGAAGGAAGGTGGAGTCAAGAGTCTCCGAAACCGGCGAGCGTGTATGAAGAGAATTATGAATGTTGAGGAAGCGAGTGAAGTATGCAAAGATAGAGTTCTCTGGCACTCTGTTCCCTCTGCCTACCCTGCAAGGGATATGGCGTGATGATATGTATGTATGTACGCTGGTGAAACGGGTTGGTATATTTTTGTTTCGAGTTTACCTTCTCTTGCATAGATGTTATATGCATATAATATCGAATTTTACAACACTCACGGGCAAGATGAAGGGTAGGCATGGCAAGTTTACTTTGTCCACTACATGGAAAATATCATATTTTTCTGTAGCCCAGAAGCAGTCTATGTTGACTTTAGAAATTTGTTTAATAATTGGAACGCATGTATTTTTTACAGCGTCTAGAACGCGAGAAAGCTGACCGTCTATCTGCCGAGAAAACAGTGGAGGTTTTGACGCCTGAACAAAAGCTGGCTGAGAAATTACACCAGCAAAAATTACAAGAAGAATCCGATTTGAGACTTGCCATGGAAACTTTTGGTAAGTGATTCACAAAATTTACTTGAAATTGATTATTAATTAAATATTCAACAGTACAGATGACCTAATGCTATAAGTACGGACTTTCCACCGGGAGTTATTACTGGGAAGAATTGTCCTTGATGACTGTTGAACTCATTACAGTCCTGAGTTCAACGGCCATGAAAGACAATTCTTTGTATGATCTACAAATGGTTATTATTAGTATGAATGCTCGTCATCTAAATTTACATGCGCCCCACTACTGGGCTTTAACTTAGTAACAGGGGAATTGAAATTGACCCATTACACCACACTGGTCAGATGGCTTCGTATAGGGCAAGGGTCGGCAACGTGAGGCTCGCGAGCCACATGCGGCTCTTTGGATGTAAAGTTGCGGCTCTTTATATACGCAATATATTTCTATACGCAAAAAAAAAATATTTTATAAGGAAAACATTTAAAAATGATTCTAGATTTGATTAATGTGGATTAAGCACAAATTATTGTTGGCAAAAAAAATTGTGGCTCTTTAAAAACGTTAAACTTTTTTATATTCTTATTTTTGACTCTTCTAACTCAAAAGGTTGCCGACTCCTGGTATAGGGTTTTCCCTTGCACATATATATTATACACATGTATATTATATTCCTCGTTCGCCTTTACGACACCCATAGGAAAGATGATGAGGTGATGAATTGTATTCTAAAGCCCTTACCACACCAACGAATATTATTTAAAATAGGTAATTTAAATGTTATTTGAATCAATTTATTTGTGTGATTATAAGATATAGCACAATACAGGGGTTTATTCCTTCTACTCAGCTCAGCTCATACACATCCCATTTTTGGACTGGAACCTCCTCCAATTGGGAGGGATATTAGCCTACTATAGCAAGCTGGTCAGGTGTGTTGGTATAGCGTATTGTTTCGAGGTTTCCTTCTCTTGCATGGAGGTTATATGCGTTTTACATCCCTTAGTCTTCTCTTACGATCACTTACTGGTATGATAGGGAATGGCGAATTGTATTCATACTCTGTCACCACACGGAAAATTTATTCCTTTTCCATTCCATTTACAAGTAGTAAATAATTATATCAAGAAGAGTAGTGAAAGTGACCGAAAAGAAAATATGGGATGCACAAGCGGGTTTTCGAAAGAGTATGGGTTGCACGGATCAAGTTTTTTCTTTACGATGCATGGCGCAAAAATTTTTGGCTAAAGGTCAGAAAGTCCTTTGCGCTTTCATTGATTTAGAGAAGGCTTATGACAAAGTGAGGAGGAATGAACTGTGGTCGGTACTATCTATGTATGGGGTAAATGGCCATCTTATTCAGGCGCTGAAATCCATTTATAAGGATTCCAGAGCCTGCGTAAGGATAAACGGGTCCTACACTGAATGGTTTAACATTGATAAAGGTGTCAGACAGGGATGTGTAGCGTCACCGTGGCTGTTTAACCTATTTATGGATAGCTGTTTGCAAGATTTGAAAAATAATGAATGTGGTTTAAGAATGAATGAGTTACTCGTCAAATGTCTTCTTTATGCCGATGATCAGGTTTTACTTGCATCGTCGGCTGAAGACTTACAGGCGATGGTAACTACTATGCATGATGCTTTTGAAAGAAAAGGTATGAAAGTAAATGTAAGTAAGACGAAAGTAATGGTCTTTGAAAAGGATAAATGTATGACGGAATGTAATATTTTTATAAATGGTGAGGGATTGGAACAGGTGAAAGAATTTGTATACTTGGGTGTACTGTTTACTAGTGATGGTAAAAATGATGAAGATGTTGAAAGACGAGTAAATGCTGGTAATAAAGTGAATGGGGCATTGTACGCTTTTATGAAAAGTAGGAATGTATCTAACAAGGCACGCCTAGCTGTACATAAGGGAGTATTAGTTCCCACTCTCATGTATGGCAGTGAAAGCTGGATTTGGCAGGGAAGACATGAAAGTAGCATAAATGCTGTAGAGATGAGAGCTCTTCGTAGTATGTGTGGTGTAAGTCTGAAAGATAAAATTAGGAATAGTGTTATAAGAGAGCACTGCGGTATGAATGAAGAAGTAGTGACAAAGATAAAAAAGGGTATGCTGAGGTGGTTCGGACACGTGGAAAGAATGAGTGAAGAAAGGTTGACTAAACAAGTATACAAAGCGAGTGTGAGTGGGACGATTACAAGGGGAAGACCACGTCGTACTTTCCTGGATCAAATCGAAGATGTGTTAGTGAAAGGTCAGATTAAGAGTACGCGTAATCGTAGAGCATGCATGAAGACTGTGATGAGTGTGAATGAAGCGATGGAGGTATGTCAGGATCGTGGTTTGTGGCAATCCGTAGTCTCTGCCTACCCCTCAGGGAAGCAGGCGTGAGGCTATGTATGTATGTAATTATATCAAAATGGATTCAATTGAAAACTGGTGACTTGTAACTAGTTTTTTTTTTAATATAAAAAAGCCTACTTCAGGCTGGTGCCTATCTCGCACAAAGGTTGTAGTTTTTATTATTATTAAAGTAATTAAAGCTAAGGTAACCTTGTGGAGAGTGAATAAATTATATTATTGTATTATATTTAAAATATTTTTTAATATGTAAAGAAATACATGCAGTATAAGTATCTAATATCTTAATTACATTAATTATATTGTTTTTTTATAGCCAAGCAAAAATACGTTTTTTATGTGTACAATCTTAAGGTTTTTACTTATATGTTTAAAAATCTTTACAGGTATTACAGAGGGAGCTGTTGGCAAAATAGATAGTTTCTCTCCAAATGATCAAGCAGAATTCACAGAATTTACAGACATGCTCACAAAGAAGATATGTTTATTCAAAGCTAGAGATGAGTTCCCAGGTTTTATTGATGAACTTGTTAAGAATATTCTAGTTCAAAGTAAGTATTAATACTTATTTTACAAGGCGTTTACACTGAGAAAACCAAGGTGCTATTGATTGTCATACAGATAACCTTAGCTAAAGATAACATTATCTTAAGAGATAGTGCCCTTAGACTGGCTTGTTTGTCCAATAGTATGAATGCCGTTTTTGGGTTTTGAAACCTAACTTGGTGGAAATATTATTTTATTTATTTATGGTTGACGGGATTGATGGCTGTGCTAGTAATTAAATTGTGATCAGTTACTTTTCTATGTTTTTTTATTATATTTTGAATAAAAAATTGAACCCAGTTCAAAGGGCATCAAACTGGAGCTAAAGTATTAGCTGAACTTGTGATATACATACAATTTCATTTAGACAAGTCAATCAATGATAAGCCCTCTGAGTTTCATGCCAGATCTACTCGGCTTGTTACCGCATTGCAGTCTGATGGCAAATTATTAGATTAATTTATTACGAAATGTAAATTTGGAAATATGTAACTGCCCTAATGGGTCTTATGCATAATAAATTATATGATTTATTTAAAATTAGACATATTAAGGGACAGTAGGCTCAATATTGTATAATACAGAAGAAGAAAAAAGAAGGGAACCATTAATTCCAACAAATACACACAGTAAAATAATAAACCAAATATATCATGACATATTAAAATAATAAGAAATACTGTGTGTTTTGCCTGAAAAGGTAGGCAGCTCAGATAAGCTAGATGACAAGAAATGCTGTGCTTAGCTGAGTGCTAATACTGATTTTAGTATATATATATATATATGTATGTATACAGAAATGGCACATGGTAGGGTTTTTAGTTAAATCATGTATTTATTTTAGTATTTTTTTTCTAAACTAATTTATTATGAACTTATTTTATGTATTTACATGCCTTCTATAACTAACAAATAAAATGATATTTTTAGTGCCATCAGCAGACATAAAAAGGATAAAGTTGACAGTTGACAATTTGTACATTGAGAAGCAGAAATCTGAAAAGAGTGATAAGAGCAAGAAACCAACTAAGGGCAAAGGGAAGGCGAAATTAAAAGTTGAAGGTGATAATGTAAGTACAAAATTATTTTTTTATTTGTATTAAGCCACTCGCATAATAATGCGCATTGAATGTTTCCATTATAAAAATGAACCTGTAACACCAAATGCGATCGCCAATCTGTCAAATGTTCACCACAATGGATAAAATTGGGTTTTGGCCGTATAATATGTACTATGTGGTGGTGGTCGCCGAAGGGGGAAAGTAGGTTAAAACATTCGAAATAATCGATCATGTAGTATGAGGACATTACCCTGGGTTGGCGACGAAAATTGTACTCTTATCCCATCCCCGCATGGGGAATTCATATAGTTTTGAGTCTTATAAACTTTAATGTTTGTGAAAAAAGAACTCGTTCATAGGCTTTGCTCCTAGCATACTTTTGAAAGGAGGGCAACAAGCCTCTATGTAATACATTCACTCGTTTATCAAACTTTTATCTGATATGAGAGATAACTGCTATATATAAATTAGGTGTTATTTAAGGTCAAGTTTGCTTATGAGGCCTCAGCCGGTGTCAATATAATAGAAATGACTTGCTGATTTTAGTTATTTTGGCAAAAATTAAAGGATATATTAGCAAAGGGGATATTATATCTTAGTGTGTAATTTCATTGGACACCGTCTCAAGTCAGACATAAAGGTTTTACTGCTTAGATGGCATAGTGGTTAAATATCGACCTAACGTGTCAATGCGAGGGTTCAATTCTGGGTGTAATATGTTTTCGTTAATTATATGTTTGTAGTCCCTGTAATACAAGGATTACTTCCAAAGATTATTAGTGTAAAGTCCCTCGTAATACTTGTATTAGTAGATGACAAATGATGTAGTGATCTAAGTAACAGTCTTCCATGTCGAAAAAACGTGAGTTTGATTCCATGCAAGACCGTCCTTCTGACACATACAAATTACTGTTCAGAGTCCCAGTTAGATTGACTGCTCTGCTGACAGTTTTCTGTTCTGCAGCCATATACGACAAGCTGGCCCGTGGTTTGTTTGTTGCTGTTGTGTTACCTCTGATAATAGCAATTGCGCACTGAACTTCATTCGATGGGAACGATAGAGCTGTGTTACGGTGGATAACGATTTTTTTTTGTGTGTCTTAGTTGTTAGCCTCAGATGGCTATGACAACTTTATCCGGACTGTGGGTGAGCGCTGAGGGCTCTCAACCCGTGGTGGTCAACGACCTGGCCTTGTCCCTTATATTGCAGACGTCAATGAATGGAATTTATCGTTTACCACTATGTGGACTGCCTGCTCGTATAATAACCTAGAAGATTATGCCAGGAATTGTCGCTGTGCGGTGGCGACTACGAATACTACCAAGCCTTACATTGCTTGTGGGTGTCGTAAAAAACTACTAAGACTTGCATCGTCCTGTTTCTGATGCCCAAGATCGCATTCGCCGATCATAAAACTATTACTTAAACAGAGTCCACATTACGTCGTCGCCTGGGTCGTCGTCCCAAGTAATTGAGATAAGAGTAGTTTCATGATGAATTGTTTTCTATTGTTGCAGGCTCATCTCAATCAATACGACACATATGGTAATTACGACGATGATTACGACGATTTTATGTAGAACGATCACATTACACCTCTACAAAGAAGTACCTGGTGTCAAAATAATGCCATCATATATGCAAACCATTCTATGACTTACACCCACATTTCGTGCATGAACCGTTATTGCTTGAATAATAATCGAATATAGCATCCCCCAATAATGTAATTTTTTTTCTTCATAATTTAGTTCAATATTTTAATATGTATACAACGGTAATATTTTAATTTCTGTATGGTGATAGTTTAAGAATACAATGCGTCGCCATCCCACCTTTATTTGCCCGTGGGAGTCTGCATTAAACCAATCTTGGGCAGTATTTTGGACTACTTAACTTATAAGTGCTAATTTGAAGACTTGACCACACAAAACGAAATGCTGAATTTCGCTTTATCTAGCACTTCTGTTAGTCCCACACTTGGCCGTAATGCCTCCATATATTGGGAGATAAATTGACCTATACTGGATGGATGGGCTCGGCTAAGGTTTTGTTCCCAGATTTCATAGTGCACCTTATTATTAAGGGTAAGTAAGGAACGGGAAAACATTGTATGTAACGTGTGTATTTTAGCCATCACACAGAAACGATTAAGTGGTTTTAATATGGATTGTGTTTATTTATGGTTAGTTTTGTTTTGTGACCATCTATTTCTAAAGATACTAGCAGTCTAGGGATTATCAGCGTGCAAAATATATTAAAAAAATAAAAACATTTTAATTGTTATCTATTAATTAATTGCTTATTTATCTATGCCTTTGACACTAGATACTTGGCACGTTACAATAGCTTTAAAATTACATATACTTTTGTGTTATTAGATTTGAAATTAATAATTAGTCAATAAAATGATGTATTATTACTTGTGAAAGGGAATACCAAAATGTATGAAATATTTTTTAGTGAAAATAATTAAAAAAATAGTAATGCAACGGATTCCTGCTCCTAATTCCGTAGCTGCAAAAATTCTGTGGATTTGAATATTAGTTTTATTAAATTTTCGTTAAAAATTAACTTTTATCATTGTACTGACACTTTTGTCGCCGATTGTGTTTCCGGTAAAAAATATTTTATACATCTGTTTCCGTTATAACACTTCCGTTGCATCACTACCAAAAATGTATTAAGTGGACAATTTAAAGGAAGTAAACAACCATACAGAAACTAATATATAGATTTTTAAGTCTTCAATTTAGGAGGGTATTGTTTAGACGTCCAACTTTAAAGACAAGAAAGCGAAACAGTTTGAAATTAAATTTCAACAAATCACATATTTTAGAAATATAAACTAGGCTTAATTATTTACGTTTGTAATGTATGAAATGGATATAGTTGCGTGAAAAAACAATGTTTGAAAGGTACAATGCAATATGTATTGGCATATCAGTTTTAATAAAATGGTATAAGCATTAAAAAAGTAGCTATTTTAGCAGCTATAATTAACTAACAAAAGACAAAGATTGGTGTTATGGGATTTACAAGTCATCATTAAAGTCCTTGCTGTACAGATGGCTCTCGTCGGGGCATAGTAATAAAGAACTTGCACCGCTTAATATGCTGAATTTTATTAATATGATTGATTTTAAAACCATTACAGGTCTTTTATAGAAAAGAAAAATTTTAAAAAAGATATAATAAGATACGTTCACGTCACTTTGTCATTATATTTTTTTTTTATTATTTACAAAAAAGGGAGCTCAAATTTATACCCTAGATATGATTTTAATTTTTTGGTACTAATAATAACTTTAGATTTTATATCTCACAATTATATTATATTTTAATGACTGCACAGATGGCGCAGTGGGTTAAGATACTGATATAACATGCCAAATGCCGTAGGTTCGATTCTACAGTAGTTTGTGCCATCCACAAATCGTTCTGAGTCTGAATGAAATCTGTGTCTGTTAATTCTGTTTGTGTTTGCCGTCCCACGCACTGCAAGGAATAGTTCCTTAGTTGCAGAGTTTTTGTCGGTTTTGCATGGCTATTCTATTAGTATATCAAACTTTGAGATTACATCCAAATCTCATAAATTTTAAAAAGTTATGACTTGACGTCTACTCATGAAGGGGTAATAACACCAGTTTTTATTACCTTATGGCAATGGCAACACATTCTTAACATTAACATTTGGGTGAGAGGTTATTATAAGAGAACTGCTTGTCGTTAATCATCTATTTCTGATTATAATTAACCTATCTTTATAATACACATTTTTTTGTGTTATTAAGAATTTTGGCAACTACCCCCGTTCTTATTTAGTTTATATTTTTTTAAGCACTACCACTTGGGCAAGTTGTTCTCCTGCTGGATCTTGGAATTATTATGCCACATTGCACCTATTTTTATCTAAATCGTGTACAGATGATAATTTAGAATATAATATGTTGCATTATAAACTACTATTTGGTAGAATTTTTGTTATTTCTGGCAAAACTTTTCGTGTTATTGTAACGTGCCTAAAGCTATGTATAGCCTTATATACCTAAATATATATAATATACAATTTAATATACAGTCGTTTCATTCTACGGTTATGGTCCGATGTTATGTTATATAGATAATAAATTTTTTATTGTGATGTTTTGTTTTCATTTGATAATCTACCTTTTGTGTGAGTTTTGGCGATAACGTGATAAGTGTCATGTTATCATCATCTCAGTTCCTATAGGTCTTAGCCTCCTTCATAATGGAAGGGCAATTGATCTACAATGCCACACCGGATGGAAAGGTTTATCTTATCATGCTCATATTCATGGGTCATCAATTACCTACCTAGGGTCGACGCAATATGTATCCCTGTGCAATGGTACATAATAATAATACATATAGAGCATCTTCAATATCCACGAGCAAAAGGTTGGTAGTGTTTGTAGCTATTCAGCAAACAAATGAAGGAAGCTGTACAAGGACCAAGGAGGTGGTGTAAAGCTTTATTTTGAGTTTTCCTTTGGCATAGCGCTCTATTGCATAGCGTATTAATACATACGCTTATGTACATATATCTCTTAGTGGTCTTTTGCGACACCCACAGGAATGAAAGGGGATGATGACTTTCGTTATCATACGGAATGATGTGGTGAAAGGGTCACGTGCTGATCTTATATCCAACTTAGTTTCATCATCGTCTCAGTTCATATATGTCCAACTGTTGGGCTCGAGCCTACGAACCTCCTCCATAATGGGATGGTAATTGACCTACTACACCACGCTTGTCATATGTTTTGGTATAGGGTTTTGTTTCGAGTTTTCTTTCCCGCCTAGATGTTGTATGCGTTTTATATCCCTTAGTCGTCTTTTCACCCACGGGTAAGATAGGGGGGTGGTGAATTGTATTCTTACTTCGTCACCACACGGGAAAGTTTTAGTAGTTTAATATGTTATACTAAATATTTTTGATGGCATTTTATGTAAAGCCGAGAAAATGCTAACGTATAGTGATTATGATAAGGGGGTTTTCATTACAAGTACCTTATACAATTAAATTTTATTATTATAGGTCAGGCAAATTTGTTTTTACATAATTATAGTCTGTATAAACTTTTAATAAAATCTCTTTGGCTGTACTAGTTGTATCTGGCTGGTTTTGATAGGTACTATTAAAAAGGTAACAAAAAAAAGAAACATTTTAGTAAAAATAATATCCGCCGTCGTTAAAATTATACCTGTCGCAAGAAACCGTTGGATGCAGGTGGCACAGGACCGTTGCAGATGGCATTCTCGTAGGCCTATGTCCAACAGTGGACGTTTACGGGCTGATGGATGGATGTTACCCGCCGTTTTTCATTTGTTATTTTTTCTGTCAAAAAGAGGTAATCTAATGAAGAAATTTAATACATTTTAAAATTACAAAAAAGGATTAAAAGCAACGCAACCCGTGAAAAAACGTTTATGAACCTAATGCACTGTCAGATAAAGTAGCGCAAAGTTTGTTGAAACATTTCCAATCAAGGAATTTTGAAGCCAAAGATCCATGCACCTAGCTCAACACCATATGGACGCCATTTTGAAAAAGTGGGGCGAGATCGGCATATCTTTATTTACGACGTAGCTGAAGATCTGGGAATTGACCTCAAAAGAGTTTGACCCATTTTAAAAAAAACCTGGGTATGTATCCAAAAAGCTCGATATTTGGGTGCCACACGAGCTCTCTGAAAGAAACCTAATGAACCGTGTACTCATTTGTGATTCTTTATTGAGACGTAATGAAACCGTTTTTGAAGAGTTTGTCTACAGCAACGGGATCATGTCACTATCTACACGATGTCCGACAGTAATTGAACAAAATGGCACATATTATCAACAATATGTTAATCTAAATAAACTATGAAAAAAAAAATGTCTTGAATTTTCATATAGAATACGAAGAAACTTTTTCTCCGACCTTATAAACTGCTCTTTAAGGTTGTTTCTGTAATTTTAGTCGAAACTATTCCGTGAGACTTGGAGGCGGAAATGCGCGCCGAGCTTTATCGGCGAGTGTCTAGAATACACGAGGAGGGCGGCATTGTGTCGCCCAGTGAGTTAGCCACCTGGGTGCAAAAACGCCCGCCGGGAGGTCATCGTCCGTTGGGCAGCACGGCTGGAGAGGACTCGGTTTGGTTCTCGGACCGCGTAGGTCCTCCGGCCGGTCTTTCCAATGTATTATTTTACTCTATGGGTCGGTCCTGATCGAGTGGATGAAAAGGCGGCACGGAGCTCGGCCCTCTCTTTCCGACTGGTGCAGGTTTTGTTGGAGTATGTATCTGCGGCAAATAGGTATTTGCCGAACTGTGTACAGGTTACACGATCGCAAAGAGTTCGTTCTGCCAATAGAGCGGTTGCAGTGAGGACACGGTGCAGCACACGCTCGAGATTTGCGTGACCTGGGCAGAGTAGCATAGTGAACTCGTGGCAACCATCGGTGCCGACCTGACGCTGCCGGCCGTCTTGGAAGCGATGGTCAAAAACGTCAGCAACTGAATCTTGGATCTTTCAGACTAACGAGAATGGATCTTTCAGACTAAAGAGACGTCATGTATATTGCGGTGATATTTACGAGGTATAATTCTACTGCACAGATGTTGGTTGGTTGGTGTTGGTGGGGTGTAGTTTTTTCGAAGCTTCTATTGAGGGATCAATTCATATGCCGGACAATTCTTGTCGTGGTCCACAAATGGTTCTAAAATCTGGATGTAATTTGTGTCTGTAAATAATATTTATGAGATAGACATTTATGAAATCAATGACGATTTAAAGATTCCCAAGTTCAGGTTGATGTTAAAAAAAAATATTTAAAATTATTTATGACGTGAGATTATGTCTAATTACCTACCTAGTCAATGCTATGAGTAGCGACTATGAACTGATGTCTTAAGCCAAATCAAAACATCAATCTTTCTGTCAGACGTTCCAAAACTTGTGCAATTTTTTTACCTTGAATTACTTGCTGCTAACCAACTCCTACATTTTAAGCAATAAGTGTTTGTTTTTTAACCCACAACCACTTAATAGTTCAAAATATCTTACGTATTTATTAACTATCGAAGTCTTGTAATATTTATTTCAACCTTATATTTTAACAGTCAAGACACTTATTGCTTTGAAAATGATCAACCATTCCCTTAAAATAACTTTGACATTTTGGCCTTGCGTTTTTGTGTAGGAGTATGTTATGGTTTTTAAAAACGCCTACTATGTCAGGTACATAGTGTACTAATATATGTTAAACTTAGAATTAAATAAAATCTTACTCTTATCATCATCATTCTCCTACTCTTATCCCAATTACTTGGGGTCGATACAATATGTACTCTTCTTTCATAGTACATATTGTAGAAGTTATTGGCAATAGTTTTATAACCGGCCGCCTGCCAGACCTCAACCCTACTTGGGAATGTAATTGTTGACCAAACGGAATCAAAGGGAGTTAGCCCAGGTCGTTATAATATATAAGGCTCTTAGTCGTCTTTTACGACATCCACGAGCAAAGTAAGGGTTGGTAGTATTCTTAGCTGCTACCACACAGCTTACTCTTATATGTTATACTTAAAATCATACTCTTATATGAACGTTAAATTGTTCGAAACATCGGGAAAGTAAAAATCAAATACGGGATAAAATTCGTATAAATAACCTGTTTTATCAAACAATTGTGTAATATATCTATCACCCTGGTAAAGTTACATTTTATTATTAAAAGATAACAACCGTGAGAAATTAAAAATAAAACATAAAAAAAATATAATAATAATGCTAATTTCTTATCTAAACTCTATTGTGATATCCTTTATGCATTGTTTTAAAACTATGTAAAACAATAGGAACACTATATTCGAGCTGCATGCTGAATAGAGAAATTGGTGTTTTATGTGACTAGAGAACTTTATTCACTTTCAGAAACAATTCTGTAAGATTACAACTATTAAATTGGATATACTTTTTCGCTTTAGACTCTTATGTACAATTAAGACTAGTTTTTGTCGACAACTTCGTGAGCGTCTACGTATTATTATATTTTAAACTTTTTTTTACGAATTTCATTGCGTTTGTATTTGATATTTAATTTCACAAATTTTCGAACGCTTTTCAGCGTTCAAGTCACGGAAGGACTAAAATGTTTCATGCACAGAAAGTCATTAATATAAAACTTTTTATTCAGTCGCTACCATAGCTCAAATAATACTAATAATACAAGTTAATATTGAATAGTGAAAATCAAATACAAATACGAATTACGATAATATACCTACATAAAAATAGATAAGTATATTTCATTGTGTATCATTATCCTTTTTTAATTATAGTAGGTATTCTTCTATAGATCTTAGAGTGGTTGGACGCGGAATTAGTTTGGCCACCCGTAGAGCGAGACCCGGTGTTTCGTTGCCGGGGCGTCGACAGATATTGTTGTCGGCGAGACTCAATTTAGGGAATCGATCCCGGTTGATCGTTTAATTCATTGGTGAGTGTTACGACAGTTTTTAGAACTACATGCCGCTCTTCCGTCTTTTTGAACGGACTGAGCAGGTTGGTCCATACCTCTTACCTGTCAAAAAAGATAGGTTGCGGTGTGGTAGCGGCTACGAATACTACCAACCCTTAATTTGCTCGTGTATATCGTAAAATACAACTAAGAGCTTTATATCGACCTGGGCTAACTCTACTTGACGCCGTTTGGTCAACATAGAACTATTGCGAAAAGCTTTCGCAATGTATACAATGGAAGAGGAGTGCATATTTCGTCGACCCCAAGTGATTGGGATGAGAGCAGGAGAATGATGATTGATGGTCTGGAAATGATGGTCGATATATATATCGAACGTTTAATTTTGGACGTTAGATGTTTATCCATCCATCCAACAATTCATAAACATCCACTGTTGGACATATGCCTCTCTACAAGAATGTCACTCAAAACGGTCCTATGCCTGTATCCAACGGTTTCCTGCGACCTTGCCTGCACTCGAGGATTGACTGATTATGTTAATATTTCGTAGATAATAGTATATTCCATAGATTTGTTTTCCTAGTAATTTGTACATTTTTTTTTTAGACACCACCCTGCACTAAGGAAATAAACCTTGTATTGCGGGGGACTTTACAAACATGCAATTAACGCAGAGAAATTACACCCAGACTCAGAACAACACTTTGTGGATCACACAAAGTAATATCCTGCGTGGGAATCGAACCCACGGCACTGGCACGGAAGGTCGGTATCTTAACCACTACGCCATCTATGCAGTCATAGTGATTTTTAAATATGAAAGTCGTCTGTAGGTGTTTATTATCTGCCAAGCTATGTTCACCAAAAGTTTCATCTAAACCATTACAGCCGATAAGAAAGAAAATATACATATAAATAAGTATCTTTGAGTTCTGTAAGTTGATTATATATAAATTGCCCAAGTCTTTTTGCTTATGGTGGCGAACGAGCAAGCAGCACACGATGGTAAGTGTTATTGCCACCTATGGTCCTTTACAATACCAGAGGTATAGCTAGCCCGCTTCCTACCAATACAAACCCCAAACCCACCCAGTTAGGCTTCCAAGTAAATCAAGCCTTTATTAGCTTTATTTGTAAATATTATTATAGTCATCATCTCAGCTCGTATACATTACACTGCTGGGTTCGAGCCTCCTTCCTACAGTATCTAGAGTGCCATCAAACATAAATCCATCACTGCCAACAGATGGTAAGTGGTAACTGCTGTTCATAGATTTACTAATACACGGTGTACAACTATGTCGCTGACTAATCGTAAGGTGTAGTTTTGGATAGATACCATTCAGTACATTAACTTAAAATTTAATTAATTTCTTTGAAATAATAGTTCGGCGGTTTCAGTAATTAACATAAACGAACATCAAGACATGCGATTTTTTATATATACCTAGTATGAAGAATATGAAGACATCAAACCGTTCCATATAATCTAATATAATATTACGAATGCATGTATAATTTTAAAAATACTATCATTGTCACAAGGAAGTACCTACTTACATAATATCTATCGGACACATAACGTCTTCAATTTGGCATAACGATTGGTTACAGAAATATTAGGTATACCGTAAAATTTTTGGAAATAAATAACAGCCAAGTCAACTTCAGAAAGCAATTTCAATTATATCGCTAAATCTAATAAAATGACGTACATAGAATCACGTCCGTTTCCTAAAAGTGTAGGCGAATAGGCAGACATTACGGATTTCCATAACAGTGAACGACCATGGACTGTAGAATGAACGAAAGAACTCTTCCTTCCCATGAATGTAGTTGAGTGGTGTGATGTCTGCTCTAGTATTTAGTCTGCTATAGTTGATTCGTGATCGAGTGCAGCTTATCAAGTCTGCTCCAGCGACAACCTTTTATCTTTGAGAATTATATTATATCATGGTTCGGAAGACACCAACCTGAAGCTAATTAAGCTGAAGAAATTTTATATAAACAAAGACGGTGAAAAAAAGAATAATAGACAAACCCGTTGAGTTTCTTTCTTACCAAATCTTATCACCTGAGCTCACATTCGCTTCCGGTGAATCCAATAAACTAAGGTACCCGTGGGGCTTATATATTACAAATACATAATTTTGTTCTTTAATTTGAATACAAAAAAGATGTATCTATATATTTGTCGAGTAAGAATACAGTTAATTACGCCCTATAAGATAGGCTTGTATGGGTCGTGAAAAATGACTAATGGATACGCAGATAACATCATTCCAAGAAATGGTTAAATCGAAATAAAACCCTAAACAACCTATCTAATAGCGTAGTAGTTAATACTTTAAGATTGTAAAAGGAAATAGAAGCAAAATAATTTGGTCTTACAGTTAATAAAAAAATAAAAAATTCAACTACCGCTACTGCTAAAATTTTGGCGCCATTAAAAACTTACCGCCTTAGACCCGAACATCGCGGGTCTTAGCCAAAATCGGTCACTGACAATTCTAATAATATCTGATGAGAATTGTCAAATCGTCCTATAAAATCTTATTGCAATAAACTTATGTAGACACGATGATTGCATATCGCAACTTATTCTTTAAAGTTCCATATCTCCTTTTTGATATTAATCGGTAATCTACATCGGCCATCTTAAAACTTATTTCTAAACTATGGAGTAACTATGTTCACGTCTATTTTAAAATGTAATTATACTTTTAATTTAAACTAATGAAGTCGATTTCAAGTCCAAGGCGTCGAGCTTTAATGAAGTAAACATTTTAATAGTTTATATTGAAATGCCGTTGAATATATTACGTCGAATTTAATGCATGAAATATACTCGTATGTATTTATTTATCTCTCTGAGTTTTAGCTTAATTAAAAACACACTCAGCTTATTTTATATATATGAGGTTGAAATTATTGGTTTATCTAACCCGAGGCTGTCGCACTTTTTCCTCCATATTGCTTTCCACCAGGAAATACAGTAAAATGTCATACTTCTCCTTTAATTTGTTAAAATTTGTCATGTGATATCGTACAACAATAAGCAGTATTATTTGATAATTAATGATTTGTCAATTTTCCATTATCTTGAGTCACTAATAGTGATTATATTAGTTCTCTTAAAAAAGAATGACTAAATATGTAATAGAATGTTTAAATAAGATCCTTTTCACGCGCGAAATATTATTATTTAAATCAGTATTTTTTTAATCGATGATTTGTGATATTACGATTATCTTGAGTCACTAAGAGTGATTTTATTAGTCCTCTTAAAGGAAATAACGAAATATATGATATATTTTTTAAATCAGATCCATTTCATTACTGTTGCATAATAATAAGCGTTATTAGTTAATTGTAAACGTGTTAATTAACGATTATCTTAAGACATTAATAATGATTTTATTATTCCTCTTAACAAAGAAAATTTAGTGATTTACTGTGACAATTTTAAATACGTTGCTTTGTGGGTTAAGAGCCTTTAGCGTTCACCCATAGTCAGATTGAAGTTCTGAAAGCCAAGAAAGGCTGATATTTATATAGAAAAAAAAAGAACAAGTTACCTTCCGATTCCCACAGTCATCCTGGGCGGTAGGAAGTGCGTTCACGTAAATATCTAAACCATACTTATTTCTCAGAGTAATTTAACTTAATTCTCACAGATATAAATTATATATTTCCTAAGTTTTGTTTGGATGTCTCCGTTATAATTATAAGATTTAGAATTTAGACCACAGATGTTGTAACATTATATTTCTCACTGAAAAAGTAAAAAAGTATTTTAGTTAAAGAAAAAATAATATTAAGTTTTAGTCATATTACCATTCAAATGATTGAAATTTAGCATTGCTTGATTATTTTTTTATAAAAACATGATTACGAGCGAAAAAGTGTGACAATCATCTTTCGCTTGTGATCAAGTTTTTATAAAAATATAAATTATAACGACCTGGGCTAATTCCACCTGATGCCGTCAACAATTACATTCCCAAGGAGGGTTGACGCCTGGCAGGCGGCCGGTCATAAAACTGTAGTCAATAACTTTTACAATATGTACTATGAAATAAGAGTACATATTGTATCGACCCCAAGTAATTGGGACAAGAGTAGGAGAATGATGAATGAATCAAGTTTTTATAAAAAATATTACCTTTACATTGATAGGAGGAATACAACTGTCGCCACACTTTGCCCATGGGAATAGTAAATGGGCCCATGGGAAAATAAATAGATGAACTATGGCTATGTTCGCGCCCCGCCAAATCGGTCCGGGGCGACGGAAGAGGCGGCGCGCGACCCCATAGACACACCCTGCAAAGGGCCTCTTCGCTGTGCGAGCGGGCCACCGGTACCCACGAATCACGATTCATGTTAACCAGTAATATAGACCCGTTTAATAGATTATTAGGTCATAACACTCATAACACAATTATTTTATTGTAGGTACAAATATTAATAGTGATTAGCGCGTTAGCAGTACCAGAGATAGCATACCTATAATATTACAGCCACTCTATTCTTCGTGAGATATTTAGATACCTTGCTTACCATGCTTTCAGGTGACTAGACCGGGAAATAGTCCGTCACCCGCAGAGGCTGACCGCGTAAGGGCGACACCCTGGCAGCAGGCTGGGGTGTCGATGGGGGATGGTATCCGAAAGGTTAAACCCGCTGGGCCGGCCACGGACGTCAAGGAAGCGGTACCAGTGGGCGGCAATGGCGATGGGAATGGAATACGGTGGGCTATGGGGCTACGCGCCGCCCTTTCGTCGTCCCGGACGGAACGGACGGCGTGTCTCTAGACTCTAGAGCTACCAAAAAAAGCTTTATTTTCATTTATCTGTCGTGCTGTAAATTTTATACTACCTATTAAATTTTACAAGTTTACATTTCATAAATTAAATAAGAGTGCTTTCTGCATCGGTGGTTAAGAAATGGAGATCAATTAATGAATTTGTAAAAACGACTATTTATCCTTTAAGACCTGTCCTTATTTTATTTTATAACTGTTCCACTTAGGCCAACATTCCTTTATAATCCACTAATACTTGTCCATGACTTAAAATGAACAACGCTTAAAATATTAAGCTCGGTAATCTTATTGACTGATTCAAGCTTATTATTGAACTATAGAATCGTAAGCCTCTTACTTAATATTTAACACAATAAAATATTTCCAAACATAATCTCAACAAAATTATCACAACTGGACACTAGAATGACTTCATAAAGAACATCATATTGCCACACGCAATTTGTACTAAATCGTATAATAAGATTATTACGTAGCATAAATGTAAAACTTAGGTAATACTTTGCGGATTACTTAAAGATAATCGACTGCTTATTTTGTATTTAACATCTTACTAAATATTTATTTTATAATCATCATCATCATCACAGCCCATAAATGTCCCACTGTTGGGCTCGGGCCTCCTTCGTAATGGGAGGGAAATTGACCTACTATACCGCGCTGGTCAGACGTGTTGGTATAGGGTTTTGTTTCGATTTTTCTTTCTCTCGCATAGATATATATGTATGTTACATACATATCATCACGCCATATCCCTTGCAGGGTAGGCAGAGAGAACAGAGTGCCAGAGAACTCTATCTCTGCATACTTCACTCGCTTCCTCAACATTCATAATTCTCTTCATACACGCTCGCCGGTTTATTTATTTGTATGTTATATGCGTTTTATATCCCATAGTTGTCTCGTACGATCACCCACGAGTAATATATGGGGCGGTGAATAGTATTCTTACTCCGTCATCACACGGATATATATTTATTCAATATTTTATAATAAAAAAAAATTACAAATATTTTTTTTTATCATAAATATATAGCTTCTCTTTTTTTCATCATAAATACTTTTGAACTCATATATATCCTTGCGTTGGGCTCAAAACGTCAATCTTTTTATATAATACTACCAGCGAACCGCCCTAGCTTCGCAGAAATTCGTTTCGCAAGATGGTTTAGATTCTAAACCTTAGATTCTTCTTTGGTGAAAAATAATTTTGAAATTGATTAATTATTTCGTTGAAGGTGTCCGTGCTTTTACAGTTAAACGTGTTCTATATTTAATGCCTTCTTCTCTGATATAATTCAACAAAATACTTATCTTTCTCTTGTCTTCTGATTTATCTAGCCCTCTCGCCGATAGATATATCTGAAGCCTCTGTTTGTAGCTTCTAAAATGCTCCGCCATATTTCCATCGAATTGCATCCCACGGGGCGGCACACCTGAAAATACATTATAACCTAATTACATCAAGACGCAATCATTAGTCGATCGCACATAAAAATTGTCACGTCTCTCGGCATAGAAGAACTTAGAATTGGATTTAGATTATAGTCTATAGTCGTCTATAGTCTCTGTATAGATGTTATACCACCCAGGCAGTCTAAGAATCAAATTAAGTCCGTGAGAGGACACGCAATGAAGAACTATATATACTTAATAATTTAAACTGCCTAGGAAGAGATTACGTTACTAATATTAAAACAACGACAAACCAACATTATTTTAGGATGACATAATTCTTACAACATTTGACAAATTACACGCGACAAATACTTCTCATTATGTATGTCGTGGAGGTCATTGTCTTGGCACAAAATGAGTCAGTACACGGCGATGTCACAAGCGACATCCTCAAGAAAGAAACGTGCTTCCTTACAGTGAAAGTATCACGCGAATATGTTGAGTTTTATAACTGGTTTCCATTGTGTGTAAGTTAATGATAGATAAGGATGAGATGGCATAGGTCGCAATCGCAAATATAGGACCAAGACGTACACAAGTTCATTTTTAAAGTTAAATTCTCTTTAGAGGCACTGTGCACATTTTTGGGATGGGTAAAAATTGTTAAACTGAGGACACGTGGCCTGTTCGAAAATTCGTGAGACGGAGGCCGAGTAGACCGTAGGAGAGGAAATTCGTAAGATGGAGGGAATAAATAGTAGGAAAATATTGTATTTAACTACATAAATGATAGTACTTTTATACTGATAAATAAAGCAATTCGTGTGAAATTATTCCCTAACCATTCCAAAATATTTTTTTCGATGGCTGGCTTATGGTATGGTCACACCTATATATATTCCCTAGGGGACGGTTTTGATTTTTTTGTATGTACCTATTTGTTTTTTTTTTTCATAGGTTTTCACTTCTGTAGGCAGTCCTCGTGACTGCTTTGTGTTTTTAATTTGGGGACAGCCAACACTTAAATAAAAAAAATGATTAAAAAAATCAAAAAACCCAACTGCGTAAAAAGTCACCAAAACTACGTACCTACACAATAAAAAAAACTGAAAAGAAAAAAACAAGCACTTAGATGTCCGGTGGTCTAGAATTCCATAATATATTATTGAATAAATACTATTGCAGAAAATGAAATATATTTTAATAATAGAACATTGATTGATTTTTTTAATCATTTTTTTATTTTATACTTTTTAGTTATAAATACCTAGGTAGCTATAGTTATCTTATTTATTAATAAGTAGGTAAGTCCCTAACTATATTATATAGTTTTTCGACTGAAGTTGAGTACTAAATCGTTAGAAATTGGAGATGGGCGACCGCGTCAGACATTAGATACTTTAGGTAGGACTACTTATGGTATATTGGACAATATACCTACTAGATACTTCAGTATATGTCCATCCACATTCAGTTATATGAATTTTTCGTCTTTTCATCGTAAATTTGTACTGTCTAAAAAACCTATATGTGAGAAAGGTTGTTACGAAACTTTAAATCGATATAGATCCTAAACGGCCAGTCAAATCGAAAAATGTTGAGAGAAAACTAAAAATGATTTTTAAATACCTATTTAACGATACACCACTCGATAGTTTGTTGAAATTATTTTTTTTATTTTTACAATATGGCGTCCAGTAGTCGCCATATTGAATTTTCAATAACGTCATATCTTTAGTGACACTCGCCGGATTAAGAGGAATCGATGTGCGAATCATAAAAATCGGCCCAGGCGTTTGGTAGGTATATATAGTGCTTCAAAGGAACATACAAACATACATACATAGACTGTTAAACACAATACCACTCCTTTACAGTCGGGTAAAAACAACGCTTAACAGAAAAATATGTCTCTTTTTTTTTAATTGTTTCCGATATTTATGCGAGTATTACATATTTGAAATCAAAACCATTTTTAAAGGATTTTAACGCGTTTGTATTTGAATTTTAATTGTCCGACGTTTTAGAATGCTTTATAGCGTTTATGATTACTGGAGGACTATCTTCTACGGGCTGATAAATGGACGGAGTTTCTTGCCAAATTTCTCAGTACTGATTCGTTCCATTACGTTGCTATTTTATTGGATTAATTTTAAATTAAATGTTTAAGTTGAAAATATACAGGGTAGAGATGACCAATGACCATAGGACAATAATTTTAATTTAGTGTATCTGATGACATACCCAGCCTGTATAGAAACATTGAATATAATATGACGTATATTTTAGCCACAACACATTACTTTGTATTATTAACATTTTCCACACTCTGTATTAAAAATTAAAATTATTATCTATCACTAAGAGATCACAGACCTCCTGCGCCGCATCGGTGGTATAAACTAATATGAAGGTAGGTGCCTACATATCGCCAGTTTACCACTTCAAGTCTTCGCCCAACGCAGTACAAATTAATGCATATTTATACCTTATTCGTGAGCCATAAGAGTCATATAAACTTTATCATCAGACTTAGATAAGAAAATTAAAAGTATCTAATACATGCGACGTAATGAAAGGATACATACTCGGTCGGATCACAGGTTAATGAACTAATATTTACAAATGAGTAAATATTTTGTTTCCATATTTATGATAAAAAGTTTATTTAAAAAGATTTTTTTTTAAATTTCCATGTGAGGACTTTTTAGATAGTTTCAAAATACTCCTATATACTAATACTGCCGGTATTTTCATTTATTGTCACATTTTCCACCTTGTATAAGTTCTCTGATGCTGTTGATACATAAATAAACGAATTTAATACTTGAAACGTTAACATTACGTAAATTATTTTTGTCATGATTTTAATTATCTAAACACATTATATATTTTGTTGTAACAATACATTATAATATAATTTCTGAAAGATTTAAACAATATAACATATTATATTATTAACAATACAGTACCTAACTCGTAATATATAATTAAGAACAATGAAATTAACTGTCATACTTACATTAACATAAAAAATAAAAATAATAAAATAAACCTACTTACCTACAGCATATTATAAGTAGTAGGCTATTCATAAAATCAGTGGCATACTTCCACTATTAATTAATTAGAAACATTCGCGTCAAAGCGGAAGACCGGAACAATAGCGACGTTCTTTTGCTGTTACACAACTGTTATTTAGCGGTTAAAGCTTCCTAGATCACAATCTGTTTCAGTGACCGTTGAGAAAGTAAAGCTAAAACAATTATTTTTATGTTGTGTTATAAATATATCAGTGAATACCTTGTATTATTACTTGTAGAAATACAAATTCATAATCCTATTCATTTAATTGTAAAAGACGATTAAAGGAAGGATGTTTTGTAATAAATGGAATAATGATATCATCATTCTCCTACTCTTATCTCAATTACTTGAAGTCGATACGATATGTACTCTTATTTCATAGTACATATTGTAAAAGTTATTGACTATAGTTTTATGACCGGCCGCCTGCCAGACGTCAACCCTCCTTGGGAATGTAATTGTTCACCTAACGGCATCAGATGGAGTTGGCCCAGGTCGTTTTAAGGCTCTTAGTCGTTTTTTACGAGATCCACGAGTAAACGTCTCAGCAATGGCAATGTGCTGTTGTACTTCGTTCGGTGTGCGAGAGAGCCACCAGCCCAACTGGATGGGTTTGGGGTTTAATTTGGTAGGGAGCGGTCTAGCTGTACTTCTGATAAAGCAAAGGTCCACGGGCGGCAGTAACATTTACCATCAGGTGTGCTGCTTGCTCGTTTGCCATCATAAACAATAAAAAATAAATTCACCTGGTACCCTGATACCTTTCATCATCATCACAGCCCATGTTTGTTACACTGTTGGGCTTGGGCCTCCTCCTTAATAGGAGGGAAATGGATCTACTATACTACGCTGGTCAGTTGTATTGGTTGGGTTTTATTTCGAGATACCCTGCTTTTGCGTATATGTTATTCTAAATTATACCTCCTCAGTCGTCTTTTACGACACCCCTAGACCAGAAAGGAGGTACGCCCATGTCGCGCGGCGTTCCACAGGGGTTGGTTCTGGAGCTGACTCTGTGGGACATCGGGCACGACTGGGCGTTGAGAGGGAGTTTCCCCCCCGGGCTGAGCTTGATATGCTATGCTGATGATACGCTCGTCACAGCCCGGGGCAGGACACTCGAAGAGGCGGCGAGCCTGGCCACTCTCGGCACCGAGGAGATGGTCAGGCGAATCGAGGCGCTGGGGCTCAGGGTGGCCCTAAATAAGACGGAGGCCCTATTATTCCATGGGCCACGCGTAAGGCTGCCAATCGGCGCCTCGTTAGTCGTCAACTCCATCCAGATCAGTATCCAGGCCCATATGAAGTAGTTGGGTCTGGTACTCGACGGGCGATGGTGGTTCCGGGAGCATTTTCGCCGAATTGCTCCCCGGCTGGTCGGCGCGGCGTCTGCCCTTTCGCGGCTCATTGCGAACGTGGGCGGACCCAGCTTCGAGTGCCGACGGCTGTATGCGGGGGTGATCCATTCGATGGCCATATACGGCGCACCCGTGTGGGTGAGGGCTCTGAACGCCCAGCTCAGGGCTGTTCTGTGGAGACTACAGAGAGCTATGGCGGTCATGGAGGCGGCATGTCTACTGGCCGGGACACCCCCATGGGACCAAGAGGTGGAGATGCTCTCCGACCTCTACCGGCGGGTTACCTCAGTGCGCGACGAAGGCTCCCCATCGTTGAGCGAGATAGCCACCTGGCGCGAGGACGCCCGCCGAGACGTCATAGCCGTTGGGCTACGCGGCTGGAGAGGCCTAGACACGGTGTCGTTACCGTTGAGGCCCTCCGGCCCGTACTGATGGAGTGGATGGAGCGGCAGCACGGAGTCCTCTCCTTTCGACTGGTGCAGGTGTTGTAGGGGCACGGATGCTTCGGCTTGTACCTGCACACGGTCGCGTATAGGGAGTGGACTCCGGCCTGCCACCATTGCAGCAGTGACGGGGACACGGCGCAACATACGCTCGAGGTATGTCCGAGCTGGGACGGGCAGCGCCGTGACTTCGTCGCTGTTATCGGTGCCGACCTGACGCTGCCGGCTGTCGCGAGGGCGATGGTCGACAGTGTCAGGAACTGGGAGGCGGTCGCCGCCTTCTGCGAGGCTGTCATCTCGCGGAAGGAGGCGGCGGAACGAGTCTGGGAGGATTCCCGCGACCCGGGCCGCCGTCAGCGGCCGGGGCAGTGCAGGCGCGAATATCTGTGCCTGATGCCGCCCTAACCGAGGCTTCGGGTGATCGGACCGCGTGAGGGTGACGCCCCGACGGCGAAAGCTGTCGGGGCGTCGACACGAGAGGAACCCGTAAGGGTAAACCGCCGGGCGGGCCACCGAAGACAAAGATCGGGTACCGGTAGCCCGCTCGCACGGCGAAGAGTGGTGTTTGTAGGGTGGCTCCATGGGATTGCGCGCCGCCTCTTCCGTCGCCCCGAGCCGATTTGCCGGGGCGCGATCACATATCCATGATCCCACCTTGCGAAAAAAAAAAAAGTGAATTAGTGAATTCTATTATCATTTCATCACCATACGGAAAAAGCCGTTGTTATAATGCCCATAATAGGTAAGTATCTCTTATCCGTGTGGTGACGGAGTAAGAATACAATTCACCACCCCCTATCTTACCCGTGGGTGATCGTAAGAGACGACTAAGGGATATGAAACGCATATAACATCGATGCGAGATAAGGTAAACTCGAAACAAAACCCTATACCAACACATCTGACCAGCGTGGTATAGTAGGTTAATTCCGCTCCCATTAAGGAGGAGGCACGAGCCCAACAGTGGGACAAATATGGCCTGTGATGATGATGATGATGAATAAGTAAGTAGGCGACGACAATTGTTTTCTTATCTCGATGCTATACGGGGAGTAATTACCATAGAGGAGAAGAGTTATTATCTTGATAAAAATTACATATAAGTATTACCAAATATTACGATATACACAGTTCCAAGTTATTACTGAGAGTTTGTACCATTTAGAGTTTAAACTGGAACACATAACAATGGATTACAAAATAAATTGAGATTAAAGATGGCGGATCTCAGTGTGAATCAAATCACTTTGTTATATCTTACACGATAGACGAATTCACACAAGTTTTAAAAAATATATATGTACGTGTACGTATTAAGAAGGATGTTTTGTAACGATTTTGTAATAGACGGAATAATGGTAATGAAATGTTATTCTGTTTATTGATTGTGTACTTCTGTTATCGTCAGATAGAATCTGTTACAACGGGCTGGGAAAAAATGTGAATGGTATTGTATTACTTATGAAATTTGGTGTTATTATTAAAAAAAAAATAACGATTGCCGAGATGTCGTAATGGATAACGCGTATATCCATTCTGAGAATCTTTGATTTCGATTCGGCAACAGGATAATTCTTTGAACAATACAGCAAATGATTTTACTATTTGAAATAAAGGGAAGGACTGTCCTCCCGTGACCATGATCAGTGTAAAGTGTTCGAAACGTCGCGAAATTAAAAATCAAATACAAACGCGATAGAATCCGTAAAACTTGTTTTATTTCAAATGTGTAATACTCGCGTAATTGTTAGAAATCATTAGGGTTTTACTTTTTTAAAAGACCACGGAAGTAAGTAAATAAACATTGTATTGTGTCCCCCACTCGGTGGCAACCGAGCAAGTAACACACCTGATAATAAATGTTACTACCGCTACCGATCTTTGCAATACCAACGGTATAGCTGGGCCGCTGCCTACCAAATAAACCCCAAACCCACCCAGAAAGTTGAACTGCCGGCTCTTTCGCTCATTGAAGGAAGCACAACAGCACAATGTTCATCAGACGTAAATTTTCTGCGAGAGTGTGGTACCAGACTATACTGTATGGTGCTGACTGCGAATATACTACCTATTTCTTACATTGTGCTTGGGTGTGGTAAAAGACGACTAAGAGCTAATGCTCTTCGACCTGGTCAAACTCCACCTGATGGTTTTTAGTCAATAATTACATTCCCAATGAGGTATGACGTCAGACAGGCAGCCGATCATAAAACCCCTACTAAATCATTTGCAATAAAATTGTAAGAAGAGCACATAATGCGTCAACCACAAGTAATGACTTGAGTGCACAAATGGCGTTGTGGTTAAGATAACGATCTTCCGCGCCAGTTCCGTGGGTTCGAGTCTCACGCGGGACAATATATTGTGCGATCCACAAAGTGTTGTTTTGAGTCTGGTTGTAATTTGTCTTCGTTAATTGCATTTTTGTAAAGTACCCCGCAATACAAGGATTAATTCCTTAGTGCAGGGTGGTGTTTTATAAAGAAAGCAAATTGGGATAAGAGCAGGATGGTGATGATTAGAGTTGGGATGATGATGATGCTTTGACTTTGTTGATTTAGTTTAGTATTATAATCTATACATATAATACAAATGTAACGGATCGCTGTCTGTACATGGAAGATATATGAGAAAAAATCTTACTGGGACCTTTATCAACACTAATGAACCCACCCAGTTGGGCTTCTGGCACTCTCGCTCACCGAACGAAGCGCAATAGCACATTGCCATTACTCAGACGTCGATCTTCTGCGAGAGTGTGGTACTACCCCGGACCAGCCCGCGGCTGTAGACAGAGAACTGTCAACAGCGTGGTCCTACCACTATTTAATGATGACGTTTAGTGATTCCCTCATTTACATGATATAGTGGTTATATGTATAGCTCGTTTAAAGATATTAGATTAGATAGATAGATAGCCGTAATAGGACAAACTTACTTGTTATGAACAGAATTACAAAACTCTCAGCTTTCAACGCAATTATAAAATGTCAGACGATAAAGATAAGATCATTTTAACAAAATACATGTTTTAACTTTATTATTTTTTAGCACATTTCGACCGGACCATTCGAGATGGTGGAAGGAAAGAAGGTGGCCGTTCAGCCCCATAACTAACGTGAGTATACGTACGGTTTTTAACGGGACACACCAGTTTTCAGAATTTCTGTCCCGTTTTTCCCAATCAGAACAAAAGATTCCAATTTTTATAATATTCGTACTTGTATTTGAAAACCAAATGCGATATTAAAAACAGTTGTATTTCCGGCAATACTCACGCGTTAGAGTCGATTATGTCGACCCGGGTTTCAAGCATGTCCGATGCTCATCATCAGGGCGAGTGCGCAGCTGCATCTGCGAGCCCCCGACGCGCACTGCGGCTAGCGTAACGTGCAGCACGTCGCGACACAGCTTCGGGCGGCGAGGGGGTACTGCTTGCTTCTTGAACGTCTTCAGCGGAATCGTCCGATGAGTCCCGATCGTTACCGAGGGCATTTGATGGTCTCACAGCAAACTCGCTCCGCGTGCCATTACCCCGACATAGCACGCTGACCACGTCGCTCTCCATCCCAGACAAAACCTTGTGTGTCGAGGTGGTATTGAGTGCCGGTATCCATGCTGAAGGGAGCGTCCACCCACAGTCTCTATTAAACGTACGATGTCGGTTGATTTCTATAGCTTCACGTATTTTGCGAGGTATAAAATACTTTTCTGTGGCTAATACGGAAGCTTTGTCGAACCGAATGTAGTGTGTTGTGTTCGAGAGACTGGCGTGCTCTGCTATGGCTGATTTAGTGGTGTCCATGTTCTTAATACTCCTGACGTGTTCGGTTAGTCTGGTGGCGATGCTGCGGCCACCATACATACATACATAATAAATGTGTCAAACTCACGATAATTTTAATACTAAAACCAAATGCGATATTATAAAATTGATATGCTCCGCTAATAAATATATAATATAAAATTTAAATAAACTGCTTTTTTGTTTAATGTTAATAATTAATTCAAATAATAATATTTTTTACATATTCTATCGCTTTTATATTTGATTTTTAATTGTCCGACGTTTCCAACACTTTAAAGCGTTCTCGGTCACGGAAGGATTAAGGTGCCTCACGTCCAACAAGTCATTATTATTACAGAGATTTATATATTAAAATTTCACACTTGAAAGAAAACTATTTCTACGGATTCTATAAAGTTTGTATTTGATTTTTAATTGCCTGACATTTCGAGCACTTTACAGCGTTCATGGTCACGGGGGACCTGTCCTCAGTAAAAATAGTTTTTATTTCAAATGTATAATACTCGCGTAAACATCAGATAAAAATTTCACAGTCAAAATTCTCTTTAGTAGAGGGTGTTGTCTTTTATAGAAAAAAAATAAATAAACCAACTCACCATAGACGAAACATATTTCAGTTTTACAAATAGTGTATGAAGATTTAAAAATACAAGTTGATTTACAGTTGTATTTTTTTTTTGCGTAACTATAACAATGTGTTGTCAAGCCTGTAATTGTCCACAAACTGCCTGTCGAACAAACGTAACTTTCCTTTCCTTTCTTCCTTTATAGACAAATACAGAGCATCTTTCATACTATTAAGGCAAGTTACTTCAACGAGCAAAACTTGTAAATAAGTACCCATTTCAAAACATTTTGTAATACCGTATACGCTTTTAAAAGAATGTGGGCATTCACTTTACTTTTGAAATTTTTTTTAAGCAACTAAATACTACTTTAAAATAGCCAGTTTATTTCTTAATTGTTTTATCCAGTTCTTATCCCAAGTACTTGGGTGCGACGCAATAGGCACTCTGTTCTATAGTACATATTGCAAAAGCTTGTGGTTTTATTTTTAACTTCAGCTGCCTGCCTGATGTCAACTCTTTATGAAATTAACAATTGACCAGATGGCATCAGATGGAATTGACCCAGGTCGATGTAAAGCTCTTAGTCATCGGTTACGACATATACGAGCAAAGTAAGTGTTGATAATATTCGTAGCCGCTGCCACACAACTTTTTTTTTTTTTTTTTTTTTTTTTTTTTTTTTGTGTCTGTCTTTTAGCTGTTAGCCGCAGATGGCTGTTACAGCTTAACCCGGACTATGGGTGAGCGCTGAGGGCTCTCAACCCGGTAAAATTTTAAGCGACAACGCCCGAGGGCTCACCCTGTGGTGAACGGACCTCGGCTCGGGGCGTCGCTGATAGCAAAGTGGGCGTGCCCACGTTTGAGTTTAGGACTTTTACGCGTCGCAACTTACGACCTCGGCGGCGAGGTCGGAAGCGCGGATATTTATGTGTTGTGGCCGCGCGGGCCGTGTAGGCTCTTTCTTGAGCGATTGTAATTGAATCGTCAGAGTCGGTCAGTGCCACACAACATATTTAATGTTTTTATATATAACTAGCTTCTGCCCGCGGCTTCGCCCGCGTAAAAGGTTACTTTCCTAAAGTTTTTGATCCTCTATTTTTATTTTTGACCGTCGGTAATACAGTGCAACGGTATTACAATACTCAGGGTTGGAACTTCATTACTGGACTGCTAGATGGCGTTGAAGAAGCTAGATTTTGAGATTTTTTGACAAACAATTTTTTTATTTTTCATATAAAAATTTTGTTTTTTTTTAATAAAAAGTATCCTATGTTACTTTTAATACCTCCAAGAATATGTGTACAATGTTTCATGATGATCGGTTGAGTAGTTTTAGCGTGAAAGCGTAACAAACAAACTTACATTCACATTTATATATTAGTAGGGATTGTTAAAACGATATTTATCATCATTATTTCACCTCATTTATATCCCCACTGGTGGGTTTGCTCCTCTTCTAAAACAGAAGGGAAATTGACCTATATACCACGCTGGTCATATTATTTGGTATAGTGTTTTATTTTGGATTTTCCCTACTCTTGCTATATGCATATTTCATCTCTTAATTGACTCTTACAACATATCCGGGTAAAAAAAAGGGAGAGGTGAATTGTATTCTCACCACACCAGATTTCCTTAAAACCACATTTCCGTGTGGTGAGGGAGTAAGTATACAATTCACCACCCACATCCTACCCGTGGGTGATCGTAAAAGACGACTCAGGGATAAAATATGCATATAATATCTATGCAAGAGAACTCAAAACAAAAGCCTATACCAACAAGTTTGACCAGCGTGGTGTAGTAGGTTAATTTCCCTCCTAGTATGGAGGAGGCTCGAGCCCAGCAGTGGGACACCTATGAACTGGGGCATACCACGCCGGTCAGATGGGTTGGCATTGGGGGTGCGATGTCAGTAACCTCCCCGTGGTGCTCCCTGGGCCCAGCGATCGCCCCTGGACCAATTGTTTCGGGAGCGTTCGCTGGTGGCAGATAACTGACATGGAGTTAGGTCTACGAGTGTCTTTTGACAGAAGCCGTAGGCGTAGGGTAGGAGCCAGAAATGGCGGCAGGGTCTGGTCGGCATCTTGGACTTATTCCGAGTAGTGGCGACGCAGGTCTCAGGCGGCGGGGCTGACTGGTCGTGGAGACACATCCAGTCGGCCAGGCTTAGGCCACCGTCGGCGAACTCGCCGGAAGGTGAGGGGCTTGCCTTAATTGGCCGGCCCGCGTGGAGTACACCACTCTAAAAAACCTCAAAGTCCCAAGGCGTCGACCAACCGCCTTGGGGCGCCCCTCGTGGGTGGTTGGGGAGTTACTCAACCCGCTAGAGGTCAAACCACGGATACCTCCCGACCTCCGTGGTATACTAAATCGGGTTACCTGGGCAAAGGGGTACCTGCTCAGGTGGACTTTTGTTTACCCCGTACTCGTGGGATCAATCATGGAATCTCTTATTAAAACAAAAACCCCCAAAACCAAAACCAAAGATGATGAGAAGGAGGCGCTTAGCGCAGAAACGATGTTGATAGGTAGTGTAGGTGAGACATCTAGGGCGATCATGCCCCCGCCCTCGCAACTGTTGGAAGGTAATACCTCCTCTCGCAGAGGTAAACGTACTGCTGGCGATCTTAGCTTGCAATACTTTTTGAAGTCGAGTTCTGACGTCGACGTGGAACCCAAGCGAAAAATTAGCACGGCCCAGAGGGGCAAAGCAAGGGCCAAAAGCCACGCTGTTGGCCTTACTCGGGTACAAAGGAAGTTGGCTCGCAGGGAACAACGGGCCGAGGATGAGGACGACGGAGATGGCTTCTCTGACGTGAGCAGTGACTCAGTGACGACTGCTGATTTTGACCCCAAGGGCTTGGCCATATTAGGGCCGACTCAGATAAGAGGGTTGGGACTGAGTAAAGTCTCTGAAATTAGGCAGGCAGTGAGGAAGTCTGGGCACCTGAAAGGGACGCACATGAAGATCCTCTGTGAGGGTGCGGATGCCCTCATGAAGTGTATTGATGCCCTCGTGGCGCGTACTGAACCGGATGACCTGAGCTCATTGCGCAAGGACATTGCCCGGCTTAGGAAGGAGAATGAGGATCTCAAGACAGAAATAAAATCTCACAGGAGACAATTTGAAGAATTGAGGTCCTCAAAGCCAGCGATACCTACCTCTGCACCAGAGGTGGACGCGATGGAGGACTTAAAGTCCTCTTTAATCAAGTCTCTCGGGGAGATGATGGCGGCCCGATTTGCGGGAATTGAAGACCGCCTTCTCCCCGCCAAGACGATGCGTCCGCCACTGGCTGCGGACAAAAAGAGGACTTCGACGACTGCAGGGACTGTAGTCCCAGCCGGCAGTGCTATTGCGGACCCCGTGGAGCCAGTTCCCGGCCCGTCGGGAGTAGCTGCTCCGCCGGCCCAGACTGCAAACGCGGATAGCTGGGCTACAGTGGTAAAGAAGGGGAAGAAGAAAAAGGAGTCTTCTCCTGCTGCTCCACCCACCGCGACTGCTGTGCCCAACGTGGTTGCTGTGCCTTCCGCGGCCCCTGCTCCACCTGCTTCAGTGAAAAGGAAGCAGAAGTCGTCGGCTCTTGCTCCCCCACGCTCACCAGCTGTAATCCTTAAACTACAGCCGGAGGCAGAAAAGAGAGGCGTGACATATGCTGACGCCATGCTCCGTGCCGAGCAGGCGGTCAATCTGCAGGCGATGGGGATACGGGAGGGCCTTAAGGTGAGGCGCTCCGTGACTGGGGCTCGCGTATTGCAGCTGCCCAAGTCCCAGTCACTGGAGGTCGCTGACCAATTGGCAGCAAGCCTGCGCACTGCCCTCACAGGTGTAG
The DNA here is from genome assembly GCA_905163515.2 of Lymantria monacha. NCBI lineage: Eukaryota > Metazoa > Arthropoda > Insecta > Lepidoptera > Erebidae > Lymantria > Lymantria monacha. The sequence goes on along the minus strand of LR991098.1, from coordinate 26,844,626 downwards.
CGGATGTCGTCCGCCCGGTCAAACGGGCAGACCTACGGATCACCGGGATGGATGACTCCGCCACCGAGGAGAAGGTGCGCGCGGCAGTGGTCCGCACATGCGGCTGCGACGCTGCGGAGGTTCAGGTTGGAGAAATCCAGCATGGGCCCCAAGGCATGGGCATGGTTAAGGTCCGTTGTCCCGTCGCCGCAGCAAAAATGCTTGCCGACGCAGGAAGGCTCCTGGTCGGCTGGAGCTCTGCAGGCGTCCGGGTACTGGAGACACTCCGGATGAGATGTTTCCGGTGCCTGGAACCGGGACATACGGCACCGCTGTGCCCGTCCGCTATTGACCGCTCTGAACTCTGTTTCAGATGCGGTGGTGGTGGACACAAATCGGCTGTGTGTGTAGCCACGCCGCATTGTGCGGTGTGCGCTGCCGCTGGGCGACCAGCGGAACACACGCTAGGGGGGCGACTCTGCAAGGCCCCCTCAAAGAAAGGTAAGGTGGCCCCTGGACCCCGGGCCCCTACATCGCCGAACAGCCGCAGAGGCCAGGAGGAAGCTGAAATGTCGACTTAATGGGAGACAAAGTAGGCTTCCTCCAGGCGAATCTAAACCACTGCGCCGGGGCTCAGGACCTGCTACTACAGTCCATGGCGGAGTGGAAAATAGACCTAGCAGTGGCCTGCGAGCCCTACTTTGTCCCTCACTCACCCAATTGGGTGGGGGATCTTAGAGAAGACGTAGCCGTCCTGTCAAGAGGATGTGCTGGCCCTTCCCTCTCTACTCTCGAGAGGGGCAACGGATATGTTGTGGTGGGGTGGCGAGACTTCGCCATCATTGGTATTTATTTCTCCCCTAACCGCGGGCTGGCGGAGTTCGAGTTATTCCTGGACTCCGTTGGTGCCGCGGTTCTTCGTCAGTCGTCGAGACGAATAATTGTCCTCGGCGAGTTCAACGCGAAGTCTCGCGCGTGGGGGAACCCCACCACGAACGTTAAGGGCACGGCCGTCGAGCAGTGGTCCTTGCTCTCCGGTCTGTCCCTTCTTAATAAAGGGACGGTCCACACTTGCGTGCGACATCGGGGCGGGTCCGTGGTGGACCTTTCGTTCGCCAGCCCCGCTGTCGCCCGCGAGGTGAAAGACTGGAGAGTAGTAGAAGGGGTGGAGACTCTCTCGGATCACCGCTACGTGCGCTTCGCGATCTCCGCCCCTCAGGGACCACGAGAGCCCCGGCGTGGAAGAGGCGGACTCCCAAAATGGGCCATTAGTCAACTTGACCTGGAGATGGTCCGGGAGTCTGCCATAGTGCAGGACAGGATGGCTACCTACAGATGTAGAAGGGCTCGCGGGCCAAATGAGATGTGCCCTCGCGGTAGTGTGTGATGCGGCGATGCCGAGGGCTCGGCGGAGGCCTCTGCGTCGTCAAGTGTATTGGTGGTCACCCGAAATTGCGAATCTTCGGGTGTCCTCCAACCGGGCGCGGCGTGCCTACGTCCGGTGCCGTCAAAGAGTCGACCGGGACGAAGTACTTGAGGGTCAGCTGCGGGATGAATATAAAACAAGGAAGAAGACCCTGCAGCTGGCCATCAGCCAGGCGAAGGAGAGGGCCCGTGAGGAGTTGCTTGCGGGCCTCGACGGGGAACCATGGGGGCGCCCATATCAACGAGCGCGGAATAAACTCCGCGCCTGTGGCGCCCCCATCATCGAATCCATGGACTCGGATCTTCTGTCGAGGCTTATGGGGGAGCTGTTCCCGCGTTCCGTAGGACATGCTCCTCCCAGTATGGCTCCTCGGTCGATGGTGGAGGTGGAGATCTCAGCCCCACCCATCACCGACCGAGAGATAGAAGTGGCTCTCTCCCGACTTCGCGGAAAAAGGGAAGGCGCCTGGTCCGGACGGCGTCCCGGGACTCGTGCTCGGCGTCGCTGCTGAGTACCTCGAGGCTGAACTTCGGGAGCTGCTCAACGCATGTTTGAGGTCCGGGCAGTTCCCGGAGCAATGGAGATGTGGAAGATTGTGTTTGCTGCGGAAGGAGGGTCGCCCAATCGACTCCCCTTCCGCATACAGGCCACTGGTGCTGCTGGACGAGACGGCCAAATTGTTCGAGAAGGTGCTCGCGGACCGTCTCGTCCAGCACCTCGAGGAGGTCGGACCGGGACTGTCAGAAAATCAATATGGGTTCAGGGGTGGCCGGTCAACAATTGACGCATTGGCCGCCCTGAAGCACATGGCCACCGATGCGGTGGCCCATAAGGAAGTTCTTCTGGCGGTCTCGCTCGACATTAAGAACGCCTTTAACAGTCTCCCGCACGAGACATTGAAGGAGGCGCTTCGCTTTCATGGAGTGCCTCCGTATCTTCGGAGGCTGTTGGAGGCATACCTCGAGGGGAGGCACGCGCTCTGGGAGGGGGGCGACGGGCGCATACATCGCCATCGGGTGGAGTGCGGCGTTCCACAGGGATCGGTCCTCGGTCCGGTCCTGTGGAACGTCGGTTTCGACTGGCTCCTACGGGGTCGACTTCTTTCTGGGATGGGGGTCATCTGCTACGCGGATGATACCCTCATCACGGTGAGGAGGCCCGACTTCCTGGGGGCTGCCCGATTGGCACGGGAAGGAGTTGCGCTCGTCGTGGGCCGGATTGGCATGTTGGGTCTGAGGGTCTCGGTAGAGAAAACTGAGGCCCTCTTATTTCATGGCCCACGTCGAGGAGCACACATCAGTGTATCTGGGGTTGCCGTGCCGGTGCAGGCCCGGATGAAATATCTGGGTCTGCACCTAGATTCAAAATGGAATTTCGGGTCACACTTTGCCCAGCTCGTCCTGCGGCTTGTCAAATCGGCCGCGGCACTAAGTAGGCTTCTGCCGAATACTGGAGGTCCAGGGTCGTCCTGCCGGCGATTGTATGCCGGAATTGTGCGGTCTATGGCGCTGTATGGTGCCCCTATTTGGTCGGAGTCCCTTACTGCCCGCAATAGGGCCCTCCTGCGACGTCCGCAGAGGGTCATGGCAGTGAGGGCTATTAGGGGCTACCGTACGGTGTCCTGGACTGCAGCGACACTGCTGGCGGGCGACCCGCCTTGGCCACTTGTGGCTAAGGCCTTGGCAGAGGCCTACCGGCTGCGCGTTGCGGCGCGGGCCCGCGGCGAGCAAGTCTCCGCAAGGAGACTGGGCAGAGATCTGGAAGTGGCCCGAAGGGGAGTAATCCAGCGGTGCAGGCGGCCCCGTAGCAGGGCGGGGGACTGTGGAGGCGGTTGCGCCACATCTCCACCGCTGGCTCAGAAGAAGGCACGGCAGCCTTAGCTTCAGGATGGTGCAGGTGCTTTACCGGACACGGGGTCTTCGGTAAGTACCTGCATAAAATTGGAAGAGAAGGGGCCCCAGGATGTCACGAGTGTGGCGCGCCAGTAGATGATGCGCGTCACACTTTGGAGGTTTGCCCCGCCTGGGGGCCCCAGCGCAACGCCCTGTCGGAGGTCGCTGGAAGAGACCTGTCGCTGTCGACCATCATCTCCAAGATGCTCGACAGCGACAGGTGCTGGACGTCGATGGCCTCGTTTTGTGAGGCCGTCATGGAGAGAAAGGAGGCTGCGGAGCGGGAACGCGAGGCGCTTGCGTCCGCTGACTCGCTTCGCCGCCGGCGACCGCGGAGGAGGAGGCGCCGTTATGCGCACCTTCTCCCACCGCCTTGAGGACCGACAGGACGTGGCCAGAAGGCCAAGCGTTGGGGCGTCGGGGATCGAATGTCAGTAGACGATCTCTCCGGCGCCCCATAAAAACGCGGAAGGGGGCCGCTGTGGTTTTAGTGGGTATTCCGGCTGGACTGGCCGGCTGGCGAGTCCCACACTCCCTCCCAACTCGACATCGGCGGGAAGGGGTTAGCGCGTAAAAGCGTTTCCACAGCGTCAAAAAACAAAAAAAAAAAAGATGGGTTGGCATTGAGTTTTCTTTTGAAGTTATCCTTTTCTTGATATATGCATATTACATCTTCTAATAGAGTTTTACCAACCCCCACTGGTAAAAAAAGGGAGTGGTGAATTGCATTCATACGCCAATACCGCACGAAAAACATCATTACTTTAGATTTACATTCAAAATTTTATCAAATTTTATAACTATTATTTTATATTATCAAATATTGTAAGCCATTATTCAATAGTGATTTATTGCTTCAAGCACTTAAAAATACAAATCGTGTAGCCCTTTGCTCGAATCCTGCGTCAAGAAAAGTGCTGACAAATGACAATTAAAATATTCTCTAGTGATAATATTAACTCTGTAGCAACGGGCAAGAAGTAAAAGTTAATTGCCACTTAACCTTTGAGATATAAATAAAGTCATGAAAATATATTTCCTTTCATGCCTCATTTTGTGTGCACTATAGGCATCTTTATCCGTGTGGTGACGGAGCAAAAATACAGTTCACCACCCCCTATCATATCTGTGGGTGATCGTACGAGACGTCTAAGGGATATAAAATGCATATAACTTCTATGCAAGAGAAGGAACACTCGAAAATAAACCCTATACCAACACGTCTGACTGTAGTATAGTAGGTTAATTTCCCTCCCATTACGCAGGCCCGAGCCCAGCTGTGGGAAATATATGGGCTGTGATGATGATGATGATGATAGGCATCTCTATTTTAAAAGCGACTTTCCCACATCGAAATAAATCGTTATCATGTGATTTAGTTTACAAAAATACAGTTAGCGAATATAAAATTATTCTGTCTGCGTAGAATTGAACTTATATCTGTGGACACTTGAAGTCAATACTTTATACAGTACGCCATTTGTGTAGTATTGCCTTTTATAGAGGTTTATATGTCTGACAAGATAACATTTCGGGGTCAACGTTAATAGTGATCTTGAGATCAGATTTGAGAGAGGAATTACGTAATATATAGTTAGCCATTTTAAGGTAAGCCAACAATATAAAATACCATTCATTATCTCAGCTTATAAACTTTTCACTGCTGGGTTCTAACTTCCTACGCAATAGAAGAAAAATTGACCTATTACAGTGCTGGTCAGACGGATATAAGATTTTCTTTTGAGTTTTGTTTCTCTTTTAGAGATATTATTAGTTTTCTTTTACGATACCCAGAGGCAAAAAGGAGTGGTGAATTATTCTGTCATCACATGGAAAAATATCTCTGTAGTGTAAATATCTGAGGGTTTGTCAGCTGTGGCCACCGAAGACAAAGATTGGGTACCGGTGGCCCGCTCGCACGGCGAAGAGAGGAGTTGCACGGTGGGTCTATGGGCTTGCGCACCGCCTCTCCCGTCACCCCGGACTGGTTTGGCGGGGCGAGACGCATCCATAGTCCACCGTATAAAAAAAGGGTTTGTCAGCTGTTCTAGGGATATACAGAAATTATAATTTTACAGCAATGAACATATTACAATAGCACAAATAGACACAAATTATTATGAAATGGAGGTTGGGCAAGAAAATTCACAGCTGCCCCACCATTTGCAATATAACGTACATCCTAATAGAGGAGGGAATAGGAGATAAACTTATGGTAGAATAGGGCATAACTATTACTTTTACACTTGTTTGATGATGGCCGCTTTTCCGTGTGGTGACGGAATAAGAATACAATTTTTTTTTGTCTGTCTTAGTTGTTAGCCTCAGATGGCTATGACAACTTTACCCGGACTGTGGGTGAGCGCTGAGGGTTCTCAACCCGTAAGAATACAATTCACCACCCCTTATCTTACCGGTGGGTGAACATAAGAGACGACTAAAGGATATACAATGCATATAATATCTATGCAAGAGATGGAAAACTCGAAACAAACCCTATACCAACACGTCTCTCGTCACATCTCAGCGCGGTATAGTAGGTTAATTTCACTCTCATTACGGAGGAGCCCAACAATGGGACATATGTGGGCTGTGATGGTGATGGCCACGGATAGGAAGCTTTGAGCCTCGAACTGTCTAGCTTACCGAACAAAAAGCAATAAATATACAGGGTGCCGATTTTATTATTAGAATAACTTAAACTAGGTGAAGGAATGACGTCATAAAAAACATTAAAGTTAGTTGGAGACTTCTAGCTCTGCTCAATCCCGAGATAAAGTTATTTGTTTTTTATCAAAATAGTAGGTTTGTCATCGTACATTGACCTGTAGGTACATTTCGACCCAGCTGTGCGGCGGCGAGCGCAGCACGAGCGGCGCTATTTGCCTACTAATTCAGTGTCACACGCATGAGTATATGCCTACATCGAATTTTTATAGTACAAGTGTATCGACCGCTTATCAGTAAGGCAATTTAATCAAAACTTAGGTACTATTTTTTTTTACTGATTTGGATAGAGTGTCTTGGTCTGATACACCCCCTTCAAGGATTCTACTAATTAAATCGGCAACCTGTATAAAAAAAATCCTAAATTTATTAGGTATTGCTAGTCGACTATTTCAAACGCACCCTATGTGCAATTATAATCAATAGTTCAAATCTATTAAACAATATCGGCCGTCTATTACTTTCTTGGAACTGAGAAACCGGTTACTTTAAGATACTTATCCGATAATCTACGTACATGATCCAACCTAACTTGCATTTGTATTATTCAATTCTATGAAGTTGTATAACCAATTATGTCAATAATTACATCTATAGTCTGAATTTAAGACAAAAAAGAACAATACTTACTGTTTCTAGAAACTTTATTTGTAGTAACTGTATATAATAACATTTGTAATAAGGAAAGTTGGCTGTGTGATGGCGGATGAATACTTACCCTATACTGCTCGTGGGTGTCTTAAAAGTTGACAAAGAGTTTAAAATAAATCTGGGCCAAATCCATCTGATGTTATCTGGTCAATAATTATATTCCCAAGGAGTTTTGAAATAAGGCAGGCGGCGTGAATCATATATTTATTATAGAAACTTTTGCAATATGCACAATAGAAGAAGAGTGCATATAACATCGACCACAAATATTTGAAATAAAAGCAGAATGATTATGACGATTGATAAGGAAAGAATTTCGATCAAATACTATTGAAAAAAGCTGTGTGGTAGTGGCTACGAATACTACCAACCCTTACTTTGCTCGTGGATGTCGTAAAAGACGACTAAGAGCCTTATAACGACCGGGGCCAACACTCATCTGATGCCGTTTGGTCAACAATTACATTCCCAAGGAGGGTTGACGTCTGGCAGGCGGCTGGGCATAAAACCACTACCAATAACTTTTACTATAAGTACTATGAAAAAAGAGTACATATAAGAATAGGAGAATGATGAACTGTTTAAAATTATGTAATCTTGAATGATAAATATCTCTTAAATGATATGGCTGTGTGATGGCAGCTATGAATACTTACCTTATACTACTCATGGGTGTCTTAAAAGTTGACTAGGAGCTTAAAATAAAACTGGGCCAAATCCATCTGATGCTATCTGGTCAATAACTAAATGACCAAAGGGTTTGAAGCTAAAGCTTTGTTAAAGCTAGCAATGCCTAATATGGTTAGAATGGATTTGCAATAAATATCGACGTAGGTCTCCAATAGGTTTTTTTTTAAAGACCACTCTGCAACTTTTATCAATTAATACAAAGAATTATCTTACGTAGGATTTTAACGTTCGAACCTCGTCACGGGAAGTCTATATTTACACTACCACGTCACATATGTAGTCATTAGATAAGCTATGATACTTCTCGTTAATATTTATATTCTAACAATTACTTATAAATATTATAATAAGTCACGTTATATAATCTTTATAAGCTATTGTTCTCACGCAATTTTAATAACCGAATATAATTTGAAATAAAACTTGTTTTATGGCGGCTATCGCGTTTGTATTTGATTTTTGATTTTCCGACGTTCTGAACACTTTACAGTGATCATGGTCATAGGAGGACTGACTTGTCCTCTCCAGACCAGCAAAAAAAGGAAACAAATAAGGGGCCGTTTATACATACATACATATCATCACGCCATATCCCTCGCAGGGTAGGCAGAGAGAACAGAGTGCCAGAGAGCTCTATCTCTGCATACTTCACTCGCTTCCTCAACATTCATAATTCTCTTCATACACGCTCGCCGGTTTCGGAGACTCTTGACTCCACCTTCCTTCAGTACATGACCGATCTGGTCTAGGTAGGTTAGTCTCGGTCTCCCTCGGTACCTACATCCTTCCACTTTCGCATTGTATATCTTCTTAACCAGGCGTTCGTTCGGCATTCTTTCCACATGTCCGAACCATCGGAGCATTCCCTTTCGCATCTTTACACCAATACTCTCTTTCATACCTACTCGCTCTCTTACGTCGTCGTTACGAATGCGGTCGGTCAGCCTAACTCCACAGATTTTCCGCAGAGATCGCATTTCGACCGCATTAATTTTACTATCATACTCTTTTCTGCATACCCAACTCTCGCTTCCATACAGTAATGTTGGGACAAGCACTGCGTTATGTATTGCTACACGTGCCTTCTGGCTGAGGTGGTGGCTGCCGAGAAGTTGCCCCAACGCTCCGTTCACTCTATTTCCCGCATTCACTCTTCGCTCTATATCAGGAGTGGAAGGGGATGCATGGATCAAGTGTTCTCTCTGCGCAACATTGTGGCAGAAAGCATCTGGCTCTAGATCAGAGGGTTTTCTGCAGTTTTGTGGATCTGGAGAGAGCATTTGACACGGTTGTACGAAAGGAACTTTGGGACATTTTACCGGAGTATGGTATTAGCGGTAAACTGCTACAGGCTGTGCAGTCCAGTTACATGGGCTGTAGAGCCTGTGTGCGGCTGGATGATGGAATGTCGCCTTGGTTTGACGTCAATATCGGCGTTAAGCAGGGGTGCGTTCTGTCAGCCAGGCTGTTTATCATATATCTGGATAAATGTCTCCAAAGGTTGAACGATATGAATGTGGAAGTCCAGATGGGCGACTCAGTGGTCACTGCTCTGCTTTATGCAGATGATGCAGTCCTGCTGGCACAGTCAGCGACTGACCTGCAGACCCTAGTCGACACAATGACAATGACAGAAGATTGTAAGAAAAGGGGTCTACGCGTGAATGTGAGCAAAACCAAAATAATGGTCTTTGAAAGAGATAAAACCAGAACAGATGTAAGAGTAACAATAGGTAATGATGTACTAGAGCAAGTGGATGAATTTGTATATCTTGGATGTGGATTTAGCCGAGATGGAAGGTATACCACTGGCCGTTTATAAATTACGTAAAAGGTTTTGAAGAATGATTTGGCCCCCTCCTTCCCTACCGTAAGACATCATAAAATTGCAACTACTCCCCACTGCCTCTTAATAAGATTTTTTGTAAGACAAGAACCTATTGATCAAATATAACTCCGTTTATTCTAAAAATATCTTTTATTACAATCTTCTTAGTATAAGTAGGTGTCATTAACTCACTGCAATAACATTAATCTTATTAATCAATCACAGTTTTGACTATAATTAGTAATTTTCAATTTAATATCTTACGTAAGGTTCACTACCAGCCCCTGCCTATAGTAAGAAGTTATAATATTCAGTCAACCCCAGCTAAACGTTTTACATAATTTATGAATGGCCCTAACCAGACATATTTAAAACGTAATATTGATTTTATGTGTTATTTATATTGTCTAAGACATTACTTAAAATTTAGGAGTTGCTGGTGAAAACGTTAATGCATAAAAAATCGGCCAAGTGCGAGTTGTATTCGCGTACGAAGGGTTCCGTAAAACTAAATAAAAATAACCGGCCAAAACCTCTTTTATTAATGGGAGCCCCCTTAATTATTTATTTTATTTTATTTTAATTAATTATATTTAAAGAAAACATAAAACTAAATATTCTGTGAATAGTTAAAGCGTCTACATGTCACCGTTATTAGTATCGAGTAAGAAACGGTAAAAAATCAAGTTTGTTGTATATAAATATTTATTTTTTTATATATTTAATATATATTTAAGAGAGGCTTATACAAAAAACTACAAATTAAATATTTATATTATTTTATTTTTTATAAATTTATATTATTTTATTTTTAGTATTTGTTGTTATAGCGGCAATAGAAATACATCATCTGTGAAAATTTCTATTTCAACTGTCTAGCTATCACCGTTCTTGAGATACAGCCTGGTGACAGACAGACAGACGGACAGACCGACGGACGGACGAATAGCAAAGTCTCAGTAATAGGGTCCCGTTTTTACCCTTTGGGTACGGAACCCTAAAAACGAATAAATTGAAACGAAAACTATTCAACAGTTTAGCGCCATAAATTTCTCAACGAGATCTTTTCAAACGCACGTACCTTGACCCTTAACCATAGTAGTGAAGTATATTACAATTAACCTCTGACTTGTGCCAGTCATCATATTTCAACAAATCTTTTTGTGTATTATTTACTATAAATCCGTGTGGTGCAATCACCACTGGTTAAGACCCAATGGTTAAGAATACAAAATGACACTATTTCAGTAAGTGACATAGAAGTGTCAACACTTAATTTCATGTAGGAGTCATCATCGCCAAAAAATCGTATTGTAAGGTTACAAATGATTCTGTTAAGTTATTCCTTATAAAATGAAAATTTAAAAGTTAACCACGAAATATCGTGCTAATTAAATTTAAAACAAGAAAGAACATCGCTACGTATATAACGTAGCGATGTTCAGAGAATAGCTGTGGTCGTACGACACCTTTGCCTGTTCGTTAAAAATTACTTATGTTTAACAGTTTATTTTGATAGATACATATTTCGGTGATGGATTTTAAGAATAGAACGACATTTTATTTTCTTATTCTAAATTTAAAAAATGATTTTACAAATATGAAATGAAACTATTTTTACGGATTTTATTACTATTTTTACGGATCACGTTTACATTTGATTTTTTTTTCTTTTAAATTAATTAATTATTATAATATAATCATTAACACAGATTAAGTGTTTAATATTTTTATGTACAATCATTTTCCTTTTCTACTAACAATGAATTTGTATTAAAAAATGTGAATCAATATTTAATAACTAATAACTGTTGCTATTATTCGGTGTACATTATATCCTCATGGTGACGGAGTAAGAATACAATTCACCACCCTATCTTACCCGTGGATGACTGTGAGAGACGATTAAGGGAATAACGCATATAACATTTACGCTTGAGAAGAAAACTTAAAACAAAACTCTATACCAACACGTCTGACCATGGTGGTATAGAAGGCCCACTTCCCTCCCATTACGGAGGAGGCTCGAAGCCAACAGTGGAACATATATGAGCTGAGATGATGATGATGGCTCTAGCGGCTACATAAAAAAAGCCTTTGTAATAACGATGACTTGTTAGACGTGAAACACCTGACAATGAATGTTGATAATATTGAAAACATTAGGCAACTAAATATTTGCACAGGTGGCTCAATGTTTAGGATACCGATCTTCCGTGCTAGTGCCATGGATTTAATTCCTACGCAGGATAATACTTTGTGCGATCGACAGTGTTGTTTTGATTCTGGGTGTAATTTGTCTGCTTTAATTGCATGTTTGTAAAGTAAAGTCTTCCGCAATACAAGAATTATTTCCTTAGTGCAGGGTGGTATCTTTTAAATAGAAAAAAAAATATAAACGTTAAAATACCTACTAATATTTCGATATTTCACATTAATACATATAAGTGTTAGTCAAACTTAGAAGTTTCTACAACGAATTGCTTTACTAATGATGTACATATTGGAAGTTTGACTCCATATATATTGAAAGTCAAGCAGATATGTAAAGATGTACTTGACCCATTGATTTTTAAACTTTCGCAAATTATATACCCATAAATTCCAGTCAATACAATATTTACTACTGGGTAGTATAATTTAGTAATAAAATTAAAATGTTATTTTGCTCGAATGTTTTTATTTTCTGTAAGGAAACAGAGTATGAATACAATTCCTTATCCTCTATTTTGTCTTTGGGTGATCGTAAGATACGACTAAGGGATATAATATGCATATCACATCTATACTAGAGATCAAAAGCTCGAAATAAATCATTATGTCAGGCCAGTTGTCTAGCGTGATATAGTAGGTCAATATTTCTCTATTATTCTAGAGAAGGCTTGAGACCAGCAGTGGGGCGTATGGCTGTGATGATGATAATGATTTTCATTTAGGTTTTAAAATAACTGCCATTTGGTGGCTTGTGGTAGTGGCCGCGGGTCGATCAGTCCGGAGTAGTACCACAGTCTCGCAGAAAATAACGTCTGAGCAGTGGCAATCTGCTTCTGTGCTTCGTTTGGAGAGCGAAAGAACTGGCAGCCCAAATTTCTGGGTTAGTTTGAGATTTTTATTGGTAGGCAGCGGCCTAGCTGTACCCTTAGTATTTTAAAGGTCCATGGGCGGCAGTAACACTTACCATCAGGTGTGCTGCTTGCTAGTTTGCCATCAAGAGCGATAAAAAAAGTAAGATATCATAGAAAGCAGTTGCTAACATTTATTTAGAGATAAGAAGGTTAATGTCAGGTAGGTGACAAGTCACTTAATACAATAAAGTCTTTGGAGTTGTGCAAAATCGCTATGTAACGGCATCTATAGGTATTAGGATAAAGATTTCCAAGGTGGGTTGATGTCTGACAGGCGGTAGGTCGAAAAATTATTGTCAATAACTATTGCAAATAGGATAAAAAAAGACCCAAGTAATGGGGGTCATGGGGATAAAATCAGGTTCATGATGATGAGGTATTAGGATAAAGAGAAGAAAAAGATGAAGATGATACTTATGGGGTATATTCAACTATATATCCATCAGTTATTGACGCCCATTGTCAGCAGCATTGGTCTCAATATGTGATAATAATGCCAAAATTATAACGTTGTATAAATTAAAATCCATGATTTAGTTTCGCCGCGTGGAGTAAGAATACGAAAAGTCACGATTTCTTTTTTTCCTGTGGGTGATTGTAAGAAGCGACTAAGGAACGCAAGCAGATAACAGCTAGAGAAGGTAAACTCAAAATAAAACCCTATACTAATTCATTTGATCAGCGTATGATGCATTATGAAATTGACCTACTATGCGGTATGGGGAAATTGACCTACTATGCAGTAGGTCAATTTCCCTCTCAATGTTGATGCAGGTTCGACCCAAGCAGTGTATTTCAACTCATAAGCTGAGATGATAATGTATTGACTGAGTTGATTGGAGTTTAATATTATACTGATTTATTGTATGCTGTTTTCTCTCATGGTAATGGGTTTAAAATATATTATGGCATCACCTATTACTTTCTCGTGGGGAGTGTAAGAATCGGCTGAGGAATCATCAGGAGAATAGGCAGAAGCATAACATAAACTGCCATCGTCAATACACTCGCCAAGTGTGGTAAATATAGCATTATGCCTTCTTGCCCTATATTCAATAGTGGAAGTCGATATGCTGGTCTCTATTAATCATCTCTTACGACACCTTTTGGATTAGCCCGTCATCAAACCGGTACATATAATAGTATAACAAAACAGATGCTTAAGCAGGAAGTACAGTTAGATTTATGACAAGGACACGGTTCGCTTTCACTGGCCACCTTTCTATTCGGCGCGCGTCTGCGACCATGCGGATTTGTGAACATTGTATATTTACATACAGCTGTGGAGTTTAACCAGCATGTTGGATGATAAGTTTGGTTAGAGAAATGCTTTAAGTCTGTGTTTGTTAAAGGATATCTATAAATTAAAATATAAGTGATACATTTGTTAGGTTTATTAAGCTTTATAAAATGCTAGTTGGGTTTTTGAATTGTGTTTCATTTGATTGGCGTGTATGTAGTCTTTTAATAAGAAAAATATGCCTATTTAAATTGATAATTTCTAATAGCTTGTGAATATCCCAGCTGTCATTATAGAAATGAACTTAAAATAGTTCATCATAATTATGCTTGTGATGCTCGAATATGTGCATAATCAATAGGTGTCGTTTTAATATAGCGCGAATATTTGATCATTGCAAGTTCGCGCGAATATTAGGCTTACAAATCCGCGATAGAATACATAATGATGTCCAATTAGTATCCTAATTAGTACTACAACATCTGATAATCTACGCACAATCAGATAGACATTGTATCATCATAATCACCATCCCACTATTATCCCAATTATTCGAGATCGATACAATCTGTACTCTTCTTCTAATGTACATATTGTAAAGTTTTGGCAATAGTTTTCTGATGAGCAATGTAGTATTAAACCTATAAACTGGACGTTATCGACCTTTACTGTCGATACCAGGTAAAACGCGAAATATATCCCATAAAATTATAACCAAGTATTCAGAATGCTTCAGTCCTTTCAGTAGGTCACATTGTTCGCCAATCTATATCTCCGTGTGTATCGTTTAAACAAATATCTTACCTTACAATGTCCTGTGTGAGTAAGCATATCAATTATATAACCATATATGGACTGGTCTGGGTGTGGTCGTATTAGTACGGTACTGCTGTAAAAGTGTCAAGTATGATATAAAAAAAATGTATAAGCAATATATGGTTGGGATACATCACTACAAACGCAATTAATGCAGTATAGAATATGAATTTTCTTATCAGGAGATTACTATGGAGCGTCTCCTCGACGACGCGAACCGCCGCCGGCGACTGGGGCGGCATAGGCGCGATTACCTGCGCCTGATGCCGCCCTAGCCGAGGCCGCGGGTGACTGGACCGGGGAATTAGTCCGTCACCCGCCGAGAGGCTGACCGCGCGAGGAGATAACGACGTCCGCCCCGGGGGGGGGGGGACGTCGCCCAAGGGGAGGGTACCTCTCAGGGGGTATTCCATCGGGCCGGCCATTGACGACAAGTTCACGCTGCTCCAGTGGCCGGTCCAACGACGTAGGCGAGGTTCGTTTGGGGTAACGGGTATGCGTGCTTACGCCCCTCTGTCGCCCCGGACGGAGTGGTGCGAGAAGAGCGCCGACCATAACCCACCCCAAAAAAAAAAAAAAAAAAAAAAATCAGGAGATTACTATAAGAATAGTGATAACGTCGTAACACTTGTAACCCATAAACCATATCCCAGAGATTCAAATGGCATATCACATACAACGATTTTTTATTTTATTTTTGGTCGGCTATGGATGCGTCGCCCCGCCAAATCGGTCCGGGGTGACGGAAGAGGCGGCGCGTGACCCCATAGGCCCACTGCGCAACTTCTATCTTCGCTGTGCGAGTGGACCACCGGTACCCGATCTTTGTCTTCGGTGGCCACATACAACCAAACTCGGAATAACTATTATACACATGTTATCGCTTGTCGAGAGATGGCAATTCTGAGATAATCTCACCTCGATCTTTATGTTCACGCAGGTACATAAATAAAATTGATTGGTTGATAGTAATAAATAAATTTATTGCAATTTAATTACATGCGATAAAATGTCGCATTGTATTGAGTGTGAGCTATTTTGGGGTTTCCTGCTGGTTCGGTCAAGCGCGGCTCGCCGCTATCTCCGCTTCCCCTTTGCCTGTAGATGGCGTTAGCACTGATGCCTGTGGCTTCTAAGCCTCATGATTGAATGATGTAGTAGTATGAAAGGATACATTACCGACTGATTAAAAAAAAGGCATGCTGCTTTTGTTGCAGTTCACGTAAGGCCAGCCATCTAAGGTAAAGACCTAAGTCTAAAAGTCAAAAAAGTAAAAAGTATCCAAAGTCAAAACATAGTATTTAGTGGATATTGTAAAAGATGTATAAGGTATAATACTTTTTTTTGGGTAGTCTATGGTCTGGACACACGCCACCCGTTCCGTCCGGGGGGACGGAAGGGAAGCGCGTGGTCCCATAACCCACTGGATTGCCTTCCCATGGCTATTGGGCCGGCACCTGAGAAAGTATATCCCTTATGCAATTTTTTTGCAGAGTGAAGAAGGTTATAAGAGAAGAACAGCTACATATAAAACCTTATACCAATTCATCTGACTAGTGTTGTATATTAGGTAAATTGTTGAATGTGTATTGAGTTCGGCAGTGGAGTATACAAATTGAGATGATAATTATTATTTAAATGCTGTGAAAACAAAAACTGTGTAAAATGAAATAAAATTATTATTTACACTTGTTGTTATGTACCTACATCAAAAATCAAAGTTCGAATCTAATGCTTACGCGAGTATTACACATTTGAAATAAAACTACTTTTACGGATTCAATTGCGTTTGTATTTGATTAAGTTTTGAGTCTAAGTTAGATTAATTAAGTCATCATTATTACACTTATTGGACTATTGGACGTAAGACACCTTAGTCCTTGTGTGACCATGATCACTGTAAAGTGTTAGAAACGTCAGGCAATTAAAAATCAAATACAAACGCGTTAGAATACGTAAAACTAGTTTTATTTCAAATTAAAGTACGTTTAGAAAGATTGCTTGATATACTTAAACATTAAAAGTATTGTCGCATTTGATTAGAAGCGGTTTAGCAGCAAAATTTTAAGAAAAATAACTACGAGAGATTGATACGAATGTATCACGTAGAAAATAAATTCATTATGGTTTAATTTTTATAATAGTTTTAGCCAAGTTAAAGCTATTTTACATATATATATATATATTTTTTAATAGACACCAGTCTCAACTCTAGTCAAAAGAGTGTAATAAAAAAGTAAAAATAAAAAGTGTGTAGGGTGGTCCCTGCACTAAGGAAATAAACCTTGTATTGCGGGGGACTTTACAAACATATAATTAACGCAGAAAAAATACACCCAGACTCATAACAACAGTTTGTAGATCCCTGCAATTATTGTCCTGTGTAGGAATCGAACCCAGGGTGCTAGTACAGGAGGTCAGCATCTTAATCACTACGCCATCTGTGCAGTTAATTATTATTCAAATTCTAGTATTCAGTTATTTTATTATTCAAATTCAATGTTTTCTTTTTTAATTTATGTATATTAAATACTATAGACGTATTAATTTTCATTTTTTAGTATCGCTTTTTTGTTTAATTTATTTTTTCTTTTTTTATTGCTTATAGGGTAAACGGGTAAGCAGTATACCTGATGATAAGTGTTATTGCCGCCCATGGACCTTTGCAATACTATGGGTAAGCTAAGCCGCTGCTTACCAACCAAATTCCATCTAAATTGGTCTACCGACTGTCTCGCTTTCGATAACGAATGAAACACAGCATATTATCACTGCTCACTGCTCAGACGTCGGTTTTCTGCGGGAGTGTGGTACCAGGATGGATCGGCCCGCGGCTGTAGACAGAAAAACCAACGAAAAGCCAACAGTATGGTCGTATCCGTTTTTATATTACAAGAATACTAAAAACGATTTCACTTCATAAATTGAACTTTAAAATATCTCAATGATAGACTTGTCTTAACATTAATAAATACTCAATCATTCAGCTGATATTTTTGGTGGCAAATGAGAAAGCAGCACAGCAGGAGTATAGCTGGGCCGCTGCCTAACAATATAAACCCCAAACCCACCCAGTTGGGCTTCCGTATCTCTTGCTCACCGAACGAAGCGCAACAGCACATAGCCATTGCTCAGATGTCGATCTTCTGCGAGAGTGTGGTACTACCCCGGACGGACCGGCCCGCAGCTGTCGACAGAAAACTGTTAACAGCGTGGTCCTACCACTATTCTATTATACGCTATTATACGTTTCATTGCTATGATTGAAACTCATTCACAGTAGAACAGAAATTGCCCTGCTATGGTATAGATGGGTAGACGTGTAAATATAGAGTTTTGTTCCGAGTTTCCTTTCTTTTTCTTTTATTATCTATATATCGTATTTGAAAGTCAACTTTTATTTCAAAGTGGAAGGATGTAGGTACCAGGGGAGACCGAGACTCACCTACCTAGACCAGATCGGTCATGTACTGAAGGAAGGTGGAGTCAAAAGTCTCCGAAACATGTATGTAAAGTATGTATGTATGTATGTAAAGTCAACTTTTACGAGATAGACGGTAAAGAAAGTCAGTGCTGAGTTGTATTCTTACTCTATTACTCTTGTGGGATCTGGTCCAGCCATGGTCTTTTATATTGTATTTAAACTATTGGGTTCGAAGGGCATCAACACTGAAGCTAATTCTTACTAAGCATGTTGTACTATTTTCTTTTATAAAAAAATCAGTAAAGAAATGCTAATAATAGACAAACCCGCTGAGTTTCTTTCTGGATCTTCTCAGTAGCGGTATTGTTCCGATCCGGTGGTAGTTTATTGGATTAATTGAAAATGTTAAAACTGACAATATATGAGTGCCCTCGCGGGGTTTGTAGATAATAAATGAAATAATAATAGTGGTAGGACTACGCTGTTGACAGTTTTCTGTCTACAGCCGCGGGCCGGTCCGTCCGGGGTAGTACCACACTCTCGCAGAAGATCGACGTCTAAGTAATGGCAATGTGCTATTGCGCTTCGTTCGGTGAACGAAAGAGCCGGAAGCCCAACTTGGGGTTTGGGATTTTATTGGTAGGCAGCGGCCTAAGCTATACCATTAGTATTGCAATGGTCCATGGGCGGCAGTGACACTTACCATCAGGTCTAGGGTAGGCTGAGTACGGTTGAAACATTTTCACATTAATCGTCTATTGCATCAGGTTTAGTTAAGCTAGCGATAAAGGAAATATATTAAATAAAAGACCATATATCCGTCTACTAATGGTCAATGTTATTTGAGATAACTGTATTATATTTTCTGAGTAAAAGCCTACTTAATAAGACAATGTAATTCGTTTCAACCGTCCCCATAGCAGGGTCGGTTGAAACTGTGCCTGAGGTCAATTGAAACATATGCAAATAATACTAAATATAATAAATTATCATGTTTTATTAATCACCTAAATAACATTTTATCACTCGTAACGGCAAGGTAGAATAACACAACAATTGTTTTATCAATATTCAAGTCTTAGGCGATATTTATAATTTAACATTATTTTTAATCAACCTTAAATGGTTTATATTAAGTATAACTTAAATTAAATAATAAAATTTCTAATTTTTATCAACAGTATTTAATCATAAAATTGATTTCGAATAAACTAAATACTTAATATTTCTATAACAATTAATATTTTAAACAAAATTACTTACGTGGTTACGAGGGCATTCGGAGTCTCAATTGTGGCAAACATAACTAAGATTTATCTTGCGTAAACTCTTCATGCATGCACATTTTACATGCTGTACACTGTATCAATTTCCCCTCGGTCTGCTTTATGAATATGCTGATCTACCAATAAGACTGTAGTAGGTACTGCTCTTCTGATGATGATGATATATGTTGCGTGATAGTTCTTATCGGTTTGTAGCAATTCTTATAGTCTTTTCTCCACCTAATCTTTTCTTAACTTGCTTAGTTTTAGTACACTTCATCTGTTTTCATGTCTTCTTTTTAGATGTATATGTATTGATTGTAGATTTCCTAGTTTTTCGCCCCTGCTTATTAATTGCCTTGGAAGTTATTGCCCTACTTGATATGGAATTGCTTTTGGTAGTTGTCCTATATATCTCAACAGGGAACAGGGGTTCAATCGATATTTTCCTCTGTTCTTAACGAATATCCCATTTTTACATCTTCATAAGCTAGCTTATATGTTGATAAGTCAATCCGATCTCTGGTCTTCCTTTTGCCTACTCTTGGCATCTAAGAAAGAAGAAAATTAATTAATTATATTGTTTCAACCGTACCCACCAAAAATGTTTCAACTGTCCCCAACCCCTCTTCTAGGTATAAAATGGTTCACAGTAAGAATGATAATAAATTTAAATGAAGACTAATCGTATTTCCATATTCCACAAACTTCAATTTAAACGATACAAAACTCTCAATACTGTAACTGTAAATAAAACCATAACAATTACAAAAATATACCAACAAAAATACCTACTTTTTGTTCAAAAAACATAATGCAGGAGGCCGTCCTGCACTCCAGCACAGCGCGCGAAAAGAGCGATGCAATACTATATAATATAATACGTGTTACGACTTGTTACCCGCTTCATACTTCTCTTGTACACAATTATCATGCACTGTTCACGAGATATTCGCTTTGTTTCAACCGTCCTGCGTTTCAATCGTACTCACTCTACCCTTTTTTTTTTCCGCAGGGTGGACCATGGATTTGGTCGCGCCCCGAATCCATCCGGGGCAACAAAAGAGGCGGCGCGCAACCCCATGGACCCACCCTGCAAACACCTCTCTTCGCCGTGCGAGCGGACCACCGGTACCCGATCTTTGTCTTCGGTGGCCCGCCCAGCGGTTTACCCTTACGGGTTCCTCTCGTGTCGACGCCCCGATGGCGAAAGCTGTGCCCTCACGCGGTGGCCTCACGTCGGGTGACCGGACAATTCCCCGGTCCGATCACCCAAAGCCTCGGTTAGGGCGGCATCAGGCGCAGATATTCGCGCCTGCGCCACCCCGGCCGCTGACGTAGCCCGGGTCACGGGAATTTTCCCGGGCTCGTTCCGCCGCCTCCTTCTGCGAGATGACAGCCTCGCAGAAGGCGGCGACCGCGTCCCAGTTCCTGACGCTGTTGACCATCGCTTTCGCGACAGCCGGCAGCGTCAGGTCGGCACCGATAACAGCGACGAGGTCACGGCGCTGCCCGTCCCGGTACTCACTCTTGCACGTACCCTACTGCTTGTACCCTACTGCTTGCACGTTTGCCACCATAAGCAATAAAAAAAATAATAATTTGAATTTACCACACGGAAAATACTCGCTTATTATTTTAGTATTCGAATAACCGTTTACATGAAAACAAATTCTAATAGTCCATGTATTATATAATTGAATATCTATATATTTAACAAACAATTTTATTACATAAAATAACGCACGGTTTATTTCCCACACGCATGTTTTAATCTTGGTTCCAATTACATACTAAGATTCACAGTTACGTCATATTATATGTTGCTTAATTAATATATGTATTTATATGTAATACAAGATATGATTTTGTGGAAATAATCAATTATAGATAGAATAAGAATTATTTCATTAGTATTATTCAAAAAATAAGGATTATTTCCTTAGTTCATCCATCCATCCGCTCGTAAACATCCACTGTTGGACATAGGCCTCCCCACGAGAATGCCATTCGATACGGTCCTGTACCACCTGCATCCAACAGTTTCCTGCGACGTTTGTATTAGGTATATTATTTAATCCAGTATTTCCTTAGTGTAGGATGTAATTTATAAGAAAACATATTATTTGCAGAGCTATGCAAAAGATCTTTCTCGTTAAACAGGTCATCTAACACAAAAAGATTTTTTTTGAACTGATAATTTAAGAGAGCATATTTGTACATCATCATTCATTATCATTCTCCTACTCTTATCCCAATTATTTGGGGTCGACACAATATGTACTCTTCATTACATATTGTAAAAGTTATTGACAATAGTTTTATGACCGACCGCCTTCCAGATGTCAACCCTTCTTAGGAATGTAATTGTTGAGCAAACGGTATCAGATGGAGTTGGCCCAGGTTATAAGGCTCTTAGTCGTCTTTGACGACATCCACGAGCAAAGTGAGGGTTGGTAGTATTCGTAGCCGTTACCACACAGCGTCATATTTGTACAATCAAACTAAATATAAAATAAATCTACGACTTTCTAATAAAGATGTTATTAAAGTTAACCGAATTAGGACCCGGTTATGTGGAAGTACAAACTGCAACCACAGCTAATATATACTGAGATAATTTCATAATTTAGTCAAAACATTTTCTAACGTTGTGTGTTTGTTTTTAAACTTGTTCCGCATATTTTAAATAACAGTTGTTGTCTGACAGCTTCTTACATAATAATATGTATTATCATTAATTAAACGTTCTACTAGTTAAATTATTTTCGAATAATGAAATGTTGACATGAAACTATTTTTACGCATTTTATCGCGTTTGTATTTGATTTACGGGTTTATAGTCAGTGAAGAAACTGAAGTACTGTTAGCTGTTTGGTAACGGCGACGGCTATACTACTAAGCTTATATTGTTAGTGGGTGTCATAAAAAACGACTAAGAACTTTATATCGACCTGGCCTTCCTCCACCTGATACCGTGTGGTTAATAATTACATTCTCAAGGAGAGTTGACTTCAGGCAGGCAACCGGTCATATAACTATTTCTAATAACTTACAATATGTACGCGTACATACAAAAATCATATACAATAGTGATAAAATCCATAAAAATAGTGTTATTTCAAATGTTTAATATATTTCAAGAAAATATTAAAAATAAAAATATTATCTTTATATAATAAAAACCTTTCTTTGTAATCCCTGACGCACAAAGAGGGATGTTATACATTTCACAGGTGTGTGTCTGTCTTTGGCATTGTATCTTCTAAAACAATGGCCCAATTTTGATACAGTTTTTTCACCATTTAAGTGTGGCCCCACCACTATTATATAGTCGGTCAATATCCCTCTTAATATGGTGAAAGTCTAGTCCAAGCGATGCATATGCACTGACATGATGAGATTATAATTTATAAAATCAGGCCATAAATTTATAAACTATTTTATTTAAATTTACTAGGAATAAATAACTGTCGTTACAATTAATGCTAACTTTAAAAAATATATTTTGGCGCTGTTTTACATATGTATACACGCATAAATATAATTAATTACATCCATAATTAAATGCTTTAATAAAGGAAACAAAACTTATTAATGAACAAGATGGGTGGCACGAATTATATTTTAAATTAAATTATATGTGCGAAGTTAACTTGTTACGATTTAAAAAGAGGCATAATTTACAGGCTGTTCACCCATCACCGTTAGATCCTTGGCGCAATTATATGGACTTATAATAACTTCGTAAACAGATATAATGAAACATTAAAATTGACTGTACAGCGCTAGAAGTCTCTGTTTCGATTTCTATGCAGGGCATTACTTTATG
The DNA here is from genome assembly GCA_905163515.2 of Lymantria monacha. Lineage (NCBI taxonomy): Eukaryota > Metazoa > Arthropoda > Insecta > Lepidoptera > Erebidae > Lymantria > Lymantria monacha. The sequence goes on along the minus strand of LR991098.1, from coordinate 26,821,731 downwards.
CAATTATAAAGATCATCATTCTCCTACTTGTGTACTTCGCAATTACTTGGGGTCGATACAATATGTACTCTTTCATATCTTTCATAGTACATATTGTAAAAGTTATTGGCATAGTACTTTCCGTGTGGTGACGGAGTAAAAATACTATTCACCACCCCATATCTTATCTGTGGGTGATCGTACGAAACGACTAAGGGATATAAAACGCATAAAACATCTATGCGAGAGAAAGAGAACTCGAAACAAAAACCTATACCAACACGTCTGACCAGCGTGGTGTAGTAGGTTAATTTCCCTCCTATTACGGAGAAGGCCCGAGCCCAATAGTGGGACATTTATGGGCTGTGATGATGATGATGATTGGCATAGTACATATTGTAAAAGTTGAACCAGGTCATTATAAGGCTCTTAGTCGTCTTTTACGACATCCACGAACAAAGTAAGGGTTGGTAGTATTCGTAGTCGCTACCATACAGCAAATTAAAATATTATAATATATATTTATATAAATATATATTATAAGACAGCGAGTAGGTATGAAAGAGAGTATTGGTGTAAAGATGCGAAAGGGAATACTCCGATGGTTCGGACATGTGGAAAGAATGCCGAACGAACGTCTGGTTAAGAAGATATACAATGCGAAAGTGGAAAGATGTAGGTACCGGGGGAGACCGAGACTAACCTACCTAGACCAGATCGGTCATCTACTGAAGGAAGGTGTAGTCAAGAGTCTCCGAAACCGGCGAGCGTGTATGAAGAGAATTATGAATGTTGAGGAAGCGAGTGAAGTATGCAAAGATAGAGTTCTCTGGCACTCTGTTCTCTCTGCCTACCCTGCAAGGGATATGGCGTGATGATATGTATGTATATATATATTATAAATAAAACAACAAAAAAAAACCTATTTTTTATCCGTAAATTGTATATTTTTATATAGTCTCTCACAATAAAAGCATTAATTCTTTAGTGCAGGGTGACGTATTATTAAAAAAATATATATGTTACACTAGCCATCAAGTACACGCGATTTGCACCTTAACCTGTCCATTGGTTATATTTTTGTTACGTAGGTACGTGTGAATCCAAATCGCTATCATCGCCTCTCTAATGTTGCGTAACTTCCACTCCACGGCATACCATTCGGATGCCACAATTGATACACTCATTGTCTTTTTAACCTCGATTTTTTAAGTGGTACAATAGAGCCGTGTGGTGACTTTACTTTCCTATAGGAAAGGTAAAAATCGGGTGGTGAACGAGAGAATGGATTGCAGCGTTATCCTGCGGACGCTAACTTGTCTGTTAAGTATGGCAATGGTGGTATTGTCCTTCGTTGGAGAAGTTTATGTTCAGAGGTTTACTACATGAATGTTAAATAAAACTATATTCATGATTACAGGAGTCGTCCCTTGAACATGAAGTGTTCGAACTGTCGGGGAAATAAAAATCACGTACAGATGCAATGCAATCAGTGAAAATAGAGTTATATTTCACAAATTTGATTTTGATTTAACTTACACAGATAGCGTAGTGGTTAAGTTACGTACTGTGCCAAACATCATAGGATCGATTCTTGCACTGGAAAATACTTTGTGCGAGTCTTCATGTAATTTCGTTCCGTTAAATTATATATTTGTAAAATTCCCCGCAATAAAAGGATTATTTCCTTAATGCAGAGTGTTTACTTTAAAAAAATAACAATGTACATTCAATACAGGATGATTGTCATCATCTCATCTCAGCTCATATATGCCCCACTGTTGGGCTCGAACCTCCTCCACAATGGGAGCGAAATTGACCACGCTGGTCAGGCGTGTTGGTGTTGGTATAGGGTCTTGTTTCGAGTTTTCCTTCTGTCAGAGGGATCTTCTACTATGATCATTGATGGATAGATAGACAGACAACAGAACCGAGCTTACCTTGTATTTGCAAAAATAATACTGGTTATTTAATTACACGGTGTATGCGTATCAAAATGAGACAACATCTCACACTATGAAATATTTTTTTGTTGTAATAGTTTTATCATATTAGCTTATATCTCGTCCTAATGCTGATCCCGAAACTGTGATGCATTAGGAGGGACATTGACCTACTACATCCCGCTGGTCAAATCTCTATCCTAAATAAAACCCTTATTTCGATTTTTCATTCTCTTGCATAGATGTGGTATTCTTGCGTATTTTACGACACCCATGACTAAAATAGTGACTTGTATTCTTAATCGGCTATCTCACAAAAAGTGTTAATTATATTATATGTTTATAAAGGCCATAGTGGTTTTTATAAACATATAATTAGCAGATTTGCCATACAGAAAGAATAGAATTCACAACGTCTTCTTTTCACGCTGGTGTAGTAAAAGAAACTAATGAAATCAAAGAAGTTATCTACAGTTCTTCTGTTCTTTAGTTGATTTTAAAAGCTCTCTTAGTCTTTATTGATAGCAGCCACGAGAAAAATATACGACTAGAGTTGATTAATTCATTCAAAGAATATTTCATTCATAAATACAAATTTTAATCAGCAATTTCGTCGTAGTCATTTTCATATTAAAATAAAACTATTTTTATGGCTTTTATCGCGTTATTTAATTGACGGAAAGTCATCCCGAAACCATGAATGCTAAAATATGTTCGAAACGAACGAAACGAAACGGGATAAATAACGTAGATATGAAACGAAACGGGCTAAATAACGTAAAAATATATACAATATGTAGTAATTGGGTAAACGTTAGAATCTGATATTAAAATATTTTTTTAATAAAAATTTTAGCTTTAATTAACACGAATATCATAACGGTCGTCTCTACAAAATAATCTCGACATTTTATAATAGTCGATACATCAATTTTATTTATTAAGAGATTGTTGAAGAAGCGCTGTTGTTTAAAAAATGTCACTTTATAGTTACTTTCACTCAGAAAACGTTCGTGTTATTGCTTTTATAAGAGGTGGTAATGTCTGACCGTTGAGTTTCCCATGCCACTTAATTGGTACATGATAAAAGGTTATGGTATTCCGACGGTCAATTATAAAAAAATATCTATCTATATTTAAAATAAAACTATTTTTACGGATTCTATCGCGTTTGTATTTGATTTTTAATTTCCCGACGTTTTGAAATCTTTACAGTGATTATGGTCACGGAAGGACTAAGCTGGAAATTATATAATCAAATACAAACGCGATAGAATCCGTAAAAGTTTTTTTTTTATTGCGTATGATAGCAAACGAGCAAGCGGCACACATGACGGTAAGTGTCACTGCCACCCATGGACCTTTGCAATACCAAGGCTATACCCTTGCCTTAGGCCGCTGCCTACCAATAAAATTCACCCAGTTGGGCTTCCGGCTCTCTCGCTCACCGAACGAAGCGCAATAGCACATTGCCATTACTCAGACGTCTCTCTTCTGCGAGAGTGTGGTACTACCCCGGACGGACCGGCCCGTGGCTGTAGACAGAAAACGGTCAACAGCGTGGTCCTACCACTATTATTATTTCATTTATTATCTACAAACCCCGCGAGGGCACTCATATATTGTCAGTTTTAGCATTTTCAATTAATCCAATAAACTACCACAGGATCGGAACAATACTGCTACTGAGAAGATCCAGAAAGAAACTCAGCGGGTTTGTCTATTATTATTTATTATATTTATTGTGGTCCTACCACTAATGTAGTTTTATTTTAAATGTATATATAATACTGAAGCAAACATCAGAAACCATTATCTATCTATATTTTATAACCTTTTACTGATATATAATTATTCAGCTTAGTTTTTTGATGAGAGTTTTCACTAACGACCCTTAAAGTTTGAGTACTTTAAGGTGACACATTAATGATATGTATCGTTTTAAATGTTATATAAATTTTTAATTTAATTTAACATCAATTTAAAAAAGAAAGTGTGTGTGTGTGTGTGTACTTCTGTACACGCGTTATAAGTTATACTTCTTTGAAGTAACAAGATAAAAATTTTTCAAAAATTTAATCTTTCGCCTTAATCTACATTTGTAGAAAAAACGACACTAACAATAGAAAAAAAAGGTATTTAATTACATTAAAAGTTTTATTATAACGCATTATCTAGTTAAAAAACTAAAATGTTGACTATTGCTAAGTTCAGGTTATCGGTGGACTGTGGCTCTTTTAGGCGAGGCCGTGGGTGACTGGACAGGGGATTAGCCCGTCAGAAGAGAGACCAACCGCGTGAGGGCGACGTCCTGATGGCAAAAGTCGCCGGGGCGTTGACTTGAGACGATACCCGAAAGCGTATCCCGCCGGACGGGCTACTGACATAAACACCGGGTACCAGTGGCCCGCTCGCACGGCGTAGAGGTACGTTGCAGGGCAGAATATGGGATCACTAGCGGATCCCTCCGTCGGCCCGGACGGATCGTGCGGGATATGACTAAATAAGTATAGTGGCCCTAACAAATCGTGTCCTACAATTATATACTAGCTATACTTCTAAACAATGTTCTTCTTTCTAGTCTATGGACTGGCAAATTGCCTACCTGTGAATATTTCGGTAAGAATACATTACACGAAAACCTACGACTAAAATAAATATGCATAAAACATCTAAGTAAGAGATGGTAGACTCGAAATAAAACCTCATACCTATCCGACTTATTAACGTGGTATATTAGTTCAATTTCACTCCTATTGTGGAGCATGTCTTAAGCCCAGCGGTGGGACTTACGTGAGCTGAATAGATTATGTTTATCACACACTTGATTTGATATAGGGTTTGATAACGAGTTTACTTTTTCTTAGATTGATTTTATTTGATTACACCACAGATATTTTTTACGACATAAGCGGGTAAGGCAGGCTGGGGAACTTAGTGTTGTCCAAATGCAAGACCAAGACTCACTGCAAGAGTCTCCCTTAGACAGCATTTTACGAATCCTTTGGCAAAAAGAGGATTGTCAACATTTTTGGAACGAAGTTCCTTATCGCGCGTTGTGAAAGGGGGCTAGACGGAAAAAATTTTTACGAAAAGTTGTCACGACACTTTTTGCTATAGTAAGCTATTGTAAGCTGTGCGGCGTCGCTCGTCGGCTCTCTTATAGAAAGCAAGCCAGATATTTTCATTTCTATTTCGCATTGAACAGTGTGGTGTCGCGACGATTTTTTTTATAGATAGAGTGATTCAAGAGGAAGGTTTATATGTATAATATATGCATAATGTACTAGAGAAACACTAATAATTTTAGAGGTTTCTAATGTGATGTCGTAAATAAACACATTATTTTGCGCTTACATTGCAAACGCTGGCTGAACCCTACGAAATAGATCAAAATAAAGTACTACAGTATTATACAGCTTAAAAAGGCCTACAAAAAAGTCCGCGATGGTATATATCTATCTCTTAAGGATAACATACTATATCCATTTTAATACTTTAAAAAATGTTCTATTATAAAACGGTAATTGAAAAGCTATTTACACAAATACTGTATTAATCCTTATCATTTTAAATACATTAGTTGGCTTGAGCATTTCATGAAGATATTTTTTTTCCTTCAGACCATGCAAATTAAATCAATACCTTAAGAGATATAGCAAAATCAAAATAATGCGCAACGAAATTATTTTCGCCCGTGACCGGGCCGCGTGGCCGGCTCGCGTTCGAGCTCGGGGCCGAAAAGTTTTGGTAGTCTAGTGGAATTGTATATCCTATTATTAATATTATAAACGTGAAAGTTTGTAATAATGTATGGATGTGAACATGTTTGTTGCTCTTTCACGTAAAAACTACTGATCTGAATGGATTTTGATGAAATTTATAGTAATATAGCTTGCACATCAGAATAACACATAGGCTATAATTCATAAAGATATTTTGCAAATTGGCTAAAATATAACGATAAAAATCGCTTAAGGCAGAAAAAAATTATATAATTAAAATAGAACTTCGTTCCATCCGGGTGTCCCTTGACACCTCCGGTTTTTTTTATTCTTAATACCAGTATACGGAGCAATAATTTGATGTTATTTTAAACAATCTCATGGTAGATAGGTGTGATTACTGCCCCACTCCCATTAAGTGGTATGTACCTAATTAATGACAGTTGTATAGTTAGTGCCACTAGATGAATGGCATTTCATTAATTTAGTTAGATTTTTCATTTGTATCAAAACATGTGACTAGTATTATTCTAACAACGAGATTTGCAAGACTTGCGAGACTCGCAAAAGTCCTGCATTTGAACAACACTAGTTGAACTGTGTTTTACTCATTCACCATATACTTAATTAAAACTACACACACAACAAAATAGCCAATAACTATACACTAGCAATTAGATAATGATACAATACATATAGATATAATAGGTAGCCTGGTAGCCTAACTCGAACCGGCTATCATAAGATCTTATAACACAGAAATTACATTACGAAACGGCTTGACGTTCAAACGGCTATAAATCTGGAGTAGCATAGTGAAAGGACGACCGACTTAGCTTTGAACCTTTTGATAGTTTATATATAAAGATAATCTACATTCCGTATAATGGTTTGAATAATATGCAATAATATTATATATACAGTGCAACCTCGATATAACAAATGCGACGGGAACTCGTTCTAAATATTCGTTATATCAAATAATTCGTTAAACTGAGGTTTTTTATATTGAGATAGAGTTGGTCTAAAATTTGTTATAACGAGTTTAATAATTGTTTTATTCACCTCAAAATTACGTACTCATCTTGTTATAGTGAACAACCTCTACTTATAAATGATACTTATATATATTTCTATTTAAAAGCAATTAGGTAGGTAACATATTTTCCCTTAGATTAAAAATCAAAATTAAATGCAGGCAACGCCGTAAATTACTTTTATTGTTAATATTGTATTAAGGTGGGTTCATACATTATGCAGGTAATTAAACGTTAATTTCAAATATTCACACAACAAAACTCGTGTTGAGTTGACAAAATTAATTAAATAGAGGTATTTTCACTTTGTTTTTATAGTTGCAAATTCGTTATAAAGAGGTGTTCGTGTAAAAAAATCGTATTGTAAAGGTATTATTTACATTGACGCTTATGGACGATTAAAAGGGATTACGAAAATTTCGTTAAATCGAGGAAATCGTTAAATTGAGGTTCGTTATATTAAGGTTGCACTGTATTATTATTCTCGTTTTGTAATTTCAGTTTTATCTTAATTACTTGTTACCACATTTTGCATTCAATTCGTTTTTAATTTCAATTTTATATTTAAATAATATTTCTCTTGGCCTTGTACTGGATTTGGACGTAGTAAGAATACAATTCTCTCCCTATATTGCCAATGGATGTTGTAAAAGACAAATAAGGGATATAATATGCAAATAATGATAGAATTATCCGTGTGGAAACGGAGTAAGAATACAATTCACCACCCCCTATCTTATCCGTAAGTGATCGAATGAGACAACTAAAGGATATAAAACGCTTATAACATCTATGCAAGAGAAGGAAAACTTTAAATAAAACCCTATACCAACACATCTGACCAGCGTGGTATAGTAAGTTAATTTCCCTCCCATTACGAGGAGGCCCGAGCCCAATAGTGGGACATATATGGGCTGTAATGATGACGATGACAGAAAAAAAACGAAAAATTAAACCATATACCAACCCGCTTAACTAGCGTGGTATATTAGGTCGCTTTCTCTTTTATGCAGTAGGGTACACGAGTCCAGGAGTGGGAAGTATATGATCTGAGATGATGTTGATGATATTTTGAAATATCTTAACGGGGTACTTTTATTGAAACTAGAAGTATCCCTACATTAGATAAAACTAAATTCTAGAATCAAACTATAATTTAAGATTTATTGTTCTTGCCGTTGTTAGCAGACGAATAAGTAAAAAATCCGATGGTGTGTGGTATCATGCGGTCATGGACCTGCGCAATATCAAGGACATAGCTGTGTCGCTGTCTACTATAAGGTGGAGTTTGGGTTTTCGGGTCACTCGGTCATTGAACGAAACGCTTAGTAAATTTCTACTAATCGCATGTAGGTTTCTTGATTATGATATCACCCGATCAGACGACTTGACTTATATATGATTTATATTCCTAGATTCAGTAATTTTTTATGCGCTTTTAATCCCTTAAGTGTTGAATTTTTAAACATTATTTCTTAGTATTCATTTATATCATAAAAGGAAGGCGCGTGCAAAATTTCATAGTCATGTAATTAGTAATTTTATTTGTCCGTTGATAGATTTAACGTTGGTTCATCATCATACTCCTACTCTTATCCCAATTATTTGGGGTCGATACAATATGTACTCTTCTTTCATAGTACATATTGTAAAAGTTATTGGCAATAGTTTTATAACCAGCCACGTGCAGACGTCAACCATCCTTGGGAATGCAATTGTTGACCAAACGGCATCAGATGGAGTTGGCCAAGGTCGCTATAAGGCTCTTAGTCGTCTTCTACGACACCCACGAGCAAAGCAAGGGTTGGTAGTATTCGACGCCGCTACCACACAGCTATTTACTCAAACGTTGATTATACAAGGTGGAGATGTCAATACGACAATAAATGAAAACACCGGTAATGCTAGTGTATATGAGTATTTTTAAACTATCTAAAAAGTCCTCACATGCAAATTTAAAAAAAAATATTTTCTAACAAACTTTTTATCATAAATATTGAAACAAAATAGAACACCGTTTGTAAATATTAGTTCACTGACCTGTAAGCCGACCGAATAGGTACCCTCTTATTTGCCGCATGCTATAGGTATTTTTAATTGTCTTATCTAAGTCTGATGACGCAGTTTATATGGATCTTGTGGGTCAGTAATAAGGTATAATATGCATTAATTTGTATTGCGTTTGGCGAAGACTTTAAGTGGTAAACTGGAGGTATGTACCTTCATATTTATTTATACCGATGCGGCGCGAGAGGTCTTTGATCTCTTAGTAATAGCCTAATAATTTTAATTTTTAATACAGAGTGTAGAAAATGTTGATAATACAAAGTAATGTGCTGTGGCTAAACTATACGACATATTATATTCAAAGTTTGTATACCGGCTGGGCAAGTCATCAGATACACTAAATTAAAATTATTGTCGTATGGTCGTCTCCACTCTGTATATAAATTTAAGATTTATTATTCTTTCATTGCACGTCTTAATATTATGTCAGAAACATTACACGAATATGTCGATAGCAATGCTATAATAAACTTATAAATAAAACATATCATATAACCGTATTGTTATGACAACAGTCAAGAATATTATTAAACAGAACACGGTCGAGGATGTTGTAAAAACCGAGTGCGAGTTTTACAGCTAGCGTTATTATTGTACTGACGTTTACGCAAATGCTTTTTTGTGTACATGAAATCAAAATTTTTTTATAATTTTTATGGTGATTTTTATTTTTAACTTATTTGACAGCCAACAAGTCATTATTACGGTGAAATGTTAAAAACTTTTCACTTTTTATATTAACAGTTTATTATTTTCTCATCACACTATCCATCCATGACATCGCTGTGTGGCTATCGGCTACGAATACTACCAAACCTTGCTTTGCTTGTGGATGTCGTAAAAGACGACTAAGAGCCTTATATCGACCTGGGCCAACACCAACTGGTCCCGTTTGGTCGATAATTGCATTCCCAAGTAGGGTTGACGACAGGCAGGCGGCCGGTTATAAAACTATTGCCCATAACTTTTGAAATATGTAGAAAGAGGAGTATATAATGCGTCGACTTCAAGTAATTGGAATAGAAGCAGGAGAATGATGATGATGTCCACCCATGACAGCAAGATCCCCTTATATATTTATACAAATCATATTGTCAATTTTAATATTTAATCTTAAAATAAATAAAAGTTAAATATACCTAAGCTTAGTTTATAAGAACATGATTACGATCGTAAAATGAATGTCACATATGGGAATCGAACCCACACCCATTGGAAATCCGTTATAATAGTGCTACTACTTACATGAGTGTGAGCTGTCGTATGACTTTCAATTTCTGGCTCGTATTATATTTTAAAACATAAAAAAAATCTTTTATTTTTTTTATTGAATTTTTGATTATTGGAACGGATTTCAATAGGTGTGGGTTCAAGTCCCATGTGTGACATTCATTTTTCGCACGTAATCAATTTTTTATAAGTAATCAAGCACGTTAAATGCTAAAATTTCTATGTTTTATACTGTAAAGCTTAGCTTTTTACGCTTTTGACGGCACTATTTTTACTATAACATTCAAACAGGCTTTTGGTATCTCTAACTCTTATTGCATCCTAGTATTTTATTTTGATGGTTCGCTGTATATAGTGGCAACGATGTAGTCTCCTACCCAGAACAATTGCGATCATTTAAACAAAAGTGTTAGTTAAGAGGTCGATAAAGCATTTTATATAAACGAGTACAATAGTTTAATATTGAGATCAATTACAACCATATAGATAGCCATAGCCATCGATCGGTTCTTGAAATATTAATTATATATATGTTATGTAATTATATTTGGTTAATTGGCTTAGATGTAAAATTTTGATTGATGCTTTTGACGCGATAACGTCTTGTAAATCGATGAAGACGGCTGCACGCACGAAAAAGGGTCACGTTCCGCCTGAGCTGAGTGTGCAAGCGAGAGCGCGGAACAAGCGATAGTAAGTAAGGCATGACCGACCTAAGCGTTCGGTTTGTGACGTATCTACCTCTCTTCCACTCTATTGGCTGATGTGTGTAGAAGAGAGACAGCGAAAGCACACAACCTGCACGTGAACTATTTATAAAGTGAAGTGAAAAGTTAATGTGGATTCCATTGTTTATTACAACAACAAAGAAGGTAATCAATTCTTACATTTTAAGAGTTTGCCATGAACTGTTTTGTCAACTGTACACGAAGTGAAGTAAAAAGTTAATGTGGTTTCCGTTGTTTATGTTTATTCAATTCATAAAAATATGCAATTTTCCATCAATATTTTCTTATGACGCTATCACGTAAAATTATCTTCTGTAAACCGACTTTACAGACAACCCTCTGTTTTGTTATCATTGCTATTGCCTTCACGGGTAAAAATATAATATGGCATAAATCTATCCATTCCTGTGGTAGTTGAGAATCTGGCTAAGATATCCAAGAGACTGGACAGCATTGACAACAAGCATGCAAAGCGCGGCGAGTAGGTTCATTTCGTCGAGAGGTCCGCTTCGTTTATTAAATATAAATAATTAAATTTTATTTAAATATGGGTAATTCGAAACCCTCAAACGCAACGCAAACGAGCAAACAACACACCTGGTGGTAAGTATTACTGCCACCTATAGACCTTTGCAGTAGCAAGGGTATAGCTAAGCCACTGTCTATCAATACAAACCCGAAACCCACCCAGTTAGGCTTCCGGTAATATCAGTATTTCCATAGTCTACCAGCCGAATCCAAACGTAAACATATGATGTCTTCATATTATTAGTTTAAATCAGTTGCATTAACGATTGCAACAACTATCGTTAATAATCAGTATACGAGGGCATCTTACCTTCGGTTAAGTATGAGAATAATTAAATAGTTTGATAACATAACGGAAATTGTTCTGAACGTTCCCGTCGAAGTGATAGATTTATGTCACAGAGCACTTAAATAATCGCGCTCGAATTGATACTGCTCATTGGCACTTATCTGTCGTAGCTTTCAACATTATCGTCATTACTCCTTCATTCTGTGATGATACTTCTCCATCATTTAAGCACATATCCTGCTGCTAGTCGCAAGCCTTTTCCTTAATAGGAGGGATATACAGGGTGAAAGAGGACCGCTCCTGAAAACAAAGACAGGTAACCCTACTAGTCCTACTTATAATGATAGCCTAGAAAAGATTTATTTTTACCATGCGAGGTCGTTGAACTCTTGAACATATGATCGTGAGTTTTGAATAGATAGCGTCTTTTCTCATCTGAGTATAGTTACGTATTTTTTATGGAATTATCGTTATATGGCACTGTCCTAATATGATGGAATGTGAAAAAAACTTAAAATTCGTTGTAAATTTTTTTTTTTTTCCATCCAAATCGATTTTTTTTCTAGCATATCATTACAAGTAGGACTAGTAGGGTCACCTGTTTTTGTTTTCGGGAGCGGTCTACTTCCACCCTGTATAGCTTTTCAGTTATAATACATATATATCTCTGCGATATGTTAGCAGCAGAGCAGTATCTATAAATGTCAGCTCATTGGGGCAACTTTGGTAACAGCAACTTCGTGCCTCCAGCAAACTGCACAGTCACCATTGCATAGCAACTGGTGAGATAACAAAGATGCTGATTGATGTGTGACAAAATAAGTGTAACCGATACCATTGTACTTAATCTACGTGATCGAAACTACATAGTTAATATAAATATAAACTGTATTAGCTACTGTATAAATTAAAGAAAGTTTTCCATGATTTTGATTGCGTTGGACCTATCTTGAAAATATTTTTGGACGGATTCAAGACCTGGTAACTAGGTAACCTGCCAATACTAGAAGAAAAATAAAACAATACCTAATTCTACTAAAAGCATTATATTAAATTAAAAAAGGATTTTAATAAAAAATATACGAATACTAAAAGCAGAAATTGAAACATATTTTGAGTGGTGACGAAGTAGAACTAGTTTTCATCAGCCCCTTTCTTGACTGTAGGTGTAGCAAAAGATGGCTAAGAAATATAAAATGCAGGCAAAATCTATACAAAAGTACGAAGGGTAAAAAAAATAATTTCCTAAACCATCCCGTCTGTTGAGTGGGAGATAGTAGGATCCTCTTATTTTGGAGGAGGCTCAAGCTTATTAATAGGACATGTCAGCATAAATAAAATATATTTAAGCGGTCAAATACAAAATATAAAACCGTATGTTTTCAAGATAGCTTCTTTAAATTTGCTGCCGATATCAGATACGTTGTATTATGCCGAATAATTACCGTTAACCTTCATTGACCAATGGTTATGCAAAGTGAACTTTTTTAAAACTTTACGTTGCTTTTCTACAATATATATTATTAACGATAGTAAAATATGTTGTGTAATATGGTCATTATGAATAACGAAGTATCGTGCATTGCAAGAATTATAATAACGCAGCTCAAAGCTACTCACTTATACTCTGCTACTTGCTCAAACATTGCTATTTAAGACGATAGCTTGACTTATTGACAGATACCTAATAACTAACAACGAAATCAACTTAAAGATAAACTTACTCGACATTGTCAATAACCGCCCTTATTAGAATTGATTGCTTAAAGAAAGTGAAAAAAACAGACATACAGGTATAGAGAGAAGATAAAAGAGAGAAAGAGAGGGTTAGAGATCATCATCAATACCCTTTTTTTTTTTTTTTTTTTTTTTTTTTTTCCGCTGAGGAAACGCTTTTACGCGCTATCCCCCGCTGGTGAGAGACGGGGGGGAGTGTGGGACTCGCCGGTCAGCTGCCCGACCGGAATACCCACTAAAACCACAGCGGCCCCTTCCGCGCTTTTACGGGGCGCCAGAGAGATCGTCTACTGACATTCGACCCCCGGCACCCCAACGCTTGGCCTTCTGGCCACGTCCTGTCAGCCCTTAAGGCGGTGTAAGGAGGTGCGCATAACGGCGCCTCCTCCTCCCCAGTCGCCGGCCGCGGATTGAGTCAGCGGACGCAAGCGCCTCGCGTTCCCGCTCCGCGGCCTCCTTCCTTTCCATGATGGCCTCACAATAGGAGGCCATCGACGACCAGCACCTGTCGCTGTCAAGCATCTTCGAAATGATGGTTGACAGCGACAGGTCTCTCCCAATGACCGCCATCAGGACGTGGCGCTGGGGACCCCAGGCGGGGCATACCTCCAGAGTGTGACGCGCATCGTCTAACGGCGCGCCACACTCGTGACATCCTGGGGTCCCTTCTCTTCCAATTCTGTGTAGGTACTTACCGAAGACCCCGTGTCCGGTAAGCACCTGCACCATCCTGAAGCATAGGCTGCCGTGCCTTCTATTAATCCAGCGGTGGAGATGCGGCGCAACCGCCTCCACAGTCCCCCGCCCTGCAACGGGGGACTCCAGTTCTTCTCTCCACCGCCGGATGACTCCCCTTCGGGCCACTTCTAGTGCTCTGCCCAGTTCCCTTGTGGAGACTTGCTCGCCGTTGGCCCGCGCCGCAACGCGCAGCCGGTAGGCCTCCGCCAGGGCCTCAGCCACAAGTGGCCAAGGCGGGTCACCCGCCAGCAATGTCGCCGCGGTCCACGACACCGTACGGTAACCCCTGATAGCTCTCACCGCCATGACCCTCTGTGGACGTCGCAGAAGGGCCCTGTTGCGGGCGGTGAGGGAGTCCGCCCAAAATCATCAATACCCTGCTCTTATCCCAATTACTTGGGGTCGACGCAATATGTCGTTTTCCTCCACTCAATCCTATCCGATGTCATCTCTGCGTTCACTCCCTTTCTATTCATATCATGCTTCACGCAATCCATCCATCTTTTCATCGGTCTTCATTACATTCATCCCGTCTCATCATATGTCCATACTAAGTCAGGCGTTAAAAGAGAGGGTTAGAGATATAGAGTTAGAAAGAGAATTTAAAGGAGAGACAGCCCTGCAAACTCCCTTGCGAGTGGAATTTTGTAAAATCCGTTCTTAGCTGACCTCTATTCGGCGTAAGAAACATTCCTACCAAATTTAAAGTCTGGAGTCAATACATAGATGGAAATCTCTTTTTTATATTGTATATATATAGATTTATTTATTTACAAGAAGAAAAATATTAAATGTCACCATTAAAGTTTTTTTTTTTAATTAGAAATTATTAATTAATATGTTAACCTTTGAAATGCTATATAAGAAAAGAAAGAAAAGATTTATTTGTCCGCGTTCCTTAGTCGTATCTTACCACAGTTAAGAAAGTAGGTGAATTTATATTTGTACTCAGTCGGATGACATTAAATCTTATTTTATAACATGTATATAAAGACATTTTACATCATCTAATTACATATACTCGTTAGTGAACCAAAACATTGCAAACGAGACTTTAATATACATAATATCATATCTTGTAACATAGAGAGAGGACAGTGTCGGCCAAATTACTTCATAGCGAATGCTAAAACTGTTTATATTATTCAATAGTAACTGACCCGAGATATGTTCTGTTGAAATTTCAAGAATCCGTTCGGTAGTTTAATGTATAATTGCATATAAAACTTTATAGATATAATGATTTTACTGATAATTGGTTATATTATGGGAAATAGCCGATGTAAGAACGAGGTTTAAATAGATCATTTTTCTATAGAAGACATTTTGTAGTACAAAAATTATTGCATAAAACTTTATACGTTATAAAAACTTGATTACGAGTGAAAAATGATTGTCACGTATGGGATTCGAACCCACAGTTATTGGAAATCCGTTCCAATCGTGCTACCACCTACACCAACGTGAACTGTTCTATGACATTCAATTTTAGCATCGTATTATATTTTCGTCTTTAAGGAGACGTGTATCATCTACCCGACATTGTTTACACATTGTACAGACTTAATACTCTAACTTTGAATTTAGAATTGTATTAAACGATGATACTACCCCCTTTTTTTTTTTTGATGGACTATGGATGCCTCTCGCCCCGCCAAATCGGTCCGGGGTGACGGAAAGGCGGCGCGTGACCGCATAGACCCACCGTAAAACTCCTCTCTCTTCGCCGTGCGAGCGGACCACCGGTACCCGATTTTTGACTTCGGTGGCAAACGATGATACAACCCTGGAATTTACCATTTAATATGCTAAATTTCAGTATCATATCAATAATTTTTCGCTCGTAATTAAATTTTTATAAATAATCAAGAATATTAAGTGCTAAATTTCAGTACTTTATACGTTGTTTTTGGGTCTAATCCCAACGACCCGATTTTGCATACATTCTCACCGCTATGAGTTCTGTAAACCAGCAACTAGAATAGTCTTGATAAATAACACAGAGGTTTGAGCTTCAGGAAGTCCCAGGCATCGGTTTTAATTGTTTTGAGGAACCTTCAATAAATTTAATTAGAAAAACAGAACGAGAGTTGTAATAATTAGACTACACAGATGGTAAAATGGTTACGAAGTTATTGCCCTACTGTGCCAAGTGTCGTGGATTCAATTTCCATTCAGGACGATACTTTGTGCGACCCACAGATTGTTGTCCTGAATATAGAACTAATTTGCGTCCGTAAAATGTATGTTTACAAAGACCCACGCAATGCAATGATTATTTCATTAGTGCAGGGTGTTTATCTTTTGGTTGAAAATTGACAAATGCTGAAACTCAACAAATCTTAAACAGAAATTTGCCAAAATTTTGTAAATTAAGATGATATTTTTTTAAATTGCTTTCTTTCTTTTTTCTTACGTTTAAAAAGTTCTTTCGGTAACCGCTAGTATATAAAAAAAGAAGAAGGTACATATTGGCAAAGCTACATAGAAGATACATATATTCTAAAAGAATTACATTTCCGTGTGATGACGGATTACGAATACAATTCACCACCTCCTATTTTATCCTTGGCTGATCGTAAGGGCTATAAAACGCATATAACATCTATGCAAGAGAAGGAAACCTCGAAACAAAACCCTATTCCAATACGCCTGACCAGCGTGGTATAGTAAGTTAATATCCTTTCGGTTTGGAGGAGACTCGAACCCAATGATGGGACATACGACCTGAGGTGAAAAAAGAATTGCACAAATATTTGTACCAACATGTAAAACACAGTTTCGCCAACAGGTAAACGGTAGCATATGCGAGAAGTATTTCTATGTATTGTATAAGAAACAATAGTATTTCTTTTATTTATTTTGTCCAACATACATAATATATTATAACGAGAATGGAATACTTTTGTATAACATTGTTTGCACGAATTATTTGATGAAATAACTTTGTTTTCAATGTAGTTTTGTGTAAGTGTTAATAACATATAAATTAATTATTTATCAAATTATATAATTACCATTCTTAGGCCCAAATCTTCTCGAGTATGAAATTACATTACCCATATTATTATAATTGTTATAATAATAATTTCAGCTTCAATTTCTTCAAGAGCGTTTATGTTTGTTTTTTGCGGCGGGCTATGCTGTGTTTACACCCTGCTATATCCGCTAAATCTCTATTTCGCCGTGCGAGTGAGCCACTGGAACTCGGTTTTTTCTTCAGTGGCCTTTATGTCAGATCCCCATGTAAGCCTACCAAAGGACCTGTCATCTACCCTATGGAAGCTCTTGTGAATAAAAAGGAGATACAAATAATAATAATACTATTTATATCCAAATTTAATTATCGCTCTGTAGTGGCGACTATGATTACTATCAAATCTTACTTTGCATATGGAACTTTGCTTTACTATCAAATCTTACTTTGCTTTGGTGTGTGCTTGTGGTGTGTCGTGTGTCGCAAAAGGTGATTAAGAGCTTTATATCGACCAGTACCAACTCCACCTGATGCCGTTTGGTTAACAATTACACTAATTAATTAATTGTTAACAATTATATTAATTAGTTTAAAAATTTCATTCCCATGGTTGACGTCAGGCAGGAGACCGGTCATAAAACTACTACCAATAACTTGTGTAATATGTACGATGGAAGAAGAATGGTTATTGTTTACCAGAAGGCATCAAATGTAGTTAATCCAGGACGATATAAAACCTTTAGCCATCTTTTACCTTCGAGCAATGCACATACATTTAATGTTATGTACCTATCTCTTGTTTAAATTTTATTTACATTAATATTTTAAATGTTTTCCGTGTGGTGACGGAGTAAGAATACTATTCACCACCCCCTATCTTACCCGTGGGTGATCGTACGAGACGACTAAGGGATATATATAATACACGATATATCAACACGTTTGACCAGCGCGGTATAGTAGGTTAATTTCCCTTCCATTACGGAGGAGGCCCGAGTCCAACATTGGGACGTTTATGGGCTGTGATGACGAATATTTTTAAAAAACATATTCAACCTATAACTAAACTAAAACTATTTTGGAAAATTATTGAAATTGAAATGAGTATATTAACTCAACTATCCGACTTCTACTTTTTCAATCTAGTTTAAGCTTTTCTTATTATTCCATCAACACCGTTTTCTCTCAGTCTACCTCTTTTCCTTATTTTTGTTGGCCATTTCTTAAATAACTAACAACCTACGCCAAATAGTACTTTTTTAGCAACACTACTAATAAAACAAATCTTTACTGTTGCCAGAGACTTAAAAAACATAATTAACAGACACAAATAACACCCAGATTCCGAACAATTCGTGGATCGCACAAACTATTATATTCTGCGTGGAATCAAATATTAACATTCAGTATGAGATGACAGTTAGTACATTCTGCCATTTGTGCCGTCTATTAAATAGTAACTGATTGATGTACCATGAAAATGTTGCAATTATCCCATAGATTATGTCATAAGAGAAATAACCGCATGAATACAGCCGTATAGAGGCAGACATTGAGAAATACCAATATAGTAAACTCATATAGTTGTGATGATAAAAAAAATATATTAGATATGATTTAATTTTGATTGTATAATGTGTAGTTTAGAATTTGATGGACCGAGACTGTATGTTTTCAAGATCTAAAGAGAGAATGCAGTAGGCTTTGATATAGGCCCGTAACCCGCCGCCAAAAAAAGGCTTTGATATGGGTAATAGATTATTATTTTTTTTTTTTTTAAGTGAAAACACTTTACCGGCATTGTGCACTTTATTGGGATGGGTAAAAAATGTTAAGGGTATGTGACCTGATCAAAAATTCGTAAGACGGAGGGAGTGTAAACCGTAGGAAAATATTGTATTTAACCACAAAAATGATAGTGCCTTTATACCGATAAATAAAGCAATTCGTGTGAAATTATTCCCTAACCTTTTCAAAATATTTTTTTTTTGACGACTGGTTATGGCATGGTCATCCATACATACTCCTTGGGGCATGCTTTTTATTTTTTGCATTTGTTTCTTTTTTTCATTGACTTAAGTTTTCACTTCTGTCGGCAGTTCCCGTGACTGCTTTGTGTTTCTTATTTCTTTTTTTTTTCTTTTTACGTAATGGCTTTTTACTCCTTATTCTGGTAATCTGTATAAGTTTACCCTTCTTTCTTACCCGTAGGTGTAAAAAGCAACTAAGGGATATAATATGCAGATAATATTGATGCAAGAGAAGGAAAACTCGATATAAGACTATATACCAACTCGTCTAACCAGCCTGGTACAGCAGGCCGCTGTCCCTCGTATCATGAAGGAGGTGCCAGCACAACAGTGGGATTTCAATGAAATGAGATAATTCCTTTTTAATAAAATTAATGTTTTTTATTATTTTGCTTGAATATCCACGTCGTACAGCTGCCTTAGCTTTTTGCTACAGAAATTTATATCTCTAATAACGATGACTTGAAACAACTTAGTCCTCCCGCGACCATGAACGCTGTAATAAAGTGTTCGAAACGTCATGAAATTAAAAATCATATAAAACGCGACAGAATCCGTAAAAATAGTTTTATTTCAAATGTGTAATACTCGCGTAAATATTAGATATCATTATATTAGTTTTTACATTTATTTTTATAATTATTTTAGATAAATAAGGGGTATATGATATACCTACTTCACCAGTTAACAAATGAGGAAAGCTTTGTTATGCTATCACCTGATATATAAGTATTACTTAGTTATTCCAATCGCCGTGTGGTGACGGAGTAAGAATACAATTCATCACCCCCTATCTTACTCGTGGGTGATTGTAAGAGACGACTAAGGGATATAAAACACACATATAATATCTATGCAAGAGAAGGAAAACTCGAAACAAAACCCCTATACCAACACGTCTGACCAGCGTGGTATAGTAGGTCAATTTCCCTCCCAGGAGGAGGCTCGAGCCCAACATATATGAGCTCAGATGATGATGAGATGACTTATTGCAAACATCGTTAGGCACAATGTAACCATAAAACTCAGGCTTGTCTACATATTAATCTATGTTACATAGAAAATGGAAAATGATAGCAATATTTATGCGTGATGCGTGGGCCCTTCTTCTATGTTCTAGTGAACTCATTTGGGTTCGTGGCACTTATAATAAGTATGCCATTGGTATATTCGGTTCACAGTTACTGCTGTTATCTATTTTATTTATTTTTAAACAAGATTAGATTAGCTAAATTTTATTTGATATTTTAGCATTTGGTCTGTGTGGTGACGGAGTATGAATACAATTCACTACCCTCTCTTCCCTTATCTTACCCGCGGGTGATCGTAAGAGACGACTAAGGGATATAAAAAGCATAACAAAACCCTATACCAACACGTCCGTTCAGCGTGGTACAGTAGGTCAAATTTCCCCTGTGCTTTCAGGCACTGAGGTATATTGGATTAGAAGATCCTCTTAAATTTTCCGAACACTACCCAGACGAGTTGAATTGTTGGCTGACTTTTTCTCAAAATTGGATCTAACTAACTGGACTTTTTGTCCAAGATAAACATAATGATTGGTAGCTTCGAGATTCGCATAGCGAAACTTCCTATACAATTTTGGCTATAGTCTGGACACTCCGCACCTATTTCGTCCGGGGCGACAAAGGGCCGGCCTGTGGGCCCATAACCCACCATGTTCCCATCCCATCGCCGTTGGGCCGATCACTGGTAGCGATTCCTTGACATCCTCGACCCTGCGTGTTATCCTTGCCGGTATCATCACCATCGAAGTCTCGGCAATATACAGTCTTGCTAAGGCGTTGCCATCACGCGGTCTGCATTTTTGCGGATGGCGGACTAAACCCCGGTCCATGCCGCAACTCTCTTCTGAGAAACATATAACACCTTACAGCAAGGAACTACTTCTATGCCCACCAAGTAAAGATTATGGCATATAACTCCTAAAATCAATGGTTAGGCTATAAGTTATTCTTTAAGTTGCCGAACGAACGCCTGGTTAAGAAGATATACAATGCGAAAGTGGAAGGATGTAGGTACCGAGGGAGACCGAGACTAACCTACCTAGACCAGATCGGTCATGTACTGAAGGAAGGTGGAGTCAAGAGTCTCCGAAACCGGCGAGCGTGTATGAAGAGAATTATGAATGTTGAGGAAGCGAGTGAAGTATGCAGAGATAGAGTTCTCTGGCACTCTGTTCTCTCTGCCTACCCTGCAAGGGATATGGCGTGATGATATGTATGTATGTGTATGTATGTATGTTATTCTTTAAGGGCCTACGTCTACCTTTGGACGTTGAAATGCTGAACGATGACGTTGATAAATAAACCAGTTAGGTCAAATGTTTTACATGTCGGATGCAATAATATACAACTATCGTCTTGAAACGTCGTTAACCCGTTTTCTCAATAACTTAATTATTACGATAAACATTGAGTAAGTTCCTGCAATACAATTCCTCAATTTAATTTGAATTATTGTATCATAAATATTAATATTTGTATTTTTTTTTATTGGGACTAATCCCACCACACATTCCCACCATTGTAATTCCTGTAAACCAGGATCCACAATGGTCACTATAAATGACATCGAGATTTGGGCCTTAGGCAGTCCCGGGAAACCAAAAAAACTTCCCTCCCAGGCAAAGCGGGAGACAGAAAGCAATATTGACTAGTCAGCCAATACGTAAAGGGTTGTACAGCTACGATAAGCGCAGCAGTAGCGCACCACGGATACGGGATAACTTAACGGGGCCTATATGTGAGCCTTAAGATTGGTTGCAGTAGTAGGCAGAAACGCCTAACATCCATATAGTATACTACTCCAGATGTGACTTGCGATATTTGTATTATATTTGTGTTATTAATCCGTATTCGTGACCAAGTTGACTGCATAGATGATGAAGTTTCAGATACCGTCCATGCCCACTCTCCCAGAATCGATTCCCAATGCAAAACATAAATCTATATGTAATTTTTGTCCGATTATTGTTTGTAAAGTTGCAATATAGGATGCCTTTTTTTAGTAGGCTATGGTCTGAAACACACGCCGTCCACTCCGTCCGGGGCTGAAGGACGGCGCGTGGCCCTATAACCCACAGTTTTCCCTCCTTATCGCCATGGGGTCGGCCACTGGTACCGTTTCCTTGACAACCGTGGTCAGCCCGACAGGATTACTATACACTAGGTATCGTAGTGTGTTTTTTTTAAGAATACAAGACAGTGTAAGAATACAATTTATCGCCACCCTCATTTACCCATTGTCATCGTAAAAGGCGACT
Source organism: Lymantria monacha (assembly GCA_905163515.2). NCBI lineage: Eukaryota > Metazoa > Arthropoda > Insecta > Lepidoptera > Erebidae > Lymantria > Lymantria monacha. The sequence goes on along the minus strand of LR991098.1, from coordinate 26,799,437 downwards.
AAGTGATATAATATTCTGATAACATCGATGCACTCTGATTACATCTGTAACACATATGATTCACATCATCAGATAATATAAATTAATACGACCACATGTCCGTGTAGTGATAAGAATACAATTCACCACCCCCTATCTTGCGCGCGGGCGATCGTAAGAGACGGTTAAAGGATATAAAATGCATATAGCATATATGCAAGAAAAAGGTTTTTTTTTTTAAATTAATTGTGGTAGGACCACATAGTTAATAGTTGTGTTAGTCTGTGTACAGCCAGCCGCAGGTTGCTTCGTCCGGAGTAGTACCACACTCGCAAAAGATCGACGTCTGAGTAATGGCAATGTGCTATTGCACTTCGTTCGGTGAGCGAGAGAGCCGGAAGCCCAACTGGGGTGTTTTTGCGTTTGTATTGGTAGGCAAAGGCCTAGCTATATCCTTTTTTTTTTTTGCGGTGGGCTATGGACGTCGCACCCCGCCAAATCGGTCCGGGGTGACGGAATAGGCGGCGCGCAACCCCATTGACCCATCCTGCAACCACCTCTTCTTCGCCGTGCGAGCGGGCCGCTGGTACCCGATCTTTGTCTGCGGTGGCCCGCTCGGCGGTATGCCCTCTCGGGCTCCTCTCCTGTCGACGCCTCGACAGCTTTCGCCGTCGAGGCGTCGTCTTCACGCAGTGGCCTCACGTTGGGTGACCGGACAATCCCCCGAAGTCTCGGTTAGGGCGGCATCAGGCGCAGGTACTCGCGCCTGCGCCGCCCCGCGGCCGCGGGCGGCGGCAGGGTCACGGGAATCCTCCCGGGCCCGTTCCGCCGCCTCCTTCTGCGAGATGACAGCCTCGCAGAAGGCGGCGACCGCGTCCCAATTCTTGACGCTGTCGACCATCGCTCGCGCAACAGCCGGCAGCGTCAGGTGGGCACCGATGACATCGACGAGCTCACGGCGCTGCCCGTCCCAGCCCGAACATACCTCGAGCGTATGTTGCGCCGTGTCCTCGTCGCTACTGCAATGGTGGCAAGACGGAGTCCACTGCCTCCGCACGACCGTGTGCAGGTACTTGGCGAAGTAACCATGCCCCGACAAGACCTGCACCAACCGGAAAGAGAGGACTCCGTGCCGCCGCTCCATCCACTCCATCAGTACGGGCCGGAGGGCCTCAATGGTAAAAACACCGTGTTTAGGCCTCTCCAGCCGCGTAGCCCAACGAGCGATGACTTCTCGGCGGGCGTCCTCGCGCCAGGTGGCTATCTCGTTGAACGATGGGGAGCCACCCTCTTCGCGCATTGAGGTAACCCGCCGGTAGAGGTCGGAGAGCATCTCCGCCTCTAGGTCTCACGGGGGTGTCCTGGCCAATAGGCATGCCGCCTCGGTAGACACCGTGCGGTACCCGCGAATGGCTCTGACCGCCATGGCTCGCTGTGGCCTCCACAGCACCGCCCTGAGCTGGGCGTTCAGAGCCCTCGCCCACACGGGTGCGCCGTACATGGCCATTGAGCGGATCACCCCCGCATACAGCCGTTGGCCCTCGAAACTGGGTCCGCCCACGTTCGGCATGAGCCGTGCCTAGCTATACCCTTGGTATTGCAAAGGTTCATGGGCAGCAGTGACACTTACCATCAGGTGTGCTGTCTGCTCATTTGCCACCATCATCATCATCATCATTCTCATATTCTTATCCCAATTACTTGGGGTTGATACAGTATGTACTCTTCTTTCATAGTACCTACATATTGTAAAAGTTATTGGCAATAGTTTTATGACCGGCCGCCTGCCAGACGTCAACCCTCCTTGGGAATGTAATTGTCGACCAAACGGCATCAGATGGAGTTGGCCCAGGTCGTTATAAGGCTCTTAGTCGTCTTCTACGACACCCACGAGCAAAGTAAGGGTTGGTAGTATTCTTAGCCGCTACCACACAGCGTTTGTCATCATAAGGAATAAAAAAAAAAAAAAAAAAAAAAAAACTCGAAAGGAAACCCTATACCAACACGTCTGACCAGCGTGGTATAGTAGGTTGTCCCCTTCCCAGTATAGAGGAGGCTCGAGCCCAACAGTAGGACATATATATGCTGAGATGATGATGATGACGATCACATTCAATTATAACGCTATCAAACTTTAAATTGTTGCCAAACTTAATATAAATCTCAAAAAATAAAATAAATACGCAGGTTTGTTCACATGGCCACCGAAGACAAAGATCGGGTACCGGTGGCCCACTCGCATGGCAAAGAGAGGTGTTTGCACGGTGGGTCTATGGGGTTGCGCGCCGCCTCTTCCGTCGCCCCGGACCGATTTGGCGGGGCGCGACCACATCCATAGCCCACGGCAAAAAAAAAGGTTTAATCACATGACTAATATTGGCCGAATTGTCGACATCGGCAACGCTTGCCATTGAAAAAGAATAGAATATATAATATAAATTAATAAATCAAACTCTGACATATCTACGACCATAAAAAGTTCAAACCTTATTTATTTCGTTATATTGTAATAACCTTTTAATACACACACACACACACACACACACACATACATATCATCACGCCATATCCCTTGCAGGGTAGGCAGAGAGAACAGAGTGCCAGAGAACTCTATCTCTGCATACTTCACTCGCTTCCTCAACATTCATAATTCTCTTCATACACGCTCGCCGGTTTCGGAGACTCTTGACTCCACCTTCCTTCAGTACCTGACCGATCTGGTCTAGGTAGGTTAGTCTCGGTCTCCCTCGGTATCTACATCCTTCCACTTTCGCATTGTATATCTTCTTAACCAGACGTTCGTTCGGCATTCTTTCCACATGTCCGAACCATCGGAACATTCCCTTTCGCATCTTTACACCAATACTCTCTTTCATATCTACTCGCTCTCTTACGTCGTCGTTACGAATGCGGTCGGTCAGCCTAACTCCACAGATTTTCCGAAGAGATCGCATTTCGACCGCATTAATTTTACTTTCATACTCTTTTCTGCATACCCAACTCTCGCTTCCATACAGTAATGTTGGGACAAGCACTGCATTATGTATGTTGCTACACGTGCCTTCTGGCTGAGGTGGTGGCTGCCGAGAAGTTGCCCCAACGCTCCGTTCACTCTATTTCCCGCATTCACTCTTCGCTCTATATCAGTGGTGTACCGTCCATCTCGGCTAAATCCACATCCAAGATATACAAATTCATCCACTTGCTCTAGTACATCATTACCTATTGTTACTCTTACATCTGTTCTGGCTTCATCTCTTTCAAAGACCATTATTTTGGTTTTGCTCACATTCACGCGTAGACCCCTTTTCTTACAATCTTCTGTCATTGTGTCGACTAGGGTCTGCAGGTCAGTCGCTGACTGTGCCAGCAGGACTGCATCATCTGCATAAAGCAGAGCAGAGACCGCTGAGTCACCCATCTGGACTTTTTAATACGTAGAAATAATTAATCATAGAAATAATACGTAGAAATAAATAATTAATCAAGTGTATTGCCGAAGTATACGACACTTACCACAGCCGAAGTCGACTGCACAGATGGCGGAGTGGTTAAGATACAGACCTTTCGTGCCAGTGATATGAGTTCGATTTTTACACAGGACAATACTTTATACGATCTATAAACTGTTGTTCTGAGTCTGCATGTAATTTCTCTGCGTTAATTTTATGTTTGTAAATGCCCCCGCAATACGAGGATTATTTCCTTAGTGCAGGGTGGTGTGTGGATGGTGGTGGTGGCCACCGAAGACAAAAATCGGGTACCGGTGGCCCGCTCGCACGGCGAAGAAGAGATGCTTGCAGGGTGGGTCAATGGGGTTGCGCGCCGCCTCTTCCGTCACCCCGGACCGACTTGGCGGGGTGCGACGTCCATGGCCCACCGCAAAAAAAAAAAAAAAAAAAAAGGGTGGCGTAAAAAACTGCCGAGCGGGCCACCGAAGACAAAGATCGGGTACCGGTGGCCCGCTCACACGGCAAAGAAGAGGTGCTTGCAGGGTGGGTCAATGGGGTTGCACGCCGCCTCTTCCGTCACCCCGGACCGATTTGGCGGAGTGCGACGTCCATAGCCTACCGCAAAAAAAAAAAAAGGGTGGTGTAAAAAAATGCAATTCTGATGAATTGTTTTCTTACTTACCCTATCCTTTCCCTTCCTGTGTACAGGTGGATGACTAGGGAATGTTATAATATGGAAAAATTGAAATCCTATGCCAACTCGTCTGATCTGCATGAGAGAGTACGTTTTCAATTTCTTTGTATCTCATTGTGAATAATATACGATTTAAAACCTATACAGTAAATAAATCAGCGTAAAGAAATATTTTTTTCAAGAAAGCAGTGATGACCACTGGCCACTTGTGTAATTTTTTAGGCCGTTCCATGAATCAGTGGATTCCATGAGATGACGGTGTAACTACATTCGCCACTCCTATCTTACTCATAGATATCGAGAAAGATGACTAACAGATTTAATAGTGGCAGGACCACGCTGTTGACAGTCCGTTCGGCGTAGTACCACACTCTCGCAGAAGATCGACGTCTGAGTAACGGTAAACTGCTATTGCGCTTCGCTCGGTGAGCGAGAGAGCCGGCAGACCAACTGGGTGGGTTTGGAGTTTATATTGGTAGGCAGCGGTCTAGCTATACCCTTGGTATTGCATAGGTCCATGGGCGGCAGTGACACTTAACATCAGGTGTTCAGCTTGCTCGTTTGCCACCATATGCAATAAAAAAAATATAAAGAAATAGAGATATGATGACATCTATTCAAGAGAAGGAAAACTTAAAATGAAATCCTATACAAAGTTTGACCAGCGTGGTATAATATGTCTCTTTTATCTTTTATTGTGGAGAATTCTCGAGCCCAGCAATGATGCGTATAAGAGCTGAGATAATGATGATAACGAAGGTTTTCACTTCTCCTACAATAAGGAAATCATCCTTCCGTTTCATAATCATCACTTATAAAAAAATATTAGTAATTTGAATAACATATCTCATTTAAAGACGTAAATATAATACGAGCCGACAATTGAATATTATACGTCAGCTCACACTTGTCTAAACGATAGGACGACTGAAACGGATTTTTTTTATAGGCGTGGGTTCGAGTCAAACGTGTGACATTCATTTTTCGCTAATCAAGTTTTTATAAATAACCTAGCATATTTAATGATAAATTTTATCAATTTTAATCATCACTTATATTATCCACCACATAAAGGTGTATTATATCCCTCGTCCATTCATCATTATCATCATCATTATGCTAGTATCACAATAACTTGAGGTCGATGCAACATGTACTTATCTTCCATCGTAATATTGCTAGTAGATATTAGCAATAGTTTTATGACCGCCCGCCTGCCTAACATCAACCTTAATTGAGAACATAATGATTTCTAATGTTTACGCGAGTATTACAGATTGAAAATAAAACTACTTTTACGGATTCTATCGCGTTTGTATTTTATTTTAATTAATTAAATTTTAACCCACATTTTTAACACAAACTGATATTGTAGTGGGTAGATATAAATTTCTGTAATAACGATGACTTATTGTTCGTGACATACCTTAGTCCTCCCGTGACCACTATCAGTGTAAAGTATTCGAAACATCGGGAAATTAAAAAACAAATACAAACGCGATAGAATCCGTAAAACTAGTTTTATTTCAAATGCTTCATTGAGAATGTAATTATTGGCCAGACCAGATGGTATCAAATTGAGTTGACTCAGGTCGATGTGAAGCTATTAATCGTCTTTTATGATCACACTTTACGATCCCCCATGGGTAAATTGTATTCTTACTCCGTCACCACACGGATAAAAAAATATTTCCAGCTACTATTAAATGCCCTAGCCGAGGCAGCTGAAGATGTCCCAAAGGCAAAAGCTGCAGAGGCATCAACCCGAGAGGGTATCTGTGAGGGTAAACTGCCGAACGGGCCACCGAAGACAAAGACCACACAAACACGATAGTCCACTGCCATAAAAAAAAAACAACAAAAAAAAGCTAGTATTAAATGCCTTTGTCGTTAGTTGCAACACGTAATAGTTTAACAATCGATTATGTATTATTTAATATCAATTAAAAAAGGTCAAACGTTTATTATCGAGTACTTACAGTGAAAATTGATGTTTATAATTGGAGTAACGAATGGTTAGTTAAACATTTTTTTTACGATTCGTCCATCTGCCGATATGTAACTATTGGAAATAATTATATTTGTAAGTAAAGGTTTATTCATATGGTAATGTATGATTATTTTATATTTTTTTATTTATTACACTTAGATTAATTTTATTTGTATATAACTGAATCTCTAAACGTGATTTTCACCTCCTCTCCTCCCATAGAAGGTCTTACTTAAATCACTACGATATAAATTGTATATATTTTTGGAGTCCCACTCGAATCTTGGCGAAGAATTTTTAGCTTGCATATTAAGGTCTTTTTTATTACAAACACATGCCGTCCATTCCGTTCAGGGTGGCGGAAGTGTGGTGCGTGGCCCCATAACCTACCATATTTCTTCTCCTTCGCCATTGGGTCCGCCGTTGGTACCAAATCCTTGACATCTGTGGTCAGTCTGTTGAGTTACCTTTTTGGGTACCTTCCCCCGTTGACGCCCCGGGACCCGTCGCCCGCACGCGATCAGCCTTTTGGGTGATTGGACCCGGGAATAGTCCGTCACCCGCAGCCTTAGCTAGGGGGGCATCAGGGCAGGTATTCACGCTTGTGCCACCCCACTCGCCGGCGGCGAAGCATATCACCGAAGAGGATTTCTTGTTGCACTCGCCTCGCCGCCTCCTTCCGCGAGATGACTGCCTTGCAGAAGGCGGCGACTACATCCCAGTTCCTGACGCTGTCAAGCATCGCCTTAACGATGGTCCGTAGTGTCAGGTCGGCACCGATGATTGTGACGAGTTCACGGTGCTGTCCTGCTCAGGCCACACAGACCTTGAGCGTGTGCTGCGCCGTGTCCTCGTCGCCATCGCAGAGATGGCAGCACGGTGTCATCTCCTTCCTCGCGACCGTATGCAGGTACTTGCCGAAGCAACCATGCTCGATCAAGACTTGCACCAGTCGGAAAGAGAGGACCCTATGCCGCCGACTCAACCACTTCGCCAGCATCAGCCAGAAGGCCTCCACCGAATGAATACGAATACCGAACCGAGCTTCTCCAGCCAGACTGCCCAACGACTGGCAATGACGTCCCAGTGGGTGCCGCCTGGTAGCAAAAACACGCGACGACACATTGACGCCCCCTCGCTAGCGTCGCCGACACCCACCGGTAAAGTCAGGCGAGCATCTCCGCCTCCAAGTCCCACGGTAAAAGACGGAAAGAATTTCATCTTATTCTGTCACCATGCAGAAATATATTTAATAATCTCTGTTGTTAACGTGAATATTACGCATTTGAAATGAAACTATTTTTACGGATTCTATCGCGTTTGTATTTGATTTTTAATTTCCCGACGTTTCGAACACTTTACAGCATTCATTGATACGGGTGTATCAATCCTTCCGTATGGTCACGGGAACACGGGGAACGCTAAACATAGCTTTATTTCAAACTAAAATATAATTGAATTTAATTATTAATAAAACTTTTAAGTATAAACATATCTTTACAAATTGCGTTACTATTTTCTTAGTGCATATTATAAGTGGCAAGTTGCATAAATATATGAATTAATACAGCGGCCCTGAGGCTATAGACAAGATACTAAGCATCATACGCTCTAAAACATGAACATCTGTAGTAGCTTAACGATTAAGCAATGTGTTATTAACTTCTAATAAGAATGTTTGAATATTTGGATTGGATTTGGTAATATTATTGAAGAAATTCGCCTTTTCGTACTATGGTGGTTATAAATACTACCAACCTGTACATTTATTTTTAATTATTTGTTTTTGAAGTGAAAACTTCTTTAGGCGCGTTGAGCGTTTTTGGAGGGGAAAAACTTATAGGTTCGCGTCACCGACATGCTAATGCTAATAGTATATCTATAGCTATGTGAAAACATCTTTAGACGCGTTGAGCGTTTTTGGAGGGGAACAACCTATAGGTTTTTATTTTTATATAAAAATTAGAAAATTATTATTATTTCAATTAGTCTTAAGTTAATAGTTTTCACTTCTATAGGCAGTCCCTATGACTGCCTGTTGTTTTTTTTTATTGCTTATGCTTATGGTAGCAAACGGGTAAGCAACACACCTAATAGTAAGTGTTAGTACCGCCTATGGACCTTTGCAATACCAAGGGTACAGCTAGGCGGCTGCCTACCTATACAAACCCCAAATGTACCCAGTTGGGCTTCCCGCTCTCTCGCTCACGAACGAAGCGGAATAGCACATTGCCAGTATTCAGACGTTGATCTTCTGCAAGAGTGAACTGTCACAAGCTTGGTCCTACCACTAAAGAAACTATTTTTTTTTAAACACCACCCTACACCAAGGAAATAATTCTTGTATTGCGGGGGACTTTACAAAAACATATAAATAACGCGTACAAATTACACCCAGACTCAGAACAACACTTTGTGGAAAGTATTGTCCTGCGTAGGAATCGAATCCACGGAACTGGCACGGAAGGTCGGTATCATAACCACTACGCCATATGTATATATTGCTTGTCGTAAATGACGACTAAGAGTTTTACGTCGACCTTGGAAATGTAATTGTTGACCAAACGGCATTAGGTGCAGTTGGCTCAGATCGTTATAAAGCTCTTAGTCGCCTTTTACGACATCCACGAGCAGGGTAAGGCTTGGTAGTATTCTTATCCGCTATCACACAGCAATAAATTAAAAAAAATCGTAGTCTGTCCAGCTAGAAATATATAGTTTTGAGATAAGACAAAAAAATACAGTCAAATTGCAAAACTTTTCCAAAAAAAAAATGATTAAAAACGGTCCAACTAAAAAAAAATTAATAGTTCTGAGGTAACATATATATATAAAAACTTCTTTTTCTAAAGTCTGTTAAAAAGGGAAACAGCATTTTTTTTAAAGAAATATTTGCTAGCGGTTTTTAACTTCATATCAATAAACAGGTTTCTACGCACTTGGGCATAGTACACTTTCTAATAACGCATTATGTAAATCTAAAAGACTTCTATATTATAAAACATTTAGCGATATCAACTTATACGTATAGTAACGAAATAAGAACCACTTCTTATTTTTGCCCGTGGGAGTCGTAAAAGACGACTAAGGGATATGAAATGCAGATAACTTTAATTGTGGTAGGACCACGCTGTGGACAGTACTCTGTCTACAACCACGGGCGGGTCCGTCCGGGGTAGTACCATACTCTCGCAAAAGATCGACATCTGAGTAATGGCAATGTGCCATCGCGCTTCGTTCGGTGAGCGAGAGAGCCGGAAGCTCAACAGGGGTAGGTTCGGGGTTTGTATTGGTAGGCAGCGGCCTAGCTATACCATTGGCAAAAGTCCATGGGTGGCAGTGACACTTACCATCAGGTGTGTGCTGTCTGGTCGTGTACCACCATAAGCAATAAAAAAAAAGAAAAAATAAATAATGACTTCTAATGTTTACGCGAGTATTACACATTTGAAATAAAACTACTTTTACGGATTCTATCGCTTTTATACTTGATTTTTAATTTCACGACGTTTCGAACACTTTACAGTGATTAAGGTGGAGTCCTCTCGTGACCATAATCACTGTAAAGTGTTCGAAACGTCAGGTAATTAAAAATCAAATACAAACGCGATAGAATCCGTAAAAGTAGTTTTATTTCAAATGTTTAATGCAAGAGGTAAACTCAATAACAACCTGTATGAAAAAGACCAGGTTCCGGTGGCCCGCCCCGGACGGATTTAGCGAGGTGTGACTAGACCATAGCGGCCGCAAAAAAAAATATACATACTATATCAACAGTGCGTTTTATTTCAATTCAAATGAAATTATTATCTGTAAGATCATATACATTGTTAATTTTACATCGTTTTATATTAATATTCTGTCCGCGGCTTCACCTGCGTAAAACGTTAGTTTCCTAAAGATTTCATCGCCTATTTTTATTCTTAAGGGTAATTTTTTTACAAAATTTTAATGTCATATTTATTTACATCTAATCAATAGCTTAAAAATAAATTTCAAGCTTCTGGCTTTAAAAATGACGATACTTCCTTACAACTTTTCATCCTCCTTTACAACCAATTTTTTGCATTAATAAGTAGCCTATGTCCTTTATCAGGCTCTAGATTATCTGTGTACCAAATTTCATTTAGATGGGTTCAGTAGTTTCGGCGTGAAAGAGCAACAGACAGACAGAGTTACTTTCGCATTTATAATATTAGTAAAAAGTAAGATAATAATTTATCATGGGATCATAACACGGTCACGAGCTGAAAAAAAAATCCAACAAGAAATTAACCACGTACGTCTTTTTTAAGCTTTAAATCTTTTAAATGACATTTTATAGAGCATGTTTAGTATTAGCTCCATTAGACCAGCTGCCACAAGTGGCACCTGATCACGAGTTAATTAAATGAACTTGTGTCTTCTCTTTTGCCCGAAGCAGTTGTAAAAAACAGCTGCGAGATCACTAGTAGTATGAGTATGGACAACGCTCTCCTAGGAAGCTTTTAACATCACCTGCGATCATCTATCTATCTGATAGCAGTATAATAGTGTTTTAATTGGAGAGGCTTCCGCTTATATCGTCCTGCAAATCTAGGAAATTGTTTAAATATTTTACATAAAAATACATATATTCAAGCAAATTTATTAAAAACCCTTCTATTTACACTTTTGACTTGGTTGACACGGATCGCAGGGGTCTGGTGGAGGTTTAGACTTTACGATAGGTGTACATGGGGGCGGTTGCTGCGGAGGTTCTTCTTTCGGTGCCGGAGGGTGAGGCCGAAAATCATGAACGTGTTCATAATAGCAGTGCGCGTCCCACCAATATGCACAGCCTGGAGTTGGAAGCGTTGGGAAATGTATTTTCTGAAACATAATTATTAAGTATTATTTATACTAACTAGCTTCTGCCCGCGGCTTCGCCCGCGTAAAAGGTTACTTTCCTAAAGTTTTTGATACCCTATTTTTATTTTTGACCATCGATAATACAGTGCAACGGTATTACAAGGGTTGGAACTTCATTACTAGACTGCTAGATGGCGTTGAAGAAGCTAGATTTTGAGATTTTTTGACAAACAATTTTTTTATTTTTCATATAAAAATGATTGATTTTTTTTAATAAAAAGTATCCTATGTTACTTTTAATACCTCCAAGAATATGTATACAATGTTTCATGATGATCGGTTGAGTAGTTTTAGCGTGAAAGCGTAACAAACAAACTTACATTCACATTTATATATTAGTAGGGATAGCTTCTAAATATAAATGATTCTTTACGCGAGCAGTTTACTGCAATTACACTGTCATGTTGACTAGGCGAGAATGCTTGTTGTTTTATAGTTTTCCTTGCAAACCATATACATCGGTAGGATAAAAGCGACGGATGAGAGACGACTGCATGTAGCGGAGAGGCTATCGTTGAGATGGATGTGTGGTATGATGAGAATGGATAAAATAATAAATGAACATATTAAAGGAAGTTTGAAAGTTGCGCCAGTGACGGCAAAGTTAAGGAGTGAAAGGTTGAAATGGTATGGACATGTGTTGAGATGGGATGAAATTATGTTGTGAGGAAAGTTTTAAGTATGAATATTGAAGGCTTTAGGGGGTAAAGGAAGACAAAAGGAAAGATGGATGGATTGCGTAAGGTATGACATGGATAGGCAGGAAGTGACTGCAGAGATGACGTCTGATAGGACTGTATGGAAGAAGATGACATATTGCGTCGACCCCAAGTAACTGGGATAAGAGCAAGATGATGATGATGATGATGATGATAAATCGGTGGGAAAATAAAATCTCTTATTCCAACATCAAATAACTGCACACGTGGTGTAGTGGTTAAGATATCAACCTAGCATGCTAGTGTTATAGGTTCAGGTTGCTGTAGGTGAGTGGGAATTTTTTTTATTAATAACATCCTTCATTAAGAAATTAATCCTTATATTGTGGCAGAATTTACAAAGTTATAATTAACGCACACAAATTACACCCAGACTCAAATACAAAAATATGTAGATCGTATAAAATATTATTGTGCGTGGGATTCCAACCCACGACACTGGCGCCATACTTTGTTATCTTAACAACTTCGCAATCTGTGCAGTAAAGTAGTACAATAGGAGGGTAATTGACCTACTATATCACGCTGGTCAGACGTGTTGGTATAAAATTATATTTCAGGTTTTCCTTTTAGTGCGCAGATGTTATCTGTATGTAATATCAATTTGTCGTCTTTTACGATATCCACGGATGGAATAGGTGGTGGCGTATTGTATTTTTGAGAAAAAGAGTTAATAAAGGAAAATTAAATAAAAAAAAATATGTTTTTTTTATTGCGTAAAAGAGCAAGCAGCACATTTGATAGCACGCGTTATTGCCGACCACTGCTTATCAACTCAAACCCACCCAGAAAGTTGGGCGACCGGCTCTTTCACTTACCAAACAAAGCGTAATAGTATATTGCCACTGCAGATTTTAGTTTTCTGCGAGAGTGTGGTACAACCCGGGATTGATTGGCCCGCGGCTATATACAGATATTTTTTTTTTTAATTTCCTTTGGTGGCAAACGAGCAAGCAACACATCTGATGGTAAGTGTCCTTGCTGTCCATGGACCTTTGCGATACCAAGGATATAGCTAGGCCGCTGCCTACCAATATAATCCCCAAACCCACCCAGTTGGGCTTCCGGCTTTCACGCTCGCCGAACGAAGCACAACAACACATTGCCATTGCTCAAACGTCGAGCTTTTGCGAGAGTGTAGTACTACCCCAGACGGACCGGCCCGTGGCAGTAGACAGAAAACTGCCAACAGCGTGGTCCTACTACTACTAAATCTGTCATCTGTCAACAATTTAGTAATTTTTTTTTTTGAATGCAGGCCCAGTCCAGCCGTGATGATAGAAGGGACGGCGTGCGATTCCATAACCTGCCATTCACGTACCTCTCTACGCCAAATGGTTTGGTCATCAGATCCTCGTGTTTGTCATCGGTGGCCTGACCAACTGGTTACCCTTTCGAATACTTTCGAACAATGTAGACCTAGCACTACTAAATAATACTACTATACTATATTACTTAATACTACAAATAATGTGCAGTGAATAACTACTTACAGTGACAGTTTTCGTCGCCACACCAGCAGCCGTAGATCCTAATTTTTTCTGAGTACCAAGGGCAACAGGTGCTACAATTGGAGGATGAACGGAATCCTTCACATTTCTATTATGGTAATATTGGTTGGAATATTTATACTCCGGTCCTCTAGGAATATCAGGTGCTGGTAAAGATCGCGGAGCCAAAAGTGGCAGATATCGACTATTCGGTACATAAGTGCGGCCCAACAAAAAATCACGTAGTTTTCTTAAGCCACCTGATACATCTCTAAATTTATATTTCACCTTAGACATTTATAATAATTAAAAATGTCAAAGAAATATGGACTCGTCAGTTCAATTGTCCTTTATGATTCAGCGAATGTATCTTATTACAATGAAATTGAAGAAAATATAACAAAATGTTTGTAAAATTGTGTCAAATTAAAAAAAATAATGCTTTCTGTCTTTAAAGCAAAGAGATCGCATGTATACTGAGAAGGTTTTCGATGTTTTTTTTTATCCTACTTAATATTGTAAATGTAAAAGTTTGTTAATATATATATGTTACTAAATCACGCGTAAACCGCTAAACAGATCTGTGTAAGAATTGCCACACAGATATACCATTTCCTGGATTAACAAAAGGTACTTTTTATCTCAGTAACTTGTTCCCTTGGGATAATTTCATCGTCTCAGCCCACTTATGACCCACTGTTGAGCTCGGGCCTCCTCCATAACGGGAGGGGAATTGATCTACTATACCACGCTGGTCAGACCTGTTGGTGTAGGGTTTTATTTCGAGTTTTCCTTCTTTTGCACAGATGATATATGCATATTATATTGCTTAATCGTTTTTTACGATAGCCACGGGAAAGAGAGGGGGTGGTGAACTGTATTCTTACTACGTCACCGCACGGATAATTTAGAGTTAAAAAATTATATTGTAAGTTACTATTTACGCGGGAGAAGCCGCGGGCCGATGCTAGTACTTTATAATATTATTAACTGAATCAACAGACGCTATTCTCACTTAACTTCTTATTTTAATGACTGGAGTGAGTCACTATTCATCCAAAGTCCATTGGATATGAATATGATCCTTGTTTTATTAATTGTCACAGCCTCGACTTGATATCTTGTGTTATGTCTTGTGTAGCTGCGCTTGATACAATTCCGATATTGTCTATTTTATCGATTATTTGAAAGAAACATATCTAAATAAAATTGAAATAGACTTCTTTGTAATCAATCACAGCACTATCTATCCGTAATCCACCTGAATACACAAAAAAAGCATTTTTCTTTTGCAAGACACCGCCCTTTTTTTTTTTGCGGTGGGCTATGGACGTCGTACCCCGCCAAATCGGTCCGGGGTGACGGAAGAGGCGGCGCGCAACCCCATTGACCCACCCTGCAAGCACCTCTTGTTCGCCGTGCGAGCGGGCCACCGGTAACAAGACACCGCCCTGCACTAAGGACATAATCCTTGTATTGCGAGGGACTTTACAAACATATAATTAACGAACACAGATTACACCCCAGACCTAGAACAACAATTTGTATATAATATATTGATGTTATATATTGTTCTGCGTGGGAATCGTACTTATGACACTGATATGGTAGATTGGTCTTAGCCATTGTGTCATGTATTCAGTCAACGAAAGCAAGAATGGAGCAAAAATTTTTAATCATTGGAAGAGCATCTCACTGAAGCTAATACAGATTACAACAGCACATCTGGTGGTAAGTATTACTGCCGCCCATGGGCATTTGCAATACCAAGAGTATAGCCAGGCTATTGCCTACCAATACAAACTCAAAAGCTACCCTTTTGGGCTTCCGGCTCTCTTACTCATTGAACGAAGCGCAATAGCACATTGTCATTATTCAGACGTCGATCTTCTGCGAGAGTGTGGTACTACCCCGGACGGACCGGCCTGCGGCTGCAGACAGAGACTGTCAACAGTGTGGTTCTACCACTGTCAAAATGTGAATAATAAAATGACGAGTCTGCTGAGTTTCTTTCTGGATCTTCTCAGTTTGTAGCCGTTGTCTGAACCGGTGGTAGATTAATTTAGAAAAAAATATAAAATTGACAATGTGTAAGTGCCCGTTAAGCATAATAAATGATTTTATAATTACCATGGAAAAAAAAACCTTTCGATACTTAAAATTAATTAACAACGAACTTGTTTATTATTTAATTAAGTAAACAATTGAAATTAAAGTAACAACCGAAACATATTTCAGTCAATCAAGAGAACAAAACCTCTACCTTTAATTAAAACTCATCTCGTCCCACACAAACAATTAACAGTACCATAAAATGATGCCTTCTAGTCATAATGCACTTGCGCTTTTACAGTTTACATAATATATAATGTGAAGGTTGGACACTTTCTTTGGCGGGGAGGCTGTACGCGCCAACGGAGCCTCCAGTCGCAAGAGTCGCGCGGGCGCACGCGCTGGTGCAGTGACAGTTGCCCTAAAATTTAATTATACATACTGTGTTGTGTTTGGATAAAATGAGGCTTATACATTGGGTAAGTTAGAAATATATATTTTGGGTGATTCGTAATTATACAAGTGAATCATAATTATTTTTTTGTGAATTTGAATTTTTTTTTGTAATTTATTTTTTAAATTAATATGTGAATATGTATTACATTTTTTTTATATAGAAATTGTGATCGTGAATGATTATACAATTGTCAATTAGTGATATATAATTAAAGTTTAATATGTTGTTAAAATACGTAACTTAAAAATTATATGAAACTATTTACGTCGGAGATTTTATTACGATCAAACAATTAAGTCGGTGAATGTGATCGTCTATGACAATAAAACTTGTGATTTTAACATAAATATATAATGTATTATGTATGTACTTTCATACATAAATAATTCATGGACATTTTGTAATATAATTTCATTTACATGATAATTTTGTATAATATGAATGAAAGGTTTATTACAAATTGTAACTTGTTGTTTGAAAATATTAACATAACCGCTATTAAAGAGATAATATTTTTGAAATTTAACTTACTTATATTTTAATTTTAAATAAAGTTAATGTTTAATTTTTATAAAAATACTATTTTCTTTTCAGTCCCTTTATTTAAAAAAATAACCATCATTAAAAAAAGGGAAAAAAATAATATAATTTTATTAATAACAGCAGACTATGAACTATAATAATTATTGATATATAATTTATTAAAACCACAACACAACTCATATCACAGGGAAATTTCTATTTTATAATACATATTCATATTTATTTTCCCACAAAAAGTTTTCTATACAAAAATATAATTTTTAAGTGAAAAACAAAAGTGTAATAATTAATATCTTTATATGTAAATTTAAAAATAACATCACAAGAGAATGTCTGATACTAATATATTAATCCTAGAAAAAAAAAATTTCACCAACACAATGATGCAATATTCGAAGCATCATAAATATCTGAATATACATATTACTCAACAAACTAAGATCCTCGCGTTACGTAAAATACAAAAAAAAATCTACCGCAAGTGGGTCACACAGACTAGTGGAGATTCGCGAGCGGAACTTCAGAGTTCAAGAGACATCGACGCGTTCGCCTCTCGCTCGGTACAAATCAAGTTTTCAACTATTTACTTATCTACAAACATATTATACAACTCTCTATGTTTAACTAGTTATATAGAGACTATCTTTAAGATTATGTATGTATAACGTGACCATTTATTCTTTGACTCAAAACGGGACATTTTAGTCGAGTAGTCAATTAAAAAAAACACTTTTTAAAGGTATTCGTAAAAAGTTAGTTAACTTAAAAGTTACGAATTAAAAAATATACGCGAAATGTTTAGTTACCATATTTATCATAGGAAAAATTAGTTTTATTATAACTGGTGAAGATTTTAAGCGAGAATAAAACTCTTGGCACGTTTTTAAATTACTCAAATCCAACCTTTGCGCGGTTGCTGCAAACGGGACAATCCCAGAGTTCGTTACGGGGACACCGGGACTCGTTATTATAAAAATGGACAGTCCCGTTCAAAATGGGACGTCTGGTCACATTATGTGTGTACTCCATATGATATTGGGGTTAAAATCTCCGTATTAAGCTTAAGAAATTATAGGTTATAAGAACCACCCAATTATATAACATGGGAGTAGTAAAAATGGACTAAGGTACGAGTAGCACCAGTGGTGGTGTGGGCTTCAAGTCTCTCCTGAGAAACTTATAAAATCAAATACGTTCACCAATTGACTTCGAAATTATGATATTTAATCCCTTCATAGAGAGAACTATATCCAATAGCGGACATTACAATAATGAATGGACGAGTAGAGAGTCTAATATATGATGAACTTCTATTAGAGATATCTTAACTTCGTATGAAAAGTATGAAATATAAGTAAACTTAGCTATCATGGCACTAAACTTAACACTTTCATCGTCTCAGCTCATATATGTCCTACTGTTGGGTTCGAGCCTCCTCCGTAATGGGAGGGAAATTGACCTATATATCACGCTGGTCAGACGTGTTGGACTTCTCTTGCATAGTGCTATATGCGTTTTATATCCTTTAGTCGTCTCGTACGATCACCCACGGGTAAAATATGGGGTAGTGAATTATATTCTTACTCCATCACCATACGGAAAGTTTAACATTTTACATGCAAAATACATTAAGTCTTAATATAACAATAGTTTTGCAAATTACGTCGGAGTAGTGAAAACAAATTAATCGCGTTAAAAGCCGTAAAATTTCAATTTTTTGGTCTATACTTACTTATTTTAACGTAAGTCAAATTAAAGTATGACAATTTAAACAAAACAATTTATCTAAATTATATACACACATGGTAGCACTGTCGTATCGTTTATGGAGGTTTGTTAGAATTTAATTGAAAAAAAGGAAAGAAATGGAAGTCCCTACCGAGTCCCTACCGGTGTCCGTATCGAATTATAAAAGGTTGATTTCCTTTATAATTTACAACTTCGACCAGATTGACTATAAAAAGTTGAGAGCAATCGTTATTTTACAATGTTAAAGTTCCTTTAAGAAAAAAGGTAACTTAATCGTATAGAAACGCTTTATTGCTTGAGTGTATGGTATCGTTTAACTAATTTTAAAAAATATCGTGGAATTTTACAAAAATTATTAATAATTATCATTTTATTTTTATTCCAATTACTTACGGTCGATGCTACTTGTAATGTTTCTCTTCTTCTTTCTTCCATTATTTACGTAGCACATGTTTTGGCAAAAGTTTTATGATCTACTTGCCATCAACCCTACTTGGGCATGTAATTGTTAACCAAACGGCTTCAGATGGATTTAGCGTAGGTGTATGTTAAGCTTTTTTTTAATTGTCTCTTAGTCGTCTTTTACAACATATATAAAAGATTTGAAAGTAGGTATTCTTAATCGCCGCCATATAGTAAACTTATAAAATTAATTAAATTCATAAATAAAAATATTTGATTTATTTTTAAAACCTCTATTATGGATTATATACATAAAAATACACAGACAATATATACATAGGACTAATAAAAATAAATGAAAATAAAAACATAAAAAAGTAACAACATATGCATTGGAAAATATATGTATAATATTATAATAATATATTAATTTTAATATAATATTTTAATAATTATATTATAATTACACCGCTATAAAACACTCAGTATGGCCATTCAGAAATGTTTAAAATTTTTAAATGTCTACTAAATATTAAGAAAAAAAGATATATATTTATTATAATTTACATAAAATGATGTGCTTAAAATATAATTATTTGCTCGACGTAATTTTTTTTTTGCATATAATTTTCGCTATAGTTTATGCAGCATACATAAATCTAGTTAGCACAAATGTGATAACTTTAATTATTTTATAACGCACTGTTCGTTTTATATTAATAAAAATATAACACTTAACTTATTATAAAAAAATAACACTTACATTTGAAATATGTATTTCCAATCCAATCCATATGTTGACGGAGTAGGACTATAAACTAGCCCCCTTTCTTTACCTGGGTGCAAGATGACTAAGAAATATAAAATATTGACAGATAAATGTTCTATGCAAGAGATGGGAAACTCGAAATTAAACTCATATCAACCCCTCTGACCACCATAATATTAGTCCATTGCTCACCTATTTTGGAGTAGGTTCGTCACAGCAGTAAAAAGTATATGAGCCGAGATGATTTCCACTTAATTAGTTTCTCTACTTCCACTCTTAGACTTAGAGAATTATTCTTATATATTCCACTCTTAGGCATGGAGAGGCATATTAGCGGTCGCTGTTATGTTTCCCAGGAGAGTGCCGCAAGTGCAGAGAATAATCTCGTAAGTCTTGCAACTCTCGCTGTTAGAATAACACAGAGTCACTTGTTTCGATAGAAATGAAAAATCCACATAGAAATGAAAAATCTAACTAAATTAATGAAATTACATTCACCTAGTGGCACTACACACTTGTCCGTGTGTTGACGGTTTAAGAATACAATTCACCACCCCCTATCTCACCCGTGGATGATCGTACGAGACGACTAAGTGATATAAAACGCATATAACATCTGTGCGACAGAAGGAAATCTCGAAACAAAACTCTATAGTCCCTTTACCAACACGTCTGAGCAGCGTGTATATAGTAGGTCAATTATCCTTCCATTATGGAGGAGGCCCGAGCTCAGCAGTGGGACATGTACGGGCTGAGATGATGATGATGATGAGTGGCACTAACTGTCCAACTATCAATAATTAGGTACATACCACTTAACGGGAGAGGGGCTATAATCACACCTATCTATCATGAGACTGTTTAAAATAACATCAAATTATTTCTCCGTGTACTGGTATAAAAAATGTTGACAATCCTTTTTTTGCCAAAGGATTCGTAAAATGCTGTCTAAAGGAGCACTGCGAGACTCTTGTAGCGAGTCTTGGTCTTGCATTTAGACAACACTTAGCTACGGTGGCATCATGCTCAATTAGTCACCTTCTAAGTCTTAATATCCTAATATAAATAGATTCTTCTGTATGACAAACGATAATGTATATAAGCGGCTTAAATAATTTTATGCAAGACGATCCAGTTTATATCCATATCTATATTAATTATAACTATTATAAATGATTATGTAAATATTTTTCAAGGTTCTTTACAAGTTTATGTTACATTCTCCTGTTAAGAAATTATTTGACCTTATACATATCGAGTTTTGACCATTCTCTTCAAGTTAATCTGTTCATGGTGTTAGATGTAAGTATATTCTTTTGATATCTAGTACTAGCTAATAATTTATCTGCTTGGAAGATTTGAATATGATATTGGAATACGACTTAAGTTATTTGGCGGCATGGTTTATTAGGTCAATCGTCAGATCTATCACATGGCTTTTAAGGTTTCAGCCCAGGGCCCCATGGATTTAAGGGGCCCCCATCTAAGTCAAGTTAAAGTTAAAAATTCACGATAGGAATTTACCAAAGGAAAGTGCAGAAAGGTAGTTTTATAATATGTCAATTTATTTACGGTTGCATTTAACAAACACTAAGGCATGCTATATTATAATATAAATCAAATATTTTGTCTTATTTTTTTCTTATATTTTGTGTAGTTAGGTGGGCCCCTAAGTAGTATTAGCCTAGGGCCCCCTAAGCTCATGGTCCGGCCCTGTCTATCGTGGTCGAACAATATGTGGAACTCCGCTAAGTTCTTTTGATTAAAAACACACAGCTTAAAATAGCATGAGTTAGTTGAATATTTCTTATTGTTTTTGCTTGTCGTCTTCTAAATTGGGCTATTAATTTCAAGAATGCCTATTTAGTTTAGTGACACTGCAGTCTTCAAATCACCTACTGAATATTGGCTGGCGATAAACTCACATATGATCCTAAACAAAAAAAAAATGACTCATAAAAATTGTTAAACTTTTAGCAAGAAAATTATGGTATTTATAGAAATTTCGTAACTTCCTTAGTGTCCGGCAATATGCCAGGTATTTTTTACATTATATAAAATATAAGACAAAAACCTATTCATCTGCATTGAATAGAAAGATTAATAATACTATATATACATGGTTTTATATAATATTCGAATTACGATATTATCGATACATTGACACAATTTCCTTAATAATTTTGACATAAAAATAGACACAATAACCCAAAAATATCATCTTTATAATCAAAAATTTGTGATATTTATACATCACATGCAATTAATTTTGTACAATAATAATTAATTTACAATGTTTCGTAATAACTAATCGTAGAAAGTGCAAGTATATTACGTTTTATGGACGTTAATAAAAAAAACGTAATAAAGAAACAATAAATGTAGCAATGTACGAACAATTACTTCATAAAAGTCACTAAAAATATAGAAAATGTTTAAAATTACACACATTAATGATATTAATTATAATAAAAAAACATGTTAATAAAGCTGTGCATGGAATGAATGAAACATTAATTTGTTGTTTAAAACGATTAGCAACGATCGCGAATGTTCATATGTAATAATTGATAAAGATTTTAAATTTTAATATTACGTCGGTTTTTTTTTGAGTCTGAAGTTTAATATTGTTATTATATTTACGTGTTTTATAACGGTATTTTATTATATTTTAATTTAATATTACGAATGTTTCTTTGAACAATTGTAAGTGACCAAGTACGCGTTATCCGTGCGGTGACGGAGTAAGAATACAATTCATCACCCCCTATCTTACCCGTGGGTGATCGTAAGAGACGACTAAGGGGTATAAAGCGCATATAACATCTATGCAAGAGAAGGAAAACTCGAAACAAAACCCTATACCAACACGTCTGACAAGGGTGGTATAGTAGGTTAATTTCTCTCCCATTACGGAGGAGACCCGAGCCCAACAGTGGGACATATATGGGCTGGGATGATGATGATGAAGTACGCGTTTGTGTATCAAGAAATATCGTATCACTATATTTGGGATTGATATAGCAACTTTTCTTCTTCTGCTACAAGTGCAAGAAGGACAGAAAATAATGCAATTTTTGAGTAAATTTTAATGAAATTTATTTTATTATGTGATTTAGCAATTATTTATCTTTTAGACGAAACTGATCTCGTATTTACAGTACAACTTTCTTCATCACCAGGTTAACAAAAGAGCCCATGTCAGTGTAGCCGTATCATTTCGATAAAATTTACCTGAGGGCTATACCAACAGGTGCATATCGTGACCCGCGCCTTATCTTAAGTAACGGTCCGTAAAGCCTTTGAGTTTAGTGAACGGAAAGCATGTTATTTTAAATTGTCTAGTTAAAAAGGTCAAGACAGACCTACTGTTTTATATAATAATATTTTGTAGTTGAAATATAAAACAAATAATATGCAAGTGATATTAGTGACAATAGTTACTAGTAGTTAGTTACTAGTATTTTGCCACACTGTTAAAAGTGTTCTCCCTACAGCCTCGGTCCGGTCCATACGAGTACATACCACAATCTCGCAAAAAATCGACCTCTGAGCGCGCGTGCGATGCGCTCGTTGCGCAGTAGCAGTCACGTTCTTATATGGTGTCGTGGTTCACTGGATCAAAGGTTAACTTATATATATATATATATATATATATGTATATATATATATATATATATATATATATATATATATATATATACATATTAATTAAAAATCAAAAACAAACGCGACAGAATCCGTATAAATAATTTTGTTATCATCAATATCACAGCCCATAAGTGTCTGACAGTTGGGCTCGGGCCTCCTCCGTAATGAGAGGGAAATTAACCTACCATACCGCGTTGGTCAGACGTGTTGGTATAGGGTTTTTGATTCGAGTTTTCCTTCTCTCGCATAGATGTTATATGCGTTTTATATCACTTAGCCGTCTCGTAAGAACATCCACGAGTAAGATATGGGGTGGTGAATAGTATTCTTACTCCGTCACCACACGGAAATTTTTGTTATATTATTCGTATAAATATCAGAAATGTTTACGTTAAACGTTAGGCTGATCAATCGCATTCGTAACGACGACGTAAGAGAGCGAATAGGTATGAAAAAGAGTATTGGTGTAAAGATGCGCAAGGGAATGCTCCGATGGTTCGGACATGTGGAAAGAATGCCGAACAAGCGTCTGGTTAAGAAGATATACAATGCGAAAGTGGAAGGATGTAGGTACCAGGAGAGACCGAGACTAGCCTACCTAGACCAGATCGGTCATGTACTGAAGGAAGGTGGAGTCAAGAGTCTCCGAAACCGGCGAGCGTGTATGAAGAGAATTATGAATGTTGAGGAAGCGAGTGAAGTATGCAAGGATAGAGTTCTCTGGCACTCTGTTCTCTCTGCCTACCCTGCAAGGGACATGGGATAATGGTATGTATGTATGTTTACGTTAAATCTCGACTGGAAAACGATTTCTTATTTTAAAGAAAGGTTGTGACTAATAACTGGCCATATATAAGCTTATAGGACAAGAACGAATATTTGGGACATGTATGTTATAAATTCTGATGAAAAGACTGTAAAAATTTATTGCAAATGCATAGTTTCATAATTAATCGTTGTTGCATTTTCTCATTCACCCGTCAAGGCTAAGCTATACTTTCATATATTAATAACACATAAATATAAGTTATTATCTTATTATTAATGTTAATTAATATAACCTTAACTTTCAATTATGTATCTGGCGAAATATTTGGTGCAATGTATTTTATTTTGCTCAACTCTTATTTCAAGAAAATTTTGCCCTGCATTAATAATATTGTGTAATTAGTCCTTGATTTATATACGAGGAATACTTTTTTATTTCTTCAAGCAATATATCGAACATATATTAATATTTCGGTTCAGGCTTCACTGTTCGGCACATGTGTCCTCCAGATGAGGCAAATTTGCCCCACCGAAGACAAAGATCGGGTACCGGTGGTCCGCTCGCACGGCGAAGAGAGAGGATTTTACGGTGGGTCTATGGGATCACGCGCCGCCTTCTCCGTCACCCCGGACCGATTTGGCGGGGCGAGACGCACCCATAGCCCACCAATAAAAAAAAATAAAAAAAAGATGAGGCAAATTAGGCATATCTTTCCTTGTTCATTTTTACACATACATACATATCATTACGCCATATCCCTTGCAGGGTAGGCAGAGACAACAGAGTGCCAGAGAACTCTATCCTTGCATACTTCACTCGCTTCCTCAACATTCATAATTCTATACATATACGCTCGCCGGTTTCGGAGACTCTTGACTTCAGCTTCCTTCAGTACGTGACCAATCTGGTCTAGGTAGGTGAGTCTCGGTCTCCCCCGGTACCTACATCCTTCCACTTTCGCATCGTTGTTCATTTTTAAGATATGTTTTTAGCTATTAATGTTTATTTCTATTCTATGCTAAAGTTTAATTTATAGTACACATTTGAAATAAAACTATGTTCACGGATTTTATCGCGTTTATATTTGACTAATAATTTGCCGACGTTTTAAACGCATTACATCTTTTATAGTCATATAAAATATATAACAATAATATATAAATCCATAAAAATAGATTTATGTATTATTATTTGAGGTCTATAAAATAAAACATGTGGAAAATCAAGTTGACATATTTTTGCGATGTTTTCTTTGGCAGTGATGTTATTTGCTTCAATATTTCGATTTTTATAATGATATGATATGGGTTAGTGACCATTTTAGTATAATATAACACATAACATCTCTTTTCCCTCTTATTATGGAGGAGACTTGAGCCCAATTGTGGGACGTGTATGAGCTAAGATGCGATAATAAATGTTAGATCTAGGTCATTCTTAATATACGCCGTAAAACACATAACCAATAAAGTTACTAGTGAAAAATTATAAATAAATGAAAAAAAAAGTAAACATTTAAAGTCAATAAAATAAATTTTACTGCAATATTAATTTATTGGTGCACATTAAACTAAATTCAACTTTAACTTTATAATAATTTGTTATATTAATTATACTCACATTTATAAGGCGTAATAAAAATACGCGTAAAACATTAAAAGAGAAAAATGACTAAAACGTATGTTAAAATTTAAATAAATAATAAAAAATCTACATAAGCATGTAATTATTCTTACTAACATAGCCTTAATAAAAATTGTTGAAAATAAAGACATGTAAATTTTGAATTATTTCACTGAAATAATTTTAATTTTAATTATATTTTATTTATTCTAATAAAATATTTAATTTGTATACTAAAAGAATCGACCATTATATCAAAAAATAAACTACATACATACATATCATCACGCCATATCCCTTGCAGGGTAGGCAGAGAGAACAGAGTGCCAGAGAACTCTATCTCTGCATACTTCACTCGCTTCCTCAACATTCATAATTCTCTTCATACACGCTCGCCGGTTTCGGAGACTCTTGACTTCAGCTTCCTTCAGTACGTGACCAATCTGGTCTAGGTAGGTGAGTCTCGGTCTCCCCCGGTACCTACATCCTTCCACTTTCGCATCGTTGTTCATTTTTAAGATATGTTTTTAGCTATTAATGTTTATTTCTATTCTATGCTAAAGTTTAATTTATAGTACACATTTGAAATAAAACTATGTTCGCGGCTGTAGACAGAAAACTGTCAACAGTGTATAATGAGGCTCAAGCTCGGCAATGGAATGACTGCACAGATGGCGTAGTGGTTAAGATACCGACCTTCCGTGCCAGTGCCGTGGGTTCGATTCCCACGCAGGACATTACTTTGTGTGATCCACAAAGTGTTGTTCTGAGTCTGGGTGTAATTTGTCTGCGTTAATTGCATGTTTGTAAAGTCCCCCGCAATACAAGGTTTATTTCCTTAGTGCAGGGTGGTGTCTTTTAAAGAAAATTAAAAAAAAAAAAAAAAAAATTGGAATGGATATGGGGTAGATGATGATGATAATCTCGTATTTACCCAATCAATATTTAAAAATCAATGGTAGTTAATAATAATTAATAATTCTTAGGAAGTGTCTATTCCAAATGTTAGGGTATAAGCAGTACGAAATGAAGTTGACACGCTTCGCCGAGTACAACCTTGACATAGACTCTTCTGATAGGCTATTACACTGTGTTGATATGTACTCGTAGTGTATGTGGTTAAGGAGAGTGATGGCTGCTCTAGTAGGTAGCTTGTGATCGGCTGCCGCTTATGGTATATATCTTTTTAATTATAATATATTGTAGTTAAATTACTGAAATTTAGTGTTTAATATACTTGTTTATTTATAAAAACTTGATAACGAGCGAATAATTACGAGATCTAGTACCACACTCTCGCAGAAGATCGAAGTCTGAGCAATGGCAATGTGCTATTGCACTTCGTTCGGTGAGCGAGAGAGCCGGAAGCCCAACTAGGTAGGTTTGGAGATTGTATTAGTAGGCAGCGGTCTAGCTATACCTTTGGTATTGCAAAGGTCCATGGGCGGCAGTAACACTTACCATCAGGTGTGCTGCTTGCTTGTTTGCCACCATAAGCAATAAAAAAAAAACCGGACTGAAACAGATACAACTAGAAAATTCAGAAGGTATAAATACTAATTACTGACTTTTAAGAGGCGTCTTACTTTAGTTTACTAAAAAAAAATAATCTTAAACAAGTGCTCAATGTGTTTTGCAATCCCGTGGTGGTCTTCTTGGTTTTAATTTTATGGTATGTTACCATATACTATGCTGCCGTCTCCTATATTGAAATTTTCATTTTTCTTGTATCTATTTAGGTTTTTTTTGTGAGGGTTTGTTGTTTACCAAACTTGATATAGTTATAGGCGAGTTCTTAACTTTAAAGTGATGGCGGTGCTTTACATCAGCTCTGTATTCTTATATCCGGGTTCTTATTGATCTCTTTGTCTTGTCAAACGAGCTCAAAGAATTTGTAACTATGAACATATGGACTTTAAGCGTACGTAAAGTTTTGCAGCAAAGAGGTTATGTCGCACTCCTGCTTTAAACTTCAAGCCTGCAATGCGATATCGTGTAATACAGTAATAATCATTCATAAAAAAATGTATTTGAAAACATGTTAACGAGCAAAATTTCGTCGCATGCAGTTATCGACCCCCAGCTATAGGCAATCCAGTTCCGACTGTCCTACCAATTAGATTTGGATTTGAAACAAATCTCCAATAGGTCTTAAACAAGTTTTTATAAATAGCATGTTGAATGTTAAATATCAGTAATTTGAAAGGTAATATGGATATTTTTTTTATAAATATGCTTAGAAAATATTAAATTATTTAAATTAATAATTCAGTTCATTCAATAAGGAAGATAAATATAAAATATAAAGTTCATTGAAGTTTAATTCGTTTCAAAGACTTTCACCGTAATACGTTAATATTTCCTGGTTTAATATCAATAGTGTTACGTCACAACTAGTTAGCTAATAGCTCACAGTTAGGTAAAATTTAATATATTCATAGACATATGGATATGTTTGCCAGTTAAATAGAAACGTGACTGTAAACAGAAATACTAAATTTTAAAATACACGCATTTAAAGATTCCTTTTACTTTTTTCAACAATCAATCATTTCATCATTCTACTACTCTTATCCCAATTACTTGGGGTCGATACAATATGTACCCTTCTTTCATAGTACATATTGTAAAAGTTATTGGCAATAGTTTTATGACCGGCCGCCTGCCAGACGTCAACCCTCCTTGGGAATGTAATTGTTGACCAAACGGCATCAGATGGAGTTGGCTCAGGTCGTTATAAGGCCCTTAATCGACTTTTACGACATCCACGAGCAAACTAAGGGTAGTATTCGTAGCTACCACACAGCTAGCTAGCTAGCTTTTTCGACAATCTATATGGAGGTTTAATGTAGTATATCGGGTACCGGGCTTGCAGAGTGGTCTATGGGATTATGCGCCGCTTCTTCCGTCGCCCCAGACCGATTTAGCGTGGCGCGACTACCTCCATAGTCCAACGCAAGGAAAAAAAAGGTTTAATGTAGAATAACACTTTTTTCAAAGATTTTCCGTTTAATTTGTTGATGTATATACGTTTACTTATCAAATTTCCAAAATATTTGAGAAATATCACACTCCTTTTTAAACGACGAATTTGTATACAGTTACAATCAATAGCATCCACGATTTCATGCTGCATTAGCGATGAGTGAAAAAAAAAATGCCAACAGACTATTAGATTAGGCACACTATGGGGTAATAGTTATGAAATAATACTGTGAAGTATTTATAAATGTTTAAGAATCAATATTGACATATAGATTATGAGATTTTCACTTTTTAATGCAAATACATTCTTCCGGGTGGTGACGGAGTAAAAATACAATTCCACACCCCTTATCTTACCCGTCGGTGATCGTAAGAGACGACTAAGGGATATAAAACGCATATAACATCTATGCCAGGTCTGGTCAGGATGGTTTAGTAGGTCAATTTCCCTTCCAATATGGAAAGAGGCTTGAGCCTATCAGTGGGACGTATTTGAGCGGAGATGATGATGAATGCAAATACTAGGGATCTAGTTAGAATACAATTCGCCATTCCCCTTTTCTTTCTCGTTTCCTAAATCGAATAACATGTATAATATGGATATCAAATTGATTGTATAGATGGCGTAGTGGCTAATATACCGATATATTATGCGGGTGTCGTTCGATTCCCACTTAAGACAATGCTTGCGGGGCGACGGAAGGTATCGCATGGCCCCATAAACCACCGTATCCCTCCCCATCGCCATTGGGCTGGCCACTGGTACCGCTACCAATTTCATTACGCGCACACACACACGCACGCGCACACACGCACGCGCACACACGCACGCACACACACGCACACACACACACGCGCACACACGCTCATGCACACACACACGCACACACACGCACACACACACACGCGCACACACGCTCATGCACACACACACACACACACAGACGCACACCCAAACACATACACACACGCGCACGCGCGCGCACACACACACACACATAATACAATAGATTCACGGGGATGACTGAAAATCAGCGCTGTTCTTGTGACAACAGAAGCTGAGCCAATTCCTTTTGCCTTCTAGATTTAATTTTGTTTTATTATAATTGTTAGTTTTCAGTTTAAGTTCTGAAAAGGCAATAAATTATTATTATTAGATTTAAGATTGAATCGTATTTGTGATAAAATTTTCAATTTCACAAATTTTGTAATTGTTAAAATATCATTAACGAAACGCGTAAATAAATAACGGTTTATAATCGTATCAACAATTATATATAAATACGTATACAAAAATAATCAAATGCATCCATAGTTAATCGATATTCATGGAAGATTCGGACGGATTATGTAACTAATAGACAAATTTTTTTAACATCGTTTCGTACGACCTTCAGTGAAAGTTTGAAGGCATTATTGACACGTACAACGTAATAGAAAAAAAAATCAACATTTTTAGCATATGAGTATCGTTCAAAAATGAATCTTATATTTTAAGTTTTAGAGTTATGAATGTCTGACTCTTACTTTCCCGTAAGCTAATATTGAGTAAAATAGTTGGCAGATTCACTTTCATTAGTTTTATGTGTTTGTATGTTTGTTTTATGGGTTTGCGGAGTGGTCACGTACATGGTAGTTGAGTTAATGATAGCCTATAGCTATAGGTTGTATTGTTAGTGTCGATATTGTTTATAACTTATTTCACGTATAATATTTCATATACAATAATTCATATAAAATGCATCTTAAAAAATTAATTAAATAATACAAACAATACACTGTAACTATACTTTCCGTGTGATGACGGAGTAAGAATACAATTCACCACCCACTATCTTACCCATGGGTGATCGTAAGACACACTTAAGAGATATAAAACGCATATAACATATATGCAATGCAAGAGTAGCAAAACTCGAAACTAAACCCTATAACAACGCGTCTGACCAGCGTGGTATAATAGATCAATTTCCTTCCCATTATGGAGGAGTATACATCAACATTATTTTAGCTCATATACGTCGCACTGCTGTAATAATTAATTATTGGCTTATTGTACGCTGGTCAAACAGGTTGCTACCTACCAACCAATATATAGTCCCATTTCGAGATTTTCCTCTTGCATAGATGTTATCATCATCATCATCTCAGCTCATATAGGTCCCTTATTGGGCTTGAGCCACCTCCATAAGAGTAAAGTTGACCTACTAAGCTGGTAAGACGTGTTTTTTTATTGCTTTTGGTGGCAAACGAGCAAGCAGCACACCTGGTGGCAATTGCTGACCTTAGGCCTACCAATACCAACCCCAAACCCACCCAGTTGGGCTTCCGGCTCTCTTGTGTGTTGGTATATAGATCAATTAACCTCCCATTTTGATAAAAACACGGGTTGAGAGCCCTCAGCGCTCACCCACAGTCCGGGTAAAGTTGTCATAGCCATCTGAGGCTAACAACTATGTCCCACAAAAAAAAAACATTTTGATAAAGAGCTCGAGCTTAATTATGCGAGATGTGCAGCCGAAGATGAGACGATGAAATTTTACGCTGCAAAATAAATTCATATATATACATTCATTCATTTCATACAGCTGAAAAAGAGATTCACTGGTAAGATTTGAATAAATGATTATTGGTTTGTTTTATTAGTTCTGCTAGAATATCGCGAGTAGTGGCTAATTTCTAATTCAATTCCTGCCTCAATAAGACACTTTGAAATAGAAGCTGGAACGATGTATTTTGAAGTAACGTCAGAAGTCTCTGTTTTCTTCCTTTTACTTGTCTTTTCACAATCACATTTGAGCTTACAAATGATATCTATAGTTAACCTAGCATGTTAAAATATTTATTAAAAAAAACGAAACTAATTACAATTGCATTGCATTCATCGTTTATACCGAATCCACCCACTACAGACGTAATTATAAAATTTTCTCTTCCTCCCATGACCTCGTCTAATACCTATTAATAATGTCGTAATACGAATAAACGAAACAGATTGGATAATTCATTAGTAGATTCACACAAAAATATTCTTTATGTAAGTTTATAATTCTATCTATATTTATCATTATAGTAAAATAATTTTCTATAACTTGAAAAATATTCAGCTATAAACCTTTCTATAATAATATGTAAAATAATAAATATTTATCATTTTCACAATCTTACTGTTATTAAACTTTACTCGAGTCAAGTCGGACTACAGTCGTTTATATTTTTAAAAAAATGACCAGCCCATTAAAATGGACCACAATTTTATAATGATGCTACGTAATGCATAGATTAAAATATTTAAAGAGATTATAATGTTAGGATGGCAGGGATAAATTTAGTTCGTAAATTTTATAGTAAGGTTGTAATATCGATAAAATAGTAGTCGATAATGTATGAATAAAAGTTATCTTAAACATTCATACTAAAATGTTTAAATGTGTGTATTCTAATTATGTTTGGTCATTAGATTTGAGGCAGATTGTATAATAGCTTATCTGCAATAGTATTAAAAATATTTTTTTATTATCGGCATTGGATATGTGTCTTCTCAATAATGAATGAGAAACTGACTTTCGCTAGAGATTTATTCTTCTAACTCTGTCTCTAGAATAAAGCTGTTTTTCCGTGTGGTGATGAGTTAATTCATCTTTCCCGTAGGTGTCTTACAAGACGGCAAAGGGATATAAAAAGCAAATATTATTTATACAAGAGAAAGTAAAGTCGAATAATAGGCTAAACCAACCCTATTTAGATTAACGCGATCAATTACTATAGCGGAGGAGGCTCAAAATTACGATGTAATTGGGATGAAATAAAACGTAGAATACCCGACAGTCTTCCTGCCCAAAAAAACAATACCACAATTAATATATTTTGTAGTTTTTTCAATTGTACAGCAAATTAAATTTGGTTACAATCCAGCAATGCCAACTAACAGATCTAGTTACATTTTCAAACTACCCGGGAACGCATTGAAATATACACACAAAACATCATCCAAATCGGTCCAGCCACTTAGGAGAAATTAGGTGATAAACACACGTACATACGAATCATATATATTAAAATAAATAATATTATGGATATAGCAACTACAAGTACCTTTTAAAATTACAGATCTAATATTATCGATTAAAAATTTCCCCTCACTATACCTCGATTATATAATCTGTAATCATTGTCAGCCATAAGTAAATTAATATGAATAATGTTTCATCTTATTTTTCATATATTTTTATAACTCTACCTTGTCAATGGATAAATTTATTATCTGTTATTAATAACTTTATTTTATTAATCTATAGAATATTTTAAACTTACAAAACCTTAACTAGATAATTAAATATTTAAAGTTTAATTTATAATATAAAATGCAATATCTTACATTGGAATTCTGTAATATGACGCCATTAAAACTGTGATTAAAATTATATATAATTACTAAGACAACAGAGTTTGTTTGGTCGCATCAATTTCACAAACTTCTATTTCGTCGTTTTCTTTTACGCGAAAAAATCTTCCCGCTCGGGCGGGCTGCTGCAAAAATCTCACGGTGTTCCATCACCTAACATTTGAAATACATATAACTTTTACTTCACAAACATAAAAATGATGGAGTTGGTATGGCCAAATAGAGAAAAAATGCAAAATGATATTACTATAAGGAGTCATCATCTCAGCTCATATATGTCCCACTGCTGGCCTCGAGCCTCCTCCATAATGGGAGGGACCTATAATGAGATAACCTACCTAAAGGGGATTAATCTACTATACCGCGCTGGTCAGACGTCTTGGTATAGGGTTTTGTTTCGAGTTTTCCTTCTCTCGCATAGATGTTATATGCGTTTTATATCCCTTAATCGTCTCTTACGATCACCCACGGGTAAGATAAGGGGTGGTGATTTGTATTCTTACTTCCTCACCACACGGAAAGGAGTACTAGACATAAAATCCTCTCCGTTTGGGCAAACTGTCTTCAGCCCACTGCCCAGACCTAAGCTTCACTTTGGTTGAAGCTTATATCTAGCAGTGGACGGTGATAAACTGAATGATGAAGATGACGATAAAGGTCTATGCCTTATAATGGATCGATATATTCTTTGAGACATATATATATATATATATATATAATTATCATTCTCCTACTCTTATCGCAATTACCTACTTGGGGTTGATACAATATGTACTTTTCTTTCATAGTACATATTGTAAAAGTTATTGGCGATAGTTTTATGAACGGCCGCCTGCCAGACGTCAACCCTCCTTGGGAATGTAATGGTTGACCAAACGGCATCAGATGGAGTTGGCCCAGGTCGTTATAAGGCTCTTAGTCGTCTTTCATGACATCTACGAGCAAAGTAAGGTTTGGTAGTATTCGTAGCCGCTAACACACAGCTATATTAACTTAAGTTATAAATGTTATAAATAACAAAGAGAATTGATTACTTTGATATGTAATAATCGTCATTTCCTTCATATAAATAACTAACTATAAGAATCTATAAGCGTAATTATACGCAATAAAACAGGCTTCATTCAACATAAATTAATTTTAACTTTCACGATAATATTTACGCACGATGTTTATTACAAGCACGTTATATTTTTACAACTTATGGAAGTATGGAATTTTAGTTCTAAATACCAATAAACAATATACTATAAATCATTAGCATACCACTTCTATCCTTATTACTTGGCATCGAGGCAATATGTCTCCCTTCTTCCATCGTACATATTGCAAAAGTTATTGGCAATAGTTTTATGACCGGCCGCCTGCCTGATGTCAAACTTCTTTGAGAATACAATTGTCGATTAAACGGTCTTAGAGTTGGGCCAGGTCTATGTTACGCTCTTAGTCATATTTAACAACACCCAGGAGCAACGTAATCGTTGATAATATTCATAGCAACAATATTAATATCTTAAACATAATATCAAATATTTTAAACATCACATTATGTTTGTGATAAGTTTTCTAATTCGAAAGGAAGTGTCCAATAATATTACTTTCTACAGTTATATCAAAGTACGGCTCGTTTAAAATATCTATTTAACAGCTTATAATTAATCTTTTAACTATAGTATTATTTATATATACATTTGGTTTATTTAGTAAATTAAATCACCCATCCCTCTATTCTTATCCCAATTACTTGGGGTCGACGCATTTTGTACCTACTTTATAACCAGATAACTCTTAGAAATGTTATTTCTGCGTCCATTCCCTGTCTATTTATATCATTGGTCACGCAATTCATACCTCATTTCTTTGGTATTCTCTCAAAACTAAAGCCTTCGTCATTCAGGCTTAAAAGTTTCCTAACGACATTATTTTTATTTCATCTCATCCTGTTTATATTACGTCTGGCGTGTATAGACTGAAAATAGTTCAGTTGACTGAAATAATTCATTAAATAAATATGTACAAAAAAGAAAATAATAATATCTACATTCATCTTTTTTTTGCTGCGTGCTATGGTCTGGACATACCCCGCTAAATCCGTCCGGGGCGACAGATGAAGCGGCGCACGACCTCATAACCCCCCAAGCAATGTACCTCTCCACGCCATGTGAGTCAGCCACCGGAACCCGGTCTTTGTCGTTGGTGACCCACATATATCCTGAGATTAATTGGCTTCCCATATTAACTATCAACCATATATGCAAATCGTTTTAAATACATCTCTTACACAGTGAAGTATATTAAGAAGTATTCAAACCTAAAAGCTATACGTGACATTCCGTTGTTTGAACCACTAAGCTGCCTCTGCTTTCGTTAGAGAAAGTAAGCAAGAAGCGGAATACGACTTTGACATTTTATTCGGGTTTTGATCTCATAAGTTGTGTTAATTACGATACAGTTTTGTAAATAAATTTCCGTTCGGTGACAAAATAAAAGTACAAATTTCCATCCTCTTATTTAACCATGGGTGTCGTAAAAGACGACTAAGGGATATAATATATATATATATATATATATATATATATATATATATATATATATATATATATATATAATATTTCTCAAGGGAAGGAATTTTCGGGGAAAAACCTGATAAGGTTTTGTAAACCTGTTGATTGGTATAGTAGGCTAATTTCATGCCAATATATAGTTATTCGTGTGTATAATATACTGCTTTTTATGCAGCGAAAATATCGGAAGAGTTTCTCAATTCGACACGTATATTTTTTTAAATGTTGAACCATGCATACTTTTTTTAAGCGTAGACTAATTTTAATAATTCCTTTGTTTATGGACAGCGTATACTCCGAAGTTGGTTCCAGAAAAAAAAATTAATATAATTCTAACCTGTTTTTTTTTTTTTGCGGTGGGCTATGGACGTCGCACCCCGCCAAATCGGTCCGGGGTGACGGAAGAGGCGGCGCGCAACCCCATTTACCCACCCTGCAAGCACCTCTTCTTCGCCGTGCGAGCGGGCCACCGGTACCCGATCTTTGTCTTCGGTGGCCCGCTCGGCGGTATGCCCTCTCGGGCTCCTCTCCTGTCGACGCCCCGACAGCTTTCGCCGTTGAGGCGTCGTCCTCACGCGGTAGCCTCACGTCGGGTGACCGGACAATTCCCCGGTCCGATCACCCGAAGCCTCGGTTAGGGCGGCATCAGGCGCAGGTACTCGCGCCTGCGCCGCCCCGGCCGCGGGTGGCGGCCCGGGTCACGGGAATCCTCCCGGGCCCGTTCCGCCGCCTCCTTCTGCGAGATGACAGCCTCACAGAAGGCGGCGACAGCGTCCCAATTCCTGACGCTGTCGACCATCGCTCGCACAACAGCCGGCAGCGTCAGGTCGGCACCGATGACAGCGATGAGGTCACGGCGCTGCCCGTCCCAGCCCGAATATATATACCACGCGTAGCCCATACCTCGAGCGTATGTTGCGCCGTGTCCTCGTCGCTACTGCAATGGTGGCAGGACGGAGTCCACTCCCTCCGCACGACCGTGTGCAGGTACTTGCCGAAGCAACCATGCCCCGACAAGACCTGCACCAACCGTAAAGAGAGGACTCCGTGCCGCCGCTCTATCCACTCCATCAGTACGGCCCGGAGGGCCTCAACGGTAATAACACCGTGTCTAGGCCTCTCCAGCCGCGTAGCCCAACGGGCGATGACTTCTCGGCGGGCGTCTTCGCGCCAGGTGGCTATCTCGTTGAACGATGGGGAGCCACACGTTGGAGAGCATCTCCGCCTCTAGGTCCCACGGGTGTGTCCCGGCCAATAGGCATGCCGCCTCGGTAGACACCGTGCGGTACCCGCGAATGGCTCTGACCGCCATAACTCGCTGTGGCCTCCACAGCACCGCCCTGAGCTGGGCGTTCAGAGCCCTCGCCCACACGGGTGCGCCGTACATGGTCATTGAGCGGATCACCCCGGCATACAGCCGTCGGCCCTCGAAACTGGGTCTGCCCACGTTCGGCATGAGCCGAGAAAGGGCGGACGCCGCGCCGACCAGCCGGGGAGCAATTTGACGAAAATGCTCCCGGAACCACCATCGCCCGTCGAGCACCAGACCCAAGTACCTCATATGGGCCTGGATACTGATGTGGATGGAGTTGACGACTAACGAGGCGCCGATGGGCAGCCTCACACGGGGCCCATGGAATAGTAGGGCCTCCGTCTTGTTTAGGGCCACCCTGAGCCCCAGCGCCTCAATTCGCCTGACCATCTCCTCGGTGCCGAGAGTGGCCAGGCTCGCCGCCTCTTCGAGTGTCCTGCCCCGGGCTGTGACGAGCGTGTCGTCAGCATAGCAAATAACGCTCAGCCCGGGGGGGTGACTCCCTCTCAACGCCCAGTCGTAGCCGATGTCCCACAGAGTCGGCCCCAGAACCGACCCCTGCGGAACACCGCACGACATGGGCGTGCGCACAATGTCCCTTGCGGGGCTCGCGTAGAGAACACTGCACCCCTCCAAATAGTCTGCCACCAGCCGCCTGAGGTACAGGGGCACTCCATGGAACCGGAGCGCCTCCCTGATGCAGCTGAACGGCAGACTATTAAAGGCGTTGGCGATGTCCAACGACACCGCCAACAGCACTCCTTTGCTGGCGACAGCCTCCGCAGCCGTCTGCCTCGGGCGTAGCAGGGCCCCGATGGTCGAACGATATAATTCTAACCTGGATGACTGCGTATTCACTTTTTGATTTCACTGATTTATTTTGTCAGCGGATTTTTTTTTAAAACGATCTTATCAGTACGATGAATTTCCATAATCACCATATAATAAGACCACCACAAAGAGTTGCTTGCCAATATATAAGAAATCCAGTTGAAATTACATGGTTAGTTGAATAAAGGCCAAGTTCTAACTCGGTTAAACCGCAATCGCTTGTTATTTATCTACATCGATTCCATTCAAGATCAAGTTTACTATAAAATTAACATCCTATATACAATCGATAACAAAATTGCGAATTGATAGGTATTATAAACATTTGTTGGCAGTCTATTTCCATACATCAATTATTATAATATTGGACATAGAAGACGAAGGTAAAATAATATGAATAAACGGAACGAGTTAATATTATATTATTGATTAAATATAGTTCGCAGGATAAAAAAAAGGAATTAAAAAAAAAAGTCCCGAAGCGGCTAGGTTTCTTGGCGGTTGATGTTTCGGAAAGTAATTTAAGTAAAGTAAATTCTTAAAGTAATTGAACATAAAATATAAAATGAACAGTATGTAAGCGAGTACATAAGGTTTATATCTTTTTGACAAGTTTTATGTCTGGAGACGCACAGTCCGTTTCGTACGGGGTGATGGATGCGTAGCGTACCGCTTTGTAACACACCGTATTCCTCCCTATAGCTATTGGGCCGACTACTAGTACTGATTTTTTGACATTCGTGGCCGGCTCGGCATAGGGTTTATACCTAATAAATGTTTTTTTTATTATTTAATTACTCATAATTGCTTAAGCGATTTAATTCTACATCAAGTTGAGTTTTGTTTTAAACATTATTCCTCTAGAAACTACAATATCTAATATACTGTTTTAATTACGCTCTATGAATCCTTGGAAAATGGTGTAATTTCTATATTTGTTACTTTACACGAATTAATTATATGATAGATAAGTATTTTTAAGTCATCATTTTTTAAAGTCATTTTTATTTTCTCAAAACGAGTAACAGAAGGTATTTAGGCCCACTATCAGTAACTATTCCTAAAGTTTAGGTAACTAAGTCAATATAAATGACATTTATCATCAATTGTATATATTACGTATATCACGTTAAGTGTGCCTTAAACTTTGTTTTTAATTAACATAAAAAAAAAAAAATTAGCGTCCATACTGCGTCATTTATTTTTAATTAGCTAATACTTAGAATTTCAGAGTCTTTCACGTCTCCGTTGTATATACTCTTAAAAATGTTATAGTTTTTCTATATTTGCTAATTAAACTATACTATTAATTCACTTTTGCTCTCAACTGTACCATTGCTAAATGCTTATTAAAGTGAAATCATTGATTAGCAAAGACCAGTAGTATTTCCCACCGGTTAGATGTATAGCCGACATCCTTAGAAATTATTAAATTCCTACGTCAACTAGTTTCAAGTGAAAACTATATCAAAACGTTATAAACCTAGACTAGAAACAAATTATTACGTGCTCTGAAATAATTACCTTGTGATTAACTTCAAACTATAGTGTGTGCGGTGATACAAATTCATTGCCAGTAGAAAAATAAATTGATTCTATATGTATTTGTTTTTCTTGCTGTGTGGTAGCTGCTAAGAATACTACCAACCCTAACTTTGCTCGTGGATGTCTTAAAAGACGTTTAAGAACCTTATAACGACCTGGGCCAACTCCATCTGATGCCGTTTGGTTAACAATTACATTCCTAAGGAGCGTTGACGTCTGGCATCTGCGGCCGTTCATAAAATTATTGCCAATAACTTTTACAATATGTACTATGAAATAAGAGTACATATTGTATCGACCCCAAGTAATTGGGATAAGAGTAGGAGAATGATGATGATATTTGTTTTTCTTTGCATTATAAATTGTTCGGTTCGAAGGGATAATAAATTTAATACTTACTAAAAAAGTTGTATACGATTTTATAGAAAAGAAGAAACTTAAAAAATGACGCACCCGTTGAGTTTCTTGCTGAATTTTAACAGTTTGTAACCACGTTCCTATCTGGTGGTAGACTATTAGATAAAATAGAAAATTACTTATATTTAATAATTGATTTAATGGTTTCTGCAAGTATTATACATTTGAAATAAAATTAATTTTAAGTATTCTATCGCGTTTGTATTTAATTTTTAATTTGCAGACATTTTGAACACTTTACAACGTTCATGCCAATCCTCCCGTAACCATGAACGCTTTTTTTTTGGCGACGGGCTACGTTGCGGTCACGTCTCGCTAATCCGTCCGGGGCGACGGGAGAAGCGGCGCACGACCCCGTAGGCCCGCTCTACAATCACAGAAGGAGGCGGCGGAACGGGCTCGGGAGGATTCCCGTGACCAGGGCCGCCGCCCGTGGCCGGGACGGCGCAGGCGCGGGTACCTGCGCCTGATGCCGCCCAAACCGAGGCTTCGGGTGATCGGACCGGGGAATTGTCCGGTCACCCGACGTGAGGCCACCGCGTGAGGACGATGCCTCAACGGCGAAAGCTGTCGGGGCGTCGACAGTAGAGGAGCCCGAGAGGGCATACCGCCGAGAGGGCCACCGAAGACAAAGATCGGGTACCGGTGGCCCGCTCGCACGGCGAAGAAGAGGTGTTTGCAGGGTGGGTCAATGGGGTTGCGCGCCGCCTCTTCCGTCGCCCCGGACTGATTTGGCGGGGAGCGACGTCCATGGCCAAAAAAAAAAAAAAAGGCCCGCTCTACAATACACCTCTAGCGCGATAGAATACATAAAAGTAGTATTATTTCAAACTGATTTCATTTGATAATTACTATCTACCCTCCTACTGAAATCTGTAGCCATTCTGGTGGTAATAATTGTAGTCTTATGTTGTCGTCAAACGTTAGGTGTTATAGATAAAAAAAAATATCGCTTTTCACCTCACTGCTTTAAAGCGGGATATCCAAAACCGCTTCATTACGATGCGTGGCCCTGCTCGTTGCTCAGCTTTCTACGGACATTCCAGCCAGACCAGTCGATGGCCTGCAATATCACTGGCATAGCTAATAATAATACACCTAGTCTATACAAGTCCTTATTTGACAAGTTTTTTTTTTTTAAAGACATAGCCTGCACTAAGGAAATAATTTTCGTATTGCGGGGGACTTTACAAACATGCAATTAACGTAGATAAATTACACCAAGACTCAGAAAAACACTTTGTGGATCACATGAAGTATTATCCTACGTGGGAAGTGAACCCATGGTACTGACACGGAAGGTCAGTATTTTAACCACTACGCCATCTGTGCGATCTATTTGTGCAGTCAAATAGAAAATTTAAATAATTAATAATCCGTAAATTTGGATTTAGGAACTAGTCTTTGAAATCACTCCATCAGTTTTAAAAATTATTTTG
The DNA here is from genome assembly GCA_905163515.2 of Lymantria monacha. Taxonomy (NCBI): domain Eukaryota; kingdom Metazoa; phylum Arthropoda; class Insecta; order Lepidoptera; family Erebidae; genus Lymantria; species Lymantria monacha. The sequence goes on along the minus strand of LR991098.1, from coordinate 26,758,710 downwards.
CTAATCTCTAATCTCAGTTCAGCGGCACAATCAGTCCACTTCTAGGCACGAGCTTTCTTCGAAATAGGAGAGAAATTGACTACACTGCCCTAGTCTGACGAGTTGGTGCGAGATTTTATTTAAAATTTTCCTTCTCTTACACACAAGTTTTAAATACATCATCTACCTTAGCCGTTTGTTATGACACTCATAGGTAAAAGATTGCTGTATAATAGCCATTACGATTAGTACCAATCCTTACTTTGCTCGTGAATGTCGTAAATGACGACTAAGAGCTTTATTTCGAGCTGAGTCAACCCCATCTGAACCTGTTTGCTCAACAATTATACTTCCAATGAGAGTTAACGTCAGGTAGTCGGACGATCATAAAACTATTGTCAATAACTTTTGCAATATGTATGAGTGCATATCGCGTCGATCACACGTAATTGTGTTAAGAGATTGAAAATGATAGGCAAGAGTGGTGGGGAATTGTATTCTTACTTTGTCACCACAAGTATGATATTTATTTCATCGTCTCAGTTCATATATGTCCTACTGTTGGGCTGGAGCCTCCTCCATAATGGGAGGGACATTGACCTAATATACCACGCTGATCAGACGTTTTGGTATAGGGTTTTGTTTCAGGATTTTCTGCTCTTGCATATATGTTATACGCGTTTTATATCCCTTAGTCATCTCTTAAGATCACCCGTGGGGAAAATAGAGGGTGGTTAATTGTATTCTTACTCCGTCACCACATGGCAAAGATATTTATTTGTTTATTATAAAACAATTGTGTATCTTGTTTGTAGATCTGATGATAATATGTCACGCGTCATAGCGTAGTTAGAAAGCCGATCTTCTGCTGTAATAATGTATGTTATGCATTTGCCCTCACTTTCGTTAGGTCATATGAAAATTGTATTTAAAACTGCAGTTATGTTTTCATAAACTCGACAGGTGGTACGCTAAATCAGCTTCTAAATCAAGGGCCATTTTTAACGTTTAATTTTATAAATGCACATCGATATACTAATATTTTTTTATTATTATCATCATCATCTTAGCTCATACATGTCCCACTGTAAGGCTTGAGCCTCCTCCACAACAAGAGCAAATTGACCTACTATACCACGCTGGTCAGACATGTTGGTATAGGGTTTTGTTTCGAGTTTTCCTTCTCTCGCATGGATGTTATATGCATTTTATATCCCTTAGTCATCTCTTACGATCACCCACGGTTAAGATAGGAGGTAGTGAATTGTACTTTTACTCCGTCACCATACAGAAAACAGCCAATTCAATTATTAAATAATATAATATACTTTATTTAATAATATTATTTAAATAGATACATCGGTGATTTACATTGAAAGACATGAAAATCTCAAAGTAACACAAATTTCTTTTCACAAAAAATTATGACCTTTTCACTAACTCATTTCACGAATGATACAAAAACCATAACAAATTCATTCACTAGTTTTTTAATAAAAATTTTCACTCTTTTTAAATTTACTTCTCTTCAATATTGTTTCCATTCAAGCTTAAAATAAACCAATACAAGATTATTTTTATTTTGTTTTGTTGTGCCTTATTTGAAACCTAATTCCACGGTCGATTAGTGTATATAATCGTATCTTTACTGTTATAGAGGACGTGACAACTGTAATTTGTGGCCATCTTTATTACGATTGAACATTGACCCATTCAGTCATAACTTGATTTTAAGTTTAGTAGATAAAAGTGTTTTTAAAGCTATTTTACACGTTTTCGATTATTTTTGTTTTATCATAAATATTATTAAATTGCTAAAATATCAGAATATGCTAACTTTTGGAATTTTTATTTTTTATTATTAAAATCAATCTTTACTAATATTATAAATGTGAAAGTAACTCTGTTTGTCTGTCGCTCTTTCACATCAAAACTACAGAACCGATCTTAATGAAATTTGACACACAGATAGTCTAGAGCCTGATAAAGGACATAGGCCAATTGAGACCTTTTAATGAAAGAAAGGGCTGTAAAGGGGATGAAAAATTGTAAGGAAGTATTGTCATTCTTAAAGATAGTAGCTTGAAATTAAATTTTAGGTTATTGATCAAATATATATAAATATGACATTAAAATTTTGTAAAAAATGTACCCTGAAGGGGTAAAAATAGGGGATGAAAAACTTTAGGAAAGTAACCTTTTACGAAGGCGAAGCTGCGGGCAGAAGCTAGTATGTTACAAAAACGCGTATTATCACTTGGATGAATTTATTATAGAATGACAAAAAATATAGAATGTCACAGACAATTAATTATTTTAGGATGTTCTGTGCGTTACGAGTAATATCTATGGTCCTTAGATGATTGAGATAGGCATTTGGCGTTTAAAAAGGTTTTTAATATTTATTAACTAACCACCAGCAGTTTATTTGAATATTCGCATTATGCTATAAGGTAAATAATAATGGCAACTCCGTTCCTAAGATTAGTGCATTCAAATAAACAAATTCTTCAGTAAACTATTTCTTAAATAGTAATATTAAGTTCAACTACTAGCCACTCCATGTTTTTTTATCAACACAATATTCGCTAGGCAAGCTTCTTCCACGCCTAGAGCATATCAGTAGTTCCATGCTTATTTGTAGCCCAGTTTAACCTTTGGCTTACTTTGGTACTTTGCAAACATTTATTAGAATAGTCCGCCCCAGACCATTTAACTCGAACATCTTCAAGCGTATCAAGCGTAGTTACAGTAACTTAGCACTAGCTAAGTTAAGTCTGACTTACGCCAGTTCTTTCCATGAGATCATTATCGAACTAAATTCAGTGATTGCATTGTTGTTTCTTTCGTTATCGCCCAACAACCGGCCGACAATAAGGGATTCATCCCACTAGTAAGTAATGCATAGAACTTCTATCTTGACTTAGCCAGAAACATATTACAATGAAGCTTAACTACATACATACATATCATCACGCCATATCCCTTGCAGGGTAGGCAGAGAGAACAGAGTGACAGAGAACTCTATCCTTGCATACTTCACTCGCTTCCTGAACATTCATAATTCTCTTCATACACGCTCGCCGGTTTCGGAGACTCTTGACTCCACCTTCCTTCAGTACTTGACCAATCTGGTAGGTTAGTCTCGGTCTACCCTGGTACCTACATCTTGCCACTTTCGCATTGAATATCTTCTTAACCAGACATTCGTTCGGCATTCTTTCCACATATCCGAACCATCGGAGCATTCCCTTTCGCATCTTTACACCAATAGGTACTCTCTTTCATACCTACTCGCTCTCATACGTCGTCATTACGAAGAAGAAGCTTAACTCATTACTCTATATCCCTTATTCATAAAATGGCCACGGAAACTAAACAAGATTCATTAGGAATATATAAAGATAAAACGTCTATAGCGAAAGTCGATGTTGATAACGGGTTAGAAGATATTTTTGCACGATTGCTCTTAGCTATGTTTCTGATTAAACTTTCTAACGTAAGTAAAGCGTTTATTTTTACTGGGCAATAACTACTACATTATAAACCAGTTATAGATGTAGATTTAATTAATTATTATGTACTTAAAGGCACGAACGCATACATTTTTGAGTAGTAAAAAATAGGTTGTGTTTACACAGATTAAGATATCTCCCAGAATTTCATTAATATATGTTGTGGCTGAACTGCCTTAGAAAAGATGGATGAAGAAAAGATGGTTGGACTATGTGAAGTATGGCAAGAATAGACAGCGAGTAACCACAGAAACGACGTCTGATAGGGACTTTTGATGGGAATCTGAAAACGTCATGTGGTGCTCTTGTATTATATTCGATATCTTAGTGTTTTAACGTGTTATATTAGATAATTTTGATGGCATTTTATGTAATGTTATGCGACAGAAGTGCTGGAATGTAGTGAATAACATATAAAAGTGCTTTGCAACGTTTTCGTTTTCCATCAAATTTCCCACAAGATACCATAACAGTGTGGCCATAGCACTGTTGAAGGTGACGATTTGACTTAGACAATGACTAACCTAAAAAGACTATAAACATAAAAATAATTATAACTTGACACTGGCACCAATAACTCGTATAAGTAGCTGATTGCCAAAACACAAAGAGACGAAGAAGAAGACGTCTGATAGGACTGTATGCAAGAAGAGGACATATTGCGTCGACTGAACGTAATTGGGATAGGAGTAAGATGATAATACTGTGTAGAATATTTAATAATCATATGCTTATATAAAAAGTTAAACTATTTAATCTCTATAGTTTTTTCTGTATAACTAATAACAAGAAAATTAAAACAACTATTTAAAAGAACACCTAAACGTTAATCATACGAAATCGCCATATAAAGCACTAACACATCATTCTTCACTTTTTCTGTATTTTTTTTTTAATGACGTTCTTCTTTTTCTTCTTTTTATGTATTGGCAATCAGCTACTTATACGAGCCATTTTTGCCAGTGTCGAGTTATAATTATCTTCACGTTCTTAATCTCTTCAGGTTAGTCATTGTCTGTCAGTCAGTCGAATTGTCGCCCTCAACAGTGCTATGATGACACTGTTAATGGTATCTTGTAGGAATTTTGATGGAAAACGAAAACGTTGTGAAGCACTTTTATATGATATTCACTACATCCCAGCTGTTCTGTCACATCATATTACATAAAATACCATAAAAATTATCTAATATAACACGTTAAAACACTAAGATATCGAATATAATACAAGAGCACCACATGACGTTTTAGATTCCCGCCAAAAGTCATCTTTAATGACGTTTACAAGATTTCGCCAATAACTAGTTATAAATATCTTCAGTCTTTCAGGTTAGTCATAGTCTAAGTCAAATTGTCGCCATCAACAGTGCTATGGCCACACTGTTGATGGTATCTTGTTGGAAGAGTTTTGGCGCGAATGTGGAAATGTCATATCACGCTCTTGTATTATATTCATTTCTTTAGTGTTTTGTGGTGTTATATTGAATAATTTTGCTGGTGTTTTATGCAATATGGTACAGTTAAAGTGCTGAAGTGTAGTGAATATGGTATAACAGTGGTTTACGTGTATTTTCATATTTGTCCAAAATTCCCAAAGAAAATCATTGATTAGGTTATCAGCACCCGATTAATGGTAACGACTTGACTTACTGACAGACAATGACTATTAAGGCTACATAATATGAAGAAATGATGAACAATGTATGAAAAATAATTAAATAAGACTTGGCTGTATGGGCTTTGATCCCTTTGCCTGTCCGAATGGACGAATAGAAACAAAAAAAAAATATCTTGTTGGAATTTTGATGGAAAATGAAAACGTTGTAAAACACTTTTATATGATATTCACGACATCCCAGTAGTTCCGCGCATCACATTACATAAAATGCCATCAAAATTATCTAATATAACACGTTAAAACACTAAAATATTGAATATAATACAAGAGCACCACATGACGTTTTCAAATTCCCGTCAAAAGTCCTTTTTTTTATTTTTATTTTATTTAAACCGGCAACGGAGCTGTCAGTTTGACACAGTTTGTCGCATTAGTTTTTTTACACGAAGTCTAAACTTTAAAAGTCTTGTGTAATATAAATAATATTCTTCTTAACTTTTAAAACAATATTATAATTATTCATGGTCACTGTCAGTTAAGTCGTTCATTAATTGGGTACTAACAGCCAAACTAGTGATTCCTCAGGGAATTTTAGCAAAACATGAAAATATAAATAGGCCACTATTATATCATATTTATTACACTTTAGCATTTTCTCTGTATTATATTACATAAAATACTAACAAACTTATTCAATACTAGCTTCTGCCCATGGCCTTACCCGCGTAAATAGTAACTTTTCTAAAGTTGAACTATTATCTCAAGGGAATATATTACTTGCATAAAATTCATCCTACATGTCACTCCAGGAAATATTAGGGGAAGTTTGAAAGTTACGCCAGTGACGGAAAAGTTAAGCATTTTATATGATATTCATTACATCTCAGTGTTCCGCCTTATCATCCTTACTTCCTTACTAATATTATAAATGCGAAAGTACCTTTGTCTGTCTGTCTGTCGCTCTTTCACGCTAAAACTACTGAACCGATCTAAATGAAATTTGGTACACTGATAGTCTAGAGCCTGATAAAGGACATAGGCTACTTTTTAATGCAAAAAGGGGTTGTAAAAGGAGATAAAAAGTTGTAAGGAAGTGCCGTCATTTTTAAAGCCAGAGACTTGAAACTTCTTTTTAGACTATTGATTAGATATAAATAAATATGACATTAACATGTTGTAAAAATTTACGCTTAAGGGGTAAAATAAATATATGGGATGCAAAACTTTAAGAAAGTAACCTTTTACGCGGGAGAAGCGCGGGCAGAAGCTAGTATTACATAAAATGCCATCAAAACTATCTAATATAACACGTTAAAACACTAAGATATCGAATATAATATAAGAGCAACACATGACGTTTTCAAATTCCCGTCAAAAGTCCCCATTTTTCTTTACACATCGTACACAGGTAAACTAAAATGAAACGTGTTAACTGTTTGACAAAGTCACTGTCGCAGTATAACAGACACATAAATAATCGTCAGTAAGCACCATCATATACAATCGAATCGTGGGAGTGAAGATTCAAGTGTCAAGACAAACTTAACAAGTTGACTAAACATACATTTGTTCCTCACAAAACCTGTCTTATCAATCAGTAAGTCAAGCAAGGTTCAATTGTAAGCGGAAGACTTTTTTATTTTATTATTTTTTTTCTCAAGGCAATAAAATAATCCATGATTTGTAAATGAAATAGCTACTAGCGATTATTTAAGTGATAATACATTTTCCGGTCCAGATCAACCTTCCATACTGATTGGATGGAATCATTTCCTGAGTAGGAACCCAGGATGGTATAGCCAGGTTACAGTGAACAAGATCGCTAAATATAATACAAAAAAAAAATGCATTTGCATCTTGCAATGCTTACCTGTTTTTTGATAGAACGTGTTTGGATAATTCTTTTTATATAAGACGAATGGATATCCATTGTTATACAATTTAATGAAATTTAATATATGATAATAAGTTTAAGCAAGCAAGCTGTTTTTGAACTGCCGTGGGTGTAATCCACCTCATGGTAAATATTAACAAATCAATACCAAGGTCAAAGCCAGGTCGCACCGAATGTAAAATAAGGTTTGGGGCCCTAGCTCCTTCTTTCTTAATAAACGAAATGCAATAGCAAATTATTACAAAAAAAATATTTTTTTTTTACGAAAATGTGATACCGAATTTATGATTTCAAGTAGAACATTTTCAGCAGCTTGGCCCTAATATATTGTTAGAGATATGTTGATATTGAAACTATAAACCTAGGTGATACGTTTATTTATTTTTATTCAAGATGTGACACACAAAGACGGCGATAGTCACCGAAATAGTTAATAAAAACACGCTTGCTGTTATACCTCGGACAATTGCGGATGTACAATGCATGCGTAGCAACTCATTATCGCTGACTATCGATAAATAAAGCATCTGACGCTGGTGAAAGTGTCGCTGAACTTGATTGTTCAATTATGGGCTTACTACTGTAGGTGGATGAACTAACGAATGATTAGTTGCTATTTTTTTTTTTTTTTTTTGAGAAAGACTATTGGTGTAAAGATGCGAAAGGAAATGCTCCGATGTTTCGGACATGTGTAAAGAATGCCGAACGAACGTCTGGTTAAGAAGATATACAATGCGAAAGTGGAAGGATGTAGGTACCGGGGGAGACCGAGACTAACCTACCTAGACCAGATCGGTCACGTACTGAAGGAAGGTGGAGTCAAGAGTCTCCGAAACCGGCGAGCGTGTATGAAGAGAATTATGAATGTTGAGGAAGCGAGTGAAGTATGCAAGGATAGAGTTCTCTGGCACTCTGTTCTCTCTGCCTACCCTGCAAGGGACATGGCGTGATGGTATGTATGTATGTATATTTCTTTTAGGCCGACAATCGTATGTGTTAACCCTGTTCTGCCATTCAAGATGAGGAAGGGACGGCGTGGTGTCTCATAATATTGATTCCTTTCCACATATAGACAAGGGATTCCTTTGGGTACTTAAACTTTTCAATGTCTTGGTAGCAAAGTACCAACCAAGACATCATCCCCAAATGATTGTTAAGTTTAATCTATTCTATATATACGTAAAGCCTAGTATGCAGTGAAAGTTTGTTTACAGTTCTGCCCATCCTCTAAATAGACAAATAATATGACGTATTTGATTATCCTCTTTTTATACAAACTGATTGTTAGAATAAAATCTTGATTCAATGCTTAGTATTTATGGGGGATTTTTCAGTTAACGACTTATCATATTTACTGGTATATCATACAAGAACTACATTTGGATGGTTAGGCGCTACGCGCTTGACAGAGGCGGCGTGCCTATTGGCCGGGACACCCCCGTGGGACCTAGAGGCGGAGATGCTCTCCGACCTTTACCGGCGGGTTACCTCAGTGCGCGAGGAGGGTGGCTCCCCATCGTTGAGCGAGATAGCCACCTGGCGCGAGGACGCCCGCCGAGACGTCATCGCTCGTTGGGTTACGCGGCTGGAGAGGCCTAGACACGGTATCGTGACCGTCGAAGCCTTCCGGCCCGTATTGATGAAATGGATGGAGCGGCAGCACGGGGTCCTCACCTTCCGACTGGTGCAGGTGTTGACGGGGCACGGGTGCTTCGGGAAATACCTGCACACGGTCGTGTACAGGGAGTGGACTCCGGGCTGCCATCATTGCAGTAGTGACGAGGACACGGCGCAACATACGCTCGAGGAATGCTCGGGCTGGGACGGGCAGCGCCGCGACCTCGTCGCTATTATCGGTGCCGACCTGGCGCTACCGGCTGTCGCGAGGGCGATGGTCGACAGCGTCAGGAATTGGGACGCGGTCGCCGCCTTCTGCGAGGCTGTCATCTCGCGGAAGGAGGCGGCGGAACGAGTCAGGGAGGACTCCCGCGACCCGGGCCGCCGCCAGCGGCCGGGGCGGCGCAGGCGCGAATACCTGCGCCTGATGCCGCCCTAACCCAGGCCTCGGGTGATCGGACCGGGGAATTGTCCGGTCACCCGACGCGAGGCCACCGCGTGAGGGCGACGCCCCGACGGCGAAATCTGTCGGGGCGTCGACGAGAGGAACCCGCGAGGGTAAACCGCCGAGCGGACCACCGAAGACAAAGATCGGGTACCGGTGGTCCGCTCGCACGGCGAAGAGAGATGATTTTACGGTGGGTCTATGGGATCACGCGCCGCCTTCTCCGTCACCCCGGACCGATTTGGCGGGGCCAGACGCACCCATAGCCCACCAATAAAAAAAAAAAAAATAAAAAAAAAAAAAAAGGCGTTACGCGCTCGAACTGATTACGAAGAGAAGCTCGCCGTACTTACGATATGGACGGTGAAGTCATGCAGCCTTTCTATTCATCACCCGGGCTTCTTGGGCGAAGTGTTACTGTCCCATAAAAATAAATGAATAATAATTATTAAAATTATTCCCTATCTACATTAGAAATACCACAAATACAAAATCATGATAATGGGCACTTGGTTAACACAATCAAAGTGATGGCCTGTTTCACCAACTACTATAATTTCAGTACAATACTGGCGACACTAACATTTTGTGAAAGTGCCGTTTGATGGGCGACATTGCTCTTAACTACGTGTCTGTGAGTTCCATAATGATGTCCATAGAATATTGTCTATAACCATTACTATGCAAACCACAGAGTAAGCAAGAAAGTTGGTCTTTCAACTAGATATATTGACGACAATGGTAATATTTTATAGACATAAAAATAAACATGTATTTCTTACACGTAGCTAAAGAAAAGTATAAAAATCATCAATATCAGCCTGCTCTTAGCCCCTCCTTGTGGTCGTAGTTTTATGTACTCTACTTCCATCGCATATTTTGCAAAAGTTTTGGTAATAATTTAATAATTAGCTGCCTGACTTCAACTTTCCTTGGAATGTAACTGTTGTGTGGACGGCATCAGATGGAGTTATCCCAAATCATAAAGCTCTCAACCGTCTTTTACGACATTTACAATGTAAGAATTGGTAATATTCGTAGCCACCATATAACATAAAAACGTAGAAATGTTTAAGAAGGTTACTAAATATCATTCCGTGCAGAGGAATTAAATTTTACAACTAATTCTTTGCCTGTAAGACTGGACAAACACAGGACCTTTATTAAATCACTGCGTCATCTATTAGTCTTGAAAATACTGTTCATTCGTCAGCCTGCAAATGTATTCTATTGAACATAGACCTCTATACTATTGGGGACAATATCCTTGTCAGGACAGTTGACCATTACAGTTACTGTTACGAATTTCCCAGAAAAGTGATGCTGCCTACTTATATATTGCGAACTCTTAACTAGTTTTTACGGCTCCCATGAGAAATTAAAGCGAAAATTTTATACTTAACACTATTATACACAGAATAAATATTATTATAACACTGACATTTATTTAACGTTTTAAATCATTCATTCATCATCATTTGTCCCAGTACATATAAGTCTCAATGTTGGACTCGAGCCTTCTTCTCAGGGAAATTGACCTACTATACTACACTGGTCAGACGTGTTGGTATAGGGTTTTGTTTCACGTTTTCCTACTCTTAATTATTTTTAATAGTTACGATAATAATTTTTAAAATTTAATTCTTGAATATAGTTGATATAAGATGGGCTATCTTATATCAAATATATCATCTTATTTCAGCAATGGCATATAGTGAATTAATTTTGGGAACACTGCTAATTTTCTACAAGATTCATAAATTTTAGGTAACACTTATGGCAATAGAAATAATAAATAGCATTGAAATTTTTTTTATATTAATTGATATTAAATAAAATTAAAATTCTATGTAATGGAATACCGGCGACGTCGACCACATATAAATTAAGATAAAAGCAGTCAATCCTCCCGTGACCATAATTAACGGGTTGAGAGCCCTCAGCGCTCACCCACAGTCCGGGTAAAATTGTCATAGCCATCTGAGGCTAACAACTAAGTCACACAAAAAAAAAAAAAAAAAAAAAGTGACCATAATCACTGTAAAGTGTTCGAAACGTCGGGAAAATAAAAATCAAATACAAACGCGATAGAATCCGTAAAAGTAGTTTTATTTCAAATAAGCTAATAGCTTTTTTTTTGGTAGAAAAGTGTTGCCATTATTTGAACGTTGAATATTACATAACGCATTTATGGTATTTTATAACCTATTTTACATATTATGCACGAACAAAGTAATAGGGAAAAGCACCAATACATTTGCATATGTAGAAGAAATATATTTAGCATAATTTTCTCGTTTGGTTTATTCATCGTCAATATTACGCCAATTACAACTTTATTATCTATGGAATTATGATCGCAAATATAGGTAAACGAAAGTGTACGAAATGTGAGGTAATCAGATGTATTGTTGTTTTTTTTTCTCACGATGAAGATAGAATGGATATTGTTGGCAACACTTATTTGAATTTTCGTTTTTTTTTCTCAATGTATGCAAATCGTTGTTCGTGTTATGGAAGAATGGTGTCTTTAAATGATATCGTAATATTTCATCCAATTATTTGGTGCTTTATCATTCTCTTGATCTATCCTTATGCGTTTTCGCGGGTACTTAAAAAGGTGATGAGGTTGTATAAATCAAATTTTATTGTTTTGAAATTAGAATCATATTAAATATAATTTTATGTAATGTATTCAAAAGTTTCAACTGACTTCAAAATGCACAAAAAAAACATTTTAAAGTGAAAAATAAAAATATAGATTTATTCTAAAAACCTTAAAAAAGAAAAATTCCTTTATTTTTCATTTTTAGTATAAATGTACACAGTCGTATAGTATTTATAGTTCATCTAATCTAAGAAGTGCATTTCGACGTTTTACATTTTTTAATACACAATAACCTTGGTTAAACGTATACACATGATTGCAAATAATAAATCTGAAATTTTAAAGAACTATTAAGTTATTTACATAATTAACGTTGCGGGTGACTTTCTTGTACAATAATCTAATGTTGAATTTACATTATATAATAATCTAATGAAACTCGTGAATCAAACTTAAAATAAAACTAACATGGTAAATAGTAATTATTATTGACGATCTTACAATGTCACGTCATCATGTTCTACACAGTAGTGCTTGACAACTTCCATTTTACGAATATGCAAATAATCGGTATAAATATTAGAATAATATAATTAATCGAATAGATATTTGGCCAGAGATGTACGTTTCGACAATATTATTGATTAGGAAATAATTAATTATGTTCGCGACGATGATAATTCAAGTGATAGTAGTGATTCTGAATAAATAGCTATTTTTAAACCCAGTTTTTGTTTTTACTTAACCTAATCCTACTAAATATGATGAATAGATTTATGTTGAAGTAATTAAATTTGTTTAGTACTAATTTAGCACTTAATTCATTCAATTCCTTTTTACAAAAAAAGAACAATAAACCGATTATTAATTAAAAAGAATCAATATCGATTTGTCACTAAAATTTGATATTTTCGATAGCGATTATTCGGTTCACATACCTAGACAACTTACTCCGACAGCTGTCAAAATGCACTTCTTGATTAGATAGACTATAGTTAAGCATTTATAGTATAGTCTTTAAAATATAGCTTGATCTCTGTGACAAATAGCGACAAACCGATGAAGTAATTATGAATACGTGTCATGCTGAAAATTTTATTTTGTATCGCCTATATTTTCTTTCTTTACGTGCCAGTTATATCTCAACTGAATTATGAATATACTAATATGAATATTTACACCAAAACTTGTACCTCAAATGTTTTAAAATAGTAACCATTTTATAAAAATATGATGCTTACGCAAGTACAAGGTCATACTGGACTGAGAATAAGATAGAGATGGGACAATCGATAAACCTAAATCGATAACATTCTTATTAATTATTTATAAAATAAGTAAAACCATGGAAGTAATAAGTACTCTGTACAACAGGAATGAGCTCTATCTGTGCATCTTGCAGCAAAAATAAAGAAAATAAAACCTTATGCTAAGGTAGTAAGAGTCTTGTTGCGCGCAAAATAAAAATGAAGCCGAGTGAGAGGGCAACCAGTGAACCCTGTGTCCCGTTCTAACAGTGGACTTAGAATTGCCAGAGTTAAGTTGATTTCAATCCTTTCCTTGTTGGTAGAAAAATATGCGATTGATATAATGTAATGAAGTAAATACATTTACTTCTAAAATGTTTTTAAATATAAATTATAATTTATTACCGACATATTAAAGCAATATTATTTGTTGCTAAGTGTAAAACCTTATTAACGAAAACATTTTGCTTTCTTTTATAAAACAAACAGTTTTCTTTTATATGTATGAAATACGGACACCTGACCTGACAACCCCACATGAAATCGTAAAGAATAATAATAATAACATAATTTGTTAGTGAAGAATTACGGTGACTATGCATGACTATTCAATACTAGTTCAAGAACAAATAACTTAAATACCTATGTATTTTTTATTTTTTTATGAAAATTACTTTGTTTAGATTTTAAATTTCCTAAAGAACTTAATGTCCCTAACATTAAGTTCTTTAGAAAATTTAGGAACAAAAAGAAAGCTATTGTGGAAGAATGTAATAAAGATCAGTCGACATGATCGACATCAATAGATGATTTTTTAGATCTCGTAGATAACGCTTGTGTTTCAGATTTTAAACTGAACATTATTTTTTATATTGCTCGATATATCGTGAATGGGATCATTCACAAAATTTCTTGTTCAAATTGTGTGGTGCTATTGGATCACAACACCATAGAACACTGTTTATTACATTATTAAATCAATCGTTAAAAAACGTAAACAAAAATAAAATTATCATGTAGGTATGTCGTCCGAGAATTTTATAGCAAACTACATACATCGTTAGAATCAGCACATCCTCCTCAATCTATATTTGAAGATCCACATGATATTCTATTGGTGAAGGCGTTAGCGAATTCATATCTCAATTTACGTTTAACTCAATGCAAAATTAGAATCAATGAAACATATAAGGAATAAGCTGGGTTTGCGGCAGAAACTTCAGAAGACTGTCTTATTTAGCAATGTCTGATTTAGAATTAAACTTAAATGTAAACTTAACTGTTTTTTCTTAATTAAATATACCACACACCAGCTTATCGTAATTTTATCTCAGTCCAGGTGCATGTCGTGTCCCACAACGTGAACCAGTAGATAAGTACCTACCTATATATATAACGCGAGTGTGAAAAGCAAGCAAAAACAGGAAATGTATAGTGCTACAAAGTGCAAGTTTATAATTAGCATCTTCGATTAAAATCCATCTGAAGCAATGATCTGCTGACGTCAGATCACAAATATTTTTTATAATTATTGTCCTTAAATCATATTTCAATATGGTCACCATCGCCAGAGAGGGATAAAGGTACAGTTCTGAGCTCTCGCTCGGCTTCAATTTTGCGACAACAGCTCATTCCTGTTGTACAGAGTACTTATTACTTCCATGAGTAAAACCAATACATTACCTATATAAACCACATGGTTACTCTATAAAATAAGTAAATTGCGTTAATTTAATATTCAGACATCAGTTAAAATATTAATAAGACCATTTCTTTTATATTAAAAAGATAACTTCTTTTACAAAATAAACATGATTTTTCATGAAATAATCTGTGACCAAGAACTCATCATCAACCTACAGGAATGCGATGATGATAATATTGACTGATGATGAACTGGGATGTATTATTAACAGCTTTAGTTTAAATTAAATTAAATCCATTATAAATTAATGGATTTAATTTAATTCAATAAGATTTTCATAGATTGTTTTAATTTTAGAATCGATTCATCCATCCATTTGATTGAAATTCAATAAGATTTTCATACATTGTTTTTCAATTACAGTAGCAAATATCTTTAAAAAATAAGGAATTATATCGACAAAAATACGGACTGCATCGTAAGCGTGCGGCACTAGTGAGAACTGTCACAGAGATCATGCTATATTTTATAGACTATAAATCAAATACTGCGAATGTAGGATCACGGGCACGTCTACTAAATTTTCAGTCAATGGACGCATAGAGGAAGATCACAGACTAATTAGCAAAGGAAGATGAAATTCACTTAGGTCAAATTGATTTAAATCAAATAAAAATATGAAACGTTGTTAAAATTTATATTTTATATCAAGATAATTTACTTACTTATCTCAATATATATTTACTTATCTCAATATTGTCTAGATACAGCTCAAAATAATTTATTATAAACTGATTTTGTATAAAATAATAAAACTAGTATACAAATTGATTGTCATACAACAGCTCACACTAGTCTAACTGATAAGACCATTCGAGTCCCACGTGTGACTTATTAACTTAGCATGCTAATTGCTACCTTTCAGTAATTTGAATAAAATAACTTTGTACGAGCCTTCTTCATAACAGCTGAGAATTGGATCACGCTGATAACAACACAATAAGATTTTTTGTTTAGCTTTACGGCTCTTTAGTGATAGGGTATACTGCTGAGTTTTCTGTCTGCAACAAAAACTGATCGGCTCTTTAGAAGTAGTACCACAATCTCACAGAAAATCTCCCTTCCGTTTTTCATTCAAATCCTGTATTTAAAATTGTCGATTTTTTTGCATACTTCTGGTTTTTTGGAGATTCTTAAGCAGCACTTACTACTTCTGTTGAACTACTTATTTGTCTGCCAGCAAAGGAAATAAAAAAAAAGTTTTATTTATTTTTTATTTTAAATAGCCTGCATTAAGGAAATATTGTTTGTATTGCGGGGAAATTTATAAACATATCACGCACATAAATCACATCCAACAATAACTTGTGGATTGTTGACAAAGTATTATCCCAACACTGGCACGATAGGTTGGTGTTTTAATCACTTTATTTTTGGCCCCATAACCCATCTCCATCGCCATTGGGCCGGCCACTGGCACCGCTTCCTTGACATCCGTCGCCAGCCCGGCGGGTTAACTTTTCGGGGACCATTCCCATATTTTAGCCACTACAACATCTGTACACATACTCTTTTAAAATTATATTGACTGCTTAAAATTCCCTTGCAATGTTGTTAGTCAAAAAATTTAATAACACATTGCTTTCTTACTCCGTCACAATATCGGATTGAGAGCCCTCAGACCTCACCCATAGTCCGGGTAAAGTTATTATATGCATTTGCGGCTAACAACTAAGTCAAACACACATAAAAAAAAAACACCATCACAAGGAAAATTTTACCGGTATATCGCGAGTTAGATTACATTCTAAATGTCTACATATAATTCTTCTCACGCCATAATAAATGAAAGTAATTGCGATAATTAACATCACTTTCATACGCAATGATAATTAAATGCTGATCATAGTAATACCGGGTAATACAAGGTAATAACATGATAATTAACATATCATCATTACAATTAATCGACTGGTATTGTTTTTTTTTATCGCCACGGCCAATGTCTTTGTTTTATTTTTTTTATATTATTTTTGAAAATTATATTGTGGTTCGAAGAGTTTTACTGGTGTTAAAAATTGTGTAAGAATAGTATAAGTACACGTACAGTTCCTAAGGGATATATTATGCAGGGCCACCGAAGACAGAGCTCGGGTACCGGTGGTCCGCTCGCACGGCGAAGAGAGGGATTGCACGGTGGATCTATGGGGTCACGCGCCGCCTCTTCCGTCACCCCAGACCGATTTGGCGGGGCGAGACGTATCCATTGCCCACCGTAAAAAAAGGGATATAATATGCAAGAGAAGGATACCTCGAAATAATATCCTATGCCAACTTATATGATCAGCGCGATATAGTAGGTTGAATGTCTTTCTAATGTGGAAGACGTTCAATGCTAGTTCCTTCTTTCTTTATTTTTTCCTTGCTTTCTTTCTTTCTAAGATACTTCTTCTCTAAGGTACTCAGTAAGTACAATTTATATCAAGTTTTTTTACATTTACGGGCGCATTATTAGTGGGAAGTCAAGTAACTATAAAATATTTGTATTAATTATAACACTTAGAATAACTTTCTGTAGCTGTGTAGGAGTGGCTACGAATATTATCAACCCTTACTTTGCTCGTAGATGTCGTAAAAGACGACTAAAAGCTTTTTAACGACCTGGGCCAACTCAATCTGATGCCGTTTGGTCAACATTCCCAAAAAGGGTTGACGTCTGGCAAGCGGCTGGTCATAAAACGATTGCCAATAACTTTTATAATATGAACTATGAAAGAAGAGTACGTGTTGTATCGACCCCAAGTAATTCGTATAAGAGTAGGAGAATGATGACTTAGAATAGCTTTCTGGAAGATGGTATGTGCGTCTGGGTTTATACAATACTGACTATTTTAAGGCATGCAAATAAACTAGATTATAAACCATATGTGGATTTCTATCAAGAACATAATATTGATATAGTTACAAGTATTTCATTTTATTTAATTAGACGGAGAGAGCAATACACACAATGTGACGTCAACGTCGCCATCACCATACAAATCTACGTCTGTCCTAAACAACCACAGTTGTGAGGGAAAGGGATAGAATATCTCTGCTGTGTGACTTCTTAAATTTGTGCTTTTTTAATTTCTGTGTGGTGATGCAATAAGAATACAATTCACCATCCCCTTTCTCGCCTATGTATAGACAGCATCGATTCCAGAGGAAATCTTGAAATAAAACCCTACCACAGGGACGTTGCAGAATAAGAATACAGCGTTGTGGTATCACTTCTATAGTAGATACCACAACATTAAGCTGAACAGCTATCCTTTTCCTCATTTGCGGAGGGGACGCCATTGTCATAATATAAATACTTTATAATTGTATTTTCTTCTTTTTTTGTATTTTTATGATTTAGTGCTTTTATTTTTTTATATTCATTCATTTATTTTTTCTTAAACAGTTACTAATATTAACCATTGCATGTCCTTTCCGTAAAGGAGTAATAAATCATTTTTCTTTCTTTCTTTCTTTCTTTTACTATAGTGGACGAGGGCCGAACTCAAAGAGAGATAAATATAGGTTAACATAACAATAGTGATCATAATTCTTTTAATAAATAATGTTTTTTTTTTTAAATTTACATGCATTGTCAATTATAAAAAACACTTAACAGTGAAACTAACAACATTTAATTCTATGTTTTATTAAAATTATCATGTTTTACTTTCATTTTCTTGGTTTATGATTTCATTATCATTATGCTCTAAGAGACAGTTATGCGAAATTGTGCAATTTAAAGTAATTAAATAACTGTTACTAGCATTAGCGTAACAAATAATAAGTTTTATGCTAGAGAAAATTAGCGTATTTTTAATTATAACTTGTAATTTGTAATAATTTTTAGATTTTTGATATGATTGTCGATTGTCATTATGCCTTACTTTACCATAAGTATAATAAGCCAATTGCAGATTGACTGCATAATTTTTGTTCGTAATTAAACATCTTTGAATAATAACACATAGAAACCAATTCCACGCACAATATTTGAAGCCACTAAATTGGTGACAGAAATGTCACCCAACGCCGCCCGTTCCGTAGTGTGCAAGGTTATTGTGTTCCATTTTATAGTAGTGTGCGTGTATACTCGTATAATCGTTTGCACACTAACAGGATTTTTGGCTTCACTTTTTTAAACATTTAAGTACCGAACTATCCTTCTATGTGCTTTTATTCTAAGCCCTACATATTATTTTTGTTCGATTATTTTACTTAAGAACCTAACGATTAAAATATTTTCATATCATTAAATTGGCAAAAAAATAAGACAACGATAATTTTCTTTTGCTGTAATAAAAAAGTTAACACGAAATATCATGGTCACTGCATTATTCTAATTCTTATTATTTAGCGATTGTTATCAACAATAAACTGTCGAGGGAATATTGTTAAGTTCGTTCTCAATCTACATATGTTACCTAGACCGTTGCCCAGTTAACCTGTTTCCCGCCATTTAACGAGATCGCAATCATGTTTTCCATTCGTTCCCGCCTCTACCTTCCCACGGCCTAGTAAATTGTCACTAATGCTAGGCTTTGAGTGTCAGCAGTAGATATGCCATTAGTGGTCTCTATGAGGAAACGGTTATTAAAAAATACGCTTATAGCGAAGTGATTTATATACTCTTTTTTATTTATTACATCTTTTACTTTAAGCTGTAGTGGATAAAAGCAAAATGGCCATCACTTTTCCCATCTTATTCTATCGTGTATTTTTACAGAAACTTTAGTTTCAATATTGAAGTTTATTCTTCGCTTTAATTATAAATAAATATATATAAAAACTTTTTTAAAGAAAGCTATTTTAAGCGGCCATTTTGAAATTTGCCATCTTCGGTTTAAATATTTTTTATTTTGAGAAAATAAAAAAAATATTGAACACACAGGCACAATATCAGTCTATTGGTATTTTTTTAATGTGTATGGCAACCTTCATATTTTTATTTATAAATCGTGTTTTTAATTAACCTATATTATCATCACAATTGAATAGTTTAAATATTTTAGTTTGCATTGACCTAAAACAACTAAGCTTTAAAACTAAGCGTTAAGCAAACCCTGATACAGAAATATCTATAAATACACTTTTGACGGCAACACAAACTACTTGGTATCTATAACTAAACAGAGATCAAACTTTTTTATTTTATGAAAATATTTGTCAAATTGATATAAGTTGGACTTTTGGCGGGAATCTGAAAACTACTATATTAGATAATTTTGATGTCATTTTATGTAATGTTTTGCGACGAAACTGCTGAGATGTAATGAACACGATATAAAAGTGCTTTATAATGTTTTCGATTGTCATCAAAATTCCTAGAAGATACCATTTACAATGTGGCCACAGCACTTGTTAATGGCAACTATTTGATTTACTGACGGAAAATGACTAACCTAAGAGACGTGAAAAAACTCGACACTGGCAACATTGGCTCGTATAAATAGTTGATTGCCAATACATAAAAAGAAAAAGTTATGTTACGACGATATTTTTTTTTTTATAACTAATTTATATGACTCTGAACAGAGCCTTATCTAATGACTTACTATACTCATAAATTGAATACTACATTCTCTAAAAATACCAGTATACACATTACGAAAGTTCTACAAGAATTTCATTTCGTCTTTAAACAAATTCTTAGTAAAAATATATGTTTCATCATCTGTAAGTGTTCACAGCCTTCAGTGATTCGTATTCCGCCTTTCAATTCTTAAATATTTGAACACAATGTTACGAAATTCACACACGATCCGCTTTAATTGAGATGAAGATGCTTCTGTGAGTGAATGATGAACGATAATTTAACTAATGATTATATTACAATAGTATCATAAATACTTTTACAACAAAAGAGTCATCTTTTCAGCTCATATATCTCTATTGAGTCTCAATATTGAGCTCGAGCCTCCTCCATAATGGGAAGGAAATTCACCTACTATACCACGCTGGTCAGACGTGTTGGTATAGGGTTTTGTTTCGAGGTTTCTTTCTCTTGCATATATGTTATATGCGTTTTATATATCTTAATTGTCTCCTACGATCACCCACGGATAAGATAGAGGGTTGTGAATTGTATTCTTACTCCGTCACCACACGGAGAAACAAAAGGGTAAATTTTGAAAATAGATCTACAGAAGAGAATGGTTGGAATATTTAAAAAAAAATAATGGTCCATTTTGACAGGTTTTTGTCTGTAAACAAGAAAGGGACCTTCATATGGGGTAGTAACGCAAAGTACAATAGCACATTATCACTGCTCAGACATCCATTATGAGTGTGGGGCACTACCCCAAACGGACGGCCCCATGATTGTCATCAATATGGCCCTATATACTAAGAAATTCCCCGTAACACAAGGATTTATTATCATTTCTTTAGTACAGGGTATTTTACGTTTAGAAAATAAAGAACCTTGCGCGCTTCGTATAAAAATACTCTAACTGCCGTATTTTATTTGCAATTTCCAGTCTATACTGGCTAATGATTTTTAATGTTTACGCGAGTATTTCATATTTGAAATAAAACTAGTTTTACGGATTCTATCGCGTTTGTATTTGATTTTTAATTTACCGATGTTTCGAACATTTTACAATGACTATGGTCACGTGAGGAAATTAAAAATGAAATACATACGCCATAGAATCCGTAAAACTAGTTTTGTTTCATATGTGTAATAGTCGCGTAAAAATTAGAAATCATTAAATAAAGAACTATGTGGTTACTCCAATTGGTTCCACTAACATCTGTTTCATATATGATTACTTTCGCAATCACAATAATCAACGTGTAACCCATTTGAGATAACATTTAATGAAAGAAGTGTTATTGAAGAATTTCACAAGTTGATTGCTTATTTACCATAATAAAGTTCTTTTTTTTTTAAGTATTTAAAGTCGAAATTTATTATGTAACTCTAATTTAACTGCACGGATGGCGTAATGGTTAAGATACCGACCTTCCGTGCCTGTGCCATGGGTTCGATTCCTACGTAGGACAATACTTTGTGCAATCCACAAAGTGTTGTTCTGAAGTCTGAGTGTAATTTGTCTGCGTTAATTGTATGTTTGTAAAGTCCCCCGCAATACAAGGATTATTTCCTTAGTGTGGTCTCTTTATTAAAAAAATAAATTAAAAAAATCATGGTCAATATATATTATAATGATTTCTGATGATTATTTTAAAGATAACATCTTTACTAAGGTGTAAATACTTATGACTCAAATTACACCCAGAGTCAAAGCGATCATTTGGTTATCTCGCAAAGAATTCTCCTGCGATCCACGACACTTGGTATGAGAAGTCAGTAATAGACCACTCCAGCATATTCTATGCTGTCCATTAATGTATTTAGATTTGTTTTTGAATTTATATTTCTTTAAGCGCGTTATGAAAAAAATATGAGAGTGAAATTTTAAGATGCGCGCGCATCACTGTAACACAAAAGTAACAGGTTGAAGCTAGCCGCTACCCGCTCATTAAGCCTCTAAAAAAAGCTACCAACAAAATAGAAATAGAACCTCTTTCTAGTTTCTATATTCACAATACGTGTTAGTTACATAAATATGACGTTTCGAATAGCTTTAAATTTAAGATTGCGTATATCACAACAATTAACAATTAAATTTCCGAGGAGAGTTGACGTCTGGCAGGCGGCTGGTCATAAAACTATTGGCAATAACTTTCACAATATGTGCTATGAAAGAAGAGTGCATGTTGTATCGACCCCAAGTAATTGAGATAAGAGTAAAAGAATGAATGATGATTGCAGATATCGCAAACATTGATCTGCATAAAAACTCCTTCGGTGCAGGAGCACCCTATTAAGACACCTAAATTACATGTACAGCCATTTATGTAGGATTAAGCATGTCTATTAGCACTAAGTGCCGTAGGCTACTCTCCCGTCGGCGCGGATGCTTTGGGCGGACGGCCGATCAAAAAAGGCTATTAACGATGATAGTAGCATGACGAAATAATTACCACCTAGCAGCCTTGAATTCTAAACTAAATATTGCAGTTGATATTTGTTTTTCGTAGTTACTAACTAAGACTTTATTTAATATTGAAGTCAAATATCGAGAGGAATCTTATATTTCTAGAATCTTCTTAAGACAGCTATCAGGTGACTAAAGGTAATAAACAGAACTAGACAGGGTGTATCATAGATACGAAAGAAATACAAATTTTTCATCAAGCACTTTTTAATAGTATCTATAGACTGTTTATCATTTATTTAATTTCATCCCACATATGTCCCATTGTTAGGCTTGAGCCTCCTCCGTAATGGGAGGGAAATTGACCTACTATACCACGCTGGTCAGACATGTTGGTATAGGGTTTGGTTTTGAGTTTTCATTCTCTTACATATATTTTATATACGTTTCATATCCGTCAGTCGTCTCTTACGATCACTTACGGGTAAGAATGTGTGGTGAATTGTATTCTTACTCCGTCACTACACGGATAATTTTTATTATCATTTATTTATTTACATAAATTTATTTATAGAAGAGCGTATATCTCATTTCTTTCAAGTTCATAATAATTGTAAGTATGCGATATAGCTCTCTCTTAAGCCCTTTTTATCGCGAAATTTTTGCCATGCAAAAAGGTAACTCAGAATTTTATAGCACACCCATATAAAGGTTCACTTCAAAAATTGTTTGCATATCTTTGCTATTAATCATCGCTCAGTTGGATTGTAGAAAGCGGTATTAAATTACCGATACACGTATTGGCAAAAAGCACAAACACTAAAAGGTTAAATCTTAAATATGGGGCGTAGAACAAACTCAAAAGAACTTTCTCGCTATTTCCAATATTATGTACTCTTGAGCATCGTAATCACCTATTGTTATATTTTTTTTTTTTTTTTTTTTTTTTTTTTTTATTGCTTATGGCGGCAAACGAGCAGACAGCACACCTGATGGTAAGTGTCACTGCCGCCCATGGACCTTTGCCAATGGTATAGCTAGGCCGCTGCCTACCAATACAACCCTGAACCCACCCCAGTTAGGCTTCCGGCTCTCTCGCTCACCGAACGAAGCGCAACAGCACATTGCTATTACTCAGACGTCGATCTTCTGCGAGAGTGTGGTACTACCCCGGACGGACCGGCCCGCGACTGTAGACAGAGAACTGTCCATAGCGTGGTCCTACCACAATAGAATATTTAAGTCACAAGTCGTAATGTTTGTCATAACTTGTACTTTACATTGTTCATATACAAAGTTGAAGTGAGACATTAGATAATGTTTTATTTTCTGCATAAAAACATTTTCAAAGTATGGATACAAAGTAAGCTAGAGAATAAGCAATTAAAAATTAAATACAAACGCGATATAATCTGTAAAAATTGTTTTTTTTTAATCTGTAAACATAAGAAATCAAAAAAAATGTGTGTGTCAGCTCCGACGCACGACTGGAGTTCACTCCTTAAGTACGATATATCAAAACAGGCGCAAAAAAAGCTTATTTGACTAAAAATAATATATATATATATATTTATTTACATTTATTAAAACTATTTAGTGAAGTATTATCTCACGTCAGAAAGTGAAAGGTGCGCAGAATAGGTTGCGCACCAAAAAAGTAACGACGTCATTCGATCACTAGATTTTACTCCTCAAATTTTTCTCATACCGGGCGACTTATATGAAAATCGATTCTTAAGGAGTAAACTCCAAAAATAAGTTGACACATATACTGTTATTAACCTGATAGGCTTGTTTGTTTCAATACTTTTATGTTAGACGTAGTGCCTGACGTTAAAACATTAGATTAAAAATAAAAGTAAGTACCTATGTATTTATGTACACGCGTTAAAAGTTATACTTGTTTGGCGTAACATAGATAAAAATCTTTTCCAAAATTTTTATCTTTCGCCTTATTCTACGACACTAACAAAAGAAAAAAGGTATTTAATACATTGAAAGTTTTATTATAACGCATTATCTAGTTAAATAAAGTTTATTGAAATATCACAAAAATAACTAAAATGTTGACTATAGCTACCTTCAGGGTTTTTCGTAACGGCGTGCGCGCGCATCGTAAAAATTTACTGTCATCATTTTTCCCTAACGCGCCAAAAGAAGTATAATTTCAAAAGTGTTGTGTCAAATATTATGTTTATCTAGGAAATTTATGGTAGTACGTAACGTCGCGATATATATAGGTGTGGAGAAGTATATGTTTAGTAAAAATGCTTTTTAAGCACAACGTGACCGTGGTCATGACACCTGATAAGATAACAAAAATTGTAATTGATGTATCATAAATAATAATTAGGATGATATTATTATAAATGTCACGATACGACGTCGGTCGACAAATAATATAAATGTTTAAGAAAAAGAATAAAGAATTTATGTTAAAAAATGACAATAAAAAAAAATGACACATGATCAATGTAGTTGATTGCCAATCAATCATTAATTTATTACTGAGAGTAACTCAATAACTACTGATCGAATCTTAATTAAACAAAAATACTACCGCACCACCAGCTTTTAAACAAAAAAATAATAATAAAATCTATTCACTTATAAAAATCAGATGTAACATGCACAAATAAAAACGTGTGCGTCTCGGGACGCCCGCCCGTCAGAACTGATAACTTAAACTAATCTCAGTTGAACTATTTAATATTTAAATCGTTAAACTTGAGAAAAGCTTAGGTTATTACTTAAATTTTATGTATATTAATATAATAATGTAAGAAAAGGTTATTTAATGTTTACAACAATATTACACATTTGAAATAAAACTACTTTTACGGATTCTATTGCGTTTGTATTTGATTTTTAACTTCACGACGTTTCGAACACTTTACAGTGATCATGGTCACGGGAGGACTGTCCTCCCGTGACCATGCAATAGAAACGCCATAGAATCCGTAAAAGTAGTTTTATTTCAAAAGGTTATTTATTAATAAAAAAAATTGTTGATTATAAAATATATTTTATTGTTAGTTACAATTCTTGAATATGTAGGTACATTAGAATTTTGTGTATGTACATTATTAATATCATTATTTAATCATATAAAAGTAACAATTGGCTTATGGTAGCTATAATAAGCAACGAAATGTTTTCATTGTATGTCATCTAAATCTTGTGCTACCACTGGCGCCGTAACGCGTTACGTAACGAAGCGGTTTATCCGCCCATAAGAAGATAACACTTCAAAAAAAATACCATCGAACCGAGAACCTCCTCCTTTTATTTTGAAGTTTATTAACGAAATTTAAGTAGGTTACATACCTACTTAATGCTATTATAAGTAATCCATGCAAGCAAAGCTGTTGGTATAGTTAATAATTTCATCTTCATCATCATCACAGCCCATAAATGTCCCACTGTTGGGCTCGGGCCTCCTCCGTAATGGAAGGGAATTTAACCTAATATACCGCGTTGGTCAGATGTGTTGGTATATTGGTTTTGTTTCGAGTTTTCCTTCTCTCGCATAAATGTTATATGCGTTTTATATCCCTTAGTTAGACAACTAAGGGATATAAAACGTGGTGATCGTACGAGACCGTACGATCACCCACGGGCAAGATATGGGGTGGTGAATAATATTCATACTCCGTCACCACACAAAAACTTAAAAGATAATAATTTAAAAACTTAAATACTATATTTACGAGCTGTTTTCGAGCAAAATTTGTTTTGAGAGCGTTAATTGTACAAGAATATAATATTTGAAGAATTCGAAACGTGGCCGAATTTTATATTCCTAATTTAAATCTGTATACAGATAAGATGGCGATAAGTATTTATTTTATTACAAAACCTGTTTGTTTAAATGTGAACCGTAAATGCAGTCTACATTATAAAAAATAAAAATGACATGTATGGATGACTAAACATATTACGACCTCATTTAAACACCTACATTCTCAATAAAGTTGAAATTTAACAATATTACAATCCAGTTCTACAAATAGTTTAATATAGTGGTAGCGGTTTTTTTTACAAAATGGTTACTTTTACTTTTTCACTCTGGCAACACATGATAATAAAGATGTTGCAAAATAAAAAATAACGCATTTTGCAATGTCCAATAGAGAAGTTGAATAATATAATTGGTAAGAGGTGTTAAGAGTTCGGTTGCGCGATATGTTTGTCATAATACCTACCTATATATGTATTTAGCTAGTTTTTATCAAGTAAATATATAATTATCAAAGAAAGAAAAAAAAGTGTTTTGTTTTGAAAAGAAACAAACTTTTTTTGGGGTTTATGGCTTGGTTACTAAGACCTTTAAGCCAAATCTTTGTTTATAAATTAACTTAATTTAAAGTCATCGTCCGTCGGTAAGTCAAATCCTCGCTTTTAACAGTGACATGGCCACACTGTTAAAGATATCTTTTTGGAATTTTAGTAGAAAACGAATACGTATGTAAGGCACTGTTACATCATATTCACTACACCTTAGTAATTCCTGCGCATCAAATTACATAAAATGCTATCAGAATCATTCAATATAACACGTTAAAACACTAAGATATTGAATATAATATAAGAGTACTACGTGATACTTTTCGTTTTCCGATAAAACTGCCAAGAAAGAAACTGTATTATCACTATTATAATCACCCCTCATTTATAGATGGACGTCTCCTCCATATTCAATAGTGGTGGCTGTTTCCATTCCGTTGATCACTTATACGTCACCAGTGAGAGACACAATAACATAATGTATACTCGAATCTGATTCATGAATGATTCTCCAGTTCTTATCCCAATGACTTGGGGTCGACGCAATAAGTGCTTCTCTTCCATTGTACAATGTACATATTGCAAAAGTTATTGGCAACAGTTTTATGACTGCCCGCCTTTTAAAAATAAAATGTGACGCCACCTCACATTTCAGTGGAAATCGAAAAAAACAGCTAAAGGCACTGCTTCAGGGGAGCGGGAAGTAGCGCTCTCTTGCAAAATTCATCACGTAACGTACGATCGCTGATCTGCCAAGTGTGACAGTTAGGGGGATATTTCCCTTCGTGTCGTCTACATCCAAGGGTGAAGATTGATCAGCGAATGAGTGCGTAATATAATACTTACTATATTTATTTTTATATGTTATTTATTTTACTTTAGATGCTACTTAAATATTAGGGATCGTTGGTGAAAATGAGCATCAGATTTATAAACTTAATAAGAAGAATAACATCACCTTTAAATAAAGATTTTCGTGTGGGGATAGTTTCCATGTTCCGATGTAAGAATACAATTAACCATCTCCTATCTTACCCATGGGTGATCGTAAGAGGCGACTAAGAGATATAAAATGCATATAACATCTATACAAGACAAAGAAAACTCGAAACAAAATCCTATACCAATACATTCGACCAGCGTGGTATAGTAGGTCAATTTCGCTTCCATTATAGAGGAGGCTCGAGCTTAACAGTGGGACATATATGAGCTGACAGATTAAATAAAGTTCACTCCAGAAAAAAAGACGATTCCGGAGTTCATTCGGACAATGTATATTAGTATGGATGGTTTAACTTTCAATGGTATACTTTTAATCTTATTGGAATGCCGAAAAACTGGTTGGCCAACGAAATTTCCTTGCGCCTATTATAGAGTTCCAATATAAGACATGAGCGGGATGCGGTTTTACATAAATATAATTAATGTTACTTGAATAATAATAATAGTTTTTAATGAAAATCAAATATATTTGACACTTTTTACATAAGTGCCTCTGTTTCTTGAATTAGGTATAACCCTTTGCCTCAAGAAACAGTTCCTTCCGGACATATATAAATCTCAATTATCGAATTTATTTACTGCGACAGAATTGTAAGGAATATATAATTATGTGTAATAAAACCTATTAAAAAAAAATAGACGTGTTGTAAACTAAATTTTACGAATTTTAGCGTATTTTACGCGCGTCCGCCTTATGTTGCCTCTTACTATAATATTTCATTAGGTCATTATTATCATCATCTCAGCTCATATGTGTCCCACTGTTAGGCTCCAGCCTCCTCCGTAATGAATGGAAAGTGACCTACTAGGCCACGCGGTGGACAATTCTCTGTCTATAGCCGCGGGCCGGTCCGTCCGGGGTAGTACCACACTCTCGCAGAAGATCGATGTCTGAGTAATGGCAATGTGCTTTGCGATTCGTTCGGTGAGCGAGAAAGCCGGCAGCCCAACTGGGGTAGGTTTGGAGTTTGTATTAGTAGGCAGCGGTTTTTTTTTTTTTTTGTGTGTCTTAGTTGTTAGCCTCAGATGGCTATGACAACTTTACCCGGACTGTGGGTGAGCGCTGAGGGCTCTCAACCCGTGTAGTAGGCAGCGGCCTAGCTATACTTTTAGTATTGCAAAGGTCCATGGGCGGCAGTGACTCTTACCATCAGGTTTGCTGTCTGCTCGTTTGCCACCATTAGCAATTAAAAAGAAATAGTTACCAGTATTATTAATGCGAATCTATTTAGTAGATCTCTAAAATAGGTAGTAAACTAGTTCAAAGTGTGATTCAGATATTCACTACATTGTTTAATGTCATATATGTACATAATAATAATAACTAAACTATATCTATTTGTAAGCTTGTTACAAATATTTCAATTTTATTAATTAGACAGAGAGAGCAATACAGACAATGTGACGTCAACGTGGTAATCTTTATATTCATCTACGTTTGTCCTAAACCAACATCGTTATGCGAAAAAGGGATAGCATATGACTTACTAATATATTCAAAAGTATTTATAACTTCTTTAATTGTATATATTTTAATTATTATTATTATTTAAATTTTTATTTGGAATCTAAAAGTATTAAAAACAAAAAAAAAACATAGTAATAATTGAATAATTTGATAGTTGTTAGATATCCAATTCATATAAATATATAACGACTTTTATGTAAGTACCTAAATATTATATTCCATTATTGCATAAAACCGTTCGAAAAAGTTCGAAACCTTCATAACGAGCCTCTATTATCGCCCATCACATTCACTCACGGCACTCCGTTCACATTGAAAATCGCTTCCGCGCTTGCCTCACGAACGTCCGACCGACGCGGCGCTCCCAAAGTGGGTAAATATCAAGTATTTTCTCAGCAAAATACTTTCTCCGTCGTTACGTTATATTATAATCTTTCTTACATCTTCTTCATAATCATATGTTTCAATGTCGTATCTTATTTAGTACTTTATTATTTCCTTGTGATTATACCTACTTGATACGTGATTTTTGTGAATTGTTTTTTTTTCATATAAGAGGGTGAACCGCTTCGTTACGTAACGCGTTACGGCGCCAGTATGTCTGACCGCTTTGTAGGATTAAATAAGATACTAATAATGTACATACACAAAATCCTAATGTACATATTCAAGAATTGTAACTAAGAATAAAATATATAATAATCAATAAAAGATTTTATTAATAAATAATCTTTCCTTACATTTTCATATTAATATACATAAAATTTAAGTAATAATCTAAGCTTTTCTAAAGTTAAACAATTTCAATATTAAATAGTTCAACTTAGATTGGTTTAAGTTATCACTTCAGTCGGGCGTCCCGAGACCCACACGTTTTTATTTGATTTCTTGAATAGTAGATACGTTATAACTTATAACAAAACTTGTCTTTAATTTGTATATAAATAAATGAAATAAATATTTAAGGACCTTCCTAATGTGGAAATTGATTTACTACGTCACGCTGGTCAGGCGTAGGTATATATAAGTATTTATGACGAGTTCTCTTTCTCTTGTATATAAATGCAACTGCATTAGACTGCATATCATATCCTTTACTCGTATTTTACAACCTACAGGCAGTAAAGACCAGAGAACTGTATTATTACTCCATCAGCACATGGAAAATACTTACATAAGTGCATAAAAATACTTCAAATTCAATAACACACGAGATTATTTCAGTTTCAAAACCTTAAACTACTTATTAAGACAATATTTGTAGGTACACAATGCGTTCAGAAATCATCGTTTGAACGTCTACAAAATAAACACGCCACGCTTAAACAAACAAAATAACACATTCTATTTACCATGAAATCAATTGTATTCCGTTAATGACATTGTATAGTGAATCCATGGCGTATTATTTTACTGTACACGTGACACAATGGATGTTGATGGCAATGGCTGTTTGAATAAAAACGATCAGAAGCATTAGAAACAGTTATATCAGGGTTATATATATTAAAACTTTGGCATCTAAAAATTAAATTTTATTGCCTGTTATCTTCTGTCCTCTGGTCTAGCCGAGTTTGATATCAACATAACTGAAGTGAACTATTGAAATAAAATTCAATTTACGGGGTTTGTTGACGTCAATTCTTTCTACTAAGGAAATAATTCTTGTATTGCGGGAGAGTTTACAAATATGCGATTAATGGACATTGCCCCCGTGACCATGAACGCTGTAAAGTGTTCGAAACGTCGGGAAATTAAAAATCAAATACAAACACGCTAGAATCTGTAAAAATAGTTTTATTTCAAATGAAATTATTTAATTCTCGTGTAAATATCAGAAATCATGTTAATGGAATTAAATTACAATCCAGATAATAATATATAACAATAATTATTGGATCGCACAAAGGATTGTTCTATGTTGAATCAAACTCACGACAAATTAATGTTTCGTTTCGGATCGCCTCGTCGCTCGTCGTCGGTATCGTGTCATGTACGTCCCACTACGGAGCTCGAGGCTGCTTCACAATAGGAAGGGTTTAATTAACACGCTGGGCCAGGGTTGGATTTGGGTAAGCTGATAACGATAGCATAAAAAATTGAAAAAGATAGTATTTGTAAAAAATTATAGTACACTTTATTATATTGAATTAAAAATACCTAAACAATAAATCAACAGGAGTTTACATAAAGTGTAGTTCTCTTCCAAGTTTATCAGTTCTTCAATATTAGTTTTATCCTCAGAAATCTTAGAATTTAATCGTATTAACATATTCTCAGTAGGAATAAAATCAGCACAATTCCCACTTTTGCTACTTGTCTTTGATAGCGTCACAAGATGGCGTCTATGGATTGTGTTGCCAGTTTGGTCCTTATCTTGGTCTGAGTAAGGTTCACTTTTCGATAGTATTGCTGAACATAATGCACGCCACTGGTTATATTTAAATACTACTTATATTAGTCGTATATGCAAAGATATTGAAATTATAGTATCTTTCGTACTATCGTTAGATATGGATGGTATATAGTACGAAGTATGAAATAGTAGTACAAGGACTATAATCATAGTACGAAATCCAACCCTGCGCTGGGCAGACATGTTGATATAGAATTTCATTTCGAATTTTATTTATCTTGCATAGAAGGATAACATCTAGCATATATAATGAATTGTATACCTCCATCACCACACGGAAATGTATAGCACTCAAATTAATGTAAATATTAGCTGTGTAGTAGCGGCTACGAATACTACCAACCCTTACTTTGCTCGTGGATGTCGTAAAATATGACTAAGTTATAACGATCTGGGCTAACTCCATCTGATGCTGTTTGGTCAACAATTACATTCCCAAGTAGGGTTGACGTCTGGCAGGCGGCCGGTCATAAAACTATTGGCAATAACTTTTACAATATGTACTCTGAATGAAGAGTACATATTGTATCGACCCCAAGTAATTGGGATAAGAGTAGGAGAATGATGATAATGAATGATGATTTGGATGATACCGAGCTTAACTCGGTATTTTCTATTTAGTGCTTTTTTTTAAGAAAATATATTTAGATTAAAAAAAGAAATATGTAAAAAATAGAAATAATATAAAAAAATAAAGGAAAACTATGGATCGAACCGGTGCTAATCAGGGTTGATTCTCGATTTTACATCTGTAATATGTCTAGTCTGAATGACAGCGCTCAAATTTGCCTTCTAATAATTTTCAGTCATCGCAAAAAACATATGTATGTTATCATTTTCTGTAAACACTATCAAAGCGAAATTTTCTATAAATGAATTTTACATAGATAGATTTTCACTCTTAAAACGTCCTGCATACTAAATTTCATGAAATAGACAAATACAGAAATATATAAAAATACAAAATTGCTCGTTTGTAGATGTTAGATAGATATTCTAATTTCATATACCTACTGTTACCTACATTACAACATCCCGGAAGGAAGCATGGCATTTTTCCTCCTTAAGAGATGCCTATGATGAATGTAATATAAAATTTATATTTGAAGCTTTCTGTATATAATCTTAGATGATAATTAAAGCTTACGACCCAGCTGTATGTAATACCATCCAACAATTGAGTGAGCGTACTATCCAACGCCTTTTTTAATATTAAAGCAAAAGACTTCGCGTTGAATTTGCTTTTGGATTTCAAAAATTCACCACAGATATTTCTGATTTGATGTGATGTGTCAAACTCACGATAATTTTAACACTAAAATTTCTGATTTGTTATTGCAGTTATATCATGGACTGACTATACTATTCCTAGCTAATTAAGAAACGTATTAATTTCATATGCACGTATCTTTTGTCACAATCTTCTTTCGTGTAGTTTAACTTACTGCCGCGTACATTAAACATATTAGTTGCTTGAACATATTATACCTACAGAACAACTTATTGACTGCACGGATCGGGTAATAGTTAAGATACTCACCTATCGTGCCATTGTCGTGGGGTCGATTCCCACGCAGGACAATACTTTGCGATCCAAAAACTGTTGCTCTTAGACTGGGTTATCTTTGATAATTTGTATTTTTGTAAAGTCCTTCATAATACAAACATTATTTCCTTATTAAAATTATCGTGAGTTTGACACATATTAAACAATTGTATTTTCGGCAATACTCACGCGTTAGGGTCGATTATGTCGACCCGGGTTTCGAGCATTGCCGATGCTCATCACCAGTGCGCGTCGGGGGCTCGCAGACGCCGCTGCGCACTCGCCCTGATGATGAGCATCGGACATGCTCGAAACCCGGCTCGACATAATCGACTCTAACGCGTGAGTATTGCCGAAAATACAATTGTTTAATATTATTTCCTTAGTGGAGAGTGTTTGTATTTTTAAAGAAAGGAAAAAAATAAAAATCAGTTTATTTTATTTTTTGTTAGCTTTATTTACGCCAAATTGTATAGGTATTTCTTCTATAACAACTCTTATTCTTATGAGTTTAATTATTATTGTTACATAATGGTTCTATTATTGTTTAAACTCTCATTTAGGACAATATAGTAGCGTTATTTATAGATTATTATATGATACTAGCAAACCCAGTTCGTTGGTTTGTTTGTAGTAGTCAACATATTGCAGCGCCGCCTGGTGGCGAGTTACAATAATGGGAATAGCATATAAACCTTCTCCGTGAAAAAATACATATACCTACATACTTTTCATAAAGATTGATCCAATAGTGTCCGAGTTTAGCGATGCCATATATACAAACATCCTCTTTTATAGATATAGATAAAAAAAATCTATTTTAATACAGTTCTATAAACAAATCGATTAATGTCAGCATTTTTATTGTTTCAGGTCACAGCCTTGGCTGTGCTCAGCATAGCATCGGCTAAGAATACGACAGCAAAAGCAAAGCCAAAACGACAATTAGACAGTATACGAACACAACAGAATCTACAATACTCTCTCGTACTCCCACACTCAAGAGTACAACATTATCGAGCACTAACGAATAACCGACGTATATCCCATGGACCGATCAAAGGAAGATTACCACCTTATGCGGTTCAAATGGAGCCCGTCGTGCAATATTCTCAGAAAGATCCGCTATACGACCCCACACAAAATAACTTAGATGATGGTGTTGTAAACAAAAATGAAATTTATGCTCAATCAAAAATTTTAAATGTACATGATGAGCCTGTGGATGAATATGGTCCTCCATATGGCACTCTACCTACTGCTCCACTGTATAGTCATGAACCACATCCTCAATATTATGAAGCTCCCGAGCCAATTATTGAAATTATAATTAAAGAATCCAATGAATCACTACCTGCACCCCCTCCACCAGTAGTACAAAAGAAAAAGAAGGAACCAGTTCACGTATTCTACGTAAAATACAGCAAGGACCCATACTCCAAAGACAAGGTTATTTACGAAAAACCGATTCCAGCTATTACTCCTCCGAGCAATGAAGAAGATGAACATGAACATGAAGATGAATATGTTACAGTGACTCCTGAGCCATATATACCAAGAGAAACAACGACTTTGAGAGCCATCATAAAACCTGAATCTGAGGTATATCATAGTGACAGCAGCGTGAAAATTTCATTTGGCAGTGAAGGTCACCATTATAGTGATAGACGTGAAGGTCATAACACTCATCAATCAGAGGATCATGAGGAGACCGCGCCAAAGCCTGCAATTGTTCATCCTAACCAACCTCTGGAACCAAGTCGCCCCACCTACCCGCAATTAGAACGTTCTGCAGCCCCCGGTCCGCAGCAAGTTTTTGATTCCAATCCCAGACCAACGTTTAGCCAGTCACACTTACAACCATCTCAACCTAGTTACGTTCAACCCTCACACAATTTCCGTTCAGGGTCCCTACAAACTCAAAATAGAATTCAGTTCCAATCACAACAAATTTCCAGAGAACAACAGCTTCCCAGACAAGGTCCTTCTATATCACCTTTCAGACAACAACATCAACAGCAACCCTTAACTTCTCGTATTCCTTTTGCACCAACACCATCTTTTAATGCAGCATTTTCAAACGGGCCCATTACTCATTTTAATAGCCCAACTGCTCAAAGTCCTATTGCCTCACCGTTCCCTACCATATTCCCTAGAACAAATAATGCACCAACATTACATTCCCGAAATAGTCAACCCAACTTTCCACAGAGGCAGCCATTTAATGGACCACCATCAAAACCTACTTTTCACGCAGGACCTCAAAGACCCTTCCCAGTTCAAAGTAAATCTTACTTTGAAGATCCAAAATATTTGCAAGAAAATTACCACACTATTACAACTGAACAAGTAGATTCACCTAAACATCAATTGTTGCCCAATAGACCCCTACTACAGAGTTTTAACTCACTTGCTCAGCCAAGTGCAAGTCCAAGCTCTGTGCAGTTCCAAGAACATCGTCGTCCACCCATCGTACCTCTTAACCAACAACTTCCTCAGCATAGACCACATCAGCAGTTTGTTGAAACGATTCACAACAATCCTGCCTTAACTATTAATCCAACTCCAAGTTCATCTCCGTTTTTCAATCTTAAGCCCTCACCTCCACTAATAGAAAATCATCGTCCTACTTTCCAACAGCATTCTTCACAACAACAACAACAATTCAGTTTTCATCAAGGGCCACAAACTCTTATAAGACCTACACAGCAAATTCCTTCGCAGCAGCAACAACACTTGTTTAATGGTCCAATCCAAGCTGCTAGTCCGTCACCCATTCCACCAACTCAATTTGTTCCTCAACCGTCTTCCGCTCCCTTATATAATTTCCATCCACTAGTATCACCAACTCCTGAAGTATTTAGGCAAAGTCCCTCTGAAAGACCACAATTTCAGCAACATGGACCATCTGAAAGACCGCAATTTCAGCAACATGGTCCATCTGAAAGACCATTTCAACAACATGGGCCCTCTGAAAGACCATTTAACCAACATCAACAAAATATCGCTTCCTTAGTTCCAAATGGTGGAGAGCTTGTTCCCTCGGTATCTAAATATGAGCAACACATTACAGTTAATGGTCCTACATCTCAGCCATTTAGCAATTTGGGAAGTCCTAGCCCTAGTCAACCATCGCCAACTCCTAGTCAGGAACAAATTTACCAACATCAATTCCAACAGCAACAACAGTTACAACAACAACAATATTTGAAACAGCAACAACAAATACAGCAACAGCAACAATTACAACAAGAACAGCGTTTTCAAGAAGGACAACATTTGCAACAGTCACAGCAACAATACGATGATGCAGAACAGCATCAAGTCAGATTACAGTTAGCTAAAAACGTTCAAAAACAGCAAGAGGAAATTCAAAAGCTCCAAGCTCAATTATTGCTTACACAGCAACAGGTACAACAACAGCAGCTGCAGGATAACTACCAACAACAAGTCCAAGCTACGTCACCTAGGTCTCAATATATTCAAGAGAGATCAAGACCACATCCCACATTCCCTACCAGCACATCTTCACCTCCTTACTTTCAAACATCTAGAACAATAGAAATAAAACCAACTACACAGAAATATGTGTCTTCTACACAAAATTCAGTTAGTTCAACACCGGAATCTAAGAAAGAAGTAAAGAAAAATAAGCCTTCCATTGAACTTCCTGATGAGGTACCTGATGATCTACGGGAACAACTTTTGTCGTCTGGTATCTTAGATAACGCTGATATTAGTGTTTTAGATTATGACAAAGTAGGAGAGACACCTTTAGACTCTCTTCCACCAGATCAATTAGCTAACTTCTTCAGTGCTGGCGGTGGTCAGCAACTAGCTTCCAGTGAAAACAGGCCCGTATATGTGAAGCCAAGTGGCGATCGCATTGAATCTAGAATAGACGAAGATGTTGATGATGATCAAGAATTTGCTGCTTCTGAAAATATTGCTAGTTTTGTTGCTGCACCATCAAAGGATCAAGCTGTTGAAATGAAAGTTGTACATTTTGATCCCGAAACCCCTGAAGGTCAAAATCTAGCGAATGAATATATACAAGAAAACGCCACACAAGTTGATCCTGTAACACTTAATGATAAAAGATATAACAGATACTTACCCTTAAAAGTAAGTGGCAACCAATTCCCATTACCGGACATTCTTAAAGGGAGGAAAATTACTTCTGTCGTTGTTTTAGCTCCTGTTGAAACAGAAACTCTATCAGAGCATCCTAGGGCTGAAAGAGCAGCAGCAAGTGAAAACTTAAAAGGAATTAAATTCATTGCCGGTGATAGTTTACAGGAATTGTTAAAGCGACCAACCAAAGACAACTTTGAAAAATGGTTAGATGTTGAGAAAAATACGGCTACTGATTTACAATCTGTCGTCTTACTTGTGACTGGGTAAGAATTAATTTTAATATTGGTTTATGGTTCATCCATTAGCTTGTTCATTGGATGTGGGGCCTTTCTCCCTACAGGTATACTGCCAAAATCGCCACACGTAGCAGGTAGTGGGTAATCGCAGTCGGTGTTATAAATTTCAAGAGAGTAGTTTACCATTCAGTTATTTTATAACCGATTTATATAACTTCGACGGGAAAGTATAGGGTGAAGACAAACTTTATTTTTAAACTATTACAAGACATATAGGACGAACAATTAAATCGGAAAATTTCGTCTTAGCTCATACATGTCCCACTGTTGGGCTCGTTGCTCCTCCCAAACGGGAGAGAAATTGACCTACTATACCACGCTGGTCAGACGTGCTGGCATAGGGTTTAGTTTCGAGTTTTCTCTTGCATAGATGTTATATTCGTTATATATCCTTTGGTCAAATCTTACGATCACCCACGGGTACGATAGGGGGTGGTGAATTGTATTCTTACTCCGTCACCACACGGAAAATCTGAAAATTTGTCATCACCAAATTGATAAATATGCTAAAAATCTTATTGTTTCGATTTTGTTAATTGAAATTTTATACCCATACACAATCTACCCTCATAATGAATTATTCTTAAAGTATGTAGTTATATCGTGATGCATTTTTTTTCAGGGATGGCGATGCTACCGAGGAAAAAGAAATCTTCATGTATGATATCGCATCAGGCAAAGTGAACAAACTCAATGGCGATCTTTCAAATGCTTTTGTTGAAGCGGCGGAAAACAATGCCCTTAGTAAAGATATTGAGTCACTAGCTATTGAAGGAGATGGAACTCCGGAAAATTTCAAAAAGGATTCAAACGATGATGTGGCAGCGGAAGGTTCTGAAAATGTGCCATTATTTGTAGACTTATCAGGCTTAAGTTTAGATCAGGTGAAGAAAAGTCAGGTATCAATATCATCAGGTTATAGTAAAACAAAACTCGGGAGATCGTTACGGCGACATTAATAATGAAAAGCCAATGGCAAAAAAATTGTAAATATTATAGTATTAGTATTACTAAATTAAAAAAACGACGCGTTTGCGTATACCTAGTTGTATGTTTGTATTTACGAAAAGTGATAATGGTTGTACAATATAAAATAACTGCCTTTATGTTTGAACTTTTATTGAATACCCTCAAAATAAACATAGGTTATACACACAATATTATGAAAGTTTTGTATTCCAGAGAAATATCTTAATTATCAATGACTTGAATAGACATATTACATTATTACACGTTTATCATTCAATTATTTGCCTAGAATTATGGAAGCGAAAAGAGCATGTGTCTCATTCTTCTCCGATTGCCGAAAGTAAAGTGAAACATTGTTGCCACTCTATTCAACACACCATTTACCTCTACCACTTTTCACAACAGAATTTGAAAATCACACACACACATAAATATATACTACAAAAATAATAAAACTACAAAAATATACTAGTATATTTGTGTATTGTCAAAAAATTGTACACCAGATTGGCATGAGACATGTTTTTGAAGTAAAACTTCTTTACCCACGCTTAACTTGAACAGTTAGCTGGTGAATGCGTGACGAGAGCGTTACGAAAAGTGTGATTGGGCGAGGCGAACGGGTGTTGAGAGGGAGATATAAGTTAGTGAAGATAGATAGAAAGAGAGAGAGAGAGAGAGAGAGAGTTACGTTTCATAATATATTACTGTAGTGACGTGAGAGAGAGGTTTATTAATATATGATACATATATATATATGTATATATATATATATATATATATATATATATATATAGTATATATATATATATATATATATATATATATATATATATATATATATATATATATATATATATATATAGAAGGAGCTAAAGAAGTTTTACTCTAGTTGAGTGGTTTGAAGCACAATCGTTTTTTTTCTAAATGATGTAGGTACATTAAGATCAAATATGATTGATCTTGTGTTTTTTGGTAGCAGATACGT
Organism: Lymantria monacha; assembly: GCA_905163515.2. Classification (NCBI taxonomy): domain Eukaryota; kingdom Metazoa; phylum Arthropoda; class Insecta; order Lepidoptera; family Erebidae; genus Lymantria; species Lymantria monacha. The sequence continues at coordinate 26,719,046 of LR991098.1, read as the reverse complement.
AGGTAGTACATTGTAAGTGGTAATTTCACTTCATGGGCCTTCGCAATACCAGGTCAGGGCTGGCTAGGTGCTTGTCACGATGCCTACTGTAAAAATAGGACATCCAACTCTCTTCGTTGTCAAGCGAGGCGGTATAGGAAATTGCTGCTGTACAAAAGTCGATTTAATTCGAAAATGTTGTTAGTATTACCCAGGATAAGCCGGCAATACATGCCTACAGACAGAAAACTATGTGTAGCTCGGCTCTACCACTAGAAAAATATGCTTATTATACACTTACATTGATATATTATTTTCTGAAAATTTTATTTTGACGCAAAGGAGTAAGCTTGCAAAAGAGGTTAATATTTATATGCATAGGTCGTTATGTATATATAGCGTCAATTGCATCTCGGCTCCACGATATCGAGTCCATGACATCACAGAACGCAGTGAGGTAAAGGTAGCATCCCGACCTATGGCTGGTTGCCATCGACTGCTACGTCGTGTCCTTGTTGTGGTAATAACTGGTCTCGATTCCCCCTAGTAACCATGTACAAGTATTGACTAAAGCAATTATGACCCATAATATTTGCATTAGTCAGTAAGTAAAGGCCTCTATCACCGTTACATCCATTCTGTCAGTACCAGTTACAGTATCTTTTTAACAAATATAAAACTCGGCTAGTGACGCCTCGCTAAATAGCTAATTCTTCAAGGCAAGAATTTGTCATATTCCTATTGAAGTTCCATTTTTGAATTTCTATACATTCTTTCTTATAGAAGGTAATAAGTTCCTTTTAACACCTAATATCTTAAATATATGTAATTTATATGTTATATATATATATATATATATATATATAATATTATAATTATAAAAGACTAGCAGGTCCGGCCACGCGTTGCTGTGGCTAAGGTAGCCTCAGTAAAACGTGGTGGTTATGCTAATAAATTGTAGCTTTTATGAAACGTTTAACATAGCGCCGTCTATAAAGTACTTACTCAATTCAGGCAACAGATACCGCCATCTGTTAGAATCGTTTGGAGATAACAGATAATTGTGACTGTCGAATAAATACAAATAATTTGCAATAAATAAATATTGCGACTATAAATTGAGATGGAGGCTCTATCCTATCTTTTAAGTTGGATCAAACTACACATGCTTTGCAAATTTGATTAAAATCGGTTAAGTACTTTAGGAGTCCATCGTGGACAAACAACGTGACACGTAATTTATATGTATTAAGAAGATTAAAAATTTATAAAAGTCTAAAAAGTGTAACAGGTATTAATTACATTTTTAAACTTCTATACCAATAAGTCCAAATAACGTTAGTGTCATAAATACTCGAAATATGGATTATGAATCCATATTATATAACGAAATCCAAAATATATCTTACAGCCTTTTTTTTTTTTTTTTTTTTTTTTTTTTTGGTAGGCTATGGCCCGGTCACACGTCGCCCGTACCGTCCGGGGCGACGGAAGGGCAGCGCGTAACCCCATAACCCACCGTATTCCCTCCCCATCGCCATTGGGCCGGCCACTGGTACCGCTTCCTTGCCTTCCGTGGCCAGCCCGGCGGGTTACCCTTTCGGGTACCATCCCCCGTCAACGCCCCAGCTAACTGCCGGGGCGTCGCCCTCACGCGGTTAGCCTCTCTGCGGGTGAAGGACTATTCCCCGGTCCAGTCACCCGCGGCCTCGGCTAGGGCGGCATTAGGCGCAGATACTCGCGCCTCCGCCGCCCCAGGCGCCGGCGACGGAGCGTCTCACCGAAGAGGATTTCCTCTCGGAGTCGCCCCGCCGCCTCCTTCCGCGAGACAACTGTCTCGCAGAAGGCGGCGACCGCGTCCCAGTTCCTGACGCTGTCGAGCATCGCCTTAGCGATGGTCGGCAGCGCCAGGTCGGCACCGATGATCGCGACGAGTTCACGGCGCTGCTCTGCCCAGGCCACACAGACCTCGAGCGTGTGCTGCGCCGTGTCCTCGTCGCAATCGCAGTGGTGGCAGGACGGTGTACTCTCCCTCCTCACGACCGTGTGCAGGTACTTGCCGAAGCAACCATGCCCCGTCAAGACCTGCACCAGTCGGAAGGAAAGGACCCCGTGCTGTCGACCCAACCACTCCATCAGCACTGGCCGGAAGGCCTCGATGGTCCGAACACCGAACCGAGGCCTTTCCAGCCGGATTGCCCAACGAGCAATAACGTCACGGCGGGCGTCGCCCCGCCAAGCGGCCATCTCACTAAGCGAGACGGTGCCGCCCCCTGCCCGCGTCGCTGACACCCGCCGGTACAGTCCGGCGAGCATCTCCGCCTCCAAGTCCCACGGAGGTGTTCCGGCCAACAGGCATGCTGCCTCCGTCGCCACCGTGCGGTATCCGCGTATGGCCCTGACCGCCATGGCCCGCTGTGGTCGCCATAGTAGAGCCCTAAGTCGGACGGTCAGGGACCCCGCCCACACGGGTGCGCCGTACAGGGCCATCGACCGGACCACCCCCGCGTACAGCAGTCGGCACGTAGCGCTGGGTCCGCCTACATTCGGCATAAGCCAGGATAGGGCGGACGCCGCGCCGACAAGCCGTGGAGCAAGCCGACGGAAATGCTCCCGGAACCACCATCGCCCGTCGAGCACCAGGCCCAAGTACCTCATATGGGCCCGGATGCTGATGGGAACCGAATTGACGGTGATCGAGGCGTCGGTGGGTGGACTGGTGCGGGGCCCATGGAATAATAAGGCCTCCGTCTTATCCAGGGCCACCCTTAGCCCCAGCGCCTCGATCCGCCTGACAATCTCCTCGGTGCCAAGAGTTGCCAGGCGTGCCGCCTCCTCCAGCGTCCCACCCCGGGCTGTGACGAGTGTATCGTCGGCGTAACAGATTACGCCCAGCCCGGGCGGGAGGCTCCCTCTCAACGCCCAGTCGTAGCCGATGCTCCACAAAGTCGGCCCCAAGACCGACCCCTGCGGAACACCGCACGACATGGGCGTTCGCACAACATCCCCTACTCGGTTCTTATAGAGGACGCTGCGCCCCTCCAAATAGTCTGCCACCAGCCGCCTCAGGTATACAGGCACCCCGTGATACCGGAGTGCCTCCCTGATGCAGCTGAATGGCAGACTATTGAATGCGTTGGCGATGTCTAGAGACACCGCCAACAGCACCCCACCGCCAGTGACAGCCTCCGCGACTACGGCCCTCAGGCGCAGCAAGGCTGCGATCGTCGAACGCCCCTTTCGGAAACCAAATTGGGCGTCCGACAGATCGGGGCCAACCTCGCTAAGGTGCTGGCCGATACGGGCAGCCAGGATCCTCTCCAACAGCTTACCCGTATCGTCCAGCAGCACGATCGGCCTATAGGCCGAGGCCGAGTCCGGAGACCGTCCCGGCTTCGGCAGGAGTACCAGCCTCCCCTCCTTCCAACACCCAGGGAACTGCCCAGACGATAAACACGCGTTGTACAGTCCCCCGAGGCGTGGACCCAGATGCTCGAGGACCAGGGCCAGCACCCGGTCGGGTACCCCGTCTGGCCCAGGAGCGGTGGTCTTGGCACGCATTCGCACCACCGCCGCCCCCATTTCCGTCTCCGTAACGGGCGGAACACTTTCGTAGTCGGCCTCCCGGTCACTATTCGGCAGTGCCATGACCGGGGGCGTGTGTTCCGTCCGACGTGGGAATAGTTCCTCGACAACTCTGGTGAGGAGGCTGGGCTGGAGAGTCTCGGTGAGGGGGGGGCCCCGCGCGCGGAGCTTACTCAGCGCCGCACGATAGGGGCGACCCCAGGGGTCACGCTCGAGACTGTCCAGCATCTCCTGCCGACTAACGTCCTTGGCTTGACGGATGGCCAGCCTGAAGGCAGATCGCGCACTGCGGTAAGCCTCGTACAGCTGGCCCTCCCGCTCAGCGTCGCGGTGACGCCGCCGACTGCGGGTATAAGATCTCCGAGCACGTATGCACGCAGCTCGGAGCTCTGCCAACTCCCGGGACCACCAGGGAACCGCCCTCTTCGGGGGAAGACACCGCACACGGGGCATAGCCGCATCGCAAATCTGCGTTAACGCACAGCGAATGCGGCCAGCCTCGGCGCCCACCCCGTCCACCGAGGGCGGTGAGGGCAGCCACGAATGCACAATGGCTGCCTCCACCAGTAGGTCCCGATCAAGTCGACCCACAGCCCACCGCGGAAAAGCGGGAGCTCCGTCTGCCGTGTGACCCCTGCTGGGCTGGCGGAGGGTCCGGGAGACCTCTATCCGAATGTATCTATGGTCGGATAGGGTCTCAACCTCCTCCTGGACATACCAGCTCCTCACACGTGGTGCGACATCGGGGCTAGCGAACGACAAGTCCACTATCGACCCACCCCGCTGCCGCACGCACGTATGCACTGAACCCCTGTTCAGCAAACAGAGGCCCAGTGACGCCGCCCACTCTTCAACCGCCCGCCCGCGATCGTTCGTCCTGGGGGACCCCCACGCCATAGACTTGGCGTTGAAGTCTCCCATTACGAAGAGCTGGCGCGGTGCCAGTCGCCGTATCGAGGCCTCCAAGTTGGTGAGGGAGGCCCCGAAATCTGCCACACTCCTGTTAGGGGAGAAGTACACGCCGTAAAGCGTTACCTCTCCCCAGTCCGCCGCGACGTATCCATCACCCCTGTCCTTTAGAGACAGAGGCGGGGAAGGCCACGACGTTGAGGCGACGATTGCCACAGAGCCGTCACTGCTACTCAACCAATTAGATCGGTCGGGCACGCAATACGGCTCCGCGGCTACGGCTACACCTATCAACCACTCCGCCATAGCTTGCAGGAAAAGGTCCTGCGCACCGGCGGAGTGGTTGAGGTTGGCTTGCAAGAGGTGGATGGACTCGGTAGCCATTAGTGGGCCGTGTCCATCACCTCCTCCGCGCCGGCGGGCGATTGGGTCGCGCAAGGAGCGGAAGCGGCCGGGGTCGCCGGGCCGCTCCGCCCCTTTGGAGCCGAAGCCGGGGGTCTGCACTGTCCACCCCCCATGCGATGTTTGGAGGGCTTATTGCCCGCCGCACACGCGGGACAGTGGGGTGCGGCAGCACACGATGCCGCCATGTGCCCGGTTTGACCGCAGCGGAAACATAGTCCGCTGCAGTCAAAGCAGTTGGTACACGTTGGCCGGGTATGCCCGACCGCCATGCACCTAAAACACCTCGCAGGCCGGGACTCCAGCAGGGTTACCCGCGCCGAACTCCAGCCTACGAGGATCCTGCCTGAGTCAGCCAATTTCTTGACCGACTCTACCGGACACTGCACCCAGGCAGCACCGACGCCGCCCGGTCCAGGGCGAATGGCGCCAATCCGGACAGTGTCCGAGGCGCATCCGGTTTTCGAGACAATAGCCTCCCTGATGTCCTCCACCGTCACGGAATCGTCCAGACCCGCAATGCGCATCTCTGCGCACTTGACAGGTCTGGCAATTCGAACGCCATCCTCCTGGCCAAACAGCCCCCGCAGCTTCGTGGCCACACTATCGGCCGCCTTAGCACCCTCGGCCCCAGGAAACTCGAGGATTCGAGCCCCTGTCCGGGCCTTGCGGGTCCTAGCTTCGACGCCTCCGATGTCAGAGACGTCTAGCTCCCGCCGGGCGCGACGTAAGACGGCCTCATAGTTGAGGCCCTTCTCAGCCGCCTCAGGCAGCACAGTGATAACCACTGCTGCTGACTTTGGCGACCGGAGCTTCCTGCGCGACCTCTTCCCCCTCTTTTCGGCTCCTGCTTGGGGAGCGGTGGCCTCAGCGGCGCTTTTGACCGCCGCCCTCCGTCTTTGGCCGGGACTTTTCCTGCTTCGCTCAGCCACCTGCCAGCCCTGTTCGAGCATGGCAGCAGCACTGAGCGCAGCAGGCGCAGTCGTGGGCGCGCTAACCGGTACCAGCGACGCAGGTGTGGGCACCGGTTGCGGCGTGGCCTTAGCAGGAGCCGGCGCCGATCTCGGCTTCTTAGCCGAAGCGAGCCCCTTGGACCCAGCCTTGGGCCCAGTCACAGCTGCGGCGAAGCTCACGCGGCCACCCTGGCAGGGTAGCGGGGTGGGTCTCGACGCTATAGTCGGCCGCGTGGTCTTGCTTCCGTCCGCAGCAAGTGGCGGCCGGAGACGTGGCTCCGGAGGCAATCTTGCCTCAAGAACCTCCATGCGCGCATTGACCATGACGCCAACAGACTCCATGATGGCGCGCATGGTTGCCTCCGGCACAGCGTCCACCACAGGCAGCGCGGGCAGCGGTACTGCCGCTACTGGCTGGGCTATCGGGGCGCGCCTCGCAGCTCGAGCCGGCGCAATTGAGGCGGCGACGGAGTCGGACCTTGTCGACGGCGTTGTCGGCGTCAAAAGCGCGAATTGGCTCCGCAAGTCGGCCATATCTTTGGCCAGCTTGCGGTTTTCTTTCCGCACCGCCGCTAACTCCGCCTCCAGTCGGTGGTTTTGGTCCCGCAGACCTAATACCTCGCCGCTAAGGCGGGCATTTTCGGCCTGCAGGGCCTTCATCTGAGTGCCTGGGGGGTCGTTGCTCACAGCGCCCTCAGCTGCCGCCGCGCCAGTGGGAGGGATGTTGGACAACACCCTCACCATCCTCGCGGCGACTGCTTCATTTTCGGCACGCATGCTAGCCTCGGCCTCCCTCAATTGGCCGACCGGGGACGAAGCCGCCGATCTTGCCGCCACCGCGGCCCCTCGCCCCCTGCGAGAGGTTGCCACCTTGGGAGGAGGCATAATAATTGCACTCCCCTCGTAGTCGGACCCTGAGCTGCCACCCTTATTTAGGGGGCGCTTCCGCACCTTCGAGGGGAGGGCCTCCTCCCTGAGCGTCAAAGCCGCCGCCATGGTTGCCGCAGAACGCGACGATGATGCAGCGGCAGTCTCGGCAGCCGACATGCTGCCCTCCTCCATCTCCGACGGACCTGCGGCATCGCCGCCCTCGTCTTCTGTCTCCACGACAGATCTGCCGCCCTCGTCGTTGGACGGCTCTGCGACAGAACTGTCGCCCTCGTCCTTCGACGGCTCTGCAGCAGAACTGTCGTCTCCTTCATTGGTTGGAGCGGCGGCAGCCTCCCTGAGAGCCCGCCGCTCCTCTCGCTCCTTTTGGCGCCCCTTCGCGACGGAAGCCTTCCCACGAGTCGCCTTGGGTGGTCTTCCACGCCTCTTCGGCTTCGATTGGGCCTCTATGGGTGCCGGGCCCTCGGCGGGTTTGAGCGCCTCTAGTCTAGAGGACGAGGCGTCTTCTGTGCCAGTTTTACGGTAGCATGGCGAGGCTGTAATGTGGGAACCGCTAGGATCCCCGTCTTTGATTGGTAAAGTGTGATCCATCTTGTTCCCACGAGTAAGGGAGAAGTACACCGTCGACCCGGGCAGAGATCCCTGTACCCGGGCAAGCCTACATTTACCAACCAGGGGGTCGGCCGGTACCCTGGCTGGAGCGTGCTAACAACAGAACAACCCATCTGCCATGCATCTTCTCGCCGCACGCCAGAACTTAAGATTCTGGGTGATTTCCGAATTCGAATGTTAATTCGAATTCTTTATAGAGGTTGTCTTCCTCGCGGTCCGGGCGGTTAAGCCAAGACCCTCGCTCCTGAAACTACGCCTCACGACAATATGTCTTGAAGCGAGATATCAGGTTTACGATATGTCGGCGGTGGCATAAGCCTGCCCAGCCCTCAAATTAATGAGTGACCGGGCCCGTCCGAAATTTCGCCTCCTGTACCCTCTACAACTAGAGGGTCAGGAGCGAATTGGGGCTCAACCCATTACTGGGGAACCCCCCCTCGCGCCAGAGATTCGCTACGAGCGACAATTCGACAGAAGGATCTGAGGGACTGTCGCTCGCACCCAGGGTACACCACGTGGAGGTTTCTGGCATCGTACCCCATATCTTACAGCCTGAGCTTCTGTGTGCACAGGAATTAAGACTGAGTGGACAATTAAGACTGAGTGGGCAATAAAAGGAAGTTAAGTTGTAGAAGACTTAATTAATGTTTTTTATTATTTGTTACAATAAAAAAGACTTTCGACCTTATATTTATTAGTAGCTATGAGTGTGTCTTCGTTTTTTGTTGCTGTAGATTTTGCAATCAAACCTAACCCACAAGAGCTCTCTACATTAAAATATACTTTTACGGTAAAAATGTAAAGTTCCAAACTAAATATACCTAGGTATATCAAATTTCAACATTTCTGGCGTGGTAAGTAATTAACATCCATCCATTCAAACTTTTGCATTTAAATACAGATTTGATTGAGACCAGTGAAAAAGATATGCCGGAATTGTGGTTGTAATCAATGCTGTCTGCCTAAAATGGGCCGAGGCCGCGGGTTACTGGACCGGGGAATCATTCCGTCACACGCCGAGAGGCTGACCGCGAGGAAAAGACCGACGTCCTCCCCGCTGACGTCGCTCAAGGAGAGGGTACCCCTCAGGGAGTATACCGTCGGGCCGGCCACTGACGACAAGTTCACGCTGCTCCGGTGGCCAGTCCAACGACGAAGGCGAGGTTCACGGGTGGATTACGGGTGTGCACGCTTACGCCCCTCTGTCGCCCCAAACGGAGTGGTACGAGGAATGCGCCGACCGTAGACCACCGCCAAAAAAAGGCAGATACGTAACTATATTATCTGGGGGCCGTGGCGTGGTCGAATTCTTTCGATCAGTAAAAATTTTCACGTTGTACCTATTTAGTTTAATTTTAATAAAATACTTAAGAAGTTACCCAACACTAATAAAAATTTAACCGCGAAAATAAAATGTAGAAACCAATGGATGCGTTCTAGAATTGAAATAAATTAAATTAAATCTTTTTGTTTCGGATGTGTTCAAATTCTAAATGATTAACTTGAATTTAGATTATGGTCTTTAGTTGTCACACTTTGATGGATTTTAAACAGATATTTAAAAAAAAAAAATATATTTTTAAATAAAATAAAATTGATATGTCAGGTACAATATTAAAATTTTATTTCTGAGCCCGTGGCCTCTTGGGCCGGGGCCCTTTTGGGTCCAAGCCCCGTGGCACTTTGCCAGCCCTGCCAACCTATAGTTACGCCACTGTCTTAGGCATGACCATGCCGGTCTCCCGTGCCTTTATATTAAAAACGATAATACTCCAAAGCCCTAATGAACACCCTCACCTCATTATAACGTCACTCATAGCTGGTGCTATACTGAATTCAATCGCACTAGCGGTATTTATCTTAATTATTTGGAAGAGTGGCATGTCCCGAACTTAGGATGAGATATTGAGAACCTTGCGCGGTCACCACTTGTACATGTAAACAATAAAGTGTACAGTAACCACTACATTATAAAAAGGATGTATTAGCCATTTAAGACTAACATCGAAAGCTCAAATATAAAACGTCTACAAAGTAAATAAAATGGTTATCAATAGATGGCACTGTAGTTTGTTTGAAACAAAAGGTCGTGGATGTTAAATAGTAATTAATTAAAATTTAAAGCGAATATTAAATTACTATTTAATTATTTTCAATACTAAAATTCAATTTGTAGTGCTAATATATAAACAAGAATTGGTTACTAGTTCTTACGACATTTGGCAGAACAGTAATACTTAACGAAAAGCAATAAATTAAATAAAAATAATGCAACTTATGTCAACATTAATAACGAGGAGCTATATTAACATAATTTTGAGTTATTAATTGAAGTAATAAAAAAACCTGTATTGAAGTAAAACAAGTGTTTATTTGGATGTTAATTATCGCAGCTAGCAACACTGAATAGAACTGTCAGACGTATAGATTATTTATGGTGAAAAGATTGTGTTGCAGTTCGCAGAGCTAAATTATTATAGTCTTTATTATTTTTATGTATTTTGGTATTTATTTTTAAACATTTATCATGATGGAGGGATCGTTAAGTAAATGGACAAATGTGATGAAGGGTTGGCAGTACCGGTGGTTCGTGTTGGACGAGAATGCTGGCCTGCTTTCTTATTACACGGTAAGTGACGTTTCAAAGCAATATCAGTTTCTTATAAATAGTCATATTTCTAAATTATTTACTGTTTGATAACTATATTGCTATTATCAATATTTTATGTCATATTTAAGCTAAATATAATATTTATTACGTTATGTTATAAATACCTTAAATTAAGGATATAAATATATGAACTTTGAATTACTTTATTAAAGTTTTATTATAACTTCATGACCGCTCTACACAGTTACTTTTATTAATTTATTTGCGATACAACTTATACATAACCTAATAAAGTTTCATGTCAATGTCAAGGCTAGCTGATGTTTATATATACCTAACATAGCCACCAAGGTAAAAGGGCAAAGGCTTAGTACTAATTTGGTAACTATTTTTGACTTTTTTCTTTTAAATAACCAATAAATATATCAATTATTGCTTTGTTAATAATACATACATACATATCATCACGCCATATCCCTTGCAGGGTAGGCAGAGAGAACAGAGTGCCAGAGAACTCTATCTCTGCATACTTCACTCGCTTCCTCAACATTCATAATTCTCTTCATACACGCTCGCCGGTTTCGGAGACTCTTGACTCCACCTTCCTTCAGTACATGACCGATCTGGTCTAGGTAGGTTAGTCTCGGTTGTTGTTAATTGTTGTTAACTTGTTAATAATCATTATAACATATTCAATTATTTTATTACAATGATATATCTATATTAAATAGTTAGTCTCAGCATTTGCATTAACTTTTAGTATCAAATGTGCATCATTTTCCTGCTCTTATGACAATTCCTTGGGGTCTCTTCTTACATAGTGCAGCTGCCTGCCTGACGTCAACCCTCGGGCATGTAATTGTTGGCCAAAAGGTATGAGGTGGTGTTGCCCCAGGTTGATATAAAGCTCTTAGTTGTTTTTTACGACATCAACATAAGATATTGGTAGTATTTGTAGCCGCTACCACACAGCTTGTGTTCCATAGAGCTTTACTATACAATTTCTGAATATTTAATTACTATGTATGTCATCAGATTATTTATGAATTAAATTAAATTATTTTGCTAGTGACAACACATTCTTCTGATGGTTTGCATTTACTTGGTAATTTTAATAAAAACACTTACAGAGAGTTGTACTCTTACTAAATATACTTGCAAGTATCTATGCTTGCTTCTGGTATAAAATTCTTTTTGTTGTCTGAAGTGAGCACAAAATGATCTAGATACTTATTTTCTATTATCTTTGGTGGCAAACAAAGCACACTTAATGTAACATTTCCATCTTACTCATTGAATAATTTATTTTGCAATTTGCTATTACTTAGATTATTGTACTAACTCGGTTTAGTCAGCTGTTTTATGGCTGTAGAAAAAAAAAACTACCAGCTACAACTATTCAAAAAATTCTAGTTAATAAAGAATTTCTGAGATTATCTTGGAATAAGGAGAGATCCATGAAATATATATATATATATATATATATATATATATCCATACATGAAATAAGGAGAGATGAAAGGCAAGTAACAAGGAGGATTATCGAAATGAATGTGAAATTACAGAAGAATCATTCACACTCAATATAAGATGGGCAGATAACGAGCAAGCTAGTGATTATGTATTAAAAAATGTACCAGATATTACACTATTATATAAACTCATCAAATTTTTATTAATATAACAATACATACTAGACACAGTAGTGCTGTGTGGTAGCAGCAGATATAAGTACTATCTATCACTTTGCTTGTGGATGTCGTAAAAGATGACTAAGAGCTGTATATTAACTTGTACAACCTCACCTGATGCTTAATAATTTAGTCAACATTTACATTGCCATATCTGTGTGGTGACGGAGTAAGAATACAATTCACCACCCCCTATTTTACCCGTGGGTGATTGGACGAGGCGACAAAGGTATATAAAACGCATATAACATCTATGCAAAAGAAGGAAAACTCGAAAGAAAACCCTATACCAACACGTTTGACCAGCGCGGTATAGTAGTTTAATTTCCCTCCCGTTATGGAGGAGGCCTGAGCCCAACGGTGGGACATGTGTGGGCTGTGATAATGATAATGATAATCAATGTTATCACATTGCCAATGAGGGTTGCCGTCAGACAGGCAACTGGTCGTAAAACTATTGCTAATAACTTTGCAATATTTATGGTGGAGAAGAAGTACATATTGCGTCGACCTCAAATAATTGGTGTAAGCGTAGGAGAATGATGATGATGACTTACTAGGAACAGTTAATAGTAAGTTAGATATATAAGATAATTTCTAATATTTACGCGAGTATTACACATTTGAAATAAAACTATTTTTACGGATTCTATCGCGTTTGTATTTGATTTTTAATTTCCCGACGTTTCGAACACTACTACGTTCAAGGTCACGAGAGGGCTAAGGTGTCCTACGTGCAATAAGTCATCATTATTACAGAGTTTAATATCTACCCGCTACAGTATCAGTTATTAAAAGTTTGACTCACATTTTTAATACAATTTCATTGCCAGTACAAAAAGAAAATGATTATTTATATATAAAACTTTATATTTTTATGATCAGTTATTATTAAACATTTAATTTGTGATAATTATTATATTGTTGCTATTTGCTAGTTTAAAAAAGTAATAAAAATGATTAAGCTACCACGGATCAGAATGTGGCCACGCTGAGAAAGATCCGGCAAGAAAACTCATTTAGATATATGTATATGGTGCTGATATATTGATTATTTACATATTTTTAGAAACCAATAGCATCTTCTGTAATATTTGGTCATCACCCAAAACTTGATTGGTAGAAAGGCCTATGGCATCAAGTCCATGTGTGTACTATTTTATGGGTGGGAAGACTGAATAAACAACTTTATCTAATAATATTTAATCCCCATCATAATAACAAAAACACTTAAATTGTTTTTTTGCTTCCATTGGAGATTTTCTTTTCGTATCCAGGATCCTTTTTCTGTCTCATATAATTTTCTTTGAAGAACTCATAGAACATGTAATATACTAATATGACTGTTGGGAAGTATATTACTGCAATACCTTTTGGGATTTTGCAGCTTGGCAGGAAAATTTGAGAAGACTGGATTAGCAATATGGTGAATTGTACCTGCAAATAAATGAAAATATCATTCCATTCTGTGTGGAGACAGTTTAAGAATGTAATTCACGATCCCCTTTAGTCATCCCATGGGTATTGTATAAGTTGACTAATTAATATTATCATCTCCGCTCATATATGTCCCACTGTTGGGCTCGAGCCTCCTCCATATCATCATCATTCACTCTTATCCCAATCATTTAGGGTCGATATAATATGTACTCTTCTTTCATAGTACATATTGTAAAAGTTATTGGCTTAAGACAACATTATATTTTGATTATACCTACAGAGTGTCATATTCGCAATTGTGAAAAAGCTCTTTAAATAAAGAAACAAAAAAAAAAAAAAAAGTTATTGGCAATAGTTTTATGACTGCCTGACGTCAACCCTCTTTGGGAATGTAATTGTTGACCAAACGGAATCAGATGAAGTTGGTCCAGGTCGTTATAAGGCTCTTAGTCGTCTTTTACGACATTCACGAGTAAAGTAAGGGTTGGTAGTATTCGTAGCCGCTACCACACAGTGAGCCTCCTCCACACTGGGAGGGAAATTGACCTACTATACCGCGCTGGTTAGACGTGGTGGTATAGGGTTTTTTCGAGCTTTCCTTTTCTTGCATATATATTGTATGCGTTTTATATCCCTTAGTCGTCTTTTATGATCACCCACGGGTATAATAGGGGGTGGTGAATTGTATCCTTACACCGGCACCACACGGAAACTAATTTATATAAAATGTAAAAACCCTAATGCCAATACGTATGACTAACGTGGTATAGTAGGTCAATTTCCCTCCTATTGTGGAGGTTCCAGCCCCAGCATTGGGACATTTACGAGTGAACACGATAAAAACGTCAATAAGGTATATTGTTAAAATATTATACAGGTACTTACCATCTGCAATACAGTTAGCCATTTCTTGTATCTGTTGAGGATTGTTTTCACCTTTGGTGTGCCTTCAGACGATAATAAATAATAACTATACATAAGGACATGTATCGCGCTATTCAACATTGGAGGGAATGATACTGCGCCACCTGAAATAGGAATTTTATAGTATAGCCATCATCATCCTTCTGTTATTCCAGTTACTTAAGATCGATGCAATATATTCTCTTCTTCTATCGTAAATAAGGCAAAAGTTTTAGGTAATAGTTTTATATTATAAAACGGAGGAGAGGAATGAAGACCCACCACTTTCCCACGGTTAATCAATATACCTTAAACCTCAAGAAAGGAAGGAATACGAGATGGGATCAAGGTGGAATAGGATATAAGGAAATCTTACTCCTGTGATGAGCACCGCCAAGTAGAAGTTCTGGAGGCGGTGCACATCACAGGAGTAAGATTACTTTATATCCTATTCCACCTTGATCCCATCTCGTATTCCTTCCTTTCTTGAGGTGTACGGTACATTGATTAACCGTGGGAAAGTGGTAGGTCTTCCTTCCTCTTCTCCATTTTATAATAACAATGGATTGCCGCCATGTATCGCCTAATTCAATCAATAGTCTTATAATCAAATGCTTGACGTCAACACTACTTGCGAATGCAATTGTTGATAAGACTACATTAGATGGAGTGTATTTATATATTAATTTAAGGACAGCTAGTAATTGATACATTGTCAATATTAAAATGTAAGTATAAAATAAAATTAAGGTAAATGCTCAATTGTTTAAGCATCACCGTATGCACAGAAGTGGCAACAAATTAGTTTTCTCCAAGTCGATTCTGAACTTAATCTCTTCGATGTAAATGTTGGATGTATTCGTGGCTACTACCAAACAGCAGTGTAGTGTGAAAATATGATTCTTTAACTTATTTTCAGTCCATATTTGTCATACTGTTGAGTATGACCTCCTTCAGTTAAGAAAAAATCGCCTGCTACGCTGATTAGACGTTTTTGTAAAAGGTTCTTTTATTTCGAGTTTTCATTCTTTTTCTGATATTGTCGGCTGACATCTCTTAAACGATTTTTACGATATACGAAAGGATGATGAGAATATAATTTCATCTGAACTCATATCAGCACGTACCTTCTCCACAATGGGAGAGAAATTGACCTACTGTACCACGCTGGTCAGACGTGTTGATATATGAGTTTTATTTTGAGTTTTCCTTCTCTTGCATAGATATGAAGTGTATATTTAATCCCTTAGCCGTCTTTTACGACACCCACGAGTACAATGGGGGTGGTCTTGAGTTCTTATTCCGTTACAACACGAAATATATCATTTGACACATCTTTTTTTCAAGTGGCTATTATAAATGGTACATACATACATACCATCACGCCATGTCCTTTGCAGGGTAGGCAGAGAGAACAGAGTGCCAGAGAACTCTATCCTTGCATACTTCACTCGCTTCCTCAACATTCATAATTATCTTCATACACGCTCGCCGGTTTCAGAGACTCTTGACTTCACCATCCTTCAGTACATGACCGATCTGGTCTAGGTAGGTTAGTCTCAGTCTCCCCTGGTACCTACATCCTTCCACTTTCGCATTGTATATCTTCTTAACCAGACGTTCGTTCGGCATTCTTTCCACATGTCCGAACCATCGGAGCATTCCCTTTTGCATCTTTACACCAATACTCTCTTTCATACCTACTCGCTCTCTTACGTCGTCGTTACGAATGCGATCGATCAGCCTAGATCATAAAAGGTGGCTAAAGCATATATAACCTTATACCTCTGCGTCATAATTGTGTAGTATTTTTTTTTTATTGTCTATGGTGGCAAACGAGCAAATAGCACACCTGATGGTAAGTGTCACTGCCGCCATGGACCTTTGTAATACCAAAGTACAGCTAGGCCGATGCCCACCAATACAAACCCCAAACCCACCCCAGATGGGCTTCCGGCTCTCTCGCTCACCGAACGAAGCGCAATAGCACATTGCCATTAGGTACTCAGACGTCGATCTTTTGCGAGTGTGGTACTACCCCGGGCGCACCGCCCTCGGTTGTAGACAGAGAACTGTCAACAGCGTGGTCCTACCACTATTAAAAATTATAATAGGAATTTTCATTACTAATATGGAGGACTTCATGCATATACAATACGCGAATACGGGGTGTAATTTACACCCAGACTCAGAACATATTGTTCTAAGTTTGGGTGTAATTTGTGTTCCTTAAATTGCTTGTAAAATCTCCCGCAATCCAAGGATTTATTTCCGCAGTGTTGTCTTTTATAAAAAAAAATAATCATTTGGAGATAGCTCCAAAGAATTATTTGAACTCGCTCGATACGAGAGATCAGTAAAGAAAACCATGTAAAGATATTTTGTAGATGAATAGTTAAATGCTCCAATGGTTCGGACATGTGGAAAGATTGCCGACCGAACGTCTGATTAAGAAGATATACAATGGCAAGTGGAAGGATGTAGGTATCGGGGGAGACCGAGACTCACCTACCTAGACCAGATTGGTCACGCACTGATGAAGGAAGGTGGAGTCAAGAGTCTCCGAAACCGGCGAGCGTGTATGAAGAGAATTATGAATGTTGAAGAAGCGAGTGAAGTATGCAAGGATAGAGTTCTCTGGCACTCTGTTCTCTCTGCCTACCCTGCAAGGGATATGGCGTGATGATATGTATGTATGTAATAGTTAAAATTCTCAAATAAATTATGCTAAATAGAAAACCAAACGTTGTTTTACGCAATCACCTCTAAGTTTTTATTTATGATTTTGATAAACGTTATCATCTTAAATGTCATACCATGAATTTGTTTGCTATATCATTTGTACAGTCATAACTGAACAGACTCATTGGTGTGTTAAAATCTGGTACGTTTTTTTTTTCTTGACCGTATTATTAGAGCGGCACGTGTAGCAATACATAACGCAGTGCTTGTCCCAACATTACTGTATGGAAGCGAGAGTTGGGTATGCAGAAAAGAGTATGAAAGTAAAATTAATGCGGTCGAAATGCGATCTCTACGAAAAATTTGTGGAGTTAGGCTGATCGATCGCATTCGTAAAGACGACGTAAGAGAGCGAGTAGGTATGAAAGAGAGTAGTGGTGTAAAGATGCGAAAGGGAATGCTCGAATTCTGAGTGAATGGTATGTATATATGTATTATTAGAGCCAGTATTTAAGAGAGCCCGGCCTGTTCAGAGGGTATTAAAAAATGCAATGCTTGGTCTTTTTTTTCTGTGTGAGTTAATTGTTAGCCGCAGATGGCTATGACAACTTTACCCGGACTGTAGGTGAACGCTGAGGGCTATCAACCCGATGCAATCCTTGATCACAGGAGCGTGGGTTTTTTCGATGTACATTCGTTCATCATCAACTTAAGAGCAGCTTTTTTTAACTACCGTTTGCAAAAAAATATTGAATACTATATAGTATTACATTACATGAAATGCCATCACAGTTATCTAATATAATACGTTAAAACACAAAGATATCGAATATAATGCAAAACCACCACATAACGTTTATAGATTCCCGCTAAAAGTTCAGTATATTGCTTAAAATATCGACCAATGTATGAGCTAAGATGATAATAAAATGTAAATCTGTACATTACAGCAGCCCTCTATCTAATTATGACCGTAATATTATAGGTAGGTGAAGTATCAAATTTATCTATTAATTTTAATCAAGAAAATACAGCATTTATCTAGGAATAGTGGACCACGCTGTGGACAGTTCTCTATCTACAGCCGCGGGCCGGTGCGCCTGGGCTAGTACGTATACCCTTGGTATCGTAAAGGCCCATGGGCGGCAGTGACACTTACCATCAGGTGTACTGTCTGCTCGTTTGCCACCATTGCTATCGCAGCTCAGCTCGTATATGTCCCGCTGTTGGGCTCGAGCCTCCTCCATAATAGGAGGGAAATTGACCTATTATACCACGCTGGTCAGACATGTTGGTATAGGGTTTTGTTTTGAGTTTTCCTTCTCTTGCATTGATGTTATATGCGTTTTATATCGCTTAGTCGTCTCTTACGATCACCCACGGGTAAGATAGGGGATGGTGAATTGTTTTTATTGTTATTACTCCGTCACCACAGGGAAAACCATAAGCTATATAAATAAAATTAAATATTCTCGAGTATCATCTCGCGAAACACATTATATTGTTGTGCTTGTTTGATTTGCCCACAATTATTTTTTGAAATTTTAACGGCCTCAGAGCCAAAATATAGCAATCTTTTTCATTTTAAAGCAGATTTTGTATTATCGATTCCTGCACCCACTTTTTTGTAAAACGGTCGAATTTATACTGTATATAAAATATATTTTTATAAAATGTATTTACCATCATTGCTATTAGAAAACAATATCGGTACAATATAAATATTTCAACAAAATCAGCCGACTAGTGTGTCGATGAATTAATATGGAGGAAATCATCGCTAATGTCGATGTAATTCTAATACTGGTCTTAATTGGTAATACGATTGTCGAAGAATTATTACACTATGTTTAATTCGGACAAAAAGCTCCATATGCCATTAGGCAGATCCAATTTCGAGGTAAGAAGTCAACCCACTTATTCAACTCGATTTGTCACTATTTGTGGAACTTGCAAACATCTGAAATTAAATTATTTTTACGGATTCTATTTGATTTTTGATTTCCTAGTGTTTCGAATATTTTACAGCGTTCATGGTCACGGGAGGACATCCTTCCGGACCGCTCACCTAAGACCATTTCTGTGAAGTGTTCGAATCTTTGGAAAATTAAAAATCAAATCATCATCATCATCATCTCAGCTCATATATGTCCCACTGTTAGGATCGAGCATAGTGAGAGGGTAATTGACCTACTATACCTACCACGCTGGTCAGACGTGTTGGTATAGGGTTTTATTTCGATTTTTCCTTCTCTCGCATAGATGTTACATGCGTTTTATATCCCTTAGTCGTCTCGTACGATCACCCAAATTTATTATTTTTATTTATATCAAATGTGTAATACTCGTTTAATCAGCAGACATCATTTTGTTAACAAGTACGACCTAGAAATTAAAAACATCTGTTCAAAATAATCGTAGTGCTTATTTTTTTCGATTAACATTATATGTTAATTTTAATTCTTATATGTTAAAATTACTGAAATTAAGCAATTAAAATGCTTGATTATAAAAAATGATTATCACAAGTCAAGAAGGATTCGAACCCACATCTATTGGAAATCCGTTCCAAACGTTCTGCCACTTACACCACCGTGAACTATTGTAGGACATTCAATTCTCGCATTGTGTTATATTTTCGTCTTTTAAGGAGACGTGTGCCATCTACCCGACATTGTTTCTTTCATTCTTATAAAATGTTTTTAGAATTTCCGCTAAATCCTTCTTCGAAGACGAATGATTACGTTCTATCTTTGACTAGTCAACACTGCCGCGCGGCGCCAAAGTTATATTTGTTCAGCTGGCTGTAGCAGGTAGCGGAGTTTAAAAACAAACAAACCCTAAATGGTGGCCTTATATTAAATTGAGTCTCGTTATGTTGAAAGGGGTTGTTGAAACTCCACTCTGTTCTTCCGTCGCCTCGAATGGCTGGCTAAAATAAAAGTTTATTTTAACAAGACAAATTCTAAAATACGATGAATGATCTGTAGAAGTATTGCTGTAGTTATAGCCCGAAATCCTAAAGGTATTAGATTATTTTTGTATCATATATGAAATTAGTACCTACGAAATTTTTTGTGAGAGTTTGACTCTCACTTAAACGACTTTTTATTTATATATTTTTTTCTTTTTATAAAGAAAGGCTTTAAAAAAATTTCAAGAATAAATAAAACGAGAAACAAATATCATTAATTTTTTTTTTTTTTCACAAAATGGTACAGCGTAACTCTTTGCACGCCAGCAACACTGAGCTTCAGTTATGACCAATATTTTGACATCGCAGTATTTGAATAATGTTATTAATAAAAATAATATATTTTTTATTAAGTTCTAAATATTAACACAAAGAAAGACATTCCGAACCGAAGACAAGGTAGAACGCCCATTTGTCGTTAGGGAGATCGTGTACGAGTTATAGGTTTGCACACTGACCCTTCCGCGCGCTTGGCCGATTTCAGTGCATTACCAGACCATAACTCGTAGTCTGTCTCCAAAAACAAGGAGTTATTCCTTGTGTCACAGTGTACTTTACAAACATATAATTAATATAACAAAGAACACTCAATATTTTTTTGTTTTTCTCTCTTTTTATAGATAATGCCCTACACTCATCATTCTCCTGCTCCTTATCCCAGTTACTTGGGGTCGACACAATATGTAAACATACTTAATGCAAAATTTATTGGCCATAGTATTATGACCGACCGCCTGTCTGAAATCAACCCTCCTTGGGAGTAGACAGTACCCTACACTATGTATTGGCAATAATCCTAATATTTTACTTTGGAAATCTATAATTAACGAACACAAATTAAAACAAACTGAAATTAGTAATTAACAGCAATTAGTGGATCAAAGAAGCTAGGTACTGTTCTTGCTGGAGATCAAATTCACGAGACAAGGCATGATGAAGGCTCCGGTTTAGACTATTATGATATTAATATTCTTAGTATCTTATCTTATATATCTTACGATGTGATGCAACTCAAGTCGTTACTTAAATAAAAGGTATTAAACCTGAAATAAATGATATCTTATCGTAACATTTTATCACCAAATTATGCAAATACGTCATACTGATGTTGTTCGATGGAAGTGAATTATATATTTTAAGTCCATTTAGAGATCGAACATTATCACACTTGCTGTCTTCTTCAATAAACAACTTCTAATAGAGGGGACAGGCTATGGTATCGTCACAGATGGGGAGATGGGGTAGTGGTAAAGATACCGACCTCCCGTGTCAGTGCCCTGGGTTTAATTCCCACGCAGGACAGTACTTTGTCGGTGGCCCACTCGCATGGTGTGGAGAGGTGCATTCCGGGATGGGTTTATGGGGTCGCGCGCCGTTTCATCTTCCGCTCCGGATGGATTTAGCGGGGTATGACCAGACCATAACCCGCTCCAAAAAAAAAGCACAATACTTTGTGCGTATGTGGTGGACTAATCACAATAATTCATCGTAATAATTTTGTTAAAAATACAGCCAGATCCCAATTACGAGCGAAAAATGATTGTCACAAATGGGATTAGAACCCACACCTATTGTAAATCCGTTCCAATTGTGCTGCCACTTACGCCACCGTGAACTATTGTAGGACATTCAATTCTCGCATCGTATTATATTTTCGTCTTTAAGGAGACGTGTGCCATCTACCCGACATTGTTTAGTGTAGTCGACGGGGGATGGTACCCAAAAGTGTAATCCACCGGCCTGGCCACGGATGGCTAGAAAGCGGTACCAGTGGCCGGCCCAGTGTCGATGGGGAGGGAGTACGTTGGGTTATGGGGTCATTCGCCACCTTTTTGTCGCGCCGGGCGAAACAGACGGCGTATGTCCAGACCATAACCTACTATAAAAAAAGCACGAATGGAACGGATTTCCAATAGGTGTGGGTTCGAATTCCATATGTGACAATCATTTTTCGCTCGTAATCAAGTTTTTATAAACAATCAAGCATGTTAAATGCTGAATTTCAGTAATTTGAATATTATTAAGCACTTAATGTATTAATAATTAAGAAATTCAAACATTAATATTTTAACGTGTATGTACACAGTCGTAATTTCGAGATCATAACGTAAAAACGAGCTTAAATATTATTATTCGAAATTGAACTTTAACTGTTTATTGTAAGTATCAGTTTCAGTTGGTTTTATGTACTCATTACTTTCACTTGAGCACCCAAGTACGTACAATGATAAACCATTATTGTTTGAGGTCAGTTATTATCTTTGCTGATATGATTACTATGTTGAAGTTGTCACCTATGAAATGTGCTTGTACATTACGTTTCATCCGTCCTTTCATCCGTTTATTAATGTCCATTGCTGCGTATAGGGTTTCGATGAAGCTATAATCTACAGGTAGACACGGGGATTGGCGATCGTTGAACTAAGGAGTAATTATATTGTACTTTTAATTTGTCATTACACTGGAAAGCCGTATGTATATCAAAGCATAATCCTTACTAATATTATAAATGCGAAAGTAACACTGTCTGTCTGTCTCGCTTTCACGGCGAATCTACTGAACCGATTTAAATGAAATTTGGTACACAGATAGTCTAAAGCCTGAGAAAGGACATAGGCATAATTTTTAATTGGAAAAATCAAAAGTTGTAAATGTAATCAATCAAAAGTTGTAAAGGGGGATGAAATATTGTAGGAAGAATAGTTACTTTGGATTAACGCTAACTTACGACTATGCCACGCGGATGAAGTCGCGGGCAGAAGCTAGTTTTTATATATATTTTAACGTGCCTCTATCACAATCGAGGGGAAATTTAAAAACTGTATCAACTTGAAATAATAATAATGTAATAGTAAGCAAAACATATACGTCGAACCGTACAGATAGTTTGGAAATCCAAAAGTGCACGTCTCATAATTTTTTATTATTCATCATTTACTATTTCAATGTAAATAGTCAATGGCATAAAAGAAAGAAAAAATACTTGAAATTTCTCGCCATTCTCGACGTAGCGCAAATTGTCTGTATAGGCTTTGTTTCCTCTGCCTGTCCGAATGGACGAACAGAACAAAAAAAACGTAGCGCAAAACATAGCTTGCAAGCATTGTAAACAAGACTAAGCAGTTTAGTTTTTTATTAATTGCAATTGAACTGCTGTGTTGTCTGTCTATATTGTGTATACTCTTATCTTCACAGATAGGTAGAAATACTAAAAATAAATATTTACATAAATAAACCTAAAAGAGTTAACCTATAAAATTTTATCGCGATCATAACCAACTAATAAAATTAAAGGAACGTTATCTGTTTACCATCTCTATCGACAGTTTACTTACGTATTTTATTTTACCTATAGTGGTAAAGGAATAAATTTCTATATAGACACTTCATTGCATATGTATTAACACTTATATATAAGTCATCATTCTCCTACTCTTATCCCAATTATTTGGGGTCGATACAATATGTACTCTTCTTTCATAGTATATATTGTAAAAGTTAGTGGCAATAGTATTATGACCGGCCGCCTGCCAGACGCCAATCCTACTTGGGAATGTAATTGTTGACCAAACGGTATCAGATGGAGTTGGCCCAGGTCGTTATAAGTCTATTAGTCGTCCTTCACTACATCCACGAGCAAAGTAAGGGTTGGTAGTGTTCGTAGCCGCTACCATACAACCCCCCCGTCTGTCACAGGCGGGGGATAGCACGTAAATGCGTTTCCACAGCGAGAAAAAAAAAAAAAAAAAAAAAGCCGCTACCACACAGCGATAACACTTATATATAAGAATTACAGTAACACTTATAAGTATTACTTGTATATTAGTGCTAGCCGTTTGTTTATTAATTCGTTAATGTACAAATATTATAACCGCTCTTCACAGTTACCTATATATTTTTTTAATTATTTCGCCCTTATGGACAGGCTAAGTCAGTCGACCTTACTGCCTTGTCTTACATGAAAATTATTCTTGATATATTATTTATCACTTCTTCGTATTGCGTAGCCTTAATAGCTACTGACCGTCTGTATTCTGCGTGAGTGTGATATTTATTACCCCGAATGGACGAACCCATTTATGACTACAGGCAGAAGACTTTTAACTGCGTGACCCTAACACTATAAAAATTAATCTATATAATTAGTTAATATATTTGAATAATTAATTATGCGAATACATGTCAGTTTTTTTTTAAAAAACTTATTGTGCAAAGCGAAAAAAAAAAACCAAAGATATCCAAAGATATTGTAATTTGAAGATCGCCAGAGAACTTGGTGTTGTTGTTGACATGTGTTACAAATCTGTTGTATTTGCTTTTCTATTTAAGCTATTATGGTGGTTACTGTTTTTGATATACATTCTAGTCTTTTTAGCAATTGTTTCATCTCACCTTCTACCAGATATACGTACTTAGGTATTCAGATTTGGTATTTTAACTTTTCAATTGGAATTATATTAAATAATGACACGACCCAATATTTATAAATATTGATTAGTTTTAGTTTATTGACTGGCTTAATGTCAAACACTTGCTATGCATTAACTTAATGTAAGTTATAAATTGCTTGTAACTAACTAGTTTAGGACAAATTTAAACGTTAGTTAATTACTAATATAATTTATATCCAGAATAACTTTGTAGATCGTACTTCTTTCACAGGCCTATGCTCTAGACATGACCCGCCCGAACTATCCGGGACCACGGACGAACGATATGCAGCCTTATAATTTGTCGTATACAGGTATATATGGGGAGGTCCCCATAGCCAATTGAGTTGACCAACGCACCGGTAACGATTCCTTGTTTCAGTTAGACCATGCGGCGAGATCTTTCGGCCTGACGGCCTCTTCGGGTGTGGAACTAATCTCCGATCATGGCTGTTAATCTATCCAACTTGTAGATCGTAACCACTATTCCGTGACAGTCGTAGTTCTTGCGTAAAAAAAAAGTATTTAAATAGACAGACGTTGTATCTATAGAAGCCAGTGCTTTTATCGTCACCGTGTCAATGAAAGTACACGTTTCTATATAAAAAACATGTTTTATTTAAAAGCGGTTGGGCCGAGAAAACATTCTAATGTCTAAAACGACATGCTTTGATGGTGCATACAAACTGCACTTAAATGACGAGAGAGATTTTTGAAACGCAAGTAAAAATACTACTACATGTTTGTGAATAGCAATATTTTATTTATTATACCGATGACCCATTAAGAATAGTTCACCACTCTATTTCTCACTCGTGGGTATCCTAAAAGACAACTTTACTAAGAGATACATATATCAACATTTTGACTATTTAATATAGATATTAAGGAAGATATTAGGAATAAATATGATTATCATAATCAGATGTACAGTTTTAGATGTAGGGAATATGGCAATGGTCTTATTCCCTACATCTAGTGAAGATAATACCACGCCTTTTCATGTTATAAGTTTGTCAAGAGCGCTACCCGTGACTCCAATGGGCCTTTAAGCTAAGTGGAAAAGTGAGGGTGGCTTTTTTGGTGGTCTTGACATGTTGTATTCTTGACTCATCCAGGGATGCCGATGGCACGTAAAGTTAGAGTGCCTTCATTCTTCTCTATATCATTCCTTTTCACCACATTGTCTTCACTATTAAGGTATAACAGTCTGGCGAACTTGACACGCTATTTAACTTATATGGTGCTAAACACAAAACGCTATGATTGACAGCATCTACACGTACCGGTAGCATTGCAATACCGTAAGCATGTAAAATACTTACGGTACCGCGTTAAAGACCTGTAATTCTATTTACTCGAGCCTGATACACGTCATTTGCCAAGCACTATATTCAATAGTTCGGATTAAAAATGCTTTATTACTATTTAATAGGACTAAAACTCCTATTCCAAGAACCACTAGTTACTGCTAATTTATATACATAGTATCATTGCGCTCAAGTTTAAATATACCTAAATACACATTTTTCGGAAATTGCCTCGGGACGTAACAATACCGACATTTATTAAAGCGGAGTGAATCATAAATTTGTAAGGGCTTCGTTTGCTACGCTTTGTGTTAGTGTTTTGTTCGTTTTCACTGTTCGCTTGATTAATTGTTCTGTATTATAAAATGTAAGTTAATCTATCTTGATCGTAGCGACTCATATCATGAGTTTGTGGCCTGATTTAGGGATGAATGAATCTCTAAATGTCGACCTCTTAATTAAGTTCAAAGTGTCACACCTTGCTATGGAAAAGGCTATTTTCAAGTAACGAGATGAAATTTAGAATATGAAAATTCATAAACGACGCTTTCCCACACAATAATGATAGCGAATCGGAAGCAAAAGCAAAGCGAAGCAGTGCTACTACCCTTATATTACCTTATAGGTAGATTGGAATGATCTTTGGACTCAGGTGGCTCAGGAATTTTTTATATCACGCTTTTATGTAAAGGGCTATGTACATATATGACTATATGACATGTACATATATGACAATTATGATGGACTATTGAATGGTGTATATACATTAGTAAATTATGTGATTTGACTCGCTGAGTAGAGAATATCTAGCGACGATTTTATTGGAAGCGACGCATAAGAAATTTTTAAAATTCATTTTTGATTTTGGGCTACTGAGGTTAATTGCGTGCCAGTACTCTCTTCAAAGTGTATAACGAACTCACGATGAACTTTAAGAAAATAGACATCTGTTTTGCTTTATATAAATACTTGGTTTTATTTATCCGTAATGGTTAAAAACGAATCTGTTGTGTGCTGTGTGGTTGCGGCTACAGATACTTCCAACCCATTGTTCGTGGATGTCTAAAGGATGATTAAGAGCTTTATATCGACTTGGGTCAACTCCCCTTGATGCCGTTTGGTCAACAATTATATTCCCAAGAAGGGTTGACGTGAGGCAGGCGACCGGTCATAAAACTATTACCAATAACTTTTGCAATATGTACGAGTACATATTCCGTCGATTCCAAGTAATTGGGATAAGAGCAGGCGAATGGTGGATAAAAACGAGTCTAACCGCTCGCATGAGTCTGGAAGTTATTTATGTCTGTTAATTATATGTTTATAAAGTCACCGAGTGGTGATGGAATAAGAATACAATGATTTGCGGCCGACTGCAGCAGAAAAAAACTTGAAACAAAATTTCAACTCATGGCGTTTTATTAATTGTCCACATTTAGTGGACGTCCGTGAACAACATTAAGATATATAGGCTGAGAAGAAGATAAGCTTGCTATGATATGCTGTTTATTCCTGAGTGCAGGTTGTAGTAAAAAAATTCAAGTGACAACTTTGTGAGAATATTATAATATTCACACACACTTCTAATTGTTTTTTTTCGTTTTGAGGCGCTTTCATAAGATTGGAAAACTTTGCGGGCGCGAAATTTGCATTATCAATAAAATTTCTCCGTTCAAAGTTAAGTTTACCAAGCAAACGGGAGGAAACTTTTTATGAAATGCGAAGGTGCGTAAGGATGTCTGCGTAAACAACTATGACTAAAAATTCAGATCAAAACTAAATGTAACATTTGTTAGAAATATTATAATAATAATGACGTTTTAAATTTTGTGTATAAAACGCATTTTTTACATTTTGAGAGCTGTTTAAAATTATTCTTCTCAGACCAAAATCCTCCCATTTTCGGACACGTTGCGGATCAAATGGCTTGACTTTATTTACTTCGAGTTCTCTTGCTTGCAATGATATTCTTCGACGTCCCAGCTCATATGCGTCCCAATACCTCTTCGTAATAGTAGGGAAATTGACTTCCAATATCGTAATGGTCAGCTGAGTTAGCAGAGTTTTATTTCGAGTTTCCTTCTCTTGCATGAATGTTAACTGCATTTTTTCTTAAATGCAAAGATATTATCTGATTATAACTCAATTTTATGACTCCTACCGAAAAGGTAAGAGGTTTGTTTCATATATAGAATATATCTTATATACATTGTAAGTAAATTTTGATTAAAATATGGAATGAGTAAATGATACATTTGTAGTCTCTCAATATATAGCTTCATAATATAATTTTATTTATATCTACTCCAAAGCCGGTTGCTATTTGGTATGAATATTTTATAAGAACGACAGACGCGATTAATGCTTATACTTAGGATACATGACTCACCTGTCTTTCAATGCTCTACGAAATTAGTTCTAAAATCAATGTCCTTGTTAGATAAGAATCTTTTTTATTTATTTCAATCTCAAAATTTAAGCTAATCAATAGATTTTATTTAACAATTTTGTCGTTAACTATTCTGTCAAGTTAATAATTTATGTTCGTGAATGAACGAAACTAGGGCATTTACAAAAGCAAACTCAGTTCAAGACTTCTTAATTGTTTGCAATTTCTAATTAGGTAAATTAAGGGGAGAATAATTATTAAAATAAAAGTTGGTCCTCGATTGGATTGTATGCTGCCTACGCTCGTGTTTGGGGCTCTGAAGTTTGCTTTCAACAAATGAAAGAATAATGCGTTTCTTTATTTACTTATATTGTTTTATTTTTAATTTATCAAAATGGATTGACTAATAAAACATAGCCAAAGCATAAACATAACCAAAATATTTTGCTATTTTACTATGCCACCATGTTATTGACTTGTTAATAATATGTTTTTATTAACTCGCTTTCTTGTGTCTGTCCCGATGAAATTATGTAATTAATTTTATACAAATTCTCGATGAGCTAGACACATGAAAATTGGACCTTAGCTCAGAAGTGGATGACAATGCATTAAAATGTAAAAAAAAATTAAAAGAACTTTACTTAAACGCCCCACTTGCTCTATCGAGCCAAAAATGTGTCCTATGTTTAAAAAAAATGGTTGGTTTAAAATATGCGCCGTAACAAAATCAAAATTAAAACGCGATAAAATCCTCCAAAGTATAATATTTCTCTATTAGCTCACCGTGCAAGTTGACAAAATTCATAAGAGTTCAGCTTATCTAACATAAAACAAGAATTCAATTTACTCGTTGGTTTCATCTAAGTTATGACCCTAGAAAGTGCTTTGATCGTGGTAAAATCCGTTCGACTGGACACGCTTGTAATTTCCACTGAGATCTTTGACCGAGGACCTTTCCGAAATAGCCTTCTCCTTTTTTTTTACGAAGTTGCCCTTAATTTGGTAAATCTGCAGAGAAACAACTTTCATAATAATAAGATTATAACATAATATATTATCACAGAAAACGTGTTAGTGTTTTCGAAAATCATGCGATTTTTTATCGAAATGGCGCTGTCTTTTAGAATATATTGTACGTTCAAATTACTGAAATTTTTAGCATTTAATATGCTTAATTATTTATAAATACCCGATTACGAAACGAAAAATGATGTCACAAGCGGGGTTCGAACCCGCACCTATTGGGAATCCGGCCCAACCGTGCTGCCACTTACACCATCGTGAACTATTTTAGGACATGCAAATTTCGCTTCATATTATATCTTACGTCTTCAAGGTGACGTATGCCATATATCGGACAATGTTTACACATTGTATAGGCTTAATACTTCAAACTTTACAGTTAGAATTGTATTAAACAATGACACAACCTTGTTATTCAAATTACTGAAATTTTTAGCATTTAATATGCTTAATTATTTATAAATACCCGATTACGAAACGAAAAATGATGTCACAAGCGGGGTTCGAACCCGCACCTATTGGGAATCCGGCCCAACCGTGCTGCCACTTACACCATCGTGAACTATTTTAGGACATGCAAATTTCGCTTCATATTATATCTTACGTCTTCAAGGTGACGTATGCCATGCACGATTTGGGCCGCACACGCATTGGGCCGGATACCCAATAGGTGCGGGTTCGAACCCCGCTTGTGACATCATTTTTCGTTTCGTAATCGGGTATTTATAAATATATTGTACGTTTTATATTATTTTACACTTTTTCGATAAGTCTTTAAGAAATTTACCATATCGTTGTTGGGGGCTTATACATAATAGTTTCTCAATCCTTATGAGGAAGACTATTTGCAAATTGTTATTTGTTTAGTGAAACTAGTTGCCAATCTATGTAGCATTATTCTTCTATTTCTCTTAATTTCAAATACACATGAATTTTATAATAATACCATATTTTATTGTACATAATCTCTATATCTTTAAATGGCACATATGGGTTGCCAACTGAAAATGAGTGCTGGATGACTTGTTGTAGTTTATGTTGAGTTGGCTACCTTTTCCGGTAAGACACATCTTTTATTCTTTATAATGTGATTATGTTTTATTTTTGTTCTTTTAACTTCCCTATTATACTGTGCCTTTGTGCTGGTGTAAAAATATTTCTTTCTTTATATCGTTTTATTACCCTGAAAATTCATATACTTTCATATTCATCCATACTTGGCAATTTTTGATAGCTATTAAAATACCAGTGAGATTTGATTTTAAATAGTTTAAATTATCAATCAATCAATTTTATATATTTCTTCTTGTTCATTGCATTGCCATCCACTTCTCAGCTATAGTCCAAATTTCAAGCAAGCTCATCGGCAAGTTAATTTAAAATCAATTACAAAATTCCACCCTGCCAGACATATTCAAATTCATTTATTATGCATAGACCCTGCGTGGGCACTTACATATTGTCAGTTTTAACATATTAAATCAATACAATAAACTACCACCGGATCGGAAGTAGACCACTACTGAGAAGATCCGGCAAGAAACTCAGCGGGTTAGTCTATTATTGTTATTTCTTTTCAATATTTTTTTTATAAAAAAATGGTACAACATGTTTAATAAGAAATAGCTCCAGTGTGATGCCCTTCGAACCCAATAGTCCAAATAGAATGTAAAATAACCACGGCTGGACCAGATCCTGCAGGCGGCACCCGGTCACGAGTTAACTACTAGGGCAGCCATCACTCCCCTCAACCATCTTGGAGGGAAGGGAGAGACCCGCTCCACGCAGCTACCGCAAGAAGACCTTTCAGTGAGCATGACCAATATCATGAGCTACAAACGCTAACCAAAGTCAAAATTCGTTGGGCAAAATTAGCCGCGATTTTATAATAACCTCTTTTACAGAGTCTGTTTTTGACAGCACTTTTAAATTTATTCACGGGCATGTCTTGGATATCTCTTGGTAATTTATTATAAAAGCGTATACATTGCCCCATGAATGACCTATTAATTCATTCAAGACGAGTACTGTGTACAACTAAGAAACATAAAAAGCTATGCTAAAAACCTGGGAATAATAATAATGAAATAGACATTATTATAAAATAGAGGAGAGGAAGGAAGACCCACCACTTTCCCACAGTTAATCAATATACCATACACCTCAAGAAAGAAAGTAATACGGGATGGAATCAAGGTGGAATAATTTATATAAGGAAATCTTACTCCTGTGATGAGTACCACCTCGAGAACTTCAACTTCTGAAAAGTTGATCCCATCCGTATTCCTTCCTTTCTTGAGGTGTACGGTATATTGATTAACCGTGGAAAAGTGGTGGGTCTTCCTTCCTCTAGCTCCTCCATTTTATAATAATAATGGATTTCCGCCATGTATCGCCTAATTCAATGATATAATTATATCAAAATAGACGTTGTTAATGCCTAATGAATTGCTACTAAACGAATATATAAATGGTATTGTTCGTTGGTAGACTATATGGTACTGGTAAATAGATCGAGCATACGCCTTGTGCAAACATAATTAACTAAGTTAACACACTTAGGTGCAGCGTACGCGTCTGTATTGACTTAAATGTAACAACTAAGAAACAGTAAGGTTTCATTTATATGTATAAACGAGTTGATATAGCAAAAGGACTCTCATTTTAAAATCAACGTAGTAAAATCAACGTATTCAACTCATTTTAAAATCAACGTATCAACGTAGTCATCTATGAATAAGAGAATCTTTCAAATGTCTCAGTAATACATCTGTCTCAGTAATCGATTTGAATTTTAGTATTAAATTTTTTTTCATGGAGTTCTAGTTATTATCAAAAAATAAATGCGTCTAAATAGCTCATCTTCCAGCAGAAATCGCTTCAAAATTAACACCGATTTTCTTTTATTAAATGGGACTAAGAAAAGCCACCACCTCAGCCAGAAGGCACGTGTAGCAATACATAACGCAGTGCTTGTCCCAACATTACTGTATGGAAGCGAGAGTTAGATATGCAGAAAAGAGTATGAAAGTAAAATTAATGCGGTCGAAATGCGATCTCTGCGGAAAATCTGTGGAGTAAGGCTAACCGACTGCATTCGTAACGACGACGTAAGAGAGTATTGGTGTAAAGATGCGAAAGGGAATGCTCCGATGGTTCGGACATGTGGAAAGAATGCCGAACGAACGTCTGGTTAAGAAGATATACAATGCGAAATTGGAAGGATGTAGGTACCGGGGGAGACCGAGACTAACCTACCTAGACCAGATCGGTCATGTACTGAAGGAAGGTGGAGTCAAGAGTCTCCGAAATCGGCGAGCGTGTATGAAGAGAGTTATGAATGTTAAGGAAGCGAGTAAAGTATGCAAAGATAGAGTTCTCTGGCACTCTGTTCTCTCTGTCTACCCTGCAAGGGATATGGCGTGATGATATGTATGTATGTATGTACTAAGAAAAAGACCGCGAGGTGAAATTTGCAAGAGAAGGAAAATTCGTAGTAAAAGCCTATGCCTAACCATCTGTGTTATATAGTAGGTCATTTTCGCTCTTATTATGGAGGATTCATCATCATCTCAGCTCATGCACGTCCCACTGTTGGGCTCGAGCCTCCTCCATAATGGAAGAGCAATTGTCCCACTACACCACGCTAATCAGACGTGTTGGTATAGGGTTTTGTTTCGAGTTTTCTTTCTCTTACATAGATGTTATATGCGTTTTATATCCCTTAGTCGTCTCGTACGATCACCCATGGGTAAGATAAGGGTGGTGAATTGTATTCTTACTCCGTCACCACACGGAAAATAGTATAAGTTTTTAGAAAATGTTGATATTTGAAGCCTTCTTTATTTAAATATTTAGATAATGTATTAAAATATAGATTCTTTTATTGATTAAATATTTTTAGTAAGATTTCTTTATGATAAAAATTATTTACTTTAACATAAAAATGAAATTATTAATATGCGAAAACGCTATTTCAATGTAAGACTTATAATTATATCATAAGTGGATTATCGTTGATTGAACAATTTAACCTCTGCTCAGCTTTTGAATTTCAATTTATGTAAACGTTTTAATTTATTCAAAGTATAAAAATCATTCGCAATTTATTTCATCGAATAATGAATAATTATCAAATACTTGAATATACGTATTTTTAAACGACTTCCAAAGTTTATTATGCAATAAGAAAGGAATTGCAAAAAAATTATAGGTTCGGCAAAGAAATAGATTAGATTTTTGTACTTTAGTTCTTCGGTGTTTTTTGAAGGCGGTTATTTTTTGATAATTTTGTTGAAAAATTAAGATTATAATTTCAGCAAGGAAATTGTATTATTTTTTGCTTTTTAGTTTTTCAATGTGTTTTTTTGGTGGCGATTTTTTAAAACCTAAAAATAATTTTCAGCTTAAACATTTTGCATCTATACATCAATATGTTTTTCGATGTTCTCTGTCAGACATAGACTTCTAAAATCCGGAATAATGCCATAATTGTGACGTTTGGTGGACGGGTTGCCGATCATAACTGATTTTATGAATTACTCGGTAGGTTGTTTCTGCCCATTTTCTTGGTAATGTCCGAGCTGATTTAACGCCCTCAACGGCAAAGTAACTATTTGTTGAGTAACATAAACACTGTTGTTCATTTGCATGCATGCTCTTATCTTCACAGATAGGTAGAAATACTAAAAATAAATATTTACATAAATAAACCTAAAAGAGTTAGCCTATAAAATTTTATCGCGATCATAACCATCTAATAAAATTAAAGGAACATTATCTGTTTACCATCTCTATCGACAGTTTACTTACGTATTTTATTTTACCTATAGTGGTAAAGGAATAAATTTCTATATAGACACTTCATTGCATATGTATTAACACTTATGTATATATAAGTCATCATTCTCCTACTCTTATCCCAATTATTTGGGGTCGATACAATATGTACTCTTCTTTCATAGTACATATTGTAAAAGTTAGTGGCAATAGTATTATGACCGGCCGCCTGCCAGACATCAACCCTATTGGGAATGTAATTATTGACCAAATGGCATCAGATGGAGTTGGCCCAGGTCATCATAAGCCTCTTAGTCGTCTTTTACTACATCCACGAGCAAAGTAAGGGTTGGTAGTATTCGTAGCCGCTACCACACAGCGATAACACTTATATAGATAAGAATTAAAGTAACACTTATATATAAGTATTACTTGTATATTAGTGCTAGCCGTTTGTTTATTAATTCGTTAATGTACAAATATTTGAACCGCTCTTCAAACAGTTTTAGAAGATATTGTTTTTAATTATTTCGCCCTTATGGACAGGCTACAGTCAGTCGACCTTACTGCCTTGTCTTACATGAAAATTATTCTTGATATATTATTTATCACTTCTTCGTATTGCGTAGCCTTAATAGCTACTGACCGTCTGTATTCTGCGCGAGTGTGATTTTTATTACCCCGAATGGACGAACCCATTTATGACTACAGGCAGAAGACTTTTAACTGCGTGACCCTAACACTATAAAAATTAATCTATATAATTAGTTAATATATTTGATTAATTAATTATGCGAATACATGTCAGTTTTTTTTTTAAAAACTTATTGTGCAAAGCGAAAAAAAAAACCAAAGATATCCAAAGATATTGTAATTTGAAGATCGCCAGAGAACTTGGTGTTGTTGTTGACATGTGTTACAAATCTGTTGTTTTTGCTTTTCTATTTAAGCTATTATGGTGGTTACTGTTTTTGATATACATTCTAGTCTTTTTAGCAATTGTTTCATCTCACCTTCTACCAGATATACGTACTTAGGTATTCAGATTTGGTATTTTAACTTTTCAATTGGAATTATATTAAATAATGACACGATCCAATATTTATAAATATTGATTAGTTTTTGTTTATTGACTGGCTTAATGTCAAACACTTGCTATGCATTAACTTAATGTAAGTTATAAATTGCTTGTAACTAACTAGTTTAGGACAAATTTAAACGTTAGTTAATTACTAATATAATTTATATCCAGAATAACTTTGTAGATCATACTTCTTTCACAGACCTATGCTCTAGACATGACCCGCCCGAACTATCCGGGAGCACGGACGAACGATACGCAGCCTTATAATTTGTCGTATACAGGTATATATGGGGAGGTCCCCATAGCCAATTGAGTTGACCAACGCACCGGTAACGATTCCTTGTTTCAGTTAGACCATGCGGCGAGTTCTTTCGGCCTGACGGCCTCTTCGGGTGTGGAACTAATCTCCGATCATGGCTGTTAATCTATCCAACTTGTAGATCGTAACCACTATTCCGTGACAGTCGTAGTTCTTGCGTAAAAAAAAAGTATTTAAATAGACAGACGTTGTATCTATAGAAGCCAGTGCTTTTATCGTCACCGTGTCAATGAAAGTACACGTTTCTATATAAAAAACATGTTTTATTTAAAAGCGGTTGGGCCGAGAAAACATTCTAATGTCTAAAACGACATGCTTTGATGGTGCATACAAACTGCACTTAAATGACGAGAGAGATTTTTGAAACGCAAGTAAAAATACTACTACATGTTTGTGAATAACATTATTTTATTTATTATACCTGTGACCCGTTAAGAATAGTTCACCACTCTATTTCTCACTCAGGGGTATCCTAAAAGACAACTTTACTAAGAGATACATATAACAACATTTTTGACTATTTAATATAGATATTAAGGAAGATATTAGGAATAAATATCCCGACTAGAAATTTTTTCATCTTCCTTAGCAGGACCGGACCGGGCATGCCCGATCTGGACCAGATAAGGTATGTAACGCAGAAGATATATCTGGACCCGATCAGGAAAACCTTATCGGGTCCAGATCAGGCATTCCTGATCGGGTCCAGATCAGGCATTCCTGATCGGGTCCAGATCAGGCGTTCCTGATCGGGTCCGGATGAAATTTTACTGATCGGAACCAAATCAATCATCTGCGTTATATATCTTGCCCGATCCAAAACGAGTATGCCCAGTCCGGTCCTTTTAAAAAACATGAATATCTTAAAGAACATGTTTAATAGGTAAAAATATAAATGAATACATGACGTAGATACCGAATGCAGTGCTATATTCTTATCATAGAGAGTCCCAGTGAGCCGTTCCGATTATGGCGCAACCACCAGATGCTAACGACTGCAACTGTCGCCTGAATTTCTCATTCATGACCTGATCGATCTGTTTTAATCTGATTCGATAACAACTAATTAATATTAGGCCATGTCATTACGCTTCGGAGAATCTTAACATCGCGATTCAAATAATGACGTCATTTTACTATCGCCATCTATTTATTATGACCCAAAACATTAAATGTTAGAATGGTTGTTACAATATAATATTTCTATCTATCTATGTTTTCAAATGTTAGGTACATTTATATATATATATATATTATTTATTTTTGTTTTTTACTTTAAATATAAATTATTTTTATATTATTAATTAAACATTATTATTATTATTAAATACATATGATTAATTAAAGATTTCAGATTAATCTCCTCTGATACAAATACAATTTCGCCGTGGCATAAATATGACAATCATGTCACTTTTTTGAATTTTGATTGATATTTTTATTGTGTATACGAAAACTGTTTCTGGTTCTGATATACTACAAGCCTTACTATATACTTGATGATATTTCACATCAGGCTATCCTTATTTGGTCCTGATCTGGTCCTGATCCGGTATGCCTTACCATACTTGATGTTATTTCACATCAGGCTATCCTGATCAGGACCAGACCTGGTCCTGATAGGGTTTGCCGGATTCGGCATGCCTCATTCTGTCCTGATCAGGTCCCGATCCGGTATGGCTTACCATACTTAATGATATTTCACATCAGGCTATCCTTATTTGGTCCTGATCCGG
Source organism: Lymantria monacha (assembly GCA_905163515.2). NCBI lineage: Eukaryota > Metazoa > Arthropoda > Insecta > Lepidoptera > Erebidae > Lymantria > Lymantria monacha. The sequence continues at coordinate 26,682,344 of LR991098.1, read as the reverse complement.
TATGCCTTACCATACTTAATGATATTTCACATCAGGCTATCCTTATTTGGTCCTGATCTGGTCCTGATCCGGTGTGCCTTACCATACTTGATGTTATTTCACATCAGGCTATCCTGATCAGGACCAGACCTGGTCCTGATCGGGTTTGCCGGATCCGGCATGCCTCATTCTATCCTGATCGGGTCCAGATACATGATCTGGTTGAACCATACTTTTTTTCTAGTCGGGATGATTATCAGATGTATAGTTTTAGATGTAGGGAATAAGGCAATGGTCTTATTCCCTACATCTAGTGAAGATAATACCACGCCTTTTCATGTTATAAGTTTGTCAAGAGCGGCCCGCTTACCCATAACTCCAATGGGCCTTTGAGCCAAGTGGAAAAGTGAGGGTGGCTCTTTTGGTGGTCTTGACATGTTGTATTCTTGACTCATCCAGGGATTCCGATGGCACGTAAAGTTAGAGTGTCTTCATTCTTCTCTATATCATTCCTTTTTTACCACATTGTCTTCACTATTAAAGTATAACAGACCGGCGAACTTGCCACGCTATTTAACTTATATGGTGCTAAACACAAAATGCTATGATTGACAGCATCTACACGTACCGGTAGCATTGCAATACCGTAAGCATGTAAAATACTTACGGTAGGTACCGCGTTAAAGACCTGTAATTCTATTTACTCGAGCCTGATACACGTCATTTGCCAAGCACTATATTCAATAGTTCGGATTAAAAATGCTTTATTACTATTTAATAGGACTAAAACTCCTATTCCAAGAACCACTAGTTACTGCTAATTTATATACATAGTATCATTGCGCTCAAGTTTAAATATACCTAAATACACATTTTTCGGAAATTGCCTCGGGACGTAACAATACCGACATTTATTAAAGCGGAGTGAATCATAAATTTGTAAGGGTTTCGTTTGCTACGCTTTGTGTTAGTGTTTTGTTCGTTTTCACTGTTCGCTTGATTAATTGTTCTGTATTATAAAATGTAAGTTAATCTATCTTGATCGTAGCGACTCATATCATGAGTTTGTGGCCTGATTTAGGGATGAATGAATCTCTAAATGTCGACCTCTTAATTAAGTTCAAAGTGTCACACCTTGCTATGGAAAAGGCTATTTTCAAGTAACGAAATGAAATTTAGAATATGAAAATTCATAAACGACGCTTTCCCACACAATAATGATAGCGAATCGAAGCAAAAGCAAAGCGAAGCAGTGCTACTACCCTTATATTACCTTATAGGTAGATTGGAATGATCTTTGGACTCAGGTGGCTCAGGAATTTTTTATATCACGCTTTTATGTACAGGGCTATAACATATATACAATTATACAACAATAAATTATGATGGACTATTGAATGGTGTATATACATTAGTTATTAGATTTGACTCGCTGAGTAGAGAATATCTAGCGACGATTTTATTGGAAGCGACGCATAAGAAATTTTTAAAATACATTTTTGATTTTGGGCTACTGAGGTTAATTGCGTGCCAGTACTCTCTTCAAAGTGTATAACGAACTCACGATGAACTTTAAGAAAATAGACATCTGTTTTGCTTTATATAAATACTTGGTTTTATTTATCCGTAATGGTTAAAAACGAATCTGTTGTGTGCTGTGTGGTTGCGGCTACAGATACTTCCAACCCATTGTTCGTGGATGTCTAAAGGATGATTAAGAGCTTTATATCGACTTGGGTCAACTCCCTTTGATGCCGTTTGGTCAACAATTATATTCCCAAGAAGGGTTGACGTGAGGCAGGCGACCGGTCATAAAACTATTACTAATAACTTTTGCAATATGTACGAGTACATATTCCGTCGATTCCAAGTAATTGGGATAAGAGCAGGCGAATGGTGGATAAAAACGAGTCTAACCGCTCGCATGAGTCTGGAAGTTATTTATGTCTGTTAATTGTATGTTTATAAAGTTACCGAGTGATGATGAAGAAGCTAAGCTTGGCATGATATGCTGTTTATTCCTTAGTGCAGGTTGTAGTAAAAAAATTCAAGTGACAACTTTGTGAGAATATTATAATATTCACACACACTTCTAATTGTTTTTTTTTCGTTTTGAGGCGCTTTCATAAGATTGGAAAACTTTGCGGGCGCGAAATTTGCATTATCAATAAAATTTCCCCGTTCAAAGTTAAGTTTACCAAGCAAACGGGAGGAAACTTTTTATGAAATGCGAAGGTGCGTAAGGTTGTCTGCGTAAACAACTATGACTAAAAATTCAGATCAAAACTAAATGCAGCATTTGTTAGAAATATTATAATAATAATGACGTTTTAAATTTTGTGTATAAAACGCATTTTTTACATTTTGAGAGCTGTTTAAAATTATTCTTCTCAGACCAAAATCCTCCCATTTTCGGACACGTTGCGGATCAAATGGCTTGACTTTATTTACTTCGAGTTCTCTTGCTTGCAATGATATTCTTCGACGTCCCAGCTCATATGCGTCCCAATACCTCTTCGTAATAGTAGGGAAATTGACTTCCAATATCGTAATGGTCAGCTGAGTTAGCAGAGTTTTATTTCGAGTTTCCTTCTCTTGCATGAATGTTAACTGCATTTTTTCTTAAATGCAAAGATATTATCTGATTATAACTAAATTTTATGACTCCTACCGAAAAGGTAAGAGGTTTGTTTCATATATAGAATATATATCCTTATATACATTGTAAGTAAATTTTGATTAAAATATGGAATGAGTAAATGATACATTTGTAGTCTCTCAATCTATAGCTTCATAATATAATTTTATTTATATCTACTCCAAAGCCGGTTGCTATTTGGTATGAATATTTTATAAGAACGACAGACGCGATTAATGCTTATACTTAGGATACATGACTCACCTGTCTTTCAATGCTCTACGAAATTAGTTCTAAAATCAATGTCCTTGTTAGATAAGAATCTTTTTTATTTATTTCAATCTCAAAATTTAAGCTAATCAATAGATTTTATTTAACAATTTTGTCGTTAACTATTCTGTCAAGTTAATAATTTATGTTCGTGAATGAACGAAACTAGGGCATTTACAAAAGCAAACTCAGTTCAAGACTTCTTAATTGTTTGCAATTTCTAATTAGGTAAATTGAGGGGAGAATAATTATTAAAATAAAAGTTGGTCCTCGATTGGATTGTATGCTGCCTACGCTCGTGTTTGAGGCTCTGAAGTTTGCTTTCAACAAATGAAAGAATAATGCATTTCTTTATTTACTTATATTGTTTTATTTTTAATTTATCAAAATGGATTGACTAATAAAACATAGCCAAAGCATAAACATAACCAAAATATTTTGCTATTTTACTATGCCACCATGTTATTGCCTTGTTAATAATATGTTTTTATTAACTCGCTTTCTTGTGTCTGTCCCGATGAAATTATGTAATTAATTTTATACAAATTCTCGATGAGCTAGACACATGAAAATTGGACCTTAGCTCAGAAGTGGATGACAATGCATTAAAATGTAAAAAAAAATTAAAAGAACTTTACTTAAACGCCCCACTTGCTCTATCGAGCCAAAAATGTGTCCTATGTTTAAAAAAAATGGTTGGTTTAAAATATGCGCCGTAACAAAATCAAAATTAAAACGCGATAAAATCCTCCAAAGTATAATATTTCTCTATTAGCTCACCGTGCAAGTTGACAAAATTCATAAGAGTTCAGCTTATCTAACATAAAACAAGAATTCAATTTACTCGTTGGTTTCATCTAAGTTATGACCCTAGAAAGTGCTTTGATCGTGGTAAAATCCGTTCGACTGGACACGCTTGTAATTTCCACTGAGATCTTTGACCGAGGACCTTTCCGAAATAGCCTTCTCCTTTTTTTTTACGAAGTTGCCCTTAATTTGGTAAATCTGCAGAGAAACAACTTTCATAATAATAAGATTATAACATAATATATTATCACAGAAAACGTGTTAGTGTTTTCGAAAATCATGCGATTTTTTATCGAAATGGCGCTGTCTTTTAGAATATATTGTACGTTCAAATTACTGAAATTTTTAGCATTTAATATGCTTAATTATTTATAAATACCCGATTACGAAACGAAAAATGATGTCACAAGCGGGGTTCGAACCCGCACCTATTGGGAATCCGGCCCAACCGTGCTGCCACTTACACCATCGTGAACTATTTTAGGACATGCAAATTTCGCTTCATATTATATCTTACGTCTTCAAGGTGACGTATGCCATCTATCGGACAATGTTTACACATTGTATAGGCTTAATACTTCAAACTTTACAGTTAGAATTGTATTAAACAATGACACAACCTTGTTATTCAAATTACTGAAATTTTTAGCATTTAATATGCTTAATTATTTATAAATACCCGATTACGAAACGAAAAATGATGTCACAAGCGGGGTTCGAACCCGCACCTATTGGGAATCCGGCCCAACCGTGCTGCCACTTACACCATCGTGAACTATTTTAGGACATGCAAATTTCGCTTCATATTATATCTTACGTCTTCAAGGTGACGTATGCCATGCACGATTTGGGCCGCACACGCATTGGGCCGGATACCCAATAGGTGCGGGTTCGAACCCCGCTTGTGACATCATTTTTCGTTTCGTAATCGGGTATTTATAAATATATTGTACGTTTTATATTATTTTACACTTTTTCGATAAGTCTTTAAGAAATTTACCATATCGTTGTTGGGGGCTTATACATAATAGTTTCTCAATCCTTATGAGGAAGACTATTTGCAAATTGTTATTTGTTTAGTGAAACTAGTTGCCAATCTATGTAGCATTATTCTTCTATTTCTCTTAATTTCAAATACACATGAATTTTATAATAATACCATATTTTATTGTACATAATCTCTATATCTTTAAATGGCACATATGGGTTGCCAACTGAAAATGAGTGCTGGATGACTTGTTGTAGTTTATGTTGAGTTGGCTACCTTTTCCGGTAAGACACATCTTTTATTCTTTATAATGTGATTATGTTTTATTTTTGTTCTTTTAACTTCCCTATTATACTGTGCCTTTGTGCTGGTGTAAAAATATTTCTTTCTTTATATCGTTTTATTACCCTGAAAATTCATATACTTTCATATTCATCCATACTTGGCAATTTTTGATAGCTATTAAAATACCAGTGAGATTTGATTTTAAATAGTTTAAATTATCAATCAATCAATTTTATATATTTCTTCTTGTTCATTGCATTGCCATCCACTTCTCAGCTATAGTCCAAATTTCAAGCAAGCTCATCGGCAAGTTAATTTAAAATCAATTACAAAATTCCACCCTGCCAGACATATTCAAATTCATTTATTATGCATAGACCCTGCGTGGGCACTTACATATTGTCAGTTTTAACATATTAAATCAATACAATAAACTACCACCGGATCGGAAGTAGACCACTACTGAGAAGATCCGGCAAGAAACTCAGCGGGTTAGTCTATTATTGTTATTTCTTTTCAATATTTTTTTTATAAAAAAATGGTACAACATGTTTAATAAGAAATAGCTCCAGTGTGATGCCCTTCGAACCCAATAGTCCAAATAGAATGTAAAATAACCACGGCTGGACCAGATCCTGCAGGCGGCACCCGGTCACGAGTTAACTACTAGGGCAGCCATCACTCCCCTCAACCATCTTGGAGGGAAGGGAGAGACCCGCTCCACGCAGCTACCGCAAGAAGACCTTTCAGTGAGCATGACCAATATCATGAGCTACAAACGCTAACCAAAGTCAAAATTCGTTGGGCAAAATTAGCCGCGATTTTATAATAACCTCTTTTACAGAGTCTGTTTTTGACAGCACTTTTAAATTTATTCACGGGCATGTCTTGGATATCTCTTGGTAATTTATTATAAAAGCGTATACATTGCCCCATGAATGACCTATTAATTCATTCAAGACGAGTACTGTGTACAACTAAGAAACATAAAAAGCTATGCTAAAAACCTGGGAATAATAATAATGAAATAGACATTATTATAAAATAGAGGAGAGGAAGGAAGACCCACCACTTTCCCACAGTTAATCAATATACCATACACCTCAAGAAAGAAAGTAATACGGGATGGAATCAAGGTGGAATAATTTATATAAGGAAATCTTACTCCTGTGATGAGTACCACCTCGAGAACTTCAACTTCTGAAAAGTTGATCCCATCCCGTATTCCTTCCTTTCTTGAGGTGTACGGTATATTGATTAACCGTGGAAAAGTGGTGGGTCTTCCTTCCTCTAGCTCCTCCATTTTATAATAATAATGGATTTCCGCCATGTATCGCCTAATTCAATGATATAATTATATCAAAATAGACGTTGTTAATGCCTAATGAATTGCTACTAAACGAATATATAAATGGTATTGTTCGTTGGTAGACTATATGGTACTGGTAAATAGATCGAGCATACGCCTTGTGCAAACATAATTAACTAAGTTAACACACTTAGGTGCAGCGTACGCGTCTGTATTGACTTAAATGTAACAACTAAGAAACAGTAAGGTTTCATTTATATGTATAAACGAGTTGATATAGCAAAAGGACTCTCATTTTAAAATCAACGTAGTAAAATCAACGTATTCAACTCATTTTAAAATCAACGTATCAACGTAGTCATCTATGAATAAGAGAATCTTTCAAATGTCTCAGTAATACATCTGTCTCAGTAATCGATTTGAATTTTAGTATTAAATTTTTTTTCATGGAGTTCTAGTTATTATCAAAAAATAAATGCGTCTAAATAGCTCATCTTCCAGCAGAAATCGCTTCAAAATTAACACCGATTTTCTTTTATTAAATGGGACTAAGAAAAGCCACCACCTCAGCCAGAAGGCACGTGTAGCAATACATAACGCAGTGCTTGTCCCAACATTACTGTATGGAAGCGAGAGTTAGATATGCAGAAAAGAGTATGAAAGTAAAATTAATGCGGTCGAAATGCGATCTCTGCGGAAAATCTGTGGAGTAAGGCTAACCGACTGCATTCGTAACGACGACGTAAGAGAGTATTGGTGTAAAGATGCGAAAGGGAATGCTCCGATGGTTCGGACATGTGGAAAGAATGCCGAACGAACGTCTGGTTAAGAAGATATACAATGCGAAATTGGAAGGATGTAGGTACCGGGGGAGACCGAGACTAACCTACCTAGACCAGATCGGTCATGTACTGAAGGAAGGTGGAGTCAAGAGTCTCCGAAATCGGCGAGCGTGTATGAAGAGAGTTATGAATGTTAAGGAAGCGAGTAAAGTATGCAAAGATAGAGTTCTCTGGCACTCTGTTCTCTCTGTCTACCCTGCAAGGGATATGGCGTGATGATATGTATGTATGTATGTACTAAGAAAAAGACCGCGAGGTGAAATTTGCAAGAGAAGGAAAATTCGTAGTAAAAGCCTATGCCTAACCATCTGTGTTATATAGTAGGTCATTTTCGCTCTTATTATGGAGGATTCATCATCATCTCAGCTCATGCACGTCCCACTGTTGGGCTCGAGCCTCCTCCATAATGGAAGAGCAATTGTCCCACTACACCACGCTAATCAGACGTGTTGGTATAGGGTTTTGTTTCGAGTTTTCTTTCTCTTACATAGATGTTATATGCGTTTTATATCCCTTAGTCGTCTCGTACGATCACCCATGGGTAAGATAAGGGTGGTGAATTGTATTCTTACTCCGTCACCACACGGAAAATAGTATAAGTTTTTAGAAAATGTTGATATTTGAAGCCTTCTTTATTTAAATATTTAGATAATGTATTAAAATATAGATTCTTTTATTGATTAAATATTTTTAGTAAGATTTCTTTATGATAAAAATTATTTACTTTAACATAAAAATGAAATTATTAATATGCGAAAACGCTATTTCAATGTAAGACTTATAATTATATCATAAGTGGATTATCGTTGATTGAACAATTTAACCTCTGCTCAGCTTTTGAATTTCAATTTATGTAAACGTTTTAATTTATTCAAAGTATAAAAATCATTCGCAATTTATTTCATCGAATAATGAATAATTATCAAATACTTTAATATACGTATTTTTAAACGACTTCCAAAGTTTATTATGCAATAAGAAAGGAATTGCAAAAAAATTATAGGTTCGGCAAAGAAATAGATTAGATTTTTGTACTTTAGTTCGTCGGTGTTTTTTGAAGGCGGTTATTTTTTGATAATTTTGTTGAAAAATTAAGATTATAATTTCAGCAAGGAAATTGTATTATTTTTTGCTTTTTAGTTTTTCAATGTGTTTTTTTGGTGGCGATTTTTTAAAACCTAAAAATAATTTTCAGCTTAAACATTTTGCATCTATACATCAATATGTTTTTCGATGTTCTCTGTCAGACATAGACTTCTAAAATCCGGAATAATGCCATAATTGTGACGTTTGGTGGACGGGTTGCCGATCATAACTGATTTTATGAATTACTCGGTAGGTTGTTTCTGCCCATTTTCTTGGTAATGTCCGAGCTGATTTAACGCCCTCAACGGCAAAGTAACTATTTGTTGAGTAACATAAACACTGTTGTTCATTTGATGTTACGGTAAGATATCTCATTAATCATCAGTTTTGGGCCCGAGTCCACAATAGGAGGAAAATTGACCTACATATACGACGCTGGTCAGTCGGGTTGGTATTTTTTTTTTTTTGGTGGCAGGCTATGGAGTGGTCACATCCCACTAAATCCGTCCGGGGCGACAGAAGAAGTGGCGCGCGACCCCATAGACCCGCCCTACATGTACCTCTCTACGCTGAGCCACCGGAAGTCGGGCTGGTGTAAAGTTGTATTTCGAGCTCTTCTTACTTGCATAGATGTTATATCTGTATTATGCCCCTTATTTGTTATACATGCGCAAGAAAGGGGGATGGAGGTGAATTGTATTCATAGTCTATCACTATATGAAAAATAATTCTGATTATATAAAAGTAGTTAAAGTAAATTTTTAAGGTTATTGCCCGATTTTTCTATTTTCTAGAACTTAGGAAATTATGGACAATACGTTCCAAGCTTGTAACTTTCTCCGATTAATGGCAATAGACTTATCCTCTATTTTATTTATCAGCCTCTTGAAATCCGTTGTTGAACTCATATCTCCCAGAAGAGTTACCTTTTACATGATTTAAATAAAGATGTACTAGAAATTCTATACGAAAAACTCAAAATGAAGCCCTATACTAACCCGTTTGACCAACATGGTATAAGGAGTCAATTTCTCTCTCATTGTGGAGTATCCTCGAGTCCAGCAGTGGGACGTATATGGGCAAAAATGATAATGACAGACTGTGTACTGGGTCAAGAATAACACTTCGGGCATAAAGCTTTATTATGATGACTTATTTTAACTGATTTTAGTTTAAATTTAAACCAGTATAACTTTATTTTATTTGAGTTCTTTGTATCAAATTTCTAAGCTTTATAAAAATGATATATATTCACGAGACTGTGTTGATAAATTCGTTTCCAATACCTTCTTCTAAGCGTAGCTATCTATACACGACTGTGCTTATTGCAATAATTTCATAGTCAATTGGGCACTTTACTCTAAAAGCAATTCTGTTTCAGTTCCAATATTTATCGTTCCGTGAAATAGGCAATTTATCGGTTATGGATATTAATTGAACTATTTCTGCGTACCAAAGGATTATTAAAGCACATTTGAAGTATGTTATAGCTAGTTAAATCAGCTATTCATGTGGTGAAAGATATATAGTACAAAGTTTCACCTGAGCAGCAAATTTCTAATCAGATTACATCATAAACTCACACTCACACATCAGTTTAGAGCACGGTCCTCCTTTAGAATTGGAGGGGAAATTGATCTACTACTATATCACGCTACCAACACGTCTGTCAGCGTGCTAAGTCTATTTCTTCCGCTCCTATTTTGGAGGAGGCTCACCCAGCAATAGGATGTATATGCACGGATTCATTGTGGTAGGACCAAGTTGCTGACAGTTTTCTGTCTACAGCCGCGGGCCGGTCCGTCCGGAGTAGTATCACACTCTCGCAGAAGATCGACGTCTTAGCAATAGCAATGTGCTCTTGTGCTTTGTTCGGTGAGCGAGAGAGTCGGATGCCCAACTGGGTGCGTTTGGGGTTTATATTGGTAGGCAGCGACCTAGTTATACTTATGGTATAGCAAAGGTCCATGGGCGGCAGTAACACTTACCATCAAGTGTGCTGCTTGCTCGTTTGCCACCATATGCAATAAAAAAAAACCGAGTTAATGATGATAATGTTACGCTAGTCAGATAGGTACCACACTGAAAGGAATCTAAATAGCATCAACACAAAAGAACTGGAAATGGAATCCTATGACAGACTATAATGCTGACTTGACAGATGGATCTGTCTAAACAGCATTCAATAATAGGAGGTTTTGCTTCATTTCTGAAGAGGCTCATACCCAGTATTTGACTGCACAGATGGCGATGGGTTAAGATACCGTCCTACCGTGCCAGTGCCATGGGTTCGATTCCCACGCAGGGCAACACTGTGCGATCCACAAAACAGTTGTTTTGGGACTGGGTGCAATTTGACTGCGTTAATTGCATTTTTGTGAAGTCCTCCGCAAAACAAGGATTATTTCCTTAGTGCAGAGTATTGTCTTTATAAAAAAAAACCATTGCGTCATCTTTATTTTATCCGTGTGGTGACGGAGTGCGAATACAAAAAAAATCGTGGCTTTTAATTATATATTTTTAAAGTCCCTCCCAATACAAGGATTTTTTTCTTAGTGTAGGTTAAAATATCTTTCAGAAAATCGCAACAACCACTTTATTGTTGTTATCGTAAATTTTTATTAGTGAATATGCCATATATGGTGTCCGATGGTTTGATGTGTGAGACACAAGGAGGTTTCAGGAGTGGAAGGGGATGCATGGATCAAGTGTTCTCTCTGCGCAACATTGTGGAGAAGCATCTGGCTCTAGGTCAGAGGGTTTTCTGCAGTTTTGTGGATCTGGAGAGAGCATTTGACACGGTTGTACGAAAGGAACTTTGGGACATTTTACCGGAGTATGGTATTAACAGTAAACTGCTACAGGCTGTGCAGTCCAGTTACATGGGCTGTAGAGCCTGTGTGCAGCTGGATGATGGAATGTCGCCTTGGTTTGACGTCAATATCGGCGTTAAACAGGGGTGCGTTCTGTCAGCCAGGCTGTTTATCATATATCTGGATAAATGTCTCCAAAGGTTGAACGATATGAATGTGGGAGTCTAGATGGGCAGTGGTCAATGCTCTGCTTTATGCAGATGATGCAGTCCTGCTGGCACAGTCAGCGACTGACCTGCAGACCCTAGTCGACACAATGACAGAAGATTGTAAGAAAAGGGGTCTACGCGTAAATGTGAGCAAAACCAAAATAATGGTCTTTGAAAGAGATGAAGCCAGAACAGATGTAAGAATAAAAATAGGTAATGATGTACTAGAGCAAGTGGATGAATTTGTATATCTTGGATGTGGTTTTAGCCGAGATGGGAGGTACACCACTGATATAGAGCGAAGAGTGAATGCGGGAAATAGAGTGAACGGAGCGTTGGGACAACTTCTCGGTAGCCACCACCTCAGCCAGAAGGCACGTGTAGCAATACATAACGCTGTACTTGTCCCAACATTACTATATGGAAGCGAGAGTTGGGTATGCAGAAAAGAGCATGAAAGCAAAATTAATGCGGTCGAAATGCGATCTCTACGGAAAATCTGTGGAGTTAGGCTGACCGACCGCATTCGCAACGACGACGTAAGAGAGCGAGTAGGTATGAAAGAGAGTATTGGTGTAAAGATGCGAAAGGGAATGCTCCGATGGTTCGGACATGTGGAAAGAATGCCGAACGAACGTCTGGTTAAGAAGATATACAATGCAAAAGTGGAAGGATGTAGGTACCGGGAGAGACCGAGACTCACCTACCTAGACCAGATTGGTCACGTGCTGAAAGAAAGTGGAGTCAAGAGTCTCCGAAACCGGCGAGCGTGTATGAAGAGAATTATGATGTATGATGAGTGAAGTATGCAAGGTTAGAGTTCTCTGGCACTCTGTTCTCTCTGCCTACCCTGCAAGGGATATGGCGTGATGATATGTATGTATGTGTAATATGCCATCTCAGCAGCCTCATCTGGAAGAGGACCATATTCAACAGTGAGACTTATAAAATAATAAACGACTCGACAGATAATAATTTTATACCCCTAGTTTTATTTGTTCAAAAAGATATTTTACTTTTCACCATAGCTGTGCCTACATAGTTTATATATAAATTTCACATAACAACAAATATCAGAGACCTAAATCAGATAAGGCGAGAGTTCCAATCTGATTTGTATCACTAGCATCTAGACGGCTTTAGCTTTTGTTTCATGAAGTTGAAACAGTTTATTGGCATTAATATCTTACGCTTATCGTAGCTGTCCCTTTACTTATTCGTTGACTAGTTAAATTTGCTTTCTGTCTCCCGTTTTACACAGTTCTCTGTCTATAGCCGCGGGCCGGTCCGTCCGGGGTAGTACCACACTCTCGCAGAAGATCGACGTCTGACTAATGGCAATGTGCTATTGCGCTTCGTTCGGTGAGCGAGAGAACCGGAAGGCCAACTGGGTGAGTATACGGTTTGTATTGGTAGGCAGTGGCCTAGCTATACCCTTGGTATTGCAAAGGTCCATGAGCGGCAGTGACACTTACCATTAAGTGTGCTGCTTGCTCGTTTGCCACCATAAGCAAAATAAAAAGAAAAACATAGTAAGGGAAATCATTCTTTTTCAAATCACTCTCTAAGTTTTCCATTTAAATTTGTTGCGGGTCCTAAAATAAAAAGCATCTCTAAGACTTTCTGATGGCCAAACCATGAAGTTATCTATGTAGACCATTGTGGATCCTAGCTTACATGAATTACAATGGTGAAAATGTGTGGTGGGATTATTCCCAATAAGAAAAATGTAGATAATATTACCATGTAAAGTGAATGCGAAAGTGGAAGGATGTAGGTACCGAGGGGGACCGAGACTAACCTACCTAGACCAGATCGGTCATGTACTGAAGGAAGGTGGAGTCAAGAGTCTCCGAAACCGGCGAGCGTGTATGAAGAGAATTATGAATGTTGAGGAAGCGAGTGAAGTATGCAGAGATAGAGTTCTCTGGCACTCTGTTCTCTCTGCCTACCCTGCAAGGGATATGGCGTGATGATATGTATGTATGTGTATGTTTTGAAAATATAGAAGTTGTACCCTGGAGAGTCCTACTTCGTACTAATATTATAAATGTGAAAGTAGATGACGTTTGGATGTTTGAATGTTTGTAACATAATTACACGTAAACTGTTACACTGTTGGATGAAATATTGTTATACAGATAGAGAATTTCCTTGATTAATACATCGGATACTTTTTACCCGATAATGTGTTGGAATAATTTAGTGATAAAATTTTAATTACGAGTGAAAAATGCATTTAAAGACGAAAATATAATACGAGTCGGAAATTGAATGTCATAGGACAACTTACTCTGGTATAAGTGGTAGCAGAATTGGAACGGATTTCCCATAGGTATGGGCTCGTGTCCTATGTGTGACATTTTTCGTTCTTAATCAAGTTTTTATAAATAATCAAGCATGTTAAATGCAAGAAGAGCGTGTAAGAGAAAAGTATGCAGAGGGTGTCCGAGAACGGCTGACGATGGCAAGCCAGCCGCAATCGGACATTGAAGAATGCTGGAGAGTATTGAAAGAGAGTATGGTAGACACAGCGAAAGAAGTATGTGGAAGTTCAAAGAAGCATAGAAACACAAATGGTGATGCATGGTGGGATGCGGAAGTGGCAGCTTCCGTAGAGCAAAAGAAGAAAGCGTGGCTGGACTATGTCTCTTCTTTGAATCTGAATGACAGTATGACTGAACAGAAGAAAGAAATATATCGGCAATGTAAGAATGACACCAAGGCCTTAGTGAAAGAGAAACGTGATAGAGCAAGTATGAGTGCAGAAGATAGGCTGACTAAAAACTTCGAGAGTAACACCAAACTCTTTTGGAGGGAGGTGAAGAAGTCTCGGGGTGGTTGGTCAGCCTTCAGAATTAATAAAATAAGGTCTAAAGGTGGAGACATTCTTACACAAACACAAGACGTGTTAAGCCGATGGAGTGAATATTTTGGCGATATGTATTCGGATACTACGGTTGGCGCCGGTGTCGCATGTGGTCTAGTAGATCTACATTCGGCGACGGCGTCCTCCGATGGCATCAGTACGGATGAAGTTGAATGGGCGATAAGAAGCTTGAAAAATGGTAAGGCAGCGGGCATTGATATGGTATCTGCCGAGATGATCAAGCTTGGTGGCTCCTGTGTTCGGGAGGCGTTCCTGTTGCTCCTCAATTTATGTTGGAGCTCGGGAATGGTTCCCGGGGACTGGAATAGCGCAGTCATCGTGCCTTTGTTTAGAAACAAGGGTTCACGTTATGACTGCGCAAATTACAGGGCCATAAGCTTGACCAGTTTGGCAGCAAAATTGTGTGGCAAAATTATTGAAAGGAGAATGAGGATGGTGTCCGATGGTTTACTGTGTGAGACACAAGGAGGTTTCAGGAGTGGAAGGGGATGCATGGATCAAGTGTTCTCTCTGCGCAACATTGTGGAGAAGCATCTGGCCCTAGGTCAGAGGGTTTTCTGCAGTTTTGTGGATCTGGAGAGAGCATTTGACACGGTTGTACGAAAGGAACTTTGGGACATTTTACCGGAATATGGTATTACCGGTAAACTGCTGCAGGCTGTGAAATCCAGTTACATGGGCTGTAGAGCCTGTGTGCGGCTGGATGATGGAATGTCGCCTTGGTTTGACGTCAATATCGGCGTTAAGCAGGGCTGCGTTCTATCAGCCAGGCTGTTTATCATATATCTGGATAAATGTCTCCAAAGGTTGAACGATATGAATGTGGGAGTCCAGATGGGTGACTCAGTGGTCTCTGCTCTGCTTTATGCAGATGACGCAGTCCTGCTGGCACAGTCAGCGACTGACCTGCAGACCCTAGTCGACACAATGACAGAAGATTGTATGAAAAGGGGTCTACGCGTGAATGTGAGCAAAACCAAAATAATGGTCTTTGAAAGAGATGAAGCCAGAACAGATGTAAGAGTAACAATAGGTAATGATGTACTAGAGCAAGTGGATGAATTTGTATATCTTGGATGTGGATTTAGCCGCGATGGACGGTACACCACTGATATAGAGCGAAGAGTGAATGCGGGAAATAGAGTGAACGGAGCGTTGGGGCAACTTCTCGGCAGCTACCACCTCAGCCAGAAGGCACGTGTAGCAATACATAACGCAGTGCTTGTCCCAACATTACTGTATGGAAGCGAGAGTTGGGTATGCAGAAAAGAGTATGAAAGTAAAATTAATGCGGTCGAAATGCGATCTCTTCGGAAAATCTGTGGAGTTAGGCTGACCGTCCGCATTCGTAACGACGACGTAAGAGAGCGAGTAGGTATGAAAGAGAGTATTGGTGTAAAGATGCGAAAGGGAATGCTTCGATGGTTTGGACATGTGGAAAGAATGCCGAACGAACGTCTGGTTAAGAAGATATACAATGCGAAAGTGGAAGGATGTAGGCACCGAGGGAAACCGAGACTAACCTACCTAGACCAGATCGGTCAGGTACTGAAGGAAGGTGGAGTCAAGAGTCTCCGAAACCGGCGAGCGTGTATGAAGAGAATTATGAATGTTGAGGAAGCGAGTGAAGTATGCAGAGCTAGAGTTCTCTGGCACTCTGTTCTCTCTGCCTACCCTGCAAGGGATATGGCGTGATGATATGTATGTATGTATGTGTATTAAATGCTAAACTTCAGTAATTTGGATAACATTTTATATTGTATAAATCATTTTTCACACGAGCTTTGCCCCGGGTAGAAACTAATGGATTATATTTTATTAGGGAATTTTACAATGAAAATATCATTAGATCTTTATCAGCCCATATACGTTCTGCTGTTGTACCTTTTCTGCGATAAGAGAGAAATTGCCCCACAATTCCAAGATGATCAAACGTTGTCTAGGTCGTGGTCGAATGTTTCAATCATGTTTTTGTTTTATCTTTGGAAACGAGCAAACAGTTCGTAGCCAAGTCACCACCTACCCTAGGGGAAAGAAGCGGAAGTAATGAATTGAGAATAAAAAGGCATGGGAGATAGAGAGAGGGATAGGCTTCTGCCTCTCTCTCCTCTGCTTCTCTCGCTCAACGACCAAAACTTAGTAGTAAATTTCTAACTACTGGGACGTCAATTTTCTGCGAAAATGTGGTACTATATGGGACGTGCCGCCCTTTTTGTGGCTGTAAACAGAAAACAGTCAACAGTGTGGGATTTCACTTCAAATTATGAAGAAAATAGAAATATTGTCGCGGGAGATAAGCATCATAAAATATAAGAAAAAAAATCAAGTATTAATACACTTTTATAAGAGAGCGTGGTGGTGTGAATGAAAGAGTAGTGACAAAGATCAAAAAGGGTATGCCGAGATGGTAGTACAAGGGGAAGATCACGTCATACTTTTCTGGACTAAATTGTAGGTGTGTTGACGAGAGGTCATATTAAGAGTATGCGTAGTCGTAGAGCATGCATGAAAATTGTTATGAGTGTAATTGAAGCGATGGAGGGATACTGGGATCGTAGTTTGTGGCAATCCGTAGTCTCTGCCTACTTCCCTAGGAAACAGGCGTGAAGTTATGTACGTGTATATGTGTGTATAAACTACATTTTTTTAACTTTTGGCCTCAATAGAATGTTTATTTGAACGAAGTGTTTAATATAAAAAAAGAACAGGATTTAATAAAGAATGGCAGAACCCTCACTGGTACCAAAGGTATCCGTGGCACGAATAGGTATTGCTTGTAGATTCATTGTTATAAATGAAGGTTCGTATATACATAAATTATACTCTCATTACACTCGCGAAAACGAAGTAATTTTATCGATAATAGAGAAGGTTGTTTTGGGTAAAGAATCGATCAAAGTTCAAATTACTGAAATATATAAAAATACTAGCGGGCCCGGCACACTTCGTTCTGCCTAACAGTTAATGAATGAGCAGATTTCGATTAATTCAAAATTATTGCGTTATTTTTTTTATTATGATAATAAATATGAATAATATATAAATTAAAGAAATCAAGTATTTTAATAACGTGTCAGCAAGACAGAAGTACCTTGTGTAATACGACATTTTTCTTTATGCGCGTTGAAAAATATCTAATTGCTGATCTCTGAGATTTGCTCGACGATTTCGCATTGTCAACCGTGCCGTTTCATGGGCTGCCTTGCTTTGCTCTTGTGATTGAGAAGCATGAAGTCGGGCCATATTAACGCGGCGATGTACCCGTGCAATATCTTGTTCTTCTGCCGTGGTTACATTCGTGATGTACCGAATTCTAATTTGGTAACGGCTTTGTCAGACAAGATTTGATTTTATTAGTCGCGGCTTTGTTGATGACAATATAGACACAATGTGATTTATTATAACAAAATATTAGTAAAAATTCTTAACTCTCGCACAAAACGAACACTGACCGGTCAAATTTAATTTCAACTTTTCGCGATATTTTCCAAACAAACCATTATGTGAGTTGCGTTTTTTTACATCATCAACAAATGAACGTTTAGAACTGATGTTTCTTTTTGTTTATTAATATCATATTTTAATATCCTATATCATATTCCCGACGATAACAAACTTAAAAATATAAAAATCATAAAAATTGTTCTAGCCGTTCTCGAGTTATATGTGTTGACTCGAGTTATAATATAAATAATATAATAAATATAAATAATAACGCTAAAAAATACGTTATCCAGAAAAAAGTATCTATGAAAATGATCTCTGCTATTTTTATCGTACGATGCATGTTAATGAAATGCGTTTTCCAAGATAGCGTCTGAAGCGTGTGGCTGAATTTATATTATACAGCGGGCACCCCTGAACCATTTAAAAATCAGTGAAAAATGGCAGGGAAAAGTAATCGTAATAAATACTTTTGTTCTACTAGCGCACCATTGCAAATGATTTCAGTAGATTTTTTCTCAGTTTTATAAATTCGATTCCAATCTCGATTCATCAAGACTAGCCGCCCAGGTTTCAGTATCGACAATTGGACCAAATAAGCTGTGATGCTTGAATACTAATGGCATTATATTTGAAGCTATAAATCACGTCCACGATGGATTAGGAGCGTTTATATTTAAGACCTACATTTGTTCTTGACAGCGAGTGATCATTAATTCTTTTTTGTTCTCGAATAGTTTAATTATCATTCTGTGTTTCACAAGAAGTTATACATTACGTAATATTGTTTTGATAAATGATATATCGTTTTTTTTTATTGTTGAACCCTTGTCAATCGTAATAAAACTTCTAATGAAAACAGTCCGGTCAGATCTAACTGGTTTGTTGGATATAGATTTGTAATAACTGTAGCTATTACCTTTCACCTGTCTATTAATAGTAATTTAAAAATAATAATACATATTTTACAAAAATACCGACTTTGGTTCAAAAACCATAATAGATAGTCTTCCATGGTTTATCCTTTTAGGTACCGTATACTGTCTATACCACGCATTTTGAAAATGGGTGCCCCATTTTCAAAAAGACAGAGTATTTAGAGCCTCTACAGATGGTGGACTATCTATGGTCCAGTCACCCGCGATTTCAGCTAGCGTTACTCTAATGTTATACTGGAATATCTTACCTCCAACGAATTTAACTGCACACCACATGATGCCCATCGTACTAACATGATGGTATACATGTAGGAAAGAAGCCTGTCGTTCTTTCTTTCTTAATATGAAGAACACGGTCTCAACCAATTCTAAGAGTTTTATTATCATCGTCCACCACATGAATCGCAGCATTCTTACTGCCATAGGGTCCATAGTGTAATCGATTTCCATGCAGCCAAAGTGATAATGTGTTGTCCAACCCGATGTCATTATCTGGAAAAAATATTTATTAAATGAGATAAAAAAGATTCTCAGATCATATTCGCCTCTTTGCTTCAATAATTTGTTATCTGGAAAAATGAAATTTTAGAGGAATGTTTTTCAAGTTTCAAAAAATAATTCTGTCGCAATAAATATTTTTTTTACCGTGATTTAAATCGTAAATGATTTAATTATAGAATAATTAAATAATGAAAATCATAGATTTATATATCAATTAGTTTTAGAAACTTGAAAAACAATCCTTTAAAATATTTTTTTTCAAGATAACATATTAAAGCAAGGAGGCGATATGGAGATATAGTTTAATCCTTTTTTTGATAGGCTGTGCTCCGGTCACACTCGATCCGTAGCGTAGTCATATTAAAATCAAACGGCCTCCCGCTAGAATATATTTTAGTTACCCTAAGAGAATAATAGTTCCTAAGAGATAATGTTTAAACAGTATTGATTTGGGTTATAATGGAATGTTATATTAGCTAACAGTTTCTTAAATGACCCCAAGTTTGCTTAATGATATCTTAAAAGTTTGGATTGTTATATCAAGTAGACGTGCTCGTATATCTATAACCAATATTCGGTGTAAATTTTTTGGTATAGCATTTTACTTTTAACATGTCTGGACAGTTGTAGTAATTGACTATCCTTGGAGTTTTAGCGGGAAAGCAAGTGTCACGTAGTGCTCTTGTAATATATTAAATATCTTAGTGTTTTAACGTGTTCTCTATACATATAATAAATCAGTAGAAATCCCGTGTCTGTACATTTGATAAATTTATTAAAAAATGAATCTAGGCAGTAAGAAAACACAAACAGTAAACAAAAAACATTTTTTGAAATTTCTTGTCTGTGTGTCTGTATGTCTGTAATCGCTAGTCTCCGAAGTTACTGAACGGATTGCTTCGCAGTTTTGATAAAAAGATTAAGCCCAATTCAGAGCAACATTTAGTCTTTGTTTCATTAAAATCTGATGTCTGTAAAAAAAGTTACGGTCATTTAAGTTTTTAAAATCACCGCTCGGCTTTTATATCACTCGAAGGTTCAATTCAAAATAATTATTTAATTTATCTATAGTGTAAGGAAAGTATTTGTATTACTTAATATATAGTAGTTTCATCAATTCAGCTCATATACATCCCACTGCTGAGCTCAAACCTCCTTCAAAGTTGAAGGGACGTTGACATAATACATAACATTAGCCAGGTAGTCAAAATAACTATTAAAACTATTTGTGATAAAAAAGAATGTTTTAATTAGTTAATAATATATAATTTAGCTATAAATTAATAAAATGCATGATTTATTTAGTTTGTTAAATGAGCAATAGATGGCGTTATAATTTAGTTTAAAATTTGAAATCATTTTTTCGTTATATTTTCAAAAGCTACTACATTAACTTCTTGAACTTAGTAAAGGTACTTTGGGTGGAGAACTCTCAGCACTCACCTAACAGTCCGAGTAAAGTTGTCATAGCCATCTGCGACTAACAACTAAGTCAAACACGACAAAGAAAAGTCCACATCATAGAGCGTACAAAACGTACATTCTTAGTTAAGATGCTACTTTGGCGCGAGTATGTAAAGTGCACCCTTTTTTGTTTTTATTTGGTAGGCTATGGTCTGGACACGGCCATTCCTTCCGGGGTAACAGAAGGGCGTCGTGTGGCCCCATAACTCATCGTGTTCTCTACCCAAACCATCAGGCTGGTCTCTGGTACCGCTTACTTGACATCCGTGGCGGGCCTGGGGGTTTACCCTTCCAAGTATCGTCTCCGTCTACACCCCGGCAAACAACAGTGTTGTATCGCCCTCACGCGGTCGGTGTCTCTGCGGGTGGTAGATTAATTCCCATGGTCCATCCACCCGCGACCTCAGTTAAGATGGCAACAGATGCAGGTACCGCCTGTGACGTCCGAAGCGCCGGCGGCAGAGTGTGTCAGCATGGAGAGTCTCCTCTGTGACACGCTCCGCCGCCTTTTTCTGTGGGACGATTGTCTCGCAAAAGGCGGCGACCGAGTCCGAGTTCCTGACGCTATTGAGCATCGTCTTTGCGTTAGTCGACAGTGTCAGTTTGGCACCGATGATTGCAATGAGTGCACGGCGCTGCTTTGCCCAGGCTTTAAGCGTCTGCAGCGCCGTGTTCACCTCGCAATCGCAGTAGTGGTTAGACGGTGTGCTCTCCCTCCTTGCGACCGTGAGCAGGTACACACCGAAGCAACCAAGCCCCATCACTACACCAGTCTCCACTGTTGATAGCATATATAAAAGATATCCATCTGAAGATATTCTACGCTACTAAAACGCGACATGAACCAAGAATTTCATTTTTAATAATTCTTTCGTAATGAAAGCCATTTATTTTATATTTATCCGTGCGGTTGCGCAGTTAGAATACAATTCACCAACCGCTTTCTTACCCGTGGGTCGATCACCCACGAGACGACTAAAGGACATCATACATATCATACATCTATGGAAGAAAAGGAAAACTCGAAACAAAACCCTATACCAACACGTCTGACCAGCGTGATATAGTAGGTCAATTTTCCTCCCATTACGGACGAGGCTTGAGCCCAATAGTGGGACGTATATAGGCTGAGATGATAGATGTCCATGTCCCCAGGTAGCCCTGAAAAGACTTATCTGGGCAGAGCAATCTTACCAAAATGAGGAGACAGCGTAAAATAACTTTGGAAGTAACTACGTCAGAAACTGCAGCTGCCTTTAAAAGAGCTTTGTTTAAAAACCCGATATATTTATGCACATTGTTTATAAACCCGATAGATTTATAAAGCAATAAAACAAGCAGCGTGCACTTATTTCTTTGGCAGGCCATGGTCTGGACACACGCCTTGCAATCCGTCCGCGTGGCCCCATAACCCACTGTTTTAACTCCCCATCACCATTAGGCCTTTCGAGTACCATCCCCGATTACGCCCCGGGCCATCGGGCTCCACCCTCACGTGGTCAGCCTCTCCGTGGGTGACGGACTATTCCCCGTTCCAGTTACCCGCGGCTTTGGCTAAGGCAAATAGACGCAGGTAATCGCGCCTGCGCCGCGCCGCCGCCTCTTACAAATGAAGCGGAAATAACACATTGCCACTGTTCAGACGTTGCTTTTCTGCAAGAGTGGGGTACTAGGCCCGACTGGGGGTCGGACCGGCCCGTGGCTGTAGAAAGAATACTATCAACTGTGGCTTTACCACTATTTGTGTTTTTATTAAGGATTGCTGTCTAATCGTTTGCGTTGATTGAACAATGATAAATAAATAAAATCGTAGAGGCCGTAGATCGAGCACTACAAGATCGTAATGAAAAGTCAATGGTGCTTTTCTTTGGAGATTTTCGGCAAATCCTTCCTGTTAAAACTCGAGGCAATGGAACTGATGAGATCAATGCTTCACTGAAGTATTCTTATCTGTGGCCCCAAGTAGGCAAGCTGACTAGGGTCAGCTTGCCTACTACGCCATCAAGATGCAAGCAAAGCCAAGGTCACCATTCACATGAGTGTTGCCCACATGCAAGACCAAGACTTGCTGCAAGAGTTTTGCAGTGCTCCCTTAGACATGATTTTACGATTTTCTTAACAAAGAAAGGATTGTCAACATTTCGTATTCTTACAAGTAATACCAGTACATGGAAGAATTTATAGCCCCACTTCCGTTTAGTGGTAATTATTGATAGTTGTACAGTTACTGCCACTAGATGAATAGAATTTCATTAATTTAGTTGGATTTTTAATGTCTATGGGGATTTTTTATTTCTATCAAAACAAGTGACTCTGTGTTATTCTAAAATCAAAAGTTGCAAGATTTGCGAGCCTCGCAAGAGTCTTGCATTTGGGCAACACTAATTCACATGCTTAAGAATTTGCCGATGTTTTAAAGAAAATTGGAGAAAGCGTCCTCCTTGATGAAAATGGTCAAGTGGCTGCCGGAAATACTTGGTCGAGTTTGAATTTTTAAGTTTCAAATAGGGGTGCGTATTATAGTAAAACTGAATGTCACGCGGACGAAGTCGCGGGCATCAGCTAGTATTAAATAATTTTGATGGTATTTTATGTAATTTGAAGCGCAAGAAGTACTGAGGTGTAGTGAATATCATATAACAGTGCCTTATATACATTTTCGTTTACCACTAAAATTCCAAAAAGATACATTTAACAGTGTGGTCATGGCACTGCTGAAGGCAACGATTTGATTTGCTAACGGACGATGTCTTTAATTGAAGTTAATATATAAACAAAGATTTGACTTAAAGGTATTAGCAGCCAAGCCGTAAACTACAAAAAAAAATCACTATCCTTAGTCTCTCTTTCTTTCTGGTCACAGTTCACCGTTTATCTTACACGAAGGTGTCATAAAAGACGGCTAAGCGATATAATATGCATAAAACATATATGTAAGCGAACGAAAACTCAAAATAAAAATTAATACCAATAGGTTTTTTTTTTTTTTTTTTTTTTTTTGTGCGTCTTAGTTGTTAGCCTCAGATGGCTATGACAACTTTACCCGGACCTGTGGGTGAGCGCTGAGGGCTCTCAACCCGTTATAATA
Source organism: Lymantria monacha (assembly GCA_905163515.2). Classification (NCBI taxonomy): domain Eukaryota; kingdom Metazoa; phylum Arthropoda; class Insecta; order Lepidoptera; family Erebidae; genus Lymantria; species Lymantria monacha. Next base: position 26,658,793 of record LR991098.1, on the reverse strand, counting down.
CCAACACGTTTGGCCAGCGTAGTTATATAGTAGGTCTGTTTCCTAGATATTGTGGAGGAAGCTCGAGCCCAGCTGTGGGACCATAAATGAGACGAGATAATAATAGTAAATCATGGATCTTAAAATCTTATAGTTAGAAAGTTATAACTAAGTAAAACTGCATCTTAACTTATCTAATGCCATATATCAATAACTTTATTACGCAATGCGAACATCAAGGTGCTTATTTATATTATTGGTTTGTTTGTTAAAGTCAGCCTAACTCACAGCCGACCGCATTCGTAACTACGACGTAAGAGAGCGAGTAGGTATGAAAGAGAGTATTGGTGTAAAGATGCGAAAGGGAATGCTCCGATGGTTCGGACATGTGGAAAGAATGCCGAACGAACGTCTGGTTAAGAAGATATACAATGCGAAAGTGGAAGGATGTAGGTACCGGGGGAGACCGAGACTAACCTACCTAGACCAGATCGGTCAGGTACTGAAGGAAGGTGGAGTCAAGAGTCTCCGAAACCGGCGAGCGTGTATGAAGAGAATTATGAATGTTGAGGAAGCGAGTGAAGTATGCAGAGATAGAGTTCTCTGGCACTCTGTTCTCTCTGCCTACCCTGCAAGGGATATGGCGTGATGATATGTATGTATGTATGTATGTTGTTAAAGTCGATATATCACAGCGCCACCTGGTGGCGAATTACATCAACAGGATAGCATATAAAACTTCTTGGTGAAAAAACACATGTAGATACCAATTTTTTTAATGATCGGTCAAATAGTTTCATAATTAAGCGATGTCATATCGACCTATCTGTAAAAATTAAGTTATATCTGCATAATCATTACTTTAAAACAGAGCTATTTAAAATTTGTCTAACATATAATTAGCAATATCACTATCATCATCTTAGCTCATATATATCCCACTGTTGGGTTCGAACCTCTTCTATAATGGGAGGGAAATTACCTACTATACCACGCTGGTCAGGCGTGTTGGTATAAGATTTTGTTTAGAGTTTTCCTTGTATAGATGTTATATGCGTTTTATAACCCTTAATCGTCTCTGATGATCACCGACGAGTAAGATAGGGCGTGGTGAATTGTACTCTTACAATGGAGTATGTATATCCCACACGGATAAAATCAGCAATATTTAGTCCAATCGAATTGTTGATTGACCCAGGAAAAATTATAAGTAGAATTTTTTCTTCGGAATTCGTTTGGTCACTGGGAGTCTACATTTCGGTTTTCGAATTCCCAGTGGTCTTGCATTTGTCGCCATCTTGATTTTAAGGGTGGTTTTTTGTTTTTTAAATAACTCGTTTATTTTCAATTTTACACGAAAAATCGTTATTACCAAAGTTGTTCAGAATTAAATTTCCTACAATTTTTGTTCTCATATTTTTTCCGTAGGATCGATATTTTTCGATTCACACCCGAAAAGAAAGGGTGATTTTTGTTTATTGAATAACTCTTTTTTTTTTTCAATTTTACATGAAAAGTGGTCAAAACTTCAAATGCATTGTAGTATTTGGCAGCTCATAAGTCTGCAATGTCAGTTTGGTTTGTAATCATTTCTTTTCTGTATAAATACTTTTTTAACTGCACAGGTCGTTAAAATACCGACCTTCCGTGCCAGTGGCCTGGGTTCGATTTCTACGCAGCACAATACTTTGTGCGATCCACAAACTGATGTTCTGAATCTGAGTGTAATTTGTCTGCGTTAATTGCATGTTTGTAAAGTCCTCTGCAATATAAGGATTATTTTAGTAGGTACAGGATTATGACAGTCGCGTGGGTTCGATGCCGAAGCAGGACAATACTTTGTGCAATCCATAAACTTGTTCTCAGTCTGGGTTTAAATTATCTGCGTTAATTGCATGTTTGTAAAGTCCTCTGCAATATAAGGATTATTTTAGTAGGTACAGGCTTATGACAGTCGCGTGGGTTCGATGCCGACGCAGGACAATACTTTGTGCAATCCATAAACTTGTTGTCAGTCTGGGTTTAAATTATCTGCGTTAATTGCATGTTTGTAAAGTCCTCTGCAATATAAGGATTATTTTAGTAGGTACAGGATTATGACAGTCGCGTGGGTTCGATGCCGACGCAGGACAATACTTTGTGCAATCCATAAACTTGTTGTCAGTCTGGGTTTAAATTATCTGCGTTAATTGCATGTTTGTAAAGTCCTCTGCAATATAAGGATTATTTCCTTACTGCAGGATGGTGTCTTTTTTTTTAATAAAGAAAGATTGAATAAAAAAAAAAACCAACCATCTCGCAAAATTTGTTGAATACAATATTTGATATCCAAGTATTACAGTAAATATACTGGGTAAGTATGCTATTTGCTGGAGTAAATTTACTTGAAGAAATAATATTGACCTAACGTGAACTGTTACGTAAACTGAATAACTATTCATTATTTTAAGAGCTTACCCGGCTGGAGTGTAGTGCGAGTAAATTATTAGAGAGAGAAGAGCTCAACTTAAAGGTCCTTCACTAAAATATAAGGTAACTTCAATATATTTTTATAAGTTAAATAAATTTTTATTTCTTCGTGTCATCTCAGTTCGTATACTACTGTTATGGTCTAGTCCAGCCTCCTCCATTACTGGAGGAAAATTTAGTAAATATACTACGCTGTTTTTTTTATTGCTTATGGTGCCAAACGAGCAAGCAGCAAAACTGATCGTAAGTTTCACTGCTACCCATGGACCTTTGCTATACCAAGGGTATAAGCTAGGCCGCTGCCTACTATTACAAACCCCAAAGCCACCCAGCTTCCGGCTCTCTCGCTCACCGAACGAAGCGCAATAGCACATTGCCATTACTCAGACGTCGATCTTGTGTAAGAGTATGGTACTACCCCGGACGACCGACCCGCGGCTGTTGACCGAAAAAAGTTTTTATCGCTGACACATATGAGAGTCTTGCTGTGATCCTAAACACTGGAAAGTGAAACGTCGGGAAAGTAAAAATCAAATACAAACGCGATAAAATCTCTAAAAGTACTTTTATTATATTTATTAGCTTATTTTTTTTTATTGAAATGAGCATTAACAAGGCTTGCAACAGTAGCATACAACTCTAGAATAACAAAGCAGTTGACTTAATATAAGTATTTATATGACTGCTTCTTTGATCGAGTAGCATAACTATGTATGCTAATATGAATATGAGTCTACTATATATGTACTATAGGTCTGAGATTGAATCCAGTTCGAGCAATTCTAAGCAATAAGCTCATAGTTTGGAACCAGTTAAATGCTTGCACGAGCAATATGACCGATTAATTTCAGGTATAGATTGTTGACTGAAATGTATATAATTTATTTAAATTCATTCTTTACCCCCCTGAAATAAAGGTTCTAAATGAGATAATAAAAAATACTATTATATAAGATTAGTTAAGGCTCACATTTCTCTGAAACGGGTTACATATGTTTCTGTACGTGCGTTTGACCGTACCCTACATAATTAGTTCATTTGCTCGAGTTATGATACCCATTAGGGTCACGCATTGAACATTAATTAAGTAAACACATGTCACGCTATGTATGTTTTGCCTTTTTCAGGTTTTATAATTTAATTTTCTAAAATTATGTCAAAGATTTTAGGCAAAATATTTTATGTGTATTCTCTGTAGCATTTACAATTTATATTGAAATTAAGGCTATTTGCCGTGTGGTGACGGAGTAAGAATACAATTCACCACCCCATATCTTATCTGTGGGTGATCGTACGAGACGACTAAGGGATATAAAGCGCATATAAGATCTATGTAAGAGAAGGAAAACTCGAAACAAAACTCTAAACCAACACGTTTTATCAGCGTGGTTAGCAGGTAAATCCCTCCCATTATGAAGGAGGTTCGAGCCCAAAGTGGGTCATATATGAGCTGAGATGATAATGATGATATACACGTAAGGAGATCTTCAATTAACAAAGCAATGGAGCATTGATCTGTCCTTATTGGCAATGCCGTTGTGATAGCCGCAGTGAATCGATTTATATTTTGAGGCATCGTGTTTGCCGTGGGGGCATCAGGTGCACGCCGTACCCATAAATAAAATGCGTAAAATTGGACCGGTACAAATGTTTGGCGTATATGTAAGTACGTATATCGGCATCTGAAATATAATTCAAATGGGCGTTTCTTCTATCTTTATAAAGTCAATTACCGCATGAATATGTTTTTTGACTGCGATATAACTCTTTTCACTTTTCCGTGTGGTGACGCAGTAAGAATACAATTCACCACGCCCTATCTTACTCGTGGGTGAACGCAAGAGACTAAGGGATATAAAACACATTTAACATTTATGCAAGAGAAGGCAATCTCGAAACAAAACCCTATACCAACACGCCTATCCAGCGTGGTATAGTTGGTTAATTTCCCTCCCATTATGGAGGAGGCTCGAACCCAATAGTGGTACATATATGAGCTGAGATCATGATAACTTTCAGGTCTTGAAAGGCATTAATTACTATTGAATACTAGCCTTCTCCATAATTGAAATGGTATAGGTCTTCTATTTTTTTTCATCATAGACTAAATAACGATAATGAATCCTTAAATTGTAGGATAATCTTTTGACATTCTATACTAATAAATAATTAGTTATTACAAGCGAACAAAACTGTGTTCACGACTAACATAAAATGTTTTTATATCGTCCACAATTTTAATGGCCGCATCGCATTCTATGGAATGAAAGTGCGGGCGTGGCTACAATACCATAACACGTTTCGTCTCATAAGCTCTAAATCATAAGTTTATGAATTAATTAGCTGTATTGTGGAATCTTAGAAATTGCACGCAATGTTTATTTCTACGCTCAATAAGTAAGAATAATTGCACGTTTTTAAGGCATTAGAGGAAAGTGACTGATTACGGAGATTTTTTGTTACGTAAACTACAGAACTATTTCTTTTTAATGATGCCGTGTAAAACGTCACATATAAAGACGAGAATGCGAGTTACAATTTGGTTACCATACGTACTTACCCACACTAGTCTAATTGATACGGTGGATGGAATTTATTTCTAATAGGTGTAAGTCCCATGTGTGATAATAATTTTTCAGTATAGTTAAAGTTTTATTACTAACTTAGCATGTCAAATCAACAAAATATACGTTTATTTTAAGAGAACACGCTCACACTAATGAAAATCGACGAGATTTACAAACTCAGACAAATTACACGCAGACTCGGAACAATCATTTGAACCCCCAAAGACCTTTCCTGGGTGAGGATCGAACCCCCTACATTCGGCATGCTCGCTATTTAAACACTACGTCATCTGTGTAATCAATTTTCAACGAGTTGTTTCAATATTTTTTTAATTTTTTATCTCCCATATATTACAAATTATTATTTTTACGATCTTTGGTGTCTGTGTGCTGGTAAGGATTTAGAATCAACCTTTTCCTCTGTATATATAAATACATGTCTTGAAAAATTAATTAAAATAGGTGAAACCTTTTGTTACATAAAGAACTGTTAGTTTTCTGATACGTTGCAAATAAGTGAATTCGTTATTTATTTTCATGCTCTGGGATGTCTACTCGTAACATTGGCAATGCAGCAAACTTGGGTAGAACATAAACAAAAAGTGTTGCCATATGTCGCAGATTGCCTTGGTTTGAGGGATTTTTTTTAATATCAATTTCGACACTGGCACTGTGTCTGCTTAAAGGACAAAAAGTTCACTTCGTATTACTACTACAAGAGAATCTCCAACGATTATCCTATCCTATCCTTGGGACTGGGTCCATTGAAAAATCGTACAGAACACCTTCTAAGAACTCAAGTGCCTCGACTATGCTTTTAAATGTATCAGCCCATATCTGTTAGACGTAATGGAAAAGAAACAATGCAATGTTCCAATTAACCCTGTATCTATTTATATATTTAATTCTTATGTATGTGTATGACTGGATAGCTTCTAAACGGCTGGACCGATTTTAATGAAATGTCTTGTGTGCGTTCAAGTGGATTCTAGAATGGTTTAGATTAACGATTGAAGTAAACACTCGATTTCAAGGTTCCCTATTTTTATTTTACTTTGAACTTTGAATCAACTAATGTTTTATTTTAATTTAAATTGTATTGGAATTTGATTTTAGTTTACATTGTTTTGATTTAATTTGAATTGTAATTAATTTCAAAGGTTTGATATTTAAATTATTATAAATTATTCCTGAAACTTGCTAAGGTTGAGAACTCTATACCGTGTAAAATAAACATTGTGAATTTTGTCTGACAAGAGTAAAACGGCTAGAGTACATGGTAAGGATGCATCTGCTTCATTTATGTGCTACAAAAGATATATTTATCCGGATATATGTTTTGTAGAACATAAGTTTTTATCCGGATATGAAGGTCTGCTCGGGTTCAGAGTCCAATTTATATTCGGCACATAAGTTTGCTCTTCAAATATACCCGAAACTGGACTTTACTGAATCGCTACCCTATCTGCTATCCTAATCCTGATATAGGCTCTCAAAATATCCTGTGTATGTAGTAAATTTTTATTAAGTAGTTTTCTTTGTAATAAATAAACAGATAATGTGTCCAACATTCAGATCCATTCATTCATATCATATCAGCCCATTTTCGCCCACTGTTAAGTGGAGACCCCCTGACGATCGCAAATATAGAATTTCCAGAAATTTTCTAGGAGTTTGTTGATGTCTATTCGCCCGGTGATCCCTCAGCCAATTTCTATGAGTCTCACTCGAAAATAAGTTGTGATGACGCATTTTTTTAAACCTATTAATTAAACCTATGGCAGGTGGTCGGTCATAAATTTATTGCCAATAACTTTTGCAATATGTACGATGGAAACGGAGTACTTATTGCGTCGACCCTAAGTAATTAGTATAAGAGCAGAAGAATGATGATGATATAATGCAAGAGATTATGGCTGGACCAGATCCTATTCCTTATCATCTCATATCAGCTCATATATGTCCCACTGCTGGACTCGAGCCTCCTTCGTAAGGTAAATGAAATTGATCTACTATCCCACGCTGGTCAGACGTGTTGGTATTAGGTTTTGTTCTCAGTTTTAATTCTCTTGCATAGCTGTTATATGCATTTGTATATCCTTTAGTCGTCTCCTATGATCACCCACGAATAAGATAAGGGCTGGTGAATTATATGCTTACTCCGTTCCTATACGGATATAACATTATAATTCCTCATCAGCAAAAACAAAAATTTATGCTTTTCGAAGCAAATTTGGTAGTGAAGATTGATGTAGATAATATAATTACACTTAAACAATTGTACCGCAGATATCTATAATGGTAAAAGTGGACAGCTTTATGCGATGCTCTAGTGCGTACTAAAATCTAATCCCTTCTCTCAATCAAGTTTTACGACTCGTGTGGGTGGGCAAACAGCTGTTACTTTTTATGTGTTTTTGGCCATCTATGTATCGTACTCGCGTTTTAATATCAGTTTTTTTTTCTCATATCAAGACTCTTTATATCATGTAAAAAGGTTATATATCATTTTTATTTTTATTAAGCATTCACACTATTATTATTAAAAGAAAAGATTTGATTGTTTGTAATGGATAAACTGAGAAACTGCTGAATCGATTTTAAAAATTCTTTCACTTATCGATTAAACTAAACTAAAACGGGTCGGAACGAGACGCTACTGAGAAGATCTAGCAAGAAATTCAGCGTATTTGTCTATTATTATTATTTCTTTACTGATTTATTTTATAAAAAAATAGTACAACATGTTTAGTAAGAATTAGCTCCAGTGGGATGCCCTTGAACCCAATAGTTCAAATATAATGTAAAAGACATGGCTGGACCAGATCCTAGAAGCGGCACTCGATCACGGGTTAACTACTAGATATGTAATGGGATATATAAATAGTGTTGCCCAAATGCCAAACCAAAACTCGCTGTGGCTCGCTTAGACGACATTTTACGATTCCTTTGACAAAGAAAGGATTGGCAACACTTTATATTCTTAATACTAGTACACGGGGAAACAATTTGATGTTATTTTAAACAGTCTCATGATTGATTGGTGTGATTATAGCCCCACTCCTGTTAAGTTGTATGTACCTAATTATTGATAGTTGTACAGTTAGTGCCACTAGATGAATAGAATTTCATTAATTTATTTAGATTTTTCATTTCTATTAAAATAAGTGACTGTGTGTTATTCTAACAGCGAGAGTTAAAAGACTTGCGAGACTCGTAAGTCTTGCATTTGGGCAACATTAAGCAAAAGTTTGGTTTATATAAACGTTTGGATTATTCATTAAAGGGATAAAACAGCCTTATGATAATTTCTTTTTATTATAATGAAATAAGTCTCGCAGCAGTAAGAACAGAACATGTTTTAATAAACATAATTTATGACATAAACCCAAATAAATTAGTAATTCCTATGTGTAGATGGTTCTGAGCATATTCGAAATTAACGTCTGATATCTGTTTTTATGTATAAATTATTATATAAGACATACTTTGAGATAGAAGAGAAATCATATAATGGCACATTGAGTTATGTTTTAACGTATGAAAAATAAAGATTGTATAAATTTATTTTAGTATATCTCAACTCATATATGTTCTTAATAAATACGAACATTATTATGTGATTTTAAAATAATAAACTAATATTTTATATCTGTTATCTGTATCTGTTTATTACGACGGCTCTAAGCCCGTTAAAAGTATGAAGGAAAATTGGAATCGTACCTAATCTTTTTTACATGTTTAATGTGTTGGTAATAAACAGTATTAATGTGTGTGTTCGCTATAATTTAGATAGATATCGATAACTTTTAACATGAACTTGTGTGCGTAATGTGATAGTTTCGTTATGAATGGCCGTGAGTAATAACAATAGTTTGTCCATAAATTACGAATATTTTTAGAATAGAATAATTATATTAACCGACTTCAAAAAAGGAGGAGGTTCTCAATTCGTCTGTATTTTTTTTAATGTTTGTTACCTCTAACCTTCGACTGGGCGAAGCGTTTTTAACGATTCTTTTTTTATTTGAAAGCTGGTACTTCCCGTGTGGTTTAATTTGGTCCAGTTCTGACAATGGCATGAAAAAAACATATTAGTCTTAAATTAGCATTAAGTATGAGTGCGACAAATGAACGAAAAGCTCAAGCCCGCTGCTAATAGAAAAACCTATGTGTGTCTGTAACACTAAAAAGTAAATAATTAAAAAAAACTACGTTTAAAAAACCGACTTCAAAAACTGAAAAGTACAAAATAAGTTAAAATACTATCATTTGTATGTGCTATCTATTGATAGGTTTGAAGTCGGTGCCGGTGTCGGAATCTTTAGTGTAGGAATTTCATTACAGTAAGTACCTAAGCTGTTTATAATTTTGTTTAGGGCTTGGCATCGACTTCAAATCTATCAATAGATAGCACATACAAATGGTAGTATTTTAAGTTATTTTTTACTTTTCAGTTTTTTGTATGACATAGGTACCTACATACATAAATGATCTTATAACAATAATTAGTTCACTATGTTTTGCCTCTAGGGCATACAAATTTGATAAAATTGCTTCTTTATATTACACAAGATAAATCGAATTTATTAATAAAAACAAAATTAGATATTTTCAAACGAAAAAAAATTAGATATTTTCAAATGAAAATAATTGGGTAATTACTAGTGATTTTAAATATTTGACATTTTTTATATAACCTTATTTATATCTAGAACATCATAAAAAGTTTTGGGTACCCTTAGAAAAGGAACCCTGTATACATATTTTTAACTTCAAATTTAACGAATTCGCTAAATTTTGGATATCATGATGAATTATTTCTTTTATAAACTCCCGGTGTCCGCGGTAAGCATAAACATAAAAACAATTAGTCACTCAATGTTTAGTTTCACATAATTAGGGACAAGGCGATCGAGGATTATGATTTGGCTATATTTTAGTGGTAGGACCGCGCTGTTGACAGTCTCTGTCTACAGCCGCGGGCCGGTCCGTCCGGGGTATCATCACATATTATGAACGTGGATGTCATAAAAGACGACTAAGAGATATAATATGCATATATTATCTATGAAAAGGAAGGAAAATTTTAAATAAAACCCTTAACCAACCCGTCTGACGTTATTTTTTTTTAAACTCACCACCCTGCTTTAAGGGAATAATCCTTGTATTGCGAGGGACTTTACAAACATACAATTAACACAGACAAATTACACCCAGACTCAGAACAACACTTGTAGTTTACACAAGTATTGTCCTGCGTGCGGTTCGAACCCCAGCACTGGCACTGAAAGTCGGTATCTTAACGACTACGTTATCTGCGCAGTCACAGTGTGGCAGAAGCTGAAGCTCAGCAGTGGAACATGTATGAGCTGGATAATAATACCGCGTCTTACTTTTACCATAATTATATAGCCTTCTATTTCCATTTCTTCAGTTCTGTTAGTGTGATGCTTCAATATAATAACCAAGTTGTAGATATTATTCTCGCCAATAAAGAAATGTTTTACCGCGCCATCTATAGTCGGATTGAGAGTCTTCAGCGCGCACCCACAGTCCGGGTAAAGTTGTCATAGCCATATGAGGCTAACAACTAAGTATGGAGGGTAAAAACTAAGGAGAACCATCTTGTATGGGGGATTAGTCCAAAAAGTGTCCACTTGTAAACAGCAAATTATTGTTCGAACACTCACCGAAATAGCGCTAGTGTAGTAGTGGAAATGATATGAATGTAGCAGTAATAAGCAGAGTGAAGTGTGCTGAGTTACGTAGTCAACTGTGATTTGATAAATAATAACCTATGAACCTATGAAATTTGTGGCGCTCTTTTTAAAATGCTTCCACTTGCTATTATAGCGCCACCTTAATTTGCTCCCGTTCAATGGACACTTCTTACCTACACTGAGATGGTCCTCCTTAGTTTTTACCCTCCATACAACTAAGTTACATAAAAAGAAAGCCATCAATCCACAAAAAAATGCTGGAAAACGTTTTGCAGGTGTGGTATGAAAGAAAATAATCCATCGAAGTTTGTTGTGAAGAGTTGTGGTGCCAAACGAGCAAGCAGCACACCTGATGTTAAATGTCACTGCCGCCCATGGATGATTGCAATACCAAGGGTATAGGTAGGCCGCTGCCTACCAATATAGACCCCAAACCCACCCAGTTGGGCTTTCGGCTTTCCAGCTCACCGAACGAAGCGCAATAGCACATTGCCATTACTCAGACGACGATATTCTGTGAGAGTGTGGTACTACCCCGGACGGACCGGCCCGCGGCTGTAGACAGAGACGGTCAACAGCGTGCTCCTACCACAAATGGAAAATCGGATAAATAGTTAAAAATTTACTATTTAATACGCACACAACTCCGAAAAAGTCATAGATTTATGCAGTGATATTAGAACCCCTAGCTCTGAGCGCAGGAATTTATTGGTATCTCACTGGGTTAACGTGGCATAATGTACTAATATTTCTATTATGGCGGCTTATGCTAATAGGTGAGTCTTTAATGTATGAGAAGGCAAATAACTTTGTGGTCGTCCCATATTCGAGCTAAGTTCATTAGTAGAGTCTTAGGTTTTACCACTAGAGTATAATTAGTTTAGTAATTAAAAAGTTAAGTACGAAGGCTTGGTAAAATATTTTAGGATTAACCACTAATTGATAGCTTATAATTAAGTTTGTACCAAAATAAGTAATACTTTTAACATACACCATACATTGCTAGATGTAAGTATACGAACTTCATTCAAGTTTGCAAAGTGTATTTTCTCACGAACTACTCATGTTTGTGGCAGAATATCCTTTGCAATATGAGGGTATGTGGTTCATTCTCAATCGCTCGTGGTAGTGTAGGTCAAATTTTGTTTAAGCAATATTATTAAAATATTCATAAAAAGTGTGTGTGTCAGCCCCGACGCACGACTGGAGTTTACTCTTTAAGTACGATTATCAAAACAGGCGCAAAAAAAGCTCATTTGACTAAAAATAATATATATATTTTTATTTACATTTATTAAAACTGTTCAGTGAAGTATTATCTCACGTCAGAAAGTGAAAGGTGCGCAGAATAGGTTGCGCACCAAAACGTAACGCGGTCATTCGATCACAAGATTTTACTCCTCAAATTTTTCTCATACCGGGCGCCTTATATGAAAATGGATTCTTAAGGAGTAAACTCCAAAAACTCCAAAGTTGCACGAAAGATCACGCTTGGGCTATTTCTTTCTATTTTGGGTACACGCTATGGCTCCAGTCATATCCACCCAAAGCGTTCAGGGTAGCGATAGAAACGGCGTACAAACCCATAAAATGCCGTACTTGTACTCTATAGCTATTAGTATGGAGTTATCTTCGATGAACGCCTGGGATAAACCTACAGGATTCGTAATACAGATTTCCGTTTGTAGAAGAAGCGTAGGCGGGTTGGCCATAGCAGTTTATATTACGTGTTACCCAAGAGAGTGTTATTGCCCATTCTCCTGGTGATCAACGAGTTTCTACGACGAGTTGTACATAGTATTCTTAACTGCTCTGAGAGGTTTAACTAAAATTTCTAAGTTGTTTTACAATTAAACGCTGTTTATATAAATAAATCTGACACAACTTACCCCCCAAGTAACAACAGTGTTGGCAAATATTTGTATGACATTGTACCACTTGATGACATTTTTTAGTTTGTAAGGTTTCCTGTTCCTCATGTACGCAGGTACGATCACTTTGATGAGCAATAAGTAGGTGATTAAAACGGATGCTGGGTACACTGGTGATGACATTAATAGCCAATCCTTGACTCGAGGATCTGTTAACAATAAGAATGTAAATCATTTACCAATAATTCTATCTACAATAATTATATTAAAATTAATTAAATGAATATTAATAAAATGATAATATTCATTTAATTAATAATATTTAAATGTAGTTAAAAATAATTTAATGAAATTCAAAATAATTAAATGAAATTCATAATATGTAATTAAAATTGGTAATGTAATTAAATGCAAATATTTCAATGACAACTACACATTTTAATAGATTCCTAACGTCGACGGGTTAAATATAGTTGCCCTTCTAGATTATTTTTATTTTGATATCAATACCATTGTTTCTACTAAGCTGTGATGAATAATTTTATAGCTCGTGTTTTCTGTTAACCCATCAGTCTCTGCGCACAGTTTGGCCTAGGCCAGATAATGTGTCGGTGGTTAATTGATGTTGTATGTTGCCCAGGACAAGTATTGCTACCCCCTTCTATTAATCCCAACACTTATGAACGTGATTTATTGACATACTTCTTATTCTTATAACTTTGAGCAAGAAATCGAATTTGAGGACTCAGTATCTTGTATATCATATCAGCTGGTAGAGTAACGAGACTATTATTATATATTTTAGCATTGAAAAAAAAATCTCCGCCTCACGGCGACCCAGATTTCGAAACGTTGCAAATTGCACTGAGTTAATTTAAATTATTTTGTTCATAATGGGTTCAGTATAAGCTTTTTAACTGAAAATATATTTAATAGTGACTTATTTTTTTTACTTAATATATTCTAGTGTGCATATGTCTGAGTGAGCTTACTGTTAAGATATCACTAACACTTCTTACGCCGTAAGTATCGTAAAATATAACTTAACTTCAAATGAAATCCTAAACAAACTGTTGGACCAACATGCTACAGCAATTTCCCTGCCCTTGTGTAGGATACGAGTCCAACAGTAGGCTGTATGAGTTGAAAAGAAATGTGTTTGTCATTCTTCTACTCCTAAACGGATAATGTTTAAAGGTTCTCTCTCTGTTTGTACAATGGGAGTTTGGAGTATTTTTTGGTTATAGTTTGGAACCGGTAGCTAGTATTTTATTCTTGTTCTGATATCAATGTAATATTTTGTAATTTATGAATGCGCTCGTCTTCTTAGACGAGAACTTAGAAACTGAGGCGCCGATAATACGTGAATTGTGTTATGTTAACAAGTAATTAGCACATTACGTGCTGCTTTTGTGAGTATGGATCTATAAGACGATTTAATATGATAATTTTACACGCACATGGACAACACATTGCTTTGAGCAAGCGCTGGTATTAAACAGATATTAAGCACTAGTACTTCTTAGTTAACTCATAAAACTAACTTTGGCGTGCTCATTCGTTGGCGTACCATTTTATTTTAGGCTATTATTTTAGACGCTTTATCTTGTCTTTATAGGAAGGCAGATGTTCAATAATGGATTTGGATAATCTGTTCTTTGTTTTCAAAGAGTTTTTTGAAATGAAAAAAATATAAACATAGGGTTCACTGGATTGTTTTCTGCGGTACTCTGATTTACCAGATGCGCCGATGCGAGTTTAACTCCCGTTACTATTAATACAATTGGCATAAATTAATCTCGATACACGATTATTATCATTGCATCAGCACAACAAAAGCACACTAAATAATATAACATCAACGTTATTTTGCAACAGTACTAAGAGTGAAAGGAAGACTTGTGATGTCCATTTTGTTTGCGTGTCCTTAATTCAATTCATTATTATTTCATTCGATATTTTTCATTGTTAAAGGCCGTGACTAATGTTACTTAAAGGCTTTTATAGTTAAATATTTTTGAAATAAATATTTTTATGCGCTTACATTGCAAACGCCGGCTAAACCTTACGAGATTTGAAATAATATTTTCCGTGTGGTGACGGAATAAGAATACAAAGAATGATCACTTTTTAGACGTAAGACACCTTAGTCCTCTCGTGACCATGATCACTGTAAAGTGTTCGAAACGTCGCGAAATTAAAAATCAAATACAAACGCGATAGAATCCATTAAATTAGTTTTATTTCAAATGTGTAATACTCGCGTAAACATTAGAAGTTCAGATATTTTAAATAAAGGCAGATAATCGCACCTGCGCTGCCCCGCCGCCTCCTTCAAATTGCCACTGTTCAGACATTGCTTTTCTGCAAGAATGGGGTACTAGGTCCGTCTGGGGGTCGGACCGGCCTGTGGCTGTAGACAGAATACTATCAACTGTGCTTATTAGTGTTTTTATTTAGGATTGCTGTCTAATCATTTGCGATAATTGGATAAAAAAAAGTCGTAGACGCCGATCGAGCACTACGAAATATTGATCGTAATGAAAAACCAATGGTGCTTTTCTTTGAGATTTTTGCCAAACCCTTCCAGTTTAAACCCGAGGAAATAGAACCGATGAGATCAATGCTTTACTGAAGTATTCTTATCTGTGGCCCAAGTAGAAAAGCTGACCCTAACCATCAACATGGAAGCAAAGCCAAGGTGGCCATTCACATTCATGTTGCACAAGTGCAAGACCAAGACTTGCTGCAAGAATTTCTCAGTGCTCCCTTAGACAGCATTTTCCGATTTGCTTGGCAAAGAAACGATTGTCAACATTTTGTATTCTTAATACCAGTACACGGAGAAATAATAGTCCCACTCCCGTTAAGTGGTATGTACCTAATTATTGATAGTTGTACAGTTACTGCCACTAGATGAATAGAATTTCATTAATTTAATTGGATTTTTCATTTCTATGAGGATTTTTTATTTCTATGAAAAAAAAAACGACTGTGTTATTTCAACAGCGAAAGTTGCAACACTAATTCACGCTTAAGAATTTGCCTATGTTTTAATGAAAATGGTTAAGTGGCTGCCAGAAGTACTTGGTAGAATTTGAATTTTTTAAGTTTCAAACAGGGGTGCGTAGTTAAACTGAATGTCACGCGGACGAAGTCGCGGGCATCAGCTAGTTTTAAATAAATCGAATAGTGAGTGACGATCTAATTTTTTTATTAGTGGTCACGAAGTAAGAACACAACAAAAAGACTTTCAAGAACGAAATCTTCAAAGTTAAACCCTAGATCAACCTATCAGTCCAACAGTAAATAAGGCTCGCACCCAGCAGTCGGTCATGTGTTGATTTTTTTTTAAAAGACCACTCTGCACTTAAGTAATAATCCTTTTATTGCAGGGACTTTACAAACATATAATTAACGCAGTTAAATTACACCCAGGCTCAGAACAACACTTTGCGGATCGCACAAAGTGTTGTCCTGCGCAGGAATCAAACCTGTGGCACTGGCACGAAAGGTCGAAATCTTAACCACTACGCCATCTGTGCAAAATTCTAACTTTATATCCATTCATCCACCAGCTTCTCGATGGTCCACTGCTGAATATATTATATTATATATCTTGTCAGAACACTAATACGGTCCTGTGCCATCTACATTCACTGCGACTGAACTGAAGTATTAGCAAAGCATAATATAATAATAATATAGAATAAAACTTACAGAAATTTAGCATTCAACGTGTTTGATTATTTATAAAAACTTGATTACGAGCGAAAAATGATTGTCACACATGAGATTTTGTCATTTTTTCGCTCATAATTAAGTTTTTATAAAGCGTAATAATTTCAAAAAACGTTTCCTAGTTACTTCGGCGTGTGTTCTATTTATTTCTAGTTTACGTAAATCGTGAGTAATGTTGTCTAATACGTCAGTTTCGCCAACACAGCTCTCTACATTTAACTAACTCGTCGTGATTGTAACACGGAACTGTTTTCAGTAATTTTTGTTACAGTCATAATTAGAAGAACTTTAGATTTTTGGTATATTTATTTCTTCATTAACACTCTTATGCCCAAATGGCAATGCATATATTTTTTTTTACAAAATGTGAGTTACTGTTTTGGAAATAATTTTTTTACGGCTCGTATTATCCCTGTCTTCCTCATCTTTCTTTTTTTTTTTTGAAATGTATTATTTCATATTGAGCAGTTTTATTGTCTCCGAAATTGAAGGCCCAATGTTAATGAAATCGATCGCTCGAGGCGTCGCTTTCATTAAAAAAAATATACGAATTGGTATGATAAACAATGAAGTTACAGATATAAAAAAATATATGTGCCGTCGAATCAAGAATCCCCGGATTTCTGATCAACCTCCAGCCAGGTTTCCCAAGACATAATGTGTTGCCCAAATGCAAGACCAAGACTCGTTGCAAGAGCCTCGCAGAGCTCTTTTAGACAGCATTTTACGATTCCTTTGGAAAAGAAAGGATTGTTTGTTGTTGTTCAATATTTTCTGTTCTTAATATCCAGTACACGGGGAAATAAATTGATCTTATTTTAAACAGTCTCATGATAGATAAGTGCATAGGTGTGTCTCTCCTGTTTGTACCTCATTATTGATAGCTGTACAGTTAGTGACACTAGATGAATGGAATTTCATTAATTTAGTTGGATTTTTCATTTCTATGTGGATTTTATTTCTATTTAAAACAAGTTGCTCTGTGTTTTTCTAACAGCGAGAGTTACAAGAGTTTGCATTTGGGCAACACTACCAAAATATCACAAATGAAAAGATATGGACCATAGCTAGTCGTAAACGATCTGTTTTTATTATAATTGTAATGTTTTGTTAATTCTTGAAAATATATAGCGAAAATAATCCTTACTTCCTTACTAATATTATAAATGCGAAAGTAACTCTGTCTGTCTGTCGCTCTTTCACGCCAAAACTACTGAACCGATCTAAATAAAATTTGGTACACAGATAGTCTAGAGTAGTGTTTCCCAACCTTCATTTCGCCAAGCCTCTCCGAGCTAAAAATAATATTTTCATGCCACCCTTAGGTAAGTTTCAACAAAAATAAGAAACGCACATTTTATTCATTAATCAAATTATTTATTTTTAGGTATTTTAAATAGCTTAAATACAGATACATTATATTAATTAACCCTTTCACGCACAAAACAATTACGCTAAAGTTTTTATGATTATTAGTGGATTATATAGTGTGTAAGGGGGTATTTTAAATATATATAGTATAAGAAAATATGAAATTTTAGTAGATTTCGAGAAATTGCTTGGGACAAATGTGCCCCAATATGCGATAAGGGGCGGCATTCATCGATTGTAAGGACTTACAGTTGAACGAAATGTGTGTGTTTTCCTAATAATAAATAACTAATTTGTTTTAAAATAATAGGAATTTATTAATTAATTTTAAATATGAAAGTCTGCAAAACAATTTCTTGTTGCTGTAAAACATAAATTTACATTGCATATGTTACAAATGTTGATTGTACGATTTTCAATTCCTCGTTTTGCACACTGCACACATCGTTTACGTGAAGGTCCTTTTGTTATCACGTGTGAAGGTAACGCTTGTTTATGTCCTAAGTTTTGAGTCCTCTTCTTTGTCATGGATGGCAGAGCATGCTTTCTAAAAGAAAAGTTACCAATCATGGCTCTAGACACAACCTGTCGGTATTCAAGCGACGATAGCAAACTACCTTCAATGCGATGTTGCGCATATAGTTTTTCATATATAATGTAAGCATTATTCATACCAATATCCAAAAGATCGAAGAAAAGTCTTAAATAATATTTAATTTTTGATTTTCTGTCAACTTCATATGTAACTTTTTTTTGGTCCATAAGATCCACCCCACCCATGTTTATATTATACTGGTGAACAATCTCAGGACACGTTACTTTCAAACTTTGCGCTGATCCTGCTTGTCTGCGTGATACCAGTTGAGTAGGTATTGGTGACAAGAAATTGGTAAGTAAGTGCACAGCCTTATTATCCATCCACTTGATAAAAGATATTCCCTCAAAACTGGTAGCATAGATATCGCCTCTTTTCATATCTTTGTCAACTGGTAAATTTTTTGGGATATGTTTTCGCTGTGTACGAACAGTGCCACATGATTTTAAATTATTTTTAGCCAGTTTATATTGCAGCATTGGTGAGTTGAAAAAGTTATCGAAATAAATTTCACATCCAAGGCCTACTAAAGATTTCGTCAGATCTAGGACAACAGATTCTCCCAATCCTATTTCTGGTCCCGATTTCTTTTTTCCCGTATATAAATCGAATTCAAATAAATAACCAGTTCTAGAATCAGCACGGCACCACATTTTGAATCCTCTTTTCACTGGTTTATTTTTCATATATTGTTTCATAATATTGTGTCCTTTAAATTTTACCATATGTTCATCCACTGATTGGGTTATTGTGTTATTCAGAGCTGACTGGAAACTTACATTAAAATGATTCATCACTGATCTAATTTTATATGCTCTATCGAAGTCTGGCGATATCCGAGACGGTTGCGTTGCATTATCACAGAAGTGCAGGTTTCTTCTTATTTCCTCAAATCTTGAAAGAGGCATAATTTTAGCTAAGTAAGGCACGTCCATATCAGGTTCAGTTGACCAGTAGCTTCTTAGGGTAGGTAATACATGGTAACCCATGACATAGTTCATACCGATAAAAGCCCTAACTTCTTGCAGGTCTGTAGTGTATACTGAACCATTTTGATGAGCATATCTTAGGGACTCTGGTATTATTATTTCCTCTATCAACGAATTAATGCTTGTAACCGTCTCAAAAATGTCAATTGGTTTTAGTGAGTCAGATTGCTGAGAGATATTTATCTTCCCAAATTCATAATCAGCGGTAGAAAAATCATAAGGCCGGTAAATATTCTTTTTCCACATGAACTCAGGAACTTGTTCACATAATGGTGAATCAAGAGAGGTAGTCGATGAAGGACCTGGACTTGGGTCTTGTTCTTGAGAGAACTCTGGAAGAGCGGGTTCGATTATCACAACCGACAATCCGGCTTGCATATCTTTTTGTAAAAATGACTGATCCTCGTTGTCCAAAGTGAGTCCATCTTCAGTATCACTATTATCAGCCATGAGAAATTCCTCCACTTCGGTTTCGGTCAAATGGAATATTCTATTTCCTTTACGGACCTAAAAACATGAAAATATGTATAAATTCCTGTATTTAAAATCATAAAACATACTACGTAATCTGTTTATCATATAGACCTTTCACGCATATTGGGACACCCACGTCCCATACACAAATATGCTATTTTAGTAACTTCAAAATTACTTATTGCAATAACTTATAATATAATAATAATAATTACTCACCATTTTAATAAAATTTAACACAAAACTATTGTGAAAACAGCAAAAATGTATAATAATTCACTTGAGAAAAAAACCGTAAAAGCGCGCCAAATTACCCAAATTATTATAGACTTTTTATTGTTTTTTTCTCCCGCCGAGCTGCCAACGTCAGAAAAATAACAAAATTCGTTCAGAAATAATCGTCATTAGTTGTGTGTAATCCTAAAAATTACTTTGTTTAGCTATAAATACTAAATTAAATATTGGGGACATCGGTGTCCCATATACGTCAAAGGGTTAAGGATAAAGAACGAAAGAATTTGAATCATTAAGTACTTTTACAAAAATCTAAATAACCGACATTTTGGGTTTTTTATTTTTCTCTCACACAAAACAAATTGGGTTTTCATGAAACTTGGTGAAAATGTTCGTTTTTATGTCACAATTGCACTGTAATTGGCACATTGGATTTTTTGCAGAATCGTGATAAACCCGTTTTAAACCTACAAAGCCCACATCCTGCCACTTCCCGACCTCAAATCACCCGTAATTTATTTTTCCTGTTATTTTTATTATATTTTCTTCTTTGTTAGATGGGTTTCATCCAGTAACTTTTTTTTTAATTATCTGTACTGGCCTACCATGCATCATTACTTGCTAGAATAGTTTTTATTTTATCTTTCACTTTCTTTTATATTTTAAATTATATATTAATTTTATTAAAGCAATTAGGAACAATACGGAATATGCATTTTTTTAATTGTTTCTATCCATCACATAAGTAATGTTAATATCGACATAAGTAATGTTAATATAATACGGTAAAAATATATTGTACACAGAAAAGTCAACATTTATTTTAAACTAAATATTAAAAACTGTAATGAATGTTTTTTTTTGGAAATGTAATCTTACATATTACGTACTTACGACGCCCCCCCCCAACATTTCTCTACGCCTCCCTAGTGGGGCGTGCCCCCCTGGTTGGGCAGTAGGGCAGGTACTTTTTAATGCAAAAAAGGGTTGTAAAGGGGAATGAAAAGTTGTAAGGAAGTATCGTCATTTTTAAAGCCAGAAGCTTGAAACTTATTTTTAGGCTATAGATTAGATATAAATAAATATTACATTAACTTGTTGTAAAAATTTACCCTTAAGGGGTAAAATAAAAATAGGGGATGAAAATCTTTAGGAAAGTAACCTTTTACGCGAGCGAAGCCGCGGACAGAAGCTAGTGATTTGTAAAAATTATTTCAACTAACTTGACATCATATAGCACATTCACGCAATAGCCAACAGCTTTCGAAACTGTTTGCGATAGTCGTTTCAGGCAATTTACTCCGGCATTCATGAAATGTCAGCACATTACAAATGAAAGAATTTCGCTGAACTACTGTGGTATTTAATGAAATAATAGCCGCGATTACAGCTTGGATTACTTTAATATTTATTAATATTAATCCAAAAATTTATTTGCGAACAAAAGAAATTATTACCATTCGTCAAAATTAAAATTTAAATACGTCTATTTCAAGGTTCCGTTTTTATACTTTACATTGTTTTATTCAACACCAAACAAGCAATCAATTAATAAATATGAACGTATACATTAATAAATATTAATATATATATTATTTAAAAGAATTTTGTTTATTGGCTGCGTAGTAACGGCTACTAATGCTACCAATAACGGCTACCAATGCTACCAACCTTTAATTTGCTTGTCGTAAAAGACGATTAAGAGTTTTATATCGACCTGGGCCAACTCCACCTAATGCCGTTTGGTCAACAATTATATTCTCAAGGAGGGTTGACGTCAAGCAGG
Organism: Lymantria monacha; assembly: GCA_905163515.2. NCBI lineage: Eukaryota > Metazoa > Arthropoda > Insecta > Lepidoptera > Erebidae > Lymantria > Lymantria monacha. Next base: position 26,636,994 of record LR991098.1, on the reverse strand, counting down.
CGGTCATAAAACTATTGCAAGTAACTTACAATATGTGCGGTGGAAGCGGGAGTATATATTGCGTAGACCTCAAGTAATTCGGACAAGAGCAGGAGAATGACGAATGATAATTCTAGTAGCTGTATACTATTCTCAAAATGTACTATAAAACGTTGCTAATCATCGACACGTTTTTTTTTATTGCTTATGGTGGCAAACGAGCAAGCAGCACACCTGATGGAAAGTGTCACTGCCGCCCATGGACCTTAGTAATAGACCTTAGTAAAAGAGTATAGCTTAGGCCGCTGCCTACCAATAAAATTCTCAAACCCAAGTTGGGCTTCCGGCTCTCTCGCTCACCGAACGAAGCGCAATAGCACATTGCCATTAGGTACTCAGACGTCGATCTTCTGTGAGAGTGTGGTACTATCCCGGACGGACCTGCCCGCGGCTGTAGACAGAAAGCTGTTAACAGCGTGGTCCTGCCACGCTTGACGTGATGATACAGATATCATATTCCAGCAACGTTACAGTTTTCTGAGCATGGTAGTTGAATAGTTTTGAATTGTCATAATCATCATCGTTCTGCTCTTATCCAAATCACTTGGGGTTAAAATATATACTCTTCTTTCAATACATATTGTAAAACTTTTGGCAACAGTGTTTTGATCAGGCGCTTGGCTGATGTCAACCTCTGTTTGAAAAAGGTAATCGTTGACCAGACGGCATCATGTAAAATATATGTAAATACTGAACTTTGTTCAGTGTTAATATTTTGAATTGTATATTATAAACGTACATATATATTATGTAATAAGTCATAGCAAACGATATACATATGTAATTGTCATGATTGCGATACACATACCGGCACATGTAATTATGTATGTGTCCTTTGGTTTAAGTCAAGCAGTAGGTCTGTAGTTACAATTTGAATATAACTATTGGTAAAGATATATTATCCAAGTGGTGAAGGAGTAAGAATACAATTCACCACCCCCTATCTTACCCTTGCGTGACCGTAGGAAATGACTAAGGGATATAAAAGGTATATATATCTACTATTCAAGACAAGGAAATCTCGAAACAAAACCCATAGGGTTTTGGTATAGACCAACACTAACCAGCGTGGTATAGTAGGTAAATTTTCCACATGCAGATAAACAGTTTAGGTTTATAATTGTAAGATTAGCATCCTCCTACTCTTATCCCAACTTGGGATTTAATTCCAATTACTTACACAATATGTACGTACTCATACTCGTATAAATTGCAAAAGTAATGGGCAATAGTTTTATGACCGGCCGATTGCATGCCGTCAACTTTCTTTTTGGGAATGTAATTGTTGACCGAACGGCATCAGTTGCAGTTGGCCCTGATCGATATAAAATTTTTAGCCATCTTTTACGAAATCTACAAGCAAAGCAAGAGTTGGTAGTATTTGTAGCCGTTACCACACTATACCGACATATTTTTGAATAGAATCCGTAAAATAGTTTTTTTTTTCAAATTATAAGATAGATATATAGGTACGGTTTCAGGTGTGAGAGGCCAATACAATTTTTTATGGGAACAGTTTTAGGTATGAGAGGTCAAAACTATTTTTTTATGGGTACAGTTTTAAGTATGAGAGGCCAAAACTATTTTTTTATGGGTACAGTTTTAGGTATGAAAGGCCAAAACTATTTTTTTATAGGTACGGTTTTAGATATGAGAGTCCAAAACTATTTTTTTTGGGTACAGTTTTAGGTATAAGAGGCCAAAACTATTTTTTTGGGGACAGTTTTAAGTATGAGAGGCCAATACTAATTTTTTAAGGGTACAGTTTTAGGTATGAGAGTCCAAAACTATTTCTTTATGGGTACAGTTTTAGGTATGAGAGGCCAAAACTATTTTTTATAAGTACGGTTTTAGGTATGAGAGTCCGAATCTATTTTTTATGGGTACAGTTTTAGGTATGAGAGTCCAAAACTATTTTTTTATGGGTACAGTTTTAGATATGAGAGGCCAAAACTATTTTTTTATGGGTACGGTTTTAGGTATGAGAGACAAAACTATTTTTTTATGGGTACAGTTTTAGGTATGAGAGGCCAAAACTATTTTTTTTTATGGGTATAGTTTTAGGTATGAGAGGCCAAAACTATTTTTTATGGGTACGGTTTTAGGTATGAGAGGCCAAAACTATTTTTTTATTGTAAATACATGTTACATGAACGCGCATCATATTTAATATTCATTAATTAAAAGGTGCCGTCCATTGAAACTTAATTTAAATGAATAATAATTACCTAACAAATGCAATGTCGAAATCATCTATACATATAGGTAATAATATAGTAATACTTATAAACGAAGCGCCGGTTATTTTGTTCAGTTATACAGCGAAAACTACTGAACCGAACGGAATAATATTTATACCATAAGATGAAGCGTGTTTCGGAGAACGTTTTAGTATATTATCATCATCATTCTCCTACTCTTATCCTAATTACTTGGGGTCGATACAATATGTACTCTTATTTCATAGTACATATTGTAAAAGTTATTGGCAATAGTTTTATGACCGGCCGCCTGCCAGACGTCAACCCTCCTTAGGAATGTAATTGTTGACCAAACTATATAAATCCTTCTAATGACCATGGTTATAGTAGATTAATTGCCCTCCTAATGCGGATGAGATTCGAGCGCAGCGTTGAAACGTTAATGTGGTGAGATGATGCTGATGATGATTATAATAATGGGTATAATAATAGTAATATGTAATTACCTGATCGTTCGTTAAAGAGGACATGGTAACTCCCTTTCAAGACATCCATATTTTACACCTGAAACGCACCGCGATGTAATATAGTCTGAACTGTATTGTATATTTGTGTTTGTATTTAAATGATAGATTCATTATAATATGTTAAATATAAACACTTAATATTCTATTTAAATGTAATTCTACTAATATTATAATTTTTAAAGTTTATGAACATGTTTGAATGTTTGTTAATCAAAACCCTTGAACAGATTTGAATAAAAATTGGCACATAGATAGACATAATTGATTGAATTAGGCGATACATGGCGGAAACCCATTATTATTATAAAATGGAGGAGAGGAAGGAAAACCCACCACTTTCCCACGGTTAATCAATATACCGTACACCTCAAAAAAGGAAGGAATACGGGATGGGATCAAGGTGGAATAGGATATAAGGAAATCTTACTCCTGTGATGAGCAAATGCGCGCATTTGAAGCCGAACCGTCCTGAGGATGCCTCGTTTAGAGGCGAAACACGTGTCGAATCTTTATTCGAAGTTCTGAGGCAAATTGCAAGTAGAAGTTCTGGAGGCGGTGCTCATCACAGGAGTAAGATTTCCTTATATCCTATTCCACCTTGATCCCATCCCGTATTCCTTCCTTTTTTGAGGTGTACGGTATATTGATTAACCGTGGGAAAGTGGTGGGTTTTCCTTCCTCTCCTCCATTTGGGAAAGTGGTGGGTTTTCCTTCCTCTCCTCCATTTGGAGGAGAGGAAGGAAAACCCACCACTTTCCCACGGTATAAAATTATAACATAGATAGACCATATTTTGGATAACACATGGTATGCTTTTTATCTCGATATTGTGTTCCCTTGGTATAATAGCTCAACCTCGAATTGTTTTAGGCTGTAGGAAGGGTTAGTTAACTTTGACTTGTGCAGTTTGATGCGATAGACGTAAACTAAAAAGTAAAAAATAAATTAAAAGTAAAAATTATGAATGTTGAGGAAGCGAGTGAAGTATGCAAAGATAGAGTTCTCTGGCACTCTGTTCCCTCTGCCTACCCTGCAAGGGATATGCCGTGATGATATGTATGTATGAATGTAAAAGTAAAAAAAAATTTAAAAAACTAGCTTTTATTTGAATGTGCTAAAAAGAAAAACAAATAAAGTTTAACTTTAAAACATTTACTATTATCTTATAACGACATTACACATGTTGTTGTTGTTATATGTTACTAGCTGTCCCGGCAGACGTCGTTCTGCCCGGAAAAGTTTCAAGCGATATGCTGACAGCAGCGCCACCTACCGGCTCCAATTGTGTTTTGAAATCATCCAGGGACCCATTGGAATATACATAGAAAATTTCATCCCAATTGGTCTAACCATTTGACATACCGACAACGGCGTCACCTACCGGGTCCAATTGTGAATCTAAATCATTGTCGAATCCACTCGAACATACACAAAAAAAAATCAAGAAAATCCGTCCTGTCGTTTAGGAGGAGTTCACTGACACGTACAGAAGAATTATATATACCTATACAGAAGATGAAAACTTGTCGTGAGATTTAAGGGCTCGCATTTAATTAGCTTCAATTATTTAAATACGTAAAATAAAGTTTTTCATTAAGAGAGAGATGTGCTTGTGTAAATAAATAAGTCAATTAAATAACTTTGATTGATTTTAAGTATGACAATTTTCAAACTAAGTAAAACAAACGACAAAACTTTTATACAAATTGGGTAATGACGTTATAAGTTAATAGTAAAAGTTTTAAAGTTAAATTTCATATTTTTCTTTTCAGCGCATTTTTTTTATATTGCTTATAGGGGCAAACGAGCAGACAGCACACTTGATGGTTAGTGTCACTGCCGCCCATGGAGACCTTTGCAATACTAAGTGTATATAGCTAGGTCGCTGCCTGCCGGTACAAACCGCAAACCCACCCCAGGTGCGCTTCTGGCTCTCTCGCTCACCGAACGAAGCGCAATAACACATTGCCATTGCTCAGACGTCGATCTTCTGCGAGAGTGTGGTGCTATCCCCGACGAACAGGCCCGCGGCTGTAGACAGAGAACTGTCCACAGCGTGGTCCTACCACTACTAAGCTTGTATTATAAAAAGATGTTTTTTTACTTTTAATTTATTTTTAATGTAATCTCAATTAATCAAAGTTATGAATTAACAAATAATTTACATTTGTACTTGTTTATAATTCATAAGGTTATAGTATACTACGTTTGGCGAATTCGTAAATAAGGTCAAGAGAAGTAGGTATATATTACATTTTCCGTGTGGTGACGGAGTAAGAATACAATTCATCACCCCCTATCTTACCCGTAGGTGATCGTAAGAGACGACTAAGGGATATAACACGCATATAACATCTATGCACATGCAAGAGAAGGAAAACTCGAAACTAAACCCTATACAAACACGTCTGACCAGCGTGGTGTAGTACACTTCCCTCCCACTATGGAGGAGGCTCGAGCCCAACAGTGGGACATACATGAGCTGAGATGAGATGATGAAGTAGGTATATGGCTCTTTCCAATAATAAGTAGGTATTTATTAGTCAAAGTAATATTAATCTAGTCATCTGGTAATTTGACCTGGAAAGTTTGCCAAGAGTTTGGAAAAAAAAAAAAAACAAAAAAAAAAAAAAAAATTGCGGGTTTTTAACGATATCGCCTTTTCTATTTATTCTGCTATAAAAACATACTAAATTAATCTAGAGAAAAATCGTGCAATCTATGTTTGTACAACATTTTTATATAATTAATTATTAGTTAAGACTTTGGGCGTATAAGCGCCGCAAATATTGATCACGCGTTTTCGAGAAGTTTCGAGCCCTATTTGGAAGAGTTTTGAGCCCGGCAGTGGGACATAATATGAGCTGTGATGATAAAGACGAGAGACGCAGAGATTAAATGGTACTAAAAGTTCATTCTCTATTTCCAGTCAAAGGAGAAAATGACACGCGGTGTGCGGAGGGGCTGCGTGAGACTACGTGCGGCTGTCATAGGCATCGATGATGAGGACGATTCCACCTTCACCATAACTGTTGACCACAAGACCTTCCATTTTCAGGTGATATTTATTTCTTGAACTATCTCTACCGTCTATATCAATAACCATACGACTGCTGATCATAGGGTCCAGGATCAGGCAAAAGCTGTATACTGCGTTTTCCATGAGGAAATTTACAGGACTGCTGTAAAGGACAATGGTCTGGTGATAGATTCTTCTTACAAAGAGACCCTCAAACCTGTGGGTCGGGGATTTCCATGATTTTTGGTGGATGGTAGAGGGATTGGGCCCGAGGATATAACAACCATCAGATATTTGGGTCAACTGGGCCCTCGTTAACTTTTTAACTAGTACATAAATTACCCATCCAACTTTGATTCTTCATATCTTCATATTAAGGGTCAAAGATGGATGGGTAATTTATGTACTAGAGAAATTCTCACTCGAATCGCTAACTGGCGGTAGCCTCGTGGTAACGTGCTCGCCTGCGGAATCTATGGTCTCGGGTTCCAGACCCGACAACTTTTTTTTTAAATTATCTTTCCCTTTTCTTGTAAGTTTTTTTTAAATTATCACTTCCTTTTTTTGGTTTGCTCGAAAGTGACGCATCCGTTCTTCAGACTCTTTTCGGTTCTAACGGTCAACGAGCGCTGTGGGAGTCGCCTCCGAGAAAGAGCGGAAAAATACGAGATCGTGAAAAAAAGCAAAACAACTTACATAATTCTGCGTAAAATAATGAAAAAAATACTATATTTACACAATATTATATTATTTTACTATATTTATTACACAATATTGTGATGATTGAAAAAAAAAGAGGGTCTGGAATCCATGACCATAGATCCCGCAGGTGAGCACGATACCACGAGGCTACCGCCAGTTAGCGATTCGAGTGAGAATTTCTCTAGTACATAAATTACCCATCCAACTTTGACCCTTAATATGAAGATATGAAGAATCAAAGTTGGATGGGTAATTTATGTACTAGTTAAAAAGTTAACGAGGGCCCAGTTGACCCAAATATCTGATAGTTGTTATATCCTCAGGCCCCATCCCTCTACCATCCACCAAAAATCTAAATAGTTAAATAAAATAGTTGTGATACCCTCGAAACTCTACCACCCAACCAAAAATCATAGAAATCCCCGACCCACACGTCTGAGGGTCTCCTTGTTAGATTATTTATGTCCCATTGTCAAGCGTCCACCATAAATGTAGATGAAATAAATCTCCCATAAAACGTTGGACAATCTGGTTGTTATAGGATTTTATTACAAGATTTCTTTCTCTAGAGTTGGTGTTGGTTCTCATGGGTGATCGTTAAAGACTTATCATCCTTATCATCATCATAATCCTGCTCTTATCCTAATTATTTGAGGTCGACGCAATATGTACTCCGGTTCCATTGTACATGTTGCAAAAGTTAGTCTTTAATTTTATGGCCGACCTTCTGCTTGACGTTAATCAGGTTTAAGAAGAGTTCTTTCTTCACGTACCCCTCGTGTTGCTGGGTACATGTGCAACAACATCACTTACCATCAGGTGTGCTGTTTGCTCGTTTGTCACCGAAGACAATAAAAAAAAATCTGTTTGGGAATGTAATTATTGACCAGAGGGCATCAAATGAATTCGGTCTAGATCTGATGTAAAGTTCTTGGTCGTTGTTTACGACACCCATTAAAATAAGGGATTGTAGAATTCGTAGCTGTTACTATACAGCACCGTTAAAGGCCACTAAGGGATAAATTGTCCATATAACATATGTTATGTGCATATATATGCAAGAGGGCAAACTCAAAAGAAAACCTTAATTATTGGTAACACGTCTGGTCAGCGTGGTATAGGTCAATATCCCTTCTACTGTTCAGGAGTCTGGAGTCTAGCTACGAGACGTAAATGAGCCGAAATAATAATAATGAAACTTGGCGTACTTTATAAATAAAATTTAGTCTTTTTAAAAATATCATCATTCTCTTGCATTTATTCATTTATCCCAACTATTTGGGGTTGACGCAATATGTCTTCTTTTTCCATACAGCTCTATCAGACGTCATAGCTGTAGTCACTCCCCGTCTATCCATGTCATCCTGCACGCAGTCCATCCATCTTTGGTCTTCCTTTACCCCTAAAGCCTTCAACATTCATACTTATAATTAAAATTAAAAAGACCACATAATTCAGAATATTTTGAACATTGAATTATAAACTATTAAGGCATCTAATTAATTGACTAAACATTTTCTTTTCAGGCACGAGACGGCTCTGAACGTGAGCGTTGGGTTCGCGCACTAGAGGACACTATATCAAGACACGGCAGACGAGAGCGATGGTCCCGTTGCATGCCAGCTCCGAGGCACCGCCACGGCGATCTGGAGAGACGGATAGCGGAAGCTGATGCATATCTACAAATCATGATTGAACTAGTCAATGTGAGTTTTGGAATACAATATTAAAGCTGATACGTGGTCAGTCTTCGCTTGTGTCTTAGAAAAGTAATCGATACTCTTGGAGATAACTCTACATAGAATTTGAGGGAACACTTAATTACAGCTTACCGTTATGTTTTTTGACCATGTTACAGACAAGATTGCATAGATGGCGTAGTGGTTAAGATACCGACCTTCCGTGCCTTAGGTTCGATTCCCACGCGCGACAATACTTTGTGCGAACCACAAAGTGTTGTTCTGAGTCTGGATGTAAGACAAATTTTCTTTCTATATTTATAAAATAATAATATTTACTCATTCAAAACCACATGCTGTGTGGCACAATGGGAATGAAAATTGACCAAATATACCACGCTGTTTGGACGGGTTGGTATAGGATTTAATTTCGAGTTTTCTTCTTTTCCAATGATTATACCTACTTACATCACTACTAGTCTACTTTTACGACAACCTCGGCAAAGTAATGAATGTTGTGTTTTTTTTATAAAAGGACTAAGTAAATAATATTTTATAGCGAGTGACTTCACAAACATGCAATTAACGCAGACGCGCAGAGCAACGCAGTGGATTCTACAAAGTATTATCCTGCGTGGGAATCGAACCCAGGGCACTTGCACGGAAGGTCGGTCTCTTAACCACTACGCCATCTGTGCAGAATTGTATATTTACTCCGTCACCACAAATTTAAAATCAGTACGATAAACCCCGCGGAGGCACATATCACATACAAAAATTACTACTGGAAAGGAACGCGACCACCACTGAGAAAGTCTGGCAAAAAAAAAAACTCAACGGGCCAGTTTATTTTTTTATTTTTTATTTACTGTTAAATGTTGTATAAACTAGGCACCATTAATTATTAGCTCCGATGTGATGACTATTGATTATCCGTATGGTGACAGAGTAAGGATACAATACACCCCCCTCTTTATTTTTTTTTGCGTGGGGGTCGTAAAAGAGGGCGGTTTACTATAAGGGATTTGATATGCAGATAACATCTATGTAAGAGAAAGTAAACGCGAAATAAAACTATACCAACACGTCTGACCGGCGCTGTATAGTAGATCAATTTCCCTCCTATCGTGGCGGAGGCTCAGGCCCACCATTCCCGTATATGAGCCGAAAAGATGAGATAACTTCGAACTCAGATATAATTCTCACATGAAATAATAATTAAGCGATCTGTCCGAATATTTATCGATGGTTCTGTTCGAGTTGAAAGGAGCCTACTATCATTTATTTAGTTCTCCGAACAATGTAATAATATACGTAATAGAATAGGCGATATGCGGTTCAACCCTACAGAAATATTCACTCGCTTCACTTACCCACAGAACTTGCAACTTGTAACACGTAATTTGGTAATTATACTTGATTTATTTTTTGTAATATATTTGATATTTTTTTTTATTGCGGCAGTGACACTTACCATCAGGTGTACTGCTTGCTCGTTTGTCACCATTAGCAATAAAAAAAAAATTAAACTTATTAGGACATTTATTTGGCACCATTGTATCCTCTAAAGATACAACAGATTCTACAGGAGGACGTTACGTTAAACTCTTAGTAGGGTATTTTTTTATGCTTCCAAACGATAATTTTTTGGTTTCTCTTTTGCAGAAAATGAACACGAGAGTATCAGGCTTAGGCGATCCTCAGGAGAAAAATAAAGGGCAATTAATATTAGACCATTCCAATGTAAGTTATTATGATTCTATGATTAAAGAACTGCTATGTTAATATCATTCTTCCATCTGACAGCATGTCAACGTCTACTATTGAACATAGAGTTTCCCACGAAGGGAGGGTCGTAATCGCCGTAATCGGTAATGTCGTAATCGCCACGTCTTAGCAAGCAGGGTGGCGTTTAGAATTATTGTTATAAGTTAAGCCGGGTATCGATTTGGCGCTCCTGGCGCGCGCGCCATTAATGACCGCGCCGAGAGTGCGTTCCACGGTACGCGCTTCAAATATATGAACTATACAAACTAAGTGCGCCTGGCGCGCGAGGCAACTGTTCCAATGTTTGATCGTTCATCATGCAGTCATCGTATGCGAGCAGCCGCAGCGTTTAGAACGCAACAAACACACAAAATGCTTTCGTGTCCGTCTCAACTGGCGCGCGCGCCACGTTTGATACGCGGCAAAAAACCGACAACAGATGGAACGACCCGCTCCACGTTCGAGCGTTCCAACGAACACATTGGCGCGCGTTCCAAAGTGGTATCCATTTTGCGCGGCCGGAACGCGCGCCAATGTTTGTCCTTATGGAGCGCGAAGTCGATACGCGGCTGGTGCTGCTTTAGCTGTTACACTGTTAACATGAATGACTGCATAGTTGGCGCAATGGTTAAGATACTGACCTTCCGTGCCAGTGCCGTGGGTTCGATTCCCACACAGGACAATGCTTTGTGCGCTCCACAAAGTATTGTTCTGAGTCTGAGTGTAATTTGTCTGCGTTAATGACCAGATTGGTTACGTGCTGAAAGAAGGTGGAGTCAAGAGTCTCCGAAACCGGCGAGCGTGTATGAAGAGAATTATGAATGTTGAGGAAGCGAGTGAAGTATGCAATAGAGTTCTCTGGCACTCTGTTCTCTCTGCCTACCCTGCAAGGGATATGGCGTGATGATATGTATCATCATCATCATCATTTCAGCCTATTGCCGTCCACTGCTGAACGTAGGCCTCCCTCATTTTACGCCACAGAGTGCGGTCCTGTGCCGCCTGTATCCAACGACGCCCAGCAACCTTCACTAGGTCGTCTGTCCACCTAGTGGGGGGGCGTCCCACACTGCGTCGTCCAGTACGTGGTCGCCACTCTAGAACCTTTCTTCCCCAGCGGTTGTCGGTTCTTCGAGCGATGTGGCCTGCCCATTGCCACTTCAGCGTGCTAATTCTTCGTGCTATGTCGGTTACACCCGTTCGTCTGCGGATTTCCGTATTTCGGATTCTATCTCGCAGAGAAATCCCGAGCATAGCCCGCTCCATAGCACGCTGAGCGACTTTGAGCCTGGTTATGAGGCCTACATTTAGGGACCACGTTTCCGTGTCGTAAGTCATCACTGGTAACACACACTGGTCATAGACCTGTGTTTTCAAACACTGAGGTATGTTGGATGAGAAGATCTTCTTAAGTTTCCCGAACGCTGCCCAACCGAGTTGGATTCGTCGGCTGACCTCTTTCTCGAAATTGGATCTACCTAACTGGACTGTTTGTCCAAGGTAAACATAATGATCGACAATTTCGAGAATCGCATTGCCAACTAGGACCGGTACAGGAATGACATGGGCATTTGACATGACTTTCGTCTTGTCCATGTTCATTCGTAAACCCACTAGTTGGGATACCCTGCTGAGATCGTTGAGCATGGTGCCCAGGTCCTCCATGGATTCTGCCATGACGACAATATCGTCTGCGAATCGAAGGTGAGTGATGTATTCGCCATTGATGTTGATGCCGAGTCCGGTCCAGTCTAAAAGCTTGAAGACATCTTCCAGTGCAGTGGTGAACAGTTTCGGAGAGATGACGTCTCCCTGTCTCACGCCTTTCTGCAACTGGATCGGTTTCGTACTCTTATCCCGAATACGGACTGACATTGTGGCGTTCCTATACAAACACTTCAGCACTTCGATATAACGATGGTCGATTTGGCATCGCTGAAGGGACCGCAGCACCGCCCAAGTTTCGACTGAATCAAAGGCTTTCTCATAGTCCACAAACGCTATACACAGAGGCCGATTGTACTCCTCGGTCTTCTGGATAATCTGCCGAAGCGTGAGGATATGGTCTATGGTGCTATAGCCTTTTCGGAAGCCAGCTTGTTCGGGCGGCTGGAAGTCATCAAGCTTGCACGTGAGTCGATTGGTAATGACTCTCGAAAACAACTTGTAGACGTGGCTCAAGAGTGAGATGGGTCTGTAGTTCTTTGGAAGAGCTTTGTCACCCTTCTTGAAGAACAGCACCACCACACTCCTGGTCCACGACTCTGGAACGTCGCCCCCGAGGATAACGGAATTAAATAGCTTCTGAAGGGCTTTTAAGACCGGCTTGCCGCCTGCCTTCAGGAGCTCTGCCGTAATTCCGTCATCTCCCGGTGCCTTACCGTTTCTTAGTTGTCCGAGAGCCATTCTGATCTCGCACAAGCTAATGTCCGGGATTTCTTCGGTATAGTGCCGAGTTAGCTTGGATCTGGGATCTTGGACCAAGCCGACAACAGGATTTCGGGATGTTTTATATAACTGTCCATAGAACCTTTCGACCTCTCCCAAGATCTCACTTTGGGATGAAATGACAGTGCCGTCATCGGTCTTCAGCTTAGTCATTTGGCTTTGCCCGATAGACAGATCTTGTGCGAACACTTTTGAGCCACGATTCCGCTCTATCGCTTCTTTAATACGGAGCGTATTAAATTGGCGAATATCGCGACGCACAGATCTGGAGATCTGCCTATTTAGCTGCCTGTGTTCGGACCAATCGGCTGAAGACTGTACTGTCATTTCTTTTCTCCGCTCCATGAGCTTGAGAGTCTGGTCAGAAAGTTTTTTAGGTCTATTAGCGCGGTGAGCCTTGAAAAATTTCGACCCAACCGCGTGGACAGTTTCCACGAACCTGTTGTTTATATCGTTCGGAGATTCGCACTCGTCTAGACATTCGAAGCGATTGTGTAGTTCGAGTTGAAAGTTTTCGAGGTTCTGGTATTGGACAGGTGTAGGTCGGAGGGTAGACTTCATCAAGTGTGACCGTTCGACTTTTGTGTGGATATTTAATGTGCCTCGTACTATTCGGTGATCGCTCCCAGTTTTAATCCGGCTGATCACTGAGACATCATTAAATATATGTCGTTTGTCCGACAAGATGATATGTATGTATGTATGTAATTACATGTTTGTAAAGTCCCCCGCGATACAAGGATTATTTCCTTAGTGCAGGGTGGTGTCAAAAAAAAAGTTAACCTAAAACAGTGATTTTTAATGTTAACGCGAGTATTGCTCGCGTTAACATTAAAAATAAGACTAGTTTTACAGATTCTATCACGTTTGTATTTGATTTTAATATTCCGACGTTTCGAACACTTTACAACGTTCATGGTCATATGATCACTGTGAAGTGTTCGAAACGTCAGGCAATTAAAAATCAAATACAAACGTGATAGAATCTGTAAAAGTAGTTTCATTTTAAAACATATATAGTATCATCTAGACCAAAAAAATGGTATATCTCAAAATAAGAAATATCTAAATAATCAACGCAAGCAAAGTAGTGGGCACAAGCAGTTTTAAAATAAAATCATTAAGAACAGAAATGGCAGTTTGATCAGCCAAGTAACATTTAAAGAAACATATATTTCGTATATTTTAATAAAGTCCTTTTGAAGCCCCTTTCAAATTTCTTCTAAACTTCACTTTATAATAGATCTGCTGTAAGCTATGATTCTATAGATCGTATAAATGGCACCGAGGTTTGATGCTCCAAAATTCCTAGGAGTTGTTTTTAATTGTCTTGTAATAGAATTTAGTTCAGAGCTAACTTAGTTTAAGTTTAGTTGAAGTTAAAAAAACTAAAATTAAGTATTGAAAATTATAAAATCGTTAGAAGTAAAATCAAAAATTTAATTTGTTTCATATATTCGCAATAATTATAATAATGCAACATTTTTTTTTTGGATATGGTGTATAAGCTATGGTATCCCATTTCCAAGGAGGGTTGACGTCTGGCAGGCGGCCGGTCATAAAACTATTGCCAATTACTTTTACAATATGTACTATGAAAGAAGAGTGCATATTGTATCGACCCCAAGTAATTGGGATAAGAGTAGGAGAATGATGATGGTGACAGATGAGCAAGCAGCACCCTTGATGGTATGTGTCATTGCCGGCCATGGACCTTTGCAATATCAAGGGTTTAACTAGGCCCTACCTACCAATACAAACCCTAAATCCACCCAGTTGGGCTTCTGGTTCTCTCATTCATCGGACGAAGCGCAATAGCACATTGCCATTACTCAGACGAAGATCTTCTTCGAGACTGTGGTACTACTTATATTCCTAATGAAGGTTGACGTCAGGCAGGTGGCCAGTCTTAAAACTATTGCCTATAATTAATAATAATAATTTAACTATAAATAGCTGTGTTGCAGCTACAAATACTACCAACCCATACTTTGCTCGTGGATGTCCTAAAAGACTACCAAGAGTTATATCGACCTGGTCCGACTCCACCTGATGAGGTCTGATCAACAATTACATGCCGAACACCAGGCTGGCGGCCGGTTATAACACTATTGTCAATAACTTTTGCAATGTGTACGATTGAAGAATAATATTTATATTCGTCGACCCCAAATCCCTACTAATATATAAATGTGAATGTAAGTTTGTTTGTTACGCTTTCACGCTAAAACTACTCAACCGATCATCATGAAACATTGTACACATATTCTTGGAGGTATTAAAAGTAAAATAGGATACTTTTTATTAAAAAAAATCAAAACTTTTATATGAAAAATAAAAAAATTGTTTGTCAAAAAATCTCAAAATCTAGTTTCTTCAACGGCATCTAGCAGTCCAGTAATGAAGTTCCGACCCTGAGTATTGTAATACCGTTGCACTGTATTACCGACGGTCAAAAATAAAAATAGGGGATCAAAAACTTTAGGAAAGTAACCTTTTACGCGGGCGAAGCCGCGTGCAGAAGCTAGTAATTAATAAAATTAGCGTGGTGTCAGAATACATCGACTGCATAGATGACGTAAAGGTTAAGATTCCGACCTTCCGCGGACGCATTCGCTTCCACGCAAGAATAAGAATAAGAATAAGAATAAGAATAATTTATTTGCTAAAATATGAGTAATATAAAGTTGACAATATATATTTACATGAACGTTTCAGTCATATTATACCAATAATAGGTGTGCAAATGTTTGATGACAAGGACTTTAGATCCTAAATGGCATAATTGCAAGCATTTAACAAATAGTATTTAGCAAAAGTCTTATATAATATTAAATTTTAAAACAAATATTAAATCAATTCAGTTATATAATCTGTTAAATTATAGTAGCATTTTTCAATTAAATATTTTTTAAGTTTGTCTTTAAATGTATTAAAAGAAGTAATATTTTTTAGGGGCCTTGGCAATTTGTTATATATAAGCGGCGCCATACAATATACGCTCTTGTGCATTAATGATGTATTTGACATTCTTACACACAATCTATCGTTGTCACGTCTATTACGCGTACTATAATCTGACATTTTTTTAAATAATTGTGGATTACTTTTTACAAAAACAGCTACTTCGAAGATATAAAGTGATGGAAGAGTTAATATTTTATGTTTTATAAAGTATGGTTGACAAGTGTCAGATGGCTTTAATCCAAACATAGCTCTAACACATCTCTTTTGTGACCTGAATATAATTTCTTTATTGGTAGAGTTCCCCCAAAATATAACACCGTATCTCAGAATTGAGCCAACTATACCATGATATGCGGTTAATCTGGCATCTACCCCTAATATTGGTGCTATTTTATGTAACATATAAGCTGCTTTATTCATACGTGTGCTTAAAGATTCTAAGTGTGCTTTCCAATCTAATTTCCTATCTATTAAAAGCCCCAAGAATTTACTTGTGCATACTTGCTCTATAGCATTATTATTGAAAGAAATATTAAAGTCGTTGTTTACTGCTAATCTTTGACTGAAGAACATAATTTTCGTTTTATCCAGATTTATCCTTAAGTTATTATTATACAGCCATGTAATTATTGAACTTATAGTAGAATTTATTTTAGCTTCAAAATTTTCATTACTAGAACAGCTAATAGTTACCGTACTATCATCTGCGAAAAGGGTCATGCTATTGGTAGTTATTTTAGGTAAGTCATTGATATAAATTATAAATAGCAACGGTCCCAAAACACTTCCCTGTGGAACACCATATGATACTGTTCTTTGTTTAGATCTATAGATATGCTCCTGTTTAGTTTCACAATTAAATTTAGTTATTTGTACACACTGCTTCCTGTCTTTTAAATAAGATTCAATTAATTGTAAAACATTCCCCCTTACACCATACTTATTTAGTTTATTAAGTAAAATGTCATGATCCACATAGTCAAAAGCCTGTGTCATATCACAGTACACTGCACAAACTGGGTTTCTTTTATCTACATTTACTATAACCTCATTTAAGAAATCATAAATTGCCATGTTTATGGTCTTACCTTTACGAAATCCTTTTTGATTATCAGTAAGAATCTCATACTTCTCTAAATATTTATATACCTGTTCATAAATATATTTTTCATATACTTTTGAAAGAACAGGCACAAGTGCAATTGGTCTGAAAGATTCTAAGTATTGATTGTTCACATTTTTTTTTAGTGGTTTTATTATAGCTCTCTTTAAATGTTTTGGGTATATACCAGCAGAAATACACAGATTCAATATATAACTTAAATGATGACTAATGCTATCAGCTACATATTTAATAACCTTTGTAGTAATACCATCATGTCCCACACTATTGGTATTTTTCAGTGATTTTATTATTTTTAGTATATCATAATATGAGCTGGGTGCCATGAATAAAGAGTTGCTTTGTATGGGTATATTAGATGTGACATTTTTACCTTTAACCGCTAGTGGTTTAATTTTTTCAATATAATAATTATTAAAAGTTTTAGCGATTAAAACTGGATTAGTTTCTATCTTATCACCGATCATAATACGTGATATACCTTCTCTGGGTATTATAAATTTTGAATTGTTTATAATATCCCAGGTAGCTTTTGTTTTATTCAAAGATGTATTTATTTTATAAGAATTCTGAGCAAGCTGTGTTAATTTTATAATTTTTTTATGTATATAATTATATTTTTTTAAATTTTGTTTATTTATGTTAGTTGGCTTAGATCTGTAACACCATAGTAGAGATCTCTTTTTTTTACTACTAATTCTAATACCACGTGATACCCATTGCGGTTTCTTGTGGGTTTTCATTGCTATTTTACGAAATGGAAAGCACAAATGATAAAATAAAGAAAAGGTTTCTATAAAAAGACTAAAAGCTTGATTTGGATCGCTTAGTGTATATATCTCTGAGAAAGATATATTTTTCATACAGTCTTTAAATTTGTTCATATTACATTTACTATATTCACGACGTTTTATATACCATTGATTAATTAAACATACTTTATCAACAGGGCACTTCAATATTTGGGAGGTGTGGTCAGACAGAGCAAAATCTATAATTTCATATTTACATTTAATACCTAGATTGTGTGCGAAATTGTCGATACATGTACCACTTTTTAACCTAGTTGCCTGATTTATTTCTAAATTAAAACCAAAATTAAGCAATAAGCATTCTAGTTCTGATACAATGTTATTTCTTTTTAAGATATCTATATTGAAATCCCCACATAATACAACACGGGATTTGCCGTATTTACTTTTAATGAAATGTAGTAGCCTCTCTAGTTGGTCGAAGAATGTTTTTAAATTTTTAGATAAAGGGACTCTATACATACAAATAACAATAATATCACATTGAGTCATCTGAATAGCGCAACATTCAAATATATTAATTATTGAAAAATTACATATTTCTGTAATTTCCTTCCATTGGTGACCCTTTTTTACCAATATGCAAGAACCACCTCGTTTGATGTTTCTACGACTGAAGCACGCGGCTAGTCGGTAGTTAGGTATTGCGAGATAAAGTTCAAAACCTGACATAATAAAATGTTCGGTTACGCAGATAACGTCGATTGTCACATCCTTAGTCATTAGTTCTTCTAAGCAGACCGTAAGTGCGTCTGATTTACTCAAGAGGCCTGAAATATTTTGGTGCATAATATGTATACAATTTTCATAGAAAAAACTGATTATGTACCGAATCGACACATTGGAATTTTGATTCTTCTATATTATAATTCATAATTTCTTCTATTAATTTATTTAAATCTTCAAATATAATTCGCATGCCGTAGTTATTTAGCAGTCCATTACGTTTAAGGAACATTGAATAATCACAGACTAAATTTTTGTTTGAATCTAGGAAATATGCATACTTGTGTGTAATAATATCAGAACCCAACAGATTATTAAAGTTTTCTATTCTACTATTAAACATATTTGTATAGTACCCATATTTATATGTCGGTGTACATATAATGATATTTGTGTGTATAATTTTTTCTATAGTAGTCCTTAAAGAAATTAACAATTCATTATGATTATATGTGGTGTAGAACTCTTCTTTTCCTAATAGTATAATACAAAAATCATTCATTGTGAATGATTTTATTTTATTATGTATATTATGTATTAACTGAATCATATTACAGTGCGGTAGTATGTAATGACATATCTCCGTTTTATTTTGAATGACATTTTCTGCAATAGACGTTATGTTATTTTTGTTATTGTTGCTTAAAATACATATCTTTCTAGATGTATTAACTTTTTGTTTTGTCGTAGAAATTTTGATTTGCGATTTGGTTTTTGTTTGCCGAGGTAAATTTTCACTGATTTGTTGAACGTTTGCTACAGGTTCTTCTAATATGGAATGATTCAAAATGGCAGTCGCATCCAATTGTAAATTTTGTGTACTAGTATTTTTTGTCTGCGTTTGTATGGTTTTAGTTTTTTTATGACCCCTTTTTGGAGTCGTTATTTTCTTAGTCGGGCTACACGTAATTCGTTTATAAAGTTCATTTTTCTTTATCAAATCAGCATTATATTCTTTAAGTTTTTGATTCTCCAATGATAATGTTTCTATTTCCTGATGCGCGCTTTTTAGGTCTAATAAAAGGTGATCAAGTTTCTCTTTTAGTTGGCTAATTTGATCTAAATGCAAGCTCGCTATGTCCTCGTCCGTTGTCTCAGGTAAACTACTTGCATTAAAGGTATCATTAATCATTTCACTTTCGTTTATCGCATCTGAGTCAGACTGTGTTCGTTTTCTACGAAACGTTATATTCTCTAGGAAGTTCATGATTCTTATATATTTATTTTATCAAATTTATTAAGATGTTATGAAAATTTATATACTAATACAAGAAAATAACAATCCTCGTAAAGATACAAAAAACCGTCAATCAGTCGTAGGACGCGAACTCGATGCCTTTCGCACGAATTTCTCAAGCTATAATAAGCACGCCAATCGTACCATACGTCATTGCATTAAAATTATGATACTCTTATTGAATTATGTGAGATACATTCGAACAGTTAATTTTTATGATTTTTGTAAGTATATGTGTACCCACATAATATTTTAATAACTTTGTAGTTCTGATGAATAGTTTTACACTTTTCACTGTTTTTAAAGATATAACAAATTTAAATGTGACTGTCTCATTGTCTTTTAATCTTCACTAGTTATTAATATATTTATTATGCAAGTATAGTTATATTAAACACAATGATTCGTGTGTGTATGTGCATCGATATTCCTAACACACTGGTAACTTTGTTCACAGTAAGTATCTAACTTTAATAACACTTTCACTAAGACTACTTGATTGAAAATATATATTTATATAAAAATCGTTTAGGTTTTACGTTGTTTACATTTATTTACATTAATTATAACGGAGCAGATTATTTACGTGACAACAGCGCCACCCCAAAAGCAAGACAATATTTTGTGCGATCCAAAAAGTATTGTTCTGAGTGTAGGTGTTATTTGTCTGCTTTAATTACATGTTTGTAAAGTCCCTCGCAATACAATGATTATTACCTCAGAGCGGGGTGGTCTTTAAGAAAAAAAAAAAAAAAAATATATATATATATATATATATATATATATATATATATATATATATATATATATATATATATATATATATAAAAAACTCTTGTACATCGTTATAGCCAAAGGTTCCATTACATATATAGAGGCGTGCGAATATAAGCATGTGGGAAAGTAAAATATATTAGAAGTAAAACTAGTTTTACGGATTCTATCGCGTTTGTATTTGATTTTTTTAATTTCCCGACGTTTCGAAAACTTTACAGCGTTCATGGTCACGCGAAATCTGTCCTCTCGTTCAATTTAAAAATCAAATACAAACGTGAGAGAATCCGTATAACTAGTTTCATTTCATAGTGGCACCACACTTCGCTATGTGTTATTCGTTATGCGGCTACTATTTATCTGCCCAAATATTTGACAAACACTTTATTACGAACATGCTACTCCACTTCGTGCTATCATGCCAAATATTTGGCACGCCGACACATAAATAGAAAATGGACGTGTTGACTGTGGCGGCAGCTTATTTTTACTTCAATGCATCTGACCAATACCTGTTGTATAAGTACCAAGTTACAAAAAGACCGTGTAGACATGACCGCGCCGTAGCGAGTGAACATAACGAATGAATGAACGAAGTGTGGGCAGTCGACACACATATTCGGCTTATTTGTGTCCTTTGAAGTGTGTGAGAAACCGACAAGTGGATGGATACGCGTATTTGCTATTCGTGCTTATGCGTTATGTGCGCGCGTAAAGCAAATACAGACGAATGAGACCTCCACACTTCGTCGCATGCGGCCAATAACGCGCATAACGAATAACACATAGCGAAGTGTGGTGCCACCATCAAATGTGTAATACTCAGCGTAAACATTTGAAATCATTAAGTAAAATATAGCTGTCATTATATTGGTAGGCGTTCTAATTTGTTTATTTTTTTTTGCAGGCAATGTTGGATAATATAAAACATTCCATAGTACTGCTGCAAATAGCTAAGGTAATATTATTTAAATTTATTTAATTTAATTCGTAAACTATTTTAAATGAAAAAGTCTACGAGATTTTATTTGCTTGAATGTTTGATGAGGAATTAATTGTTATAGTTATTTAATCAGTCACATATTGAATGCCAGTCATTTTTCCTTGTGGTGTCTGAATAAGGATGCAATTTATCACCCCTCTTTTGCCAATGGGTGTTATAAAATAATACATACATACATACATACATACATATCATCACGCCATATCCCTTGCAGGGTAGGCAGAGAGAACAGAGTGCCAGAGAACTCTATCTCTGCATACTTCACTCGCTTCCTCAACATTCATAATTCTTTAAATTACTGAAATTTTAGCATTTTTAATATGCTTAATTATTTATAAAATCCGATTACGAAATGAAAAATGATGTCGCAAGCGGGATTCGAACCCGCGCCTATTGGGATTCCGGCCCAATCGTGCTGCCACTACACTACCGCGACTAATTGTAGGACATGCAAATTTCATTTTCGTATTGTATTTACGTCTTAAGGTGACGGTATGCTATCTACCCGACAATGTTTACACATTGTTATAGGCTTAACACTTCAAACTTTACAGTTAGAATTGTATTAAACGATGACACAACCTTGTTATTTAAATTACTGAAAATTTTAGCATTTTTAATATGCTTAATTATTTATAAAAGCCGATTACGAAATGAAAAATGATGTCGCAAGCGGGATTCGAACCCGCGCCTATTAGGATTCCGGCCCAATCGTGCTGCCACTACACTACCGCGACTAATTGTAGGACATGCAAATTTCATTTTCGTATTGTATTTACGTCTTAAGGTGACGGTATGCTATCTACCCGACAATGTTTACACATTGTTATAGGCTTAACACTTCAAACTTTACAGTTAGAATTGTATTAAACGATGACACAACCTTGTTATTTAAATTACTGAAATTTTAGCATTTTTAATATGCTTAATTATTTATAAAATCCGATTACGAAATGAAAAATGATGTCGCAAGCGGGATTCGAACCCGCGCCTATTGGGATTCCGGCCCAATCGTGCTGCCACTACACTACCGCGACTAATTGTAGGACATGCAAATTTCATTTTCGTATTGTATTTACGTCTTAAGGTGACGGTATGCTATCTACCCGACAATGTTTATTATAGCATACCGTCACCTTAAGACGTAAATACAATACGAAAATGAAATTTGCATGTCCTACAATTAGTCGCGGTAGTGTAGTGGCAGCACGATTGGGCCGGAATCCCAATAGGCGCGGGTTCGAATCCCGCTTGCGACATCATTTTTCATTTCGTAATCGGATTTTATAAATAATTAAGCATATTAAAAATGCTAAAATTTCAGTAATTTAAATAACAAGGTTGTGTCATCGTTTAATACAATTCTAACTGTAAAGTTTGAAGTGTTAAGCCTATAACAATGTGTAAACATTGTCGGGTAGATAGCATACCGTCACCTTAAGACGTAAATACAATACGAAAATGAAATTTGCATGTCCTACAATTAGTCGCGGTAGTGTAGTGGCAGCACGATTGGGCCGGAATCCCAATAGGCGCGGGTTCGAATCCCGCTTGCGACATCATTTTTCATTTCGTAATCGGATTTTATAAATAATTAAGCATATTAAAAATGCTAAAATTTCAGTAATTTAAATAACAAGGTTGTGTCATCGTTTAATACAATTCTAACTGTAAAGTTTGAAGTGTTAAGCCTATAACAATGTGTAAACATTGTCGGGTAGATAGCATACCGTCACCTTAAGACGTAAATACAATACGAAAATGAAATTTGCATGTCCTACAATTAGTCGCGGTAGTGTAGTGGCAGCACGATTGGGCCGGAATCCCAATAGGCGCGGGTTCGAATCCCGCTTGCGACATCATTTTTCATTTCGTAATCGGATTTTATAAATAATTAAGCATATTAAAAATGCTAAAATTTCAGTAATTTAAATAACAAGGTTGTGTCATCGTTTAATACAATTCTAACTGTAAAGTTTGAAGTGTTAAGCCTATAACAATGTGTAAACATTGTCGGGTAGATAGCATACCGTCACCTTAGACGTAAATACAATACGAAAATGAAATTTGCATGTCCTACAATTAGTCGCGGTAGTGTAGTGGCAGCACGATTGGGCCGGAATCCCAATAGGCGCGGGTTCGAATCCCGCTTGCGACATCATTTTTCATTTCGTAATCGGATTTTATTCATAATTCTCTTCATACACGCTCGCCGGTTTCGGAGGCTCTTGACTCCACCTTCCTTCAGTACCTGACCGATCTGGTCTAGGTAGGTTAGTCTCGGTCTCCCTCGGTACCTACATCCTTCCACTTTCGCATTGTATATCTTCTTAACCAGACGTTCGTTCGGCATTCTTTCCACATGTCCGAACCATCGGAGCATTCCCTTTCGCATCTTTACACCAATACTCTCTTTCATACCTACTCGCTCTCTTACGTCGTCGTTACGAATGCGGTCGGTCAGCCTAACTCCACAGATTTTCCGAAGAGATCGCATTTCGACCGCATTAATTTTACTTTCATACCCTTTTCTGCATACCCAACTCTCGCTTCCATACAGTAATGTTGGGACAAGCACTGCGTTATGTATTGCTACACGTGCCTTCTGGCTGAGGTGGTGGCTGCCGAGAAGTTGCCCCAACGCTCCGTTCACTCTATTTCCCGCATTCACTCTTCGCTCTATATCAGTGGTGTACCTTCCATCTCGGCTAAATCCACATCCAAGATATACAAATTCATCCACTTGCTCTAGTACACCATTACCTATTGTTACTCTTACATCTGTTCTGGCTTCATCTCTTTCAAAGACCATTATTTTGGTTTTGCTCACATTCACGCGTAGATCCCTTATAAAATAATAAGGGATATAAAATATAAAATAATAAGGGATATAATATGCAGGTAACGTCTATGCAAGAGAAGGAGAACTCGAAATAAAACTCTATATCAACCCTTCTGACAAGTGTATAGTAGATAAATTTGCCTCCTATTCTGGGGAAGGCTCGAGCCCGGCAGTAGAACATATATGAGCTGAGACGATGATGATGATAAACATCTATAAAAGAACAAGAAAACTCGTATTGCTTTCAGTGACAAACGAGCAACCAGCTGATGGTAAGTGTTACTGCCACCCATGGACTTATGCAATACCAAGTCCACAGCTAGACCGCTACTTACCAATGAAAACCGTAAATCCCTATTGTGTCAGTGATTACAGAGACCTTTACAATTATAATTGTTGTTTTCATTGCTTTTGGTGGCAAACGAGCAAGCAGCACACCTGGTGGTAAGTGTTGCTGCCACCCATGGACCTCTGCCTACTACCAAGGGTATAGTAAGGCTGCTGCCTACTAATACAAACCCCAAATCTACCCCGTTGGGCTTCCGGCTCTCTCGCTCACCGAACGAAGCGCAATAATACATTGCCATTACTCAGACGTCGATATTCTGCGAGAGTGTGGTACTACCCAGGACGGACCGGTCCGCGGCTGTAAACAGAGAACTGTCCACAGCGTGGTCCTACCACAAATTGATCAAATTCATTAAATTTCATTAATTCATTTATGTTTAAATAAATCAAGCTGTCCTATTACTACTTTAATCACTGTGCAAGTGAGAATTGCGACTCTACAAGCGAATCAATGAACTTGAAAAATATCTAAAAAGCAATCTATATCAAAGTATCTATATGATGAATTGTGACGGATTATAATAGTGTATCATTACCTACTCTTACCCTGCCATGGGAGTAGTAGAGGCTAGCTCAGGGTGTTTTAGGAATATATATAAAAACATGTATACGTGTGAATGTGAGCAAAACTAAAATAATGGTCTTTGAAAGAGATGAAGCCAGAACAGATGTAAGAGTAACAATAGGTAATGATGTACTGGAGCAAGTGGATGAATTTGTATATCTTGGATGTGGATTTAGCCGAGATGGATGGTACGCCACTGATATAGAGCGAAGAGTGAATGCGGGAAATAGAGTGAACGGAGCGTTGGGGCAACTTCTCGGCAGCCACCACCTCAGCCAGAAGGCACGTGTAGCAATACATAACGCAGTGCTTGTCCCAACATTACTGTATGGAAGCGAGAATTGGGTATGCAGAAAAGAGTATGAAAGTAAAATTAATGCGGTCGAAATGTGATCTCTACGGAAAATCTGTGGAGTTAGGCTGACCGATCGCATTCGTAACGACGACGTAAGAGAGTGAGTAGGTATGAAAGAGAGTATTGGTGTAAAGATGCGAAAGGGAATGCTTCGATGGTTCGGACATGTGGAAAGAATGCCGAACGAACGTCTGGTTAAGAAGATATACAATGCGAAAGTGAAAGGATGTAGGTACCGGGGGCGACCGAGACTAACCTACCTAGACCAGATCGGTCATGTACTGAAGGAAGGTGGAGTCAAGAGTCTCCGAAACCGGCGAGCGTGTATGAAGAGAATTATGAATGTTGAGGAAGCGAGTGAAGTATGCAAGGATAGAGTTCTCTGGCACTCTGTACTCTCTGCCTATCCTGCAAGGGACATGGCGTGATGGTATGTATGTATGTATAAAAACAACAGTGCGTGTGGTGACATAGTATGAAATAATCACCTCGGCTCATATATCAGCCCAGCGCGCTGCTGGACTCAAACCTTTTCCACAATAGGAGGGAAATTGATCTCCCATACTACGCTAGATAGTTTGAATAAGGATTTACTTTCAAAAGTTCCTTCGCCTGCATGGATGTTAGCTGCATATTGTATTCCTTAATTATTGTTTACCACTTCAGCGCACAAGAAAGGGGGTGAGTGAATTATATTGTACTTTGTCACCACATGGAAATAGCAAAAACTAAGCGACTATACTAAATTCAATACTATTTTTGCCCGTTTAAAGACGGCCAAATGATATAATAGGCAGATAACAAATATTTTAAAATGGAGGAAAGGGTATTTCCCTTTGCTCCCAAAGTGATTGGTTATCACTTTCGGGCAGTTACACAATATACCGTACACCTTAAGAAAAGGAAGTAATATGGAATAGCATTAAGGTAGTATACGATGTAAGGATTTCGTCTTATAGCTTCTTCATGAGCAGCCTCCAGAACTTCAACTTGTAATTTGCCATAGAACTTTTAATATTGATTCGACACGTGTTTTGTTTCTCGTTCAACTTTACCGCTGCCTGTACCGCTCTGTCTCGTGACATATGATTGGGTAGCGCGTAAAGTCCCTACCGTACCCCACGCTGCGGGCCGCTGCCGCTTTTCGCTCGGTAAGCACTCGCTAGAGCGGCGATTGATGGTGTCACTAAACATCTTAGTACACTTGTTCCTGTCGCCCTAGGTTGGGCCTTAAAAAAGGCATTTTGAAGATTGCATCTAAATTACTAGTTGAAAGTCTCATTCTATATTCTCGTTCTATATCCTTATAAGAGTTCATATGATCTTATCGTCCATATAAGGAGGTAAAATAGTTTGGACGTATGAAGTACCTAGAGTTATCAATACTTTTGTTACAGAACACAGTGAATCCTGTCAATGGAATATACCAAGGTCCTTCACAAACGCATATCAAACAAGGTAAGTAACGTTATACCCGTACCATTAGCTTTGTTTGGATGGATTTTTTTTTATTGCTTTTGGTGGCAAACGAGCAAGCAGCACATCTGATGGTAAGTGTTATTGCCTATAGACGCTGCCTACTAATACAAACCCCAAATCCAACCAGTTGGGCTTTCGGCTCTCGAACCGAACCGAACGTAGCGCAACAGCATTTAGCCATTGCTCAGACGTCGATCTTCTGCGAGAGTGTGGTACTACCCCGGACGAACCGACCCTCGGCTTTAGACAGAAAATTGTCACCAGCGTGGACCTACCACAAATGAATATTAAGCATATTATTTTATTTGAATATTTATGTCGTTCAATAACAATAATCGTAATATAACAAAATATTGTTTTTGTTATCACAACAATCCTTATGACAACAACCACCGTGTAAGCTTGACGGCCACTTTTACTATATTATGCGTGCTTTGATGACGTTTAAAGACACTGTTTTCTGTATGGTGACTGTAATTAGAATATAATTCACCACCGCTTTCGGTTTAAGCGGAATAGTTTTATGCAAAGAACCTTCGAAATAAATTATGCCAACCCGTCTGATCAGCTTGGTATGGTAGGTTCGATTGCTTTCCTTTTGTGGAGAAATCCAACAATGGGGATGTATATAAGCTGATATGTTGACAGAAACTGCCCCACTTTTAATTCTCACAGCGTTATATTTAACTTGAACGTTGTGTCTGATATAATGGTAGGTAGATGCAAACTATTAGTTTCTGAGATTAGTGCGTTCAAACAAACAAACTCTTCAGATTTTCTTTTTGATTTTTTTTTTAAATTCCACTAAATAAATAATACTCCGCAGTGACTGAAAACAAAGGTTTATAACCAGTGTGTGTTACCAGCGATGACTTACGGCACTGAAACGTGGTCTCTAAATGTCGGCCTCATAAAAAGGCTCAAAGTCGCTCAGCGTGCTATGGAGAGTGCTATGCTCGGTATTTCTCTACGTGATAAAATCCGAAATACGGAAATCCGTAGAAGAACGGGTGTAACCGACATAGCCCGAAGAATTAGCACGTTGAAGTGGCAATGGGCAGGCCACATCGCTCGACGAACCGACAACCGTTGGGGAAAAAAGGTTCTCGAGTGGCGACCACGAATCGGACGACGCAGCGTAGGACGACCCCCCACTCGGTGGACTGATGACCTCATCAAGGTCGCAGGAAACCGTTGGATGCAGGTGGCACAGGACCGTTATAGATGGCATTCTCGTGGGGAGGCCTATGTCCAACAGTGGACGTTTACGGGCTGATGGATGGATGGATGGATGGATGAAATAAATAATCCTTGTGTTGCGGGGGACTTTACAAACATATATCCTTTAAATATATGTTTGTAAAGTTCTCCGCGATACAATGCTTATTTCCATAGTGCAAGAAAAAAAAATAAAGAATAGTTGTTTTTTTTTTCATAGACTCCGAAATTTCTGCGCACGTGGAGATGGGTGCCGAGTGCCGTGAACTGAGCACGCCCACACACCCAATGCCGCCGTTAGAAGATCTCGATGCACCCAGTAAGTACTATTTAAATCTCTTCTTAAATATCTTTTTATTGTATTCACAGAAGATTGAGCAACTCATCTAAGATTAATATTCAGGCAACGGTCATAAAAAGTCTTAGATTTTTTTTTTCTTTATTTAAGGAGCTTTAGTCCCAATGGACTACGCCGCTACGTAAAAACAACACTTATATAGTCTTAGATTTATTGCTCTATTATTGATATTTTTTTCAGGAATGTTTTAATAAAAACTCGTAGTTTGTAAGTGGGACCAAAAATTACATACCATGTTAATTTGTTGTATTTCTTCCGTTATAAAGATATAGGGCTATTAAAGAATAAATAAATAAGTCCTTTTTTATTATTTCTCATTTTACTTGCAAATTTTACAGTGTGATTAATAAATTATATTATAATGTTACATTAGTGATTTATACAATTTTATAGTCTCTTTTTGGTATACAAAGTGTATATTATAAAAATATATGTAATAAGAATTTTAGCTATATAATATAGCTAGAATTCTTATTATATATATATTTTTCGTAGTTACTTCTAATGAGAACCCCTCTGTAGGGTAAAGGCCTCCTCCATATTATTCGAAATATGAGGCTATTAATATAAATAAATTATTTTGTTTACGCAGGAGCAATGTCATTACTGGTGCCGGACACCTCATATTCGTCTTCCGAAGGTGAGGATGACTTCTACGATGCGGACGACGAACCAGCGAATACTCCTCCACCGGGCCCCAGGTTAGTGAAAGTGGTCATAAATCTCTTAACTAATATTGAATGTAATTTTTATTATCTACATACACCTATTTTTTTTTTATTATTGTTTATGGTGGCAAACGAGCAAGCTGGTCATGGTAAGTGTTACTGCCGCTCAAGGACTTTTGCAATACCAGGTACAACTAGGACGTTACCTAGTAACCAAAAGTCATCCAGAAAATTGAACTTTCGACTAATCTCGTTCACCGAACGAAGCGCAGCAAATTGTCATAGCCCAGATGTTGTATGCGAGAGTGTGGTAGTACCCCGGACTGATTGGCCTGCGGCTATAGACAGAGAACTGTCAACAGTGTGATCCAACCACAACTATATGTAATTTGTCAAAGATGTTCCTTTGTTGCAATATTTCCTATTATATGCATCGATAACATTTTGAAGATTATTTTCTCCTCTATTGACGAAAATAAATTATTAAATTTCAAAATCAATAATTTTATTTTAAAAATAATAACTTTGAGGGTGCATTCTAACATATCTGCACCTGATGTCGCCCTAACCGAAGCTTCGGGTGATCGGACCTGGAAATTGTCCGGTCACCCGTCGCGAGGCCACCGCGTGAGGGCGTCGACACGAGAGGAACCCGTAAGGGTAAACCGCCGGGCGAGCCACCGAAGACAAATATCGGGTACCGGTGGCCCGCTCGCACGGCGAAGAGAGGTGCTTGCAGGGTGAGTCCATGGGGTTGCGCGCCGCCTCTTCTGTCGCCCCGGACCGATTTGTCGGGGCGCGACCACATCCATGGTCCACCTTGCAAGGAAAAAAAAAGGGTGCATCCTAACATGCCAACTTGTGACAATTGATTCTCTCATTTAACATAACGATTAAAAGCATTCTATATTTGTCAAAAAATATTAACATCGTTTCTAGGTTGTAGCTACATACTATCCGTGTCAAGTAATCGCTACTGGTGATCAGCCCAAATGTCGATGGGGGGTTATACGTATTACTTCCGTGACCGGAGAGTACGGGTGGGTGTATCTAAATCTTGCCATATCAAAAAAGTTACAGATATATCTATATACATATAATAAATCAGTAGAAAGCCCGTGTCTGTACATTTGATAAATTTATTAAAAAATGAATCTAGGCAGTAAGAAAACACTAACAGAAAACAAAAAACATTTTTTGGAATTTCTTGTATGTCTGTATGTCTGTGTGTCTGTATGTCTGTAATCGCTAATCTCCGAAGTTACTGAACGGATTGTTTCGCAGTTTTGATAAAAAGATTAAGCCCAATTCAGAGCAACATTTAGTCTTTGTTTCATTGAAATCTGATATCTCTAAAAAAAGTTATGGTCATTTAAGTTTTTAAAATCACCGTTCGCCTTTTATGTCACTAGAAGGTTCAATTCAAAGCAATTATTTAATTTATCTATAGTGTAAGGAAAGGATTTGTATTATTTAATATATAGTAGTTTCATCAATTCAGCTCATATACATCCCACTGCTGGGCTCAAACCTCCTTCAAAGTTGAAGGGAAGTTGAAATAATACTTAACATTAGTCAAAATAACTATTAAAACTATTTGTGATAAAAAATAATGTTTTAATTAGTTAATAATATATAATTTAGCTAAAAATTAATAAAATGCATGATTTATTTAGTTTGTTAAATGAGCAATAGATTGCGCTATAATTTAATTTAAAACATTAAATATTTTTTTCGTTATATTTTCAAAAGCTACTACGTTAACTTCTTAGACTTAGTAAAGGTACTTTGGGTGGAAAGCTCTCAGCACTCACCTAACAGTCCGAGTAAAGTTGTCATAGCCATCTGCGACTAACAACTAAGTCAAACACGAAAAAGAAAAGTAAAGTCCACATCATAGAGCGTACAAAACGTACATTCTTAGTTAAGATGCTACTTTGGCATGCAAATTGGCATTGGGCATTGCATGGCTATGCAAAGTGCACCCTTTTTTATTTTTGTTTGGTAGGCTATGGTCTGGACACGGCCATTCCTTCCGGGGTAACAGAAGGGCGTCGTGTGGCCCCATAACTCATCGTGTTCTCTGCCCAAACCATCAGGCTGGCCTCTGGTACCGCTTACTTGACATCCGTGGCCGGTCCGGGGTTTTACCCTTCCAGGTATCGTCTCCGTCTACACCCCGGCAAACAATAGTGTTGTATCGCCCTCACGCGGTCGGTGTCTCTACGGGTGGTAGATTAATTCCCATGCTCCATCTACCCGCGACCTTAGTAAGGATGGCAACAGGTGCAGGTGCCGCGCCTGTGACGTCCGATGCGCCGGCGGCAGAGTGTGTCAACATGGAGAGTCTCCTCTGTGACACACTCCACCGCCTTTATCTGTGGGACGACTGTCTCGCAAAAGGCGGCGACCGAGTCCGGGTTCCTGACGCTATCGAGCATCGTCTTCGCGATAGTCAACAGTGCCAGTTTGGCACCGATGATTGCGATGAGTACACGGCGCTGTTTTGCCCAGGCCACGCAAACTTTAAGCGTCTGCAGCGCCTCGCAATCGCAGTAGTGGTTAGACAGTGTGCTCTCCCTCCTTGCGACCGTGAAGCAGGTACACGCCGAAGCAACCATGCCCCATCACTACACCAGTCACTTTAGCAATAGTGCTGTTACTGTCGCCTGTTGCTGCATATTGTGCGAGGGCCTGCTTTTTTACATTTTTATACACTGTTGATAGCATAGAGTACGTTTCAAGGAGATTGCAGAGAACTTGAAGGTGATCAGCGCTGAGATGACACCCTTGAGTAGGCCTGTAACAGTCATATCCCCATTCGTTTGAGTCTTTTGGTTTTAATGATGTTATTGTTTTACAGTCTTTCAAATCCTTTGACATTATTATAAAATATAAAAGATATCCATCTGAAGATATTCTACGCTACTAAAACACGACATGAACCAAGAAATTCATTTTTATTCATTCTTTCGTATTGAAAGCCATTTATTATATATTTATCCGTGCGGTTGCGCAGTAAGAATACAATTCGCCAACCGCTTTCTTACCCGTGGGTCGATCACCCACGAGACGACTAAAGGACATCATACATATCATACATCTATGGAAGAAAAGGAAAACTCGAAACAAAACCCTATACCAACACGTCTGACCAGCGTGATATAGTAGGTCAATTTCCCTCCCATTACGGACGAGGCTTGAGCCCAATAGTGGGACGTATATAGGCTGAGATGATAGATGTCCATGTTCCCAGGTAGCCCTGAAAAGACTTATCTGAGCAGAGCAATCTTACCAAAATGAGGAGACAGCGTAAAATAACTTTGGAAGTAACTACGTCAGAAACTGCAGCGGCATTACTTCTTGGTGGCAAAAGAGCTTTGTTTAAAAACCCGATAGATTTATGCACATTGTTTATAAATCCGATAGATTTATAAAGCAATGAAACACCGAGATGTTCAATAACACGAAACTGCGACACATTCAAAGTGTTTTATTGTGTACGGTGGTAAACGAGCAAGCAGCATGCACTTATTTTTTTTGGCAGGCTTATGGTCTGGACACACGCCTTGCATTTCGTCCGTGGCCCCATAACCTACCGTTTTCCCTCCTCATCACCTTTGGGCCTTTCGAGTACTATCCCCGATGACGCTTCGGGCTATCGGGCTTCGCCCTCACGTGGTCAGCTTTTCCGCGGGTGACGGACTATTCCCCGTTCCAGTTACCCGCGGCTTCGGCTAAGGCAAGTAGACGCAGGTAATCGCGCCTTTGCCGTCCCGCCGCCTCTTACAAATGAAGTGGAAGTAACACATTGCCACTGTTCAGACGTTGCTTTTCTGCAAGAATGGGGTACTAGGTCCGACTGGGGGTCGGACCGGCCCGTGGCTGTAGAAAGAATACTATGAACTGTGGCTTTACCACTATTAGTGTTTTTATTAAGGATTAATCGTTTGCGTTGATTAGACAATAATAAATAAAAAAAATCGTAGAGGCCGTAGATCGAGCACTACGAGATCGTAATGAAAAGTCAATGGTGCTTTTCTTTGGAGATTTTCGGCAAATCCTTCCTGTTAAAACTCGAGGAAATAGAACTGATGAGATCAATGCTTCATTGAAGTATTCTTATCTGTGGCCCCAAGTAGGAAAGCTGACCCTAACCATCAACATGCAAGAAAAGTCAAGGTCACTATTCACATTAGTGTTGCCCAAATGCAAGACCAAGACTTGCTGCAAGAGTTTCGCAGTGCTCCCTTAGACATGATATTACGAATTTCTTAGCAAAGAAAGGATTGTCAACATTTCGTATTCTTACGAGTAATACCAGTACACGAAAGGATAATACCCCACTTCCATTTAGTGGTATGTACCTAATTATTGATAGTTGTACAGTTACTGCCACTAGATGAATAGAATTTCATTAATTTAGTTGGATTTTTAATGTCTATGGGGATTTTTTATTTCTATCAAAACAAGTGACTTTATGTTATTCTAAAAGCAAAAGTTGCAAGATTTGCGAGCCTCGCAAGAGTCTTGCATTTGGGCAACATTAATTCACATGCTTAAGAATTTGCTGATGTTTTAAAGAAAATTGGAGAAAGCGTCCTCCTTGATGAAAATGCTCAAGTGGCTGCCAGAAGTACTTGGTCAAGTTTGAATTTTTAAGTTTCATATAGGGGTGCGTAGTAAAACTGAATGTCACGCGGACGAAGTCGCGGACATCAGCTAGTACGTAATAAATCTTTTACAATACATGTAAAATATTCGTAGGAATCTTCTAATTTATTGTAACAGAGATGAAGAAGATTCGACGGATTAAACATCTTTTATCTTTTTTTGTTGATTTATTAACGCTCATCGTTAAGTACTTTAAGCTGAACGATGTAGATCAATTAATTACTGTTATGAATTTATTTATAAAAAGAAACAATATTTTAGGGATTAAAAGTTTGTATCCCGAAAATCCCACCGGGGTTGGCTAGCCTGTCTGATCAGCATGGTCTAGTAGACTAGTTTTCCCCATCTATAGAGTCTTATTTCTCTCAAATATCTTTTCCCACCAGTACATATACGGGCTGTGAAGAAGTGATCCTTGTGTCTAGGAACTTAGTTGGAAAATATATATACAATAAGATGCAATCTATATTCTCAATAACATATGTCTTCATCTTAGTTCATATACATCCCATTGCCGGACTCACGTCTCCGTCACAATGAGAGGGAACTGGACTTACTATACCACGCTGGTCAGTCGTGTTGGTATATTGTCTTATTTGGAGTTTCCCATCTCTTGCATAGATGTTATAACTATATTTTCTACTTTAGCCGTCTTTTATGATAACTACGGGTAAGAAAGGAAGTTGTGATTTGTATACTTACTCCATCACCACAGCGACAGTTCAGCTAATATAAGAGAGTAATTATTTAGAGTAATTATTTCCGTGTGGTGAGGGAGTAAGAATACTAAACACCACCCTATATCTTACCCGTGGGCGATCGTACGAGACGACTAAGGGATATAAAACGCATATAACATTTATGTGAGAGAAGGAAATCTCGAAACAAAACCCTATACCTACACTACACCCTTGACCAGTGCGGTATAGTAGTTTAATTGCCCTCCCTTTACGGAGGAGGCCGGAGCCCAACAGTGGGACGTTTATGGGCTGTGATGATGACGATGATGAATTATTTTAGAGGTAATTGAAGTTCTGTAGTAGGAGTGAAATAGACTAAGAAAATATTATGTTAACCAGCCATTTGATTTTTGAATTTATATTTTTTTCGATCGATTTCTATTTCAGAAATCTCTCAATAGTTTATTTTTAATTGTAATCTTGTTGAAATCTGAAAATTTATTGCATGTTAGTTTCAGTTACCTAAATTAATTCACAGACATAACCTTGAAGTATATATTCGCAATTGTTGAAATTTTGCACTTGTTCGATTTACGTAATTCAAGTAAATGTGCTGTAAACGAGAGTATATAACCTAATAGATATATTATTGGCGAATAAAAGTATTTATTATACAATTCATTAATCCATTTCAGTCCATATGTGTCCCACTATTGGGCTCAAGTGTCATCTACAATGTGAAGGAAATTGATCTACTATCTATTTGGACATGTTGGCACAGGGGTTTTTCTCGTTTCTTTTTCTTATCTTACCTTTTTCAACACTTTCAACACCCGTATGCAAGAGAGGGGGTGGTAAATTGTATTCTCAATCCGTTATCACGTGGAAAATCATTACACAAAAGCGGGCAAAGAAATAGAAGGTAATCTTAATGCCCTATATCAATTTGTCTGTTTAACAATAATATAGAAGAGGATTTCTAATGTTTATTTATTTGAAATAAAACTGTTTCTACGGATTCTATCGCGTTTATATTTGATTTTTAATTTCGCGACGTTTCGAAAACTTTACAACATTCATGGTCATGAGAGGATTAAGGTCTACTGAGATTTATATCTGCCCGTCACAGTATCAGTTATTAAATTTTGACCCACATGTTTAATACAAATTCATTGACAGTATAAAAAGAAATTAATTCTATATATAAAATTTTGTATTGTTTATGATCACTTATTATTATTAAACATTTAATTTATGATAATTATTAGAGTGTGGCAATTTCCTAGTTTAAAAACCAACAAATTTATTAAACTACCACCGGATCGGAACGCGGCCACGCTGAGAAAGATCTGGCAAGAAAACTCAGTAGGCATAGTATCTACTCCACCGAAGACAAAGATCGGGTACCGGTGGCCCGCTCGCACGGCGAAGAGAGGAGTTTGCATGGTGGGTCTATGGGGTCACGCGCCGCCTCCTCCGTCACCCCGGACTGATTTGGCGGGGCGAGACGCATCCATAGTCCACCGCAAAAAAAGACATAGTATCTACTAATTATTGACTTTTCAATGACGGCCTACTTTATCTTACTAAAATTAATTATATTAAAATATAACTATTATTTTGGGTCAAATCCATATTATAAATGCCGAAACATTGGGAAATTAAAAATCAAATACAAACGCGATAGAATCCGTAAAACTAGTTTTATTTCAAATCTATAATATTCACGTAAATATCAGAAATCATAATGATAATGATATCTAAAGGTGCATATAATAGGTATGTTTAGTAAGTATTCTAACATGAAACCCTCTGTACGACTGTACGATAGTTAAGGTCACTAAATTGTTGAGACACATTATTTTATGTGTCTAAAAAACATATAAAATGAATTCTTTTCGGCTTTGAATTTGTCTAATTAGTATAATTAATTCACTAAATCTGAAAAACACCGTCAAAATAATTACTTTCAGTGCTATGACGCACTGGACCCGTGGAGCCTTTTATTCATATTTTCATACATATTTTTTATTGCTTATGGTGGCAAACAAGCAAGCAACACCTGATGGTAAGTGTTACTGCCACCCATGGACATTTGCTGTACCAGGAGTATAGCTAGGCCGCTGCTTAACAAAAAAATACCCAAATACACCCAGAAAGTTGGGCTGCCGGCTCTCTCGCTCACTGAACGACGTACAACAACACGTTGCCACAGCTCAGACGTCGATATTCTGCGACAGTTTGGTACTACCCCGGACGGAGCGGCCCGCGGCTGTAGACAGAAAACTGTCAAAAGTGTGGTTCTACCACTATAATCATATGTCCTGCTTCAATACTAACGAGGGTCCTTCTTTCGTAGGGGCTATTCATGAGGACAGATTATTGACCTTTCCACTTTTTATTCGGTTTAAATATCACATTAAAACGAAACAAAGCGAGGTCAGATCTTCTACATATGGACCGTTTATTTAGAAAGTGGTGTAAGTCCATTTTTGAGAAAAATGAGCTATCACGCAATTCATGCTTAATTTAATGTAATTTTTTTATATATAACTAGTCCGTGTTTAATTTCTCAAATAAATCCCATGTTTTGTACAACTTAAAATCGGTCGGTAAATGAAATTGCATAATCATCGATTATGAAAGTGGTGTAAGTCCAATTGACAGAGGTAGGTGGCATAGCAGATGGATGCTGATCAGTGTTTTATTATTTTTCATTTATTTTATACTAGCTGTGTCCCGCGGTTTCACCCGCGGACGATTTGCATTGTTTCCCCTTCGTGTTTCCACTACTTGTAAGTTAAAAGATAGATATTAAAAAATTAGAGAAATGTATTAGAAAATGTACAGCGCATAACCTGTGAGAAGAAAATAAATACGACAAGGCTGTATGACTCCGTATCTTTGCCCGTATTTTGGATTTGATTTTTTTTTAATTTTGTATTTTGCATTCATACCTTCCGAACGATGCAGATTTTGGCATCATAGAAATGGCATTGAGAAAAATGAATTTTGTGTACACACCACAAGATTACTATAATGTAATAGCGCAATGTAGAAAACAGGATAAATTCATTTTATATGAAATGAAACGGGAGAATTTCATTTCAACAAAAAATCTCCAAAATGCAATTAAAAAACAGATAAAAAAAATAATAATGGGGAACAGGTCAATTGGTTGCAAATATGTTGGTTAAGGTTCCTCAAAATTGCACCATATACCATTTTTATAAAACAACGATGACGGAAGCAGAATTTAAAATTATCAATTTATTACCTCTACGTCCTGGAAGACCGTTAAAATTTGAAAAAATCGACCTGGAGCCTTTGTACCAAAATTCCAGACCTATTACGTACGAAAAATATAAAGACATGAAGCAGCTACTACCCTATATACCTCCGGTGCATCATGCATATTTTGCAACACTACCACATGCAGAGAATAAGTAAATTCTTGTAATCAGTATCTTGTAATGACAATGTAATTGCCGTCTAAAATAAAAATTTATGTGTTGTTATGCGTATTTGTAAACAAAATTATATTAAAATGAAGTATATTTTAAGCGATATTTGATTTTTCAAAATTGAAATTAAACGATTTTTACAATTGTCTAATTTTGAAAGTGGTGTAAGTCCATTTACAGCACATAAATATGTGTTATCGTAGTCTAATTAGCCAAAAACAAATTTATATAAACAAATTAAATGTTGATAAAACAATAGAAACAATGCCAGACCTCATATGATTTGCCTGTATTTTTAAATCAACAAATATAGTACTTGTACCTTTAATTTTCTCGAAACAAAAGAAAATGGACTTACACCACTTTCAAAATAAACGGCCATATATCAAATATGTCGCGAATCAAATCTGTAATACAGGTACGGTAATTATGACTTAAATTTATAATGTCTATTGCTTCATGCTAAAGGCAAAATATTAACATTTATCTAACGTGAATATCCGTTGAACAACGAAGTTTAAAGTTCACGAACCCCTACCGATGAGTTAAAGAACAGTAATTCACCCCCAACGACCCAGTTACTCTCTGTACTTCTATGCATATTTTATGCAATTATTACATGCTTTCACTATGCGTTTGTTGACATATAAAAAATAAATATGTCAACATCAGAGGAAGCGTCCTTTTTCGTGGATATCTTAAGGAAAAACTAATACTAGTAATGCACTATACCTTTGACAGTGTGGCCATGCCACTGTTGAAGGCGACTTTGCGACTTGACTTACTGAAGGACGCTGGCTTTAAATGAAGCTATTTTATTAACCAAGATTTGGCTTAAAGGTCTTAACCAATAGTATATAAGTAACCAATCCATAAACTCAAAAAAAAAAAAAATATTACACTCTTCGTCGGAAATTCCTACTTAAAAAAAGCCTTCATTAAAATCTTAGATCAATATTCGAAGTTATTAAACAAACACAAATTGATTGCACAGATGGCGGAGTGGTTAAGATACCAACCTACTGTGCCAGTGCCGTGGGTTTGTTTCCAATTCAGAACAATACTTTAAGCATTCCGCATATTGTAGTTCTTAGTCTGGGTGTAATTCGTGTTCGTTAATTATATGTTTATGAAGTCCGTAAAATAAGGATTAATTCATAAGTACCGGGATTTGTCTTTAAAAAAAAACATTACAGACAATATTTCGATATCTGAATAGAACTTTAGTGGTAGGACTATGCTGTTCCCAGTATCTGTCTACAGCTGCGGGCCGGGCCGTCCGGGGTAGTACTACACTCTCGCAGCAGATCGACGTCTGAGTAGTGAGTGGGTTGGTTTGAGCTTTGTATTGGTAGGCAGCGGCTTAGCTATACCCAAAGAGTAAAGTTATTAAACTGAAAAAGAGTGGCAACTCGATGATAAATATGCATGTACGGAAAGTGCTGCCAACTCACGAGTTTAGGCGGTGAACTAAAGTTGAAGTAATATATATACATATCTACATGTGTATGTGTAATTACATAGAATTTTCTTTTACTATGAAAGCTACCCTGAAATATAAAAAAAAACATATCAGCTGATAACTAAACAATAATAATATCAGCTTAACAATGAAACTTGAGATAATTTTCAGAAAGAATATCAATAACCGAAAATAGATCGATGACAATAAGTACCTACGCTAGGAACAAAAAATAACAATTCTCAGTTGTCAAACGTTTGACAGACAGGACAAAATGGCAGCAGTTAAGTTTGTACAACCAATCTGTAGGCGGCGCGACGGTCAGTAAAAATAAGTAATGTTTTAAGTGTGCCCCCCTTGGTATTGCAAAGGTCTATGGGCGGCAGTAACACTTACCATCAGGTATCAGGTGTGCTGCTTGCTCGTTTGTCACCATAAGCTATAAAAAAAAGAATCTCTGTAAAATAACATTTGTAAAGACATTTTTGCAGATTCCTTTTTTACATTTGAGTTAAAACCATTTTATCTCGTCACTCGTTAATGTACGAGTTATCTCTGTTGGCAGTTGCGAATCAGCATCCTGGGTCGAGCAAAAAGTGTTTTAATAAATTGCTCTGTAGATTTTCCTACACAGATTCTTAAACCGGGTCTTGTCGTTGATTGTGCATACAAAATTTCATGTTTTTTTATACTTTGTAGTTTGTTGCCGTACAGCCTAATTCTAAATACGATACCCGATTTATGTACTACATGTGTTATTTAAATGAAAGGTAGATTTAATAATTAAAATCAAAATGTTAAAACGGACGCTTAGTCTCTCCATTTTATTTAAAAAAAATTGACATGAGCTTTTTTTGGCAACAATTTTGACGAATATTTGGACGTAAATAAATTAGTACAATTTGTTTATTTATAAATAAATATAATTTATTTCTGTATATTTATTTAAATAATAATTATGAAAATAATACTACGATACACTTGGTTAAAAAAAAATGGTTTTATTTGTTATGTATATAATACGCGTAAGATATGTGAGGTTTTTTTTTTATTGCTTATTGTGGAAAAAGAGCAAGCAGCATACCTGATGGTAAGTCTTACTACCGCCCTAGGATCTTGGAATACCAAGGGTATAGTTAGTCCGCTACCTACCAATACAAACCTCAAACCCACCCAGTTGAGCTGCCGGCTCTCTCGCTCACCGAACGAAGCGCAATAACACATTGCCATTGCTCAGACGTCGATCTTCTGCGAAAGTGTGGTACTATCCCGGACGTAGCGGCCCGCGGCTATATCCTGACAC
This sequence comes from Lymantria monacha, assembly GCA_905163515.2. Lineage (NCBI taxonomy): Eukaryota > Metazoa > Arthropoda > Insecta > Lepidoptera > Erebidae > Lymantria > Lymantria monacha. The sequence goes on along the minus strand of LR991098.1, from coordinate 26,596,554 downwards.
TGTCATCACCGTGGTCCTACCACTAAAAGTGTGTTGAGAAACACAAATGAGTGTTCTATAAAAATCATAAGGATTTATTTTGTACTATAATCGAACCCATAACACTAGACTTGAGAATTCACTACGCTACTTACCTATCATGGGAAGTTAGATAAGTAATCTAATCTATATAAATCGATGTCTATTAAATTCAGCAATGATACCTAAGTCACCTTCTAGCCAGCGGAATATGTATCACGTAGTTCATTGACCGATTGTTTCATGACAAACTGCTATAGTTTGACCTTTTTTTTTTTTTTTTTTTTTTTTTTTTTATTGGTGGGCTATGGGTGCGTCTCGCCCCGCTGGCTATAGTTTGACCTAGATATTTCTAGGTAATGTGCATTAATTTTGGCCAAACCATATATCATATAGAGGCAAATGTGTACCTGAATAACGATTACGAACGACTACTATAACGATCAAAGCTATGGCTTTGAAAAAAAAAATTGCAAAGGAAAAACTGTCAGTCGTAGAATAGCAATGCCATAAGTGAAAACTTAATAGCTTTACAAACTTCTGATTTGTTGTAAACTACTTTCTATGAAGATTTATTATTTTTGCATTGCATTATACAAAAAAAAACTGACTATTTTTCATATAATACAAAGAAAATACATATCGAATTTTATTAAATGGTATCTAATTATATGGTCTATTAGTGGCAGGACTACACTGTTGATAGTTCTCTGTCTACAGCCGCGGGCCGGTCAGTCCGGGTAGTACTACACTCTCGCAGAACATCGACGTCTGAGTAATGGCAATGTGCTATTGCGCTTCGTTCGGTAGCGAGAGAGTTCGAAGTCCAACTGGGTGGCTTTGGGATTTGTATTGGTAGGCAGCGGCCTAGCTATGCCCTTGGTATTGCAAAGGTCCATGGGCGACAGTGACACTTATCATCAGGTGTGCTGCTTGCTCGTTTGTCACCAAAAGCAACAAAAAAAATATGTTTTTTTTTTGTTATTACAATATGTAAGGGCTCATATTTTTTTAATATTATATACGAATATTAATAATTCTGTAATTCTATAACAATATTAATAAAAGAAAAACTTAATAAATACCACATCTAAATCTACTGTATCTAAATTCGTTCGGCGATTTTATTGATTACACAGAGTCCGAAAACTATTTAAAGGATGAAATGTAGAGTAATCGGTTATATGTGGAGGATATTTTTGTCTCTGTTCGAACTATATCTTTGTACGGAGTGCAATGAACTAATAAAAAGTAATGAAATTATTCGCAATAAATATAGAAATTATAGCTGAATGTTTAGCTGCTGAATTATAGCGTGGATGTCGTAAAAGACGACTAAGAGCGTTATAACGACCTTTTTTTTTTTTTTTTTTTTTTTTTTTTTTTTTTTTTTTTTTTGCGGTGGGCTATGGACGTCGCACCCCGCCAAATCGGCCCGGGGTGACGGAAGAGGCGGCGCGCAACCCCATTGACCCACCCTGCAAGCACCTCTTCTTCGCCGTGTGAGCGGGCCACCGGTACCCGATCTTTGTCTTCGGTGGCCCGCTCGGCGGTATGCCCTCTCGGGCTCCTCTCCCGTCGACGCCCCGACAGCTTTCGCCGTCGAGGCGTCGTCTTCACGCGGTGGCCTCACGTCGGGTGACCGGACAATTCCCCGGTCCGATCACCCGAAGCCTCGGTTAGGGCGGCATCAGGCGCAGGTACTCGCGCCTGCGCCGCCCCAGCCGCGAGCGGCGGCCCGGGTCACGGGAATCCTCCCGGGCCCGTTCCGCCGCCTCCTTCTGCGAGATGACAGCCTCGCAGAAGGCGGCGACCGCGTCCCAATTCCTGACGCTGTCGACCATCGCTCGCGCAACAGCCGGCAGCGTCAGGTCGGCACCGATGACAGCGACGAGGTCACGGCGCTGCCCGTCCCAGCCCGAACATACCTCGAGTGTATGTTGCGCCGTGTCCTCGTCGCTACTACAATGGTGGCAGGACGGAGTCAACTCCCTCCGCACGACCGTGTGCAGGTACTTGCCGAAGCAACCATGCCCCGACAAGACCTGCACCAACCGGAAAGAGAGGACTCCGTGCCGCCGCTCCATCCACTCCATCAGTACGGGCCGGAGAGCCTCAACGGTAAAAACACCGTGTCTAGGCCTCTCCAGCCGCGTAGCCCAACGGGCGATGACTTCTCGGCGGGCGTCCTCGCGCCAGGTGGCTATCTCGTTAAACGATGGGGAGCCACCCTCTTCGCGCATTGAGGCAACCCGCCGGTAGAGGTCGGAGAGCATCTCCGCCTCTAGGTCCCACGGGGGTGTCCCGGCCAATAGGCACGCCGCCTCTGTCGACACCGTGCGGTACCCGCGAATGGCTCTGACCGCCATGGCTCGCTGTGGCCTCCACAGCACCGCCCTGAGCTGGGCGTTCAGAGCCCTCGCCCACACGGGTGCGCCGTACATGGCCATTGAGCGGATCACCCCCGCATACAGCCGTCGGCCCTCGAAACTGGGTCCGCCCACATTCGGCATGAGCCGAGAAAGGGCGGACGCCGCGCCGACCAGCCGGGGAGCAATTTGGCGAAAATGCTCCCGGAACCACCATCGCCCGTCGAGCACCAGACCCAAGTACCTCATATGGGCCTGGATACTGATGTGGATGGAGTTGACGACTAACGAGGCGCCAATGGGCAGCCTAACACGGGGCCCATGGAATAACAGGGCCTCCGTCTTGTTTAGGGCCACCCTGAGCCCCAGCGCCTCGATTCGCCTGACCATCTCCTCGGTGCCGAGAGTGGCCAGGCTCGCCGCCTCTTCGAATGTCCTGCCCCGGGCTGTGACGAGCGTGTCGTCAGCATAGCAAATAACGCTCAGCCCGGGGGGGAGACTCCCTCTCAACGCCCAGTCGTACCCGATGTCCCACAGAGTCGGCCCCAGAACCGACCCCTGCGGAACACCGCACGACATGGGCGTCCGCACAATGTCCCCTGCGGGGCTCGCGTAGAGAACACTGCGCCCCTCCAAATAGTCTGCCACCAGCCGCCTGAGGTACAGGGGCACTCCATGGAACCGGAGCGCCTCCCTGATGCAGCTGAATGGCAGACTATTGAAGGCGTTGGCGATGTCCAACGACACCGCCAACAGCACTCCTTTGCCGGCGACAACCTCCGCGGCCGTCTGCCTCAGGCGTAGCAGGGCCCCGATGGTCGAACGCCCCCTCCGAAACCCAAATTGAGCGTCCGACAGATCGGGCCCCACCTCCTCCAGGTGCCGGACGATGCGGGCAGCGAGGACACGCTCCAGCAGCTTACCCACATCGTCCAGAAGCACAATGGGCCTGTAGGCCGACGGCGAATCCGGGGGCCGTCCCGGCTTTGGCAGGAGAACCAACCTCCCTTCCTTCCAGCACTCAGGGAACTGTCCAGACGTCAGACAAGCGTTGAACAGTCGCCTGAGGCGAGGTTCGAGATGCTCGAGGAGCAACGTCAACACCCGGACTGGGACTCCGTCCGGGCCGGGGGCCGTGGTGGCGGAACGAATCTTCGCCACGGCTGCCCCCACTTCCGACTCCGTCACGGGCGGAACACTCTCGACGGCCTCCCGGTCGTGATCTGGCAAAGCCATGACCGGGGGCGTGTGCTCCGACTGCTGCGGGAACAGCTCCTCGACCACTCTACGAAGGAGGTCGGGCTGGAGGGTCTCGGTGAGGGGGGGGCCCTGCGCGCGAAGCTTGTTCAGCGACGCGCGATACGGGCGACCCCAGGGGTCACGGTCGAGACCGTCCAGCATCTCCTGCCAACTTGCGTCCTTAGCGGACCGGATGGCCAGCCGAAAGGCGGTACGCGCACTGCGGTACGCCTCGTAAAGCTGGCCCTCCCGCTCAACATCGCGGCGACGCCGCCGACTGCGGGTGTAGGACCTTCGGGCACTAATGCACGCCGCACGAAGGTCCGCCAGTCTTGGGGACCACCAGTAGACCCCCTGCCTCGGAGGTAGACGCCGCACCCTGGGCATGGCCGCATCGCAGACCTGCGTTAGCGCACTGCGGATGCGGACAGCCTCAACGTCCACTCCGTCCGCTGGGGGTGGTAAGGACAGCCACGTGTTCACGATGGCCGCCTCCGCCAGTAGGTCCCTATCCAGCCGCCCCACAGCCCACCGCGGAAATGCGGGAGCCCGGTCCGCCCTGTGACCCCTGCTGGGGTCCCGGAGAGGGGAGACCTCCATCCGGATGTATCGGTGATCCGACAGGGTCTCCGCCTCCTCCAGGACACGCCAGTTCCTCACTCGTGGTGCGACAGCGGGGCTAGCGAACGACAAGTCCACTATCGACCCACCCTGCTGTCGCACACACGTGTTCACTGAGCCTCTGTTTAGGACACAGAGGCCCAGTGACGCCGCCCACTCCACGATCGTCCGCCCGCGATCGTCCGTCATCGGGGACCCCCACGCCGTGGATTTGGCGTTGAAGTCCCCCAGGACCAGGACGAGGCCCGGTGCCAGTCGCCGTATCGAAGCCTCCAAGGTGGTGAGGGAGGCCCCGAAATCGTCCATTCTCCTGTTAGGGGAGAGGTATACACTGTAGAGCGTGACCCCTCCCCAATCCGCCGCGACAAATTCCTCGCCCCTATCCAAGAGGGATAAGGACGGGCAGTGCCGCTGCGTGGAGGTGACGATTGCCGCGGTTCCGTTCCGGCTGACCACCCAATTGGGGCGATCAGGCACGACGTACGGTTCCGCGACTACGGCTGCACCGATCGACCACTCCGCCATGGATTGCAGGAGGAGATCCTGCGCACCGGCGGAGTGGTTGGTGTTGGCCTGCAGGAGGTGAGTGGATTGAGCAGCCATTAATGGGCTGTGTCCATCATCACCTCCTGGCTTGCGGTGGGCGATCGGGCCGCGCTAGGAGCGGGAGCGGCCGGAGTCGGAGGGCCGCTCCGCCCCTTTGGAGCCGAAGCCGGAGGTCTGCATGCCCCAGAGCCCATGCGGTGCTTGGCGGGCTTATTGCCCGCCGCACACGCGGGGCAGTGGGGCGGGGCGGCGCAAGATGCCGCCATATGCCCAGTCTGACCGCAGCGGAAACAGAGTCCGCCGCAGTCAAAGCAATTAGTGCATGTTGGCCGGGTGTGCCCGACCGCCATGCACTTGAAACACCTCGCAGGCCGGTGCTCCAGCACGGTGACTCGCGCTGAGCTCCAGCCCACGAGGAGCCTGCCTGAGTCGGCCAGTTGCCTGACCGACTCCACTGGGCACTGCACCCAGGCAGCACCTACGCCGCCCGGACCGGGCCGGATGGCGCCAACCCGGACGGTGTCCATGGGACACCCGGTTTTCGAGGCAATGGCCTCCCGGATGTCTTCCACCGTCACGGAGTCGTCCAAACCCGCGATGCGCATTTCGGCGCACTTTACGGGTCTGGCGATTTTGACGCCACCCTCCTCGGCGAACAGACCTCGCAGCTTCGACGCCACGCTATCGGCCGTCCTGGTGCCCTCGGCCCCAGGGAACTCTAAGATCCGAGCCCCTGTCCGGGCCTTGCGGGTCCTGGCTTCGACGCCTCCTATGTCGGAGACGTCGAGCTCCCGCCGGGCTTTCTTCAGAACGGCCTCATAGCTGAGGCCCCTTTCTGCCGCCTCAGGCAGCACAGTGATCACCACTGCGGCTGTCTTCGGCGGCCGGAGCCCCTTGCGCGGCCTCTTCTTCTTCGTGCCGCCTCCTGCGGCTCCTGCCTGGGGGGCGACGACCTCAGCGGCGCGCTTGGCCGCCGCTCTCCTCCTCTGGCCGCGACTCTTTCTGCCGCGCTCGGCCACCTGCCAACCCTGTTCGGGCGTGCCGGGCGCTGAGGGCGTAGTCACGGCCGCGCTAGTCGTCGCCGGCGGTGTTGGTGCGGGCGACGACTTCGTTGCGGCAGGAGCCGGTGCCGTCTTCCTCTTTGGAGCGGGCCCCTTGGGCTTGGGTCCAGCCGCGGCTGCGGCGTAGCTCCCCCCCACGCGGCCACCCTGACAGGGTAGCGGGGCGGGGGTTGGTGCCGCATACGGCCGCTTGTCCCCGGCGAGAGGCGGCCGAACTCGTGGTTCCGGAGGCAGCCTTGCCTCCAGAACGGCCAAGCGCGCATTGACCATATTCCCTATGGTGTCTATAATGGCGCGCAAGGCCTCGTCCGACACGCCCCCCACCGCAGGCAGTGGGATCGGTGTTACCGGCTGGACCTCTGCCGGGGCCTGCTCCACGACGGTGACATTTGGCGGGCTGGTGCTGGTCGACGGCGTCTTCGGCGCGGCGGCAACCGATGGACGGCCAGCACCTCGGGGCGGCTTCGGGACGGCGACGACGGCGACGGTTCCTCGGCGGCCAGCATTGACCGGCGGCGCAGGTGGCGCAGGCGGCACGAGCCGCGTCATTTGGGCCTTTAGGTCGGCCACGTCCTTGGTGAGGAGTCGGTTGGTCCTCCGTACCGCGGCCAACTCTGACTCCAAACGGCGATTCTGGGCCCGCAGGCCCGACACCTCGCCACCAAGGCGGGCGTTTTCAGCCTGCAGGGCCTCCATGTTCGTGGCTGGGGCACTCGTGCGGGCACCAGCAGCCGCCACTTCGGTGGGAGGGATGCCGGACAACACCCCCAGCACCCTCGCGGCAGCCGCCTCGTTGTCGGCCCGCCTACCAGCCTCCGCCCCTCCATGCATTCCGCCGGCCGGGGAGTGGGTCGTCCTGCCCGTCGTCGCGGCTCCTCGCCCTCTGCGAGACGCCGGCACTTTAGGGGGAGGCATGATCACCACGCTCCCCTCGGAATCGGCGCCCGAGCTGCCCTCCTTGCTCAGGGGGCGCTTCCGCATTTTCGAGGGGAGGGCCTCCACCCTGACAGTCAGGACCGCCGCTGCAAGATGCGGTGATGACCTGGCGGGGGCGGTTTCCTCAACCGACCCGCTGACTTTCTTGGACGGCTCTGCGGAATCGCCCTCGTCCATTTTTTCGGCAGATCCACTGCCCTCATCCTTGGACGGCTCTGCGACACTACTGTCGCCCTCGTCCATTGACGGCCCTGCAGTAGATCCGCCGCCATCATCTTGGGGTCCAGCGGTGGTAGCCTCCCTGAGAGCCCGCCGCTGCTCCCGCTCCGCCTGTTGCTTTTTGGCGCCGGAAGACTTCCCCCTATTCGGGGGCCTCCCACGCCTCTTCGTCTTTGGGGCCTCCTTGGTCTGAGCCGGGCCCTCGGCGGACGCCTCAAGTCCTGAGGACGAGGCGTCGTTGTCAGTTTTACGTTGGCTTGACAAGGCCGTGATGTGGGAATCCGCTGGATTCCCGTCTGGTAAAATATTTTTATGCAAATCCATTTGATTCCCACGAGTATGGGAGAACTAACGGTCGACCCGGGCAGAGATCCCTGTACCCGGGCAAGCCTACATTTACCAACCAGGGGGTCGGCCGGTACCCTGGCTGGAGCGTGCTAGGAACAGAATACCCCATCTGCCATGCATCCTCTCGCCGCACGCCAGAACTTAGGATTCTGGGTAATTTCCGAATTCGAATGTCGAATTCTTTATAGAGGTTGTCTTCCTCGCGGTCCGGGCGGTTAAGCCAAGACCCTCGCTCCTGATACTACGCCTCACGACAACTTGTCTTGAAGCAAGATATCAGGTTTACGATATGTCGGCGGTGGCATAAGCCTGCCCAGTCCTCAAATTAATGAGCGACCGGGCCCGTCCGAAATTTCGCCTCCTGTACCCTCTACAAATAGAGGGTCAGGAGCGAATTGGGGCTCAACCCATCACTGGGGAACCCCCCCTCGCGCCAGAGATTCGCTACGGGCGACAATTCGACAGAGGGATCTGGGGGACTGTCGCCCGCACCCAGGGTACACCACGCGGAGGTTTCTGGCGTCGTACCCCGCGTTATAACGACCTGGGCCAACACCATCTGATGCAGTTGGTTCAACAATTACATTCCCAAGAAGGGTTGACGTCTGGCAGGCGGTCGGTCATAAAATTATTACCAATAACTTTTACAATATGTACTATGAAGAGTACATATTGTATCGACACCAAGTAATTGGGATAAGAGTAGAAGAATGATGAATAGGAATTATTCACATTATTCCTATCAATCCATCCATCTATCAGCCCGTAAACGTTCACTATTGACATAGGCCTCCCCATGTGAATGCCAATTAAACTGTCCCGTGCCACCTGCATCCAACCCAATCCAATATTACTATAACATATTTATATGCATGTCTAACTGACGATTATCAATTTCTATAGATCGTCATCATCATCATCCTACTCTTATTCCAATTACTAGGGGTCGACGCGATGTGTAACTTTACTTCCATTGTACATATTGCAAAAGTTACAGGAAATAGTTTTATGACCCGCCGCCTATCTGACGTCAACCTTGGGAATGTAATTGTTGACTTGGACGACATCAAGTCCAGTTGGCCTAAGTACGATATAAAGATCTTGGTCGTCTATTACAATATCCACGAGCGAAGTAAGGGTTTGTAGTATTCGTCGCCGCTACCACACAGCAAAGATTTTTGTAGATTTCTATAGATACAATTTACATAGATATTACAGGCATAATAGTATATCTAGGAATCATCATAATCATCATATTTTTTAGGATTGTAATCAGTGTTATAAAAAAAACTAGTCCTTCGAGCATAATTCACAGTTACTTTATTATAAAACTAACCTAACACTTTCAACCCTTTGGTTTATCATTACTATCGCAGTAATATAATTTTGTCGCATACATTGGGTAAATTTGATCATTTTGGTGCAAAGGAATAGTTATAAATAAAACGAATTATAATTAAAAAATATATTTCTGTGTAGTTACCTGTGGAAATGGGACGATAAGATTAAAGGATAAAAAAAGCATTAAACGTAATTATAATTAAACCCTTTGTGGGGCAGTTCTATGTCTAATAATGGACGTAGGCTGATGGATAAGATATATGGAATATAAATAGTATTCCAAATAAAATATATCAAAGAATCTAATCAGCTAATTACAGTACATTAATTTCTCCTCCATTATGAGAGGTCCGTGCCTAAGGGTGGGACATATATGGGCTTAAAGAAGACAACAATTTATGGAATATAATCTATTAAGATCTAATTTTATCTTACATTATGGTAAGACGTACCTACCCGCCGCGTCCGAGGTTAAAGTTCATTAATCTTATGTTCGAAGTTGGGGGTGGCGTAATGTGACGTAATAGGATAGGAGCTTTGAAGATTGTGGCGTCACATCTAACAAGTAATATACGCTGCCAAATCTTACGAAATTAGTCTTCGTAATAGACAAAATGTGTTTTTTTCTTTTCATTATATTTACTAATAATACATAAATTGTACAAAGATATAGTATTTATCTGAAACGTGGTCTCAAATGTCGGCCTCATAAAAAGACTCAAAGTCGCTCAGCGTGCTATGGAGAGGGCTATGCTCGGTATTTCTCTACGTGATAAAATCCGGAATACGGAAATCCGTAGAAGAACGGGTGTAACCGACGTAGTCCGAAGAATTAGCACGTTTAAGTGGCAATGGGCAGGCCACGTCGCTCGACGAACCGACAACCGTTGGGGAAGAAAGGTTCTCGAATGGCGACAACGAATCAGACGACGCAGCGTAGGATGATCCCCCACTCAATGGACCGATGACATTATCAAGGTCGCAGGAAACCCTTGGGTGCAGGTGGCGCAGGACCGTTGTGAATGGCATTCTCGTGGGGAGGCCTATGTCCAACAGTGGACGTTTACGGGCTGATGGATGGATAATATGTTTAATGATATTGCTAGCTTAGGGAGTATATGATGATTTTTATCATCATCTTGCTCCTTGCCCAATTATTTTTGGTCGACGCAATATCTATCTTGCGAAAGTTTTGGCATAAATTTTATGATCAGCCGCATGCCTGACATCAACCCTTCTTGGGAATGTAATTGTCGACTAGATGGCATCAGATAGAATCGGCCCAGGTATGTAATCATTATTTATTACTAGAATATATAAGTATAATAATTCTTTACTTAACCATTATATATACCGGGTTATATTTCGTTATGATCTAGTTAGCGTTAACAAAATTATTGCCTAGGAGTTATGTATGACAACTGAGAATTATTCATGAGGCTACAATTTTGATTCATAAACTGACCATAATTGGGATTTTACAAAGGGCAATTCTCGCTAACCGCACGAAGGCTGTAACCGTGTTTGTCTAGTTGGCATTGAGCTGAATTATCCCTATTACATAGAAAGGAAATGTTACAAGGATATAATTTAATTAATATTAATTATGTTTTTTGTAAATATTTCAAATTATTTTCCAATTAATTCATCATCGTACCGATTCATATACGTCCTTTATGACTTTTTGGACGTGAGACACCCTAGTCCTCCCGTGACCATGATCACTGTAAAGTGTTCGAAACGTCGCGCAATTAAAAATCAAATAAAAACGCGATAGAATCCGTAAAAGTAGTTTTATTACAAATGTGTAATACTCGCGTAAACATCAGAAATCACTAATTTTCCCTCGTTAACTCGAATTTGTATCAGCTTCTATGCTGGTTTGGTACGATATGAATGGGTCATGAAAAGTTTCACGGTACTTTAGCATTTCTTAACTCAAATAAGACACATGCCACTTCAAGAATGGGTGATTACTATACCTTGCTGGACAGGTTTTTGTGACAGCGTGGACTCTTTAGATTCGGGCCTGCTCTGCCGCCTCTAGTCCTCTTTAAATTAGCGACCACGGCCGAGTACTTAATTTGCTGAACACCTCTATAACAATTATGACAGCGACATTACTATAAATAAATGGATACTCGCTGTTCAAAATACCGGGTTGAGAGCGCTCAGCCCTCACTCGATGCTCACCAATGACCCGGGCGAAGCTGTGAAAGCCATCTGTACCTAACAACTAACCGCAGACAAAAAAAGACAATGTTCAAAGAGAGTCAACGAATCTTCATACATTATTATTGCTTAAAAGTATTTCTTATCACTATAAAATATTGCCTATGATATATTCATAAGATTTTAAAGATTATTTAATGTTATAAATGATTTTCTTTTCATTCAAAAAATCAGTTGATTCTAAAAGTTTAAGAATTGTTAGTTTATACTCTTAATAGGATATTAACGTGTCGCGATTAGGTTGCAGTTGTATAACGTAATAAATCCTATATTAACAATGGGAAGTATTTGCCTTCTAGGAATACATTAAACACAGTATATTTATTTATTTAAACAAAAATATAAGTATGAAAAACATCCTTTTGCCACGACTGTACTATCGAAGACAAATAACCGTGACGCACATTGTTGAGTGCCCAAAATATCACACTAGGTACAATCAAGGAAGCAAGTGTTTATTGTAAATTGCGAACCACACACAAGGTGTTTATTTATAAACAGAGTTTGCATGCGTTCAGAGTACGGACGCATTCTACTGTAGTAGCCGTCGATCGCCGCAGCGATGCGCCGACGCGATGCGGTCAGGAATCAAAGAGTAGATTAGTAAGGCAAGAAATGTAAATAGGTAAAAAACTTTGTACCTATGATGTAAACACCTAGTAATGGTGTTTGACTTTTTACTCAGATGTACTAAGCACATTTTAAAACATAGAAAGGACTTTATTTTGTACCTTGTTATTTTCCTCTTTATTTATTGGTTTTATTCTTTATGAATATGTAAGCCACATTGTACCCTAAACATAAATATACACAGTCAACACTAATGTAACACATGTATGTATTACAATTAATTGCGATGAACAGCCAGATCACACAATTGCTTTGCAGCCTTGGATGCTTGATCCGCTAAAATAGTTTGGACAATGCCAACATCCGAGGTTTCACGGCAAAAGGTTGCCCTCAGCTCATTTCTTTTATCTTGGTTCTAGACACATTCCATCAACAAGTGGTACTTTATTTTAGTGCAGATGTATTTGTTAGAATAAAATAGACGAATAATGTCATTTTATCAAAGCATTGTGACTATAAATGTCGCAATTTGATCCAAAATCTACAATAATTTATGTTATAAGTATGAAAAATTAAAATTAATGTCTGTTTTTTTATTATACACAAGTAGATTTTTAATAAAAATGCCGTCCGTTATAATAGATTTTATTTTGTCAAATAATTTTCTTGTTAACCTAATCAAAATTATTAGATTCAATGGAAGGCAAGTATGACTCGTTTGATGCTAACGGTGTGAATGTGTTTATTGCGCTTCTATCGAATTATTTTATTGGACTTGTGAACTTGAAAGTTTTATTACGTTCAATAGTTTCTCTTAAGTGGTATTTCTATGTTTATATAAAATTATTCATAGCAATAATCACAAAACAATGTTATCTGACTGTTCTTTGTGATTAAAACGGATAGGGTGAAATCATCACTCTAGGTATTTGAGTGGAAAATTATATAATGTGTATTTGGGTGTGTAATATACATGTAAAACACACGGCATATATTAGATTATCCAATGGACTGTCTATCTCACATCAAAGTAGGAAAAATGGGCGCAATACTTAACCTGCTTGTCTTCCTAAAAACGAAGTATAGCTTGAATACTAAAAAATATTTAACAGGCAAAATAAATGTGTGTTTCATGTAGATGATAATGTTGATTACTATTTTCCCTATAAAGATAAGCTGCACATATAATTGAGTAATTGTTGAATTCTAATGAATGATGATGATTAATAATCTTTCTTTCATCAACTGAATACTTTATTTCAGTCTATATGTTTCTCAATACGAGATTCTTCTCGAGGGGGATGGAAATTGGCGTGATATAAAATACTAGTCAATTTAATGGAATTTTGATTCAAATATGAATACCCTTTTGTATTTCTATTCCTATGTTATTTAGTCATATTTTACTAAACGCATGCGCTTAGGACACGAGGAAGCAGGAAGTGATAATATATAATATTTAGCTTTTATATATCATTAATAAATTTTATTGGATACAATAGAAAAAATATTAAGAGAAATGTCAACAAAATTTAGTTCTAGTTAGACTGATAGAGTATCGTGGTTAAATTCAAGTTTAAATTTAAAATTAAGGCAACTCCACGTCTTTCATTTATTTATGGCAAATCAGACGTGTGAATATATAAATTTTATATTCGAAAGAAAAAAAGATCCAAATTACACTTGAATTCAACCTAATCGCCTCTCTATATAGTTTTAATCCACAGTGAACTCGCGGCTGGCAGTTCAGTGTGCGACGGTACGTGCCTCGCGGCACACCTCCGCAATTACGCTCGCTGTGTGCGATCGATAAGTCTAGCACACGCTCGTAGACTGAACGCGACTGTCCGCGATTATCCTCACCGGTGTTGCAATAAATTCATCAAAATAACGTACGTCGCTAAATTACATCTGTTTTTGTGTTTCATTTCACGAACGCATGTTTGTGTGAGAGTTCGTCTGGTGTTTTAAATTTCGAATGTTTACGTCTTGATTAGTTATTATGCCGTGTTTTTTTTTTAAAAATCGCTCTTTGTTTTTCTATGTTTTTTTTTGTTGCGATTCGAAATTTGAATTATAGCTAATTAGAAATATAAATATTCATTTTGTATGGTGCATTGAATTGTGAGTGAAAGAATATGTAAAATTTGTAGTACTTCCAGTCTAATTAGTGAGAGAATTGTTTTGTTTTCGCAACTTGATTTAATTTGGTGCCTATTTTGATCTAAACAGTATGCATTATATTAATATCTTGTGACGAATGTTTTCAATAGATACTTATAATACTAATTATATTCCATTTACGCGATAGATTTTGTTCTTAGTTACATCATATCTATTGCAATTTAATTAAATATATCAAACAGTTTAGCTATTTAGAATTGTAACTGCCTTTCTAAATTATATAGGTACTAATTATAGTATATATTTTGGCCCGTTTCCTAAAATGCTAATATTGAGAGGGAAATCTGACGCAGCGTAATAGAAAACATCATCATGATCATTTCAGCTCCTATATGTCCCACTGTTGGGAGTATCCTTTATAATGGCTCGAGCATCCTCTATAATAGCAGGGATATTGACCTACTATACCACTCTGGTCAGACGTGTTGATATAGGGTTTTGTTTCGAGTTTTCCTTTTCCTATATAGATGTTAAATACGTTTTACATGTCTTAGTCGTCTCTTAAGATCACCCATGGGTAAGATAGGGGGTGGTGAATAGTATCCTTACTCCGTTATCACACGGAAAATAGAAAATATATTTTTTATTTAATCATAGTCAAGAAAAATATCTAAAAAATATTACTTGTCGAGTATATAGGGATGTTATGGCGATTTGAGACCATTACAGGCTTTTACGGTACGGAAGCCCCAAAAGCTCGTCGGTTTCGGGTCAATAAACCTATTTCAAACCCTTCCGAGTGTGCTTAGCCGATTTCAAACTTTGGTTATGTTAAAAACACATGAAATATTTTAACACTGTAAAATGTTTTAAATGTCAATATATATTTTAAAATGTTTTAGACATTGTTTATACTAGTGCTGATTTATTTTTAAATGGGATAGACTTACTAGAAATTTCTCTGGCTTGTTTGTTTTTATTCACAAATCGCAATTTTTTTTACAATGAGAGAGAAATTTGGCTCAAATTTACTGTGGTGGCGAGGTAACCCGACTCGCAGTGATAAGACTAAGACTAAGAATTCAATAATTCCCTTTACCGCGTCGTAACTTATTAGTAAGAGACGCACATAAAATAAATTATTGCCAAGAGAAGGAAATTATCAATTATAAACGTTGCCCAATCCGTTGTAAAGCAATTTATCTCCACCTTGTGCAGTTGTGAACGAAAGCTGTGTTCAATAGTGTATTCGACTACGGAAGGGGACAAAAAAAATATCACTTCACGAATCGTCTTTTTATATTGGCAATCGTTTACTAATACGAGTTCATTATTCCCAGTGTAGAGTCACAATTTTCTTCACAGTTAATCAGATTTTTCATCATCAGAGTTGGTTTCTTCAAATTAGTCATCGTCCGTCATTAGGGAAAATCGTCGTCATCAACAGTGCCATGGCCACACTGTAAATAGCATCTTCTGAGAATTTATGTTAAAAACAAAAACATTTGCAAAGCACTTTTCTATCGTATTCACTACACACCAGCACTTCCTACGCATTACATAACATGTGGTATCATCAATATGATTTAATATAACACGTTAGAATATTAAGATATTGAATATGGTTGCTTTCCATTTAGTTAACACAGGTACAACTGGGGTACATTGTGAAACACTGCCAAACACTGTGTAAAAGTTTAAATGAAACAGCTAGTTGTCTCAAAATAACACTAGAGTGCATCAATATCGCAAAATTCTGGGCGTCGTATGTCGTCGTACCTAAATGCAAGTTCCTTGACAAAGTCTTGGCTCAATAATTTATAAACATAACCACATTATCAGGGCTCACTTCAATAATGCAATATTTACATTCTACATTTTTATTAAATTTTAATTAGCAGTAAGAGACAAGCTCAATTTAATAATCTCAAATAATACTACTAGAATATGCCGTAATTAAATTGCGAGGTTAAGTAATGATACTTAATTCAAGCAAAGTAGTACCTATATATTTAAAGTACTCTATGAAAGTAGGTAAGCATCTGTCAAACATCACTTTTTCGAGTGTCGAACAGTGTACGGCTGTGTTCAACAGTGTCGTTGATGGAAAGCGCTTTATCGAACACTGCGTTACACTGCGTCACTTTTTGTATTAAATGGAAAGCACACTATAAGACACGATCACTACGTGACGCTTTCATGTTCCCGTCATAAAACCTACTACCTATACGAATCATTGCGACAAGATAAGACATGTGGTGACATGATAAGTAGATTATGGTTCGTAAAAATTGGCTTAGGAAACCAACAGGAGAATGCTACCCATTCTTTTCAGCTCTTTCATGGTAAAATCATACCACCAACTGCAATCACTAACCCGTTTGTCAGGCGGGAAAATGGTGGCATTATATCACTATTCGTGGAGGAGACTATGCCCAACAATTATGTATTTTTTTACTAAATGATGGCGTTGACCGCCATCTATATAAATTATAATCTATATTAATAATGTTCTTCTTAATATATTATAAATTACGCGTCACGTTGTTTGTCCGCGATGATCCTAAAGTACTTAACCGATTTTAATCAAATTTACACAGCATGTGTAGTTTGATCTATCTTAAAAGATAGGATACCTTCCATCTCAATTTATAGTCGCAATATTATTTTATTGCCAACTATTTGTCTATTATTTGACAATCTCAATTATCTGTTATCTCCAAACGATTCTAACAGATGGCGGTATCTGTTGATTGGATTGAGTAAGTATTTAATAGGTGGCGCTATGTTAAACGTACAAACGTTTCATATAAGCTACAATTTATTAACATAAACATCACGTGTTACTGAGGCTACCTTAGCCACAGCAATGTGTGGCCGGGTCTGTTAGTATGTACACATATACATTTATAATTATTCAAATACGATAAAAACCGTACAAACACTTATGTAATATTCGCATAAACATCCAAAACTATTATCAGAGACTTATATACATAGATGGCGTAGTGGTTGAGATACTGGCCGAAAGTTGTCATGGGTTCAATTCCCACATAGGATAATATTTTGTGAGATCCACAAGGTGTTGTTCTGAGTCTGGGTGTAATTTGACAGTGTTGATTATACGTTTGTAGAGTCCTCCGTAATACAAGAATTATTTCCCTAGCGGTGGGCCACCGAAGACAAAGATCGGGTACCGGTGGCCCGCTCGCATGGCGAAGAGAGGAGTTTGCATGGTGGGTCTATGAGGTCACGCGCCGTCTCTTCCGTCACCCCGGACCGATCTGGCGGTGCGAGACTCATCCATAACAAACGGAAAAAAAAATGTCCAGCACTAGCGGTGTCTTTAAAATAAAAGATGGTCCATATAAAATTTATTTAATAAATAATTATTATTTTATTAATTACCATCATTCTCCTACTCTTATCCTAATTGCTTGGGGTCAATACAATATGTAGGTACTCTTCTTTCATAGTACATATTGTAAAAGTTATTGCCCAATAGTTTTATGACCGGCCGCCTGCCAGACGACAACCTTCCTTGGGAACGTAATTGTTGACCAAACGGCATTAGATAGAGTAGGCCCAGGTCGTTATAAGGCTCTTAGTCGTTTTTTACGACATCCACGAGCAAAGTTAGGATTGGTAGTATTTGTAGCCTCTAGGTACCACACAGCACGGCCACCGAAGACAAAGATCGGGTACCGGTGGTCCGCTCGCACGGCGAACAAGATGTGCTTGCAGGGTAGGTTAATGGGGTTGCGCGCCGCTTCTTCCGTCACCCCGGACCGATTTGGTGGGATGCGACGTCCATAGCCCACAGGAAAAAAAAAATGGTACCACACAGCAATTATTATATTATGTTAATTATTATATTTTATTAACTACCATATATTATAGTATAACAGGTAATCAAAATTTATAAAATTACGTATTAATACTTAGAATTGTTATAATTTTTTTCCTATTTATTTATTAATATAGTAGCGGGTAAATAAAATTACTAAAACGGTGTAATAGTATAACAAAATTAAATACGATCGCCTATTGGTGATTTTTACGTGTGGTGACGGATTAAGTATACAAATCATCCCCTCTTATCCGTGCGAGATCGTAAGAAACGACTAAGGGATAAAATATGCATATGGCATCTGTGCAAGAGAGGGAAAAGTCGAAATAAAACCCTATACCAACAGATTTGACCAGCGTGGTATAGTAGGACAATTTCCCTACCCTTATGGAGGAGACCCGATCTAAAGATTGGGACATATGGGGTGGATGATGTGGTGATTTTAGTCTATAACTACTCCTTTTGGTGTGTTCTGTAAAACCACTAAGTAATGTATGGCACATATTATCATTCAAAGAAAATGAAAACTTCGAAGGCATTTTACTACTTATATTGCCTTCTCCACAATCGAAGGGAAATTGACTTACTATAGTGCGCTACTGACACAGGTTCATATACGGTTTTATTCTGAATTTGCCTTCTCTAGTGTTAGTACTTTCTACCTGCTGTTTTAATTAAAAGGTCCCACAGTTGAATTATTATCCTAAGGTAACACATAATCAAGATAAAAATATTCCATGTGTTAATCTAATGAATGGTCTCTCTGTATGCCTATTTTTATCCAAATCTGTTCAACAGTTTACATGCGATTTAGTAACAAACATTCAGACATACAAACACCATAATCCCAGCTCGTATATGTCCCACTCTTGGACTCGAGCCTCTTCCATAATGGGAGGGAAATTGATCTACTACACCACGCTGGTCAAATTTGTTTGTATAGGGTTTTGTTTCGAGTTTTCCTCCTCATGCTTAGATGTTATATGCGTTTTATATCCTTTATTTGTCTCTTACGATCACCCACGGGTAAGATATTGAGTGGTGAATTGTATTCTTACTCCGTCACCTCACGGATAAAACACCTTCACATTTGTAATATTAATATGATAATAGAATTTCTTTTTGTAAATATATATAATTAATACAGTTCATCATCATTATCATCTTAATCTCAGTTCATATACGTTTTATTTCAAATGTGTGATACTCGCGTAAACGTTTGAAATCCTTACATAGAAGGATTATCCTTACTATTGAAGGTGACGAATTGACTTACTGTCGGACAGTGATTAACAAAAAGAAACTAAAGATATCAAGAATCTGATAATTTGGGAAAAAAATTATAACACGAGAATAGCAACAATATGCTGCATTAATAGGTGATTGCCAATATAAAGAAGAAGATCTATCCGATCACCCCCCCCCCCCCTTTTTTTTTATTGGTGGGCTATGGATGCGTCTCGCCCCGCCAAATCGGTCCGGGGTGACGGAAAAGGCGGCGCGTGACCCCACAGACCCACCGTAAAACCTTCTCTCTTCGCCGTGCGAGCGGACCACCGGTACTCGATATCCGATTCCCCCCTGCGGAGACTATTTTATACAATTTAAGATATAAAACATTCATTATACAAACGCGAGAGTGGGTACTGTTTTCTGCAATTTAAGTACTCACCTTTGTATACTGAATCTAGTCTTTTGTTTAAACTACTATCTTTAATTAACAACGGGCACTAATTAACGTTGTTGGAATTTATATTCGGTAACATTTTGATTGCGAAAGTTTCACAAAGTTTCACTTATTTAAGTAACGATTTCAGGGGTACTTTGCAATACATTTTATTATTCATTAACAAAGTAATGGTCTTAATCAGCGTTGTCAAACGTCCTGATTTTGGCGGGACGTCCCGATTTTGAAATCAGAATTAAATGTCCCGCGCGGGGCAGGCTCAGTTCCACTTCCGGGGATAACTCGATCGTGTGTGCAGTTCTCTGAGGAAGCGCGAAAAAACTTTTGATAATAGACTTTTTTTATTATGTCCTGCTTTCGACGAAAGAATCCCGCGATTTCACGATGCATATTGGTTAGCTATATGGTGACAACAGAACCTGGGAATGTCTCACATATTCTTTTTAAGGGCTATTGACCTTTTCCCCCCATTCGAGTTCTATAATTTGCAATGGTTGTTAACGTCAATTAAGGCTAAGTTCGCACTCATTTCATTAATATTATTTAATAAAATTTCTCAAAACAGAAATTTAAATTTGTATGTTTGTAGTATCCCGAAATACAATGTTTTACTCCTCAGCGCTGAGGATTGTATTTTGGAAATTAAAATTATATTATATTTCATTCACACGTGCAAACAGAATTAAAGGATAATCATTAATAATACCTTACCTATTACTTCACCCCTTTTGATAAATGTAGAAATCCCCAAAGTACTTATTGATTTCTAATGTGTATCAGAGTATTATTTTGAAATAAAGTTATTTTTGTTGATTATATCGCGTTTCTATTTGATCTTTAATTTCTCGACGTTTCGAACACTTTACAGGGTTCATGGTCACGGGAGGCACAGTAATTCTTCCTTTGAATAATAACAAAACATGTTTCATTTTTGTTAATTTTTATCTGATTTCTGCTCATTTTATTATTAACCGTATATTTTTTTGTTAATTTAGAAAATAACTTTACAAATTGAAGACTATGCATTATCCGAGACATTATAATGGTTCTGCGTCTTATCCTAGTTACTTGGCATCGATGTGAGATATCCTCTCCTTCCGCATACCCATATGAAATATGTTATCTCTGCATTAACTCTCTTTTTACCTGTGTACCTCTCTTTTTAAGAAATGTGAAGCGTGATGGTTCACGTTTCTTCCACAATCTTATATCCTTTATCTATAGGTACATATATTTTCTTTGGTCTTATTGTTATTCTGATATATAAGCTAAATTACTTTAGTTTGATCTTTTGATTATTTCCCCCATGAAAATGAAACAAACATTCGTACATACTCTCCAAGTTTCACAATTATAATACAATAGTAGCGCAATAAAAAAAATCACCGCGTGTTATTATCAAGTCTCCCCCTTAATTCCCGAGATAGTAAAAGATATTCTAAATAAAAATGTATTGAAAGTCATAAATATTTAACTGCCTGTTATTTTTCTTTTGAAACACTTTTCGTTGTAATAAAAAGATCAAAACATTTGATCGTTTATTATAAAGTTTTGGTATACATCTGACGTCATTGCATGGAGTATGCTTTGAACTAGAATGTAATAATGTACGCGTATGAACACTAAATGCTGAGCTAATAATATTTACTAACATAACTCTTATATTTTATAACTTTTATTTATTATCTTAGATTGAATAATACCTATCGTGGGTGTCGCAAAAGTATAATAATATGCAGCATAATATTTCATCCCTTAATCCATCAATCATCCGGTCCAAATCCTTTGTTAGACATGGTTCTCCCTACGGGAATGCCAATCAGGATGTTCCTGTGTCACTTGCAGTCGGACGGTTTCCTGTGAGTTTTACCATGTGCGCTGTCCGATTCGTGGTCTCCAACTCTAGAACTCGTCCGACTCTAGAACGTTTCTTTATCAATAGTTGTCATTGTTGTTGTTGAAATTGTTGTATATTGCTAGATGAAGCATCTAGCAATATCTGGCCTTCATATTACCACTTAATCAGGGTACTTATTTGTCGGTTATATATGTGTTTTTGAGTATTTTAGTAGTCTGAATTTTATACCGTAGAGGACTCTCGTGCATAGCACACTACATAGCTCACTGAACGACTTTGAGCTTAGTAATATCATCATTTAGAATCTAAATCTATCAAAATTTTAGATACTAAAAATTATGTTGCATATATATATATATAAGAGATGTGATTATACACAACATTTACCATGTAATCCCACGTTCTAGCGGATGGATCTATAACCCTCTACTGAGCACAATTCCAGGCTTTGATCTCGCTGTTAAGAAATCAAAGTTAGTTTAACACATAAAGCGCATTACCACCCGCTACAAACGTTTTTAGATTAAAGAGAAACATTGTGAAAATATTTTTTAAAAATCTATTCCAAATTTTAACCTTTATGACCTATGAAAAACTGTACACCCTCTGTAGTTGTAAAAGAATCCGTATAACGAACTCAAAAGAATTCCCAGGTGATTTATACATTATTTACCGACTCAATTATATATAAACGATTTTTTTTTCAGTGTTACGTCAAATGCTTTTAAAGTTATTCCAATTTGATGAATATGTTATATGTGACATGGTTTAATTTATTTTTGAACATTGTGACACGCTATATTTCATATCGCGGTCCATTTTATATGATTAAAAAAAAAAGATGGTCCGTTTTATATGCCAGTAGATTTACACGCGCTAAATTATATTTCGGCCAACTTGAAAATGTTTCGTACGTATTTGTAATTCAATTATTTCTAATGTTTACACGAGTGGGTACTACACATTTGAAATAAAACTATTGTAAAATGTATTCTATCGCATTTGTTTTTTATTTTTAATTTCTCTATGTTTCAAATAATTTATAGCGTTGATGGTAGGACTCCTCCGACCATGAATGCTGTAAAGTATAATATTATAATTTATTCGTATTTATTGAACCTTATAATTATTTAGCCCTATCACTGTATTGAGGTTATATATACCACTAGCTTCTGCCCGCGGCTGCGCCCGCGTAAAAGGTTACTTTCCTAAAGTTTTTCATCATCTATTTTTATTTTAATATTAATAATAATGCGAAAGTGGAAGGATGTAGGTACCGGGGGAGTACAGAGTAGTTATTGTGGAGGACTGGTGTCCAAATTAGGCAAAACCTGTATTTCAGGCCACCAGGCACTTCCTTAGAAACTCTGCAGTACTGTTTACAGTTTCGCATAAGGTATAAAGTATCATCATCCTTCCTACTCTTATCCCAATTACTTGGTGTCGATACAATACGTACTCTTCTTTCATCCCTACTAATATATAAATGTGAATGTAAGTTTGTTTGTTACGCTTTCACGCTAAAACTACTCAACCGATCATCATGAAACACTGTACACATATTCTTGGTGGTATTAAAAGTAACATAGGATACTTTTTTTTTTATAAATACCCGATACGAAACGAAAAATGATGTCACAAGCGGGGTTCGAACCCGCACCTATTGGGAATCCGGCCCAACCGTGCTGCCACTTACACCATCGTGAACTATTTTAGGACATGCAAATTTCGATTCATATTATATCTTACGTCTTCAAGGTGACGTATGCCATCTATCGGACAATGTTTACACATTGTATAGACTTAATACTTCAAACTTTACAGTTAGAATTGTATTAAACGATGACACAACCTTGTTATTCAAATTACTGAAATTTTTAGCATTTTAATATGCTTAATTATTTATAAATACCCGATACGAAACGAAAAATGATGTCACAAGCGGGGTTCGAACCCGCACCTATTGGGAATCCGGCCCAACCGTGCTGCCACTTACACCATCGTGAACTATTTTAGGACATGCAAATTTCGATTCATATTATATCTTACGTCTTCAAGGTGACGTATGCCATCTATCGGACAATGTTTACACATTGTATAGACTTAATACTTCAAACTTTACAGTTAGAATTGTATTAAACGATGACACAACCTTGTTATTCAAATTACTGAAATTTTTAGCATTTTAATATGCTTAATTATTTATAAATACCCGATACGAAACGAAAAATGATGTCACAAGCGGGGTTCGAACCCGCACCTATTGGGAATCCGGCCCAACCGTGCTGCCACTTACACCATCGTGAACTATTTTAGGACATGCAAATTTCGATTCATATTATATCTTACGTCTTCAAGGTGACGTATGCCATCTATCGGACAATGTTTACACATTGTATAGACTTAATACTTCAAACTTTACAGTTAGAATTGTATTAAACAATGACACAACCTTGTTATTCAAATTACTGAAATTTTTAGCATTTTAATATGCTTAATTATTTATAAATACCCGATACGAAACGAAAAATGATGTCACAAGCGGGGTTCGAACCCGCACCTATTGGGAATCCGGCCCAACCGTGCTGCCACTTACACCATCGTGAACTATTTTAGGACATGCAAATTTCGATTCATATTATATCTTACGTCTTCAAGGTGACGTATGCCATCTATCGGACAATGTTTACACATTGTATAGACTTAATACTTCAAACTTTACAGTTAGAATTGTATTAAACGATGACACAACCTTGTTATTCAAATTACTGAAATTTTTAGCATTTTAATATGCTTAATTATTTATAAATACCCGATACGAAACAAAAAATGATGTCACAAGCGGGGTTCGAACCCGCACCTATTGGGAATCCGGCCCAACCGTGCTGCCACTTACACCATCGTGAACTATTTTAGGACATGCAAATTTCGATTCATATTATATCTTACGTCTTCAAGGTGACGTATGCCATCTATCGGACAATGTTTACACATTGTATAGACTTAATACTTCAAACTTTACAGTTAGAATTGTATTAAACGATGACACAACCTTG
Source organism: Lymantria monacha (assembly GCA_905163515.2). Classification (NCBI taxonomy): domain Eukaryota; kingdom Metazoa; phylum Arthropoda; class Insecta; order Lepidoptera; family Erebidae; genus Lymantria; species Lymantria monacha. The sequence continues at coordinate 26,572,479 of LR991098.1, read as the reverse complement.
TTATTCAAATTACTGAAATTTTTAGCATTTTAATATGCTTAATTATTTATAAATACCCGATACGAAACGAAAAATGATGTCACAAGCGGGGTTCGAACCCGCACCTATTGGGAATCCGGCCCAACCGTGCTGCCACTTACACCATCGTGAACTATTTTAGGACATGCAAATTTCGATTCATATTATATCTTACGTCTTCAAGGTGACGTATGCCATCTATCGGACAATGTTTACACATTGTATAGACTTAATACTTCAAACTTTACAGTTAGAATTGTATTAAACGATGACACAACCTTGTTATTCAAATTACTGAAATTTTTAGCATTTTAATATGCTTAATTATTTATAAATACCCGATACGAAACGAAAAATGATGTCACATGTCACACACACGATAGATGGCATACGTCACCTTGAAGACGTAAGATATAATATGAATCGAAATTTGCATGTCCTAAAATAGTTCACGATGGTGTAAGTGGCAGCACGGTTGGGCCGGATTCCCAATAGGTGCGGGTTCGAACCCCGCTTGTGACATCATTTTTCGTTTCGTATCGGGTATTTATAAATAATTAAGCATATTAAAATGCTAAAAATTTCAGTAATTTGAATAACAAGGTTGTGTCATCGTTTAATACAATTCTAACTGTAAAGTTTGAAGTATTAAGTCTATACAATGTGTAAACATTGTCCGATAGATGGCATACGTCACCTTAAAGACGTAAGATATAATATGAATCGAAATTTGCATGTCCTAAAATAGTTCACGATGGTGTAAGTGGCAGCACGGTTGGGCCGGATTCCCAATAGGTGCGGGTTCGAACCCCGCTTGTGACATCATTTTTCGTTTCGTATCGGGTATTTATAAATAATTAAGCATATTAAAATGCTAAAAATTTCAGTAATTTGAATAACAAGGTTGTGTCATCGTTTAATACAATTCTAACTGTAAAGTTTGAAGTATTAAGTCTATACAATGTGTAAACATTGTCCGATAGATGGCATACGTCACCTTGAAGACGTAAGATATAATATGAATCGAAATTTGCATGTCCTAAAATAGTTCACGATGGTGTAAGTGGCAGCACGGTTGGGCCGGATTCCCAATAGGTGCGGGTTCGAACCCCGCTTGTGACATCATTTTTCGTTTCGTATCGGGTATTTATAAATAATTAAGCATATTAAAATGCTAAAAATTTCAGTAATTTGAATAACAAGGTTGTGTCATCGTTTAATACAATTCTAACTGTAAAGTTTGAAGTATTAAGTCTATACAATGTGTAAACATTGTCCGATAGATGGCATACGTCACCTTGAAGACGTAAGATATAATATGAATCCAAATTTGCATGTCCTAAAATAGTTCACGATGGTGTAAGTGGCAGCACGGTTGGGCCGGATTCCCAATAGGTGCGGGTTCGAACCCCGCTTGTGACATCATTTTTCGTTTCGTATCGGGTATTTATAAATAATTAAGCATATTAAAATGCTAAAAATTTCAGTAATTAGGATACTTTTTATTAAAAAAATCAAAATTTTTATATTTAAAATGAAAAAATTGTTTGTCAAAAAATCTCAAAATCTAGCTTCTTCAACGCCATCTAGCAGTCCAGTAATGAAGTTCCAACCCTGAGTATTGTAATACCGTTGCACTGTATTACCGACGGTCAAAAATAAAAATAGGGCATCAAAAACTTTAGGAAAGTAACCTTTTACGCGGGCAGAAGCTAGTAGTACATATTGTAAAAGTTATTGGCAATAGTTTCATGACCGGCCGCCTGCCAAAGGTCAACTCTCCTTGGGAATGTAATTGTTGACCAAACGACATCAGATGCAGTTGACCAGGTCGTTATAAGGCACTTAGTCGTCTTTTACTACATCCACGAGCAAAGTAAGGGTTGGTAGTATTCTTAGCCCCTAACATACAGCATATAAGGTATAAAGTATAGAAAGTACAATTATTACAATAGTCATGGCGTGCATTCATAAAATGTTTTTACCATATCTGCTTAATGAGTAAATACGTAACGCCAACGATAACGATTTGATAATAATAATTACTGGTTATTCCATTTTTTATCAATGATAATAATCTGATCTAAGAAATAAAATTATACAAAAAAAAAATGCCATGAATGCAATGTCTAGAATCAGAACAACAATTTGCGGATCGCACAAAGTATAATCCTGCTTGAGAATCGAACACACGAGACTGGAGCGGCAGGTTGATATTTTAACTACCATCAGTCATATGCCATCAGTGCAGTTAGGCAAATTTGTTGGGTTATTCTAAATATGCGGCCCATTTCTTCCGCATTGTCCTTCTAAGCATTATCGCCGCCTTATCTTATATCAATTACTTGTGGTCGACGCAATATGAGGCTGCTAGAACCAGAGAGGACTAATTAACCTAATTGCAATTTCGTAATCTAAAAATGTTAAATCTACAAAACCATAGCGGCCTAAAATTGGTTACAAGCTCGTAAAAATAGATGGCAGTACAAGTACATTTTCGACTTATGTTCAAATCGATTAAATTGAATTTAATTTAATTTTAATTCCCTCCATATTGCAAAACATGGTTCTTGTAGTTAGGCCGCTCTGGTTCTAGCAGACTCATATGTACTCTCACTTCCGTCTTACATATCGTAAAAATTATTGGCAATAATATTATGATCGGTTGCCCGTCTGACATCAACCCTCATTGGGAATGTAATTGTTGACCACACGGCGCCAGGTAAAGTTAATTCAGGTTGATATAAAGGTCAGTTGTCTTTTACATCCACGTGTAAAGTAAGGGTAGTCTTCATAGTAGTACACACAGTATTGCTCTGCTCTTCTGAGCATACTAATGTGAATCCTGTTTCGTTGTCCATGAAACTTCAAATAATCAATCTAGTGCTGAAGATCCGCACGCGTCTTGATTTTTATAAAATAAATAATATTTTAAACATATCATCATCATCAGCTTTTATCGCAATTACTCAGGGGCAATTAATTAATCTTTTCAGTTTGTGGCCGCTTTTCGATCCGGTGGTAGATTAATTTAAATTAATTTTAAAAAAAGATGTAAAATTGACAATATGTAAGTGCCCTTATGGATCAAACACCTACAAGCTGTATCCAATCATAAGCTTACTAATAGATAGCCATCGTATTTGTACCAAAGCAAAACATTTAATTTTTCTATCTTGTCTTTGAATATTGTTAGGCAGTCGTCCATGACAGTTTCGACCGCCATTTTAAGAATAATCTTAAACAAAATGGCGATTATATTTCACAGAACAAGTATTTAAAACAATGCTTATAATAATTATTCACAATCCCATTTTACGCTACCTGAACTGACTCACATGGGATAACATGTCGTGTTCACCGAGCTGAACGAGCGCGCTACAGGGCACATTTAATTGAAAAGGTACCTGAATCTATGCGGATGTTGAATGATTACCATATCTTGTAACGTATATACGAGTACATATGTAACTAGACCCTTAGTAAACGTACTAAACATTTTCCTTCTCTCCAAATTGGTTGAGAGAGTGATGGCTACTCTAGTAGTTAACTCGTGATCGGGTGCCGTTTGTGGGATCCGGCCCAACTATGGTCTTTTACATTGTATTTGAACTATAAGGTTTGAAGGAAAGAAACATGAGTAATGAAATAACAATAATAGACAAACCCGCTGAGTTTCTTGCCGGATCTTTTCAGTAGCGGTCTCGGTTCGATCGGGAGATAGTTTATTGGATTAATTTGAAATATTAAAACTAACAATATGGAAGAACCCTCGCAAGGTTTATGCATAATAAATTAATTAGAATTTTCTGTTAGCCGCCCTGTAAACTTTTCCCCGTAAAGACGATAATGGTGTCACAATTTTTTTATCACATGTACTGGCCTACCCACAGTGTCCTAATTGGTAAAAGCGTTGGAACGGTTTCCAATTCATGTGGATTCAAATCTCCCGAGAGGTAATCATTTTGCGCTAGCAAATATGCTTTTATAAATACCAACCGTTTTAAATTCTTCATCTTAGTAATTAGATAAATGTAAGAGGAGTAGATTATTGTGTCTTGTCAGAGTATTCAATTAAAAACATGCGTTAATATATTCTGATAGTTGGCATGTAAAATATCTCCCGTAAAATAATACATGACCCGTATTATTTAATTAGGTTATTATACATATCTATCTACATACATTAGCCAAATTGGTAATGTCGTTGGAACGGATTTCCAATAGATATGCGTTCAAGTCCCACATGTAATAATTATTTTTCGCTCGCAGATATTTTTTTCTAATAATAATTATAATCATTCAGTTTTCCTCTTTCATACACAAAAGGTTACAAGAATAATTTCAGTTATTATCACAACGATTAATTAAAAAAAAAACATATTAATTAATTTAAATATCTTTGTTAAAGACTGGCTATATTATCTGTCTCTACTAACTCCAAATAGTTTGTATTATAGTTTGTATTGTTTATGTGTGGTTGTGTGTGTGACTGTGTGCGTGCATATGTGTTGCTCTTGCTATTTATAAAATGATTATAAATGTTAATAATTATTATATATTCTCGTGGAGAGGCCCTATATCCAACAGTTGACGTCTATGGACTGATGGAGGGATGAATGGAAACGCTAAATTGTCGCCTGGTCAGAGTAGACCCAATTCAGACCTATCGACAGTAGATTAGTCGATCTTGCTAATTCCCCTATCCAATTGCGGTCGACATAACCATTGCCAAAATATGGTCAAAACATAGAAAATTGGTAAATAAACTAATCGGGATCAGTATTTTTAACAGACTCCAAAATAAGAGGAGGTATTGTTTTTTATTTTCCATGTGGTGACCAAGTAAGAATACAATTACCACCCCATTTCACCCGTGGGTGAAGAGAAGACTAAGGGATATAAAGCGCGTATAACATATATGCAAGAGAAGGAAAACTTTAAATAAAAGCCTATACCAACATGTCTGACCAGCGTGGTATAGTAGGTAAATTTCCCTCCCATTATGAAGGAGGCTCGAGCCCAGCTGTGGGACATATATGAGCTGCGATGATGATTGTTTTTTATGTATAATTACCTCGGAACTTTTTTTCAAGGTGAACAGATTTTCATGAATCTTTTTTATTTGAAAGCTGGTACTTTGTGTATGTTCCTATTTAAATATGATCAATATCTGATCAGCAGTTTATGAATAGTCCTCAATAATGCATATTTGGTTGCCGACTACAGCTTTTTTTTTGTGAATGAATGTAACTATCCTATCTTACTCACTGATTATTTTACGGGCTACTTTCAGACCGTTGGCCACTAAAAAAGTATGCGTCATATTTTCCCTAAATATATTGTAATAGTACACATATTTAATGAGGCTGTAAACAAAAAAAAAATAGCAAAACTAAGCAACTTTCTGCGGTAATAATTTGGTCAGATTTAGCAATTGACCGCAAAAACAAGACTAGAACAAGTTAAATTAAATCCACAAAGCTATACAAATATTCGTGCCACGAATGAAATGCGACGTTGATCGATATTGTGCCTATTCTCTCTTATCTCTTGATAGGGCAACCAACTTAATGAGTCAATGCGGGACAAATTTATAAACTTCAACTCACGTTCCACTATGGCAAGTTACACTATTGGGTTTTGCCCAAAAAAATTGAGAAATTAACCTTCAATCATATCATATAAATAATTTCATTAAAACTTTATTTCTCAATTTATTTAAACCAATGTGTTGTTAGAGTTAGAATACAATTCACCATCTCCTGTGGGTTTAGTAAAAGACGCCTGAGAAATGTAATATGCATACGTAAACATAGACAAGTATAACAACCAAAAAGTGAAGGAAAACTCGGAACAAAACTCTATACCAACCGGTTTGATCAGCGTGGTATAGTGAATTCAATTTCTTTCTATTATAAAAAAGAAGTTAAACATGTAATTGTTACAATAAAAAACGCTTTTTTCAAATTCTGCCTACATAGGGTTGTAATTTGCTTACAAGCGTAAAGCTCAACACGTAAACAGCCATAGTCTATTATAACAAAACGTAAAAAAATGCTTTGCAAATTTTTATTCAATATCGTGTTTTAGGCTTTTTTTTTAGGTTTTTAGCTTAAAAATACGCCCGACAGGCTACACAGATACGTTGAATTTAGGTATGTTTTGTCGGTCATATAGTCCGACAAGGCCTGAATGATACACTCATTTGTCGGACATATAGCCCGACATGGCAGCTAACGTGTTAAGAATATACGATACAAATATCAAAAGATGTTGAAAGACATTAAAAATCGATTATATTAAAGTAAAATAAATATAATATTTGTTTTCATAGTAATACTATTACTACGGCAATACGTAACGCTATAAGATGTTTATCTGTTTGTAATTTGATCATTCCAAAAGTGTCAGATGAAATTAATTACTCGTCGAAACGTAACACATCCTAATTTAACGTAGAATACTTTTATGTCGAAATTTTAATAATAGCTCCAGTGAAGCATTAACGTTGTTGATGCTATACTTTCTTTTCTACCTTCTTCTAATACTTCATGATCTAAGACGAGAATAGGGCAGTATAAGTTTCATAACCTCTCTAATCCTTAATTTAAGCAATGATGTAATCCGTAAAAATAATTTTATTTCAAATGTATAATACTCGCGTAAACAGAAATCATTAAAATTTTATCTACCTCAACTGCTTGTACCGCTAGCTATACTTGCTAGATTTTCAGAAAGCTATTTCTTTCATAATTATAACGGGACTGTCTCGTAATATACGTACTTCTTGGTCACCTTATCCCTGGACTGCCCTGGAGTATTTTAAATCTAGGTTTTTAGTATGACTGCTACTTTTATTGTAAAAGCGTTTCTTAGATAAACAACGATAACTTCTATTCAACAGAGTAATATAATTCATTGTTGTTTTAATATAAATTGTGTTTTGTTATGATTATTTATAAGCTATGATTACTGACCTACTTTTTTTTTTGGTGGCGGGCTATGGTGTTGGAACAACCTGTTTATTCTATCCGGGGCGACAGAAAGAACGGTAGGTGACCCCATAGATCCGCCCTTCATGTACCTCTAAACGTCGTGCGAGTGGGCCATAGGAACCCGGCCTTTATCTTCGGTGGCATTACAGACCAACTAGATTACAGTCTGTTTTGGGCTGATGGAACTTTTTTTTATTGTTTATGGTGGCAAATGACAAATAAGTTTTACTTCCGCTTATGTTCTTTTGCATACCAGGGGTACAGCTAGGCCTTACCGACTAAGTTCCACGTCAGAAAGTAGAGCTTCCGGCTCTCGTTTACTGAACGAAGGGTAAGAGCTCATGGCCACTGCTCAAACGTCGATTTTCTGCGAGAGTGTGGTACTATCCCGAACGGTCCGCCGTTGTAGACAGAAAACTCTCTACAGTGTGGCGTTCCCACTCTAAAGAGATAAAATATACTTACATGGTGATTGACTTCAATAAAATTGTTTTTAAGAAGCTATTCATTCTTTTGTCAACCAATCACGTCCACTGTTAGGCATAGGCCATTTTTTTTTTGCAGTGGGCTATGTATGCGTCTCGCCCCGCCAAATTGGTCCGGGGTGTCGGAAAAGACGGCGCGTGACCCCATGGACCTACTGTGCAACTCCTCTCTTCGCCGTGCGAGCGAGCCACCGGTACCCGATCTTCGTCTTCGGTGGCCCGCCCGGCGGTTTACCCTGGCGGGTTCCTCTCGCGGAGTCCTCAAAGGCATAGGCCTCCCTACAAAGGGAGGGAATGTTATAATTGACACGCTTGACCGGTGGGTTAGAGATGGTAGCCATTGCTATGTTGTCCAGAGGAATACTGCTGCCATTAACCTGGTGCACCTTTAGACCGTTTTTACGACTCTTGCGGGCATTTAAAGAGCGATGACACATTTTAGTTTTAACCTAGCATTTAAAAGGTGATTATGCATTTTTAACATTTTAGTTTTCAGTGACGTTTTTTTAATTACAAAAAAAAAAACATTAATTTATTTTATTATTTATGGCGATCTGTTCATGTTGTATTAAAAACAATTCAATAAATTAATCATTAAAAAAAACCTAATGTCTTTTGAAATATTTAAAAACAACAAACTAATCGTATATATGAGGCTATTTTTAGAGCTATATATATAGTACGCAAATACAAATTAATTATTAAAGTTGTCCAAAACCGTGATAGAGTCTAATCAATTAACGTCACATTCGCGATTTTCTTCTAGATGATGTTCAGCTGAAATAAAAATACAATTCGCTAAGAAATATTCTTACACCGAAGGCAAACGAAAAAATCAATCAAGCTAGTGCTGTATACTGTTGTAAAGAATGAGTCATAATAAGATTTGTCTTGGCTAACGATATCTACCAACCACTTGGCACTTCGCTATTGAATTCCGTCTGCCAGTATAAGCAATAAAAAATAATAAACTAATTCTTATTTTTATATGAAAATCTATTTCCTCTGCGCAGATGTCGTAGTTGTCATCAGCATAATGGAAGACTTACTTTGCTTCGACCCTAAGTATTTGGGACAAGAACAGAATGATTTATTTTAAAAATAAATCGGTGTAATGATGATTTTAATTAAAATAGTCGAGCACTGTTTTGTTTCAATAAAAAATATATATTTTCGATTTAACTGCGCAGATAGCAACTCTCTTAGCAGGTATCGTGAATTCGATTCTCACATAGGACAATTCTATGCGTGATTCTGCTGATGATTCTTTTGAATCTAGACGTGATTCGTTAATTGAATGTTTGTGAATTTCGCCGAGATATAAAAATTTATTCCTTATTGAGGAACCTTATCTCAAAATAATCATCATCATCATTTCAGCTCATATATGTGCCACTGTTGGGCTCGAAACTGTTCCATAACGGGAGAGAAATTAACATACCATGCTGGTTAGACGTGTTGGTATAGGATTTTGTTTCGAGTTTTTTTTCTCTTGCATAGATGTTATGAGTTTTATATCCCTTAGTCGTCTCCTACAATCACCCACGGGTAATAAAGGGGGTGGTGATTTATATTCTTAGTCCGTCACCACACGGAAAACAAAGTCAAGAAGAAAAATTTAAAATGAAAATATTATAACGGATTCTATCGTGTTTGTATTTGATTTTTAATTGCCTGACGTTTCGAACAATTTGCAGTGCTCATGGTCACAGGAGGAATGATGAGTCAGCCTATCAAAGTCAGTCAAATGAAATACAAACGCGATAGAATCAGTAAATATAGTTTTTATTTCAAATATGCAATACTCGCATAAATATCAGAAATCAGGAGAAAGAGTGCTTCATTTGCAATATTAAAAGAAAAACAATCCAATAATTGAATCTGACATAATAAATTGACGTCAAAAAGAATCGCGTATTGTGTCCAGTCATACGTTGCTTTCGCACGGTGGTCCATTCCGCAGGCATGATGCATTACTTAACACAAGTTGAATTCAATTCATTTAATACTTTTATAAATCTTTATTTATGTAAAATTATCTAGTGTTGTGTAGAATAAGAAGGAATGGGATAGTTTATTTTTTAACTTATTTACTCTCATAAATTTTAAGCATCAAAAACCAAAATCGTATCGATCGACGCAATATGTCATCATTTTCCATGCAGTACTGTTACGCCTCGTTCACACGAAGTCGTGTCTTACTCTGTCGGATCTGAATTTTTGCAGGATCCGAGTCAGTGGCAATTGTATTTCTATGGAAGATTTCACACGAACATTCGGTTTTAAGATCCGACAGAAAAACCTAATCTTACTGAAGTTGACATCCGATTTGGCGGCTTGAACCGGACCGACAATGTGTGATCCGGTTTAAGCGACGTAGAATTGCCAATACATGCGTTCACACGGTGTAAGTTAAGTCGTTTCGGTTTTTTGTCGGATCTTATAGCCGAATGCATCTCGAGTTTTATAGGCACCAAGTGTTGGTCGTCTTTTTACAATTGGATTTAACCACCATCTTCTTCTTCTATAACGCTTGTAACGGCGATAAAACCAATATAATATAACAATAGTGTTCTCTCTGCCTACCCTGCAAGGGATATGGCGTGATGATATGTATGTATGTATGTAATAGTGTTCGCGTCCATCGCTTCCAAAAGAGAGAGACTGACTGAGCGCTGTTCTGAAAAATAATCGAATCGTGCGTTCACACGAGCACTGAAGACGCTCGGTTCCGGGGCAGTCGGACACGCCAGCGCCATGTGAACACAACGATCGGTTTTTTTCAGATTAGACAGAAATAAGAGCCGACAAAACTTACCTCCATGTAAACTTCGCGTTAGATGTCATTTCCGTTCTAATCGTCGTCATCGCCGAATACCGTTCTAATCGTCCTACCATTTAGACAAGTCTGAGCTGTCGTATGACATTCAATTTTCGGCTCCTATTATATTAAAAAAAGAATTTAAAAATACATTAGGTATGCCAATAGAAGTGGGTTCGAGTCCCACGTGTGACATTCATTTTTTGTTCTATAGTGGTAGGACCACGATGTGTACCACACTCTCGCAGAAGATCGACGTCTGAGTAATGGCAATGTGCTATTGCGCTTCGTTCGGTGAGCGCGAGAGCTAGAAGCCCAACTGGGATGGGTTTCTGGTTTGTATTGGTGGGCAACGGACTAGCTATACCCTTGCTATTGCAAAGGTCCATGAGCAGTAGTGACACTTACCATCAGGTGTGCTGTCTGCTCGTTTGCCACCATAAGCAATAAAAAAGAAACAAGTTTTTATAAATAACCTTTTTTTTTTCGCAAGGTTGGTTTTTATAAATAATCTAGCATGTTCTGTATACTAACCTCAGAAGTTTTTATAAAAGTCACAAATTATTATATTCCCTTTTCACACGATAAAATTGACATCTGTCATCAACGCAATGGGAACATAAAATATGCCGACGTGGCAACACTAAGTGACATATGACAATGCGTATTCAACTAAAAGCACACGAATTTTGACACCGTATCGCCTTACATACGAATTTATATTAGAAGAGTACAATTTGCTCTACAAAAAAACAAAATAAAATGTATAGACGAGTTCCTATGATCAACGCGTTCCAACAAAACCTTTTAACTCTCATCTCAGCTGATATATGTCCCACTGTTGGGCTCGAGCCTCCTCCATAGTGGAAGGGAAGTTGAACTACTATACCATTGGTTGTATAGGGTGACGTGTTGATATAGGGTTTTGTTTCGAATTTTCATTCTTTTGGTAGATGTTATATGCGTTTTATATCCCTTAGCCGTTTCTTACGATCACCCACGTGTAGGATAGGGGGTGGTGAATTGTATTCTTACTCCGTCACTACACAGAAATTTTTAACTTTATTAATATTAATATTGATTTGTTCTTTCGTTTGGTAACAGATTGAAATTATACCACTCGAAATAAAACTATTTTTACGGATTCTATCGCGATGACTGACCATGTCCTCCCGTGAACATGATCACTGTAAAGTGTTCGAAACGTCGAGAAATTGAAAATCAAATAAAAACGCGATAGAATCTGTAAAGATAGTTTTATTTCAAATGTGTAACACTCGCGTAAACATTAGAAATCGTTATAATATACCACTCCTTATCTTCCTAAGGATGTTATAAAATACGACTAAGGGATGTAATATGCAGATAACATCGATGCTAGAGAAGAAAAACTACTTATATACCAATTTATGTATTAACATAAAACATAAAATGTATAATAACATAAAATTCATTTGCTAAATAAAATACAAAATAAAATGTACCAGCGAATATAATTATCTAAATTAATTTTGGTACGAAACCTACTTCCTTGTCGTAATGTTATTATTATTGAACATTAATATTTTATTATTATTATTTAGTATTCAGTAACGTTAAAGGATGTAAGCGTATACGAGTCGATTTTTATAATTACTTACAAACATTAAAAAATATAACAAGTGAGTAATATTGAGCAAAATATAAGGAACTTGCCTCGTATAGAGAAGGTCGAAGGCCTTTTAGTATTCGAAATTTAACACAATATGTGTTTATATAACTACATTTTGATTTGATTAAATGTTTATTTAAATATTAGTTTCATTATTCACTCTACATTAAGGAAATTGCGATTTCATATCTATATTAGGCCTTTTTTATAATTTTATAAAATTTTTGTAAAACGCACTTTATAAAAAGCAAAGAATAAGTTCGTTCTAAAATAGAGATATTGACTATTAGTAACAAAACTATTATACATACGAGTACATATCAAATATAACTAAATTAGATCAAAAATAACTAAAATAGATTTAGCATTTATTTTCATATTAATCTCATCATCATCTTAGCCCACATTATGTCCCACTGTTGGGCTCGATCCTCGTCCACAATGGGAGGGAAATTTACCTACTATACCATGCTGGTCAGACGTGTTGGTATAGGTTTTTCGAGTTTTGCTTCTCTTGCACAGATGTCATATGCATGTTATATCCCTTATGTCTTTTATGATACCCATGGGTAAGATAGGGGGTAGTGAATTGTATTCTTACTCCATCACCACACGGAAAATTAATCTAATTACAAGCAATTCAATTTCATTAATTAGACAGAGAGAAAGATACAAACAATATGACGTAATCGTCGCAATCTTTTTATTAATCTGCCTCTACCCTAAACAAACATGATTGTGCGAGAAAGGGATAGAATGTGAACCGTAATAGCTTCAAAATCTTATAGCAAACATATACGTGCAATATAGAATAAAAACCTGTGCCTGTCTCGGGACGCGCGACAGAGAAGATAACTTAAACTAATTTAAGTTGAACTATTTGATATTGAAATTGTTTAACTTGAGAAAAGCTTAGGTTATTAATAATTTTTTATATATATTAATATGAACATGTAAGGAAAGGTTATTTATTAATAAAATCTTATAACATCATATCTTAATACGGCTAGCGCTGTGGGTTACAGTGAGAGAGGAGGAGCCTGACTACTGCTGCCGTATGCTGCGTGAGAGAAAGGGAAGCCATATAGATTGATGCCGTTACGCGTTACGTAACAAACCCTCCCATAAGGGGACGTCCATTAATCACGTGAGGGTTGAAAGGGTGCGAGGGGTTTGACAAAAATCACGAAGGCCTAAACCTTCATAGTCTTATACCTCACTACGTATCACCAAAGGGGAGGGAGGGTTAAAAAATGCTAAAAAAAAGATCACGTGATTAATGGACGTCCCCTAAGAAGTTATCACTTCCAAAATGTGTATATTTTATAATTATTAATATACATTTTTTTATATGTATCTAAATGAATTATAAACGATGGGCGATATGACCTGCCGTGCACATACCTTTCTAGTGGTATATGGGTGGACCACCAGTACCCAGTACTTGTTAGTGGCCCCGCCGGCTTATTAATCTTCTATATACCCGTTTGAAAGAAATGAGTAATGAATTGTATTCTCACTCCATCATCACACAGAATGTATTATGTAATATTTATTATTTTACTAACAGACCCGGCCACGCGTCGCTGTGGCTAAGGTAGCCTCAGTAACACGTGGTGGTTATGCTAATAAATTGTAGCTTATATGAAACGTTTGTACGTTTTGCATAGCGCCATCTATTAAATACTTACTCAATCTAGTCAACAGATACCGCCATCTGTTAGAATCGTTTGGAGATAACAGATAATTGTGACTGTCTAATAATAGACAAATAATTTGTAATAAAATAATATTACGACTATAAATTGAGATGGAAGCTATCCTATCTTTTAAGTTGGATCAAACTACACATGTGCAAATTTGATTAAAATCGGTTTAGTACTTTAGGACAAACAACGTGACGCGTAATTTATATATATATATTAAGATTTATTTCACGATCGCCAATTTTCTTTTAGAAAACTATCGTTACTAAAACGAGTGCCTCGCATATTTGACAATGGTGACGACTTCTTTAATAAACTAAGTGCAATTAAAAGTGTTAAAAGTGCTTCTATGTTATGTTTTGTTTGAGATTTTATTAATTTTATTGTACTGTTGTGATGTTGGTAATAGTGTATTGACTTGGAAAAATGATTCGTGCTTTGACTTCGAGGAGATGGTCGCTGCGACGGGATAGTGGAAGGTGAGGCCTGTATGGAATTGCTTTAGGTACGCTTTATCGAGCGATGTCAAGGAATTGAAGGTGGTCAACCCAAACGGTGATGGAGAGGTAACAGGACAAGTAATGTAACCGCACAGCCCTTTTTATTTGTATTCATTAATTTTATATAGGTATGCAGAACCTCTCGTCTTATGGATATCTGCTTCATGCGCCCGTTATTATATTTCGTTCTTGCAGTGATGCTACATGCTTGTTGCCCTTGTTCGTTTTTTTTACGACATTGCCAGGTAACTACACTCTGTTCCAAGTCCACAACTAATGGACTAATAAACTTAAATGGTTGCTACTGGAGACAAATACCGGTTACCGATGGTTCGCTCGCACGGCGAAGACGAGTACTTGTAGGTTGGGTCTTTGGGGTCGCACGTCGTTCTTTCTGTCGCATCGGACGGAGTTAACGGAGTGTGAATACACCATAGCCCGCCGCCAAAAAGAGCTACTTAAATGGTTAATATCTCGTCGGGCGGATCAGCCAACTCAAATAATCTGTTCTAGTGGCCCGTGTAATAGGCGGACAGAGGTAAAATAGCGGATTCAGAGGTCTCAAACCGTCTTTTCATCACCTCAAAGAATTTGGGTGGATGTAGGCCGTGAATAAAAAAACATTGCTCAAAAGTCGAGCGTTGTTAGGGTTTCTTCTTGCTTGATTCTTCGAAGATTTTCTCGGTACATTCTCAATAAAAAGCCGAATATTTGAATCAGCGTTCGTTTAATAGCTTTTCTTTATCAGGTGTCAGTAAAGGCTTCTTACATATTCGCGCTTGAAACAAATAAAATATACTGAAAATGTAATACATTCTCAATAACATTTAAGCCTTAAGCCAAACAAAATTTGATACTTTAAGAACAACATTTTCGTGTAATTCCATCTTTGGAAATTCCTAAGCTCCTATTTATCTAATATAATCCTCGCTCAGCCAGAATCACACGCAACGAAATTCATAAACAACATTTTGAAGTTATTATTTCATCAACGCTTATTATAATGTTATGAACCGTCGAGTATTACGCGGGCTTCGAGTTATGAAAAAAAAAACACAATTCGCTTTTACATTTTATGAAATGTCAAACGTTAGAGAAATAATTTTGGACTTTAAATTATTTACACGCAACGAGAGCAGTCTTTTAGATTAAATAATTATTTGTTATTGTACATATATGTGTAACTTTTTATAAACTTTGTTGCAATCTTAGAGTTGGGGTGAGGGGAGTTCTATTATGAAAATATGGACGTCTACGGACTGATGGATGGAAATAAATTAAAAAAAAAGAAACAATAAAAACAAAGAATGATTATATAATATGACGTCATCTTTTGGTATTGCTCTCTCTGTCTAATTATTAAAATTAAAACACTTGTAGCTCGCTCAATATTAAGATAAATACTGTTGTGTTTTCGTAAATCTATGTAGTTTTTTTTCTTATTGCTTATGGTGGCAAACGAGCAGACAACACACCTGATGGTATGTAACCTTTGCAATACCAAGAGTATAGCTAGGCTGCCTATCAATACAAACCCCAAACCCACCCCAGTTGGGCTTCCGGCTTTCTCGCTCACCAAACGAAGCGCAATAGCACATTGCCATTATTCAGATGTCGATCTTCTGCGAGAGTGTGGTACTACCCGGGACGGACCGGCCCGCGGCTGTAGACAGAGAACTGTCCACATCGTGGTCCTACCACTATTTAAAGTAGTGTTAATATATTTTATATTAACTATGCCTTGGCAAATAAATTAATCAACATCCTGATTATTTAATATTTATTTCATCCTAATTATTTTTTTAATGCCACACGAACGTCTGGTTAAGAAGATATACAATGCGAAAGTGGAAGGATGTAGGTACCGGAGGAGACCGAGACTAACCTACCAAGACCAGATCGGTCATGTACTGAAGGAAGTTGGAGTCAAGAGTCTCCGAAACCGGCGAGCGTGTATGAAGAGAATTATGAATGTTGAGGAAGCGAGTGAAGTATGCAAGGATAGAGTTCTCTCGCACTCTGTTCTCTCTGCCTACCCTGCAAGGGATATGGCGTGATGATATGTATGTATGTATCTAATTATTTATTTTTGCATATTTATTACGTATGAAATTAAATTAGTTATACGAATCGTGACGATATATGTCCGTATACTTTTCAGCTGTAATGTTCACGGACGGTTGGCGGTAGATATTGAATGTATAACACAACATATTATTATTGACAGAGCCGGAAGCCCAACTGGATGGGTTTGGGGATTGTAATGGTAGGCAGCGGCGTAGCTATACCCTTGTTATAGCAAAGGTCCATGGGCAGTAGTGACACTTACCATCAGGTGTGCTGCTTGCTCGTTTGCCACCGTAAGCAATAAAAAAAAAATATCCGGAAACAAATAAAGCATTAAACTACCGACTAATAGTTTGATTTATAAATACTTTTACTACATTTTGATACAATATTAAATACCAGCGTATAATAAAGGGGAAATTATTCCGTCATAACATTCTCGCGGTCATATTGTTATTGAAAATGAGTACGTATAAGGTAATTAGTGATTATTGTAAACAAACTGAACGCGGCCATTTTAATAATTCAACGTATACGATAGTAGTAGCTACAGCTACAATTTATAAACGGAAACTAGTCCATTGAAATGTTACATTTTTTAGGCCTTACCTTGCGTTTTTTAGAGGACACAATCGTTGTTCCTCAAAAAACGATCTACAAAAATGGTCTGATATCATTTTTTCGTAAAATAATAAAAAAAAGTTATATCGAAAAATATGAAAATTTTTCTCGAATTTCTGAACATTTTCACTTATAACTTTTTTATTTATAGTTCTACGACAAAAAGTTACTGGACCAAAGTTGTAGAGAATTTAATTTTCAACAAAAAATGTTAACAATTTTTTTTTGTCAAATAAATAGTTTAAGAGATATATCGTAAAAACCATTTCAACCCCTATTTTCAAGATGGCGGCCGTGGGACAAGGGTGGCGACCCCACAAACTTGTTTTTAGCTTTACACTGACCTCCCCTACACATCAAAAAAATAAAATTGCGTCCTCTAAAAAACGCAACCCCAAATGTAACTTTTCAATGGACTAAACATGATACTGTAAAAAGTATGTAAAACTCCACTCTTACACCTGCCAATTTTACTAGGCTACACTTAGTACTCGTGGTTTCGGGGATCGAATGCCAGTACCTATATGATTTCTCTGGCACCCCGTAAAAGCGCGGAAGGGGCCACTGTGGTTTTAGTGGGTATTTCGGTCAGGCAGCTGGCCGGCGAGTCTCACACTCTCCCTCGTCTGCTATCGGCGGGGGATAGCGCGTAAATGCGTTTCCACACAGTGAAAAAAAAAGGCTACACTTAGTACAATTTAGAGCGAGTCCATTACCACTATTATCCAATTGCTTGCGGGTAAAGCAATATGTACTCATAAATATTGCAAAAGTTATTGGCAATAGTTTTATGACCGGCCGCCTGCCTGTTATCAACCCTCCTTGGCAATGTAATTGTTGACCAAATAGCAGCGTGTGAAGTTAGCCCAGATCGATAAAAAAACTCTTAGTCATCTTTTACGACATCCACGAGTGAAGTAAGCGTTAGTAGTATTCGTATCGACTAACTCACATCAATTTGAGAAATGGGGTGATGTTAATATCGGCAATTTAAATTATATTTTATTACCCTATTCTCTCCGTGATAACACAATCAACACCCTTTTCTATTCTTTTTTTATACGGTGGACTATGGATGCGTCTCGCCCCGCTAAATCGGTCCCGGGTGATGGAAGAGGCGGCGCGTGACCCCATAGACCCACCGTGCAACTCCTCTCTTCGCCGTGCGAGCGGGCCACCGGTACCCGATCTTTGTCTTCGGTGGCCTCACAATCAACACCCTGCTCTTATCCCAATTACTTGGCGTCGACGGAATATGTGCTATTGCAAATAATTATTAGCAATTATATTATGAAAGATTGTCTGCCTGACGTCAACCCTTCTCGGGAATGTTACTGTTGACTAAACAGCATCAGATGGTGTTAGACCAGACCTATATAACGGTTCTTAGTCGTCTTGTACAACACCCACGAGCAATGTAATTAATGCTGGTTTGCTGAAAACCAGCCGTGCATTAATACTATGCCTTACAGCGCTGAGCATTCCCTTGTTGACAATATAATATGTAAATAGTTAATAAAAGTGATACATACCTATTCCACATGTTGTTATATTGCCACTAAATCTCATTCTATTCTATTCTATGTAAAGGTTGGTGGTATTCGTAACCGCTACCACACAGCAATTCCATTATTTCTGAAACTACAAAAGCACCTTTACAATTGTAAGTAACGAATAAGATTTATATTTATAGATCATTAAGTAGGTACAAGTCGTCTTTTGCGACACCTACGGGCTTGTTAGGGAGTTGCGATTTGTTTTTATACTATGTCACCACACGAAAAACATGGATTTAACGTACACAAATTACAACCAAAAAATAAATAAAAAAGGCTTGGAAATCAAAACCACAACACTCTGCATGGTATATATATTTAATAGTGGTAGCACCACGCTGTGGACTGTTCTCTGTCTACACAGCCGCGGGCCGGTCTGTCCGGGATAGTACCACACTCTCGCAGAAGATCGACTTCTGAGTAATGGCAATTGCGCTTCGTTCGGTCAGCGAGAGAGCCGGAAGCCCAACTGGATGGGTTTGGGGGATTTTATTGGTAGGCGGCGGCCTAAGCTATACCATTGGTATTGCAAACGTCCATGGGCGGCAGTGACACTTACCATCAGGTGTGCTGCTTGTTATGTTTGCCACCATAAGCAATAAAAAAAAAACACAAATTACAACCAAACACTGAAAACAATGCAATGCAATGCAATGGAAATCAAAGTCACAACTCTTGGCTTCGTATATAAATATCGTTAGTATAATATAATGTTAAAGTTGAACCTTTGATGATATTCTTTGTTTAACCAACACGACAATAGAAAATACATTTGGCATACAATTATACATTTGTATAGAAACGTATACCTTTCGTTTATCCATTCACCCATGACGTGTAACTATGTTCTACCACCTATTTAATATACCTGCCATTTTTATAAAGCTAGCTGTAACTTTGTACGCTATCGGAAATAAAAACTTGTGTTTGTTTGAATAATTGCATTTGTACAATTACATTATGATCTTGATTGTAAATCTGTTTCAATATGCAGTTCAAGTAAAGAGAACTGGCGAGTCGCATCGTGTGTATATTAACACGAACTATTTCGAAACACTTTTGACACATTCATAACTCAACTATTCAACATAAACGCATCAAATAGTTTTTAACTGTAAATGACATATATAGAAGAATATCATCATCATCTCAGCTCATATATGTCCCACTGTTGGGCTCGAGCCTCCTCCATAATGATCCAAATGGGAAGGAAATTAATCTACTGTACCACGCTGGTCAGACGCGTTGGTATAGGCTTTTGTTTCGAGGTTTCCTTCTGTCGCATATATGTTATATGCGTTTTATATCCCTTAGTCGTCTCTTACGATCACCCACGGGTAACACGGGTAAGACAGGGAGTGGTGAATTGTATTCTTACTCCGTCACCACACGGAAAATTGCGTATAATATAAAGATTATATTCTGATTAACTAAATATAAAAAAAAACCTACTGCCAAGCGTGAAAATACCATATTGTCGGGGCACTGTTGCTTCGGCTTGTACCTGCACATGGTCGCTTATAGGGAGTGGGCTCCGTCCTGCCACCATTGCAGTAGTGACAGCTGTTATCGGTGCCGACCATCGCTTTCGCGACAACCGGCAGCGTCAGGAACTGGGACGCGGTCGCCGCCTTCTGCGAAGCTGTCATCTGGTAGAAGGAGGCGGCGGAACGAGTCTGGGATGATTTCTGTGACCTGGGCCGCCATCAGCAGCCGGGGCGGCGCAGGCGCGAATATCTGCGCCTGATGTCCTAACCGAGGCTTCGGGTGATCGGACCGGGGAATTGTCCGGTCACCCGACGCGAGGCCACCGCGTGAGGGCAACGCCCTGACGGCCAAAGCTGTCGGGGCGTCGACACGAGAGGAACCCGTAAGGGTGAACCGCCGGGCGGGCCACCGAAGACAAAGATAGGGTACCGGTGGCCCGCTCGCACGGCAAAGAGAGGTGCTTGCAGGGTGGGTCCATGGAGTTGCGCGCCGCCTCTTCTGTCGCCCCGGACCGATTTTTCGGTCCACCTTGCAAGGGAAAAAAAAAGCTTAAAAATACCATTATCCTGTGATTGGATAAATTAAACCTATTTCAGATCGCTATACATTTCATAATCGGTATTCAAGGACTTCACTAGTGTACATCTTTGGCTAAGACTAATGAAATTAAAATAAAAACCCTCGCAACATTTTCCACTTTACAACAAATAATTATTATCATAATTGCTCCTTGCTCAAAAGTTTATATTATATTATAATTAATACAAATATAAGAAAAATATAAACGAATTGAGAATCTTTTTTATTTTAAATTCTGTTGAAAAAGTAATTTTGTCTATTAAATAGGCTTGCGAATATCACTGAACTCCTAAAAGGCAGGTCCTAAAGGCATTACATTCCGTTTTATCCCTACTTAGCGGTCGTTTACTTTGATAATCCAATGTCCTGCGGGCATATCTTTGTTATATTTCCAAAGGTTATTGTATATGTAAAAGGCAAGGAAGTTTATTTTCATTTGCGTTTTGTTGCTTTTGTTTTGTGATATGTGGTAACGTGATAGAGTTTTGCGTGTGTAATGATAATTTGTTTAATAGCAGCTGTGAATAAACTGTAATAAATAAAATTGTTCTTGCAGTTACGAGGCTTAGGCCCTGCGAAATGGTTTACGTAATTCATTTTTAAAACATCAAGATTGCCGCATTGATCCAGTGCTATATGAATAAGAAAGTCTGTTTTTTTAAGTATCTGCGTTAAGGATGTTGCGGATGAAGACTATTAACGTCCGCAGATGCGTATGCGAAACTTATTATATAATTATACTAGCTGGCCCAAGTAACTTCGTTTGCGGCATATAAGAGTGAAAGAGTTTGAGAGAGAGTATCCTAAACGTTTTTGCAACATATTTCGTCAATACTCCTCTCTTATTGGTCGTAGCGTGATTTTATATAGCCTATAGTCTGCCTCGATAAATAAGCTATCCAAAACTAAAAGAACTTTTCAATTCGAACCAATAATTCTTGAGATTATCAACGTGTTCAACCAAACAAACAAATTCTTTACCTTTATAAGATTAGTATAGGTTAGCCATAATACAGTGAGAAATAAGTATAATAATATTAAATAAGATTAGTTGCTAACATGTTTATTTAAGTTATTAAACAGTTAATAATAAATATTAAAAAGTGGTGCTATATTTAAATAAAAAAAATGATATTTTCGCTGTCTTTTCGGAATCTTTGCATAGCATAAGTTCATTAAAGAAACTTGCACTACTAAACAAATGTTCACTAGGAACATTCCCAATGTGACAATACAATATGGTCTCTCATATTGGTCTATTAGCACGTGTTGACGGCACGCACCAATCGTTCGCCCTTTTTGTTTCATATCGTAATCCGCATTGCTCTCCTCTTTTTTTTTTTTTTTTTGGTAGACTATGGATGCGTCTCGCCCCGCCGAACAGTCCAGGTTGACGGCAAGGCGGGGCGTGACCCCATAGACCCACCGTAAAATTCCTCTCTCTTCACCGCGCGAGCGGAACACCGGTACTCGATTTTTAACTTCGGTGATTGCTCTCACCTCTGCGTTAACATTAGCATGAATTGTGTTTTGGGTGGCATGGGTTATTAATTTTGGTTAGCTGGTCTTATGCCCGATATTTTATTACTTACCAGTTTGCAATATTTCGGTAGTGTTGCAAGCGACATGATCGCTGAATAACAATTCTCGTGCGATCCCAAAATCCATGGTATAAATCCCGTGAAACTTCTTGTGTATTGTGACCATGATAGTTTGAAATCCTGTGTTGGGTAAATCCTGAGGTAGGTTAAGGTATCAACACTTACATGAAGAATACGACTAAGAGCTTTAGCATCCACCTGGGCCAACTCCACTTGATGCGTTCTGATCCAAAATTGCATTCTCAAGTAGAGATGACGTCAGGCAAGCGTCATAAAACTAATGCCAGTAACTGTCGCTTTTTTATTTAGACGAGTTCATATTGCGCCAATAGGCAAATAATTGGAATAACATCATGATGATGATGATGATTTTGAAATCTTATATTATAGATGTTACGTTTTCGCTTCACGTTTTAATATGTATAAAAAAAAGTAAGTAGTTCGCACCTAGTCATTATAACGGGTAAGCTTCACGCGGTGTGATCTCCTACAATGTACTATATAACACAATGTTATAACATAACTGAACAATCTAGTTTATATGACCGATTAGCACACTTGATTCATTGTAGACATAAGACTTTGTATGTTCGTTTTCAAATAATCTTTTTGCTGTGGGGTTAGGGGCCGTACATTAATCACGTGAGGTTTGAAAGGGGGGAGGGGTTTGACGAAAATCACGAAATATCACAAGGGGAAAGGGTGGTGTAGTAAGATATCACGTGTATTTTTTTTTTCGTCAAATGATGGGCTTTCTAAACTGAAAAGCGGCGTGTAGTGTGATTTCGACTTGCCGTTGCCAGGCAACGAATGAAGTTTAAAGTACGTGATCTGTATAAAGAGCTTTTTGCGAAGTATTATAAAAAAGATTAAACCGAGAATATAATGAGCTGTGGGCTACTTCTTTGTAGCTACTAAAAAATTACGTGATGTTGGTGGTTCGTAGTCTTAAACCTCACCACGTATTACCAAGGAGGAGGGGGGTTAATATGCTAAAAAAAGATCGCGTGATTAATGTACTTCCCCTTAGCGGCTACGAATACTATCAATCTTGCTTTACTCTTAGATATTGTAAAAGATAACTAAGAGTTTTAAATCGACCTGCACCAACTCCATCTGATGCAGTTTGGTTAATTACATACCCAAAGTTGACGTCTGGCAGGCGGCCATAAAACTATTACCAACAATCTTTGCAATATTTGTAATTACCATTTGAATGTAATTCATTTTTTTTTTAAATTTATGTTCATTCATTAATTACAGTTTTGTTTCATTTTATTAAGTCATTCGGAATGCCATTACATTTTCAAGGAGGATTAACGCGATAGAATCCGTAAAATAGTTTTTTTTTTTCAAACTGATATTAACCTATTAACAAACTTGTTACAATAATGCATTAAACTAAATTTCTCGATGTGATTAAGAGTGTCAAGTTGACCAAAATTATCTAATATTTTTCATGCTATATCTATAATACATTTACAAAAACTCATTAAAATCGTTTCTGCTGTTTTGGAGATTAGCGTTAACAAACATCTATGCCAACCCGTCTGATAGCAATTCAATTTCCTTCTCATTGTGGATAAGGCTCGAGCCCAGTAGTTGAATGTATATGAGCTGAGTATTACCTAAAATGTAGGTGTCATTGTTGAAAAGCGGCCATAAATAATCAAACAATTAATCTTATCTAAAAAATTAAACAGTATGTAATTAAATCTAAATATTTATATAATCTAGAAAAGTAATGTTGTTTCAAATGTGACATTTTTTGGTGTCAACCATGATAGTTTAATCTAGTTAGAAATGTTTTCTTTGACCTACTCGTACCTATATGCATTC
Source organism: Lymantria monacha (assembly GCA_905163515.2). Taxonomy (NCBI): domain Eukaryota; kingdom Metazoa; phylum Arthropoda; class Insecta; order Lepidoptera; family Erebidae; genus Lymantria; species Lymantria monacha. The sequence continues at coordinate 26,548,549 of LR991098.1, read as the reverse complement.
CATTGTTTAGCAAGGGTTTTATTTACACTAGAAAGGAAAGAAAGAAAGCCGACTATACCGCGCAAGACAAAATATATTCTTTTGCTATGTGCTGGCGGCTATAAATACTACCAAGACTTACGTTGCTTGTGCGTATCGTAAAAGATGACTAAGAAATTTACATAGGTAGATTTGGGTGAACTCCATCAGATACCGTCTCTTCAATAATTACATACCCAAAGAGGGTTCACGTCAGGCAGGCGGCTGATCATAAAACTGTTGTCAACATTTTTGCAATGTAAGCGAAGCAATAAATGTACCTACTTATTGTGTCGATCCCAAGTAATTTGAATAAAAGCAGGATGAACTTTTATTAGTCATCTGTTTCACCATCACCTTAGCCCTCACATCGTGGCCACCGACGACAAAGAACGGGTTTCTCTCTCATCGCAGATAAGATTCCTGGCTAACATTCAAGCATTATCTTTACTTGCCGTGTTAGAGAAAAGTTGCAGAGGGTTGTTGAGTGAGAAGACGTTGTTGGGCGGGTCTATGGGGTCGCGCGCCGTTTCTTCCGTCTCCCCGGACGGATTAACGGGGAGTAACCGTACCATAGCCCGCCAAAAAAGGTTAATGTAAAGACACTTACGAGCAATTGTCAGTAGTATTCGTAATAGCTACCAGACAGCATTGTTTGGCTAAAAAAAAAATAATTTGCATATATGTTAAGAAAGAAAGAAAGAAAATCATTTATTTCGGCTTCCAAAATAATATAAATTGATAATTACAATTTATGAAAACCCGATAACAATATAATATATAAGCATATTAAATGCTAAATTTCAGTAATTCATAATTATTTTTACATACATACATATCATCACGCCATATCCCTTGCAGGGTAGGCAGAGAGAACAGAGTGCCAGAGAAATCTATCCTTGCATACTTCACTCGCTTCCTCAACATTCATAATTCTCTTCATACACGCTCGCCGATTTCGGAGACTCTTGACTCCACCTTCCTTCAGTACATGACCGATCTGGTCTAGGTAGGTTAGTCTCGGTCTCCCCCGGTACCTACATCCTTCCACTTTCGCATTGTATATCTTAAATTGAATAATTAAGAATTACAATTTATAAAACCCGATTTCGCTTCGTAATCGGGTTTTATAAATAATTAAGCATATTAAATGCTAAATTTCAGTTAATGATAATTACAAATTCAAATAGGTAATTCATAAGATACGGAAAAGGGCATCATTTCAGCGTAAGCTGCATCACAAACGTGATACAGCGCTGATATGTGTATAATAAATTTAATTTTCTACAATAAATAATAATAGCGTGTATGATGTATGTGTGCGTGACGTCACACGGGCTCATACAAAATTTATAGCAGTGCATTTGGCAACGGGCTCACTGTTATTGTCTCGTTTAGAATTCAGACAAACACAAACGTATATTCTGCGTAGGAATACTAGTATATAATGAGATTTTGTTATAATATAACATTGATAGGTGCAATGGTTAATATACCGATCTACCTAGATAGGTGTTGTACGTTCGATTACCATTCATGACAAGACAAAGTAGGTACTACTTTGTGCGATGGACAAATTTGTTGTTCTGTGTCTCGGTGTAATGGTGCCCATTGCACGCGTTCATGCAACACAGGTTAATACTTTCTGCGAATCACGACTATTATGAGTTTCTGGTTATAAGTTTTATTCGTGCATCGTATATTTGTAAGGTCGAAATACAATGAGTACTTCTTTGGTTTTATTTTTTAATATTTTTATTGATTGTAGTGGCAAACGAGCTAGCAGACTAGTCAACAGCTACCTATTGTAAAAATAATTATTTGTATTGCTGAGTACTTCGCAAACTTACAGCTAACAGACACAAATTGCATCCAGAATCTCTAAACAGTTGTGATCAAAACAAAATAACTATCCTGCTTGGGAATTGAACCTGCGATACTTGGTATGCGATTCACGTACTGGTGTTATAGACATTACCAGGTGACAGGAGAGTCAGCCGGGTTGGTATAGAATTTTATTTGAAATTTGCCTTTTCCTTCAACGCTCAACTTGCTAAAATCAAAATGCTAGTTTAAAAAATCCTATCAATTTTCTGACACATTTAATTATTTAGTGGCACAGCTAAATAAGTGCTAGTCGTGGTTAAATATAGCACACTAATCATATTAAAAAAAAAAGAAATGGTTGCGTGTACTTATGTACGCGCGTGAGAATTTATACTTCTTTGACATCATTAAAAAATAGTTTTTTAATTGCTTGCAAATAATTAATTACAATAAAATAATATAAGGACTGGAAAATGATAGGATAATTTTTTTCACGAATATTTACGAATAGTAAATAATATTTAACAAAATATTCAATTAAATCACTACTGAATATAATTTATTAGCACATATATTATATAATTCGCATTTGTATGAAACTAATACACGTTTTGTGTATGTAGAAACTAGAAAGAGGTTCTATTTCTATTTTGTTGGCAGGTTTTTTCGAAACTTAATGAGCGGTTTTGCGGCCAACTTCAATCTGTTAGTTTTGTGTTACAGTGATACGCGCGCATCTTAAAATGTCACTATAATATTTTTTATTACGCGCCTAAAGAAGTATAACTTCAAAAATACGCCAAAAACTGTTACGTTATATTGATAGCGGTCATCCACCCATATAATGATTTAGGGCAAAGATTACGTCCTAATCTGAAATAATTCGACTGATTAATTATTATCCAATGGATTGGCAGACGTTTTTCTGATTAAATGTACATAAATAACATGGGTGCGGGTAATAACGCTTTACTAAAGGAGATTTTAAATTAAATAATAAAACTATTTATCAAAATCAATATTTTTTTTTATTGCTTATGGTGGCAAACAAGCCAGCAGTACACCTGATGGTAAGTGTCACTGCCGCCCATGGACCTTGCCAACCAGACCTTTGCCACCGAACGTAGCGCAATAGCACATTGCCATTAGGTACTCAGACATCGATCTTCTGCGAGAGTGTGATACTACCCCGGAGGGACCGGCCCCCGGCTGTAGACAACTGTCAACATTATCAAATATAATCAAAAATAATCTGTGAGTAAAAGTTGAACTATGAATTATAATCCGTGTGGTGACGGAGTAAGAATACAATTCCCCACCCCCCTATTTTACCCTTGGGTGATCGTAAGAGACGACTAAGGGATATAAAACGCTGTAACATCTATGCAAGAGAAGGGAAACTTGAAATAAAACCCTGTACCAACACGTCTGACCAGTGCGGTATAGTAGGTCAATTTTCCTCCCATTACGGAGGAGACTCGGACCCAGTAGTGGGACATATATGAGCTGAGATTATGATAAATAAAAAAAATTCAACTTCTGCCGTAAATAAAGAAATACAAAATTAAAAAAATTAAATAGAATCCGCTGTAGGATAATCAGCCCGTTTTTTGGCACGCTATAGTCTCGACACGCCGTCAGGTCCGTCCGGGGTGACCAAAAGACGCTAGGCCCTATAACCCATCGTATTCCCTCCCCAACGCCATTGGGCCGACCACTGGTGCTGAATCCTTGACGTCCGAGGTCAGCCCCGCCGAGGATAATAAGACCTAAAAAACTTTCAGACATCAATAATCTAACAGTTAGTAATTGAGATCAAATTTGATGACTGCACAGATGGCGTAGTGGTCAAGATACCGACCTTCCGTGCCAGTGCCGTGGGTTTGAGTCCCACGCAGGAAAATATTTTGTACGATCCACAAAGTATTGTTCTGAGTTTGTGTGTAATTTGTCTGCGTTAATTGGATATTTGTAAAATCCCCTGCAATGTAATTCGTCTGCTTTAATTGCATGTTTGTGAAGTCCTTAAAAAAATGTATTTTTTATGCTCAATTTTAAAAAAATACATATTTCGTTGTTTAACGAGGAAGGTCGTCAGAAACGAGGTCGACGACGTCAGGAAACCATCAATACATTCAAAATTATCCGTACTATCCGCTGACAAGCCAAATGATCGCCATCGACGTCTCTTAATTATAATTTCCACATTTAGTATATTGTCTCCTTGTTGGTTATTTTGTCCTCTTCATATCTATGACACCATAGATTTGTTTAGGATGTTTCTATATAAAAAAACTGCATCAACCTGTATTATCGTAGAATAACAATAGTGATTAAGGTACGATTGGGCTAACATATTACTATGTAATAAAAGTCCCTAAATATATATAGATTAAAAATATATATATCTATGACAGCACCAGCGGTTCTGCTTCTTTTGACTGTTTCAAACTTTTTGTTTTTCTCTTTTTATGTTTATCCAACAAGCGTTGAATTTAGTTTCAGTGAATGAGTTTTTCACTATGCGGCTTCTTCGAAGAACTTTTCTGACGATATGAAAGCTTATCAGACCAACTCACATTCATATATTGTAAGTTAGTTTTATTCAAATTACTTACGCCTCATGCCGCCTTAACCGAGGTCGCGGTTGGCCGGACCGAGAATTATCCCGTCACCCGCAGAGAGGTTGTCCCCGTAAAGGCAATCCGCCCCAAAGCGCTGAGTTATCATAAATAAAACATTAACTCACTTTACGAGACTGCAAAGTCAAGAAATCGTTTCCGGTTATATGCTGAAATGGCGATGATGAGTACAGCAGTGTACAGCAATACCACATGTATTCGCATATCCAACAATAAAAAGTTAGTCCAAATCCGATTCTCTGGTCAGAAGTAACACCAATGGGCTTTCCCATCAATAAATTCTTAGTATTATAATTCGTATGTTCGAACTATGCTAGATAAACACCATTGTTTTTGACGTTACAAAGTGAAATGATTATATGTATTACATACTGTGGCTTTTTCTTTTGTAAACTATGGTCAAGTAATTGTTCTTAGTCTGGACTTAATCTGAGTCCATTGATTGCAAGTTCTTAAGTTACACGCGACAGGAATTAATATTCCTTAAAATGTGGTGTTATATTAAAAAAAAAAGGTTTCGACATTCCATTAATAGCCCAAATTTTAATTTATTAGTAGCGTCATCGCTCTCATCGCTTTTGCGTTCCACCCCACCGAGATTAACTCTGACGAAGCAGTTTACCTAACTTACTCAGGTTAAAGGCTTCACGGTTTTCCAATGGTTAATATATGATGGTCATGGGAACGGATGACGGCCGCGCAATCGGCCAAGACCTCACTCGCAGCTGTCGATTCTCATAATACTTTATTTTTATTTTCTCGCATGGTGATTAGATAAAAATACAATTGTTCCCTTTACTTGCCCGTAAGTCATAAATATAGGCTGATATATCACCAGAATGGGCTCCCATTCAGGAATGACTGCCCATTTCCAGCGTTCTCCTGGAAAACGTAGAATACGTGCCATGTGTTGATAGAGGACTATGTTCAATAGTGGACGTCCCAAGGTTGAATGGTAATAATGATGTTTGTGTCTGTCTTTTAGCTGTTAGCCGCAGATGGCTGTCACAGCTTAACTTTTGAATTGTGTCACTATTCTTCTGGGCAAGCGATATGTATTCTTAATGATACCAAGCAGTTAACTTGAACGAAATACATAACATTAACTTAGTTCACTATTGCCTTGACTTACGAGGGAGTTTTCAAGTTCGTCAAATCGATAAGCATATATTATGTAAAGAACTAGTGCACCTGGAGTCTCCCACGAGGTAAAGATATACGTTATGCAAATTATAACCTCAATAATATATTAAAGTTAACTTGAATGCCAAGTTCATTTAATACTGAAAGCAATAATTATAACTTATACAGCCATAGTTTACATTTTATTTTCTTTTTCCATGTGGTGTACGGAGATTCCGGAGAAAGAATATGATTCATTACCATCTACATCATACCCATTTATATATCGATCGTGACTGTCGTATAAGACGTCTAGAGAATTGCACAAATAGCGTAATGGTTAAGATAATGACCTACCGTGCAAGTGTCTTGGGTTTGATATTTATTTTTATTGCTTATGACGGCAAACGAGCGAGCAGCACTCCTGATGGTGTCACTACCGCCGATGGATCTTTGCAATACCAAGGGTATAGCTTAGGCCGCTGCCTACTAATAAAATCCCCCAACCCATCCAGTTGGGCTTCTGGCTCTCTCGCTCACCGAACGAAGCACAACAATACATTGCCATTGCTCAGACGTCGAGTTTTTGCGAGCGTGTGGTACTACTCCGGACGAACCGACCCGCGGCTGTAGACAGAAAATTGTCAACAGCTTGGTCCTACCACTATGAAAATGTCTTATCTAGGAATCGAACCCACGGCACGGTCACGGAAGGTCAGTATTTTGACCACTATGCCATCTGTGCCGTCATAATTAGTCAATAGGGTTATGTTTAATTTATGTAGTGTTAACTATCAAGGAGTGACTGAGTCATATTTGTGTGAAAATTTTCCAAATATCTGTCCAGGTTTATTATGATATAAGCAGTCTTTGGAAGATAAGGGCTTTCAACAACCACCGCATTGATTTCTAATGTTTACGCGAGTATTACACATTCGAAATAAAACTAGTTTTACGGATTCTATCGCGTTTTTTATTTGATTTATATATTCTCGACGTTTCGAATTCTACAGCGTTCATGGTCATGGGAAAACACCTGTATTCGTAAGCAAGAACGGATCTTTCAACAACTACCCTGTGGGATCATATAGTTGGAAAGAAAAATTTCTGGCTTCATCAAGGCTTATCTGTCGTCATGTTGACCAGCGTTTAATCTTCTTCATTATCATAATGATCTCTTGTAGAAAATATAGTATTTTAAAAACGCTATCATAATTTGGAGTTCCCAAAACAATCCATAAGACTATAAAAATGTCGCAATAACCCTTATAAGTGTCGCATTGGCTATAAATTCTACCAAAATATATTATAACGATAAACCACTGACGTTCATATCGGATTTCGGAATTCCTTACGGGCTGCTTAATGAGAAATTATAAGGCATGTAAAACCAGGGTTAGTTAAAAATAGAACTCACTTTTAATTCTCTTCAAGTCCACTATCAAGGTAGCAGCAAGTCCAAGGTCAACAATCGAGGACATATTACGGGTTGACGATTACTATGTGTCGTTAGCTCGATATTTTAGTTCGATTATACACATAATAAATTTCTAGTTCAACTCTTAACTATTATAAAGTTTTTAAAAGATGTTTCTAAATCGTTAACCATTTGAACTATGAAGATCAAATGATAATCATTTCGTGGAAAAATCTAATTTTAAATTATATAGACTGCTTTTAAAAGTAAAACGTTTGCGTCACGAATTTAAACCTGTAACCTCTGAATGGTGGTTTATTGGTATTTATACTACGGCTGTTACAAGAAATCCTACGTAAAAAACACTAACGTCTTCTTCTCAGCTAATATACGTCCTGCTTGTGTTCGGGACTCTCACAACGGAAGGGTAATTATCCTACTATACCACGCTGGTTATCGACATTTTGATATTGGTTATACATTTTGGTATAGAGTTTAATGTTGAGGTTTCGTTCTCATGCATCGATGTTATCCGTATATTCTACTACTTAGTTACTTTTTACGACACCCCGATAACTCTCGTGGTAAATTGTATTCTTTCTGTCTGCGCACGAAAAAATCAAAAAACTTACTCCAGAGAGTAGTAGAGGCTTAATATTGTCTTTTTTTTAGAATCAATGCAAAATAAAAACTTCTTTTAACTCGCAATTTTAGCGCTGTACAATATATATTTATGATCAAAAATTTGGTAATAATAACAAAAAAAAAAGAGTCAACAAGTCAAATTATTGAAAAGCAATAAGTGTCTTTGGAACCCAAGTTAACGGACTATCGATCATTCGAGATAACAAAAGCGATACTTAACATTCTCTTTCCAATTTACGTGTTCTTGTGAAATGTCTTACAGCCACCCTTATTGTGAATTTCAAATGATTTTGGAGATAAAAGATGAATGTATTTGTTTTTCCGTGTTTATGAATTTGAAATATAAAATATACCCTTTTTGTAACCGAATGTTGCTGCAGATGAATCGAGAAGGCAAGCTGATAATATAATTGAAAGAAACACTTCAAAGTAAAATCTATCCAAATTATGGACTCACCATCTTCATCTCAGCTTATAAAGAATCTCAGGCTCGAGGCTCTTCTACAATCGGAAGGAAATTGACCTATGTCACGCTAATATAGAGTTTTTTTAAGTTTTGCTGCTCTTCTAGTTTCGTACAATGCAAAAGTGGAAGGATGTAGGTACCGGGGGAGACCGAGACTAACCTACCTAGACCAGATTGGTCAAGTACTGAATGAAGGTGGAGTCAAGAGTCTCCGAAACCGGTGAGCGTGTATGAAGAGAATTATGAATGTTGAGGAAGCGAGTGAAGTATGCAAGGATAGAGTTCTCTGGCACTCTGTTCTCTCTGCCTACTCTGCAAGGGATATGGCGTGATTTCGTATGTCTAGTTTCGTTAGTCGTCAAGGGTTATGATCAAAGGAAGGGACGGAGACGTATTTTAGTGTTACATAATCCTTGCACGGATTATGTTAGCCAATTTCTATCATTGTGGAGAAAGCGACTGTTCAGAAATTTTGTTCTTATATTTTTATTGTATTCTGTGTAATATGAATTTTGTAATACACGAAGGTTTAATAAAATTACATTGAATATGTAATGAAATTACAAACCGTGAGGTAATAGTTAGGTGTTTATTATGAAGTTTAATAACTATAACTTTCTAAATAAAGTTACAATATTACAGATACTTGAGAAAGTTTTAAACCGCAACTAAACTTTTATACATTGTAAAATACCTAAGCTGTATTTTATAATAATTTACAATTCGCGTGATGAAAGGTACCCATATTATGTGATATTTTTCACTGTTGTTGTACACTACTGGAAAAAATTAAGGGATCAAAAAAAAGATCCTTATTTTTGGGCAATTTTTAACAGGCCATAACTTCGAGAGAAATGGTCGTACAGGAAATAAAAAAAAAGCAAATTGTAGCTCCAAGTCTCTAGTTTTTGGATTGGAAGTTTAAAATTTTGTAACCTCCGCGGTTTTTGGGTAATCGTAGAAAAACCAGCAACAAAAAAAACTGAAATTTTTTTGTTATTTTTTTTTCGGTCTACGGGCGTAGAAAAAATTTTTCCAACTTAAATACTATATCTATCAGATAACTTGTTTATTCAGCTTGAATTTGCTTTTTCAAAAAGTTCGATATGATCATTTCTCGCTGAGATATCGAACTTTGAATGGAAAAGGATCGTATTGTCTTTAACCATCAAATATCTCAGCAACCAATGATCGCACAGAAAGTTAAAGGTGGGGTTGGTGGTGAAGAACTTGAATGAATTCTCCTTAACGACTAGCCATTGCTTTTCCGAAAAAAAAGTTTTGAGCAAAAATGTGGAAAAATCTCGGAAAAACAATTATTTTCTCATTTTTAAAAATTATAAGCTTTTCAGAGCAAAAAACGTGATCCTTTAATTTTTTCAAAATTTCGACCGTTTGAAACAAAAAACCGGCTGGCTGGATTAATTTGGTTTTTTGTAAGGTTTTTGTGGACATATTGAACTGTAAAAGGTACACTTAACATTAGTGGTTTCCTCAATATTTTCGATCTAGCGCTTGATTTTCCAAAAAACCACCAAAAGCCCTTTTTTGTTGCATTTTCAAATTAATGTCACAAAAAGAAAAAATTTTTTTTCGGACATGCAACGGCTAGTCGTTAAGGAGAATTCATTCAAGTTCTTGAAACCCACCTTTAACTTTCTATGCGATCATTGCTTGCTGAGATATTGATGGTTAAAGACAATTAGATCCTTTTCCATTCAAAGTTTGGTATCTCAGCGAGAAATGATCGTATCGAACTTTTTAAAAAGCAAATTCAAGCTGAATAATTAAGTTATCTGATAGATATAGTAGTTAAGTGGAAAATCTTTTTCTACTCCCGTAGACTGAAAAAAAAATCAAAAAAGAAATTTGACATTTTTTTTGATGCTGATTTTCTACGATTTCTCAAAAACCGCAGAGGTTACAAAATTTTAAACTTCCAATCCAAAAACTAGACACTTGGAGCTATAATTTCCTTTTTTTTGATTTCCTGTACGACCATTTCTCTCGAAGTTACTGCTTGTTGAAAATTGCCCAAAAATTTGGATTTTTTTTTTGATCCCTTAATTTTTCCAGTAGTTTAGTATGTTTGTCGATTGTAATAATCTTTTATCTTTTGGCTCGTATGCCAACATTGAGAGTGTTAGCATCTATCTCTCTAGTTCATTTTGTTCTAGCAATATAAGTTTTACTATCAATATTTATATCATCATCTCAGGTCATATATGTTTCACTTTTTGGCTCGAGCGTCCTCTGTAATGGGAGGAAAATTGATCTACTATATCACGCTGGTCAGACATATTGATATAGGGTTTAGTTTCGAGATTTCCTTCTTTTGTATATATGTTATATCTGTTTTATATCCCTTAATTGTCTCTTACGATCACCCACGGGTACGATAGGGGGTGGTCCGGAAATATTTATAAAGTATTAAAATCACTAATAGAACTCTCCCAATCAGGAATGTATTATTGTTGATCAGATGGCATCAGATAGAGTAGACCCAGGTAAAGCTTTTAGACCGTATCCGCCACCGCACAGTTAAATAAAAAATGTTTCCCTAAATATAATAAATTATTTTATTTGTTATTTTAACTATCATTATTATAATTTACGAACTATAACGGGTGTGCTACGATCATTACTCAAAGCAGTGTTATTTCAGTCTTACTATGCAATTTCTTACCATCTCGTGACTAATTATATAAGTAAACTTATTATCACAATCACTAAGCAGTGTCTACGACTTTAAAATAATATTACATATGAAATTGAATAATAGAAATTGCATGAATAATATTATATTGAATAATAGATTTAAAAAAAAATGTTTATGTAATCATCATTCTCCTACTCTTATCCCAATTACTTGGGGTCGAAACAAGAGAAGAGAGCCAGAGAACTCTATCCTTGCATACTTCACTCGCTTCCTCAACATTCATAATTCTCTTCATACACGCTCGCCGGAGACTCTTGACTCCACCTTCCTTCAATACATGACCGATCTGGTCCAGGTAGGTTAGTCTCGGTCTCCCGCGGTACCTACATCCTTCCACTTTCGCATTGTATATTTTAACCAGACGTTCGTTCGTTCGAAACACTATGTACTCTTTTTTCATAGTACATATTGTAGAAGTTAAAAAAATGTTTATGTAATATTATCGTTTAAAAAAAATTGGTTGGGAAGACCTCAGATATCGTAATTCTAGATTCTGACCAATATCTCACGATTTGATTTCTCATAAATTATATTATTTCTTCGATATTGAAACAGCTAGAATAGTTTACTTCTCTTATTTTCATATTCTTATGTCTTACTGCATATTGCTGTGGGGATGCTCCGCGGATTTGAGTAGTATCTTTGTTCTGCAAAAAAGGGGCTGTCCGCGCAATTTATAATCTAGGCCCAAGAGTTTCACTTCGAGAGAAATTCAAAGAGGTGAATATTGTGACTGTTGTATCACAATATATATATACGAAAATGTTTTGTATGTAAAAAAAAAATTCAGTAACTTTGAAAGATATTGTGACATTCATTGTGTGAATACTCGGAATAAGGACAAATTAGTTGTACACAGTACGCGTCTTGAAAGAATTAATAGGTCATTCATGGGGCAATGTATACGCTTCTATAATAAATTACCAAAAGATATCCGAGATATGACTGTGAACAAGTTTAAAAGGGCTGTCAAGAACAGACTCTGTAAAAAAGGTTATTATAAAATCTCAGATTATCTAAGTGATAGTTCAAACTGGCTATGAGCAGCTCCTCTTTCAGCAATTACATTTTTTTTTTAAACTGTTATTTACTATTTCTTTCTAATAATTATACATACTTGTAAAGCGTAGCGTGTGTTGCCTGACGAATTTTGACTTTTTTGCATTTATAATACATCATGGTATTGGTCATGCTCACTGAAAGGTCCGCTTGCGGTAGCTGCGTGGAGCGGGTCTCTCCCTTCCCTCCAAGGTGGTTGAGGGGAGTGATGGCTGCTCTAGTAGTTAACTCGTGATCGGGTGCCGCTTGTGGGATCCGGTCCAGCCATGGTCTTTCTTTATTGTATTTTAACTATTGCGTTCGAAGGTCATCGCACTGAAGCTAATTAAATAATAAACATGTACTATTTTTTTTTTTATATAAAAAATGAAAAAAAAAAATATAATAACAGATAAAATATAAATAGACAAACCCACTGAGTTTCTTGCCGGATCTTCTCAGTAGCGGTCTCATTCCGATCCGGTGGTAGTTTATTAGATTAACTTAAAGTGTAAAAAAATGACAATATGTAATACGTCACCTTAAAGACGTAAGATATAATATGAATCGAAATTTGCATGTCCCAAAATAGTTCACGATGGTGTAATTGGCAGCACGGTTGGGCCGGATTCCCAATAGGTGCGGGTTCGAACCCCGCTTGTGACATCATTTTTCGTTTCGTATCGGGTATTTATAAATATGTAAGTGCCCTCGCAGGGTTTATGCATAATAAATGTTTTGAATTTGAATATAGGGAGTCATAATTCAAGCTCGCGGCTGACCAGTCACCCGTAATGGCACTATACTATTGATCGTTACACTACAATGTCACAGACCCACCCCACGATAAATCTAAGGTTTGCCGCCATTTGTAACTGTACTTGAGGTCAACTGTTAGGACACCTTCAAGGTCTTACGTAAAGTATTGCTCTTCTTTGATACTATCTACGTGTTGAAACTACAACTGATTTGTTTCAAGTCAATTTTCTTTTGGGTATGGGGAAAGCGCACTGAACTTGTATGAGCGTCAAGCTTAATACTTTCGGCGCCAAGAATGCTTACCAAAATCATACATATTTTTTTAATTTTTTTTTTTATTAATTTTTTGGTACACCAAACCTAAATAAACCAAAAGATTTGCCCAGGCCAAAGCTTTTTATATTTAAAGAAATGTATGATTTTCATACGTGAGCATTTGTGATACACAATGACTTAAACGCAAAGATACACGGTGTATCATTTTTGATACACTGGCGTCGAAGGTGTTAAGTAATCAAGCATTTCAACCGTGGTATATCAAGACCGAAGATCGCGTACCAGTGACCCACCCGCACGGCGTCGAGAGGTATATTGTAGGGCGGGTCTACGGGGTCTTGCGCCGCTTTTCCTGTCGCCCCGGACGGAATAGCGGGGTTTGACGTACCGTAGCCCGCCGCCAAAAAAAAAAAATCAAGACCTAAGTCAATATCTATTCAGTATCAAGGTTCGGATTCCGATATACCACCCATAGTCTTGGCTTTCCTAATAAACGTGTTTTATTAGTGTCATTTTTATGTAGGGAGCTTGTATTTTTTATTAAAACTACTCACAATGCAACTGTTAAAAAAAGAATAATCAACTTTCGTGGTCAATTAAAACGATAACCTTGATACGATACGATACCTAGTGCTGAAAACCTTTCAATTTTGTTATATTTCAACGTCATTTTTTGTCTCGTCTGATTAATATATAAAATGTATTTAAACATCTTTTATAGTTGCAATAATACTGCACTCCACAGATGGTATAGTGGTTAAGATACCGACTTGCCGTGTCAGTTCCGTGGGTTGGATTGCTACGCAGGACAATAGGTACTTTGTGCGAACCACAAAGTGTTGTTCTGAATCTTGGTGTAATTAGTGTGCGTTAATTATATGTTTGTAAATTCCCCCGCAATACAAGGATTATTTCTTGGGTGTCTTTAAAAAGGGATTTCAGGTTGGGTGTCTTTAAAAAAAATATACTTACCTAATAATAAGCGTAGAGTTTGAATATTATGCTTATATAGACTGCTTCTGCCATACCTACAATTGCAATCAATCTTAAAACTTACATATAAAGGTACCTTTGCTTGTGCCGTTGATTTTGTCTGATAGAGTCCCAAACCGTCTTCACAGTGCGATGTACTATTTTTTCTTTGTTGTGTAACTCCTGTAAACCAAAATTACATCACAATGATGGCCAGGGTGTGGCTATACCATAACCTGTCCCCAAAAAAGAACATAGTTTATCTAAAAAAAAAATGATCGCATTATAGAGATTTTATCTGGTCTAATAGAGTAAGAAAAAAATCATTACTTATTTTGTTTTGTAATAATTGTAGTAGCAAATGAAACAATTTATATAAATCGCTCGTTGTTTTCATTATGAAGGTCTTTTGATAAGAAATGTGTGTGCTATTGTGTGGACGATGTAAGCTTTAGTGGAACGCATTGCTTTAATGTTGATACATTATACGGATTACGTTAAGAATACAATACTTCTTAAATTTATGTAGTACGTTTTTATGAAGCCCAACTGGGTGGGTTTGGGGTTTGTATTGGTAGGCAGCCTAGCTATACTCTTGGTATAGCAAAGGTCAATGGGTGGCAGAAACACTTACTATCAGGTGTGCTGCTGGCTCGTTTGCCACCAAAAGCAATAAAAAAAAAGTAGGAATGTGTCCAAAACGACACGCCTAGCTATACATAAGGGAGTACTAGTGCCCACTCTCATGTATGGCAGTGAAAGTTGGATTTGGCAGTAAAGACGTGAAAATAGAATAAATGCTGTAGAGATGAGAGCTCTTCGTGTGTGATGTAAGTCTGGAAGAAAAAAATCATCATCATCATCACAGCCCATAAACGTCCCACTCTTGGGCTCGAGCCTCCTCCGTAATGGGAGGGAAATTAACCTACTATACCTCGCTGGTCAAACGTGTTGGTATAGGGTTTTGTTTCGAGTTATCCTTCTCTCGCATAGATGTTATATGCGTTTTATATCCCTTAGTCGTCTCGTACGATCACCCACGGATAAGATATGGGGTGGTAAATAGTATTCTTACTCCGTCACCACACGGAATAAAACAAATTAGGAATAGTGTTATAAGAGAGCCCTGTGGTGTGAATGAAGAAGTAGCGACAAAGATAAAAAAGGGTATGCTGAGGTGGTTTGAACACGAAAGAATGACTGAAGAAAGGTTGACGAAGCGAGTATACAGAGCAAGTGTGAGTAGGTATGGTAAGTACGATTACAAGGGGAAGACCACGTCATAATTTTCTGAATGATTGAATTGAATTGGAAATGTGTCGGCCAAAACTCAGATTAAGAGTTGGTACGCGTAACAGTAGAGCATGCATGAAGACTGTGGTGAGTGTGAATGAAGCAATGGAGGTATGTCAGGATTGTGGTTTGTGGCAATTCATAGTCTGCCTAACCTCTGGGAAACAGGCGTGAGGCTATGTATGTATACTTGTTAAATTTCTTGTATCAGTAATAATACTTGCAATACACGTGATGACTACCTTATGTAGCCGTTAATTCTGCAGTTTCAGCAATGATTAAGAAATAATTCTATTTCAAACGATTAGCTATGACCGATGTTGATGAAATTTTTGTGAATTTTCAGATCCATTTAAGGGGCGCGTCCCTAAGAAACTCGCGAATAGCCACTTACGGTTTTAAATATATCTAAAAATTTACTGCATTGAATGATACTAAAAAATATCTCAAATGCTTAACAAATGAGTCTATTAAAACACCGTGTCATATTTTTAAGATATGTCTTAACTTTCGAGAAAAAAAATTGTCAACATTGATCAAAAATATCGAAATCGTCCTTAGCTATTATAACTATCTAGGCTATTCCGTTGATATATTTGTAAATATTTTCAATTGAACCGTGAGACGAAAGTAAGGATAATACATTCACCATTCAAGTTTTTTATTAATCTAAAACAAAAAATTATAAAATAATCCTAAACACCATTGATTTTTTAGCCGAAATCGTCCATACATTTTACTATAAAACAAAAACGTTCTGTCATAGAGTTATATGTATAGAGAAGCTATCCCGAATAAATATTTTGTTCCATTTTGGTAACAGTTAAACAAAGTCCGCTGCAGCGCTAAAAGAATAAATAGGTAATCTAACGCGTACATTGAAGCACACAGCGCTAGATCGCTTTATAGTTGTAATTTTCTCGCGACCAAAACGTCGTAAGATGTAGGCATTTCATGCGCACTTACGCGTTTCGTTCAACGTTATGTAACAAAGCGTGGTACACTATAGACTTTACACCGCAGAAGTGACACAGTTTTTGTACCTACAAAGATTCATTAGAACTCATACAGCATACTCTATTTCAAAGTGTATTATTAAGTAGTTAAATAAATAAAAATAATAGTAAATTATAAAAGAAAATGACTATTATATGTTGATATAAACTTTGCTTTAATATACGACAATAGTTTTGAATATCCGTGTGATGACGGAATAAGAATACAATTCATCACTACCTGTCTTGGTCGTGGATATCGTAAAAGGCGACTAAACGATATAATATGCATATAACATCTATCAAGAGAAGGAAAACTCGAAACAGAATCCTATACCAACCTGTTTGATCTTTGACAAATAAGTATTAACTGATAACATAAACTAAAGGAAAAAAGAATATAAATAATTAAAATACTTTCTAGACACTACGTCAAGCCTGTGTATATATAGTCACACATTTTTACCTCCAACCAGTGTAATTGAACATCTGCGGGCTTTAGTCTATTATCAAAGATGGTGTGACATTTAAATGTAGAATATTTTTTTTTATTGTGCTAATTCGATATTATTACCTATTTGTACACTTTAACAACAAAACATTTTACTTAGTTAAATAAAGAATTTTTATTCATATCTACATGTGCAAGTTTTGATTGGTATTATTCGAATTATCGTATTAACAACGCTGCTCTGTATACACCCACAGTCCATGATGGTCGCAGTCACACTAAAGTAAGGTGTACGGATTGCAGTACAGCTTAGTCGAACAAAGCAAGTGTTCGGAACGCGAAATCTAGTACGTAGTACATATATATCGATGCGTTCTGTAATCAGCATTATAATAAAACACGTTCAAAGAAAAATAATCAGTGCCGTCTCAGTATCCAAGGTGAGAGCACGTCCGTTAGTTGTTCGAGTCGAGCTCCATAGCTTCGCGATAATTTTTTTAGGGCGTGTTGCGAGTGTCAGCATCGAACACGGCTGCTAATTTATATTCTTCGAGCAAATAAAAGATACATACATACATATCATCACGCCATATCCCTTGCAGGGTAGGCAGAGATAACAGAGTGCCAGAGAACTCTATCTCTGCATACTTCACTCACTTCCTCAACATTCATAATTCTCTTCATACACGCTCGCCGGTTTCGGAGACTCTTGACTCCACCTTCCTCCAAATAAAAGATCAAGGTACATAATACATATGCAAATTTAATTATGTATTTTTGTAAACCGAATTAATTGTCAAACACTATGCAAGTACTTATCGTAATCGTATCGAAGTCATATTTCAGCTAGATATGGGGAAACCGAAAGAAAATTAATAATATTAAATAAACATAAAAAAATACAGTCAAATTCAAAATATAGTAGTAAGTATAGTTATGCAGTAAATTACTCATTTTTTACTGACGAAAATGATCAAAATGGCGTTGCAAGCTTATATGGAACTATTGTTTTTAATGTTAGAGATTTCATAATTCGCACAATTTTTATACATTCGAATATATGGACCTAAATTGTATTGTGCAAAAACAGCAATCAGAATTTCGATAGCTGAATATTGTTTTGAAATAATCACATTTTTAAGTAACCTGCACTACGAGTGTTTTCGATGAAATAAACTAGAGCGCTAGTGTGCACCGTGTGAGCAATTCTACAGTATGAAGTTGTCGTTCTTGTCTCTAAGTATTTTGTTCTTTGTATAATACCCAGAAAGCACACACTCTGAGACTCTGATCCCACCTTTTGCTGCCGGCTACTCACTGCAGGCTTAGCGATGCGACAAGCTTATGCCTAATACACTGCGTGTTTTATGTGACACTGTGAAGATTCTAATAATACAAGCGTGTAATAAATATGTAACTAATGCAAGCACCGGCAGTTAGATGTATTCGTTTCCAGGGTGCGTGTATTATTACTGTGCGATGCGTCTGTGTGATTAGAAAATGTGAATGTGTGTGTTCGATCATAAGTTCCCACGCTCGAGGACTGCAGTCTTAAGAATAGTTGGATAAACGTTTGAACCTATTAGGCGCTGCGATCGATATCAAAGAAATCTCATTAATTCTTATGTTATATTGGGCCACTTTGTACCTCTACGTACACGTACGTACGTCGGTGGCCCACCCGATGAGCTACCTCTTCGGATATCCGCTCCTTTGAGCGACTTGATTACGTAATAAATAATGCAATCAGCAATTTCAACTAGAATTCAAACTCTAAACCGCAATTCTAAATACCACTTATTTTTTTTTAATTTTTACTATAATAACCAATATAATATAACAAATTGAGACAGCTGGTTGTTTAAAAGAAACCGTACCTCACGTATTACTTACATTTACAGCCAAAGCAAACAAACAGCCAAAGTAATTTTGTTTAAATGTATAATAGTTGGTTTGAAAGTCCAAATAATATATCACTGGCTCTAAAGAAAAGTGACACAAGTATTTAAATTTTAAGTTTTATTAAACTTCAATTTTTGGTGGCGGTGGGGTGTTAATATTATAAGTTTTTTCTATCAACTCTTCGTCGTCGTTCTTAAATTTTATTTTTTCATTCTTATATTATGCAACCGTTCGTGCATTTGGAATCGTATTTTTAGGCAGTTGAAAAAAAGAAAATCTTTATTTTGACCGTCCTGAAATTTTAGTTTTTCGAGTTACCTATGTTACTTTTCTTATGAGCCAGCGATATAGTTCACTACGAACTACTTATATACTTCCGATACATTTTTAACATGTAAAAGTCGTTGAGTACGAACCAAAGTTTATATTACTATTCGTATTAGCTCCACGTTCCCAAAAAGAAATTAGCAAGTTTTTCTGTCAACCCAATTACTTTAGCTTGAGACTAACTGTATATTATATTTAGCTGATGGTACTTTTATATTTCTATGCGTTTAGCTCGGCGGCTTCTATCGACTCGATAGTTCAATTATTATGCCTTTTCTTCGTTTGCGTTCATTGGTTATTTTAAAAATTAATACGTATTAGTTACCGTATCTGTATGTATAGGAAGCAAACGAGCAAGCAGCACACCTGATGGTAAGTGTCATTGCCGCCCATGAACCTTTGCAATAACAAGAGTATAGCGAGGCCGCTGCCTACCAATACAAACCCCAAACCCACCGAGTTGAACTGCCGGCTCTCTCGCTCATCGAACGAAGCGCAGCAGCACCTTGCCATTACTCAGATGTCGATCTATGCGACAGTGGTACTACTCCGGACGGACCGGCCCGAGACTGTAGACCGAGAACTGTCATCAGCGTGGTCCTACCACTAATAAAATATAAAAATATATCCGTATAAAAATATAGTAAGAATACTTTTCACCGCTCCCTTTCTTGCCCATGGGTATCATATAGTTTTCTCTACTGTAATTAGCCAGAGAAAATTATATTTTCTCGTTGGCTAAAAATATTTTCTATAAATGTAACCTATTTATTGCTACCCTTGAAGCCTCCTGTATATTAAATTGAATGGTAATCGCTGGTGCTGATATTCTGAAATATAGAAATATACAAATTTAGATACATAAAAATATTAAAAAAAATCTCGCTTAAAGATATTTTTTTTTTAAACACACCACACCACCACACGTCTGACCAGCGTGGTATAGTAGGTTAATTTTCCTCCCATTATGGAGGCCCGAGCCCAATAGTGGGATATACATGGGCTGTGTTGATGATGTGATCAACGAACAGACGAAAACGAAAAGTGAACAAACATTTTTTTTATATGATTAAAGTTAACACTTGCTAACCGTCCAAAAAATAATAATGTTTTAGTAAAATCTTGGCAGTAATCACCGTAATACATTAATCGTTTGATTATACGAACACATTAATATAAAGGTTTGGTGGCTTATTTACCTGGTTTAATGAATTAAACCAGGTCACGCGAAATGCTATAAAATTTAACTCGTTTTGATTTCACCCAGTTAATATCTACCATATAAAGGACTCTCTTGGGGGTCCGTTCTGTTCAAATATTTAAAGTGATTTAAATTATATAGTAGACAGACAGCTGGGAGTTTTTTATCTGTATGTGAATGGAATAAGAATCCAATGTAAGCAACTTTCGTTCCTTTCCTGCGAATGTCGTAGAGATAGTATAGGAAATATTTAAGTGTCTAATATACGTTATCATCAACGACCACCTTTTTTTTGCGGTGGACTATGGATGTGGTCACGCCCCGCCATATCGGTCCAGGGAGACGGAAGAGGCGGCGCGCGACCCCATAGACCCACCCTGCAAAACGCCTCGCTTCGCAGTGCGAGCGTGCCACGGGTACCCGATCTCTGTCTTCGATGGCTATCATCAACGACCCCTAGATTTTAAGTAACACCTAATCTAATATAGATGACACTTTTTTGAAGATAAGCCAAGATAAAAAAAAATATAAGTTTTAGGTAAGGTCTAAAGAAATTTATTTGACATGTACCATTGTTTTATGTGACATTTCTATTGTTTTAGGTTATACCTAAAATTTAGGTGTCATTAGTGAAAACCAGTGTAATTCGAGCAAATCATACATCGATAAAATTATATAACAAAAAAATATAATAGTTTTTACCGATTTTATAGATTTAATTATCTTAAATAAATATGTATTAAAACATGTCAAATGTCCTAGATCTCGATCTTTGGATTGTGTTCTACTTTATCCCGAACGGAAAGGGCACTTGGAACCACTTTACAGAATACAAGGTGTCAAGGACACTCCTCTTACACAATCAAAGACAGCAGTGCTGTTACGTAAAATATACAAGAATGAACATTAACGAAGAAATATGCCAAGGTTTTCTTAATTATTAAGTTTATCTGTCCCTGTTATATTTTTTTTACATTATCTTGTATCGGGGCGGCATTTATAAAAATAAAAATAACGGAAAACAGAAAAACATTCAGATTTAGAACAAGCATTGAATCAAACAAAGAATTATCCTGCGTGGGCTCAATGCCCACTGTTGAAACTCCTAATGAAAGGTCACTATTTAGACAACTGCGCATTCTAGTCCGTAAAATCAGTAAAAATCTGCTGAAATATCACAAAGGGAATGGCTAGCAGAACTCTTATAAGATCAACAAAGCTATTGCTAAACTACCCCTTTTCTATGGTAGTCCAACAGTGGACACGGATAGCCTGATGGTAGTTTTTAACCGACTTCAAAAATGAAGCAGTGTGATATTTAAACGATTATTATACATTAGAAATAAAACGTAACGTGTAAGAAAAGGGGTCTACGCGTGGATGTGAGCAAAACCAAAATAATGGTCTTTGAAAGAGACGAAGCCAGAACAGATGTAAGAGTAACAATAGGTAATGATATACTAGAGCAAGTGGACGAATTTGTATATCTTGGATGTGAATTTAGCCGAGATGGAAGGTACACCACTGATATAGAGCGAAGAGTGAATGCGGGAAATAGAGTGAACGGAGCGTTGGGGCAACTTCTCGGCAGCCGCCACCTCAGCCAGAAGGCACGTGTAGCAATACATAACGCAGTGCTTGTCCCAACATTACTGTATGGAAGCGAGAGTTGGGTATGCAGAAAAGAGTATGAAAGTAAAATTAATGCGGTCGAAATGCGATCTCTGCGGAAAATCCGTGGAGTTAGGCTGACCGACCGCATTCGTAACGACGACGTAAGAGAGCGAGTAGGTATGAAAGAGAGTATTGGTGTAAAGATGCGAAAGGGCATGCTCCGATGGTTCGGACATGTGGAAAGAATGCCGAACGAACGTCTGGTTAAGAAGATATACAATGCGAAGGTGGAAGGATGTAGGTACCGAGGGAGACCGACACTAACCTACCTAAACCAGATCGGTCATGTACTGAAGGAAGGTGGAGTCAAGAGTCTCCGAAACCGGCGAGCGTGTATGAAGAGAATTATGAATGTTGAGGAAGCGAGTGAAGTATGCAGAGATAGAGTTCTCTGGCACTCTGTTCTCTCTGCCTACACTGCAAGGGATATGGCGTGATGATATGTATGTATGTATGTAGAAATAAAACAATTTTTACGGATGCTATCGCTGTTTTTTCGATTTTCGGCGTAGATAGTCACGGCAGCACATGTCAATAGTAACAATCGGGAAAGTATTCTGATCGTTTATTTTTAAAAGGGGAGGATCGCTAATAGGTTGCCCAATGTTTTTTTATGTAACTTCGCTTGTTTTTGAAAAAGTTTTATGCCGAAATGATCGCATTTAAGTTTCGTAATAATCTGGTGGTGAATTATCGAGGCAGACAACGGTACTCCTCAATAAATACGACCAAATCATACACGATTTCTGGTATCGTATATCTATTGAAATTATTTATGTTTTTGTTGTTGTGTAAAAGACAAGATAAATATATTTGCTAATCCATATTTAGCTACTTCAACCGTTGGCTGCTTTCTCCACAAAGAGATGAAAATTGACCAAATATGACATCCAGTTCGTTATCCGTGTGGTAACGGAGTAAGAATTTAATTCACCGTCCGTATCTTACCCGTGGAGATCGTAAAAGACAACTTAGGGCTATAATACAATATCAAGACAAAGTCCAAATCAAACTCTATGCCAACTTGTCTGACGTCTGACCATCGCGATTTATTAGGTCAAAGAAGGCTTGCGCCCAACAGTGGAACATATATGAGCCGAAAATAGTAGCATTATAGATTAAATGCTGGTTTATAACCTTCTTCATAATAGGGTTTAATAACTTATTACAAGGCTAGACGCACCATGACGCCTTTATATTGGCCCCAAAACGTATATTTACGGCGCCCGCCCTATTATATTAAATCCGCCGTCGCTTATATGTTCTTATAAATATTTATATATTTTATGTAATATATACTATATACAGTGCTGACTAAAACTTTAATACCAGCTTTTTTTTTGCGGTGGACTATGGATGCGTCTCGCTCCGCCAAATCGGTCCGGGGTGACGGAAGAGGCGGCGCGTGACCCCACAGACCCACCATGCAAACTCCTCTCTTCGAGCGGGCCACTGGTACCCGATCTTTGTCTTAGGTGGCTACTTTAATACCACCTTAATTAAATTAGGCAAATAACATGAAACTCCAATAAAATATTAAATGTTTAAGTAATGTGTCTAATCATCTAATAAAACGCTGATTGAGAAACAATTTAAGTATTAAAAGCGTAAAGAAATATTAACAGTTCATGCTAAAAAAAAGGTTATAGCTAAACTGATTTTTCATCAAAAAATCTTCCTTTACATTCTATGATTACGGCAGTCTCGGTATATAGGCAATCAATTTGTTGATGGTGTCTTGTGAAATATTGCTCCAAGTTTCGCATAAAGCATTCCACATTTCTTCTCGTGAGGATGGGCCACGATTAAGGACGTTCCTATCAAGCTCTTCCCACAAAAGTTCAATAGGATTGAGACAGGCAACAAAAATGTTTTCCACCAAAATTCGCAGAAGATATAATTAGCTAATTATATCTTCTGCGATTTTTGGTGGAAATCATTTGTAAAACACTTCTATATCATATTCTCTACACCCAGCACGTCCTCCGCATCACATTACATATAATTACATCAAAATTATTCAATACAATACATTAAAACAATAAGATATATTATATAATATAAGACCACATGACCCCCCAAAAGTCTTCCATAGTAATTGTATTTTCATTACAGACTTACAGAGTAATGCTACCATATATAAAATGTAATTAACTATGTAGGTATAAATAGTATATATAGTGTAGTATCTTTAAAGAGTAATAAAGTTTTATTATTATTATATAATGGTTAAATAATGGCAGTTTCATTAAAATTCCATTAATTTTTAACACGATAAATCTCAAATAGGCATCTCGAGTCCACAAGTTCACTAGTGCATAAGTAAGCTTTTGAGCTTGTCTGACGCCTTATATCTTATGAGTCGACCGTAAGCCAACTAGGTTTCTGTATAGGGGCATGGTGGAGATTTTTCTTCAACCATCATCATTCATCATTCTCCTGCTCTCATCCCAATTACTTGGGGTCGACGCAATATGTACTCCTCTTCCTATATATTGGCAATAGTTTTATAACCGGCCGCCTGCCAGTCGTCAACCCTCCTTGGGAATGTAATTGTTGACCAAACGGCATCAGATGGTCTTGGCCTAGGTCGATAAAAAAGCTCTTAGTCGCCTTTTACGACATCCACGAGCAAAGTAAGGGTTGGTAGTATTCTTAGCTGCTACCACACAGCGATTTTTCTTCAACCATAATATATTATATAAAATTTTGGCAACCCCTAAAACTGTCGCCTAGAATGAGTGTCCTTTTTTTTTCTTCGCGCTGTGGAAATGCCTTTACGCACTAGCCCTCGCCGGTGACAGACGAGGGGGTGTGTAGGACTTGCCGGTCAGATGGTTCCACCGAAATATCCACTAAAACCACAGCGGTCCCTTCCGCGCATTTACGAGATGCCGGAGAGATCGTCTATTGACATTCTATCCCCGACACCCCAACGCTAGGCCATCTGGCCACGTCCAGTCGACAGTCAAGGCGGCGGGAGGAGATGTGCGTAACGGCGCCTCCCCCTTCCTGGCCGCCGCCTACGGAGTGAGTCTGCAGAAGCAAATGCCTCGCGTACCCGCTCTGCGGCCTCCTTTGAAGAAATGACCACCTCACAGAAGGAGGCCATCGGCGACCAGCACCTGTCGCTGTCAAGCATCTAGAATGAGTGTCCTGATCCAACTAGTTTCTAGACTCGTGAATACACCAATCTTAGAAACTGAAGAGTTCCATTAAGAATTTATTATATTATTACATAGTTTCTTTATAGCCAAAAGCTATTTTATACATAATGACAAACAGGATTAATATCTGTAATTGATAGTTAATCAGAGAAAATAGTAACAATTGCCATGGCCAGCAACTGCTGTCATAATAACTGCTTTGATAACAAACATTGTAATTGATGTATTATGGGTATCATTAATGTTCATACTATTAGCATTTATAGCATTAATAGCAACGATTTGGATACATAGCTAAATAATCGCCGCCCTTCCGTTGCCCCGGAACGGACGGCATGTGTCTAGACCATAGCCGTACAAAAAAAAAGAGCCGCAATATAATATAAAACTAACCTAGATTTGATAGCGCCGGGTCGCACCTAGATTTGACTCTATTAAACAGCACTTGAACATGTTAGAAATGTTTTGTGGGTTGTTACTTTTTATCCGTCAGTTTCATCCAAATAGTTGATTTGGCGAACTGTTTAGACGTAGAAATCCTCACAAATATTAATTTTATAATCGTTTAAGAAGCGGGTGTCCTAGGATAGCGCTGCTCCCCACTCATCTGGGGCTTTTTTAGCCGTTTTACACCATCTTAGCTGCGTCAAATAAGGGAATACATTATATCCGCAAACCATCTCTACATGGAAATATTTCATAAATAATTTAGTTAACGTCATCATCATCAATTGAAATAATTGATATGCGTCACACTGCTGGTCTCGATTCTCCTGCATATTAGGAGGGAAATTGACCTGCTATACCATACTAGTCAGACGGGTTGATGTAGGATTTCGTTTCAAGTTTTCCTTCTCTTGCATAAATGTTATCTTCATATCTTATCTCTTAATCGTCTTATAAGACATCCACAGGCAAGAAAGGGGGTGGTGAATTGTTTTATTTTTTTTATTGCTCTAGGTGGCAAAGGAGTAAGCAGCACACCTGATGGTAAGTGTTACTGCCGCCCATGAACCTTTGCAATACCAGGGGTATAGTTAGATCGCTGACTATCAATAAAAATTCCGAACCCACCCAGAGATTTGAACTTCCGGCTCTCTTGCTCACCAAACAAAGCACAGCAGCACACTGCCACTGCTCAGGCGTCGATTTTCTGCGAGAGCGTGGTATTACCCCGGCCGGACCAGCCCATGGCTGTAGATAGAACTGCCAACAGTGTGGTCTGATATAGACATTCTCAATGCTATATAATATCTCTAAAACATGGCCGCTGTTTTACAAAAATAATTGAACATTTTTGATATTAAATATTAAAAAAATAATTTTATTCTATATCTTATGGCCAATCATATTTTAGTCGACTTTACTCAAACGAGTATGGTAGCATAGCCGAATATGGTGCCTCAGTTTCATTCAACCCACAAAATAAAATGTTCGATGCGCCTAAAGAAGTTGTTACTACAAAATTTATAAATTAATGTCAGTCCTCTGAGGCATCCCTAAGGGTTTGCTACACGAGCTAAATTTGGCTTTACTAATGAAGGTGTTAGATATCGTTGCTATGTGAAAGGGACTTCACTAATTGTCTTTATCGTCTAACCGTTGTTCCCTTCGGCTATTAATGTGTGCTTTTAGTTAATTAATGTGTTCCAATTAGAATTTTTAAACATTATCATAAAATTAGATTACCTGGTTTGAAAGTGAAAAATAAACGCTGAAATATCACTATCGTCCGGGGCGTGCAACCTCGTAACCTACAATATTGTATCTTGGGAGGTTTAGTGTCTTCTGCATGGCTCCTATAGATTATAACAGATTGCCAAAAAAAAGTTGAGGGAATTGAGTGCCAATGAATTAAAAATAGAAGTAAATTTGTATTTAGCTAGTAACGCATTTTCCGTGTGGTGATAGAATGATAATACAATTCACCACCTCCTATCTTATCCGAGACGACTAAAGGATATAAAACATATAACATCTAAGCAAGAGAAAAAAAAACTCGAAACAAAACCCTATACTAATACGTCTGACCAGCGTGGTATAGTAGGTCAATGTCCCTTCTATTACGGAGGAGGCTCGGGCCCAACAGTGGGACATATATGATTTGAGATGATGATACCTCTAAAGATAAGAAAAAGAAAACAATGGACAATTTCACTTTTATTGTGGAGGAGGAACTGTATGAGCCGATAAAGGGCCGTCCATTAATCACGTGAGGTTTGAAGAGGGGAGGGGTTTGACAAAAATCACGAAATATCACAAGAATGGTGGGGTATAGTAAGATATCACGTGTATTTATTGTTAAACGCTGTGATTTCTAAACTGAAAAGCGGCTTGTAGTGTGACTTTGACTTGTCGTTGTCAGGCAACGAACGAAGTCTAAAGTAGATGATCTGTATAAAGACCTTTTTGCGAAGTATAAAAAAGCAAAAAATCAGAGAATATAATGAGTTGAGGGCTATTTCTTTGTAGCTACTAAAAATTCACGCGATGTTGGTTGAGGAGAGTTCATAATCTTAAACCTCACCATGTATCACCAAAGGGGAGTGAGGGTTAAAAAATGCTAAAAATAAGATTACGTGATTAATGGACAACCCCTAAGATGATGATAACATTAACTAATTATGAACGAACTCTGATGCTACGGAAAAGGTAACTTAGATCAACGATTAAATAATGCTTAGTTGTAGTTTCTGTTATGAGAATTTCTTTCGTAAATCGTTTTTATTATGTATCTGTTAACATTGGTTTGGTGATTTCACACGCTACGCTACTGTGTTTGTTTTTATTGCAGTGTTGCATTGTTAATAAACGCTTTCACCTACGTAATACCGGTGATATTAATTCAATGTTGTATTTTTTTTAATTATTATGTTATTATAGTGTGTGGTTTCTTTTTTTTTTCGTGGGGTGAGCTACAGTCATCGCGATCCTCGCACCACTCCGTCCGGGGCGACAGAGGGGCGTAAGCACGCACACCCGTAACCCACCCGTGAACCTCGCCTTCGTCGTTGGATCGGCCACTGGAGCAGCGTAAACTTGTCGTCAGTGGCCGCCCCGACGGAATACCCCCTGAGGGGTACCCTCTTCTTGAGCGACATCCCCTCCCTCGGGGAGGACGTCGGTCTTTTCCTCGTGGTCAGTTCTCGGCGGGTGACGGACTAATTCCCCGGTCCAGTCACCCGTGGCCTTGGCCAGGGCGGCATAAGGCGCAGGTAATCGCGTCTACGCCGCCCCAGTCGCCGGCGACGGCTCGCTTTGATAACAATGATATAAATATAGATAATAATTATTCAATAGCAAATCCATTTTACAAAAGGCTTAGCAACGTAATCAATAACTTTAATTTGTAATGTTTTTTTTAAATTTTTAAATGACAATTTCTTGAATAAAGTACATTTTCTTTATTGATTTTAAACCAATAACTACATATGTTATTATTAAATTATTAAATACTAAATATTTTATTATTAAATTATTACAAGTGGCTATAATTTTTTTTTGTTAATAGACTAATTTTTGTTATATTAAATTAAATTAAATTTTGTTAATAGATAATTAAAAGTTATTTGTTTTGTTACAGCGCAAGCCGTAATTGTCCGACGGAGGGCGCTGCCGAGCAGGTCTCGGCGCAGCCCGCCGTCGACTTACCTAGGACAAGAGATGGAGATATTGATTATGATGGTAAGTACTGTTATAAACTATTTATTACGAGGCAGAAAATAAGCAGTATTTCAAGCCTCCATCGATATAGGAGACTAAAACCGCGGCACTTAGATGTTCCTAGCGTATAATAAACTAACTTTTGCTTTTTTTCTTTTTGCTTTTTCTTTTTGCTTTTGCGAATTTGTTCCCATCATTGAGATAATATTTCTTTACTATATGTAGTGTTCTTTAGTATATACTGTATGTAGTCTCCGTCATCATCATTTTCTTGCTCTTATCCCAATTACTCGGCGTCAACGCACTATGTACCTACTTTGCTTCCATCGTACAAATTGCAAAAGTTACTTGCAATAGTTTTATGACCGATGCCTGACGCCAACCCTCCTTGGAAATGCAATTGTTGACCTGAAGGCATCAAGTGAAGTTTGCCCAGGTCGATAGAGCTCTTAGTCATCTTTTACGACACCCACGAGCGAAGCAAGGGTTGGTATTATTCGTCGCCGCTACCACTAATATTCTGTCAAATTTAAATCGCTTTACGTGTAATACATTTTGTCTTACCCCAAATACGCAATTATTTTAGTTTACACCTATTCTAAGATATTAGTTTCAAGGAATAACTACGTTTACAACATACAGTTGGGCAGCCTTAGTTCAGATAATGTTGCTTACGACGTTTTCGTTTTCCTTAAAAAAGTTCATTTGACCCCGCTCCATACAACTCAATAGTGCAATTACAGCGTTTTAACATTCTGTAAAAATAGTTCAATATGTCGTAGTCAACAAAATTTTGATAAATAATTGTTAGAATGAGATTTGAGAGTAATAATTATATTTAGAAAAAAATAATAAATCCAATATCCAAAAATCGTGGGTCTACGTTAAAAAATACGCGAGTTATGATTTTTTGAAAAAAAGTGAAACAGTTTTTTGGCTCTGGCGAACATTTTCGTTTTTGTGGACTACGTTTTCGCTTTCCGCCGTCGATATGTAAAATGAAACATAAACGTTCATGTGTCAGTACTTCTTTGTATTAATTTTTGATTAAATACGAAATCAATTAAATGTATGAACCCAAAATGTTATCAACTCAGAGGATGAAAGAATTTGTTCTTAATATGAAAATAAAGATTTTTCTCAAGAGAAACTTTTCCATTGCTTTCCTCAATTATTTTAGGGTATAATTTCGTATAATTCTTACTTAGTCTCTACATGAAAAAGAGAAACTACAGTAAAATTTTCATGTTTCTAATTTCAGCTCCGTGTTGATTTTTATACTATATAGATAGTTTAAATGTATCATCATTATCATCTCAGCTTATGTGTCCCACTTTTGGGCTCGAGCCTCCTCCATAATAGGAGGGTAATTGACTAACTATACCACGCTGGTCACACGGGTTGGTATAGGGTTTTGTTTCGAGTTTTCCTTCTCTCGCATAGATGTCATATGCGTTTTATATCCCAAAGTCGTTCACCCACGGGCAAGACTTGTAAGGGGGTGGTGCATTGTATTCTTACTCCGTCACCACACGGAAAAATGAATAAATATATCATCATCATTCTAATTTTATCCCAATTACTTGGGGTTAACTATCTATTGCTCTTCCATCGAACATATTGCAAAAGTTATTGGCAATAGTTTTATGATCGACCGCCTGCCTGACATCAACTCTACTTGGAAATGTAGTTGTTGATCAAACGACATCAAGTGGAATTGGCCCAACTCAATATAAAGCTCTTACAATACCAGCTATGGTTGGTAAAAAAGTTACCAACCATAGCTGGTACACTCCAGTATTTTATTTTACTCTAAAGCGGCACTAAGTCGTGACCCACCAAATGGGTAAACACTAAGCTTAGAAAACCACGCGATAAGGCTCGAATAATACATTCGAACAGACCAAACGCCAATCATATTTACAAATCTGGACTAATTAATATTTATAACGCAAAGGCAAAGGCACAACTTATAATATTATAGGTACTATATATTTGGCTACAATTTAGCATTATATTTTTCTATATGTACCTAGTGACTGGTAAATAATAATACAATATATCATCACGACTTATTCTCCCATGGGAATCTTGAACAATCAGCCGAGGAATTATGAAAAGAATGAGTGTTCCCACCACGAACTCTCACCCATAGTAACTCCTGTAAGCCATGCTCTACAATGGTTTTCATAGATGACATCGAAATTATTGGTCTTTAAAAGAGACGAAGCCAGAACAGATGTAAGAGTAACAATAGGTAATGATATACTAGAGCAAGTGAACGAATTTGTATATCTTGGATGTGGATTTAGCCGAGATGGAAGGTACACCACTGATATAGAGCGAAGAGTGAATGCGGAAAATAGAGTGAACGGAGCGTTGGGGCAACTTCTCGGCAGACACAACCTCAGCCAGAAGGCACGTGTAGCAATACATAACGCAGTGCTTGTCCCAACATTACTGTATGGAAGCGAGAGTTGGGTATGCAGAAAAGAGTATGAAAGTAAAATTAATGCGGTCGAAATGCGATCTCTGCGGAAAATCTGTGGAGTTAGGCTGACCGACCGCATTCGTAACGACGACGTAAGAGAGCGAGTAGGTATGAAAGAGAGTATTGGTGTAAAGATGCGAAAGGGCATGCTCCGATGGTTCGGACATGTGGAAAGAATGCCGAACGAACGTCTGGTTAAGAAGATATACAATGCGAAAGTGGAAGGATCTAGGTACCGAGGGAGACCGAGACTAACCTACCTAGACCAGATCGGTCATGTACTGAAGGAAGGTGGAGTCAAGAGTCTCCGAAACCGGCGAGCGTGTATGAAGAGAATTATGAATGTTGAGGAAGCGAGTGAAGTATGCAGAGATAGAGTTCTCTGGCACTCTGTTCTCTCTGCCTACCCTGCAAGGGATATGGCGTGATGATATGTATGTATGTATGTATGTATGTACATCGAAATTACTGATTATTTATAAGAACTTGATTTTTAATTTCCCGACGTTTCGAACACTTTCCAGTGATCATGGTCACGGGAGGACTCGAAACGTCGGCAAATTAAAAATCAAATACAAACGCGATAGAATCCGTAAAAGTAGTTTTATTTCAAATGTGTAATACTCGCGTAAACATTAGAAGTCATTATATAAAAACTTGATTACGAGCGAAAAATGATTGTCACACATGGGATTCGAACCCACGTCTATTGGAAATCCGTTCCAATCGTGCTACCACTTACAACAGCGTGACCTGTTACTATGACATATATGTAATCGAGTTTTTATAGATGACATCGAAGTTTGACCATCGAACAATTCCATATAAATTTATATGAATATTTTACAATTTATCTTGGGTTGATTGATTCCGCTTTCCTCTTATGCAATGCGCGAAACAAAAACCAAAATTGACTTGCATTTTTTTTTTGCTCCATCTTCATGCGGGCGAACTTAAAGAGGTGATATGTATGAAAGCCTTAAGGGGGTAAATACGTGTAAATGAACGTTTTTATGCTGATTTTCATATTTTTTTAAGGTATAAACATAAATATTATTTATTAAAATTATTAGGTTATTTTATACATATATTGATTAGTTTTTTTCATGTGTTACAAAAATATAATTTAAAAGGTAATAGAAATATCAGCTGATACACATCATAGGTTGTCATCCGACTTAGCAGTTGGTGTACACGATGGAAGCTACAATTTTTATCTGAAATCAATGGCATAGAAAAATTGCTTTTGTATGTTTATCTTCTATATAAACCACAATTTAAATTTGCATTTTTTAGATGGCCGTTAAAATAAGTCATGGTTTTTTACAATTTTTCTCATATTGTTTACTATAAAAAAATGTTAAAATAAAAATATCGCTTATGTTTGAGATTCATATAGAACACAATTATATAATTGGTTTAATACTTTTAAGCTAGAGTGTACACCTTTTCGAGAAAAATTGTTTCAAGAAAAAGGCGTTTAAAAAGTGAAAGAAAAAGTTAAAGTAGTATTAAACTAATTGAAACAGCTTACCAATTAATCAGCTATTGCAGCACCATATTGCAAACCTTCTTCAGCCTTTATTATGCTTCATTTTCAGCATGCAATTTTTCTTTTCGTTCTCGACTCCAAAAAATAGTACTTGTAAATAAATATTAATAATTTCGTTTATTATATTTCAATGCTCCTTGCTTTGAAATACAAAATATAATATTATTATCCATTTTTCTTGACATAAATTTTTTACATACCTACCTGTAAATAATTAGGTATACTATAATTTCGTAAACTGTTCTGTTATTCTTTTGAGATTAAACTAATTAAAATAATTATTTTCTACTTTTTAGTGTAAGTTTGTGTATATCGTTTGTCGTAGGTATAGTTTTGAAGTCGGTTTTTGTTTTTTATTAAAAATATTTTTTTATTTAAGCCTCTACATGTAAGATTTATTATAATTGTAGATATGGCAGAAATATATAAAAAACGCACTGCTTTTCAAGTTTGCTACAAGGTCTGTAAATGCGTCATATCAAATTACTTTGTTCTATTTTCTTCATAATATTCTCACAACATGTCTACTAATAAATAATATAATTAATGTTATTCATTTTGCCTCCGTTCCAAACTATCTCAACCCACATTATTCCCGAGGTAGTAAAGCCTT
Source organism: Lymantria monacha (assembly GCA_905163515.2). Classification (NCBI taxonomy): domain Eukaryota; kingdom Metazoa; phylum Arthropoda; class Insecta; order Lepidoptera; family Erebidae; genus Lymantria; species Lymantria monacha. Next base: position 26,515,319 of record LR991098.1, on the reverse strand, counting down.
TACAAACACATTAGTTTGTCCCCCTGACGTCACTATAGGTACCTACGTACAAATATGTAATTACTACATTATCATACAATACACACGATAATTTATTTCAATGTCCCTTGAAATACTGTTACCATTGTTTTGGAATGAATTTGTAGAGATATATGTAGCTATATTCTTATGGTTGAAACTAACAGTATATGGAGAATTTTCTACATAGGAGATTGTTTTCTTTCTGTTTTTTCCTGGCAGTATCAAACATCAACCCTTTGCGAAAAATTATGACTTTTATAACTGTTTCCGTGTGGTGACGGAGTAAGAATACAATTCACCACCCCCTATCTTAACCGTGGGTGATCGTAAAAGACGACTAAGGGCGAAAAATGATTGTCACACATGGGATTCGAACCCCAATCCATTTGGAAGTTCGTTCCAACCGTGGTTCGGATTTCCAATAGGTGTGGGTTTGAATCCCATGTGTGACAATCATTTTTCGCTCGTAATCAAGTTCTTATAAATATTCAAGCACGTTAAATGTTAAATTTTAGTAATTTGGGACGCGTAAGGGATAAAGTATGCATTTAATATCTATGTCAGAGAAGGAAAACTCGAAATAAAGCTTTATACCAACACGTCTGACCAGCGTGGTGTAGTAGGTTAATTGCCCTTCTAGTGTGGAGGAGGCTCGAACCCAGCAGTGGGAGATATATGAGCTAAGATGATAATGATGATGATTATATCGATTTCAGATACCCAATAGTTTTGGTTATAATTACTGTCCTTCATAACATATCGTACTTTATAATATTTATTAATTTTATATTGTGTCTGTAAAGTAGGAAGTAAGGACTACTTCTTTAGTATGAGGCGCTACACATAAAAAAAAAGAAATAAAAAATAAATCTATTGTCAATGTTGTTACAGCGTTATACGAAGACGAATCGGATAGCGACCTCGGTTCGATGGAAAACCACGGCTCCGTTGTCACTCACCTGCTGTCGCAAGTCAAGATCGGAATGGATCTTACTAAGGTAGGTAGGAATAATTAGTATAATCATCTTTTTATTTCTCATCTATGTCCCATTTGTCAACACCAATCTCAATTAAATGAGGGCAATTCGCCTACTACGCCACGCTGATCTGAAGGATTAGATTAAATTGACGTAGACTTGACGTAAATTACACCCAGACTCGGAACAACAAATGGTGGATCGCACAAAATGTTATTCTGCGTGGGAATGGAATCTGCGATCTTTGGCATGATAGCTCGGTATCTTAACCATTACACCTACTGTACTTTAAGATACATTGTATAAATACGTTTTATACTCACGTCTCGCTAAAATCGACGTGTAAGCAAGTGCTGTTGTGCTTCGTTTGGTGAGCGAAGGAGCCGGCAGCCCAGGCTTGGGATTTTCATTGGTAGGCAGCGATGTAGCTATACCCTTGGTCTTGCAAAGGGCGACAGTAATACTTATCAGGTGTGCTGCTTGCTTGTTTGCCACCAATAGCAATAAAAAAAATATAACGCCCTACAGACGCATAATATTAATAAATCAATATTTTTGGAGTTTACTCCTTAAGAATCGATTTTCATATAATGCGCCCGGTATGAGAAAAAATTGAGGAGTAAAATCTAGTGATCGAATGACCTCGTTACGTTTTTGGTGCGCAATCTATTCTGCGCACCTTTCACTTTCTGATGTGAGATAATACTTCACTGAACAGTTTTAATAAATGTAAATAAATAAATATATATATATATATATATATATTATTTTTAGTTAAATGAGCTTTTTTGCGCCTGTTTTGATAATCGTACTTAAGGAGTAAACTCCAGTCGTGCGTTGGAGCTGACACACACACTTTTTTTATCTGAAAAAGTAGTGTTTGATAGCATTCTTATTATGGTAAATATATTATTACACTTGTGTGGTAATGCGTTAGGAATATGTCACCACCCCTTTATAATCTATGACAGTTTTAAAAACTAGAGTAATTACCAGAATAATGGGTAGCACACGTTTCTGAAGAAGTTATAACGTCATTTGCGCTCGCCAACCATCAGGTTGGCAATCGTGCCATGAATGTCCATTACAGTATTATCTCTCGTTTAATTCTAAGTCCAATAATAGATATCGATGGATTGGTGGTTAAATGGATGATATGTTAATCATCATCATCTTAGCTCATATAGGTCCCACTGCTAGGTTTCGAACCTTTTCTAAAACAGGAGGGAAATCCCACACTAATCAGACGGGTTAGTATAATGTTTTAATTCTAGTTTTCCTTCTTTTGCGTATATGTTATATGCATATTATCCGTGTGGTGACAGAGTAAGAATACAATTCACAACGCTCTCTCTTGTCCGTGAGTATCGTAAAAGACGACTAAGGGATATAATATGCTTATAATATCTATGCTAGAGAAGGAAAACACGAAATAAAACCCTATACCAACAATCAACATGTCTGACCAGCGTGGTATAGTAGGTCAATTTACACTTCTTCAGTGGAGGAGGCTCGAGCCCAGAAGTAAGACGATGATGATGATGGTGATGCATATTATATCGTCTTTTGTAATCCTCAGGCGTAAAAGGGGGTAATGAATTGCATTTTTACTTCGTCCCCACACAGAAAATAAAGGAAATGTTAATAAGAAATACACTCGACTGAATTTTATTCTAAAGTAGCTTTTCCCATATAAAAAGTAACTCTCCCAAAGTCTAAATATATATCAACACATTACCGGGATGAAAATCCTGCGTGGATCCAGGAATCCAGGAAATGGCCTATCTATATGTCAATTTCCATCCAAATCTATTGAACGGTTTACGCGTGATTGAGTAACAAAGAATCAAACATCTTTATAAAATTTCACATATTAATATGAATAGGATATGTTTGATCTGTCATAATAGAATACGACATAGGTCAACTGGCAATTGTAACTTATTATCAGAAAACGCGTACTCGGGTCAAGTCAAGGAGCTACGTACATTAATTATAATATAATTGTGCCCCCAGGTTGTGCTACCCACATTTATCTTGGAGAGGCGATCCCTCCTCGAGATGTATGCAGACTCCTTTGCGCACCCTGACCAGTTTGTAAAGTGAGTATCACATAACAATCATATCATTTAAAGCGGTCCAATTTCTCCCCTTGATGTGAAAATTAGTGAGACAAAAAGGATTGGTAGACAAATCTTAGTCATCTATATTTTACAATATAAATTTTATGCCCACGCAAGGTTGACGAATAACGCCAACCCATTGCTGTCTTCCACACACGGAACCAATCAAAGTATTTTTTTAAATTTTGGCGCCAAAAGCTATTCCATTGCAGTGTTCAAGATTTATTGGTTGCGATCGTGAATACTTAAACCAATGAATAGAAGTGCATTCCACTATTTGAAACTAGCTTCTTTCGGAATAGATGTTCACGCTTACCAGACGGATTACAAAAATATTTTATGTCGAGTTCTTCTTCTCTTGCAACGATGTTAATTCCTCACATTCCCCAGTACTCTTTTCCCTTCCCTCCAAGGTGATTCAGGAGATTGATGGCTGCTCTAGTATTTATCTTGCGATCGGGCGCCGCTTCTAGAATCTGGTTCAGCCATAATCTTTTAAATTATATAATGCCATGGTTCGAATCACACTGGAACTAATAGGCATGTTGTATGCGATACTATATAAAACAAGTCTACCCACCCATCCATCAGCTCGTAGATGTCCACTATCATTGGACATAGACCTCCCCACGAAAATTCCACTCAGAGTGACCCTGATTCACCTCCATCCAACGGCGTCTGCGACTTTCATGATGTCCTCTTTCCACCTAGTGAGGAGTTAGTTCCCTCTTAATAAATCCGTAAAAGTCAATAAAAAAAATAGAAAAAGACAGAGATTCTTAGTGGATCTTCTCAGTTACGTGTTCCGATCTGGTGATTCATATTTGAATTAATTGACGATAAAATGTGAAAAAAATGTCAACATGTAAAACTCCTCTAGGATTTATGCATAATAAATTATTTCAGATTGAATTTGTATTAATTCTCCAGGATAGTAGACCAGCCTACACCTCGGGATCGCATGGTACAAGTTGTACGGTGGTACTTGAGTTCGTATCATGCTGGCCGCAAGTCGCAGGTCGCCAAGAAACCGTACAACCCTATTCTAGGCGAAGTATTTCGATGCCATTGGGACCTGGATCCACAGCCCGATGCACATTTGAATAATCATGAAAAGGTAAGTGACATTTTTTTTATTAGACTTATGTGTATGTAATACTCGATCGGCTCGAATAACTATTCTAGAATATTCCTTTATGTTACGGAATCCATGGAGAAAATATTTTCTTCTAAATTCATTCTATTACTTAGAACTTCCACGCAATTGTCCTACTGACAAAGTCTAAAACGACGATGATTGTCACCGAAGAAGCATAACTGGTTTTCCACCATTCTTTGCTATGCAATTGTAGGCCCCACACATTTTATGAGACACGCCTTATTATTTACCAGCCCCAATTGGGTATAAATTTGTTTAATATAGAGATTTTTTTTCAGGAGACTGAATTTTTCCCTAAGAATAGACTCTTAGGGAAAATATCAGTCTTTTGCCAACAACATCCCAAGATCGATCTTGGGACGTCGCGTTATGCTTTGCATGGTTATGTATGTTAAATGAAGAAATATATAATTGTTTTATCGCATTTATATTATTCGTATCGCATTAATATTATAAATGTAATAACTTGTATGTTTGGATATTTATTATTCACGCAAATATAACTGGACATATTTAGATGGAATTTGACAATAGTCTTGTCAAAAACTTGTAGATTCTCGTATATTGTGCATTTTGTGCGTATTTTATCATACTGACCAGTTTTAATCAAGACTGGTCGAAATTCTTCAAAAGTAATTAACAAAATATGACAAAAAAAAAATTAAGTTATCATACCCACATTGGCCTAATTGTTAAGGCAGCCGGAACACATTGCCAATCAATATGGGTTCAAGACCCTACATGTGTAATTCTCACGCGCAAATAAATTTGAAAAAAAATCCAGTCAATTCCGAACAAATACTTATCACAAAATTTGCCAGAAAATCTACTTTTATAATAGCAGAGATGAGAGATGGCATGTACAAATTAAGTAACATTTGATAATATTATTTTAGCAGGAGGTAGGTGACGGCCCAGTACCTTGGTGCACACCAGACCAGCTCTCCTTTGTAGCGGAACAGGTGTCCCATCATCCGCCGATATCGGCTTTCTACGCTGAACATGTTAACAAACGCATTCAATTCGAAGCTTGGGTGTGGACCAAGAGCAAGTTTCTGGGCCTCTCCATCGGAGTACACAATATTGGACGAGGGATTGTCACTTTATTAGATACTGGCGAAGAATATACGCTAACATTCCCTAATGGCTATGGCAGGTGAGTTGGTCTATCATCTATCATTATTATTAAAAGAAAATAGTCGCTTTGTGGTAGCGACTACGTATACTACCTTACTTCACCTTTACGTAGCGGACGACGAATATCTTTTTTTTTAAAGACATCACCCGTTACTAAGGAAATAATCCTTATATTGCGGGGGACTTTACAAACGTATAATTAACGCAGACAAATTATATCCAGACTCGGAACAACTCAGTCTTGTATAGGAATCGAATCCACGTCACTGGCACGGAAGGTCGGTATATTAACCACTACGCCATCTCTGCAGTTAATTATTGTATCGACGGACTTAGACCAACTCCACCTGATGTCGTTTGGTTAACAATTATATTCCCAAAGAGGATTGTCGTCAGGCAAGCGGCCGGTCATAAAACTCACCAAATTTTTTTACAATATTTACGATTTAAGAGGAGTATATATATGCATCCCCCAAGTAGTTTCAATAAGAACAGGTCGATGATGATAATGTACGTATACTTAGGATGTTGAGAAACACATTTTTGGAGATTACTGAAATTTTTAGCATTTAATATGCTTGATTATTTATAAAAACCCGATTACGAGCGATAAATGATGTCACAAATGGGATTCGAACCCACACCTATTGGAAATCCGTCCCAATCATGGATTTCCAATAAGTGTGGGTTCGAATCCCACTTGTGACATATTTTTTCACTCGTAATCGGGTTTTTATAAACATTTTTGAAAATCTGATCGCATCTCAATAATAGCCTATTTTGTCTCGAGATACCACGAACAAACATTACCTGCTCATAGTTATGGTAAAACTTTTTTACATACAGATCTAAGCCGGTAAGCTCTGATGAAGAGTTTAACTGGATTTTTTTATGTATATTTATTTTCCTTGGGAAGTTAATATAAGACTATAATGCTTATCGCTTTCTATAACAACAGAAAGCTATCTGAAACGTGTATATATGACATCACACAATCTGTATAATGTGTAAACATTGTCGAGTAGATGGCACACGTCTCCTTTAAAGACGAAAATATATTACGAGCCGACAATTGAATGTCACGCTGGTGTAAATGATAGCACAATTAGAACGAATTTCCATTAGGTGTGGGTTCGAGTCCCATGTGTGACACTTTTCGCTCGTAATCAAGTTTTTTTTTATAAATAATCAAGCATGTTAAATGCTAAATTGCAGTAATTTGAGATGACATTTTTCTCATTTTTTTATATGTGTGAAAATGGATTATTATTTCATTTTATGAGAAAACCCTGTATTAATAATAATAAATAAATCTGTATCGCTTGAAACTTCCCAAACATATTGCATAAAATATTTGTCCAGCGTAGCGATCGAACCCAAGAAACTTGATTAAAATTTAATTTATTATCATCACTATTGTAATAAAATTTAATAGTTTAAAAGTCGCGTCGTTGATGCGTTGATAAACTAAGAATCCAATATAATTATCATCTTACTTTTATATGGAAGTCATCGCCGAGGGATTAACAGAAGAATTGGCGATGACACTCTTCCTTATATACTTAAATCTCCAATAGCGATCACTAACCCGTCAGCCAAGTTGTAATTATCATCCTGCTCTTATTGCAATCACTTGGAGTCAATGCAATATACAGTCGAAAATAATACAATGGAAACTCGATTATCCGGCCCTCAGTTATAAGGATTCGATTCGATTGTCCGGACTACCAATCGCGATCTTGCATATACAAGTCAAATCAATGCAAGAGAACGTATCGGAACTGGCATTACCCGCCCGCGTATCGCGTGATAACTACTGCATAATGTTATGCAATATATACAAAAACAACTTTTCTTCTTTTTGCGATCCGACGTCCTCGACATGTACTGACCGACTCTGACGATTCGATAACGATCGCTCAAGAAAGAGCATACACGGCCCGCGCGGCCTTAACACATAAATATCCGCGCTTCCGCCCCCGCCGCCGGGGACGTAAGACGCGACGCGTATTAGTCAATAACTCAAACGTGGGCACCCCCACTTTGCTACCAGCGACGACCCGAGCCGAGGTTCGTTCTCCACAGGGAGAGCCCTCGGGCGTTGTCGCTTAAAATTTTTACCGGGTTGAGAGCACTCACCCATAGTCGGGTTGAGCTATGACAGCTATCTGCGGCTAACCGCTAAAAGACAGATAAAAAAGCACTTTTCTTCGTACATTCTATTATCCGGATTTTCGATTATCCGAATGCCTAACGACAACAATTAGTCTGGTTAATCGAGTTTGTAGTTTTAAGATTGCCTGCCTGACGTCTATCTACCTTTGCAATGTAATTGTTGGCCAGACGGCATACGAAGTATTTGGCCCGGCTTAAAAGCTCTTAGTCGACGGCAACGGTCACGAGCAATGTAAGAGTTGATAGCATTCCTAGCCATAACACTATATACAGCGTTAGGTATACTCTTAGTAGAGTATATTTGCTACAATGGACTTCGATAAGCTATCTATTTAAGATGGATAAATATCACTTACATAAATCCCAAATTATATGCAAAAAAATAATACTAGTATAATCAGATTCTTTAGAAAGAGGTTTTAGTGATAGGACAGTTCTCAGTCTACAGCCGCGGGCCGGTACGTCCGGCGTAGTACCACACTCTCGCAGAAGATCGACGTCTGAGTGATGGCAATGTGTTATTGCGCTTCGTTTGGTGAACGAGAGAGCCGGAAGCCCAACTGGGTGGGTTTGGAATTTGTATTGGTCATGGTACATGGGCGGTTGTAACATTTACCATCAGGTGTGCTGCTTGCTCGTTTGCCACCATCAGCAATAAAAAAGACCCTTTTCTCCATCTTGTTAAGGATATTGGAAATTCATATAATGTACAAATACATTGGCGTAAAGTTTTATTTTGAGTTTTCCTTCTTTTTTGAATTCCTTCCAACAATGATCACATACCGTGAGTGTCGTACCAAAACGGCTAAGGAAATTGCTTTAAAAATTATATACCTGCCGCCTTAATTTCTATTTGGACATGATACCAAATGTAATCTAAAAATGAAGATGCGGTAACGAAAACCACATAGAATTGTCAGTCAAAAGTTAGAGTATAATAAAATACTGCTTAGCTAAAAATACCCCCTTTATCAAAATTAACGTTAACATGTTTCCACAGATCAATACTAACGGTGCCTTGGATAGAATTAGGGGGTTCTGTAGTAATCGAATGCATCCAGACGGGTTATAAAGCCAATATTGAATTTCTGACGAAGCCCTTCTACGGCGGCAAAAAACATCGAGTCACTTGCGAGGTGTTCTCCAACAGCGATAAAAAACCATACTACACAGCGCAGGGTGAATGGAACACCAGAATGGACGGACGATGGACTGAATCTGGGGTTAGTGCTCTAAATATGTATTTTCATACATCCACCAGCTCGCAGAGTTATTCTGTTGGACATAGTCTCATCCACCAAAATGTTAATCAGAACATTTGGTACCTATTCTATTTTAAGAAAATAATGAGTTTTGTGTTTTCCATGTGGTAACGAAGTAAGAATTCACCATCACATCTTGCTCGTGGATGTTGTAAAAGTGGATTAAGGGATATGATATGCATATAACATCTATGCAAAGGAAGGAAAATTCAAAATAATACCCTATACCACCCCACCTTATCAGTGCGCTATAGTAGGTCATTTTATCTTTCGTTATATTATAAGTTTCGTTGTTTTTTTTTTGTGAAGATTCATCATCCTCTCGGCTTCTATACGTTCTTCATTAACCTACTTTTTTTTAAAGCCTGAACCCTGCACCAAGAAGATAATACTTGTATTGCGGGGAACTTTACAAACATATAATTAGCGTAGACAAATAACACCCAGACACAGAACGCTTTGTGGATCGCACAAAGTATTTTCCTGCGTGGGAATCAAACCCACGCCACTGACACTGAAGGTCGGTATCTTAACCAATACGCCATCTGTGCAGTCAGACCACTACACCACGCTGATCAGACAGGATACTTTTAATTTTATTAACTTACCCGCACTTATCAGTTTGTTAAAGATTCTAAACTAACTATTGTCTGTATATGTAGGTCATATAAAAATAATATAAATTTTATTTTATTGTGTTTCCTCATATAAACGATTTTATAATTGTTTAACAAAATTAATTAATTTAAATTTATTTCAAATTTTTCTTTTTTTGCTGTGATATTATCTGTTTCTATTCATTCCTGTCGTATTTTACCATCACTCATAGAAAAGAAGGGAGAGTTGACCATTTGAATTTGTAGTTCCTTACCTCTATTTGTATTAGTGTTGCTCAAATGCAAGACCGAGACTCGCTGCAAGAGTCTCACAGTCTTCCCTTAAACAGAATTTTACGATTGCTTTGGCAAAGAAAGATTTGTCAACATTTTGTATTCTTAATACCAGTACACGGAGAAATAATTTTATGTTATTTTAAACAGTCTCATGATAGATAGGTGGGATTATAACCCCACTCCCGTTAAGTGGTATGTACCTAATTATTGATGGTTGTACAGTTAGTGCCACTAGATGAATGAAATTTCATTAATTTAGTTGGATTTTTCATTTCTATCAAAACAAGTGATTCATTGTTATTCTAATAGCGAACGATGCAAGACTTGCGAAACAGGCAAGAGTCTTGCATTTGGGCAACACTAATTTGTACCCTTATTCCCCTGGCGTGGGACAAAATGAAGCATAATAGTTTATATTTTTCAGCGCACAGAGGTACTTTTCGAAGTGTCATCGATGAAGCCGAGACGTAAACGCGTAGCGCCCGTCTCACGTCAGCTCGCGCACGAATCGCGGCGAGTTTGGCGTTACGTAACGTGCGCATTACGTGCTCAAGATACGGAACAAGCCACCTCTGCTAAGCGTACCGTGGAGCAAGCGCAGAGAGACGCCGTCAAACTCAGAGACTCCAACGGAGATAAATGGCAGACCCAGGTATGTATAGACATACATCCACCATCTAAAGCTTACAGATATAAGACCTTTTTAATTTTTTGGTCAGGTCATACCCTGCTATATCCGTCCGGGTCGACAGATGAAGCGGCGCGGGACCCCATAGACCCACCCCGTAATGTACCTTTCCATGTTCTGCGAGTGGGCCACTGGAATCCGGTTTTAATCGTCGGTGGCTACAGACTTAGGCCTAACTAAACCCGCCATCATTTCAAACTAGCTGTGTTAAAATTGTAGTTGGTGTTATAAGTTTCCCAGAAGAAGGTTAATGTCGTAGGTACATGGACCGGGGATTAATCGACACCCGTAGAGAGGCTGATCGCCTGAAGACGTCAACGGGAATGGTACACGAAAGGGTAACTTGTCAAGCTGACCACTGAGGTCAAGGAATTGGTTGCAGTTGTCCAGACCATTGGCGATAGAGAGTTGACGCAATGTGTTTTTTTCTTCTACCGTACATTGCTGCAAAGGTTTTGGCACTAGTCCTATGACCGGTCTTCGTGATTTAAACTCTCCTTGGGAATGTATTAGTTGCCAAACGATTTCAAATAAAGTTGACTCAGGGAATACTGGTTCCCTCGAAAATTGTCTCTTCATACGAATAAATCACGAAATTCAGATAAAAAAATTGATTTCGAAACAAGCGAGATTGGTTCGCTTAAGGACTCATCAAGCATGGACCAATCCTGGTTGAATGTGAAAATTACAAAACCGAAATAAAAATTTAATGACGAGAACTCGACTGCGCAGATGCCGTAATGGTCAAGATACCGACTTGACCTGCCAGTGTCGTGGGTTAGATTCCTACGCAGGACAATACTCTATGCGATCCACAAAGTGTTGTTCTGAATCTGGATGTAATTAGTCTCCGTTAATTTTATGTTTGTAAAGTCTCCCGATATAGGAGGATTATTTCCTATCTTTAAAAAAAAACATAACACGAATATTACTTGATTCCAGTTATTCAGCCCCAAAGGTGAAGACGGTTGGGAGTACAACACTCCACTCGGAAAGCGGATCAGCACATCGAAATTGACTCCACAGCATAAAGCGGAGAGCGCCGAAAACACTAGATAATCCATTCAATAATTAATCTATGGACAATTTTATTAAGGTAGAAATTCCTTCGTCACAGCAAAAACGGACTTTGTAGGGTAGGACAAATGTTCACAGTGATGCACCACTGTTTACATCGACACTACACTTCGGAAACGTTCGGCGATGCTCGGGTATTTCCGGAAATGTGAATAAAAAGACGTTTTTAGTCTTACACCTGGTGATTTTTTTAGTATTTAAGTAGCGAAATGCAGTGTCGGTGTACGACTTAGATTTCTGGAATGTTGGAAAGTTAAATCACTTTTGCCATATTACGGTTTTGGAATACCGCATATGTCAGTCACACCTTGTTATAACTATATGCCAAGTAATTATATCCATACTTCTATATATTCTATGGTCATTTCAATATGCTATGCCTCCAGTTCTTTATTATACGAGCCACAATTGGCTACCATACGTACGTACCCACACTAGACCAATTAGCAAGGCGGTGCAGGGATTTCCAAAAGATATCGTTGCATAGGTTCAAGTCACACGTGTGCTAATCATTTTTCGTTCGCAAACAATTTATACAAAAATATGTCTAAATAATTTTCTGTAATATATAATTTTTCTGTGAACATTTTTATTTGAAGCTACACTTTTAAAAATAATAATGTTTTAAAAAAATGTAACTGGTTTGACTATGGTTAATATTTAATATCAAATATCATTACAAATACTCTGTCAATAATATTATATTTATTATTGTAATAGATTTTATATACGCCTTCAAAATCATGAATGTTAAGGCAACATGTCTGCTTATGAACCACTTAAGGCTAAAAATCTTAGGCTGAAAATAGGACACCTCAAGGTACCCTATTTTCACCCTGAAAATAGGACACCTCAAGGTACCCTATTTTCACCCTGAAAATAGGACACCTCAAGGTACCCTATTTTCACCCTAATTTAAATTCATTAAAACCTATCCTTCGATGATAGATTAGTGAGCTCTTAAAAAATGTAATAGGAAATGCATAGTGATTGAGATATCTATAAGAACTACAAAAAAGCAATATCGGCGATTTGAAGCTATTTTTTTTGTTAAGAATTGTTGAGAATTTTATACACAATTTTTTTAATTGTTATGGTGGCAAACGAGCAAGCAGCACACCTGATGGTAAGTGTCACTGACGCCCATGGACCTTTGCATAGCTAGGCCGCTGCCTATCAATACAAACCCCAAACTTACCCAGTTGGGCTTCCGGCTCTCTCGCTCACCGAACGAAGCGCTACAGCACATTGCTTTTACTCAAATGTCGATCTTCTGCGAGAGTTACTGACACTTCCGTTGCACAACTAAAATCTATGGATATATCTCGTTCAATCGTAAAACAGTAACAGTTCATCCTATATCGATATATAAAATAAAATAATTTCAAATTTGAACCAAAATATTCTCGAAATATTATTTATTTGTAAAATATGATAAATATTTGATTCATATAGGTCGAACAGAAATAGTACTGAGGCGTTGATAGCTTCAATCGTCATATTGTACTGGCGTATAATAGTTAATTATAGTAACCGGCGATTAATATTGCACGTCGCGCTTTGAAAAGAGACACTCAACTAACTTCGGCTTCGTAGAGCAGTTTTGTCTCTGTCAGACATTACTTGTATGACGTTATACGAATTACTAACAGTCTCACATCTATTAGGAGCTGTTAAATTAATTATACTGCCAACTTTTTTTTTCTAAAATTTTAAAGGGGTTTTAACAACTCTATATATGTATTTTTAAACAGAACGCAACTAGACTCACTCGCATTGGCAGAACTATTAACAAACGTCACAGAGGTAGTGTGCGACTGAGACAGAGTTCTTCGAAGCCGAAATTAACCGATTGTTTCTTTCTAAAGATAGGTGTGCAATATTTTATCGCCAAGTACTATAATTATGTAGTATTTATATATTAGCTGTGAAATTGTATGAAGTGGTTGCACCATATCTGTCTATATATGAAGTTAGATGAAAATCAACCGCATGGATACTGTTTGATTTTGATGACTGAGCTGATTTTTTTTAAGATATCGCGCTAGCTGCTGACGTAATCTGCTTGTAAAATTATATTTGCAGTCTGGGATTTCGGTTACTATTTTCAATTTCCTTATGAGTACTTGATGTTATTTTTTTTTGTATTTATTAAGCACTTGGTTTGTTAGGATTTTTAGAAAATGTATTTGTGAAACTGAAAAAGATATTGCGATTATTTTGATTTTAAATTACTTAAAAGTAGCATTGCTAACTAACACGTCAGGCCGTTTATAAAAACTTCTTACGAGCGATAAATGGTTACCGAACGTGAGGCTTGAACTCACATCAATTGGAAATCCATTCCATCTGCCTTACTAGTTACACCAGTGTGGGTCGATAGGTTTAATAACCAAATTATGACTTGCATTATCATCTTACGTTTTAGAAGGTATCCTCTATCAAAATATATTGATGTGGATAAAATGTAATGTGAAATCGTCTCGAATAAAGACGATAATGCGATTAACAATTTGGTTACCCACACTGGCCTAATTGGTAAGGCGGTTAAAATTTCCAATAGTGTGTGGTTTCATATCCCACCTTTAAATCTATCGTATTAGATAATAACTTGTATAAAAAGCTTAACATATCAAGTGCTTAGTAAAGAAAAAAAAAATCTCTCTTGTGGTGATTTAAGAATACAATGCACCATTATCGATGGGAGTCATAAAAATCTGCTGAGTATTAGCAAAATGGACAGCATTTTATCATGGCAAATATATTTATAATAGTTTTAAGTTTGATATGGTGATGAGATTAGAATACGACTATTGCCATCCCATACTTGAACTTGGAAGTCGTAGAAATCGGCTGAGAGCCTCATGACTCGTTTGTTAACCTACGTTCAGCGATAGATGGTTAAGCGCTGAATGAGGATGAAATTATAATAAGTTTGGTGATCTCTCAACCGATTTTCACGTGAATTATAATTACATATACGTCCCAATACTGGGCTCGAAAATCATCCACAATAGAAGGACAGTTGACATATAAGGCTGGTCATACGGCTTGGTATAAAATGACTTCAGAGATTTCCTTCTCTTACATAAATACATAGTCTCTTAGTCATCTTTCAGGACACTGATGAAGAAGATAGGGGGTTGGTGTATTGTATTCTTACTCAGTCACTATAAGGTATAATTTTATTATATACATATCGACCTTCTACGTAGAACAAAGTTGCATATGATTATGATATCAAACCGTTTTTATTGTAGTTATAAAGCTAAGCTAATTTATATATAAGAGGAACTAATATTAGGAAATGAATCAATCTTAGCAATTAAGGGGCGTCCATAAATTACGTGAGGCTATTTTGAGGGTCTTTTTTAATCCCCTCCCCCTTGGTGAGATGTCGTAAGATTTTTCTCGGTCCCTCCTCCCTTTCCCCAATCTCACGTGAGATTTTTCAAACCTTGTACTTGGGTATAAAGGTATTTTTACTTTCATTTAACTTTCAAGCAGTTTTACATATTTTCTGCTGCAAAAAAATATGTGATATTTGCCAAGACGCCTCCATCTCTCCCAAATGAGATTTCGTAAGATTCGACTCGATCAATGAATACCTCGCGTAAGTAATGGACGTCCCCTAAGAAAAATGATATTGCTCATTTTGTGTTACAAATTTCAAATCGATCTCCTCTTAAAGTAATAATTATGCAGACGTAACTTTATTCTACGGATAGGTCGTTATATTAGATCTTGGTACTGTTTGCACATTGTAAAATCTCTTTCGTCATTAGGACTTATCGCGTAGGTGCTTATGATTCTAAGTTTAATGACATAGGTGGATGCTGCGGTTAATTTTAGTAAAAAGACTGACAGGTAACGTAATGATGCGATGTACCGGAACGGACGGCACGTGCAAAAAAAAACAGAATTATGAAATTAATCAAACACATAGACTTATTTAATTATATAGTTATAACAACCATGTTGTATATATAATAATTAAAAAAAATACTATTATATATTTGTTTTATTTTATTGTAATACTAGCTTCTGCCCGCGGCTTCGCCCGCGTAAAAGGTTACTTTCCTAAAGTTTTTGATCCCCTATTTTTATTTTAGACCGTTGGTAATACAGTGCAACGGTATTACAATACTCAGGGTTGGAACTTCATTAATGGACTGCTAGATGGCGTTGAAGAAGCTAGATTTTGAGATTTTTTGTCAATTTTTTTATTTTTCATATAAAAATTGTTTTTTTTTTTAATAAAAGGTATCCTATGTTACTTTTAATACCTCCAAGAATATGTGTACAATGTTTCATGATAATCGGTTGAGTAGTTTTAGCGTGAAAGCGTAACAAACAAACTTACATTCACATTTATATATTAGTAGGGATGAATACTGTGATTCTGTGTGGTAGAGGCTAAGAATTATCAATCCTTACTTTGCTTATGAATGTTGTAGAGAATTAAGAGTTTTATCGACCCGGGCCGACTCTGATGCCCGTTTGGTCAACAATTACAATCCCAAGGGATTGATGTCAAACAGACGGCCGATCGTAAAACTATTGCCAATAACTTGCTTTATATATGATGGAAAAGAAGTACATGCTGCGTCGATACCAATCAATGAGTATAAGGATGATTATTATAATGATTCGTGAATTCGGTTAACTCTGAAATAAATGGTTTATAAGAGCCAGCCATTAGGTAAATCTCATGGTCATGAGAATTTTATCGTGTCTTTCTTGTTGCTCTTTTAATTTACTGGTTTTATAAAATGATAAATTTTCAGCTCATATTCTAGTCTTGCAACGAAAACGTTTCAACACGTCATTTATTTGACCTGCGGACACATGTACTCTATTTAGGACTTAAGTTTTTTATTAAAAGACATCGATGCAATAATCTTATTTACAAATGAGTTTAAATAAAATAGGTAGCTACTTCTAAATAAACCAAGTCATCAATAAGCGATATAAGAAATAATAATACAAAAGTTATCCGTGTGGTGACGGAGTAAGAATACTATTCACCACCCCCATATCTTACCCGTGGGTGAGCGTACGAGACGACTAAGGGATATAGAAACGCATATAACATCAATTAGACATGCTCAAAACATTACTTTGAAATGTCATATCACACCATATTACATTACGCAGAACGTATTATTACTTTATGATATTACAAATGTGATACATATCACATTTGTAATATCATAAAGTAATATTACGTTCGAGTTCGGTTCGCATGATATTGTAATCCGAATTTTGTAAATTAATATTTATTATTTTATGATATTTATCACATGTTACCTACATGTGTTAAATATTAAATTTTTACCCGATTTGCGTAATATGATTAATGTGTAAAATAGTCGATTGATTTCCCTTCATACTTTTCCAGGCTTAGAACTGACAATCTTCATATACTAC
The DNA here is from genome assembly GCA_905163515.2 of Lymantria monacha. Lineage (NCBI taxonomy): Eukaryota > Metazoa > Arthropoda > Insecta > Lepidoptera > Erebidae > Lymantria > Lymantria monacha. The sequence goes on along the minus strand of LR991098.1, from coordinate 26,498,377 downwards.
TTACTTTATACTTTTTATTTTTCTTTGTTTTGATAAATTGTAGGTTCAAGGTTATACAATAATGTTAACGGGCATAAGCGCGATCATGGTATAGGTACATATACATACCCAGTCATTCTCCAATAGTGAGTGAGAGAGGTAGATTTATGATCTCTTATTTCGTACAATACCATAATGCGTTGAGGAATTAGCTAGCAACTCAAGCAAGCAAGCATTACATTACGCGAAATTCGGGCTAGAGCCAAGAGTGCATAGCATAACGATCGAGTAATGTATTGCGTGATGTGATGTGTAATGCCTCGGTGTGTCGCGTAATGTTTAATGTGATATTACCCGCCCGAGTAATATTACGTTTTGATATCAAGCGCATTACTTACACATGTCTAACATCAATGCGAGAGAAGGAAAACTCGGCACAAAACCCTATACCAACACGTCTGACCAGCGTGGTATAGTAGGTTAATTTCTCTCCCATTACGGAGGTGGTCCGAGCCCAACAGTGGGACATTTATGGGCTGTGATGATGATTACAAAAGTTACTGCCTTTCGGCGCCGTTGAGTGTCTTGAGAGACGATTGAGGGATGTAAAGATATCACCATCCTATTATAATTATTTCTGATGTTTACGCGATTATTACACATTTGATATAAAATTATTTTTATGGATTCTATCGCGTTTGTATTTGATTTATCATTTCACACTTTTCGAACACTACACACTACAGTGTTCATAGTCACGGGAGGACCAGTTCTCCCTCCCTCGATTTTCACGGAGAATAATAAATTGAACGATCCACATATTGTTTTGATTTAGTGTAATTTGTGTCCGTAAATTCAAGGTTTGTATGTCGGCTGCAATACAATGCTTAGTTTTTTGGGGCAGGTGTTGTCCTTAAAAAGTATAAAACAGGCGGATTTGCCGGCTCTTTCTCAATGTGGCCGCATGCCGATCCGGTGGTAGCCGAACAGATTTATTAGTTTTGAAACTAGTAAATTGCTATAATATAATAATTATCATAATTAATTTCTTATTGTGTTTAATAACTGATAAGAAACAATATAAAATTTTATATACAGAGTGGAGACGTCAATACGACAATAAATGAAAACACCGTCAATACTAGTGTATAGGAGTATTTTGAAACTATTAAAAAAGTCCTCGCATGCATATTTAAAAAACAATTTTTTCAAACAAACTTTTTATCATAAATATTGAAACAAAATAGAACATCGTTTGTAAATATTAGTTCACTAACCTGTGGCAAACGTAGTGTTTAATTTCTCTGTGACCTGTGGTCGGCACGCGAGTGACCTTGTGGTATCATATGTTACAACTTCGAAACGTAGGTAAATACATACACTTAATGTTTGGGCGCTATTCATTCTCACTCGATTATTTTATTAAAATAATCACGATAACTTTAATAATTCACTTGGTCGTTAAACTTTTAAATTTTCAATATGTGCGCCATGGACCCGAACGCACAAATTATATCGTCTTAAAATATTATTTCGAACTCTTGTTAACAGGTCGCCATTGACGGCGATGTATTTTAACTTGTCGAAAGATCGTACAATTCCTTTTTTTAAGTTCTCCACATTATCAACCTCTGTCGTTGCGAGAAAAATAATTTAAAATTTGTTCATCTAGGGTGACTCTTACACGCGAAGGAGCACTATCCATATGAGGCAGTAAGGATTGATTATCCCGTAACCTCTGGACAGCTTGCACAATAGTGCGGCCATTGGTAGTACAAACACGTGTTTCCATATCTCTTTCGGTACGTACGTATGGTTAAAGCTGCATTGCCGTGATATTCTCCATAAATTAAAATCATATCTGTATACCCGAAGCTGTGTAATTATAACGAGGCATTGTAAATGAGAAAGAAATACTATTCTAATACAAAGTAAGCGTCTAATTACGCACATTCACGTCACAGGATCACTATGGCACACTGACCTACAGACCTATTATAATAGTTTTGAACATGAGACCGAGGTCTCCTTTCATTAAGCCGTATGAGAAATTTAAAACGCATGAGAAATTTAAAACTACCTAAGTTTTAAATTTCTCATCTAAGTCTGATGACACGGTTTATAAAGACTTAGGAATAAGGTATAATATGCATTGATTTGTATTACGTTTGGGGAAGACTTGAACAGGTAAACATGGCGATATGTAGGTACTAGTTTCATATTAGTTTATACCGATGCGGCGCGGGAGCTCATTGATTAGTGATAGGCGAATAATTTTAATTTTTATACAGAGTGTGGAAATTGTTAATAATACAAAGTAATGTGCTGCGGCTAAACTATACGACATATTGTATTCAAAGTTTGTATACAGGCTGGGCAAGTCATCAGATACACTAGATAAAATTATTGTCGTATGGTCGTCTCCACCTTGTATAGAAGCATTTTCTTTTTGTACTGGCAATGAATTTGTATTAAAAATGTGCCTCAAAATTTAATAACTGATACTATAACGGGCAGATATAAATCTCTGTAATAACGATGACTTATTGCACGTGAGATACTTTGGTCATCTCGTGACCATAAATGCTGTAAAGCTTTCGAAACATCGCGCAATTACAAATCAAATACAAACACGATAGAATCCGTAACAATAGTTTTAATTTCAAATGTGTAATACTCGCGTAAACATTAAAAATCATTGAATAAAAAATACTAGTAAAACCTCATTTTATTCACATTGACCTTGTAGCTAGAGGTGGAATTGATAAGATTGACAATTACCAAAACGTAAGGAAGGATTTCTTAGCGCAGCTGGTATTATATATAAGAGAGGTCGCGGGCGCCGTGAGTACCCTATAGTTAACATCGTCGTAGTCCATGGTCTCATACAGATACCTCGACTGGCGGTTGCTTAGGATCCACACGTTACCCTCATCATCCACCTGAAAGCATCGGTCAAGTTAAACTATTAATCGTCGAAGATTCAGTTTATTATACACAATAAATAAATGAAGCTTTTAAATGTTTTAATTAATTATTAGAAGTATTAGGTAAGGTATTATAAGGTAGTATAAGGGAATAAGAGTGCGAGAAAGGGACAAACGGGTTGAGAGCCCTCAGCGCTCACCCACAGTCCGGGTAAAGTTGTCATAGCCATCTGAGGCTAACAACTAAGACACACAAAAAAAAAAAAAAAGAGAAAGGGGTAGAAAATTTCTCGCACGACTATATTTGTTCACGGCACACGCGGATTTTTATGGAGATACAACGTTGACGTCATATTGTTTGTAAAGCTTTCTCTGTCTAATTTAATAAAAAAACTGTTTTTTAACTAGTGAAATAATAAAAACATGGATACTTTAAAAGAAGGGAACTCAAAACAAAATCCTATATAACCCATCTGGCAGGTGTGCAGAAAGCTTATACCCAATAATAAGATTAATATGAATAAGAATAATAGGTATTATACTTTCACATCACTGGGGAACTCCATCAAATTGCAGTCGCTCAATATAACGGGTGTGTTCTCCGTCCTAAATGGTTTATCTAAGTTCCAACAACCCAAGCCGTTTTTGCATACCTAGAGAAATACGAATAATATAAATTTGACTATAGGTACATAAAAGTGCAAGTGACGAAATTACTGAGATTCAACATTTCAAATGCTAGGCTACTTATAGAAACGTATTTGCAAGTAAAAATAAATACTTATAAGATTTGAATCTATTAAAAATCTGTTTTAAAAATAAAAAAATGTGTAGTAAAGGCTAAATAGGAGTAATAATTTGATTACCATATGTATCTGCTACTACTCATACTGGCCTAAGCCCATTAGGGCCACATTAATTATAAAAGGCAAATAATATCACTGCAAGAAAAGGTAGCATTAAAAAACCCTAGGACCATTCAATTTAACTAACGTGGAATAATACATACATACATATCATCACGCCATATCCCTTGCAGGGTAGGCAGAGAGAACAGAGTGCCAGAGAACTCTATCTCTGCATACTTCACTCGCTTCCTCAACATTCATAATTCTCTTCATACACGCTCGCCGGTTTCGGAGACTCTTGACTCCACCTTCCTTCAGTACCTGACCGATCTGGTCTAGGTAGGTTAGTCTCGGTCTCCCTCGGTACCTACATCCTTCCACTTTCGCATTGTATATCTTCTTAACCAGACGTTCGTTCGGCATTCTTTCCACATGTCCGAACCATCGGAGCATTCCCTTTCGCATCTTTACACCAATACTCTCTTTCATACCTACTCGCTCTCTTACGAATAATAAGCCAGTTTTTCTTATACCATAGTGATAGCCCAAACTCCACATACGACCCTTTTTTATTTCTTATAGTGGCAAACGAGCAAGCAGCAGACCTAATGGTAAATGTTACTACCGCTTATGGACCACCTAGGTTACAACTAGGCTGCTGTATACCAACTAAAACACACCTAGAAAATTGGATTAGGTACGGCTCTCTCGCTCATTGAACAAAGCGCATCAGCACATTACCACTGCTTAGACGTTGATTTTCTGCGAGCGTTTGGTACTAGCCCTGACGAACCGGCGCGCGGCTGTAGCCAGAGAACTGTCAGCACTACCACTGCAAGCTGCTGAGATGAAAAATTAGGGGCACACAACTATAAAATACACAGGCATGTATATAAAATAAGCGGCTAAAAATACTACCAACCCTTACTTTGCTCGTGCGTGTCGTAAAGAACGCCTTAGAGCTTTATATCGATCCAGGCCAACGCCACCTGATGCCAGTTGGTCCTCAATTACACTCCTAAGAAGGATTGACGTCAGGCAGGCGGCCAGTCATAAAACTGTTGCCAATAACTTTTGTAATATGTATATTTACATCAGGGCCGGCTTTACCTATAGTGCAGAGGGTGCGGTGCACCCGGGCGCCGAGTGTTAGGGGGCGCCTCGAACGTGTTTTAACTATCAACCTATTCCATTATGTTCACGCATTTTGATACAAGAGGGCGCCAGGAGATTGATTGCACCCGGGCGCTACATGTGCTAGAGCCGACCCTGATTTACATAATGCGTCGACCCCAATTGGTACAAGAGCAGGAGAATGATAATGACCTGTGTATAGAATAAAACGTTAGTTTTTGGATCAATATCACATGCCGTAACTTGTGATCGTGGACCTCTTTCACCAACTATCTGTAATAAACAACTACGTTATTTTTTTAGATTTTATCACAGTTCTATTTGGGTATCACTTTATTGAAGTTTCATGCTAGCATAATTCTTAAAAATCATTATGTTAACAATGATGATTTCTACAAACGAAACTGTTTATTTCAACATAGATTTTAGTTTTAGGTTTTTTTTTTGGATATATTACTTCTGATTATGTTACAGTATTTTCCAGTGTGGTGACGGAGTAAGAATACAATTCACGACCCCTATCGTACCCGTGGGTGATCGTAAGAGACAACTAAGGGATATGAAACGCGTATAACATCTATGCAAGAGGCAAACTCGAAACAAAACCCTATACCAACATGTCTGACCAGCGTGGTATAGCAGGTCAATTTCCCTCCCACTGCGGAGGAGTTTCGAGCCCAACAGTGGGACATATATGTGGTGAGAGAGAGATAAGTTAGCCGATTTCGGCAAACAATCTTGAAGTTTTGACACAATACGATACGTAAAAGTTAAAGTGGTTTTGAAGGTTTCCTTCAATATTACTTATTCTATATTACTTCTTCTTTTTTTATATGTAATATTCACTGCACAGATGATGTAGTTGCTAAAATACCTATCGTTCCAAGTGTCACAGGTTTAATTCCTACGCAGGACAATATTTTTGTTCATTCCACAAATTATTGCTCGGAGTTTGAGTGTAATTTGTAGCCGTTAGTTGTATGTTTATTGAGTCCCTCGCAATTCTAACTATTTAAGATGTATTATAAACTTGTGTCACTCTCCACACTAATAGTCCAAGATCCGGCAGTAAAATTAGAACGCTCATCGATGGGCTCGGGCCTCCTCCGTAATGGGAGGGAAATTAACCTACTATACCGCGCTGATCAAACGTGTTGGTATAGAGTTTTGTTTGGAGGTTTTCTTCTCTTGCATAGATGTTATATACTTTTTATATCTCTTAGTCGTCTCGTACGATCACCTACGGGTAAGATATGGGGTGGTGAATAGTATTCTTACTCCGTCACCACACGGAAATTTCACTTATTAAAGCTATTTTTATTTTCTGATTATAATTACATACGTTTAGTGACAGATTTAGGTTCGATGCCACCCCAGGCCCAAGTTAAAGGTCCCGCCGGGCTGACCAGGAATATCAAGGAAGCGGTACCAGTGGCCGGCCCAAATGCAGTGGGGAGGGAATACGGTGGGTTATGGAACCACGCGCCGCCCTTCCGTCACCCTGGACGGAATGGACGGAGTGTACCCAGACTATAGCTTATCAAAAAGAAAGGGTCTACGTTAATAAAACGCCTTTACATAGGTATAATAATAGCTTAATGAATTTCTTTTATATATTCATGTGTTAGACAATTTAAATTTTAATACTTAACCTACTAAAATCTTTTTAAAATCATTAATCATTTAAGATTAATAATATTTAAAAAAGGATTTTTATATAATTTGTTATTTTAAGACTGTAAAAGGGAAAAAGAGGCAAAAGGATTCTTTTACGTCTTACAATTAAAAAAAAATGAATGCAAATATTTCGTCATATTTAAAAAAATGGCGTCTCTAATAAAAAGAAAAAAAAAAAAAAAATTTTGCCGCTACAAGACCGGCTAAATCGAATTCTGAAATCTGAATTATTATGGTAATTACCATAATAATATTTAGCATCTTTGAGAGCACTCCTTATTTGCGATCAGATTTACTTAAGCAAGCATATACAGTGACAGAATTCGATTTAGCCGGTCTTGTAGCGGCAACATTTTATTATTATATTTCCATTTATTCACGGGATCTTCCGTAGGGAAGATACCCGGTCCTTTGGTAGGCTTACATGGGGATATGGATCCAACACGCAGAGGCCTTTAGAGAAATTTAATCTAAATATTGGGATGGGACACCTACCGATGACATTCCACGTCTGCACATAACATACGTGGAATGCCAGCACTAAGTGTAAAACTATTGTGTGATGATGGTATCTAATATATGAATATGGGAGTGGGTGCTTAGTGGACTGGTTCATCTTGTATCTATGAAATTATAAACTGTCGTCTGCCTTCAAACCCATGTTAAGAGATGAACGGTGGCAGACGGTGACTCGCCAACTTACTGAATGGGCCCCCTAAATAGTCGCCACAGACACACTAGTCATACGGGCAACATTGGTGTAAGTGGCTAGGGGTGTCGAGCGGTGCGGCGCCGGTTTCACCATTGAGTCTGCGATACACAGACCCTTGGTTTCCCCGTAATTATGCCCTTGAAAATGACACTTCCACCCCCGAGCATATAGCTCTGGCGACCCCTCTCTGACCAGCTGTTTAAGGCAAGCCAGAGCTGAGAGTCCTTCGGGCACTCTTCGGTTTCCACTCTAGCCAGCCAATGAAGGCCAGCTGGAGACGAGTCCCTGATAGACTCTCTGGAGTATTCAGGACCGCAGTGTCGCCACTCACATTCAGCTCGCCACAAGCTGCCCTGCGGTTTATTGGTTTTCCTGTAAATCTTGAGATACATTTTTTTATATCAAAAGAACTTAAGGAGCCATATAATGTTCCTCCGAGTTTTGCGTTAGCCTCATGGTGAGGTAACGACTGGCCCGGAGGTACTTATTATATTTTATTATTATATTATTAAATTAATAAGCTCAATTGAGCGTATTAATTTTACAGCCGGATCTCTTACTATAACGGCATACCTCAACTCCATTGAATATATCTTCCTGCGGCGTATATTTATTCCGTAACAAGTTGGTCGACATTTTGAACTGTTTCGTACTTGAAGTCGGTTGTAAATATAACTCACTATAACTAAAACCAATTAGAAGAATAAATAAAAGCCTAATATAAAATAAAAAAATAAATAAGAGAAAACAAAAAGAAAAAAGCAACAAAAAAAAATAACAATAACACTAAACTTTCTTAATAAGTACGGAACGGATAGGAACAGAATGCCAGTAACTTTATAGAAGAAGTTTATATAAAGAAATTTTCTCCCCATACACACTTTGCCGCTTTGTTACCGCCCCTTAGGGGCGGCATTCATAAAATCCTTTCATATTGAATCTCTATGTCGTAAATAGAAACGTGCTTCAAAATTTAATGTTTCTAGCTTTAATAGTTTCGGCTTGGTGGTAATGAGTCGTTCAACCCACTTCACAGGCCTAATTTATACCCCCAGAGGGAGAAAATCAACAAATGCTGAAACACGTGTTTATTTATTATTACTGAAGATAATTTATACGTAATTTGAAAAGAATCGATAAAAATTTTTTTCACTGAAAATTTTTCAAATTGACTTAGCTTTTTATTTAAAAACCAATTGACATAAAATAAAACCTAAATGTTAAGTGAAGCTTACTACAATATATTAGTGAAACCGCGTCTAAATCGGATAAGCCGTTTCTGAGATTAGCGTGCACAAACGCACAGACAAACAGATAAACAGACAAAAAATTTAATAATCATTGTTTTGGGTTCTATTTGTGTTGATAAAGGTCCCAGTAATATGTTTCTCATATATCTACCATGTACAGACAGCGATCCGTTACATTTTTATTATTTGTATAGAAAACGCTTATAAAAACAAGATTTTATTTTGTTATAAAAATTAACGAAGAAAGTTAAAAATAATCACAAACATAAAAACTTTTGATATCGCGAGAAAAAAGAGAAAGCCTAGCACTCTTTTAGTTTGAAGTTTCTTTTTCTTTTTATTCGTGGTCGAACGATAATAAAACATTACAACGAAGAATAATATTGCTCGTTTATATATAAAAAACCGGCAATTTATTCTGCAAAATCACTTGAAGAGACGGGCGTAAAATTGACCAAATACTCGCACTTCACAATATACAAAATGCTAAAAAGATATCATTCATTTATTCAAACCTCTTATAGATCGTTTTGACAGTAAAAAAACAATTCAGACGCTCACCCATCTTTCTTCGGTGACGACAAAGCAGCTGACGAAACACCATCGCTCCAGTAAAAATCTATACCTCCCACCTTATACACTCCTGCATGGGGGTCAAAATGAAAGTAATGGTTCTCAACCCTCCATGCTTCGTCGTTTATGAGATCATAAACAATAATAGCATTCGACCCCATATCAGTGATATATGCATAACAATTACATAATTTACATTCTTTGCCCACAAATTCTACGACCTGGAATTACATTTTTAACACGATTATATTAACTTGGTTTGTCTGTAAAGGAATTTCTCAACATGATTTTCACTCTTATCAATCGATACAACATGTACTCTTCTTTCATAGTACATATTGTAAAAGTTATTGGCAATAGTTTTATGACCGGCCGCCTGCCAGAGGTCACCCCTCCTTAGGAATGTAATTGTTGACCAAACGGCATCGGTTGCAGTTGGCCCAGGTCGTAATAAGGCTCTTAATCATCTTTTACAACATCCACGAGCAAAGTAAGAGTGGGTAGTGTTCGTAGCCGCTACCACACAGCATTTTTACAGCAATGCAAGTGTACCACTAAAATAGTTGGCAATGGTCATGGCCTCAGTAGATGGTTTTAGGACTGCACTCCACTTTTCCCACTTCGGAAGCAACACAGCTAAGATTTTCACTCTTATAAATGTCGTATTAATTCCAAACTTTGTACACCTATCAATAACCAATGACAACACATAGGTTAAATAATTTGTCCCATTAACGCTACAAAATTAGCGAATCATTTTCTTTTTGTTGCTCTTGGTGGCAAACAGCACACCTGATGGTAAATGTTACTGCCGCCCATTAACCTTTCCAATACCATGGGTATAGCTATGCCGCTGCCTACCAATAAAAATCACAAACCCACCCAGAAAGTGGAGCTTTCAGCTCTCTCGCCCACCGAACGAAGCACAGCATTCTGCTACTGCTCAGGCGTCGATTTTCTGTGAGAGTGTAGTATTACCCCGGACGTAGCGGCCCGCGGCTGTAGATAGAAAATTGTCAACAGAGTGGCCAACAAATCATACAATGGAGAACGTTAATTTTTTTAAACGCAACTTTTAATGAGAATTATATTCAAAATTATGTTTTTATAAATGCACTTTGTCCAAATTTATCCGTAAGAATCTGGATTATTTATGACACTTATAATGACGAATACTGTATGAATGAGTGACGATGGATGTGATCGTAGCTACGAATACTACGAATCAAATCAAATCAAATCAAATTGAAATCTTACATTACTGGTAGGTGCCGAAACAGAAGACTGAGAACTTTAAATAAATCTATTTCAACTACATCTGACGCTGTCTGTGTATCCGTTCCCAAGTAAGGTTGGTAGCCATCACCTGCCTTATGGCCGGCCATAAGGCTATTGCCAAAACTTTTGTAATATTATTATTAACAAGTATATAAGGATGATGAATGGCTGGATGATGATGATTGAAAACTATGAATTCATCATTAGTGATGACATAGGTTGGACTTCATTTTACCATCAAACGTAGTGAAATCTCATTAATATTTTCATATATAAGGAGTAGGTAAACAGAAACGTATATAAAAACTAAATATATAAAATTCACACCCACAGGTAAGAGAGAGGGGTCGTAAATTGTATTTTTACGCCGACATCACATGGCAGCGTTACCAATATTTTATGCCCCCTTTTTAAGACGGCCAAGATGTGGGCGTCAAATTTGGCATTTGTTAGTTGGGTCGGAGCCCAATCAAGTTTGGGAACCACTGATCCAAACCATTCTTAAATCCACCTGAATATATATAAAAAATCATAGTTACACTTACAATACTAGTCAATACAGAAGACTCTCTCAATACATCTTCATCGAAGACGTGTTTATGTACCAACTTATCGCTATTCAGATCGAAGATTAATAACGCTGGTGGCGTTACTTGTTCCACATCCTCTAATTAATAGAAAAACAAACTAAATTTTTACTGGTTTTCTTAATTTGACTAACAAATAATTATTGTGCTAAAAGTTTCAATTAATGCAAAATCACCTTCTTTAGTATAAAACATTCTGAATATTAAGTTTTTTTATTGTTTTTGATGGTAAACGTGCAAGCAACACACCTGATGGTAAGTGTTACTGCCGCCCATAGGGCCGCTGCCTACCAATCAAACCCCATTTAGGGCCGCTGCCTACCAATCAAACCCCAAACCCACCCAGTTGGTCTGCCGGCTCCCTTGCTCACCGAACAAAGCGCAATAGCACATTGCCATTACTCAGACGTCGATCTTCCGCGAGAGTGTGGTACTAACCCGGACAGACCGGCCCGCGGCTGTAGACAGAACTGTCAATAGTTTGGTCCTACCACTATTAAGTATAATTGTCATCCAAAATAAAAGAAAAGACTGCCTATTAATTGCGCTGACTAGAACGTAGATAGTGATCGCAAAGTCTCGAACTCAGTACTCTGGACCACTCTAACGATAGAGCTATATATCGTCATCAACAACTAGACAGATTATTTCGTAAAGACATGATAGAATTGAAACTTTTGTATTATATACTTTTGAATCCCTACTAATATATAAATGTGAATGTAAGTTTATTATTATTTGTTACGCTTTCACGCTAAAACTACTCAACGGATCATCATGAAACATTGTACACATATCCTTGGAGGTATTAAAAGTTAGATAGGATACTTTTTATTAAAAAAAAAACAATTTTTTTATATGGCAAATAAAAAAATAGTTTGTCAAAATATCTCAAAATCTAGCTTCTTCAACGCCATCTAGCAGTCCAGTAATGAAGTTCCAACCCTGAGTATTGTAATACCGTTGCACTGTATTACCGACGGTCAAGAATAAAAATAGGGGATCAAAAACTTTAGGAAAGTAACCTTTTACGCGGGCGAAGTCGCGGGCAGAAGCTAGTAATATATATATTTTTTCATTTTTCTATTTAGATAAAATTACGAGACATGAAATAATTATTTTAGTGGTAGGACCACGATGGTGACAGTTTTCTGTCTGCAGCCGCGGACGGTCCGTCCGGGATAGTATCACACTCTCGCAGAAGATCGACGTCTTAATAATGGCAACGTGCTATTGCGCGAATGAGAAAGCCGGTAGCCCAACTGGGTATGTTTGGGGTTTGTATTGGTAGGCAGCGGCCTAGCTATGCCCTTGGTATTGCAAAGGCCCATGGGTGGCATTAACACTTACCAGCAGGTTTGCTGCTTGCTCGTTTGCCACCATAAGCAATAAAAAATATATATAAAAACTTGAAGAAGGTATTTCTTAATCTTCTCCGGTATCCGAATGCAAATGAGACACTAAGCCACTATATCCGACACAGTGCTTACTTCCACCAGTTTTTCGTCCCACATTTTGTGGTTAAGAATAAGAATATCAAAGCTCAGCCATAAAAAAGATTACTTCAAAAGTTATATCTTACAATGCTTCTATCTTTTCCCGTAAGTAATAAAATATCCTTTCCGTCTGGTGATGGAGCAAGAATACAATTCACCACCTCCTGTCTTACCCGTGGGTAATCGGACGATCAGACAAGTGTGAGCTTGTCTAAGTGGTAGGACAATTGGAACGGTATTCCAATAGATCTGGGTTCGAGTCCCATGTGTGACATTCATTTTTCGTTCGTAATTAAGTTTTTATAAATAACCTAGCATGTTAAATGAAAAATTTCAGTAATTTGGATGACTAAGGTGTATAAAACGCATATAATATATAGATATTTTATATAATTATGAATGTTGAGGAAGCGAGTGAAGTATGCAAGGATAGAGTTCTCTGGCACTCTGTTCTCTCTGCCTACCCTGCAAAGGACATCGCGTGATGATATGTATGTATGTATGTATGTATATTATATACATATGTCGTCCACATTACTGAAATTTTGCGTAGGCAAGAGAAAGAAAACTCGAAACAAAACACTCCTGATCAGCGTGGCATAGCAGATCAACTTTCCTCCCATTATCGAAGAGGCTCAAACCCTACAGTGGGATATAAATGAGCTGAGATGATGACAAAATATCAACGCTTGAAGACACTCACCAGACATATCCGATACTCCGTTATCCACAACCCAAAGCCGATCATATTTATCCACATGTACTCTAAAAGTGGATACAACAGTTCTATTTGAGGTTATTTCTCCTGACTCGGTGAGACACGCTTCCTTCCAATTCGGATATGGATGCAATGGTTCGTGTTGACTGCCATTCAGGTAAACGTAGTTCAGCGAAGAAGGAATTCCTGATAAAATTAAAATCTTATTTTTTATCATTTTCGATCTGGGATAAGAATTTAATTCATTACGTATTTGCTTACCGCGGATGCCATAAAAATCTACTGAAGATTACAAACAAATAGCGTCACTGCAAGAGAAGGGAAATCCAACGATCCAGTGTATGGTTAGCGTGAGTACTAACTCAACTGATCTACAATTGATCAATTTTTTTTTTTTTTTTTTTTTTTTATAAAAGACACCACCCTGCACTAAGGTAATAATAAATCTTGTATTGCGGGGGACTTTACAAACATGCAATTAACGCAGACAAATTACACCCAGACTCAGAACAACACTTTGTGGATCACACAAAGTAATGTCCTGCGTGGGAATCGAACCCTCGGCACTGGCACGGAAGGTCGGTATCTTAACCACTACGCCATCTGTGCAGTCAAAATTGATCTACTAAGATCAATTTTTTTTTTTATTTATTGCTTATGGTAGCAAACGAGTAAGCAGCACACCTGATGGTAAGTGTTACTGCCACCCATGGACCTTTGCAATATCAAGGGTATAGCTAGTCCGCTGCCTACCGATACAAACTTCAAACCCACCCCGTTGGGTTTCCGGCTCTCTCGCTCACCGAACGAAACGCAATAGCACATTGCCATTACTCAGACGTCGATCTTCTGCGAGAGTGTGGTATTATCCCGGACGGACCGGCCCGCGGCTGTAGACAGAGAACAGCGTGGTCGTTACATTTCAAAGTAGGTAATAATTTTTTTGTTTAGATTCAATTTCAACAAAATACATTAAATTATTAATAATGGTGTTCAGAGTACCTAATATAGTTTCACGTACATTTTAGAGTGAATCTTTTAAGGGAGTGACTTCGAAATTCTGATCCATAACCTTTTTGTAATGAAAAGTTCGTGAGAAAAAGAGCTTAAGCGACTGCTTGCCGCGTACACCGCGTGTTCGCATATTTTTGTCACACACTTTAAAGTAGGTAAAAATGTGCGTGCGTATGTGATCAAGTTCTTTTGCCGCGAATTTAAAAAAAAATTGAGACGCTCTTACCGATTTCATAATTTTATGTAAATAAATTTTCCATGTTGTGACGGAATAAAAATACAATTCAACACCCTTATCTTATCCGTGGGTGAACGTAAAAGACGACTAACAAATGTAAAACGCTTATATGTATACATGTTATATGCGTGTATGCAAGAGAAGGGAAACATGAAATAAAACCCTGTAATCCATATATATCTGACCAGTGAGTGTAGTAGGTCAATTTCCCTCCTAGTGTAGACGAGCCTCGAACTTAGCAGTGGGACATACATGAGCTGAAATGATGATGATGATGAAATTAATGATAAATATAATCTATGCTATTCAAAACTGATTGGTGAATAAATAAAATGTTTCCTATCGTATGTTTTACAAGACATTTTTTTTTGGGGGTGGGCTATACGGTACGTCAAATCCCGCTAAATAATCCGTCTGGAGCGACAAGAAATGCGACGCAAGATGCCGTAGACCCGCCCTACAACATACCTCTTGACGCTGTACGGGTGAGTCATTGGGATGCGTTCTTTTCTTCAATGACCCACCCGGCGGGCTACCCTCGCGGGTAACCTCTTGGCTCGACGCCCCGACAGTTTTCACCGTTGGGGCGTCGTCCTCACGCGGTGGCCTCGCTCCAAGGGCGACCAGACTAATCCCCGGTCTGGTCACCCGCTGGCTCGGCTAGGGCGGCATGAGGCGGAGGTATTGTATTGAGAGATAACGATATCGCAGAACGAACCGGCGGAGCGCGTTCCTTACAAGACACCCTATCCAGTTTTTAAATTATCTCTCGAATAGGTACCACGTATTTAAACCTAACTTTGTAGGTAAGTGGACAAACACTTTGACTGCACAGGTGGCGTAATGGTTAAGATCCCGACATCCCGTGCCAGTGACATGGGCTCCATTCCCACACAGGACAATACTTTGTGCGATCCATATCTTCATGCGTTACATTGCATGTTTGTAAAGTCCCTCGCAATACAAGGACTATTTCCTTAAAGCAGGTTGGTGTCTAAAAAAATGGAATGCAATAATATACTAGCCTTTTTTCCATCTAGGTATGGTAATAAATAATTTATCCTTCCACCTAGCTAGACCTGCTGGCATATTATTCTTGCTAATATATTTGCCATTACGAAGTGCTATATCTCTTTCATTCCCTTGCCATGCAAAATCTATAGTTTTCCATTGAAATTTAGGTGGAATTAATGGTGCAGCTGCATTTAATAAAATCACAAGAAATAATAAAATAAGCATTATCCACTGGGCCATTTTTCTTTAAAACTGAATATAAATATTGTTATTTGCTAAATGTTTATTTAGCATTGTTTTTTTAGTGAGTATATTTTTTTTTTTATAATATTACATTATAATGTACTTTTTATATATTAATAATGACATATTAATTACAGAGATTTCGAACATCAATGGCAAATTTGTGATAAACTCTACATCCATAGATAATATACTATAAATTAGAAATCTACGTCACAGAAGTCATAATAAAAAAAAAAAAAAAAAAAAAAAAAGTTGAAATTGAGGTTTGGATTACAGAGCACTGAGATAAAATTGTAATTATTTATTATTACGTAGTTATTTGCTATATTGTAAATTGCCTACATGTCTCTAATCTGATAAATGTCTGATAAAAGATTTTAATTATCTCGCATTCACACCTCACAGTTATATTTCTTCTTTCTCTTTTTTTATATTGGCAATTATTACTACTTACAGTATATCTAATCCATGGAAGTAATAAGTACTACGTACGTAGTACTTATTACTTCCATGATCTAATCTAAGAAGTGCACTTTGACAGCTGTCGGAGTAAGTTGTTTAGATATGCGAACCAAATAATCGCTATCGAAAATATCCAATTTTAGTGAGAAATCGATATTGATTCTTTTTAACTAATAATCGGTTTATATATTTCTTTTTCAAAAATGAGTTGAATAAATTAAGTGCTAAATTAATATTAAACAAATTTAATTCTTTCAACATAAAATTTATTCATCATATTTAGTTGAATTACATTAATTAAAAACAAAAATTGGATTTGAAAACAATTATTCACAATCACTATTATTACTTGAATTATCATCGTCGTGAAAATTTATAATTATTTCCTTATGAATAAAATTGTCGAAACATACATTTCTGTCAAAATTTCTATTCGATCAATTATATTATTCTAATATTTTTACCGATTATTTGGATATTCGTGAAGTTGTCAAGCACTACTGTATAGAACGCGGTGACGTGACATTGTAAGATCGTCAATAACAATTACTATTTACCATGCTATTTTTATTTTATATTAGTTTTACGAGTTTCAACATTAGATTATTCTACGAGAAAGTCACCCGCAACGTTAATTATGTA
The DNA here is from genome assembly GCA_905163515.2 of Lymantria monacha. Lineage (NCBI taxonomy): Eukaryota > Metazoa > Arthropoda > Insecta > Lepidoptera > Erebidae > Lymantria > Lymantria monacha. Next base: position 26,481,582 of record LR991098.1, on the reverse strand, counting down.
AATAACTTAATAGTTAATTAAAATTTCAGATTTAGTGTTTGCAATATGTACCTATACGTTTGATCAAGGTTATTGTGTATTAAAAAATGCGAAACGTTAAAATGCACTTCTTAGATTAGATGAACTATAATAGTAAATGATGGGACTTTTGACGGGAATTTGAAAACGTCATGTAATATGTGCATGTCAATAATATACAGATCTTTAGTATTTTATACAGGTATTTGACGATGCTATTTATTAGACTTAGTGTCCAAATTTAATTAATATGATCCAAGTTTAATGCATATTCTCAATAGTGTTTATTCTTTCATTTCTACCCGCTCGTGCTCACAAAGATTTTCCCCGTTCCACTTGGTTGAAAACGTTACGATTAAGATTCGTAGCTCATTAATTCGATCCGCTCCGATACCGCTCCCGCACAACACCGCCCTAAAAGGAGATAACTACTAGCTGGTCACGCGTCGAAAGATAGCAGGCCACCAGCTTTCCACGCGCTTACAGCTGTCAGGCAACTAGCTGTTGTCCCCGCGCTTAGAACTAACAGTTGTTTATCGCTTTTCCCGCCAAACACCTTTGTATACAGTCTCCATTAAAATAACTAAGAAGAAAATATTTAAGAAGATATATAATACAATGTGAAAGTGGAAGGATGTAGGTACCGAGGGAGACCGAGACTCACCTACCTTGACCAGATCGGTCACGTACTGAAGGAAGGTGGAGTCAAGAGTCTCCGAAACCGGCGAGCGTGTATGAAGAGAATTATGAATGTTGAGGAAGCGAGTGAAGTATGCAAGGATAGAGTTCTCTGACACTCTGCCTATCCTGCAAGGGATATGGCGTGATGATATGTATTGTAGAATGTCGATAGTGAGAGTGGTAGCGACAATGAATACACGCTGTACTTTTAAATTTATATTGCACCTTATAATAATTACGATACGGAATCGAATACGAACAAGAATGACCTAAGATATTCTAACCGGCGGTATTTATACATACCGTGGCGTGATCTAGTACTAAATTCACAAACTTAATGGATAATACGAAATATTAAATATCTTAATTATTATAATAATTATTTACATCCAAATATTATACAGGTCACATAATTCTGTATAATAATCATTATAAATCCCTAAACATTTAGTTGTACGCCGGAAGTTGACACGCGGAAGTGTCAGTGTGATGAAATCATAAATCAGTAAAATAAGAATGTAATAGATTAATCATTATACATAGTAAAACAAAACGATTTTAGGATTGATTAATCGACATAGTGTAAGAAAGTACAGAGGTCTATATTAAAACGCAATATTTAGTAGTCGCGCCGGAAGCTGACAAGCGGATGACGCCCATGGTATTAAAATTATACCAGTTTACAGAGATATGAATCAATTATTTACTTAATTATAAATTACTAATAATTAACATTATATAATATGATTAACAATATATTAATTAGGATGTGTATATGTGAGGCCGGAAGTGCTACTCGATAACAGTATGTAGGTATGTGTGTATTAAAATAACTCGATTTTTAAAGATAAATTTTCATATACATATTTTCTTATGGATAAACATGGATTTGACCACATATCATCGTTTGTTCAAAATGACTTTAAGGAAAATACAGAATAGCAATAACGTACAAGCTAGCAACGTGTTTCAAGCAATCTCCGTGCGTACATCGCGTGGAGCGCCTGCAAAGAGTAAAATTATATTAACAGAAAAAGAGTGGCAACTCGATGGTAAAATATGCATGTATGGAAAGTGCTGCTACCTAGAGCTAAGGCGGTGAACTAAAGTTGAAGTAATATACATATATACCTACGTATCTACATATTGTGTGTATGTAATTATATAGGATTTTTTTTTACTATGAAACCTACCCTGAAATATAAAAATAACATATCAGCTGTTAACGAAACGGCAATAGTATAAACTTAATAATGAAAATTGAGATAATTTCCAGAAAGAACATTAATAACCGAAAATAGATTATTGACAATAAGTACATACGCTAGGAACAAAAAATAACAATTCTCAGTTCCTTGTCAAACTTTTGACAATTACAACAAAATGGCAGCTATGTTTGTACAAACAATCTGTAGGCGGCGCGACGATCAGTAAAAATAAGTAATGTTTTAACTGTGCCCCCCCAGAGCGCCTGCTAGAAGCTCGTGGCAAGCATGCAATAAGCGAGTCGTCAACTATCGGACGATAAGACGGCGGTAAGCTGTAGCTTACAACACCGCTTCTCACTAGTCCTCCACCGATCGTAGCCGACTTATAAGTGGGCTACGACCCTAACGTTAGTGCAATGAAGTATGGGTCCACTCTTGTAGACGTGACCATTATCCCGCCGCGTCTACAAAGGCCGTGATCGTCATGTAAATGGCTGAATGGGTGTTTCAAGTTGTCATCACTTAGTGTAACAATATTTTTCACCTACGTCCATGAATAATATAGGGCACCTTAAAATTCATGAATATATTTAGTGTATATAAGATTTATCAACAGATGTCACTAGTTAAGCATTATATATTTTTTTCTATTATGTGTGAGTAAATACTATTTTGTATATATTGGTCAGCGCTGCGACTGTATGATAGTCATGACGTCAAGCAAACTCGCTCTTGGCCTATAGAAACACGTTGATAATAATTTAATGACGATATAGCGCCATCTCTGTAATTAATATCAAACTATCAAGCGTACGACAAAATATACGGTTAGTTTTTATCTATACATCTATACATATAATAAAAATGTAACGGGTCGCTGTCTGTACATGGAAGATATATGAAAAAAAATGTTACTGGGACCTTTATCAACACTAATAGAACACAAAACAATAATTTTTAAAATTTTTGTCTGTTTATCTGTTTGTCTGTTTGTCTGTGTGTTTGTGCACGCTAATCTCAGAAACGGCTTATCCGATTTAGACGTGGTTTTCACTAATATATTGTGGTAAGCTTCACTTAACATTGAGGCTTTATTTTATGTGAATTGGTTTATTAAAAAAAAAGTTATGTCAATTTAAAAAATGTTCGGAGAAAAAAATCTTTATCGATTTTTTTCAAATTACGTACAAATTATCTTCAGTAAAAATAAATAAACACGTGTTTCAACATTTGTTGATTTTCCCCCTCTGGGGGTGCAAATTAGGCCTGCAAAGCGGGTTGGACGACTCATTAAATCATTAGCGCCAAGCCGATATTATTGAAGCTGGCAACTTGAAATGTTGACTGTGGTTTCTTTATATGACGTAGAGATTCACTAAGAAATGATTTTACGAAATTATACCCTTTTTTTTTTTTTTTTTTTTTGGGGGTGGGTTACGGTCGGCACACTCCTCGCACCACTCCGTCCGGGGTGACAGAGGGGCGTAAGCATGCACACCCGTAACCCACCCGTGACGTCGCCTTCGTTGTTGGGTCAACCACCGGAGCAGAGTGACTTGACGTCAGTGGTTGGCCCGACGGAATACCCCTGAGGAGTACCTTCTCCTCGACCGACGTCCCCCCCTCGGGTAGGATGTCGGTCTTTCCTCACGCGGTCGGCCTCTCGGCGGGTGACGGACTAAATCCCCGATCCAGTCACCCGCGGCCTCGGCTAGGGCGACATCAGGCGCAGGTAATCGCGCCTGCGCCGCCCCAGTCGCCGGCGGCCGGCTCGCGTCGTCGAGGAGACGCTCCTCGCGCACGCGCTCCGCCGCCTCCTTCCGCGAGACTATTACCTCGCAGAAGGATGCGACCGCGTCCCAGTTCCTGACGCTGTCGAGCATCGCCCTGGCGATGGTCGGCAGCGTCAGGTCAGCACCGATGATTGTGACGAGTTCACGACGCTGCTCTGCCCAAGCGGCACAAACCTCGAGCGTATGCTGCGCCGTGTCCTCGTCGCAATCGCAGTGGTGGCAGGACGGTGTACTCTCCCTCCTTACGACCGTGTGCAGGTATTTGGCGAAGCATCCATGCCCCGTCAAAACCTGCACCAGTCGGAAGGAGAGCACCCCGTGCCGCCGATTTAGCCACTGCATCAGCACCGGCCGGAAGGCCTCCACGGTCCGCACACCGAACCGAGGCCTCTCCAGCCGGACTGCCCAACGGGCAATGATGTCGCGGCGGGCGTCGACGCGCCAGGCGGTGTGCTCCCTCAACGAGACCACACCGCCCTCCGCTCGCACCCCCAACATCCGCTGATACAAACCGGCGAGCATTTCCGCTTCCAGGTCCCATGGAGGGGTCCCGGCCAACAGACACGCTGCCTCCGTCGACACCGTGCGGTACCCGCGTAAAATTATACCCTTAAGGGGATGGAGCAGAGTGGCAAAGTTTGTATGAAGAGAAAAAAATCTTTATTGATTTTTTTCAAATTACGAGTCGAATCAAATATTCTAGGGTAATATCCGGCATTTGTCAATTTTCACCCTCTGGTTGTATAAATTAGGCCTGTGAAGCAGGTTGAACGACTACTACTACTACGACATGGTAATGAGTCGTTCAAACGTTTGGCGGTAGCCAAGCCGAAACTATTAAAGCTAGAAACATTAAATTTTGAAGAACGTTTTTATTTATGACATAGAGGTTCAATACGAAAGGATTTTATGAATTCCGCTCCTAAGGGGGTGTAACAAAGCGGCAAAGTGTGTATGAGGAGAAAATTTCTTTATCGATTCTTTTCAAATTACATACAAATATTCTTCGGTAAATATAAATAAACACGTGTTTCTCTCTCCCTCTCCATCAACCCCGCACCAGTGCCGTTGTGGCGACCAGTTCCGGCGTGAGAGCTCACACGATACACATAGTAGGCGACAATAGGTTCTTGCCTAGTAGTTTAAGATACAGGTTAAGTTTAACTTCAAAAATGTTTACTATAAAAATAAATAATAAATCATATCTAACGAGGTCGCAACTCTGCTGGTGAAACAAAGCAGTCAAATAAAGGGTGGCGATAATTATATTTTTATCCCATGGTCATACCGTAAATAGTAAATTAATGGCAATATAATTTGTAGAATTAATAGAACTTTGAACCACCTTTTTCTTTAGTGACCGGCTATGGTATATAGACACACGCGCGCCGTACACGTACATCTACGTTGTGCGGGCGGGCCACCGCAACCGGGTATCATCTCGAGTCAAAGCCCTCATGCAGTGAACCTAAATACAGGTACTCACGCTTGCGCCGCCCAAAGCACCGACGGTAGAGCGTGTCAACGTAGAGTATTTTCTCTCGGACCCATCCTATTGCCTAATTCCGTTAGACAACTAACTCGCAGAATCAACACCTCAACGCATCCCAGTTTCTGACGCTGTTGATTATTATCCTAGCGATAAACCTTCAACACCTTGCATTGCTTTTTCTATTTAACTCTGTCAGAGATGACTTCTGCGTGGACGAAGTCGCGGGCAAAAGCTAGTACAGAAATATATAGCTGTCGTTTGCGTTGTATCTTAAAATGTATTCCATAACCAATGACTGTATAGATGACGCAGTGGGCTAGGTGCTAACCTGTCGTACCGTGTCATGGATTCAATCCTTACATAGAACAATTATTCGGACGATCTATAAACGTTTGTTTCAAGTTTGGGTGTAATTTGTCTACGTTTATTAGATGATTGTAAGCCTTGCGATAAAAGGAGTCATTTTATAGTATGGGTTGTTATCTTTGAGAGAAAAAAATAAATAAAAATATGCTCTAGAGTACATAGTCGTAGATTATGCCATAGACTTTATTTTCTTGGTATTATTTTCTTTCACATTACAGTTCTATTGTGTTTCTTATTTGAAGTCAAGTTAGAGGTGCGAATTAATATTTTCATTCTAACATCTAGATGTTAGAATGAAAATATAAAAGGTGACATGCGCCACCTTTTTTGATTTATTTTTTATCTTTGAATAACAAGGTTGTGTCATCATTTAATACAATTCTAACTGCAAAGTTTGAAGTATTAAGCCTATAACAATGTGTAAACATTGTCGGGTAGACCTTAAAGACGTAAATATGATACGAAGTGAAATTTGCATGTCATACAATAGTTCACGGTGGTGTAGTGGCAGCACGATTGGTCCGGAATCCCAACAGGCACGGGTTCGAATCCCGCTTGTGACATCATTTTTCGCTTCGTAATCGGGTTTCATAAATAATTAAGCATATTAAATGCTAAATTTCAGTAATTTGAATATATTTATTGAGTTAAAATTAGCATATAAATGTAATTTAGAATAAAAATATCTCAATTTTTCATGTGCAATTGTTTTATGTTTTTAAAGTCTACGTATTGTATTAACACAATACGTGTTTGAGATCATCATTGGGAGGAGGGGTAAAATTAGTGACTCTAGTTAGGTCATAAGTGTAACGGACCTAAAAAGGTTTAGAACCACTGATCTAGGGCCTTCTTATCTGTTTGCTGGCACTTAGTGTTATAATCAATCCACAGACCATTTAATAGTTTAATATTGCTGAATACAATAATCCTTTTTTGACATTGGAAAGCAACTTAAATTATTTAGCTTGTTGTCATATAAATAAATTAATCATCATTCTCCTACTCGCTTGGGGTCGATACAATATGTACTCTTCTTTCATAGTACATATTGTAAAAGTTATTGGCAATAGTTTTATGACCAGCCTGCCAGACGTCAACCCTCCTTGGAAATATAATTGTTGACCAAACGGCATCAGATGGACTTGGCCCAGATCGTTATAAGGCTCTTAGTCGTCTTTTACGACATCCATGAGCAAAGTAAGCGTTGGTAGTATTCGTAGCCGCTACCACACAGCTAATTTAAATATAAATAAATTAATAACACCTAGAAAACTAATTATGAAATGACTTATATTGTGTTTAATATGGTAAACTAGTGTTCTTTATTTTGAAGAACAAACTTCCGTCTAACAATAGCGCTTTAGGTTAATTAAACCAGTTGGCCAAGAATATATTTATAGGTTTTATAGAAAATGGCTGCCGGCAAAAAGAAAATTGATTTATTTATAGAAATACACAACGAAAAAGAGTTTGATTATATTATTAGAAATAGTGCAGATAAATTAATTTGTAAGTAATAGTATACCTTATATTTGCTGTGTGGTAGCTACAAATACTACCAACTCTTATTTTGCTCGTAAAAGATGACTAAGAACTTTATATCGATCTGGGACAACTCCATCTCATGCCGTTTGGTCAACAATTACATTCTCTAAGAGGATTGAAGTCAGGCAGACGGCCGATTATAAAACTATTGCCAATAACTTTTACAATATGTACGACGGAAGAGGACTAGATATTGCGTCAACCCCAAGTAATTGGGATAAGATCAGTAGAATGATGATTTTTTTTTATTGCTTATGGTGGCAAACGAGCAAATCAAATCAAATCAAATCATTTATTAATTTGTATAACATAGGTAATATAAGATGTCAGGTGATAAAATTTTATGATGGAGACCACTATGTCATGCCGATAGGCGTACAAATTTTGTTAATAATTAGTATTTATACATTAAAATTCAGATAACAATCAAATTAATTTTCCATGGCAAAATAATTAAAATTAGACAATTCTAAATTAGATTCCAATGCATAGTCAATGTTAAAATTGAAATTATTTTTATAATGTCATATAAATTCATCATTTAAATATTCGTCAATACTATAATAACATTTCTTGGTCAATAATAATTTTAGTCTTCTTTTAAAATGAGTGGTGTTAAGGGACTTCGTTTCTTCTGGTAACTTGTTATAAACACGTGGAGCCATACCTAAGATACTTTTTCTTGCTAAGGCTGTTTTGCATTTAAAAGTACCTAGCAGGTTTTTATACTGACTACGTAATGGAACATTTCTTGAAGTAGAGTATTCAGCAAACATACTTAGGTTATTTTTCACAAAAACGCATACCTCAAATATATATAGAGATGGTAGTGATAATATACTTAATTTTTTAAACAATGGCATACAACTCTCATCTGGTTTGAGGTAATACATTGCCCGAACGCACCTTTTTTGAGCTTTAAATATGATATTTTGATTTGTGGAATTACCCCAAAAGATTATACCATAGCGTAATATGGAATCGACTAAACCATAATAGGCAATTAATAAAGCTTCTTCATTAACTTTCCTTGATATTTTTAAAAGTGCATATGCGGCTCTATTTAATTTTTTACTTAGTTGTTCTATATGGCTCTTCCAATCTAGATGGTTGTCAATATAGAGACCTAAGAATTTTGTACTATTTGCTTGCTCTAAAGTACAGTTATTACAATTTACAACTATGTTAGGTGCTACTTTTCTTTGATAGAAATGCATAATTTTTGTTTTATTTAGATTAATTATAAGATTATTTCTATTAAACCAATTAATTATATTTATAAGAGCATTATTAATGTCATTTTGATAATCATTATATTCATTACACTTTATTATGGCAGTACTGTCATCAGCAAACAGGACCATTTGTTGGTGTGTTGACTTTGGAAGGTCATTTATATATATTAGGAACAGCAGTGGCCCAAGTAAGTATGTATATGGCGTTCCACAAGGCATGTGGAACGCCATATTTAATTATTCGAGGTCTCGATAAAAATGTTCGTTCTCTTTGATTTATAGAACATAGTCTTGTTATCTCTGTCTGTTGTAATCTATTTATTAGATAGGATTCTATGAGCTCTAGAACATTACCTCTTATTCCATACGTATATAGCTTATAGAGTAATGTGTTGTGGTTTACGTAGTCAAAAGCCTTAGTCATATCTGTATATATTGCACAAATCGGATTTCTTTCATCAATCGATGTTATAACACTATGTAATAATTCAAATATAGCCATGTTAGTGGACATATTTTTTCGAAAACCTTTTTGTTCATGACATAGTATGTTATATTTACTTAGGTAGGTATATAATGCATCGTATATTATTTTTTCGAATATTTTTGAAAATACTGAAAGTTTTGCTATTGGTCTGTAATTTTTCATACATTTTCTATCATCCTTTTTAAAAACTGGTTTAATGATTGTATTTTTCAACTTTTCAGGATATATGCCTTGTGTTATACATAGATTCATAATATATGATAAAACTGGAGAAATATAATTACTGACATATTTAAGGACATGCGTTGACACGCCATCACTGCCCACTGTATATGTATTTTTTAGGGATTTTATTGCAATATTTATGTCATCTTTTATGATAGGTCGCATGAACATTGATTGAGATGTCAAGTAAGATAGTTTATAATTATATTGAATGTCAGATATATTATTTTCTATGTCATCTATAAAATAATCATTAAAAGTATTCGCTATTTCTTGAGGCTTAGTCAAGATCAAATCTCTACTTTTAATAGTCGCTATCTATGCTTTTGGTAAGTTATTGTCAGGTTTGTTAACTATGTGCCACGTGGCTTTAGATTTATTAAATGAGGATTTTATAAAGTAGTCATTTTGTGCCTTTTGGGTTAATTTTATGATATTCTTATATAATGTTGTGTATTTTTGAAATTTAATTTTAGCTTGTTTAGTAGGGTTCAATCGAAATTGCCATAATAGCTGTCTTTGCTTTTTACTACACTTTTTTATGCCACGGGAAATCCATTTACATTTTTTTTCTGTTTTTATTTTCAACCATATATTTGGAAAACATAGATTGTAGAAAAGAGAAAATGTTTCAATAAAGTTATCATAAGCTTCATTGGCACGATTTGTGCTATACACTTCTGTAAAGGATAGGTTCTCTAAGATTTTTCCAAATTTTTTCATGTTTTCATTGCTATAATCTTTTTTCATCACTTGCCACGTCTTGAGTTTATAAACTTTTTTAACAGGAACTGTAAGTATTTGAGATGTATGATCTGAGAGGACTAGGTCAACTACTTTTACTTTGCAGCCTTTTTTTATATTATGAGCGAAATTATCGATGCAGGTGTTGCTACTTAGTCGTGTAGGCTGTCTTAATGATAGAGTTAAATCAAAGCTAAGCAAGAAATTTTCTAATTCTGATGTAATTTTGCTTCTTCGTAAAATATCAATATTAAAATCGCCGCATATTATAATTTTTTTGTCTGTTTTTAAACATATTTTTTTTAATACAATGTCTAATTTTTCAAAGAATGCCATATAGCTCTGTGAGTTATGTTTTGGTAATCGATAAATACATAGAATAATGACAGAGCAAGTTATCAGTTCAATTGCATACATTTCAATAACACCGGGTATGGATTGAATAGCAATTTCCGGTAACTCCTTAAAATAATGTCCGTTTTTTACCATGATACAGGCACCTCCACGATTTTTTTCGCGACAGAATATTGCTCCTAGGCAATAATTAGGAATATATAATAAGTTTTCCTGTTCTGTAGCTACAAAATGTTCAGTTAAACATAGAATGTCGATATCATTTCCTTGCTTATTCATATTATCTAACTGCACTGTTAATAAGTCAGATTTCGAGAATAAACCTGCAATATTCTGGTGGAGTATATTAATGTGATTAAAGAAAAAACTGCGAATCACCAGACATAGACTCTGTATCATATTCATTATATTTTGAAGTCTGAATTTCTATAACTAGCTGATTTAGATCGCTCATGACAACTCCCATTCCGTGGTTGTTTATTTTACCCGTGTATCGATTAAACATAGAGTAACTACATTCGAGATTTAAATTAGAATCAAGAAGATAAGCATGCTTGTGTGTCATAATGTCCAGATATAATAAATTATTAAAATTTTCAATTCAACGATTATATAAATTGGCGTAATAGTCATATTTAAAGGTCGGAAGACATATTATAATATTCGTGTTTTCAATTTTTTTTAATATGTTTCTTATGTAATATATGATAGTGAAATAATCTTTAGTAGTTATAAAGTCCTCTTCGCCCACGAAAATTATACAGTAATCTTTCATTGTGTAGTTAGTTAGTTTTAATTGTAACCCATTTAACAAATGTTTAATGTCACAATGTGGTGATAAATAATGACAAATGTCATAATTATTAAGTTTGCCTCTGGCTATTGATAGTAATTTATTTGTTTTATTGCTACTGATGATACAAATTTTATCATTGTTATTCCTAAGAATATTTTGGCGAATTTCCGTTTGAAGTATAGGATTGTTTTCGCTTTTTTTACATGTATCTATTATTGAGTTTTTATTATTCAATTGTGCCGTCTTTAACTTATTTTCTATCTCTCGTCTTAAATCACATTTAGGTGAGCTTATCTTACATTTTTTCTTAGGAGTCATAGCTTTTGGATCCTTTACTAAATCGGTAGTAATTTTTTTATAAATAGTTTTTTGTTTAATAAGCTCTTCGATCGTTTTTTCTAATTCTGAGTTTTTAATATTTAAATTTTCAACTTCTTGATGTGCTGATTCTAATAAAGAGGTTAATTTTGTGATCTTATTTTTTAATTGATTTATTTCTAGACATTCTTCATCGTCAGATATGTTAGGGAAACTATTTGAGGTCATATTCATTGTTAAATCTAAGTCATTATTATTTTTTGTTTTTGAACAAGTTTCATCCTCACTTTTTGTATCAGAATGTTTTCTGGTGCGACGATATGTAATGTTTTCAAAGAAATTCATTTTGAAATTAAATAATAAACTCACTCAAAAAGTGCTTTTCGATACTCGTGTGGTTCGAACTTGCGGCGTAAGACTTCGCTGAAGCAACGTTGTTAACCAGTGCGCCAAATCGTATATGTTTAATTTTAGTGAAATTATGCAATAGTATTATCAGAAACAGGCAATGAATAAGTACTTTTTATAGTGGGTACTTTACTTATTATTTATATTATTTTCAATTACTCACAAATCAGCTGAGTCGAGAACCGTTTATCATCAAAATTCCTTGTTCTCATTCACTATTTTGATGTTTTTTGTTACTTAGCACACTGTTTCTAATACTTTTATTCGTATTAAAGGTTTTATAAGCAAAGTAGAAATTGTTGAAAGCATTTTTCAATATTCACTAGAGCTTAACTGTTATCACGATTTGCATCACTTTGCCTGTATATTTTACACTGCTAACATTATCACGTATATATTAAACTATTTAAAATATTATATATATGTAAAAAAATGTATTTATTTATTTGAACTAATTTTAGAATAGAAAATATACGGATACGTTCGTTTCACTCGGACGACAGCGCCCTCTCTCGCAAGCAGCACACCTGTTAATAAGTGTCACTGACGCCCAAGGACCTTTGCAATACCAAGTGTATAAGCTTAGGCCGCTGCCTGCCAATAAAATCCCCAAACCCACCCAGTTCTCTCGCTCGCCCGGCGCCTGGGGCGGCGTAGGCGCAAGTATCTGCGCCTAATGCCGTCCTAGCTGAGGCCGCGGGTGACTGGACCGGGGAATAGTCCTTCACCCGCAGAGAGGCTGACCGCGTGAGGGCGACGCTCCGGCAGTTAGCTGGGGCGTCGACAGGGGATGGTACCCGAAAGGGTAACCCGCCGGGCTGGCCACGGAAGGCAAGGAAGCGGTACCAGTGGCCGGCCCAATGGCGATGGGGAGGGAATACGGTGGGTTATGGGGCCACGCGCTCCCCTTCCGTGGCCCCGGACGGTGCGGGCGACGTGTGACCGGGCCATAGCCTACCAATAAAAAAAAAAAAAACCCCGGACGGACCGGCCCGCGGCTGTAGACAGAAAACTGTCAACAGCGTGGTCCTACCCCTATCAAATACTATATCAAAACTAATTATGTATATTATGATATACATAGGGTAGAGGCGTATGATAATTATATAACGGAGAGAAATCGAACTGTATAACTTATGCCTGTTCTGATTTATAGCCGATTGCGACTGCACATAATTATAGTGTAGTGGTCATGATTACCATGCCAGTATCGTAGGTTCGATTCACATACGGGACAATGTTTTGGGCGATCAATAAATTATTGTTCTAGGTCTCGGTGTAATTTATGTCCGTTAAATACATATTTCTGAAGTATAATCCCGCAATATAATCAACTCCATCCGTCAAATACAAACTACACATTGGATGGATATTAATAAATAAATAATAATAAAAGTAAAAAGACCATTTATTTCATAACCAAAAAAACATAAGTGTAACCTAAAAAAATTACTAATACTAATAACTTTTTTTTTGATGGATATTAGTATCTACCATCAAAATATGACTGAAATCGTTAGTCAAAGCAATTTCTTATCCTAATTACTTGTTGCTTTATTATTAACTAGCTTCTGCCCGCGGCTTCGCCCGCGTAAAAGGTTACTTTCCTAAAGTTTTTGATCCCCTATTTTTATTTTTGACCGTCGGTAATACAGTGCAACGGTATTACATTATTCAGGGTTGGAACTTCATTACTGGACTGCTAGATGGCGTTGAAGAAGCTAGATTTTGAGATTTTTTGACAAACAATTTTTTTATTTTTCATATAAAAATTTTGATTTTTTTTTTTAAATAAAAGTATCCTATGTTACTTTTAATACCTCCAAGAATATGTGTACAATGTTTCATGATGATCGGTTGAGTAGTTTTAGCGTGAAAACGTAACAAACAAACTTACATTCACATTTATATATTAGTAGGGATATATGATTTCATAATTTTAAAATATCTGGATGACCGAGATTAGCTCGGTATTTCCTTGTTAATGTTTTTTGGAAAACATATTTAGATATTTGCTTTTATATTCTAATAGTTTTTAATCAATGGAAAAGATAATATTTTCGTTGATTAAAAACATTAGCAAAATAATATTTTCAATATATGAAAACATTAACATAATGAGATTTTCTATAAATAAGGCGTTTATCATCCTCGAAACCTTCTGCATACTAAATTTCATGGATAACACTAGTGCCGTTGCTGAGATTCTGAAATAAAATAGTAATATACAAGAATATATAACATCATCATCATCACAGCCCATAAACGTTCCACTTTTGGGCTCGGGATTCCTCCGTAATGGGAGGAAAATTAACCTAATATACCGCGCTGGTCAGACGTGTGCTATAGGGTTTTGTTTCCTTCTCTCAGAGTTTTCCTTCTCTCGCATATATGTTATATGCGTTTTATATCCCTTAGTCGTCTCGTACGATCACCCATGGGCATGATATGGAGTGATGCATAGTAAGGTATTCTTACTCCGTCACCACATGGAATATATAACATTTAAAGATATTTTTTTAAATAGGTGCTGAGATATACAGCTATGCGTTCGGCTTCTGCACGGCTTTGGATAGACTCTTCACTAAAATTAAACTGGACTGGAGTGATGGGCAAATTATATTATTAAAGGTATCAAATCTTTTATTATTTTATTTTTCCGTGTGATACATACATACATATCATCACGCCATATCCCTTGCAGGGTAGGCAGAGAGAACAGAGTGCCAGAGAACTCTATCTTTGCATACTTTACTCGTTTCCTCAACATTCATAATTCTCTTCATACACGCTCGCCGGTTTCGTAGACTCTTGACTCCACCTTCCTTCAGTACATGACCGATCTGGTCTAGGTAGGTTAGTCTCGGTCTCCCGCGGTACCTATGTACATCCTTCCACTTTCGCATTGTATATCTCCTTAACCAGATGTTCGTTCGGCATTCTTTCCATATGTCCGAACCATCGGATATATAATAATATATCACCATCACCAACCATCATTCATTCTGTGTGATGACGAGGTATAAATACAATTCACCACCTATTCTTACCCGTGGGTGATCGTAAGTGACCACTAAGGGATATAAAACGCGTGTGACATTTATACGAGAGAAGGAAAACTTTCGAAACAAAACCCTATACTAAAACGACTGAGTAGAGTGGTATAGTAGGCCAATTTCCCTCCTGTTATTGAAGAGATTTCGAGAACAGTGGGACATATATGAGCTTATATGGTATAGAATTATTCAGATTAAAATTTAACCATTAATTTTATTACATAGATCTAATTAAATTAAGTCATATAAAAATATTTTTATTAGATTTTCCGTATTATAAAACGACTGGGTTCTATCTGAATCTCCGTCCGCGTAAAAAAGTAACTTCAACAAAACTGTACTATTATCCCAAATAAAAATTTTACCAGGTTCGTATATTAATAACAAGTCCGTGTATTATTCACGAAATGGAGTATATATGTGTCAATTTTAATTCACATCTGTTCAACATCTCATCATCTCAACTCATATATGTCCCACTCTTGGGCTAGAGCTTCTTTCATAGTGGGAGAGAATTTGACCTACTATGCCACGCTCTTCAAACGTGTTGGTATAGGATTTTGTTTCGAGTTTTTCTTCTCTTGCATAGATGTTGTATGCGTTTAATATCCCTTAGTCGTCTCTTACGATCACCCACGGGTAAGATAGGTGGTGAATTGTATTCTTACTCCGTTACCACACGGATGATCCGTTCAACAGCTTAAGCGTAATTGAGTAACAAGCAATAAAACATCCAAATATCCAAACATATTCATAAACTTTTACTGTTATAATATTATTAGGATTAGATTAAAAGAGAGACTAATGCCTCTAATTCTTCTATCTTAATGGCGTCTCAATTGAGTAACATTCAGATTTTGAACATTTATAGAGTTATTTAAGATAATTAATTTATAAATTTTAAGGTACCAGCTGATAATATAAAAGTCTTGCAAAGATTTAAAGATCAAAGTGAACCAGTGTACATGTTTATATTGGTAAGTAAATTGTCTAATTATATACTAGGAATAGTTGAGGCTTTTTTAACAGCCTAAAGTCCGTTCAAACCCTTTTCGAACCGTCAGGGGCGGCGAAAGAACGTCGTGTAGCATCATAAACTCCTGTAATACGTCTTCATCGCCACGTGGGTTGACTGCAGTTGTCAAGTCATAGTCTTTAGTGCATAATAGTTAAGGCTGCTTGCAATTAACCCGAGATTGAAAAAATTGTGTTTCCTTAGAGTAGTCCTTCAACGTACTGAAGTTTTCATCCACTAATCATAACCTATCATATAAATGTTACATTTTTAACTCGAAAACTTAAACATGTTTTATTCCTGAGGTGGATATGAACGCTGAAAAATCTTTTAAAATCGTGATAAATTTCATAAAAATCGTTTCATTATATTTAATTAGTGTAATACTAATGATCAATCAGACATGAGTAACTGATTTGATCAATCAATCAGATCTCAGTAACTTATTTAGTAATAAACACAATAATAGGCTTGGATTACTTGTTGCTATTTTTGCAAGATATAGAAATTAATTATTATTTTCAATTACTATGAGATGTGCTTTGAAGAATACGTGAAGTCATCCATCCTGAGTGTCTTGAAAACATATTTCTTTTTATTTAGAAACACAGCCAAGGGCAAGTTTAAAGCTGGGTATCGGGGGCCTTATAACCTTTATTATAATTGCTTAATGCACACTTTCATTTTAGTTGATAAAAAATTTAAATAAATTACAGAACACTAAAGTTACAAAAGTTTTTCGCGGTGTGGATATGGTGAGATTTGCGGCAATTGCGAAGAAAGAGCTTCAATACTTTCGTGAGGTGCATGATGGATTAAAAATGGACCGAGATTATTATGAGTTAGATGTACCGACTCCAGATGAATATGTAAGTTGATTAACTAATTTGGCCTTTATGTAGTCCTTGCATGATGATGGGTTAAGAATAAAATTTATTACTACCTCCCACAATCCCATGGGAAATATAAAATAATAACTGAGAGTTTACCCGGCAAAGAGCGCGCGACTTTCTCTTTATTTTTGGGCACGCTATAGTCACCATCCACCCGAACCGTCTGGGGCGATAGACGGGACAACGTGCGACCCTTTAGTCTGCTGTATACGTCTCTCAACGTCATGCACCGGGAGCTAGTTTTTGTCATCGGTGGCCCGTCCGTCGAGTTACCCTTTCGGGTACCATTTCGTGTCAACGGACGAAGCGGCTTTCTTCTGGGAAATTTATAATACCAATCGGAAAGCATTTTCCCCATCAGATTATTAAAGCTCTGATAACTATCACCACCGGTATGTAGCCTAATTTCTAACTGGCAACGTAAATTTTAGAAATAAATTATTCTATTTTTAGCTACTATGTTCACCATTTTGGCAATGTTTCACGTCCGCGTGTGATTTTGATCATATCCTCTGAACATCTTATCATATCCTCTGAAGTATACGGCAGTCTCTGGTATAATGATCGCATTAATATATTAGAAAGTCTGCAAGTCACTTCTGGCGTGTAGTGTAGTTTTAGCAATTCGAGAAAATTGCCGTGCATATCTGCCATTTTTTTTTCTGCGGTAAACTATGGATGCGTCTCGCCCCGCCAAATCGGTCCTGGCTGACGGAAGAGGCGGCGCGTGACCTCATAGACCCACCATGCAAACTACTTTCTTCGCCGTGTGAGCGGGCCACCGGTACCCGGTCTTTGTCTTCAGGGGCCGTGCATATCTGCCATGCCTACTGTTGCAATCATTCCTAATTTATATATAAACATATGTGAACGATAGGAATGATTGTCACCCTATCTTTTTTTTTGCGGCGGGCTATGGTCTGCTCACACCTCTCGAAACGCATGCGGGACAACAGATGAAGCGGCGCACGGCTCCCTAGACCCGACCAGCAATGTAACTCTTCACGCCTTGCGAGTGGGACACCGGAAGCCGTTCTTTGTCATCGATACATATAGGGCCCTGAAGCTCTGTTATATCCGTGGTGTTATACTGCAGCGTTTTTTGTAGCTGTACATCCTCTTATTTCTTGACTTATTAGTCAAATTTGCTTTATCTCTCGTTACGTATAGGCGGAAAGCGGAATTTTGCCATTCCTCCTATTTTTTTTTAAACTTGTTTTGGGTCCAAAACAATGAAAAGCATTTCCTAGGACTTACTGAGGGTTAAAACTCAAAGTTGGAGGCTATTATAGACCCTATTATATATGACTACTAGCTTCGGCCCACGGCTTCGTCCGCGTAAAAGGTTACTTTCCTAAAGTTATTCATCTCCTTTTTTTATTTTACCCCTTAAGGGTACATTTTTTACAAAATGCTAATGTCATATTTATTTATAGGTATCTAATTAATAGCCTAAAATAAGTTTCAAGCTTCTGGCTTTAAAAATAACGATACTTCCTTACAACTTTTAATCCCCTTTACAACCATTTTTTTGCATTAAAAAGTAGCCTATGTCCTTTATCAGGCACTAGACTATCTGTGCACCAAATTTTATTTAGATCGGTTCAGTAGTTTTGGCGTGAAACGACAGACAGACTGACAGACAGAAGCGACAGACAGACAGAGTTACTTTCGCATTTATAATATTAGAAAGGATTATAGATGCGATTACAAGCGTTACAATGATAAGAATATATGGTCGAATTAGTCCCAAAAAAAGAACCAATAATATTGCAATGGCAACGACCGTTCCAAAAAAGTCCGAATTTAGTTGAAATAACGTAATACATTGTTTAATTTCGTTCAATAAATTAAAGAATTAATGGTGATAAGGGCTGTCACCCGCAATATATAAGCCATTTTTCTACCATAATTTATGCCTACAACAGATTTAGGGCATTGCCCGAGGTAACAGACAGCTGTCAAGTATTTGCAAGCGCATTGAAAATTTATGTTCTTGGATTTGCGTGGTGAAGAACTTTAAATTTTTTTTTTTTAATTTACGAATGCCAAATGTTGGTATGTTTTCAACCATAATATTTGACTATTTGGGTTCACCTATCCATTCATTAACCGTTTCCTTAAGGGGTTAATGTTAAAACCGTTGATTTGATTGATAGATTCATCATCATCATCGTCTCAGCTCACATACGTCCCACTGTTGGGATCGAGCCTCCTACGTAATAAGAGGGAAATTGACCTACTATACCACGCTGGTCCGAGGTATTGATATAGGACAGGGGTCGGCAACCTGCGGCTCTTTGGATGTGAAGTTGCGGCTCTTTTGTTCTATACGCAAAAAAAAAAAATATTAAGAAAATATTTAAAAATGGTTCTGAATTGATTAATGAGGATTAGGCACAAATTATTGTTGGCAAAAAAAGTTGTGGCTCTTTAAAAACTTTAAACCTTTATAAATTCTAACTCAAAAGATTCTTCTTCTTCCAACTCAAAAGATTGCCGACCCCTGGTATAGGGTTTTGTTTCAAGTTTGTCTTCACTTGCATAGAATTAAATGCGTTTTATATCCCTTAGTCGTCTCTTACGGTCACCCACGGGTAAGATAGGGGGTGGTGAATTGTATTCTTACTCCGTCACCACACGGATAAGATTATTGATAGATTATTTAGTGAAATTGGCTGTAGTAAGTTCCCCGAATAGTACTTCTAATATTTTCTTAGTAAACTCTCAGTTAATTTCTATAACTATTAAACTGAAATTCCCACATGGGGTGATGACATAATGTTTTGCTATCCCCATCATTCGGAAGGCTATTGGTATATTATTGTCTAATTCTTTGCGGCCAATTTATCATTATACAAGATCCTTTTATTGGTATATAACATGTACTATATCTACCGTTTATTAAATTTGCATACAATGCGATCCTCATGGAAATTATAGAACAAAGCTTGGGACTTGGCCCAGAATAGATGGTTTTCCCACTGAAGACGAAGCAGCGACGTGCTATGCAGAGAGTGGATGTACTACATAGCGGTACAACGCCGCCTTTTTGTTTCAATGGACAGTTGGGCAAAATTCAAACAGACCAAAACTGGCCAAAAAAGTAGAGGCAGTATTTGCTGGCGCACCAAGTGCTGTCTATAGTGTAAAAGCGCTGTTATTGAAATGCATCTAAATTAATATTCTGACAGGAATGGATGACAGCTAGAGCATTAGAGAAGGAACAAGAAATAAGATCAAATATCTCTCGTCGAGAAGCCCGTCAAGCTGCTAGAAAGCGTTACCGTGCTGAGCTGATGATGCCACATCTATCTGATCTCAATTTCGTAATATACTGGCCTCACTGCTGGAATGCTCATCCAGAATTATATGAGAGATGGGACTATAACAGTTGAGTTTAGAATTTTTTGTTATTATTTAATACATGCGATGATGGACTAAGAATAAATTATATCGTTTTATTTTACTTTACAAGAATGGGTAGCAGAGCTCTTCTAGGTAATATATAACACTAACTAAAATCCTAGTCCACCTTCTAAGTGAGGCGATTATGCCTTATGGGAACTTCTAACAATGGAGGTCAATGGGTTGTTAAATATAATCATCATCTCATTATCTGTCCTCATAAACATCCCACTATTGTACTAGAGGCTCCTCCACAGCGGCCACTGAAGACAAAGAATAGGTTCCAGTGACCCGATCGCACGGTGAAGAGAACCGCATTGCAGGGTGGGTGTATGGGATCGCGCGCCTTCTCTTCCGTCGCCCCGGACCGATTTAGCGGGGCGTGACCACACCATAGCCTACTGTAAAATAAAGGCTCCTCTGCAGCAGCAAAAGGACGGGTTGATCTTTTCATCATTTTCGCCCACATAACTCCCACTATTAGGCTCGAGTCTTCTCCATATTAGGAGAGACTGATTTATTATTACCTTAATCATTCTTTTACAACACTCGTGGGTATAAAGGGGGTGATAGATTGTATACGCCGTCACAATATAGAAAATTATTTTAACAGTAGTGATTTAATTTAATTAATTTACTTTTCAGGTATTGTAATGGTCGGTCGTGAAGTAATTAATATTACACAGAAGAACACAGCTGATATATTTTACGAGGGAGATGCCCCATTAAATCAGGCTTCTTTACATAAACTCTATTCTGGTCCAGCTTTAGCCTTGTGTTTGCGTTTACTGAACTCTGATACATCTTTTACTGGTAAATAAATAACTATAGTCTATCTAATCTAAGAAGTGCATTTGGACAGCTGTCAGAGTAAGGTGTCTAGGTATGTGAACCAAATAATCGCTATCGAAAATATCCGATTTTGATGAGAAATCGATATTAATTCTTTGTAATTAATAATCGGTTTATTTTTTTATTTTTCAAAAAGGAGATGAAAGATTAAGTGCTAAATTAACACTAAACAAATTTAATTATTTCATCATAAAATCTATTCATCATATTTAGTAGGATTAGGGTAAGTAAAAACAAAAACTGGATTTGAAAATAGCTATTTGTTCAGAATCAGAAAAAAGTATTACTTGAATTATCACCGTCGCGAACATTAATAATTATATCCTTATCAATAAAATTGTCGAAACGTACATCTCTGTCAAAATCTATATTCGATTAAATATATTAATCTAATATTTTTACCGATTATTTAGATATTCGCGAATTGGAAGTTGTCAAGCACTACTGTTTAGAACGTTATGACGTGAAATTGTAAGATCGTCCATAATAATTATTATTTACAATGTTATTTTAATTTTAAATTAGTTTTACAAGTTTCAACATTACATTATTGTACAAGTAACTCACTCGCAACGTTAATTATGTAAATGACTTAATATTTATTTAAAATTTCAGATTTATTGTTTGCAATCATGTGTATACGTTTGACCAAAGTTATTGTGTATTAAAAAATGCGAAACGTCCAAATGCACTTCTTAGATTAGATGAACTATAATACTGTAGCGAGTAGATATACATCTCTGAAATAACGACTGACTTATTGGACGTGAAACACCCTAGTCCTCCTATGACCATGAACGCTGTAAAGTGTTAGAAAGGGCGGGAAATTTAAAATCAAATACAAACGCGATAGAATCCGTAAAAATAGTTTTATTTCAAAAGGTACCTAAATAATTTTTGAATTTGCTGTTAACCTATCTTGTCCGTGAGAGCCTTAAAACGGACTAAGGGAGCTGGAAGAGAATGAGAAGCAGCATTTACCGAGAAATTTATAATACTAATTGCGATATTACCCCCTCTTGGAGAGATCTATGTTCGAAAATAGATCTAACGCTGGCCCGACAGACATACGTTTTCATTTGGGTTTTTTCTTTTCTTGAGGTGATATTATCTGTATGTATCTTTTAATCGACGATTACGATATTTTATTAGAAAGAAAGAGCTGGCGGTCATAGTATTCTTACTTCATCTCTACATGGATTAGCTCTGTATTATGTGCAACTAAATTTACATGACAAAACATAATACACTTGATTTATTATCCTTTTAGATTTGGGGTTTGAGTTATAAAATAATATTATTTAAAATATTTTTTTTCACAGCGTTGGTACGTAAAATACTTTACGAAGAGATACGGCTTACTCCAAATGATGGCTCAAAGCATAAAAAACAGTTACCAATGATGACTGCTTTCGATTATTACAAGAGCTATAGTCAAACAAAGGATGAAATTTTAAGCAAACGTCAGGAAGACAAAGAAAAGAAGAAGGTAATGTTCGATCTATATCAGCCAATAGATGTCTACTATTGAACATAGGCCTCCCTACGTGAATGCCACTCAGAAAGGTCATGTGCCACTTACATCCAACGACTTTGCATTCGTGAACCTTTCTTTCCAAATTGTTCAATGAACGATGTGGCCTGCCCATCGCCACTTCGACGTGCTAAGTCTTCGGTCCGTGTCAATTACATTCTTTCTATAAATTTCCGTATTCCGATTTTTAACACATAGAATAACATCGAGCTTAGCCCTCAACATTCAACCGAACGAAATTAACGAAAACCAATGTATCAATGCCGGTAAATTTATTTGTATATATGTATACAACATTCGTAGAATACAGGATTGTATTCACTGAACGTGAAAATATCTGGAATTACTAATCAAATTTGAAAAGATTTGGTTTATGAGACGAACAAATTTATAGGCTATAAAATAGATAGTTATAACCCGGGTACGCTCTAGTGACCGGTGATTCAGTAAACATATCTGGCAAATGCAGAGAAACACTGCGATGAGAACATTCCATAGATGGCCAATAGCAAAGCAGAAGCACAACTGGTGTCTTGATTTAATCTGATAAATGAATCTTTGTTTTAAATAATATTTTAAAATGAATACACTATTTCATTTTATTTCCAATAGCTTCTCTTTTATTGCCTAAACATTACGTTTCTTAAATTTATTAAATCATTTTAAACACAATGAAACTACAGTGGTGTTCATTTCCGTGCTCTATGATTGCTTTAAATAAATTAGTTTAAGTTGAATGTATATTTTTGCTTAGCACGTTCAGGTAGTAGAATTTCAATCCTCGCCTGAATTACATTTATAGCTTCCTAATTTTATATAATGATTAAATTCAGGTCTGGCAAAAGGAAATTGTTTAAGCTTTTTTCTCTTCGATTTATAAAAAATTATTTATAAAAGCATATTTTTCTTATCTGTTTCTGTTCATATAATGGTTAAGGGTGTAGATCGTGAAAATCACCGAAAAGAGTGTTACGATTTTTCATATTTAACCTATTTACATATGATTGATATCAATGATAATTTGTATATATTACAATCAAAGACCAATAAGTATGTTCATGCTTATATTAAACTCTTAAACCTAATGGTTGTTATATAATAAACGTCAACAAACGCACAAAATTGAGTAAAAATGCAAAAACATGACTTCGTATTTTAAAGATTTAAGCCCATAAATCAACACAAATTGATAAAAAGAAACACTTTTTGAACACTGAAGAAACCAATAAGTATAGCTGTATACTTCTTTTTATACCTTTACAAACAAAGACTTCCTCTTTTAAAGCCCTAAAATCTAGATATATTTTAAGGTAAATTTTTCATACACAAATATATGGGATAAAGCGTTCGTTTCATTCGTGCAATCTCGGTGGTCACTAACGGCAGTTCCTTTCTGTAAGTGAACGCGACACCACGCTTGTCGGCTGCAGACAGCAGAATTACGTATTGTGAATTTGTGTTTTTTGTAAAAAACTGTAAGTATAACATTTTTATAATTAATTTATTTTCAGTTAGTAGAAAGTATCGATATAATGAATGTCTGAAAGAAAACCATGATGGAACTAGATATAAATCGTAAAAAATACAATATCTACACTAATAGGTATTATAAAGAGGAAAGATTTAGATTTTTGTATGAAACGAATAAACTCAAAAAGTACTGGACCGATAATTCTTTTATCATTCGAAAGCTACATTATCACTGAGTAACATAGGCTATTTTTTTCGCAGGACTGATTGAATTTGAGTGTCATGCCAGGGAAAAGAAAGTTTTGTACGCATTATAAAAATATGAAAGCCAAAAGATCTCGGAATAAAATGTAAGTTCCTCCCTACTTATTTATTATCGCATTTGAACAGGGTACATTACAAAGCTAATACAATATGTCATATGATTTAGATCGCCCGATTCAGACATATACCTACAATAACATGTAAATATTGGTGTGTATTATCTATATCTATACTGATAAATAAAATTGAAGTATCTGTATGTAATATCAAAATAATAGGATTTTTTAAAAAAAAAAAGGCGATACGGAGTTCGCCGGGTCGGCTAGTATTGTCTAAATATCAAATTGTGGAAGTAGGTAGGCGACAGTGCAACTTTGTCGACATACCTATACCGCCAAACAGACGCGAGGCGCCTAGCGTCTGGCTTAGGGTTGTACAAAATAAATAAAAAGTGGATAATATTGATGAATAATATTTCCAGTATTGAAAATAAAGAAAACCTTGGGGCTGAGACTCTGAGCAACAATGCTACGCGCTGTATAGAGGTAAGTTGTTATATGTAATTCTTGTAGACTTGTTACATAAATAAACAAACTACTTAGTTAGTGATGGGCGAAGACAAAATCTCAATACCTACCTATAGATTTTTCTTGCAATATTTATTATTTTCATCGAGAGACAAACACCTTAGTACCGAAATACTTCTCAATTACTTTCTCAAAAGAAAATTTATTTTCAAATAGGTGACGTCATAAAAAAACAATACCTAATGCGTAAAGAAATTATAATTTCTATTCATCAGGAACCTAATATTGTATTAATTCTTTTGCATTTTTTTAAATTTTAATTATTTTTTATAAAAAAAATCAAGCCATTATCTTTCTTTACAGGAACTAGTTATTGAAAACGACCAAGAAGGAAAGGTGGATGAAATGGAAGTTGGGCGTAGAGTTGTAGACGTTTCTTTTTTTTTTAAAGCTCTTCAGGCCATAGGGGACCACGGTCCAATGGATTGTAAGTTAAGTTACCTCAGTATAATAGGTGAAGTAAAAGTTGGTCTGGACTCAAAACTCATCATGAAATGTAGTATGTGTAGTATGAAATTTACTGTGTGTTTGATTGAAAAGAAAGAAGATAGAATGGAAGTGAATCATCAAATTGTATCTGGTATCATATCATCTGGTGGGAGCTACTATCAGTTAAAAACATTAACTGCCGCAGTAGCCCTACCAATCATGTCACCTTCATTATACAATGAAATTAATAATACGGTTTGCGATTGGTGGGAAAAGACAGCAGCACATTCCATGGCAGAAGCTGTCAAGGAAGAAGCGGAGTACGCAGTGTCTATAGGTAGTGTTGATAAAAATGGTACACCATTAATATCTGTTGCTGTTGACGGTTGTTGGAGCAAGAGATCTTATGGTAAGAATTTTTCCGCCTTGTCCGGCGCAGCTGCGATAATTGGCATTAAAACTAATAAAGTATTGTTTTTTGGAGTTAAAAATAAATACTGCGTAGTTTGTGCACGAGCCGCAAAGAACGACAGTCAGCCCTCGGAACACCGTTGTTTCAAGAATTATTCGGGATCATCTACCGGTATGGAATCGACCATAATAGTTGAGGGGTTTAAACGTTCCATTGTTGATCACGGTGTAATTTATAATAAATTTGTAACAGACGGCGATTCCAGTACTTATAAAAAAATATTAGATTCGCGACCGTACGGTAATTTAACAGTAGAGAAAATTGAATGCAAAAATCATCTTTTACGAAACTACTGCAATAGCTTGGAGAAACTGTCGAAAGACACTAAGTATCCTTGCGAATTGCGGAAATTCCTAAAAGAAAGGTATTTGCGTTTAAGAACGGGTGTAAAATGCGCTAATTGGGGCGATCAAAATCAGTCACTCGAAGAAAAAATAAAAAATCTTAGTGAAGATATCCTAAATGGTCCACAACACGTATTTGGTAATCACCAATATTGCAAGGAGTATTTCTGTAGACCTGATACTCGTCGAATAGAACCTGTTGGGTTGCTTCCAGCAATTGTTGGATGCGGATTAATGGACGCGGTACACATTTTAAGTAAAAGACTGTCATATCATTCTAGAAGTTTAATTCATAATTGTACAAGTAATATAGTTGAAAGTTTTAACGCAGTGATTGCCAAATTAGTAGGGGGTAAGCGTGTAAATTATTCTTCCCGTGGTTCTTATGCGGGCCGATGCGCAGCTGCTGTTGTGTCTTTTAATACAGGATCGATTCATAGTAAAACTCATGAAGTAATATTTAAATCTAGTCCTAATCCTTTGATCGCGAAAGTGGAAAATTGTAATCGTAGAATCCGTTTAATTGCTAAACCTAAATTAAGATTGAAAAAGAGCCACAGCGCTGTATCGAAAGATGCTCACTATGGACCAAACTGCGAAAAACCTGATCTGAGTCCAGAATTATATGAGAAAGCCAAGTCATCTTTTTTAGGCGATTTAAAGTTGTCTTGTGCTGAAAGAGAGGAGCTTGAAAGGTCGACCCATTTGCAAAGAAGTAGTTCTGAGTGGATGAGTACAAGGAGAAAATTACTAACCTCATCATCGTTCGGGGAAGTTTGTAAAAAACGAGAGAGCACAAGTTGTGCTGTTCTTGTTCGTAAAATCGTTTATGGTAGTAATATCTCCAGTTTGCCTGCTGTACGGTACGGTATCGAAAACGAAGAAACCGCAATTAAACAGTTAGAAATTCAAGAGAATATTAGTATACAAGGTTGCGGTTTGTTCGTCGACGATCAATATGAATTTCTTGGTACTACAACAGATGGCATTTATGCAAACGGTTTAATTGAAATTAAGTGCCCACATTCTTTAGCTGGCATGACTCTTGATGAAGCAATGGCCAAACATACCTTTTGGGTTAAGGACAAGGCTTCCAAGGGTTATGTCATAAATAAAAATCATAACTGGTATTTCCAAATTCAGGGACAGGTACATATTACTAAAAGAAACGTTTGCATGCTTGGCATCTGGTTTGGTGCTACTGTACCTATGAAAGTTTATATTATAGAAAAGGACGACAAATTTTGGGAGGAGAAAATGGAAATGAAATTAGTTAGGTTTTATTACGATTGCCTACTTCCAGAATTAGTTGATCCTCGGCAGTCACGAAGCATGCCCATTCGTGACGCGCCCAGTATCATAGAGGCTATGAAAGAGAGGAAAGAAAGAGCTTTACGTGTTTTGAAAGAGAAGAACGCCTAATGATTTTGAAAGATACAGGTAACTTAACTACCCAGCCAGTCGATTCACGTAAACACGCCAGTCCAAAAGTCGTTTTAACTTAGGAACTTAGAAATCGCCTTTTGGTTTTCTGTTTTAAACGCACTTACTTATCTAGTCTTGGATTGTCATAAATCTTCCAATAGCTCAATTACTATACAATTTCTGAGTTACCTGGTGTAAAGAATCATAAAAATTGGTTCAAAAATACAGCGAATTGAGAATTCTCCTTTTTTTTAAGTCGGTTAAAAGGGCTAAATTTGCAAAAAACGAAGTGACGTCACTGCGCTACGGTTTTTATTACTTACGTGAATCGGGCAGCTGGTAACGTTTTCATTCTGATAGGTTTTGTGATAGCCATTGATTTTATCATCAAATTAGCAGAAATCAGAACTTGATCCGTAATCGAATGAAAAAACATTAGAATTTTGAACTCATATTTCGTTATTGTTTAATTACATACTTTGAATTAGTATATTAATAATTTACAAACTTCTGTTAAAATTAGTAAATAAATGAATTATTTACTAATTTTTGTACAACCCTAGCACGCTTTTGAGATAGCGAGTAATGGCGACTCATATTTGTTATTGTGTAGTAAATAAATCATTTTTATATTTGTGTTTCATTTATTGACATTTTTTTTAAAACCCTAGGATTTTTTTTAGATATCGACGAGGTGATCGTAAACAAAAAGTAAGTATTTGAGTTTACGCAATAGGCACATTTCCTTGCGTAGAGATAAACACACTTCCTACTGAATTTGCAATTATTTTATTGAATGAATATTTTACGAATTAGAATAAATTTTGGTAGTGAAATTACAAATAAATACATAGTTGGAATTTTAGGTAAGTAGAATACAAAAATGTCAGTCCGGACCTGCTCTTGATTGTATATTATATTATAAACTAGTAACCCGCCCTCGCTATCTTCGCTATCTTCGGCAATATTCACTTAAATTACATACTATAAAAAGCATATTGATCTATAATAAATGCACAATTTATTTAAGGTACTTAATTGGATAAGGATTAATGCTGTATTGTATAAAATCACTTAGTAAATAATCATTTTTTAGTAGAGGATAAAAAATGGTTATGGTGGGTTATCCCTAAGAGAGACATATGCCATCGTGGACTTTTTTGTTGAACTTTTTAAGATGGATAATACTGTAGTACATTATTTTGGTCTATCTCGTAGGGTTCAGCCAACGTTTGCAATATAAGTGCAAAAAAACGTGCTTATTTACGACATCACATTAGAAACCTCTAAATTAATCAGCGTTTCTCTACTATATTATGCATGTATTATACATATAAACCTTTGTAGAATGTCGATAGTGAGAGTGGTAGCGACTATGAATACACGCTGTACTTTTAAATTTATATTGCACCTTATAATAATTACGATGCGGAATCGAATACGAACAAGAATGACCTAAGATATTCTAACCGGCGGTATTTATACATACCGTGGCGTGATCTAGTACTAAATTCACAAACTTAATGGATAATACGAAATATTATTTACATCCAAATACATACACAGGTCACATAATCCTATATAATAATATTAATAATCATTATAAATCCCTAAACATTAAGTTGTACGCCGGAAGTTGACACGCGGACGTGCCAGTGTGATGAAATCATAAATCAGTAAAATAAGAATCTAATAGCTTAATCATTATACATAGTAAAACAAAACGATATTAGGATTGATTAATCGACATAGTGTAAGAAAGTACAGAGGTCTATATTAAAACGCAATATTTAGTAGTCGCGCCGGAAGCTGACAAGCGGATGGCGCCCATGGTATTAAAATTATACCAGTTTACAGAGATATGAATCAACTATTTACTTGATTATAAATTACTAATAATTAACATTATATAATACGATTAACAATATATTAATTAGGATGTGTATATGTGAGGCCGGAAGTGCTACTCGATAACATTCGGCCATCCTGTGCATGCCGTGTCCCACGGCGATCAGTGCTGTTGGCGGCGCCTGGTTTGTCGGTGGTGAACGGTATCTGGAATCGATATGTTTAAGCAGTAATTAAATCTCGTATTACTTAATTTATACAAAATGTATTTATCCTACATCACACAGCTTTTATTTATCCTATTTGTCCTAATACATACAATCTTCGTTTGACATAATCTACATAGCTTTTATTTATTTCCCATCACACAGTTCTTAATTGTTCCCCGTCACACAGCTTTTAATTTTTCCCCGTCACACAGCGTTTTTTTTAATCGTTACCCATCACACAGTTCTAATTGTTACCCATTACACAGCTTATTGTTACCCATCACACAGCTTTTTATTGTTACCCATCACACAGCTTTTTATTGTTACCCATCACACAGCTTTTTATTGTTACCCATCACACAGCTTTTTATTGTTACCCATCACACAGCTTTTTATTGTTACCCATCACACAGCTTTTTATTGTTACCCATCACACAGATTTTTAATTGTTGCCTATCACACAGCTTTTAATTGTTCTGCCTTATGCAGCCTCTATCCTAATGTATCTGGATTCAATTTTACTAAGTACTTAATAGAAAAAAAACGAACACATGTTTGGTCTATTGCTATACTTTCACAAATATACATAGAAATTAATTATTACTTAACATCATATCATGAATTAACTAACATTATTAACTCTCTAATAAATGAATTAAGTCATCCTTATCTACCTCATGGTCAGTGCCGCTGCTATCATCGGGAATAGAAGAGCATTTTTTTTTATGAGATCGATCAAACCTATCCTTCATGAGTGTCATATGTTTATCAATACGCAATTTAGCCACGTTTCGCCTGTCCTCTAATGCTTTCGCTTGACTTTCGAAGTCATTGGGTTCCCCGGAAGGATATGCTGGTAAGCGCGAATTGGGATGCCCAAATAGTAATTTAAAAGGAGCAAAACCAGTAGTTGCATGAGGAGTGTTATTTATGCCCCAAACTACATCAATTAAGTGGTCATCCCAGGTGCATTCACTATTAGACATAGTGTTCAATCCGTTAATCAAAGTTCGATTTACTCGTTCTACTTGCCCATTCGACCTCGGATTGGCAATGGCATTCAAAATATGTATAAATTGCATCTCCTCTGAAAATTGTTTAAAATACCGACTAGTAAAAGCTTTGCCTCTATCTGTAATAATCCTGTTGGGATTTCCAAACTGCGAAATAATGTCTTTCAATTGCTTTATAGTTTCCATGGAACTACAATTTTTACTTTATTTTCACCACTGATATAGAGCGAAGAGTGAATGCGGGAAATAGAGTGAACGGAGCGTTGGGGCAACTTCTCGGCAGCCACCACCTCAGCCAGAAGGCACGTGTAGCAATACATAACGCAGTGCTTGTCCCAACATTCCTGTATGGAAGCGAGAGTTCGGTATGCAGAAAAGAGTATGAAAGTAAAATTAATGCGGTCGAAATGCGATCTCTTCGGAAAATCTGTGGAGTTAGGCTGACCGACCGCATTCGTAACGACGACGTAAGAGAGCGAGTAGGTATGAAAGAGTATTGGTGTAAAGATGCGAAAGGGAACGCTCCAATGGCTCGGACATGTGGAAAGAATGCCGAACGAACGTCTGGTTAAGAAGATATACAATGCGAAAGTGGAAGGATGTAGGTACCGAGGGAGACCGAGACTAACCTACCTAGACCAGATGGGTCAGGTACTGAAAGAAGGTGGAGTCAAGAGTCTCCGAAACCGGCTAGCGTGTATGAAGAGAATTATGAATGTTGAGGAAGCGAGTGAAGTATGCAGAGATAGAGTTCTCTGGCACTCTGTTCTCTCTGCCTACCCTGCAAGGGATATGGCGTGATGATATGTATGCATGTATGTACAATTTTTAACAGGTTTTGCAAATACAAACTTTGTGAATGAATCTATGACAGCTAATATATATGCGTTTCCTTTACGTGTTTTTACAAATGAGCCTAGATGGTCAACGTGTAGTGTGTGCGTAGGGATAGCAATCTTTTCTATTGGATGTAGTTCTCCCTGCAATTTACCGTGCTCCCCTTTGGCGTAAGCGCATTGAAGACAGGATTTAACATATTTTCGAATAAATCTAGTCATGCCCTCGAACCAAAACTGTGCCTTAATAGTTTTTTCGCACTTCTCAAAACCTACGTGCCCTATTTGGTCATGAAATTTTTATAATAATCCCCATTTTGCGAGTTTAGGTATAACGAAACGATCCTCATTAATTGTTTTTCTATAAATAATGTTATCCTTAATAGCATAGTTAGCAATAATGTTTTTATTGTTTATGCCACTCCGTAGCTGAGTTAAAAAAGACTGAATACTTTCATCTTGTAATTGCAAAGTCACTAGCCAATCGGAGTTATCAATTAATAGGACACTCTCCTGTACCGGATTCCTGCTTAGGGCATCTACGTTTCGCATTCGATCACCAGATCGATACTCGATTTGTAGATCATAATCTTGGATTGAAAGCCACCAGCGGGCTATACGGTGAATTAGGTCCTTTTTAACTAGAGTTGTGCGTAATGCCGCGCAATCTGTCACTACAGTAACGGGAATCCCTACGAGATAGACTCTAAAACGCTTCAGAGAATCTACAACTACCAATGTCTCCAGCTCATAACTATGATAAAACTGTTCTTCCTTACTTATAACCCTACTGAAGTAAGCAATAGGTTTTAAACATCATCACTTTGGTATTGAAAAAGGATACCTCCTAGGCCCAGCTTACTGGCATCGGTATGAAGCTCCGTGCGAGCATTCCTATCATATATGCCTAATACTGGTCTGTCGACTAGGCGCTGTAGTCTATGCATAACCTATAATCACCACCTTTTTTCTTTACAAGAACCACTGGACTCGCATAATCAGACATAAGAGTTCCTTATTACACCCGCATCTATGAGATCTTGAACCTTGTCATTTACAATTTAATTTTCTTTGTGAAAGGGTCGATAAGGCTTACAATAAACAGGCTGCTCGGTTTTAGTCTGAATATGCATTTCTAGTATGTCTGTACATCCTAAATCTTTTGTATCTTTTGCAAACAAATGTCTGTATTTATTCAATAACCGTAACAATTGACTGCAATCATCCTTCCCTAAACTTCCTATATCTATATCATACAATCGCAAATCTTCGTCAATAGATTGGTCAACTATCATAACATTCGTGCTGCTTTGTAAACTATCATTTTTATCAGTAACAATTTCCGCGCGCGCTATTAGTCTATCCGGTTTCCACTCAATAATTTTGTCTCCAATGTTGATTATTTTTAAAAAGCAATCTTTCGACCTTATAAGTCTCCCTAAAATTACATAACACATACAGCCTAACTCAAAATGAACAGTATTCACAAGAGATGTGTCATTACTCTTGATATTGAGATAAACTTGCACCAAAGCAACCGTTTGTTGTGGTATTATACAGCCGTGTCTTAAATACACTGGCAATTTTGTTATAAAGTCTGTGTCCTGTAATTCTATGGCACTAAGAGTACTATTAAAAGAATCATCACTACCCACAAATTTAACATAGTTTTGTGATATAATTAAACTGATATTAGGTTGATTTATCATTGATTGTCCGATTATTAGGTAAATCTATGTCGGCTATATCGTAATTGGTTAATTCCACAAATCCACTTAAAACAATATCATCTACGTGACCATTTACTTGGGAAGTTCCTAAAGAGTTTGAATATGCATCTCCGAAACCTCTCATAGTAACCACGGAAGGTTCAACCTTTAGTTTTAATTTATCAGCAAATGAAAAAGTGAGGATATTCAATCTACTGCCAGTATCTATACGCGATGAGACTACAACCATTAATCACTACTGCTTTCTTTTACAAATCTACGTATATGTTGTATGTTGTAAAAAAAAATATTACTAACCTTTTGATGTGAAGAGCTCGCCGCATACCAGCAGCTGGCTGACGTGTGGCCCGGGCGATGGCAAATCTCGCAGCGTGGCACCTTGCAGTCCTTTGCTTCATGACCTTCTCTTCGGCAGGCGTAACATTTTTTCAGTTGAAGGTCGGTTCCTCTTGCAATTGGAGCAACGGCGCCCCCTCTTCGCCACGTGGTAATCGGTCGTGAATGGGTGGCTTCAACTTGTTTGTAGTTTTCGAGTGATGACAAATACCCGTAATATAGTTACTGTGGTGTATCGCATTGGAACGCCTTTGCGTTGACTCTTATGTCCATGGGTAGACCGCGAATTATGCATAAAATTGCAGGCTCGCCAAACATACCGCATTTTTTTAGCAAGGAACCCTTGTCGTGGAAATATTTGGTCATGGTTTCAAAGTTGTTCTTTTTTCTCGCAAGCATAGTCTCCAGTAGATCCACAAAGTCAGTAGAACGTGGAAAAGCGGTCTCTAAAGCGTCTTTCCACCCCTCCCACGTGAGATCGTAGTCGTCAAGATCGTCGTACCAGTCTCTAGCCGAACCTCGAAGGCGTATCTGCATGATGAACTGCCGGTCTTTGTTGTCACATCCATATACGTCACCCAATTGGTCAATTTTGTGCAGCCATCCCTTGATGTTGCTAGATTTTCATCCGGCCGGAATGTTGGAATAACCTCCGCGTCGATTCGGGTGACACGTCGTTTCTTGTATCGTCTGTGTTTCTTCACGTCCTCTTCGTGATCATCGGAAGAAGAAAAAAAAACTTGATGTTTCGTCTCTGTCCAGTGTAGCATTCCTGCAAATTCTCCTTTTCTTCGTGCCGAATCCGTCTATGTATGGGCCTGACATAATCCCACTTCTGACGTGTAGAATGTCGATAGTGAGAGTGGTAGCGACTATGAATACACGCTGTACTTTTAAATTTATATTGCACCTTATAATAATTACGATGCGGAATCGAATACGAACAAGAATGACCTAAGATATTCTAACCGGCGGTATTTATACATACCGTGGCGTGATCTAGTACTAAATTCACAAACTTAATGGATAATACGAAATATTATTTACATCCAAATACATACACAGGTCACATAATCCTATATAATAATATTAATAATCATTATAAATCCCTAAACATTAAGTTGTACGCCGGAAGTTGACACGCGGACGTGCCAGTGTGATGAAATCATAAATCAGTAAAATAAGAATCTAATAGCTTAATCATTATACATAGTAAAACAAAACGATATTAGGATTGATTAATCGACATAGTGTAAGAAAGTACAGAGGTCTATATTAAAACGCAATATTTAGTAGTCGCGCCGGAAGCTGACAAGCGGATGGCGCCCATGGTATTAAAATTATACCAGTTTACAGAGATATGAATCAACTATTTACTTGATTATAAATTACTAATAATTAACATTATATAATACGATTAACAATATATTAATTAGGATGTGTATATGTGAGGCCGGAAGTGCTACTCGATAACACCTTCCTTAAGAATCATTCTATTTATTAAAAAAAAATGCATCAAAATCCGTTGCGTAGTTTTAAAGACTAAGCATACATAGGGACAGACAGACGGCGGATAGCGACTTTGTTTTATACTATGTAATGTAATGATAGAAAAACATAAAAATTGTGTCTCAACTACTCTTATTAATCTATTAAAAAGAATCAACAGCTAGTTTCCAAAAATTCAACGTTATTGTTATGCTGTAAATATTCAAGTTCAATAACAATTTCTCAACGTGGAACGTTTGTTGCAAAACATTTTGAAAATCACGCTCTCTAGGTCATTCATCCGCCCCGTCGGATGTTACATTAAACTTTGGCGCTGCGGTCGCTCGAAATCGAGATCTCAGGCCAACAATCTACACCCTTAAATTCAGGTCAGGCAAAAAGAAATTGTTTAAGATTTCTCTTCGATCTTCAAAAATCTATTCATAAAATCTTTTATTTTTTAACTGTTTATGTTCATATAATGGTTAAATTCAGGGCAGGCAAAAAGAAATTGTTTAAGATTTCTTTTCGATTTTCAAAAATTTATTCATAAATCCTTTATTTTTTAACTGTTTATGACTATTTAAGGGCTTTAAGTGAATTCTATTAAGTGCGCAATTCCCATGATAAATTTAGGGTGCGTTATACTTTTATTTACCTCTTCAGGCATAGAGGACTATATAAATATAAAATACAATTTTACAGGAGGAATTAAGAGAGAGCCGATTTCGTCGGCTGTCCGTGATGCAAAGGTTAGCTCGAGAAGCTATAGCGGAAACTCTGGAAGCTAAAAAAGTTGCAAGAGAGAAGCATAAGCTACAACTTTTGAAAGCAGGAGTAAGCATGTTGTTTTATATACTAAGTGATAATACTCTACTTGATTTCATCTGGTAATTCTAGCGTAAATAGCGAAGCAATGAGTAGATATGGAACAAACTCGGGTTTAACATCTGCCTAGAAGTACTTATTAATGTAAATGGCTCTACTATTTCATTTTCACCAGATAAACGCAACTTTTGGTCAACATTTCGTATCTTGCGTCCGAAAAGTGGAGTGCAGTCCTAAAACCATCTACTGAGGCCATGATTATTGCCAACTATTTTAGTGGTACATTTGCATTGCTGTAAAAATGGTGGTCCTAGCAGTCCCCAGGCACAAGGCGCATGCCTTAGGCGAGTGTAGTCTCAGGCAAAATTTCCTGGTCTATTTTTTCAGTTGCCGAGATTTTTTTTTTAAAAAATAATCTTTTTTCTCCATTTTAATTTATTTTTGTCTGCTTAAAATATTGCGATATATTTTTCTGGACTTAATTTGGAATCTAATTATGAGCTACTACAAAAGTTTGTACGTTTTTGAACTAATCTAACTAACAACTAGATTGCTGGGCTAAGTTCTGGGCACGAATAAGTATTTACTAGCGTACATACAATAATATTATCACATAATAAGGGTGTATGAGGGCTGCGTTAGCAAAGACATGGAGAAAGTTATAATGTATTGTTCTTACAGGACTTATTAGCGGTGGAGAGATTGAACGAACAGCCTGATGATGAAGATGTTGATATAATCGTTCCTGAGGTAATTTGAATGTTGAAATAATTTTATTTATATTAAAAATGGAAGTCATGATACTGATAGGTTTCTATCTGCAGTCATAAATGACCTACCTGTTCATGATAGTATTACACTCTCGCAGTAAATCTCCGTTTCAGTATTAGCAATTTGCTAATATTCTTCGTTCGAGAGATCCGGAGACCTGGAATCTTTTCGCAGAGAGGCTGACCGTATGAGGGCGACGCTTCGGTAGTTAGCCGGGGCCACGACGGGGAATAGTATCCGAAAGGGTATCCACCGGGCTGGCCATGCATGTCAAGGAAACGGTACCAGTGGCCAGCTCAATGGAGATGGCAAGGGAATACGGTGGATTATGGGGCCACGCGCCGCCCTTCTGTCGCCATGGACGGAACGGACAGCGTGTGTCGAGATCACAGTATTGCAAGAAGTGTGTTTTTTTACTAAAAAAAAAAGGCTTAAACCTTTACGGTAGGGCAAAGTATGTACCTATACTTATAGTCTATAAAATGTACCATGATCTCTGTGACAGTTCTCACTAATGTCGCACGCTTACGATGCAGTCCGTATTTTTGTCGATATCCATCCATCAATCCATCCGTCAGCCCATAAACGTCCACTGTTGGACATAGGCCTCCCCACGAGAATGCCATTAGCAACGGTCCTGTGCCACCTGCATCCAACGGTTTCCTGCGACCTTGATAATGTCATCAGTCCACCGTTGGGTCGTCCTACGCTGCGTCGTCCGATTCGTGGTCGCCACTCGAGAACCTTTCTTCCCCAACGGCTCTCGGTTCGTCGAGCGATGTGACCTGCCCATTGCCACTTCAACGTGCTAATTCTTCGGGCTATGTCGGTTACACCCGGTCTTCTACGGATTTCCATATTTGGGATTTTATCACGTAGATAAATACCGAGCATAGCACTCTCCATAGCACGCTGAGCGACTTTGAGCCTTTTTATGAGGCCGCCTTTTTGTTGATATAATTCCTTATTTTTTAAAGTTATTTGCTACTGCAATTGAAAAGCAATGTATGAAAATCTTATTGAATTTCAATCGAATGGATGGATGAATCGATTATAAATTTAAAACAATCTATGAAAATCTTATTGAATTTAAATTAATGGATTTCATTTAATTTCAACTAAAGCTGTTAATTAATTCTTTTTATTATTCGAAAAGAATACGTCCAAGTTCATCGTCACTATTATCATCATCGCTGGCGCATACCTGTAGGTTGATGATGAGTTCTTGGTCACAGATTATTTCATGAATAATCATGTTTATTTTATAACAGAAATTATCTTTTTAATATAAAAGAAATAGTATTATTAATATTATAACTGATGTCTCAATATTAAATTAACGTAATTTACTTATTTTAATGTGTTTTATTACTTATTTTAATGTGTTTTATTACTTATTTTAATGTGTTTTATTACTTATTTTAATGTGTTTTATTACTTATTTTCATATGATTTCTATAGGTAATGTATTGGTTTTATAAATAATTAATAAGAATGTTATCGATTTACGTTTATTGATTGCCCCATCTCTATCTTATTCTCAGTCCAGTATGACCTTATACTTGCGTAAGCATCATATTTTTATAAAATGGTTACTAAGTTTTTTAAAACATATAAAGTACAAGTTTTGGTATAAGTATTCATATTTTTATATTCATAATTCAGTTGAGATATAACTGACATGTAAAGAATGAAAATATAGGCGATATAAAATAAAATTGTAAGCATGACGCGTATTCATAATTACTTCATCGGTTTTGTCGCTATCTGTCACAGAGATCAAGCTATATTTTAAGGACTATAGTGACAATTTTCTTTACGATTTTCATTCATTTGGAATTTTTAACATATACTTTGGAATGTAAAGCATTCTTTTTTGTTATGCGGAATGGTGAAGCATTTTAAAACACGCAAGCGTACCGTAATTAGAATAACCTATGTTTAATAGGAGCTGCCTGATGAAGAAGAAAGCTTGTCGTCAGAAGAAGAGTATCCTGATGAGAATTTTCCACCTCCAGGTCTACTCATCCCTGGATTCTACGCACCACCAACTGATATAGCAAAAGTTAATGGATTAGCTGTTTTGTTTCCAAAAGTATATCAATATGTATATTTTTATCTCTTAAGTATTAATTCATCATCTTATCCACATCTACCAACGAATGTAGACCTCATAGATCCTCTCTTGAGGAGTCAAGGGAGGATAATACCAATCGTCAGGCTTGTCACTCAGGCTGGTTATAGTATGGCCACCAAAGATCGGGTTCCGGTGGCTCGCTCTCACAGCGAAGATAGGTGGGTCTATGGGGTCGCACGCTGTCTCTCTCGTTGCCCCGGAATGATTTGGCGAGGTGTGACCACTTCCATAGTCCACCGCAAAAAAAAGGCTGATTATAGTATTTTTTTTAAAACACAATCCTGCTACTAAGGAAATAATCCTTGTATTGTGGGGGACTTTACAAACGTATAATTAACAGATATAAATTACACTCAGAATCA
Organism: Lymantria monacha; assembly: GCA_905163515.2. Taxonomy (NCBI): domain Eukaryota; kingdom Metazoa; phylum Arthropoda; class Insecta; order Lepidoptera; family Erebidae; genus Lymantria; species Lymantria monacha. Next base: position 26,442,602 of record LR991098.1, on the reverse strand, counting down.
GAACAACAGTTTGTAGATCGCACAAAGTTTTATCTTGCATGGGAATCGACTCCGAACACGAAAGGTCGGTATCTTAACCACTAAGCTATCTGTGTTGTCTTTTAAAAAAAGAAACTATTAACTCAAAGAGAAACTTAAATAAGAAAAAATGTACAGACAGTAGGTACATATTTTTTCTCAAACATGCTTGGCAATTGGAGCAATATTTTGACAACCTTCTTCGAGATAAATCGAAATTGCTGTACTGACTAAATACATGTGAGCAGTGGCCGGCAAAACATGTATGAAAATCCATATCTGTCGTGTTTTAGCGGCCAAATAAATACCTATATATGTAAATTCATATCCGTCGTGTATTTTAAAAATGGAACGATTTGTTATTTCAAATTCTAGTAACCGTATAAGCAACTTATCAGAATTTTATTTAAATTTCGAACTGGCTTGAAAAAGACAGCTTTCTTTTTAGAAAAAGAAAGCTGTTTAATAATGAAAAAAAAAACCAAATGAACCCTTTAGCACGTGAAAAATTTTGTTCGTTGTTCGTCATTTACACAGTTCTACTTAGTACTAGTTAGTTTTAATTTCCGCGCATTGTTTGAGAAAAGCACTATATAAGTCTTGGCCACAACTAGGAATTGATGGACTCACGTATATGCGCCTCGGCTACGCATCGGCCCACATTTACACGTTCGTCCATCAATACATCTTTTGCTGGCCGCTGCAGTAATGTACTATATCAATGCCTTTAACCATAAGAATATGTGAACAAAAAAGACAAGTTGCTGTAATCATGATATATATTCTTTCCTTTTCTTTTTGAAAGTATATATAGTCAGTAGTAAATCGGTCATCGTTCATCATACTCATTTCAGCTCATATATCTCCCACTGTTGGGCTCGAACCTAGTCCATAATGGGAGGGAAATTGACAAACTATATCATGCTGGTTAAAAGTATTCGTATAGGGTTTTGTTTCGAGATTTCCTTTTCTTGCATAGATGTTATATGCGTTTTATATCCCTTAGTCGACTTTTACTATCACCCACTAGTAAGATAGGGGTTGGTAAATTGTATTACTCTGTCACCACATAGAAAATATGGATAACTATAGATGATGAATCTTTTAAAACACTATGCAATTTATTGTAAAATGTAAGGTAAAATTAATCTTAACGATGATGATGATCATCATCAATCTCCTACTCTTATCCCAATTACTTGGGGTCGACACAATATGTACTCTGCTTCTATCGTACATATTGCAAAAAGTTATTGGCAATAGTTTTATGACCAGCCGCCTGCTTGACGTCAACCCTCCTTGGGTTACTCTTAACATTTTGTGTTCTAATTAATGGTACTTCTAAGTTATTTTTACTTCTAGCTTGATAATATGGGGGTGGTGAATTGTATTCTTACTTCGTCACCACACAGATAGCTTGGTAATATCTGTGTGAATTATATTTAAGTGAAATTTTTATTATAAAAGTATAATATTCATCTGTGTAATGGACATTGTACGAAGAATACAAGAAGTACAAGTATTGCAAGAAGTACGTTGAAATAGTTCGTTGGACCGACAATCATTGGAGAAGAAATGTTTTTGAGCGGTGACATCGACATAGATGACGCAGCGTAGGTCGATAAGGTGAACTGACGATATCTCGAAAGTCACAAGAAGCCGTTGGATGCAGGTGGCATAGGACCATTTTGATTGGAATTCTCGTGGATATATCCAACAGCGGATGACTACAGGTTGATGGGTAGCTGGCTGTGTTAATATATCTGCACAGACATAAGCGCCGTACTCTTACTTTCGTGGGGACTTCGATGATCACGGTAATATACAATCGGCCTCAGCGTATTAGTCTGACGTTATTCAATATTATTTTTAGCTGGTACAAGAACGGGTGATACCGCAGCCTGAGTTTCTACCACCACATATACTGGTAATGCTTGAGATTGCAAAGAGATATAAAGCGATTGATGCCATTAAATCTTATAAAAATGCTGTTATACATGTAAGTTTTGTAATTTCTTTAGTGAGTAATAATAATTACACTATATTTCCATCAGTGCAACTCTTATAAGCGAAGCTTCCTAATGATCTTCATAAATGACATCGAGGTTTGACTCTTAAGAGTGTTCCAGCTTTTTATTGTCTTGGTATGCGCATCAAATTTAATTAGAAAAAAAAACAAGAGTTGAAAATATTCCACTTCGCACTTATGCAAACATTTCGTAGGCAGCAAACTTTTTTATATTTGGTAGGCTATAGTCTGGACACACGTCGTCCTCTCCATCCAGGGCAATGGAAGCAGGGGCGCGTGGTCCCATAGGCCATAATCCATCGTAATCATTCCCCATTGCCATTGGGTCAGCTACTGATACCGTTTCCTTGACATCCGTGGCCAATCCGGCAGGTTACTCTTTCGGGTAGAATCCCCCGTCGACGCCCCAGCGTGCTGCTAGGGCGTCACCCTCACTTGGTCAGTTTCTCTGCGGGTGATGGCCTATTAAACCAACCAACGAAGGCAGCAACCCCAGATCGACTTCAACGGGTTCAATTTTTATTTATTTTTTATTACATAGAACACTGTCGATTGAGTCAGATAATATATACATATATAAGAAACTGACTAACTAACTCGTCAGCCGAAACTCAGCTCGACAGGTAAAATTTGTACGGGGAGAAAAGTAAACATTATCCTTTGTATTCAAATTAAGAACAAATACGCTACAGTAAAAAGAAAAAAAAATTAACGTTTTTCAGTTTTTATCAATTTTACACCTCTAAGGGTGAAATTACGTAATTTTTTTTTATTGCTTATGTTGGCAAACAAGCAAGTAGAATACCCGATAGTAAGTGTTGCTGTCACTTAAAAATTTTTGCAATACCAGGGGTTCAGTGCTAGGCTAGGCTACCTACTAACTAAAACCCACCCAGAAATTTGGGCACTCATGCTCACCGAACGCAACGCAAAACAGTATATGGCCTGGGCACTGCTCAAACTTCGATTTTCTGGCAGAGTGTGGTACTATCCTAGACGGACCGGCTCGCGGCTGTAGATAGAAAACTGTCAACAGTCATCATTCTCGTACTCTTATCCCAATTACTTAGGGTCGATACAATATGCACTCTTCTTTCATAGTACATATTGTAAAAGTTATTGGCAACAGTTTTAACTCTCCTTGGGAATGTAATTGTTGACCAAACGGCATCAGATGGAGTTGGCCCAGGTCGTTATAAAGCTCTTAGTCGTCTTTTACGTCATCCACGAGTGAAGTAAAGGTTGGTAGTATTTGTAACCGCTACCACACAGCAAGAAAACAGTGTAGCCTATTAATAGTGATCTTATATTGCAAAACCAAAATAATGGTCTTTGAAAGAGATAAAACCAGAACAGATGTAAGAGTAACAATAGGTAATGATGTACTAGAGCAAGTGGATGAATTTGTATATCTTGGATGTGGATTTAGCCGAGATGGAAGGTACACCACTGATATAGAACGAAGAGTGAATGCGGGAAATAGAGTGAACGGAGCGTTGGGGCAACTTCTCGGCAGCCACCACCTCAGCCAGAAGGCACGTGTAGCAATACATAACACAGTGCTTGTCCCAACATTACTGTATGGAAGCGAGAGTTGGGTATGCAGAAAAGAGTATGATAGTAAAATTAATGCGGTCGAAATGCGATCTCTGCGGAAAATCTGTGGAGTTAGGATGACCGACCACATTCGTAACGACGACGTAAGAGAGCGAGTAGGTATGAAAGAGAGTATTGGTGTAAAGATGCGAAAGGGAATGCTCCGATGGTTCGGACATGTGGAAAGAATGCCGAACGAACGCCTGGTTAAGAAGATATACAATGCGAAAGTGGAAGGATGTAGGTACCGAGGGAGACCGAGACTAACCTACCTAGACCAGATCGGTCATGTACTGAAGGAAGGTGGAGTCAAGAGTCTCCGAAACCGGCGAGCGTGTATGAAGAGAATTATGAATGTTGAGGAAGCGAGTGAAGTATGCAGAGATAGAGTTCTCTGGTACTCTGTTCTCTCTGCCTACCCTGCAAGGGATATGGCGTGATGATATGTATGTATGTATGTTATATTGCATTAAAAACTAGGATAAATTGGACACTTCCATACACATGACCTTTTTAAAGAACATAAACAGAACTCAAAAGGCGATTGAAGGGTGAATATTATACCCTAAACATCCTACCCCAATTTCGCTGTTTTGCTTCTGTCATATATATTTTTTACACACACAAAGCCTTGAGTAAAAGATAGTATTTATATAAAAGTACCAAGTATATTTACAGATGGGTATATTCAAAGCGTCGTCAGCATACGATAATATTCACATTGCATATACTGTGAAGCAATACGATACCTTCGATAAGAATTCTTTGAATCTGTAAGTAAACAATTACAGGAAACCAGAAACCATGACGTTTCTATTTGTTGCATATTTGTGATGTCTATGTTGGTAGTCTAGTCATTTTTTTTTGTAGACTGAATATGGTCCGGCCATAACCCTGACCAGACCATTCCAGGCGACGGCAGGCAAGGTGTGAACCTCATAACCTGTTGTACTTGTATCTCTCATACTAGTACCGGCTTTTTGTCTTCGAAGGCCAATGTTTAGTAAATCTAGATCTTGTATTCACGCTATGGAAAATGCTTTTATGAATCGTTCTGCTTGTTACTACGAGTATAAGGGATATGACTCTCGCCGGCTATGGCATTGAAGTTAAAAAACTACTGCCAATAACTATTGCAATATGCACTATGGAAAAGGAGTACATATAGCGCCAACTCCAAGTAATTAGGATAAGAAAGAAGCAGGCAGTTAAAATGATAAGTTTAGTAGATCTAGATGTATATGGTACAAACACGAGGATGATTGTTATTTAAAGATTTTTTTTTTGTTTTGCCGTGTGGTGACGGAGTAAGAATACAATTCACTCCCCCTATTTTATTCGAGAGTGATCGTAAGAGACGACTAAGGGATATAAAATACAAATAATACCTATGCAAGAGAAGTAACACTCGAAACAAAATCTTGTAGTTCCTATACCAACACGTCTGATCACGGTGGTATAGGTCAATTACCCTCCCATTATGGAGGAGGATCGAGTCCAACAGTGGGATATATTCATATACTCACGGTTGGGCTGAGATGAATCAAAGATTTTTATCTATACATATAATAAAAATGTAACGGATCGCTGTCTGTACATGGAAGATATATGAGAAAAAATCTTACTAGGACCTTTATCAACACTAATAGAACCCAAAACAATGATTTTTGAAATTTTTGTCTGTTTTTCTGTTTGTCTGTGTGTTTGTGCACGCTAATCTCAGAAACGGCTTTTCCGATTTAGACGCGGTTTCCAATAATATATTGTGGTAAGCTTCACTTAACATTTAGGCTTTATTTCATGACAATTAGTTTATAAATAAAAAAGTTATGGCAATTTAAAAAATGTTCGGAGAAAAAAATCTTTATCGATTCTTTTCAAATTACGTACAAATTATCTTCAGTAAAAATAAATAAACACGTGTTTCAGCATTTGTTAATTTTCACGCTCTGGGGGTGTAAATTAGGCTTGCGAAGTGGGTTAGACGACTCAATAAGCCATTAGAACCATTAGAATTGTTGTTCTATTGTGGTAGGACCACGCTGTGGACAGTTCTCTGTCTACAGCCGCAGGCCGGTCCGTCCGGGGTAGTACCACACTCTCGCAGAAGATCGACGTCTGAGTAATAGCAATGTGCTATTGCGCTTCGTTCGGTGAGCGAGAGAGCCGGAAGCCTAACTGGGGTGGGTTCAGGGTTGTATTGGTAGGCAGCGGCCTAGCTATACCATTGGCAAAGGTCCATGGGCGGCAGTGACACTTACCATCAGGTGTGCTGTCTGCTCGTTTGCCGCCCTAAGCAATAAAAAAAAAAAAAAAAAAAAAAAAAAAACCATATTTTACTATTTCTTTTGTGAGTCAGGGCAGTGTCTTGGGCCCAACTCAGTTTTTAATTATGATTAACGACCTGCCCAATGTCATCTCTTCGGCACAATGCCTCATATTTGCGGATGACCTGAAGGTGTTTTTAGGCATAAAATGCATGGAAGACTGTGAAGCGCTCCAGCGTGACATCAATAGTGTTATTGCCTGGGGTGCGCGCAATCGCTTAGAGTTTAATACATCCAAATGTAAAACCATAACATTTACTCGATCGCGCGCTCCATGCACGTACATTTACAACATATCTGGTGTACCGTTGGAGCGGGTCACACAAATCCGTGACCTAGGCGTTACACTTGACACGTGTCTAACATTTAATACGCACATCACAACCATTTGCACACAAAGTTTTAAATCACTTGGCTTTGTGATGAGACAGTCTACTCAGTTTCAGAATCGGAGTACTATTATTGCGCTATACTTTTCCTTTGTTCGCAGTACTTTGGAGTATAACTCCATAATCTGGGACCCACACGAGGTCAAGTGTAGCGTGATGATAGAACGTGTACAACGTAAATTTTGTAGATTTTTGTACAAAAAGCTTTATGGTTATTACCCTTACTTATATCCGTCTCTTTTTGTATCCGGAATGATAGGTCTTGATACTCTTGCGTTACGACGCAAGTGTGCCCTATTGATACATTATTATTTATTATTTAACAATAAAATCGATAATCCGAATGTATTATCGCACTGTTCGCTATCAGCACCGTACCTATACACACGACTTCGCTCGCGCCATCTGCTCGCTGAACCACAGGTGCGTACATATACCGCACAATACGCACCTACCAGCCAGGCCGTTGCACTGCTTAACTCACTGATCGCTCACTATCCAGAAGTTGATATATTCTTCACTAAATTTGATTTATTTTTAAAATATTGTTTATACTTTTTATCTTATAATTATACACTTAAATTATAGAATTGTAATGGCTCACTACACGTATTGGGAAACTGTAAGTGTAGTGAGCAGTTGAATAAAATAAATAAATAAATAAATTAGCGCCAAGTCGATATTATTGAAGCTGGCAACTTGAAATTTTGGCAGTGGTTTCTTTCTATGACGTAGAGATTTACTAAGAAAGGATATTACGAAATTACAACCCTAAGGGGGTGAAACAGAGTGGCAAAGTTTGTATGGGGAGAAAAAATCTTTATTGATTCTTTTTAAATTACGAGTCGAATCAAATATTCTATGGTAATATCCAGCATTTGTCAATTTTCACCCTGTGGTTATGTAAATTAGGCCTGTGAAGCGAGTTGAACGACTCATTACCGCCATACCGAAACTAATAAAGCTAGAAACATTAAATTTTGACGCACGTTTCTTTTTATGACATAGAGATTCAATATGATAGGATTTTATGAATGCCATCCCTAAGGGGGTATAACAAAGTGGCAAAGTGTGTATGGGGCGAAAATTTCTTTATCGATTCTTTTCAAATTACGTACAAATATTCTTCGGTAAAAATAAATAAACACGTGTTTCTCTCTCCCTCTCCATCAACCCTGCACCAGTGCCGTCGTGGCGACTAGTGCCGGCGAGAGAGCTCATACGATATACATAGTAGACGGCAATAGGTTCTTGCCTAAGGGTTTAAGATACAGGTTAAGTAAACTTATGTATGTAACTTATGTATGTATATAACTCAAATAATAAATCATATCTAACGAGGTCGCAATTCTGTTGGTGAAACAAAACAGTCAAATAAAAGGTGGCGATAATTATATTTTTATCCCATGGTCATACCGTAAATAGTATATTAATGGCAATATAATTTGTAGAATGAATAGAACTTTGAACCACCTTTTTCTTTAGTGACCAGCTATGGTATATAGACACACGCGCGCCGTACACGTACTAGATGTACGTTGTGCGGGCGGGCCACCGCAACCGGGTATCATCTCGAGTCAAAGTCCTCATGCAGTGAACCTCAATACATGTAGTCACGCTTACGCCGCCCAAAGCACCGACGGTAGAGCGTGTCAACCTAGAGTATTTTCTCTCGGACCCACTCTATTGCCTAATGCCGTTAGACAATTAACTCGCAGAAGGCGGCGACCGCATCCCAGTTTCTGATGCTGTTGATTATCGTCCTAGCGACAAACCTTAAACACCTTCCATTGCTTTTTCTATTTAACTCTGTCAGAGATGACTTCTGCGTGGACGAAGTCGCGGGCAAAAGCTAGTAGTTATCTATATTTCTAGGGATGAAATAAAAATTGCCTTTATGGTATCGATAGAATATGATATACCATTATTACAATTAGTGGATTTGAATCCATGTCACGTCAGCCGGGATTCTACTATTGGAGAAGACGAATGTGCTGCTATGTTCCCAGTAAATTATTGCGAAGAATATGATCAGTTTGAAGATTTTTAAATGACAGGTATAAGTATATGTCTTTTATTTTACCAGTCGTTGTCGTTTTATATGGTGGTAGTGAATTAAACGCTGATAACGGAGTGGTTAAAATACCGACCTACCATGTCAAAAATCGTGGATTCGATTCCCATGTAGTACTATTGCTTTATGAGAACCACAAATTGTTGTTTTGAGTCTGGGTGTAATTTGTGTCAATTAATTATGTGTTTGTGGGGAGGGACTTTCACTAGCTATATAACGATTAGTTCCTGTAGGATATTGGTTTTATTTTAAATTTTAAAAAAGACTATGAGTCTCCCAGAAGTGAGTCAAAGATTCTCTGTTTATTTATATTTATATCAAATGACCACTACTTCTCTTTAGTTTTTTTTTTAATTGCTGATGGTGGCAAACGAGCAAACAGCACACCTAATGGTAAATGTTACTGGGGTCCATGGACCTTTGCAATATCAGTGCTATAGTTAGGCTGCTGCCTACCAAAAGAAAAACTCCAAATCCACCCAGAAAGTTGAATTGCCGGCTCGCCCGCTTCTGACATTTCGAATAATTTACAGAGTTCATGGTACATGGGATGACTGATGAATAAATTTTCTCGATTTTACAAATACGTTTAATAGTGTAGGACGGTCACTGGATATGTCTAATAGTAATAAAACCACACCGTTGACAGTTCTCTGTCTACAGCCGCGGGCCGGTCCGTCCGGAGTAGTACCACACTCTCGCAGAAGATCGACGTCTGAGGAATATGCTGCTGTGGTTCGTTAGGTGAGCGAGAGAACTGAAAGCCCATCTTTCTGGGTGAGTTTGGGATTATTGGTAGGCAGTAGCCTAGTTGTACCCATGCAATAAAAAAAAATACATTACGCTCAGCCCGGAGCAACATTTAAGCTTTGTTTCATTGCAATAATGACAATGAAAAACATAGTTATTTAAAGACAAGTGTGTAAAATGTGAATTTCGAGAAGTCGAGGGATCCAGCTAATATTATTTAAAATAGAATAAACATTGTTTAATATAACACGCGTTCTACGCTAAAATGTTGAATATATACAATATTTACACATTCCCGCCAAAATCTTCAGTGACCATTCGATTTATGTTTCTTTTTTAATTTATAAGTTTTATACATGTTAGGGTTGTCACGCTTAGCAATATATCGGTTTAATTATGGTATTATTCGATTATATGTTAATGAAAAAAGGGGCGTTGTCTTCGGTGGATATTAATTTATTTTTAATTTTTGAAAGACTAAAGATGTAATCTTTGTATTGCAGGGGACTGTACAAACATATAATAAATGTAGACAAATTTCGCCCAGACTCAGAACAATAGCGGCAGGATCACGCTGTTGACAGATCCCTGTCTACAGCCGCGGGCCGGTCCGTCCAGTGTAGTAGGTACCACACTCTCGCAGAAGATCGACGTCTGAGCAATAGCAATGTGCTATTACACTTCGTTCGGTGAGCGGGAGAGCCGGAAGCCCAACTGGGTGGGTTTGGGGATAGTATTGGTAGGCAGCGGCCCAGCTATACCCTGGTATAGCAAAGGTCCATGGGCGGCAGTGACACTTACCATCAGGTGTGCTGCTTGCTCGTTTGCCACCATAATCAATAAAAAAAAAATAGTTTGTTGATCGCACAAAGCTATTTTTTTTTCTTAGGAATCGACCTCGGCACTGGCACGGAAGGTCGGTATCTTAACCACTACACCATCTGTGCTGTCAGATCATATCAAACTACGACTTTCTTGTATGGTAAGTCGTTAATAGGTCACAACGCCATCTTTTAATAAAAATTTTAGCTAACACATAAGATTTTATTTATTTTGCTTAGTAAATAAAAACCTACATGCATATAAGTTGTAAACATAGAAGAACTTTGAACCTTATTGAATCAGCTTATAATTTTTTTTTAATTATTTTTAGGTCGTTGATCATTGTTTGATTAGCAAAAGAATATCATGCCTAGTATGATATGATTGTGGAAGTACTCTCTGAGTGCTGACGGGGTAAGAATACAATTCACGCAGCAATCTCACCCACATTTTACCCGTGGGTATCTTTAGAGAAGACTAAGCGATATAATATGTATATAAGGTCTAGGCAAGAGAAGGAAGACTAAAAATAAAACCCTAACCGTCATGGTATATTAGATTAATTTCCATCCCGTTGTAGAGACTCCAGCCCAGCTGTGGGATGTATAAAGGCTGAGTTGGTAATGATATAAAACAAAATTTAACCAATAAATGTTGCGTAGATTATTTTAGGAAAAGTATTAAAAAACTTATCCGTGTGATCTTACCCGTGAGTGATCATAAGAGAACACTATGGTATATAAAACGCATATAAAATCTATGCAACAGAAGGGAAACTCGAAACAACACACTTCCCATTATGGAAGAGGCTCGAGCCCGTGGGACATATACGAGCTGAGATGATGATGATGATGGCTCATATTATATTTTAATCTTTATGGGAGACGTGTGCCATATACCCTACAATTAATACCCGATAATTAACTTGATGATTAATTATAAAAACCGAATACGAGCGAAAAATGTCACAAGTGTGATTCGAACCCACGTTTATTGGAAATCCGTCCCAATTTTGCTGCCACTTACACCACCGTGAACTATTGTAGGACATTCAATTCTCGTATCGTATTATATTTAAGTCTTTTAAGGAAACGTGTGCCATCTTCCCGACAATGTTTACTCATTGTAACTAAAAGGTCTGGTCTCTCAGCTTTCGATACCATTGCGGCTTTTTGATCCTTACATACTTCACTCGCTTCCTCAACATTCATAATTCTCTTCATACATGCTCGCCGGTTTCGGAGACTCTTGACTCCACCTTCCTTCAGTACGTGACCAATCTGGTCTAGGTAGGTGATTCTCAGTCTCCCCCGGTACCTACATCTTTCCCCTTTCGCATTGTATATCTTCTTAACCAGACGTTCGTTCGGCATTATTTCGACATGTCCGAACCATTGGAGCATTGCCTTTCGCATCTTTACACCAATACTCTCTTTCATACCTACTCGCTTTTAGTATTAGGTTTAATGCGGATTAATAAAAGTTAGAATTTAACTAACACAAATTAACTTTTTAAATCTTTGTCTCTGACGGAGTAAGAAGAGAATAGCTATCACTGACTTCTATTCCGTGGATAAGATTAATGAATATATGGATCCTGTGGTATCTTGAAAATCGAATAAGGGATGGCCTGCAATAGAAGGCAAACTCGAAATAAAATTACACAAACCCATTCGGTTAGAGTATTCTACTATAATATTTTAAAAGTGATAGTTTGTGCAAGTGTGTTGTTACTTCAAATACGCGTAAATCCTTAAACAGATTTGGATGACAATTGAAACATAGATAGACATTTTCTTGGATACTTTTTATCCCGGTAATATGTTCCCTTTAGTATAATAATTCAACTTCGAGATACTTTTTACACAGATGTAGTAACGGCCAGAATCTACCAGGAAATAGTTACAATTTGAATCTACGAATATTTCGTAGTATAGAACATACATACATACGTATCATTACGCCATATCCCTTGCAGGGTAGGCAGAGAGAACAGAGTGCCAGAGAACTCTATCTAGAAACTAGTAGTAAACTAATTTCCCTATGTAGAGGAAGCTCCCGCCCAAAGGGTGTATAGACAAAGAAAAAGAAGTATTTTTTTTGAGTAATGTATAGTCCTCTTTGAGTCATAATTTGATAGGTAGTAAACGTTACAAAGAAAGTCTGTATACATTTAATCTACAGCGTCAGTTTCTTATTTCGCGAACGTAGCAAAAATACCAAGCTTCGTATTTATATTAGATGATCGTGATACTCATTTGGACTTTGAGTTAGCTTCAATAAGCGTCGCAATATTCGTAATCTTATGCAACGCTTCAGGTAAGTGTTATTATATTAATTATCTATCAATCTATCTATCAGCCTCTCTAAGTCGGCTCTTGAACAAAAGACTACCACCATGGATTTCAAACGGTGTGGTTTGTGTTAAAAATTTCTCAGTATAGTACTGCTACTCTTACTTCTCGTGAACTCTTAGCTACTTTTTAAGATACTCTCGGGTGATTAAGGAATGGTAACAAGTTGTATTCTTATCCTGTTATCACACAGAATAAATTAGGGGTTGTTCATTACCAATGTAAGGTGTTTTTAAGGATTTTTTGAACGCTCCTTGGTGAGACGCTGTGAGATTTATATCTCAGTATTATTACTTCATTCTAAAACGTACAAAGGTTGTATCGAATATTTTAATCTTTTGAATATATTTTTTCTAAATTTTCCACAGTTTTCTTTTTGTATATTTAAAAATTGGCTTCATATATCTTAATAATTCTTTTATATAATAAAAAATTTCATTCTTTAACGAACGGCTATGTTTATTAAATATTTAGATTCAGCTAAATTAACAAAATAGCTCATAAACAAATTTCGAAACAAAAAGTACTTAATAAGATGAACGACAGTTATTTAATTTGTCTAATCTAGTAGAATTATTTTAATAATTAATATTAAAGTTATAGATAGAAATAGGTGCAATGTATAGATTGGGGTGTCGGGGATCGAATGTCAGTAGACGATCTCCGGCGTCCCGTAAAAGCGCGGAAGGGGGCCGCTGTGGTTTTAGTGGGTATTCCGGTGGAACAGCCAGCCGGCGAGTCCCACACTCCCCCCCCTCGTCTTGACACCGGCGGTCGGGGGGGTTAGCGCGTAAATGCAATTCCACAGCGTCAAAAAAAAAAAATAAAAAAAAAATGGTGTAATGTATAGGGAATTAAAGTTATAGCTCAATTTTTATTTACCCATATACTATTTAAAATAAATTATGATTTCAATCAGAAAGTAAAATATTATTATGTTATTGCATTTCGATTTACAGGTCCTGTAGACCACTTCAAAATGTTAAAAGGTAAAAACTTTATTTTATTTTCTTTAACTTTTGTTATAAGGATAATCATCATCTCAGGTCATATATGTCCCACTGTTGGGCTCGAGCCTCCTTCATATTAGGAGTGAAATCATATCATGTTGGTCAGACGTGTTAATTTAGGGTATTTTTTCGAGTTTTCTTCTAAAAAGGTCTTGTATGTTGTGTGGTAGCCTACAAATACTACCAACCCTTACTTTGCTCGTGGATGTCGCATAAGACGACTAAGAGCCTTATAACGACTAGGGCCAACTCTATCTGATGCCGTTTGGTCAACAATTACATTACCAAGGAGGGTTGACGTCTGACAGGCGGCCGGTCATAAAACTATGGCCAATAACTTTTACAATATGTACTATGAAAGAAGAGTACATATTGTATCGACCCCAAGTAATTGGGATAAGAGTAGGAGAATGATGATGATGACGTTAATAATTCTTGTATATTTCTATATATTCAAAATCTCTGCAACGGTTCCATCTAACGTCGACTCTAAGTAATTCGGAGAAGAGTAGAATAATGATAAAGATATGCGCATGTTTATGCACAATTAACTTCATAAATAATATTGACCTATTATCATTTAACGATAAACAGATTTATTAATATTGTAGGCTTTATAAGATTATCTAGTTCTTATACATTTTCTATTTTTCAGTTTATAAAATTATTTTTTGCCTGTTGGCTGCGGTCTCTCAAGCTTCATGTGATTGCCCCATAGATAAGATCTATGCTACAAACGAGTGTGAATTTCATATGACCTGCATGTACACGGTACGCGGCCTACAACTACCCAGCAAATGTCTTGAATCCAGTAATTATCCTGTTACTGTACATGTCATTCTTAACGAGGCTGTTGACAGGTTAGAAAATAACGATATTGATTTACTGAAGAGCATTACCAGTCTAAAAGTATCTGCTAATTGGAAAAAGACTAGTTTAGCTATTCTGCAACATACAAGCAAGCTACAAACTTTATATTTAGCTTATATAGGAATAGAAAAAATCACTAGTGCTCCTTTCTATTATCTTTACCATCTAGAAGACTTAGATTTGTCTTACAACAAGTTAGTGGCAATCAGAAAATTGTTTGAATTTGGAGACTATACCACCAAGCTTAGAAAGTTATCATTAGCTCACAATATAATCGAGGATGTGCCTGGATCTACTTTTGAGGATTTAACTTCATTAAAAGAACTCGATCTATCATATAATATTATTCAGGATCTTACTGAAGAACCATTCGCTAATTTGACAAATCTTGAAATATTAAAATTAAATAATAACAAAATAAAAGATTTAAATGGTGCTTTAAATAATTTGAGGAACTTAAATCATTTATATTTAAGAGGTAATTATATACAGAATGTTGACGATGAATCACTAAAAATAATTGAACATTTACAAACATTTGATGTTTCTAGAAATGAATTAGAAAATTTGAAACCAGTAATGTTTTCAAGGCATTGGGATCACTTTGATAACCATTCTATTTGCAAAATTATACTCTCTGAAAACCGTATTTCTCTGGTACCTAATGGTACTTTAAAAGAAATTTCATTTAGATACGGTAGAATTGTGGAACATTCTGTAGATATACTCACTGAGTTAGATTTATCAGTGAATTCTATATCCATAATTGAGTACAATGCATTTCAATCTTTGATACGTATCGTGTCTCTTAATTTGTCCAAAAATAAAATTGATAAATTTATTGTGAATACCGAACATCTTACTTATATTAAATTTCTAAACTTGAGTAGCAATTTAATATCCCATTTGTACTTTGAGAGCTTTTCTTCTATGAGTAACTTACAGAAACTTGATTTGTCATATAATAAATTAGATTTTATGCCTGATTTGTCTTTTAATAATAACTATAATTTGAAAGTTGTAAATATGACCTTTAATGAAATTGAAAAGTTGAACGGTATTCACATAACAATGTTCCATAGCGATGGTGGTATTCTAGATCTTTCTAATAATAAATTGTATAAGTTAATAGTACCATATGGGGAAGGTATACGTTTATTTACTTTAATCTTACATTCAAATAATATTTCTGATACGACACGCGTAGATTTAAGACAGCAGTCGGATTTACAAAATTTAGATATGACTAAAAATTATGTTCAAGAGTTAAATATGTCATCATTATTATTACCTGCAAGTCTCATAAGTTTGGATTTAAGTTTTAACAAAATAAGGCAAATTGGCCCTTCTGCATTTCATAATCTTGACCGCTTACAAACACTTCGTTTAGGTCATAATCAACTCCATCAAATAGAATATGGTAACTTTGACGGGCTACCGCATCTTAAAAGCTTAGATTTATCATATAATAGAATCGATATTTTGGACTCTAAGTTACTAATGGACTTGAAGTCTCTTCAATTTTTATCAGTACGATCAAACGATATGAATTTTTTGGATTATAGGAGTTGGTATGGTCATAAATTTGATTTATTAATTTACGTAGATAACAATAACTTGAGTTGCGATTGGTTAGCAAAAGCAATAAATGATTTCAATAATGGCTATTCTAGAGTACGACCTGCAGTTTTAGTTCATGTAAAATCTCTTAATTCAGTGGATGGTGTGCCTTGTGTGGCTAGTAAAAGTGCTGCTCTAATAGATGCAAGTTCTCAGTATACTATGACTGATGACAGATTATTAGTGATAACAAAAAAAATACTCGAAGCTATGCATGAACAGAATTATTATTTGAGGAAATTTATGTTACATTCTTTAGTCGATGATACTGATAACTCTAAAAAATAATTGTAGATTAGAATTTTGTTCCAATATTCAATTATTTCTAGTTATTCTTATAGTTATTATATTTGAAATTATAAATGTCTTTTTTATATGTTACATTTAAAATAATTAAGTAATGAAATAATATTTGTAACTATTGTATACCAAGCGTATCAATATTCAAAATTGTAATATCTTAATGTAGGCCAACTAAATAAATGTATTTTCTATTTTGTATAGTTTTTCAACATGTTAGTTGTGTTTTAGTTATTTTTAAATGAATTATTTCGTTTGAATAATAATTATTATAATGCTACCTTATTTTTAAATAAAGGGTGGTTAATATATTCGCAGATTTTATTTAATGTCGCTGGTGTTTCTTTATCCATCCATCCACCCATCCCGTAAACATAACCCGTAACCATCCACTGTTGGACATAGGCCTCCCCACGAAAAATGCCATTCGCGTGTTTCTTCATGTCCATGGGTTAAGATATACCTATAAATTCTCTTGGGAGTTGTAAAAACCGATTATAGAAGCGTCAGGGAATTAGACAAAAGAAATGTCTTAGATTTCCTGTGACTATAATTATTGCTAAAAGGTGTTTGAAATATTGGGTTAGTTAAGATAGTTATCCACCACACCATTGCAATGCATTCCATCCTCACATTATTATTTTATCCCATCCACGAATTATTGTTTTAAAACTTGGTTATAATTTGTGTCCGTTAATATAATGAATGTAAAGTAATCTCGCAATATATGAATTATTTTACTATTGCATGTAGTTGTTATTAAGGAAAACCGTATAAAATCAATAACATTTATTTTATTTTATGAATTAAGCATATTTGTAGAGATAATAGCTTTCTGTGGGATGGTGGAGTGAGAATACGATTTTTATTTGACTTTTCTTTGCTATAAGTATTGTTAAAATCAATTAAACAGATAAATAGTATAGATATATTCTTAGCTTTCAATTTCGAGAAGTTTAAAGAATTTGTTTACGAGTTTTCTTTCTCTTTTACTAAAAAACAAGAAATTATTTGTTTTTATTAACAGATTTACCAGAGTATATATTTTGTTTATAGTCATGTAATAGTATATTAAACAAATCACATAGATATACACCTAATCCTCCATAACTACATATAACTTATTACAGACTTTCTACCACAGATTAGATATCACAACAGAATCTCGTCTACGCATCTGTAACCTCTATTTATACCCGTTTTCGCCACGAAACCACCGTAACGCTAATGTTGCCAGAGCACACTCTTGGAATCGCCACCTTTCGATGGGCGATAACAGTCATATTTTTGTCTCCTGCAGAGGACTCTTGCTTCATAGTGGGAGTATATTGTAATGAAGTCAAAGATTTAGTAGCTTAAATTACGAACTACTATGTCGAGCCTAATGTATTTGATACCCATATAGTACAGTTTCGAGTGTTACTGCTCCGATACCTATGTAGGTCAGCTTTTTCTTCTTTTTTATATTAGTAATCAGCTCCTTATACGAGCCGTTGTTGCTGTGTCGAGTTATAAGTTTAATCACGTCTTTAGTCCCTTCATGTTAGTCATTGTCCAGTAATAAGTCAAACGGTCGCTACCAGTGCTAATAGTGCTATGCTATAAACTCACTAAACAATGAACATTATACTTTGCTTATCATAGGAAATTAACACGAACGAATTACGGCAATAAGTTCCCCATTTGGTGATCGAGTAAGAATAAAACATCACCATCACCACTCCGTACTTTACTCTTCAAGTTCTAAGAATCAATTGAGGTATCACCAGTAGAAAGAGCTGTAGAATTCCTAAGAAACTTCTTCGCTTGTCAAACATGATACATGTGGCGTTATTTGCAACTGGATTTGGATGGAAGGATAAATAGTAATTTAACACATACATACATACATATCATCACGCCATATCCCTTGCAGGGTAGGCAGAGAGAACAGAGTGCCAGAGAACTCTATCTCTGCATACTTCACTCGCTTCCTCAACATTCATAATTCTCTTCATACACGCTCGCCGGTTTCGGAGACTCTTGACTCCACCTTCCTTCAGTACATGACCGATCTGGTCTAGGTAGGTTAGTCTCGGTCTCCCTCGGTACCTACATCTTTCCACTTTCGCATTGTATATCTTCTTAACCAGACGTTCGTTCGGCATTTTTTCCACATGTCCGAACCATCGGAGCATTCCCTTTCGCATCTTTACACCAATACTCTCTTTCATACCTACTCGCTCTCTTACGTCGTCGTTACGAATGCGGTCGGTCAGCCTAACTCCACAGATTTTCCGCATAGATCGCATTTCGACCGCATTAATTTTACTTTCATACTCTTTTTTGCATACCCAACTCTCGCTTCCATACAGTAATGTTGGGACAAGCACTGCGTTATGTATTGCTACACGTGCCTTCTGGCTGAGGTGGTCGCTGCCGAGAAGTTGCCCCAACGCTCCGTTCACTCTATTTCCCGCATTCACTCTTCGCTCTATATCAGTGGTGTACCTTCCATCTCGGCTAAATCCACATCCAAGATATAAAAATTCATCCACTTGCTCTAGTACATCATTACCTATTGTTACTCTTACATCTGTTCTGGTTTCATCTCTTTCAAAGACCATTATTTTGGTTTTGCTCACATTCACGCGTAGACCCCTTTTCTTACAATCTTCTGTCATTGTGTCGACTAGGGTCTGCAGGTCAGTCGCTGACTGTGACAGCAGGACTGCATCATCTGCATATGGCAGAGCAGTGACCACTGAGTCGCCTATCTGGACTCCCACATTCATATCATTCAACCTTTGGAGACATTTATCCAGATATATGATAAACAGCCTGGCTGACAGAACGCACCCCTGCTTAACGCCGATATTGACATCAAACCAAGGCGACATTCCATCATCCAGCCGCACACAGGCTCTACAGCCCATGTAACTGGACTGCACAGCCTGTAGCAGTTTACCGTTAATACCATACTCCGGTAAAATGTCCCAAAGTTCCTTTCGTACAACCGTGTCAAATGCTCTCTCCAGATCCACAAAACTGCAGAAAACCCTCTGACCTAGAGCCAGATGCTTCTCCACAATATTGCGCAGAGAGAACACTTGATCCATGCATCCCCTTCCACTCCTGAAACCTCCTTGTGTCTCACACAGTAAACCATCGGACACCATCCTCATTCTCCTTTCAATAATTTTACCATACACTTTTGCTGCCAAACTGGTCAAGCTTATGGCTCTGTAATTTGCGCAGTCATAACGTGAACCCTTGTTTTTAAACAAAGGCACGATGACTGCGCTATTCCAGTCCCCGGAAACCATTCCCGAGCTCCAACATAAATTGAGGAGCAACAGGAACGCCTCCCAGACACAGGAGCCACCAAGCTTGATCATCGCGGCAGACACCATATCAATGCCCTCTGCCTTACCATTTTTCAAACTGCTTATCGCCCATTCAACTTCATCCATACTGAAGCCATCAGAGGACGCCGTTGTCGAATGTTGATTTACTAAACCACATGCAACACCGGCGCCAACCGTAGCATCCGCATACATATCGCCAAAATATTCACTCCATCGGCTTAACACGTCTTGTGTTTGTGTAAGAATCTCTCCACCTTTAGACCTTATTTTATTAATTCTGAAGGCTGACCAACCACCCCGAGACTTCTTCACCTCCCTCCAAAAGAGTTTGGTGTTACCCTCGAAGTTTTTAGTCAGCCTATCTTCTGCACTCATACTTGCTCTATTACGTTTCTCTTTCACTAAGGCCTTGATGTCATTCTTACATTGCCGATATATTTCTTTCTTCTGTTCAGTCATACTGTCATTCAGATTCAAAGAAGAGACATAGTCCAGCCACGCTTTCTTCTTTTGCTCTACGGAAGCTGCCACTTCCGCATCCCACCATGCATCACCATTTGTTTTTCTATGCTTCTTTGAACTTTTCTTTCGCTGTATCTACCATACTCTCTTTCAATACTCTCCAGCATTCTTCAATGTCCGATTGCGGCTGGCTTGCCATCGTCAGCCGTTCTCGGACACCCTCTGCATACTTTTCTCTTACACACTCTTCTTGCAACCTTTCAACCTTTATTCTTTCAAGCCCACCGAAGTGGACATGCTCTCGCCAGTGCCTCCACTTTCTGAACAGACCACTAAATCTCGCAATAATGAGATAGTGGTCCGTATCGACTGTGGGGCCCCTGTCGGCTCTTGCGTCCAATATTTTGCTTCGGAGGCGACTGTCTACCAAAATTAAATCTATTATACTTTTCTGTTCATTCCTTCTCCATGACACAGTAAGGTTTCTCTCCATGCATACATCCGCTATGAGCCTACCTGCGTCGTTCACTCTCTTATCACCAAATGGACCAAGTACGTCCTCATAGTCGGGACGCTTGGTCCCCAGCCATCCGTTCAAATCTCCGCATACAATCACGCGTTCACTGGTTTCTGCCATATCCAGAACTTCCCTAACATTGTCCCAAAACTTCTCTAGGTCTGATGCCACCGAGGATCCTACGGGAGCATATGCTACAACTATGAATACCTTAGTGACACCTAGTTTTATACGGACCCAAAGAAGTCTGGGATCATACATCCCGTAATCCTTCACACCTGAGGCTAAGCGAGAGGACAACAGCACTCCTACCTCCATGCTGGCTCGATCGCTCTGTAGTACACCAGACCACAGAGCCATCCCGCCACCAGGAAGATCGCAGGCGTCGCTACCCCTTCGCTTGGTTTCTGTTACACAGAGCACGTCTAGCTGTATGAATGTTGAAGGCTTTAGAGGTAAAGGAAGACCAAAGAAAAGATGGATGGACTGCGTGAGGTATGACATGGATAGACAGGGAGTGACTGCAGAGATGACGTCTGATAGGACTGTATGGAGGAAGATGACATATTGCGTCGACCCCAAGTAAGAGCAAGATGATGATGATGATATATATATGTATATATATATATATATATATATATATACTAGCGGACACCGGTACACTTCGTTCCGCCTAACAATTAAGGAATGAGCAGATTTTGATGAATTCAAAATTATTAAGTTATTTTTTTTATTATGATAATAAATATGAATGTTATATAAATCTAAAAAATCAAGTATTTTAATAACGCGCTAGCAAAACGAAGAAGTATACTACATTTACCTTCATGCACATAAAAAAATATCTAATTGTTGATCTCTGAGACTGAAGATTGAAAATCTTACAAAGTCAATTCGAAGCGAAGGTACATCTGTTATTGCATACATCTGGGTTCGACGAATTTGGGGCCAAATGATTTCGTTCATGTAGCCTATAGCGCCACCCTAATACCATACAGTTTTTGGCGCGCTTTATCCTTTTACCATAACTTCGGTGGTGTACCGCTAACGACATATAATTTTTAACCACCCTAACGCCACACAGTCCTTGACACGATACGGAATCTTGACTTGGGTGAGAGTTTCAGATATTGAATTATCCGTCATTTTGTAGCGGCAGCCATCTTAGATTTTGATTTTGTATAATGCATTGTCTTCTACTTATCAAGCTCTTTCATTTGATACCCATATTGATGGAATTAGAAAAAAAAAATAGATTATCTGCCATTTTGTTACGGCGGCCAACTTGAATTTACAATACCTTTTAGTATACATAATTGTAGTCACCAGAACCAGAGGCGTATACCAAATTTCAGATCAATCGGTTGTCAGGAAGAGGGTGAAATATTAATTACTAAATTTGACCCATTTTTTTGGGACTAAATTTGACCCAAAAAAAAACAAACGAAGCTAAATAAAACCATTTAAAAACATAAAAATCACAAAAATTTGTTCAACCGTTTTCCGATGGTTCAGACATGTGGAAAGAATGCCGAACGAACGTCTGATTAAGAAGATATACAGTGCGAAAGTGGAAGGATGTAGGTACCGGGGGAGACCGAGACTAATCGGCGAGCGTGTATGAAGAGAATTATGAATGTTGTGGAAGCGAGTGAAGTATGCAAAGATAGAGTTCTCTGGCACTCAGTTCTCTCTGCCTACCCTGCAAGGGATATGGCGTGATGATATGTATGTCTGTATGAAATGAACACTAACGAATTACAGCAATAAGTTCGACATGTGGTGATCGAGAACAAATAAGATATCACCACTCCATACTTTACTGTTCAAGTTCTAGGAATCGATTGAGGTATCACCAGTAGAAAGTGCTGCAGCATTCCTAGGATACTTCTTTACTTGCCAAGCATAATGCATTTAGCATTATCTGTGACTGGATTTGGATATAAGGATAAATAGTATTTTTAAAATAAATATTATTTGTGAATTCGAGGAAACCCTTATCAGGATAAATGATATCACATCCTTTTATATTCGCGGTATACAAATTAAGTTTGATAATATTATGAGCGAATAGGTTCCGTAGATGAAATAAATTTGCATTTCTCTCTTTCACCCCAATAGGATATTTATATAAGAACATGTTTTTAAATAGTGCGCTATTTTCTGAGATTGCTGTGTGGCTACGAATACTACCAACCCTTAATTTTGTCGTGGATGTCGTACCTAAAAGATGACTAAGAGCATTACATCGACCTCGGCTAACTCACATCTGATGCCGTCTGGTCATTATTAACATTCTGAAACACGATTGATGTCATGCAAACAGCCGTCATAAAACCATTACCAATAACAGTTTGAAATGGGGACCATAATAGAGTGCATATTGCGTCGACTTTATAGAATTAGAATAAAAGCAGAATGATGGCAATGAAGTGCTTTTTTCTGAGATATGACCTGGGAAGATCAGGCATCTCTCAACGAAAGGCAGAGGACGAAGAACTTTGCGATGCGAAATTTTCTATAATTTTTATGGAGATTACGTCATTTTATTTATGTTATTTTGTTTATGGCCCGCGACTGTAAGCTGAAAACTGTCAAGAGTGTGGCCCACCATTATTTTACTGTTTTATTCAATGATATCCCAAAATATTTAGTGATGTCCACTGAAACTAAGATTTGGCAGTTGTTGCTCACATATGGTAGGAGTGAGCTGCAGTTATAGGAAAATATGGTTAGGGACCTACGTACAAATAGTGAATATGTTAGATAATTTAATTGATAAATATTGGAACCAATTAAGATATTTTTTAATGGTTGTGGTGGCACACGAGCGAGCAGCACAACCGATGGTACGTGGTACTACAGGCCATAGACCTTTGCAATACCAGCTGGGCCGGTGCTTACATATGAAAAACCCAAAACCATCCAGAAAGTTAAGGTGCCAGCTCTTTCGCTCACCGAATGAAACGGAGCAGCATATTGCTACTGCTCAAACGTCAATTTTCTACGAGAGTGTGATGCTACCCCGGACGGAGAACTGTCAACAAGGTGACCTTACTCCTATTATATTAAGCAAGCCAAAATCTGCTAAACAATTCGATATTATATTTATTTTAGTGGCGGGCTATGGGGTGGTTACACTCTGTTTAATCCATCCGGGATGACAGAAGAAGCGGCACGCGTCGCCATAGACCCGCCATGTACCTCTCGACGCTGTCAGAGTAGGGTACCGGAACCCGGTCTTTATCTTCCCGGCATTATATTTCATGCTAGTCATTACTGAACTCTAATAATAAAAACTAACTAGATATGTATAATATGAACATTCACTTTAGAATATAACAAGAGGATAGACATTCGACATGAGTTCATCGAATTAATGTTTTTGTGTTTGAAAACAAATATTTTTAAATGTAAGTGTTTTTTATATTGTTTTTTCATACATTCATCTCATTTCATATATTTCCCACTATTGGACTCGAGCTTCTTCAATAATGGGAGGGAAATTGATCTACTATCCTATGCTGGTCAGACGTGTTAGTATAGGGTTTTATTTCGAGATTCCCTTCTTTTAAAATTATGACTATACATATATAGATTTCTTCTTCTTCTTCGTTTTGTACAATGGTTATGCGGCTAGTTTGCGCATTTCGCCCAATTTCTCATATGTGTCGAAAACAAAGTAGAGTATAAGGGGTATGAAAAATTTCATCTACACTTCAGCTCATATATATCCAACCATTGATGTACTATGCCACGCTGGTCAGACGTATTGGTACAGAGTTTCCTTCCGAGTTTCCCATATCTTGTATTGATGTTATATGCATTTTATATCCCTTAGTTATCTCTTATGGTCACCCACGGGTATAATAGGGGGTGATAAAATGTTCTTACCCCGTCACTACACAGAAAATTTTGGCGAGTCATGTTGATAATATATAATTAATACACACAATAATAATTAACTTTAGTCTCAGAACAAATATGCTACAGAAATAATTATCATGTGACCTGATTAGTCGCGACCATTAATTTTAGAGTGGGCTATCATTATTTAGACCACATCATTACGCTATTCAAGTAGTCACCGATCTTCATGAATACTATTATTATTGTTCCCCAAAAAAAAAGAAATATCTGACACAAATTGTATAATGTCGATATTTTTAGGATTTTATTGCTGAGGCCCTCTCTACAATGAGGCAGCGGCGTAGGTCGGGAATGGAAATAGATTAGTGATCGTAAAAATTTGCTCGTACTTACGAGTATAAATTCTATAATTGAATATTAAGAAATTAAAATTTTGATTATATTTTCTTTCAGATATTGAACAAATATGGCTTACCTAATATTTTGTAAGTATTTCTACTACGACTCTAAAGCCTGGCACTAACCTAAAGTATGCATACATATATATAAAAGAATTGGGCAAAAATCATCATTTTATATACGTCCCACTGTTGGGCTCGAGCCTCGTCCATAATGGGCAGAAAATTGAACTATACCGCGCTGGTCAGACATGTTTGGTATCTATAGGTTTTTTCTTCGGGTTTTACTTCTCTCGCATAAATGTTATAAGCGTATTATATCTCTTAGTTGTCTTTTACGATCACCCACAAGTAAGATGGGGGGTGGTGAATTGTATTCTTACTCCTTCATCACACGGAATATTAAGCAATATTTAACAATAAATTATTTTAATGATTTTTCACCTATACGTGAACATTTCAACTTATGTAAATCTCAATTATCTTAACACTTTGAATGGATATCTTAGTACTTCTGTAATTTATGGAAATACTAAGGGAATGTACATTACCGATTTCTTTTACAATTTTTTTACTAATATTGTAGTTTATCCATAATAATAATAATTCAATTTTTTAATTAAAATATGTTTTTTTTTTACATTTAATAAGCTAATGTTAGATGCTATATAAAAGTGATTCTATTCTTTTATTTTTACCCATTATGCATGCACCCATTATCATGGCTTGAAAGTTTTTGTCATTATCAGCAGAATGAGTAATAATATTTTTATTTATAGAATAATATTGATTACATGTTTACAACAAGCTTTTTTTTATCATTTTCATTTAGTTCAGTTCATATACGTCCCAATGTTGGGCTCGTGCCTACTCCACAATAACAAAAGTTGTCCGACTAGACTATTTAGAATCATTTTTACTACATCATTATTTATTGCAATAATAAACGCATCTTTATATTTTTTTATTTAATTTTCCATTTTTTTATAGGTCTTACTCTCTGCACAATTACTATAAGTTATGTGAATACATGCCGGATACAAATTGATGTGAATCATTGTCAATATAATGTATATTGTGAGGCATATGTTAACGAAATTATTGATATTGAAACATTTCATCATAGAAGTTATCTAGATGACTATCAAGAGTTGGTCTCGCATTCCTGTCCGCAACTCATCGTGTTTAATGACGATACATATTACCCTGTGAATCTAATCCTTGCAAGAAATGAAGATAACTGTCACAATAGATATACAATTCCAAAGTTTATCGAAGATAATAACGACTACTATATTTATTATTCTAATTCTAATTTACGAGTAGATATTATATATAGTCTTGATATCAGTAACAGTGGTTGTCAACAGGCTCCAGTAATAACCAGTATGCAGAATCTTGCCGTTCTTAACATTTCACATAATTCTTTGAACACAGCTGTGTTGTCAAATGCAAATTCACTTAATAAGTTAAATGAAATAGATTTATCATATAACAATATAAGTGATATTCAAATTAAAATAAATGAATATCCATATGCAAAGCTCACAAACATAAACTTGTCTCATAATGTAATAACTAGAATATCTGATTCCATCTTTGATAAATTTGACAAGCTACTAGTTTTGGATTTGTCATATAATCGCATAGAAAAGTTGAATGAGTTGACATTTAATGGTATAAGTAAATTGATAGTACTCAATCTTTCACAAAATCAGTTAACAAGTTTTAATGCCTCACTTTTAGGTTTCAAGCAAATTATCACTCTTAATGTAAGTGGTAATAAAATAACGGATCTTAGACAGGATGATTTTAAATCATTAGTAAATCTCGTAAACCTTGATTTAAGTTCAAATATTATAAAAGATATTAATCAAACTGTATTTCGGACAATGGTAGCATTAGAAAACCTCGATTTAAGGAACAATTTAATAAAGATTATAAATGAAAATGCATTTTCTAGTTGTAAGTTACTAAAAAGCGTCGATCTTTCTAAAAATCTCATTCAACGGTTACCTGAGGGGCTATTTAGAAATAATACTATTATTCATTTCTCTATTAATGAAAATAATCTAGAAGGGCCCCTGACTAAAGGCATATTGGAGGGCCTCCATGTTGTCGAATTAGACATCAGTAAACAGTTTATAACAGAAATTAAAGAATATGCATTTTACAACTTTTCTAGCCTTGAAACTTTGCTTTTGAGTTTTAATCGTATTCGATTGTTATCTGACTTAAGCTTTAAAACATTAAAAAACCTACAAAAATTGGATCTTTCTAATAATCAACTAACTAATATTGACTTTGATAAACAAGATTTAACAAAACTTGAATCGTTGCTTTTAAATAATAATCATTTGAAAGAAATAGCAGAAAAACATTTGCTTAATTTAAATAGCTTAAAGTATTTAGATCTTTCGGGGAACCTAATTTCACAAATAAAATCATGTTCATTAAATTCGTTAAGAAATGTATTATCTTTCAAAATTTATAGTAATAAACTGGTCGATACTTTAGAAACTGATACATTCAATGGATTGATTTTATTACCAAGTCTAGATCTTTCAAATAATATGATAACTACAGTACAAAATGGGTCGTTTAGCAATATGAGCAAATTGAAAGAACTTAATATATCGAGGTGTGAAATAAGCGAAATGCAGTATAATGTTTTCATCCATACAGGTTGTATAGAAATAATTGATCTATCTCATAATAAATTAACAAACATATTTATTAACACAACAGAATTAGGTAACCTACGAACATTGTTGTTAAATAATAATTTGATACAATTTATTGCACCTTCTGTTTTGAATCACACAGTTCATTTATTCATAATAGCATTATCTCATAATGTAATAAATCGTTGGAATCCTGAGGGAATGAATCATATAGATTCTATGGACCTAAGCTACAATAATTTTTCCATGCTACAGGTCGGAGACTTTACTGGAATGACTAACCTTAAATCCTTAGATTTAAGCTTCAATGAAATAATTTACATCCAGCCAGGTGTATTTAAAGATAACAGAGAATTAATAACTTTGAATATTTCTCATAATCGCTTGTCTGTTATCAGCTATGGTATTTTCCGAGGAGTACCGGCATTGCAAGTTTTAAATATGTCGTATAATAACATTAAAGATTTACGAAGTGAAAGATTTTTTGAATTGTCTAACTTGAAAATATTAATAGTAGACTATAACAAAATTGATTTCATTGCGGCTACTGATTTGCCAAACTTATTGTCACTGAGCATCGGCGATAATCCTTTATCTTGTGAAGTATTAATTAAACTTCATAAGGTAGCTCATTTCGAAATCACCGCTATTGCGTTAAATGAACATTTCAATGAGAACGTAAATGGAATAACATGTAACAATGTGCGTGAAATGGAGCAACCCATCGTCATATCAAAATATAATAATCACAGCGTAATACAGAATTTTACAACTGATAAACAAGTTGAATTCAATGATAAAGAAATTTCGTATTTGGAAAAGATAAAAAATATTTTAGAAAATTTAAATTCTGTTTACGAAGAAAAGTTATCTGCTTTATATAATAATACTAATATATTTATCAAATTATTAAGCCAAAATATTATTGAGCCATATACTTCGAAAGTATCTAATAAAAAAAGTAATGATAATGGTAATTCTAACTCGAGTTATATCCCCTACATAAATAGTACGCAAGGTGATTTAGAAAATATAGTAATTAGTGAAAACAGTGGAAATAATATTGAAAAATATGAAGCTAAGAATAAAGGTAGCGACGAGTCTACAGTAGCATTGAAACAACAAAAAATTGTAATAGAAAAAGTAGTAACAACGTCAATATTTACAAATGCGTGTTTAGTTTTAATATTAATATCTTTAATTGGGTTATTTTTGTATAATTTTTATAAGCACAGAATACTTTTAAAACATAGATTTACACCGAATACACGTGAGTTACCTGACACCGTAGAAAATACAATTTTTTAAGTTACTTTTTATAGGACGACTTACCAAAACTAACAGACTAGCGACTAACAGTGATATACAAAAGAAAGAAAGAAAGAAAGAAAACATTTATTTTGTCCTTTTTAATATGTACAATTAAAGCTAAGTTTTAAATTAAAATATTTACAGAAAAATAGAAGAAAATATAATAAGGAATAAAAAATAAATAAATAAAAGGAGAAACAAAAGGCGCAATCAGGCATCGAAAAATTCCTCCGCATCACTGTCTACTGTTAATGTGCCCAGAAGGCTAGCAGCATTGCCACGTTGAATGGCAATGCTAACCTTTTGTGCAAAATATAGGCCAGCCCTCTGATCAGGTGAGGCAGCGATTAATTTTTTTGCGATCTCTTTAAATAAAATGCGCGCATTGGGACCCCAAGGCCCAAGAGTTTCGACCCCAAACGGCTCGAAAATATAATTTCCAATAAGGTTATTATACTTTCGCCGCTTGAGCTTCTCTGCAGATGCGGCAGCAGCGCCAGCACAACCTGACGTGTTTGGAAGATGTGATGGCGCAAGGGTGTCAACGCAGGTCGCGTCCCACACCAAAGGCCTACCCATCCTCCAGGGCAGCAAGGACATGCCGTCCGGTCTCTTACCATCGTCGCGTACCAAGCCGTTGGGTTCTTTAACAGCTGGTATACCGGCGGTGACAAGAGCTAGACGAATAATTTCGTTGATATTGGCATGCCTTGATATTCTACCTGCGCTCCTGCCGCACGATAGGCCGTGGTGTCCGAGACTATCAACTTGCTGTCCACAGTGACATTGATGCGGAGAAAGAACTGGAACACCCAAACGAAGGCAAACTGCAATACGGAAGGTAGTATCATCCAGCATAGTACCTATACTGGGTGACGGTAGTGCCTGTATCCAAATACCAGATTCCCATTCTGACACAGCCAGCAAACGAGCGCGCTCTGCAGATCCAACAGATGTATTTAAGAGATATTCTCTAATTGCTCTGCAAAGCGGCAAGTCCCACTGTCTCTGAGAGAGAGGGTTGGTGGGCAAGACAGTGTTTGGACAAGCCATTTTCTAAGCATTCAAAGCATCAGTCTTGCATAATGCTTCTGAATTAAACAGCGTGCGCATTAAAATTTTCCTAGTTAATTCTTCTGTGCTATGGACTGATGATAGGAACGCCGGTAAGCTCACACTGGAAATTTTGCGTATGCCAAGTCCACCTAAGTGAACCGGAAGTGATGCTTGTAGCCATGCTCGATCATTTAGATTTACATTTAAAATTTTACTCAGAGTGGTTCTAATAATATTATCAATTTTTTCTAAAAGATTTGAATGTTTAAAAAACAGAGATGATCTTATTGCATACGTAAATTTTGGGACAAAAAGACTTTTGTCCTCGTTAAAAACTAATGAAAATTAACAGAACTAAAGAAAACAACTTCTGGTATAAAATGACATTAACGAGAAACAAAAAGGCTATTGAATCAGTTATAGCTATTTTATTTTATAAAATAGCGCTGATATTCTGCCAACACCTGGTACATTTTAAAGAAATTATACTATTTGCTATGATTAAATTAGTTTACAAATATCAAAATAATAGGACTTCAGCGTTTTGTTTGTATTTATACTACCTAACATATTAATAGTCCACTCAAGAAGAGTATTAAAAATATGTAGTACGTGCTAGAATGTTTTAAATCGTAGAATAAAATAATATATTTTTCTACTTATTTATGTATTTTTATTATTTTATCATATGATATATTGTTAAAGCTATGTGTATATATATATATATATATATATATATATATATATATGAGGCGTTTCACGTGAAAGCGGCGACCCAGCCCGGCCAGAATTGGTTGGGACCAAATGGGCCCTATGCGGGCTCAAAATGTTCGTAATAACGTTTTTACGGATTCTTTTTCTTTTTTGGTTGTAAAGTATTCGAAATGTCGGAAAATTAGAAATCGAACATAAACGCGATAGAATCCGTAAAAATTGTTTTAAATCAAATGTGTAATACTCGCGTGAAGATCAGAAATATATTTATGTTTTACTCATTCGTCTATTTTTTAAAAAAATGTTATGAGATGATATATTATCTGCTATTGTATCACTGAAGTACAGAATGTTTCTTAAGGCTCTTCCAATATATGTACTAAATTGTACGTGTATATATATATATATATATATATATATATATATATATATATATATATATATATATACTCTCAATCTGTTAGGTAGGTAGGCATATCTACTTTAATTTGGATTGTATTCATACATTAATTAATTTTTGAAAGCTACTGTATTTAAAAAAAATATATTTTAAATGTCTATAATGTATAATAATGTATAAGACCTAGATATTGTTTATGTAAAAGATTTCTAATAGAAGGCTATAAAACTTAGTTAATATACCAAATTCTCATATTTTCACACTCTTACGGTAAGAATCTTACCATAGAAAATGTAAAATAATTAAGACAATAGGGTTATACAACAGTATAGAATAGGCAATAGTCACTTATAAAAACTTGATTGCGAACAAAAAATGAATGTCACACGTGGGACTCGAACCCACACCTATTGGAAATCTGTTTTAATCGTCCTACAACTTAGCACTCTTAGCTGACTATCAGGTTCGTGTCATCGTTTAATACAATTCTAACTGCAATGTTAGATTACTAAAATATGTATAATATATGTAAATATTATCGGGTAGATGGCGCAGGTCTCGTCAATATAATACGAGCTGCAAATTGAATATCATACGACAGCACACACTTGTCTAAGTGATAGGACGATTGGAACGGTTTTCCAATAGGTATGGGTTCGAGTCTCTCGTATGACAATCATTTGATGCTTCGCCAAATACCTGCACAAGGTCGTCAGGAGGGAGAGTACACCGTCCTGCCACCACTGCGATTGCGACGAAGACACGGCGCAGCATACGCTCGAGGTTTGTGCCGCTTGGGCAGAGCAGCGTCGTGAACTCGTCGCAATCATCGGTGCCGACCTGACGCTGCCGACCATCGCCAGGGCGATGCTCGACAGCGTCAGGAACTGGGACGCGGTCGCAACCTTCTGCGAGGCAGTAGTCTCGCGGAAGGAGGCGGCGGAGCGCGTGCGCGAGGAGCGTCTCCTCGACGGCGCGAGCCGCCGCTGGCGACTGGGGCGGCGCAGGCGCGATTACCTGCGCCTGATGCCGCCCTAGCCAAGGCCGCGGGTGATTGGATCGGGGAATTAGTCCGTCACCCGCCGAGAGGCCGACCGCGTGAGGAAAGACCGACATCCTACCCGAGGGGGGGATGTCGGTTGAGGAGAGGGTACTCCTCAGGGGTATTCCGTCGGGCCGACCACTGACGTCAAGTCACTCTGCTCCGGTGGTCGGCCCAACGACGAAGGCGACGTCACGGGTGGGTTACGGGTGTGCGCGCTTACGCCCCTCTGTCACCCCGGACGGAGTGGTGCGAGGAGTGCGCCGACCGTAGCCCACCCCCCAAAAAAAAAAAAAAAAAAAAAATGACAATCATTTTTCGCTCGTAATCAAGTTTTTATAAATAACCTATGCATGCATGCATAGGTTATTTACATGCGTGTTAATGGCTAAATTACAGTAGTTTGAAAATGTAGTCATTTGTTAAAATACGATTTACTTGTTGAATGAAAATTAAAATGTATGTATATTTTATGTAACTTTCACACTATTAAATAACTAATACTTATTATTTTTTTGTTTTATTTAATTTAAGCTGTGTGTTAGCGGCTACGAATACTACCAACCCCCAACTTTGCTCGTGGATGTCGTAAAAGACGAGTAAGGGATATAAAACGCATATATCATCTATTGCAAGAGAAGGAAAACTCGAAACAAAACCCTATACCAACACGTCTGACCAGCGTGTAGGTTAATTTCACTCCCATTACGGAGGAGGCCCGAGTTCAGCAGTGGGACATGCATGGGCTGTGAAGATGATGATGACGATGAATAGTTTTGTGACCGGCCGCCTGCCTGACATCAAACCTCCTTGGGAACGTAATTGTTCACCAAATGGCATCAGATAAAGTTGGTCCAGTTTCATATAAAGCTCTTAGTAATTTTTTACGACTATCACGAGTAAAGTAAGGGTCGGTAGTTATTTGCAGCTGTTACCGCACAGTAACTATAAAACATTAAAAGATTGGATAAAATTTAAGAGCTACGTATCTTTACACATTCCCGCCTAAAGTCTACGATCAAACACAAGCGATTAGGGTTGTCAAATGGTACAATTAAATACAAAATTGGTTTGATCACAACCTCTCACCATCTCATCTCATATATGTCACTGTTGGGCTCGAGCCTCCTCCGTAATGGGAGGGAAATTGACTCACTACACCACGCTGGTCAGACGTGTTGGTATAGGGTTTTATTTCGCGGTTTCCTTCTCTTGCATAGATTTTATATGCGTTTTATATCCTTTAGTCGTCTCGTACGATCACTCACGAGTAAGATAGGGGGTGGTGAATTGTATTCTTACTCCGTCACCACACGGAAGTCACAACCTGTCACACAGGTGATTTATAGAGACCAGAAAGTTAGCCGCGACTTTCCGATCTTAACCTCGACTTTTTAGTATTGCTAAGTCTGGGAGCGGCGACTTCAATCAGTTGGCTTTAAGTACATCTTTTCTTTTTGTGATAGACCATGGTCAGATCTTATCCCGTCCAATTTGTTCGGGATAACATAAGAGACGGTGTGCAGCAGACAGCCCCAAGAAATATTATTTCTCTTTATTGCTATTTGAGACCAACCAAGTGCATAATTATGGAGAAACCAGCTCCAAGTCTTTGTTTGTGAGACTTGCGCTGGTGAAACCGATGCCACATCGATGGACACCCTTAGCTGCTCACACCAATGTTGTCTCCTGTTGCCTGATGGCTTGTATGCCTATAACGACTGTTTAGGAGGTTCATTTAGTGAGTTGGTGAGTCACTATCTGCCACCGTTCAACACTATACGATATTGAAGGTAAACGACTGATTTTGAGATAAACCAATCCACTAAACTTTCAATTCCATAGGTTATAAGATACCATATTCACACAATAGTTTTACACCTAGCGTTATCAGTTTATTTTTTATTTTCGTTGTTATATGCAGACTTAGAGTATCATCGGTAGATGACACATTTTAGACTAAATTTCTCCACAGGGCTTTGCTTATTGGACCTATATTCCAACATAAATTTACAGGACCGATTGTTTTCCCAATTAGAAAATCCAGTGAAAACAATAGGGGATATATTAATAACTAGCGGTCGCGCAATGAATAATATTAGGCCATTTTAAATGGTAAAAGTACTAAGGATTCTTGGACTGATATTTAGTACGCTTTTAAATATACATTCGCGTAATTTTCTTGAAATGGAGTACAATAGTTTTACTTCGCGTATTAATATATAAATAAATATCATATATAAAGCACATAGGTATATCTATTACAAGTCGTGGTATAAAAAAACTATGGCTATATGTCTATATGGCTATATATGCGTGCGTGCGTGTGTATGTGTGCGTGTGTGCGTGTGTGTGTGTGCGTGTGTGTGCGTGTGCGCGTGTGCGCGTGCGTGCGTGTGCGCGTGCGTGCGTGTGCGCGTGCGTGCGTGCGTGCGTGCGTGCGGGCGCGCGTGCGTGCGTGCGTGCGTGCGTGAGTGCGCGCGTGCGTGCGTGCGTGCGTGCGTGAGTGCGTGCGTGCGTGTGTGTGTGTGTGTGTGTGTGTGTGATATTTTTCTTATTAATTTATTGTATTTCTGATGCGATACGTTATAAAATTTTAGATTTCTTCAATTTGCCCCGATATAAACTTGAACTTTGGCAAATTTCATACTTGTCCTAACGTATATTTTCCTAAAAGTCTACCTCTTTAGCTAGAGTCTCATTAGTAAAGCAAATAACCGAAGCATTAGATATAAAAATGCGGTTTTAGGCGTTATCTTGGATATGAGCAAAGCTTTTGATTTTGTTTCACATAAGCGGTTGCTCTGCAAGTTAGAAAATTATGGAATACGAGGTTATGCATATAACTGGTTAAAAAGTTATCTAACAGATCGTCAACAAAGTACAGTTATTACAAAGATAATTAATAATTCGGAAATAATGTAAATGTCAGATAGACAAATAAATAGTTGTGGAGTACCCCAGGTTGGTCCATTACTGTTTTTACTATATATAAATGACATCAATAATTAAATTGGAAAATTCATATTCAAACTATTTGTAATAAATTAGATAAGTTTGTATTTGCTTTAAGGAAACTTAGATATTCAGTTTCGAGAGAAGTGGCTCTGGCGGCGTACCATGGCTATGTATCATCAGTGATACGATACGGAATAATCATTTGGGGAAACTCTGTAGAATTAAATAAAGTTATATCTCAGAAAAAATGCGTACGAGCTCTCTACGGAGCAGAGCACTTAGAGCATTGTAGACCTATTTTTATGAAAATGAAAATTCTCGTATATATACATGGCATGTTTAAAAAAATATTTAAAATACGCGTTAAAATCTGTGAAAATAGATTTATTTCAAAAGATTAATATTCATGCTGCCCAACAGTGGGGCCTATTAATAATTTTAGGACATATTTATTTAACTGGTTATTGGACAAAGGTTTCTATAAGGTAAATGAATTCTTGGATCATAAGTTTTAATGTAATTGTTTAAAAAAAAATTTAGACATTGATTATTATTATGACATTGTTGTTATTTATTTGTAATTATATAAATGTATAATTTAATTATATAAATGTATAATTGTAAGAAAAGGGGTCTACGCGTGAATGTGAGCAAAACCAAAATAATGGTCTTTGAAAGCGACGAAGCCAGAACAGATGTAAGAGTAACAATAGGTAATGATATACTAGAGCAAGTGGATGAATTTGTATATCTTGGATGTGGATTTAGCCGAGATGGAAGGTACGCCACTGATATAGAGCGAAGAGTGAATGCGGGAAATAGAGTGAACGGAGCGTTGGGGCAACTTCTGGGCACCACCACCTCAGCCAGAAGGCACGTGTAGCAATACATAACGCAGTGCTTGTCCCAACATTACTGTATGGAAGCGAGAGTTGGGTATGCAGAAAAGAGTATGAAAGTAAAATTAATGCGGTCGAAATGCGATCTCTGCGGAAAATCTGTGGAGTTAGGCTGACCGACCGCATTCGTAACGACGACGTAAGAGAGCGAGTAGGTATGAAAGAGAGTATTGGTGTAAAGATGCGAAAGGGCATGCTCCGATGGTTCGGACATGTGGAAAGAATGCCGAACGAACGTCTGGTTAAGAAGATATACAATGCGAAAGTGGAAGGATATAGGTGCTGAGGGAGACCGAGACTAACCTACCTAGACCAGATCGGTCAGGTACTGAAGGAAGTTGGAGTCAAGAGTCTCCAAAACCGGCGAGCGTGTATGAAGAGAATTATGAATGTTGAGGAAGCGAGTGTAGTATGCAGAGATAGAGTTATCTGGCACTCTGTTCTCTCTGCCTACCCTGCAAGGGATATAGCGTGATGATATGTATGTATGTATGTATAATTTAATTTATTTTAATGTAGTTATTAATATTTAATGAACATTTAATAGAAATAGTGACTAAATGAGATGTAATTTAGTAGAAGTGACTAATATTTCTACACCGATTCACGGTAGAATATGTGAGACACAAAATTTATTAACAACTAAATGTATCATATTCTGAGAAAATAATATTATTATTATTAAAAAGTAGTTATAAAGTTTTTGCTTCACGTTTATTTAATTCATTTTTATCTTCATTTTTATTAATTAATATATAATCTTCATTTTTAATAAAAATTCTACGTCCTCATTGTTTTGATAGATATGCATATTACATAAAACATTTAGAAGAATGTAATGCTTTATACAAAAATTAATAATAATATCAAATAATAGTTGCTTTGTACATTTATATGAGACGCATGATAAACGAAGAGTTACGTCCTGTTGGTTTTGCTGATAAAATTGTTAGGTATGTTCATATTCCCAATTTGGTTCAGTATAAAAAGTTTTTTTTATTTATATTTGCTGTCCCTAATTATAACAGATGGAAATCGTCACAAAAAATCATCATCTCAGCTCATATATGTCCCACTGTTGGGCTCGAGCCTCTTCTATAATAGGAGGGAAATTGACCTACTATATGACACTGGTCAGACATGTTGGTATAGGATTTTATGAATATTTTGGCGATATGTATGCAGATACTCGAGTTGGCGCCGGTGTCGCATGTGGTTTGGTAGATCAACATTCGGCACCGGCGTCCTCCGATGGCATCAGTATGGATGAAGTTGAATGGGCGATAAGAAGTTTGAAAAATAGTAAGTCAGCGGGTATTGATATGGTGCCTGCCGAGATGATCAAGATTGGTGGCTCCTGTGTCTGGGAGGCGTTCATGTCTTCAATTTATGTTGGGGCTCGGGAATGATTCCCGGGGACTGGAATAGCGCAGTCATCGTGCCTTTGTTTAAAAACAAGGGTTCACGCTATGACTGCGCAAATTACAGAGCCATAAGCTTGACCAGTTTGGCAGCAAAAGTGTACGGTAAAATTATTGAAAGGAGAATGAGGATGGTGTCCGATGGTTTACTGTGTGAGACACAAGGAGGTTTCAGGAGTGGAAGGGGATGCATGGATCAAGTGTTCTCTCTGCGCAACATTGTGGAGAAGCATCTGGCTCTAGGTTAGAGAGTTTTCTGCAGTTTTGTGGATCTGGAGAGAGCATTTGACACAGATGTACGAAAGGAACTTTGGGACATTTTACCGGAGTATGGTATTAACGGTAAACTGCTACGGGCTGTGCAGTCCAGTTACATGGGCTGTAGAGCCTGTGTGCGGCTGGATGATGGAATGTTGCCTTGGTTTGACGTCAATATCGGCGTTAAGCAGGGGTGCGTTCTGTCAGCCAGGCTGTTTATCATATATCTGGATAAATGTCTCCAAAGATTGAACGATATGAATGTGGGAGTCCAGATGGTCGACTCAGCGGTCACTGCTCTGCTCTATGCAGATGATGCAGTCCTGCTGGCACAGTCAGCGACTGACCTGCAGACCCTAGTCGACACAATGGCAGAAGATTGTAAGAAAAGGGGTCTACGCGTGAATGTGAGCAAAACCAAAATAATGGTCTTTGAAAGAAATGAAGCCAGAACAGATGTAAGAGTAACAATAGGTAATGATGTATTGGAGCAAGTGGATGAATTTGTATATCTTGGATGTAGATTTAGCCGAGATGAAAGGTACACTACTGATATGAAAGTGAAGAATAAGAAGAAGAGTGAATGCGGGAAATAGAGTAAACGGAGTGTTAGGGCAACTTCTCGGCAGCCACTACAGGCAGAAGGCACGTGCAGCAATACATAACGCAGTGCTTGTCCCAACATTACTGTATGGAAACGATAGTTGGGTATGCAGAAAAGAGTATGAAAGTAAAATTAATGCGATCGAAATGCGATCTCTACGAAAAATCTGTGGAGTTAGGCTGACCGATCGCATTCGTAACGATGACGTCAGAGAGCGAGTAGGTATGAAAGAGAGTATTAGTGTAAAGATGCGAAAGGGAAAGTGGAAAGAATACTGAACGAACGTCTGATTAAGAAGATATACAATGCGAAAGTGAAAGAATGTAGGTACCGGGGGAGACCGAGACTAACCTACCTAGACCAGATCGGTCATGTACTGAAGGAAGGTGGAGTCAAGAGTCTCCGAAACCGGCGAGCGTGTATGAAGAGAATTATGAATGTTGAGGAAGCGAGTGAAGTATGCAAGGATAGAGTTCTCTGGAACTCTATTCTCTGTGCCTACCC
The DNA here is from genome assembly GCA_905163515.2 of Lymantria monacha. Lineage (NCBI taxonomy): Eukaryota > Metazoa > Arthropoda > Insecta > Lepidoptera > Erebidae > Lymantria > Lymantria monacha. Next base: position 26,403,998 of record LR991098.1, on the reverse strand, counting down.
TGCAAGGGACATGACGTGATGGTATGTATGTATGTGTATGTATTTTGACATATCTCGTAAGGTGTAGCCAGCGTTTAAAATGTATGCGCAACAAAAATATTATTTTCATAAAATCACATCAGAAATCTTTGAATTTCTTGTATTTCCTCTACTATAACATGCATGTGTTATATACATATATATATATATATATATATATATATATAAGCCTTTTCTTTAAATCACTCTGTCTATTGACGAAAATCGCAAGAAGTAGTTTAAAAAATCTAAACATACAGACAGCGGCAGTGACTTTGGTTTATGTTACGTAAAGAAGATAAAAAATACCATTCAGTATAATCAGAACGTGGATGGAGTTGAATATTATTATCTAAACAACTGCTACTACTATTTAAGACAAAACAATGTTTATTTTGTAACTATGTTCTCTTAATTCATTGAACCCTAACGTATATTGCGCTGTTAGCATATTTCGCTTGATTTGTAACTGGAGAACAGTCACATTCGACACTTTATAACAAACTATATTAATGTGTATCATACCACCTAATTATTAATTGTAAGTACATTTTTATTAGTTTTTATTTAATTTATGTTTTATAATTATTGTTGAATATTCTCCTCACGCGATTTTGGGACACCGTTTGAACCAAAATAAAAATGTGCTCAACGCGCTTTTAGGACACAGGTTTGACCCAATTAAACACTCTACAGGTACCTAGCAATTGATTTATGACATTTTTAAATCAACCAATCATAATTTAACGCAGTCAAAGAGTATATATGATTGACTTTCATGAACTATTTCTGAGAACTATTTGCGCGGGGCACTCGAGAGCGCCGCGAAATTCGACGCATGAGAGGTTACTAAAAACCATTTTCGTAAATTAGATACGTTATAAAAACAGTTGTGTTTATATACATCTCATAATAATTATCTTAGTACTTATCACGGCTGTGCTAGAGTCTTCTCAATAATATGATAGAAATTTATTTATTTTACAACGCTGGTCAGACGGGTTGATATATAGACTTATATCTAGTTTGCCTTTTCTTCTTCATCATCATCATCACAGCCCATAAATGTCCCACTGTTGGGCTCGGGCCTCCTTCGTAATGGGAGGGAAATTAACCTACTATACCGCGCTGGTCAGACGTGTTGGTATAGGGTTTTGTTTCAAGTTTTCCTTCTCTCGCATAGATGTTATATGCGTTTTATATCCCTTAGTCGTCTTGTACGATCACCCACGGGTAAGATATGGTGTGGTGAATAGTATTCTTACTCCGTCACCACACGGATTGCCTTCTCTTGCATAGATATAATTTGCATTTAAAATAAAACTATTTTTCACAGATTCTATCTCGTTTGTATTTAATTTTTAATTACCCGATACACTTTACAGCGTTTATGGTCACAAAAGTGCAAGACCATGAACACTGTAAAGCATTCAAAACGTCGGGCAATTAAACATCAAATAAAAACGCGATAGAATCCGTTAAAATAGTTTGAGTTTTCCGTGTGGTGACGGAGTAAGAATACAATTCACCACCCCCTATCTTACCCGTGGGTGGGTCGTACGAGACGATTAAGGGATATAAAAAGGAATTAATATCTAATATTTCGCAACGACGACATAAGAGAGCGAGTAGGTATGAAAGAAAGTATTGGTGTAAAGATGCGAAAGGGAATGCTCCAATGGTTCGGACAGATATACAATGCGAAAATAGTAGGATGTAGGTACCGGGGAGACCAAGACTAACCTACCTAGACCAGATTGGTCACGTACTGAAGGATAGTGGAGTCAAGAGTCTCCAAAACCGGCGAGCGTGTATGAAGAGAGTTATGAATGTTGAGGAAGGGTGTGAAGTATGCAAGGATAGAGTTCTCTGGCACTCTGTTCTCTCTGCTTACCCAGCAAGGGATATGGCGTGATGATATGTATGTAATTAATGTCTATGTGAGAGAAGGTAAACTCAAAACAAAACCCTATACCAACACGTCTGACCAGCGTGGTGTAGTAGGTCAATTACCCTTACATTATGGAGGAGGCTTGAGCCTAATACTGGGATATATATGAGCTGAGATGAGATGAGAGATGAGTTTGATTTGAAATACATATGTAATACTTGCGTAAACATTAGAAATAATTATTTAATTTAATATTGTCCCGCAGTTGTCTTTTATGATCGTTGGCACGAAAGGAAGTAGAACAATTTGTCCGTGTAGTGAATTCTTTCATTGTACATATTGCAAATGTTTTTGGCAATAGTTTTGTGATCTGTTCTCTGCTAAAATAAGGAGGATTGACCTCAGTTAATACTCCTTATTTTTTTTTTTTGGGTGCGGGTTACGGTCGGCACACTCCTCGCACCACTCCATCCGGGGTGATAGAGGGGCGTAAGCACTCACACCCGTAACCCACCCGTGACGTCGCCTTCGTCGTTGGACGTCCTTAGGAGTACTCTCTCCTCGACCGACGTCCCCCCCTCGGGTAGGATGTCGGTCTTTCCTCACGCGGTCGGCCTCTCGGCGGGTGACGGACTAATTCCCCGATCCAGTCACCCGCGGCCTCGGCTAGGGCGGCATCAGGCACAGGTAATCGCGCCTGCGCCGCCCCAGTCGCCGGCGGTGGCTCGCGTCGTCGAGGAGACGCTCCTCGCGCACGCGCTCCGCCGCCTCCTTCCGCGAGACTACTGCCTCGCAGAAGGATACGACCGCATTTCACGATGCTGCTCTGCCCAAGCGGCACAAACCTCGAGCGTATGCTACGCCGTGTCCTCGTCGCAATCGCAGTGGTGGCAGGACGGTGTACTCTCCCTCTTTACGACCGTGTGCAGGTATTTGGCGAAGCATCCATGCCCCGTCAAAACCTGCACCAGTCGGAAGGAAAGCACCCCGTGCCGCCGTTTTAGCCACTGCATCAGCACCGGCCGGAAGGCCTCCACGGTCTGCACACCGAACCGAGGCCTCTCCGGTAAGGTAATAATAACCGCAGCTATCTTCGGCGACTTGAGGCCCCTGCGCGACCTCTTTCCCCCTTTGCCGCCTCCCACCTGGGGAGCGAGGTTAATCCTCCTTGGGATTATAATTGTTGACCAGGCGGCATCAGATGAAGTTTGATCCAGGTCAATGTAAAGGTAGATTTGATAGTATTCATAGCCACTAACCACACAGCAACGTAAACTATTTGAGTATCAAAACTTATTGGTATATTATAAAACTCAATAGTGGTAGGACCATGCTGTTGACAGTTCTCTGTCTGCAGCTGCGGGCCGGTCCGTCCGGGGTAGTACCACACTCTCGCAGAAGATCGACGTATGAGTAATAGCAATGTGCTATTGCGCTTCGTTCGGTGAGCGAGAGAGCCGGAAGCCCAATTGGGTGGGTTTGGCGTTTATATTGGTGGCAGCGGCCTAGTTATACTCTTGGTATTGCAAAGGTCCATGGGCGGCAGTAACACTTACCATCAGGTGTGCTGCTTGCTCGTTTGCCACCATTAGAAATAAATAAAAAAAAAACAAACTGAATTAATATTAATTTTCCTGCTCTTATCCCAACCACTTGCTGTCGATTCAATATTTACCCTATTTCCATTGTATATATATTGTTATTGTCAATAGTTTTATGACCTGCCTCCTACCTGACATCAACCCTCCTTGCAAATGTAATTGTTGACCAAACGGCATTAACTGGAGTTGCCTAAGGTTGATATAAAACTTAGTCATCTCTTACGACATCCACAAATAATGTAAGGATTGGTAGTATTCGTAGCCGCTAATCACACAGGAATAAATAAAAAATAATAGTTAATATAATGTCAGCTGTGTGGAGCTGTATGGTAGCGGCTACGAATACTAACCTTACTTTGCTCGTACATGTCGTAAAAGACGACTAAGAGCCTTATAACGACCTGGGCCAGTTTCAACTGTTGCCGTTTGGTCAACAATTACATTCCCAAGGAGGGATGACGTCTGGCAGGCGGCCGGTTATAAAACTATTGCCAATAACTTTTACAATATGTACTTCGAAAGAAGAGTAAATATTGTATCGACCCCAATTAATTGGGATAAAAGAGTAAGAGAATGAATGATGAAATGTTAGACATTACTGAAATTTAGCATTTAATATGCTTAATTATTTATAATGACGAAATGTTAATAATTTTCTTTGTCTTTTAGATAAATCAGAGAGAGATGGTTTTTCGAATATTCTTGTATTGTAAGTATTTACTCAAGTTTTTAATAATAACTTAATTATAATTATTAGTAAAATTATTATCTAATTTGGTCAATAACTTCCAATGTTGAGGAAGCGAGTGAAGTATGCAGAGCTAGAGTTCTCTGGCACTCTGTTCTCTCTGCCTACCCTGCAAGGGATATGGCGTGATGATATGTATGTATGGTCAATAACTTCCAATGTTGACATCAAAATCTTATAGCATTCAGAAGACGGGTGTTGCGAGTTTTAGACATCCATACATCGTGTGGGCTGCATAATACTCTGCAATTTATCTTGGTCCTCAAGACGAGCGCCCAGGATCCCTCTTCTCACTCACATATACCGACTTTCGTATGAAACTAATAGGTTAAGCAGGTAGCAGTTTTATCCTCGTGGAAGAGTCGATATCCACTCGACCCGATCCAACCAAAAAAGGTAGACCGTCGAATTATAGGTCTATTGAGATAACATTTTTGTTCTCCAAGGTAATGAAGAAAAAAAAATGAAAAGAGAAAGAGAAATAAACCGCCAATTTGTGCAGTATCTTGAGGATTGGCAGCTGATTAATGTTGTCCAATACTGCTTTTGTCATGATCTGTGTGTTATTCCGTATGGTGACGGAGTAAGAAAACTATTCACCACCCCATATCTTACCCGTGGGTGATCGTACCAGACGACTAAGGGATATAAAATGCATATAACCTCTATGCGAGAGAAGGAAAACTCGAAACAAAACCCTATACCAACACGTCTGACCAGCGTGGTATAGTAGGTTAATTTCCCTCCAATTACGGAGGAGGCCCGAGCCCAACAGTGGTACATTAATGGGCTGTGATGATGATGTGAGCTAGTGATTATCATGGCAATGTTACCTGTACTGTTGAGTAAGGCTCTAGGAGGATAAGGGTGAGGATGCTATCTTTCAACTTAGATATCGCATATGCATTCGATAGGGTCTGGTACAGGGCCGTCTTTGCGCAGTTGCGTCAGTGCAGGATTTGGAGTAAACTATCTGTTGCTATGTTTTTCAAGCGCTAAGACATGTCCTTCTTATAAAAGATTTAAGAATAGCACTTTTTTCACGGTAGGCCATAGCTATGTCGTTGGTATTGGAATGGTCCATGAGCGGTAGTATCATTTACCATCAGGTGCGCTGCTTCGTTATTTGCAGTCATATAAAATAAAAAAAATCACAGGTTTTTCGTAATCCGAAATGCCAGTACCCAGACAAAATTGTCAATTTTAATTTTTCAGATGTTCTCTTGGGGATATGTATAATATAAAGGCCAAGATGTTTCGTTCATACTAAAGTTAATTATGTTATCCTCTTTTTTTTTTTCAAGATTTATTACTAAAATTATCATACATAAACGCTTATACATATATAACTAGTCAAAATATTAAGTAATATTTTTTTTCCAGATATATTCATTCCTATAATATCGATTTCTTGCGCAGATTTATGTCCTGTTTATTTTGACGAGACAGTATGTATGTATACCATGACTTGTGTAAATTATCTTGGCAGAAATATGGAGTGGAGTACTTTCCAGCGTAATCCCTATACACATGACTACCAAGATATCGATGAAGAATGCCAAAGGGTTATTAATTATAGCGGATATCGGCTATATCCCGTGAAACTTATCTTTAAAGATGATAAAGGTGATAAAAATGCAGTGCCAAGATATAATGCGATGTATTATAACCATGATATGCTTCAAGTAATTCGCAGCTTAGATTTAAGTAACAACGAATATACAGAAACGCCATTACTACAAGCCATGCAAAATCTCGCTGTACTAAATATATCAAGAAACATTCTAACGACAGCAATCTTATCAAACATGGAACAACTACAGCATTTAACTGAATTAGATTTATCATACAATATTATAAGCGATATTGATGTAAACAGATACCTATATCGGTATAAGACATTAACCAAAATTGATTTATCTCATAATTACCTTGTTAACATTTCTAATGCTATTTTTGATGATTTTGGTGAATTGCAAATACTAAATTTGTCAGATAACTATCTCGATATGTTGAATCAGTTTACTTTTGAAGGAATGAAACAATTGGTGGATTTAAACTTATCTAATAATAGATTAATAAATATTAATAATTCATTTTTTAGATTTAATAAACTAAAAGTTCTAAATCTTAGAGGCAATAGGCTGAAAGATCTTAAGTTTAATGATTTTGAGCAGTTGAGTAATCTCGTTAGTCTAGATTTTAGTTCAAATTTCATTAAAACCGTTGATAGTAATATATTTGATTCGTTGATATCATTGGAGGATTTAAATTTAAGCAATAATCAATTGAAAAATCTAAATAAGAACATATTTTCTAAATTAGAGTCATTAAAAAATATCAAATTGTCAAAAAATTTACTGAAATCTTTGCCATTGGGCTTATTTAAAAATACTAGCGTAATAAATTTATCCCTTACTGAAAATCTTATAGAAGGACCCTTGCGTAGAGGTATGTTTGATGGTATTAATGTATCTGAGTTAGATCTTAGCAACCAATTTTTTACGGAAGTAAAGGATTATGCTTTTAATAGTCTCATTACACTTGATACTCTGCTTCTTAATTCTAATAATATCCAGTACCTGTCAAATATGTGTTTTAAAACATTAAAAAATTTAACACGATTGGATTTATCTAATAATCAAATAACTAATTTAGCATTTAACAAAGAGGACTTGAACAATCTTTTATCACTAATAGTGAAAGGTAACCGTTTAACTGAAATAAAACAAGAACAATTAACATTTCTACGAAGTTTAGAATTTTTAGATATATCTGGTAATTTAATTACTCGATTAGAACCAAGTTCATTTCAATCACTGAAAAATTTAATTAATTTACGAATTCATAATAATCCATTAAATGGTACACTGGAAACTGGAACATTCGATGGTCTAGTTTTACTACCCAGTCTTGATATTTCTCACAATATGCTGACAACAGTCCAAAATGCTTCATTTGAACACATGACTGAATTAAAAGAACTTAATATATCTTATTGCAAAATAAATAAATTACAATATAATGTATTCATTAATACAGGATCCATAGAAACTTTGGATCTATCCCATAACGATATAAAATACTTTTTTGTTAATGTATCAGAGTTAATTGGGTTGACTACACTATTATTAAATGATAATAAAATAAATAGTATTATAACTACTTCATTACGTGGGTTATCCGTTTTAAATATGCTAAGTTTATCTCACAATGCCATAAATACTGTAAACTATAATGCATTCAATACTTTGATTGATCTAAGGTTTTTAGATTTATCTTACAATACAAAAATAAATTTTAATGTTACAATATTGGAAAAATTGGCTAATTTAAATACTTTGAACATGTCAGGTGTACAAAGTGCTATGAACTTTACAGACATGACAACAAATTGTCCTTTATTAGAATTCGTAGTGTTGAATGCAAATATTAAAAAAGTTAGTGATTTAGGTCTTAATAAAATGATTCATTTAACGTCGTTACATTTAATGTCAAATAATATCACTAAGTTACAAATTGGAGATTTTATGGGATTAAATTCTCTTTCACATTTAGATTTAAGCTTTAATGAAATATCATACATACAACCAGGTGTATTTAAAGACAATACTCTTCTACATACTTTGAATATATCCCATAACCATTTATCATCTATCGGTTACGGTATTTTTCGTGGATTAATATATTTAGAAGTTTTAGACATGTCGTTTAATGGAATTAAGGATTTACAAAGTGAAAGATTTTACGAACTAAAGAGCTTAACTCACTTAATAGTTGATTATAACGAAATTGATATTATTAATGCTGAAGAATTTTTAGGTACTAGCCTTTCAATATTAAGCATTGGCGATAATCCTTTACCTTGTGAGATACTAGTCAAAATAAATCAAAAAGGCGTACCTTTTACTATTACTGCATTAAGAATAGATGAACATAGCAATGAAAATGTGGATGGCGTAACATGTAATAATAAACACGTATCTCAGCCAATAAAATTGTCTGATAATTTAGGTAATAGCAACAAAACACTTGAATTATTACAAAATATTATACTTAATTTAACTAATGAAAACATCCAAAGGAATGATATAGATATGCAATATTTAAAAAGAATTGCAGATGATTTAGAAAAATCGTATTCTATTTATAACCAAACGCTATTACAACTAGCTAATTACACATCTGATATCAATAACAATACTTTTAAAATGCTTAACAAGATCACTGAACTGTTTGAGCGTATTACCGTTCCTACAGTTACCTCTACATCGACACCGACTCCTGTCCTCACAACAAAGATGAATTTACTTACAACTACTTCTATGCCTGCTTTAACAAATGGTTCAGAAGTGAACCAAACTGCAAACATTATATCTTATATAAATAAAGTCAAAGAAGAACTACAAGGGATTATAACTGTTGAAAAACATAAAATTATAAATGAACTTCAAGATAAATATTTCCAAACACAATCTTTACCATCAACTGTAACTCATGAGAAATTAGTTTCCAATAGTGAAAATACGAAATCAGTTTTTACAGAAATATGCGTGACTTTAATATTGATTATATTAATCGCTTTGGTTTTGTATAAGTTTTACAAATCACGAATGTTTATAAGAAATAGTTTTTCAATAAGTACTCGTGAGTTGCCTGGAGCGATTGAAAATTCTGCCTTGTGAATTTGGCAATTTGTTATTGTTAAATAATAGTAAGCTGATCACATATAATCTATATTTTTTGGAACAGGCCGTATAGTATGGTCACGCCCACCTAAAACACTTGGAGTGGGGATAGGGATGGTTTTTAACCCCATAATCTGACATATTGTACCTCTACAGCGATTTGGGGGAACCAACAGTACCAAGTCATTGTCTTCGGTGGTGAGAAATACATATGTCATTATATGTTAAGTTTGTGGTATTTTTTTGTATTCATGTTGAATTTTTATGATTATCATTAAAGATCTCGCAATTTATTTGTATTTTAATTACATAATTTATTTATTACTGCCATATTTATATTTCATCAGCCTGTAGAATTATATTCTTATATAGATCAATCTTCTAAATCCACGGACTCATGCATGAGTCAACATTTTCATTCTGAGAAACTACAATACATTCGCCTGCTGTTGCGTTCCATACATCCATCAGGGTTTACTGTTGGATATAAAGCCTACCTCACTAATGGGAATAATACCAAAGTCGTCATATTTATGGTGAATAATACCAACTACGATCATCAGCAGTTGATGTTATAAGTTTCTCAGAACAGTGCTGCTGTCCATGACCTTATGTCGGGTTTTTAAGACTCCAGTAGAGGTTAAGAGTGGTAACACATTGTTATCATCATCAACCTGCTATTAACTCAATTACTTGAGGTTGATGTACATATTATTGTACTCTTCTTTCATAGTTCATATTATAAAAGTTATTGGTAATAGTTTTATGATCGGCCGCCTGACGTCAAGCCTCTTTGTGAATGTAATTGTTGACGAGACGGCATCGGATGCAGTTCGGTGTAAACCCACCCATGAACACACACACATATATATATATATATATATATATATATATATATATATATATATATATATATATATATATATATATATATAATATCTGGAGGAGCCTTGCTCGGTATTTTCTTATTAGTGTGTTTTGAAAGATATATTTAAATATAATAAAAATACCTAATGAAAAAAATAATTAAAAAGGCAAAAAGTACAAAAAATATATATAAATATGGGAGCACCCCTTAAATACTTATTTTATTTTGTTTTTTAGTATTTGTCATTATAGCAGCAACAGAAATGTATCATCTGTGAAAATTTTTGTCTGACTACTGTCTAACTATCATGGTTCATAGGATACAGCCTGGTAATCTACTGTCGAACTATCATGGTTCATAGGATACAGCCTGGTGATAGACAGATGAATGGACGGACGGACAGCGAAGTCTTAGTTATAGGGTGCCGTTTTACGCTTTGGGTACGGAACCTCGAAAAGGTTCAATTCACATAAAAGCAACAATGGAATGGATGGATTGGTACAATGGAAATACTCTTTAAAATTGGAATGTCTCGAAAGTCACATTAACACGGTATTTGAAAGTTTCTTAGCTGTAAAGAGGTCATACAATTTTATGACACTGCGTCATAAGAACGTAGAGTTTGAAATTTTAAAATGTTGTACAGTTATTTTCTGAGCCGAATACTGTAATTGAGAGCCATGATAACACATTGCATTGTATAACTGAAATCCATCGCTCATAAGACCCATAAGACTCGTTTGAATTTTACTCTGGCGAGGATATTTTTACTGCATAATGATTAGGAAAGAGATATAGTCATTTGCTATATTTTTGTGCGCTGTTTAGCTAGCGTTTAATCAACATATTTGTAAAAATCGAGACAGCAAGGCTGAGTTATATTAGGAACAATCAGTAAGATATGATAGGGAGACAGGATGTTAATGCTGATCAGATTGGTCGCAAGACGTCATGACATACTCGTACCTATGTGCGATACTACGGTCGTTTCGATTTCTTTATACTATTTACTTTCAAATATTGTAAATCATTCGAAGGGATCGAATATTAAAATAAATCCTTCAAATAAGTGATAAACTCCTAGTCAGAAAACCGGTCGAGTTCCCGAATACTCTGAAGGCTCCCGGTCTCCCAACTCACATCTTAAAATTGAAAGCTGGGGCGCCAAAATTATACAATGCCACCAGTTTGCAAGAAAAAACATTACATTGCATTGTAGTCGGGTCAACTATACTGACCGATTGTTCTTGAGCAAAATCTGTATTTATTCCTAGGATTCTCCAAATACCATCAAATTACTCCTTTGAACATCAGAGAGTGTGCAGTTTGCCATTAAAGTCTGCTTCGCAATAACCACAAACAAAGCTCGAGGTCAAATTCTTAAGGTAGTGGGAGTAGACTTGAGAGAAAGCTGCTTCTCACATGGGCAGTTGTATGTGACATGCTTCAGAGTAAGCTCACAGAGTAGCCTGGTTATTCTAGCACCCGAAAGAAAATCAAAAGATATTGTTTACAAAGAAATACTGTAATAGGTGTTGATTTCAAAGAAGCGGTACCAGTGGTCGGCCTGATTTCGATGGAAAAGACGGTGGGTTATGGGGCCGCACACTACCCTTCCGTCGCCTCGGTCGGAATGAGCGTGGTGTGTTTAAAACATGGCCTGCTAAGAAAAAGCCTGGTGTTCATAATATATAACAAAATTTCATTTGATTTTTATATTTATCGAACCTACCCTACACTATAACAAAGATTGTTATCATCATCATCATCATAGTCCATATACGTCCCACTGTTGGGCTTGGGCCTCCTCCATAATAGGAGGGAAGTTAACTTACTATACCGCGCTGGTCAGACGTTTTGTTTCGAGTTTTCCTTCTCTTGCATATATGTTATATGCATTTTATATACCTTAGTCATCTCTTACGATCACCCACGGGTAAGATAGGGGTTGGGCTTCACCACATGGTTAAGATTGTTATACCTACTATATAAGTATGTATACAAACATTTATACATAATTATTTATAAACAACAATAAAATTAATAACGTAAAAAACAAACAAAAATCCTATTAGAATCATCTTCGACTTCTACGCAGACAAAAATGTGGGCAAATGATAATAATAAATAAAATAAAAAAAAAAAAAAACAAAAAGTAAATCAGAGAAAGTAAGGATCCGCACCGAGCTCCGGTTTGTTTGGATTAGATCACTCGATTTTCCAACTGAGCTAAATGTCTATTCTTAATGACAGCGTCAAAATTTGAAAACCTTCATATTCTAATAGTTTTAGAACAATGAAAAATTATATTTTTGTTGCCGAAATATACTGACAAAATAATATTTGCTATAAATGAAACCTAGTTACATCGATTAATCGCCCCCGGAACCCTTTGTATGCTAAATTTCAAGAAAATCGTTGGAGCCGTTTCCGAGATTCAGATTACACACACACACATATATATATATATATATATATATATATATATATATATATATATATATATATATATATATATATATATATATATATATATATATATAACATATCAAAAAAAAATATCACTAAATTTTAAAAAATATTTTGATGTATGAGTAGGCAAATGTTTTTTGTTTTTAGTGAATGTATTGAACTAATATTTTACGAAACGAGGTATTTTTAAGAACAGTATTTCTTATTCTCCACATCAAAATAATAGTTGACTCTACTTGCCGTGGTGTGATGATGTAAAAAATTGCTAGGTTTTTCTTGCCCATGCAAATAGTAAAAGACAAGATAAGGATGAAGGCACGTGTCATATAATTTTTTTTAATTAAAATCTATTGAAACGTGCTTGTTCAGCGTGTTAGGGCAATTTTATATCTTGCAGTCACATGTGCCCAAAAGTGAAACAAGTATAGGCTGCGAAAAAGTAGCTGAAAAGATTTCATGTGTTATTTTATTGAATCAATTTACCAACATTCTCTTACATTTACTTACTTACTTCTTGCAACACAGATTCGGGGATTTCCCAAAACTTACCTCAGACGTAGAAGGCGTTATCAGCAATTTTTATATTTTATGAATAAGCAAAATAAAGTTAGGTAGTAGCCTAGTTTTCTCGCTAAGTATACGCTAAGTATTTATTGTAAATAATATTATAAATAGTATCAAATAAAAACGAATGTACAGACGGCTTAGGGGTTAAGATGGCCTACTTTTGTATGCGAGGATCACAATCTTTCACAAATAATTTTTATCATTCATAAACATTATTATAATACATGTAAATATACTTTTTAAAATGAATCATCTATTTTAAATTAAACTAGTTTTCTTGTTTCGAACACTTTACAGTGTTCATAGTTACGGGAGGACATTTACATGGACACCTTACATGGATCACTGTAAAGCATTCAAAACGTTGGGAAATTAAAAATCAAATACAATCCACGATAGAATCCGTAACAATAGATTTATTTCAAATGTGTAATATCTATTCGAGTAAACATTAGAATTAATTATGAATAATCCATACTTATATAATTTTATAAAAAAAAATCCATTTCCAGGTACAATTAAGTGGTTAGCAATACAATATATGTATATCCATACTTGCAAAATTTTTATGTATATATATATATATATATATATATATATATACAAGGTGGAGACGACCATACGACAATAATTTTAATTTAGTGTATCTGATGACTTGCCCAGCCGGTATACAAACTTTGAATATAATATGTCGTATAGTTTAGCTACAGCACATTACTTTGTATTATTAACATTTACCCCACTCTGTATAAAAAATTAAAATTATATGCCTATCACTACGAGATCAATGACCTCCCGGGCTGCATTGGTATCAATTAATATGAAGGTAGTACCTACATATCGCCATGTTACCACTTCAAGTCTTCGCCAAACGCAATACAAATCAATGCATATTATACCTTATTCCTGAGTCTCAAGATCCATATAAACCGTGTCATCAGACTTAAATAAGAAATTTGAAACTACCTAATGCGGCATAATGAAAGAAGATCCCGGTTTCATCAAGGTCAACTAAATGTGCGAAAGGGACAATTTTTTTTTGTTTCGCTTTATTGTACAAAAGTATTATACCTAATAGGTCTGTAGGTCAGTGTGGCATCGTGATCCTGTGACGTGAACGTCGCGTCGCATGCGGTATTGATGATTTGCAAATTGTGACTGCTGCCTACCTAGTCAACTACTTTTGTTTATGACGTTTAAAAGTGTGTTGTGCGACATAGGAAGTTTTTTTCTAGTGAACATGTACTATCTGAGTAGGTAACTGTAATTTTTTAAGTGAATTGTGCTAAATTAGACGCTTACTTTGTGTTAGAATAGTAATTTTTCTCATTTACAATGCCTCGTTATAATTACACAGCTTCGGAGTATACAGATATGATTTTAATTTATGGAGAATGTCACGGAAATGCAGCTTTAACCATACGTACGTACCGAGAGAGGTATGGAAACACACGTGTTTGTCCTACCAATGGCCGGACTATTGTACAAGCTGTCCAGAGGTTACGGGATAATCAATCCTTACTCACTCATATGGATAGTGCTCCTTCGCGTGTAAGACCCACCCTAGATGAACAAATTTTAAATTATTTTGCTCGCCACCCAACATCTAGTCTGCGTAGAGCGGCTCGTCATTTTCGTGTAAACCATAAAACTATTTACAAAGTTTTAAAACGCGATATACAGAGGCCTTTTAAATACAAGAAAGTACAGGCGTTGTTACCAAGAGACATGCCGGCCAGAGAAGCCTTCTGCCATTGGATGTTAAGAAAAAATTTCGAAAACCCCGATTTCTTATACAATGTAATGTGGAGTGATGAAAGTACATTTACAAGGAACGGATTATGGAACCGCCAAAATCTCCGGTACTGGAGTCACCAAAATCCACATCTAACACGAGAGAGTTCGCACCAATACAGGTTTGCCGTCAATGTGTGGGCTGGTATACACAGGGATACTATAATTGGACCAATTTTTATTGATGGAAATTTAAATGCGGCAAAGTTTCTAGATTTAATTAACGGGCCTGTTACTGAGTATATGGACGACCTTTTTCTAGACGTGCGTAGACAGATGTGGTACCAACTAGACGGTGCGCCTGCACATTCCGTGGTTGCTGCCAGAGAGTGTTTGTCTGGAATTTTCGGACATCAGTGGATTGGTCGGTATGGGCCAACACGGTGGCCAGCGCGGTCACCAGATCTCACACCATTGGACTTTTTCTTGTGGGGTTATGTGAAAGATGATGTTTATTTAACAGACGTTGATAATGTGGAGGACTTAAAAAATAGAATTGTACGATCTTTCGACAAGTTAAAATACATCGCCGTCAATGGCGACCTGTTAACAAGAGTTCGGAATAATATTTTAAGACGATATAATTTGTGCGATCGGGTCCATGGCGCACATATCGAAAATTTAAAAGTTTAAGGACCAAGTGAATTATTAAAGTTATCGTGATTATAAATTTCATAAAATAATCAAGTGAGAATGAATACCGCCCAAAACCTTAGGTGTAGGTATTTTATTTAACTACGTTCCGAAGTCGTAAAATATGACACGACGTCGCTCGCCGCTTGCACGTTGTCTACAGGTTAGTGAACTAATATTTACAAACGTGTTCTATTTTGTTTCAATATTTATGATAAAAAGTTTGTTTGAAAAAAATGTTTTTTAAATTTCCATGTGAGCACTTTTTTGATAGTTTCAAAATACTCCTATACACTAGTATTGACGGTGTTTTCATTTATTGTCGTATTGACATCTCCACTCTGTATATAAGAGATTTCCACCTATGTATTGACTCATCACGATATCTTTGGAACCATAAAGCCTAGCCTAGACCTTAAATTTGGTAGGAATATTCCTTTCGCCGAGTAGAGGTCAGCTAAGAAAGGATTTTACGAAATTCCACCCGCAAGGGGGTTACTGGGATGTAAGAATCACATTTTTTTTTTAAATATAGCTCCTACATACTTGAATTTAGGTAGACATATTTGTGTAACCGAAGCGAAGGAGGGCGGGTCGCTAGTATTTTATATACAGTAGAATATAACGTTGCCGCATTCACGAAGCCATTGTTTTTATGTAGTGCAGTATCTAATCGGAGTGCGCGGAGACCTATTAAAAATCTAAGCGTTAGTTGGCAGTTTTGACACCACAGTATATGTTTTTAAGTGACACCAGCCTTCGATGATGGTTATAAAAATATAATGTTCATCTAAAGCAATATAAATGAAGCAAATGGAATGGCAATTTTGTAGCTCTCGTAAAGGTAGAGGAACTTTATTAAGAGCAAGGTCTTTACAGTCATTATCACTATTATTGTGGAAACAATATGTACTCTTCTTCCATAGTACATATTAGAAAACTATTGGTAGTAGTTTTATAACTGGACGGCATCAGTTAATCCAAATCGATGTTAAATTCGTCGTCTTTTACAACATCCACGAGCAATGTAAAGGTTGGTAGTATTCGTAATGGCTACCATACGGCACCAAAGTGCAGCTTATATTACTAAATTCCTATAAAAAAATATTTGGCATCTAGTATATAGAAAAATATTTTTTTGTTTTTTTTTTATTGCTTATGGAAGTAAACGAGCAGACAGCATATCTGATGGTAAGTGTCGCTGACGCCCATGGACCTTTGCAATAACAAGGCCGCTGCCTACCAATACAAACTCCAAACCCACACCAATTGGTCTTCCGGCTCTCTCGCTCACTGAACGAAGCGCAATAACTCACCGCTATTACTTAGGCGTCGATCTTCTGCGAGAGTGTGGTACTAGCCCGGACGGCCCGTCCCGCGGCTGAGACAGAGTACTGTCCACAGCTTGGTCTTACCACTATGTCTAGAAAAATAATTTATTGTTTGTAATAGGTGAACTTATTGAAATAACATATTACGATCTTATGTTATTTTTAAGACAGATAAAATATTAAGAAACAGTCTTTTTTATTTTTCATTTAATTTTTTTTTAATTTTATGACTTATTTACTAAGATATTTAAGCCAAATCTTTGTTAATAAATTAACTTCATTTAAAGTTATTGTTCGTCAGTGAGTCAAATCGTCGCTCAAAGTCAAATATCTTTTGGAGTTTTGGTGGAAATCGAAAATGTATGTGAGGCACTATTATAGTCATATGCACTACACCTCAGTACTTCCTATGCATCAAATGACTTAAAATTATATTAAAATTCCTTAATATAGCAAGTTAAAACAATAAAAGTACATGGCACTTTTATACTTATATATGACGGCATAAAAATAAAATTCACCGCTTCTTCCATTTTTTTCATATCATGCATATAGTAAAACAAAATGTAAGGATGTAAGCACATAATACCTCTCTAACGTAGGAAAACTTAAAAAAAAACCCACTGTAATCTGTCTGATCAGCGTGTTAATCAATTTCCTATTCTTGTTCTTCACTTGTGGCCAAAAGTGAAACAAATATAGGTTGAAAAGGAGATGCCTCTCCTTTTAGCATAGTTTTGATTTGTCATATTATTTAATCAATTTACCGACACTCTTTTATATTAATTTAAACCTGGCAACACTGATTCGGGGATTCACTAAAATTTATTTAGGCCGTAGTAGGATAGTGTATCAGCAAATTTTACATTTTATGAATAAGCAAAATGAAGTTTAAGTAATGAATTAGTTGCCACATACACGCTAAGTGTTTATTGTAAATAATATTATCATTTACCGGTTGTCTGTAGGACCCAAAAAAGAGAAGAATGGATTGTGTGGAAGAGGATATGGTTATGAAGGGAGTTATCATTGGTATTGGTATTGGCCGTCCCTTTCCTTTCCCATGCATGTAGTAAAAGAAAAGATAAGGATATAACACTTTTCTAGGAGAAACTTGAAATAAAACTCTAATGTAACCTCTTTATCAGTATGTTAGCTCAATTTTCCACCTTCGACTGCACTTATTGCCAAAAGTGAAACAAATATAGGCTGAAAAGGAGAGGCAGCATAGGTTTCATGTATCATATTATTTAATCAATTTACCAACATTCTCTTATATTTATTTAACCCTAGCAACACAGTTTCGGGGATTCACCAAAACTTATCTGAGCCGTAATTAGATAGCGTTATCAGCAAATTTTATAATTTATGAATAAACAAAACAAAGTTTAAGTAATGACTTAGTTTCCATTATTAGCTTAGTATTTATTGTAAATAACATTATATTTCTCTCTTACTTATTCTTATCTCTAACTTATTGTAAATAATATTATATTCTCCGTGTGGTGACGGAGTAGAATACTATTCACCACCCCATATCTTACCCGTGAGTGATCGTACGAGACGACTAAGGGATATAAAACGCATATAACATCTATGCGAGAGAAGGAAAACTCGAAACAAAACCCTATACCAACACGTCTGACCAGCGCGGTATAGTAGGTTAATTTCCTTACCACTGCAGAGGAGTCCCGAGCCCAGCAGTGGGACATTTATGGGTTGTGATGATGATGATGATGATGATGATGAACATTATATTTTATCGGTAGTCTGTAGGATCCAAAAATAGATGGATGGATTGTGTGAATGAGAATATGATTATAAAGGAGTCATCATCATAATCTCAGTTCATATATATCCCACTGTTGGGCTCCAGCCTCCTCCAAAATATGAAGAAAAATTGACCTACTATACCACGCTAGTCAGACGTGTTGGTATATCATCTATGCGAGAGAAGAAAAACTCGAAATAAAACCCTATACGAATACATCTGACCAGCGTGGTATAGTAGGTCAATTTCCCTCCCATTGTGAACGACGCTCGAGCCCAATATTGGGACATATATGTAGTGTTCACGATGGGAACAAAAGGAATAAAAATAGGCGAATCTTATAATAATTATATATTGTATAAGATTCTACAATCGTTAGCCCGACAATCTTTGGTACGAATGTGTCGGTGTTCTCGTTTAATGTCTAGTATAAGATGGCGGACTCGTAGTCTGTATGAGTGAAGTGAATGTGTAAATGAATGTAATGAATTTAAAGAGTAAGTGTGTGTATGAATGTTCTTATAATTGTATCGGCGGCGACAATAAGCTAAAATGGATAATATCTCTAATGTTTATACAATTTTTTTTTTATTGCACATGGTGGCAAACGAGCAGACAGCACACCTGATGGTAAGTGTCACTGCCGCCCATAGACCTTTGCCAATGGTATAGCTAGGCCGCTGCCTACCAATACAACCCCCGAACCCACCCCAGTTGGGCTGCCGGCTCTCTTGCTCACCGAACGAAACGCAACAGCACATTGCCATTACTCAGACGTCGATCTTCTGCGAGAGTGTGGTACTACCCCGGACGGACCAGCCCGCGGCTGTAGACAGAGAACTGTCCACAGCGTGGTCCTGCCACAATTAAAAATTATCTTACGCGTCAGCTTATACATGTTCCACTGCTGGGTAGGAACCTCCTTCAGAACAGGAGAGAAATTGACTTTCTATACATGCCGGTCAGATGATTTGGTATAGGATTTTATTTAGAGTTTTCCTTCTCTTATATAGATGTTATACACATGTTATATCCGTTAATCGTCTTTTGTGATGGCCACGGGCAAGATTTGAAATAGTGACTTGTATTCTATCACCACAAGGAAAATGCCACTCATCATCATAATCAGGGCTTGAGGCTCCTCTACATACATACATACATAGCCTCACGCCTGTTTCCCAGAGGGGTAGGCAGAGACTACGGATTGCCACAAACCACGATCCTGACATACCTCCATCGCTTCATTCACACTCATCACAGTCTTCATGCATGCTCTACGATTACGCGTACTCTTAATCTGACCTTTCACTAACACATCTTCAATTTGATCCAGGAAAGTACGACGTGGTCTTCCCCTTGTAATCGTCCCACTCACACTCGCTTTGTATACTTGTTTAGTCAACCTTTCTTCACTCATTCTTTCCACGTGTCCAAACCACCTCAGCATACCCTTTTTTATCTTTGTCACTACTTCTTCATTCATACCACAGCGCTCTCTTATAACACTATTCCTAATTTTATCTTTCAGACTTACACCACACATACTACGAAGAGCTCTCATCTCTACAGCATTTATGCTACTTTCATGTCTTCCCTGCCAAATCCAACTTTCACTGCCATACATGAGAGTGGGAACTAATACTCCCTTATGTACAGCCAGGTGTGCCTTATTAGATACATTCCTACTTTTCATAAAAGCGTACAATGCCCCATTCACTTTATTACCAGCATTTACTCGTCTTTCAACATCTTCATCATTTTTACCATCACTAGTAAACAGTACACCCAATCCCTCACCATTTATAAAAATATTACATTCCGTCATACATTTATCCTTTTCAAAGACCATTACTTTCGTCTTACTTACATTTACTTTCATACCTTTTCTTTCAAAAGCATCATGCATAGTAGTTACCATCTCCTGTAAGTCTTCAGCCGACGATGCAAGTAAAACCTGATCATCAGCATAAAGAAGACATTTGACGAGTAACTCATTCATTCTTAAACCACATTCATTATTTTTCAAATCTTGCAAACAGCTATCCATAAATAGGTTAAACAGCCACGGTGACGCTACACATCCCTGTCTGACACCTTTATCAATGTTAAACCATTCAGTGTAGGACCCGTTTATCCTTACGCAGGCTCTGGAATCCTTATAAATGGATTTCAGCGCCTGAATAAGAGTACCGACCACAGTTCATTCCTCCTCACTTTGTCATAAGCCTTCTCTAAATCAATGAAAGCGCAAAAGACTTTCTGACCTTTAGCCAAAAATTTTTGCGCCATGCATCGTAAAGAGAAAACTTGATCCGTGCAACCCATACTCTTTCGAAAACCCGCTTGTGCATCCCATATTTTCTTTTCGGTCACTTTCACTACTCTTTCAATCAACACTTTCGCATACAGTTTGCCGACAATGCTAAGGAGGCTTATGCCCCTGTAGTTTCTACAATCTTGCCGTGAACCTTTCCCTTTGTAGAGAGGTACAATTACCGCCTGACACCAGTCTATAGGTACTCGGCCATTAGTCCAGCAAAGATTGAAGAGCTGGTATAGGATGTTAGTTGTAATATCTTCTCCAGCCGTCAGCATTTCAACTGTAATCCTGTCGTATCCTGCAGACTTACCCGCTCTCATACCTTTCCTCCTCTACAATACAGAGAAAATCCTCTACAATACAGAGAAAATTTACCCACGCTAGTTAGACGTGTTGATATAGGGTTTAGTTCTAGTTTTCCTTCTCTTGATAACGTGAGTATTAGATATTTAAATTAAAACTATTTTTATTGCGTTTCTATTTGAAATTAAAGAAACAAATATAAACGCGAGAAAATCTATAAAAATAGTTTTAGTTTTAAATGAGCAATAATACAAAGAAAATGTTTCATTCAACGAAGAGAACGTTTAACCATTTGAAAGGTAATAACACTTTAGTTTGCTGTATAGCTGAGTGAATAATACCACGATTCAAACAACGACCAGCCAATGCAGTCCTCCACATCTATGTAGTTCATAATACCAGTAGTTAGACTTATATTAGAATATGTTATACTGATTGATATAAGATAAAATATCGCTTCTTCTTCTCCTTCAAGCCTTATAAATCCCGTTATTGTACACGGGCGTCTTATATAATGGAAGGGAATTAGCTTTCTATACTACACTGATGAAACTTATTGGTATACATTGTCGTACTGGTCAGGTCAGGACTAAGGTCTGTACAGGTCCTCTACGAACCTGGTTTGAGGGACTTGGCAGGCTGTAAATATGATAGGGAACCCGCGTAGGCTAAGTCTTAGTGTAAAGATAAGAATACAACTACCGTTCTTTTCTTGCGTGTGAGAAACATATAAATATGTAGATTAAGGATCTCGGAAGGAGAATGAGTAGCCACGCTACCTCTTACTTGCGCTCCAGGGGTGTCGTAAAAATCTACTAAGGCTCTCACTAGGAGTCACCACCTCACTATGGTGGCTAAGCCATCTGCCAAGCGTGGTGATTGTGGCACTAGCCATTCATTTGCAAAGAAGGCTTAAATTCAAAGGTAGTAGTGAAAAGCTAAATAGTGATGAATGATGATAATCTTTTTCTTCAAAGGCATAAGAGCATAATGCACACACAATTCCAACATTTGCCTGATCCAGAATTCAAATAGTAATGTTACTCTTCGAATCCTGGACCAGGGAAATGTTGGAGTTTTTATATATTTTGCCATGCTACTCAATCAACGGAGCACAAATTATTTTAAATAATATCAGTCTATTTTCACTATACTAAGAAAAGAAGACAAACACACATCGTAATATAGTATCACGAGTGAAATATAGCTTAGTATTAAGTGGGTTAAAATCTTAAGGGATGAACGTCGCAATTAAGGACCTCTATGCCCCAGGGGCCTTTCTCTCCGACAATGGTGAGATTTTTTTTTGTTTTACATCGTCGTTCTTTTGCTTTAGCTAACCGCTTGCAGTTCCTGTACTAGATATAGCAAATTGTAAGGCTATATATTCGCTATTCATTAATCTATCAGTCTATTAAATTTATATTTTTGGAAAAATATTTTGCCACATTTACACACAACAATTCGAATGAAGGATTCTAACATTATTAGGACTTTGGAATAAAACTATGTTTGCGGGTGGACAGTTCTTCAGTGATCATAAACGTTGTAAAGTATTCGAAACGTAGTGAACGGGCTCGTACCTCCTCCATAATGGGAGGGTAATTGACCTACTATACCACGCTGGTCAGACGTATTGGCGATTGCAATAAGTGTTATAACCTTTCCAAAAATGTGTTGTTTTCTATTCTTCTGGTGATTTCTCACTCACTTTTATGACTCGCATGGGAAAATAAGACGTAGTCTCGTTACACTTTGTGATATTAACCCGTTAAGTATTCATCACCACTGGGTACGACCCTCTTCGAGACTAGGAGGAAAATTAACCTGAGATCACGCTGGTCAGACAAATTGTTATTGGGTTTTATTTCGAGCTGCTCTTCTCTTGTATAGATGTGACACGCATATTTTAACCGTTAGTTGTATTTTAAGACACCCACGGCAAAGCAGAGGGTTGTAAATTGTATAGGTACTTACTCCATCACCATACAGAAAATACAAGACGTAGGTTAGATAATACACGACGTACATTATCAGATTATTTTGGAGATTGGTTTTTATAATTAAATCTAAGGCCGTGGTAATCTCTTTCTACAAATGTTGAATGACACTATTAAGGAGTACATTCAGTACATAAACAGACAACATGATTGAAAAAGTACCTAGGAAATTTCAATTGTAAAAGGTCAGCGTTGTCGTGTAATCGTTCATAACTTAACTCATAGATGTCGCTGTTTGTTTACATTGACAAGGCATAGAGGTTATCTATATTATAAATAGATGGCGCTATTATCTAATAAAATATGAATAAAATAATGGTGTTGTCTGTAGATCCTAATATATTTTTTTTAGAGATTTTGTTTAGATATACGAGTATATTTATAAAGTTCTTAATAACACTGATGCTTATTTTAGAACAGTTTCTATTATAAGTTTCTTAGGAGGGTCATTGATGATCGGAGTATTTTTTAATTAATTAAATTTTCAAACACTATCCCTGCCCTAAAGAATAAATTGTCCAGCGGAGGATTTCATAAACATATAGTTAAGGGGCATAAATTATATCCAGATTTAGTGGACCGCACAGAGAACTGTCTCACGCTGGCCATAGATTACTAAATAACGCTGGCATAGAATCCATGACGCATAGGTAATCGGTGCATAAACCGCTCCTTTATCTACCTACCTATACTTATAATAGTAATAGGACCACATTGTTGACAGTTTTCTGTATATAGCCACGGGCCGGGCCGTCCCGGGTAGTACCACAATCTCACAGAAAATTGATGCCTGATCAGTGGCAATGTGCTGCTGTGCTTCGTTCGGTGAGTGAGAGAGCTAGAAGCCCAACTTTCTGGGTGGGTTTGGGATTATTATTGGTAGGCAGCGACCTAGTTATACCCCTGGTATTGCAGAGATCCATGGTCATCCACTTACCATCAGATCTGCTTTTTGCTTGTTTGCCACCAAGAGCAATAACAAAATGTCATAGGATTAGTAAGATTTATTGCTAGGATTGTACTGCTGCCAAATTTCCTAGTGATTTCTCAGTGAGTTTCTACCTTCACCTTGGACATATAAGAACTGGTATTATATCGTCAACTCGTCTTTATGCTGGGTAACATTTATAGACAAGCTATTGCTCAAATTTCAACAAAATTCACAATTTACTAAGCCACTAACGAAGTAAAATTTATTCATACGGAATAACCCACAAAAGAACCTTAAACTGTTTGGCTTTTGGCGTTATTTATATTTAATTAAGTTTAAGGCAGGCTAAAACAATTCCAACATTGATTTCACGGGTTTAAGCGTTTTGTGTTTCTTATTGGGCCATTAGAAAAGAGAACGGACTAGTTAGTTTTTTTTTGTTAATTTTTCAAGCCATACACATTTCCCTTTGGGAAAGATCCTCAGTCTGACGAGAGCTCCGTAAAATCCACGGTATTTTATTACGCTATAATAACAATGTTATTTCAATGTTAGATTAATGACAGTAAGAGCAACATATTTAATGTATAAAACATTTTTGATTTATATCAATAAACTTTTACAAACAATAATTCTGTCTATTAAGGAAGCATGACTATAATGCACCACTCCTTTTCTTGCCCGTGGATATCGTAAAAGATGACTAAGCAAATTACTGAAATTTAGCATTTAATACGGTTGATAATGTATACAAACTTGATTACGAGCGAAAAATGATTATCACACATGGGATGACATGTGTGACAATCATTGTTCGCTCGTAATCAAGTTTTTATAAATAATCAAGCATATTAAATGCTAAATTTCAGTAATTTGAATAACAAGGTCGTGTCATCATTTAATACAATTCTAACTGCAAAGTTAGCGTATTAAATCTGTACAATGTGTAAGCAAAGTCGGGTAGATGGCACACGTCCCTTTAAAGACGAAATTATAATACAATGCGAACATTGAATGTCATACAACAGTTCACGTTGGTGTAAGTAGTAGCATAATTGGAACGGATTTACAATAAGTGTGGGTTCGTATCCCATGTGTGACAATCATGTTTCGTTTGTAATCAAGTTTTTATAAATAACTAAGTAATATGATATGTAAATAACATCTATACAAGAGAAGAAAACTCGTACCAAAACTCTATTCCAACATATCTGACCAGCTTGGTATAGTAGATCAAATTCCCTTTCTATTATGGAGGGCACATATGCGTTAAAATGACAGTAACGAGCCTTTATAATCAAAAAAATATTTGGAGAAAATGTTCCTATTACCATTATATTTTCTTACTAAGCAATAGGTTCTTGTTTAGAATCCCCAATGGCATAAGAAGGTCCTGTCTACTATCAGACTCGTGCTTCCACCACAATAGAAGAGAAATCAACATTCTGTAGTACGCTAGTCAAATGACTTGGCATAGCATTTTATTAAAAACGGCGAAGCTATCTCCCGCATAAAAAGTAACTTTTCCAAAGTTGAACTATTACCTTAGGAAACATAGTATCGAGATAAAAATTATCCTATGTGTTAATCCAGGAAGTTGTCTATATACGGGCCAATTTTCATCCAAATCTGTTCAATAGTTTACGCGTGATTAAGTAATAAATATTCAAACATCTTTAGAAAGTTTTACATTTATAATATCCTACTAGGATTTCCTATTTTGAAGTGATGTTATTCAGATTATAAATCTTAGTTATCATTTAAAGACAACTAATAGAGATGAATTGTTTTATTACTCTGTTGCCACATGACAGTTCATTGGCTGTGATTGTTACTTATGAATGAATAGAATGAGGCAATGAACTATATACATCGTATTGTTTAGGCCACTACTAAAAAGATAAATTGAAATGGAGGGAAAGAACGGTTAGTGAGACTATTAGTGTCCGACCAAAACTGGTTTTTACGACCGAAACCGAAACCGAATTTCGGCAACAGTCTCAGTTTCGGCCGAAACCGAAACTTTCTTATAAAAATCATGTTTTCAGAGAAAAATAAAGAAAATGTATTATAATCAGTCAGTTTTAATTTTTTTATTTAAATCACATAGGTAGCTTTCATCATTTCAGCCCATCGCCGTCCACTGCTGGACATAGGCCTCCCTCATGGTATGCCACAGAATGCGGTTCTGTGCCGTCTGCATCCATCGACGCCCAGCAATTTTAACTAGATCGTCTGTCCACCTAGTGGGGGGGCGTCCTACACTGCGTCGTCCAGTACGTGGTCGCCACTCTAGAACCTTTTTTCCCCAGCGGTTGTCGGTTCTAGGTAGCTTTAATACTTATTTATGTTGTTACCTAATGCACTGCAAACAAACAGGTTACGACATTACGCACGTGGACGCGGCCAAATATCATCGTCGCTTGGATGTCATTTACCGCGCCGAACACACCCGAGCACAGCGCGGAAACTCCCGAATGCAGTTTCCGTTTCGGTCGTAGTTTCGGCAGGTTTGCTGCCGAAACCGAAACATAACCGAAACTCGTTTTTTTGCCGAAACTCGACCGAAACCGAAACCGAACATTCGGTCGGACACTAGAGACTCTTAATGCGAACTAGGTACATAGTCTTTTTGCAGCCATGAATATGCATCTGACGCCATCTTAGCCGGGGTCGCAGAGTAGTGGAAGTGTAGCCGGGGTCGCAGAGTAGTGTAAGTGTGAAGGCGACACTTCAGCACTTTCATGCTTTGACGTCGCAGTTACATTTTCTCATACTCTGTTTAGGTACTATTTAGGTTAGGTTACAAATAATCATCTTAAAAGTATCCATCCTTACAGTCATCAGCCAAAGGATAATATTGACCAGGTGAGGGCAACCACGGATGTCAAGGAAGCGGCACCAGTGGCTGGCCCAAAGACAATGAGGGGGGAATACGGTGGGTTATGGGATCACGCGCCGCTGTTTTGCCGCCCCGGACGGAATGGACACCGTGTGTCCAGACCAAAGCGTGCCAAAATAAAAGAAAACAAACATTAGTTAGACATAGCCTTTCCTATGAGCATACTATTCAGAACGATCCTGTGCCACTCAAATTTAACGGCTTCCATGCCATATTTGAGATGTCCTCAGTTTATTTAGGGTCTTCATACGCTGTGTCATTCGATTCGTGGTAGCCATTCTAGAACCTTTTATCACCAAGGTTGTTGGATCGACGAGCGAGATGCCAATGCCAATTCTACAAGCTATGTCGATTACTCCGTTCTTCTTTAAATTTCCGTGTTCCGAATTTTGATTTAAGTAGATAAATTGCGAGTATAGCGCTCTTTATAGCACGCTAACTTTGAGCTTTATAAAGCTGAGATTTATAGACTACATCTTAGAAGAGCGTTTTTAAGCTATTGCATAGCTTTTATCGGGCTTTGAGCGCGGCGACCGAATCAAGAAATTTCGTAACGAAAATAAAACCTAAGATTGTATGGTTGAAAAGCAGCAGTTAATTTTGCACTAATTATACGCAGGCAGCGTGACCGAGTGGTCTATGGTGCTGGTTTTAGGCACCGTAGGCGTGGGTTCGAATCTCACCGCCGCCAAATTCTTTTTGCAATTTATTTTTGAAAAAATTATTTATAATAATTTAATAATATTATAAATTTAACAGTTTAAAAACATGTGCTTTAAATGTTTTAATAAATTAGTAGTTTTATTAAATAGGTTTAACTTAAATTAATATCAAAGAAAAAAATGTTTTAATATAAAAAAAAATACTGCATAAATAAAAAATAAATAAATAATTATAATTGCATAAGTTGATAAAAAATGCTATGCAATAGTTTTACCACGGCAGTCCCCGGGTGCCATTATATTTTTTTACTAAATTCAAATTCATTTATTATGCTAAATCCCGCAACTGCACACAATCAGAATAATAATCAGAATAATCAATTTATTGGTAAATATAGTATTTACAAGTCAAAAATCTACATAAAATATCATCAAACGCATTCATTAAATAATTTAATTTTTCGTGATAATTTGTCATAAATAATATAATATAAATTAAATTGTAATAAAATATTAAGGAATTAATGCATCCTCATAAATACACAGGAGTCAATAAGGATCGTTAAAATGATAATTGTATAATTAAATTATTAAAGCTATATTAACCTAGGGACAAAATCCTCTATCCGATAGAAAGCCTTTTCAACAAGCCATGACTTTAATTTATTTTTAAACATTGTCAAGCTAGATGCATCGGTTATATATTCAGGCAGTTGATTATATAAAGTGGGTCCGTCACGTGTGTCAATTTGTCAGATTTGGCAAGTCTGCGAGGTATCTCAGCAAGTTTCTTATTACCGCGTGTGTTGTAGCCATTTGAGTTGTCTCCGCGAGTCTTGAATAAGTCAAGATTTTGTCTTATGAATACAACAATCGAAGAAATTACGATTGAGGGTAAGGTGAGTATCCGCAGTGATCTAAAATAGGGTTTTAGCGAGGTCTCCTGTGTCACTTTCGCAATCGTCCTCACGGTTCGCTTCTGCATACGGAACACTCGCTCCCTATCAGCGGCGTGCCCCCATACATACGAGGATAATCAATTTTTCATTGCACCTTAAGTAATGCATTAAACTATCACCGGATCGGAACGTGAATGCCATTGAAAAGATTCAAAAAGAAACTAAACAGGTTCGATCTTTTTTATATTATACTAGCTTCTGCCCACGGCTTCGCCCGCGTAAAAGGTTACTTTCCTAAAGTTTTTCATTCCCTATTTTTATTTTACCCCTTAAGAGTAATATTTGTACGAAATTTTAATGTCATATTTATTTATATCTCATCAATAGCCTAAAAGAAGTGTAAAGCTTCTGGTTTTAAAAATGACGATAATTTCTTACAACGTTTCATCCCCCTTTACAACCCTTTTTTTTTGCATTAAAAAGTGGCCTATGTCCTTTATCAGGTTTTAGACTATCTGTGTACCTAATTTCATTTAGATCGGTTCAGTAGTTATGGCGTGAAAGAGCGACAGACAGACAGACAGAGTTACTTTCGCATTTATAATATTAGTAAGGATTAATCAACTGAATACTGTGAAGCACTACGGGTTTATTAATAAAAAAGAAATTCAATTTAATTACGCCTATTTTATAGCCCCACGCGTAATTCAACTCTCTCAGGCATAACTGACCTCAGAGTTTTGGAGCGGAAGACACACATCAACATGGAAAATTTCTCTGAGATCAGACTTATAATAAATAAAACTATGCTAAAACTATTTTTTATTATTATTATATATCCAATAGCTGCTTATTTATCACGGTTTGTGTAATATAAACTTGTGCTATCTAGACTCTTATAAAGATATGTTGCCTATGGCGTTTCCCATAAAGAAGATAAAATAATAGAGCCAAAAATTAAATGTCATACGACAGCTCACACTTGTCTAAGTGGTAAGATTCATCATCATCATCATCATCTCAGCTCATATATGTCCCACTTTTGGGCTCGAGCCTCCTCCGTAATAGGAGAGAAATTGACCTACTATACCAAGCTGGTCAAACGTGTTGGTATAGGGTTTTGTTTTGAGTTTTCCTTCTCTTGCATAGATGTTATATATGTTTTGTATCCCTTAGTCGTCTCTTACGATCATGCACGGGTAAGATGGTGAATTGTATTCATATTCCGTCACAACACGAAAGTGGTATGTGGTAAGATTATTGGAATGGATTTCCAATAGGTGTGGGTTTGAGTCCCACATGTAACCATCATTTTTCGCTCATAAATAAGTTTTTATAAATAACTTATATAATTATGCTAAATTTCAGTAATTTGTCTATTGAAGTCAGAAATTCCTAGTGTTTTTTTTAATTTTTACTGTAGAATATTAGTGCATAATTTCAGTAAAATGGATCCCCATACAAAACTAGGAGTGTTTTACCACCTTTGGGGGATAATTTTGTAATATCTTTTCTCAGTAAGACCCACAACACTCTACTGCCTGATAATATTATAAATGTAAAAGTTTGAATATTTGTTACTCAATGACGCCTAAACTGCTAAACAGTTTTGGTTGAAAATTCGTACATAGATAAACGCATTTAAACACACCCTTGGAATAATAGTCAAATTTTGTGAAAATTACTTTTTGCGCTAGTAGAAGCCAGTAAATCATAAAAGAAACTACTGTCAAAATTTCAAACTTCAGTAGTTTAGCCTCGATAATATCAGTCAAGCAGTTTCTTTATACATATAAACTTTTATATAGAATAATTTTTATACAGACAATTAATATTGAATCAAATATGTAACGAAATACATTAATAACTACAAATAGTATTCAAGGATATCGAAAATGATTATGTAATTAATGAATCTGGTAAATTTGGGACCAAACTTGTTACCAAATGCCTTCGATCTAATGGTGCTTTGAGTGCTTTCGTGTTCAAACTACGAAAATTTGATGCGGTATTTTAATTTTTTATAAAATATTAGCAGACTCAGCCACACGTTGCTGTGGCTGAGGTAGACTTAGTAAGACGTGGTGAAAAAAAATGTAGCTTATATGAAACGTTTGTACGTTTAACATAGCGCCATCTTTTTTTTTTTCTTTTTCTTTTTGCTGTGGGCTATGGACGTCGCAACCCGCCAAATCGGTCCGGGGTGACGGAAGAGGCGGCGACGCGCAACCCCATTGACCCACCCTGCAATGTTCGTTGAACGATGGGGAACCACCCTCTTCGCGCATTGAGGTAACCCGCCGGTAGAGGTCGGAGAGTATCTCCACCTCTAGATCCCACGGGGGTGTCCCGGCCAATAGGCATGCCGCCGCGAATGGCTCTGACCGCCATGGCTCGCTGTGGCCTCCACAGCACCGGCCTGAGCTGGGCGTTCAGAGCCCTCGCCCACACGGGTGCGCCGTACATGGCCATTGAGCGGATCACCCCCGCATACAGCCGTCGGCCCTCAAAACTGGGTCCGCCCACATTCGGCATGAGTCGAGAAAGGGCGGACGCCGCGCCGACCAGCCGGGGAGCAATTTGAAGAAAATGCTCCCGGAACCACCATCGCCCGTCGAGCACCAGACCCAAGTACCTCATATGGGCCTGGATACTGATGTGGATGGAGTTGACGACTAAGGAGGTGCCGATGGACAGCCTCACACGGGGCCCATGGAATAGTAGGGCCACTGTCTTGTTTAGGGCCACCCTCAGACCCAGCGCCTCAATTCGCCTGACCATCTCCTCGGTGCCGAGAGTGGCCAGGCTCGCCGCCTTTTCAAGTGTCCTGCCCCGGGCTGTGACGAGCGTGTCGTCAGCATTGCAAATAACGCACAGCCCCTTGACTCCCTCTCAACGCCCAATCGTAACCGATGTCCCACAGAGTCGGCCCCAGAACTGACCCCTGCGGAACACCGCACGACATGGGCGTCCGCACAACGTCCCCTGCGGGGCTCGCGTAGAAAACACTGCGCCCCTCCAAATAGTCTGCCACCAGCCGCCTGAGGTACAGGGGCACTCCATGGAACCGGAGCGCCTCCCTGATGCAGCTGAATGGCAGACTATGGAAGGCGTTGGCGATGTCCAACGACACCGCCAACAGCACTCCTTTGGCGGCGACAGCCTCTGCGGCCGTCTGCCTAAGGCGTAGCAGGGCCCCGATAGTCAAACGCCCCCTCCGATACCCAAATTGAGCGTCCGACAAATCAAATCAAATACCAGCTTCTGCCCGCGGCTTCGCCCGCGTAAAAGATTACTTTCCTAAAGTTTTTCATCCCCTGTTTTTATTTTACCCCTTAAGGGTAATTTTTTTTACAAATCCTTAATGTCATATTTATTTAAATCTACTCAATAGCCTTTTTTTTTTTTTTGCGTTGGGTTACGGTCGGCGCACTCCTTGCACCACTCCGTCCGGGGCGACAGAGGGGCGTAAGCACGCACACCCGTAACCCACCCGTGACGTCGCCTTCGTCGTTGGGCCGACCACCGGAGCAGAGTGACTTGACGTCAATGGTCGGCCCGACGGAATACCCCTGAGGAGTACCCTCTCCTCGACCGACGTCCCCCCCCTCGGGTAGGATGTCGGTCTTTCCTCACGCGGCCGGCCTCTCGGCGGGTGACGGACTAATTCCCCGATCCAGTCACCCGCGGCCTCGGCTAGGGCGGCATTAGGCGCAGGTAATCGCGCCTGCGCCGCCCCAGTCGCCGGTGGCGGCTTGCGTCGTCGAGGAGACGCTCCTCGCGCACGCGTTCCGCCGCCTCCTTCCGCGAGACTACTGCCTCGCAGAAGGATGCGACCGCGTCCCAGTTCCTGACGCTGTCGAGCATCGCCCTGGCGATGGTTGGCAGCGTCAGGTCAGCACCGATGATTGTGACGAGTTCACGACGCTGCTCTGCCCAAGCGGCACAAACCTCGAGCGTATGCTGCGCCGTGTCCTCGTCGCAATCGCAGTGGTGGCAGGACGGTGTACTCTCCCTCCTGACGACCGTGTGAAGGTATTTGGCGAAACATCCATGCCCCGTCAAAACCTGCACCAGTCGGAAGGAGAGCACCCCGTGCCGCCGTTTTAGCCACTGCATCAGCACCGGCCGGAAGGCCTCCACGGTCCGCACACCGAACCGAGGCCTCTCCAGCCGGAATGCCCAACGGGCAATGACGTCTAGGCAGGCGTCGACGCGCCAGGCGGTGTGCTCCCTCAACGAGACCACACCGCCCTCCGCTCGCACTCCCAACATCCGCCGATACAAACCGGCGAGCATTTCCGCTTCCAGGTCCCATGGAGGGGTCCCGGCCAACAGACACGCTGCCTCTGTCGACACCGTGCGGTACCCGCGTATGGCCCTGACCGCCATGGCCCTCTGTGGTCGCCACAGAAGAGTCCTGAGTCGGACGGTCAGGGACCCCGCCCACACCGGTGCGCCGTACAGGGCCATCGACCGGATGACCCCTGCGTACAGCTGTCGGCACGTAGCGCTCGGTCCGCCCACATTCGGCATAAGCCATGATAGGGCGGACGTTGCACCGACGAGCCGTGGAGCGAGTCTGCGGAAATGCTCCCGGAACCACCATCGCCCGTCGAGCACCAGGCCCAAATACCTCATATGGGCCCAGATATCTACGCAATAGCCGAAAAATAACTTTCAAGTTTCTAGCTTTAAAAATGACAATACTTCCTTACAACTTTTCATCCCCCTTTACAACCCTTTTTTTGCATTAAAAAGTAGCCTATGTCCTTTGTCAGGTTCCGGACAATCTGTGTACCAAATTTCATTTAGATCGGTTTTGGTAGTTTTGGCGTGAAAGAGCGACAGACAGACAGAGTTACTTTCGCATTTATAATAT
Source organism: Lymantria monacha (assembly GCA_905163515.2). Taxonomy (NCBI): domain Eukaryota; kingdom Metazoa; phylum Arthropoda; class Insecta; order Lepidoptera; family Erebidae; genus Lymantria; species Lymantria monacha. Next base: position 26,370,717 of record LR991098.1, on the reverse strand, counting down.
CAGTAAGGATAATTAACAAAGAGAACTCAAAACAATCTTTACAATTATACAGATAAATACTAGAGTTACCGAAGCACAGTATTTTTCTGTAAAGATTTTTCCTCAATAGACAAACCCGATGATATATAGGATTCAAACGTAACAAAGAAACCTTTCATTCTAACAGAGTTGAATCTACTTCTGTACGGTCAATAATACATAGACTAAAGTTCATTTTAGTTTTTGTATTGTGTGTTTTTACTTATATTACTTTGTACACTTAACTAATAAATCGTACAATACAATTAGGATATTTAATCTTTGAGGTGAAACTCTATCAGAAGTTGATTTGTTTTTTTTTTATTAAAACACCAACCTGTACCAAAGATTATCTTTGTATTGCGAGGGCTCGAGCCTCCTCCACACTAGAAAGGAAATTGACCTACTATACCACGCTGGTTAGACATGTTGATATAGGATTTTATTTCGAGTTCTCCATCTCTTGCATAGATGTTATATGCATATTTTATCCCTTAGTAGTCTCTTACGATCATCCACGGGCATGAAAGAGGGTGTTGAGTTGTATTCTTACTCTGGCACCACACAGAAAATTAAACGTTATAATTTAAAAATAAAGAATAAGCATAAGATAAATAACATAAAATTCCTTAAGAAAATATTTTACATAGTGTCCGAAAATACCACCGCCTTTTAAATACTATGATTTATTTCAGTGCTCTGTATTTTTTTTTTAAATTGTCATGTCAAAAGTTAAAAAATAAATATACCTCAATGTTGGTGTTAAAAAGTACGGTCTTTGATACTTTACATTCCGAGATTTTTTAAGATGTTTTCTCTATCCCGCCCTACTGTTTGCTAAAGGACCCCACTTTTTCCGCATAATGATGCCCAATAATTGTACCTATTCTCTTGTGAGACCCAACGAATTACTTTAAGTATTCATGAGGAGGGATGTGGATCGCTTTTGACACATTACGAAGAACTCTGACGATTGAATCATGAATATTATATTTTATTCATTTTAAATGTTGAAAGAATTGTTTTCGCGACTTACTTTGTTAGCTTCAGTTATTTATCCAAAATGCAAAGATTAAAATATAAAATCTTTCCTTGCCTTTTAATTGTATACAGAGTGGAAGGGAACCGCTCGCGAAAACAAAGACGGATAACTCTACTAGACCTACTTGTAATGATAGGCTAGAAAAAAATCGATACGGATGAAAAAATTTTTTTCACCTCGCTAGGTCGTTGAACTCTGATCCTGAGTTTTGAATAGATTGCGTCTTTTCTCATCTGAGCATAATTACGTATTTTTTATGGAATTATCGTTATATGGCATTGTCCTAATAAGATAGAATGTGAAAAAAACTTAAAATTCGTTGTGAAAAAAAAAAAATTTCATCCGAATCGATTTTTTTCTAGCCTATCATTACAAGTAGGACTAGTAGGGTCACCGGTCTTTGTTTTCGGGAGAGGTCCACTTCCATCCCGTATAAGTTCATTTTTCTCTATAATGGGTGGTACAGTAATCTGCTATACTTCGCTAGCTAGTCAGTATTTAAAATGCTTTTCAATAACAATCTCTTTACCTTAAAACTGTGTTTTAAAGTCACGTTAGTGATACAAAATAATTTCTTAGTTCACGATGCTGTCTTTTAAAAATGAGAATAAAATACCAATAAAATATTCAATTGCGAACTTCGTACTGAAATAAATTTTAGCTAAATTCTTTTATCAAATAGAACTGGAAGCATCAGTTATTTTATTTAAAAATTACACCAACAAATAATAAAATCATCATCTCATTTGAGATTTTACCGCCGCTTTTCGTTAATATTAATTTGACACCTAACAATATTTATTTAAATATTGTTAGGTGTCAAATTAATATTAACGAAAAGTGGGTAGCGCAACCTATATAAAGCGCAGTTACGAAGACTAGAAAGGGCATTACACATCCGGCCCATTTTTCTCTGTGATCCGACCCATCTAGTGTGCGGAAGCTTTGCTTGCTACCATTTGTATTTATATCATTGAAGTGTTAGGATTAGCAATCACGGGTGATTGGACCGGGGATTTAGTCCGCCACCCGCCGAGAGGTTAACCGCGTGAGGAAAGACCGACGTCCTCCCCGAGGGGGAGGAGGTCAGTCAAGGAGAGGGTACTCTCTCAGGGGGTATTCCGTCGGGCCGGCCACTGACTTCAAGTTCACTCTGCTCCGGTGGTTGTCCCAACGACGAAGGCGACAAATCACGGGTGGGTTACGGGTGTGCGTGCTTACGCCCCTCTGTCGCCCCGGACGGAGTGGTGCGAGGAGTTGGCCGACCGTAGCCCACCCAAAAAAAAAAAGAATTAGCAATTAGTTTAACGAGTGCTTATAATTAGCTTATTGGTTGGTTTTATGAAAGATGAAAGTGATTGCGATAGTTAATATATCAGTGTTACAGATTAGAAAACAGTTAGTTATTTCTTCTTTATATTAAAATACCTTCGTCTCCCAAAAATATATATTACTAGCAGACTGGGCCACGCGTTGCTGTGGCTTAGGTTAGCTTCAGTAACACTTTTTGTTTTTTCTAACAAATTTTAGCTTATATGAAGCGTTTGTACATTTAACATAGCGCCATCTATTAAATACTTACTGAATCCAGTTAACAGATTCCGCCATCTTTTAAAATCCTTTTGATATAACATATGATTTTGACTGTCAAATATTAGACAAATAATTTGCAATAAAATAATATTACTATAAATTGAGATTTAAGCTATCCTATCTTTTAAGTTGGATCAAGCTACACATGCTGTGCAAATTTGATTAAAATCGGTTAAATACTTTATCAGTCCATCGCGGACAAACAACGTGACACGTAATTTATATATATTAAGTTTACAGTTATATTTATTTTAAAAATCAACATTATTATCTGAAATCAAATAAGATCTACCCTTGAGCTCCACTCTACTCCACAATGAGAGGGAAACTGATTGATTGAACCACGCTGGTAAGACTTGTTACTATAGTGTTTTATATGCATATGGTACTCGTATTATATTATATCCCTTAATCTTCTTACGTTACCCACAAGTGCAAAGTGGTGAATTGTATTCTTACTTTGTCAACACACGGAAAATCACAGAAAGTGTCTTAAAATAAAGTCATTAAATGGAAGTTTTTGGCGGGAATCTAAAACGTCATGTGGTGCTCTTGTATTATATTCGATATCTTAGTGTTTTAACGTATTATATTAGATAATTTTGATGGCATTTTATGTAATGTGATGTGACGGAACTGCTGAGATTTAATGAATATCATATAAAAGTGCTTTACAACGTTTTCGTTTTTCATCAAAATTCTCACAAGATACCATTAACAGTGTGGCCATAGCACTGTTGATGGCGACAATTTGACTTACTGACGGACAATTAATGACTAATCTGAAGACACTAAAAACTTGAAGATAATTATAACTCGACACTGGCAACAATGGCTCAGTTAAGTAGCTGATTGCCAATACATAAAAATAAGAAGAAGAAGTCATTAAATAGTGGTAGGATCACACTGTTGATAGTTCTCTGTCTATAGCAGCAGGCCGTTCCGTCCGGGGTAGTACCACACTCTCGCAGAAGATCGATGTCTGAGCAATGGCAATGTACTATTGCGCTGCGTTCGGTGAGCGAGAGAGCCGGAAGTCCAACTGGGTGGGTTTGGGGATTGTAATGGTAGGCAGCGGCCTAGCTATTCTCTTGGTATAGCAAAGGTCCATGGGCAGTAGTGACACTTACCATCAGGTGTGCTGCTTGCTCGTTTGCTACCATAAGCAATAAAAAAAAAACATTTAATAAAAATTCCTTAGATACTTTGAATACATTTTTTTGACTATATAAATAACGAAATGTTTACTAATGGTGTATGACTTTTGTGCCGAGTATCGTATTTTGATTTGGATGCAGAACAATATTTTGGCTATCCATAAATAATTGTTTCGAGTTTGTGTGTGATTTGTGCGTATCAGCTGTATATTTATGAAGTATAGCTATATAAGAACTTCTTTTGTATTGTGAGATATTTTAAAAAAGAACTCGCATCTAAAATACAATTATATAAAAAAAAAAATCTTCAAATGTAGATGTATAAATTTGCAAGCGTAAAGTCGTCAAAATTCCGTGCACGTATCTCCTGCACCGGCTCAACTTTACGAGAACTCCCTAGGTGATTGTACGTGGGAATTAAGTAACTTTCAAGTTCTTTGTAAAAAAATCATCCGTGAACTGGTGAAGAGATTAGAGGCAGATTTTTTTTTTTAAAGACATCCTGCACTATGAAAACAATCCTTGTATTGCGGGGGACTCTACAAACATACAAAGGACACAAATTACACCGAGACTCAGGACAAAAATTTGTGCATACACCAAGTATTGTCCTGCGCGAACTCGCGAGACTGCGTTGTATTTCACCTGCGCCGGTATCTGTGCAGTCAATTGTTGATGTTGAAAAAGGGATAAAATATGCAGCAAAAACTCAAAATAACTGTAAACCAATACGTATAATTAGTGTAGAAGACTCAGTGTGGCCGAGTTCAATCCGGTGCAACCTTTTTCTTTTTTTGGCAGCGAGCTACGGTGTGGTGACACCCCGCTAATCCGTCCGGGACGACGGAAGAAACAGTGCGCGACCCCGTAAAACCGACCAACAACGTACCTATCCACGCCATGGGAGTGGGCCACTGAAATCCGGTCTTTGTCTTCGGTCGCCAATCCGGTGCAGGCTTAATAGATTTGTTAGTTTTTAAACTAGTAAATAGCTACAATATAATAATTATCATAAATTAAATACATACATATCATCACGCCATATCCCTTGCAGGGTAGGCAGAGAGAACAGAGTGCCAGAGAACTCTATCTCTGCATACTTCACTCGCTTCCTCAACATTCATAATTAAATGTCATAAATTAAATGTTTAGTAATAAATAATCATAAACAGTAGAAAATTTGATTTTTGAATCATTTAGTATTCGCAATGAATTTGTATTGTAAAATTCATCATTCTCCTACTCTTATCCCAATTACTTGTGGTCGATACAAAATGTACTGTTCTTTCATAGTACCTACATATTGTAAAAGTTATTGGCAATAGTTTTACGACCGGCCGGCTGCCAGACGTTAACCCTCCTTGAGAATGTAATTGTTGACCAAACAGCGTCAAATGGAGTTGGCCTAGGTCATAAGGATGTTAGTCGTCTTTTATGATATCCACGAGCAAAGTAAGGGTTGGTAGTATTCGTAGCCGCTATCACACAGTAGAATTTGTATTAAAAATGTGGTTCAAAATTTAAAAACTATCGCTGTAGCGAGTAGATATAAATCTCTGTACTGATTTATTGGACGTGAAATACTTTGGTCCACCCATGATTATGAACGCTATACCTAAAGTGTTCGAAACATCCACAAATTAAAATCAAATACAAACGCGATTATAATCCGTAAAAAATATTTTTATTTCAAATGGTACTACTATATCAATTTTCCTCCTACTTTGGAAGTGGCTGCGCAACTCAGGAAAGAAGAGGTGGGAAGTATGTAAACTGGGATGTTGAAGATGATCATGTAGTATCTGCACTTATAAGGTATGTAGTACGTTGATGCAGAATCAACGATTAAACTGTAGCAATTTACACTAAGCTACTAATAGCAATTAGTTACATCAATTTATTTTTAAAGTTTAAAATGTCTTCTTGTGGTAGGACTATACTGTTGATAGTTTTCTGTATACAGCCGTGGGCCGATCCGTCAGGGGTAGTACCACGCCACCGAAGACAAAGATCGGATACCGGTGGCCCGCTCGCACGGCGAAAAGAGGTGTTTGCAGGGTGGGTCCATGGGGTTGCGCGCCACCTCTTTTGTTGCCCCGGATGGATTTGTCGGGGCGCGATCACACCCATGGTCCACCCTGCGAAAAAAAAAAAAAAAAGGGGGTAGTACCACAGTTTCGCAGAAAATTTACGTCTGAGCAGTATCGATGTGCTTCTGTCCCTTATTTGGTGAGCGAGCAAGCCGATAGCGCAATATTCAGGATGGGTTACCAGTTTTTTGATGATAGGCAGTGGTCTAGCTGTTCCCCTGATATTATAAAGGTCCATAGGTGGCAGTCACACTTACCATCAGGTGTCCTACTTGCTCGTTTGCTACTAAGAGCAAAAATACTTTTTAATACGATGGAAGAACAGTACATGCGAGAAGAAGATAAGATGCGAAAGGGAATGCTCTGATGGTTCGGACATGTGGAAAGAATGCCGAACGAACGTCTGGTTAAGAAGATATACAATGCGAAAGTGGAAGGTTGTAGGTACCGAGGCAGACCGAGACTAACCTACCTAGACCAGATCGGTCATGTACTGAAGGAAGGTGGAGTCAAGAGTCTCCGAAACCGGCGAGCGTGTATGAAAAGAATTATGAATGTTGAGGAAGCGAGTGAAGTATGCAGAGATAGAGTTCTCTGGCACTCTGTTCTCTCTGCCTACCCTGCAAGGGATATGGCGTGATGATATGTACGTATGTATGTAAGAAGAGTACCTATATATTTCTATCGACCATAAACAATAATTCCAATTATTGGAATAATTAGTTTAGTAGTCAAGTAGCTGTCAACTAGGTCCTTACTAGTATAGTAAGCCGGCTTACATAACAAACATCTTTGTAACCATTGTAAAATATTCACTTGCAAAGTACATGAGTTGCAGTTGTATCCCCCCGAGACAGAACTTTTGAACTAACTCAATATAACCGCATAAAGCCGATGGAGTTGTTTCATGCATACTATGAATGTGTAAAATGAAAGTTTATTAACTTGTTCTCCGAGGACTATCGTACGATATTAATAATATGATCAAAGTATATGTACATATAATTTTTCTTTTTGTCAAACTATATACATAGTTTTTTTTTTTGAAGCTATACTTCTTTTAGCGCATTAAGGAAAAATGATGAGAGTAAATTTTTACGATGCGCGCGCACACCGTCACTAAAAACCGACACCCTGAAGTTAGCTATAGTCAGGGGTACTATCCCAGAAACCTCCACGCGGTGTACCCTGGGTGCGGGCGGCGGTCCCCAGTTCTTCTGTTGTACTGTCGTCCGTAGCGAATATCTGCGCGATTTCGCTCCTTACTCTACTACAGTCGTAGTAGAGGGTATAGGACGCGAAACATTGGGACGGGCTCAGTCACTCATTCATTTGAGGGCTGGGCAGGCACATGCCACCGCCCACACATCGTAAACCTGATTCTTTGCTTGTCTTAGTTTCAGGAGCGAGGGTCTTGGCTTAACCGCCCGGACCGCGAGGAAGACAACCTCTATAAAGAGTTCGAAGTAACATTCGGACTCGGAAATCACCCAGAATCTTAAGTTCTGGCGTGCGGCGAGAAGATGCATGGCAGATGGGTTGTTCTGTTTTAGCACGCTCCAGCCAGGGTACCGGCTGCCCCCCTGGTTGGTAAATGTAGGCTTGCCCGGGTAAAGGGATCTCTGCCCGGGTCGACGTATTCTATCTCCCATAATCGTGGGATCAATAATGGATGCTGAAAAATTAATTAAAAAAAACGACGGGGATTGTAGCGATCCTCACCCCAAGGCCCGGTCAAGCCGATCAAAAACTGACCAAGACGACGCCTCGTCCTCAGGACTTGAGGCGTCTGCCGAGGGCCCGGCACAAACCGTGGAGGCCCAGAAGAAGAAGAGGAGGTCGCCTCGAAAGTCTCGGGGCAACGGCCTGAGCCACAAAAGGCGGCTGGAGGAGCGGCGGGCGCGCAGGGAGGCTGCCGCCGCTGAAGAGAAGAAGGACGGTAGACTCGCAGCAGAGCCGTCGACGGACGAGGGCGACAGCGATGTCGCAGAGCCGTCCGAAGACGAGGGCGGCGGATCTACCGTCAGAATGGACGAGGGCGGTGATATTCCCGCAGGGCCGTCCAAAGAGGAAAGCGGGTCGGCTGGTGAAGGCCCCACTAGGTCGTCGGCGCGTCTAGCAGCAAAGACGCCGCCGGCGACCGCGACTAAGAAGGAGGAGGCCCCCCCCTCGCAGGTGCGAAAGCGCCCCCTGAGTAAGGGAGGCAGCTCGAGCGCCGAAACCGAGGGGAGCGCGGCCAACATGCCTCCACCTAAGATCATGGCCTCCCGAAGAGGGCGAGGGACCTCGGCTGTAGAAAGGGCGGCGGCGGTCGCTGTCCGCGCCGGTGACGCCACGGATCTGCAGGCCGAAAATGTCCGCCTTAGAGGCGAGATGTCAGGCCTGCGGACCCGAAACAGGAACCTGGGCGACATGCTGGCGGAGATGCGTCGGGCAAACCGACAGTTGCTGATCGACGTGGCCGACCTCAAGGCGCAGGTGGCGCTGTTCGTGTCGCCTGCGCCAGCCGCGCCACCAGCCAAGACCGGCTACTCAGCGGCCGCTGTGGCGCCAAAGCCGCCTCGCGCTGCGGCGCCGACGACGTTGGGTGATGGTGTCACCGTCACACCCGTCCCCGCGGCGAGGAAGACGCCTGCCGCCGCGAAGCGCGCGCCGCCGGCTGACGCTGGCGCAGTCGCCGCGGCGAGACTCCCTGTCCCGGTGGTGAGGTTGACGCCTCTCCCCGCGGACCGCTTGCCGCCGGCTAGCGCCCCTGCGGCGCCAAAGCCGCCAGGCGCCGTAGAACGGGCCCCTGAGGAGGCTCAGCCGACCCCGTTTGAGGTGGGAGGCATATCGGACGAGGCCCTCGCCAAAATCATCGGCGCAGTGGGCAAGCTCGTCGATGCGCGCTTCGCCGTTCTGGAGGCGAGGTTGCCTCCAGAACCACGTGTCCGACCACCTCTCGCCGCGGACAAGCGGCCGCATGTGGCACCAGCCCCCGCCCCGCTGCCTTGTCAGGGTGGCCGCGTGGGGAGCTACGCCGCGGCCGCGGCCGGGCCTAAGCCCAAAGGCCCCGGCCCAGCTCCGAAGGGACCCGCCCTGAGGAGGAAGACGGCTCCAGCTCCTGCCGGACCGCTGAAGTCGCCCGCAATAACACCGCAGGCGACGACCAGCGAGGCTGCGACGAGACCTTCCGCGTCTGGCACGACTGCCGTACTCGAACAGGGTTGGCAGGTGGCCGAGCGCGACGGAAGGAGTCGCGGCCAAAGAAGGAGAGCGGAGGCCAAGCGCGCCGCTGAGGTCCCCGCTCCACAGGCAGGAGCCGGACGGAAGAAGAGACCGCGCAAGGGGCTCAAGTCGCCGAAGACGGCCGCAGTGGTGATCACTGTGCTGCCCGAGGCGGCCGAGAAGGGCCTCAGCTACGAGGCCGTCTTGAGGAAGGCCCGGCGGGAGCTAGACGTCTCCGATATTGGAGGCGTCGAAGCCAGGACCCGCAAGGCCCGGACGGGGGCTCGAATTCTCGAGTTCCCAGGGGCCGAGGGCGCCAAGACGGCCGACAGCGTGGCCGAGAAGCTGCGAGGTTTATTCGCCGTGGAGGGTGGCATCAAGATCGCCAGGCCCGTCAAGTGCGCCGAAATGCGCATTTCGGGTTTGGACGATTCGGTGACGGTGGAAGACATCCGGGAGGCTATTGCCTCGAAAACCGGGTGTCCCATAGACACCGTCCGGGTCGGTGCCATTCGTCCCGGTCTGGGTGGCGTAGGTGCTGCCTGGGCGCAGTGCCCGGTGGAGTCGGTCAGGCAACTGGCCGGCTCAGGCAGGCTCCTCGTGGGCTGGAGCTCGGCGCGGGTAACCGTGCTTGAGCACCGGCCCGCGAGGTGCTACAAGTGCATGGCGGTCGGACACACTCGACCGACGTGCACTAATTGCTTCGACTGCGGCGAATTGTGTTTCCGCTGCGGTCAGACCGGGCACGTGGCGGCATCTTGCGCCGCCCCGCCCCACTGCCCCGCGTGTGCGGCGGGCAATAAGCCCGCCAAGCAACGCATGGGCTCTGGGGCGTGCAAACCTCCAGCTTCGGCCCCAAAGGCGCGGGGCGGCCCTATGACCACGGCCGCTCCCGCTCCTAGCGTGGTCCGATCGCCCGCTGGCGAGGAGGTCATGGACACAACCCGATAATGGGTACACCAGCCATGCACCTCCTCCTGCAGGCCAACACCAACCACTCCGCCGGAGCGCAGGATCTCCTCCTGCAATCCATGGCGGAGTGGTCGATTGGTGCAGCCGTAGTCGCGGAACCGTACGCCGTGCCTGATCGCCCCAATTGGGTGGTTAGTCGAAACGGTACTGCGGCAATCGTCGTCTCAACGCAGCGGCACTTCCCGTCCTTGTCCCTTTTGGATAGGGGCGAGGAATTTGTCGCGGCGGAGTGGGGAGGGGTCACGCTCTACAGCGTATACCTCTCCCCCACTAGGAGGATGGACGATTTCGGGGCCTCACTCACCACCTTGGAAGCCTCGATACGGCGACTGGCACCGGGCCTCGTCCTGGTTCTGGGGGACTTCAACGCCAAATCCACGGCGTGGGGGTCCCCTACGACGGACGACCGCGGGCGGGCGGTCAACGAGTGGGCGGCTTCACTGGGCCTCTGTGTTCTGAACAGAGGCTCGGTGAACACGTGTGTGCGGCGGCAGTGCGGGTCGATAGTGGACTTGTCGTTCGCTAGCCCCGCTGTCGCACCACGGGTGAGGAACTGGAGTGTCCTGGAGGAGGCGGAGACCCTGTCGGACCACCGGTACATCCGGATGGAGGTCTCCCCCCGGGAACCCGGTAGGGGTCACAGGGCGGACGGAGCTCCCGCGTTTCCGCGGTGGGCTGTGGGTCGTCTTGACAGGGATCTACTGGCGGAGGCGGCCATTGTCAGTACGTGGCTGTCCTCACCACCCCCAGCAGACGGAGTGGACGCTGAGGCTGTCCGCATTCGCAGTGCGTTAACGCAGATCTGCGATGCGGCCATGCCCAGAGTGCGGCGGCGTCCGCCTCCGAGGCAAGGGGTCTACTGGTGGTCCCCAAGACTGGCGGACCTTCGTGCGGCGTGTATCAGTGCCCGAAGGTCCTACACCCGCAGCCGGCGGCGTCACCGCGACGTCGAGCGGGAGGACCAGCTGTACGAGGCGTACCGCAGTGCGCGGACTGCCTTTCGGCTGGCCATCCGAGCCGCCAAGGGCGCGAGTTGGCAGGAGATGCTGGACGGTCTCGACCGTGACCCCTTTTTTTTTTTTTTTTTTTTTTTTTTTTTTTTTTTTTTTTTTTTTTTTTTTTTTTTTATTGGTGGGCTATGGGTGCGTCTCGCCCCGCTGAATCGGTCCGGGGTGACGGAAAGGCGGCGCGTGACCCCATAGACCCACCGTAAAACCTTCTCTCTTCGCCGTGCGAGCGGACCACCGGTACTCGATTTTAACTTCGGTGGCTTCGACCGTGACCCCTGGGGTCGCCCATATCGCGCGGCGCTGAACAAGCTTCGCGCGCGGCCCCCCCCCCTCACCGAGACCCTCCAGCCCGACTTCCTTCGTAGGGTGGTCGAGGAGCTGTTTCCACGGCAGTCGGAACACACGCCCCCGGTCATGGCTCCGCCAGATCAGGACCGGGAGGCCGACGACGACGAGAGTGTTCCGCCCGTGACGGAGTCGGAAGTGGGGGCGGCCGTGGCGAAGATTCGTTCCGCCACCACGGCCCCCGGCCCGGACGGAATTCCAGTCCGGGTGCTGACGTCGCTCCTCGAGCACTTCGAGCCTCGCCTCAGGCAGCTGTTCAACGCCTGTCTGACGTCTGGACGGTTCCCTGAGTGCTGGAAGGAAGGGAGGTTGGTTCTCCTGCCAAAGCCGGGACGGTCCCCGGATTTGCCGTCGGCCTACAGGCCCATCGTGCTCCTCGACGATGTGGGTAAGCTGCTGGAGCGTGTGCTCGCTGCCCGCATCGTCCGACATCTGGAGGAGGTGGGGCCCGATCTGTCGGATGCTCAGTATGGGTTTCGGAGGGGGCGTTCGACCATCGGGGCCCTATTACGCCTGAGGCAGGCGGCCGCGGAGGCCGTCGCCGGGAAGGGAGTGCTGTTGGCGGTGTCGTTGGACATCGCCAACGCATTCAATAGTCTGCCATTCGGCTGCATCAGGGAGGCGCTCCGGTTCCATGGAGTGCCCCTGTACCTCAGGCGGCTGGTGGCAGACTATTTGGAGGGCCGCAGTATCCTCTGCGCGGGTCCCGCAGGGGACATTGTGCGGACGCCCATGTCGTGCGGCGTTCCACAGGGGTCGGTTCTGGGGCCGACCCTGTGGGACATCGGGTACGACTGGGCGTTGAGAGGGAGTCTCCCCCCCGGGCTGAGCTTGGTGTGCTACGCTGACGACACGCTCGTCACAGCCCGGGGCAGGACACTCGAAGAGGCAGCGAGCCTGGCCACTCTCGGCACCGAGGTGATGGTCAGGCGGATCGAGGCGCTGGGGCTCAGGGTTGCCCTAAGCAAGACGGAGGCCCTACTTTTCCATGGGCCCCGTGTGAGGCTACCCATCGGCGCCTCGATAGTGGTAAACTCCATCCACATCAGCATCCAGGCCCATGTGAGGTACTTGGGTCTGGTGCTCGACGGGCGATGGTGGTTCCAGGAGCATTTCCGACAGATTGCTCCCCGGCTTGTCGGCGCGGCGTCCGCCCTTTCTCGACTCATGCCGAACGTGGGCGGACCCAGTTTCGAGGGCCGACGGCTGTATGCGGGGGTCATCCGCTCGATGGCCATGTACGGCGCACCCGTGTGGGCGAGGGCTCTGAACGCCCAGCTCAGGGCGGTTCTGTGGAGGCCACAGAGAGCCATGGCGGTCAGAGCCATTCGCGGGTACCGCACGGTGTCGACAGAGGCGGCGTGCCTGTTGGCCGGGACACCCCCGTGGGACCTAGAGGCGGAGATGCTCTCCGACCTCTACCGGCGGGTTATCACAGCGCGCGAGGAAGGTGGCTCCCCATCGTTGAGCGAGATAGCCACCTGGCGCGTGGATGCCCGCCGAGACGTCATCGCCCGTTGGGCTACGCGGCTGGAGAGGCCTAGGCACGGTGTGGAGACCGTTGAGGCCCTCCGGCCCGTATTGATAGAGTGGATGGAGCGGCGGCACGGAGTCCTCACCTTTCGGCTGGTGCAGGTATTGACGGGGCACGGGTGTTTCGGGTTGTACCTGCACAGGGTCGTGTATAGGGAGTGGACTCCGGCCTGCCACCACTGCAGGAGTGGCGAGGACACGGCGCAACACACGCTGGAGGTGTGTCCGGGATGGGAGCGGCAGCGCCGTGACCTCGTCGCTGTCATCGGTGCCGACCTGACGCTGCCGGCCGTCGCGAGGGCGATGGTCGACAGCATCAGGAACTGGGACGCGGTCGCCGCCTTCTGCGAGGCTGTCATCTCGCAGAAGGAAGCGGCGGAACGGGCAAGGGAGGATTCCCGCGCCCCGGGCCGCCGCCAGCGGCCGGGGCGGCGCAGGCGCGAATACTTGCGCCTGATGCCGCCCTAACCGAGGCTTCGGGTGATCGGACCGGGGAATTGTCCGGTCACCCGACGTGAGGCCACCGCGTGAGGGCGACGCCCCGACGGCGAAATCTGTCGGGGCGTCGACGAGAGGAACCCGCGAGGGTGAACCGCCGGGCGGGCCACCGAAGTTAAAAATCGGGTCCCGGTGACCCGCTCGCACGGCAAAGAGAGAGGAGTTTTACGGTGGGTCTATGGGGTCACGCGCCGCCTTCTCCGTCACCCCGGGCCGATTTGGCGGGGCGAGGCTAATCCACAGCCCACCAAAAAAAAAAAAAAAAAAAAAAAGTTAGCTATAGTCAACATTTTAGCTTTTTTTTTTATATTTAAATAAACTATATTTAACTAGATAATGCGTTGTAATAAAACTTTCAATTTATTAAATACCTTTTTTCTATTGTTAAAGTCGTTTTTTTTACAAACGTATAATAAAGCGAAAGATAAAAATTTTGCAAAGATTTTTGTCTTGTTATGCCAAAGAACTATAACTTTTAACGCGTGTATATAAGTACACACACACACACACACACTTTTTTTTCTTTCCTTATGGTGGCGGAATAGGTATACAATACTCGTTTCTTAATTTTGGCTATCGTAAAAGTCAACTAAGAGATGTGATAATAACATATATGGAAGAGAAAGAAAGCTTCAACTAGAACGCTGCACCGCCTCGTCTGACCAGCGAGGTGGTTAGGTTTTCCCTCCTATTGTAGAGGAAGCTCAAGTCTAACATTGGGACGTATATGGATTAATTGATAAATAAAGACTTGGTATAAAAATTACTGGTTTTTACGCGAGTATTACGTATTTGAAATGAAACTATTTTTACAGATTATATCGCATTTGTATTTAATTTTTAATTTCCCAACGTATCGAGCATCATACAGCGTACGTGGTAAAAATAGTTTTATTTCAAAAGCCTTGGCATTTAAAGTCTTTGTAATCATGCTATAAAATGCCTTAAAAATAATTCACAATTTAAGCTAAAAAGTCGCTATTCAGGATCTAATGATGTATAAAAAAAAACATGTTAAAAGGACTGAGACAAAACGGCCAGGATAAAACTAATCAAAGTTTACAACGTGTAGGATCTCGTAGTCCGCCCCCAAGGTTTTCTGAAAAAAAAATCTACATAACAGCCCAATGATTCAGCCGTTTTTACTGTGCTAATAAAAAAACGCTTTTTACCCTCCCTAACGTTTAATGTAAATACTTATGTCAGTATACATGCAGTACTTAAAGTAATAAGAGCAAAGATTTCTTTATATATTGCCATAACTTGTTTTTGGCAGGCTGTGTCTGAGAATATCCCATACAAACCGTTCGAAGCAAACGCAGGTATTAGCCATATTGTACTTCTCACCCGCTATTTGGATTGACCATTGGTGTAGACTCCTTGTCTTCAGTAGTTTAACTTGTCTGACCTTGATACAATCCCCATTAACACTACAAGCAATGTTGGGGCGTTGGTGTGGCACGGATCTGCCTACTTACCTTAATCGCCAAACAAAATACATTGGATTGGTTTTGAAATACTTGTAGTCTATAAGATTATTTATTGTTGTGCACAAATTTTGTGCATAAATGAAGAGTAATGAATCTATTATACTACACTGGGCAGATGAATGGTGATACGATTTTATTCTGATTTTTCTATTATTTTTCATCAGCTGGAAGAGAAGATGAAAGCTTTTGCCTTATTTCTTTTCTATATGAAAAAATAACAAATAATACTGCTACTTAAACTAATCTTACTACTATGAAAATTATTTTATATGTAGTTACTGAAAACTAAATTGTTGCCACTTTTAACCGGTGACAAAAGAAACCGAGATCAAATTTAATTTACTCTCTAAATTACATCCGCAATAGGATAGAAATACCAATTTGTTTTTAAGAATGTAGCAGGTCGAGATTCACCCGACACTTAGTGGACGAATGGAGCTCTCTCGTTTAGAAAAATTAAATAAGACACCTAATATTTTCAGTTATCTACTGGGCTATTTTGAAGCACTTTACTCTCTTTCGTTCCCCCGGTTTAGTAGGTGGTAAGGATGTGGTTTGATTTACAGCGTGTATTTACTTTTCATTACAGTATTTTTAATTTATTAATACTTCCAATTCTTGCTTTTTTTTTTAATTTTTTTTTATTGCTTGTGGTGGTAAACGAGCAAGCAGCACACCTTTTTTTTTTTGTTATGCTGAGGAAATGCTTTTACGCACATCCCCCGCCAGTGACAGAGGGGGGGGATGGTACTCGCCGGCCATGAGATTGACGGCCGGAATACCCACTAAAACCTAACAGCGGTCCCTGCCGCGCTTTTGCGGGATGCCGGAGAGATCGTCTATTGACATTCTATTCCCGACACCCCTACGCTTAGCCATCTGGCCACGACCAGTCAGACAAGCAGCACACCTGATGTTAAATGTCATTGACGCCCATAGACCTTTGCAATATCAAGAATATAGCTAGGCCGCTACCTACCAATATAAACTACAAACCCACCCAATTGGGCTTCCGGCTCTCTCGCTCACCGAACGAAGCACCATAGCAGATTGCCATTACTGAGACGTCGATCTTCTGCTAGAGTGTGGTACTACTTCGGACGGGCCGGCCCGCGGCTTTGCTATATTTGGAAGATCAATGGAACACTATGTAGAGGTCTCTGAGTCAAACCCTACGCCTCATGCCTCAGACTTATGAATTATGTTCGTGTGAAATCACTATTGTTAATTTTACTTGCCTTAAGGGTGAAGAAAAACATAGTAAGAAACTAGGTAATTTATTTATTTTTTGTTTTATCACTTCAAGAGCATAGAATGAAATAGAAGAATAGAATAATATTTATTGACAACATAAAAATAATTACAAATTCTTTTTTAATATTTAATAATAGCTTCTGATCGCGGTTTGGTTCATGTAAAAAGAAATTCTCCCAAAGCTGAAATATTATTCCACGGAAACACCTTACTGGAATAAAAAGTATTCTATATGTTTATCCAGGAATTTTATTTTTCTTTCATTCAAATCTTTTTAATAGTTTAGGCGTGATTGATTAACAAACATCCAAACATTTTCACAAAATTTCACATTTTTATATTAGAAGTTTAAAGTAGTAGTAGTAGGTATAACTAAGTCACGGAGCAAATACAAAGAGGAGACGGCCTAAGTAACTGTGCACTGTGATTCTCAAGTAGGCCCTGACGTCATCACGTTAAAATCAATAGTAGGCGTGGCCTATTAGTCTTCTGTCGTCGCTGACGGTGTTCGTACGGTGCATAAAATTATATTTTTGGTGTATTTTTATGTTATTACGAAGAAAACCATGAAGTGTTGTGTTTTATCATGTAAAAACTACTCCAATAAACGTACAGATGCTATGGAAAGAATCACATTCCATTTGTAAGTATATTTATTCATAATTTATCAAAATAATTTCTAGAAAGTTCTTTTGACGGTATCATGTTCAGAAATAATTTTACTCAACGTTAGATGGCACCACTTTTCGTAATAGGACCTAGAACAATAAAAGCACATACAGTTCAAACTATTAAGATTATTGTAATAACTAATAACCATGAGTATTAAAATTTATACCCAAAGCCTTTTACCGCAACAAAAATATGAGTTTTATATGTAGTTAATAATTATTTTGTAAGCAATACGCCAGCTGTCGTTAACTATGAAAAACTATAAAAGTGTCAAAAATCCAGGGTCGTAATTAGAATATAATTATAACATTCGGATTTTTCATCAAAGAAAAATATTTTTTACACTACTTTAATTGAACCTATTATAATTAAACTGTAAATTTTGTATGTTTTAGAATACCGTCCAATGACGATGTTAGAAGCAATGGATTTCAAAAATTAATAGAAAAACTGGACTCCTACGAAATATACAAAGATTTGTTCTTCTCATTTTAACAATGAAGATTTAAAGGACTGTATTGCAGCCAATAAAAACCACTTCGAACAAGCTTTTTATATTTTAAATTGTTTTATATTTATGTATTAAACTAACACTGTAAAAGTCATAAATATTTTTTGCAATAGAAAAAGGTTTTTCTTTGTTACAGTATTTAGGGCAAGACTAGGTATAGCTCAAGAAATATATGATACAAAAGAGTATTTCATTTTTATTATTGGAACCAATGTCACCCTTTCTCCTTTATTTATTAATAATGTAATTGCACTCGATGCAATTTCTTGATAAGATTAACGAGGTTGAGCACGTCACAAAAATATTCAAAATGGTGGTGGCCTCGATGACCGGGTCTTCAAGTTACCTTTGGCATGGCTAAGTTTTAGATGGCCCGTGCGTCAATCAAACGGTTGCTACCAGGGGGGGCTGGTCTGCTCGTTTGAAATACTCTTTTACATGTCTTGGTCATTGACACCATTGTTGCATTATCAATTGTATAAAGCATTATTTTAATAGAGTGGTTTGATTCTTTTTTTATATGGAAAAGACAAAAAGGAAGGAAATAATACCGTGTAACTAACATATTTACTAAAAGTCCAACGTACTTTCATTCGACAATTTGTTAGAAACCCAAACAAATAATTGTATTATTTGGTCGTATGAAAAGGACACAAATATGAAGAAAAAAAAGGTTTCTAAACTTCTGAGTTTATCAGAATGACAGTAAAGAAAAGATGGATTTTTCATAAAATATTAACATTATGAACAATGCTGACAAGCCTTATAAAGAAATTTTCGGTTAAAAACAGTAGTCATACACCTATTCGCTATGCAGAATTATTTGATTATAAACGTTTGTATTTGAATAGAGCAAACAGCTAATAAGATTTGTTTGTATCTTTGAAATAAAAAAAAAATAGCACTCCTTGATATAGGTAAATTCTGAGTACGTCCCTGTTATACCATACACTTACTGACATCTAATGCAAGATAGCTCAACTGCATACAATATACGAAATTAGTAGTTGTGCTAATAGCCGGCAGATGGACATAAAGGAGGAAGTGAGACAAGTACTATTACTTGTCTCACTTTCTCCATTAGCAGCGTTCCCTTAACCCCCTGTAAATGACACGCATTGTTTCATAGAAAATTTTCATTACAACAGCTCCTTTTTGTATTTGCTCCGTGAACTAAGTAGATAATATTGTCTGCAGAGGAATGCTCATAAGTGTTGCAAAGAAACTATGCATAACTCGTTTTCAGCCTATGTATTAATATAATATAAGGATAATCTACCCTCGAAGCTTCACTCGTATGATCCATTATATATAGTACAACTATCGATCAAAATTACAATGTTACTTACTTTTTTCCACCCTGTATAAGCTCCGCTTTCTTTTTTAATTTTTTTTTTTTGGGAGGGTGGGCTATGGTCGGCGCACTCCTCGCACCACTCCATCCGGGGTGACAGAGGGGCGTAAGCACGCACACCCGTAACCCACCCGTGACCTTGTCTTCGTCGTTGGGCCGACCACGGGAGCAGAGTCACTTGACGTCAGTGGTCGGCCCGACGGAATACCCCTGAGGAGTACCCTCTCCTCGACCAACGTCCCTCCCTCGAGTAGGATGTCGGTCTTTCCTCACGCGGTCGGCCTCTCGGCGGGTGACGGACTAATTCCGCGATCCAGTCACCCGCGGCCTCGGCTAGGGCGGCATCAGGCGCAGGTAATCGCGCCTGCGCCGCTCCAGTCGCCGGCGGCGGCTACGCGGAGACGCTCCTCGTGCACGCGCTCCGCCGCCTCATTCCGCGAGACTACTGCCTCGCAAAAGGTTACGACCTCGTCCCAGTTCCTGACGCTGTCGAGCATTGCCCTGGCGATGGTCGGCAGCGTCAGGTCGGCACCGATGATTGCGACGAGTTCACGACGCTGCTCTGCCCAAGCGGCACAAACCTCGAGCGTATGCTGCACCGTGTCTTCGTCGCAATCGCAGTGGTGGCAGGACGGTGTACTCTCCCTCCTGACGACCATGTGCAGGTATTCGGCGAAGCATCCATGCCCCGTCAAAACCTGCACCAGTCGGAAGGAGAGCACCCCGTGCCGCCATTCCAACCACTGCATCAGCACCGGTCGGAAGGCCTCCACGGTCCGCACACCGAACCGAGGCCTCTCTAGCCGGACTGCCCAATGGGCAATGACGTCTAGGCGGGCGTCGACATACCAGGCGGTGAGTTCCCTCAATGAGACGTATAAGCTCCGCTAAGGGATCGCTTGATTTATATGACTCCTGTGAGTGACAGCCTACCTGCCAAGCGTGACGATTACAAGAATTTTCTCTCTCATAGAGTTCCCATGCGTAACAGTGGGCATTTAATAGGCTTTTTATATGACATTTAATAGATTATTAGGATTAGGCAGCTAGTTTTCAAATACTATATTGTGAAACAGCGGGCAGTTCATCGCTCGCAGTAACAACTCGCCCTAACGTCTAATGGTTTACTCCCCCTGAGTCACGTCCCGACTACTTCAGCCGTGTCTTATTTAATTAAAGAAAAATATAAATTAGAATAAATTTTAATGGCGCACCGAGAAACTTTCACGAAATTACTCGCGGAGAAATTTTTTCGGAGGGTTTTTCAATTTTCTGGACCCTTATGTTGTTTTTTTTTCTTATTTGCATAATTTTATAATTTATTAAGGACTTATAGGTTAATTAACATAGGTAGGTACTGTGTTGTATGAAAAAAAAATTGTAATTGATTCATATTTCGATATTTTCGTAAAATGTAGCGACATATGTTCTATGAGCGTTACTATTACGATAAATATTACATTACATCAGAAAACTTTAATCTGAAAAATGTCTGCTTTGCACAAGTTATTTATTACGAAAGGTATTTACTCAAATTACTGAAATTTTAGCATTTAATATGCTTAATTATTTATAAAACCCGATTACGAAGCGAAAAATGATGTCACAAGCGGGATTCGAACCCGTAGCTTTTGAGAGTCCGACCCAATCGTGCTGCCACTTACACCACCATTAACTATTGTAGGACATTCATTTGAATGTCCTTTAATAGTAGGTGCGGGTTCGAATCCCGCTTGTGACATCATTTTTCGCTTCGTAATCGGGTTTTTATAAAGGTATTTGCTGTCATATTTGTACGCCTTTTGTCTATCTTTAGGAACATGGTAGAGCTGTATTCGTAAGTTCTCTATGTGATGATAAAATAAGAGGTATAATCATAATTAACCATTTCATTTCAAGTGGGAAAAACTTTTTTCAAACTCATCATCATCATCCTATATTTATTAACGTTTATGGTACTGAGTTGATCAAATTGTAAAACGGGAAGATGTTTAAGCATCCGTTTTATTTTCGGTTACGGCTAACTGTCCTTCGTTTAGCTGCAATTACAATCACTCAGTGCATACATGGTCTGACTTAAATGGTTTGCAAAAAATAACAGAAAATTTGTCATTATTGTTTGTATTTATTTCTATACATACTTTTTCTATGCGATTTTTTGCAAATAAATATTTTTTCTATCATTATCTGACTAATTTTTATTGATTTATACATATAATATATTAACATATTAATGCCTTTAAATTCTAGAGATGGCGTTGAAATTCTACGAGATGGCGTTAAAATACAACGTTACTTATCAGGTGGCCATAATATTATTTTATTAAACGCGAATTTTAAAAGAATATAGTTTAAGTTTAACCGTGTGGTGATGATGAAAGAATACAATTAACCACCCCTCACCTGCGCGTGGGTGATCGTAAGAGATGACTAAAGAATATTAACATAAAACACATAACATCTATGCAAGGGAAGGAAAACTCGAAACAAAACTCTATACCAACACGTCTGAACAGCGTGGTATAGTAGGTCAATTTCACGCCCCTTACGTAGGAGGCTTGAGCCCAGCAGTGGGATATATATAATCTCAAAAGATACCCGGAAAGTACCTGGTCAATATATTATAATGACCAATCTGGCGTCATAATAATAAATAATATCATTTCATAATTTAAATTCTATAAATAATAAAGATTATGTGTTCGGAAGCTCTTCAGCGACCAAAATTAATTCCCTTATGCATTTGGTTAACATGTTAGCTTTCTGTTGCCGTAGCAACATACCCCGAGGGTAAACGGAGGTAAATCTTAGTTGCTCTTACAATTTATACGCTTCGGTAAGCAGTCGATCCACTTGAACGAACCTGCTATACAGGGCAGAAATAATAACTGAAGGCGAAGCGGAATAGAGCTTGCTATTCTAACATAAATTGATATGCAGAAGCAAAGGTTTTGGGGTAATTTTCAGAAGAAATAAGGTTGAAGAATACTATTTGTAGTGAATATTGTGAAGAAATTAATAAAGGTTATTTTTTATTGATTATGGTGGCAAACGATCAAGCAGCACACCTGATGGTAAGTGTTACTGCCGCCCATGGACCTTTGCAATATCAAGGGTATATAGTTGGGCCGCTGCCTACTAATACAAACCCCAAACCCACCAAGTTGGGCTGCCGGCTTTCTCGCTCACCGAACGAAGCGCAATAGCACATTCCCATTACTCAGGCGTCGGCCTTCTGCTCAGTGTGGTACTACCCCTAACGGACCGGCCCGCGGCTGTAGACAGACAACTGTCAACATTGTGGTCCTATCACTAATAAATTTAAATGAAAATAAATATAATAATTACTTAATTTAAGGGGTCATGGCTCCAGTGGCCCGTTCGCACGGCGAAGAGAGGTATATGTAGGGTGAGTGTACGGAGGGTCACCGAAGATAAAGATCCGGTACCGGTGGCCCACTCGCACGGCGAAGAGAGGGGTTAGAATGGTGGGTCTGTGGGGTCACGCGCCGCCTCTTCAGTCACCCCAGACCGATTTGGCAGGGTGAGACGAATAGGTACATAGCCAAACGCAAAAAAAAGGTGAGTCTAAGGAGACTCGCGCTGCTTCACGTTCGTGATAAACATATTTTTCTTTATTGCATTTTGTAGCTGACAGCAAGCAGCCTACATGATGGTAAGGGGTATCTACCACTCATAGAAATTCGCAATATCATAGTTATAGCCAGTTTGTTATTTAACATAGACCACCAGCTCTGCTTCATTTATTATTGCAGATAGAAAAATAACAGAATGATTAAAAAAAAATTTGCCACTAGTAAGTAAACCAAAAAACAAATACGCAAAAATTATTATTTTAAATTGAAATTTTAACACTACAGATCGCGTAGTGGTTAAAAGAGCATAACGCTTCTGTGAAAATCGATCCCAGGATGGATATGTAGGGCAATGCTTTGTAGGACCAACTAATTTTTGTCCCGAGTCTGAGTGTAATTTGTATCCATTAATTATATTTTAGTAAAGTCCCCCGCAATACAAGAATTAGACATTCAATGCTTGCTGTTGCCATTTTATAAAAAATACCAGTATTAGTAATGAATTTCGACTGAAAAAAGACCATATTAATAACTTCAAAACTTCAGATTTTTTTTACTGCTGCGTATGGAGTTTATTACAAATAAATATTTAGTTTGTAATAATTATCTTATCAAAAACAGAAATGCGAAAAAAAAAATTTCGTGTTTCTGTAAAGCCATTCACTAAAAGAAAAACACTTGATCTAATTAAAAATTAAATTCTCCTAAAGCTATTTAGATCAAAGCTTCTGTCATATATAATGTTCTTTAATTGCTTAAAATGATTTATTATAAAATTTGTTACTCATGAATTATTAAGCTTTTACCTAGGAACTCTTAACAAGAGTATTTTACTTCTTAGTGTATACGGGTCTTGTTGGATACTTCAAAACAAATCTAGTCATCTTATGAAGTACGAATTATTTTATTAGGTTGTTATAATTATTTTTTTCATTCCACTGGGCATCAAACCTGTGAGCTTATGATTTGGGCACATTCACATCGACTAAATCAATAAAATAGACACGTATTTATATGCAGAGCTTTTGTATGACATACTAGTGTTAAAACGAAGAGCGATTTTGATTTTTAACGAATGAATTCAAGTCACGAACTATTCGACGAATAGGTTTTATTTGAAAGGGAATTTACACTACGGATTATAGAATCAAAAATCGTATTTTATTCCATAGATTTATGTGAAAATAAAAATAAAAATTGGTTGCCTCTAAAGTCAGTTTTTAAATTTTTGCATGATAACGTCAGAAGAAAATATTGATGAAAAATTGCATACTTTTATGGATTTAATTGAATTATTATCATTAAATTTATTATTATATTGTTTAATACAAGGATTTTTTTTCCATAAATTAACATTTATTTGCACTCGTTAATTCAAATATTTTTTAAATTAAATTATACAGATTAATTAGAACCCCCATTAGGTGGACTGGTGACATTACCAAGGTCGCAGGAAACTGTTGGACAGGTTAGTGGCACAGGACAGTTTTAAATGGCATTTTCGTGGGTAGGGCCTATGTCCAACAGTTTACGGGCTGATGGATTAATTAGAAGCAACAATGTGCTATTAACAATTTATGATGAGTCACAAGCTGAACGCTTAGGCCGTTCTTGCCTTTCTATCGCTTGTTCCATGTTCTCGCTTGCACGCTCGGCTCAGGAGGAACGTGACACTTTTTCATGCGTGCACCTGGCATTCACTGATTTATAAGACATTATCATGTCAAAAATGTCGTCACATCTCATATATGTATATGTCTCTCCACCGTTAGGCTCGAGGATCCTCAAAAGTTCCTCAGAAGATTTCACTTCAAATAAACTAAAGTGAAGAAATTACTATTAGGCTTTTTGAAATGTAAGAACAGCTGCCTGCCTGATGTCAATCCTAGTGGAATGTAATTGTTGACCAAACGGCATCAGGTGGTTTTTTGAAGTGAAACGTTTTTAACGACGTATGGGAGAAAAAATAATTATAACGTTTTTCTGTTACGCGCTTTCTTTATTTCTATGTCACATTTTTTTTCGTTACGCGTTTATATATCATTATTATATATACACGTTATTTTGAATTAAAACTTCTTGCATTGTAATTTTTTTACAGATAAAACGTTACACTAGAAACGCGGCACGAGAGAAAGAGAGAGAGAGAGAGAGATAGAGAGAGAGAGAGAGAGAAAGAGAGAGAGAATACACGCTATTTGTTGGTAAATCAAATCAAATCATTTTATTTGCAATATAGGTAAGTACAAAGTCTTGTTACAGAATGAGGTTAGTAGGCATCTCTATATTTTGCCACAATAAGGCGTGCAAATATTTAATACAATGTTATAAAATATTTTAACTATAATTTAGTGGCAATGTTAGTAAAATTACTTATGTCAATATTATCTATTAGGAAATCATTAATTGTATAATAACATTTGTCTACCAAAAACTTATTCATACATTTTTTAAATTGTGTTGTATTTAATTTTTTAATATCATCTGGTAATTTTATTGAAAATTTTTTGTGCCATGCAAAGAAAACTCTTACTCAGCAGTGCTGTGCCAGCAATACCAGGTATACACGATGTATGTAAACGAGATTTTTTTTAAGTGTTATGTGTGTTTGTGTTTTAAGTTTTTTGTTAAGTGTTAGTGCCGCCCATGGGCCTTTCAATACCAGGAGTACAGCTAAGCACTGCCGACCAATAAAGATCCCAAACCTACCCAGAAAGTTAGGCTTCCGACCCTCCCTCACCGAACGAAGCACAGCAACACATTGCCGCTGCTAGGGTGTCGATTTTCTGCGAGAGTGTGGTACTATCCCGCACGGACAGTCTCATGGCAGTTGACAGAAAACTGTCAACTTTATAGTCAACACTGTGGTACGTGGACTGTTGTCCTACCACTATAACTATATATTTTTTTTAATAGTGGTAGGACCACGCTATTGACAGTTCTCTGTCTGCAGCCGCGGACCGGTCCGTCCGAGCTTGTACCACACTCTCGCAGAAGATCGACGTATGAGTAATGGCAATGTGCGCTTCGTTTGGTGAGCGAGAGAGCCGGAAGCCCAATTGGGTAGGTTTGGGGTTTATATTAGTAGGCAGCGGCCTCGTTATACCCTTGGTCCATGAGCGGCAGTGACACTTCCCATCAGATGCGCTGCTTGCTCGTTTGCCACCACTAGCAATAATAATAAAAAATATTATACGCAGTAGAATTCATTTTTTGTTCAAAATATAACTGAAGTTATTCTATTCGTAATCTTTTTTAACAAATTTATTGAAGAAAATTGTATCAAATTAAAGTTTTAGTTATAAATGCTACGAAACATATATAAACTTTTCAGTTTTAAATAGAGATTTCCTTCCGCTGGCAATAAGAATAATATCACCAAGGCAGTTTTCAGTTTAATCTGTATTATTATATTATTGTTATGATAAGCAGTAGAATTATATAGCTAGGATTAACTAAACAGAACCGACTCTTTGCATTTTGAGTATATAATTACTAGATTACGAAAATATAATTTTCATTAAATTCATTATCGGTATGAATACAACAAACATTCAAATAACCCTTTAAATTTTAAGTTTATTAGCTCGCTATTTCAAGTTGCCTATACAACCTTTGAAAGAGCACGTTCGAGAAAATGGTTTCTTGGGTCTCTTAGACCGCTGTTACAATATCTCGAAGGACCAATTTTAATGTTAGTTTATGCACAGGTATGTAGCTGAAGGTGGGATCAGAAATGTTTATTTAACGAAAATAAAATAAATACTGTCACTTACTTATAGGGTACACTTATTATTTATAGCTTCTGCCTGCGGCTTCGCTCGTGTAATATGGAAAATATATCACCAAATTAATGTCGCTGGAGTAATATAATCTAACCATCTATCGTTGTACCAAAATTCATCAATATCGGTTCCGGCGTGGATATATAATAAAATCACTTTCTTAATAAGAACTAATAAGAACAAATAAACAAAATCACTTCCTTAATAAGCGTGCCTTTTTTTCACTTTCATAATAAGCTTGGCTTGGGCTGAAAATCAAAGGCTGGGGTGCACATTTGAAGCCATAGGTTGAGCCCAATACGAATCTGTTTTTACTTTTAATTAATGTTATTTTTTTTAACTTTCAAGTATTTTCTTTTTTTGTAAAAACAAATAAAGATCTATTCTTTCTTTATCCCATTTTTAATACCAATAAAAATAAGGATTATTTTTGAATTTAAGTATAATAAATATATTTATAATATATACCGTGTGGTGACGGAGTAAGAATACATTTCATCACCCCTCATCTTACCCGTGGGTGATCGTAAGAGACGACTAAGGAATATAAAACGCATATAACATCTATGCAAAGAGAAGGGAAACTCGAAACAAAACCCAATACCAACACGTCTGACCAGCGTGGTCAATTTCCCTCCCATTATGGAGGAGGCTCGAGCCCAACAGTGGGACATATATGAGCTGAGATGATAATGATGATATATTTATCGAAATAAAAGTAGTCTATAGCACCCATAGATAATCTACCTATCTAATCTGATGTTCGTTTTCGTAAACTGCACCTAAATTTTAGATACAACCTGACTAAATTTAAACATCAATATTACTTACTTACATATTTAATGACACATCAGTATTATATATGTAGATTGCCCAAGGTGTTGCTTTAACTTTAGGTGTCTTTGATGTATACGGCCATTAATTAAATGTCAGTGTCCCACTATCCCACTCCGCTTGCCGCCTAGTACTCTCTATCGGCCAATATGTCGACCGAAGTTACATACAGAGTTATTGTTTTCATTTTGTACTATCTTTCAAATTACTTCATCAATTAACGTATTGTAAAGAATAAAGTTTCCCTGCAATTTCAATTTCCGTTTGGTTTTATGTGAATTCGTAGAGTATATTCGAAAATTGCACCAAAACTTCATGTTATAATTTTTTTGGGGTTCCGTATGTAGAGGGTAAAACGGGACCCTATTACTAAGACTCTGTTGTCCGTCCATCTGTCTGTCACCAGGCTGTATCTCATGAACCGTGATAGTTAGAGTTCAATTCATGAGTTAGAGTTCAATTCATGTTCAAATTCTTCACAGATGATGTATTTCCGTTGCTGCTATAACAAACAATATTGAAAAATAAATAAAATAAATATTTAAGGGGGCTCCCATACAGCAAACGTGAATTTTGGTCGTTTTAGCTCGATATTGATAATGGAACAGGTAGATGCTTAAAATATTCACAGAATATTTAGTTATACATTCACTTTAAACAAAAATAATTAAATTAAAATATTTAAGTGGTGCAACCTTACAACGGCCATTATTTCTTTTAGCATTTTTATAGACAATGGTACGGAACCTTTCGTGTACGAGTCCGACTCGCATTTGAGTGATTTTTATTAAGATAAGATAGACTAATATATTTTTTTAACATTTTGTTTCTTTATCTCCAACAGTTTAGGTAGGTAGAGGTATTAGTCCTAAGTAGGGTTGACGTCTGGCAGGCAGCCGTTCATAAAACTATTGCCAATAAGTTTGACTATATGTACAAGAAATATTTAAAGGACCTCTACCAATACATCTTAAAACTAAAGCAATGAATATATGTCTGACACCCTGCTTGACATATGCATGTCAAACTTGGCCACTTAAAAAAGCGCACCTAAATAAAATAAAAATATGTCAAAGGGGTATAGAAAGAAGTTACATGAATATAAAATTAAAGGATCGGATCAAAAGCTCAGATATCAGGCAAAGGACTAAGGCAAAAGATGTAGTCAAACAAGTACTGACTCTTAAATGGAAATGGGCAGGCCATACCCAACGAACAACAGATAGTAGATGGTCACAAACTGTTACAAACTGGTACCCAACATATAAAAGGCGCAAAAGAGGCAGACCTTTAAAAAGATGGAGCGATGACATCGCAGAAGTAGCCGGACCACTTTGGCCAAGAGTGGCACGAGATAGAGAAAGCTGGCATAAGTTGGAGGAGGCTTTCACCGCTAAAGCGGGCCTTACATTAACAAATAAAAAAAATAAAAAAAAATTAATTAAAAAATACTAACATAATAATAATAAGAAATATACTAACACTACTAACGAAGATACATTTAAGTCACTTGAATTTATAATAATTTATTTTGTAAGGGATAAATAAAGCTTTTAAAAAATATGTACTATGAAAGAAGAGTACATATTGTGTCGACCCTAAGTAATTGGGGTAAGAGTAGGAGAATAATGATACTCTCCAACAGTTTAGGTAGCGTACGTCGATATATCAACGAGGCGGGTTGGTTATTTCTGATTTCAACAACTTTTGTTGTGATTTACTATTGAAAACATGTCTTTATCAAATAGTAGCAGAGCGTGGGATTGTGAGAGCGGTTGCACCGTATCTCCATCGCTATATTAATAAAAGGCACAGCAGCCTAACATTTAGGATGGTGCAGGTGCTTACCGGAGACGGGTTCTTCGGTAAGTACCTGCATGAAATTCGAAGAGAAGGGGCCTCAGGATGACACGAGTGTGGCGCGCTAAATGCGCGTCACACTCTGGAAGTATGCTCGGCCTGGGGGCCCCAGCGCCACGTCCTGTCGGCGGTAATTGCCTCTATCACTGACTATCTACAACGTGAACAAAAAAAAAATGGACAAGACAAATTGCAATGCTTATGCAGTATACTATTGTGGTATTTACTACAAAAAGTGATACCACCACGCGGTTATTTTGGAGCGTCTGGATTACTTTGTTCTATAAGTTGATGCTCCTAGTCGTCTTGTACGACATTCACGAGTAATGTATGTTAGTATTTTTTAACCGACTTCAAAAAAGGAGGGGGTTCTCAATTCGTCTGTTTTTTTTTTATGTTTGTTACCTCGTAACTTTCGACTGGGCTAAGCGATTTTAATGAATCTTTTTTTATTTGAAAGCTGGTGCTTCCCATGTGGTCCCATTTTAATTTGGTCCAGTTCTAACAATGGCATCCATGAGAAAACCATATAAGTCTAAAATTAGCATTAAGTATGAGTGCGACAAATGAACGAGTAGCTCAAGCCCCGCTACTAATAGAACAACCTATGTATGTCTGTAATACTAAAAGGTAAAAAATAAAAACAATGTTTAAAAAAACCGACTTCAAAAACTGAAAACTACAAAATACCTCTATCAATAGATAGCACATACAAATGATAGTATTTTAAGTTATTTTATACTTTTCAGTTTTTGAAGTCGGTTTTTTTTAATTATAGCTATATAGCTTTATAGAGTTAGCAATTTATTGCACGCCTCATAAGCGAAGCGTTGAGGTCTTGCTCTACTCTTGACTTATGAAAATCAAGCACTTTTCAAACCTAAAAATGATTGTATTTTTCTCACATTGCACTTATAGGATAATATTATTATACATATGTCAAGAAAAAAACATTCGTCTAAACGTATTTGATATTTTTAAAAAAGCAATTATTTTGTTTAAAGTAAGAAAAAAGATGATTAAAAAAAAATTTCGAGGACGTCCGGATGTTACGGTAAAGTATCTGGCATTCTGTCGACCGTAAAAATGAATGTATCGAAGTTTTTCTTTTATTAAAAGCTTCATAATCGCAACGCGCTGTTTCCTTTCGAAAATGGCTTGGTAATTCTTTGTCGTTTAATTGCAATTAATAAAAAACTAAACTGCTTAGTCATTAGTGTATGTATACTTTATGAAAATTGGATTCGTTATTTTTTTGTTCGTCCATTTGGACAAGCAAAGGAAATAAATCCCATTCAGCATATACAGCTATGTTTAGCTCTACGTCGAGAATGGCACAAGATATCTAAAGTATTTTTTTTTCTTTCATTACGAGTATGTACAAGCTTTTATTTAGTTTCACCTGTCCCGTTGTCTGTAATCAAATCTTGCAAGTTAAATTTGATCCCCTTTCCGATTTCCGATTGAGCTGAAATTTTGTATGCATGTATAAATTAGATGACAATGCAATATTATTGTGACATAGAGCTGACCTGATGTTGGACCTGGAAGCTGGCCATAGGAACTCCGTAACTAAACGATGCAACCTGATCGAAATTGGGCTTATTTGATTCGTCTTGACGAGTACTTTGATACTATATGGAAACCAGGGTCTGATCATGGACCTGGCAGCTGTCCATAGGAACTCCCTAATTAAGCGACGCAACCTCATCAAGTTTGGGCTCGTTTGATTCGTCTTGACGAGTACTTTAAAACTATATGATAACCAGGGTCTGACGATGGACCTGAAACTTGGCCATAAGAACTCTGTAATTAAACAGCGCAACCCCATCGAGTTTGGGCTCGCTTGATTCGTCATGACGAGTACTTTGATACTACATGCTAACTAGGTTCTGATGATGGTCCTGCAAGCTGGCCATAGGAACTCCGTAATTAAGTGACGCAACCTCATCGAGTTTGGGCTCGTTTGATTCGTCTTGACGAGTACTTTGATACTACATAGAAACCAGGTTCTGATCATGGACCTGGAAGCTATCCATAGGCACTCCGTAATTAAGCGACGCAACCCCATCGAGTTTGGACTCGTTTGATTCGTCTTGACGAGTACTTTGAGACTATATGGTAACCAGGGTCTGACGATGGACCTGGAACCTGGCCATAAGAACTCCGTAATTAAACAACGCAACCCCATCGAGTTTGGGCTCGCTTGATTCGTCTTGAGGAGTACTTTGATACTATATGGTAACTAGGTTCTGATGATGGATCTGGAAGCTGGCCATAGGAACTTCGTAATTAAAAGATGCAACCCCACCGAGTTTGGGCTCGTTTGATTCGTCTTGACGAGTATTTTGATACTATATGGAAACCAGAGTCTGATCATGGACCTGGAAGCTGTCCATAGGAACTCCATAATTAAGCGACGCAACTCCATCGAGTTTGGGCTCGTTTGATTTGTCTTGACGAGTACTTTGAGACTATATGGTAACCAGGGTCTGATGATGGACCTGGAACCTGGCCATAAGAACTCCGTAATTATATATCCATATCGCTAACGTTGCGCCTTAGAGTACCAGGGCGAACCCTGTTATACTGAAGCCCTTATCCCTCCACAATGGACCTCTGGGGTGAAGAACCCTTTATGTCCTATATTTGTGAGAACAACACGAATAATAAAAATACTAGAAAGTTAAAATAAAATTAAAGAAAAATATTTTTTTAAAAACAAGCTTTTATTATTTGCTAATATAATAAACTAAAAAGTTAAAAATAAATTAACTCTAATCAGACATATAACACTTTATAAGTTCATTGTAACCTTTAACGATATTTTTATTAATCTTCAACAACAAAATAACTCCATATCGTACATAATTATATATTTTTAACACTAAAACTTTACACCATTAAATCTGCCCGTTTTTATCACAGTCCCAATTTTATAAATAAAAGTGTGTTGCATTTTTTAGCAAATAATAAACAGCTTACTTTTAAAAAAGGATTTTTTTCTTTAATTTTATTTTCATTTCTGGCTAGTAAATGATAAATAATATAAAAATTATGAGGCGTGCACTTTTGGATTTTCCAATTTATTTTTTATTTCTCTAAGATTTCTTAGTATTGATCAATCATCATTCCTCTGTTCTTATTTTAATTACCTGGGCTCGATGCCATGCGATGATATGTATTAGGACCTACTATGAAGTTGTTGGCAATAGTTTCATGACCAGCCACCTGCTTGACATCAACCCTCCTTGGTAATGTAATTCTTGATCAAATGGCATCAGATAGAGTTGGCTTAGGTCGATATAAAGCTCTTAGTCGTATTTTACGACATACAAAAACAAGGTAAGTGTTGGTAGTATTCGTAACCGCTACCACACAGCACTAGAATTTTGATCAATTAAGGTATGCATTTGATAGACCTATCCACTAATTTCATTTCTTTTATAATAGAGGCCAAGTTATTCTGTCATCAATGGTTTTACTATTAAATCATACTACGAATAGGTGAAGAGGGTTGGAAGGGATTATCTTGTCTTATATTTGGGTTAAAAACTTAGTTAACTTTGAGTTTTCGATCGCAATTATTTTAAATAAGTTTCGTTTTAATTTATATACTTATCTTATTGGGTATGTCTATATAAACTGTCTGATGCGACGAAAAAGCGACCGTAACTATATATAGTTGCAGGTTATAACCTATCATGTCGTTATCGTCATTGCATTGGACCGATTGGTGGTGCCAATTTCTTGCCCTGAAGGAACCCTTTTGAGTATCGTGGCAATCCTCGCTCCGGTAATAAATAACAGCGCTGTCGGGCGTCGCTACTACGCAATCGATCTGTCTGTGGGTGACAATCAAATCCCTGATCCATCTACAATCATTCTACATTTGAATCCTTAGTAGAACAAAATTTAAGAAAATTATCAGTGATCAGAGCCACGCTTTTGACAATTTTGTGCATGCAACTATAAATCTGGTGGCGTTTCCAAGAGGTTACTATAATAAAATCAACGTTTCAGTAATTAAGATTTTCTATTGCACTGCATTCGGTAAGCGAGAAAGCTAGGCCCATACCCTACGTTACAAAAGGTCGTGACCTGGCTGTGGCTTTCGTGTTACAGAGATTCCAGAGCAGCAGTTACCACTTACAACCAGGGTTGCAAGCTTATCTACTACAAAAGAAAATAAAAAAAATATCCATTTTTGCCGTTTATATACTTCCAACACAGAAATGCTATATATATATATATATATATATATGATGATGAGATGCCTACCCTGCAAGGGATATGGCGTGATGATATGTATGTATGTATGTAACACAGAAATGTCTAAGGGATGGTGATATTTTATATAGTTTTTCTAAAATTCTTACTGATATTTTAATATACCAATTTTCATTCAAATCCGTTCAACGGTTTACGTATGAATGAGCAAAAAACATCTACACATCTTCACATAAAGTTTCGTATTCATAATATTAGTAGGAAGTAAACTAGAATTAGATAACCCGAGTTTATGAAAATCCGTTGAAGTATTTTCATGTATTTTACTAAACAGATTGTTCTCGTGCATATAAAGTGTTATCAACATAAGTATATTTCTAGTCCACAGTACTTAACACACACCTCATAATGTTTATATCCCGCGGAAATGCAATGTACGCCGGTTGTAAATTCATTTTACATATAATAAAGTAGTCTAGTGAGATTAATATTGTATCTGGAAAACCTTTTATAATGTTATGCTTTGTTTAGATGAGGGTTATGTGAGTAACTTGTGCCAGTAACGGTAACTTAGTAATTTTCTATTTCAGCTCTTCTTAGCTAGTGTTCAGCGACGAGTGTCAGCTAGTGACGTCCCTTTGTTGAATTTGAGCATTCTTCATATATGACATATTAAAAATATACTGGCGATATGGGTGGATATAAAGTTTTATTGCCAATTTTCCTTCTACTGCAGTGATCTCCTTATATCCTTTAATCAATTTTAAGATATCCTACGGAAAGGGCAAATTGATAACCATTATATTCTTAATCTGCTATCATTCTGATGTATAAAAAAGGATAAACTTCATAACATACATCTTAATATGTATATTTCTTCTGTATGTGTTTGTCGTCTAACTTCTCTTAAATCGCTGGACCGATTTGAATGAAATTTTGTATGTATATTTTAGTGGTTTTTGTGTTGTTTAGAAAACTTAATTGGATTAGCTAGGTGGAACTGCTGTCAATATGTCACGCAAATTTTATTTGTTGTATTACAAAATATTATATATAATAATGTGGTGCTGCTGTTTTTGGCGGTATGAAGTCTACCGGATGCGCTTGTACTTAATAATATTCTATTGAAATGAAACCCGGTACTATGATATCTTCTTGAACTATTATTTTTCAAGGCGACTAGTATCAATCGCCAATTAGCGGGATATAATATTCTAATATACAAATTTAAGTACTAATAATTGTCGTATTATTCATACAATCATATGGTCACCCCTTAAGAGTCATTTAACGAAATTGGACAGATTCAATATCAGTAATCTGGTAAACTATCGTAACGGTTATGAGCTGCATGACTTATCGCATGGTAAGTTAGTATCAAAGCGTAGAGTTAGTATCGAAGCTGTTATTACAAGTTCCATATAGAAATCTGAGAAAGAATCGTCCGCTTCGTGTACCGTTAGTTTCAACCAATTATCGGCAGAACTCGTATCTGTGGAGGGTGTGCAGTAGCTTCAATGAACTATCGGCTGTTCACGATTTTGATTAGTTTAATACAAGTATTACTTCTGTAAGGTGTACTAAGTGAGCATTTCTCTGTTTATGGGGGTGTCAGTGGTAGCATTCTTTAGTATAAGTATTCTGTCTTTCTTTCTTTTTAATTTTTTCAGTCTTTGCGCTTGAGTATGCGTTGTTTCTCCTCACTGTCGACTGATGAACTTTCTAATGTAATAAGATATCTATCTGTAAGAACCTATAATTGGCTATCTGTTATTATTTTGCTGTTAAATATTATATGTAAGCTGTTCGTTCTTTTTAAATAAATAAACTATTGTATTTTTAGAAAAGAAATAATAAAGGAATAGGAAGTATAAAAAATTAAAAATAAAGTTTTGAATATTTCATTTGGTTTAATATTGTTTGAATTTCTATGTATGTATATCCAGTTGCATAATATATTAGAGAAAAGTAAATAAATTGCATATAATGTTTTACTCTTTTTATATATTTTCTGGAATATTCGCTAAAATTCCGCTCACCACTTATTTAAAGGGACTTACAAATATTAAATGCGGCAATATCGATGATATTTTATAAACTTTTTTTATTCATATATAAAGACGAAAGGCTTAATATACAAACAGTATGTAAATAGTACACATACAGATATTTATTTTCCTAACAAATTAATTTGTTACTAAATCCAGTAACTGCCCTTTCAAACGAGGCATCGTTTCAGTATGAGTAATCATTCTCAGTTAGCTTTATTTCTAACACCATCAAGGATTCAAAAGAGGCAAAAAAATGTACTTCACACATTAGTTTCAAAGTGGTGTTTAGTGGGAAATATATTCTAGAGATTATTCTTTTAAGGTTTAGTCCAGCAACGAGATTGTTGTTTGTATTGTCCGTGTGGTGACTTAGTAAGAATACAATTCACCACCCCCTACCTCACCCGTGGGTGTTCGTAAAAGACGACTAAGGGATATAAAACGCATATAACATCTATGCAAGAGAAGGACAACTCGAAACTAAATCCTATACAAACACGTCTGGCCAGCGTGGTATAGCAGGTCAACTTTCCTTCTATTGAGGAGGGGCTCAAGCCCAACAGTGGGATATATATGAGCTTATATGATGACGATTGAAAGAAAAGAAAGTAAGAAATTATATTTTATTAACGATATTTTTTATCGACAATATATTGATATTCCATACATCTATCCATTATTCCATCCATTAGCTCGTAAACATCCACTCTTGGACGTAGGTCTCACCACCAGAATGCCATTCGATTCTGTGCCGCCTGCATCCAATGGTTTCCTACGACTTTTATAATGTTGTCAGTCCACCTAGTGGGGGGGTCGTCCTACGTTGCGTCGTCTATATTATTATTATTGGTGTTAAAAAGGCGAACAGTTTCGTATTGTGTAGGAGTCGAATATTAAATCAACCTCTAATAGTAATTTTCAGCTGCAACCCACAATTTTCTGTCATATAATTGTAAAACGATTTTTTCATTGCCATACAAAATGAAGTCCATAGGTTTTTTTATTATCTATGGTGGCAAACGAGCAAGCAGCACGTCCGATGTTAAGTAATAAACATGGACCTAGCTACACCAGAAACACACGTAGGCCGCTGCCTACCGTGAAGAAAGAGTTCTTCTTAAACCTCGTTTAAGAAGACATGTTACAGCGCAGGGGAAACACAATAGCAGTTCACGTACGTGGGAGAAATGATTGCTGAAAATGTACAGTCGAGAACCGTGGGTATCGTAAAAGACGATCGGGTACCGGTGGCCCGCTCGTACGGCGAATAAGAGGTGCAGGTGCAGGTGTTGCAGGGTGGGTCAATGGGGTTGCGCGCCGCCTCTTCCGTCACCCCGGACCGATTTGGCGGGGTGCGACGTCCATAGCCCATGGCAAAAAAAAAAAAAAAAAAGGGTATCGTAAAAGACGACTAAAGGACTTTATATGAATAAAATACCTAGAGAAAAATGGAAAATTCAAAATAAAACTATATATCAACCGGTCTGGTCAACGATCATTTGCCCTCCTATTATGGAAGAGGCTCGAGCTTAATATGTGACGTACAAGAGCTGAGATATTATGCCCGTTAATTGTATGTATTATTTTATTGCCTATGGTGGTAAACGAGCAATCAGCACACCTAATAGTAAATGATACTATTGCATATTGACCTAGCAAAACCAGGGACACAACCAGGCTGCTACCTATTATTTGAGAATTACCTCGAAATACAAGGATTTGTTCCTTACTGCAGAATACTGAGTTCAAAAGGAAAAGTTTATTTAATTATTTCATCACATAATGTAATAATAATCTATAAAAATAATTTGGAAAATATAAAAGTGCACGCCTGATATAAATTAGTCAATACCATAAATGATATAAAATAAATACTTTGAGATTTTGGGCCATTCTCGACGTAGCGCAAAACATACTTGTAGCTTGCAAGCATTGTAAACGAACTCACGTCTGTATGGGAATTGTTCCCTTTGCCAGTCCAAATGGTCGTACAAAAGCAAAAAAAATATAAACGAACCCAATTTTAATAAGCTACGCACTAAAGACTAAGCAGTTTAGTTTTTTATTAATTGCAATTAAACAACAAAGAATTACCAAGCCATTTTCGAGAGGAAACATCGCGTTACGATTATGAAGCTTTTAAAAAAAAGAAATAAGTCGATACATTAATGTTTACGGTCGTGAGAGTGCCACATCCATACGCAAACATCCGGAAGTCCTCGAATATGGTTTTTCATCAACTTTTTTCTTACTTTATACAAAATAATGGCTGTTTAAAAATATCAATTACGTTTAAACGAATGTTTTTCTTGACATATGTATTATTATCCTATAAGTGCATTGTGAGAAAAATACAATCATTTTTAGTTTTGAAACGTCCTTGATGTTCATATATCAAGAGTAGAGCATCACCTCAATCGCTTGCTTAAGAGGCGTGCAATATTTACACAAATATATAATTAAACGGTAAAAGTTACAAAGTTACGTGTTGTGTTCGAACTGGACAGTTTTACGTATCAATTTATTGGAGATTTGCATTAATCTGTGCAACTACTCCATTAATGTCGTATACAAATATGCAGAAACACATTCTTCTTAATACTTTTAACGATCCCATCCAAAAAAAGTTGAAAAGCTCAATTTATTCTTTTGGAAAAAAATTACTGAAACATATTTCTTATTACATCTAAGTTAGTACTGACAAAAGTTTGTCCGTAAGGCAATCATACTTCATATGATAAAATGACCTAAAGCTTTTACTGTAAAGGTTATTTTTCTTTGCTTGTAATATTAACTTGTCTCTCGTATTTCTCTTTTTAAATGATGATGTAAAGCTATGAATTTATGCCTGGTCCCTCGACGTCAGTACAATTTTCTTCGTCGAGTGTTTCAGGGGGAGTTTCAAGGTTTTTGAATCTGAGGGACGGCGATTCAAATATGCAATACTTTCTAACTTGTAAGTATGACGTAGTCTATTTATTCTTATACATTATTTTTTTAAGCATTTTTTTTCATATGTAATAATATCTTCCATAATTACATCGATATTAATGTTAGAGTGACGATCACCGATCGAATTACGTAGTGAAGCTGGACCCTCCATAACGACCGATGATGCCATCGTCATCATCCATCATCATCATCACAATCTTAATTATTTGAAATCGACGCAATATGCCTTTTTTTAATTTCCCTTTTTTTTTATAATAAAGTTTTGGTCCAGAGACTTTTGTCCGTGACTTTTTTATGTTTTGTATTTTAATTATTATATTGATGTTATATAATTCAAGGTTTCTTGAAGTGGCTTTAATACATGTGCACATTGCAATAGCTTTGGCAATAATTATATGTTCGCCTAGCTGACGTCAATTCTTGAGAATGTAGTTATTGATAAGACGGCATCAGATGAAGTTGAAGCAGGTCTATTTTAAGGTTTAAGTCATCTTTTAAGACACCCATGAATAATGTAAAGAATGGTAGTATCCGTATCTAATACCCATTAATCGAGCAATTCTTCAGAAACTCGGACGAAAAACGATTTCCATGAAATTTAGAATACAACGATTTCCATGAAATTTAGCATACAGATGGTTTCGGGGCGATTAATTGATCTAACTAGGTTTCATTTATAGAGCATATTGTTTGTCAGTATTTTCAGGCAAAAAATATTTTTTTCGTTGACTGAAACTGTCATTAAAAATAGACATGGCTCAGTTGGAAAATCGAGTAGTCTAATCCAGACAGCGGCGATTCGGATCATTCGTTTCCCTTTTTCATTATATTTCGCCTTTTATTATTTTTTTTCATTATTTTGTTAATTATTTTTATTATATTTAAATATATCTACCAAAACACACTAAAAAGAAAATACCAAGCAATGCTGGGTCCTTCAGATATTATAGTATAATATTAGTAAAAGAATAAATATAAAAATTTTCATATTGCATAAGTCATTCATCAATTTATTCAAAACAATTATGCCCTGTTTCTTTTATTTTCCGCTTGTTATATACTTTTCACTGATTTATTAAAAATATAAAAAAAAAGTTAAGTAGTTAGATAACGAACGAAGTGTATAACTAAATTACTAAAGCTCGTTTTGTTCGAAGTTTTAATGACTTTCGTTAACGAAAAATTGTAATTACTGTCGGCGAAGTGAGAAATGATCACGTTGATTTGGGAGTTTTTAATTTTTGAATAAATATAATAAAACTTAATAAATCTTATTATTCTTAATGATTTCTGATGTTCAGGTAAGTATTAAACATTTGAAATAAAACTACTTTTACGGATTCTATCACGTTTGTTATTGATTTTTAATTTCCCGACGTTTCGAATACTTTACAATGATCATGGTCACGCTAGGATTATTATTTATTATTCTTTATTAATTTGTTCACACAATATTTTCCTCCGTGTGGTGACGGAGTAGAATACAATTCACCACCCCATATCTTACTCGTGGGTGATCGTACCAGACAACTAAGGAATATAAAACGCGTATATCATTTATGCGAGAGAAGGAAAACTCGAAACAAAACCCTATACCAACACGTCTGACCAGTGCGGTATAGTAGGTTAATTTCCCTCGCACTGCGGAGGAGGCCCAAGCCCAACAGTGGGACATTTATGGGCTGTGATGATGATGATGATGAATGTTTTTTATAGTTACGAAAACAATAGTTATTGTAGTGTTGACCAATTTCATAGTGTTTAATTTTGTTACAATTTAAAATGAATAAAATTTATCATGCTACTTTTAGAATGGTTTAGCTGAATAATATTTGATAAAGACGTATCAATTTACTTGTAATAATAATTGTTATAATTTAAATAATTATTGTAATTAATTAATTCTAATAAATGGTATGAAAGGCATGTGACAAGGATGGTTATCAATATGTTTGTAGATGGATGGAAGAATCGTGGGAGAACCATAAAGACATGAATGGATGGTGTGAAAGAGGATATCTGTATGAAAGTTGAAAATGCAGATATGACAGCTGATAGAAGATTAAGGAAGGCTAGAACATGTTGTGCTGACTCCAATTAGCGTGGGAAGAGGGCAAGCGATTAATGAATTAATTCTAACGCGCTTTGTTCTAATAACGCTGTCCTGAAAAACCTATAACTAACTACACTCACTCACCCGATTTGCAGGCACGGTGATTGTAGTATAACCTCTTTTGAGTGGTCCTATATTTAACAATAGACGTAAATAAGCTTATAGGCGTATATTAGATTAAATGAACATAAAAGATTATTGTCTTAAAGTTAGTTTTTGTTGCAAAGAAATAAATTACTTAAACTTTCCCCGATAACTACAGATGTACGCCACACAGACGCAATACGCGACCATTAAAAGTATACCAATATCATTAACCTTACCTAAAAACTGTAGACTAGATTCTAGAAAATGCCTTTCGTATCCACGCAAAGTTAGATTGGATTGTATTTATTGCTTTATTGCAATTACATTTCATACATATAGAGAGATCCGGCAACCCAACTGGGTAGGTGTGGGAATTGTAATGGTAGGCAGCGGCCTAGCTATACCCTTGGTATTGCAAAAGTCCATGGACAGCAGAAACACTCGTCATCAGGCGTGCTGCTTGCTCGTTTGCTCGTTTACTATAAATAAAAAAAAAATACATATACAAAGGCTTAAACGTAACAAATACGATATTATTTTTCTTTTTTATTTATTAATTTATGAAATAAAACTATTTTTAGGAATTATCTTACCGATATCATCATCATTATCATCTTAGCTCATATATGACCCGTTGTTTGGCTCGAGCCTCTTCCACACTAGGAGGGAAATTGACGTACTACACTACTTTGGTCGGACGTGTTAGTATAGATTTTATTTCGAGATTTCCTTCCTTTCCATAGATGTTATATGCGTATTTTATGTCTTAATCGTCTTTTACGATCATCCACGGGTAAAAAAAATAGTTGGGCGTTAATATCCTCCCGTGGTAATGGGATAAGAATATTATATGCGACAACTGTTTTAAACATCAGCTGCAGGATTACCAGGACTGGCAATAGTATTCTTATGGGAATCTAGTTTGTTGACCGTAATTGCCAACTTGCTTGGCAAGCTATGCGATTATTGCAATAACCCCTGCAATTAATGGCTGTGCCACACAACATTCTATAAGGGGGGACTACGTCCAGCAGTTATTGGTGAAAGACTGAATGCTAATGAGATTATAATATACTAATGAACATTTGTAAAAAAATAGTTTTATTTGAAACTAGCAAATCCAGCCAGTTGGTTTGTTAGTAGAAGTCGATATATAGGAGCGCCGCCTGGTGGCGAGTTATATCAATGAGGATAGCATATAAATCGTCTCCGTTAAAAAAAAAATCATATAGCTACATACCAATTTTCATAATACATACATTCATACATACATATCATCACGCCACATCCCTTGCGGGGTAGGCAGACAGAACAGAGTGTCAGAGAACTCTATCCTTGCATACTTCACTCGCTTCCTCAAGATTCATAATTCTCTTCATACACGCTCGCCGGTTTTGGAGACTCTTGACTCCACCTTCCTTCAGTACGTGACCAATCTGGTCTAGCAAGGTGAGTCTCGGTCTCCCCCGGTACCTACATCTTTCCACTTTCGCATTGTATATCTTCTTAACCAGACGTTCGTTCGGCATTCTTTCCACATGTCCGAACCATCGGAGCTTTCCCTTTCGCATCTTTACACCAATACTCTCTTTCATACCTACTCGCTCTCTTACGTCGTCGTTGCGAATTTTCATAATGATCCGTCAAATAGTTTCTGAGTTTAGCGATATTATATATAACCAATTTTCTCTTTTAGAGATATACTAGCGGATCCAGCAAACTTCGTTCCGCCTAACAGTCAATGTACAAGAAAGTAAAAATCAAACAACTCGATCGCAGCGCCACCTACCGGGTCCAATTGCAAATCTAAACCATTCTCGAATACAATTAAACACACATTGAACACACACAAAAATATCAACAAAATCCGTCCAGCCATTTAGGAGGAGTTAGTGACATGCACACGTACATAAGAATTATATACAGAGTGGAAGTGGACCGCTCCCGAAAACAAAGACAGGTAACCCTACTAGTCCTACTTGTAATGATAGGCTAGAAATAAAATCGATTCGGATGAAAAAAAAAATTTTATCGCCACGCGAGGTCGTTGAACTCTTGAACATATGATCGTGATTTTTGAATACATTGCGTCTTTTCTCATCTGAGTAAAGTTACGTATTTTTTATGGCATTATCGTTACATGGCACTGTCCCAATACGATGGAATGTGAAACAAACTTAAAATTCGTTTTAAAAAAAAATATTATCTGAATCGATTTCTTTTTCTAGCCTATCATTACAAGTAGGACTAGTACGGTCACCTGTCTTTGTTTTCGGGAGCGGTCCACTTCCACCCTGTATATATAACGATAACATATTTAAAAAAAAATCCGCTGAATCACGTATTGCAAGTGAATTTTCAACATAATATAACTTGCGTTGTTTAATTTGTAAGTATGTAGTCCCTTTATATTTCTCATTCATAGCAATTAAAATTTAAATAACAAAAGTACTGTAAAACATGAAGCTAGTTCTAACTACATAGCTATGAGTTAGACGGACTCATTTTTATCCCAACGCGCGTCGGCTGTAAATGTACGGCAAGTTGCTAGTGTCGTTGAAACGGCAGACTCTCACTAATTGGAGCTATTCATTACTCTCTGAAATGATGCCTTTGCAACTGGTGACGTCATCAGACTGCTTGCAGCTAAAGCGGTAAGCGCTGGAATCATCAAATCTAAGCTTTTATAGACAATTTGGTATATGACTACTATTAAAATATTAAATCTTTATTTATTATTTTTATTATGGTCTAGGTTTTGACCATGGCTTCGCTCGCGTAGAGAGTAACTTTACTATCCCAGGGGAATATTACCGAAAGAAAAATCTTATGTGTTATTCTAGGAAATAGCCACACATTCAAACATCTTCATAAACCTTCACAGTTATAATACTAGTGGAAAGTAGGATTAATCCTTACTAATATTATAAATGTGAAAGTAACTCTGTCTGTCGCTCTTTCACGCCAAAACTACTTAACCTATCTAAATGAAATTTGGTACACAGATAGTCTAGAGCCTGATAATGGACATATGCTAGTTTTTAATGCAAAAAAAGGATTGTAAAAGGGAATGAAAAGTTGTAAGGTAGTATCGTCATTTTTAAAGCTCGAAACTTATTTTTAGGCTATTGATTAGATATAAATAAATATGTCATTAACATGTGAAAGAGATAAAACCAGAACAGATGTAAGAGTAACAATAGGTAATGATGTACTAGAGCAAGTGGATGAATTTGTATATCTTGGATGTGGATTTAGCCGAGATGGAAGGTACACCACTGATATAGAGCGAAGAGTGAATGCGGGAAATAGAGTGAACGGAGCGTTGGGGCAACTTCTCGGCAGCCACCACCTCAGCCAGAAGGCACGTGTAGCAATACATAACGCAGTGCTTGTCCCAACATTACTGTATGGAAGCGAGAGTTGGGTATGCAGAAAAGAGTATGATAGTAAAATTAATGCGGTCGAAATGCGATCTCTGCGGAAAATCTGTGGAGTTAGGCTGACCGACCGCATTCGTAACGACGACGTAAGAGAGCGAGTAGGTATGAAAGAGAGTATTGGTGTAAAGATGCGAAAGGGAATGCTCCGATGGTTCGGACATGTGGAAAGAATGCCGAACGAACGCCTGGTTAAGAAGATATACAATGCGAAAGTGGAAGGATGTAGGTACCGAGGGAGACCGAGACTAACCTACCTAGACCAGATCGGTCATGTACTGAAGGAAGGTGGAGTC
This sequence comes from Lymantria monacha, assembly GCA_905163515.2. Classification (NCBI taxonomy): domain Eukaryota; kingdom Metazoa; phylum Arthropoda; class Insecta; order Lepidoptera; family Erebidae; genus Lymantria; species Lymantria monacha. The sequence goes on along the minus strand of LR991098.1, from coordinate 26,326,727 downwards.
AAGAGTCTCCGAAACCGGCGAGCGTGTATGAAGAGAATTATGAATGTTGAGGAAGCGAGTGAAGTATGCAAATGATAGAGTTCTCTGGCACTCTGTTCTCTCTGCCTACCCTGCAAGGGATATGGCGTGATGATATGTATGTATGTATGTATGAAAAAATTTACCCTTAAGGGGTAAAATAAAAATAGGAGATAAAAACTTTAGGAAAGTAACCTTTTACGCGGGCGAAGCCGCGGGCAGAAGCTAGTATATAATATAAATGCATAATGATTTATGCATTTATATTATACATTATTATTTTTTATACATTGTGTAAATTTATGAAAGGTAAACTTAAGAATTAATAAATATAAACAGTCAAAGAAATTTCGGATCTTTAAAGATTTTTTTTGTATCATATTTTATCCCTTTCTCGCACAGCGATGTTTGTTGGCAGACGCCGATTATAATGGGGATTGTGAGATAGCCGTCTCATTGTTAGTATTGCCTTCTCTGCCTAATTATTAATATTTGAGATACTTTTATCTAGCCTAATATGAAAATATATATTGTTTTCACAAATAAATATCGTTTTGAGTCTATTTTATATATAAATAAAAAAAGTTGTAAATATTGGGATTTATAAGAATGATAATGTTGATATAATATAAGTCAATAGACGTGAATTGTTGGCTCGAGGACATTCTAATGGGGTAAAGTTTCGTGAAAAGAGTGGTAACACATCATAAACTAACAAGAGTGGTAACACAGGACTGCACAAATGGCGTAATGGTTAAGATATCGACCTGCCATGTCAGTGCCGTAAGGTTGATTCTCACGCAGGACAATATTTTGTGCGAACCACAAAGAGTTGGTTTGAATTTGGGTGTAATTTGTCTGCGTTAATTATTTGTTTGTAAACTCCACCGCAATACAAGGATTATTTTCTTAATTCAGGTTGGTGGTCTTTAAAAAGAAAAATAAAGATAACGGAAATCTTGATCTGACCAGCGTGTAATAGTAAATTTTTCTCCAAATGTGGACGAAGGTCGAGTCCATCATTGGAACATTTACAAATTGAGATAATCATGATGATTGGTTTTCCGTGTGGTGACGGATAAAGAATATAACCCCCCATCACATCTTACCCGTGGGTGATCGTACGAGACGACTAAGGGCTATAAAACGCACAAAACTAATATCTACGCGAGAGAAGGAAAACTCGAAACAAAACCCTATACCAACACGTCTGACCAGCGTGGTATAGTAAGTTAATTGCCCTCCCATTATGGAGGAGGCTCGGGCCCCACTGTGGGACATGTGTGAGCTGGGATGATGATTTTAATAGTATTCTTAATTCGTCACCATACATGAAGAGTGAGAGGGGAGAGATATTTGTCTGATATCAATTGCTATTCCTATAGTCCAAAATATTTAGAAAATATTTTTTATTTGTAGCTAATAAGCTTGTTTCTAACAGGATATGATATGAACACATCCACGCCGTCCGGGACGATGGAAGGGCGGCATGCGGCATCTTAATCCACAGTGTTCCCTCCTATTGCCATTGGACTAACGATTGGCACCACTTCCTTGACATTCATGGTCGGCCCTGCAGGCGTTTGTAGCATAAGCTGTGTTCTTCCTTTGGTTTTGGCCTTCTTTCGTAGTTGGATAGATCCATTATGCTACGGAGAGTTGCTGTATAGTTTTATTACAAATTTCTCTGCTCAGGCAATAATCTGATTATATTTCTTTGTTATCTGTGGCGACATCTATGGGGAATCCCTGAGTCTAAATTTATATTACAATAGAGATACCAAATCGAATCATCAATCATCTAAGTAAAAAATAACAATAAAAAAATATATATACTATATAAGTATGTCGAAAAGCGCTTGAAGCGCTTTATTCTCTTAACAGTCTGCAACATATGACTGAAAGTTTTTATGAAGTCACTTCGAAATGATGACACGCCATCAGTTATTAGCAGCTGTAGGAAAAGGTTGCAAATTACAGCGACCTCAAAGGCTTTATCGTTCAATTTCTATGTGAAAGAGCCGTCGTCTATTATAATCAGGGTTGTTAGTTGTTTGGTTTTGGTTGTTCAAACAATTGTAACTATATTATTAACCATCCATATATTAGTTTATCAACGTTTGATGTGCCCTTCCCGAGGGTGGATTGTGCCAAGGGAGGATTGCCAATCATCTCAATTGGCAGGTGGATTGACGAACACAAGTTTTGTAAGTTATCCAGGGTAGTGTTTCTGAAAATTTTCCTGGTGATTCCTTAGCTGATTTTTACGTTTCCAATGGTAAATAAAAGAATTTTCCGTGTGGTGACGGAGTAAGAATACAATTCACCACCCCCTATCTCACTCGTGGATGATCGTATGATACAACTAAGGGATATAAAACGCATATAACATCTATGCGAGAGAAGGAAACCTCGAAACAAAACTCTATATCAACACGTCTGACCAGCGTGGTATAGTAGGTCAATTACCCTCCTATTATGGAAGAGACTCGAGCCCAACAGTGGGGAATATATGAGCTGATATGATGAAATAATAGAAATGGTGAATTTCATTCTAACTCTGTCATCGTGAAAAATATAGCTTAAGTATGTTATTATTTTCACCCTATAATAAATAGCACATTTTTTAAATTGTCTACAAATTTGATTTGAGCGCCATCTATCAAAATATCCAAACAAATTAGTATTACTTTAGTTATTACTTTACATCATCATCGACATCTTGCTCTTATCCCAATTACTTGAGGTGGACGCAATATGTCATCTCCTTCTATACAGTCCAATCAGACGTCTTCTCTATTAGGCACTCCTTGTCTATCCATGTCATGCTTCGCGTAGTACATTCATCTTTTCTTTAGTCTTCCTGTACCCTTAAAGTCTTCAAAATTCATATTTAAAACTTTTCGCACAACATTACTTTCATCCCGTCTCATCACATGTCTATACCATATCAACTGTTCACTTCTTAACTTTTCCGTCACCGGAGCAACTTTCAAATTTCCTCTAATATTTTATATCTACCAGCATTATTATGACAGTACTATTTCTACTTTTTTTTGACAAACGTCGATAATTATTGAAAATTTATAAATAATATTTATTTTTAACTCGAAACAGAACCCTCTGCCAACACGTCTGATCTGCGTGGTATAGTAGGTCAATGGCTTTTCTATTATGGATGAGGCTCGAGCCCAACAGTGGGACGTGTATGAGCTGAGATGATAATGATGATGATTTTCTTTTTGCATTTACTCAGTGCAATCTGTCATATGTTTATTTTAAATTTCAATGTTGTTTAGTTCAATTGGTGCATTTACTCAGTGCAATCTATCATATTTTCATTTTAAATTTCAATATTGTTATGTTCAATTGGTGCATTTACTCAGTGCAATCTGTCATATTTTTATTTTAAATTTCAATATTGTTTAGTTCAATTGGTGCATTTACGCAGTGCAATCTGTCATATTTTTATTTTACACTAGCTACTGCCCGCGGCTTCGCCCGCGTAAAAGGTTACTTTCCTAAAGTTGTTCATCCCCTATTTTTATTTTACCCCTTAAGGGTAAATTTTGTACAATATTTTATTGTCATATTTATATATAAGTTTCAAGCTTCTGGCTTTAAAAATGACGATACTTCCTTACAACTTTTCATCCCCCTTTACAACCCTTTTTTGCATTAAAAAGTAGCCTATGTCCTTTATCAGGCTCTAGACTATCTGTGTACCAAATTTCATTTAGATTGGTTCAGTAGTTTTGGCGTGAAAGAGCGAGAGACAGACATACAGACAGAGTTACATTCGCATTTATAATTATAGTAAGGATTTTAATATTGTTTAGCTCAATTGGTGCATTTACTCAGTGCTATCTGTCATATTTTTATTTTAAATTTCAATATTGTTCAGTTCAATTGGCAGCCCTGGTTATAACGTAGGTGGATCTTTTGTCATGAACTAATGATGCTGTATTCAAGGTGGTCGGGTGAACGTAATGTGCTTATAACTCATTGTAATTTTAGTTAATGCTCTTGTTCAGACTTGCTTATGCCTTTGTTTGTATTGTAATAGTATCATAATTTATTAAATGCATTGTATGTAAAAGGTTAATTATGAAGTATATCCATCATTTGATAATGGCGTATAATAATAAATATTTTTTGTGTGGTGACGGAGTAAGAATACTATTCACCACCATGGGGTGTACCCGGTGTGTAAGATATGGATCTTACCCGTGGGTGATCGTAAGAGACGACTAAGGGATATAAAAAAATGCATATAACATCTATGCAAGAGAAGGAAATCTCGAAACTAAACCCTATACCAACACGCCTGACCAGCGTGGTTTCGTAGGTCACTTTCCCTTCTATTATGAAGGAGGCTCGAGCCCAACAGTGGGACATATATGAGCTGTGATGATGATGATGAAATAAAAGTAGTATGCCGGCTTGGGCCAATTGCTATTGTTGCTGTCAGCGATTAACAAAAAGTTGGAGGTTGGACGTTAAACTTAGACAAAAGTTTTTTATAAAACATGTTCTATGTTTGAGGTTAGTCGAAAATAATCTTTGATTACACAGATGGCGTAGTGGTTAAGAACCTTCCGTTACAGTGCCATGGGTTTGATTCTCACACAGGACAATACTTTGTGCGAACCAGAAAGTGTTGGTCTCAGTCTGGGTATAATTTGTCTGCGTTAATTACGTTTCTAAAGTCCCCCGCAATACAAGGATTATTACCTTAGTGCACGGTGTCGTGTTTAAAAAAGAAACTTGGATTATCAAGATGGTTTAAATATTTTTTCCTAAAGACAAGCTCCAGAATTGTGGCTCACATCTGCTGTCAATAGATTCGCTATTTAATAGGTTTTGAATATTTAGATGGAGAAATGTAATACATTTTATTTATCATTTCAATGAATTATGGGTACGTAAAATTCCTCTTTTTCTTCTTAGTTTTTGGTCATAGGTTTCCTTAAGATGATGAAAATTTGTGTAAAAGTTAGTGTAGTAAGAACACTCACGTTATGTTAATTTTTAGAGCATTACGCGATTCGTACCAGCCGCTAGTTTTATCACTGGACTATACCTGTATTTTTAAAATTACAAGCCATTTGGTTGACAGGTAAGTACCGTAGTATGTGAGCTAATAAAGATTAAGGGGTCAAGGACGCAATTATTTTTATTGGTCACGTTAGTGCTGCTTCGGACACGGTTGCCGCGAAAGTGGTACAAACAGCTATTTAGATGTGTGGTCGAAGTTAACAACTTTTCACTTTTTTTTTATATAGCTTTTATATACCTACTAGAACTCTGTTAAAGATTTTTTATTTCGCAACAAAATTATGATATTTCCAGCTACAAAAAAAGAACAAAGTTAAATAAAGTAAAACAAAAAAAAATCAATAAAATTAGGAAATGTTTCAAAACGAATTATTATTTTATTTTTTAAAATATCTACAGATTTTACAACATCTAAAGGAAAGAGTTTTCGCCATCGTATTCTTACACTGTTCCTACACTTAAGGTAGTAGGTACAAATTAATTAAAAACTGGCTATTAATAAATAATATATAGAAAATAGATTTTGCCGCTACCGCTTATCTTTTTACCTTAGACCACTTAAGGGAAATGCCCCAAAAGGCTAGTCGAGCAAGATCTGCGACGATCTCCGTTATAGCCCCATAAAATACCTCATGCTGTCTCCATATAATAGCCCCCTCAAGCCCCAAGGAACTGTATTATTTTAATCTTCTAAGGTAGAAAAATATATCTCTAGTAAATGAAATTCTTATGCTAAGATATCGTTGGGCTAGTAAGAAAAACAAATGAAAGCTCACTGTGAGATCTCAAGTTTGATATACAGATTGGGCAAAACTATTAGAGATTAGACATTCATAAGTCTAAGTCTTGAACATAAGTTCCATAGCATTTTTTTTTATTTTATATAAAAAATACACCACCCTGCAGTAAGGAAATAATTCTTGTATTGCGGGTTTGCGGGGAAATTTACAAACATATAATTAACGAAGAAAAATTACACCCACTCTTAGAATAATACTTTGTGCAATCTACAAAGTATTGTCCTGGGTAGGAATCGAACCCAGGGCACTGGCATGGCAGGTATCTTAACCACTGCGCCATCTGTGCAATCAATTAATCATAATTCTCTCCAAATGGTACAATTACCTAGTCTCCTGGTGATTTCTTAGTTAATATGTATAATTCTCAAGAACAGTAATTAATTTTCTTCTTTTCATCACATCATCATCCACTCTTGCCTCATGGGTAAAATAAGTCTAGATATACCCATCCCCAAGAGATACCCATCTATTATTTGGGATTTTACTATCAAGTGGGCTCTGATGGTAAATGGTATTTTTCACTCATGAAACCCTGCAATACTGTTGGTATAGCTACGTCACTGTCTTTCGTAAGATGAGATCTGGGCTGCCCGCTCACTCGGTGATCAAACGAAGCACCGTATCAATTTGCTACTACTCAGACTTTACTATAGTGCAAGAGTGATGTACTAGAAAAGCCATTTATGGTTACCGTCAGAATATTGTAAACAGCCTGATTTTAGAAGTTTAATTATATTTCATTGGTCACACGGTTACTTTTAGGCTTTTGAGGCAAGTTACTGGGAGGTCCGCTGGGGCGAAAGTCAAAACCTCATTAAATATAGTTACGCGCTTAATAAGCACGCACGCTTAATAAGTGTATGTACCTATACTCTCATGTATGGTAGTGAAAGTTGGATTTGTCAGGGAAGACATGAAAGTAGAATAAATGCTGTAGAGATGAGAGCTCTTCGTAGTATGTGTGGTGTAAGTCTGAAAGATAGAATTAGGAATAGTGTTATAAGACAGCGCTGTGGTGTGAATGAAGAAGTAGCGGCAAAGATAAAAAAGGGAATGCTGAGGTGGTTTGGCCACGTGGAAAGAATGAGAGAAGAAAGGTTGACTAAGCAAGTATACAAAGCGAGTGTGAGTGGGACGTTTACAAGGGGAAGACCACGTCGTACCTTTCTGGATCAAATTGTAGATGTATTGGCGAAAGGTCAGGTTAAGAGTACGCGTAACCGTAGAGCATGCATGAAGACTGTGATGAGTGTGAATGAAGCGATGGAGGTATGTCAGGATCGTGGTTTGTGGCAATCCGTAGTCTCTGCCTACCCCTCTGGGAAACAGGCGTGAGGCTATGTATGTATGTATGCTTAATAAGTGAAGAGGGGATATATGGTTATACAAAATGTTATCACGCTACTGGACAGTTTGAAACCAGAGCATAGCATATTGAGGACAACAAAATCTACAAGTAGAAGGGTTTCACTAATAACAATACCACTAGCGCCAAGAAGAAACCCCAAAAAGACATGTTGTCACTTAACATCTATGACACATAAATTGCGCTCTTAAAGCTTTAATCAACTGTTATAAAGCCACTTTAAGAAAATTAATTTTGTAGACAAACGACCATGAAAATTAAACTAAACATAAAAAGAGCACGGACAAAAAGTCTGTGGAATGACTCAAAATAAATAAAAAAAAAAGTGTGTGTGTCAGCTCCGACGCACGACTGGAGTTTACTCCTTACGTACGATTATCAAAACAGGCGCAAAAAAAGCTCATTTGACTAAAAATAATATATATATATATATATTTCTGACGTGAGATAATACTTCACTGAACAGTTTTAATAAATGTAAATAAATATATATTTATTTACATTTATTAAAACTGTTCAGTGAAGTATTATCTCACGTCAGAAAGTGAAAGGTGCGTAGAATAGGTTGCGCACCAAAAACGTAACGAGGTCATTCGATCACTAGATTTTACTCCTCAAATTTTTCTCATACCGGGCGCCTTGTATGAAAATCGATTCTTAAGGAGTAAGCTCCAATAACTCCAAAAAAAAAACTAGAGCACAGCTCAAAAAAAAAAATAGGATTCTTGCTACAGCAGTACTAATAAGTCATATTAAGTTTTCTCACACGATTATTACACGACAAATTGTTTTAATTCAATAAAAAACAAACTATTAAGAACCAATTTATATCGATAATCGTCATTGATTGCTTACTCGAAAGAAAATAAAAGTAACTTTGTAAAAAGTTTTATACCACATTCGGAACATTGAAGTGTTAATTCATTACTCGTTCCTTTACCAAGCCGTTAAGAACAGCTCGACCTCACGTAACGTTAAAAGAAAAAGGCTTGAGAATGAACAGTTCAAATATTAAAGAACAAATGTCGGTTTATTGGAAAAAAAAAGAAAAAGTATTTCTATTTGATTTTCCCGTGTAGTAAACGGTTTAAAATACGTATTCAATGGTGTCAGCTCCTTTTTTCTTGTTCATGGGAGTTTTTAAAAACCATATAAAGTGTCAGGTGTCGTACATTTATCCAAATTACTTAAATTTAGCATTTAATATGAAACTTAATTCATCATTCTCCTGCTCCAGTCCCAATTACTTGGGGTCGACGCAATATGTACGAATACATACTACAAAAGTTATTTGGTAATAGTTTTATGACCGTCCGCCTGCTTGACGTCAACCCTCCTTGGGAATGTAATTCTTGACCGAACGGCATCAGGTGGAGTTGGCCCAGGTCTATAAAAAGCTCTTAGTCGTCTTTTACGACATCCACGAACAAAGTAAGGGTTGGTAGTATTCGTAGCCACTACCACATAGCAATAATATGAAACTTTATTGCGAGCGAAAAATGAATGTCATACGTGGTCCTCAAACCTACACCTATTGAAAATGCGTTCCAATCGTCCTACCACTTAGACAAGTGTTATATTTTTGTCTTTAAAGAAGACGTGTGCCATCTACCCGCCAACGTGTGACATTAATTTTTCGGTCGTAATCAAGTTTTTGTAAATAGTCGTACTGTGTTATATTCGCGAAGAAGGTCTCCATGTGATGTCTTAAGAGAAGTCTCATAATTTAGCATATTGTTGATAAATAGTGTAAATTTTATTAAAATAATATTTTTTTAGCATGTTGTCATTTAAGTTTAAAATTAATCATAATATTATTCTATAAAAGTCACAATTATCCATGTTTAACAATGCAGCAACTTTCGCTTCGAAGACAAATGTTTATGTAGCTGTTAAAACACTTTTTTCCACTTTCAGTAGAAAACTTTCAACAAGAACCACTTCTTTTTATCTCTAAAGTTGTGATTTTATAGGAGATTATCGGCAAATTTAAGCCTATAAACTTGAGATAAAGGCTAGACTTAAAGAAATAAATAGCCATAAGAAATGAATGCTTGAAATACTTTATGGATTTCTGAACGATTTTTGATGGCACAAAAATGGTATAATCGTTTTTGAAGCTATGTATCCACTGCCCTTTAACGAACCGTTATGCGTAGGTATTTATATTGAATAGAAGATTTGTCTAAGAAAAAAAAAACAAATTTATGACGGTAGGCCATAGGTACATTATGACTTTTAGAAAGCTGTGTATTATACTCACTAGCTTTTACTTAAAAAAAACAACAACAAAGTCATACGGTAGATTATGGGGTCACACGTCGCCCTTTTATTCCTCCAAGATAGAATAGATCTGGACACAACCCATCCAGGTTGTGTCCAGATCAAAGCCTGCCAAAAAGAAATGGTTGAAAGAATAATCGCGAGGAAAAGATGATTATGAGAATAAATATTCTCGAAATTTGAAAACTGTTTCTTGACAATCCTATTAAATGAATGTACCTGGTCGTCTATGATATTCGACACAGGCATACATTATACTATGAAGACAAAATACATATATTGTAATACTTAATCTAATTCTAGAACTCTGAAACGTATATTCCACGTGTGGTGACCGAATACAATGTGTCATCACCTGTTATCCCTTACTGGGAGTTGCAAAAGAGGTTAAAAAATCACCAGGAGAATAAGTAGTAGTACTCTTTTAGAAAATTTATAACAACTGCAATCGTCAATTCGAACAAGGTGTAGTAATTATGCTATTATCCTTCATTAGTGAGGCCCATATTTAATAGACGGCTATTAGATAACCCACGTCATGTCTTGTCGAATATTATATCCTCATATTCTAAAGACATTGTTGTTTTTTTTTTACTAATGAGGGAAATCTTGATAGACTTTTACAATGGTGTCACCGAAGAAAAATACCGGGTTCCGGTGAACCACCCGAACGGCGTAGAGAGGTACAGTGTAGGGCGGGTCTACTGGGTCGTGCGGCGCTTCTTCTGTTGCCCCGGATGGATTAGCAGGGTGTGACGAACCGTAGCTCGCCACCAAAAAAAAAGGTTTTTACAATGGTGTATGTAGGCTACTGAATCAGTATGGTCTAAAGAGATACACCTAAAACTTTTACTCTAAAACCCATCAATTATCGTGAGACAAAAAAAATCTTAGATACACATACATACATACATATCATCACGCCATATACCTTGAAGGGTAGGCAGAGAGAACAGAGTGCCAGAGAACTCTATCCTTGCATATTTCACTCGCTTTCACAACATTCATAATTCTCTTCATACTCGCTCGCCGGTTTCGGAGACTCTTGACTCTACCTTCCTTCAGTACATGACCAATCTGGTCTAGGTAGGTGAGTCTCTCTTCCCCGGTACCTACATCCTTCCACTTTCGCATTGTATATCTTCTTAAATGATATGTAATATAATAATTTACCTTCATCTTAGCTAATTTATATCTCACTACTAGGCTCAAGCCTCCGCTTTGAGATGTAAATTGACCTACTATACCACATTTGTCAGGTGTATTTCTTTAGAGTTTTAATTTGAGTTTTCTTTCTTTTTCAGTGATGATAACTGATTGCGTCTATTATTCGTCTTTTACGATCACCCACGGGTAAGGATGTGACGGTGGCAGTATAGTCTGACATACGGATAAGGTTTATTATGGTGATGGCATAAATATAACGAGTCTTTTTCTGTATGAATATAATAAAAAGATGAAATTTTGCTTACTGAACCACGTTTCATGCGTTTTGATAAGAATTTCATTCAAGTTTTCCCTTCCAAAAGCCACTAAAATCAAGGAGTCGGTACCAGTGGCTGTGGAGAGTTAGTATGATGGATTATGAGCCGTTTGCTGCCCGATTGCCCCGGACGCAAAAATCGGGAGTTCATCATCATCATTTCAGCTCATATACGTCCCACTCTTGGGCTCGAGCCTCCTCCATAATGAGACGGATATTCACCTACTATACCACGTCACGTGTTGGTATAGGGTTTTGTTTCGAGTTTTCCTTCTCTGGCATAGAAGTTATATGCGTTTTATATCACTTAGTCGTCCCTAACGATCACCCACGGGTAAGATAGGGAGTGGTGAATTTTATTCTTACTCCGTCACCACACGGAAAGTTAGACATAAGCCTCCTAAGGAGAAGGCCACATTTAACAGTCCTTCTTCTATGAGTATATCCGTACAGTCAAATCATTCCATCCATCTATCCATCAGCCCGTAAACGTCCACTGTTGGACATAGGCCTCCCCACGGGAATGCCATTTAAAACAGTCCTCTGCCTCCTGCATCCAGCAGTTTTTAGTGACTTTGACGATATCGTCAGTCACCTAGCGGGGGATTTTCCTACGCTTCGTCGTCCGATACATGGTCATCTCTCGAGAACCTTTCTTCCCCAACGGTTTTGGTTCGTCGAGCGATGTGGCCTGCCTATTGCCACTTTAAGGTACAAATTCTTCGAGCTATGTCGGTTATATCCGTTCTGCTACGGATCTCCGTATTCTGGATTTTATCACGTAGAGAAGTATCGAGTATAGCCCCCTTCATAGCACGCTGAGCGACTTTGAGCTTTTTTATGAGGCCGACATTTAGAGACATGATATGTTTCAGTGCCGTAAGTCATCGCTGGTAACACATACTTGTTATAAACCTTTGTTTTCAGACTGTCGAATATTGGATGAAAAGATTCTCCTAAGTTTTCCAAACGCTGCCCAGTCGAATTGGATTTAGTACAGTCAAAACATGATATATAATAGGTACTTACTTTGTCAACATGCAAACATGTTATTTTGAACGTTGATACCATAATGATAATTATCATAATCTTAGCTCAAGTATGTCCCACTGTTGAGATCGAGCTTCCAGCAGAAAAGATAGGAAGTTGACCTACTATACCATACCGATCAGATGGGTAGTTTTTTACTGGTCTTTTGCAATACTCATAAGCAGTAATCAGTTGATGATAACTATTATTACTATAATGCTAATTTATATTTAAACTAGAGATTCTGCAGACGAAAACACTCGAAAAACTGTTACTGTCTGTTACTGAATTTGTAATAAAACTATTTTTATGGATTCTATCGCGTTTGTATTTGATCGTCGTTTTGATAGCTTTACAGTGTTCATGGTTACGGGAGGATCCCGTGAGGAACTCCTCTACAGTGACACGCACCGCCGCCATCGCCATGGGCGGCGCAGGCGCGAGTACCTCCGCCTGATGCCACCCTAGCCGAGGCAGCAGGTGGCTGGATCGGGGATTAGTGTGGATGCCCAGAAGCGAGGCCACCGCGTGAGGACGACACCCCGATGGCGAAAGCTGCCAGGGCGTCGACTCGAGAGGATACCCGCGAGGGTAAACCGCCAGGTGGGCCACCGAAGATAAAGACCGGGTTCTGGTGGCCCGCTCGCACGGCGTGGAGAGCTACTTATAGGGTGGGTCTATAGGTCGTGCGCCGCTTCTTCTGTCGCCCCCGACGGATTTAGCGGGGCATAACCACTCCGTAGCCCGCCGCCAATAAAAAAGAAGTGGTCACTGATGGATAGTCAAATGTGTGTATCCGTAAAATAGTTTTATATCAAAAATTTTAAATCATCTTAATTATTTTTATTTCTTTAAATAAGATTAGCACTTCAGTAACTAATGGGTTGGCGTTTATAATTAGTTAAATGAGATTAGACATCACAAAATCTTCACTCCTATTATAATCTATATTTTTTCGTAACTGCCCAGTTGTTAGTGAAATCTTTTTAAATTATATCTACTACCGCAAAAAACCGCTTTATAAATGATAAGAGCGAGAATTTTTGTTTTTACAGTCGGAACTTAACTACATAAAAAAGTGCTTATTTTTTTATTACTATGGAGGGCAATGACCAGTCAAAAGAATGCTCCAATCATTACCATTCCTTTTGATTATGATTAGAATAAAGATCTGAAAAAATCCACGTTAAAATTATATTTAAATGTCACGAAAGATTATGGTAATGAGTACATTTAAATTATTACAGATGATTATTTCGTAATTTTTGAATTTAACTGAGCGATTGGGTTTTATTATTTTACTAGCTGCCCTGCTGTGGAAAGAATGCCGAACGAACGTCTGGTTAAGAACATATACAATGCGAAAGTGGAAGGATCTAGGTACCGAAGGAGACCGAGACTTACCTACCTAGGCCAGATTGGTCACGTACTGAAGGAAGGTGGAGTCAAGAGTCTCCGAAACCGGCGAGCGGGTATGAATAAAATTATGAATGTTGAAGAAGCGAGTGAAGTATGCAAGGATTGAGTTCTCTGGCACTCTGTTCTCTCTGCCTACCCTGCAAGGGATATGGCGTGATGATATGTATGCATGTATGTGTACTAGCTGCCCCGGTAGCTTCGCTAACGTATTCTTGACTTAATATAATTATTTTTATTATTTGAAATGCTCATTACCATTATTTTTAATTATTTTGTCACCAATTTTAAGATAATATATATATTTACATAAAATTTTAATGACAGTTTGAAATTAAATTATTTCTATAGTTATTATGACAACGGCCACCAATTCCATTTTTATTGCTTTTATGATTATTATTCCCCTTCTATTTCATGATCATCATCATCACAGCTCATTTATGTCCCACTGTTGGACTCGGGCCTCCTTCGTAATGGGAGGGAAATTAACCTACCATACTACGCTAGTCAGACGTGCTGGTATAGAGTTTTGTTTCGAGTTTTCCTTCTCTTGCATAGATGTTATATGCGTTTTATATCCCTTAGTCGTCTCTTACGATCACCCACAGGTAAGATAGGGGGTGGTGAATTGTATACTTACTCCGTCACCACACGTAATATACATACTTAAAATTTTAATGAGAATTTGAAACGAAATTATTTCTATAGTTATTATGACAACGGCCACCAATTTCGTTTTTATTGCTTTTATGATTATTATTCCCCTTATATTTATCACAGCGTTAAATTTTACAGCCTATATACATAGGTCTTGTCAACAAAGCTACATAACTTGTAATATTGTTGAGTTTTGTATCATAATCTATACAAAATAATACTTTTTTTTTGGTACCACCATATGCCCAATATATCGTATTGTATTTGTGCAGCTGTAATTAAGGTGGACTCAATTAGAACTACTTACTCAGAAGGATACTTTGTATTATATTTAATATTGACATGTGAAAAGAATGCCGAACGAACGTCTGGTTAAGAAGATATACAATGCGAAAGTGGAAGGATGTAGGTACCGGGGGAGACCGAGATTCACCTACCTAGACCAGATTGGTCACATACTGAAGGAAGGTGGAGTCAAGAGTATCCGAAACCGGCGAGCGTGTATGAAGAGAATTATAAATGTTGAGGAAGAGAGTGAAGTATGCAAGGATAGAGTTCTCTGGCCCTCTGTTCTCTCTGCCTACTCTACAACGGTTATGGCGTGATGATATGTATGTAATAATAATAATAATAATAAAATAAAATCCTCCGGGCCAGTCGTTACCTCACCATGAGGCTAACGCAAAACTCGGAGGAACATTATATGGCTCCTTAAGTTCTTTTGATATAAAAAAAAAATGTATGACACCCCTAGCCACTTACATCAATGTTGCCCTCTGTTGCCCGTATGACTTGTGTGTCTGTGGCGACTATTTAGGGGGCCCATTCAGTGAGTTGGCGAGTCACCGTCTGCCACCGTTCAGCTCTTAACATGGGTTTGAAGGCAGACGACAGTTATAAATTCATAGATTTAAGATGAACCAGGGGGGCATAGTCCGGAGCGTGCTCGTTCGCGTCCCCTGCCAGTCTAATTAGACTGCTAATCCGGCTCGAAATTCGTACCGCAATGCGGGTTAGGGCGTCCCCCGGAGGCGATGCGTACCGACCCGCCCCCGTCGGTACGAACATCGGCAGTTGCGGCGATGGGGGCCGCCACCCATCACGCCTTGCCCAGTTAGGCGAGTCGAGGAGAACGGAGTGCCGGGTGGGCACGTGGAATGTAAGAGGTTGTGTGGAAGGTAAGTTGCACGAGCTGATATCCGTCATGGCGGACAAACAGCTAGACGTGCTCTGTGTAACAGAGACCAAGCGAAGGGGCAGCGACGCCTGCGATCTTCCTGGTGGCGGGATGGCTCTGTGGTCTGGTGTACCACAGAGCGATCGAGCCAGCATGGGGGTAGGAGTGCTGTTGTCCTCTCGCTTGGCCTCAGGTGTGAAGGATTACGGAATGTATGATCCCAGACTTCTCTGGGTCCGTATAAAACTAGGTGTCACCAAGGTATTCATGGTTGTAGCATATGCTCCCGTAGGATCCTCGGTGGCATCAGACCTAGAGAAGTTTTGGGATAATGTTAGGGAAGTTCTGGATATGGCAGAAACCAGTGAACGCGTGATTGTATGCGGAGATTTGAACGGATGGGTGGGGACCAAGCGTCCCGACTATGAGGACGTACTTGGTCCATTTGGTGATAAGAGAGTGAACGACGCAGGTAGGCTCATAGCGGATGTATGCATGGAGAGAAACCTTATTGTATCAAACACATTTTTCCAACATAAGGACATCCATATGTATACATGGAGAAGGAATGAACAGAAAAGCATAATAGATTTAATTTTGGTAGACAGTCGCCTCCGAAGCAAAATATTGGACGCAAGAGCCTACAGGGGCCCCACAGTCGACACGGACCACTATCTCGTTATTGCGAGATTTACTGGTCTGTTCAGAAAGTGGAGGCACTGGCGAGAGCGTGTCCACTTCGGAGGGCTTGAAAGAATAAAGGTTGAAAGGTTGCATGAAGAGTGTGTAAGAGATAAGTATGCAGAGGGTGTCCGAGAACGGCTGACGATGGCAAGCCAGCCGCAATCGGACATTGAAGAATGCTGGAGAGTATTGAAAGAGAGTATGGTAGATACAGCGAAAGAAGTATGTGGAAGTTCAAAGAAGCATAGAAAAACAAATGGTGATGCATGGTGGGATGCGGAAGTGGCAGCTTCCGTAGAGCAAAAGAAGAAAGCGTGGCTGGACTATGTCTCTTTTTTGAATCTGAATGACAGTATGACTGAACAGAAGAAAGAAATATATCGGCAATGTAAGAATGACACCAAGGCCTTAGTGAAAGAGAAACGTGATAGAGCAAGTATGAGTGCAGAAGATAGGCTGACTAAAAACTTCGAGGGTAACACCAAACTCTTTTGGAGGGAGGTGAAGAAGTCTCGGGGTGGTTGGTCAGCCTTCAGAATGAATAAAATAAGGTCTAAAGCTGGAGACCTTCTTACACAAACACAAGACGTGTTAAGCCGATGGAGTGAATATTTTGGCGATATGTATGCGGATGCTACGGTTGGCGCCGGTGTTGGATGTGGTTTAGTAGATCAACATTCGACAACGGTGTCCTCCGATGGCATCAGTATGGATGAAGTTGAATGGGCGATAAGAAGTTTGAAAAATGGTAAGGCAGCGGGCATTGATATGGTGTCTGCCGAGATGATCAAGCTCGGTGGATCTTGTGTCTGGGAGGCGTTCCTGTTGCTCCTCAATTTATGTTGGAGCTCGGGAATGGTTCCCAGGGACTGGAATAGCGCAGTCATCGTGCCTTTGTTTAAAAACAAGGGTTCACGTTATGACTGCGCAAATTACAGAGCCATAAGCTTGACCAGTTTGGCAGCGAAAGTGTATGGAAAAATTATTGAAAGGAGAATGAGGATGGTGTCCGATGGTTTACTGTGTGAGACACAAGGAGGTTTCAGGAGTGGAAGGGGATGCATGGATCAAGTGTTCTCTCTGCGCAACATTGTGGAGAAGCATCTGGCTCTAGGTCAGAGGGTTTTCTGCAGTTTTGTGGATCTGGAGAGAGCATTTGACACGGTTGTACGAAAGGAACTTTGGGACATTTTACCGGAGTATGGTATTAACGGTAAACTGCTACAGGCTGTGCAGTCCAGTTACATGGGCTGTAGAGCCTGTGTGCGGCTGGATGATGGAATGTCGCCTTGGTTTGACGTCAATATCGGCGTTAAGCAGGGGTGCGTTCTGTCAGCCAGGCTGTTTATCATATATCTGGATAAATGTCTCCAAAGGTTGAACGATATGAATGTGGGAGTCCAGATGGGCGACTCAGTGGTCACTGCTCTGCTTTATGCAGATGATGCAGTCCTGCTGGCACAGTCAGCAACTGACCTGCAGACCCTAGTCGACACAATGACAGAAGATTGTAAGAAAAGGGGTCTACGCGTGAATATGAGCAAAACCAAAATAATGGTCTTTGAAAGAGATAAAACCAGAACAGATGTAAGAGTAACAATAGGTAATGATGTACTAGAGCAAGTGGATGAATTTGTATATCTTGGATGTGGATTTAGCCGAGATGGAAGGTACACCACTGATATAGAGCGAAGAGTGAATGCGGGAAATAGAGTGAACGGAGCGTTGGGGCAACTTTTCGGCAGCCACCACCTCAGCCAGAAGGCACGTGTAGCAATACATAACGCAGTGCTTGTCCCAACATTACTGTATGGTAGCGAGAGTTGGGTATGCAGAAAAGAGTATGATAGTAAAATTAATGCGGTCGAAATGCGATCTCTGCGGAAAATCTGTGGAGTTGGGCTGACCGACCGCATTCGTAACGACGACGTA
Organism: Lymantria monacha; assembly: GCA_905163515.2. NCBI lineage: Eukaryota > Metazoa > Arthropoda > Insecta > Lepidoptera > Erebidae > Lymantria > Lymantria monacha. Next base: position 26,308,821 of record LR991098.1, on the reverse strand, counting down.
AGAGAGCGAGTAGGTATGAAAGAGAGTATTGGTGTAAAGATGCGAAAGGGAATGCTCCGATGGTTCGGACATGTGGAAAGAATGCCGAACGAACGCCTGGTTAAGAAGATATACAATGCGAAAGTGGAAGGATGTAGGTACCGAGGGAGACCGAGACTAACCTACCTAGACCAGATCGGTCATGTACTGAAGGAAGGTGGTGTCAAGAGTCTCCGAAACCGGCGAGCGTGTATGAAGAGAATCATGAATGTTGAGGAAGCGAGTGAAGTATGCAGAGATAGAGTTCTCTGGCACTCTGTTCTCTCTGCCTACCCTGCAAGGGATATGGCGTGATGATATGTATGTATGTGTATGTAAGATGAACCAGTCCATTAAACACCCACTCCCATATTTCATATATTAGATACCATCATTATACAATAGTTTTACACTTACTGCTGGCATTCCACGTATGTTAAGTGCAGACGTGGAATGTCATCGGTAGGTGTCCCATCCCAATATTTAGATTAAATTTCTCCAAAGGCCTCTGCGTGTTGGATCCATATCCCCATGTAAGCCTCCCAAAGGACCGGGCATCTTCCCTATGGAAGATCCCGTGAATTAAAAGGAGATACAATAATAATAATAATATGTCATTTTCAAGGGCATAATTACGGGGAAACCATGACTTTGTTTATCGCAGACTCAATGGTGAAACCGGCGCCGCACCGCTCGACACCCCTAGCCACTTACATCAATGTTGCCCTCTGTTGCCCGTATGACTTGTGTGTCTGTGGCGACTATTTAGGGGGCCCATTCAGTGAGTTGGCGAGTCACCGTCTGCCACCGTTCAGCTCTTAGCATGGGTTTGAAGGCAGACGACAGTTATAAATTCATAGATTTAAGATGAACCAGTCCACTAAACACCCACTCCCATATTTCATATATTAAATACCACATCATACAATAGTTTTACACTTACTGCCGGCATTCCACGTATGTTGAGTACAGACGTGGAATGTCATCGGTAGGTGTCCCATCCCAATATTTAGATTAAATTTCTCCAAAGGCCTCTGTGTGTTGGATCCATATCCCCATGTAAGCCTCCCAAAGGACCGGGCATCTTCCCTATGGAAGATCCCGTGAAAAAAGGAGATACATAATAATAATAATTTATTTTGCTCTGAATCATGGTACAATAAGGTGTTACAATTTTATTTGTTCTACATGTTCTTTCATAATTGTATAACATGCAAAATTATAATAGCATGAAAATATCATGTCATACTTTGGCCTGAATACACATAATATTATGTCAAAATTACAAATTTATTAAAATAAAGTATGTATGTATGTAGAATACTTTGTACGATTCACAAATTTTTGATCCAAGTCTGGATATTATTTATATCCATTAATTAAGTATTTGTAAAGTATAAAATACAATTGCAGTATAAGCTTAAACAAGATTGTTTTAAGAGCACCTATCAAACTCAACCATTCAATTCTCTAATATTATTAGCTAAATCCATCTGTTTATCTGCCAGTCTATCTAGTCATAATGGGTCTTAATATGTAGATATGGGTCATCTCGAATAGTGAATAGGTTGGGACATGACCATTTTTTTTTAAATTTGTTATGGTGGTAAACGAGCAAGCAACACATCTGATGGTAAGTGTCACTGCCACCCATGGACCTTTGCAATACCAAACGCTAGCTAGCTAGGCCACTGCCTACCATTACAATCCCCAAACCCACCCAGTTGGGCTTCCGGCTCTCCCGCACACCGAACGAAGCGCAATAGTACATTGTCATTACTCAGACGTCATAGCTGACCCAAAACATACCTTAATAAGCTATACAGTTGAGCACGAATCACTTGTGAAATGTGAAACATACTTTGAAATGTACATACTTTGAATAAAGAGATTAGAACCTTAATAAAGAAAACCGGTTATACAATTCAAATTTTATGTAAAATCAGTAGAATTAGGTAAAGAACTAGTCAAGGCTACGTGTGGCTGGACTAGAGCTAAGTCTGTAACTCATAAAGAGGTTGATCGCGTGAGAGATACGTCTCAGAAAATACCCTAAAAGTTTACCCATCGGACAGTCGACCGAAGATAAGGTCTCGGTTCCTCCAAATGACTTATAGCAAATTATGAGGACTGCACATCCTTTCCACCATCACAAAAGACTGGAACATAAACAATTTCAAAAAAGATAGATAAATAATGTATAAAGATTATGGTGACAGGGTGTTAGTCGAGCGAGCGAGGCTCACAAAACTCATGTAAATAAAATAAAATCAGTATGAAAACAGAGTAGAAAAAAAAATTAAAACACCAAAGCGAAAGCTACGCTTCTTTTTTATCAGGAAAACAGACATGAATACTTCACACAGGTATGTAAATGAACGTACGTACACAAAAGTTTCGTCAGCGTTTGTCAAACTTTTGAACACCTATAAGATTTTAAACTCCAACTCCAAATTATTCAAATCTTAATTAATTTCAAATTACTGAAATTTAGCATTTAATATGCTTAATTATTTATAAAATCCCGATTACGAAGCGAAAAAATGATGTCACAAGCGGGATTCGAACCCGCACCTATTGCGATTCATTAATTAATTTCGTCATTTTCTCAATCATTCAGCCTTTTGTCATTCATTGCTGGACGTAGGCCTCCATTATATTTTGCCATAAAGTGCGATCTTGTGTTAATTCATTTACTATTTATCAAACTCGAGGTGGCAATTTTATTTAAATTAATCTAATAAATACCATCAGATTGAATCGCAACCGCCACTGATAATGAAAAAATCCAGCAAGAAACTTAGCGTGCTTTTAATAACTCCTTTTTATATGAATTTGTATACAATGGTAATGTTTCGGGTAATTATTATATCTAATGTGGTGCTCTTCTCTAATATACTAATAAAATACAAGCGATAATTAAATATTTTATGCTGTATTTTAGGCTTACTGGATTAAAAAACGTTACAATAAGACAACGCAATCCTAATATTGTACCTGTAATATATTAAAATACAGCTGCCTCTCTTCTGATCTCTCTTCTCTTCTTTATGGCAGGCTAGTCTTGAGACATCCTACCCGATGCGTTTGGAGTAACAGAAGAGTGGCGTGTGATCCCACAATGTACCGCACCACCTCCCCATCATTGTTCGGCTGACTACTGCTACCGATTGCTTAACCTCGTTGGCTTTCCGGGTGAATTATCTCTTTAGACACCAACCCTCGTCGATACCCCGGAAATAGATACTGGTGACCTTTCTCCCAGTTTTCATGATTCCCATAGGAATGTTAAAATAATGTGAATATTACTAACTAATTTATTAAACGAAAAAATAATCAGGATATTTTATACTAGTATTCTATTTGATCAAGAATAAGTGCAGACGTCGCCATCATACCGTTTCATTTATTGTGTAACATCAGTGGCTGTCAAACTTTTTTGAACGACCCCGTTTCTAAATCGAAGCTTTAGTTAATGGAAATTCATTAAAACTTTTTTAAGTGCCATGACACGGGCTTTTAGTGGTTTCGTGATTAATTTTAAGATAAGTACCTTATTTCTGTTGACATGCAATGGTTTTTTTTATAGTTTTCTGTCTCTTTTTCTAAGTTAAAACAAAATATGAATTTTAATTTTGGTATTTCACTCGATAAGTTTAGGGGAGAAATTATTGAAAAGATATACTTTGGAGATGAAAATCATCGGCTATTTAATATGATAAGATTATAATTTTATCCATTCGATGACATAAGAATACAACTAATCTTCCTATGTCTTGCACATCGGAAAAGTTGATTAATATAGATGCAAGAGGAGGAAAACTCGACATAAAATGCTGCCCTAGCTAACCTGCCCGACAAGCGTGATATATTAGATCAATTTCCTTTCTATTATGGAGGAGGTTCTAACCTAGCAGTGGAACGATATAAGCTGATATGATGATAATAATTATGACGTACTTTGTCAGTTACTAGCCTCTTTAGAATTATGGAAAAATCTATTAATATTACCAACTTTTATATTGCTAGTGGGTATCGGAAAGGATGATTAAGAGTTAAAACTCTTAGTCATCCTCTCAGTTCTCCATGTTCTCAGTCCTCCATGTTAAAACATAGACTTGAGCCAACTCTATCTTATGACGTCTGGTCATCAATTATATTCACAAGGGTTTACCGATATATAATGTTAAATAAAAAGTATATATTGAGTCCATCTCTAGTAATACGATGTAGGATGAGGATAAAAGTAGGATGACGATATTGAAAAAAAAAGAGTAAAGGGTAAAGCATGGTGACTTATTATATTCCAATAACGTCATAATATGAAAAATTTATAGTGGTTTTGATAGTTTTCTGTTAACAGCCGTGGGCCAGTCCATCTGGGTTAGTATCACTCTCGCAAAAAATCGACGTCTATGCAGTGGCAATATGCTCTTGAGCTTCGTTTGGTGACATTGGTTCGTTGGATAGAGCCGGAAACCCGACTCTGATTGGGTTTTGGGATTTTCATTGGTAAGCAGCGGCCTAACTGAACCCCTGATATTGCAAAGGTCCATGGGCAGTAATAACATTTACCATCAGGTGGACTGTGACTAGCGATGGCATTTATAATACTATGGCACTGAAACCTGGTTCCTGAATGTTAACCTACTAATATAACTAAATATTGCTCAGTGTTCTATGGAGAGGACTGTGCTCTATTTTTATACGTAATAAAATTAGAAATATCTGTAGAAGAACAGCTGTAACTGATAAGGCAAATGAATTAGTACGTTGAACTGGCACACACTTCTTGAACCGATAACCATTGAAAATAAAATATTCCAGAGTAGCGACCACAGACCCCACTAGTTGTACTAGCGACATTTTATATGTTGCAGGGAATTATTGGATGCAAGTTGCAGTGAACCATTCCGAGTGCTATTTTCGGAAGAGACCTATGTCCAACAGTGATACTCTATGGGATGAGGGATGGATGGATGAATTGGAATTAATATATATGATTACATTTGTTAGTAAAAGATTTATGAAACATAAAAATCGTAAAATCTTGTTTATCCTTGTATAATATAAAAATTTAACTTAACATCAAAATCGAAGAAATAGAAATTCTAATTTCATTACTTTTATATTGTAAGCTCCTTGGTACAACCCCAAACATTTGCCTAATACTAAAACAGATATTCAGCTGAGTTTTACGTTTCGACAAAAACGGACATCTTTGAGTACCACTATACTCATCGCACAGCCGTCACCGACTCTCTGAATGAACCTCACTACCTAATGAAACGGAAGGGTCCTTTGAAATGATCATTTGAGCTCAGCGATACACCATAGTCAGTGAGCTTTCGAAGCCAACTGTGATTTAAAATACCCAAGATTTAATAGAAAAGGAAAGAATTTCTGCTGCGTCATAAGTTAAGAATGACGTACTTGAATTATTTTATTTTGTTGACGTAGCAAAATGTTGTGAAATAAATTCTGTTGTACAAATTTGACTGCATATTTGACGTAGTGCTAAAGATACTGATCTACCGTACCACAGTCGTGGGTTTGATTCCTAAGCAAGTAAATATTTCAAGAATAGAGTAGGAATACAATTCACTACCTATCCCCTGTCCCTAACCCTATCTTACACGTGGGTGATCGTAAGAGAGATATAAAATGCATATAACATTTATGCGAAAGAAGGAAATCTTGACATAAAACCCTATACCACCATGTCTGACCAGGGTGGTATAGTAAGGTCATTTCCCTTCCTCGTTTTGGAGAAGGATCGAGCCCGATAGTGGGACATATATGCGCTGAGATGAAGATATACATTTATTAACACATTTTATTGCTTTTTTTTTTCATATCTTTCAGTTTATCTCCGAATGCGTGGGTCTTCTAATAAGGCTGAATACTTATATGAACCATAGAGAAAAAAAAAGACAAAAAAGTAAGTATTTACTTCAAGAAAGAAGTAATCACGTATAAATAACATAACTTTAAAAATACATATATCATGACTTGAAAATTTAAATTTCTTCGAACAAGATACTTCAATACTTCGTTTGAGTTAAATGGAGAGAAAAGTTTACTTAACAGCCAAAGTATTTTCCACCTTTTCTTTGTGGCTTTAACTCAAAGTAGATGCGAAGCACTTTATTATATTTTACTTGCTAAAAGCGCTTGTGAACTGTACTTGTTAGCCGCGAAAGAGCTCTCTAGGAATATGGCACACAAAACACATAAAATTATAGATATTTTCACTAATCACACATAAAAATACTAGCTCGTTTGATTAGCATAGTATGGTAGAATCATTTGCCCACTGCACTGGGTTCAAGCCCAGCGGTGGGACCGTATGTATACGAGCTAATATTAAAATAACAAGATTGTTGAATTTGTCTACATCTTCAGTACTTATTCTAATCTACGATGTCGATACGATCTATTTTCTCCCTCTAATTTTAATTGCACAGATACCTACCATGCCAGTTTCATGGGTTCGATTCTTAAGCGGGACAATACTTTGTGCGATCTACAAAGTGTTGCTCTGAGTCTGGGTGTAATTTGTCTGCGTTAATTATATGTTTCTAAAGTCCCCCGCAATAAAATGATTATTTCTTTAGTGCAGGAAGTCTTTTTAAAAAAAAGAAGAAAGAACAGCAACAATTTAGTTTAGCTTTTGACTTATAAGCTGTGTGGTAGCGGCTGCGTTTACTACCAACCCTTACTTTGCTTGTGGATGTCGTAAAGAACCACAAAAAGCCTTATGACGACCTGAGCCAAATGATGCAGTTTCGTCAAAAATTACATTCCCAAGGATGGTTGACTGGCAGGCGGCCGGTCATAAAACTATTGCCAATAACTTTTACAATATGTACTATGAAAGAAGAGTACATATTGTATCGACCCCAAGCCATTAAAATAAGAGTAGGAGAATGATGATGATGATGATCTTACGCTATTTGATCTTCAATTAAAACAAACGAGATTATTCAAAAAAGCAATTCATTAAAATATATATTTTTAGGACTTTTATTTAATAATATGAATTTATGTAGAATAAAAACCTAGGACGTTAATTAGGGTCTTGTTATACTCGTAACTGCCTATCTCTAGGTTGTAAGTAGATACTTGAGCTCAAAAACAATATCCAATTAATATTAATACAGGCTGTTGAACCGAACGAAAATGGCTGTATAAAATTAATTATAAGTTAAAAAAAAAACAGCAGTGGCTTATTATTGAGCCAATAGATAATAATTTGTAAATTGTTAATTATCTTTTTATTTTAATATTCCATAAATTAAATTGATAGGCCGCAATTTTAAGAGTTAAATGAAAAAAAAAGTTGGTGGAAGGTGGAGTCAAGAGTCTCTGAAACCGGCGAGTGTGTATGACGAGAATTATGAATGTTGAGAAAGAGAGTGAAGTATGCAAGGACAGTATTCTCTGGCACTCTGTTCTCCCTGCCTACCCTGCAAGGGATATGGCGTGATGATATGTATGTGTAAATGAAATAAAAATATTATTATCTGTGTGGTGACGGTGTAAGAATACAATTCATCTTACCCGTGGGTGATCGCAAAAGACGACCAAGAGATATCCTCCTATACTCCTAGAATATTGTTTATAGTTTGTTTGGCGAAGGTTAATTACAGTTGTTTTAGAGAAATATATACTTTGTTGAATTTAGTTCAATTATCAATCTGACCTTTGAGAATAATAAAGCCTACGATAATTACCTCTAGATTAAAAAAAAAGAGATTATGAGATCTTTTTATTTATTCAATATAATAGGTGAAGTTAAGTTAGGTTATAAACCTTTGAACCTGTTAAAAATGTTATTGATGAAAATTCTCCTAAAAAATAGTATCGTTTTTTCATAAAGCTGATTGTTCAAGAGATTAGGCCAAATATTTTATTTATCGCAAAACGCCGCTGTTGTGTAATAAATTTTATATTTGTTTTGTTTACCGTTGGTGAAATTTTATTTTCTAATTAGCTGTCCGGATCCCATCTACGCAAGTAAATGATACAAGGCAATATTCTTAATTTTAAATATGCGATTTCAGTAGTTTGAGATAAAATTTATTTCATTTAAGTTTCTTTTAAAAAAATATAGCTTTATAAATATATTATAATTATTTAAAAATATAGCTATATTAGAGTGTGGTAGGACCACGCTGTTGACAGTTCTCTATCTTCAGCCGCGAGCAGGTACGTCCGGGGTAGTCTCGCAGTAGATCGACGTCTGAGTAACGGCAATGTGCTATTGCGCTTCGTTCGGTGAGCGAGAGAGCCGGAAGTCCAACTGGGATGGGTTTGTATTAGTAGGCAGCGACTCTAAAGGTCCATGGGCGGCAGTAACACTTACCATCAGGTGTACTGCTTGCTCGTTTGCCATCAAAATAATAAAAAAAATATATTTATAGTGTTATACAATAAAAGCTAGTAAGATTTAATTTCTTGTGTGTAAATAATATTGTGTGTAATTAAGTGTAAATAATTTACCGTGTGGTGATGGAGTAAGAATATAATTCCTCACGCCTTATCGTACCCGTGAGTGATCCTAAGAGACGATTAAGGGATATAAAACGCATATAACAGCTATGCACGAGAAGGAAAACAAAACCCTATACCAACACGTCTGGCCAGCATGGTATAGTAAGCTAATTTCCCTCCCATTATGGAGGAGGCTCGTGCCCAACAGTGGGCTCGTGCCCAACATATATGAGCTGAAAAGATGATGATGATGAACCTGCACTAAGGAAATAATCCTTGTATTACGGGGAACTTCACAAACATGCAATTAACGCAGACAAATTATACACAGAACAACTCTGTATTTCCCACAAATTATTGTATTGCGTGGGAATCGAACCCATTTCATTGGCACGGAAAGTTGGTATCTTAACCACTACGTCATCTGTGCAGTCAATTAAACACAAAACTAACTCTCAAAAACCTAGTGTAATTTATTCGGTGCTATATGAAGCCAATATTAACTATATCTGAAACAAATTTTATTGCTAAAACAAACAAGAAATGGAAAATTGAAATTGAAACTTTCACGATGAAAATATTCAACTCGTTATTAACTGGTAGTGAAATTATTTGATGCTGCTTGACCCCGTTTTCTTTATTTTGTATTATGAACTCCAACCAGTTAAGTTTTGCAAGTAATCCGTTAATAAATGGCAATAATAAAGACGGCTAATAAGCATGGCTTTAGATGTTCTACTTTTTATTCGACTACGGCGTAGTTAATTAAATCTGTCTTTTACTTGCATGTCATCATTCTCCTACTCTTATCCCAATTACTTGGGGTCGATACAATATGCACTCTTATTTCATATTACATATTCTAAAAGTTATTGGCAATAGTTTTATGACCGGCCGCCTGCCAGACGTCAACACTCCTTGAGAATGCAATTGTTGACCAAATGGCATCAGATGGAGTTGGCCCAGGTCGTTATAAGGCTCTTAGTCATCTTTTACGACATCCACGAGCAAAGTAAGGGTTGGTAGTATTCGTAGCCGCCACCACACAGCTTCTTGTCTGTCTTTTACTTGCTTATGTATTTAAATGAAAGAAACATTCCAACTTCTTGAAAGTGTTTCAATTGTCCCATGAAATATCGTACAGGAGTACGATCTAACCTCTCAGCAATAGCTGCACAGGTGGCATACCATACGTATCTTCCGTGCCAGTGCCATGGGTTCGATTCCCACGCGGGATAATACTTTGTGCGATTCAGAAATTGTTGTTCTGAGTCTGGGTGTAATTTGTTAGCGTCAATTGCAGGTTTGTAAACTCCCTTACAATTCAAGGATATTTTTTTTAAATCAGGGTGGAGTCTTTAAAAAAGGAATTCTATTATATCTAAGTCCTAACAGGGTGATGACATATATCAATGTCCAGCTCATATCACTAACATCATTTACTTAAGTTTGAAGTTATAAGGACTACTGTCATCATTATCCTGCTCTTACCCCAATTACTTGGAGTCAACATAATATATACTCTTATTCCATAGTATATGTTGTAAAATATTTGGCATTAGTTTTATGATCGGCCATCTGTCTGGCATCAACCCTCTTTGGGAATGTAATTGTGGACCTGATGGCACCAGATGGACTTATGTAGGTCCATGTAAAACTCTTAGTCGGCTTTTACGACTTCCATGAACAATGTTGGGGTTGGTAGTATTCGTAGCCGCTACCACACAGTATCCTTATAAGGATTACAAAAAAATGTAAATTACATTTTTAATTGTAAAGAAAATGGTATTTATCTAAAATTTTCATACATACATACATATCGTCACGCCATATACCTTGGAGGGTTGGCAGAGAGAACAGAGTGCCAGTGAACTCTATCCTTGCATACTTCACTCGCTTCCTCAAAATTCATAATTCTCTTCATACAAGCTCGCCGGTTTCGGAGACTCTAGACTCCACCTTCCTTCAGTACATGACCTATCTGGTTTAGGTAGGTGAGTCTCGGGCTCCCCCGGCACCTACATCCTTCCACTTTCGCATTGTATATCTTCTTAACTAGACATTCGTTCGGAATTCTTTCCTCATGTCCGAACCATCGGAGCATGCCCTTTCGCATCTTTACACCAATACTCTCTTTCATACCTACTCGCTCTCTTACGTCGTTGTTATTTTCTAAAATTTTCCTTTCTTCTAAACTCATAACCGACGTATTCTTAAGTACCATCTTATTATCTTTTGCTAAGAGTTCCCAAATTACGGCACACTTCATTTCTACGTAATTTCCTAACAGCCACTTAGCATTATTATCCACGCAACGCAATCACATTTTAATTTCAAATCCGCCATTTTGTCTGTAAATAAAGATGGTGACAATTAATTATTTCGAAACGTAAGCAAACATGAACAAAGGCTTATGTTTGTTCAAAATTAGCATTTTGTGCTGCGCTGTCAAAATTTTACGAGTAAATATAATTATGATTATTTATTTTATTAATAGCGGTTTCTATCTGTTTACAAAATTTAGGTTTTTTTAAATGTCCATGTGGTTAGATACTAAAAAAATATATTTATCACATTATTTTAGGATCCGTTAAAATGTATGCCGATTTATTTTGCCTTTAGTAGCGTTAAATGAGCTGGGCGTTCACTTGGGCCATCGAAGACAAAGATAGGGTACCGGTGGCCCGTTCGCACGGCGAAGAGAGGCGTTTTGCAGGGTGGGTCTATGGGGTCGCGCACCGCCTCTTCCGTCGCCCCAGACCGATTTGGCAGGGCATGACAATCTCCATAGCCCACCGCAAAAAAAAAAGCCTTCACTTTAGGTTAAATGCCCACTCATGAAACTCTGCTATACCAGGGGCACAGTCGGCTTACCAAAAATACTTTGTCCTTTCATATATATATATATATATATATATATGTATATATATATATATATATATATATATATATATATATATATATATATATATATATATATATATATATATATATATATATATATGTATATCTATATATATATATACATATATATATATATATATATATATATATATATATATGTATATCTATATATATACATATATATATATATATATATATATATATATATATATTCCATATATATTTCTTAATCATTAAATAACACTCTCATAAAAAGTAAGTGGTTAATACATTTAAGCCCCCTATGTATTTCTATTCCCTGAATTTAAATATGGTTAATTATTTGTGCTCTCAGTGGTAGATTAGTAGAAATGCCTGATTAGCTCAGCGATCTCTATAATATTAATAGTAGAGCTAAATCGCTGGCTACTGATTTCATTCCATTCTATTTACTCTAAGAGTGTGGTACTATTTAAGATCAACCTGGATATTTATGACTACAAACAAAAATTTTTAGCAGCGTGTATATTATGTTCGTTAATAACATCGGTAAGGCCTCTTCTAAAAATTAAATTGAGGTTTGTTGTAAAGAAAAATATTAAATTCATTTGTCGATCTATTTTGTCAATACGCGTCTGTTCTAATCGACATCGTAATTCTATTCTACACCACCCACCTCAATTATAGTCACACTTTTATAAATAAAAATATATATATTTTAACTGCTGTTGGAATATAATTTATTCATCAGAAAAAAATTAAAAAACCAATCGGTGATCAAAAGAAAATATAATATTTTTTTTCGCTTCAAACAATGTCGTAATTACTTTGTGACAAAGTGACGCAAGAAATGGCGGAGTTTTAATTTTATAAGAAACCCGAAGAATGTACAAAGAGAAATAAATGAATAATAATTAGGAGTAACTCAATAGATCATTCTAAATTCGCCTTTATTATGACTCAAACAATGCGGCTTTTAATTTCAATGATAAATTACAGTTTCCCGTAAACAGCGGGTAAGGTAATAAAACAGAAAGTCAAGTTTGTAGTGTATTCGGTGACTTTATAACACTTGCCGTATTAAACATCACAGCTCATATACGTCCCACTATTGGGCTCGAGCCTTAATAGGAGGACAATTGACCTACATTACCACGCTGGTCAGACGGTCGTCGGTGTCGGTATAGGGTTATTTTTTTTCCTTCTCTCGCATAGATGTTATATAAATTTTATATCCCTTAGTCGTCTCGTACGATCACCCACGGGTAAGATATTGGTGATAGGAGGTGGTGAATTGTACTATTACTCCGTTATCACATGGAAAGTTTCACTTTCCATATTAAAAATAAATATATATTCCATTACTGCCTTCAGCTGTGTGGTAGCTGCTAAGAATACTACCAACCCTTACGTTGCTCGTGGATGTCGTAAAAGACGACTAAAAGCCTTATAACAACCTGGGCCAATTCCATCTGTTACATTCCCAAGGAGGGTTGACGTCTGGTAGGCGGGTGGTCAATAAACTATTGCTAATAACTTTCACAATATGTAGGTACTATGAAAGAAGAGTACATGTTATATCAATCCCAAGTAATTGGGATAAAAGTAGGAGAATGATGATATTCCATTACTGCCTTCACAGAAGGTTAGTGGTGTAAGTAGCCCTCCTGCCAAGTGTTGTGGGTTAGCTTCCCACTCAGAATTGTACTTTGTGCGAACTAAAAATGATTGCACTGAATCTGGGAGTTATTTATCTCCGTTAATTGAATTATTTGTAACATAAGCATCTATTCCTTAAAATGATGTGTTTCGAATCGTTAAAAAAATAAATTAAATCGTATAGCCTCTTATGTATCGCCTCTTTTTTATACATACATACATGCATATCATCACGCAATATCCCTTGCAGGGTAGGCAGAGAGAACAGAGTGCCAGAGAACTCTATCTCTGCATACTTCACTTGCTTCCTCAACATTCATAATTCTCTTCATACACGCTCGCCGGTTTCGGAGACTCTTGACTCCACCTTCCTTCAGTACATGACCGATCTGGTCTAGGTAGGTTAGTCTCGGTTTCCCTCGGTACCTACATCCTTCCACTTTCGCATTGTATATCTTCTTAACCAGACGTTCGTTCGGCATTCTTTCCACATGTCCGAACCATCGGAGCATGCCCTTTCGCATCTTTACACCAATACTCTCTTTCATACCTACTCACTCTCTTACGTCGTCGTTACGACGTCTTTTTTATACAAATAGTGGAAAATGTATCTACTATACATGCTTGAAATATTCTTGTATGTTGTACTGTCTAAGAATATATCTGTTATTTAAAACAAAGGAATTAAAATTTAGAAATAGATTCAAGTGTAATAAATTTTTACTACCGAAAACGATTACTCAGTACTACTGGTTCGCCCAAATGGCAGTAAGGAAGTATAATACTGTAGTAGGCTATGGGGCTACTGGATCATAGTCTGTCCCAAAAAAATAGATTGAATAAATTCTGACGTTCTTTTCTAAGATCTATTTTAAGCATTCTATATAAAATACTAGCTTCTGGCTGCGGTTTCGCCCGCGTAAAAGGTTACTTTCCTAAAGTTTTCATCCCCTATTTTTATTTTACCCCGTAAGGGTAAATTTTTTACGAAATTTTAATGTCATATTTATTCATATCTAATCAATAGCCTAAAAATAAATTTAAAACTCCTGGATTTAAAAATGGCGATAATTCCTTACAACTTTTCATCCCCCTTTACAACTCTTTTTTGTATAAAAAAGTAGCCCATGTCCTTTAGCAGGCTCTAGACTATCTGTGTACCAAATTTCATTTAGATCGGTTCAGTAGTTTTGGCGTGAAAAAGCGACAGACAGACAGAGTTACTTTCGTATTTATAATATTAGTAAGGGTTTTGAATATTTTGTAACTTCGTCTTTCTTCTTTAATCAATATCTATAAGTTATCTACACTTGGGTAAGAGACTCATCTAAGATGTAGATTATATTGATCTACTATGCCACACTTGTCAGACATTTGATGTAGTGTTTTACTTGTATTATTTTTAAACTATTCATCATTCTCCTACTCTTATCCCATTTGCTTCGGGTCGATACAATATGTATTCTTCTTTCATAGTACATATTATAAAAGTTATTGCCAATAGTTTTATAACCAGCCGCCTGCCAGATGTCAACCCTCCTTGAGAATGTAATTGTTGACCAAACGGCATCAGATGAGGTTGACCCAGATCGTTATAAGACTTGTAGTCGTCTTTTACGACATCCACAAGCAAAGTAAGTAGGGTTGGTAGTATTCGTAGCTGCTACCACACAGCTATTTTTTTTAATTTATTGTATAGAAATTATCGCCATTTTCCCTTAGCAAGAAATGGGATGAACTGAATTTTTACCACATCACCACAAAAAAACCTATTTAATGTAATAAAAAATAATAATATATAAGTTTAACTTACTGATTTTTATTTTCAATCAAACGCTGCTACCAACAGTCTTTGCGGGGTAAGTGGAATAGAGAGGGGGTGGACATAATAATGACGTCAGACTAAAAGTAATTTTCGCGGTGACTTGCTTACCATCAGACGCCTAGTCATGTCGACTCGAAATACAAGTAATTAACTATTTTGTTCGACGGAACCTTTGATAGGCCGTCGAGACTTCCGTCCCTTTTGCTTACAGTTTGTTATTTGAGAGACACTTTAACTATCGTTATTATAATAAGTATTTTTTTAACTTTTTCTATAAATTTAAGTAGTTTTTATTATTTTAATTGATTGCGTCTATAATTAGCACCATATTAATAAATGAATGTAGCGGTAGTTGTGTGGTAGCGGCTACGAATACTACCAACCCTTGCTTTGCTCGTGGATGTCGTAAAAGACGACTAAGAGTCTTATAACGACCTGGGACAACTCCAGCTGATGCAGGTTGGTCAACAATTACATTCCCAAGGAGGGTTGACGTCTGGCAGGCGGCGGTCATAAAACTATTGCCAATAACTTTTACAATATGTACTATGAAAGAAGAGTACATATTGTATCGACCCCAAGTAATTGGAATAAGAGTAGGAGAATGATGATCGGTAAATGAAGGGGTAGACAGGTGAATATATATTGAAAATATAAATTCATAAAATATAAGCGCTTTTAATATTATAAAAAAAAATATTTATACTTATCTATTAGATTTTCCGTGTGGTGAGTGAGTAAGAATATAATTCACTACCTCCTATCTTACCCGTGGGTGATCGTAAGAGACGACTAAGAGATCGAATATGTATATAACATCTATGCAAGAGAAGGAAAATTTGAAACAAAATCCTATACCAACACGTCTGATCAGTGTGGTACAGTAGGTCAATTTCCCTACCATTATGTAGGAGGCTTGAGCCCAACAGTGGGACATATATGAGCTGAGATGATGATGATGATTTGATTTTCAAGTATTTTTATAACATCTATAAAAATAGGTATCTATTTTGTATTTGAAGTTATTTTTAACCAAATACTACATTATCTGAAGCCAGTAGAGACCCGATATATGTACCTATACATTTCTTTTGCTATTCTATTTTGTCAATTATTACGAATATAAGGTAAAAAGATTGAAAATAATATAATATTTAGATCTACGTAATTATTATCATTAATATGAAGCCACATAAATCCACGCCGTATCTTAATCTTCTTATAAATTAATACATATTGAAGCTTAGTTTTGGCGGCAACGTGAAAGTTCAATATTTATTTAAATAAAAAACTATCTATGAGTTGCGAGAATGTACAATACTGAGAACTTGGGAATTGTTTTCCAAAAAGTCTTATCAGTAGCTTATTGGATAGCATGTTTGACAAATAAAATTAAATTCATGCATTATATAGCGTTTTTATTTGATTTTTAATTTCTCGAGGTTTCGAATAGTGTAGGTACATCGTTCATAGTTATGGGAATCTTTCCGTAAATCCGTAAAATAGTTTTAATTTAAATGTGTAATACTTGTGTACATTAGAAATTATTAGATAAGATGTTTATCGTGAAAGTTTATAGGTATATGTTTATAATACGAAACATTAACTTTAAATGCCTGCAAATCGGTAGTCACAACAACTGATGGGATAACAAAAAATCTTCTTCTTATTAATATTAGGTAATAACTAATTAGTTATATCTAAAACCACGAGTTGAAGTAGTTAAATAAATAATAACTTTAAATATAAAAGTAATGCTTGATTAATTTGACTGATCAGGTGGCGTAATTATTGATGGCGTACCAAGTGTCGCGGGTTTGAATCCAACGCAGGACAACAGTTTGTGCGTACTATAAATTGTTGTTCTTATTTCTGGGTGTAATTTGTGTACGTTAATTACATGATTGTAAAATAAAATAATCATCATCATCATCACAGCCCTTAAATGTCCCACTGTTGGGCTCGGGCCTCTTCCGTAATGGGAAGGAAATTAACCTACTATACCACGCTGGTCAGACGTGTTGGTATCAGAGATGCGATTTATTTGAAATACTTCTATTTAAAATGCAAATACAAAATGCAAAATACCTATTTTGTATTTAAATGCCTTTTAGTACAAAACATTTTGTATTTTATTTAAAATACCTTTCGAGATGTATTTAGCATTTTTAATATTCATTTTAAAATGCAAAATACTTTGTGGATTAAGTTTAGTCAACATTACCATTCAAACAAAATGAAATGAACGAATGACGCTTGTATTGCCGAATTTGACCGATAGAGGCACCTGCTAGCCATGCGCGCCCTTTTTTATTTGATTTGATTACCTACTTTTATGATATTGAAGTGTTGTTGTTATCCCTACAATACTGAAACGGCTATGTACTGTACTACAACAAGATAAGGGAAAAGAAAAGTGAACCGAAATAAATGGCCACACAATTCACAAAATGGAGCCATGGCTCTCTTTTCGTTAGTCTAGTTTTTTACATTATTTTAAGTGAGTATTATTATTATTAATAACATAACAGCATTTATTGATATGCGTACTGATAAATATGACCAAAATGTCATGCATAAGGTGCCATGTTATTAGACGTTTTTGTTTGGCTCGGCATTGTGTCTCTATTTCTAATGCTAGGGCCGCACCTGCGTGTATCGTCCCATAGTAATTTGCGGCGAAGCTTCGTATGTTTGGTACACAAATTATCGCGATAAAACTGTGTTCACATTAGCGACTTCGATATTTTACACGAAGTATAGTGCAATAATTAAAGATGCCCGACATCATTTTCATGTGTTTAACTATGGATGACGAATTGCTTTACTATTACAGCTATATTATGCTAATAATTACATAATGATATTTTTGGATCCCTTCATGGGTTCCGCTTCATAATGGTGTATAAATTCTAACACCATCACCCCACCCCTCATCACCCCACTCCATATTTATTGATTAACTGGAGATTCTCGAACGCGTCTAAATACAACGAAAATTTCTCCCGAAATGAAAAACGCTAGTCTGACCACATAGCGCGATATATTAGCGCGCTAAAACCCTTTGACTTATCGCCACCCAAGCGATATTGCACACGAAGCCCGAATGTTCGCGACGATACCCAATAATGACCAGTCACATCTGCGTGTATCGTCTCATTGCACGATAGCTTTGTAACGATACACGCAGGTGCGACCCTAGCATAATGATAAATACCTAAAATAAATAAAAATTTCTGAGATTTGGTCAAAAGGTATTTTATTTTAAAAAGTATTTTGAAAATACCTATTTTGCATTTAACATTTGAAATACAAAACGCAAAACTATTTGGTATTTTGCATTTGAAATAGTAAATCTGAAAAGTATTTTGAATTTTGTATTTAAATGCTTTTTTAAAACCATTTTGTACATCTCTGGTTGGTATAGGGTCTTGTTTCGAGTTTTCTTTCTCTTGTATAGATATTATATACGTTTTATATCCCTTAGTTGACTCTTACGATCACCTATGGGTAGGATAGGGGTGGTAATTTGTATTCTTACTCCGTCACCACACGGAGCGACGAAATAAAATAATACATACATACATACATATCATCACGCCATATCCCTTGCAGGGTAGGCAGAGAGAACAGAGTGCCAGAGAACTCTATCTCTGCATACTTCACTCGCTTCCTCAACATTCATAATTCTCTTCATACACGCTCGCCGGTTTCGGAGACTCTTGACTCCACCTTCCTTCAGTACCTGACCGATCTGGTCTAGGTAGGTTAGTCTCGGTCTCCCTCGGTACCTACATCCTTCCACTTTCGCATTGTATATCTTCTTAACCAGACGTTCGTTCGGCATTCTTTCCACATGTCCGAACCATCGGAGCATTCCCTTTCGCATCTTTACACCAATACTCTCTTTCATACCTACTCGCTCTCTTACGTCGTCGTTACGAATGCAGTCGGTCAGCCTAACTCCACAGATTTGCCGAAAAGATCGCATTTCGACCGCATTAATTTTACTTTCATACTCTTTTCTGCATACCCAACTCTCGCTTCCATACAGTAATGTTGGGACAAGCACTGCGTTATGTATTGCTACACGTGCCTTCTGGCTGAGGTGGTGGCTGCCGAGAAGTTGCCCCAACGCTCCGTTCACTCTATTTCCCATCATCCATTCACTCTTCGCTCTATATCAGTGGTGTACCATCCATCTCGGCTAAATCCACATCCAAGATATACAAATTCATCCACTTGCTCTAGTACATCATTACCTATTGTTACTCTTACATCTGTTCTGGCTTTATCTCTTTCAAAGACCATTATTTTGGTTTTGCTCACATTCACGCGTAGACCCCTTTTCTTACAATCTTCTGTCATAAATAAAATAAAATAATACAAGGATAATTTCCTTAGAGCAGGTTGTTGTATTATAAATAGAAAAAAATGGCTTGTTGCAAATAGTATAAACTACTTTTAATACCATTTTAGGTAATATAATGCAAAGAAATGTATATAATCCGTTTGGTGACGAAGTGAGAATACAATTCACTATCCCTTATTTTTTACTCTTTTTCCATGGGTGATCGTAAAAAACGACTAAGGGATATAAATCGCATATAACATCTATGCAAGAGAAGAAAACAACAAACCCTATACCAACACGTCGTATATATATATATATATATATATATATATATATATATATATACTAGTTTTTGCCCGCGACTTCGTCCACGCAGAAGTTATCTCTGACAGAGTTAAATAGAAAAAGCAATGCAAGGTGTTGAAGGTTTATCGCTAGGACGATGATTAACAGCGTCAGAAGCTGGGATGCGGTCGCCGCCTTTTGCGGGTTAGTTGTCTAACGGAATTAGGCAATAGGGTGGGTCCGAGAGAAAATACTCTACGTTGACACGCTCTACCGTCGGTGCTTTGGGCGGCGTAAGCGTGAGTACCTGTATTGAGGTTCACTGCATGAGGGCTTTGACTCAAGATGATATCCGGTGGTGGTGGCCCGCCCGCATAACGTAGATGTAGGTGTACGGCGCGCTATGTGTCGCGCGTCATCTCGGACGGATTGGGCGCGGTGTGTCTATATACCATAGCCGGTCACTAAAGAAAAAGGTTGTTCAAAGTTCTATTCATTCTACAAATTATATTGTCTTTAATATACTATTTACGGTATGACCATGAGATAGAATAATAATAGATGAAAGATAGTATTGGTGTAAAGATGCGAAAGGGAATGCTCCGATGGTTCGGACATGTGGAAAGAATGCCGAATGAACGTTTGGTTAAGAAATGAAATAAAAAATGCGAAAGTGGAAGGATGTAGGTACCGAGGGAGACCGAGACTAACCTACCTAGACCAGATCGGTCATATACTGAAGGAAGGTCATATACTGAAGGAAGGTCATATACTGAAGGAAGGAGTCAAGAGTCTCCGAAACCGGCGAGCGTGTATGAAGAGAATTATGAATGTTAAGGAAGCGAGTGAAGTATGCAGAGATAGAGTTCTCTGGCACTCTGTTCTCTCTGCCTACCCTGCAAGGGATATGGCGTGATGATATGTATTTATGTACCATGGGATAAAAATATAATTATCGCCACCCTTTATTTGACTGTTTTGTTTCACCAGCAGAGTTGCGACCTCGTTAGATATGATTTATTATTTGAGTTATAGAGTGAACATTTTGAAGCTAAACTTAACCTGTATCTTAAACTTTTAGGCAAGAACTTATTGCCGTCTACTATGTGTATCGTGTGAGCTCTCACGCTGGCACTGGTCGCCACGATGGCACTGGTGCAGGGTTTATGGAGAGGGAGATAGAAACACGTGTTTATTTATTTTTACCGAAGAATATTTGTACGTATTTTGAAAAGAATCAATAAAGAAATCTCCCATACACACTTTGCCACTTTGTTACACCCCCTTAGGGGTGGAATTCATAAAATGCTTTCATATTGAATCTCTATGTCATAAAAAGAAACGTGTGTCAAAATTTAATGTTTCTAGTTTTAATAGTTTCGGTGTGGCGGTAATGAGTCGTTCAACCCGCTTCACAGGCCTAATTTACACAACCAGAGGGTGAAAATTGACAAATGCCGGATATTACCATATAATGTTTGATTCGACTCGTAATTTGAAAAGAATCAACGTTATAGAAAGAAACCACTGTCAAAATTTCAAGTTGCCAGCTTCAATAATATCGGCTTGGCGCGAATGACTTAATGAGTCGTCCGACCCGTTTCGCAGGCCTAATTTACACCCCCAGAGGTTGAAAATTAAGAAATGCTGATACACGTGTTTATTTATTTTTACTGAAGATAATTTGTACGTAATTTGAAAAGAATCGATAAAGATTTTTTTCTCCGAACATTTTTTTAAATTGACATAACTTTTTTATTTATAAACCAATTGACATGAAATAAAGCCTAAATGTTAAGTGTAGCTTACCACAATACATTAGCGAAAACCGCGTCTAAATCGGATAAGCCGTTTCTGAGATTAGCGTGCACAAACGCACAGACAAACAGATAAACAGACAAAAATTTTAAAAATCATTGTTTTGAGTTCTATTTGTGTTGATAAAGGTCCCAGTAATATTTTTTTTTATATATCTTACATGTACAGACAGCAACCCGTTACATTTTTATTATATGTATAGATAGATATATATATATATATATATATATATATATATATATATATATATATATATATATATATATATATATATATATATATATATATATATATATATACATACACGCATATATATGTATGGTAGATACAGCGAAAGAAGTATGTGGAAGTACAAAGAAGCATAGAAAAACAAATGGTGATGCATGGTGGGATGCGGAAGTGGCAGCTTACGTAGAGCAAAAGAAGAAAGCGTGGTTGGACTATGTCTCTTCTTTGAATCTGAATGACAGTATGACTAAACAGAAGAAAGAAATATATCGGCAATGTAAGAATGACACCAAGGCCTTAGTGAAAGAGAAACGTGATAGAGCAAGTATGAGTGCAGAAGATAGGCTGACTAAAAACTTCGAGGGTAACACCAAACTCTTTTGGAGGGAGATGAAGAAGTCTCAGGGTAGTTGGTCAGCCTTCAGAATGAATAAAATAAGGTCTAAAGGTGGAGACATTATTACACAAACACAAGACGTGTTCAGCCGATGGAGTGGATATTTTGGCGATATGTATGTGGATGCTATGGTTAGCGCCGGTGTCGCATGTGGTCTAGTAGATCAACATTCGGCAACGGCGTCCTCCGATGGCATCAGTATGGATGAAGTTGAATGGGCGATAAGAAGTTTGAAAAATGGTAAGGCAGCGGGCATTGATATGGTGTCTGCCGAGATGATCAAGCTTGGTGGCTTCTGTGTCTGGGAGGCGTTCCTGTTGCTCCTCAATTTATGTTGGAGCTCGGAAATGATTCCCGGGGACTGGAATAGCGCAGTCATCGTGCCTTTGTTTAAAAACAAGTGTTCACGCTATGACTGCGCAAATTACAGAGCCGTAAGCTTGACCAGTTTGGCAGCAAAAGTGTATGGTAAAATTATTGAAAGGAGAATGATGGTGTCCGATGGTTTACTGTGTGAGACACAAGGAGGTTTCAGGAGTGGAAGGGGATGCATGGATCAAGTGTTCTCTCTGCGCAACATTGTGGAGAAGCATCTGGCTCTAGGTCAGAGGGTTTTCTGCAGTTTTGTGGATCTGGAGAGAGCATTTGACACGGTTGTACGAAAGGAACTTTGGGAGATTTTACCAGAGTATGGTATTAACGGTAAACTGCTACAGGCTGTGCAGTCCAGTTACATGGGCTGTAGAGCCTGTGTGCGGCTGGATGATGGAATGTCGCCTTGGTTTGACGTCAATATCGCCGTTAAGCAGGGGTGCGTTCTGTCAGCCAGGCTGTTTATTATATATCTGGATAAATGTCTCCAAAGGTTGAACGATATGAATGTGGGAGTTCAGATGGGCGACTCAGTGGTCACTGCTCTGCTTTATGCAGATGATGCAGTCCTGCTGGCACAGTCAGCGACTGACCTGCAGACCCTAGTCGGCACAATGACAGAAGATTGTAAGAAAAGGGGTCTACGCGTGAATGTGAGCAAAACCAAAATAATGGTCTTTGAAAGAGATGAGGCCAGAACAGATGTAAGAGTAACAATAGGTAATGATGTACTAGAGCAAGTGGATGAATTTGTATATCTTGGATGTGGATTTAGCCGAGATGGAAGGTACACCACTGATATAGAGCGAAGAGTGAATGCTGGAAATAGAGTGAACGGAGCGTTGGGGCAACTTCTCGGCAGCCACCACCTCAGCCAGAAGGCACGTGTAGCAATACATAACGCAGTGCTTGTCCCAACATTACTGTATGGAAGCGAGAGTTGGGTATGCAGAAAAGAGTATGAAAGTAAAATTAATGCGGTCGAAACGCGATCTCTGCGGCAAATCTGTGGAGTTAGGCTGACTGATCGCATTCGTAACGACGACGTAAGAGAGCGAGTAGGTATGAGAGAGAGTATTGGTGTAAAGATGCGAAAGGGAATGCTCCGATGGTTCGGACATGTGGAAAGAATGCCGAACGAACGTCTGGTTAAGAAGATATACAATGCGAAAGTGAAAGGATGTAGGTACCGAGGGAGACCGAGACTAACCTACCTAGACCAGATCGTACATGTACTGAAGGAAGGTGGTGTCAAGAGTCTCCGAAACCGGCGAGCGTGTATGAAGAGAATTATGAATGTTGAGGAAGCGAGTGAAGTATGCAGAGATAGAGTTCTCTGGCACTCTGTTCTCTCTGCCTACCCTGCAAGGGATATGGCGTGATGATATGTATGTATGTATATATATATATATATATATATATACAGTATGACTGGTAAAAGACTGTACATATCGAAGGAGACGATAGATAATGGTCACATCTAACAAATAAAAATATAATAAGAAGGTAATATTAATTAACTAGATAGTAAACCTCAACAATATTAGTGTGTCAGGATTCTCAAAAAGATGGTCACCTTCTCAACATTTCTCCATACAAATCAGTCGCACCTCGTACACTGCCATTTGGTTGAGCATATGCAATTTCCCAACTCTCTTAGTGCGAATAACACATTCTATCACACTTTACACACAAATAGTCACGGTTAAAATGAAAACGCGGGCAATCGAAGGACGCATAGGTTAACAAACACGGAAATGCAAAACACCCGATACGGCACACGCGCTTTGACTGATCAGCTGACCACAGACGGACACTCAACCCGGGGACATCCTTCGGGGTTGCGGGGCAGAGTGTGCGCGGGAGCCACTACTTAGCACTGTTGTCAAGGTCACGCGCTCGGCTGGTTACTGTTTAATGTAATTTCAATATCTATGCGGAGGTGTACTAATCAATAATGCGGAGGTGTAATAATCATTTTTATAGGACAATTAGTTCAAAATTTAAGTATCAATTTTTTTTATATATTCGGTATCAGAATCGAGTACTGAATATATATATATATATATTATAATTATTTTTCGTGTTCTGACGGAGTAAGAATACAATTCACCACCTATGATCTTAAGAGACGACTAAGGGATATAAAACGCATATAACATCTATGCGAGAGATGAAAAACTCGAAACAGAACCCTATGCCAACACGTCTGAGGTCAATTCCTTTCCAATTATGGAGTAGACTCGAGCCCAACAGTGGGACATATACGAGCTGAGATGATGAATATTATAGTGCTTTATTGATAATTCACTTTTGTATCAATTTTTTTTTAACAGTCATGCTATTGAGCTATTGATGTTCGTACATTATTTAAGTGATTTCAATTACCAATGGATTATCCATTGGTAAGTCTAATCTATTTTAAATAGTAATCATTAAAAATAAAGACTTGATATAAGTCCCTTAGTAACCATGTTATAAAATTCTTTAAAAAAAAAGACATGTTAAAATTGTTCTACTTATAAATAATATCATAAAAAAAGAAAACATCAAAATGCTAACACACAATAACGTGAAGATGAAAAACAATTTTGCCCTAATTAAACCCTTAAATCGTTCCCCGGAAAATATTAACATTGGGCTCATGGGCCACTAATCAAGATAATTACTGACGCGTCGAGCTCTCAGTACTGGTGTACGAAATAAAATTGCTTACAGGGTTGAGTAATGTTGGGGAGGTTAGCGATAGCGGGAAACTGAATTGTCTTTTATCTTATCATATAATAATTACATGAAATTACATGGCTGAAACGTCCTAACCAATTTTAAAGAAATCTTATAAATGTATGCGAATGGTTTGTTTTGAAAGATTGACTAGTTCTAAATATGATTGCTAAAAGAAAAATGATGGCTATATCCAAAGACGAACAACATTTGAAATAAAAAATATATTTCGTTATCGCATGGGAATCCTCCCGGTGGGTTAGAAAATTATCAAAAATTATTTTAATTATATGTTTGCTGACAGAAATGAAAATTTGTATTTGTTTGAATTTTTTGACTCATTGTTACATCATTGTTACATTTTGAACTTGGTTGTATGTTAATGTCTATATAATATTTCTTATGCGCTGTGTTTTTTTTTTGTGGGTATGGCTTGGTTACCTTTAAACCAAATCTTTGTTTATAAATTAACTTAATTTATAGTCATCGTCCGTCAGGAAATCAAATCGTCACCTTCAACAGTACCATTGATATACTATTAAAGGTATTTTTGGGAATTTTGGTGGCAAATATGTAAGGCAATGTTATATCATATTCACTACACTTCAGAACTTCCTGCGTATCTAATTACATAAAATTCCATCAAAATTATTTAATATAATACGTTAAAATACTAAGATATTGAATATAATATAAGAGGACCACACTTTTGCTTGCCGCTAAAACTCTGTGCGATGCATAGAGTAAAATAATACATTGGAAATAGACAGGCCATTCGATTTTTTTTGTCACCACTAATGTTAATGAAAGCGCCATCTATTACGCGACTCAATAATTATTTCCTACCCACGCATGCGCAATCCGGACACACATACATACTTCTCACACACACATAGATACTTCTCACACACACAGATACATCTCACACACACATTTACATGTGTGTATAATAACTATTCTTTACCGATGGGTCCTTGCATATGGGCCAATGCGCAAAGTAACCACTTTTCGATATATTTTTGTGTTTGCATGTCATCCAATCACAGAGTAGAAATTCTCACAGATTAATAATCCAGTACATAAAGTGAGTGGAAAATGTAATCATACGCTATCTACTACATGCAAACTCCTTTACAAATGCAATTATACATAACTGCAGGAATTTAGAATACGTAAGTTTAAATAAAATCTAACAGTATTAAATATTATACTAAAATTATTATCGTCCACTGTTGGATATCGGCCTTGTCACGACTGGGGAATAAAATCCATAATTAACGTGTTCGGTAAGTGCGTTGTTGATTGCAGTGGACTTTATGATTTACCTACCCAGCACTTCTGTCTATTCGGCTGGTGATACATGAACTCGTTTTTACGACTTTAGGAGGTGGAGACTCCCATCACCACCATCATCGTCATCATCTCACTTCAATGTAATATACGTCCCACTACTGGTCTCGAGCTTCCTACACACTAGAAGAGAAATTAACCTACTACACTATGCTGGACAAGCGGATTAGTACCTATAGCGTTTAATTTCGAGATAGTCTCGTCTTGCATAAATTTGTTTATACATATCATGTATCTTAGTCGTCTTTTATGATAAATAATTGTATTCTTACTTTGGAATCCATACGGAATATGACTCCCATAGGAAGGTATAAAGTGGCAAGACTATTTCTAATGAAAGCATACACGGGAATCCACATGTTTTAAGGATTGTGCGAATCCTGGTCAGGCAGATAGTTCGTCATAAAGTGAAATTTATTTAAACAAATTTCGAACTCAAAGAGGCCATGTAACTATATAAAAAAAAATCTTCAATAATTCCACCAAGCACGGACCCTAACAACAAAAATAAAAGGGCCCTTAATTCAAGCTGGCAACCCTTTTAGCGCGCTCTCAGTAAACAGCCCTTCGCAAAGGTGGGTAGATTAAAATTATCAACATGTTTACCGTCCGCTTCTGTGGTTTTATTTGCTTATTTATTACAAAAATAATTTCTAACATAAAATTATCACATAACTTCTTTATATTGTGTTAAATAAAGTCGATTATCGTTCGGTACGATCGCACGTATTGTTACAAAACTTCTTTCTGCAACACGCCCCATTGTTTCCGAAGTCCTTTTATTTGCATCAGCGAGTACAGTGATCAAATTTTTATGGACATATGTTATGGAACTAATTTCTTGTAAAACTTATTCCATCCTAGATTGAAATGTATAGGGCCTTTCTGTTAGAAAATATAATGTTCATCTTTCTTTGTATAAATCAAGGTTTTTTTTTGGGCGGAATTCCACTCGGATGTCATAATTCATCCTTAGTGAGATATATTGTTGTGAGATTGTAACACAGAAGAATACCTTTGGATGTTGGTGAAGATAAAATTAAAATGTTTTCTTGTTATAATTCTGTTTATATTAATTACCTGGAGGGTTTGTTAAGAATACAATATTTTACCCCCTTTATTTGTCAATGGGCGTTGTAAAATTCACCTAAGGGTTCTCGAGGAGATTAGGTGGCAGAACTGTTTTGGTACAGTAACTAATATCACCAAACCGCCTGCTAATCATAACTTTTTTAAAAAGACTGCACACTTCGTAACTAATGTTTGTATTGCGCGGAGGATGGGTTCTTTATAAACATACGTATAAATAATTATGCCCAGACCTAACAACAGTTTGTGGATCACACAAAGTATTGTCCTTGTTCTGCGTCTACGATCGAATCGACTCCACGATAATTGGCATGGCAGGCCTAATCTGGCTAAATGCCTAAAATTTACGTCGATAGACCTATACTCGTAGATAGACGCAGAGCTGTAATAACCTTCTATAATTTTAATTTTTACACACGTAATGTTGAAGAGATAGATAAAAATGTAATCAGATTATGTCACTGCAGCACAAGGAATACTCTAAAAAAAACTTTATACTAACTCGACTCGACAGGGTAGAGTAGTGCCACCGAAGACAAAGATCGGGTACCGGTGGTCCGCTCGCACGGCGAAGAGAGGTGTTTGCAGGGTGGGTCCATGGGGTTGCGCGCCGCCTCTTCCGTCGCCCCGGGCCGATTTGCCGGGGCGCGACCACATCCATGGTCCCACCTTGTGAAAAAAAAAAGAGTAGTAGTCCAATTCCCCTTTCATTATGGCTCTACATACGCCAATATAGACAAACGTGTAATGTAAGGTATATGAACTGAGAGGGTATTTGTATCGATTTATTCTAGTGGTATTTTTGATTCCTTCAATATTTAAATTATGTTTATTTCTAACCGAAGATATATTAATGATTTATGTTACCGGAGATTGTTATCCGTGTGATGACGAAGTAAGAATACAATTCACCACCCCCTAACTTGCCTGTAAGTATAGTAAAGGTCGATAATAGGATATAACATGCTGATAACGTCTTTGGAATAGATGACCTGCAAGGTATAGTAGATCAATTTCTCTACTATTGTGGGTGAGTGCTTCAGTCTTGATCACCATTATTGGACATATGCCTCCATAAGAGAGGATAATGCTGTAATTACTACTTTTATTATTGGATATTGGTTATTCTTGTGATGATACCTGATTTTTAAGAGTTCCAAGGAAAAGTAATGAGTGGTGACGCAATGTCTTCTTAATTATTCACCATATGCCTAAAGATTTTATTTAGTAGAGGGCCACATTATCGACAGTTTTCTGTCTACAGCCACGGGCCAACCCATTTGAGATAGTACCACTCTCTTGCAAAAAATCGAAGTTTGAGCACTGGCAATGAGCTGTTGCGTTTTATTTAATGAGCGAGAAAGCTGGAAGTCCAACTTTTGGGTGAGTTTTGATTGATAGGCAGCGACCCAGCTTCCAAAAGTGGCAGTAACACTTACCATCACGCGTGCTGCTAGCCGCTTGCCACCATAAGCAATAAAAAATTATGTGAATATATTTTTCTCGATCATATTTTTTATTAATTTGATAGTAGACTAATAGTAATAAAATAATTTTCAAATCAAAACTAATATAGCTATAATAAAAAAAAATTGAGTACTATGTTTGTCGCCGCTTATTGTGACGTCGAAGGCGACCACGGGGTCAGTAAAGAGGGCGGGGAGGGCGCTCAGCTGTTATGCACCTCCACCGCACTCGCGAACACTCGCCGATGAACCTCCAAAACGCATACGCATACCTTTCATTGTAATTATTTATCTATTTTAATATACAAATTTCTATCGAGCGAGTCACTATTTATTTCTATGTTCCATTACCGAACACAAGTGGCGACCGTGATAAAAAATTAAAATTCAAATCATAAAGCTTCGGTTGAAGAAACAATTTCGCCGCGCAACACGGTTCAAAGTTCAACGTAGCACAAGTCCGCTTCGCACTTCTGCTACACGAAGATACAGCATCAACAGAAGCACGAAAATCTTCTACGATTGCTACGAGCTAAACATCGCTGCAACTTGCGAAGAAAGAAAAATCAAAAACCAGTCAAAGTCATATGAGGTCAAAAGGTTATTGAGGTCCAGCACTGTTTGCAGCCATCGCAGCCGCCCAAGCTGACATCCCCAGGAGTCTACCTGCATCAGCAGCGGTTTTGCCGGCCGAAAAGTGAGCCCGTTCCTTTTATTATACCTTATCCTATCCATAGCTTTATTTGTGTGAACAGAGAAGCAAGGAATCATTTCTTGTCTTATTTCTCATCAATCGTTCTTTACAAACATAATAAGAGAAATTATAAAGCAATTACCGTAATATAAATTTAAAAATTACTAACTTATCTACCTACTTAAAAATACCTACATCATATTTACCTACTAAAATTTCTTAGCTATTTCATCGCTTAATTACCTACATGTACCATTTATGATACAAATATTTGTCGCTAACGGTTAGTTTTCAAGTCGCCTATTCTTTGCATTTTTGCGCCTATTTACGACTTGAAAGTCTTAACTACGATAACGATATTTACGATACCTACAAATATTTGTTGTGGTCTATTAATTATTAGTTTTCAAGCCGCCTATCTTTTGCATTCTTTGCGCCTATTTACGACTTGAAAGTCTTAATTATTTATCGTAGATAAATCAATATTACCACAACGATAATCAACAATAAGTAAATAGCTTAACCTATTTTATAATAAAATAAAAAAAATAAGCTTGTTTATGCTGTCTATTTCCCTTTATTCGCACTTTTAATTACCTGCTATAACATGCTTATATAAAATTATTATTTGAATAAAATAACGTCTTTGTTATTCACACTTAAGCACAAAATAAAATAGTTATTGCTTAGCTAGTTAATAAATAAGGCACATTCCTATGATTGCATTATAAAATAAAGCATTACTTGGCTAATAATCACTTTTATCACTATCGCTTTAGCTTCCCTACTATTCTGTTTGGATAAATACTAATTTAACTACAAAGCATACAAAAATCTATTCCAGCTGCCGGGCGCTTGTGAACTGATCAGCTGTAACGAGTCCCGCATCTGATAAAATACTGCGGCTGGCGTGCATCGTGCGTGAGCGCGCGCGCAGACTCGCAAGTACCTGCCTACCCCTGCACACCTCCCGCTTTACATCAGCTGTACTAAACCGGTTTCCATCGCTACTACAACGAAGCGAGGAGCGTATCGTATGCAATTTTATTCATTTTACAACTAGTAAACATAACACATTCTTTGTTTTGTATTGCGCGTTAACTTCGTGGACATGGAAAGCGTAGAAGATAAAAGTATTCAGGCTACTTACAAAGCTTTTAATATAAAACGCGCTTCAATTAAAGGTCGGGTTACTAAATTTAGCAATCAATTAGAAGAATTAAAAAATAAAAAACTCACGTCCACTGAGGTTAACGTGTTAACGCAAAGATTAATTAAGATGGAAGCATTATTTATCGAGTTCGAGAGCGTGCAGAATCAGATTGAGTCGTTGGACGAAAATAGTTTAAGTTTAGAATTGGATACAAGAGAAACCATTGAACAATCTTTCCACAATTCTATCGCAAAAGCCCAGGAAATTATTTCTTTGAACAGTACTACAAAAAAGTCATCTACTGAACAGAGTAGCTTCATTACAGCCGATGAAGATGACCACGAAGTCATTGGATTTCGACTACCAGTTATTAAAATTAATAAATTTGACGGTTCTTTTAATAAATGGCTAGAATTTCGTGATACGTTTAGTTCATTAATACATAATAATTCAAAAATAAAAAATATTCACAAATTTCATTATTTAAATTCTTACTTAGAGAGTGAAGCTGCACGGGTCATTTGCAATCTTGAGGTTACCGACAATAATTATCCTGAGGCATGGTGTCTTCTTTGTGAGCGTTATAATAATGTTCGTCAATTAATAAATAACCATTTAAAGTCATTATTTAATATTGAGCCGTTGCGTGAATCTGACAAATCATTAAGATTTCTCGTGGATCACGTTACAAAGAATCTACGAGCTTTAAACAAACTAAAACAGCCTACTGATCATTGGGATACCCTGATCATATATATGGTCTCAGCTAAGTTAGACTGCAATACTCGCGTTAAGTGGGAAGAGTATATACAAGCGAACGTTAGTGCTTTAGAAATGCCTAGTTTAGAAGATTTCATGACGTTCGTAAAAGGTCGTGCTGACGTGCTTGAGTCTATTTATCGTAGCAGACAGGATAAAGGAGCAAAGTCTACCTCTAATTACAATACGGCTAACAAACAGAACCCTATTTCTCATACAAAGTCTTTCATTAACTCTGAACAAATTCATTCTTCTTCGCACGAAACGAAATTCGGTACGAAATGTGCATTTTGTAGCGAAGACCACCGAAATTACAATTGCCCGCAATTTCAGTCAAAATCCATTGATGATAGGATTAATATTATTTCAAAACTCAAATTATGTCATAATTGTTTACGTAAGGGTCATAATGCTCGTACTTGTAAACTTTTAAGTTCATGCAAAGTATGCAAGAAGCGTCATAATACTCTTTTACATAAGCAAACGGAATATGACGCTAAAAATGAAAACTCAGAGTCGCTCACAATGTCAGCAATTTCATGTTCTGAAACATTATTATGTACAGCGTTAGTGGACATTATTAACCCTGTCACTAATGCATCTATTACTACCAAAGCTCTGTTGGACAGTGGTAGTCAAAGTTCATTTATAACTGAGGTAATACAAAATAAATTAAATTTGCCTTCATTGAATTCTAACATTCAGAACATTGTAGGAATATGCAACACAGTTGTTCAAATAAATTCTAAGCGCTGTCACATTCGTCTACAATCAAAGGTAGGTTCGTTCAGCTCTGAGATTTCGTGTATAGTAATACCCCAAATAACAGGTAAAACACCTAGATCATTAATTAACATTTCTCATATTAATTTAAAATGTTTCCAATTAGCAGACCCAAACTTTCATGAACCATCTGACATAGGACTGTTAATTGGTGCTGATTTGTTTTGGAATATTATAGGAACCAAACAACACTCTCTAGGATCAGACAATCCTGTCCTACATGATTCCAAGTTAGGATGGCTTATTGCAGGTCCCATTTCCAATATCAATTCAATTAGTCAAATAAAGTGTAATGTTGCCAGTATTGAACATAATAAGTTAATTGATCTACACAACGATTTAATAAAGTTTTGGGAGCTTGAAAGCTTGCCCCAAAAGCCTCTTTATACTGAAAAAGAGAAAGCTTGCGAACTACATTTCATGAAACATACAAAACGTACTGCGGCAGGACGTTTTTGTGTTAAGCTTCCTTTAATTGACAATCCAGACTGTCTAGGAAATTCTTATTTTATGGCCAGACGGCGATTTTTAAATCTGGAACGTCGCTTTCGCAAGCAACCTGAACTCAAAGCAGCTTATGTTGATTTTATCAATGAATATTCTGACTTAGGACATTTAGCAGTATCCGAGGAAGACCAACCTGAGCATGGTTATTTTGTACCTCATCATCCTATTATTCGTGATGATAGTGAATCTACACGCCTTCGTGTCGTATTTGATGCATCAGCTCGCACCACATCTGGTATATCTGTAAATGACATACTCATGATAGGTCCTTTGGTTCAAGACTCTCTTTTCAATATCCTAATCCGATTTCGAGAATATCGCTATGTAATGTCGGCAGACATTGAAAAAATGTACAGACAAATATTAGTAGATGAGTCGAACCGTAACTTACAACTGATTTTATGGCGCGATTCGGAAGACAAACCATTAAAAACACTCAGGCTTAATACAGTTACCTACGGCTTTGCTAGTGCTAGTTACCTTGCCACTAAGTGTCTCTGGCAATTAGGTGAAGAGTGTAATGATAACCTCATCAAAACTGTCATCCAGAAAGACATATATGTTGACGATTGTTTGACTTCTAGCGATGATGAACACCAATTGCGTAAGATTCAGGAATCGACACATACAATTCTTGCTAAAGCCGGTTTTAATCTGCGAAAATATCGGTCCAACTTACCGTCTCTGTTGTCGTCAAGCACTATACAGTCTTGTGGCAACTTATCCTTAAGTAAATCTACAAATACACTAGGGTTAGATTGGAATCCATCTTCAGATAGTCTTCATTTTCCTTTAGCCGTTAAGAGACCTCAAGTTATTACAAAACGGAGCATACTGTCCTCAACATTCAAGATCTTCGATCCCTTGGGGCTCCTATCCTTGTCCACTATCGTTCCCAAAATTTTAATACAGACACTGTGGTCGTACAAGTTGGACTGGGATGATCCTGCCCCAAACGACATTGTTAAAGAATGGAAAATCTTTATAGAAGGACTTGATTTTATTACTTCCCTTTCTATTCCTAGGTGGGTATCTATAGTAGACCCAGTTTCTGTTGAAATGCATTGCTTCAGCGATGCATCGCAACGCGCCTATGGCGCATGTTTATATCTTCGATCCACAGATAAAGATGGACATGTATACACACATCTCCTATGTGCTAAATCTCGCGTGGCACCTGCTTCTAAACACGTTACAATACCACGTCTTGAGCTTTCAGGAGCTTTGCTTGCTGCTGAAATGAGCTCTTCTGTCACCCAAGCATTGCGACGTAAAATATAGCAACATGTCTATTGGACGGACTCCAGCGTGGTACTTAGTTGGATACGAAGTGGTTCTTCTATCAATCTGAAAGCTTTCGTTGCCCATAGAGTAGCTGCCATTAGAGAGTTATCGGACACTGATACGTGGCGTCATGTGCCCACTAAATACAATCCGGCTGATCTCTTGTCACGTGGGGTCAACCCAAAAGAAGTTGCTGCCTGTGAGTTGTGGTGGAAAGGGCCCAAATATTTGTCGTTGCCAATGTCAGAATGGCCTTCTATTCAGCCACAGACTAATATAGATATTAAAAATTTACCAGAAGTTAGATCACATGCTATTATTAATTCAATTCATAATTCAAATGTACCAACAATAAATTTTAATAATTATTCTAAACTAAGAAAGTTACAATATATTTTAGGTTATGTACATAGATTTATACACAATTGTAGAAACTCAAAAACTAAAACTAACGGTTCTCTAACGGTTACTGAACTTGACAAGGCTCTTTACTCATTAGTTTATATTTCTCAATTAGAATCATTTCCCAAAGAATACGATTTATTACTAAAGGGAAAGTCACTAAACCCTAAATCACACATTGCTGCACTGAATCCATTTATACACGAAAGGCTTATAAGAGTAGGTGGACGTATTCAAGCATCGGAGTACAGTTTCGATATGAAACATCCTATGTTACTAAGCCCTAAACATATTTTTACCAAGCTTTTATTCAAACAAGAGCACCTGCGACTTTTACATCCCGGTCCTCAGACTTTACTAGCTTCCATTAGAACGCGTTTTTGGCCTATCGGTGGTAGAGGTGTAGCGAGAAGTACTGTGAGCAATTGTATAGTCTGTCGGCGTTTTAAGGGTCAATCTATGTAGAATATTATGGGCAACCTTCCTGCACAAAGACTAAAACCTGACTTTCCATTTATCACTGTGGGCACAGATTTCGCAGGACCATTTATGATCACGGATCGCAAGGGTCGTGGCTGTAAAATCACTAAATGTTATCTTTGCATATTCGTGTGTTTTAGATATAAGTGTATCCATTTAGAGGCCGTAAGTGAGCTGACCAAGGATGCCTTCATTTTGTCCTTAAAGCGTTTTGTTTCTCGCAGAGGGCTACCAAAGCAAATATTTTGCGACAATGGTGGAAACTTTGTCGCTGCATCTAAAGAACTCAAAGAATTCTTTGCCATTAACGCTAACCCTATCGCTGACTTTGCCGCTGTCGAAGGAGTTGAATTTTGCTTCTCACCTGCATACGCTCCTCACTTCAATGGTTTAATGGAGGCCGGTGTAAAGTCAGCCAAGTTTCATCTGAGTAGGATACTAGGGACTACACATTTGACCTATGAGGAATTGTCTTCCCTGTTCACTCAAATAGAAAGCATCCTCAATAGTCGCCCACTATGTCCCTTGAGTTCTTCTCCTACCGACTATTATCCCTTGACTCCAGGCCACTTTTTAATCGGTAGACCACTCAACTCTCTGCCATCACCGTCCCTGCAGTCTACTAATGCAAGCCGTCTCGACAGGTTTCAGCGAATAGAGCAATTTAAGCAGCACTTCTGGCAGCGCTGGAGTCATGAATACATCGCAGAGCTGCAGACAAGGACAAAGTGGCGCAAGAAGGTCCAAAGCCTACAAATACAAGACTTAGTTCTTTTAAAGGAGGAAAATTCTCCACCCCTGTGCTGGCGTCTAGGTCGCATAAAAAGACTCTATACAGGAACAGACGGCGTAACGCGTGTCGCCGACATAGACACTGCAAGAGGGAGTGTACGACGCGCTTTAAATAGAATGGTATTGCTTCCGCGCCCGGAAGAAATAGAGAAACTGGAAAGCAACTAAGCTTTCCAGCGCCGGGAGTATGTCGCCGCTTATTGTGACGTCGAAGGCGACCACGGGGTCAGTAAAGAGGGCGGGGAGGGCGCTCAGCTGTTATGCACCTCCACCGCACTCGCGAACACTCGCCGATGAACCTCCAAAACGCATACGCATACCTTTCATTGTAATTATTTATCTATTTTAATATACAAATTTCTATCGAGCGAGTCACTATTTATTTCTATGTTCCATTACCGAACAATGTTTACCGACAATATTTTGGAATTGGTAGTCTGGAAAGTTTTTATTGCTTCCATGGATGTGAATATTAACAAGATTTATGTAACTAGCAACATCGGCCTGACTATGTAAGCTATACGACTTTTGACCTCAGTGTCAATTCAGTTGCAATTTCTAATCCTGTATTGAACTTAGTACTGGACTTTTGACGGGAATTTGAAAACGTCATGTGGTGCTCTTGTATTATATTCGATATCTTAGTGTTTTAACGTGTTATATTAGATAATTTTGATGGCATTTTATGTAATATGATGTGCGGAAATACTGGGATGTAGTGAATATCATATAAAAGTGCTTTACAACGTTTTCGTTTTCCATCAAAATTCCCACAAGATACCATTAACAGTGTGGCCATTGTACTGTTAATGGTGACAATTTGACTTAGACAACGACTGACTTGAAAGACTAAAAACGTGAAAATATTTATAACTTGACACTGGCACCAATAGCTCGTATATGTAGCTGATTGCCAATACATAAGAAGAAGAAGAAGAACTTAGTGCTAATATATTATTAATAATTATCAATAGTAAAAACTAAACCTGCGTAAAAACGCTGTGTAGTAGAGGCTGCGAATACTACCAACCCTTACTTTGCTCGTGGATGTCGTAAAAGACGACTAAGAGCTTTATAATGACCTGGGCCAACTCCATCTGATGCTGTTTGGTCAATAATTACATTCCCAAGGAGAGTAGACGTCTGGAAGGCGGTCGGTCATAAAACTATTGCCAATAACTTTTACAATATGTACTATGATAGAAGAGTAGGTACACATTGTATCGACCCCAAGTAATTGGCATAAGAGTAGGAGAATGATGTATAGTAAAAATAAAACCGTGTCCAGCAGGCGACAATAGGCTTTTTATTTATTCCTCTCATCATCATCTCAGCTCATATATGTTCCACTGCTGGGCTCAGACCTCCTCCATAGTAGGAGGAAAATTGACTTACACATCGCTGGTCAAGGGTATTCGTATAGTGATTTGATTCGAGTTTTTCTTCTATTGCATATATGTCATATGCAACTTTTATCTTATAGCCGTCTCTTACAATCACCCACGGGTAAGATAGGGGGTGGTAAATTATATTCTTACTCCGTCACCACACGGAAAAGACTTTGTTAAACATTTATTTATAACAAATAGTAAAGTCAAGGTTTATAAGCGTTTAGTAACGGGATGAGAATACGATTGTCGTTAATCCTTTATTTGCCCGCGAGATTGGAAAAATCGGTTGATTATCAGTCTCTACATTATAAAATACAAGAACTTGGTGATAAATATTGCACATCGATCCTTGGAAAAAGATAATCGAGTTAATTTACCTTCGTAGAGTGTTGTCCCTGTCCCACATTACCTTTATTTATCGGTCTGGGGTGACGGAAGAGGCGGCGCGCAACCCCATTGACCCACCATGCAACAACAAGCACCTCTTCTTCGCCGTGCGAGCGGGCCACCGGTACCCGATCTTTGTCTTCGGTGGCCCGCTCGGCGGTATGCCCTCTCGGGCTCCTCTCCTGTCGACGCCCCGACAGCTTTCGCCGTCGAGGCGTCGTCCTCACGCGGTGGCCTCACGTCGGGTGACCGGACAATTCTCCGGTCCGATCTGTCGCACATTACCTGTGTGATATCGCAAGAAGCAATGACAGTTTGGTATTTATTAGGAGCTGTAAATAAAACTATAACGTTTAGTTATTAAATAAAATACACTGATTATATAACCTTATATACTGAATAGAGTTTAAATATTCTACTCCTTATCCCAATTATATGGGGTCGACGCAATATGTACTCCTCTTCCATCCTATATATTGCAAAAGTTATTGGTAATAGTTCTATGATTGGCCGTCTGCCTGATGTCAAGTCTCTTTGAGAAGGGCAAGTTGATATAAAGCTCTTAGTCGTCATTTACAGCATGCACGAACAAAGTAAGGGGTGGTAGTATTCGTAGACGCTACCACACACCTTCTTGTGCCTTTGTTCATGTAGAAATCTTACGTAAGATCCACCGTTAAGTATTATATTCATTATTTATAATGACTTCTAATGTTTACTTGTAATACTCGCGGTATTACACATTTGAAATAAAACTACTTTTACGGATTTTATCGCGTTTATATTTAATTTTTAATTTCCCGACGTTTCGAACACTTTTCAGTGATCATGGTCACGGGAGGACTCCAGTCTCAGTCTTCCCGATAGAATCGGTAAAAGTAGTTTTATTTCAAATTCATTATATATGTTGTAGAATGAAAATATAATAAACAAAATAAATAGTTTGGTGTGTACTAGCGGTTACGAATACAACGAATACTTGTAATTTTTAATTCAATATGAAATTAAGTAAAAGTATTGGCGTAAAGTTTAATCACCTATATATACTATAAGGCTTGGAGGATAAAAAATTACAAATTTTGAATCATTATGAAACAGAATTTATTTATTTTTACTGTAGACTATTTGTGATTGATTATTTGAAATCTATGGATAAGGATTTTTTCCGTACAAAATTTACTATTGTATTTTCAACTCTTCTGAGCTGAATATTGTTAAACCCTTTCTTAGTGAGTCTCTAAGTAATATAAAAACTACTTACAAAATTGGACGTTCCTTTTTCAGTAGATTTGGTTCGCCGCTAATGAGTCAATCAACAAACTTCTTTGTATAGATAGATATATTAGTAATTTTTAACCGTCTAAAACTTTAATCAAATATTTTCAAACAAAAAGAGTACAATACATTTTGTTGAATTTGCTAAGTACAACAAGAATTATATAACCCTGTCAATACATATACTGCTCTAATAAAATGTTCAAAGCAATCTTTTATAAAAGATTTGCTAACAAAAGCATTACATATCAGCGCCTTCGTGACTTGGATATGTGTGCTAAACGGATATTCCTCCATCTTTGTGTTTAAATTATGTACATCGCATATGTTACGGTAAAATTGATAAATCGGTAAATGTCTACTTTCTTCTTCTTCTTCTTATGTATTGGCAATCAGCTACTTATACGAGCTATTGGTGCCAGTGTCGAGTTATGAATATCTTCACGTTTATAGTCTTTCAGGTTAGTCATTGTCTAAGTCAAATTGTCGCCATCAACAGTGCTATGGCCACACTGTTAATGGTATCTTGTGGGAATTTTGATGGAAAATGAAAACGTTATAAAACACTTTTATATGATATTCACTACATCCCAGTAGTTTCGCCGCATCATCATCACAGCCCATATATCATCCATGCACTCTTAAAGTACTTAACCGATTTTAATGAAATTTGCATAATATGTGTAGTTTGATCCAACTTAAAAGATAGGATAGCTTCCATCTTAATTTATAGTCACAATATTATTTTATTGCAAATTACACTACTCAACACTAAAAAAATATCTGATTTGGTTCATATTGTTTCATATCGAGGTTGATTAATAATAAATATATGTAGGCATTTTATTTTAATATTACGTATAGAAACTGAGAAATATGAATTTTAAGTTTTTGACGTAAGTTTGATTTTTATATTGCGGGTATTTTGAAAATAAGATTATTTTACTAACAAAACTTACTTCATACGTTAGTTTGATTGGTAAACTTGAAAATGTCACGCGTGTGTGTTAACAGCCCTTTTTTTTTTTTTTTTTTTTATTGGTGGGCTATGGGTGCGTCTCGCCCCGCTGAATCGGTCCGGGGTGACGGAAAGGCGGCGCGTGACCCCATAGACCCACCGTAAAACCTTCTCTCTTCGCCGTGCGAGCGGACCACCGGTACTCGATTTTAACTTCGGTGGCCCGCCCGGCGGTTTACCCTCGCGGGTTCCTCTCGTCGACGCCCCGACAGATTTCGCCGTCGGGGCGTCGCCCTCACGCGGTGGCCTCACGTCGGGTGACCGGACAATTCCCCGGTCCGATCACCCGAGGCCTCGGTTAGGGCGGCATCAGGCGCAGGTATTCGCGCCTGCGCCGCCCCGGCCGCTGACGGCGGCCCGGGTCGCGGGACTCCTCCCGGACTCGTTCCGCCGCCTCCCTCTGCGAGATGACAGCCTCGCAGAAGGCGGCGACCGCGTCCCAGTTCCTGACGCTGTCGACCATCGCTCTCGCGAGTGTGTTAACAGCCCTAACATATTTTGTTACATTTGTGGTGAATTTACGCCAAAATCGAAAAAAAAAACCTCTTTCTGACCTAATTAAAAAGTGTTACTTAGCCTATTTTGACCGTGATGTGAAAAACCAAGATAAGACGTGAGTTCCCAAAGTGGCCTCTAAGGTGCTATACGAATTTGAACGGTTGGTACAATGGAAGAGTTAAAAAAATGCCATTTGCTACGCCGATGGTATGGACTGAACCAACAAATCATGCCGTGGATTGTTACTTCTGTTTAACATAATTAAAGGGGTTTTCTGAAAAATCCAAACGAAGTATTAAGTATACCGATGAGTCATCGGTAAAGAAATATCAGCCACATTCTGACGAGTTACTTGTACCCAAGATCCCGGTTTCTTTAATGAAAACAGAAACCATTTAGAACGCTATTCTTCGACAACAGCGAAAAAAGTGACGAACAGGATTTTATACCCGAGGATGAAGACGTATCGAAGTCACTTTTTGTAAACCAAAAAAGGCTTAGTGACCTGGTGAGAGATTTGAATTTACCCATTGACAAGCAGAATTATTGATTTCTCAAGTAAAAGTTTCCAAAGCTTAGTGAGTCAAAAATCAAAGAGGACGTATTCGTAGGGCCGGCAATAAAAAAGCTTGAAGATTCGTCTTTTACGTCTACTCTTAACCATACTAAAAAACAAGCATGGGATGCTTTTATTGACGTGACAAAGAATTTTCTTGGTAACATCAAATCCGCTTTACTTTCGCCAAAAAATTAAACTAATGCTGGACTGTTTCCATAAAATGGGATGTAATATGTCATTAAAACTGCATTTCCTTCATTCACACTTGGGACTTTTTCCCCGAAAATATGGGATCAGTTAGCGATGAACAGGAGGAACGCTTTCATCAAGATGTGGCTACAATCGAAAAACGTTTCCAATGAAGATGGGTGCCTGCTTTGCTCGCAGATTACTGTTGGAGCCTTGTTAGAGAAACTAAAGGATCTCACTACAAGAATAAAGCCAGTTACACTAAAAAAAATTCGCCTTTTCAATCAAAGCATCAATTAACCTAACGGGGGAACTTGATTCTGCAAGAAAATCATATTTTTGATTAATTTAATTTATCTTAAAAATAAGATGTTATGTAAAAATCCTATTTACATATTTGTATTAGGTCAATAACAAGAAATTATAATCACATAGTAGGAACTCAGATAAAATAAAAAGTTTGATATTTGTTGAGTAGTGTTATTTGTCTATTATTTGACAGTCACAATTATCCGCACATCTCATTACATAAAATGCCATCAAAATATCTAATATAACACGTTAAAACACTAAGATATCGAATATAATACAAGAGCACCACATGACGTTCTCAAATTCCCGTCAAAAGTCACATGTCTACTTTCATTCTGTCAATCATTAATGTACATATCGACATTTTCTTTTTGTTTTTTTTTATTTTGGTGGCGGGCTATGAAGTGCTCACAACCCGCTAAATCCGTCCGAAGCGACAGAAGAAGCAGCGGGCGACCCCATAGATCCGCCCTACATGTACCTCTCTACGCCGAGTGACTGGGCCACCGGAACCCG
The DNA here is from genome assembly GCA_905163515.2 of Lymantria monacha. Classification (NCBI taxonomy): domain Eukaryota; kingdom Metazoa; phylum Arthropoda; class Insecta; order Lepidoptera; family Erebidae; genus Lymantria; species Lymantria monacha. The sequence continues at coordinate 26,266,858 of LR991098.1, read as the reverse complement.
ATCTTTGTCTTCGGTGGCCCGCCCGGCGGTTACATATCGACGGTAGAAAGCATAAACATAGTAAACCACAAAATTAAAATTGTACATTAGACTAGAATTTCTTCTTCTTATCTTTTATTTCTTTAATTAAAATTTTATTAATTTTGTATTTGTGAATCTAGACTTGCTATTTTTGGATATTAACCTAAAACGACAACTTTAGATTCACAGTTTTTTTTCACTTTACTTTTTTTTACATTCTCTTATTTTGTGGGCTATTGCGTTTGTGCTTTCTGGGGTCGATATGTTATTTGATAGTACGAGTTACTCAAAATACAAGAATTTAGGTTTAAATTCTTGTATTTTGTTTGTTACACTTTCACGCCATATATAAGAGAATATAGCACATATTCTCTTAAAATTTCTAATACTACTCCTTTTCCGTGTGTGTCATTCATTCTTTCTCCAACTCTTTTACCTTTTCTAATTAAATTTGTTACGTTTCCCAAGAAAATTAAAATCTTCTCGCGGGACTGCCCAAGGGTCAATCATCGGTGTCACTTATGGAGACCATTGTGGATACTGGCTTACAGGGGTTACAATGGCGGGAATCTGTGGTGGGATTAGTCCCAAAAAAATACTCCCTTTTTCAGGATTTATTAAAGTCTTATAGTGTTCCGCTGATACGAAAAAAGTACTGTTTCCAAGGAATAAATAAATATTAACAAACTACATTAGAGTGAATGAAGCCCGCGGATATAGCTATTCAATCATCATCTCAGGTCATATACGTCCGGCTACTGGATTCAAGCCTCCTCCAGATAAGGAGGAGAATTAACATACTATACCACGCTGGTCAGACAAGTCGACACAAGGTTTTATTTAGATTTATTTATTGCTAAGATGTTATATGCACATCATATCTCTTAGTCGTTTTTACCTTATATTCTTACTCCATCATCATATAGAAAATATATAGTATCTAATATGGATAATATATAGTATCTAATATGGATAATTCAACAGCATAATAGCTCCCTATTTTACGTGACGGAGTAAAAATACCATTTAATTTTTTCTTTCTTTCCTGTGAATGTCAAAAGACGAAAAATAATAACATATAATATGCAAATGATAGTAACGTCTATATATACAAATTAGTCTCGTCAGCTTATTGTAGATCAATATCCCTCACAATATGCACAAAATCAAGCCTAGTAGTGTAGCTACTTTAAAAATATACGTATAACCCAAGCTATCTTTAAAATATATGTGCCATAAATGCTAAGTTTACTCAGGAATCGAACCGTGAAGTTCGTTAATTCTTCGATGAGAGCATTATTTGAGAACGCGTATCACAGAATAATTTAGGCCGGCTTTACAACGAGCTTTTGCCCCGCGTTTATCACCGTGCAGTCCGTTAATACCTTTATCGATTAGCTTTCACTCACGCCCATATAAAAATAAAATGAATTCCTTCGAGAACTCTTTTTATTATACAAATCACGCTATTTTATTTGACGGTTTAATGAAGCAATAATTAAGAATTTATTATACTGATAACAATGGGACCTAATATGGTAGGTTATGGGTCACGAAGCCATTTTTTACCCTGGACGGTTGGATGAGTTGTAACTAGACCAAGTAGGCTCAAAAACTGCGTACTAATATGAAAAGTGTTGTATAACTTTGAAGTTTATATACAATAAACATAAAACGTTCTAGTACTTTTGTCAAAACTATAATCTATGATTGTGACTACAACATCCTCGAAACAAGTACTTCTTATCTGACTCTTTGATATTATAATTTCAAAGAGAACCAGTCCCGATTCCCACAGCAAGTTACGTGAAACGTACGTAAGATCTCAAAAGAGAAATTTTGTTATGAAAACGAGTAATGGCAAGTTAAAATAATAATTTATTAGCCAAGTCGGGTAGGTTTTTAAAGGCAGTGCCGGGCGGAAAGGCATTTTCAGCTTATTATGTCGAACTTGCTGAAGTTTTGGGTCCCTTAGGAGTTTTAGCCTTCGTTGCTTTACTTGGAATATACATATAGTAGGGAAGTTTTGTGTGGGGGTCTATTGCTTAAAATTTAGTTTACTTAAGAAGTAAATAATCTTAAACTTATTGTCACTTAGTAACCTGTCAACAGATTTGGGTCTGATTTCAAATAGATTATCCAATGTATTATAAAAATACTTTTTATACAATCTTTGACCATTTCTGAAGAGAAAAAAAATAGTTGTTATTACCACAGATCTCCCCAAAAGAGAAATTAATGTCATAATCGACACGCTTAGTCATCGAGTCGGTGATTTTATACTTCTTATTATCTAATATATTCATTTTATCTTATTACAAGGAGTCCAAGATTATAATAGAATCTCTTTGATAGGTCATAGAGATTCTAGCTTAGGTCAATATTTTTATTCTAATTTGGAGAATATATTTAGACATTAAAGGATTATTATGAACTTTCGTAATATAATTGAATATAAAATGCACACTGATGAAATATGAATATTTTTTATACAATCGTTCTGGTTATTTAAAAGAAAAGAAATTAAAATTAATGAAAGAAATTATGAAAAATTTAAATGGGGGCAAAATAAATACGAACCGAGTGGATGAAGGTACTGTAGATTTCCCAACTGAGTTATTTTTATACTTGTTGGCAGTGACTAAATTTACGTTCATACTCTAATAACATTTTTTTCTCATTATTTGAAAACATTGATATTCACTATATCATATGTTCATCATCATGATCATCATCACAGCCCATATATATCCCACTGTTGGGCTCGGGCCTCCTCCGTAATGGGAGGGAAATTAACCGACTATACCACGCCGGTCGGACGTGTTGGTACAGGGTTTTGTTTCGAGTTTTCCATCTCTTACATAGATGTTACATGCCTTTTATATCCCTTTGTCGTCTCTTACGATCACCCACGGGTAAGATAGGGGGTGGTGAATTGTATTCGTACTCATCATCACTCAAAATTGGACATGTGTTGCTCATATCCAACGACTCCCAGCGACTTTTAGGCTATCGTAACATTTAATTTAATCAATTACAGTAGTCAGAACAACATTTTGTAGATCTCTCAGAATACTGTCTTGTATGGTGATCGAGCATACATCGCATGCCATGGTAGATTGCTATCTTAATAACTACACCATTATTTTTTTTCCTTGCAGTGGGCTATGGATGTGGTCGCGCTCCGCCAAATCGGTCCGACTGAAGAGGCGGCGCGCAACCCCATAGACCCACCCTGCAAACACCTCTCTTCGCCGTGCGAGCGGGCCTCCGGTACCCGATCTTTGTCTTCGGTAGCCCGCCCGGCGTTTCCATAGACCCACCGTACAAGGACTCCTCTCTTCGTCGTGCGAGCGGGCCACCGGTACCCGATCTTTGTCTTCGGTGGCCCACCCGGCGTTTCCATAGACCCACCGTGCAAGGACTCCTCTCTTCGTCGTGCGAGCGGTCCACCGGTACCCGATCTTTGTCTTCGGTGGCATAAATAACTATACCATGCTTATAAAGAATCGTTTATAAACACACTCTCAAATGTATGTTTTGTATTAACCTCAAAATAAAATATGAGACCAAAAATATCGTGTTTCGTCTTTAACATCTGCATCTGACAGTATTTCGATTTAGTGCAAGTATTCTGAAATATATACTTGGTGAAATTTTTCATTGTCAGAAACCAATCGGCAGCCACATTCCTAATGCAGTTTCAGCAATAAATTGTCCACTTCTTAGCGTGAACATCAAGTTAAATTGAACTCTAAGTTTTAGGAAAGAAAGTTACGTATGAATTGCAAGTAGAATATGTATTAAACCTTTAGTTTTAGACGTTTAACAAAATGAGTCTTATTTTTTTACAATTTTTTTCTTTGCATGTTATTTAGATTATACTTCGTTTTATAATATTTTTTGCTTGGTGGTTAACGATCAATCAGCACACCTGATAGTAAGTGTTACTTCTGCCCATGGAAATTTGCAATACCAAGGGTACCACTAGGCCGATGTTTTTCAATAATCTCAAATCCACCCAGGAAGATGGGCTTCTGGCTCTCTCGCTCACCGAACAAAGCACAGAAGCACATTACCACTGCTCAGGCGTCGAGTTTCTGCGAGAGTGTGGTACCCCGGACGAACAGGCCGTGGCTGTAGACAGAGAACTGTCAACAGTGCAGTCTCACCACTATAGAGTTTGAGATTTTGAAAATATGGCACTATACATTACTTGTTTAAATATATTAAATAGATTTATTAAGTTCCCGCAATGAAAGGACTATTTCTTTAGTGTTGGGAGTTGTTTTAAAAAAAAAAGGTAATATATAAATTCTTTTTTTTTCCAACTCAAATTTCTGAGTCAACATTGTTTAATCCGTTCACGCAACACATGTTCCGCTACCGAGAGATGTTCTCGGTTATAAATTGTATAGCGGCACCATCAATAAGCAGCCGCGCACCCTTCGCGCTTCAATCCTTAAACATCAACGTGAAATATTCAACGAAGAACACGTTAATTCGGTGATTCGAAGTCGGGGGGATACTTTTGTTTTTCATTGTGACTTCGAGGAGAATTTATTCTTCTTTCATCGCATTCATTTCTTTTATTAGCGTTACGCTTTTGTATTCTTGTGGTAGGCAGACTGTACTGTCATAGACTAAAGCAGTTAAAATACATTTTTTTTAATAGTGGAGGACCACGCTGTCGACCGATCCCTGTCTACAGCCGCGGACCGATCCGTCCGGGGTAATACCACACTCTCGCAGAAGATCGACGTCTGAGCAATAGTAATGTGCTATTGCGCTTCGTTTGGTGAGCGGGACAGCCGGCAGCCCAACTAGGTGGGTTTGCGGATTGTAATGGTAGGCAGCGGCCTAGCTATACCGTATGGTATAGCTATACCCTATGGCTATACCCTATGGTATAGCAAAGGTCGAGAAGTTATCGCCCGTTGGGCTACGCGGCTGGAGAGGCCTAGACACGGTGTTTTTACCGTTGAGGCCCTCCGGCCCGTACTGATAGAGTGGATGGAGCGGCGGTACGGAGTCCTCTCTTTTCGGTTGGTGCAGGTCTTGTCGGGTCATGGTTGCTTCGGCAAGTACCTGCACACGGTCGTGCGGAGGGAGTGGACTCCGTCCTGCCACCATTGCAGTAGCGACGAGGACACGGCGCAACATACGCTCGAGGTATGTTCGGGCTGGGACGGGCAGCGCAGTGACTTCGACGCTGTCATCGATGCCAATCTGACGCTGCCGGCTGTTGTGCGAGCGATGGTCGACAGCGTTAGGAATTGGGACGCGGTCGCCGCCTTCTGCGAGGCTGTCATCTCGCAGAAGGAGGCGGCGGAACGGGGCCGGGCAGATTCCCGTGACCCGGGCCGCCGCCCGCGGCCGGGGCGGCCCAGGCGCGAGTACTTGCGCCTGATGCCGCCCTAACCGAGGTTTCGGGTGATCGGACCGGGGAATTATCCGGTCACCCAACTTGAGGCCACCGCGTGAGGACGACGCCTCGACGGCGAAAGTTGTCGGGGCGTCGACAGCAGAGGAGCCCGAGAGGGCATACCGCCGAGCGGGCCACCGAAGACAAAGATCGGGTACCGGTGGCCCGCTCGCACGGCGAAGAAGAGGTGCTTGCAGGGTGAGTCAATGGGGTTGCGCGCCGCCTCTTCCGTCACCCCGGACCAATTTGGCGGGGTGCGAAGTCCAAAACCCACCAAAAAAAAAAAAAAAAAAAATGGTATAGCAAAGGTCCATGAGCGGCAGTGATACTTACCATCAGGTGTACTGCTTGATCGTTTGCCACCATAAGCAATAAAAAAAAACTATTCTTTACGCTTGAGTGTTGTAAAATTTGACTAAATGATTATATTCAGTTTTATGGCGAGTTTAATCCAATGTAAAAGGTTAAAAACTTGACATAAAATCCTATGTCAACTTGTTTTACTAGCGTGGTATAAGAGAGTAACTACCAGCAGTTAAAAATTAGTTTAAAAATCTCTTAGATTTAACACAGAACCGATATTGTAGAGGGATATGAAGGAGCTGATTGACTGGCATCTTAATACCGAGACGAAATTATTGAAAATAGAAACAAAATTAGGAAAGTAGTCACAGAAATAAAAGTAGTTTTTTTGTTACGTAGAGATTCATTAAGGATATTACAAAATTCAACCCTAAAGTGGGTGAGCCTTACTGCGACAGACTTCGAATGGGGAGAAAAAGAAATCTTTATCCATTATCCTCAAATTAAATAGAAATACTCTTCAATAAAAATAAATAAACAGTTGTTTCAACAGTTGTCAATTTTAATACTCTAAGAATATGAAATATTATAAGATATAATATTTGTCTCAAACATGCTTGGAAATTTGAGCATTATTTTGACAACCTTCTTCAAGATAAATCGATATTGCTGTACTGACCAAATACATGCGAGCAGCGGCCGGCAAAAAATGTATGAAAATCCATATCTGTCGTGTTTTAGCGGCCAAATAAATATATATGTAAATTCATATCTATCGTGTATTTTAAAAATGGAACGATTTGTTACTGTTACTTCAAATTCTAGTAACCATATTGGCAACTTATCGGAGTTTTATTTAAATTTCGAACTGGCTTGAAAAAGAAAGCTGTTTAATAATGAAAAAAAAAAACAAATGAACCCTCTAGCACGTGAAAAATATTGTTCGTCGTTCGTCATGTATACAGTTCTACTCGTACTTAATACTACTTAGTTTTAATTGCCGCGCATTATTTGAGAAAAGCACTATACAAACCTTGGCCACAACTAGGTATTGATGGACTTACGTACATCGGCTACGCCTCGGTCCACATTTACACGTTCGTCAATCAATACCTCTTTTGCTGGCCGCTGCAGTAATGTACTATTATATCCTTCGATTTGATAAAAAAATAACAAAATTATGTGCTTATTTTGTTAAGTTTTAATTACGTTAACGTCTTTATACAAAGGAAAAATAATATACATACATAGCTTCACGCCTGTTTCCCAGAGGGGTAGGCAGAGACTACGGATTGCCACAAACCACGATCCTGGCATACTTCCATCGCTTCATTCACACTCATAACAGTCTTCATGCATACTCTACGATTACTCTCTTAATATGACCTCTCGTCAATACATCGCTAATTTGATCCAGAAAATTATGACGAGGAAAAATAATATAAAAAAGGTAATAAAGTATATAGACTGAATGAAGGTTGAACACAGCACCGCTTACTTTTTCCCCCTGTCATACATGATTTCTACTGCGGACGTAATCGCGAACAATATTTTATTCTCTAAATATATATAAACGTATATATTTTTAAATGTTTAAAATAAAACGAGATTCGATGAGATATCGCCAGAAATTGTCGATCGTTAGTAATTTAGTTTAACAAGGGTTAATTCCCTTGAGTGGTATTCTAATTTTTAACTGTAATATAGCTTTAAGTATTAAGCTATGTAACATATGACTTGACTGCACAGATGGCGTAGTGGTTAAGATACCGACCTTCCGTGCCAGTGCCGTGGGTTCGATTCCCACGCAGGACATTACTTTGTGTGACCCACAAAGTGTTGTTCTGAGTCTGGGTGTAATTTGTCTGCGTTAATTGCATGTTTGTAAAGTCCCCCGCAATACAAGGATTATTTCCTTAGTGCAGGGTGGTGTGTAAATAAAAAAAAAAAAAAAAAAATATCTTGATACTTAAAAAACTCAATTACGATTAAAATTTCTTTAAAAATTTTTATTTTAACATTTTTTCTTCTAGAAACAATGGAGATGTAAAAAATGATCACACTTGAGAATTAAACCCATACATATGATACTTCATCATCTCAGCTCACATATGTCGCACTGGCCTCCTCCATAATGGAGGGTAAATTGACCTACTACAACCACACTAGTCAGACGTGTTAGTATAGAATTTAGTTTTGAGTTTTCCTTCTCTTACATAGATATTATATGCGTTTTATATCCCTTAGTCGTCTCTTACGATCACCCACGATTAAGATATGGGGTGAATTGTGCTCTTACTCCGTCACCACACAAAAATATACTAAAACATGAAAAAAAAATTACATATTATACTTAAACATAATTTTTTTTTAATAAGTTAGCGGTTGGAATAGATTTGCAACATGTGTAAGTTCAAGCTTTTTTTTTGCCATGCTGTTTGGGGCGATGGAAGAGTGGCATGCGGTCCCATATAAACCCACCGTGTTTCCTCCCTATCGCTATTGGCTTGACCATTGGTACCGCTTCCTTGATATCTGTGGTCGGTACGTCGGGTTACCTTTTGGAGTATCATCTTCATTTCGACGCCCTGGCAACAAATAACTATGTTGTGTTGCCGGGGCCACCCGCAACTCCGAGTCCAGGCTTAATATCTCATACTCATTTTTAGGTTCGTAAATATTTTTTTTATTTTTGGCATACAAAGAGATCATCTTCTGGATTAACATAGAGCATGCTTTTATCCCACTATTCCCTTGGGATAATAGTTTAGATTTGGCAAAAATTCTTTTAAGCAAGCGAGGCCGAGAGCTGAAGCTAGTGGTCTATAAAGAAGAAGATAGAAAGTTTCTATCAATTTAGGGAATATTTCAAAACTAATTACAAATTTCAAACTGGAAATATATACTGTATAATATAATTTCATAAAAACTTGATAATAAACTTAACAACTTTATTTAATATAATTTATCTTGAGATATATCTCTAGATGTCACATAATGAAGTCACAAAGTTTACATGCAATACATGTACAAACGTCTCGAAAATACTTAGCGTAGTGGTACATTGGATGTTTAAAATAGCTCAGTCATGTCTGTTGAGTCGCATATACGATTCATACTGCGCGTTTGTAAACTTATGAACATAGACATAAGCAGAGCGGATTCGTTTTTATTTTTAAAGAAAGAAGGACTATCCTTCCTTTACCATGAACGGTGTAAAGAGTTCGAAACGTCAGGAAATTAAAAATTAAATGCGAGAAAATCCGTAAAAATTGTTTTATTTCAAAATGTATGTGTAATACTCGCGTAAACATCAGATGTCAATAAATATACCTTGTATTGTGAAGGACTTTACAAATATTTGATTGAATGATACAAATTACACCCAGCTTTAGGACAAGAATTAAATTATTTTAAGATAGTATAAATATTGTCGTTTGTAGAAATAAAACATTTTTTGCATTCATCACTGAAGGGAACAATGACAATTAATTTATTTATATAAAAAAAAAACATGTCATAAATACAGTTAAATACAGACAAGTTTAAAAACTACACATTCATTATTTCCTCTCTGCTACGAAAGAGATTGAAATTACAAACAGACATCTCATTCTGCGTCGCCGTGTAACACGAATAGAATTTTTGTATGAAACCGAATGTAACGAAAATTACGCAACCTATTTTACGCGACTCACAACTCAAAAATTAGGATTTCTTGGCCAAAACACTTAACATTATTAAATATGTACCCATATCTTTATGACATAAATAAGAGAGAATATAGAATTTATCAAAATTTAAACTTGCCGTAGCTATCTTTAATGTTTTTATAGGAAAAATACAGTAGCCAAAGAAGAGCCAATATAATCTAAGTCCATAGAGAATTCGCGTACTCTGTTCACTTTCCTAGCTGCAAATGGCTTGCCTGTTGTATAGAAGTCTGTACTATAGACGATATTAAATTGTTCATACTACATTCAGCAGATAAAGTTAAATTGTTTTATATACGGGTATGCTTAAGAATATGCTTTTGTATTTTCTGAATTAAAATACTAGATGTTAATGTCTTGAGTTAAGAAGTATTTTAATTTTGTTAATTTTCAGACCGTTAATTACGAAATATTTTTTTTTCAAGCTTCAAACATCTATACTTAAAAAAAATTTAGATCCATTGTTTTCATATTTTTTTTTTGTAAATATATTTTTTCTGAAGGTTCTGAGGAAATAATCCTTGCATTGTGGAGGAATATATAGACATATAATTATAAGATACAAATTAAATCGAAACCCAGAAGAACTAGTGGATTGCACAAAGTATGATCCTATGTGGGAATCGAACCCGTAATACCTGGCACTATAGATCGGTATATTAACCACTACGATATCTATGGAGTCAATTGTTTTTGGTTAGTAAACACTATTTGGCTATAAAAATCAAATAATTTTATTATAACAAATTGTAGATTGTTTTCAGTCTTATTACAGTGCGAATACTATTTACCAATACTTTCTTACTTAGTATTAACTTCGAAACAAAACCCATGCCAGTTCATCCACCCAGCGTGAGCTAGTAACACCTAGCATTCATTTATAGTTCGGGTAGATATGAATCTACATGAAATAAAGATAATATCTTAATGGACATAAGACACCTTAGTCCTTCCGTGACCATGAACACTCTAAAGTGTTCAAAACGCCTAAAAATTAAGAATCAAATACACAAATACAAACGCGATAGTATCCGTAAAGTAGTTTTATTTCTAATGTGCAATACTTTCGTAGACATTAGAAATCAGTAAATACAGTCGAATTGCGAACCTCCTCCTTTTTTGAAGTCGTTTAATAAATGAATGATAAACATGGTCTGCTCTATGCTATTCAAAAGTGATTGATGCATAATTAAAATGTTGCCCTATAATTTATATTTCATTTTTATCATATGTCTTTATGACACGTCATGTGGTGCTCTTGTATTATATTCGATATCTTAGTGTTTTAAAGTGTTATATTAGATAACTTTTATGGCATTTTATGTAATGTGATGCGGTGTAACTACTGGGATGTAGTGAATATCATAATAAAAGTGCTTTACAACGTTTTCGTTTTCCATCAAAATTCCAACAAGATACCATTAACAGTGTGGCCATTGCACTGTTAATGGTGATAATTTGAGGTAGATAATGACTATCCTGAAAGACTATAACGAAAAAAAAAAATATAACTTGACACTGGCACCAATAGCTCGTATAAGTAGCTGATTGCCAATACATAAACAGATGAAGAAGAAGAAGACACGCTCTGTCTAATATATTTTTTTAAGATAACGCCCACCACTAAAGTAGATATATATATATATATATATATATATATATATATATATATATATATATATATATATATATATATATATATATATATATATATATAGATGATTGTATCGCGGCAACTTCATATATCTACAGTTGATGGAGAAAAATAATACCCAAATTTAGTAGAATAATTTTTTGTGTCAGTCCAAAAATTGTCCAGTATGGAAGTTGATTACTTGGTACGATATATCGGCTTTTACTTAGCTACCTTTTGCTCTGCTATTACTTTTTAGTCTGCTATTTTTTGACACATTACTTAAATCATTATATCTCATTTCATATACGTCCCACTGCAGGGTTTGAATAGCGTTTATAATAAGAGGGAAATTGACCTATTAAATAATGTTGGTCAGACGTGTTGCTACAGAGTTTTACTGCAAGTTTTCCCTCTCATGTGTAGTTGGTAAGGGAGCATCTGATTCTCGGATAAGAGCTTTTAGTCGTCTTTTACGATAACTACATGAGCCATGTTAGAGTTGTTAGTACCAACTGCAATTTTTTTTTTTGTTTTTGTATTTGGTAACGCAGTGGCGACAAATGCTTTGACGCACTCTCTCCCGTGCGGGGAGTGTGGGACTCAGCAGCCCTGGAGCTGAATACCCACTAAAAAACCAACTTTGACAAATAACTGGAACATTACTGCAAATATATATTTTTTTTTGTGTGTCTTAGTTGTTAGCCTCAGATGGCTATGACAACTTTACCCGGACTGTGGGTGAGCGCTGAGGGCTCTCAACCCGTGCTGCAAATAAAACTTATATGTCAGGCTTTATATTAACAGTGATATGAAAAAAAACGGTAGTTTTTTTAGTAGTTTATTGCAGAAGTTTTGAAATGAGAATGAATATTCTAGTGGATCATAGAGGCCGCCGTGGCCATGTTGAAAGACCAATATACGTAAAATTCTAAATATTGAAACATAGGTATATAACTTTATGTTTAAGTTTTCTTCAACAATTTATAAAACTTTAAGATTAAATACAGTTTTTTTAGCTGTGTGGTAGTGGCTACGAATACTATCAACCCTTCCTTTGCTCGTGGATATCGTAAAAGACGACTAAGAGCCTTATAAGACCTGGGCCAACTTCATCTGATGCCGTTTGGTCAACAATTGCTTTCCCAAGGAGGGTTGACGTCTGGCAGGTGGCCGGTCATGAAACCATTGCCAATAACTTTTACAATATGTACTATGAAAGAAGAGTACATATTGTATCGACCCCAAGTAATTAGGATAAGAGTAGGAGAATGATGAAGACTAAATACAGATTTTGTTAGTTTTTGTTATTACCTGATAGTGTTATTGCTGTTAATGGACCTTTGCAATACCAGGAGGCCGTCAGGCCGCTGCCTGCTAACCAAAACCACCCAGAAAGTTGGAACTCTGGCTCTCTCGCTTACCGAACGAAACACAACAGCATCGTCGATTTTTGGCGAGAGAGTGGTACTACCCCGGGGGGAGTAATCCTCGGCTGTAGACAGAAAGCTGTCGACATTGTGGCCCTTCTTTTTTCACTCTGCCTGATCCGTCCTGGACTATCCTGCAACGTACATCTCTACGCAGTGCAGGCGGGCTACTGGAATCGAATCTTTGTCGTTAGTGGCCCGACATTGTGGCTCTACAAAATCCTACAATATCTTACAATACTTTTTTGCACTAAAGAAGTCAGTGGTTATTGCTTTATTTAAAACTAAAATATTATCTACTTTGGATTTCATTACGTTTTTATTTTGGTTGCAATGTTTATTTATTTGTTCATCAAAAGTTGTTTGCACAGTATACATATTAAAATACGAGTAACTGTGTACCATCTAATTAGAAGTAGATATCTTATGCACAGTGAAAAGGTTTCTTTTGAGCAGATAGAAAAGAAAAACCTTTAAATGCTAATCTGAACCTTTCAAAATCATCGTCGTCACCCTGCCATTATCCCAATTATTTAAGGTTGAATATGTACACCCTTTCCTAGCAACACTATCAGAGCGAGTAGGTATGAAAGAGAGTATTGGTGTAAAGATGCGAAAGGGAATGCTCCGATGGTTTGGACATGTGGAAAGAATACCGAACAAACGTCTGGTTAAGAAGATATACAATGCGAAAGTGAAAGGATGTAGGTACCGGGGGAGACCGGAGCCTAACTCCACAGATTTGCCGTAGAGATCGCATTTCGACCGCATTAATTTTAATGTATTGCTACACGTGCCTTCTGGCTGAGGTGGTGGCTACCGAGAAGTTGCTCCAACTCTCCGTTCACTCTATTTGCCGCATTTACTCTTCGCTCTATATCAGTGGTGTACCTTCCATCTCGGCTAAAACCACATCCAAGATATACAAATTCATCCTAATTTTTTTTCTAAACACTTATTAAAATTAACCACTGCTAGTGGTCAACGTGCCCAGAATGCAGCATTGCTAAGTTGGATAGTAATGCTACCTCTGGGCCAAGAAAAGACCAACGTTCTGGTCACGTGAATTATGTTATACGAGCAAACCCACACCATTGTTTTATTTGTAGAAGTTGATATACCGCAGCATCACCTGTGTGCTGAGTGTGAGTTTTGTCGTTAACATTACGCGCTCGACAGCGTGCGCGTAAGCATGCGATTTGTATGAAGAAATGTAGTTTCAAAAACGCGCCACTAGTGGCGCTGTATATTTCTTCATACAAATGGCATGCTTACGCGCACGTCGTAGAGCACGTAATGTTAACGATAAAACTCACACTCAGTGTGCTGGTAGCAAGTTACATCAATGAGGATGGCAAATAAATTTTTGTGAAAAATACATACCAATTTTTATAATAATCGTGAAATAAAACTACTTTTACGGATTCTAACGCGTTTGTATTTGATTTTTAATTTCCCGATATTTCGAACACTTTGCAGTGATCATGGTCACGGGAAGACTAAGGTTAAGACACCTTTCGTCGTCCAATATGTCATTGTTATTATAGAAATTTTATATCTACCCTATAAGATATTAAATTGGACGTAAGACACCTTAGTCCTCCCGTGAACATGATCACTGCAAAGTGTTCGAAACGTCGCGAAATTAAAAATTAAATACAAACGCAATAGAATCCGTAAAAGTAGTTTTATTTCAAATGTGTTACACTCGCGTAAATATCAGAAATTATCGTTCAAATAGTTTCCGAGATTAGGGATGTCATATATACAAATATCCTCTTTTATATTATATATCCTGTTTACTGCACAGATGGCGTAGTGGTTATGATACCGACCTTCAGTGCCAGTGTCGTGGGTTCGATTGCTGCGTAGGACAATACTTTGTGCAATGCACAAAGTGTTGTCCTGAATCTGGGTGTAATTTGTCTACGTTAATTATATGTGTGTAAAGTCCTCCGCAATACAAGGATTATTTCCTTAGTGCAGGGTGGTGTGTATACCACCGAAGTTAAAATCGAGTACCGGTGGTCCGCTCGCACGGCGAAGAGAGAAGGTTTTACGGTGGGTCTATGGTGTCACGCGCCGCCTTTCCGTCACCCCGGACCGATTCAGCGGGGCGAGACGCACCCATAGCCCACCAATAAAAAAAAAAAAAAAAAAAAGGGTGGTGTGTATAAATTTAAAAAAAAAAACTTTACTGTGTTTATGCGATGACATACATCGCCAAGAAATGTAACTACGACAAATAAAATTACAAAGGTCTCCGATCCAGTTTAAAAGTTAACAGCCTTAACGCTTAAGAGCAATTAATGTTTCGCCTGCGATTTATTACTTGAAATAAAAATTAAATGAACTTTTAGTAATACATTGTTTTATTTATAGATGTTTTTATATTTTAATACATATACTTGTGGCGACAGAGTAATAAGAAAGTTCAGTATTTTACCCATGGGCATCGTAAAAGATGTTTAAATGATATAATACACATGACATATTTCTCTGTTCTCTCTGCCTACCCTGCAAGGGATATGGCGTGATGATATGTATGTATGTATGTACATATTTGCAACTGAAAGAAACTGAAAACAAAGTCCTACATTAATCCATCTGGTCTAGTCGGTCTGGTTAATTTCTTTCTTATTTTTGAAGGAGACTTGAGTCTAGCAGAAGGACGTCATTCATTTGCCTGCCCTCATCCCACGCTAAGTGGAGTCACAACAACATGTTCTTGCCTTCCACAATCTTCTATCAGCCGTCATATCTGCACTCAAATCTTTCATACACATATCCTCGTTTACAAAATCTATCCATCTCTTTTTGGGTTGCCCACGATTCTTACACCCATCTACAAGCAGAAGGCCGTATAAGAGCTTAAATGCAATACAAAAAAAATCTAGCAGAAGAATATATAAGAGTTTAAATGAAGATTATAAATGAGCGTGTATTCAACGCTGTTCTCTACAAATAAAAATAAAAATGAATACTATTAAATGGTTCGTAATGCTACGTACCTGGACCTAATGCATTGTTTTAGTGGTCTGATTCTTTGTGTGGTGATCAAGTAATAATACAATTAACTCACCCATATCTTGTCCGTGGATGCCGTAAAAGACAACTAATGGATACAACTTGCAAATTACATATATGCAAGAGAGGTAAAACTTGAAATTAAATCCTATACCAAATCGTCTAACCAGCGTGATAGGTCGCTCCAATTGTGAAGGACACCTATGGAATCTATATGAGTCGAGATAAAAAAGGAATCAATAAATCCGATTATTGGGTGGTTATTGAGTGAATGTCAATCTGTCAAAGGGTATCCGTATATCCCTTAGTCACTGATGAGATTCACGGGCAAGAAACGGAGTAATTTGATCTTATAAGATACTTCTTAACCAATTCTGTTTATTAGCGGTTTTTTTTCATGTCGGAGGTAACTTCATTTTTTTTTATTAATGAAATTAGTTAATATAAAATATTTTTTCTCATTTAAACTTTTCCTTATCCGTGGTGCTACACTAGCGCGCTTCTCCTAGCTGTACACTCTCTTAACCATTGCATGATCAATATTGCTTCACGTCTCTTCATGGAGAGAAGTGGATTGGAGTCTCTTCTTCGTCACGGAGAGAAGTGGATTTTTTATAACGCCTGTTTTTCTATTTAAATTTGGTTACGGTTAAAATAATTTTCCGTAACTTGAAGGTCAAATTCTTATCGTTTATGGAGTTAATTGTGGTAGAAATATATATTACACTACATATCATATTCTTATAATAAATAAATTCACTACGTACAGATGTTTATTTGTCTGTTACTTCGAATATTCTTAGCATTCGTGGTCATGAAAGGACGTCTTTTCATGACTATGAACACTGAAAAGTGTTTGAAACATGGGCAAAATAAAAATCATATGCAAGCCGTAAAACTAATTTTATTTCATTATCAAATAAAAAGGTATCAGAAATCATTATATTCGTCTGATTTTAATTTCATTTCATTGAGTTTAGAATCATGACAAGGTTCGTAAAAGATTTTACCTCAAACGAATTTGTTCAAACTGAACCTTTCATACAATGTAATATGTAGACAGCTAGTCTAGGTGTTATAGAATGCATTGAGCCCTAGAGTGTCTACCTAAGCTAATCTAGATTGGTAAGGGATTTAGGGGCTTATGCTTGAAGCTGAGCTAACGGGTATCTTGTATGGAGCAAGAGAACGAATTTCAAAAGGTGTTTCATTTTTAAATCATCTAAGATGTTTTAAAATTTCATTTGAAAGATTTTTATATTTCTCATATTTTCAGCGTTACATTTTTGCAGATGCGAATGCTAGTAGTATTCACAATGAGAAGGTTTGGAATTTAATTTCAACATTTCCTTCTTTAGAATTTTAAATATTTATATAAACCGCTCGATATGTTATTCATTTAACCCGAATTGACATTTTTTTTTTTTTCCACCACCCCGCACTAAGAAAATAATCCCTATATTGCGGGGGATTTTACAAACATGCAATTAACGCTGACAAATCACACTCAGACTCAGAACAATAGTTTATGGATTATACAAAGTATTGTCCTGTGTGGAAATCGAACGGCGCTGGCATGGAAGGTCGGTATCTTAACCACTACGCTATCTGTGCGTAGTAGAAAATATATCGAGTTACCGCACCAAGTTTCTTGGGTTCAATTCTCACGCAAGACAATACATTGTGCGATCCACAAATTATTATTTTGAGTCTGGGTATAATTTACGTCAATTAATTGCATATTTGTGAAGTCCCCCATAATACACATAGAAAGATTAATAACTTAATGCAGGCTTTTTATATGGCAGCAGGTCTTAATGCATATTTTTATAAAAAAAAGACGGAGAAAATCGCAGGTAAAATATATTCATTTGATTTTAAAAGATTATCCTAAATTTCAATATTAATAAAAAAGAAACCCTTTGATTTTACAAGGAACTTAATCAGAATAAAAGATAAAGAAAAGAAAGCAAACATCGACTTCCTTCCTCAATAAAGCGAGAAACAAAAGCGAAAAAAAGGGGACCTGGTTGCTTTAAAAAAGAAACACTATGATTCCGAAATCAGTCAACTGTAATACCTTCATTGTGTGGTAAATATCCTAAGCAGATTAACTTTTAAAATATTCAAATCATTAAACAGAGGAATCTTGTTAAATTAGGGAATAACCTTTGAAATAAATTCATGGTTTAGGGTAAGAAATTGTGTAATAGAAAAATTATTTATGATGAAACGCTTTGCTGTGTGATGATGGCTTTTTTTTTGACAGGCTATGGTCTGCACACGCGCCGTCCGTTCCAGCGCGTGGCCCATATTATATATAACCACCGCACTCCCTACCCATAGCTATTAAGCTGGCCACTGGGAAGGCTTTCTTGACATCCGTGGTCAGTCCGGCGGGTTTTCCTTTTAGGTTCCAACTTTCGGCGTCGCCCTCACGAGGTCAGCTTCTCTGTGGGTGATGGACTACTCCCCGGTCTAGTCACCCGCGGCCTAGGCTAGGGCGGCTACAGCTGCAAGTATTTGCCTCTGCGCCACCCCAGGTGCTGGCGGCGGATCGTGTCACCGAAGAGGAGTTCCTCTTGGAGCTGCCCCACCACCTTACGCAAGACGACTGTCTCGCAGAAGGCGGCGACCGCGTCCTAGTTCCTGACAATATCGAGCATTGCCTTAGCGATGGTGGGCAGCGCCAGATCGGCACAGATGAATGCGACGAGTTTACGGCGCTGCTCTGCCCAGGCCACAAAGACCTCAAACGTGTGCTGCGCCGTGTCCTCGTCGCAATCGCAGTGATGACAGGACGGTGACCTTTCCCTCCTCATGACCATGTGCAGGTACGTGCCGAAGCAACCATGCCCGTCAAGACCTGCACCAGTCGGAAATAAAAGGCCCCGTGCTGCTAATCAGCACTCTAGGTGGTGATGGAGTAATACAATTAACCACTTTCTCTCTTATCCGTGAAAAAAAAGAGTAAGGAATATTATGTGTAAATAATATCTCTGCAAGAGAATAGAAAAGATATAAAACCAGATTTTAAAACAATGATTTCTGATACTTACGCGATTATTACACGTTTGAAATATAACTATTTTTTACAATAACCGATTACGAAACGAAAAATGATGTCACAAGTGGGGTTTGAACCGGTACCTATTGGGAATCCGGCCCAATCGTGCTGCCACTTACACCATCGTGAACTATTTTAGGACATGCAAATTTCGCTTCATATTATATCTTACGTCTTCAAGGTGACGTATGCCATCTAACGGACAATGTTTACACATTGTATAGGCTTAATACTTGGGGTACTATCCCAGAAACCTCCACGCGGTGTACCCTGGGTGCGGGCGGCGGTCCCCAGTTCTTCTGTTGTACTGTCGTCCGTAGCGAATATCTGCGCGATTTCGCTCCTTACTCTACTACAGTCGTAGTAGAGGGTATAGGACGCGAAATATTGGGACGGGCTCAGTCACTCATTCATTTGAGGGCTGGGCAGGCACATGCCACCGCCCACACATCGTAAACCTGGTATCTTGCTTCAAGACACGTTGTCTCGAGGCGTAGTATCAGGAGCGAGGGTCTTGGCTTAACCGCCCGGACCGCGAGGAAGACAACCTCTATAAAGAGTTCGAAGTAACATTCGAACTCGGAAATCACCCAGAATCTTAAGTTCTGGCGTGCGGCGAGAAGATGCATGGCAGATGGGTTGTTCTGTCGTTAGCACGCTCCAGCCAGGGTACCGGCTGACCCCCTGGTTGGTAAATGTAGGCTTGCCCGGGTAAAGGGATCTCTGCCCGGGTCGACGTTGTGTATCTCCCCTACTCGTGGGAATCTCATGGATACCAATTTAAAAATACCTTTAAACACCGACGGGAATCTGTGCGATTCTCACACCACGGCCTTGTCAAGCCAAAGAAAAACTGACAACGACGCCTCGTCCTCAGGACTTGAGGCGTCCGCCGAGGGCCCGGCACAAATCGTGGAGGCCCAGAAGAAGAAGAGGAGGTCGCCTCGAAAGTCTCGGGGCAACGGCCTGAGCCACAAAAGGCGGCTGGAGGAGCGGCGAGCGCGCAGGGAGGCTGCCGCCGCTGAAGAGAAGAAGGACGGTAGACTCGCAGCAGAGCCGTCGACGGACGAGGGCGACAGCGATGTCGCAGAGCCGTCCGAAGATGAGGGCGGCGGGTCTACCGTCAGAATGGACGAGGGCGGTGATATTCCCGCAGGGCCGTCCAAAAACGACAGCGGGTCGGCTGGCGAAGGCCCCACTAGGTCGTCGGCGCGTCTAGCAGCAAAGACGCCGCCGGCGACCGCGACTAAGAAGGAGGAGGCCCTCCCCTCGCAGGTGCGAAAGCGCCCCCTGAGTAAGGGAGGCAGCTCGAGCGCCGAAACCGAGGGGAGCGTGGCCAACATGCCTCCACCCAAGATCCAGGCCTCCCGAAGAGGGCGAGGGACCTCGGCCATGGAAAGGGCGGCGGCGGTCGCTGTCCGCGCCGGCGAGGCCACGGATCTGCAGGCCGAAAATGTCCGCCTTAGAGGCGAGATGTCAGGCCTGCGGACCCGAAATCGGAACCTGGGCGACATGCTGGCGGAAATGCGTCGGGCAAACCGCCAGCTGTTGATAGACGTGGCCGACCTCAAGGCGCAGGTGGCGCTGTTTGTGTCACCCGCGACAGCCGCGCCATCGGCCAGGGCCGGCTACTCGGCGGCCGCTGCGGCGCCAAAGCCGCCTCGCGCTGCGGCGCCGACGACGTTGGGTGATGGCGTCTCCGTCACACCCGTCCCCGCGGCGAGGAAGACGCCTGCCGCCGCGAGGCGCGCGTCGCCGGCTGACGCTGGCGCGGTCGCCGCGGCGAAACTCCCTGTCCCGGTGGTGAGGTTGACGCCTCTCCCCGCGGACCGCTTGCCGCCAGCTAGCGCCCCTGCGGCGCCAAAGCCGCCAGGCGCCGCGGAGCGGGCCCCTGGAGAGGCTCAGCCGACCCCGACGCTGGAGGTGGGAGGCTTGTCGGACGAGGCCCTCGCCAAAATCATCAACGCAGTTGGCAAACTCGTTGATGCGCGTGTGGCCGTTCTGGAGGCAAGACTGCCTCCAGAACCACGTGTCCGGCCGCCTCTAGCCGCGGATAAGCGGCCGCATGTAGCACCAGCCCCCACCCCGCTGCCTTGTCAGGGTGGCCGCGTGGGGAGTTACGCCGCGGCCGCGGCCGGGCCTAAGCCCAAAGGCCCCGGCCCAGCTCCGAAGGGACCCGCCCTGAGGAGGAAGACGGCTCCGGCTCCTGCCGGACCGCTGAAGTCGCCCGCAACAACACCGCCGGCGACGACCAGCGAGGCTGCGACGAGGCCTTCCGCGTCTGGCACGACTGCCGTACCCGAACAGGGTTGGCAGGTAGCCGAACGCGACAGAAGGAGTCGCGGCCAAAGGAGGAGAGCGGAGGCCAAGCGCGCCGCTGAGGTCCCCGCTCCACAGGCAGGAGCCGGACAGAAGAAGAGGCCGCGCAAGGGGCTCAAGTCGCCGAAGACGGCCGCAGTGGTGATCACTGTGCTGCCCGAGGCGGCCGAGAAGGGCCTCAGCTACGAGGCCGTCTTGAGGAAGGCCCGGCGGGAGCTAGACGTCTCCGATATTGGAGGCGTCGAAGCCAGGACCCGCAAGGCCCGGACGGGGGCTCGAATTCTCGAGTTCCCAGGGGCCGAGGGCGCCAAGACGGCTGACAGCGTGGCCGAGAAGCTGAGAGGTTTGTTCGCCGAGGAGGGTGGCATCAAGATCGCCAGGCCCGTCAAGTGCGCCGAAATGCGCATTTCGGGTTTGGACGATTCGGTGACGGTGGAAGACATCCGGGAGGCTATTGCCTCGAAAACCGGGTGTCCCATAGACTCCGTCCGGGTCGGTGCCATTCGTCCCGGTCCGGGTGGCGTAGGTGCTGCCTGGGCGCAGTGCCCGGTGGAGTCGGTCAGGCAACTGGCCGGCTCAGGCAGGCTCCTCGTGGGCTGGAGCTCGGCGCGGGTAACCGTGCTTGAGCACCGGCCTGCGAGGTGCTACAAGTGCATGGCGGTCGGACACACTCGACCGACGTGCACTAATTGCTTCGACTGCGGCGGATTGTGTTTCCGCTGCGGTCAGACCGGGCACGTGGCGGCATCTTGCGCTGCCCCGCCCCACTGCCCCGCGTGTGCGGCGGGCAATAAGCCCGCCAAGCACCGCATGGGCTCTGGGGCGTGCAAACCTCCAGCTTCGGCCCCAAAGGCGCGGGGCGGCCCTACGACCACGGCCGCTCCCGCTCCTAGCGCGGTCCGATCGCCCGCTGGCGAGGAGGTCATGGATACAACCCGATAATGGGTACACCATCCATGCACCTCCTCCTGCAGGCCAACACCAACCACTCCGCCGGAGCGCAGGATCTCCTCCTGCAATCCATGGCGGAGTGGTCGATTGGTGCAGCCGTAGTCGCGGAACCGTACGCCGTGCCTGATCGCCCCAATTGGGTGGTCAGTCGAAACGGTACTGCGGCAATCGTCGTCTCAACGCAGCGGCACTTCCCGTCCTTGTCCCTTTTGGATAGGGGCGAGGAATTTGTCGCGGCGGAGTGGGGAGGGGTCACGCTCTACAGCGTATACCTCTCCCCCACTAGGAGGATGGACGATTTCGGGGCCTCACTCACCACCTTGGAGGCCTCGATACGGCGACTGGCACCGGGCCTCGTCCTGGTTCTGGGGGACTTTAACGCCAAATCCACGGCGTGGGGGTCCCCTGCGACGGACGACCGCGGGCGGGCGGTCAACGAGTGGGCGGCTTCACTGGGCCTCTGTGTTCTGAACAGAGGCTCGGTGAACACGTGTGTGCGGCGGCAGGGCGGGTCGATAGTGGACTTGTCGTTCGCTAGCCCCGCTGTCGCGCCACGGGTGAGGAACTGGAGTGTCCTGGAGGAGGCGGAGACCCTGTCAGACCACCGGTACATCCGGATGGAGGTCTCCCCCCGGGAACCCGGTAGGGGTCACAGGGCGGACGGAGCTCCCGCGTTTCCGCGGTGGGCTGTGGGTCGTCTTGACAGGGATCTACTGGCGGAGGCGGCCATTGTCAGCACGTGGCTGTCCTCACCACCCCCAGCGGACGGAGTGGACGCTGAGGCTGTCCGCATTCGCAGTGCGTTAACGCAGATCTGCGATGCGGCCATGCCCAGAGTGCGGCGGCGTCCGCCTCCGAGGCAGGGGGTCTACTGGTGGTCCCCAAGACTGGCGGACCTTCGTGCGGCGTGTATCAGTGCCCGAAGGTCCTACACCCGCAGCCGGCGGCGTCACCGCGACGTCGAGCGGGAGGGCCAGCTGTACGAGGCGTACCGCAGTGCGCGGACTGCCTTTCGGCTGGCCATCCGTGCCGCCAAGGGCGCGAGTTGGCAGGAGATGCTGGACGGTCTCGACCGTGACCCCTGGGGTCGCCCATATCGCGCGGCGCTGAACAAGCTTCGCGCGCGGGCCCCCCCCCTCACCGAGACCCTCCAGCCCGACTTCCTTCGTAGGGTGGTCGAGGAGCTGTTTCCACGGCAGTCGGAACACACGCCCCCGGTCATGGCTCCGCCAGATCAGGACCGGGAGGCCGACGACGACGAGAGTGTTCCGCCCGTGACGGAGTCGGAAGTGGGGGCGGCCGTGGCGAAGATTCGTTCCGCCACCACGGCCCCCGGCCCGGACGGAATTCCAGTCCGGGTGTTGACGTCGCTCCTCGAGCACTTCGAGCCTCGCCTCAGGCAGCTGTTCAACGCCTGTCTGACGTCTGGACGGTTCCCTGAGTGCTGGAAGGAAGGGAGGTTGGTTCTCCTGCCAAAGCCGGGACGGTCCCCGGATTTGCCGTCGGCCTACAGGCCCATCGTGCTCCTCGACGATGTGGGTAAGCTGCTGGAGCGTGTGCTCGCTGCCCGCATAGTCCGACACCTGGAGGAGGTGGGGCCCGATCTGTCGGACGCGTTCGACCATCGGGGCCCTATTACGCCTGAGGCAGGCGGCCGCGGAGGCCGTCGCCGGGAAGGGAGTGCTGTTGGCGGTGTCGTTGGACATCGCCAACGCATTCAATAGTCTGCCATTCGGCTGCATCAGGGAGGCGCTCCGGTTCCATGGAGTGCCCCTGTACCTCAGGCGGCTGGTGGCAGACTATTTGGAGGGCCGCAGTATCCTCTGCGCGGGTCCCGCAGGGGACATTGTGCGGACGCCCATGTCGTGCGGCGTTCCACAGGGGTCGGTTCTGGGGCCGACTCTGTGGGACATCGGGTACGACTGGGCGTTGAGAGGGAGTCTCCCCCCCGGGCTGAGCTTGGTGTGCTACGCTGACGACACGCTCGTCACAGCCCGGGGCAGGACACTCGAAGAGGCGGCGAGCCTGGCCACTCTCGGCACCGAGGAGATGGTCAGGCGGATCGAGGCGCTGGGGCTCAGGGTGGCCCTAAACAAGACGGAGGCCCTACTTTTCCATGGGCCCCGTGTGAGGCTGCCCATCGGCGCCTCGATAGTGGTAAACTCCATCCACATCAGCATCCAGGCCCATATGAGGTACTTGGGTCTGGTGCTCGACGGGCGATGGTGGTTCCGGGAGCATTTCCGACAGATTGCTCCCCGGCTTGTCGGCGCGGCGTCCGCCCTTTCTCGTCTCATGCCGAATGTGGGCGGACCCAGTTTTGAGGCCCGACGGCTGTATGCGGGGGTCATCCGCTCGATGGCCATGTACGGCGCACCCGTGTGGGCGAGGGCTCTGAACGCCCAGCTCAGGGCGGTTCTGTGGAGGCCACAGAGAGCCATGGCGGTCAGAGCCATTCGCGGGTACCGCACGGTGTCGACAGAGGCGGCGTGCCTGTTGGCCGGGACACCCCCGTGGGACCTAGAGGCGGAGATGCTCTCCGACCTCTACCGGCGGGTTATCACAGCGCGCGAGGAAGGTGGCTCCCCATCGTTGAGCGAGATAGCCACCTGGCGCGTGGATGCCCGCCGAGACGTCATCGCCCGTTGGGCTACGCGGCTGGAGAGGCCTAGGCACGGTGTGGAGACCGTTGAGGCCCTCCGGCCCGTACTGATAGAGTGGATGGAGCGGCGGCACGGAGTCCTCACCTTTCGGCTGGTGCAGGTATTGACGGGGCACGGGTGTTTCGGGTTGTACCTGCACAGGGTCGTGTATAGGGAGTGGACTCCGGCCTGCCACCACTGCAGGAGTGACGAGGACACGGCGCAACACACGCTGGAGGTGTGTCCGGGATGGGAGCGGCAGCGCCGTGACCTCGTCGCTGTCATCGGTGCCGACCTGACGCTGCCGGCCGTCGCGAGAGCGATGGTCGACAGCATCAGGAACTGGGACGCGGTCGCCGCCTTCTGCGAAGCTGTCATCTCGCAGAAGGAAGCGGCGGAACGGGCAAGGGAGGATTCCCGCGCCCCGGGCCGCCGCCAGCGGCCGGGGCGGCGCAGGCGCGAATACCTGCGCCTGATGCCGCCCTAACCGAGGCTTCGGGTGATCGGACCGGGGAATTGTCCGGTCACCCGACGTGAGGCCACCGCGTGAGGGCGACGCCCCGACGGCGAAATCTGTCGGGGCGTCGACGAGAGGAACCCGCGAGGGTGAACCGCCGGGCGGGCCACCGAAGTTAAAAATCGGGTCCCGGTGACCCGCTCGCACGGCGAAGAGAGAGGAGTTTTTACGGTGGGTCTATGGGGTCACGCGCCGCCTTTTCCGTCACCCCGGACCGATTTGGCGGGGCGAGACTAATCCATAGTCCACCAAAAAAAAAAAAAAAAAAAAAAAAAGGCTTAATACTTCAAACTTTACAGTTAGAATTGTATTAAACGATGACACAACTTTGTTATTCAAATTACTGAAATTTTTAGCATTTAATATGCTTAATTATTTATAAATACTCGATTACGAAACGAAAAATGATGTCACAAGTGGGGTTCGAACCCGCACCTATTGGGAATCCGGCCTAATCGTGCTGCCACTTACACCATCGTGAACTATTTTAGGACATGCAAATTTCGCTTCATATTATATCTTACGTCTTCAAGGTGACGTATGCCATCTACCGGACAATGTTTATTTTTTACAAATTCTATCGCGTTTGAATTCGATTTTTAATTGTCCGATGTTTCGAATGCTTTACAACTTTCACGGTATATCAGAGGACATCCCTCTAGTAATCATGAACGCAGTAAAGTATTCGAAACGTCGTGTTCATCCGTAAAACTCGTTTTGTTTCAGATGCCAAAATATCTGACTAGCACGGTTTGTTGGACAATTTCCCTCTCACAACGGAGGAAGCCAGAGTCTAACAGTGGAACGTGTATGGACGTAGACGACAATTATAAATAAATAAGTAATCTATGCAAGCGATGTCGCTGGTAAATCTAGTAGCATATGTAGATGTATTTTAAAGCAACTGTGACTACCTTTCCATCATTCGTAATTCCACTTCATTATTACAAAGATTTTGTGACGCTTGCCATAATATACTGTAGATAGCTTTCTTAATGAGACTCATATCTTCGAAGAAATTACTGAGGGGGAACATATATTCTTTGGTATGTTCAGAAAATGGGATTGGCTAAATTAGAAGACGAATTTATTGAAAAGACACGTAATATCTTCTAAAATATTACATGCACGAAATAGAAAATGTATTGAATTTTTTTTTATCATAAATTAGATGTATTTTAGAGTAAGAATACAATATGTGATCCTTTACTATTCCATAGGAATTACTTAGAATCAGCTGGGAAATAGCTAGAAGAATGGGCAGAAGCACTTGTCTAGGAAACTTATAATACATTTGCAATTGCGTACCTACCAAGCATGGCGATTCTAACACCATTCTTCATTTTAGAGGTCTATGTACTATAATGATAGCGGCGGTATGCTGTGTGGTAGCGGCTACGAATACTACCAACTCTTACTTTGCTCGTGGATGTCGTAAAACACAACTAAGAGCCTTATAACGACCTGAGCCAACTCCATCTGATGCCGTTTGGTCAACAATTACATTCCCAAAGAGGGTTGACGTCTGGCAGGCGGCTGGTCATAAAACTCTTGCTAATAACTTTTACAATATGTACTATGAAAGAAGAGTACATATTGTATCGAGCCCAAGTAATTGGGATAAGAGTAGGAAGAATGATGTACTACAGTGGATGTTGAGAGGCTGATAGGGTTTTCTATTAGTAGTATCATGATCTCAAATACCTTCCACTGCTAACGCTAGAGCTTTCTCCACAATGGGAGGAAAATTGACCTCTTATACCACGCTAGCCAGACAGGTCGATATTTTTTTTTTTTTTAGAAGACACCACCCTTTTTTTTTTTTTTTTTTTTTTTTGTGGTGGGCCATGGACGTCGCACCCCGCCAAATCGGTCCGGGGTGACGGAAGAGGCGGCGCGCAACCCCATTGACCCACCCTGCAAGCACCTCTTCTTCGCCATGCGAGCGGGCCACCGGTACCCGATCTTTGTCTTCGGTGGCCCGCTCGGCGGTATGCCCTCTCGGGCTCCTCTCCTGTTGACGCCCCGACAGATTTCGCCGTCGAGGCGTCGTCCTCACGCGGTGGCCTCGCGTCGGGTGACCGGACAATTCCCCGGTCCGATCACCCGAAGCCTCGGTTAGGGCGGCATCAGGCGCAGGTATTCGCGCCTGCGCCGCCCCGGCCGCGGGCGGCGGCCC
Source organism: Lymantria monacha (assembly GCA_905163515.2). Taxonomy (NCBI): domain Eukaryota; kingdom Metazoa; phylum Arthropoda; class Insecta; order Lepidoptera; family Erebidae; genus Lymantria; species Lymantria monacha. The sequence goes on along the minus strand of LR991098.1, from coordinate 26,239,631 downwards.
GGGTCACGGGAATCCTCCCGGTCCCGTTCCGCCGCCTCCTTCTGCGAGATGACAGCCTCGCAGAAGGCGGCGACCGCGTCCCAATTCCTAACGCTGTCGACCATCGCCCTCGCGACAGCCGGCAGCGTCAGGTCGGCACCGATAATAGCGACGAGGTCGCAGCGCTGCCCGTCCCAGCCCGAGCATTCCTCGAGCGTATGTTGCGCCGTGTCCTCGTCACTACTGCAATGATGGCAGCCCGGAGTCCATTCCCTGTGCACGACCGTGTGCAGGTATTTCCCGAAACACCCGTGCCCCGTTAACACCTGCACCAGTCGGAAGGTGAGGACCCCGTGCCGCCGCTCCATCCATTCCATCAGTACGGGCCGGAGGGCCTCAACAGTAATGACACCGTGTCTAGGCCTCTCCAACCGCGTAGCCCAACGGGCGATGACTTCTCGGCGGGCGTCCTCGCGCCAGGTGGCTATCTCGTTAACCGATGGGGAGCCACCCTCTTCGCGCATTGAGGTAACCCGCCGGTAGAGGTCGGAGAGCATCTCCGCCTCTAGGTCCCACGGGGGTGTCCCGGCCAATAGGCACGCCGCCTCTGTCGACACCGTGCGGTACCCGCGAATGGCTCTGACCGCCATGGCTCGCTGTGGCCTCCACAGCACCGCCCTGAGCTGGGCGTTCAGAGCCCTCGCCCACACGGGTGCGCCGTACATGGCCATTGAGCGGATCACCCCCGCATACAGCCGTCGGCCCTCGAAACTGGGTCCGCCCACATTCGGCATGAGCCGAGAAAGGGCGGACGCCGCGCCGACCAGCCGGGGAGCAATTTGGCGAAAATGCTCCCGGAACCACCATCGCCCGTCGAGCACCAGACCCAAGTACCTCATATGGGCCTGGATACTGATGTGGATGGAGTTGACGACTAACGAGGCGCCGATAGGCAGCCTCACACGGGGCCCATGGAATAGTAGGGCCTCCGTCTTGTTTAGGGCCACCCTGAGCCCCAGCGCCTCGATTCGCCTGACCATCTCCTCGGTGCCGAGAGTGGCCAGGCTCGCCGCCTCTTCGAGTGTCCTGCCTCGGGCTGTGACGAGCGTGTCGTCAGCATAGCAAATAACGCTCAGCCCGGGGGGGAGACTCCCTCTCAACGCCCAGTCGTACCCGATGTCCCACAGAGTCGGCCCCAGAACCGACCCCTGCGGAACGCCGCACGACATGGGCGTCCGCACAATGTCCCCTGCGGGGCTCGCGTAGAGAACACTGCGCCCCTCCAGATAGTCTGCCACCAGCCGCCTGAGGTACAGGGGCACTCCATGGAACCGGAGCGCCTCCCTGATGCAGCTGAATGGCAGACTATTGAAGGCGTTGGCGATGTCCAACGACACCGCCAACAACACTCCTTTGCCGGCGACAGCCTCCGCGGCCGTCTGCCTCAGGCGTAGTAGGGCCCCGATGGTCGAACGCCCCTTCCGAAACCCAAATTGAGCGTCCGACAGATCGGGCCCCACCTCCTCCAGGTGCTGGACGATGCGGGCAGCGAGGACACGCTCCAGCAGCTTACCCACATCATCCAGAAGCACAATGGGCCTGTAGGCCGACGGCGAATCCGGGGGCCGTCCCGGCTTTGGCAGGAGAACCAACCTCCCTTCCTTCCAGCACTCAGGGAACTGTCCAGACGTCAGACAGGCGTTGAACAGTCGCCTGAGGCGAGGTTCGAGATGCTCGAGGAGCAACGTCAACACCCGGACTGGGACTCCGTCCGGGCCGGGGGCCGTGGTGGCGGATCGAATCTTCGCCACGGCTGCCCCCACTTCCGACTCCGTCACGGGCGGAACACTCTCGACGGCCTCCCGGTCGTGAGAAGACACCACCCTGCACTAAGTGAATAAACCTTGTATTGCGGGGGACTTTACAAACATGATTAACGCAGACAAATTACACCCAGACTCAGAACAACACTTTGTGGATCGCACAAAGTAATGTCCTGCGTGAGAATCGAACCCACGACACTGGCACGGAAGGTCGGTATGTTAACCACTACGCCATCTGTGCAGTGAAAGATATAGAGTTTTATTTTTAGTTTTTTTCTCTTGAATATATATTATCTGAATAACGTATCTTTTAGTCGCCTTTTATGACATCCACGAGCTAAATAGGGGGTGGTGACATGTATTCTTACTGCGTTACCATACCGAAAATTATCTTAGCTGGATTCAATAACTAAGTATAACCTGTTCATCTATCGAGAATCATTATTCCATTTATGCGATACATGTTTTTTTTATTATTTATGCTGCTAGTATGTAAGAAGCTAGCATCTATGGAGCAAACTTATATACTGAGTGGAAGCAGGATTCCGTTTTCCATGTAGGACTATTCTTTACTTTGTTGTTCACAACCTTTTATATATAGCCTTAAATAGTCAGCCCAACAGAAAATTAACAACTGAATAGTAGTAAATTTGAAGAAAACTGCCGAATTATTCTTATTTCTCAAATACCATCTTACTGTAGGCAACGACCTAACTTCTAATATTCTAAAAGTTTAAAGTAGAAAGCGATAGTTAACACTTATAATCAGGTGGGCGGTTTTCTCGTCTGCTAACAGAGACAAAAAAGAAAAAAATGTTCTTTAATTTAATGTTTGTGAAGTCCTTCGAGATACAAGGATTTATTTCTTAATGCGGGTTTGTAGTCTTTAAAAAAAGTAGTCACTCCTTTCTTTTTAATTAATTTAAAAGCACATTTACATAGCCTTGTGAACCGTTCCGTTTCCTGCTCTAAAGGGTGTGGTGGGTGAAGCTCAAACATAATTACAAGAAAATACGCCCGTTCTATTTGTTACTAATTAAAAAACAATTGGTGAGGGGACGTTCCCTTGTTGCGACCTCAAACGAAACGAGACAACCTTTAATTAAGGTTCTCGCTTATAGGCACTGTAGACATGTGTCATGTAGAGTTACCCTTTTCATTGTCACTGCTAACGGTGTACTATTGGTTTTCGATGTTACCTTACGTTTGACAATGAAATAATAAAATTCGAAGAAAATCTTCTTTAGACGCGACTAAGGTGTAATTGAATTATTTGGAACGGAAATGAAAAAAAATATAATAGCATCGACTGGCAGCCAAGTTCATACTGTTGGGAGATTCTCATGCCTATTTACTTAAATATTACGTTTTATTAATAAATCAGCATGAAAATCTCATAACAATTGATTACGGGTAATTTGGAAATTGAATCGTATCTAATTAATTAGTGCATATATAACTATATACACTATCCGTGTGGTGACGGAGTAAGAATACAATTGACCACCCTCTATCTTACCCGTGGGTAATCGTAAGAGACGACTAAGAGATATAAAACACTTATAACATCTATGCTAGAGAAGGAAATCTCGAAACAAAACTCTATACCAATACGTCTGACCAGCGTGGTATATTAGATTAATTTCCCTCCCGTTACGGAGGAGGCCTGAGCCAAACAGTGGGACATATATGGGCTGCGATGATGATGACGATGATGATGATATATATTATTATTCCTATCTATGAACCACTGCAAATTGACCATTCGCTTTCACCCACCATCTTGCCCATATATGTTGTTAAAAGACGACTAGGGGATATAAGATATATATAATATATATATATATATATATATATATATATATATATATATATATATATATATATATATATATATCTTTAGTAGGCTATGGTCTGGACACACTTCGCCCATTCCGTCCGGGGAACGGAAGGGCGGCGTGTGGCCCATAACCCAGTGTTCCCTCCCGATCGCCATCGGGCTGGCCACTGGTACTGCTTCCTTGATATTCGTGGCCAGCCCAGCGGGTAACCCTTTCGGGTATCGTCCTTGTAGATGCCCCGGCAGCAACAACGGTGTTGCCGTGGCATCGCTCTCATGCGATCAGCCGCTCTGAGGGTAGCGGACTAATCCCCGGCCCATCCACCTACAACCTCGACTAGGACAGCATTAGACGCAGGTACTCGCCTGCGCACCCCGATGCGCCAGTGGCGGAGTGTGTCAGCACGGAGAGTATCCTCTCTGACACGCCCAGCCCCCACCTTCTGCGAGACGATTGCCTGGCAGAAGGCAGCGACTGCGTCCCACTTTCTGACACTGGCCAGCATGGTTTTAGCGATGGTTGACAGCACCCGGTCGGCACCGATAGTTTCGACGAGCTCATAACACTGCACTACCCAAGCCGTACAGACCTCGATTGTATACTACGCAGAGTCCTCGTCGCAAGCACACTGGTGGTAAGATGGTGTCCTCTGCAACCTCGCAACCGTATGCAAGTACTTCTTGAAGCAACCATGCCCAGTCAATACCTGCACTGGTCAGAAGGAGAAGACTCCGTGCTGTCGACCTAACCAGTCCATCAGCACCAGCTGGAAGACCTCCTCAGTCCGAACACCGAACTAAAGCCTCTCCAACCGGATAGCCCAACGGGCAATGATGTCCTGGAGGGCGTCGCTCTGCCAGGTGGTCAACTCGCGAGGGAAGAGATTGCCGTCTCCTGCCAACGTCGCTGACACTCGCTAATAAAATCCGGTGAGCATCTCCGCCTCTAAGTGCCACGAAGGGTCTCCGGCCAACGGGTACGCAGCTTTTATCGCCATCGCGCGGTATCTGCGTATGACCCTGACTGCTATGGCCCTCTGTGGTCGCCACAGGAGGATCCTCAGATGGGCGATCGGGGACCCCGCTTACACAGGTGCGCCGTACAGGGCCATGGACTGAACCACCCCGTGTACAATTGTCTGTACGTGGCGCTGGATGCCTCACATTTAGCATAAATCATCAAAGGGCGGACGCCACACTGACAAGCTGTGGAGTAAGTTGGTAATAATGCTTTCGGAAACACCATCGCCCGTCGAGCATCAGACCCAGATATTTCATCTGGGTCCAGGTGCTGCTGGGGACCGAATTGACGGTAATCGAGGTGCCGACGGGTGGACCGTTGCGGGATCCATAGAATAACAGGGCGTCGGTCTTCGTAAGAGCCACCCTAAGCCGCAACGAAACGTAAAAAAATATGCCATACCCGGGACTTCCTCGCAATGCCCAGTTATAGCTGTTCCACAGGCCGTTGATTTTTTTGATGTATTTTATTTTGTGACAAATATTAACTCGTGGTCATTGTCATTACAAAATTGATTTGTGGTCATCGTATCTAAATCAAAACAACTTCGATTAATTTTTATCGGCACTGTATTTTATGGAAGAAATCGGGTGTCAGATAAACATCAAGGAATTTATACCTGGTATGAAAATGCTGTTAGAAAGGTTGAAAGAAATAAAAACAGAGGTGTCAAGGGACACCCGGATGGAACGAAGTTCTATTTTAATTATATAATTTTTTTCTGCCTTAAGCGATTTTTATCGTTATATTTTAGCCAATTTCCAAAATATCTTTATAAATTATAGCCTATGTGTTATTCTGATGTGCAAGCTATATTACTATAAACATCAAAATCCATTCAGTAGTTTTTACGTGAAAGAGCAACAAACATGTTCACATCCATACATTATTACAAACTTTCACGTTTATAATATTAATAATAGGATATACAATTCCACTAGACTACCAAAACTTTTCGGCCCCGAGCTAAAACGCGAGCCGGCCACGCGGCCCGGTCACGGGCGAAAATAATTTCGTTGCGCATTATTTTGATTTTGATATATCTCTTAAGGTATTGATTTAATTTGCATGGTCTGAAGGAAAAAAAATATCTTCATGAAATACTCAAGCCAACTAATGTATTTAAAATGATAAGGATTAATACAGTATTTGTGTAAATAGCTTTTCAATTACCGTTTTATAATAGAACATTTTTTAAAGTATTAAAATGGATATAGTATGTTATCCTTAAGAGATAGATATATACCATCGCGGACTTTTTTGTAGGCCTTTTTAAGCTGTATAATACTGTAGTACTTTATTTTGATCTATTTCGTAGGGTTCAGCCAGCGTTTGCAATGTAAGCGCAAAATAATGTGTTTATTTACGACATCACATTAGAAACCTCTAAAATTATCAGTGTTTCTCTAGTACATTATGCATATATTCTACATATAAACCTTCCTCTTGAATCACTCTATCTATAAAAAAAATCGTCGCGACACCATACTGTTCAATGCGAAATAGAAATGAAAATATCTGGCTTGCTTTCTATAAGAGAGAGAGAGACAGACAGAGAAACATGCGACGCCGCACAGCTTACAATAGCTTACTATAGCAAAAAGTGTCGTGACAACTTTTCGTAAGAATTTTTTCCGTCTAGCCCCCTTTCACAACGCGCGATAAGGAACTTCGTTCCAAAACTGTATCATTACTTCTAAATGCAAGAGATATCGAAGTATGCTGGGCGAAAGTGGGTTTTAAATCCGTTTTGAAATGCAGTTAAATCGGTTAAATTTGGAAAAAATATTTAATTTCCAATGTAGCAAAAATAGTTTCACGATGGGATAAATTGGTTCATCAAAAACAAGTGCAACCTTCACATTAAAGCCGGATTTACATTACGAAATTAGTGGCGTGCATGATGAAATTACTTTCATGAAACTGGTTGCAGTAATCGTGAAACTTGTTTCGTTAAAATATTAATGTCGTGAAATTAACAGTATTGCTGTTATCATGGCTCCGTCAACATCGAACCTTTATTTCGCAGTGCAAAGCGTTGTCGTACAGATGATAATATATAAAATTAAAAAAAGATTGGCTATATTGATATTCATTTATGAATTGTATGTTTTTATTGGCCGGCCAACGTTGATGCGCCATTTTTGACGCGTATAAGCTAAAAAAACATACGTCCACTCCACGCTGACACTTTCGCGACACTAATTTCACGTCAAGTTAACACGGTGAAATTAGTTGCACGACATTAGTCTTACCAAAAAATCGCGCGGGACGCGCAACTAATTAGTGTCATGAAATTAATGCATGCACTGTGAAACTTGATGTTTACACGTGAAATTATTTATGAAACTAGTGTCTTGAAACTAATTTTATGCCACTAATTTCGTAATGTAAATCCGGCTTAAGAGTTCTTATAGGTTTTCTTTTATTTTATGTTAATCCCTACTAATATATAAATGTGAATGTAAGTTTGTTTGTTACGCTTTCACGCTAAAACTACTCAACCGATCATCATGAAACATTGTACACATATTCTTGGAGGTATTAAAAGTAACATAGGATACTTTTTATTAAATAAAAAATCAAAATTTTTATATGAAAAATAAAAAAAAAGTTTGTCAAAAAATCTCAAAATCTAGCTTCTTCAACGCCATCTAGCAGTCCAGTTGAAGTTCCAACCCTGAGTATTGTAATACCGTTGCACTGTATTACCGACGGTCAAAAATAAAAATAGGGGAACTTTAGGAAAGTAACCTTTTACGCGGGCGAAGCCGCGGGCAGAAGCTAGTTTGATATAAATGATTAAAAATAAAAAATGCAGAGTTATTTTTATTTTTGTATGTTTCATACAAATAATTACGTCCTTTAACTAACATTTTTCTTAATAAATCTTTTTAAATTTTATTGTTTTTTTTACTACTACTGCAGTTAACTGTAAGTTGCCCAAGCTTTTGCAACACTACTATAGAAGCTTCGCACCCCCCCTAAAGAGACCTCGTGACCCCCCAGGGGGTCGCAACCCACAGGTTGAAAAACACTGCTCTACAGGATACAGTAGACTTTAAACTGGACTGTGACTAGTGGTCAAAATAAAGAAATCCATTAGAAATTCGATTACGGTATACATAGCTGATATGAAGTACCTACTGACTCTAAGAGTACAATAAACTAATGATATAGATATACACCTAAACCTCCATAACTACATATAACTTATTAATAGACTTTCTACCACAGAGTCAAAAGTCTTTGAAACCGGCGAGCGTGTATGAAGAGAATTATGAATGTTGAGGAAGCGAGTGAAGTATGCAAGGATAGAGTTCTCTGGCACTCTGTCCTCTCTGCCGACCCTACAGGGGATATGGCGTGATGATATGTATGTATGTTCATTATATTTTGAGACTATAAGTATATATGGTACATACATGAACAATACAATAACAGTTTTCTGTAACAAAACACTCCACATTCTGTTGTTCCTTACAATTTTCTCTTATGATATAACTTTTCCAAATTGTCTCTGAATAGGAAATGTAGCACTTAATAGAATGTCAAGTTGTGACGTCATTTGGACCCCAGTCGAGTCGCAGCTTCCTTCCTAAATGTTTATGTCATGGGTACTTTAGAATATTATTAAGTACATATTCTTTATCACCATTTATATCCTTTATGTATTTACTAGCTTTTGCCGGTGACTTTGTTCGCGTAGAAATTATATGTTACATTCCAGTTAAATATAATTTTCATTATTATTAAATATAATTTACTTTATGAATCTTTACTCGAAGGGCATCTCACTTGAGTTAACATAAATTAAACATGTAACCAATCACTTTCGTGAAAATATATAATTAAAAAAAAAAATACGACAAGCCCACTGAGTTTCTTGCCGGATCTTCTCAGTATGTGGCTGCTTTCCGATCTGGTGGTAGATTAATTAAAATTAATTAAAAAGAAAAAATATGTAAAATTGACAATATGTAAGTGCCCAATATGTATGGGGCTTATACATAATAAATGATTTGATTTGATTATTTGGGTTGTAAGTTGGAAAATACCAAAGCGGCATTCACCCCCTGTTTTATACACTTTGAGAAGGATATATGCTTGGAGGGTCTATTAGATTATTCCTTTTTAGCGAGTCTTTACATCGCAAAAGTAAGACTGTCTGGTACTGATTTATGCTAATTTTTAAGTCAGCAAGGAATTAAGTAAAAGTATCACCGAAGAATTTGATCCACTATTTTAAACCATTAGAGGATGAAAATCGACAAATGCTGAAACACTTATTTATTTATTTTTACTGAAGAGTTTTTGTTTTTAATTTGAAGATAATGTAGAATATTTCTGGTCTGCCTGCTTACGTTGAACTAATAATTCCATCTATGTCATCAAGTTTTCATAATGATGGTTTGAATCTACATAGTTATATTTACAGGAATTCCGATAACAAATTTTGTAAATATAATTTAGAATTACCTTCTTTTTGTGGTTAAATAGTTTACTAGATCATCATCATCATCATCATCACAGCCCATATATATCCCACTGTTGGGCTCGGGCCTTCTCCGTAATGGGAGGGAAATTAATCTACTATACCGCGCTGGTCAGACGTGTTGGTATAGGATTTTGTTTCGAGATTTTCTTCTCTTGCATAGATGTTATATGCGCTTTATATCCCTCAGTCATCTCTTATGATCACCCAAGGGTAAGATATGAGGTGGTGAATTTCATTCTTACTCCGTCACCACACGAAAAACTAGATAGAGATAGAAAAGTTTACTAAATACAGAGGTGAAAAATATTTATTTCAGAAACCGTGTTTACATATATTTGGCCGCAGGTTGCGGGTACAATATGTGATCCCAGAGTACCCCCTTAAATTAAAGGGAAAATTTACAAAACTTTAATAAGACCTGCTGTGTTGTATATATCAGCATGTTGGGCGACAAAAGCGACGGATGAGAGACGATGTAGCGGAGATGCGAATGTTGAGATGAATGTACGACGTGAGAAGGATGGATAAGATAAGGAATGAGCATAAAAGAGAATATTTGAAAGTGGCGCCAGTATTAAGGAGTGAAAGTTTGACCTGGTATAGATATGTGATGAGACGGGATGAAAGTAATGTTGCGAGGAATGTTTTAGGTATGAATGTTGAAGGCTCTAGGCGTAAAGGGAGACCAAAGAAAAGATGGATGGACTGCGTAAAGCATGATATGTATAAACAGGGAGTGACTACAGAGATGACGTTTGATAGGAATGTATGGAAAAAGAGGACATATTGCGTTGACCCCACGTAGTTGGGATAAGAGCAAGAGAATGATGATTTGTTTACATATGTTTGTTAACAAAATTCTAGCGTCAACCGCTGACCCGTTAGGGTATTTTAATTATGATTTTTTTGTATTAATCCTATTTATTACATCATTCTCCTACTCTTATCCCAATTAATTGAGGGTCGATACAATATGTACTCTTCTTTCATAGTACATATTGTAAAAGTTATTGGCAATAGTTTTATGACCGGACGCCTGCCAGATGTCAACTCTCTTTGGGAATGTAATTGTTTACCAAACGGCATCAAATGGAGTTGGCCCAGGTCTTTATAAAGCTCTTAGTCGTCTTTTAAGACATCCACGTTAGGGTAAGGTTGGTAGTATTCGTAGCCGCTACCACACAGCTTATTGATCCTATTTATTTATAAAAATATACGAAAAAAGGAATTATGTTTTATAAACATAAAATATAACATAATATATTAATGTTACTCGGCGATTTACTTCCAAAAAGAATTTCATAAGACATATTTGGGTGAAATAGAAGCTTAATTTAAAACTGAGAAGACACTCAGTCCTCAGATTTTAGATAAGGACTAAAGCAATTTACGACGACGATACTGTTTGATAACATATAACACTGCTGTTAAAGTCTTAATTATTTTTGTTTTATAATAAAGTTTTGGTCCACAAACTTTTGTCCGTTCCTTTTTTATGTTTTGTATTTTAATTATCCCACCAAAAACATAAATGTAAAAAAGGAGAGCAAAGTTCAAGACAAAAATTATGCTTGGCTGTGGGCTTCGCTTCAAAAAGAATGGAGATCTAAATGGGTGCCAAGTTCTATGTAAAATCCAAATATGTATTTATAGGAATTGTTATTGTTCATAATGCTATTTTGTTCCACGGAACTGTTATTGTTCATAATGTTATTTTGTTGGAGCTGTTATTGTCCATAATGTTATTTTGTTGGAACTGTTATTGTCCATAATGTTATTTTGTTGGAACTGTTATTGTTCATAATGTTATTTTATTGAAACTGTTATTGTTCATAATGTTATTTTGTTGGAACTGTTATTGTTCATAATATTATTTTATTGGCACTGTTATTGTTCATAATGTTATTTTGTTGGAACTGTTATTGTTCATAATATTATTTTGTTCTACGGAACTGTTATTGTTCATAATGTTATTTTGTTGGAACTATTATTGTCCATAATGTTATTTTGTTGGAACTGTTATTGTTCATAATATTATTTTATTGGAACTGTTATTGTCCATAATATTATTTTATTGGAACTGTTATTGTTCATAATATTATTTTGTTGCAACTGTATTGTTCATAATGTTATTTTGTTCTACAGTACTGTTATTGTTTATAATGTTATTTTGTTGGAACTGTCATTGTTCATAATGTTATTTTGTTGGAACTGTTATGGTTCGTAATGTTATTTTGTTGTAACTGTTATTGTTCATAATGTTATTTTGTTCTACAGAACTGTTATTGTTCATAATGTTATTTTGTTGGAACTGTTATTGTTCATAATGTTATTTTGGTGGTACTGTTATTGTTTATAATGTTATTTTGTTGCAACTGTTATTGTTAATAATATTATTTTGTTCTACGGAACTGTTAGTGTACATAATGTTATTTTATTGGAACTGTTATTGTCCATGATGTTATTCTGTTGGAACTGTTATTGTTCATAATGCTATTTTGTTGGAACTGTTAATGTCCATAATTTTATTTTGTTGGAACTGTTATTGTTCATAATGTTATTTTGTTGTAACTGTATTGTTCATAATGTTATTTTGTTCTACAGAACTGTTATTGTTCATAATGTTATTTTGTTGGAACTGTTATTGTTCATAATATTATTTAGTTCTACGGAACAGTTATTATTCATAATGTTATTTTGTTGGAACTGTTATTGTTCATAATGTTATTTTGTTGGCACTGTTATTGTTCATAATATTATTTTGTTCTACGGAACTGTTATTGTTCATAATGTTATTTTGTTGCAACTGTTATTGTCCATAATGTTATTTTGTTGGAACTGTTATTGTTCATAATGTTGTTTTGTTGGCACTGTTATTGTTCATAATGTTATTTTGTTGGAACTGTTATTGTCCATAATTTTATTTTGTTGGAACTGTTGTTTGTCATAATGTTATTTTGTTGGAACTGTTATTGTTCATAATATTATTTTGTTGGAACTGTTATTGTTCATAATGTTATTTTGTTGGAACTGTTATTGTTCATAATGTTATTTTGTTGGAACTGTTATTGTTCATAATATTATTTTATTCTACGGAACTGTTATTGTTCATAATGTTATTTTGTTGGAACTATTATTGTCCATAATGTTATTTTGTTAGAACTGTTATTGTTCATAATATTATTTTATTGGAACTGTTATTGTTCATAATGTTATTTTGTTGCAACTGTTATTGTCCATAATGTTATTTTGTTGGAACTGTTATTGTTCATAATGTTGTTTTGTTGGAACTGTTATTGTTCATAATTTTATTTTGGTGGTACTGTTATTGTTTATAATGTTATTTTGTTGCAACTGTTATTGTTAATAATATTATTTTGTTCTACGGAACTGTTAGTGTACATAATGTTATTTTATTGGAACTGTTATTGTCCATGATGTTATTCTGTTGGAACTGTTATTGTTCATAATGCTATTTTGTTGGAACTGTTATTGTCCATAATTTTATTTTGTTGGAACTGTTATTGTTCATAATGTTATTTTGTTGTAACTGTATTGTTCATAATGTTATTTTGTTCTACAGAACTGTTATTGTTCATAATGTTATTTTGTTGGAACTGTTATTGTTCATAATATTATTTAGTTCTACGGAACAGTTATTATTCATAATGTTATTTTGTTGGAACTGTTATTGTTCATAATGTTATTTTGTTGGCACTGTTATTGTTCATAATATTATTTTGTTCTACGGAACTGTTATTGTTCATAATGTTATTTTGTTGCAACTGTTATTGTCCATAATGTTATTTTGTTGGAACTGTTATTGTTCATAATGTTGTTTTGTTGGCACTGTTATTGTTCATAATGTTATTTTGTTGGAACTGTTATTGTCCATAATTTTATTTTGTTGGAACTGTTGTTTGTCATAATATTATTTTGTTGGAACTGTTATTGTTCATAATATTATTTTGTTGGAACTGTTATTGTTCATAATGTTATTTTGTTGGAACTGTTATTGTTCATAATGTTATTTTGTTGGAACTGTTATTGTTCATAATATTATTTTATTCTACGGAACTGTTATTGTTCATAATGTTATTTTGTTGGAACTATTATTGTCCATAATGTTATTTTGTTAGAACTGTTATTGTTCATAATATTATTTTATTGGAACTGTTATTGTTCATAATATTATTTTGTTGGCACTGTTATTGTTCATAATGTTATTTTGTTGGAATTGTTATTGTTCATAATATTATTTTGTTCTATGGAAATGTTATTGTTCATAATGTTATTTTGTTGCAACTGTTATTGTCCATAATGTTATTTTGTTGGAACTGTTATTGTTCATAATGTTGTTTTGTTGGAACTGTTATTGTTCATAATTTTATTTTGTTGGAACTGTTAATGTTCATAATGTTATTTTGTTGGAACTGTTATTGTTCATAATGTTATTTTGTTGGAACTGTTATTGTTCATAATATTATTTTATTCTACGGAACTGTTATTGTTCATAATGTTATTTTGTTGGAACTATTATTGTCCATAATGTTATTTTGTTATAACTTATTGTTCATAATATTATTTTATTGGAACTGTTATTGTTCATAATATTATTTTGTTCTACAGAACTGTTATTGTTCATAATGTTATTTTGTTGGAATTGTTATTGTTCATAATATTATTTTGTTCTATGGAACTGTTATTGTTCATAATGTTATTTTGTTGCAACTGTTATTGTCCATAATGTTATTTTGTTGGAACTGTTATTGTTCATAATGTTGTTTTGTTGGGACTGTTATTGTTCATAATTTTATTTTGGTGGTACTGTTATTGTTTATAATGTTATTTTCTTGCAACTGTTATTGTTAATAATATTATTTTGTTCTACGGAACTGTTAGTGTACATAATGTTATTTTATTGGAACTGTTATTGTCCATGATGTTATTCTGTTGGAACTGTTATTGTTCATAATGCTATTTTGTTGGAACTGTTATTGTCCATAATTTTATTTTGTTGGAACTGTTATTGTTCATAATGTTATTTTGTTGTAACTGTATTGTTCATAATGTTATTTTGTTCTACAGAACTGTTATTGTTCATAATGTTATTTTGTTGGAACTGTTATTGTTCATAATATTATTTAGTTCTACGGAACAGTTATTATTCATAATGTTATTTTGTTGGAACTGTTATTGTTCATAATGTTATTTTGTTGGCACTGTTATTGTTCATAATATTATTTTGTTCTACGGAACTGTTATTGTTCATAATGTTATTTTGTTGCAACTGTTATTGTCCATAATGTTATTTTGTTGGAACTGTTATTGTTCATAATGTTGTTTTGTTGGCACTGTTATTGTTCATAATGTTATTTTGTTGGAACTGTTATTGTCCATAATTTTATTTTGTTGGAACTGTTGTTTGTCATAATGTTATTTTGTTGGAACTGTTATTGTTCATAATATTATTTTGTTGGAACTGTTATTGTTCATAATGTTATTTTGTTGGAACTGTTATTGTTCATAATGTTATTTTGTTGGAACTGTTATTGTTCATAATATTATTTTATTCTACGGAACTGTTATTGTTCATAATGTTATTTTGTTGGAACTATTATTGTCCATAATGTTATTTTGTTAGAACTGTTATTGTTCATAATATTATTTTATTGGAACTGTTATTGTTCATAATATTATTTTGTTGGCACTGTTATTGTTCATAATGTTATTTTGTTGGAATTGTTATTGTTCATAATATTATTTTGTTCTATGGAACTGTTATTGTTCATAATGTTATTTTGTTGCAACTGTTATTGTCCATAATGTTATTTTGTTGGAACTGTTATTGTTCATAATGTTGTTTTGTTGGAACTGTTATTGTTCATAATTTTATTTTGTTGGAACTGTTATTGTTCATAATGTTATTTTGTTGGAACTGTTATTGTTCATAATATTATTTTGTTGTAACTGTATTGTTCATAATGTTATTTTGTTCTACAGTACTGTTATTGTTTATAATGTTATTTTGTTGGAACTGTCATTGTTCATAATGTTATTTTGTTGGAACTGTTATGGTTCGTAATGTTATTTTGTTGTAACTGTTATTGTTCATAATGTTATTTTGTTCTACAGAACTGTTATTGTTCATAATGTTATTTTGTTGGAACTGTTATTGTTCATAATGTTATTTTGGTGGTACTGTTATTGTTTATAATGTTATTTTGTTGCAACTGTTATTGTTAATAATATTATTTTGTTCTACGGAACTGTTAGTGTACATAATGTTATTTTATTGGAACTGTTATTGTCCATGATGTTATTCTGTTGGAACTGTTATTGTTCATAATGCTATTTTGTTGGAACTGTTATTGTCCATAATTTTATTTTGTTGGAACTGTTATTGTTCATAATGTTATTTTGTTGTAACTGTATTGTTCATAATGTTATTTTGTTCTACAGAACTGTTATTGTTCATAATGTTATTTTGTTGGAACTGTTATTGTTCATAATATTATTTAGTTCTACGGAACAGTTATTATTCATAATGTTATTTTGTTGGAACTGTTATTGTTCATAATGTTATTTTGTTGGCACTGTTATTGTTCATAATATTATTTTGTTCTACGGAACTGTTATTGTTCATAATGTTATTTTGTTGCAACTGTTATTGTCCATAATGTTATTATGTTGGAACTGTTATTGTTCATAATGTTGTTTTGTTGGAACTGTTATTGTTCATAATGTTATTTTGTTGGAAATGTTATTGTCCATAATTTTACTTTGTTGGAACTGTTATTGTTCTAATGTTATTTTGTTGGAACTGTTATTGTTCATAATGTTATTTTGTTGGAACTGTTATTGTTCATAATGTTATTTAGTTGGAACTGTTATTGTTCATAATATTATTTTGTTCTACGGAACTGTTATTGTTCATAATGTTATTTTGTTGGAACTGTTATTGTCCATAATGTTATTTTGTTGGAACTGTTATTGTTCATAATATTATTTTGTTGGAACTGTTATTGTCCATAATTTTATTTTGTTGTAACTGTTATTGTTCATAATGTTATTTTGTTGGAACTGTTATTGTTCATAATGTTATTTTGTTGGAACTGTTATTGTTCATGATGTTATTTTGTTGGAACTGTTATTATTCATAATGTTATTTTGTCGGAACTATTATTGTTCATAATGTCATTTTGTTCTACGGAACTGTTGTTGTTCATAACGTTATTTTGTTGGAACTGTTATTGTTCATAATATTATTTTATTGGAACTGTTATTGTCCATAATATTATTTTATTGGAACTGTTATTGTTCATAATATTATTTTGTTGCAACTGTATTGTTCATAATGTTATTTTGTTCTACAGTACTGTTATTGTTTATAATGTTATTTTGTTGGAACTGTCATTGTTCATAATGTTATTTTGTTGGAACTGTTATGGTTCGTAATGTTATTTTGTTGTAACTGTTATTGTTCATAATGTTATTTTGTTCTACAGAACTGTTATTGTTCATAATGTTTTTTTGTTGGAACTGTTATTGTTCATAATGTTATTTTGGTGGTACTGTTATTGTTTATAATGTTATTTTGTTGCAACTGTTATTGTTAATAATATTATTTTGTTCTACGGAACTGTTAGTGTACATAATGTTATTTTATTGGAACTGTTATTGTCCATGATGTTATTCTGTTGGAACTGTTATTGTTCATAATGCTATTTTGTTGGAACTGTTAATGTCCATAATTTTATTTTGTTGGAACTGTTATTGTTCATAATGTTATTTTGTTGTAACTGTATTGTTCATAATGTTATTTTGTTCTACAGAACTGTTATTGTTCATAATGTTATTTTGTTGGAACTGTTATTGTTCATAATATTATTTAGTTCTACGGAACAGTTATTATTCATAATGTTATTTTGTTGGAACTGTTATTGTTCATAATGTTATTTTGTTGGCACTGTTATTGTTCATAATATTATTTTGTTCTACGGAACTGTTATTGTTCATAATGTTATTTTGTTGCAACTGTTATTGTCCATTATGTTATTTTGTTGGAACTGTTATTGTTCATAATGTTGTTTTGTTGGCACTGTTATTGTTCATAATGTTATTTTGTTGGAACTGTTATTGTCCATAATTTTATTTTGTTGGAACTGTTGTTTGTCATAATGTTATTTTGTTGGAACTGTTATTGTTCATAATATTATTTTGTTGGAACTGTTATTGTTCATAATGTTATTTTGTTGGAACTGTTATTGTTCATAATGTTATTTTGTTGGAACTGTTATTGTTCATAATATTATTTTATTCTACGGAACTGTTATTGTTCATAATGTTATTTTGTTGGAACTATTATTGTCCATAATGTTATTTTGTTAGAACTGTTATTGTTCATAATATTATTTTATTGGAACTGTTATTGTTCATAATATTATTTTGTTGGCACTATATTGTTCATAATGTTATTTTGTTGGAATTGTTATTGTTCATAATATTATTTTGTTCTATGGAACTGTTATTGTACGTATGGAACTGTTATTGTACGTGTCACGTAGCTACCGCAAGCAGAGACCTTTTCAGTGAGCATGACCACACCATAATCTATAAATTTGAAACAGATAGCTTGTTTTAATCTATATTTTGAATGGATTGGATCTATAATTTGTAACAGATAGAATGTTAAATTGTTCAACGGAACTGTTATTGTTCATAATGTTATTTTGTTGGAACTGTTATTTTTCATAATGTTATTTTATTCAACGGAACTGTTATTATTCATAATGTTATTTTGTTCTTATAGACGTAGTTTTATGTGTTTATGTTAAATAGGTTTTGAGTTATAGAAGGGTCAGAAGTGGCACCAAGTGGTTTGCGTAATATTACACTCGGCGCTGGTTATCCAGTTCCTTTGCTTGAACTTGGCTTGACCCGCTGCCGCGTGTCTAGATTGTAATGATGTTTTATAATTCAAGGTTTCCGGAAGTGGCTTTAATACATTTATGATGGTTTATATGTATATTGGCGCGTGCGTATGTATCCTTGGTGTTGCAGTCACACATGTTTCTATGCATGTTTCTTTGGGGTTTTCTACTTTGCGCAAATGCTTGATGTTGATGGTGAAAATCCCTCTGTATGTTGGTCTTCTAACGATAACTGTACTCATCTTTTGATGTACCTACTAAATTTAGATTAACTTAATCATTCTAAGGTTTCTGATTGGGTTTGTTTATAAATTTGTTGATGTGTTTTATGGATATTGTGTGTTGTTGGTGATTAACTCCATGCACATGTTTACTTGTTTTTTATCGAGATGATGTCTTAATTTGTACTTAAGAATTACATTATTTTTTTTTGTTATTTACAAAAAACACTTAGAACATTCTATTAATAAGCACTGTTGATGGCGACAATTTGACTAAAATGAGGAGACTAAAGACGTGAATATAATTTATAACTCGACACTGGCAGCAATTGCTCATATAAATAGCTGATTGTTAATACAAAAATAATGACTTTAGACATACAATATAGTTAACAATAGATGACGACGGTAGTAAGGGGTCTTTTGGATAAGTTACATATCACAAACTATAGGCTATTGTTTATACTACGTCGGCTAAACCTGCATGCATACGAGTAGTCGAGTCTGTTACTGGCGCTTATTGTTATCTAATGATAGAGAATCCTTTATAGATGAAGCTATTATAATATAACTTTATATTATACTAGAAGTGCAGGTAGGTGAGGATTTATTACATGCATAACAGTGACCTAACATAGGTATGTTTTTTTTTAAAATTTAAAGATTGATACATAAAAGATGATCAACTGATTTTTAACGAAAAATGTAATTATATCATTCTTTTAAGTTATTACATACATACATAATAGTACATACATAGCTTCACGCCTGTTTCCCAGAAGGGTAAGCAGAGACTACGGATGGCCACAAGCCATTATTCTGGCATATCTCCATCGCTTCATTCATACTCATCACAATCTTCATGCATGCTCTACCATTACACATATTCTTTACGGCCTAAGTCATTGGAGGGGGTAATAATTAGCAAAATGGCTTAATATTTTCTCTGTACTTGGTATCATAGTCGGCTCTTACGATCACCCACGGGTAAGATAGGGGGTGGTGTATTGTATTCTTACTCCGTCACCACACGGATAGCAGCTTAGTAGTACCTCTAATATTGCAAAGGTCCATGGGCGGCAGTAACAGTTACCATCAGGTGGTAAGTGTTTTTGCCAGCAAAAGCTAAAAAAAAAAATAGTGATAAGAACAGGATGATAGGAACGGGATGATGAGTATAGAAGAAACCCTTAAGGCAAAAAAAAAAGTAGTAACCGTCGAGTTTCTTGCCGGATCTTCTCAATAGCAATCGCATTCCGATCCAATGGTAGTGTATTAAATTAATTTAAGAAAGCACTCTTGCTGTGTGGTAGCGGCCCCTTACTTTGCTCGTGGATGTCGTAGAAGACGACTAAGAGCCTTATAACGACTTGGGCCATCTTTATGTAATAACGCCACTTTAAGAACAAAATTGAATTATATAACATCAACATAACAATTAATAGATAAACATAAAATAGGCACGGACAAAAGTCTGTGGATATACAATAATCAAAAAAAAAAGAAAAGTCTTGGGCCAACTCCATCTGATGCCATTTGATCAACAATTGCATTCCCAGGGTGGGTTGACGTACGCCCATGTCGTGCGGCGTTCCACAGGGGTCGGTTCTGGGGCCGACCCTGTGGGACATCGGGTACGACTGGGCGTTGAGAGGGAGTCTCCCCCCCGGGGTGAGCTTGGTGTGCTACGCTGACGACACGCTCGTCACAGCCCGGGGCAGGACACTCGAAGAGGCAGCGAGCCTGGCCACTCTCGGGTGGCCCTAAACAAGACGGAGGCCCTACTTTTCCATGGGCCCCGTGTGAGGCTACCCATCGGCGCCTCGATAGTGGTAAACTCCATCCACATCAGCATCCAGGCCCATACGAGGTACTTGGGTCTGGTGCTCGACGGGCGATGGTGGTTCCGGGAGCATTTCCGACAGATTGCTCCCCGGCTTGTCGGCGCGGCGTCCGCCCTTTCTCGACTCATGCCGAACGTGGGCGGACCCAGTTTCGAGGGCCGACGGCTGTATGCGGTGGTCATCCGCTCGATGGCCATGTACGGCGCACCCGTGTGGGCGAGGGCTCTGAACGCCCAGCTCAGGGCGGTTCTGTGGAGGCCACAGAGAGCCATGGCGGTCAGAGCCATTCGCGGGTACCGCACGGTGTCGACAGAGGCGGCGTGCCTGTTGGCCGGGACACCCCCGTGGGACCTAGAGGCGGAGATGCTCTCCGACCTCTACCGGCGGGTTATCACAGCGCGCGAGGAAGGTGGCTCCCCATCGTTGAGCGAGATAGCCACCTGGCGCGTGGATGCCCGCCGAGACGTCATCGCCCGTTGGGCTACGCGGCTGGAGAGGCCTAGGCACGGTGTGGAGACCGTTGAGGCCCTCCGGCCCGTATTGATAGAGTGGATGGAGCGGCGGCACGGAGTCCTCACCTTTCGGCTGGTGCAGGTATTGACGGGGCACGGGTGTTTCGGGTTGTACCTGCACAGGGTCGTGTATAGGGAGTGGATTCCGGCCTGCCACCACTGCAGGAGTGACGAGGACACGGCGCAACACACGCTGGAGGTGTGTCCGGGATGGGAGCGGCAGCGCCGTGACCTCGTCGCTGTCATCGGTGCCGACCTGACGCTGCCGGCCGTCGCGAGGACGATGGTCGACAGCATCAGGAACTGGGACGCGGTCGCCGCCTTCTGCGAGGCTGTCATCTCGCGGGCCGCCACCAGCGGCCGGGGCGGCGCAGGCGCGAATACCTGCGCCTGATGCCGCCCTAACCGAGGCTTCGGGTGATCGGACCGGGGAATTGTCCGGTCACCCGACGTGAGGCCACCGCGTGAGGGCGACGCCCCGACGGCTAAATCTGTCGGGGCGTCGACGAGAGGAACCCGCGAGGGTGAACCGCCGGGCGGGCCACCGAAGTTAAAAATCGGGTCCCGGTGACCCGCTCGCACGGCGAAGAGAGAGGAGTTTTTACGGTGGGTCTATGGGGTCACGCGCCGCCTTCTCCGTCACCCCGGACCGATTTGGCGGGGCGAGACTAATCCATAGTCCACCAAAAAAAAAAAAAAAAAACACAGGGTGGGTTGACGTCTCTCCGGGTGGCCGCCAACCGGGCGCAGCGTGCCTACGTCCGATGCCGACAGCGGACTAACCGGGACGACGTCCTTGAGGGTCAGCTGCGGTTGGTGTATAAGACCAGCAAGAAAACGCTGCAACTGGCCATCAGCCAGGCGAAGGAGAGGGCCCGTGAGGAGCTTCTTATGAGCCTTGACAGGGATCCGTGGGGGCGTCCATATCACCAGGCGCGGAGCAAACTCCGCGCCTGTGGCGCCCCTATCATCGAACTCATCACCGACCAAGAAATGGAAGTGGCCCTCTCCCGATTTCGGGGCAAGAGGAAATCGCCTGGTCCGGACGGCATCCCGGGGCTTGTGCTTGGCATCGCCGCGGAATACCTCAAGGGGTGAACTCCGGGAACTGCTTAATGCATGCTTGAGGTCTGGGCAGTTCCCGGAGGAATGAAAGGTTGGTAAGCTATGCTTGCTGCGAAAGGAGGGTCGCCCAGTCGACTCCCCTTCCGCATACAGACCACTGGTGCTGCTGGGCGAAACGGCTAAATTGTTCGAGAAGGTGCTCACGGACCGTCTCGTTCAGCACCTCGAGGAAGTCGGGCCGGGACTATCAGAGAGTCAATATGGGTCCAGGGGCGGCCAGTCAACAATAGACGCATTGGCCGTCCTGAAATCCCTGGCTACCGAAGCGGTGGCCAAAAAGGAAGTTCTCCTGGCGGTCTCGCTCGACATAAAAAACGCCTTCAACAATCTCCCACACGAGACATTAAAGGAGGCGCTTCGGTACCATAGAGTGCCTCCGTATCTCCGGAGGCTGTTGGAGGCGTACCTCGAGGGAAGGCACGTGCTCTGGGAGGGGGACGACGGGTGCATACATCGCTATCGGGTGGAGTGTGGCGTCCCGCAGGGTTCGAGTGGGTTCGGTGGTCTCGGTGGAGAAAACCGAGGCCCTCCTATTTCATGGCCGAGGCCGAGCACCCCCCCGAGGAGCACACATCGGTGTGTCTGGGGTTGCCGTGCTGGTGCGGGCCCAGATGAAATATCTGGGTCTGCACCTTGATTCTGGATGGAAATTCGGGCCACACTTTGCCCAGCTCGTCCCGAGGCTCATCAAGACAGCCGCTGCGTTAGGTTGGTTTCTGCCAAATACTGGCAGTTCTGGGTCATCCTGCCGACGATTATACGCTGGAGTGGTGCGCTCCATGGCGCTGTATGGTGCCCCCATTTGGGCGGAGTCCCTCACCGCCCGCAACAGGGCCCTTTTGCGAAGACCACAGAGGGTAATGGCGGTGAGGGCTATTAGGGGCTACCGTACGGTGTCATGGACTGCGGCGACGCTGTTGGCGGGCGACCCGCCTTGGCCGTTAGTGGCAGAAGCTTTGGCGGAGGCCTACCAGATTCGCGTAGCGGCGCGGGCTGACGGCGAGCAAGTCTCCATAAGGGGATTGGGTAGAGCATTGGAAGTGGCCCAAAGGGGAGTCATCCGGCGGTGGAGGGAAGAACTGGAGTTCCCCGTAGCAGGGCGGGGAACTGTGGAGGCGGTTGCGCCGTATCTCCACCGCTGGATCAACAGAAGGCACGGCAGCCTAAGATTCAGGTTGGTGCAGGTGCTTACCGGACGCGGGGTCTTCGGTAAGTTCCTGCACAGAATTGGCAGAGAAGAGGCCCCAGGGTGCCATGAGTGTGGCACGCCGCTAGACGATGTGTGCCACACAGTGGAGGTATGCCCCGCCTGGGGGCCCCAGCGCCTCGTCCTGTCGGCGGTAATTGGGCGGGACCTGTCGCTGTCGACTATCATCTCGAAGATGCTCGACAGTGACAGGTGCTGGTCGTCGATGGCCTCCTTCTGCGAGGAGGTTATCTTTAAAAAGGAGGCCGCGGAGTGGGAACGCGAGGCAATCGTCCGCAGACTCGCTCCGCCGGCGGTGGCCAGGGAGGAGGAGGTGCCGATATGCGCACCTTTTTCTACCGCCCTGAATGACGACAGGACGTGGCCAGACGGCCAAGCGTTGGGGTGTCGGGGATCGAATGTCAGTAGACGATCTCTCCGGCACCCCGTAAAAGCGCGGCAGGGGCCGCTGTGGTTTTAGTGGGTATTCCGGTCGGTCATCTGGCCGGTGAGTCCCACACGCCCCCCCGTCTGTCACATACGGGGAAAGCGCGTAAATGCGTTTCCACAGCATGAAAAAGAAAAAAAAAAAAAAAAGGGTGGGTTGACGTCTGGCGGGCGGCCGGTCGTAAAACTATTGCCAATAACTTTTACAATATGTACTATGAAAAGGTTGCCTGAAAGAAATCGCTTATAGCGATAAGGCCGCCCATTGTACTGTATTCAATATATATGTATAGCTTTTTGTATTCAATACTGGTGTTCAATAAAGTGTGTAGAAGAAGAAATTATTATCTTATAGGTTATAATTTAATATCTTATAGGGTAGATATAAATAAATTTCTGTAATAACAATGACATATTGGACGTAAGACACCTCAGCCCTCCCGTGACCATGATCACTGTAAAGTATTCGAAACGTCGGGAAATTATAAATCAAATACAAACGCGATAGAATCCGTAAAAGTAGTTTTATTTCAAATGTGTAATACTCGCGTAAACATTAGAAGTCACCTATACACCAATCACAACTCACACCTTAAGTGAACTCACAGGACAGACCCAGGCAATCGCCTTTGTACAAACAACTATATGGTATGGATGGATGACACAGGATAGTCTTGCCCGTGCGACCACGGGACAAGACCACAACCAGCGCCACCCATTTACCTGCTCGTGGATTCCTCAGCCAAATCACCCAAGGGTTCATTAAGAGAACGAGCAACAGCTCTTCTCCGGAGAACGTACAGCATCCACCGCTGCCGCCAGTCCACCTGCCAAGCGCAGCAACCATGACACCACTCTCTCACAAGTGACAACATGAGAGAGGTCCACAAAATTAACGTAAGTGAGTATACGATATGCGACCAGTGCACCGCGCCATTTGCGGGCTCAGACTATCGAACGGACATCACTCGTTTAGTTTTATTCGTCTCTTAAACAAGTTTGTGCTAGGTGGCGCGATTAGTGAATACTTCGTTAACATGTTTCCGCTTAGCACATATGATAACCGGAAGTACCGTCAAGTGTATAATAAATAAATAAATATGAAAGAAGAGTACATGATGATGCCTCTGGCTTTATTTATACATAAGAAACGAATAATTATCATCGCGTCACCATCTATGGTGTATAAATATATTCATCATTTCAGCTCATATATAGCTGTGCGGTAGCTGTTACGAATACTACCAACCCTTACTTTGTTCGTGGATGTCGTAAAAGACGACTAAGAGCTTTATAATGACCTTTTTTTTTATTTACTGTAGACTATGGATGCGTCTCGCCCCGCCAAACCGGTATAGGGTGACGGAAGAGGCGGCGCGTAATCCCGTAGACCCACCGTGCAACTCCTCTCTTCGCCGTACGAACGGGCCACCGGTACCCGATCTTTGCCTTCGGTGGTCAGCCTTATAATGACTTGGGCCAATTCCATCTGATGCCGTTTAGTCAACGATTACATTCCCAAGGAGAGTTGGCATCTGGCAGGCCACCTGTTATAAAACTATTGCCAATAATTTTTACAATATGTACCTACTAGCTATGAAACAAGTGTAAATAAATTTGCCGACCCCAAGTAATTGGGATAAGAGTAGGAGAATGATGATGATCTCAGTTCCTATATGTCCTACTGTTGGCCACGAACCTCCTCCATAACGGAAGAGAAATCGACCTAGTATATCACGTTGGTCAGACGTGTAGGTGAGTGTAGGTGCCGCCAATCGGCGTCTCGCTAGTCGTCAACTCCGTCCACATCAGCATCCAGGCCCATATGAAGTACTTGGGTCTGGTGCTCGACGGGCGATGGTGGTTCCGGGAGCATTTTCGCCGAATTGCTCCCCGGCTGGTCGGCGCGGCGTCCGCCCTTTCGCGGCTCATGCCGAACGTGGGCGGACCCAGCTTCGAGGGCCGACGGCTGTATGCGGGGGTGATCCGTTCTATGGCCATGTACGGCGCACCCGTGTGGGCGAGGGCTCTAATCGCCCAGCTCAGGGCTGTTCTGTGGAGACCCCAGAGAGTCATGGCGGTCAGAGCCATTCGCGGGTACCGCACGGTATCGACCGAGGCGGCATGCCTACTGGCCGGGACACCCCCGTGGGACCTAGAGGCGGAGATGCTCTCCGACCTCTACCGGCGGGTGACCTCACTGCGCGACGAAGGTGGCTCCCCATCACTGAGCGAGATAGCCACCTGGCGCGAGGACGCCCGCCGAGACGTCATCGCCCGTTGGGCTACGCGGCTGGAGAGGCCTAGACACGGTGTCGTCACCGTCGAGGCTCTCCGGCCCGTATTGATGGAATGGATGGAGCGGCGGCACGGAGTCCTCTCCTTTCGACTGGTGCAGGTGTTGTCGGGGCACGGATGCTTCGGCTTTTACCTGCACACGGTCGCGCAAAGGGAGTGGACTTCGTTCTGCCACCATCGCAGCAGTGACGAGGACACGGCGCAACATACGCTGGAGGCGTGTCCGGGCTTTGACCGGCAACGCCGTGACCTCGTCGCTGTTATCGGTGCCGACCTGGCGCTGCCGGCTGTCGCGAGAGCGATGGTCGACAGCGTCAGGAACTGGGACGCGGTCGCCGCCTTCTGCGAGGCTGTCATCTCGCAGAAGGAGGCGGCGGAACGAGTCCGGGAGGAGTCCCGCGACCCGGGCCGCCGTCAGCGGCCGGGGCGGCGCAGGCGCGAATACCTGCGCCTGATGCCGCCCTAACCGAGGCCTCGGGTGATCGGACCGGGGAATTGTCCGGTCACCCGACGTGAGGCCACCGCGTGAGGGCGACGCCCCGACGGCGAAATCTGTCGGGGCGTCGACGAGAGGAACCCGCGAGGGTAAACCGCCGGGCGGGCCACCGAAGTTAAAATCGAGTACCGGTGGTCCGCTCGCACGGCGAAGAGAGAAGGTTTTACGGTGGGTCTATGGGGTCACGCGCCGCCTTTCCGTCACCCCGGACCGATTCAGCGGGGCGAGACGCACCCATAGCCCACCAATAAAAAAAAAAAAAAAAAAAATGGTCAGACGTGTAGGTATAGGTTTTTGTTTCGAGTTTTTCTTCTCTATGGTTGATGTTATATACGTTTGATAGCCCTTAGTCGTCTCTTACGATCACCCATGGGTAAGATGAATTGTATTCTTACTCCGTCATCACATGGATAAATATGTTCATATGTGGTTAATACATTGGTATTATCGTAATATTTTCAGCAACGTATGGCTGGGTCTGCTAGTTTAAATATATGTTAGGATTTGTATCGCCCACATATATTGATAGCACTTATATTTTGAAATAAAACTACTTTTACAGATTCTATCGCGTTTGTATTTAATTTTTAATTTCCCGACGTTTCGAATACTTTACAGTGATCATGGTCACGGGAGGACTAAGGTGTCTTACTCGTACGTACGTCCAATCATCATTCTCCTCCTCTTATCCCAATTACTTGGGGTCGATACAACATGTACTTTTGTCGCATAGTCGTCTTTTACGATCGTAAAATATTATTATTTTATCTTTTACGTCCAGTATGTCATTGTTATTACAGAAATTTATATCTACCCTATAAGATATTAAATTTTGACCCACATTTTAATACAAATTAATACAAATTCATTGCCAGTACAAAAAGAAAATGATTCAATTTATAATATTTTGTATTATTTATGATCTGTTATTATTAAAGCATTTAATTTATTATACCTATATATATTATATTGTGACAATTTACTAGTATAAAAATCTAACAAAAATCTATTAAGGTACCACCGCATGGGAAAGCGGCCACAATGAGAGAGATCCGGCAAGAAAACTCAGAAGGCATAATACTAATTTTATTATTGAATTTTTGAATGGCGACCTACTTTACCTTATTAAAATTAACTAATTTTAAAATTTAACTATTATGGTGGACTTATATTATTTATGGCTAAGATTCCGATCTATTATACCAGTATCATGGGATTCTTCCAACGCAAGATACTTTGTGCGATAAACGTATTATTGTTCCGAGTCTAGGTGAAATTTGTGTCCGTTTATTATATGTTTGCTCTGTAATATAAATATTATTTTCTTGGAGTAGTGTTTTTTTTTTATAAAAAAAAATATAGATACGTTCCACTGTTGAGGTTGAAATTGTTAAAAGATTCAAACGGTAAGAAAGAAATAATATAGGTACATAATTTATACTAAAAATAAAAAGTAGATTAGGTATATTATCATACAAGTTAGCTATCACCCGCCCACTTTCCTACTTACGGGATAGGTAATCATCAACATATCTATTAAAAACTTCTCCAAAACACGCTGCATGTTATGGTATAAATATTATTCCAATCGATTCAATAGTTTTTGTAGTATAACCGAACAAAAAACAGGCTCTCATTTTTTCATCATTTCTCTTCAGCCTATCGCCGTCCACTGCTGGACGCCTCACTCATCTTACGCAGAGAGCAGAGTAGAGAACAGAGAGAGGACAGAGTGCGGTCCTGTGCCGCCCGCATCCAACGATGCCCAGCAATCTTTACCAGGTCATCTGTCCACCTAGTGTGGTGGTGTCCTACACGGCGTCGTCCAGTACGTGGTCGCCACTCTAAAACCTTCCTGCCTTAGCGGTTGTGGGTTCTTCGAGCGATGTGGCATGCCCATTGCCACTTCAGCGTGCTAATTCTTCGTGCTTTGTCGGCTACATCTGTTTTTC
Source organism: Lymantria monacha (assembly GCA_905163515.2). Taxonomy (NCBI): domain Eukaryota; kingdom Metazoa; phylum Arthropoda; class Insecta; order Lepidoptera; family Erebidae; genus Lymantria; species Lymantria monacha. Next base: position 26,211,456 of record LR991098.1, on the reverse strand, counting down.
TGTGGATTTACGTATTTCAGATTTTCTCTCGCAGAGAAATCCAGAGCATAGTCCGCTCCATAGCACGCTGAGCGACTTTGAGCTTGGTTATGAGGCTTACATTCAGGGACCACGTCTCCGTGCCGTAAGTCATCGCTGGTAACACACACTAGTTGTAGACCTGTTGTGTTTTCAGACACTGAGGTACTCCATTTTTTAGTATAGATAAAAAATATATGTATAATCACTCAAAATGTATTGGCATGTGTGAAAAAGTAATGTCAAAATAAATGTAGCATTTCTATGAATATAAAATGTGTATGCCGGTAATACAATGTGAATTTGTTTATTTCTCGTGAAAACGTATCAAGTTTCAAAGTATCGTATGAGGAAATAGAATCACTCTATTTCGTATGATGGGTTCGGTAAGATGGTGTGACCTCGAGAGTTGTTTTGCTAATGCACCTTGTAGATAATATATTAAGGTAATAAATAATTGGTAGTAAGTTAAAGTTGGTCACGTACTGAAGGAAGGTGGTGTCAAGAGTCTCCGAAACTGGCGAGCGTGTTTGAAGAGAATTATGAATGTTGAGGAAGCGAGTGAAGTATGCAAGGATAGAGTTCTCTGGCACTCTGTTCTCTCTGCCTACCTTGCAAGGGATATGGCGTGATAATATGTATGTATGTAAGTTAAAGTTACATTTTTTTAACATTGAGCTATTAAGATAAGGTAGTAATATCGCATTCAGGGCAGTAATCTATTGTATGTTGCCAGGGCGTTGACGAGATAATACCCGAAAGGCTAACCCACCGGGCCGGCCACAGATTTCAAGGAAATCGTACTAGTAGTGCACCCAATGGTGATGGGAAGGAAACACTGTGAGTTTATGAGGCCGTGCACCGCCATTCTACCGCCACGTATGTAATGAGTGGCGTGTGTCTAGACCATAGTCTGCCAAAAGAAAACGAGGCAGTAATTTGTGCTATAAATGATTTTTATAATTATCGCAGTTTTATATATAAGTACTGGCTGTTCCAGCAGACGTCGTCTTGCCCGGAAAAATTTTAAGCGATATGCCGACAGCAGTGCCACCTACCGGGTCCAATTGTGTTTTGAAATAATCTAGGGATCCATTGGAATATTCATAACAAAATTCATTACAATCGGTCCAACCGTTTGATATACCGACAACGGCGCCACCTACCGGGTTCTATTGCGCATCTAAGCCATTATCGAATCCCCTCGAATACAAACAAAAAAAATTCAAGAAAATCAGTCCAGCCGTTTAGGAGGAGTTCAATGACATACACACGTACAGAAGAATTATATATATAAAGATAATGAAATTTCTGTATGGTAATTATGTAAAAATATAAACCATCCTCTTTCTTCGCCATATGTGTGGCGAAACGAGGCATATGGATATGATATGGAAATAATATGCGTTTTATAATTTCTGCCTACTGATATCGGATTATTTAAATAAATGTTTAAATAATGGTTCTATCTGAAAACTAGCTTTCACTGCGGCCTAAGCTAAGATAGGATATCTTTCGGTTTCTATGTGTACCAAGATGTTAGTTAACCTGGTATTCTTTATCTTATATTTATAAGTCTTTACCATATTTTAAAATAATCTAAGTTCAAATTTATGTAATTTTGTATGCATCTATTTTTATACTTTGAGATCGATATAAACGTTTCTTTCTTTCTTTTCTATTATAAATTTTAGGTATTGTTGTTTAATATGTATTTAATTTTTAATTTAACATAAATTAATGAAGAAATAATAAATTATGAAGGATTGGTCTTCACTTTTTTTTGTTTTATTATGTTATAATTTAGTATAATAATCATAAAAAACAATATTTATTGAATTAAATAAAAAATTTAATAGTAAAATAATATTATATGTTTATACAAAAATACTAATTAAAAATATCATTGGAGCCAAAACCAAAGTAGGATAAAAACACTTTAGGATCTATTCTTATAACCGGGGAATTGCGAGGCCACTGCGTGAGGACGACGACCTGACATCGAGATCCACTCGGGTTGAGATGACAGACACATGAGATTCCCGTGAGGGTAGACCGGCAGGGCCACTGAAGGAAAAGACCGCGTCCCAGTGACCCACTCGCACGGCGTCGAGACGCTTCTCTGTCGCCCCGGACGCATAAGCGAGGCGTGACGTAACATAGCCCGCCGCTAAAAAAAGGAGCTCTTCTTAAATTTACTAAATACACAGAAAAATCCATAAAATCGATTGGGCCGTTTCAGAAGAGCTTGGCAACATACAACGTGATACAAGATTTTTATATATAGAATTACTAAGGGTGTTCAGAATATAGATTCTGCAACTCAATAGGTAATATTGTCTATCCAAATAGATTTTTTTTAAATAAAATTGTTGAATAATAAAAGAAATTATTTAATTAATAAATTTATTTCAGAAAAGAAGCTTATCATAAGCTTCTTTTGTTCAACGTGCACGGAAATTGCTTTGAAATTATTGTACAATTAGGTACACAGTATTAATTATTTTCAATATTGCATGCGCGTTTCCTTTCAAAAGTTTTATAAAAATGTACAAAGAAGGTCAAGTTCTTATTGGCGTGAATTAAAATTTATTTATTATTTCCTCTTAAATTAGAACAGAGAGAATACATAAGTGTCGGCTGAAATAGAAATTAATGGCCTCGTTTTAGACTTTAAGACATTTTAAAATGACTCAAGCAATCTTTATCATCTCAGCTCTAATATATTCCACTGTTGGGCTCGAGCCTCCTCAATAATGGGAGGGACATTGACCTACTATACCACGTTGGTCAGATGTGTTAGTATAGGGTTTTGTTTCAAGTTTTTTTTCGAGTTTTCTTTCCCTTGCATGGATGTAATATTCGTTTTATATCCCTTAGTCGTCTCTTACGATCATCCACGGGTAAGATACGGGTTGGTGAATTATATTTTTACTCCACCACACAGAAAGCAAGCAATCTTATTTCCTCATAAATTAGAACAAAGCGAGTAGAAAAGTGTCGGTTGAAATAGTAATTAACTGCAACGTTTTAGATTTAAAAAGAAATTCTAAAATCACTCAAGAAATCTTACTGTAGTAAAAATATATTGATATAATATTTAAATGTTATAACGATAAGAAAATCTGGCTCTACTTCTTAGTTTTTTTCAGGGGATGTAAAACTAGCTAAGGGTGTTCCCATTGGGATGGATAGGAACGCTTAGCAAAGAAACATAACATCCACTGCGGTCCTCAATATAATATGAACCCCGGCGCTATCGCAGCTTTATAAATAAATCTATTCTGTAAGATTGTAGCGTTTGGATTATCTGTGGTCTAAATTAAGCTATTAATTCTGCAATCTTTGTGTGGCATAAAGAAGTAGCAGTAAGAATATTATGTCGCCATGTTGAGTAGAGTGAGAGCAGTGTCTCGCTCGCCTTTGGGTATTGTAAAAGAGTGAGACAGAGCTCTTCTGGCTCTTATAATCTATACGTGGTATAAAACAAGAATGCCACCGTTGTTTGTACACTTAATAATTTTTGAGGAAAGTTTAAATGCATGCGTATTATAGTAGAAAAAGCTTCAAAATTTAAAAGATTTGTGATGCCTTAAAGAACATATTTTTATGTGCTTACATAGCAAACTTTAACTAAACTTTACAAGATATATCAAAATAGTCTTTATAATGAGAGAGATGTTTTGAAGCTGTGTGTGGCTACGAATACTACCAACCTTTACTTTGCTCGTGAATGTCGTAAAAGACGACTAAGAGCCTTATAACGACCTGGGTCAAATCTATCTGATTCCGTTTGGTCAATAATTCAAACATTCCCAAGGAGGGTTGACGCCTGGCAGGTGGCTGGTCATAAAACTATTGTCAATAACTTTTACAATATGTAATATGAAAGAAGAGTACATATTGAATCAACCCCAAGTAATTGGGATAAGAGTAGGAGAATGTTGAATGAGAGAGAGAGATGTTTATTTGAAATTTTACCTTGAAAAGTTTTTAAAAAATTACGTGAATATATGCCATATTTATCTCCTTTTTTTTTTTTTTTGGGGGGGGGGGGGGGCTACGGTCGGCGCACTTCTCGCACCACTCCATCCGGGGTGACAGAGGGGCGTAAGCGCGCACACCCGTAACCCACCCGTGACGTCGCCTTCGTCATTGGGCCGACCACCGGAGCAGAGTGACTTGACGTCAGTGGTCGGCCCGACGGAATACCCCTGAGGAGTACCCTCTCCTCGACCGACATCCCCCCTTCGGGTAGGATGTCGGTCTTTCCTCACGCGGTCGGCCTCTCGGCGGGTGACGGACTAATTCCCCGATCCAGTCACCCGCGGCCTCGGCTAGGGCGGCATCAGGCACAGGTAATCCTAAAAATAACCCGTAATAACAATCTTTAAACATTACTAAAAAATAATGGGGTATTTTAGAAGCTATTTTCGATAATAAAGTATTAATCTTTATCCAATTAAATATATTAATTACGTAGTGCATTTAATTTACATTAAAATTATTCTAGTAGTAGGTACAACATATAATTAAAAAGAATATTCTAGAAGTTATCAGATAATGAAAATGTATGGACAGCGCGACCGAATTTCAAAGAGAAGTGAGGTCGGGTTGCTAATTTTATGAAATAAATATATCAGAACACAATCTATTCTCTTTAAATGTAATTTGACTGCACAGATGTGGCGTAATGATTAAGACCTTCCGTGCCAGTCTACTAGGTTTGATTCCCACGTAGTGTAATACTTTGTGCGATTTTCAAAGTGTGTTCTCTGGGTGTAATTTGTCTGCATTAATTGCATGTTTTTGTAAAGTCCCCCGCAATACAAGGATTATTTCCTTAGTACAGGTTGGTGTCTTTTCCGGCGGCCCGCTCGCATGGCGAAGAGAGACGCTTTGCAGCATGTGTCTACAGGGTCGCGCGCCGTCTCTTCTGTCGCCCCGGATCAATTTGGCGGGGGCAACAATGCAAAAAAAGGGTGGCATCTTTAAAAAAAAAATTAAATTCAAATATGGTAAATATAAAATCCTCCAAAGTTTCAGTTTCATGATGTATCTTTAAGACACAAACTGTATAAGACACAACAAACAAAAATAAACTCTTTTTTATTTAGTTGTTTTTATTTTATGTTTAATAAATTCTCAAATATATAAAATTTTATAATATATTTCAAAAATATTTCTACACATAATTTGTGAACACTACACAAACGTGTGACCACTTAATGGTAATTGAGCTAAGGGTCTCTAGCTTTCACATGTCACATAAAACGTTAGTCCCGCTTGTCATAAAATAGTAGTCGTTAGACTTAATCCTTAGGGCTGTTGTATGACCTGAATACTAAATTTTAAAACTAGGCTCGTCTGTCTTTGTTCTACGTGTAAATTTTTATGATTATATTTCATTTTTATCTTACACTATTGATACGCATCCTGTGTGGTAGCGGATTCGAATACTACCAACCCTTACTTTGCTCGGGGATGTCGTAAAAGACGTCTAAGAGTCTTATAACGACCTAGGCCAACTCCATCTGATGCTGTTTGGTCAACAATTACATTCCCAAGGAGGGTTGACGTCTGACAGGCGCCCGGTCATAAAACTAATGCCAATAACTTCTGCAATATGTACTATGAAAGAAGAGTACATATTGTATCGACCCCAAGTAATTGGGATAAGAGTAAGAGAATGATGATTAATGTTCTGTCTCTGTAATCTGTTATATTATCTTAACTTACAATTAATTATCCTCAGCCCATATATCGCTTGCTCAGAAGAATAGTGTCATAATTCAAAATAGCAAAAATTTTCAGGAGGGTCAAAATAAGTATTTCTTTAAGAATGACGATGTAGAGTTGATAGGTGAACTTATAATATTAACAACCTTCCACCATCAAAAATTGAAATATCATGAAAATTGTATTTTTTAGAGTTGTGACACTATTCTTTTGGCAAGCGATATGTCCCACTATTGAGCTTGGATCTCCTTCAAACAGCATTGTGGTTTCTCATATGAGCTACCACAACATTATGCTGAGTAGCGATCCTTTTACTTGCTCGCGGTTGGGACAGTTGCTCTTATGTGTTGTGTTTTACATATCTCTCGTGTTATCTACTATTAATACCAACTATGTTATGTATAAAGTAAAATTAATGCGGTCGAAATGCGATCTCTGCGGAAAATCTGTGGAGTTAGGCTGACCGACCGCATTCGTAACGACGACGTAAGAGAGCGAGTAGGTATGAAAGAGAGTATTGGTGTAAAGATGCGAAAGGGAATGCTCCGATGGTTCGGACATGTGGAAAGAATGCCGAACGAACGCCTGGTTAAGAAGATATACAATGCGAAAGTGGAAGGATGTAGGTACCGAGGGAGACCGAGACTAACCTACCTAGACCAGATCGGTCATGTACTGAAGGAAGGTGGAGTCAAGAGTCTCCGAAACCGGCGAGCGTGTATGAAGAGAATTATGAATGTTGAGGAATCGAGTGAAGTATGCAGAGATAGAGTTCTCTGGCACTCTGTTCTCTCTGCCTACCCTACAAGGGATATGGCGTGATGATATGTATGTATGTATGTGTATGTTATATACTTATGTGTCCCTCTGCGAGGGAGAAACAAATCATTTTTCTTTCTTTCTTTCTTCACTGTAGAGGGAAATGAATACCACACTGGTGAGACGGTTTAGGTTTTTATTTCGATATTTCCTTTTCTTGTATTGAAGCATATTATATCCTTTAGTTGTCTTTTACGATATCCACAGGCAAGAAAGGGAATAGTGTACTAGGTGGTCTGATGACATTATCAAGGTCACAGGCAACCCTTGGATGTAAGTGGCGCGGGACCGTTTTGAATGGCATTCTCGTGGGGAGGCTTATGTCCAACAGTGGAAGTTTACGGGTTGATGGATGGTTCGAATGTTGAATAAGAATACAATTTAGTACACTACTACTTACTGTTTCAGTTTCTATGCGATTTATGAGTATTTTCTCTAAGAAATATATTAAAATATGTTAATTATGTCTGAGAATCTAATTCAGAAATTTATTATTGTTCATACTTGTTATTGTAAAATTTTGCGGTCATCAAAGATTAATTCCCGTCAAGCAGATTGACTCAATTAGCACCAACAAAATTGTAAAATTAAAACTTTTAATAGAAAAGGTAAAGGAACAGATTCTATTAAAAACACAATAGAACTATTTTCTATATGAGAGCAGATAATAGCAAGAAATAATAATAAAAATTATAATTTAAAAAGCAATCTTTGGTGGCACAGAAATAAATTCCATTTTCTTTTTTTTTTTATGAGAGGTTCTAAGTGTTATCGTAACTCGCCTATTCATGCGGTGGGATGAAAAAAGATCGTCATAGAATCATATAACTACAATCTCTTAATTTTTTGATTAGAGTATAGGCTCTGTAGAAAAAGCCGTATCCTTCAAGGTGAATGAGTGCAATGAATGCTCTAGTAGTTAGCTCTTAATCGGGTGCTGCTTGTGGGATCTGGTCAGCTATAATCGTTTTTATTATATTTGTGAATTATATAATATTTTGGTTAGTATAACTTTGTAAAAGAAATTAATAAAAATAAATAAAAACAGAATCTAAAGGTTCTTAGCCTGGTCTCCTCAGTGGCGGTCACTTTCCAATTAGATGGCATTATATTGAATTAATTTAAAGTGATATAGAGCGAAGAGTGAATGCGGGAAATAGAGTGAACGGAGCGTTGGGACAACTTCTCGATAGCCACCACCTCAGCCAAAAGGCACGTGTAGCAATACATAACGCAGTGCTTGTCCTAACATTACTATATGGAAGCGAGAGTTGGGTATGCAGAAAAGAGCATGAAAGCAAAATTAATGCAGTCGAAATGCTATCTCTAAGGAAAATCTGTGGAGTTAGGCTGACCGACCGCATTCGCAACGACGACGCAAGAGAGCGAGTAGGTATGAAAGAGAGTATTGGTGTAAAGATGCGAAAGAGAATGCTCCGATGGTTCTGACATGTGGAAAGAAGGCCGAACGGAACGTCTGGTTAAGAAGATATACAATGCGAAAGTGGAAGGATGTAGGTACCTGGGGAGACTGAGACTCACCTACCTAGACCAGTTTGGTCACGTACTGAAGGAAGGTGGAGTCAAGAGTCTCCGAAACCGGCGAGCGTGTATGGAGAGAATTATGAATGTTGAGGAAGCGAGTGAAGTATGCAAGGATAGAGTTCTCTGGCACTCTATTCTCTCTGCCTACCCTGCAAGAGATATGGCGTGATGATATATATGTATATATGTATGTAATTTAAAGTGAAATTGTGTTTCATTTTCAATTTAAATTCGAACTGTCTTTTCAGCTGAGCTATAAATGTAAACATGCTTTTATTTAAAAAAAAAAAAAAATAAAACACAATAATTTTATTTTGCTTTGTAACTATTTTAATCTTACGAGAGAATATAGAGATGTTTTTTTTAAGTAATTCTTAAACTGCCTATAACTTTTTTCATTTGATAAAATAATCTTACGTTGTCTAGTAGTTGTGGTGTGGTGGCAGCTTCAAATACTAGCAAAATTGCTTCTTGTAGTCTTAATACATGACTAAGAGCTTTACATCGACATTTTTTTTTAAGTTCGTCCGGGGCGACGGAAGATTCGGCGCGTAAATCCATAAACCCACCAAGAACACCTCTCTTCGCCGTTCGAGCGGGCCACCGGTACCTGATCTTTGTCTTCGGTGGCCCACCCGGCGGTTTACCCTTGCGGGAGCTTTACATCGACCTGGACAAATTCTATCTGATGCCGTCAAGCCAATAAATATATTACCAAAAACTGACGGCAGGAAGGCGACCGGCCATGAAACTATTACCAAAGCTTTTGAAATATGTACGATGAAAGAACAGTATATATTGCGTTAACCCCAAGTAATTAGGATAAGAGCAGGATGATGATAATGGCTTAGTTTAATAGGCATCATTCTCCTACTCTTATCCCAATTATTTAGGGTCGATAGATAATGTACTCTTTTTTCATAGTATGTACATATTGTAAAAGTTATTGCCAATAGTTTTATGACCGGACGCCTGTGAGACGTCAACCCTCCTTGGGAATGTAGTTGTTGACCAAACTGCATCAGATGAAGTTGGCCCAGGTCATCATAAAACTCTTAGTTATCTTTTACGACATCCACGAGCAAAGTAAGGCTTGGTAGTATTCGAAGCCGTTGCCTCACAGCTTCAAGATTATCATAATGACTAGATTAACAGTAAGCTTATAGTTTACTAGAAGAACGCTGTTGTCTATTTTAATATCAGCTAGGCTCCCTTTAGTTGGTTTTACAGTTCAGGAAAAAAGTACCATTTGTATTTTGAACTTGTCACTAAAAATGGAGTTAAAAATAGAATGATGACTTTAATTAGCAACTAACATCAACAACAATTTCGCAAGATTAATTTCAATGTGTTCTTGGCAACTTTGTATGTGAAATGAAATTTTAGAGTATTAAGTAACTGCCTTAAGCTCTGTCTCAAAGGACGGGCCCATATAATGAACTTTGTTCTCTTGTTTGTTATATGCAAACTTAGACTTTCATTCGTAAATTACAGAAGCTGAACAGATTATAATGGTTAATTAACTAAGATTGTTTATCTTCTCTTATTATTATTATAAGTCATATCTTCTAGCTAAATAGAAGATGTGTATAATCTTTTGGTGGATTTTGTGCGGTATAAATCTGCAAGAAATTACGAATTCAGATTAACTCGTCGTTCTCCTACTATTATCCCAATTACTTCGGGTCAATACAATATGTAAGTACTCTTCTTTCGAAGTATTAATTGTAAAAGCTATTGGCAATAGTTTTATGGCCGACCGCCTGCCAAACGTCAATCCTCCTTGGGAATGTAATTGTTGACCAATAGGCAACAGATGGAGTTGGCCCAGGTTGTTATAAGGCTCTTAGTTGTCTTTTACGACACACATGAGCAAAGTAATGGTTGGTAGTATTCCTAGCCGTTACCACACAGCAACAATATCAACGTTATGCAACGTGAATAACGTTACTAGGGTATAAAATAAAATCCTATGCCAACCAGTCTTATCGGCGTGATATAATAGGTGATAACTTAGTAATTCTATAGTACAATGATCTGAGATGGTACACACAAAAAAAAATAAGACTTGGCTGTATGGGCTATGATTCCTTTGCCATTCTGAACGGATGAACAAAACAAAAAAAAAAACATACGATTCACATGTAAAAGAAATTGGAGGTGACAAACTTTTATTCTTAGCCTTTCACTACACGGATATGATTCCATCTTGTTGAATCGAATTTAAATATAGATCGATTATCAATTTCTATCTGGTTTATGTCACGGAAATATCTCATAAATATGTATGAACTTAGAATATTGGTATAGTATTGTTGACTGTATGGCACTGTAGTTTTAGTAACGACCTCGTATCGTGAATATCTTAGGTTGAATTCACACTAGTATATTTTTTATAGTGGTAGGACCACCGGAACAGTTTTCTCTCTACAGCCGCAGGCTGGTCCGTGTGGGCTAGTACCGCACTCTCGCAGAAGATCGACGTCTGAGTAATGGTATTGCGCTATTGTGCTTCGTTCGGTGAGCGTGAGAGCTGGAATCCCAACCACAACAAAATCGGTTTGGGGTTTGTATTGGTAGGCAGCGACCTAGCTATATCCTTGATACTGCAAATGTCCATGGGCGGCAGTGACTCTTCCCATCAGGTGTGCTGTCTGTTTGTTAGCCACCGTAAGCAAAAAAAAATATTATCATCATATTTTTTTTTTGTGTGACTTAGTTGTTAGCCTCAGATGGCTATGACAACTTTACCCGGACTGTGGGTGAGCGCTGAGGGCTCTCAACCCGTCTTTATCATCATCAGCTCAGCATCAGCTTTTAAACGATTCACTATCAGGCTCGAGTCTCCTCTATAATTGGAGGTAAATTGGTCTACTATATCACATCAGTCAGGCTGATCGGTATAGGTTTTTATTTCAAGTTTTCCTTCTCTTCATCATCCTGTTCTTATCCCAATCACTTAGAGTCAACGCAATAATAATATAGTACATATATTATATATATCACTTCCTATATATATATATATATATATATATATATATATATATATATATATATATATATATACATATATATATATATATATATATATATATATATATATATATATATATATATATATATATATGTACATATGTATTTTAAAAGTTTATAGTTTTTAGTATTATGATCAGCCACCACAATGTAACTATTGATCAGACGGCATCTGAGCGGAGTTAGCCCAAGTCAAAATAAAGGTCTGAATCGTCTTTTGTTGTTACAAAAGACGAGTCAATGAGCATAGTATTAGTATTAGAGATATTCGTAGCAGCTACCAACCAGCAATACAACGTCTAGAGCAGGGGTCGGCAATCTGCGGCTCACGAGCCACATGCGGCTCTTTGGATGTGAAGTTACCGCCCTTTAATTCTATACGCAAAAAAATATTTTGTAACGAAAACATTTAAAATGGTTCTGAATTGATTAAGGAGTATTAGGAAGGATAATTGGTGGCAAAAAAAAATGTGGCCCTTTAAAAACTTTAAACTGTTATAAATTCTAATTCTTGGCCCTTCCGACTCAAAAGGTTGCCGACTTCTGGTCTAGAGTATTCATTCAAGAATTTTAGTCCATATTTTTGCCACAAATTAATGCCAACAGGGAAAGAAAATCATTATGTATTAAAAAAAAAACAATATTTTTTCTATATAAAAGTGTCATCATCATTATCGTCATCACCTCAGCTCATATATGTCTCACTGTTAGCTTCGAGCCTCCTCCGTAATGGAAGGAAAATTATCCTACTATACCACGCTGGTCAGATGTGTTGGCATAGGGTTTTCCTTCTCTTGCATATATGTTATATGCGTTTTATATTCATTAGTCATCTCTTGCGATCACGTATGAGTAAGATAAGGGGTGGTGAATTAATTACTTACTCCGTCAACACACGAATAAACATTGTCATAAATGCTGAATAATGTATCACTGGGCAATTAAAAAAATAAATACAACTGCCATAGAAACCGTAAAAAAAAAACAATTTCAATTTAATTTTCTTGTGAAATAACAAATAGATAAGCATCATTCGTGAGTGTTTCGTCTTTTGATGCCATCGCTTAATACTAAAACACCAACGGTAACTTCCTTAACAAACTTTCAATACGAATACATTAAACATGCGTAAATAATAATTACTTGATTAATGAATAAATTAATTGCTTTTTGATTCTTTTAACAGCTACTAAATGAAATTGGAAAACCTTTTTCAGGCATACCATTCAAATTGGAATGAATCGTATCGTAAACAAAAGGACTTTAAGTGAACAATAATTTATAGAATGAAAACAATTTGATAAATTTTAAAACACAATAGGAGTAATTTAGTTGTTTTTATTGCAACCGGGTTGGTTAAGCTTGCATGTCTGATTATAAGTGGTAATTACTTTCCATCATCATTCTTCTACCGTGCACTGCCACCATAAGCAATAAAAGCATCATACTCTTATTCTAATTACTTGGGGATTTCGATACAATATGTACTCTTCTTTCATAGTACATATTGTAAAAGTTATTGGCAATAGTTTTATGACCGGCCGCCTGCCAGACGTCAACACCCCTTGGGAATGTAATTTTTGACTAAACGGCATCAGATGGACTTGGCCCAGGTCGTTATAAGGCTCTTAGTCGTCTTTTACGACATTCAGAAGCAAAGTAGTAGTATTCGTAGCCGCTACCACACAGCTAATGGTAATTACTGTCCATTATTATTATGGCTACAACTATTATATTAAATAAAGTATGGATGTGAGAATACTTCGATCTATCAGCTCATCGAAGTCCACTATTGGAAATTATTCTCCCAAAGAGGAATAATGTCATGATTTTCGCGTTTGGCAACATTTATTTTTGTGGCAGGCTATGGTAGAGTCACAGCTCGCCCTATACGTCCGGGGCGGCTAAGGGAACGTCTACTTCTTCATCAGCACTTTAGTATTCCTATCCGGTACGGTTAGGCCTCTCCTCAGTCTGGTTTCAGTCAAGCGTGGTTGCCTCTAATTATTTTAAGCTTTATATATCTATATATAAGATCGAGATAAATAGAAGTTTATTTTTTTAAGAAACATACTTAAGATAATAAGTATAACAGTACCTCTTTAGGCCGTACCGGGACACTGGAAATCGGTCTTTGTCCGGCAAGTTTGTCAACATAATCAGTTGGTTTAAAATGGAGGACAAGAAAGGAGACTCATTGGTGTCCCTGTGGACCAAGTGGAAAAACTCACAATTAATTAATATATTATTACTAGAGGTATTAGGCTTTGTTGTAGACGTAAACGTCAACTTTTATGGCAATATAGAAAAAACTGCACTAACCGAAATAAAAATGCCTTTATAAATTTATCTTCTAGACTCAAGTGTATTATTAAGCTTACGCAAAAGTCTCAAAATGAGAATTATATAAATAAAGCATTTAATAAATGCAAAGCCACTTGGAACATAATCAATAATAAAAAACTTAATATCCCTAAAGATGACGTGCAGTGCATTATAGTTGATGGAAATATTATTAGAGATCCAATAGAAATAGCTAACTCTTTTAATAACTACTTCATAGATCGAATTTTCAAACTAGGTGTGAATTCGCCGAAAATTTGTATGAGTAAAAATTCAGGATCCTTATTCATGTCCCCGACCATACCGGAGGATATTCATAATATAATACTATCACTCAAGGCCACGAATAGCACTGGATACGATGAAATATCCGCAAAAATACTAAAAACCGTATCCATCAGTATATCGTCTGTTTTAAGCCATATAATTAATTTATGTATTTCTCATGGCGTATTTCCCAGTGAATTAAAATTAACTATAATAAAACCACTCTTTAAAAAGGACAACAAACATGACATAAATTGCTACAGACCCATAGCGTTAATACCGGTGATATCTAAAATTTTTGAGAAAGTTATTCATAAATGTCTTTATGGTTACTTTGAAGCTAATAGTTTTTTCGCCGATCAACAGTTTGGATTTAGAAAGGGAAAAAGTATTAACGATGCTATATATGCTTTTTTAAATACAATCATTACTAACATTGACAATAAAAGGCAGGCTTGTGCTCTGTACATGGATTTAACCAAGGCATTTGATTACGTTCACCATGAAACATTATTAGATAAGCTATATGCTTATGGTGTTAGAGGTAATGTACTGAAATTAATAAAATCTTACCTCAGCAATAGAACACAAATCACACAAATAAACAGATTTTGTTCTATTAAGACATTATCTTCCACAATCAAAACCATACAAACATATTCTTCTACTAAGAGAGAAGTAATTTTTGGCGTACCACAAGGAAGCGTGCTTGGACCACTATTATTTATTATTTATATGAATGACTTTCCAAAAGTAATACACCATAAATCTATTCTTTTTGCTGATGATAGCACAATTATTTTTACAGGACACACACACATTATTGATCGAAAATGACATAAATAATACTCTACAAGATACTATTAACTGGTTGACGTTCAATAATTTAAATATTAATCTTCAAAAAACATCCGTAATGACATTTAGAAATAGATTAAATAAATTAGTTGACTTAAATATCCAATTTGATGACACAAAAATCTTAGAAGTAGAAACAACAAAATTTTTGGGTATCCATATTGATAATACTATCAATTGGAAAACGCACCTTGAATTTGTTTGTTCTAAAATTAGTAAATTTTCTTATGCTCTAAAGAAATTAGCAACCACAAATAATACACCAACAGTTTTGACAGCATACCATGGACATGTAGCTCCCATACTAAATTACGGTATTATTTTTTGGGGAAATTCTGTTAACAGAGATCAAGCCTTCAAAGAACAAAAGAAATGCATACGGGCTATGTGTAAGTTAAAAAAAGTGGATAGTTGTACACCTTTCTTTATTAAACTTAAAATTTTGACATTACCATGCATGTACATTCTTGAAGTTGTTATGTTTGTTAGAAAAAATTTACATTTATTTGATAAAATTCATAGTATAAGACATAATCTAAAAATAAGTAGTCCACGTAATGTCACAACATTTCATAATAAGAGCATACTGTGCATGGCTTCAAGATTGTATAACAATTTACCCAAATTGATCCTGGAAATAGAGGTAACTAAGAAGTTCAAAACTAAAATAAAGAACCTTCTGTTAGAAAAAGCATACTATTCCGTAAATGAATATCTTTTTGACTAATTATGAATTCAATACGTATTTGTGAAACGTTGACATTTGTATGTAAATATTTGTGATAATTTGACATTTGTATGTAAATTTGACATTGTAAATTTTAAAATCTTCAATTATAAGTGTAATTAATTAAATGTATATCAATTTTTTTTATTATGTAACACATTGCATGCCGAAAGGCTAAATACAGTGATACTAAAATAATGATGTATGTGACAACTTATGTAATTACCTGTATTTGCAATAAATATATAAATAAATAAATAAATATCATACACCTGCAGAGGATTGACGTCAGGCAGGCCGCCGGTCATAAAACTGTGGCCAATACCTAACTTTTGCAATATGTAACTACTATGAAAGAAGAGTACATATTGTATCGACCGCAAGTAATTAGGATAAGAGTAAGAGAATGATGATCGTATACCTTCAGAAAAGATCTTAGTGGAACAGGATATTGGGGTACATATTGCTTCCGCATTATGAGCCGTCTCTAGAACTTGCAATTTTATGCAATTAAATGACGTTGACGTTGACTTGTAGTCAATCTTTAATAGACTATTGGACTCCAGCTTCCATTACAATGCTAGGAGCTGATGCCTAGAACACATCACCTGCACGGATTGTAATAGAAATTAATGACTAGAGATTTTGAATTCTCCTTCTATTGTGTGTCCTTAATAATGGTAGAACCACGCTGTTGACAGTTTTCTACTTGCGGGCCAGTCTGTCCGGGGTAGTACCACACTCTCGCAGAAGATCGACGTCTGAGTAATGGTAATTTTCTATTGTGCTTCGTTCGTGCGATGAGCAAGAGAGCCGGAAGCCCAACTAGGTAGGTTTGGGTATTTTATTAGTAGGCAGCGGCTTACTCTACCCTTTTTTTTTATCGCAGTGTGGACCATGGGTGTGGTCGCGCCCCGACAAATCGATCCGGGGCGACAAAAGAGGCGGCGCGCAACTCTATGGACCCACCCTGCAAACACCTCTCTCCACCGTGCGAGCGGGCCACCGACCGGTACCCGATCTTTGTCTTCTATGACCCGCCCGGCGGTTTACCCTTGCGTGGTCCTCTCGAGTCGAGTCATCTTCAAAGATTTTTTTTTATATTTTTTAAAATAGTATCACTATTCAGCCTTATGTTGTTCACTGCTTCATTTGGTAAGTGAGAGAGCCGGAAGCCTAACTGTGTGGGTTTGGGGTTTGTATTGGTAGGCAGCGGCCTAGCTATAACCTTGGTACTGCAAAGGTCCATGAGCGGCAGTGACACTTATCATTAGGTGTGCTGCTCGCTCGTTTATCATAAACAATAAAAAAGAAACTGTGATGTTATTATTAAGTTTTGCAGTAATTTTCTACGAGAACGAAATTTTGTGACGTACTCTTATTCTGTCGCTATGAAACATATTTCATTATTGTGCTTTTGATAACTACTTGAATAATTTAACAGCATCGAGACTACGATTCCCTCACTATGAATATGAATCATAGATGAATGTATATAGTAATATAATGTTGACAATTTTACTTCTCTATTTGTTTAATATATTAATAATTTAATGTAAAATGAATGTAAAATGAATGTAAAATGAATAAAAATTTAATGTAAATATATTAATATATTTTAATATATTGCGATACAACTTGGGTTCAAAATAAATATTGTACATAACTATCTAGAAAGATTTTTTTTTATTGCTAATGGTGGCAAACGAGTAGACAGTGTACCTGATGGCAAGTGTCACTGCCGTTCATGGACCTTTGCAATACCAAGGGATATAACTAGGCCGCTGCCTAACAATACAAACCCCAAACCCACCCCATTTCGGGTTCCGGCTCTTTCGCTCACCGAACGACGCGCAACAGCACATTGCAATTACTCAGACGTCGATCTTCTGCGAGAGTGTGATACTACCCCAGACGGATCGGCGCGCGGCTGTAGACAGAAAATTATTAAAAGTGTTGTCCTACCACTATTAAATATATAAGAATTTCTTGTTTAAATGTATTAGATAGACAGATAACATAAACTCGCAATTAGGTACTTTATATGCGTTATTAATTCAAATTTTATCTGTTTAAGACAGCAACGACCATCACAAAGTGTAAACTATTTACAAGAGGTACAAAGCGAAATTTTCTAATCCATGAAATTTCCAGCAAACGGCTATATTCGTAGATACAATAAACGTTTGCACACATACATTCATATATTTCACACTAATAACCATCTATATGTGTATGTGTGTGTAACCAAAATAAGAATTTACATGTATCCGTACATTTACACATATACTTGAACTAATACATATATATGAACATCTTTAAGTGTGAGTATGCACAAAGGCAGACATAATAACCATTTCAGGTATACGTTTACTTCCAACAAGCAATTTGGAAGAATACAGTCGAAATCAAGAATTGTTTTGTGTAATATTAAACATTGAAACAATGAGAGACCCGAAGCTTGGCGTGTTTAGATCAAAGGATTAAAATATTTAAACGAATCCCTGTGACATTTGTTTAAATCCATTTTAACGAATAAATATTAGATACAATAGATGAATTTTGGGTGCTTTCAGTTTCTGGAAAGTTCTTTGGAATATAAAGACAGTCGTTTTAAGGATTTTAAAGCATTTCCTGCTCAAGGATATCGTGAATGACGACTAAGGAAAAGGATATTCTGATAACACTTATGCAAGAGAAAAGGAACTTGAAATAAAATATTCTATCGTCGACCGTCTGATTACTTTGGAATAATCACTTAATTTTCTTGCTCTTAAAAAGAGGCCTGGCAGTGGAAGATGTTTGAGACTTAGTTAAAAGCGAAAAACGATTGTCACATATGGTATCAATTTTCAATCATTTTTAGCTCGTAATTAAGTTTTTGTAAATAATCAAGCATTATAAATGCTCAATTTCAGTAATTTGAATAACAGGATCGTGTCATCGTTTAATATAATTCTAACCGCAAATTAGAGTATTAAATCTGTATAATGTGTAAATATTGTCGGGTAGATGGCACTTTAAAGACGAGTCAAAAATTTAATGTCATACGACAGCTCACACTGGTGTGAGCTGTTGCATAGATGCGTTTTATATGCCTTAGTCGTATCTAACGATCACCCACGGGTATGATAGGGGGTGGTGAATTGTACTCTGTCACCACACCTATAGATACTTATGCACCAGTTTATTTTCAAAACTTTAACCCTTTTAAACTTGTATAATAAAAATAACTGCAAAAATATAAAACATTTATTGAATATCTGCCAAAAAGAGCTTGAACGTTATATACGATCTGACATAAGGTACACTAGTGTTTGTAAAAATGTAAATTTTATTGCCTAAAAGCAACCGAGGCTGATATAAATATTTAAAGTTAAGCCGAGTGCATACTGAGCATGCGCTATGCGGTTTTTGTTAGAACGACTATTACACCGAAGTGTGTAATAATTTTCTGTATGATAGAATATGAATAGAATTCACTAACCCCTATTATTTCTACCGGCGACAACAAATCAGACGACGCAGAGTAGGACAATACCCCACTAGGTAGACTGACGATATTATGAAGGTAACAGGAATCATGGGCACGAAGGGCGTCACACTGGAGCTAGTTCTTACTAAAAATGTACCATTATTTTTAAAAATAAAAAAAATTAAATGAAATAACCAAATAGACTAACCCGCTGAGTTTCTTGCCGGCTCTTCTCAGTAGTGGTCAACTTCCGATCCGGTGGTAGTTTATTGTATTAATTTAATATGTTAAAACTGACAATATGTAATTAAATTAACCCACAAAAAAAGACCCATCCATCCATCAGCCCGTAGCCGCCCGCTGCCCGCCCGTAGCCGACCATGCGAGGGCACTTGCCCGCCCACCGAGGGCAAATGCCCTCGCATGGTCTATGCATAATAATTGAATTTGAATTAAAATCCGTTGGATGCAGGACCGTTTTTAGTGGCATTTACGTGGGGAGCCCAATGTCGCAACAGTAAATGCCTACGGGATGGGTCTTTTTTTGTGGGTTTTTAAAACAAGAATGAGGTATATGTTATGTATAAATACAAAAGAGAAACTTGGAATCAAACCCTATACCAAACATTCTAAACAGCGTAGTGTAGTAGAACAATCTTCGTCCTATTGTGAAAAGGGCTCGAACCCTATAGCAACGTATGGTAATTTAAAATTTTCCGTCTCTTGTACATATATCATTATTATTATCCTATTTTTATCCTAACTACATGGGGTCTACGCAGATTGTACTCCTCTTCCATTGTACATATTGCAAAGTTATTGCCAATAGTTTTATTATCAGCCGTCTGCTTGACGTCTACCTCCTTGGGAATGTAACAGTTCATCAGATGATGATGGCCCAGGTTTATATAAAGCTCTTAGTCGTCTTTTATGATACCAACATTCAAAAGGTTAGCAGTATTCGGTAGCCGCTACCAAATAGCATAATTTGCACAAATATCATATGCATATTATATTCTTTAGTCGTGTTTTACCTCTCGGTCATGATATGGGGTGGTGACTTGAATTCCTATTGGTTGACCACACAAAGAGAATAATACTATTCATCTGAAAGTTTTTTTTTAAAAGACTCCACCCTTTTTTTTTTTTTTTTTTTTTTTTTTTTTTGCGGTGGGCCATGGACGTCGCACCCCGCCAAGTCGGTCCGGGGTGACGGAAGAGGCGGCGTGCAACCCCATTGACCCACCCTGCAAGCACCTCTCTTCGCCGTGCGAGCGGGCCACCGGTACCCGATTTTTGTCTTCGGTGGCCCGCTCAGCGGTATGCCCTCTCGGGCTCCTCTCCTGTCGACGCCCCGACAGCTTTCGCCGTCAAGGCGTCGTCCTCACGCGGTGGCCTCACGTCGGGTGACCGGACAATTCCCCGGTCCGATCACCCGAAGCCTCGGTTAGGGCGGCATCAGGCGCAGGTATTCGCGCCTGCGCCGCCCCGGCCGCTGACGGCGGCCCGGGTCACGGGAATCCTCCCGGACTCGTTCCGCCGTCTCCTTCTGCGAGATGACAGCCTCGCAGAAGGCGGCGACCGCGTCCCAGTTCCTGACGCTGTCGACCATCGCCCTCGCGACAGCCGGCAGCGTCAGGTCGGCACCGATAACAGCGACGAGGTCACGGCGCTGCCCGTCCCAACTCGGACACACCTCCAGTGTGTGTCTCGCCGTGTCCTCGTCACTGCTGCAATGGTGGCAGGCCGGAGTCCACTCCCTATACGCGACCGTGTGCAGGTACAAACCGAAACACCCGTGCCCCGACAATACCTGCACCAGCCGAAAGGAGAGGACTCCGTGCCGCCGCTCCATCCATTCCATCAGTACGGGCCGGAGGGCCTCGACGGTAACGACACCGTGTCTTGGCCTCTCCAGCCGCGTAACCCAACGGGCGATGACGTCTCGGCGGGCGTCCTCGCGCCAGGTGGCTATCTCGCTCAACGATGGGGAGCCACCTTCGTCGCGCACTGAGGTAACCCGCCGGTAGAGGTCGGAGAGCATCTCCGCCTCTAGGTCCCACGGGGGTGTCCCGGCCAATAGGCACGCCGCCTCTGTCGACACCGTGCGGTACCCGCGAATGGCTCTGACCGCCATGGCTCGCTGTGGCCTCCACAGCACCGCCCTGAGCTGGGCGTTCAGAGCCCTCGCCCACACGGGTGCGCCGTACATGGCCATTGAGCGGATCACCCCCGCATACAGCCGTCGGCCCTCGAAACTGGGTCCGCCCACATTCGGCATGAGCCGAGAAAGGGCGGACGCCGCGCCGACCAGCCGGGGAGCAATTTGGCGAAAATGCTCCCGGAACCACCATCGCCCGTCAAGCACCAGACCCAAGTACCTCATATGGGCCTGGATACTGATGTGGATGGAGTTGACGACTAACGAGGCGCCGATGGGCAGCCTCACACGGGGCCCATGGAATAGCAGGGCCTCCGTCTTGTTTAGGGCCACCCTGAGCCCCAGCGCCTCGATTCGCCTGACCATCTCCTCGGTGCCGAGAGTGGCCAGGCTCGCCGCCTCTTCGAATGTCCTGCCCCGGGCTGTGACGAGCGTGTCGTCAGCATAGCAAATAACGCTCAGCCCGGGGGGGAGACTCCCTCTCAACGCCCAGTCGTACCCGATGTCCCACAGAGTCGGCCCCAGAACCGACCCCTGCGGAACACCGCACGACATGGGCGTCCGCACAATGTCCCCTGCGGGGCTCGCGTAGAGAACACTGCGCCCCTCCAAATAGTCTGCCACCAGCCGCCTGAGGTACAGGGGCACTCCATGGAACCGGAGCGCCTCCCTGATGCAGCTGAATGGCAGACTATTGAAGGCGTTGGCGATGTCCAACGACACCGCCAACAACACTCCTTTGCCAGCGACAGCCTCCGCGGCCGTCTGCCTCAGGCGTAGCAGGGCCCCGATGGTCGAACGCCCCCTCCGAAACCCAAATTGAGCGTCCGACAGATCGGGCCCCACCTCCTCCAGGTGCTGGACGATGCGGGCAGCGAGGACACGCTCCAGCAGCTTACCCACATCGTCCAGAAGCACAATGGGCCTGTAGGCCGACGGCGAATCCGGAGGCCGTCCCGGCTTTGGCAGGAGAACCAACCTCCCTTCCTTCCAGCACTCAGGGAACTGTCCAGACGTCAGACAGGCGTTGAACAGTCGCCTGAGGCGAGGTTCGAAATGCTCGAGGAGCAACGTCAACACCCGGACTGGGATTCCGTCCGGGCCGGGGGCCGTGGTGGCGGAACGAATCTTCGCCACGGCTGCCCCCACTTCCGACTCCGTCACAGGCGGAACACTCTCGACGGCCTCCCGGTCGTGATCTGGCGAAGCCATGACCGGGGGCGTGTGCTCCGACTGCCGCGGGAACAGCTCCTCGACCACTCTACGAAGGAGGTCGGGCTGGAGGGTCTCGGTGAGGGGGGGGCCCTGCGCGCGAAGCTTATTCAGCGACGCGCGGTACGGGCGACCCCAGGGGTCACGGTCGAGACCGTCCAGCATCTCCTGCCAACTTGCGTCCTTGGCGGACCGGATGGCCAGCCGAAAGGCGGTACGCGCACTGCGGTACGCCTCGTACAGCTGGCCCTCAAAAGACTCCACCCTGCGCTAAGGAAATTATCCTTGTATTGTGGGGTAATTTTCAATCATAATTAATGCAGACAATTTACACCCAGACTCAGAACAACACTTTGTGGATTACGCAAAATATTATCCTACTTGGGAATCGAATCCACGGCACTAGAATGGAAGGTCGGTCACGGAAGGATGGCAACTAACTCTACTAATTACTACGTCATATGAGCAGTTGAGTTTTCTCATATTTCTATAAAAGACTTGTCACACATAATTGTTTAATCCCGTATTTTATCTAAGTACGTTTGAAAAGCATGTTAAACATCCCTTCGGCGTTAAAGCGATAATTAAAGGGCTCATTCGACCAAATTGGGCCAACGGATTTGACCACGAATAAATCATGACCTTAACTAACTCCAAAAATAAATTCGTTAACGAAAGGTCTACTAATTTAGACTTTGATTTTCAATGCTAAAACATCATGTAGCGAGGTGTATATAAATAAATATATTATGTAATAATTTCTATGAATAATATTATCTTAAATAATATTATAAATAAAAACGAATAGGAATTTGTTTGTTTGTTACACTTTTACGCCTTAACTTTGACAAGAGAGGATACCCGTGAGGGTTAACCGCCGGGTGGGTCACTAAAAAAAGGGCCGCGTTCCAGTGACCCACCCGCACGGTGTTGAGACGTATATGTAGGGTGGGTCTACGGGGTCGTGTGCCACTTCTCTGTCGCCCCGGATGGATTTGCAGGGCGTGACGTACCATAGCCTACCGCTAAAAAAAAATACACCTTAAGTTATCGTCTCGAAATTTCATATACATATACATTATCAAAGAACGTTATAGCTTTCTATAGCATTCCATCTAGAATATTCTGTTTCTCGGAGATAGAAAATCTGTATTGCGCGAACGAAGTCATCATCATTACTAGTATTAATCATCATCATCCTGTTTTTATCTCAATTACTTGGAGCCGCTGCAACATATACGTACTCGTACATATTGCAAAAGTTATTGATTTTAGTTTTACGACTGGCCGCTTGCCTGAGCCGATAATTTTCTTGGGAATGTAATTATTGACCAGATGGCCTCAGAGAGTATTCGCAGCCCCACACAGCACTATTGAATTAACACTATTAATTTAAATAATTCCGTGTGGTGACGGAGTAAGAATACAATTCACCACCCCTTGTTTTACCCGTGGGGATCATAAAAGACGACTAAGGGATATAAAACGCATATAACATCTATGCAAGAGAAGGAAAACTCGAAACAAAACCCTATACCAACACGTTTGACCAGCGTGGTATCAGTGGGTCAATTTCCCTACCGTTATGGAGGAGGCTCGAGCCCAACAGTGGGACATATATGAGCTGAGATTATGATGAGATGAAGTGATTAAATAAAATGAATTTCGTACTAACAACCCCGCTTAGCTTCATTCAAGTGCAATTTTCTATTCACGTATTTATACAATCCACCACTCTACTTGAAGAGTCAAGCAATTACTTGTCCTATCCACTAATTGTTATTACGTCTGATTGCAATTTGTTGATATCTTTTTAAAGTGCTGCATAATACGAAGATTTAATTCTTAATTTTTTTTTTACAACATTCTACATTAAGCAGTTAATCCATGTATTGCGGGGTGATTTCCTATTTGAAAAAATCTTTGATTTTTTGGAGTTTACTCTTTAAGAATCGATTTTCATATAAGGCGCCCGGTATGAGAAAAATTTGAGGAGTAAAATCTAGTGATCGAATGACCTCGTTACGTTTTTGGTGCGCAACCTATTCTGCGCACCTTTCACTTTCTGACGTGAGGTAATAAATACTTCACTCAACGGTTTTAATAAATGTAAATAAATATATATGTTATTTTTAGTCAAATGAGCTTTTTTTGCGCCTGTTTTGATAATCGTACTTAAGGAGTAAACTCCAGTCGTGCGTCGGAGTTGATACACACACACTTTTTTTCTTTAAATTTCTATAGCTCAGTGGCATTTCATGGCATCGCTTCGACTATGGACGGATTTTTTTCAAAATTGTATGCTCTCCAAAAATGTCCGTTGTGGTCAAGCCGTAACTCGACCCGGCGAGGTAATACAGCCCTCTAAACTTGAAATTCGCGGTTTTTTCGTATTTATCTCGTGAATTACAAGAACTATAAAAAAAAATGTCAATGACAAACTTATAGAAAAATTAATCTTACAAAAATGATTCTTATCACCAAGTTTCCGGAGATATTTAATGATATATGTATGTAACATATCTTAATCGTAGAATAGTAGTGGTAAAACCATACTGTTGACAGCTTTCTATCTACAGCCACGAGTCGATCTGTCTGAGGTAGTACCACACTCTTGCAGAAATTCAACGTCTGAGCAGTGCATTTTATTTTATGATCAAGAGAGCTAGAAGCTCAAATTTCTATCTGAGTTTTAGTTGATATGTAATTACTTAGATGTACCCCTTTTCTTTTTTTTTTTTGGGGTGGGTTACGGTCGGGGCACTCCTCGCACCACTCCGTCCGGGGCGACAGAGAAGCGTAAGCACGCACACCCGTAACCCACCCGTGACGTCGCCTTCGTCGTTGGGCCGACCACCAGAGTAGAGTGACTTGACGTCAGTGGTTGGCCCGACGGAATACCCTTGAGGAGTACCCTCTCCTCGACCGACGTCCCCCCTTCGGGTAGGATGTCGGTCTTTCCTCACGCGGTCGGCCTCTCGGCGGGTGACGGACTAATTCCCCGACCCAGTCACCCGCGGCCTCGGCTAGGGCGGCATTAGGCGCAGGTAATCGCGCCTGCGCCGCCCCAGTCGCCGGCGGCGGCTCGCGTCGTCGAGGAGACGCTCCTCGCGCACGCGCTCCGCTGCCTCCTTCCGCGAGACTACTGCCTCGCAGAAGGATGCGACCACGTCCCAGTTTATGACGCTGTCGAGCATCGCCCTGGCGATGGTCGGCAGCGTCAGATCAGCACCGATGATTGTGACGAGTTCACGACGCTGCTCTGCCCAAGTGGCACAAACCTCGAGCGTATGCTGCGCCGTGTCCTAGTCGCAATCGCAGTGGTGGCAGGACGGTGTACTCTCCCTCTTGACGACCGTGTGCAGGTATTTGCCGAAACATCCATGCCCCGACAAAACCTGCACCGTTCGGAAGGAGAGCACCCCGTGCCGCCGTTTTAGCCACTGCATCAGCACCGGCCGGAAGGCCTCCACGGTCCGCACACCGAACCGAGGCCTCTCCAGCCGGACTGCCTAACGGGCAATGACATCTCGGCGGGCGTCGACGCGCCAGGCGGTGTGCTCCCTCAACGAGACCACACCGCCCTCCGCTCGCACCTTCAACATCCGTCGATACAAACCGGCAAGCATTTCCGCTTCCAGGTCCCATGGAGGGATCCCGGCTAACAGACACGCTGCCTCCGTCGACACCGTGCGGTACCCGCGAATGGCCCTGACCACCAGGGCCCTCTGTGGTCGCCACAGAAGAGCCCTGAGTCGGACGGTCAGGGACCCCGCCCACACCGGTGTGCCGTACAGGGCCATTGACCGGATGACCCCTGCGTACAGCTGTCGGCACGCAGCGCTCGGTCCGCCCACATTCAACATAAGCCATGATAGGGCGGACGCTGCGCCGACGAGCCGTGGAGCGAGTCTGCAGAAATGCTCCCGGAACCACCATCGCCCGTCGAACACCAGGCCCAAATACCTCATATGGGCCCGGATGCTGATATCAACCGAATTGACGGTGATCAAGACGCTGATGGGAGGGCCAATGCGGGGCCCATGAAACAAGAGGGCCTCCGTCTTGTCCAGGGTCACCCTCAACCCCAGCGCCTCGATCCGCCTGACGATCTCCTTGGTGCCGAGAGTCGCCAGGCTTGCCGCCTCCTCCAGCGTCCTACCACGGGCTGTGACGAGCGTGTCGTCGGCGTAATATATCACGCCCAGCACGGGCGGAAGGCTCCCCCTCAACGCCCAGTCGTAGCCGATGTTCCACAGAGTGGGTCCGAGGACCGACCCCTGCGGAACACCGCACGTCATGGGCTTTCGCACAACGTCCCCTACTCGGTTGGTGTAGAGGACGCTGCGCCCCTCCAAATAGTCTGCCACTAGCCGCCTCAGGTAAATTGGCACCCCGTGGTATCGGAGCGCCTCCCTGACGCAGCTAAATGGCAGACTATTGAATGCAGCACTCCCCCGCCGGTGACGGCCTCAGTCGCCACGGCCCTCAGGTGCAACAGAGCCGCGATTGTCGAACGACCCCTCCTAAACCCAAACTGGGCATCCGACAGATCGGGCCCCGTGCCGACGAGGTGCCTCTCGATGCAGGCAGCCAGCACCCTCTCCAATAGCTTGCCCGCACTTAGATGTACCCCTGGTGTTGCAAAGTTCCATGAGCAGCAGTAACACCCTCTAGTGTGCTTCTTGCTACCATTAGTAATAAAAAAGGGTAATACATTCGAAATAAATAATGGATGATTAGAAGTAATTATAATAACAAAAAGCATATAATAGTTTCATGAAACTTTAATGACAATGACTGAAAGATCTTCAGTATAGACGAGGAGAGAATGAGATGATATTAATTCCTACATGGAACCGCTGCAGCTTAATAAGAAATGCAATTGCAACAGATTTTTAAATGACTTCAAAAATAGGTGGTTCTTAACTCGACAGTTTATTTTTCTGGTCTGTTTTTGGAAGATTTCTCAGTTAATTATGAATAAAATTTTAAAATTCTTTTTATTCAGCAAGCTATATATACTTTTGAGGTTTTTTCACCAAGTCATGATTTGATTAGTTGATCCCATGTAGAGCAAATTTTGTATATTACAGGCATGTTACAACGCGTGTCATATATTTTTTCCTAATATCATTAAAGTATTTGAATCATGTAGTCCTCAGATTAATAAATAAGTCATAAAAAGTGTCATACGAATTCAAAAACAAATAGATTATTTCAAGATGGACTCCACTGATATTTTTTATCTGTGAATACATGGGCTAGATGAAATATGAATAGGTCATACCACTTCACAATATGGTTATCCATTTCATCTAAAATTAACGACTACGTGACATATATTTTTGCTCAGTTATAAACCCTCAATTTGCGTATCTGAGAGCCAATCTACGAAAATGTTGAGCCTCCACTCAATTTGGGTCTAAAATTTGCCTCTGGTTTAGGTGATAGAAAATTAAATAGGAAATAATTTTTATTTTTTAAATAGCTGTTTATTTTTTTTTATATATTATAAATAATACCTTAATTATAATCATCATCTCAGCTCATATGTGTCCCACTGTTGGGCTCGAACCTCCTCCGTAAACGAAAGGAAATTGACCGACTATTCCACGCTGGTCAGACATGCTGGTATAGGGTTTTATTTCGAATTTTCCTTCTCTTGCATAGATGTTATATGCGTTTTATATCCCTTAGACGTCTCGTATGATCACCCACGGGTAAGATACGGGGTGAGGAATTGTATTCTTACTCCGTCACCACACGGAAAAGTAAAATACCGTATCTGATTCATGATCATCATCATCATCATCCTATTTTCATCCCAATTGATTGGGATTGATTCAATTAATCCTGTTCTATATTTTATATTGCACAAGTTATTGGCAATAGTTTTATAACCGGCCGCCTGCTCACGGGAACCTTTCTTAGGAATGCAATTATTGACTAGATGGCATCAGATGGAGTTGGTCCAAATCGATTGTCTGTTGGTAGTATACGCAATCCAAACAGCCTGTACTATAGTAATATACGACTGCATAGAAGACTTAGTGGTTAAGACGATCTACCGTACCAGTACCGTGGATTTGATTCCCACGTTGGACTAATCAAATCAAATCAAAAAAATGTTAGGCGATTAACATTACAATGTTTTTTTTTATACACATTTTTATTCCTTTAGAATAAAAAGTGTATCATGATCATCACAGCCCATAAATGTTCCACTGTTGGGCTCGGGCCTCCTCCGTAATGGGAAGGAAATTAACCTACTATACCGCGCTGGTCAAACGTGTTGGTATAGGGTTTTGTTTCGAGTTTGCCTTCTCTTTTTTTTTTTTTTTTCCTGTTAAAACACCTCCCTGCACTAAGGAAATAATCCTTGTATTGCGGGGGACATTACAAACATGCAATTAACGCAGACAAATTACAACCAGACTCAGAACAACACTTTGTGGATCGCACAAAGTATTGTCCTGCGTGGGAATCGAACCCACGGCACTAGCATGGAAGGTCGGTATCTTAACCACTACGCCATCTGTGCAGTCAACGCAGTGTTCTCTCGCATATATGTTATATGCATTTTATATCCCTTAGTCGTCTCGTACGATCACCTACGGGTAAGATATGGGGTGGTGAATAGTATTCTTACTCTGTCACCAAGAAAAAAAAAGAAAGTGTATATTAAAGTTTTATTCTACAAGGTAATACATTACTTCATTCTCCAACAATACTATATAGTAACTAGATGGCAGACATATTCTCTCTTTCTTTAAAGATATCTATATTATAATCTGACGCATACACTGACGTTGAAAAATTACACTATCCTCTTGAGCATTATGGAAGATTTGCTGCATAACGTTTAGTTTGGACAAATGGTGTGTGAATGTTCTATTAAATTTAAATATTGTTCTTATTTTATTTTTCATAATGCTTAAAATGAATAAAGATATTTGAAAAAAATATATATAGAGAGCTAGGCTTTATGGACGACGACGGAATACTAAAAAAGACGGATAAACCGCGTGAAGCATGACTTGGATAGACAGGGTGTGAACACAGAGATGAAGTCTGATAGGGTTGTATAGAAGGAGAGGATATATTGCATCTACCTGCGGTCGAAATGCGATCTCTACAGAAAGTCTGTGGAGTAAGGCTGATCGATCGCATTCGTAATGACGAGGTAAGAGAACGAGTAGGTATGAAAGAGAGTATTGGTGTAAAGATACGAAAGGGAATGCTTCGAGTGTTCGGACTTGTGGAAAGAATGCCAAGCGAACATCTGGTTAAGAAGATGTACAATGCAAAAGTGGAAGGATGTAGATACTGAGGGAGACTAAGACTAACCTATCTACACCAGATCATCACGTACTGTCACGTACTGAAGGAAGGTGGACTTAAGAGTCTCCGAAACCTGCGAGCGTGTACGAAGAGAATTATGAATGTTGAGGAAGCGAGTGAAGTATGCAAGGATAGAGTTCTCTGGCACTCTGTTCTCTCTGCCTACCCTGCAAGAGATATGACGTGATGATATGTATGTATGTATGTATGTTATAAAAGCATTAAAAAACTATTGGACTTCAAATAATATTACATAAAACTTAAAAAAATAAAGAAGAACGCAAAAATCCAATGAGAATTGAATCTTAAACTTCACAATCACAAGTAACATTCTCATATCACTAGTTCAACGAAGCAACAAGAATATTTCTCTTAAAAATATATAAATATTTCATAACTCAATAAGCTTTCTATATGCAGAAAGCGCTCTATTTTAAGGAAACGCATTTTCTGAAACAAAGTGCTGTGTGCCACCTGAACAAAGCAACAAGGATTCTTTATAAACAGAATATCGATTAGATTGATGTGATGTTACATGTTTATTTACGTGAGCAATTTATAAGATGAAAGTCTTGTGTCATCTTAAAATAAAATGGATTTGATATCAACTCCAGTGATCAGCTTTTAGAAAGATATACTTAGGGCTGCCAGTTAGTCTGCGCCTGATGCCGCCCTAACCGAGGCTTCGTGTGATCCGACTGGGGAATAGTCCGGTCACCTGACGCGAGGCCACCGCGTGAGGACGAGAGGAACTAGCGAGGGTAAACCGCCGGGCGGGCCACTGAAAACAAACATCGAGTACCAGTGGCCCGCTCGCGCGGCGAAGAGAGGTGTTTGCAGGGTGGGTCTATGGGGTCGCGCGCCACCTCTTCCGTCGCCTCGGACCGATTTGGCGGGGCGCGAACATGTCCATAGTCCGCCGCAAAAAAAAAAAGGTAGCCAGTTAGTCTGAGTGGACTACTAAAACCAAGGATTCAGTGTCGTTGGTGTGACCGGAGCAATACCCTGTCTTCTAAAAGAGTAAGAATAGTGGCAAGACCACGCTATTGATAGTCCTCTGTCTACAGCCACAGGCTGGTCCCCGCGGGATAGTACCACACTCTCGTAGAAGTACGACGTCTGAGTAATGACAATGTGCTATTGCGCTTTGTTCGGTGAGTGACAGAGCCGGAAACCCAATTGGGGTGGGTTTGGGGTTTGTATTGGTAGGAGGCGGCTTAGCTGTATCTTTGGTATTGCAAAGGTCCATGAGCGGTAGTGACACTTACTGTTGGGTGTGTGCTGTCTGCTCGTTTGCCACACTAAGCAATAAAAAAAGAGTTGCTAGATATAATCTATACATATAATAAAAATGTAACGGGTCGCTGTCTGTACATGGAAGATATATGAAAAAAAATATTACTGGGACCTTTATCAACACTAATAGAACCCAAAACAATAGTTTTTAAAACTTTTGTCTGTTTATCTGTTTGTCTGTGTGTTTGTGCACGCTAATCTCAGAAACGACTTATCCGATTTAGACGCGGTTTTCACTAATATATTGTGGTAAGCTTCACTTAACATTTAGGCATTATTTTATGTCAATTGGTTTATAAATAAAAAAATTATGTCAATTTAAAAAATGTTCGGAGAAAAAATCTTCATCGATTCTTTTCAAATTACGTACAAATATTCTTCAGTAAAAATAAATAAATACGTGTTTCAGCATTTGTTGATTTTCACCCTCTGGGGGTGTAAATTAGGCCTGCAAAGCGGGTTGGACGACTCATTAAATCGTTAGCGCCAAGTCGATATTATTGAAGCTGGCAACTTAAAATTTTGACATTGTCGTTTCTTTATATGACGTAGATTACTAAGAAAGGATTTTACGAAATTATACTCCTAAGGGGATGGAGCAGAGTGGCAAAGTTTATATGGGTAGAAAAAAATCTTTATTGATTCCTTTCAAATTACGAGTCGAATCAAATATTCTAGGGTAATATCCGGCATTTGTCAATTTTCAACCTCTGGTTGCGTAAATTAGGCCTGTTAAACAGGTTGATCGAGTCATTACCGCCAAGCCGAAACTATTAAAGCTAGAAACATAAAATTTGGAAGCACGTTTTTATTTATGACATAGAGATTCAATATGAAAGAATTTTTTGAATTCCACCCCTAAGGGGGTGTAACAAACATCCAGATCAACATCCAGGCCCATATGAAGTACTTGGGTCTGGTGCTCGACGGGCGATGGTGGTTCCGGGAGCATTTTCGCCAAATTGCTCCCCGGTTGGTCGGCGCGGCGTCCGCCCTTTCTCGGCTCATGCCGAATGTGGGCGGACCCAGTTTCGAGGGCCGACGGCTGTATGCGGGGGTCATCCGCTCGATGGCCATGTACGGCGCACCCGTGTGGGCGAGGGCTCTGAACGCCCAGCTCAGGGCGGTTCTGTGGAGGCCACAGAGAGCCATGGCGGTCAGAGCCATTCGCGGGTACCGCACGGTGTCGACAGAGGCGGCGTGCCTATTGGCCGGGACACCCCCGTGGGACCTAGAGGCGGAGATGCTCTCCGACCTCTACCGGCGGGTTACCTCAGTGCGCGAGGAGGGTGGCTCCCCATCGTTGAGCGAGATAGCCACCTGGCGCGAGGACGCCCGCCGAGACGTCATCGCCCGTTGGGTTATGCGGCTGGAGAGGCCTAGACACGGTATCGTGACCATCGAAGCCTTCCAGCCCGTATTGATGAAATGGATGGAGCAGCGGCACGGGGTCCTCACCTTCCGACTAGTGCAGGTGTTGACGGGGCACGGGTGCTTCGGGAAATACCTGCACACGGTCGTGTACAGGGAGTGGACTCCGGGCTGCCATCATTGCAGTAGTGACGAGGACACGGCGCAACATACGCTCGAGGAAAGCTCGGGCTGGGACGGGCAGCGCCGCGACCTCGTCGCTATTATCGATGCCGACCTGGCGCTGCCGGCTGTCGCGAGGGCGATGGTCGACAGCGTCAGGAATTGGGACGCGGTCGCCGCCTTCTGCGAGGCTGTCATCTCGCGGAAGGAGGCGGCGGAACGAGTCAGGGAGGACTCCCGCGACCCGGGCCGCCGCCAGCGGCTGGGGCGGCGTAGGCGCGAATACCTGCGCCTGATGCCGCCCTAACCCAGGACTCGGGTGATCGGACCGGGGAATTGTCCGGTCACCCGACGCGAGGCCACCGCGTGAGGGCGACGCCCCGACGGCGAAATCTGTCGGGGCGTCGACGAGAGGAACCCGCGAGGGTAAACCGCCGAGCGGAACCACCGAAGACAAAGATCGGGTACCGGTGGTCCGCTCGCACGGCGAAGAGAGAGGATTTTACGGTGGGTATATGGAGTCACGCGCCGCCTTCTCCGTCACCCCGGACCGATTTGGCGGGGCGAGACGCACCCATAGCCCACCAATAAAAAAAAAAAAAAAAAAAGGGGGTGTAACAAACGGCAAAGTGTGTAGCAGTAGTTCCTCCCTTCGATTCTTTTCTAAGTACGTACAAATATTCTTCGGTAAAAATAAATAAACACGTGTTCCTCTCCCCTCTCCATCAACCCCGCACCAGTGCCGTTGTGGCGACCAGTGTCGCCGTGAGAGCTTACACGATACACATAGTAGACAGCAATAGGTTCTTGCCTAATGGTTTAAGATACAGGTTAAGTTTAGCTTCAAAAATGTTCACTCTATAACTCACATAATAAATCATATCTAACGAGGTCGCAACTCTGCTGGTGAAACAAAACAGTCAAATAAAGGGTGGCGATAATTATATTTTTATCCCATGGTCATACCGTAAATAGTATATTAATGGCAATATAATTTGTAGAATAAATAGATTTTTGAACTACCTTTTTCTTTAGTGACCGGCTATGGTATATAGACACACGCGCGCCGTACACGTACATCTACGTTGTGCGGGTGGGTCACCATAACCGGGTGTCATCTCGAGTCGAAGCCCTCATGCAGTGAACCTCAATACAGGTACTTACGCTTGCGGCGCCCAAAGCACCGACGGTGGAGCGTGTCAACCTAGAGTATTTTCTCTCGGACCCACCCTATTAACTAATTCCGTTAGACAACTAACTCGCAGATGGCGGCGACCGCATCCCAGTTTCTGGACGCTGTTGATTATTGTCCTAGCGACAAACCTTCAACACCTTGCATTGCTTTTTATATTTAACTCTGTCAGAGATGACTTCTGCATGGACGAAGTCGCGGGCAAAAGCTAGTTAATATAATATAAACCGGCGAGCGTGTATGAAGATAATTATGAATGTTGAGGAAAAGAGTGAAGTATACAAAGATAGAGTTCTCTGGCACTCTGTTCTCTCTGCCTACCCTGCAAAGGACATGGCGTGATGGTATATATGTATGTGTGTATGTATAATATTGTTATATTACATATCTTTTATGATTAGCACTTATATTTGAATACAAAATTTTATTACTAGATAGCTGCTTAGCTATATCCTGGCATGGTAGAGGTCCATGGGTAGCAGTAACACGCACCATCAGGCTGCTTGCTCGTTTGACATCATAAGAAAAAAAAAGGAATTAAAAATCTAGCGTTGTTTTTTTCTTGTGGATACATTAAGTTTTGGCTACACTCCACTACAGACGGATGGAGGACCACCGATATAGTCTCCTTTTCTTCGATGGTAAATTAAAAGTATTTATAATTAGCTTTTACACCTTATAGCTATTACATAGATGACGCAGTGGTTAAGATACCGAGTTTCAATGTCAGTGGCGTGAGTTCGATTCCTATGTTAGACACCACTATGTGTGATCTACAAAGTGTTGTTCTGAGTCTGGCTGTAATTTGTCTGTATTAATTATATTTTTGTAAAATCCTTCGCAACAGAAGGATTATTTCATTAATGCAGGTTGGTGTCTATAAGCCGGGCGGGCCACCGAAGGCAAAGATCGGGTACCGGTGGCCCGCTCGCACGCCGAAGAGAGGTGTTTGCAGGGTGGGTCCATGGTGTTGCGCGCCGCCTCTTTTGTCGCCCCGGATCGATTTGTCGGGGCGCGACCACATCAATGGTCCACTCTGCAGGAGAAAAAAAAAAGGTTGGTGTCTATAAAAAATAGCTACTTGTATTTAGTATGATTTTAATTAAAAAAAAATACTACCATAATATGTACTATACATTACCATATAACCTCTGTTCTATAATGTTCTTAGACACGCCTAATTTTTTTATTTATCGAAACTAAGCAGCCGCTTTGGCACGCTCTATTTATAAATTTATTCTTGTATCTAAATTATAGTATTGTAAGGTCAAAGGATATGAAAGTGACTATTGTCGCTTTCGCTCCGTGACCGCTTTTAAATCTTAACAATGATTATTATGTTTGTTACTAAATATATTTTTCTATCGAACCATGTGTTGATGGAGTAAGAATACAATTCACAACCCATTATTTTACATACAAACGCATATAACATCTATGCTAGAGAAAGAAAACTCGTAACAAAACCCTATACCAACAAGTCTGACTAGCGTGGTATAGTAGATCACATTATCCTTCCATCACAGAGGAGGCTCGCGCTCAATAATGGGACTTTTGCATAATGTGATTAGAATTTCCGTTTGGTGATGGAGCAAGAATATTATTCACCACCCCATATTCTACCCGTGGGTGATCGTACGAGACGACTAAGGGATATAAAACGCATGTAACATCTATGCGAGAGAAGGAAAGCTCGAAACAAAACCATATACCAACACGTCTGACCAGCGCGGTATAGTAGGTTAATTTCCTTCCTATTACGGAGGAGGCCCGAGCCCAACAGTGGGATATTTATGGGCTGTGATGATGATGATGATTAGAATTTGTATAATATCAAAATTTGACAGTAAAACATAACGGGTAATGGCAACCCTGGATGTATTTGTAGTTATGATATATACTTTATTCTGCGTGTATAACTTTATTACATTATATCTAAGTGCTATTGAGGGTTTGAGTAATAATAAAAATCTATTTTAGTATCACCAAATTCAATAACATTCTCAAAGAGTTTCATATTTGATTTGATTTAATATTATATGAATTTAGTGACAGATGAATAGGCAGCCTAACTATTGGTAAGTTGCTATAGTTCATGAACCTCTGCAATATCAAGGACATATTTAGATAGACGCAGCTAGATACACACGAGGATACAGCTAGTTAGACAGTAGACAACAAACCCAACGAGACAGTAGACAAGGTAGAGGATCTGGCTGGTGGGTGTATACGGTAGTATATAGTGTATATAGTGTGTTGTCTACCGTAATGGTTTAGACTTCCAGTTTACCGAATGTAGCGTAATAGCAAATTAATACTACTCAAACTTTCCAACTCTTACCTTCCTTTTCTAATTCAATTAAGTGCGGGTTCCAGACAAAATTCTCAGCGATATGGCTTTATTGTAGAGTTATAAACTTTTTTTGGCGAAAAATTATGGCATGATCACGTCCCTTCCAATTCGACCAGGGTGACGAAAGAGATGGCGTACAACCCAATAACTTGCCGTGCATGTACTTCTCTAGCGGCTATCTGGTCCTTGTTATTGGTGGCGTCGTCCGGCAGAGTTTATGTAAATACCTCTTCTTTTATTGTAATGTATGTGTGTAATAATTAAGTCATGTGAATTGACAATAATCTCTTAAATTAGAAAAATATCTTCAAACCAAACTCTACGAGAAGCCATCTTGCTAGGTTTGTCTTCTAAGCTAATTATAATTCTATGCTTAGTTCCAAAAATTATTTTACCATTACCAGTTCGCTGTAAACGAGTTGTCTGCTAATTTGTGTTGTCAACGTAAAGAGTGTCTACAGAAGACGCTCAAAGGTTCACATTTCAATGAGAAGTATTTTGTCGTGTGGGAGCGGTGCTGTATACGTGGGTTACGTCCCTAAATCCTATTTGCAAGGAAAAAACATTGACTGATAAAATCTACTATCTATTTTAATTTAATTATTTATTTCAAAAAAGGGAATATATTACTAAATATTCTATGAATATTTCAAACGTCTATTTTTGTTATCAGTATCGAGCAAAAACGAGCAAAAACAAAGGTAATCTACCTTTGTTGTGTGAGAGCCCCCTTAAATATTTATTTTATTGTTTTTTAGTATTTGTCGTTATAGCGGCAAAAGAAATTCATTATCTGTGAAAATTTCAACTGTCCAACTATCGTGGTTCATGAGAGCAACATGATGACAGACAGGCGAAGCAACGGATGGACAGCAGAGTCTTAGTAATAGGGTCCTATTTTATCTTTTGGGTATGGAACTCTAAAAAGGTTGACGTCACATTAACGTTCTTCTTCTTCTCTTTGTGTATTGGCAATGAGCTACTTATACGAGCTATTGGTGCCATTGTCAAGTTATAATTATTTTTACGTTTTTAGTCTTTCAGGTTAGTCATTGTCTAAGTCAAATTGTCACCATCAACAGTGCTATGGCTTCACTGTTAATGGTATCTCGTGGGCATTTTGATGGAACGAAAACGTTGTAAAGCACTTTTATATGATATTCACTACATCCCAGTAGTTCCGCCACATCATCATCACAGCCCATATCATCCATGTACTCTTAAAATACTTAACCGAATTTAATCAAATTTGCATAATAAATATGTGTAGTTTGATCCAACTTAAAAGATAGGATAGCTTTCATCTCAATTTATAGTCACAATATTACTTTATTACAAATTATTTGTCTATTATTTGACAGTCACAATTATCTATTATCTCCAAACGATTCTAACAGATGGTGGTATCTGTTGACTGGATTGAGTAAGTATTTAATAGATGGCGCTATGTTAAACGTACAAACGTTTCATATAATCTACTATTTATTAGCATAATCACCACGTGTTACTGAGGGTACCTGCACAGCAACGCGTGGCCGAGTCTGCTAGTATATATATATATATATGTATCAGAGATTTCCACCTATGTATTGACTCATCACGATATCTCTGGAACTATAGGGCCTACAGAATTAAAATTTGGTAGTAATATTCCTTTCGCCGAGTAGAGGTCAGCTTAGAACGGATTTTATGAAATTCCACCCGTAACGGGGATTGCTGGGGTGTAAAAATCAATTTTTTAAATATAGCTGCTACAGACATGGCATCTGGTGTGGATATTTTTTCTACCCTGTAAAGGTCAGATGAAGTAAGATTTTAAGAAATTCCTTCTCCGAAAGGAATTCTATGTAGCGAAAGTGAACTACACAACTGAACTGACGTAACCGAAGCGAAGCGAGGGCGGGTCGCTAGTATAAATTAAACGAAGTAGTGTAGTCTTTGTTTAGAGCGTAGATTTCTTTTTAAATTGCTAAAAATGGCTAATGAGCACGCAGTACACCTGATGTGTCACATGGAAAGGATTACTGCCACATGTAAATTTGCAATATCAACGGTACAGCTAGACTGTTACTTACCAACCCAAACCCACTCAGAAAGTTAGGCTGCCGGCTCTCTTACTCACCGAACGTAGAGCAACAGCCCATCGCCATTGCTCATATTTTTATTGCGAGAGTCTGGTAGACCCTGGATAGACCAGCTCGCGGTTGTAGACTGAAAACTATCAACAGTGTGGTTGTATCTAAATTCTTCGCATTTTATTATGTTCGCAACGGTGTAATTTTATCCCAAAGTCCAGTCCATACGGACTTACATCATAGTCCACAGAAACGTGCTTCCTTATGCATCGTTAATCTTATTTATTATACTATTTATTATATTTGAACAGCACACGACTATCCGTGCGAGTGTGGGAATTTTAAAATTACCCTTTTATACACTTTGATTTAGTGTTGAGAAAACTACCTGCGTTTTATTATTTAAATTAATTTGTAGAATGATGTAGTAGTATTTTAATTTTATGAAATACATTTTAGTTTAGAGTTAATATACTTTGATTTATATAGTGAATGAGTAAGAATATAATTTAATATCCACTATTTAGCACGTGCCACCATGACCACCCCCTATTTTATACGTGAGTATCATAAAAGACGATTAAGGGACATATTATATATATTTTACCACACCTTACCACCACTGTAACTCCTGTAAACCAGGATCCACAATGGTCTCCATATGAGACATCAGAAAAATTGGAAAAAATCCACATAATATGCATATGGCATCTGTGCAAAAATCTCGAAACAAAACCCTATACTAACACGACTGACCAGCGCGGTATAGTGGATCAATTTACCTCTAATTATGGAGGAGGCCAGAGCCCAATAGTGGGACATAATGTAGACTGAGATGATGACGATGTATTAGCGCATGGGTTTCGTAAAATTATGTGTATCGTAAGATGACCTCTAATAGATTTGTATGGAAGAAGAAAACATAATGCCTTGACTCTAATTAATTAATTCAAAAGATAAAATTAATATAAAAGATGTAAATTTTGAAATAAAACAATATACTAATCCAACTGACCAGCGTTATGTAGTGGGTAAATTGCCTTTCTATTATGGAGTAGATTTAAGCACAGCGGTGGGGCGCGTGTAAGCTTTTTACTGCGTGTAAGCTTTTTTAAATCAGTCCGGGGCGACGGAAGAGGCGATGCGCAACCCCATAGACCCACCCTGCAAGCACCTCTCTTCGCCGTGCGAGCAGGCCACCGGTACTCGATCTTCGTCTTCGTTGGGAAGCGTATGAGCTGAGGTGATGATAATATATTTTTTTTAAAATGATTATTCAAACTGTTTGTATTGATTTTTTAAAGGATATTCGATTTTTAATTAATTTATAAAAAGCTCGTAAAAATGTTATTACAATTATAATTGTAGGCATTGTTGAAGAATTAATTCGTCATTAATAATATGGATTAATATATTTGAAATATCTTATCATCATCATCATCAACTTGCTCTTATCCCAATTTATTTGGGGTCGACGCATGTTTTCTCCTTCCATACAACCCTATCAGACGTCATCTCTGTGGTCACTCCTTGTCTATTCGTGTCATGTTTCATATAGTCCATTCATCTTTTCTTCGGTTTTCCCTTACACCTAAAGCCTTCAACATTTATACTTAAAACTTTCACTGCAACGTTACTTTCATCCCGCCTCATCACATGTTCAAACCATGTCAGCCGTTCACTCCCTAACTTTTTCGTCACCGGCGCGGCGCAACTTTCAAACTTCCTTGTATATGTATATATATGTTCATTGCTTATTTTATCCATTCTCGTCACACCACACATCCATCTCAACATTCGCATCTTCGCTACATGCAGTCGTCTCTCATCCATCGCTTTTGTCGCTTTTATCGTTATCTAATCTGCAGATTTGTCGTGTGGTGACGGAGTAAGAATACAATTCACCACTCCCTATCTTACCCGTGGGTGATCGTACGAGACGACTAAGGGATGTAAAGCGTATATAACATCTATGCGAGAGAAGGAAACCTCGAAACAAAACCCTATACCAACACGTCTGACCAGCGTGGTATAGTAGGTCAATTACCCTCCCATTATGGAGGAGGCTCGAGCCCAACAGTGGGACATATATGAGCTGAGATGATGATGATGATGAATCCGCAGATTTAGTGATGATCTCCTGATAATTTTCTAAGGTGAGCAATAATTCCACAGAGATAACTCGATTAGGAAAATACAACAACAAATTATATACTATTTTATCTCATGTGGCGACAGATTAAAAACATAATATGCTACCCCCTACTAGTGGTGGAAGTAGTAGCTTAACAGTAGCTTTCCTCTGGGAAACGCAACACCTCACTGCGATCCCTAACCTGCCTACCAAGCGTTGGCATTATGGTACTATCTTCTCAATGTGAAAGGGTAGCCTCCGTCCATAAGTGAATAACATAAGGCTGAATAGTGATACTATTTTAAATAATATAAAAAAAAACCTTGAAGATAACGATGTCCCGACGGTGAAAGCTATCGGGGCATCAATTCGAGAGGATCCCGTGAGGTTAGACCGCCGGTCGGACCACCGAAGACAAAGATCGGGTACCGGTGGCCCGCTCGCACATCGAAGAGGGGTGCTTGCAGGGTCTATGGGGTTGTGCGCCGCCTCTTCTGTCACCCCGGAACGATTTGGCGGGGCGCGACCACCCACCTCCATAGTGGACTATGCAAGCAAAAAAGAAAAATAAAAGAAAGATATTTATAAGCCACCAGTTCTAGCTGTCGTGAATATCTATTATTGTAGATATAGAATTTTACTAACTTTCAGATATAATTCTGGGATACTGCCAGCCCTTTGGATTATGAAGGTCAAAGGTCAGTAGTTCCATTATTATATTCACCTCAATCCGGTTAGATTAGAAAACAAATTTCAATTTTTGGCCGTAATTGGATCTAGGTATGCTCATTGAATGATAGTAACTTCAAAAATTGAGTATCAGATGGCGGAGTAGTTTAAATAACTATCTCTTCTACCGGGTGTAGTGGGTTTGATTCCTACTTGAGACAAAATTTATGAAATTGATTGTTTTGAGTTTAATACATCCATCCGTGTGGTGATTAATAGAGTATTATTCTGCGTGGGAATCGATCCCACGGCACAGGCACGATAGATCGATATCTTAAGCAATACCTTATCTCTGTGTGTAAAGAATTTTTTAAGTTCAATTTTGAGATTTAATATTATTTTTTTATCTCAATTACCACTGAGTTTACTAGAAAATTGTATTTAATTTCGTGTATATAATATTTTTATATTTTGTGAGATGCGTGTACTATCATGAAGGCAGACAGATAGAAATATACTTCAGAAATTTTTGTGTTATCTTAAGTTGCCATAAAAAAGATTGTTTTATTTGCTTGTTTGGGATATGTTTTTAGGATATGATGAACGGGTTCGGGATAGTAGGACATGGCCTAGCTGCACGTTTGGTATTGATAAGTCCATAAGCAGCAGTAAGACTTGCCATCAGGTGTGAAGCTTGCTGGT
Organism: Lymantria monacha; assembly: GCA_905163515.2. Taxonomy (NCBI): domain Eukaryota; kingdom Metazoa; phylum Arthropoda; class Insecta; order Lepidoptera; family Erebidae; genus Lymantria; species Lymantria monacha. The sequence continues at coordinate 26,169,961 of LR991098.1, read as the reverse complement.
TTGCCATCTTAAGTAATCAAAAAAGTGGTGCTTAATTTTTAAATCGGTTTCCGTTATACCACTTCCGTTGCATCACTAATGGATAAATACTTTATATACACACATACATACATATCATCACGCAATATCCCTTGCAGGGTAGGCAGAGTGGACAGAGAGCCAGAGAACTCTATCCTTGCATACTTCACTCGCTTCCTCAACATTCATAATTCTCTTCATACACGCTCGCCGGTTTCGGCGATTCTTGACTCCACCTTCCTTCTGTACATGACAGATCTGGTCTAAGTAGGTTAGTCTCGGTACCTACATCCTTCCACTTTCGCATTGTATATCTTCTTAACCAGACATTCGTTCGACATTCTTTCCACATGACCGAACCATCGGAGCATTCCCTTTCGCATCTTTACACCTCTATATATCTCTCTTTCATACCTACTCGCTCTCTTACGTCGTCTAAAATAAATACTTTCGTTATCTTTAAGAATATCTTTAGTCTTATTTTATATATGTATAATATCTTTATAATATCTTTAGTTCTTATTATAATTAACTAAAATTACATATTTTCACAATACTATTCAATTATAAGTCATACTTCCAGTTCATACTTTTTTTTTCTCTATAAATAGACAAGGAAAAATGTTTGAAATGAAACATTAATATGTGTACTGTAAGTTGGATGTCTTTGTACACTTGTTTTGTCTTTTGATTAATATGCCCTTTTCCTCGGGAAAGTAGTGGACATTTTTTTCATTGTTACATCTAAGTTAATTAATTACACGTACAAGGTACACTTTTTTTTAATATAATATATGTCAGGTTTTTCTTATCTGGTGTAAATTCTACTTCAATGAAGAGTATTATAATTATCATCTACCTATAGTCATAAATAGACTAGCTTCACCGGTTTATTAATCATAATCTGAACCCTGAACTGTAACAAACTGCTACTGCGTTTCATTTAGGGATGCAAGCAAAACATCGATGTTTTCAAATATCGATATATCGTTCGTAAACATCGATGTTTTAAAGAAGAGATGTATTTGATGTTTTACTTTTGAGAACATCGATATCCTAACATCGATGTTTTTATGAGCGATGTTGCATCCCTAGTTTCATTCGGTGAACGAAAAAGCTGAAGACCAAAACAACTTGCATATTTTTTCTTCTTAAATTGTTTGTGGTGGCAAACGAGCTAGTAACACATCTGATGTTAAGTGTCACTATCGCCCATGGACCTTTGCAATACCAAGCTAGGCCACTGCCTACCAATATAAACCCCAAACCCAACCAGTTGGGCCTCCAGCTCTCTCGCTCACCGAACGAAGCGCTATAGTACATGGTCATTACTCAGACGTCGATCATCTTCGAGAGTGTGGTACTACCCCGGACGGATCGGTCCGCAGCTGTAGACAGAGACTATCAACAGCACGGTCCTACCAGTAATAAAATTTCTACTGTGAAGCTCTGACTTGGTTGTACTCTTGACATTACTAAGGTCCGTGAGCAATGATTACCTACCAAAATACTGGGATTGAGTTTTTAACATGCTAGATAACATGCATACTTATATTAAAACCATAAAAATCCTAATTATGTCTTGCTCAGACAATTAGGTCGTGTCATCGTTTAATACTCATATTCATACAATATTCATAATAAAATGAATAGTTAGGATATTAAAACGAAACAGTCTTGGTATTTTTTTGCCGGTAGATGGCGTGTGGAACATTTTCATAGAGCAGACAGATGATGATGAAAGTTTTAATTGTTATAAGCGGATCCACGCTCGCCTAAGTTGGTAGGAGGATTGGAATGGATTACCACCTGTCAAACGTAGTGATTCTTATATTATCTTCCTCTTGGAAGGCCTATGTCCAACAGCGGACATCGATAGACTCCTAATTGAAAGGAACAAATAATTTATAAGAAATTAATAACAATGAAGGACGGACGTGATTTTCTAGTCATTTATTACAACTACAAGAAAGGTTTAAAGCCTCAAGAATGTTTTGAACTTTTAACCACAACTTTTAGCGATTCTGCTTGTTCGCTAGCTACAGTTTTCAATTGGTTTGCTGAATTTAAAACAGGCCGAAGAAACTTCGAAGAGGGGTGAATTTAAATCGGCCGTTAACCGCGTTTACTTAAGTAAAGTTCAAAGTGTAGAGAAAATCACCTATTCGTAAAAAGCTAGTGAATCACACGTGTAGAGCTAGTTATTGAACCAATATGATTGTACACTATTATTCATAGAATTCTTGTTAAATCTGGTTATCATAAGTACCCACACTGGCCTAATTGGTATGGCAGTTTTGAAGTACTCAAGATTTTAATTTCAAGCCCAACAGTTGCATACTTGTACCACTAGAATATACAAGCATTTTTAAGAATTTAAAACTTCTTAATACATACGTAATAATGTGTGTCTTAATACATATGTAATGTGTAAACATTGTCGGGTAGATAGCATACCGTCACCTTAAGACGTAAATATGATACAAAGTGAAATTTGCATGTCCTACAATTAGTCACGGTGGTGTAGTGGCAGCACGATTGGGCCGGAATCCCAATAGGCGTGGGTTCGAATCCCGCTTGTGACATCATTTTTCACTTCGTAATCGGGTTTTATAAATAATTAAGCATATTAAATGCTAAATTTCAGTAATTTAAACATACGTAATAATTATTGTAGAAATACCATAAATTTTCTGAAAAGAAAATTAAAAGAAAGATGAAAAAATTTGCAAGTTTAAATGTGCCTTATAAATCAAGTATTTAAAAATGTTGTTACTATCGTGAAGTTTTAGGTTCAAATCATGGCGTAGGATAGCAAGAGGCTTGGAACGGTGTCCAGTTCTCTGCAATAGACTCGTTCCATAATGTGTAGTACTAAAAATTGTGTAGCAAAATGGCAAGGTATTTTATTTTCTTACACAGAATAAAGGCGTGAGACTAAAAAAACAAGAATTTATAAAATCCGATTACGAAATGAAAAATGATGTCGCAAGCGGGATTCGAACCCGCGCCTATTGGGATTCCGGCCCAATCGTGCTGCCACTACACTACCGCGACTAATTGTAGGACATGCAAATTTCATTTCGTACTGTATTTACGTCTTAAGGTGACGGTGTGCTATCTACCCGACAATGTTTGTTGTTTCTTATTTTTATATATTTCATCATCATCATCATCATGAACAACTTAACTTGACTTAACTTCAACTTGACCCCATACCGTATATATTTCTTAGTATAGCTGTTATTGAATTGAATATAGAGCGAAGAGTGAATGCGGGAAATAGAGTGAACGAAGCGTTGGGGCAACTTCTCGGCAGCCATCACCTCAGCCAGAAGGCACGTGTAGCAATACATAACGCAGTGCTTGTCCCAACATTACTGTATGGAAGTGAGAGTTGGGTATGCAGAAAAGAGTATGAAAGTAAAATTAATGCGATCGAAATGCGATTTCTGCGGCAAATCTGTGGAGTTAGGCTGACCGACCGCATTCGTAACGACGACGTAAGAGAGCGAGTAGGTATGAAAGAGAGTATTGGTGTAAAGATGCAAAAGGGAATGCTCCGATGGTTCGGACATGTGGAAAGAATGCCGAACGAATTTTTGGTTAAGAAGATATACAATGCGAAAGTGGAAGGATGTTGGTACCGAGGGAGACCTAAACTAACCTACCTCGACCAGATCGGTCATGTACTGAAGGAAGGTGAAGTCAAGAGTGTCCGAAACCGGCGAGCGTGTATGAAGAGAATTATGAATGTTGAGGAAGCGAGTGAAGTATGCAAAGATAGAGTTCTCTCTGCCTACCCTGCAAAGGATATGTCGTGATGATATGTATGTATGTATGAACATAAAAGATAAAGAAAAAACCACAATTTGATTATTATACGTACCCACATTAGTCTAATTGGTAAAGCGGTCAGAACGAAGTTACAAAAAAATATAGGTTCATATTCTACACATGACAATCATTTTACATTTGCAAATAGGCTTATTTTTAAAGACACCACTCTGTTATAGAAATAATCTTTATATTGAGGGGGATTTTATAAATATATAATTAACGCAGACAAATTACACCCAGATTTAGCATAACACTTTGTAGATCACATTAAGTATTGTCCTGCGTAGGAATTGAACCCACGTCACTGACACGGAAGGTCGGTATCTTAACCACTACGCCATCTGTGCAATCAGTATCTTAACCACTACGCCATTCATGCAATTTCTTAAAACTTAATTATTACGAAATTTAATAATATAATTATAAGAAATATATTTAGGATGACAAAGGCCTATTGACAGATTTGGCGGGGTGCGACGTCCATAGCCCACCGCAAAAAAAAAAAAAAAAAAAGGATGACAAAGTCCTTGTGTTATACCTAAATCATGTATATATTCAAATGCAACGTTGTGTCAACATCTCTAACTAAATCGAAGAACTTTTGCATATTTAAGACTTTAAATAAACATATATTTTATTTTAAAATATATTTGACAATTAAACAAACGCTATTTACTTATGTAAATACATTAAAACATTGAACAAAATAGTTTCGCAAGAAAATTTTAGAGCGCAGTCAGTTCAGTTTTCAACTTTTGTAATATTTAAAGATGTAAATAAATACAAATGGATTCCAAATAATTTGCTGAACTCTAGACAAATTTTACAATTTAAGTTTTTGAAGTAAATAATGGATATTGTTTTAAGTTTTTATTAACGATTTGACCACGACAGCATTGCGGTAACGTACACGAATGTTTTCTTTAGTATAACATTTAATATATCTTCTTGAAAGGAAACTGTATAGTCTAGATACAATATCTATTGTAATTCAATATCTCCATTGCCCCCCATTCGACCGCAACCACCATTTTTATTCGCTAACTATGTGTTACAAAGAAATTCATACTTTAAATCGATAGCACAAAGTATTAAATAGTATGATTTTATTGGTTGCGTGTATAAAAATGTTAAAACTAGAAAAGCCTTTGTGTATTATTTTTTTTTTCGTATTGAATACAATGGAACTTAAGCATATTATAATATCTATAGTATATGTGTATTTAGACTGTCTGAGAATTTATTTTTAGCTTATGAGATTTGAAAGAATACTCGTATTAATATTTCTTCATATATATTATTTATAATCTATGTTATTGTTAGCTGATCGAATATAAAATGGTCTCGTGTAATTTGAAGAATATAATCAATCGATCTATCTAAAATCCAAGGACAAATAATAATATCCATAATCTACATATGAAATTTTAATTGTAGTTTCCTTTTTTATCGCATGATACTTTATAAAATCGAACCCCAAAGTGATGAAATGCAGTGGCAAAACTTGTGTGGAAAAAAGAAAAATCATCCATTATCAAATTAAACACAAATACTCCTCAGTAAAAATAAATAAACAAGTGTTTAAGTATTTGTCAAATGTGAAAATTGTTACACTTTGAGGGTATAAAATAGGGAATTAAATTTTACATTGTAACTTTTACTTGTTTTCTTTTATTGAATTAAAAATTAGCATTAATAGTATTAAAATCTTACTTTTTGAATGTAGAAACGCACTAAAGAAATTTTCTGAAGATTATTTTATCCTTACCACAGTAAAATAGGGAGGAAAAAATCACCCTACATTACAAATAGTAAGTCTATTTAACGTGGAAATAAATTTAATAAAAAATGACTAGCAATGTTGTCTCTTCCAGTATTTTTACTGAATGCATTGAATAAAATAGAGATGAAGGATGAACTCTCGAAGACTCGACATCATTCTAGAACGAACATGGAATGCCGATGCAATGCTGCAATATTCCATACGATTTATGCTGTATAATATGCCGAGATGAAGCAATGAACTTCGAATAATGTAAGGATTTCAGGAGATATAATTTCAGTATCGAGAATTAAAAAATTGGCTAGTGTTTTGATCAAAATGGAATCTTACATCGTGTTTCTATATATATATATATATATAATAAAAAAAACAAGCCTACAAAAAGTGTTTTGACTAAAAATCCTGTTGAATTATTGTGAATAAAAGTGTGATCAAGTATCGTAGATGAAAGTATGCTAAGCTGTGTGCTAGCATTTAATTTTTAAAAATATGTAAAAAAGTCATTTAATATTAATGTAATATTACTTAATTTCGTACCATGGTTTTGTGTAAAATAATATTGTTTTACTGTCATTAAATGAACCGTATTTCTATTCTAGGTAAGAACGATAATAAATATTTATGCAAGTGAAAAAGAAATACATTTTTATTATCTGAGAGATAAAAACCTATTGGAAAAACAAAGAATGTACATAATTGTTGATCAAACGGTATCAGATGGAGTTGGCTCTTAGAAGCTCTTAGCCGTCTTTTATGACAGTCACGAATAAAGCAACTGTTGGTAGTATTCATAGCCATTACCACGTAGCAACCTATTAATTTTATTTACAAATTCTTCGTTCTACAACATAATTAATGAAAATATTATTTAACGGGAATATTACATATGATTTCAAATTTAAATCACAGGCAATAAATAATTAGTAGTGATATATTTTATTTTCCATTCTAAAAACCATAAATATATTCAAAACTTGAAGACAGCTACTTCTAATAATAAAGATTTTATACTATACGGCTATTAGCATTCAGTACAGCGGTTGTAAGATCACCGTATGCGTTGCAATACACTCCAATATTAGATATTACTCAGACTGTTTGCTGATTTTATATCAAACAGTGCAATTCCGGGACGTACATGCTTTGAAATTGTAAAGATACTGTCATGAATTTCAAATTACTTTAACATAATATACTCGCATGAAATATTTAAAATGCATGTAAAAATGTTGAAAACTCATAGTTTTGTACCTACACTGTCGTAATAAGAAATACTAGGCTTTTTTTAGTAGGATATGGTCACAATAAACCCAGTCCATTCTATCCAGGGCGATGTAAGATCTGCCAATAACTCCAAACCCACCTAGAAAGATGGGTTGGCGGTTCTTTCGCTCACAGCACGAAGCACAGTAGCACCTTGCTACTACTCAGGCAATGATTTGCTGTGAGCGTGTGGTACTACGCCGGACGGACCGTCCCACGGCTGTAGACAGAGAACTGTGTGGTCTACTATTATTAAATTAACTTACCGTATTGCTTCTCGATCACAATTGAAACATCTACTGGTACGGATTCCTTGTCTTCCGTGGGTAATGCTGGCTTATCGAAATGATTCAAAATCTAAATAATGAAGGCAGATATTTCATTTATATATATGTACCTACTTATTTATGATGATTTTGTTGTTTTGATTGAAGAGAATAATAGAATTCTGCAGAAATCTCAGTAATTTTTAGATTGTATATGTACGGTTGATAAATGATGATCATAATAAAAAAAGACCGTTTGACCCCTGTGATGAGGGGTCACAAATACACTTTATTACTCTTACAACTTTTATTCTCCCGTGGTAGACGTAAAAGCTAAGAGAATGAGTAGCATCTCTTTCTTCTTAAACTAATAACACACACTAATAGCACATTCTGGGAAAGTCAATTCTGGATTTTCATTAACCGTTCTATTAGAAAACGGTTCCCCGCTTGAAATAATATCTACAAGTCAATACTTGTACCTCAGTCGTTGTACTACCTAGTCAGTACTTGTACTACCTTGCAATCAAGGGACTTTAGAAAAGTTAAACAATTTTAAAATAATTTTATATTATTTATAGAAAAATAAAAGAGGAGCCATTAAAAAGTTTTAATCAATTCAATCAAATTGAAATTTATTTTTAAAACATTATTAAAATAGACAAAGACTAGCGCATTTGTGTTTTTCGACCACAAATGGCATGAGCCGTTTCATTCAAAAACAGTTGTCTAACAACAAAAAAAAATTATGACAGCTATCTCGACTGTTGTTTAAAAAAAAATAAGCAAAATAAACATTAAATGTCTGCACACAAACTTATCGGGTGGTAACAGAAAAATAAACATATTTATTGTTATAAGAATATTCGCAAGCAGCCTGTTTAAGCCGCACAAAGATAACGACGAGTTTGTTTTCCTATTAATTTTTAGCAACATCTAAAAAGAGACTGTCAATTCTGCTAGTATGTAAAGCCAAATTTTTCTTTTATTTATTTATCAATACGATTTTTTTATTGCAAAGAAATGCTTACAGATCGGTCCATGGTTCAATATTCCACCGGTCCACCGAAGAAAAAGACCGCACAACGTCGAGATATACGTTGTTGGGCGGGTCCACGGCGTCGTGCGACGATTCTACCGTAGCCCGCCGCCAAAATTAAAAAAGTCTGCTACCGGTAGTAAGATCGCTATCCATTTCTTTAGATATTATGTCGCAAGATCAGACAGTATATGTATTCGTGTGGGTGTGTGTGAATGTGTGCGTGCGTGAGTACGCATATGTATGCATGCATAAAATACAAATAAATATCATCATCATTACAGCCCACTGTTGGGCTCAAGCCTCCTCTGTAATGGGAGGGAAATTAACCTACTATACCACGCTGGTCAGACGTGTTGGTATAGGGTTTTGTTTCAAGTTTTCCTTCTCTTGCATAGATGCTATATGTGTTTTATATCCCTTAGTCGTCTCTTACGATCACCCACGGGTAAGATAGGGAGTGGTGAATTGTATTCTTACTCCGTCATCACACGGAATAAATAATAATATAATGTATGAAAATAATAAAATCAACCTGTATGTGGGTCAAAAGTTGGTAAGTAAATAGTTTACGGAGTCTATTCGTAAAGCACGGGGTAAAACTGTATCCAAATATACACAAGTCCTTCAGCAAATTTAGTTAAAATTAACTGACCACGTTCTCTCATTGTTTACTTATTACTAGTTTGAATTATATTTAACTTGGACCCGCTAGTTTTGTGTTCTAGTATAGTCATAATAGGAATTTTTATTTTTGCTTATTTTCTTTAATTACGGGTTTTATGTACTAATCAATTTTTTACAATGCAAATACGTATATTCCAGAGGAATATTTCATTTTGAGGTGAAGGAAATTATTTTTTTTTAAAATAACACTCTGCACCAAGGAAATAATTCTTGTATTGCGGGTGACTTTACAAACATATATGAACACACAATTATTTCTAGACTCAAAACAAGAATTTATGGATCATACAATATTATCTTGCATAGGAATCCAACCCACGACACTAGCACTGTAGTTTAGTGCTTTTACCACTACGCCATCTGTGTAGCTAATTAACACATAATAGTACCCTACTCCAATGGGTTTTTGTTCTGAGTTTTTCTTTTCTAATACTAAAAGAAAATAGTGGCAAATTGTATTCTTATTTCGTCACCAAACATAAAATTATTTTATTGCAAAACATAAACTACATACACGCTTGCACGAATGACCTTGTGGTCAAAATACCGACCTACTGTACCAAGTGTTGTAGATACGATTTCCACGAAGAAAAAGACTTTGTACGATCCATAAATTGTTGTTCTGAGTCTGTCTGTAGTTTGTTTTTTTTTTATATATTAAGCAAGTCCTCCACAATACAAGGATTAGTTTCTAAGTAGGGTGGCGTAAATTTTATGTTTGTTAAGTTGCCTATAATACAAGCGTAATACTGTAATGCTGAGTGATGTAATATTCAAATAAAAAAAAAACAACAGGCAGTCATGGGGACTGCCTATAGAAGTGAAAACTATTAACTTAAGACTAATTGAAATAATAATAATTTTCTAATTTTTATATAAAAATAAAAACCTATAAGTTTTTCCTCACCAAAAACGCTCAACGCGCCTAAAGAAGTTTTCACATAGCTATAGATATACTATTAGCATTAGCATGTCGGTGACGCGAACCTATAAGTTTTCCCCTCCAAAAACGCTCAACGCGCCTAAAGAAGTTTTCACATAGCTATAGATATACTATAAGCATTAGCATGTCGGTGACGCGAACCTATAAGTTTCTTCTCACATCATGGAAGAGACTGCCGAAACATCTCTCTGTCATCAACATCTCTCTCATATACGTCACCCTACTGGCCTGGAGCCTTCTGCAGAATGGGAGAGGAATTGAGCTATTACACCACGCTAGTCAGACGGGTTGCCATATGGCTTTATTCCAAGTATAATAGTTCTAGGTTCACATTGTTGACAATATCCCGTCTACAGCCACGGGTTGTCCCTCCAGAGTAATAGACACTATAGTAGAATGTCGACTTCTAAGCAATGGCAATATGCTGCTGCGCTTCGTTCGGTGAAAGAGAGAGCCGGCAGCCCAATTTTCTGAGTGGGTTTGTGGTTTTCATTGGTAGGCAGTTTGTTCTTTTGTTTTTGGCAAGATATGTCTTGCCAAATATAAAAAAAAAAGGTGAGGAAGCTATCGAAACTGATGTTACAAATTTCTTAGTATCTTGCTCCTATTCCCGTTCCTATTGATACCTCAGTCAGTTTTGCCGCTCCTACGTGAAAATAATGACTGCAGATAATATTAGAACATAATTGGAACACAAAAGGTTACCCTGTGATGTTAAATCCTTCGAGTATTACTAATTGCAGCAATGAAGACAAAGTGCATTATTTTTGTCCACAAAACACGGTACAATATAATAACGGTCCAACTGGGAATGCTATGGCAACGAAAACTGAATTAAATTTATGCAACTGTTATTTATTTGGTGCAGAAAATTTATGTTTTATTAAATTACAAGAGTATTTTATTTTATGCGTATAGTTTCGAAGTAAGAATACAAACCATCAAACAATTTCTTAGACATGGATATCGTATAAGACGATTAAGGGATATACATACATACATACATATCATCACGCCATATTCCTTGCAGGGTAGGCAGAGAGAACAGAGTGCCAGAGAACTCTATCTCTGCATACTTCACTCGCTTCCTCAACATTCATAATTCTCTTCATACACGCTCGCCAGTTTCGGAGACTCTTGACTCCACCTTCCTTCAGTACCTGACCGATCTGGTCTAGGTAGGTTAGTCTCGGTCTCTCTCGGTACCTACATCCTTCCACTTTCGCATTGTATATCTTCTTAACCAGACGTTCGTTCGGCATTCTTTCCACATGTCCGAACCATCGGAGCATTCCCTTTCGCATCTTTACACCAATACTCTCTTTCATACCTACTCGCTCTCTTACTTCGTCGTTACGAATGCGGTCGGTCAGCCTAACTCCACAGATTTTCCGTAGAGATCGCATTTCGACCGCATTAATTTTACTTTCATACTCTTTTCTGCACACCCAACCCTCGCTTCCATACAGGGATTAAGGGATTCATTCATTCATTCGATTCTTCCATTAAGGGATATAATCTGCAGATAACATCTATAAGTAAGTAAGAGAAGGCAAACTCGAAAAAGAACTCAACACCAACTCGTCTGACCAGCATGGTATAGCAGAGAGCACCGCCTCCAGAACTTCAACTTGCAATTTTCCGCAGAACTTCGAATAAAGATTCGACACGTGATTCGCCTCTAAACGAGACATCCTCACGACGGTTCGGCTTCAATTGCATGCTCATCACAGGAGTAAGATTTCCTTATATCCTATTCCACCTTGATCCCATCCCGTATTCCTTCCTTTCTTGAAGTGTACGGTATATTGATTAACCGTGGGAAAGTGGTGGGTTTTCCTTGCTCTCCTCCATTTTATAATAATAATGGATTTCCGCCATGTATCGCCTAATTCAATCAATTATGTATAATGGTTATATACTTTACTTTCATATATATCTGTAATTGAACTTTTGAAACACCTATGTACTATGGTACTAATAAGCTTCTCCGATGAATACGATTTAAGATAGAAGTTGAAATTCTGGAGTTATTAGGTAATTCATCAAGTTTAGGCTCACTAGATTCCTTTAACTACCTCTCTTCATTAAATATATTTTTATGCGAGATTTGTATTTAAAATTTTAATTTTTATCTAAATATGTGGGTTAAGTTATGGACCTATCATATCAAGTATCGTTGATTCAATATCCCACGCAAGGCAATATTTTGTGTAATCCACAAATTGTTAGTTTGAAAAATCAACCTTATATACAATGTACAGAGTTACAGAGTTTATTGCATACTAGTTATTGAAAAGTTACCGTTAGCGAAATTTAATAAGATTTTTGTTTTATTATTGGAAACTTGATGTGCTGTGTGGTAGCGGTTACGAATATTACTAACCCTTACTTCACTCGTGGATGTCGTAAAAGACGACTAAGAGCCTTATAACGACCTGGGCCAACTCTATCTGATGCCGTATGGTCAATAATTACATTCCCAATGAGGGTTGACGTTTGGCAGGCGGCCGGTCATAAAACTATTGCCAATAACTTTTACAATATGTACTATGAAAGAAGAGTACATATTGTATCGACCCCAAGTAATTGGAATAAGAGTAGGAGAATGATAATGATGATATTGGAAACTCGATACTTCACAATGAGTAATCCCATATGCTAACCAAGGAGACATACAAATCTTTGAGTCAAAAACAATTTGTGTACAGTGAATGTAATATATAATAGTAGGCATATGCCGTAGAATCTCAACGTGGACGATAATGCACCTTTGTGATAATTGAGACTTTGTAAAAATTAGGATGCTTGTCACAATATTTTTATGAAAAATCTTCTCGAAACTGTAGAAAAAGAAAACAAGAGGGGATAAGTCTTAAATATGATAATGATTTTTTCATATTACAGGAAATAATTTAAATTATTCTATTTATTTAATAAAAACACGATTGCATAGATGACGTAGTGGTTAAGATACCGAACTACAGTGCCAGTGCCGTGAGTTCGATTACTATGCAGGACAATAGTTTGTGTAATCCACAATCTGAGTCTGGGTGTAATTTGAGTCCAATAAATTATATATTTGTAAAGTCCCCCGCAACTCAAGGATTATTTCTTTAGTTGGCACTGTGTTAGCTTTAAAGAAAAAAAGATTAAACAAAAAACTATAATTATTCGTCAATCACGTGAATAGTATATGAATATGTATACTATATGTATTATCCGTATGGTGACGGAGTAAGAATACATTTCACCATCCCCTATCTTACCCGTGGGTGATCGTAAGAGACGATTAAGGGATATAAAACGCATATAAGATCTATGCAAGAGAAGGAAAACTCGAAACAAAACCCTATACCGACACGTCTGACCAGCGCGCTATAGTAGTTTAATTTCCCTCCCATTACGGAGGAGGCCCGAGCCCGACAGTTGGATATATGGATTGTGATGATGATACTATATGTATTTGTATAAAACTCTTATACTATTAAAAGTTTGCGATTAATACACGTAAGCACGGAATAAATCAGTCACTTAAGCCCTTTTTCTCGCGAATTATTTTTTAATTCAAAATAAAATATATTTTCATAAGGTTGGCAATATAACATTGAGTAACTATGCCTTATACAGTATACCATTTAATAGATTGGTGTTGTACTGTGGGCTACGAGGTCCCCGAGGGCTGGCGTATGACAGCTTAATAACACTAAATCAAGTATTGGTCCCATGTTTTCATTGGAGGGTTAATAACGTGCTGAATATAAGTTTATTGTTATACCACCAGCGAATATGGCATGTGACGTATGAATTAATGGAGTTTTTTTTATTAATTGGGAAAATGAAAAACTTAACCGATTTATGGCAAGCAAATTTTATGTGTGCATATAACTTTTATATTTTGGACTGCTGCTATTTTTTATTAGATCTTTCACTGTCGTTATTTCAGGCCATACACGTCTTCTACGGTCGACCCTCCTTCACAATAGAAGGGAAATTGACCTACTATACCACGTTGGTTAGACGGGTTAGGTGTTTCATTTCAATTTGTCCCTCTCTTGCATATGCAACATATTTATGATATATGTATATTAAATCTCTTAGCTGTGTGGTCGCGGCTACGAATACTACCAACCCTTACTTTGCTTGTGGATGCCGTAAAAGATGACTAAGAGCCTTATAACGACCTGGGCCAACTACATCTGATGCCGTTTGGTCAATAATTACATTCCTAAGGAGGGTTGACGTCTGGCAGGCGGCCGGTCGTAAAACTATTGCCAATAACCTTTACAATATGTCCTATGAAAGAAGAGTATATATTGTACCGATCCCAAGTAATTGGGAAAAGAGTAGGAGAATGATGATGTATATTATATCTCTTAATCGCCTTTTACGATACCCACGGCCAAGATAGGTGATGATTCGAATTTGTACTCCATTACCACACGGCGAATTAAAACGTCTGAGCGGTGCCAATGTTTTGTTGCACATCGTTCAGTGAGCGAGAGAGCCGGCTGCCCAACTTTTTGGGTGTATTTAGGGTTTTTATTGGTAGACAGCGGCCTACCTGTACCACTAGCATTGCAAAGTTCCACGAGGGGCGGTAACACTTACCATCAGGTGTGCTACTTACTCGTTTGCCAAAAGACAAGACACCTTAGTCCTCCCAAGATCATGATCACTGTAAAGTGTTCGAAACGTCGGGAAATTAAAAATCAAATATAAACGCGATAGAATCCGTAAAAGTAGTTTTAAATCAAATGTGTATAACACTCGCGTAAACATACATACATACATACCATCACGCCATATCCTTTCCAGGGTAGGCAGAGAGATCAGAGTGCCAGAGAACTCTAACCTTGCATACTTCACTCGCTTCTTCAACATTTATAATTCTCTTCATACACGCTCGCCGGTTTCGGAGACTCTTGACTCCAACTTCTTTCAGTACGTAACCAATCTGGTCTAGGTAGGTGAGTCTCGGTCTCCCATCAGAAATCATTATAATAAAAAAATTATACCTTATTAGTGGTTTATCTTCTATTATTTTATATATACCTTTTCATTTAGCACTACAGAGTGTGAGAGATGAATTCGCCAGTGTTTTTTACAGGTTTTTAGTTTTTTAAGACACCACCCTGCACTAAGGAAATAATCCTTGTATTGCGGGAAAATAAACAATAAAAACTAATACGTAAACATTAGTTTCTAAAATATTCAATTGTATGTATGTGTGTATATGTGTATATATATATATATATATATATATATATATATATATATATATATATATATATATATATATATTTATATATAACCAAACTTATTTTTATAAAACATTATACATACATCATTTTCTACATATTTCTACATCTCTAAGTAAACAATGTATTTACTCACTGTTTGGTGCCTAACTTAATAATATAAGTAAAGCAACAATGTACTAATAATAAATTTATTGTACTTAAAATAATTGAATACAACGACGCTCGAATATTAACACGTATATGTATGCTCGCCGCGGTGATAAGCTAACAAGTGTTCGGTGCCCCGATGTCGCTGGTGTCGAGCTTCGTACCCCTCGCGCCGCCCCCTCTCGTCCCGCTGGTGCGAAGTTTATTGTCGCGCAAACATGCTCCCCGGGTTGAAGTGTGGATCTGTACAAGCTTCAATTGTTAGGTAAAGGTCTCTCTTCAATTGTTAGGTAAAGGACTCTTTTCGTCTTCAACTCAGCGATTCTGTTCACACCATCGCTTCCTGGATACACCTGAATGACACGCCCCAACGACCAGCACAATGGTGGCAACGCCTTGTCTTTAATGAGAACAAGGGTTCCAATGGCAAGATCATCTGAAGACGCAGTCCACTTGGTCTTCTGCTGTAGAAGTGAAATTTATTCTAGATTAAATCTTCTCCAGAAATGTTGTCGAAGATGTTCCACACGATTATAACGCTCCAAGTGAGTGATGTTATAGTCTATAACCGGTGGATTGGGAACAGATATGAGTGAGCGTCCTATCAGGAAATGGGCAGGAGTAAGGGCAGAATAATCATGAGGGTTAGTAGATAGTGGCGTTAAGGGAGGAGAGTTCAAAATTGCCTCTATTTGAGTAAGGCACGTAGCCATTTCCTCATATGTTAAATGAGTTAAAGTAAGCAACCTTTTTAAATGGTATTTAGTAGACCGTACAGCAGCCTCCGCCAGACCGTTGAAATGAGGCGTATATGGGGGTATAAAAGTAAATTCAATTCCTTCCTGAGCCAACTCTGATGGAATGGACTTGTCTTGTAAATACTTTTTAAATTCATTACATGCACCAATGAAATTAGTTCCGTTATCCGAAAGAATTGTTCGTGGTTTACCACGCCGCGATATAAATCGAAACAGTGCAGCCTTGTAAGCCTCTTTGGAGAGGTCAGTAGCAAGCTCCAAATGAACAGCTTTAGTAGCCATACAAACAAAAATGCACAGGTAGGACTTTATCAGTTTACATCCACGACCTTTTCGATCAGCTATCAATACTGGCCCAGCATAATCTACACTAGTATGCAAGAAAGGATATTCAAGGCTGCTTCGAGCAGTAGGCAGTTGACCCATGATGGGTTGAATGTTTTGACCTCGAAATCGACGACACTTAACACATGTATTAACAGTTACTTTAGCCAAATTTCTACCACCTAGTGGCCAGTACATTTGACGAATGTTAGCCAACAGTAACTGCGGACCTACGTGTAAAAGCCTTTTATGTTTTAATTGAAACAGAATTTTTGTTAAATGATGCTTACTACACAGTAGTATTGGGTGCTTGACGTCAAATTCGTATGATAAATTGTCAAGCCTGCCTCCTACACGGATAATGTCGTCACTGTCAATAAAAGGAGTGAGTGAAATTAACTTATTTTTGTGTGGCAGTGCCTTCCCGGATTTAAGTACAGCATACTCATCTGGGAACATTTCATACTGAGCTGCACGAATTATACATTTTAGAGCGACCTTTAACTCCTGACAAGTAATAAATCCAGATGTTTGAAAATTCTTAGTTTTAAAATATTTTAAATTGTAAATAAATTTTAGAATGTAAGCTACTACACGTTGTAAATGATGAAAATCTGAATATTTGTGTATTAATTGAACTATTATGTTATTATTGTAAATATTATTAGAATTATTATTTTTAAGATTAATAAAATTTGATATTACTTCAGGTAAATCTCGTTTAAATTTTTCATTAGGTTGTTTTGGCCAGGTACATTCGGATTGTAATAAGAATGTGGGGCCTGACCACCAGAGATCAGATTCACCAATAATATTGGCTCTCAGCCCGCGAGAAACAAGATCTGCTGGGTTATCCTTAGATGACACATAATTCCAGGTCGAACCGGAAGTACTCTCTTGAATTTCGTTTACACGATTTCTTACAAACGCTTTAAGGTTTTGTGCAGGCGTCGACAACCAACCCAGCACTATTGTGAAATCACACCAAAATTGATACCGGTGAATTGGCAAAGTGAGCGAGCTTTTAATCTTTGTACACAATCTAGAGCCCAAAAGAGCTCCACAAAGCTCGAGTCGTGGAATGGTAGTGGGTTTTATAGGTGCCACACGACTTTTTGAAGTTAATAAGTGAACGGTCACCCTCCCTGTCCTGCTGATAGATCTCATATAGGCGCAAGAACCGTAAGCTCGTTCAGATGCATCCGTAAAAACATGCATTTTATGTATGACCGAGTCATTTCCTAACACCCATCGTGGAATTTTAACCTTATTCAAAAATGCTAACGAATTTGAAAATAAATGCCATAATTTTATTATCTCTAACGGTACTTCGTCATCCCAAGCACATTTGCTTATCCATAAACTCTGAATTAATAATTTTGCTTCAATTATGCAAGGACTTACAAGACCTAGTGGGTCAAAAATTTGACTAATGGTAGACAAAATATGGCGTTTCATAACCCTTATATTAGACTTAATATTGATTGAAAATGTAAAATAATCTGAAGCACTAAGCCAATTTACACCTAATGTTTTAAAACTATTATCGGAACTAGTATTCGAAAGATCTAATAAATTACTAGGAGAGTCTGAGCAGCCTAACTCCTCCAAAATCTGAGAGCTATTGGACTGCCATTTTCGTAGGTTAAATTTAGCAGATTTTAAAATAGATTTAACTGACCTACAAAGTTCTAGAGTTTCAGAGATACTGTTGGCGCCACTTAAATAATCATCAACATAAAAATCATGTTTAATAGATTCCTTGACCTGATCCTGACTAGCTAAGTCAGCTAAACTAACTAGACATTTAGTGGCTAAGTATGGAGCCGAGGCTGTACCATATGTCACCGTATTTAACGTATATATTTTTAACGGTTCCTTGGGGTTTTTACGAAAAATAATACGCTGTAAAGACCTTTGTGAACTGTCAATTTCAATTTCTCTATACATTTTTTCAATGTCGGCTGAAACTACGTACCTATATTGACGAAACCGTAACAAAATAGAATACAAATCATCTTGAATGGTAGGACCCACCATTTGTATATCATTGAACGATATTCCTGACGTAGTTTTAGCTGAAGCGTCGAATACGGCACGTAACTTAGTCGTCGTACTAATTTCGCGTATAATACCACGATGGGGTGAAAAATAATTTACTACATTTGCCGATTTTACAAAATTAGTATCTTCGGACATATGGCCCAATTGTTCATATTCGTCTATAAAATCAAAATACATCCTTTTAAATTTAGTATCACGCGCAAAACGTTTCTCTAATGTTAAAAAACGACGTTTTGCAGCCACAAAAGAATCACCTAAAGTAGAAGGATCGGCCTTTAGAGGAATAGTGACTACGAAACGACCATCACCCTTCCGGATAGTATTTTTAAGAAAACTATCTTCGCATGCCCGTTCTTCTAGGCTAAGGGAATGCCTATCGGAAATAGAATCTAATTCCCAAAATCTTGATAACATATTATCATTATCACATTTAGTATCGCCAACAAAATTGCAAATGTGTGAATGGAATTGACGGGAATTGTAAGCTATGGAGCCAGATATTAACCAGCCTAACTTACTTTCACATAATTTTGGTTTATTTTTACCCAAATTTATGTGATTTGGTTTGACAACATTCCAAAAGACTTCCGCACCCACTAATAAGTCTATCAGTGATGGGGTGTTAAAGGTAGGATCGGCTAACTCCAAGCCTATTGGAATTGTAATATCGCCTATATTGATATGACAGGACGGTAACAGTCTCGTGATCTCAGGAATGATTAAACATTCAAGGTCGATAACGAAATCATTATGTATAGACTCTATTTTTAAGCTACAGGATTGTGCATAAGTGCTCGTTTGATTGAGGATACCCGTCACCGTGGAATTAGAGTCGGTTCGGGATAAACCCAGCTTTCTACATAAATTCTCGGTAATAAAATTGGCTGTACTACCGTTATCCAGCAGGATTCGCGCATCGCACTTCTCGCCTGCGTTGTTAACCACTCTCACCACCGCTGTGGAAAGTAAAATATTGGTACGAGTAGTAGGATTTAAATTAGAGGTATTCGCTGAAAGCGATACACTTTCAGATGTATGAGGTAGTGGAACGTGGACAGTAGGCGAATCTGCCTGTTCCATATGTAACAAAGTGTTATGTTTAACTGAACAATATCTACAATGTGAAAACTTGCATCGTTTTTCTACATGGCCGTTACGTAAACAATTCAGGCAAACTTTGAACTGTTTAGCCTTCTGAATACGTGATTCTATAGGTAATTGCCTGAAGGATTCACAACTATATAAAAAATGTTTACCAGAACACATAGGGCATTTAAATTTAGACTTAAGCGAATTATTGTTAGTATTTTTATTTAACGAATTTTCTGATGTTACAATAAAGCTTTTAGAATTATTTGATTTTTCTGATTTATTTATATTTTGTGTTGTATTTTGTTTTTTATTGTCTTCTAATGTTTCAAACAAATCGGCTGTATTATTTATAAATGTGCAAAATTGTGATAAGGTAGGCGAATTATTAGACAAAGTATTGCGATACTCTTCCCATTTTCTACTTGTATATGTATCGAGTCTAATAGTCATCATCTAAATTATCAAAGTATCCCAATGTTCCGTGGGCTCATTTAATGTTTTAAGAGCTCGTATATTTTTATTGGTGACATCGACAAGTCGTCGCAAAGCGGTGCTAGATTCTATCAAAATAGGTTCTAAATTAAACAACGCCTGGATATGATTATTTATAAGAAGACGACTGTTATTATATCGCTCACATAATAACTCCCAAGCAATACAGTATTGATCGCCTTTGAAATCAATATTCTTAATTAATTCTGCTGCTGTACCCTTTAAAGAAGCACGGAGGTAATGGAATTTATTAATATTATCTAGACAAGTATTTTCATGAATAAGGGAAATGAATGTATCTCTGTACTCAAGCCAGCATTGATAACTGCCGTCAAAATGTGGTAAATTAATTTTGGGTAATCTAATAAAATTATTTTTTGTCCCACCTGTCACTGATGCTGAGGAGCGTGTCACCAAACCTGCAGAGTCACGATATTTGCTATCCGCGGACAGCAAACCTCGCGCCACCGCAAACAACTTATAATACTGCTCCTCGAATTGAGCCCTTATAGCATAGGCCTCATCCGGTTTATCCGCCAACGCTTCGATCTCGGTCTGTAATTCGTCAAACTCTGAATACAAGGTGCAATGTTTATCAAAACGACTTTCTAACTCAATAATTTGTAATTGTGAAAGGCAATCACAAATCTTTAATACTTCTAAATAATTACTAAAATTAGTAAGCTTTGCTTTCATTGAACTACGTTTTTTTATTAATTTGTCAACCATTTTGTGAAGAACTAATTTCTCTGGTACACGAAATAAATTTCAGCAACAAGCAAGCTGCTAAACTACAAGTAAAGCAAGGTAGGTATAACTTGTAAAGAAAGCTAAAACAAAATGTTAAATATCGCACGTCTATAGAAAAATGCAATAAATAAATGCGCACATCTGTTTTACATATAATAGTAACGATCCGATAAGATATTCAAGGTCGTTATAATAATTCTGTAATGATGAGTTTATAGCATTAAAAGCTCTACTTCTATATATTCAAGGTCTAAGATAGCAAGCAGAATGCGCGTAAAAAGTGAAAGTAACTTTACTAAACAACGCTAAGCTATGAAATTTATACTCAATAAGAAGGCAGAAATAAGAAATTTTATAGAATAAAAAGTATTGAAACTAGGAAAAAATAGGTAAAAGGAAAGGAAGAATACCTGGAACGAACTCACAAATACCCTTATCCTTCTCCACCGATCCAGTTTCGACTTTCAATCTTCAACCGTAGTCAGCGATGATACGCGCTTTCGAGTTCAAAGTTCGTTGTCCGTTAACTTCTTGTATATCCACAATTGTTTGAATACTGCTGGATTTCTTTATGTTTACCGTCGAAGGACCACTGTTTGGTGCCTAACTTAATAATATAAGTAAAGCA
The DNA here is from genome assembly GCA_905163515.2 of Lymantria monacha. Lineage (NCBI taxonomy): Eukaryota > Metazoa > Arthropoda > Insecta > Lepidoptera > Erebidae > Lymantria > Lymantria monacha. Next base: position 26,148,603 of record LR991098.1, on the reverse strand, counting down.
ACAATGTACTAATAATAAATTTATTGTACTTAAAATAATTGAATACAACGACGCTCGAATATTAACACGTATATGTATGCTCGCCGCGGTGATAAGCTAACAAGTGTTCGGTGCCCCGATGTCGCTGGTGTCGAGCTTCGTACCGCTCGCGCCGCCCCCTCTCGTCCCGCTGGTGCATACGCGAAGTTTATTGTCGCGCAAACACTCACAATCACTTCTATATTTTATTCTATTACTTTTACTGTCTGCTACTGACTTCTTCTTCTTTTTTTGTTTATATTACTATAAGCTCTACTACTTACAAACTTAAAAAAAAAAAAAAAAAAAAGAAATTTAAGCTATGTATATTTTTGGGACTATAGTTTATTATATTATTTTAAATTGAGCAAAATATATGTTGCCTATATTAAGTTAGTATTACCTTTTATGTCACTTTAACTCTTTATTTTTCCTTAACTTTAGCTTTCCTCAATTCTATTTTCTAATTACTATTCCTTAATCTGTTACTTTTCTCTTCTTAACTTGTTATCTCTATTGTTATTTACTCTCTTGTAGTATAATTTGTAAAACTTGTCTTCATCTAAATTTTTGCTTCTTGTAGTAACATTAAGTTAGTATTATTATTTATTATTTTTATCTAATTTTAAGTTTGTACATAATAATAATTTTATTTAACACTGCTAATTGAAGGTCCCTGATAATGTCAGGGGAACCGTATGCCCAAACAATTAGAGTTTGGAAAATAAAAAAAAATAAAAAAAAAAAATATTCAATTAATACATAATATTTTCGTGATTGTGAACAAAAAAGAAATATAAATTTAAGTGCAAAAAGTTATAGCGGACACTCGGATTTGAACCGGGGACCTATCGATCTGCAGTCGATTGCTCTGCCACTGAGCTATATCCCCTGCGTTCGCTGTATACATAATATTATATTAGAATAACTTTTAAAGAAATGTTTTAATAAATACGTTAATACCAGATGACAACGTGGCAATTGATACCGAACATCATGCGCAAATAAGAGCTTGGGCTACATTGCCACCACTATCCTCTACGTCTGATCTCCCCTCTCTAGCTGAATTTTTGAATATTATAAAAGCTCTTCCTCTCAATAAAGCCTCCGGAGAAGATAAAATCTCAAATAAAATCATGAAGAAGCTTGTCGAACATCAGCCGACTCAATGTTACTAGTATACAATCGTTGTATAGCCTAAGGTATCTTTCCTCATTTGTAGCGTCGCGGCTTCATACGTATAATACTGAAACACGGTGATAAACCGCCGGACGGCCCGAAGTCATATCGGCCAATTACTCTACTGCCATCTCTAGGTAAGCTCTTAGAACGCCTGGTTGTTCCTCGTCTGTTACCGGGTGGCCCCACATTCAATCTTAGACGATTTGGATTTACCCCGGGGAAATGAACTGTTTGATGCGGTTATTGCCGTTAGAAAAACTGTTACGGCATCAGTTTTTAAATATGTATTAGGCATCTTCCTAGATATCTCAGGTGCTTTCGACAACGCCTGGTGGCCGATGTTACTACCTAAACTTAAGGCTCGTGAATGCTTCAGAAACATCTACCAACTCATGCAGTCTTACTTTCTTCAAGGTTCAACCACACTGAGAATCGGCCACCATGCTGTGTCTAAATCATTAATTATGGGCTATCCTCAAGGATCTGTGTTAAGCCCATATCTGTGGCATTTAGGATTCGATGACTTTCTTGAGCTCCCTCTACCTCAAAATTTCTCATTGATCGGCTACGCTAACGACGGTCTTCTACTCATACAATCGAATACTAGAGACGGACTTGAGAAATTGGCGGATACATGTCTTAATTTAATAGTTAAATGGGGCGCACGAAATCGGCTAAATTTCGCACCTCATAAAACTTATCATCTTTTATTAAAGGGTAATTTGCAGTCAACGCCACGCATGAGATTTAATAATGCGACAATTAAAAGGAAAGAGTCAGTTTGTTATCTTGGCCTAGTCTTAGAAAAAAGCTTATCATTCATTGAACATATTAAAACTGTGGGTGAAAAGACAAAACGAATTTTTTATGCTCTTACGAGAATTTCAACGTCTACCTGGAGCATCTGTTTTAATACACTTAAAATCATATATACAGCCACAAATCTGGGGTGTATATGTTACGATGCGCCAGCCTGGGCTGACAGAACTAAGATAGGCGCGACATGGCGTAAATTACTCCAAAGTCAACGATTAGCATTAATATTCCTATGTAAAGCATATAGAACAGTTAGTACCGAAGCCTTACCAGTACTTGCATGTGTACTTCCGGTCGACTTGGAGATACAAAGGCGCGCGTCATTGTATTATTCCACCAGGGAAAATATGAACACCAATTTTCTTTTACCGCGCGATCGTATTAAAATTACCAGACTTTTTGCGCCACAATCAGTCGTGTACGAGGAGCTCCTGACCGAATGGCAGGAAAGGTGGGACTCATCAACGAAGGGCCGTCATCTATATATATTCTTTCCGTCTATTCGAGAGCATTTAGAGAAGGTTTGGCTAGAAATTTACCACTATGTAGCACGATTCCTCACAGGCCATGGTAATTTTAAAAGTAAATTATTCTATTTTAAACTAGTAGACCATTTTGTCGATGTTCCACACCAAACTGCAATTTTGAACAAACAGCCCATCACATCCTCTGGGAGTGCAGCCTCTGGCAAAATGAGCGCGATCTTATGTTAGACAGTCTGCAAGTCATGTCGGGGGTTATATATTATACGGACCTTGTAGCAACTCGAGAAAATTTCCGTGCGTTCAGGCGCTTCTGCCATACCTACTATTGTAATCAAACTTAAGGCTCACATATAGGCACCTTAAGCTCTGTCATATCCGTGGTGCTATACTGCTATGCTTCACGTGTCAGTACATCCTACTATCTATTGGCTTATTAGCCAATTTTGCTTCATGTCTCCCGCTTTGCATAGGAGGGAAGTGGAAATTCTTTAACTCCTCCTGTTTTTCTTTTTTTAATTAAATTTGTTGCGAGTCCCAAGACAATTAAAAGCGTTTCCCGGGACTTCCTGAGGGTCAAACCTCAGTGTCTTTTATGAGACCATTGTGGATCCTGGCTTACAGGAGTTATAGTGGTGGGAATGTGTGGTGGGATTAGTCCCAATGAAAAAAAAAATTAGAATAACTTATTGACGCTAAGAAGATTTCAATATTCTTATCATCATATGAGCTCATATAATTCTCATTATTGTGCTCCAGTACTTCCAATATGTGAGGGAATTTGACGTACGCCAGGCTGGTTGGTATCGCCTGCTGTGCCCAGCGCTGCTGCCAGGCTCGAACAGGGCTGGCAGGTGGCTGGGCGGAGCAGGAAGGAACGCGGTCAGAAACGGAGAGCGGCAGCCAAGAGTGCCGCTGTGGCTGCTGCTCCACAGGCGGGAGCCGACAAAGGGAGAAAGAGGTCGCGCAGGGGCCTCAAGTCGCCGAAGACAGCTGCGGTCATTATCACCGTGCTGCCTGAGGCGGCCGAGAGGGGCCTCAACTATGAGGCTGTCCTAAGACGCGCCCGGCGGGAGCTGGACGTCTCCGACATCGGGGGCGTCGAGGCGAGGACCCGCAAGGCCCGGACAGGGGCTCGAATTCTCGAGTTCCCTGGGGCCGAGGGCGCCAAGGCGGCTGATAGTGTGGCCTCGAAGCTGAGGGGGCTGTTCGGGCCGGAGGATGGAGTCCGAATCGCCAGGCCCGTTAAGTGCGCAGAGATGCGCCTCACGGGTCTGGACGATTCCGTGACGGTGGAGGACGTCCGGGAGGCCATTATGGTGTGTACCGGATGTGCCTCGGACACCGTCCGGATTGGCACCATCCGTCCTGGTCCGGGCGGCGTCGGTGCTGTCTGGGTGCAGTGCCCGGTGGAGTCGGTCAAGAAATTGGCCGACTCAGGCAGGCTCCTCGTGGGCTGGAGTTCGGCGCGGGTAACTGTGCTGGAGCCCCGGCCCGCGAGGTGTTACAAATGCATGGCGGTCGGGCATACCCGACCGACGTGTCGCAACTGCTTTGACTGCAGCGGGCTATGCTTCCGCTGCGGTCAGGCTGGGCACCAGGCAGCATCGTGCTCTGCGGTGCCCCACTGCCCCGCGTGTGCGGCGGGCAATAGGCCTGCCAAGCACCGCATGGGCTCTGGGGACTGCAGACCCCCGGCATCGGCCCCAAAGGGGCGGGGCGGCTCATCGACCGAGCCCGCTCCCGCTCCGATCGCGACCCGATCGCCCGTTAGCGCGGAGGAGGAGACGATGGATACGGCCCGTTAATGGACCACGAAGCCATCCGTCTCCTCCAAGCCAATCTCAACCACTCCGCCGGTGCGCAGGACGTTTTCCTGCAAGCCATGGCGGAGTGGTTGATAGCAGTAGCCGTAGCCGCAGAGCCGTACGTGGTGCCCGACCGACCTAACTGGCTGGGTAGCACCGACGGCACTGTGGCAATCGTCGCCTCCACGTCGTGGCCTTCGTCGTCCCTGACCCTTAGGGATAGGGGCGTCGGATACGTCGCGGCGGACTGGGGAGAGATTACGCTTTTCGGAGTCTATCTCTCCCCTAACAGGAGCGTGACTGATTTTGGGGCCTCCCTCACCATCTTAGGGGCCTCATTACGGCGACTGGCACCGCGCCAAGTCTTCGTTCTGGGGGACTTCAACGCCAAGTCCATGGCGTGGGGGTCCCCCAGGACGGACGACCGAGGACGGGCGGTCGAGGAGTGGGCGGCGGCACTGGGCCTCTGTTTGTTGAACAGGGGCTCGGTGCATACGTGCGTGCGGCAGCGGGGCGGGTCGATAGTGGACTTGTCGTTCGCTAGCCCCATTGTCGCCGCACGCGTGAGGAGCTGGTGCGTCGCGGAGGAGGTTGAGACCCTATCGGACCACCGGTATATCCGGATGGAGGTCTCCCGGACCCTCCCGACGCCCGGCAGGGGTCATCAGGCGGACGGACGTCCCGCGTTCCCGCGATGGGCTGTGGGTCGTTTGGACCGGGACCTGCTGGCGGAGGCAGCCATCGTCCACTCATGGCTGTCCTCTGCCCACCAGTTGGACGGGGTGGACGCCGAGGCTGGCCGCATCCGCAATGCGTTGACGCAGATCTGCGACGCGGCCATGCCCCGTGTACGGTGTCTGCCCCCGAAAAGGGCTGTCCACTGGTGGTCCCGGGAGCTGGCAGATCTTCGGGCCGCATGTATATGCGCCCGGAGGGCTTACACCCGCAGCCGGCGGCACCATCGTGATGAGGAGCGGGAGGGCCGGCTTTATGAGGGCTACCGCAATGCGCGGTCGGCCTTCAGGCTGGCCGTCCGTACCGCCAAGGACGTCAGTCGGCAGGAGATGCTGGACGGTCTCGATCGAGACCCCTGGGGTCGCCCCTATCGCGCGGCGCTGAGTAAGCTCCGCGCGCGGGGCCCCCCCCTCACCGAGACCCTCCAGCCCGGCCTCCTCACCAGGGTCGTCGAGGACCTGTTCCCGCAACGGGCGGAGCACACGCCCCCGGTCATGGCTTCGCCAGACACTGACCGGGAGGCCGACGATGACAGTGTTCCGCCCATCGCGGCAACCGAGATGAGGGTGGCGGTGGCGCGCATGCGCGGCAAATCCACTGCCCCCGGGCCCGACGGTGTTCCCAACCGCGTGCTGGCCCTGGTCCTCGACCACCTGTGTCCCCGCCTCAGGGGGCTGTTCGACGCGTGTTTAGCGTCCGGGCGGTTCCCTGGGTGCTGGAAGGAGGGGAAGCTGGTGCTCCTGCCGAAGCCGGGACGGTCTCCAGAGTTGGCCTCGGCCTACAGGCCTATCGTGCTGCTCGACGATGCGGGCAAGCTATTGGAGAGGGTGCTGGCTGCCCGCATCGAGCGGCACCTCGTTGGCACGGGGCCCGATCTGTCGGACGCCCAGTTTGGGTTCAGGAGGGGTCGTTCGACGATCGCGGCTCTGCTGCGCCTGAGGGCCGTGGCGACTGAGGCCGTCGCCGGCGGAGGAGTGCTGTTGGTGGTGTCCCTGGACATCGCCAACGCATTCAATAGTCTGCCATTTAGCTGCATCAGGGAGGCGCTCCGATACCACGGAGTGCCAGTTTACCTGAGGCGGCTAGTGGCAGACTATCTGGAGGGGCGCAGCGTCCTCTACACCAACCGAGTAGGGGACGTTGTGCGAACGCCCATGACGTGCGGTGTCCCACAGGGGTCGGTCCTTGGACCCACCCTGTGGAACATCGGCTACGACTGGGCGTTGAGAGGGAGCCTCCTACCCGGGCTGGGCGTGATCTGTTACGCCGACGACACGCTCGTCACAGCCCGCGGTAGGACGCTGGAGGAGGCGGCAGGCCTGGCGACTCTCGGCACCGAAGAGATCGTCAGGCGGATCGAGGCGCTGGGGTTGAGGGTGGCCCTGGACAAGACGGAGGCCCTCTTGTTCCATGGGCCCCGCATGGGCCCTCCCATCGGCGTTTCGATCACCGTCAATTCGGTTGACATCAGCATCCGGGCCCATATGAGGTATTTGGGCCTGGTGCTCGACGGGCATTGGTGGTTTCGGGAGCATTTCCGCAGGCTCGCTCCGCGGCTCGTCGGCGCGGCGTCCGCCCTTTCATGGCTAATGCCGAATGTGGGCGGACCGAGCGCTACGTGCCGACAGCTGTACACGGGGGTCGTCCGGTCGATGGCTCTGTACGGCGCACCGGTGTGGGCGGGGTCCCTGACCGTCCGACTCAGGGCTCTTCTGTGGCGACCACAGAGGGCCATGGCGGTCAGGGCTGTACGCGGGTACCGCACGGTGGCGACGGAGGCAGCGTGCCTGTTGGCCGGGAGTCCCCCGTGGGACCTGGAGGCGGAAATGCTCGCCGATTTGTATCGGCGGGTGTCGGGGGTGCGCGCGGAGGGCGGTGTAGCCTCTTTGAGGGAACTCACCGCCTGGCGCGTTGACGCCCGCCTAGATGTCATTGCCCGTTGGGCAGTCCGGCTGGAGAGGCCTCGGTTCGGTGTGCGGACCGTAGAGGCCTTCCGGCCGGTGCTGATGCAGTGGTTGGAACGGCGGCACGGGGTGCTCTCCTTCCGACTGGTGCAGGTTTTGACGGGGCATGGATGCTTCGCCAAATACCTGCACAAGGTCGTCAGGAGGGAGAGTACACCGTCCTGCCACCACTGCGATTGCGACGAAGACACGGCGCAGCATACGCTCGAGGTTTGTGCCGCTTGGGCAGAGCAGCGTCGTGAACTCGTCGCAATCATCGGTGCCGACCTGACGCTGCCGACCATCGCCAGGGCGATGCTCGACAGCGTCAGGAACTGGGACGCGGTCGCAACCTTCTGCGAGGCAGTAGTCTCGCGGAAGGAGGCGGCGGAGCGCGTGCGCGAGGAGCGTCTCCTCGACGGCGCGAGCCGCCGCCGGCGACTGGGGCGGCGCAGGCGCGATTACCTGCGCCTGATGCCGCCCTAGCCAAGGCCGCGGGTGACTGGATCGGGGAAATAGTCCGTCACCCGCCGAGAGGCCGACCGCGTGAGGAAAGACCGACATCCTACCCGAGGGGGGGATGTCGGTCGAGGAGAGGGTACTCCTCAGGGGTATTCCGTCGGGCCGACCACTGACGTCAAGTCACTCTGCTCCGGTGGTCGGCCCAACGACGAAGGCGACGTCACGGGTGGGTTACGGGTGTGCGCGCTTACGCCCCTCTGTCACCCCGGACGGAGTGGTGCGAGGAGTGCGCCGACCGTAGCCCACCCCCCAAAAAAAAAAAAAAAAAAAAAGGCTGGTTGGTATGCCACCGAAGACAAAGATCGGGTACCGGTGGCCCGCTCGCACGGCGAAGAGAGGTGCTTGCAGGGTGGGTCTATGGGGTTGCGCTTCGCCTCTTTCGTCGCCCCGGACCGATTTGGCGGGGCGCGACCACGTCCATAGCCCACCGCAAAAAAAAAAGCAAAAAAAAAAGAAAAAAAGGCGCTGGTTGGCATAGGACTTTATTTCAAGTTGCTAACAGTGAGTGATATTATATGTGCCTTAGTAATCGTCTACGACTGTTCATGGGAAGGGTTAGTGACATTGTGTTCTTACTTAGTGATTACTTTTCAATATTATTATCCAGAAAAATAATTCAGTTGTCGCATGGCTGGGATATCACAAAGAAAATGAGCAGTGATGCTTTTCTAAGAAACGCCGTTCTATAAAAGTCTTACTGCCATCGTGAAACCCGATATCAAGCGTGACAATTGCGCTAATAAACCTACTTTTTTTTTGCAGGGGCTATGGTCTGGTTACACACCGCCAAATCCGACCGGGGCGACAGAAAAAAGCGGAAGAAGCTCATAAAACCGCCTTGCAACGTACTTCTCTTCGCCTAGAACTCGGCCCTAGTCTACGGTGGCCGCTAATAAACCCACTAAAGAGTGACTCTTACATGTAGTATTCAATTGAGGTTTGTGTACTCTATTGTACCGCAAAAGGCTAAAATATGATGATTATATTGATGATGGTAATGATGTTGATGGTGGCGACGATGATGATGATACAGCTGGTAGTCGTGATGATGATGATAATATTAATGCTGGCAGTGGTGATGGTGGCGACGATGATGATGGTGGTGATGATGGCAATAATAATGATTTTAATGCTGTTGATGATGGTGGTGATGATAATGATGATGATGGTGATGATGATGTATGTAATAACTACTTAATTAATCGTGTGATTTTGTATTTTTAGTGGTAGGACCACAATGTTGACAGTTCTCTTTCTGCAGCCGCGGGCCGGTTAGTCCAGTGTCGTACTATAGTCTCGCAGAAAATCGACGTCTGAGCAGTGGAAATGTGCTTACTAAGTATCTCACGCAAAGCTTGAATTCAGTATATCACTATAGGCAGTTCTCAATCTAACCAGTAGGCTATTACAACTTGCAAACTCCTTGTAACATTAATTGAACTCGGATTCCATCGGAAACAAACTCCCAAGTTTGCAACAAAGTTGGGATTTTTATTACAAAATTATGTTAATAGTTCTTTACCTTAACTACTTCCCTTTAAAGTCTTAGGAAACGTAGATTAAAGAATTTTATTTGAGATCCTTATCACAATAGTTTATGAACTGATTTCACAAAATAAAACAGTCACATTATCGTTATTTTTTTTTTACAAATATATTTTTAGTTGTTTAAAAAAATAGTTTATATTAAAACAAGGCACAAATCTTTATATTTGACTATGTAGTAGGCTACGATCTGATCACGTCCCGCCCAATCCATCTAGGTCAACGAAAGGGTCGTTTTTTTAGTAGTAAGCTATGATCTGATCACATCCCGCCCAATCCATCTGGGTCGACGAAACGTACGTTCTTTTAGTAGTAGATTATGATCTAATCACATCTCGCCCAATCCATCTGGGTCGACGAACGGGACGTTTTTTATAGTAGGCTATGATCTGATCACATCCCGCCCAATCCATCTGGGGCGATGAAAGGAACGTTTTTTTAGTAGTAGGCTATGATCTGATCACATCCCTCCCAATCCATCTGGTGCGACAAAAGGAACGTTTTTTTAGTAGTAGGCAATGATCTGATCACATTCCGCCCAATCCATCTGGGTCAACGAACGGAACGTTTTTTTAGTAGTAGGTTATGATCTGATCACATCCCGCCCAATCCATCTGGGTAGACGAACGGGAGGTTTTTTTAATAGTAAGCTATTATCTGATCACATCTCGCCCAATCCATCTGGGTCGACCAATCGAAATTTTTTTTTTGTATATGGCTATGATCTAATCACATCTCGCCCAATCCATCTAGGTCGACGAAAGGGACGTTTTTTTTTTTTTTTTTTTATTGTCTACGGTGACAAACGAGCAAACAGCACACCTGATGGTAAGTAATGCTGTTGCACATGGACCCAGCAACACCAGGGGTACAGCCAGGCCGCTGCCTACCGTGAAGGAAGAGCTCTTCTTAAACCTCGTTTGAAGAAGGATATGTCATAGCACTCGGGAAACACAGCAGCAGGTAGTTCATTCCAGATCTTGCATGTACGTGGGAGAAATGATCGCTGAAAACGTACGGTCGAGGACCATATCGTTTCCAGTTGAAATGAATGAACCCTGCTACGGTGTCGACTGGTACGGTGGTAAAATGGTGACGGTGGTACCAAGTCAAACAGTTCCTCAGAGCACTCCCCGTGAAAGAGCCGGTAGAGTACACAGAGTGACCCAAAGTCTCTCCGCCGCTCCAGTGACTCTAGTCTGTCCGTGAGATTGGGATCACCGACGATTCGAACTGCCCGCCTTTGTAGGGAGTCAAGTGGGTCTAGCTGATATTTAGGCGCGCCTGCCCAGAGATGAGAGCAGTACTCCATGTGAGGACGAACTTGTGCTTTATATAGCACAAGACGTTGACTCGGCGTGAAGTACCGCCTGGCCCTGCTCAGCACGCCCAACTTTTTGCTAGCCAATTTGGCTTTGTCCTCCAAATGACTCCCAAACTGGACTTTGTTCGATAGCTCGACGCCGAGGATCCCAATACTCTCGGAGATTTGGAGAGTTACTCCTTGGAACTGAGGCGCCATGATAAAAGGGTCCTTCTTCGCAGTGAACGCGCAAACTTGTGTCTTAGTGGGGTTGAACTGGACTAAATTCCGTTCACCCCATTTTGAGGCCCGCCCTAGAGAGCGCTCGACTTCAGACACAAGTTGAGCCCGTCTTTCCTGTAACATACTCCGAGGGACATTCTGATGCTCGGTGTATCGCTCGTCACCCGTGCTGTCATCCGCATAGCAACGAATACTCTCTATGGAGAGCATGTTATTGATATGCAGAATAAACAACGTCGGGGAGAGCACCGAGCCTTGTGGTACACCAGCATTAATGGGCATGATCTCGGAGCAGGAGCCATCGACGATTACTTTTATGCTCCGACCATCCAAAAAACTGGTGATCCAATTACAGAGTCCCTCGGGGATTCCATATGATGGTAGCTTCGATAGCAGGGCCCTGTGCCAAACCCTGTCGAACGCCTTCGCGATATCTAGGCTGAACGCTAGCGCCTCACCCTTGCCCTCCAAGGCCTCCGCCCAACGGTGTGTGAGGTACACAAGAAGATCACCAGCCGACCGACCATGACGAAACCCATATTGGCGGTCACTGATCAGCTGATGATCCTCAAGGTACTGCAGAAGCTGATGGTTGATTATTTTCTCCATTATCTTGGAGAGCAAGGATGTAATCGCAATCGGCCTGTAATTCGACGGGTCCGACCGGTCTCCCTTTTTCGGGATCGGGTGGACATGGGCTATCTTCCACGAAGATGGAACCCTACAAGTATCATAGGAAAGTCGGTATAAGCGCGTGAGGACGGGGTCAACTCGGGGGCGCACGTTTTCAGGACCACTGCAGGGATGCCATCCGGCCCGCTCGACTTATGTACGTCTATTAGCCGCAGCTCCCGCCTCACCGTTCGCTGCGTAATGCGGATTTTAGGCAGAGAGCTTTCACACCGCGGGATGATAGGTGGTGTGGCGGTTCCAGCGTCCAAAGTCGAGTTACACGCAAAGAATTGACCTAAAAGATCGGCCTTCTCCTTTGCACTGTGGGCTAGACTGCCATCATTTTTCTGCAGTGGTGGGAGATTGGACTGGCAGAAGTTGCCTTGGGCAGCTTTGGCGAGCGACCAGAATGCACGACTCCCGACGGGATAGCTCTCCAATCGCTCGCCGATTCTGGCAACATGTTCCGCCTTGGCTCTGGCAATAGTCTTCTTACTAGATCTAGAAGCAGCATTAAATTTTCGCTTCTCCTCCCTGACATTTGGGTCCCGACAGTTTTGGGCCCTATTCTAGGCCTGGTATGCGGACTGCTTTTGCTGTGCAGCCGTCCTGCAGGTTTTATTAAATCAAGGCCGGCTGCGGCCACCGACCGGTATTTTGGTGTTGGGGATGAATAATTCCATCCCCGTAATAACGGTATCGGTAACGCAATCCGCACAAATGCCAGGGTCCCTAGAGGCGAAGCAAAGCTGCTTCCATGGGTAGGATGCGTAGAACTCGCGAAGCCTATCCCAATCTGCTGACTTATATTGCCAGACTCTGCGAGTCCCAGTCGCTTTAGAGCGATTAGGCCTCGCAATAGGGGCTTTGCTACGGACCAAGCAGTGGTCAGATGACCCAAGAGGAGCTTCGACCACTACCCGGTATCCGTGCTGGTGTGTAGTCAGCAGAAGATCCAGTAGAGACGGTTCATGGCTCTCAATGTCTGGAACACGGGTGGGCTGTGTTACCAGTTGTGAGAGACCATAGGCCGAGACCATATTGAAGAGATGCCTACCCAAGAGGTTAGTGGTTCGGGACCCCAACCACTCTTTATGATGAGCATTAAAGTCTCCAAGAACCACCACCTCCGCTGATGGACACTGCTCCAATATTTCGTCAATCCCCCATTGAACGTTCTCGAATAACTGAGTTGACCCTGAATCACTGCCATGAGACCTGTAGAGGCACGCGTAGATGCGGGTATACCCTCCATAGTCTACGCGTAACCATAAAATTGACAGGTCACCATGCTCGAGGGCCCTAAGGCGGCGACAACAGATGTCATCCCGGATGAACACGCACACCCCAGCTTTACGGTGGAAGGAGTGTTCCAACTCGTAGCCTGGATAATTTAGGTACGAAATATCATCCGGGCACGGGGGGCACTTATCTGCGTCTCCGTTAAAAAGAGCAAGGCAGGCCGCGCCGTCTCGAGGTGTTGGTGGACGGTGTCGAGATTGCTGTGTAAACCCCTAATGTTACAAAAGTCCACGTCAAATGTGGATAGAGGGACCGCCGTGTAAAACCTTCTCTTTTTGTGTTTCCTTTTCATGGGTTTTGTATAAGAAGAGGAAGGGAGTGTGCTTTCGTGGAATGGGGTCCGGTGATGCCACCAGTATCTGGTTCTGTTCTCAGTATCTGGTTGTGTTGCTTTTACTTAAAGCTTAAAAATACAATATCTCTTCACATCATTTTCGGATTCATAAATAACGATCAAGCAAGCAAAGAGCTGTGTGGTAGCGGCTACGAATACTACCGACCCCTACTTTGCTCGTGGATGTCGTAAGAGACGACTAAGAGTCTTATAACGACCTTTTTTTTTTTTTTTGCTGAGGAAACGCATTTGCGCGCTATCCCCCGCCGGTGAGAGACGAGGGGGAGTGTGGGACTCGCCGGCCATAGATGTTAGCGGCCGGAATACCCACTAAAACCACAGCGGCCCCTTCCGCGCTTTTACAGGGAGCCGGAGAGATCGTCTACTGACATTCGATCCCCGGCACCCCCACGCTTGGCTTTCTGGCCACGTCCTATCGTCCCTCAAGGCGGTGGGAGGAGGTGCGCATAACGGCGCCTCCTCCTTCCCGGTCGCCGGCGGCGAAGCGAGTCAGCTGACGCAATGACCTCGCAAAAGGAGGCCATCGACGACCAGCACCTGTCGCTGTCAAGCAACTTCGAGATGATGGTCGACAACGAGAAGTCTCTCCCAACGACCGCCGATAGGACGTGGCGCTGGGGCCCCCAGGCAGGGCATACCTCCAGAGTGTGACGCGCATCATCTACTGGCGCACCACACTCGTGACATCCTGGGGCCCCTTCTCTTCCAATTCTGTGCAGGTACTTACCAAAGACCCCATGCCCGGTAAGCACCTGGTCTTATAACGACCTGGGTCAACCCCATTTGATGCTATTAGGTCAACAATTACATTCCCAAGGAGGGTCTGGCAGGCGGCCGATCATAAAACTATTGCCAATAACTTTTACAATATGAACTATGAAAGAAGAGTAGATATTGTATCGACCCCAAATAATTGGGATAAGAGTAAGAGAATGATGATGAAATAACGATCAAGCAACGTAAGCAGATATATTCCCTAAAGAAGAAGTAAATTTGAAAATAAACTATAACTTCAACCAAGTCATTGTTCTTACATCATTATTCTCCTACTCTTATCTCAATTACTCGTGTTGACACAATACGTACTCCTCTCTCATCGTATATATTGAAAATTGATTGGCAGTTTATTCTATTAGTGGTAGGACCACACTGTTGACAGTACTCTGTGTATAGCTGCGGGCCGGTCCGTTCGGGGTAGTACCACACCCTTGCAGAAGATCGACGTCTCAGTAATGGCAATGTGCTATTGCGCTTCATTCGGTGAGCTGAAAGCCCAACTGGGTTGAGGTTGGTTTTGGTAGGCAGTGGCCTAGTTATACCTTTCTTTTGGTGTTGCAAAGGTATGGACACCGGTAACGCTTACCACCAGCTGTGCTGCTTGCTCGTTTGCCACTACAAGTAATAAAAAAGTAGTTTAATGAATGGCTACCTGCCTGAACTTAAATCAAAACCGCCTTGAGAATGTAATTATCGGCAAGAGTGCGTCAATTGAAGTTAAATCAGCTCTTACTCGTTTTTTACGACTTTTGAGAGCAAAGTGAGGTTTAGTAATATTTGTAGTGTTGGTATAGTAGCTAAATAATCTTCCCATGACGAAGATCCCTCTGAATAGTTACAGAGAAAGATTACAATCCATCGTTATCATCATCTCAGCTCATATAGGTTCTGCTGATGGATTCAAGCCTCCTATACTATACCGTGATGGTCAGATGGGTTGATGTAGGGCTTTATTTCAAGTTTACCTTCTCGTGCATAAATATTGTCAACATGATATTACCTTCATATCATCTGTTACGACAACCATGGCCAAAATAGAGGATAATTAATTGTATTCTAATATAAGGAAAGACTATAAATTCATTACCAATTCTCTCGCGTATAACTATCGTAAAATATGATTATGAAATATATTATGAACTAGCTTTTTCCCGCGACTTCGTCCACGCAGAAGTCATCTCTGACAGAGTTACCACCTTGGCTGCGGCAGGTAAATCATTAACCTTCATCTGGTGCAGCGGCGTGTCGAAATGTGCCCCCCACAATATTGCCACCAGTGCGTGGTAGGTCTTTTTCGACCCACCGGCACTAAGTTAGATTAAAATTTTATAACTGCGAAAACATGGCCAAATTTTTATTTTTATACTGTTAGAATAACCTTGAAACCAACTTTCTTAGGTTCGATTCGCCCCGGGATCTACCAAACAGGAAATGAGAAATAAACCAGGAAAAGAGGCAGACCGATATCGACCTGAACGGCATTAAAGAGTATTTTTAGTAGTGATGGGACAGACAAAAATAAAGGGATATCGAAAATAAAACAATTTTACTGTAAAAGAAATGTTTTTTTTTTTTATTTACTTATGTATTTGAAATAAAACTACTTTTACGGAATCTATCGCGTTTGTATTTGATTTATAATTTCCCGACGTTTCGAACACTTTACAGTGATCATGGTCACGGGAGGACTGAGGTGTCTTACGTCCAATATGTCATTGTTATTACAGAAATTTATTTATATCTACCCTTTTTTTTTTTTTTTTTTTTTTTTTTGGTGGACTATGGATTAGTCTCGCCCCGCCCAATCGGTCCGGGGTGACGGAAAAGGCGGCGCGTGACCCCATAGACCCACCGTAAAACTCCTCTCTCTTCGCCGTGCGAGCGGGTCACCGGGACCCGATTTTTAACTTCGGTGGCCCGCCCGGCGGTTCACCCTCGCGGGTTCCTCTCGTCGACGCCCCAACAGATTTCGCCGTCGGGGCGTCGCCCTCACGCGGTGGCCTCACGTCGGGTGACCGGACAATTCCCCGGTCCGATCACCCGAAGCCTCGGTTAGGGCGGCATCAGGCGCAGGTATTCGCGCCTGCGCCGCCCCGGCCGCTGGCGGCGGCCCGGGGCGCGGAAATCCTCCCTTGCCCGTTCCGCCGCTTCCTTCTGCGAGATGACAGCCTCGCAGAAGGCGGCGACCGCGTCCCAGTTCCTGATGCTGTCGACCATCGCTCTCGCGACGGCCGGCAGCGTCAGGTCGGCACCGATGACAGCGACGAGGTCACGGCGCTGCCGCTCCCATCCTGGACACACCTCCAGCGTGTGTTGCGCCGTGTCCTCGTCACTCCTGCAGTGGTGGCAGGCCGGAGTCCACTCCCTATACACGACCCTGTGCAGGTACAACCCGAAACACCCGTGCCCCGTCAATACCTGCACCAGCCGAAAGGTGAGGACTCCGTGCCGCCGCTCCATCCACTCTATCAATACGGGCCGGAGGGCCTCAACGGTCTCCACACCGTGCCTAGGCCTCTCCAGCCGCGTAGCCCAACGGGCGATGACGTCTCGGCGGGCATCCACGCGCCAGGTGGCTATCTCGCTCAACGATGGGGAGCCACCTTCCTCGCGCGCTGTGATAACCCGCCGGTAGAGGTCGGAGAGCATCTCCGCCTCTAGGTCCCACGGGGGTGTCCCGGCCAACAGGCACGCCGCCTCTGTCGACACCGTGCGGTACCCGCGAATGGCTCTGACCGCCATGGCTCTCTGTGGCCTCCACAGAACCGCCCTGAGCTGGGCGTTCAGAGCCCTCGCCCACACGGGTGCGCCGTACATGGCCATCGAGCGGATGACCCCCGCATACAGCCGTCGGGCCTCAAAACTGGGTCCGCCCACATTCGGCATGAGTCGAGAAAGGGCGGACGCCGCGCCGACAAGCCGGGGAGCAATCTGTCGGAAATGCTCCCGGAACCACCATCGCCCGTCGAGCACCAGACCCAAGTACCTCATATGGGCCTGGATGCTGATGTGGATGGAGTTTACCACTATCGAGGCGCCGATGGGCAGCCTCACACGGGGCCCATGGAAAAGTAGGGCCTCCGTCTTGTTTAGGGCCACCCTGAGCCCCAGCGCCTCGATCCGCCTGACCATCTCCTCGGTGCCGAGAGTGGCCAGGCTCGCCGCCTCTTCGAGTGTCCTGCCCCGGGCTGTGACGAGCGTGTCGTCAGCATAGCACACCAAGCTCAGCCCAGGGGGGAGACTCCCTCTCAACGCCCAGTCGTACCCGATGTCCCACAGAGTCGGCCCCAGAACCGACCCCTGTGGAACGCCGCACGACATGGGCGTCCGCACAATGTCCCCTGCGGGACCCGCGCAGAGGATACTGCGGCCCTCCAAATAGTCTGCCACCAGCCGCCTGAGGTACAGGGGCACTCCATGGAACCGGAGCGCCTCCCTGATGCAGCCGAATGGCAGACTATTGAATGCGTTGGCGATGTCCAACGACACCGCCAACAGCACTCCCTTCCCGGCGACGGCCTCCGCGGCCGCCTGCCTCAGGCGTAATAGGGCCCCGATGGTCGAACGCCCCCTCCGAAACCCATACTGAGCGTCCGACAGATCGCGCCCCACCTCCTCCAGGTGTCGGACGATGCGGGCAGCGAGCACACGCTCCAGCAGCTTACCCACATCGTCGAGGAGCACGATGGGCCTGTAGGCCGACGGCAAATCCGGGGACCGTCCCGGCTTTGGCAGGAGAACCAACCTCCCTTCCTTCCAGCACTCAGGGAACCGTCCAGACGTCAGACAGGCGTTGAACAGCTGCCTGAGGCGAGGCTCGAAGTGCTCGAGGAGCGACGTCAGCACCCGGACTGGAATTCCGTCCGGGCCGGGGGCCGTGGTGGCGGAACGAATCTTCGCCACGGCCGCCCCCACTTCCGACTCCGTCACGGGCGGAACACTCTCGTCGTCGTCGTCCTCCCGGTCCTGATCTGGCGGAGCCATGACCGGGGGCGTGTGTTCCGACTGCCGTGGAAACAGCTCCTCGACCACCCTACGAAGGAAGTCGGGCTGGAGGGTCTCGGTGAGGGGGGGGGGGCCCGCGCGCGAAGTTTGTTCAGCGCCGCGCGATATGGGCGACCCCAGGGGTCACGGTCGAGACCGTCCAGCATCTCCTGCCAACTCGCGCCCTTGGCGGCACGGATGGCCAGCCGAAAGGCAGTCCGCGCACTGCGGTACGCCTCGTACAGCTGGCCCTCCCGCTCGACGTCGCGGTGACGCCGCCGGCTGCGGGTGTAGGACCTTCGGGCACTGATACACGCCGCACGAAGGTCCGCCAGTCTTGGGGACCACCAGTAGACCCCCTGCCTCGGAGGTGGACGCCGCCGCACTCTGGGCATGGCCGCATCGCAGATCTGCGTTAACGCACTGCGAATGCGGACAGCCTCAGCGTCCACTCCGTCCGCTGGGGGTGGTGAGGACAGCCACGTGCTGACAATGGCCGCCTCCGCCAGTAGATCCCTGTCAAGACGACCCACAGCCCACCGCGGAAACGCGGGAGCTCCGTCCGCCCTGTGACCCCTACCGGGTTCCCGGGGGGAGACCTCCATCCGGATGTACCGGTGGTCCGACAGGGTCTCCGCCTCCTCCAGGACACTCCAGTTCCTCACCCGTGGCGCGACAGCGGGGCTAGCGAACGACAAGTCCACTATCGACCCGCCCTGCCGCCGCACACACGTGTTCACCGAGCCTCTGTTCAGAACACAGAGGCCCAGTGAAGCCGCCCACTCGTTGACCGCCCGCCCGCGGTCGTCCGTCGTAGGGGACCCCCACGCCGTGGATTTGGCGTTAAAGTCCCCCAGAACCAGGACGAGGCCCGGTGCCAGTCGCCGTATCGAGGCCTCCAAGGTGGTGAGTGAGGCCCCGAAATCGTCCATCCTCCTAGTGAGGGAGAGGTATACGCTGTAGAGCGTGACCCCTCCCCACTCCGCCGCGACAAATTCCTCGCCCCTATCCAAAAGGGACAAGGACGGGAAGTGCCGCTGCGTTGAGACGACGATTGCCGCGGTACCGTTTCGACTGACCACCCAATTGGGGCGATCAGGCACGGCGTACGGTTCCGCGACTACGGCTGCACCAATCGACCACTCCGCCATGGATTGCAGGAGGAGATCCTGCGCTCCGGCGGAGTGGTTGGTGTTGGCCTGCAGGAGGAGGTGCATGGCTGGTGTACCCATTATCGGGTTATGTCCATGACCTCCTCGCCAGCGGGCGATCGGACCGCGCTAGGAGCGGGAGCGGCCGTGGTCGTAGGGCCACCCCGCGCCTTTGGGGCCGAAGCTGGAGGTTTGCACGCCCCAGAGCCCATGCGGTGCTTGGCGGGCTTATTGCCCGCCGCACACGCGGGGCAGTGGGGCGGGGCGGCGCAAGATGCCGCCACGTGCCCGATCTGACCGCAGCGGAAACACAATCCGCCGCAGTCGAAGCAATTAGTGCACGTCGGTCGAGTGTGTCCGACCGCCATGCACTTGTAGCACCTCGCAGGCCGGTGCTCAAGCACGGTTACCCGCGCCGAGCTCCAGCCCACGAGGAGCCTGCCTGAGCCGGCCAGTTGCCTGACCGACTCCACCGGGCACTGCGCCCAGGCAGCACCTACGCCACCCGGACCGGGACGAATGGCACCGACCCGGACGGTGTCTATGGGACACCCGGTTTTCGAGGCAATAGCCTCCCGGATGTCTTCCACCGTCACTGAATCGTCCAAACCCGAAATGCGCATTTCGGCGCACTTGACGGGCCTGGCGATCTTGATGCCACCCTCCTCGGCGAACAAACCTCTCAGCTTCTCGGCCACGCTGTCGGCCGTCTTGGCGCCCTCGGCCCCTGGGAACTCGAGAATTCGAGCCCCCGTCCGGGCCTTGCGGGTCCTGGCTTCAACGCCTCCAATATCGGAGACGTCTAGCTCCCGCCGGGCCTTCCTCAAGACGGCCTCGTAGCTGAGGCCCTTCTCGGCCGCCTCGGGCAGCACAGTGATCACCACTGCGGCCGTCTTCGGCGACTTGAGCCCCTTGCGCGGTCTCTTCTTCTGTCCGGCTCCTGCCTGAGGAGCGGGGACCTCAGCGGCGCGCTTGGCCTCCGCTCTCCTCCTTTGGCCGCGACTCCTTCTGTCGCGTTCGGCTACCTGCCAACCCTGTTCGGGTACGGCAGTCGTGCCAGACGCGGAAGGTCTCGTCGCGGCCTCGCTGGTCGTCGCCGGCGGTGTTGTTGCGGGCGACTTCAGCGGTCCGGCAGGGGCCGGAGCCATCTTCCTCCTCAGGGCGGGTCCCTTCGGAGCTGGGCCGGGGCCTTTGGGCTTAGGCCCAGCCGCGGCCGCGGCGTAGCTCCCCACGCGGCCACCCTGACAAGGCAGCGGGGCGGGGGCTGGTGCCACATGCGGCCGCTTGTCCGCGGCGAGAGGTGGTCGGACACGTGGTTCTGGAGGCAACCTCGCCTCCAGAACGGCGAAGCGCGCATCGACGAGCTTGCCCACTGCGCCGATGATTTTGGCGAGGGCCTCGTCGGATATGCCTCCCACCTCAAACGGGGTCGGCTGAGCCTCCTTAGGGGCCCGTTCTACGGCGCCTAGCGGGTTTGGCGCCGCAGGGGCGCTAGCCGGCGGCAAGCGGTCCGCGGGGAGAGGCGTCAGCCTCACCACGGGAACAGGGAGTTTCACCGCGGTGACCGCGCCAGCGTCAGCCGGCGGCGCGCGCTTCGCGGCGGCAGGCGTCTTCCTCGCCGCGGGGACGGGTGTGACGCTGACGCCATCACCCAACGTCGTCGGCGCCGCAGCGCGAGGCGGCTTTGGCGCCGCAGCGGCCGCCGAGTATCCGGCCCTGGCCGATAGCGCGGCTGGCGCGGGTGACACGAACAGCGCCACCTGCGCCTTGAGGTCGGCCACGTCTATCAACAGCTGGCGGTTTGCGCGACGCATTTCCGCCAGCATGTCGCCCAGGTTCCGGTTTCGGGTCCGCAGGCCTGACATCTCGCCTCTAAGGCGGACATTTTCGGCCTGCAGATCCGTGGCCTCGCCGGCGCGGACAGCGACCGCCGCCGCCCTTTCCATGACCGAGGTCCCTCGCCCTCTTCGGGAGGCCTGGATCTTGGGTGGAGGCATGTTGGCCACGCTCCCCTCGGTTTCGGCGCTCGAGCTGCCTCCCTTGCTCAGGGGGCGCTTTCGCACCTGCGAGGGGAGGGCCTCCTCCTTCTTAGTCGCGGTCGCCGGCGGCGTCTTTGCTGCTAGACGCGCCGACGACCTAGTGGGGCCTTCACCAGCCGACCCACTGTCCTTTTTGGACGGCCCTGCGGGAATATCACCGCCCTCGTCCATTCTGACGGTAGATCCGCCGCCCTCGTCTTCGGACGGCTCTGCGACATCGCTGTCGCCCTCGTCCGTCGACGGCTCTGCTGCGAGTCTACCGTCCTTCCTCTCTTCAGCGGCGGCAGCCTCCCTGCGCGCTCGCCGCTCCTCCAGCCGCCTTTTATGGCTCAGGCCGTTGCCCCGAGACTTTCGAGGCGACCTCCTCTTCTTCTTCTGGGCCTCCACGATTTGTGCCGGGCCCTCGGCGGACGCCTCAAGTCCTGAGGACGAGGCGTCGTCTTGGTCAGTTTTGCGTTGGCATGACTGGGCCTTGGGGTGAGAATCGCTAGGATTCCCGTCGGTTTTTTTTAAATTTGCAGTATCCATTAGATTCCCACGAGAATGGGAGATACATTTCGTCGACCCGGGCAGAGATCCCTATACCCGGGCAAGCCTACATTTACCAACCAGGGGGTCAGCCGGTGCCCTGGCTGGAGCGTGCTAACGACAGAACAACCCATCTGCCATGCATCTTCTCGCCGCACGCCAGAACTTAAGATTCTGGGTGATTTCTGAGTCCGAATGTTACTTCGAACTCTTTATAGAGGTTGTCTTCCTCGCGGTCCGGGCGGTTAAGCCAAGACCCTCGCTCCTGATACTACGCCTCAAGACAACGTGTCTTGAAGCAAGATACCAGGTTTACGATGTGTGGGCGGTGGCATGTGCCTGCCCAGCCCTCAAATGAATGAGTGACTGAGCCCGTCCCAATATTTCGCGTCCTATACCCTCTACTACGACTGTAGTAGAGTAAGGAGCGAAATCGCGCAGATATTCGCTACGGACGACAGTACAACAGAAGAACTGGGGACCGCCGCCCGCACCCAGGGTACACCGCGTGGAGGTTTCTGGGATAGTACCCCATTTATATCTACCCTATAAGATATTAAATTTTGACCCACATTTTTATACAAAATTAATACAATTCATTGCCAGTACAAAAAGAGAATGATTCTATATATAAAATTTATGTTGTTTATGCTTTGTTATTATTAAGGTATTTAATTTATGATAATTATTATTGTGGCAATTTTACAATTTTTACAAAACTAACAAAAAAACTATTCAGCTACTACCGGATCGGAACGCGGCCACTCTGAGAAAGATCCGGCGAGAAAACTCAGGAGGCATGATACTAATTTTATTATTGAATTTTTGAGTGGCGGCCTACTTTATCTTACTAAAATTAATTAAATTAAAATTTAACTATTATTGTGGGTCAAATCTATACAATAAGTGCTCACAGTGTCTTGCAGTCTTGTGGTGGTTTTCTTAGTTTTATTTTTAATTAAGTGAATGACAGGATCCCAGCTTGATGATAATACCCAGCCATCCTCCCTATTGAAATTTTTATGTTTTTTTTTTGATTTCAATAGCCTCGCGAACCATTCTAGGAAGGTATCGGTGTTCTTTTGCGAGGATTTGTGGTTTATCAAACCTGATATAATGGCGGGCGCGGTCCTGACTATGCTCACAGACTGCAGACTTAGTGTGACGGCGGTGTTTCACATCAGCTATGTGTTCCTTGATCCGAGTTCTTACAGATCTCTTTGTTTGGCCTATATAAGAGAGACCACAGTCACAGTCTAATTTATAAACTCCTGCATCCTGTAGAGGGATCTGGCACTTGACAGGTGGTAAGAACTGACTAATCCTCTTCAATGGCTTAAAATAGGTTTTTATAGAAGCATGTTTTAGGATATAGCCAATTTTGTCAGTGACTCCTTTTACATAAGGTAGGACTGCAGGGAGACGTTCAACTGTTGGTGGTTTCACACGGTCTCCGTGACGGGGGCGAGGAACTTGCAGCTTGTTTGCACGTAGAACCTGCTGGACATGCTGCAGCTCCCCAGCCAGGTGTTCATCGTCACAGATTCCTCGTGCTCTCTGTAACAAAGATTTTGAAACGGTAGCTAACTGTGAAGGGTGGTGGTGAGAATCACCATTCAAGTATTTGTCTGTATGGGTTGCTTTGCGATACACTGTATGACTCAAGGTGTTATTGGGTTTACGGATAACCAAAATATCTAAGAAAGCTAAAGAGTTATTTGACTCCAGTTCCATAGTGAATTGAATTTTTGGATTAATGGAGTTAAGATGGTTAAGGAATATGGTTACTTTGTCTGATGGTAATATTGTGAATGTGTCATCTACGTACCGCTTATAGAACCTGGGTGTGTCAGGCGAGCTTCTTAGGGCAGTCTCCTCGAAGTCCTCCATGAATATATCGGCAACAACGGGAGAGACTGGCGAGCCCATGGCCACTCCATCTATTTGCTTGTAGAATTCATCATTCCACAATAAATAGTCAGTTGTTAGGCATTGACGTAACAGTTCAGCATATTTCAAGGGCATATTATTGTCAGATAGCTTCTTAGTTACAGTTTTGATGCAATCCTCAACAGGTAAGCAAGTGAAAAGTGATGTGACATCAAAACTGACCATAGATTCATTATCAGCGAGATGTAGATCTTTAATTTCGCTAACAAAATGGTAAGAGTCTTTAACAAATGCACCAGTGTGTCCTCGAAGTTGTGAGAGGACCTTTGCAACCATCTGAGCTAATTTGTAAGTCGGTGTGTCGATCTGACTTACTATAGGTCGCAGTGGAACATTTGGTTTGTGTATCTTCGGCAATCCATACAGTTTGGGCGGTTTTGCACACGATGGTATAAGGTTTTTGACGTCTAGATGTAATGCATCGGAGTGTTTTTTAATTAACTTATTTGTATTGTTTACAATAGTATTAGTCGGGTCTGTTTTGACCTTTTTATACGTAGTTTCATCCGACAAAAGTTGGTTAATTTTTACATTATAATCCGACGTGTCCATTACCACGGTAGCATTACCCTTATCTGCGCGCAGGATGACGATATCTGGTTTATTTCGCAAGTTTTTAAGCGCTAAATATTGTTTTTTAGGTAGGTTAGGTGTAGGCAGTTTACTTCGACGTAGTAACGACGAGACGTCTTGTCGAATAGCTTCCATATCCTCCTTTTGCACAGTATTTTTAACCAGTACATCTTCGACAGCGCAAATTATTTCCTCGTAGGGTATTCGGGTAGGTGTTACGGCAAAATTAAGGCCCTTTGATAATACTTGAATTTCGGTTTCATCTAATGTTTGTTGTGACAGATTTATGACAGCGCGATCTGCGTTTGAGTTTATGGTTGACAGGCGCGTTCCGTTACCATATATATTCTGTTGCGTTCCGTGCTCAACGCGAGATTTTCGGTTACATAACTTTTCAAATTTTGTAACATGATTATTTTTGCATCTGTTATATTTAATTATTTCGCGCTTACCAAGATGTTGGATGCAACTTTCGAAATCGGCTTTCGTTAAAACTATCTCAACCACACTAGACTTTTTCTCAATTTCACGGTTAATATTGTATAGATCGGAACGGGTTTCGTGAATTACCGTCTGCAATAACTTTTTACTCGCCTGTTCTAAGATCTTAGCGCTTCCACGTATGTTTTTCTTACAAGGGATCCTCACACACGTAGGAATGAGACCATGATCACGACATCTCTTCAAGAAATTTAGCGATGTTATATATCTTGCGCGCTTTGTATAAAGATACTCTAACTGGCGTATTTTATTTGCAATTTCCAGTCCGTACTGGCTAACATAATGACTTCTAATGTTTACGCGAGTATTACACATTTGAAATAAAACTACTTTTACGGATTCTATCGCGTTTGTATTTGATTTATAATTTCCCGACGTTTCGAACACTTTACAGTGATCATGGTCACGGGAGGACTGAGGTGTCTTACGTCCAATATGTCATTGTTATTACAGAAATTTATTTATATCTACCCTATAAGATATTAAATTTTGACCCACATTTTTATACAAAATGAATACAATTCATTGCCAGTACAAAAAGAGAATGATTATATATATAAAATGTATGTTGTTTATGCTTTGTTATTATTAAGGTATTTAATTTATGATAATTATTATTGTGGCAATTTTACAATTTTTACAAAACTAACAAAAAAACTATTCAGCTACTACCGGATCGGAACGCGGCCACTCTGAGAAAGATCCGGCGAGAAAACTCAGGAGGCATGATACTAATTTTATTATTGAATTTTTGAGTGGCGGCCTACTTTATCTTACTAAAATTAATTAAATTAAAATTTAACTATTATTGTGGGTCAAATCTATACAATAAGTGCTCACAGTGTCTTGCAGTCTTGTGGTGGTTTTCTTAGTTTTATTTTTAATTAAGTGAATGACAGGATCCCAGCTTGATGATAATACCCAGCCATCCTCCCTTATCCTCCCTTATTTTTATGTTTTTTGATTTCAATAGCCTCGCGAACCATTCTAGGAAGGTATCGGTGTTCTTTTGCGAGGATTTGTGGTTTATCAAACCTGATATAATGGCGGGCGCGGTTTACTTATGTAGTATGCCTGTCTTCAAAACATGTGACGCAAAGAATTTGGTTACATTTCCTGCAATATTTTTAAATTTTTTTTAGCTTTTTCTTTGCCTAGGTACTATTGAAAGTTCTCCTCAGTCTCTTGTAGCACTACACAATTTCACCGTTTGTCGCTCATCTCAAGGACGTGATCATTGGCCTTAGGTTTTAATTGTGTGTGTGTGTGTGTATGATTGTTGATGAGAAATAATCATATAAGTTACTGAAATTTAGGATTTAATATACCTTGATTATTTATAAAAACATGTTTACTAGCAAAAAAATGACGTCATATATGGGATCCCATAATATTATTCTATTTTACAAAATTTGTATGTTTTTTATTGCTTGCCATCGTTGATTATATAGAACGAACGCTACATCATATCAGTTAGATAGCACATCACTAAATAGAGGGGCGCGCGTCCTGTGCGGCGTCTGTCTACTATGTGTATCGTGTGAGTTCTCACACCGGCACTGGTTGCCACAACGGCACTGGTCGCCACAACGGCACTGATGCGGTGTTGATGTAGAGGAAGAGAGAAACACGTGTTTATTTATTTTTACCAAAGAATATTTGTACGTAATTTGAAAAGAATCGATAAAGAAATTTTCTCCCCATACACACTTTGCTGCTTTGTTACACCCCTTAGGGGCGGAATTCACAAAATCCTTTCATATTGAATCTC
Source organism: Lymantria monacha (assembly GCA_905163515.2). Classification (NCBI taxonomy): domain Eukaryota; kingdom Metazoa; phylum Arthropoda; class Insecta; order Lepidoptera; family Erebidae; genus Lymantria; species Lymantria monacha. Next base: position 26,122,403 of record LR991098.1, on the reverse strand, counting down.
TATGTCATAAATAGAAACGTGCTTCGAAATTTAATGTTTCTAGCTTTAATAGTTTCGGCTTGGCGGTAATGAGTCGTTCAACCCGCTTCACTGGTTGTGTAAATTAGGCCTAATTTACACAACCAGAGGGTGGAAATTGACAAATGCTGGATATTACCCTAGAATATTTTATTCGACTCGTAATTTGAAAAGAATCAATAAAGATTTTTTTCTCCCCATACAAACTTTGCCACTCTGTTTTACCCCCTTAGGGATGTAATTTCGTAAAATTCTTTCTTAGTAAATCTCTACGTCATAGAAAAAAACCACTGTCAAAATTTCAAGTTGCCAGCTTCAATAATATCGGCTTGGCGCTAATGACTTAATGAGTCGTCCAACCCGCTTCGCAGGCCTAATTTACCCCCCAGAGGGTGAAAATTAAGAAATGCTGAAATACGTATTTATTGATTTTTACTGAAGATAATTTGTACGTAATTTGAAAAGAATCGATAAAGATTATTTTCTCCGAATATTTTTTAAATTGACATAACTTTTTTATTTATAAACCAATTGACGTGCAATATAGCATAAATGTTTAGTGAAGCTTACCACAATATATTAGCGAAAACCGCGTCTAAATCGGATAAGCCGTTTCTGAGATTAGCGTGCACAAACGCACAGACAAACAGATAAACAGACAAAAATTTAAAAAATCATTGTTTTGGGTTTTATTTTTGTTGATAAAGGTCCCAGTAATATTTTTTCTCATATATCTTCCATGTACAGACAGCGATCCGTTACATTTTTATCATATGTATAGATAAAACATAAACAAATGCAAGAAGAGAAAAGTTATAATTCGATAACAACTTTTTATATAGTGATAGGACCAATCTATATGTATGAATAGTTCTCTGTCTACAGCCGCGGGGCGGTCCGCCCGGGGTAGTACTACACTTTCGCAGAAGGTTGACGTCTGAGTAATGGCAATGTGCTATTACGCGTCGTTCGGAGAGCGAGAGAGCCGGCAGCCTAACTGGGGTGGGTTTGGGTTTTGCATTGGTAGGCAGCGGCCTAGCTATAACCTTGGTATTGCAAAGCTCCATGGGCGGCAGTGACACTTACCATCAGGTGTGCTATCTGCTCGTTTGCCACCATAAGCAATAAAAAAAACTAATTCGATTAGAACCCTAACTAATTGCTTAATCAAACAGTTTGGTGTAGTTGGTATATCTTTAGTTTGAAAGGCTTAAACTCACCAGTGAGACATATATAAGCTGATATGATAATGGTGATGATGATTCTGATGATGATATGGAGAACATTTACTCTCAATTATTTAAATATCATATTTAGTTAATGACCATGTGTCTAACTACTATATTTTTGTCCTCTTCTACTCTGTGACACTACAAATAAAGTACATTATATCTTATAATTCCTTTAAATATTAACGTTCCTATTTATTCCTTTGATTATAACTATTCACGTATAAAAATCGCCTTCCACTTATATAAAGTTAACATCAAAGAAGGGGAATAAGTCTAGAAATTAAAGTTTCTTTTATTGCTTTTGGTGGCAAACGAGTTATCACCTTATGGTAAGTGTCACTGCCACCCATGGACCTTTGCAATACCAAGGGTATAGCTAGGCCTGCAAATATGGAGGAGGAGACGATGGATACGGCCCGTTAATGGACCACGAAGCCATCCGTCTCCTCCAAGCCAATCTCAACCACTCCGCCGGTGCGCAGGACGTTTTCCTGCAAGCCATGGCGGAGTGGTTGATAGCAGTAGCCGTAGCCGCAGAGCCGTACGTGGTGCCCGATCGACCTATCTGGCTGGGTAGCACCGACGGCACTGTGGCAATCGTCGCCTCCACGTCGTGGCCTTCGTCGTCCCTGACCCTTAGGGATAGGGGCGTCGGATACGTCGCGGCGGACTGGGGAGAGATTACGCTTTTCGGAGTCTATCTCTCCCCTAACAGGAGCGTGACTGATTTTGGGGTCTCCCTCACCATCTTAGGGGCCTCGTTACGGCGACTGGCACCGCGCCAAGTCTTCGTTCTGGGGGACTTCAACGCCAAGTCCATGGCGTGGGGGTCCCCCAGGACGGACGACCGAGGACGGGCGGTCGAGGAGTGGGCGGCGGCACTGGGCCTCTGTTTGTTGAACAGGGGCTCGGTGCATACGTGCGTGCGGCAGCGGGGCGGGTCGATAGTGGACTTGTCGTTCGCTAGCCCCATTGTCGCCGCACGCGTGAGGAGCTGGTGCGTCGCGGAGGAGGTTGAGACCCTATCGGACCACCGGTATATCCGGATGGAGGTCTCCCGGACCCTCCCGACGCCCGGCAGGGGTCATCAGGCGGACGGACGTCCCGCGTTCCCGCGATGGGCTGTGGGTCGTTTGGACCGGGACCTGCTGGCGGAGGCAGCCATCGTCCACTCATGGCTGTCCTCTGCCCACCAGTTGGACGGGGTGGACGCCGAGGCTGGCCGCATCCGCAATGCGTTGACGCAGATCTGCGATGCGGCCATGCCCCGTGTACGGTGTCTGCCCCCGAAAAGGGCTGTCCACTGGTGGTCCCGAGAGCTGGCGGATCTTCGGGCCGCATGTATATGCGCCCGGAGGGCTTACACCCGCAGCCGGCGGCACCATCGTGATGAGGAGCGGGAGGGCCGGCTTTATGAGGGCTACCGCAATGCGCGGTCGGCCTTCAGGCTGGCCGTCCGTACCGCCAAGGACGTCAGTCGGCAGGAGATGCTGGACGGTCTCGATCGAGACCCCTGGGGTCGCCCCTATCGCGCGGCGCTGAGTAAGCTCCGCGCGCGGGGCCCCCCCCTCACCGAGACCCTCCAGCCTGGCCTCCTCACCAGGGTCGTCGAGGACCTGTTCCCGCGACGGGCGGAGCACACGCCCCCGGTCATGGCTTCGCCAGACACTGACCGGGAGGCCGAAGATGACAGTGTTCCGCCCATCACGGCAACCGAGATGGGGGTGGCGGTGGCGCGCATGCGCGGCAAATCCACTGCCCCCGGGCCCGACGGTGTTCCCAACCGCGTGCTGGCCCTGGTCCTCGACCACCTGTGTCCCCGCCTCAGGGGGCTGTTCGACGCGTGTTTAGCGTCCGGGCGGTTCCCTGGGTGCTGGAAGGAGGGGAGGCTGGTGCTCCTGCCGAAGCCGGGACGGTCTCCAGAGTTGGCCTCGGCCTACAGGCCTATCGTGCTGCTCGACGATGCGGGCAAGCTATTGGAGAGGGTGCTGGCTGCCCGCATCGAGCGGCACCTCGTTGGCACGGGGCCCGATCTGTCGGACGCCCAGTTTGGGTTCAGGAGGGGTCGTTCGACGATCGCGGCTCTGCTGCGCCTGAGGGCCGTGGCGACTGAGGCCGTCGCCGGCGGAGGAGTGCTGTTGGTGGTGTCCCTGGACATCGCCAACGCATTCAATAGTCTGCCATTTAGCTGCATCAGGGAGGCGCTCCGATACCACGGAGTGCCAGTTTACCTGAGGCGGCTAGTGGCAGACTATTTGGAGGGGCGCAGCGTCCTCTACACCAACCGAGTAGGGGACGTTGTGCGAACGCCCATGACGTGCGGTGTCCCACAGGGGTCGGTCCTTGGACCCACCCTGTGGAACATCGGCTACGACTGGGCGTTGAGAGGGAGCCTCCTACCCGGGCTGGGCGTGATCTGTTACGCCGACGACACGCTCGTCACAGCCCGCGGTAGGACGCTGGAGGAGGCGGCAGGCCTGGCGACTCTCGGCACCGAAGAGATCGTCAGGCGGATCGAGGCGCTGGGGTTGAGGGTGGCCCTGGACAAGACGGAGGCCCTCTTGTTCCATGGGCCCCGCATGGGCCCTCCCACCGGCGTTTCGATCACCGTCAATTCGGTTGACATCAGCATCCGGGCCCATATGAGGTATTTGGGCCTGGTGCTCGACGGGCATTGGTGGTTTCGGGAGCATTTCCGCAGGCTCGCTCCGCGGCTCGTCGGCGCGGCGTCCGCCCTTTCATGGCTAATGCCGAATGTGGACGGACCGAGCGCTACGTGCCGACAGCTGTACACGGGGGTCGTCCGGTCGATGGCCCTGTACGGCGCACCGGTGTAGGCGGGGTCCCTGACCGTCCGACTCAGGGCTCTTCTGTGGCGACCACAGAGGGCCATGGCGGTCAGGGCTGTACGCGGGTACCGCACGGTGGCGACGGAGGCAGCGTGCCTGTTGGCCGGGAGTCCCCCGTGGGACCTGGAGGCGGAAATGCTCGCCGATTTGTATCGGCGGGTGTCGGGGGTGCGCGCGGAGGGCGGTGTGGCCTCTTTGAGGGAACTCACCGCCTGGCGCGTTGACGCCCGCCTAGATGTCATTGCCCGTTGGGCAGTCCGGCTGGAGAGGCCTCGGTTCGGTGTGCGGACCGTAGAGGCCTTCCGGCCGGTGCTGATGCAGTGGTTGGAACGGCGGCACGGGGTGCTCTCCTTCCGACTGGTGCAGGTTTTGACGGGGCATGGATGCTTCGCCAAATACCTGCACAAGGTCGTCAGGAGGGAGAGTACACCGTCCTGCCACCACTGCGATTGCGACGAAGACACGGCGCAGCATACGCTCGAGGTTTGTGCCGCTTGGGCAGAGCAGCGTCGTGAACTCGTCGCAATCATCGGTGCCGACCTGACGCTGCCGACCATCGCCAGGGCGATGCTCGACAGCGTCAGGAACTGGGACGCGGTCGCAACCTTCTGCGAGGCAGTAGTCTCGCGGAAGGAGGCGGCGGAGCGCGTGCGCGAGGAGCGTCTCCTCGACGGCGCGAGCCGCCGCCGGCGACTGGGGCGGCGCAGGCGCGATTACCTGCGCCTGATGCCGCCCTAGCCAAGGCCGCGGGTGACTGGATCGGGGAATTAGTCCGTCACCCGCCGAGAGGCCGACCGCGTGAGGAAAGACCGACATCCTACCCGAGGGGGGGATGTCGGTCGAGGAGAGGGTACTCCTCAGGGGTATTCCGTCGGGCCGACCACTGACGTCAAGTCACTCTGCTCCGGTGGTCGGCCCAACGACGAAGGCGACGTCACGGGTGGGTTACGGGTGTGCGCGCTTACGCCCCTCTGTCACCCCGGACGGAGTGGTGCGAGGAATGCGCCGACCGTAGCCCACCCCCCAAAAAAAAAAAAAAAAAAAAAAAAAAGGCCTGCAAATATAAACCCCAAAACCACCCAGTTGGGCATCCGGCTCTCTCGCTCACCGAACGAAGCACAACAGCACAATGCCATTACTCAGACATCGATCTTCTGCGAGAGTGTGGTACTACCCTGGATGGACCGAGCCGTGGCTGAAGACAGAAAACTGTCAGCAGCGTAGTCCTACCACTACTAGTAGAATGATATTTTTTCAACTCGGCTTATATTCGTGCCATTATTAAAAATAAGCATATTCCACAGTCGGAGGAAACTATAATATATAATTTCTATTATAAAATAATGACGTTATATCCGCATAGTGACGGGGTAGGAATATAAAAAATAGATTAGCAGTAAGCATCGAGTAAGCAGATTATTGCCAGAGAAGAAAAACACCACATATATAATGGTAGGACTAGACTGTGGACAGTTCTCTGTCTACAGCCGCGAGCCGGGCCGTCCGGAGTAGTACCACACTCTTGCAGAAGATCGACGTCTGAGTAGTAGCAATATGCTGCTGTGCTTTGTTCGGTGAGCGAGAGAGCCAGCAGCCTATCTTTCGGGGTGGGTTTGGGATTATTGGTTGGCCGCGGCCTAGCTGTATTGCAAGAGTCCATGGGCGGCACTTACCATCAGGTGTACTGCTTGCTTATTTGCCACCAAGAGCAATAAAAATAACAGCCTTAGTACGTACGGTGGAGAAGACAAAGAAGAATGACTGAATAGACTGAAATACGGCAAGGAGCACATTATTTGATGTTCAACTTCTGCATATTCAGAACATGTTATAGTAAACACGAGATATAAACGACGCTTAAGCAGTTTTAATGCTTTTAACCTTCTAATTGTAGTTTTAAGACTGAATCCGAGTATAGTTTCAAAATAAGGCTAAACGCACATTCACTATGACAAATATTAAGAAAATATATATAGCTAGCTGTCCCGGCAGACGACGTCCTGCGCGGATAAAAATTAAGCGATATACCGACAGCAGTGCCACCTTCCGGGTACAATTGTGTTTTGAAATCATCTAGGGACGCATTGAAATATACATAGAAAATTATACCTCAATCGGTCCAGCCGTTTGACATACCGACAACGGCGCCACCTACCGAGTCCAATTGCGAATCTAAACCATTCTCGAATCCATTCGAACACACACAAAAAAATTCAAGAAAATTCGTCCAGCCGTTTAGAAGGAGTTCACTGTCAACACAAGTACAGAAGAATTATATATATATAAAGATAGGGACCGTTTATTTTCATCATCATCACAACCCATATATGTCGCACTGTAGGGCTCGGGCCTCTTCTGTAATGGGAGGGAAATGGTCAAATCTGTCGGTATAGATAGGGTTTTGTTTCGAATTTTGCTTTTCTTGCATATATATGTTAAATGCGTTTTATATCTTTAAGTCGTCGCTTGCGATCATCCAGGGGAAAGATAGGGGATGGTGAATTATATTCTTACTTCATCATCACACGGATAATTTATTTTACTTTTTTGTAATCCCAATATTAAGAATATAATACCAATTTCTACCCGCGGCTTGGTACGTATAAAAAGTTACGTTCCCATAGTTAAAATTTAATTCCAAGGGAACAAATTACTGGGGAAAAACTTGGAACGGTTTATCTATATGTTAATTTTCATCCAAATCTCTTTAACGATTAATGCATAATTGAATAAAAAAAGTTAGGACTGGTAGCTTAGGCTGACCGACCGCATTCGTAACGACGACGTAAGAGAGCGAGTAGGTATGAAAGAGAGTATTGGTGTAAAGATGCGAAAGGGAATGCTCTGATGGTTCGGACATGTGGAAAGAATGCCGAACGAACGTCTGGTTAAGAAGATATACAATGCGAAAGTAGAAGGATGTAGGTACCGAGGGAGACCGAGACTAACCTACCTAGACCAGATCGGTCATGTACTGAAGGAAGGTGGAGTCAAGAGTCTCCGAAACCGGCGAGCGTGTATGAAGAGAATTATGAATGTTGAGGAAGCGAGTGAAGTATGCAGAGATAGAGTTCTCTGGCACTCTGTTCTCTCTGCCTACCCTGCAAGGGATATGGCGTGATGATATGTATGTATGTATGTTATAATATATTGAGTATCCATTTTCAATATTCGATATTATCAATCAGGATTCACTATATTTGGCTTTAGATGACAATGTACATATATACACCAAGAAGTATATGGTGTGTTAGTCTCAACGCATATTACTAGACCTTTACATGTGGATGAGCAAGAGATATTTATTGCAATAATATTAACTGTATACATATTCATTCTCATGTATTCATTCTCATTTTTATCCGTGTGGTGACGGAGTAAGAATACAATTCGCCACACCCTGTCCTGCCAGTGGGTGATCGTAAGAGACGGCTAAGGGATATAAACGCATATAACATCTATGCAAGAGAAGGAGAATTAAAACCCTGTACCAACAGGTTTGACCAGCGTAGTATAGTAGGTCAATTTCCCTCCCGTAACGGAGGAGGCTCGAGCCCAGCAGTGGGACATATACGAGCTGAGATGGCCACCTCCATAGTCCACCGCAAAAAAAAAGTTGCTCTTTATATCATCAGCTATCTGGCAGCAAGCTTGTTTAAAATCGACCCAGCCGCTTCAGAGATTACCCAGTATTTTTTTTTATTATAATTATAAGTATATCATATATATTTAATAAAAAACCGTTACGAAAGTATATCCAATAAACGTCGAAAATACAAATTTGACTGCATAGATGGTATAGTGGTTAAGATACCTTTTGTGGCAGTTCCGTGGGTTGCATGTCTATGTAGGACAATATTTTGTATAATCCACAAACTATTATTCAGAGTTTGGATGCAATTTTACTGCGTTAATTATATGCTTGTAAAGTCCCTCTCCAAAGGATCCAAAGGATTATTTCTTTTGTGCATTGTGAGTGGGTGAGATCTTTAAAACAAAAACAAATTGATTGTTATTATTTCTTTTGTGTGTAGGTGGTGTATTAAAAAAAAACATGTCAGTAAATTAATAAAAAGTGTATAAAATTATAACGTGCGCTTTTCTTTAGTACAAACAAAACGTCTTTAGTCTCGTACTCACAAAGCGAACAGCTAACACGTTCACACTAACAACTAGACATTGTTAGAGAATGTTATAAGCCTTGTGACCTATATAGAAGATCACCTCTGTGCAATATCTGAACTAAGCGATACTATATTTTATTTATAAATACTCAATTTCCTCGTTTCGTGACGTAGTAAGAATACAATTCACCATTAACCCGCGGTCATGGGGGTTGAAAAGTGTTACACGGACGTTGGGGTGGGTCTCACAGACCCGTTCATTGGATATCAATATTATTCTAATACTTCGTAAATTTAATATCATATTTATTCGTATTAAGTTTTTAGGTATATACGTAAATAAACGACACACAAATATCATATTATATTATCTTTTAATCATATTTATTAGAGCTGTACAAAAATAATGACAAATATCAACAAACTTTTTCTTTTCTTCTTAAAAATAGGTCTAATATTAATTAACAATCTTTCTTAATGTTTTAACGTCACTTTTTTGTAGGAAATTAAATTATCTTTAGAAAAAAATAACAATTAATTACTCCAAATCACTGTCTTTGGTACAGTCAGCACAAAAAGGTACAATATATTCTAAACAAATATATTTATTGCAGCATTCAGCATTCTCGCAGCTGCAGTTTGTTTTATGGTATTTCTTGGCTGGACACTCTCGGTACCTTTTGCGAACACTAGCCTATTGGTCGGAAGTTCTCTTGTAGATTCACAAACAAATTTTTAATTTTTTTTACAATACATAGAAGCTCCGATACATTATAGCGAAGTTCTAGATGTTCCATGACAAGCTCGAGGCGCAGGATTTTTATAAAACGCAGTCATTTTTTTTTAAACTACATATTATTAATTTTGTTTATTACTTACTAGGTCCTCCAGAATCAGACTCAGAAATCGGAGCCACACTCGTAAAATCTAAAAAATACACCTTCGTTCTGCTTCTTCTCGGTCCATTTTTTACTAATTACCTATAAAAAAACATAAATAAAATGCTTTGAACTATATATCAGCAATTTTAATTGTAAATAAAAATAAAAAACAAATACAAAAGGATAAATTCACGGATAATAATTAAAATAATATCTATACAAAATGGCGCAAAATTGTGACATCAACTGCGGGGATGGATCTCACATACCTAATTCAATTTCGTGCACGTGTAACTCCCACTGTAGCTGTCGCACGACTATTCTGTTAACTGCGACACATAGAACAGTTCAACAGCTCCAGCTATTGAGAAGAACAGCAAATATGTACACTTAGTAACCGAACTAGAAACGAAATAAAATGTGACGGGTCTCACAGACCCAACCCACACGACGCTTGGTTAAATTCAATTCCTAATTCATTTATTATGTATAAACCCTGGGAGAGTACTTACATATTGTCAATTTTAATATTTTAAGTTAATCTAATAAACTACCATCAGATCGGCACGTTACCTCTACTGAGAGAAGCCGGCAAAAACGCAGCGTATTTGTCTACTATCATTATTACTTTACTGACATTTTTATAGAAAATAGTTCGACATTTTTAGTAAGAATTAGCTCCAATTTGATGACCTTCTAACCAAAATTCCAACATCAATTTCAATCTACAAACCAGCCAAGGACCAGGACAATGGATAGCAATTCTTTTCTGGACGTCTTATAATATTAAATTTGATAACCCGATTACTAAGCATGACAATTAATGATATTATGCCTCTTAGAGCTGTGGACTTTGATACATACATGGTGAAATGTTTAAATAATTCGATAGGTAACACCTAATCTTTTATTCATACGGACTGATACATTGCGTTAAATTTTTTTTTTTTCAAATATCTTTGTATAGCAGGGGCTTTATAAACATACAATTAACGGACACAAATTACATCCAAACTTAGAACAATGATTTATAGATTGCACAAATTATAATAGGATTGGAATCCACGACGCTGGTACAGTACGTCGGTATTTTAACCACCTCACCGTCTCACAGTGATCAATTATTAGATATTAGGTGGATAATATTTAAATTTGACTTTGTGAGGGTATGTATAACAAATTATCTCTATGCGATTGGGGTACTTACCTCATATTATTGTTTAATATGAACTGTTTAAGGTAAGTCATTACTGAGATATCAGCTAGTGAATGCAGTGTTCTCACTAATTGTATTGATTTGTTCAATTTACTCTCTGTTTTCGCGCACAGTTATTTATTTGTTGTGACTTAACAGTGCATTATAGCGCATCAATAAATATGGTACACATTAATAAAGGTATGTGCTTCATTTTGTATAACACTTAGTAGCTGTTAATTGTTACAGTAATTTAGGAAGAAATATTCAAAACTGAACTTAAAATTTAACTTTTTTTATATTTTAAAGCCTGTATCTTACGAGGAACATATTAGAACATAGACATTTCTGCACTAGTAGATAATTGGAAGTCTATAGTATGATATTCAATTAAAAAAATACCCATAGTACCCCTGCCTGAACAAACTTTTCATTTATACAGGAAAAAGTTAAATTATCTCAAAAAACACCCGCCAATTAAACCTGCAACTAAGAAATCTAAAGATATGTTATTGAACTATATTTATGAGGTCATTGGAGATCAGAATATTGAACAGCTTTCAACTTCTGAGTCTGTAGGTAGAGGACACCCCAAAAAGGATTTCATGGATTTAGGTGAGAGAACTAAGCGTAGAGGGTTAAAAGACGAAGTATCATCCAGAAGTGAAGAAGAGTTGTGCCTAGCAGCTGAGATGAAACTTCATTCAGTCGGAAAACGTAGGGCTGCTTTAGCACTTCATAATATTTCATCATCTCCTGACTATACTGTCAAGTTACGAGACAGTGTACAAAATGATATTTCTTATTCGGCAAAAGAAGCACTAGCACTTTTTATTCAATTGAAATTAACGCGTCTTCAGTATATTGAACTTAGGGCAACAGCTATACGAAAAAAAATACAGAAATTGTATTCACCGTACTATAAACTTTTAGAAAAGAAGGCCAAGTGTTATCCACTGAACATACAAATTACAGACATATCGGCTGAAGTTCCATTACAAAATTTAGTAGATCATACAGTGTCACGTGTCGCTGAAAACTAAAAAGAACTGCTTATGTCTTTTAGCGAGCATAGTAACTTAGGCCTGGAAATGAACTATAAATGGGGCGTGGATGGCAGTGGTAGTTAAAAAAATTACAAACAAAAGTTTGAAAAAGAGGTTTCGGATGATTCGCACGTTTTTATTACTTCGTTAATTCCTTTACGCATACACTATATACAAAAAAAAATAATGATGTAATTATTTGGCAGAATCCACGTTCTAATTCCACCAGGTTTTGTAGGCCAATTAAGTTGCAATTCGTGAAAGAGACACCAGAAGTAATCAATTCTGAGTTTGCTAATATGGATAGACAAACCGCTAATTTAACACCTACCAAGATAGATTTGTGTGGTCGTACTTATAATGGCAAGCATATTTTGCTGAAAACTATGATTGATGGAAAGATCTGCAATGCTTTATCATTAAATAAGTCAACACAGAGATGCTACATTTGTAAAGCGACTACGTCTGATTTTAATAAAATTCAATTCAGGTAAACTGGCACCCCGTGGTATCGGAGCGCCTCCCTGACGCAGCTAAATGGCAGACTATTGAATGCGTTGGTGATGTCCAGGGACACCACCAACAGCACGGCTTCAGTCGCCACGGCCCTCAGGTGCAACAGAGCCGCGATCGTCGAACGACCCCTCCTAAACTCAAACTGGGCATCCGATAGATCGGGCCCCGTGCCGACGAGATGCCACTCGATGCGGGCAGCCAGCACCCTCTCCAATAGCTTGCCCGCATCGTCGAGCAGCACGATAGAATAGATTTTCACCCCCTTAGGGATATAATTTCGTAAAATCAGCCTAACAAGACACTTAAAAAAAACGTGTGTTTCCTACCGAGTTGAGAGCCTTCAACGCATATCATATCATCACCCATAGTCCGGGCTAAGCTGTGGCAGCCATCTGCGGCTGACAGCTAATAGTTAGACACAAAAAAAGCGCGCGTTTCCCAGCGCTCCGACGTCCTCGAAATTTACTGACGGACGCCGACAATTCGATTACTATCGCTCAAGAAAGAGCATACACGTCGCGCGCGGCCATAACACATAAATATCCACGCTTCCACCTCCGCCGCCGGAGTTGGAAGACGCGAAGCGAAAAAGATATTAATTCAAACGTAGGCACGCCTACTTTGCTAACAGCGACGCCCCAAGACGAGGTCCGTTCTTCGCAGAAAGAGCCCTTGGGCAATTTCGCTTAAAGTTCTTACCCAGTTGAGAGCCCGCTCACCCATAGTTCGGGTTAAGCTGTGACAGCCATCTGCGGCTAACAGTTAAAAAAAGGACACAAAAAAAAAACGCGCGTTTCCGTATAGGAGATAGATGTTCAAAGCGATAGGTTGTCTCCGAGTGGCATAGGTATTTCTTTCAATTTAAGTTTGCAATTGCGTTGATTAAGTTTATGTTTTTTCTTTTTTAATTACTTTCAATAATTAGAATACTAGAGTAGAACACAAAATACTAATAGATGGTCTAATAAAGAATATTCTGCAATGAATTACGAGTCTGCCTACCCTGCAAGGGGTATGGCGTGATGATATGTATGTATGTATGTAATTACGAGTCAACAATTGATTACAGAAGCGATCCAGTGATATCTATAGGCTTTCCTTCTGCTGTTTGTCAATACTGCTCAGCTCTGAGATGGAAAGATGAGTCCAAAGGTTTATATTGTTCTAATGATAAGATTAAACTAGACAACATAGTTTCACCACCAGATCCTTTAAATTCTCTCCTTAACGGAAATCATCCAAAACATACAGAATTTAAACGTAATATTCGTCGGTATAATAACGCTTTTCAGATGACGTCATTAAAGAGCCCACGGGTAGTTAAACACGGCTTTATGCAAATATTTAAAGTCCAGTGAGAGGTTTACCACCTTGCAGGTAGTCTTCTTCCGCATCGACCTGATGACCATAAGTTTTTGCAGATTTATTTTATTGCTGATCCAGAACTTCAAACAGCTACGCGATGTAATACAATCGACGCAACCAGCGACTAAGACTATATGACAAAAAAAACATTAGGCATGTATACTTTGCTCCCCGTGCGAAGCTGGGGCGGGTCGCTAGTATATATATATATATATATATATATAATATAATATATATATATATTATATTTGTGATACTCGCAAAATCATTAAAAATCGTTAAGTAAATATAGTAATACAAACTACTTCAAGTCTTCTAACCCAATAATTAATTTATTGTTAGTATATGGACCCTCTTAAAAATTATCCCCCGAGGTGTAGAACCTTTTACAGTGTAAATCCATTTATGGGAATTTTATTACCACGGAGTCGTTAATTACAAAATCTAATCGTTGGAAAGTTATTCCTTTAAAACAATGTTACTGGTTTATGTTTGTTATAGAATAAGATCATTTTCTAATGTTGTAAATTTTCAACATTTAAATCCAGCTTTAATATAATACTTGATGTACAAATTCATGAGTAACTTTTGAGAACATCATAAAATATCAGTTTATTCAAAGAAAAATTTAATTTATTACCACAAATTTTAACAACTGTACTTAAATTTCACATTTCTGTGTCAATATCGTCAATAATAATTTCATTTTTACAGTCTCAACACCTGCTGAAAAGTGTTATGGCCCTCTCTTTTTTTTTTTCCGGTGGACTATGGATTCGTCTCACCCCGCCAAATCGGTCCGGGGTGACGGAGAAGGCGGCGCGTGACCCCATAGACCCACCGTAAAACTCCTCTCTCTTGGCCGTGCGAGCGGGTCACCGGGACCCGATTTTTAACTTCGGTGGCCCGCCCGGCGGTTCACCCTCGCGGGTCCCTCTCGTCGACGCCCCGACAGATTTCGCCGTCGGGGCGTCGCCCTCACGCGGTGGCCTCACGTCGGGTGACCGGACAATTCCCCGGTCCGATCACCCGAAGCCTCGGTTAGGGCGGCATCAAGCGTAGGGGTTCACGCCTGTGCCGCCCCGGCCGCTGGCGGCGATCCGGGGCGCGGGAATCCTCCCTGGCCCGTTCCGCCGCTTCCTTCTGCGAGATGACAGCCTCGCAGAAGGCGGCGACCGCGTCCCAGTTCCTGATGCTGTCGACCATCGCCCTCGCGACGGCCGGCAGCGTCAGGTCGGCACCGAAGACAGCGACGAGGTCACGGCGCTGCCCCACCCATCCCGGATACACCTCCAGCGTGTGTTGCGCCGTGTCCTCGTCACTCCTGCAGTGGTGGCAGGCCGGAGTCCACTCCCTATACACGACCCTGTGCAGGTACAACCCGAAACACCCGTGCCCCGTTAATACCTGCACCAGCCGAAAGGTGAGGACCCCGTGCCGCCGCTCCATCCACTCTGTCAATACGGGCCAGAGGGCCTCAACGGTCTCCACACCATGCCTAGGCCTCTCCAGCCGCGTAGCCCAACGGACGATGACGTCTCGGCGGGCATCCACGCGCCAGGTGGCTATCTCGCTCAACGATGGGGAGCCACCTTCCTCGCGCGCTGTGATAACCCGCCGGTAGAGGTCGGAGAGCATCTCCGCCTCTAGGTCCCACGGGGGTGTCCCGGCCAACAGGCACGCCGCCTCTGTCGACACCGTGCGGTACCCGCGAATGGCTCTGACCGCCATGGATCTCTGTGGCCTCCACAGAACCGCCCTGAGCTGGGCGTTCAGAGCCCTCGCCCCCATGTGTGCGCCGTACATGGCCATCGAGCGGATGACCCCCGCATACAGCCGTCGGCCCTCGAAACTGGGTCCGCCCACGTTCGGCATGAGTCGAGAAAGGGCGGACGCCGCGCCGACAAGCCCATTCCCCGGCCCGGACAGAATTCCAGTCCGGGTGTTGACGTCGCTCCTCGAGCACTTCGAGCCTCGCCTCAGGCAGCTGTTCAACGCCTGTCTGACGTCTGGACGGTTCCCTGAGTGCTGGAAGGAAGGGAGGTTGGTTCTCCTGCCAAAGCCGGGACGGTCCCCGGATTTGCCGTCAGCCTACTGGCCCATCGTGCTCCTCGACGATGATGCAGGCGGCCGCGGAGGCCGTCGCCGGGAAGGGAGTGCTGTTGGCGGTGTCGTTGCCCCTGTACCCCAGGCGGCTGGTGGCAGACTATTTAGAGGGCCGCAGTATCCTCTGCGCAGGTCCCGCAGGGGACATTGTGCGAACGCCCATGTCTTGGGCTGAACTTGGTGTGCTACGCTGACGACACGCTCGTCACAGCCCGGGGCAGGACACTCGAAGAGGCGGCGAGCCTGTCCACTCTCGGCACCGAGGAGATGGTCAGTCGGATCGAGGCGCTGGGGCTCAGGGTGGCCCTAAGTAAGACGAAGGCCCTACTTTTCCATGGGCCCCGTGTGAGGCTACCCATCGGCGCCTCGATAATGGTAAACTCCATCCACATCAGCATCCAGGCCCATATGAGGTACTTGGTTCTGGTGCTCGACGGGCGATGGTGGTTCCGGGAGCATTTCCGACAGATTGCTCCCCGGCTTGTCGGCGCGGCGTCCGCCCTTTCTCGACTCATGCCGAACGTGGGCGGACCCAGTTTCGAGGGCCGACGGCTGTATGCGGGGGTCATCCGCTCGATGGCCATGTACGGCGCACCCATGGGGGCGAGGGCTCTGAACGCCCAGCTCAGGGCGGTTCTGTGGAGGCCACAGAGATCCATGGCGGCCAGAGCCATTCGCGGGTACCGCACGGTGTCGACAGAGGCGGCGTGCCTGTTGGCCGGGACACCCCCGTGGGACCTAGAGGCGGAGATGCTCTCCGACCTCTACCGGCGGGTTATCACAGCGCGCGAGGAAGGTGGCTCCCCATCGTTGAGCGAGATAGCCACCTGGCGCGTGGATGCCCGCCGAGACGTCATCGTCCGTTGGGCTACGCGGCTGGAGAGGCCTAGGCGTGGTGTGGAGACCGTTGAGGCCCTCTGGCCCGTATTGATAGAGTGGATGGAGCGGCGGCACGGGGTCATCACCTTTCGGCTGGTGCAGGTATTAACGGGGCACGGGTGTTTCGGGTTGTACCTGCACAGGGTCGTGTATAGGGAGTGGACTCCGGCCTGCCACCACTGCAGGAGTGACGAGGACACGGCGCAACACACGCTGGAGGTGTGTCCGGGATGGGTGGGGCAGCGCCGTGACCTCGTCGCTGTCTTCGGTGCCGACCTGACGCTGCCGGCCGTCGCGAGGGCGATGGTCGACAGCATCAGGAACTGGGACGCGGTCGCCGCCTTCTGCGAGGCTGTCATCTCGCAGAAGGAAGCGGCGGAACGGGCCAGGGAGGATTCCCGCGCCCCGGATCGCCGCCAGCGGCCGGGGCGGCACAGGCGTGAATCCCTACGCTTGATGCCGCCCTAACCGAGGCTTCGGGTGATCGGACCGGGGAATTGTCCGGTCACCCGACGTGAGGCCACCGCGTGAGGGCGACGCCCCGACGGCGAAATCTGTCGGGGCGTCGACGAGAGGGACCCGCGAGGGTGAACCGCCGGGCGGGCCACCGAAGTTAAAAATCGGGTCCCGGTGACCCGCTCGCACGGCCAAGAGAGAGGAGTTTTACGGTGGGTCTATGGGGTCACGCGCCGCCTTCTCCGTCACCCCGGACCGATTTGGCGGGGTGAGACGAATCCATAGTCCACCGGAAAAAAAAAAAAGAGAGGGCCATAACACTTTTCAGCAGGTGTTGAGACTGTAAAAATGAAATTACTATTGACGATATTGACACAGAAATGTGAAATTTAAGTACAGTTGTTAAAATTTGTGGTAATAAATTAAATTTTTCTTTGAATAAACTGATATTTTATGATGTTCTCAAAAGTTACTCATGAATTTGTACATCAAGTATTATATTAAAGCTGGATTTAAATGTTGAAAATTTACAACATTAGAAAATGATCTTATTCTATAACAAACATAAACCAGTAACATTGTTTTAAAGGAATAACTTTCCAACGATTAGATTTTGTAATTAACGACTCCGTGGTAATAAAATTCCCATAAATGGATTTACACTGTAAAAGGTTCTACACCTCGGGGGATAATTTTTAAGAGGGTCCATATACTAACAATAAATTAATTATTGGGTTAGAAGACTTGAAGTAGTTTGTATTACTATATTTACTTAACGATTTTTAATGATTTTGCGAGTATCACAAAAATAATAGCACAACAGGTATAAGTATGTCAATATAAACTAATATACAAATAAATTACAATATTCACAAGTTCACAATAAACTAATAACGAAGAATCTCTTTAAATACATACACATACATATACATATCATCACGCCATATCCCTTGCAGGGTAGGCAGAGAGAACAGAGTGCCAGAGAACTCTATCTCTGCATACTTCACTCGCTTCCTCAACATTCATAATTATCTTCATACACGCTCGCCGGTTTCGGAGACTCTTGACTCCACCTTCCTTCAGTACATGACCGATCTGGTCTAGGTAGGTTAGTCTCGGTCTCCCTCGGTACCTACATCCTTCCACTTTCGCATTGTATATCTTCTTAACCAGACGTTCGTTCGGCATTCTTTCCACATGTCCGAACCATCGGAGCATTCCCTTTCGCATCTTTACACCAATACTCTCTTTCATACCTACTCGCTCTCTTACGTCGTCGTTACGAATGTTTTGTCGTTACGTCGTACGTAAATTTTTTAATCTCTTTAAAAATACATATAAACCATCATAAATGTATAATATCAATGCCACTTCAAGAAAAAATGAATTATATAACTTCAACTTCAACATAACGACTAAAATATACAACATAAAAAAGGCACGGACAAAAGTCTGTAGACCAACAATTTATATAACAAAAAAAAAATTACAATATTGAGTGCATAAGAAATGTGTTTAATATTTCATAATAAGGTGATTAATGACAAAGTTCTACAGTGTTAGATAATGCGATTTTATCAACAATTTAAATGCAGACAAGGTTTGTTTTTCCAAGGTCTTGACGTATTTCCAGCGGCAGTTCGTTCCACAAGCGTACTGCTGTGACAGTGAAGGAGTTGGCATAAAAAGTTGTGGAATGTAGTGGAATTTTTAGTTTTAAATTTTCTGATGATCTTAAACATCATTCATGGGTTTCATGGAGATATATGAAACAGTCTTTGAGATAGGAAGGAGCTGAAGGATCGAATAAGATATTGTAAAGTAAGGAGAGAGTGTGAGTATTCCGGCGAAGGCGTATTGGTAGCCACTTGAGCTGAGAGGCGGAATTGTGAGACGTGATCATATTTACGAAGACCAAATATGAATCGTATACAGACATTTTAAAGGCGCTCAAGTTTGTCTAATTGGTTTTTGGTGAGATCAAAATAGCTGACGTCAGCGTAATCAAGGATAGGAAGGAGTTAAGAAGTTGCAAGTGTAATTTTAGTGGCAGTAGGCAGAAAATTTCGCAATCTTCTAAGAGATCCTACAGAAGCAAACAGTCCTACAGAAGCAAATATGCTTGATTATTTATAAAAACTTGATGACGAACGAAAAATGATTGTCACAAGTGGGATTCGAACACACACCTATTGGAAATCCATTCCAATCGTGCTGCCATTTACACCACCGCACACATCTCCTTAAAGACGAAAATATAATACGATGCGAAAATTTAATGTCCTACAATAGTTCACGGTAATCGGGTTTTTATAAATAATCAAACATATTAAATGCTAAATTTCAGTAATTTGAATGGCTTCAATTGCTTTAGCGCGTTCCATTTAGTATAATCTACGTTTCAGAGATATTCCATTCCAGAAAGTCTTAGTAAATTACTTTACAGTATCAAAACGAGTTTACAGATAGCGTAGTGGTTAAGATACCAACCTATTCTATCAAGTGTCCTGGATTCGATACCCACACAGGACAATACCTTGTGCGTTCTAAAAATTGTTGTTCAGATTTGTATATTTATGGTATGTCTGTAGTTTGTAAAATCCCCTGTAATACAAGGATTATTTATATTTTGATTAGTCAGTGAAATAATGTAAGATTACAATGGTTTATTTCGAGAATTCGATTTCGACATTACGTTGTCATTCATTATATATTCCCTAACTTTATATAACAAAAGAATTAGGTATCTATTTTTATAAAATCAATATAAAAAAAAAACTCAATAACAAAAAACATTACACATTACATACATTACATACATTACATATTCAGATTTCCTTTAAAATGGTTTAGTATTAATCTTATTAAATAATATCAAGCTTTCAAACTACACACTTTTCTTTAAAATAAAGAAGAGTCTAATAGAATTATCTCCATTATTATCTAAACACACAAGATTACAGTACATTATGAGAAGGCTTTCTCTTGAGACGTTGTAAAATAAAGCAAGAAGCTCTAGTGAACTAATTAAACATTAATTTTATAAATATACGCAGAGATTTTGCATATAAATTAAGTGCGTATGTGTAGGATAAGTCTTTACTTAAGAGAGTGTACTTTTGCTGCGGTAAGCCCACATTGCTGACAGTTACTTATCTAGAGCTACAAGCTGGTTTGTTTCAGGTAGTACCATGTTCTCGCATAAAAACGACGTCTCAGTAGAGATAATGTGCTGTCGTACTTCATTCAGTGAGCGAGACTGCCGGCAGCCCATCTTTGTGGGTAGGTTTTGGTCAGTAGGCCTAGTTATATTCCTGGTATTGTAAAGGTGCATGATCTTAAGTAACATTTATCATCAGGTGTGTTGCTTGCTCATTTGCCACCATTATTATACCAGCATATTCGTTACCATAAGCAATTAAAAAGAGAATAAATACGCATGGTGTCTTATAGACTCCCAAACAAATTTTGATTCGCTCCAAATGGCTGTGCGTGAAAAGACTATAGACGACCAAAGAAGGATAGTTTCACCGTCCTTTCCATCCAAAAAAAGGTATTAAAAGCCGAGGAAAGACCAAAAGATTGCTACGCAGTATTTGGGTTAAATTTTCAACAGCACCTATTTCTTTTCAAAGCTATTAAAGTTAATAAAAGCTTACGAAGTAAAATAAAATGTAAAATTTTACGTAAGACGATATAAATTACGTATTTATTATTTATATTTCTTTATTTGTCACCTCAAATTTAGGGTTCGCTGGTGAATATGGGTAATCATTCCCCTGCTTTTGCCTGCTCCTGATCCCAATTACTCGGGGTCGACACAATATGTACTCCTATTCCTACACATTGGAAATGTTGTTGGCAATAGTTTTACGACCGGCCGCCTGCCTGACGTCAACCCTCCTTGAGAATGTACATGTTGACCAAACGGCATCAGGTGATGTTGGCGCAGGTCGATATGAAGCTCTTAGTCGTCTTTTATGACATCCACGAGCAAAGTAAGGGTTGGTAGTATTCGTAGCCGCTACCACACAGCTGGTGAATATGGGTATAAGGTCTTTAAAAAAAAATCTTAAAGATATAAGTTGATACATTAGTAGCATACTGGTAATTAGTCTAATCCTAGAATATCGTTATCCAAAAGGATATAAGCCTATGGTTTGTGGGCGTCAGATAATAGTAGTTTCTTGCAAAAAAATATTTTCTGCTAAAACTGTTCAGATGCGACTGAGAATAATAAAGGCTAGGATCAGCATTGGTTACTCATAATCAACATATTGCTGAAATAAGTTCATGTTGTAAAAATAATAAGCGTAATGGTTATTATTTTTACAGCGTGGACCTAACGGTCATGACTTGAATTATATATATTATATTTCTTAAGATATAAATTGTTTAGTTAGTCTCCTTTTACCGTAAAAAAAACGTAATTATACTGTAATTATTATATGTATTCGTTACGAAATTTCATTTTAAAATGATTTATGTTTTAGTATGATTTATGTTAATGATGTTGATTTACATATGGGATGTGTGATCCCATGTATGACATCCCATGTATGACATTCCATGTGAGACAATCATTTTTCGCTCCTAATCAAGTATTTACAAATAATCAAGCATGTTAAATTAAATTAATTTAAATTTCTAAAAATGCTAAATTTCAATAATTTGAATAACAGGCTCGTATCATCGTTTAATACAATTCTAACAGCAAAGTTAGAGTATTAAATCTGTATAATTTGTAAACATTGTCGGGAAGATGGCACACGTCTCCTTTAAAAGACGAAAATATAATACGAAATGAAAATTGTATGATTTATGTTATATAATATTAGTCAAGTTAAAAATGCAACAAATTAGGGTAAAATAATAAATCGGTACTTTTGACTATGGTATAATAAGATTTTGTATAAAATAGATCAAAAAGAAAAATCAGAGTCTAAATTAAAATGTGATTGTACATAATTCTATTCAATAATTCACCAAATTGACCTTTGGCCTCCCACTTCATTAAAACTCCTTAAAATACTTTGTAATTACCTAATTATTCATTTTGTTAACTTCCAGATTGTCTTGGTTGAAATTTGATTCACGCTAGAGAGGGGTATGATTTTCGATTTCGGCTTTCGGCCTTCGGTCCATGTACTGTATTTAGCCGCTCTATTGAATTATTGGTATTAAATACCGGTATTATAATTACAAGATAAATACCTCCCCAATGGTTCATTTTAAGTTATTTAAATTTTAATTGAATTCCATAATTACTTTATAGTAAGTGTACAATATCGGTACAGGATACCAAAGGAGCCCAGTGATACTAAATAATAGAGAGTACCTCAGAGCGAGACGTTTATTCATTTAAAAACATGCATGTCTATACTTTTTCGTGTAACGTAACCATATCGCGATTTAATTCTATCCTAACGCCATCTATCGACTCCTTGTAAACATTTCCAATAATATAAAGAGTAGCGTTAGGATCGGATACATTCTAAACATTAAACAGTAAGAACATAATGTGATATACTAAAATTGCCTGCACAAATGGCGTAGCGGTTAAGATACCAACCAACCCTCGCAAGTGTCCTGGATTCGAAATTCACGCGGCATAATGCTTTGTGTGATCCAGGCATTGTTGTTGATTTCATGAGTCTGGATTTAATTAGATCGGTAATTATATGTTTGTAAAGTCCCCCAGCAGTACCAGAATTATTTCCTTAATCCGTGTAGTGATCATAAAAGATGACTTAGGGATAAAATATGCAAACAACATATATGCAAGAGAAAGAAAAGCTCGAAACAAAACCCTATACCAACACGTCTGACCAACATGGTATTACTATACCAATCAATGTCCCTCCTAGTATAGAGGAGGCTTGAGCCCAGCAGTGGGACATATATGAGCTGAGATGATGCTGACGTACACATGATGAAAAAGATGAAATTATAAGGTTTCCTTCTTGCTATATGCAATGTTATTCTATATTAGATCCATCCATTCATCAGCTCGTAAACGTCTACTGTTGGACATAGGCCTCCCACGAGAATGCCATCTGCAACGGTCTTATGCCGCCTGCATCCAACAGGTGCCTGCGACCTTGATGAGGTCATCAGTCCACCGATTGGGGGGTCGTCCTACGCTGCGTCGTCCGATTCGTGGTCGCCACTCGAGAACCTTTTTTCTCCAACGGTTGTCGATTCGTCGAGGATGTGGCCTGCCCATTACCACTTCAACGTGCTAATTCTTCGGGCTATGTCGGTTACACCCGTTCTGCTACGGATTTCCGTATTCCGGATTTTATCACGTAGAGAAATAATTAGCATAGCCCTCTCCATAGCACGCTTATTCTATATGAGTATTAAGTTGAGGACTTTATACCTTTGATTATATACAATTAGCTTAGTACTATAATACGAGTACAAAAAATATAACAATATGCCATACATTGTTGTATATGAACAAAGGTTATTTACTGGCTATAAAATATAACGTCGTGATAAAAAATAGCTAAGTAATAAGGTTAAATTTTAATAATATAATAAGTGTGATAATTTGATGCTGCTCTATCATAGGTAACTGTTGTCGTAATAATTGCTGTAATAAAGTATTCGGATGCAGCTGTAATTGAAATATTATGCACAAATATAAAACTTTTTAAAATCTTCATCTTCTCTATGTTGTTGAAATTAATAATATCACTGCAAGAAAAGAAAACCTAGCAATATCTGTCAGGACTATGTGGTGTATTAGCCTAATTTATTTGAGGCTTAAAAGATTATTTTGGTTCTGGGAGCATTTCCGCAGACTCGCTCCACGGCTCGTCGGCGCGGCGTCCGCCCTATCATGGCTTATGCCGAATGTGGGCGAACCGAGCGCTACGTGCCGACAGCTGTACGCAAGGGTCATCCTGTCGATGGCCCTGTAAGGCGCACCGGTGTGGGCGGGGTCCCTGACCGTCCGACTCAGGGCTCTTCTGTGGCGACCACAGAGGGCCATGGCGGTCAGGGCCATACGCGGGTATCGCACGGTGTCGACGGAGGCAGCGTGTCTGTTGGCCGGGACCCCTCCATGGGACCTGGAAGCGGAAATGCTCGCCGGTTTGTATCGGCGGATGTTGGGGGTGCGAGCGGAGGTCGGTGTGGTCTCGTTGAGGGAGCACACCGCCTGGCGCATCGACGCCCGCCGAGAGGTTATTGCCCGTTGGGCAGTCCGGCTGGAGAGGCTTCGGTTCGGTGTGCGGACCGTGGAGGCCTTCCGGCCGGTGCTGATGCAGTGGCTAAAACGGCGGCACGGGGTGCTCTCCTTCCGATTGGTGCAGGTTTTGACGGGGCATGGATGTTTCGCCAAATACCTGCACACGGTCGTCAGGAGGGAGAGTATACCGTCCTGCCACCACTGCGATTGCGACGAGGACACGCCGCAGCATACGCTCGAGGTTTGTGCCGCTTGGGCAGAGCAGCGTTGTGAACTCGTCACAATCATCGGTGCTGACCTGATGCTGCCGACCATCGCCAGGGCGATGCTCGACAGCGTCAGGAACTGGGACGCGGTCGCATCCTTCTGCGAGGCAGTAGTCTCGCGGAAGGAGGCGGCGGAGCACGTGCGCGAGGAGCGTCTCCTCGACGAAGCGAGCCACCGTCGGCAACTGGGGCGGCGCAGTCGCTATTACCTGCGCCTAATGCCGCCCTAGCCGAGGCCGCGGGTGACTGGATCGGGGAATTAGGCCGTCACCCGCCGAGAGGCCAACCGCGTGAGGAAAGACCGACATCCTACCCGAGGGGGGGACGTCGGTCGAGGAGAGGGTAATCCTCAGGGATATTTCGTCGGGCCGACCACTGACGTCAAGTCACTTAGCTCCGGTGGTCGGCCCAACGACAAAGGCGACGTCACGGGTGGGTTACGGGTGTGCGTGCTTACACCCCTCTGTCGCCCCGGACGGAGTGGTGCGAGGAGTGCGCCGACCATAGCCCACCGAAAAAAAAAAAAAAAAGATTATTTTAATTATTTGGGTTTATGATATGAGTTTGATTCTAAAAATAACACCAATAAATATGTATATAAGTTATCCATGTATAAAAATCACTCTGCAGATAGTGATGTAATGAAATCTAGACAAAGGAAATAACATAATATAGATGATATAGGTCACATTAAGATTCGGCCTAATGACAATTTCGGCTTTCAGTTAAAATAACACTACTAATAGCGCAACATTTATGTGTACACAATGAAAGGAAATTTAATTGAAGTCAATATTAATTTCGTTCTAATTAATAACGTTAATTAATTATTTCATGGTGAATATTAATTGAAATTATTCTCATATACGAATATGTTATTTAGTATTACATTAGCCTATCCATAGCTACTGTTGATGATTAGCCTCCTGATGAGTAGGAATGAAGTATTAATTGCAAGGCTGGAAATGACAGTTGGCGAATGCAGTGATCTATCTAATAGTGAATTATCCGTGTGGTGACGTAGTAAGAATACAATTCACTACCCCTTTATCTTATCCGTGAGTGATCATAAAAGACGACTAAGGGATATAAAATGCATATAACATCTGTGTAAGAGAAGGAAAACTCGAAACAACAGCCTATATCAACACATCTGACCGGCATGTTGTAGTAGATCAATTTCCTTCTTAGAGAGTAGGACATCGGGCTGGGCGTGATCTGTTACGCCGACGACACGCTCGTCATAGCCTGTGATGGGACGCCAGAGGAGGCGGCAAGCATGGCGATTCTTGGCACCAAGGAGATCGTCATGTGGATTGAGGCACTGGGGTTGAGGGTGGCCCTGGACAAAACGGAGGCCCTCTTGTTCCATGGGGCCCGCATGGGCCCTCCCATCGGCGTCTCGATCACCATCAATTCGGTTGACATCAGCATCCGGGCCCATATGAAGTATTTGGGCCTGGTGCTCGACGGGCATTTGGTGGTTTCGGGAGCATTTCCGCAGGCTCGCTCCACGGCTCGTCGGCGCGGCGTCCGCCCTTTCGTGGCTTATGCCGAATGTGGGCGGACCGATCGCTACATGCCGACAGCTGTACGCCTGGGTCGTCCGGTCGATGGCCCTGTACGGCGCACCGGTGTGGGTGGGGTCCCTGACCGTCCGACTCAGGGCTCTTCTGTGGCGACCACAGAGGGCTATGCGGTCAGGGCCATACGCAGGTACCGCACGGTGGCGACGGAGGTAGCTTGCCTGTTGGCCGGGACTGCCCCGTGGGACCTGGAGGCGGCAATGCTCGCCGATTTGTATCGGCGGGTGTTGGAGGTGCAAGCGGAGGGCGGTGTGGTCTCATTGAGAGAGCACACCGCCTGGCGTGTCGACGCCCGCCGAGACGTCATTGCCCATTGGGCAGTCCGGCTGGAGAGGCCTGGGTTCGGTGTGCGGACCGTGGAGGCGTTCCGGCCGGTGCTGATGTAGTTGTTGGAATGGTGGCACGGGGTGCTCTCCTTCCGACTGGTGCAGGTTTTGACGGGGGATGGATGCTTCGCCAAATACCTGCACTTTTTGTTATTGCTTATGGTGGTAAAAGAGCGACGACGTCGACGTCGAGAGTCGACGACGAAAGCTGTCGGGGCGTCGACAGGAGAGGAGCCCGAGAGGGCATACCACCGAGCGGGCCACCGAAGACAAAGATTGGGTACCGGTGGCCCGCTCGCACGGCGAAGAAGAGGTGCTTGCAGGGTGCGTCAATGGGGTTGCGCGCCGCCTCTTCCGTCACCCCAGACCGATTTGGCGGGGTGCGACGTCCATGGCCCACCACAAAAAAAAAAAAAAAAAATGATGGTAAAAGAGCAAGCAGCACACCTGATGGTAAGTGTTATTGTCGCCCATGGACCTTTGTAAAATACCAAGGGTAGCCAAGGCCGCTGCCTACTAATGCCAACCCCAAATCCACCCAGTTGGACTTCCGGTTCTCTCGCTCACTGAACGAAGAGCAATAGCATAATTCTTATATATTTATTTCTATATATTGAGAATCTCGGAAAGGGCGATAAAGATTTCGGTGAAATTTAGTATATAGTAGTACCGTAGTAGATGCGTCTCGCCCTGCCAAATCGATCTGGGGTGATGGAAGAGACGGCGCGTGACCCGATAGACCCACTATGCAAACTCCTCTCTTCGCCTTGCGAGCGGGCCACCGATACCCGATCTTTGTCTTAGGTGGCCCAAACAACTAAGTCTTGACACTGAACGACCACAATGTTGCCACAGCACAATCTTAGAATCGGCACTTATATATGGATAATAACAGTACTTATATCTACCTCCTAGTATTCACTCAGCTTCAGATTACATGCACGGATACTAGCTTCCCACGGGACAGTATCCGTCCATTCACTTATTATTTATAAATGCAATACAGCAATGTTTCTGAAGTACATAACTTAAGCTATATTATGTTTTAATTATATGTAATAATAGCTTCTACTTCACGGCTTTATTCGCGTAAAAAGTACATACATACATACCTACATATCATCACGCCATATCCCTTGCAGGGTAGGTAGAGAGAACAGAGTGCCAGAGAACTCTATCTCTGCATACTTCACTCGCTTCCTCAACATTCATAATTCTCTTCATACACGCTCGCCGGTTTCAGAGACTCTTGACTCCACCTTCGTAAAAAGTAACTTTACTGAAGTTGAACTATTACCCCAAGGGATGATATTACCAGGATGAAAAGTATTCTAGGTTTTAATCAAAGATATTCTTTATATATTTCATCCAAATTTATTTCAACGGTTTGATTGAGTAATAAACATCTAAATATCTTCATAAGATTTCGCCATCATCTCAGCTCATACACGTCTCACTGTTGGGCTCAAGCCTCTTCTATAGTGGAGGGGAAATTGACTACCACACTGGTCAGACGTGTTAGTACAGGGTTTTGTTTAGAGTTTTCCTTCTTTGGCATAGATGTTATATGCATTTTATATCCCTAAATCGTCCTTTACGATCACCCACAGGTAAGATAGGGATGGTGTATTGTATTCTTATACCGTTACCACACGAAACGATAAATAGCACATTTATAATATACCATAAGATTTCACATTTATAATATTATGAGCTTCTGCCCGCGGCTTTACTCGCGAAAAGAGTAGCATTTTCAAAGTTGAACTATTATACCAAAGGA
Organism: Lymantria monacha; assembly: GCA_905163515.2. Classification (NCBI taxonomy): domain Eukaryota; kingdom Metazoa; phylum Arthropoda; class Insecta; order Lepidoptera; family Erebidae; genus Lymantria; species Lymantria monacha. The sequence goes on along the minus strand of LR991098.1, from coordinate 26,094,580 downwards.
ACACATCATCGGAATAAAAGGTATCCTATGTGTTAATCTAGGATAAGGTCTATCTATGCACAAAGTTTCATTTAAATCTTTCTATCAGTTTGACTGCAAAGATGGCGTAGTGGTTAAGATACCGACTTTCCGTGCCAGTGCCGTGGGTTCGATTCCCACGCAGGACATTATTTTGTGCGATCCACAAAGTGTTGTTCTGAGTCTGGGTGTAATTTGTCTGCGTTAATTACATGTTTCTTTTCCTTAGTGCAGGGTGGTGTAAAAAAAAAAAATAATAATTAATAATTAATTAATAAGTTTACGCGTTATTAAATAACAAACATCTTTAGAGCATTCCTTAAAGTAACGACAGTAATATTCTTATTCCATCATCGTACAGAGAATAGCTAATAACTTTAAACGAGCAAATCCTGTATATATATATATATATATATATATATATATATATATATATATATACATATATATATATGTATGTGTGTGTGTGTGTGTGTGTGTGTGTGTGTGTGTGTGTGTGTGTGTGTGTGTGTGTGTGTGAGTGTGTGTGTGTGTGTGTGTGTGTATGTGTGTGCACAAATCTGAATCTCAGAAACGACTCCAACGATTCTCTTGAAATTTAGCAATCAAAGGGTCCCGGGGGCGAATAATCGATCTAGCTAGGTTTCATTTATAGAAAATATTGTTTTGTCGGTTTTTTCAGGCAATGAAAAGATATAATTATGCGTTGGCTGACAACTATTAAAATACGAAGGAAAGTTTTGATGCTGTCATTAAGACACCTCAATTAGACAATCGAGCAGTCCAATCGATGCCGGTTCGGACTCTGTTTCTCTGTTTTATTACTTTTGACTTTTTTCATTATTTTATTATTATTTCATTAATTATTTTTATTATATTTAAATATATCTTCAAAACACACTTAAAAAAAATCATTCAGATATTAACATATTATAGTATAAGAAGAATAAATACATAGTGTTGAAGAAATACATTCAGATTATTAGAAATACCAATATAATTAAATTAACAAGCCACTGTTAATAGGCAAATTAATTTAAAACTTTATGTATGTACTAACATTGTTATACAAATACACCTAATCACTATTTGCTTAACTATTCATTAATTTCGCTTGTCAATTCAAAACTGTCTATTTTAATAATGAATTATTATAGTTAGGCAAATGAAATGTATTTGTATTTTAAAGGTCTGTTGCCTACTATCTAAATGACTTTGTAATTAATTCAAATTCGTATAAATAGATATGTATTACTTCTTCACCATAAATAAATATACAATTGTTCCCACTAATTCTTTTGTAAGTTATCATAAAAAGTTACTAAGGAATGTGAGTGGATAGTATTTCATTGTAAGAAAAAAATACATCTTAGTTCTGAAGTTTACGCGAGTATTAACACATTTGAAATAAAACTATTTTTACGGATTCTATCGCGTTTGTATTTGATTTTTAATTTCGCGACTTTACGACTTTTCACGATATACTTTACAGCATGGATGCACAGACCGCGGCCCGCGGGCCGCATGCGGCCTGCCGGTCGAATACTGGTGGCCCGCCAACAGCAAAAATAATACTCTTGTACATTCGAAAATTCGGCGCGGCGACGACGGCAGCGCGGTGGTGGCTTATCCACGGGTTATATTGTTGGTGTTAATTTGAAAACTGTTTTATTATAATTACTAAGATTATTACAAAATATTAAATATTAAAGTAATTTGTTTCTTTTGATATTGTGAGCGACGTCCATAAAACTTATGAAAATCATTCAAATACCGCGCCAGTTTATGAATAAAATGACGCCGTGGCCGCGTCGCCTCAAGCGCCCAAAAATACTAAGTCAAGTAACATCGCTTGCCGCCTTTATATAAAGTTCAAAATAGTAGAGAAATCAAGAATTTTCTGGCGCGGTGTGAGCAAGCGAGATAGCAATAGTCCCGAATTCCTGATTGCTCGCGTAGGTAGATACACGAAGCTTCCAGAGTCGGTTTCGAGATTTCTCCAGACAGTTTTCGACTCTATACGCGCGATATAAAAGCCACGCTAACCGCAGCGACCGACAGTCTGGTTTTAATTTGAGAGAAGTGTCAACAGAAAGAAATAAGCGCGAAAATACAAAGCGAAGTAATAAGTGATTGAGAATAAGTGCAGTTTAATAGTGTTTTTGGAAGGCACTAGTTCTAGTGTAGATTTTAACTCGACTAGCCGGTGTCATATATTTTGATCGACATTCAACGTAGATTTCCCGTTGCAGTGTTAACCCGTCAAGTGCCGTGTATAATTGTGTTGTGAAATCGTAAGTAAAACTCTGTTATTAATAAGTGTTTCCCTACCTGTTTAATCAATTATTTTTGATAATTTAAAAAAGGATGGGTAATTTAAGTAGGTACTTTAATTGTTTTTAGGTGCTGTGTTAATCCTAGCCAGGATTAGAACGTAACATGGACAAGCCAGGACCTGGTAAAAAACGTAAGGTTAAAGATGAAAATCGGCAGTTTCAAGAAATTTGGACTGAAAAATACTTTTTTGTACGGTCGCATAACAAAGTCGTTTATTTAATTTGCAAGAATTCTGTTGCGATTGCAAAGGAATATAATGTAAAAAGGCACTATGAAACGCAACATCCTACTTTTACAAAATATACAGGCGAATTAAGAAAGCAAAAAATGTTGTCTTTAAAACGGGAGCTTATTGGTCAGCAAGCTATGTTTACAAAACCCATTCAAGATTCGGAAACAGCTACAAAAGTTAATTATGAAATTTCTCGAATAGCAAAGCGAAGTCGACCCTTCAGTGATGGGGATTTTGTAATAGAATGCATAGAAATTGCCGCTAAGAAAATGTGTCCAGAAGCAGCAAAAAAGTTTGAAAAAATTCAACTGAATCGTATGACTATCCAAAGACGAATTATGTCTTTGTCAGGTAATATTGCGGAACAATTAACTGAAAAATCTAAGATCATTGAATTTTTTTCATTAGCACTCGACGAATCCACTGATATTAGTTCCACAGCTCAACTTCTCATATTGATACGAGGTGTTACTCAAGATTTTGAAGTCTTAGAAGAGTTATTAGGAATGTGTTCATTGAAAGGTCAAACCAAAGGAGTTGATATACTCAATGTACTTTTGGATGAGTGTTCAAAAACTGATTTGGACTTATCAAAATTATCGGGAGTTGCGACTGATGGTACTGATCTTCGATGATTGGTGTCAATTCCGGGCTAGTTACTTTGCTGAAAAAGCATTTGCAAGAAAAAAACATAAACGCTGAAGATCTCATGCAGTTTCACTGCATTATACACCAAGAAGCCCTCTGTTCTAAAAAAATTGAATTTCAAAATGTCATGAAAGTGTTAGTTTCGACAGTAAATTTCATAAAATCACGAGGAATTGAGTCCTCGTTCCACAGGCAATTCAAACAATTCCTTCATGACATCGAAAGCGAATATGGAGATTTACTGTATTATACAGAAGTAAGGTGGCTAAGCACGGGAAGAACGAGCGAGAGATATTAAGCATGTAAAGTGTATAAAAGATGAAGCAGGCAAGGTTCTGATGAAAGATGAGGAAATACAAGAGCGTTGGAAGGTGTATTTTGAAAGACTAATGAACGAAGAGAATGCATGGAGTGGAGATTTGAAAGATAAATCAGAAAACCTCGGCCTAGTGAATGAAATTACATTAGATGAAGTAAAAAAGGCAGTGATTAGTATGAAAAATGGTAAATCTGTAGGGCCGGATGGTATACCAGTTGAAGTGTGGAAGATTTTAGGAGAGCGTGGTTATGAGTGGCTGACTTTGTTCTTCAATAAGTTGCTGCAGGAAGAAGAAATCCCCGACGAGTGGTGCAATAGCACGTTAGTACCCATTTTTAAAAATAAAGGGGATGTTCAAGACTGTGGCAATTATAGGGGAATAAAGCTCATGTCACATAGTATGAAATTGTGGGAAAAAGTAATCGAGAAGAGACTGCGAGAGGAAAGTGAGGTCACCCAAAACCAGTTCGGTTTTATGCCGGGTCGTGGGACAACGGATGCCATATTTGCACTGCGTCAACTATGTGAAAAATTTCGTAGTGCACACAAAAACTTGCATATGGTATTCGTTGACCTCGAGAAGGCATACGACAGAATACCAAGAACAGTTTTGTGGTGGGCACTGAAAGAGAAAAGTGTACCTGTGAAGTATATAAGGTTAGTCTGTGCTATGTACCGGCGATGTAGGTCATACATAAGATCAGCTGTTGGAAACTCCGATGAGTTCAGTGTTGGGGTGGGCCTGCATCAAGGGTCGGCGTTAAGTCCTTACCTCTTCCTGTTGATAATGGATGCCTTAACATCGGAGATACAGGAAGAGGCACCCTGGTGCATGCTTTTCGCTGACGACGTTGTTCTTATCGGAGAAGATGGGCTTGAGGTACAGAGCATGCTGGAAAAATGGCGCTGTAGATTGGAGAACGTTGGCTTGAAAATCAGCAGAACAAAAACAGAGTGCATGTTCTGCGATTTCGGCGGTCTCTCCAATTTTACACCCATATCTCTAGATGGAGTACCTATACCAGTATGCTCCAACTTTCGATACCTCGGTTCGCTTATCCAAAGCAATGGCGACTTGGATCGTGCGGTGAAGCACAGAATTGACGCGGGATGGATGAAATGGCGGCAGGTCACAGGTACCATATGTGACACTCAAGTACCCTTAAAATTAAAAAGTAAAATATACAAAACCTTAATAAGGCCTGCCGTATTGTATGGGTCAGCATGTTGGGCTACAAAAGCGACGGATGAGAGACGGCTGCATGTAGCAGAGATGCGAATGTTAAGATGGATGTGTGGCCTGACGAGAATGGATAAGGTAAGAAATGAGTATATAAGAGGAAGTTTGAAAGTGGCGCCAGTGACGGAAAAGTTGAAAAGTGAACGCCTGACTTGGTATGGACATGTGATGAGACGGGATGAATGTAATGTTGGGAGAAGAGTTTTAAGTATGAATGTTGAAGGCTTTAGGGGTAAGGGAAGACCGAAGAAAAGATGGATGGATTGCGTGAAGCATGATATGAATAGAAAGGGAGTGAACGCAGAGATGACATCGGATAGGATTGAGTGGAAGAAAAGGACATATTGCGTCGACCCCAAGTAATTGGGATAAGAGCAGGGTAATGATGAATGATGACAGAAGTAAGGTGGCTAAGTCGTGGATTGACACTGGAACTATTTCTAAATTTAATAGAAGAAATTGGAATATTTCTGGCGGAAAAGCAAAGGGATGTCCCGGAACTTAAAAATCCTGATTGGTTGTGTGATTTGGCTTTTTTAGATGACATTACAAATCATTTGAATGTCTTGAACACGCGGCTTCAAGGCAAAAATCAACTGATATCTCAGCTCTACGCTCATGTATCATCCTTTCAATGCAAGCTGACACTTTTCAGATCGCAATTGAATTCTGGAAATTACAATCATTTGCCGAATTATAAGAAAATGGCTGAAAAATTCAACAAAACTGCGATTAATTTCAGTTATGTAGAAAAGCTAGATATTTTGATTCAATCTTTTCAAGACAGATTTTCGGAGTTTAAAAAAGTGAAACCTCTGTTGGACATATTCAGCAATCCCTTCACGATTTCAGTTGAAAATGCGCCAGAGTCAATGCAGTTAGAAGTTATCGACATTCAAAACGACCGAGATTTACGCAACAAATTCAACGGAGGAGACTTGCTGAACTTTTACCGCTGCATTGATAAAAATATGTATAAAGAGTTGCGCATAAACGCTCTGAAATGTGCCAGCTTATTTGGTTCTATCTATATATGAGAACAAACTTTTTCAATACTAAATAATAATAAAACAAAAAATCGAAACCGCCTTGCAAATGGAAGTTTGGAAGCAGTTTTACGTGTTGCTACAAGTAAATTTGAGCCAAATATAAAAAAGCTTCTAAGCACTATGCAGTGCCACGCTTCAAATTAATAAATTCTTTTTCAATTTTAATACATTATATAACCTATACTTCTGGCGGCCTGCCATCAGTTCATGATTTGCCCGAGTGGCCCCTAGTCTTAATAAGTCTGTGCATCCCTGCTTTACAGCGTTCATGGCCACGGGAGGTCTAAGATGTCTTACGTCCAACAAGACGTCGTTATAACAGATATCTATCCGTTACAGTATCACTTATTAAATTACGATGCACATTTTTTTTATTACAAATGCATGGCCAGTATAAAGAAAAAACGATTTTAGATATATATAAAAAAAATATATTATTTATGACCAGTTATTATTATTACATTTAATTTAAGATAATTATTATATTGTGGCAATTTAATAGTTTAAAAAAAAACTAATAAATCTATTAAGCTTCCACCAGTGGTAGATGAATGGTTTTGAACATGCCGTTGAAGCAATTTTATCTGCTTAGTTGTTTTGGACCACGCTGTTGACAGTTCTCTGTCTACCGCCGCGTGCCGGTCCGTCCGGAGTAGTACCTCTCTCTCTCACAGAAGATCGATGTCTGAGTAATGGTAATGTGATATTGCGCTTCGTTCGATGAGCGAGAGAGTCGGTAGCCCAACTGGGTGAGTTTGGGGATTGTAATGGTAGAGCGCGTAACTATACCCTTGGTATAGCAAAGGTCCATGGGCAGCAGTGACACTTACCATCATGTGTGCTGCTTGCTCGTTTGCCTCCATAAGCAATACATAAAAAATATATAAATCTACCAATATACAATACAAAGCTTAAAATACCATTTAATTTCTACTATAGAGTGTGCCTCGGTATTTATATACTAAAATCGTCTAGTAAAGCTCATTTGAATAGAAATGAACGTCTTCAATTGAATGTTTCGTACAATTGGAGATAGTATGCACCGAGTATATTGATTTTGAATATAATAATGAATGGATATATGCAAACTTGGCTACGAATAGTAACCTCATTTATTAAAGCAGTTTTCGAGCGCTCATCTATGACATTTATTATTATGACGCTTTTAAGGAAATTAGATTTTTTTGCAGCGATCATTCCTTATTTTATCGTGAGATTTTTATAAACCACCTTAACTTGCAATCACCAAATCACCTGCCAGGTATGGCGTTTGAAGGTTTAATTCATTTGAGCAGGCCTATACGCTTAGTGGTCGTCAGTAACTTGATGAGTGATTGAAGAAGAAATAAAGAAATCATTGTCTTCCAGCAAAAAGACCTAGTAAAATAATTAAGATATACAATAATTATACACTCATTTGCAAAAAAAACGGGCACCTAAGCAATGAACCATTTCAAATGTTAATATTTCTTTGTTTGATAATTATAGGTAGTTTTATCCACACAATTTGGTAAATTAATAAGAAAATAATCGTTTTCATCAGTATTTCATAAAATTTAGATACAATTTATGGGAAATAATGCTAAACCTCGCTAGTAGTGTATATTCGCTAGTAGTGCATATGCTCATGAAGTAAAAATAAAAAAGTTTTTTTGTTTGTTTTTCTTTAATAAAGTAAAAGCAGATAAATGTTTAGTATCGAGTGTGACCCCCTCTAGCTAAAATCACAGCTTGAATTCGTCTGGGCATGCTAGCGAGTATATCCCGGATACTTGCTTGCGGAATACGTTCCCACTCCGCAGTAATCACATTCTTCAGCTCTCTGATGGTCTGCGGAGCCGGGTGTACTGATCTCACACGCCGTTTCAAAACGTCCCAGACATGCTCTATGGGATTGAGGTCGGGACTTCGAGCTGGCCAATCCAAACGACGAATGCCGACCTCTTGCACATACGCATTAACATCGCGGGATCGGTGGGCGCGAGCATTGTCGTCCATAAAAATCGAGTCTTCACCTAGAGCGGCCAATGCGGGTTGTGCATGAGAAATTAGAACTTCCGTTATGTATCGATGCCCAGTCAGTGAGCCGTTTTCAATGAAGACTAACTCTGTACGATCCATTGAATTTATTCCTGCCCAAAACATAACAGAGCCCCCACCATAAGGTGTGATTTCTTTGAAACATGCCTCTGCAAAGCGTTCTCCTTGTCTTCTTAGCACTCGCCGACGTCGATCTTCACCGAACAGAGATATCCTGGCTTCATCAGAGAACAAAACCCTATTCCAATCGTCTTGAGTCCATGATTCACAATTTCTAGCGAACCTAAGCCTGTGAACTCTGTGCTCACGGAGTAATTTGGGGCCGCGGGCCGGGCGGTGACTGCGTATATTGGCAGCGAGAAGCCTCCTCCTGACCGTCCATAGACTAATATGCACATTTCTTACTTCTTGGAGGTTGTTCTTAAGATCCACATACGAAGATTTGCGATTTCTCAATGCGCGACTCACAAGAAAACGATCATGCCGTGGTTGGGTACATGGTTTTCTTCCAGAACCAGGCCTTCTCTCGACGGAACCAGTCTCCTGATATCGCTGCCAGGTCCTTTGGACTGTCGAGCGACTAACATTTAGCCTCCTAGCCACGAAACATTGGCTGCAACCCTCTTCAAGCAGCGCGATAATTTTGGTAGCTTTTACCACTTTATCTACCATTTTTGATACAGCCAAACAGCATTAAATAAAGCTTTGACAGTCAAGGATATGAAATTAATCGATAAAAATTGAATAAAAGTTATGAAAGTCGATGTTAACTTCTGGAACTTCGCGCCAAAAATGTAGGATAAAAAGGGGTTTTCTGTAAAAATGAACATCAAATGAAAAATTGAATTTAGAACGTACTTTTTTAAATACCACAGCATTTTTAAAACCGGCCAGTAACGTGTACAAACGATTGAAACCTTTTTGGTATTGTATCTTTTTAAATATGAATGAAAATCAAAACCGCCCGTTTTTTTTGCAAATGAGTTTATTATGAATAATAAAAGATATATCTTAACAGGGAAAGTAGCCAGCTCCATCGATCCATCCATTAGCCCGTAAACGTCCACTGTTGGACATAGGTCTCCCCACGAGAATGCCATTCAACACGGTCCTGTGCCACCTGCATCCAACGGTTTCCTGCGACTTCCATGATGTTTCCAGTCCAGCTAGCTTAGCAGAGGCTATGTGTCAAAACATCCAACGAGGATTTTTTCAGTTGGTAATCTGGAAATGATTTTAACTTAATATTAGAGTGGAGATATTAACAAAATCTTGCTGTTATTAAAAAAATCTTAAATCCAAAATAAGATTTCATGGAAGTCGTGAAAACCAGATAAAGAAGTACCAGCAGAATGGAAGCAGTGTTCTTCTCGGCGATTTCTCTTGTTTTGAGTAACGCATACATAACGCAGATGTAAAAATGATCAGAGGTTGTGACGAGCGCTACCGCTATATTTATATGTCAATATGCTCAATTCTATATGTGGCACTGCTATGAAGTGGTATCTTAAAGCCTTTGGAGACAGCAGTGCCTAAGAGGGCCCAAAGACTTATAAATGTAGAAGTATGTAGAGGTTACCGCATGCTTTCAGGAAAGGTAGCCTTTGCTCTTGCCGGTTCCAGGAGCCCCGACTTCTTAAAGAGATAACGCCTATATTCACAAAATAGCTCCAACGTAAACATGGTTTTCTTGCTTTTTGGCTTACGCAAGTTATTTAGAGTCATAAGTGATTGGGAATTCAAATTCATTTATTGTGCATAGACCCTGCGAGAGCACTTACATATTGTCAGTATTAACATTTTAATATAATCTAATAAACTACCACCGGATCAGAACTAGACCGCTACTGAGAAGATCCGGCAAGAAACTCAGCGGATTTGTCTATTATTGTCATTTTTTTTTCAATTTTGTTTTCATATAAAAAAAATAATAGTACATGTTAAGGAAGAAATAGCTCCAGTGTGATGCCCTTCGAGCCCAATAGTTTAAATACAATGTAAAATAACCAATGGCTGGACCAGATCCCACTAGCGGCACCCGATCACGAGTTAGGAGGAGGAGGGTCACGGGAAGGTATTTATATAATGTTAAAATGAAACAGAATGAAAAAAAATATGTAAGGAGGTGATTTTATTGTGTCACCAGGGTGACTATGAGGAAGATATATCCCAAAATGCGCTAAAGCCATATGGTGAGTAGCTAGCTAGCTACGACAACCATTATTCTTGAATTGACTTTAAGTAAGATTATTCGTGATGAAAGGTCGTTGTAAGCAATGATCACTTTCTGTGAAGTTATTAGATCAAGAAAGGAACATGAAATGCGGGAAGGGTGACAAATTTCCTCCCCTTACCGTTTCAGAGGGCGCGTCAACAAGATTAAACTTGTTGGGCACGTATTAACGATGGCTGGCACACTCAGCGTAGGGCCTCAAGGACGTGTTGGTGCCTGTTTTCCTGTGAATTTCTCGAAATGATAGCGAGAAGGAGTAGTGCGGTGAGTCCGCATAGAGTGGATGTGTCGGCACATCGGAGTTTCTATGTATGTGAAAACAGTCTCATGACTTCGTTGTAACCGAGAGGTAGGAGCAGCGTATAAAATTTAGGAGGTAGAGGTGCTGATGTTTAGTTGGTGGTAATCTTGGCATACCCCTGCTTTTCTCTGCTGAGGGTTGGGCATACGTAAAGAAATCATTTTCCCACGCGAAAAGAAAAGATTTCATACTGTATCGTACTCAACTGTACCAAGTGACCCAGTTTTGATTCTATTCAGTACTATTCTTTGCGTGAAGCACACATTATTGTTCCGAGTTTAAGAGTGTTTTGCGTCTGATATTGGAAAATGTCGCAATAGGTGGGATTCGCCTCGCTACTAACTGTAATGCCATGTTACGTACTTTTTTTTGTGTAAGACCTTCAATAAACTCATATCAGCAGAGTAAACCCACTGCATTTTATTTTCACTCAACATATTTCCCAACAGTCTAGTATATAATAATATACTATACTAAAAAATATATACTATAATAAATAATATACCATCATCATCATCACCACAGCCCATAATGTTCCATTGTTGGGCTCGAGCCTCCTCCGTAATGGGAGGGAAATTAACCTACTATACCGCGCTGGTCAGACGTGTTGGTATAGGGTTTTGTTTCGAGTTTTCCTTCTCTCACATAGATGTTATATGCGTTTTATATCCCTTAGTCGTCTCGTACGATCATCCACGGGTAAGATATGGGGTGGTGAATAGTATTCTTACTTCGTCACCACACGGAAAATATACTATACTACATAATAAATTATAATAAATTATACTATAGTATATAATAATATATTATAAATATACTTTAGTTCATAATTTACTATACATACATACATATTATCACGCCATATCCCTTGCAGTGTAGGCAGAGAGAACAGAGTGCCAGAGAACTCTATCCTTGCATACTTCACTCGCTTCCTCAACATTCATAATTCTCTTCATACACGCTCGCCGGTTTCGGAGACTCTTGACTCCACCTTCATTCAGTACGTGACCAATCTGGTCTAGGTAGGTTAGTCTTGGTCTCCCCCGGAACCTATATTCTTCCAATTTCGCAATCTATATCTTCATAATTATTATGCAAAATCTTAATAATTTAGTATATAAAAAATAAAAAATAAATAAAATACGTTATACATAGAAAAAAGAAATATTTAAAAATAAAGGCAAATATATTCATCACAAAAAGAATCTGTTATTTTAAGATTGTTTTTATCTAAGTAACGAATCATATCTGAAATAAACTTCCTCTAAATAGTTAGATAAACTATTTTCCTCTTATTAAGAGCTTACAAGAGAAACGTTTTAAATCGGACGCAATACGCTTTTTAAGGCACTTCAATAGAACTACATACATACATATATATTCTGCGAAATATTAGAAAGATTTCAATATATTTCTCTTAAATAGCCGATTTGGTGCCAATTCGGCAGTTTTTTAACAACTATATTCTAATTCTTTTTTTTTATCACGTAGAGAAATTTTAGGTTGATTGCTAGATCCTGATATTGCTTTTGAGAATGCTATGGTACCATACCATCTCATAGTAACAGAATCTATTGTATATTGTTTTTTATGGTAACATGCCACCTCGTAGTAAGAGAAATATATTATCGGGTAAAATTCCAAATTATTAATCCTGCTACTTTTCCGTGTGGTGACGGAGTAAGAATACAATTCACCGCACCCTATCTTACCTGTTGGTGATTGTAAGAGACGACGAAGGGATAAATATCACTGCAAGGGAAGTTAAATTCAAACTAAAACTTCATACCAATCCGACTGTTTGGGGTGGTATATTACTTATTTCAATCCCCTTACACCCCCCGACTTCTTAAATCATATCGAGGAAAAAAATGTTCGGATAAAATAAATTGCATAACCAAAACCAAAACTTAGCACAATTTCCAAAAACTTCTAAAAATTGAATCAACAAAAAAAAAATCAAATCTGCTCACACGATTTCAAGACAATCTATTGAGAAATGAATCTGGATATCCGTATATAAGATTAAATATACAAAAGGTTTTTTTTCCCAAGCTGCGCTGAACTGCGCGCTCTCTCAGCCAATAATAGATAACCAACTGACCTGACAAAACTACCGTTTACTTCTGGGGACTGCAAAATATATCCATTTACAAACACTCTGACACAAAAGTTTGTTCTTTAAGTAGAAACTCATCGCATTGTGAAGTTTTAATTGAAACCTCAACTTCTCGTCTGTGAGTCTGTGCAGAGCTTTGTCTCGAACAATAGAATAGTTGTATGTGTTATAACAGCTGTAATGCTATATTCTGTGCAGTTTTTGCATACTAATGAACATAGAGAACTAACGATCAAAGCCGCTCTTGAGATCTGGTCCAGCCTTATACATTATGTTTAAGAATTGTTGTATAGTAGTACATCATCCTGGATGTACCTAATATTTACTAAACATGTAAGGAAATCGGTAAAAAAATGGGCAAACGTTGGATTGATTTTGGACTGTACTTTATCCTTCTTCTTCTTCTTATTTTTATGTATTGGCAATCAGCTACTTAAGTTTTCAAGTTTTTAGTGTTTTTAGTGTCTTCAGATTAGTCATTGTCCGTCAGTAAGTCAAATTGTCGCCATCAACAGTGCTATGGCTACACTGTTAATGGTATCTTGTGAGAATTTTGATGAAAAACGAAAACGTTGTAAAGCACTTTTATATGATATTCACTACATCTCAGCAGTTCCGTCACATCACATTACATAAAATGCCATCAATTATCTAATATAACACGTTAAAATACTAAGATATCGAATATAATACAAGAGCACCACATGACGTTTTAGATTCCCGCCAAAAACTCCTTTATTATTTTGCTTATTTTGTTGAGGATTTTTATTGACTAATTATTTTATTGATTTGACGATTACAAAGCTATAAGCTAATGGTCCAGCAAGCTTTATTTATAAGAGAAAATTATTTGAATTTGGATTTGAAAAGAGGAGAAACGGCATGCTAGGAAGATAGATTGTCGTTTGCAGTTGGAATAAAAGGTTCCTAAAAGATAACTGAGGGATATTGTAATATACAGATAATATCTATGCAAGAAAATGACACCTTAAACTAAAACTCTATACGAACCCACTAGTCCAGAGTGGTATAGTAGGTCTGTACAGTGCAACCGCACATTGTATATTTGCGCCGTCATCAATATTGCACTATATAAATTGTAACTCATTTACTTAACAAGTATATCGTAATAGTTCGTAGCAGTTCGTAATAGTTCGTGTCAGTTCATACTATCGCCTCATAGCAATCATACCAACATTAAATCATTAGTTTATAATATATAGTTTATCACGAATATACGGTAACAGCAGCAACTTATCGTTTTATTCATATCATCCATCATATCAAAAGGTTGTACGAAGCAGCAGTCCGTACATCTCTATGGTCCTTCGAGCCGGATCTGAACCAGCGACCTATGGATCAATTTGGTTCTTATTGTGGAAGAGACTCGATCTTAGCGGTAGCGCTCCAGACATGGAGATAAACTGTGGCATTTTAAAATAGAATAATTTAAAACAGCAACAAAAATAACTACTCAATTAAACTTTCAGCTTTTATTTATAAATAATAATATGCATAGTTATTCCTATACCTTTTAAAGTAATCATCATTACCTATACCGTTTAAAGTAATCATCATTACTGACCTACTATTATCCCAATTTCTTAAGCTCAATGCAAAATGTTATCATCATCATCATCATCATCACGGCCCATATGTCCCACTACTGGGTTCGGGCCTCCACCGTAATGGGAGGGAAATTAACCTACTATACCGCGCTGGTCAGACGTATTGGTATAGGGTTTTGTTTCGAGTTTTCCTGCCCTTACATAGATGTTATATGCGTTTTTATATACCTTAGTCATCTCGTACGATCACCCACGGGTAAGATAGGGGTGGTGAATTGTATTCTTGCTCCATCACTACACTGAAAAGCTTTACATTCAGTGAATAAGTAAACATTCCATATTAATAGGACTGGATTAAAATATATACAGGTTGGAAGTGAACCGCTCCCGAAAACAAAGAGAGGTGACCCTACTAGTTCTATCTGTAGGTAATGATAGGCAAGAAAAAAAATGATACGGGTGAATTTTTTTTTTCACAATTAATTTTAAGTTTTTTTCACATTCCAACGTATTAGGACAGTGCCATGTAACGATAATTACATAAAAATAAGTAACTTTACTTAGATGAGAAAAAACGCAATCTATTCAAAACTCACGATCATATGTTCAAGAGTTCAACGATCACGCGTGGTGAAAAAAATGTTTTTTTTTCATGCTTTTCGATACTTTTTCTAGCCTATCATTACAAGTAGGAATTGTAGGGTTACCTGTCTTTGTTTACGGGAGCGGTGCACTTCCACCCTGTATAATAATAGAGTTGTAAAATTTAACTATATTATGTCTGCTATTACATGAGATGCAAAAGTCAACAGTAAATATGAATTTATTTAAAAAAAAACATCGGCGCAGTAAAAATAAATCTTTATGTCGCCTTCACAATTCAATTCACTGATAATAAAAAGTTCATAAAATTTTTCAACATCATAAATAAACGAAACCTTAAAATTAAATTCTTAAACTATGGTTCTTGATGCAAGAAACGAATTATAATAATTCCTCGCTACGAAGTTAGTTTTGCTGAAACCCGAACTCGCACCTCAAGAACTTTAAGAAGTTTCACGAACTTAACTGGATTAACAAGTTTAAGTTATTTTACATTTAATATAAATAATACAAATGTTGATAATGAAATCTGACACTAAATTTGAAGACAAATTAAAAATAAAATATAATATTATATTTACGTTTTTTTTTAATGGTAGGTATTAAATAACCTTCGTATTATGCGCGACTAAATAGAGATATGCGTATAATAACCAAGTTAAGAATGATAATATCGATTAAAACATTTAATTGTATAATATCACGGCAGGATATTCTCCTGCCGTGATATTAATAACTTAACTGGATTAACAAGTTTATGTTATTTTACATTTAATATAAATAATACAAATGTTGATAATGAAATCTGACACTAAATTTGAAAACTAATTAATAAAAAAAATATAATATTAGATTTACGTTTTTTTTTAATGGTAAGTATTAAATAACCTTCGTATTATGCGCGACTAGTGTAACAAAAAGCAACTGACAGCTCACGTAATGTTTTCTATGTTGAAAATATCGCAAAAGGTTGAAATTAAAGTTGATCGGTAGTTGTGTTTGTGAGTGCGAGTTGCGAGTGCTAGAAGTTTTTTCGAGTATTATTATAATAAATCTCATTGTATCGAAATTATTATTAACAAAGTTTTGATATAATTGATTGAATGGCATTTGAAGCCGAACCGTCCTGAGGATGCCTCGTTTAGAGGCGAAACACGTGTCGAATCTTTATTCCAAGTTCTGCGGAAAATTGCAAGTAGGTTCTGGAGGCGGTGCTCATCACAGGAGTAAGATTTCCTTATATCCTATTCCACCCTGCTCCCATCCCGTATTCCTTCCTTTTTTGAGGTGTACGGTATATTGATTAACCGTGGGAAAGTGGTGGGTTTTCCTTCCTCTCCTCCATTTTATAATAACAAAGTTTTGACCAAAAAAATCTAATCTTTTCCTACAACGCCGTAATGCAATTAGGATTCTAAATATCGCGAATGAAACCTCTGAAGAAGAACGATACGTAAAGAGCACCGCGTTAGAATGGCCCGACTCCGTGCTTCTCAATCACAAAAGCAAAGTGAGGCAGCTCATGAAACGACTTGGTTGACAATGCGAAGTCGTTAAGCAAATCTCAAAGATCAACAATTAGATCATTTTCAACGAGCAAGAAGAAAAATGTCGTATGACACAAAGTGCTTCTTCGTTTTGCTGGCACGTCATTAAAATACTTGATTTTTTAAATTTATATATTATTTATTATCATAATAAAATAAAAATAACTTAATAATTTTGAATTAATCGAAATCAGCTCATTTATTGAATGTTAGGCGGAATGAAGTGTACCGGGTCGGCTAGTTATCATTAATCATTCTCCTGCTCTTATCCCAATTACTTGAGATTGGCGCTATATACATATATATCCAGCGGAACGAAGTTTTCGGACAGAAATCGAGCAAAAAGGGTCAATAAATATGGATCCCTTTTGAAACAAGAGATAAGAAGTAAAAAAAATATTTCTTTTATTTATAGGTTTTTTTTAACTACCTTTTCTTAATATTATTCTAAAACGAGTTATTTTAATAATATTTTATAACATATTGCAACTTCACAGCACTTAGACGTGCTTTCAGCTTAAAAGCTTATAGAAGTTCTGGAAATACTCCGACTAGAACAGAAATGTGGATATATATTCTGCATTGAATGCTCTTTACTATAATTTACTGTCATGTACTAACTTAGTAGATAGGTTAATCTATATCACTATAATGGGCATGCTCTGCAGATAGGCTTGGCGACCTTAGTTAAGTCACCTCATGGTAAATGCAGGGAACATATTGTATTTTTAATCCTTCAATCATTCTCATCATCATTGCTCTTATCCCAATTATTTGAGATCGACGCAAAATATACTCTTCTTCCATTGTATAAATTACAAAATTTTAAGGACAACAGACAGCTTGTCTGATGCTCTCTTTGGGAATATAATTGCTGACCAGATGGCATTAGATGAAGACCCAGGTCGATGCAAAACTCTTAATCGTCTTTTACGATGCCCACAAGCGATAAGGGTTGATGGTAATCATAGCCATCTCTATGATGCCAGCAACTTTTAGTTCTTTATGTAGGTGTATTGTTTTTTCATTACCAATCTATAATATTAATAACCGTTTACTAATTACTGAAATTTATCATTGCGTACAAACATAGCAGCTTCATTATTTATAAAAAACCGATTAAGACCGAAAAAATATTGTCATCCCACTTGTGACAATCATTTTTCGCTCGTAATTGGATTTTTATTAATTATCAAGCATATTAATTGCTACTTTTCAGTAATTCGAATAACAGGGTTGTGTCTTCGTTTAATATAATTCTAACTGCAAAGTTTGAGTATTAAGCCTGTACAATGTGTAAACAATGTCGGGTAGATGGCACACGTCTCCTTAAAAAGAAAAAATATAATACCATGTAAGAATTGAATGTCCTACAATAGTTCAAAGTGGTGTAAGTGGCAGCACGGTTGGAACGGATTTCCAATAGGTGTGGGTTCGTATCCCGTTTGTGACAATCATTTTTCGCTCGTAATCAGGTTTTTTTTTTAATAAATAACCATTTACTATTCAATAGGCATCTGGTTCATGTTTCAAAGTACGCAGTAAATAAAAGCATTTTCTGCTTGAAATAAAAGCACTCATCCATTTACCCAACGCTATTATCATATTTGTCATTCAAAATTGTCGCAGAAAATGAAATAGCGTTAAAATGTTGTCGAAATATGACCATTAGGGCAACGATTATGTGCAATACAGCTATTACAAGTTTGAGTGATAGCCCTAAGGGGAGAAAATACCTAATTGTGTTTAGCAATTTGTTATATCTATAATAACATGTATTATAATATATTTATGTTAACTATATTAGACTTGAAAATTGTATGAAAAATATTATAAGATAATTTTATAATGGCAAAGAGGTTTTATGGCATCTACCCGCCTTTCGTGCCTTTTTTTACTCTCCACAAAGAGGAAATAATGTTATATATCCACGCTTGGCAAGCGGGCTGGCTATTGTAGGCAATATTACCTATAAGTTTTCCAAGAGAATGCACTAGTCTATTTCTTTAACTGATTTAAACAATACCAATGGGAATGTATACTTTAAACTTAGGGCATCATCATTTTTTTTATTTTTTTTTTCACTAAGGAAATAATCCTTGTATTGCGGGGGACTATACAAACATATAATTAATGCAGACAAATTACACTCGGACTCAAAACAATACTTTGTGGATCACACAAAATATTGTCCTGCGTAAGAATCGAACCCAGGGCGCTAGCACTGAGTTGGTATCTTAACCACCATACGCCATCTGTACCGTCATTATTTTAATTCATTTAATTCCTACTGCTCTGCATTAGTCTTCCCTGCAATGGGCAGGCAAATTGATTTACCATGCTGGTTAGCGGGTTGGTATAGAACTTTATTGAGAGTCTTTTTCTCTTGCATAGATGCTATTTGCACATCCTTCATACAGCTTTTACCACATTCACGGGCAAGAAATGAAGGAAGCATTGTATTCGTATTTCGTCTCTTGACATATGTTCTTTTTTATTATTTGTCTATTTCTATGAAGACTTTTTCAATTTTATGGTGGATATTTGTCGGTTGCAACTGAAAATCAGCGATAAAATTTGGTTAAGGAACCAAGTCCAGCATAATATTGATTCGCCCTTATGACAATAAAAAATATTGGTATCTTTTTAATTTGCGTAATATTTAAAAACAAATATATTTTTATCTTTACACACATACATAATATGTGTCGGTAATCTTCGGCTTTCTTTTTTAAATTTTTATTGCTCTTGGTGGCAAACGAGCAAGCAGCACACCTGATGGTAAGTGTTACTGTAGCCCATGGACCTTTGCAATATCAAGGATATGGCTGTCTACTAATAATACCAAAGCCACCCAGAAAGTTGGGCTTCCGGCTCTCTCGCTCACCAAACGAACATAACAGCTGCTGTTATATTGCCATTACTCAGGCGTCGATCTTCTGCGAGAGTGTGGTACTACCCCGGACGGATCAGCTCGCGGCTGTAGACAGAGAACTGTCAACAGTGTAGTCCTACTACTATAATTTATTATCTTTACATAATCTATGTCAGTAATAGATATTGTTTCGTTTCTTTCATTTTTTATTGACATAATAAGTCATTTATATCAAAATTTCAAGACGTACTTTAGATTCAGGCTATATGAAAATTTAATATTTGATAAAAGTAGGCTACTCAGTATCTAATTATGTACATCGGTAGGCTTGTCTCTAGACCAAAAAGTAAATCCAATATTTTTATTCTCCGAAAAACTCAATAAATAAAACTGCCGTCCTTTTTTTTTCGAAGTTTGATATTGGCAGCGAATGGCGGCGTCTGTTCTAGAAGCGATCACTTACGTTTAGCCGGTAAACCATGAAATTTCGTCCGAACCGGCTGCTCTCAATGTTATTTCAAATATTTTTGTATTGGATTTTTCGATTTTAATGGAAATAGCTAAGTATAAATGCGAATTATGTGAAATTTAATATTAAACGTTAGTTTAAAGACGGCTCAGACGGAGTGTAACCGGATCATAACCTGCCATCAAAAAAAAGATATATAATACTGCTTTTTTTTTTCTTTTCCGCAAGGTGGACCATGGATGTGGTCGCGCCACAACAAATCGTCCGGGGCGCCAGAAGAGACAGCACGCAATTCCATGGCCCCACCCTGCAAAGTTTGCAGGGTGGGTTTGCAGTGCAAACACCTCTCTTCGCCGTGCAAGCGGGCCACCGGTACCCCGATCTTTGTCTGCAGTGGCCCTCACGCGGTGACCTCACGTCGGGTGACCGAGCAATTCCCCGGTCCGATCACCCGAAGCCTCGGCTAGGGCGACATCAGGCGCAGATACTCGCGCCTGCGCCGCCCCGGCCGCTGGCGACGGCCCGGATCACAGGAATCCACCCGGACTCGTTCCGCGGCCTCCTTCTGCGAGATGACAGCCTCGCAAAAGGCGGCGACCGCGTCCCAGTTCCTGATGATGTCGACCATCGCTTTCGCGACAGCCGGCAGCGTCAGGTCGGCACCGATGACAGCGACGAGGTCACAGCGTTTCCGGGCCCAGGTCACGCACACCTCTAGCGTGTGTTGCGCCGTGTCCTCGTCACTGCCGCACTGGTGGCAGGACGGAGTCGACTCCCTCCGTGCGATCGTGCGCAGGTATTTGGAGCGCCTCTACGGTAAGAACACCATGCCTAGGCCTCTCCAGCCGCGTAGCCCAGCGAGCGATGACGTTTCGGCGGGCGTCCTCGCGCCAGGTGGCTATCTCGCTAAGCGATGGGGAGCCACCCTCGTCGCGCACTGAGGTCACCCGCTGGTATAGGTCAGAGAGCATCTCCGCCACTATGTCCCACAGGGGTGTCCCGGCCAACACGCATGCCGCCTCGGTCGACACCGTGCGGTATCCGCGAATATAACTATTATAATACTGCTAGCATTCAGGCAGATAAAAAAGAATTATCCGTGTGGTGACGGAGTAAGGATCATCCCCTATCTTACCTGTGGGTGATCGTAAAAAACGACTAATAGATATAAAACGCATATAACATCCATGCAAGAAGAAAACTCGAAACAAAACCTTATATTAACACGTCTGATATAGGTAGATCAATTTTCTGCCCATAACAGAAGAGGCTCGAGCCCAGCCGTAGAACATATATGAGCTGAGATGATGATGATAGCTCGGCAACACAATATTTTTTTTTGTATGAAATATCTGCGGTACTGTATTTATTTACTAAAACAAGATTTATGCAAAATTTCATTTAAACATGTTGCTCATTTACACAACTCAATATTATTGGGGATTATTAAGTAATATTGGTTCTGAAACTGTGTCTAGCAAGCAATCAACTAACTTCAACTTGCTTATTGCGCGGTGAAATTTCCAAATGGTTTGAATATATTTAGATCAAATTTATTGCCAACTTATTTACGAAGTAACAATCTATATTTTGTGTAATATTTAAGTAAGAATACAATTCACTACCTTTTTCTTGCCCATGGTAGGTATCGTAAAAATCAATTAAGATTAACATCGACTGTAAGAAGAAGGAATTTTTGTAAACACTTCTTATCTTTACGCCACTTATCATTTTTATTACATACATACATATCATCACGCCATATCCCTTGTAGGGTAGGCAGAGAGAACAGAGTGCCAGAGAACTTTATCCTTACATAATTCACTTGCTTCCTCAATATTAATAATTCTCTTCATACACGCTCGCCGGTATCGGAGACTCTTGACTCCACCTTCCTTCAGTACGTGACCAATCTGGTCTAGGTAGGTGAGTCTCGGTCTCCTCCGGTACCTACATTCCACCACACTCGATTACGAAGCGAAACATGATGTCACAAGCAGGATTTTTTTCGCTTCGTAATCGGGTTTTATAAATAATTAAGCATATTAAATGATAAATTTCAGTAATTTAAATAACAAGGTTGTGTCATCGTTTAATGCAATTCTAACTGCAGGGTTTGAAGTATTAAGCCTATAACAATGTGTAAACATTGTCGGGTAGATGGCATATCGTCACCTTAAGACGTAAATATGATACGAAGCGAAATTTGCATGTCCTACAATAAGTCACGGTGGTGTAGTGGCAGCACGATTGGACCGGAATCCCAATAGGCGCGGGTTCGAATCCCGCTTGTGACATCATTTTTCGCTTCGTAATCGGGTTTTATAAATAACATAATATTTATTCATGTTTAGTTTATTAGGTATTTACGTAAATAAATGAAACACAAATATCATATTATATTATGTTTTAATCATATTTATTGGAGCTTTAAAAAAAGAAGGACAAATATCAACAATTTTTTCATTTCTCCTAAATATAGATCTATTATTAATTAACAGTCATTCTTAATGTTTTAATGCCACTTTTTTGTAGGAGACTAAATTATCTTTAGAAAAAAATAACAATAAATTACTCCAAATCACTATATTTGGTACAGTCAGCACAAAAAGGTACAATATATTCTAAACAAATATATTTATTGCAATTCTCACAGCTGTAGCTTGTTTTATGGTCTTTCTTGCCTGGACACTCTTGGTAACATTTGCGAATAGTATATATATATATATACTAGTCTATTTGTTGGAGGTTCCCTTGTAGATTCATAAACAAATATTTCATTTTTTTTACAACACGTAGTAGTGCCGAAACTTAATGGCGAAGTTCTAGATGTTCCATGACAAGCCCGAGGCAAAGGATTTTTATAAACGCATTCATTTAAAAAAAAAAACTATTATTAATTTTGTTTATTACCAGGCCTTCCAGAATCAGACTCAAAAACGGAGTCAGACTCGTAAAATCGAAAAAATACGCTGTCGTTCTGCTTCTTCACGATCCATTTTTTACTAATTACCCACAAAAAACATAAATAAAATGCTTTGAACTATATATCAGCAATTTTAATTGTAAATAAAAATAAAAAACAAATACAAAAGGATAAATTCACGGATAATAATTAAAATAATATCTATACAAAATGGCGCGAAATTTTAACACGAACTGCGGGGATGGGTCTCACATACCCAATTCAATTTTGTGCACGTGTACCTACCTTCCACTGTGGCTGTCGCACGACTATCCTGTTAACTGCGACACATAGAACAACTCAACAGCTCCAGTTATTGAGAAAAACGGCAAATTTGCACACTTAGTAACCGAGCTAAAAGCGAAATAAAACGTGACGGGTCTCACAGACTCAACCCCCATGACGCCCGGTTAATATAATATTCGTAAACGACACAAGAAGGGCCACCGAAGACAAAGATCGGGTACCGGTGGCCCGCTCGCACGGCGAAGAGAGGAGTTTGCATGGTGGGTCTATGAGATCACGCGCCGCCTCTCCGTCACCCCGGACCGATTTGGCGGAGACGCATCTATAGCTCACCGCAAAAAAAGACGACACACAAGAAACACATTTCTATTATCGGTGTAATAGCTACATCTGGCCTAGATAATTTATTAGGCAGATTATTATTGATCTATAAAATATACTTCTACCGCTAGAATCATGCCCCTTCACGATCCCTAAAGTTAAAGATTTTACCTTTAATATCAGTCTATAATATTTAATGTACCTTTAATATCAGTTTATAATATTTATTTCGTGTGATGACGGAGCAAGAATACAATTCACCACCCCATATCATACCCGTGGGTGATCGTACGAGACGACTAAGGGAAATCAAACGCATATATAACAACCTATGCAAGAGAAGGAAAACTCTAAATAAAACCCTATACCAATACGTCTGACCAGTGTGGTATAGTAGGTCAATTTCCATCCCATTGTGGAGGAGGCCCTAGCCCAACAATGGGACGTATGTGGGCTGAGATGAGAGATGATGATATTTAATGTCATAATATCGTGTGGTTAAGGTACTTTCCGTGCCAATGCCTTCGGTTCGATTCCTACGCACGTTCTGAGTCTGAGTGTAATTGTTATGCGTTAGTTATATGTTAAAGTTCTCGGTAATACTAGGATTATTTCCTTAGTGCAGCGTCTTTAAAAAAAAATAAACAAAAAACGAAAAGTTGATATTAAGAAAAAAAAATGTAATTAACCTTAAAATGTTACATAAAATTTAAGATTAGTTGGTGAAAGTATGTATTATTATATTTAAACCTAACGTAAGCCTCGAAACAAATGACGCCAGGGTCAAAAGGATAAAAATAATAACCGTTTATTATCTAAACGGATGCAAGCAGTTACGCGTTGACATTTTGTGAAGCTATTTTAATCTAATACATACATACATATCATCACGCCATATCCCTTGCAGGGTAGGCAGAGAGAAAAGAGTGCCAGAGAACTCTATCTCTGCATACTTCACTCGCTTCCTCAACATTCATAATTCTCTTCATACACGCTCGCCGGTTTCGGAGACTCTTGACTCCACCTTCCTTCAGTACATGACCGATCTGGTCTAGGTAGGTTAGTCTTGGTCTCCCTCAGTACCTACATCCTTCCATTTTCGCATTATATATGTAATGTGTAAATGTAAAGTGTAATGCGGTCAGTCAGCCTAACTCCACAGATTTTAATAGATTTTGATCTAATGATGAGCTAAAAAGGATCACCTAGTGGACGAATCAAGTAGATTTCTAACTTCAAAAGGAAACAATTACACTACTGAATATAAGTAATAATACCATTGGTAATCTGGGCGATGTAGAAGTTTTAGAGGCTACACAAAAGACCCAAAGTAGAGCACTTTTGGAAAGTTGGTCGCTGGTAAAGTTTTTGGAGGATATACAGAAGCAGTATAATATTAATTACAATGAAATAGTTGCAACCTGGTCAGTCATGACTAGGTCACACATACTCACTACATATCACTTTGAAGAGAATTACGATACCTACTTAAATCAAAGGTCAAAACTATACGGTGTAGTAGTATTACATCTGAACAGTCTGGAACAAATGGGCTTAAGAATAGTTTAGTAAGCATCTCATTACCCCACCTCAGTTCATATTCGTTCAATTGTTAGGCTGGAATTTCCTTCACAGTGGGAAGGAAATTGACCAATTCTACCACGCTAGTTAGATAGGTTGATATAAGGCTTTTTCGAGTTCTTCTTTTTACAGAATAGCATATTACTGCAGCGGCCAGCAAAATAATGCCTAGTTGTGGCCAAGGCTTGTATAGTACTTTTCTCAAATAATGCGCGGAAATTAAAACTAAGTAAAGCTGTATACATGACGAACAACGAACAACATTTTTTACGCGCTAAAGGGTTAATTTGGTTTTTTTTTTCATTATCAAACAGGTTTCTTATTCAAGCCAGTTCAAAATTTAAATAAAACTCTAATAAGTTGCCTATTTGTTTGCCATATTTTGGCGTAACAGATTGTTTCATTTTTAAAATACACGATAGATATGAATCTACATATATATTTATTTGACCGCTAAAACACGACAGATATGGATTTTCATACATTTTTTGGCTGCCTCTGCTCGCATATATTTGGTCAGTACAGCAATTTCAATTTATCTCGAAGAAGGTTGTCAAAATAATGGTCAAATTTTCAAGCATGTTTGAGAAAATGATACATGGATCTCCGATTTATTAGTCGTCTTTTACGACACTCAATAGTGGATCACGCCGTTGACAGTTTTCTGTCAACAGTCGCGGGCCGGTTCGTCCGGGGTAGTACCACACGCTCGCAGGAGATCGACGTCTGAGTAATGGCAATGTATACCACATTGCGCTTCGTTCGGTGAGCGAGAGAGCCGGAAGCCCAACTGGGTGGGTTTGGGGATTTTATTGGTAGGCAGCGGCCTAAGCTATACCCTTGCTATTATAAAGGTCCATGGGCGGCAGTGACACTTACCATCAGGTGTGCTGCTTGCTCCTCGTTTGCCACCATAAGAAATAAAAAAAAAAAAAACACTCACATACAAGATAGGATAATACACTTGTATTCTTAATATGTCACTACAAGGAAGAGAATAAATCTTTGTAATAATAATGTTATATCTTGGACGGTACATATTTCAGTGCTGCTATGATCATCAAGAACATGGTTAAAAGATTTGCAAAGTATTAGTATAGTAGTATTAAAATTAAACATTACTTCTCGATCCAAGAAGAATGTCGCAGTGCGCACCGATTCGTTCGGTGTGAATATCCATTCTTTAAAAAATTTGGAGAAATTTAGTTCTTCTTAGATAACTTTTAGTCTTAAATTTAAGAGAATCGCTACATTTTTAGACCTTCTATTCTATTTTTTTTGTCATTAGCCGGCATGATACGCTTTAAAATAAATAAAAACTTACAAAAATTAATAAACGATTTATTCGTTTCGAAACCGCGTTCTGACAGAAAACAGACTTGAGAAATAATATTAATTAATAAAATCCGCAATAAGAGCTCATCCTTTAATTTATCTATCTTTCTATAATTCCAGCAATAGATTGTTGGAAATGGGCAAATGGGTAAAACATCACCACGCCTAAGAAGGCAATTGGCGATTAATGCTATTTTTATGTTTTTTTAAGGAGAGTGGACCCTATTTTACCGTTTCTTTAACTAGTTAATTTCGATGAAACCCTTTCTGTAAAGTATGAAATGGGTATTGTAAAATCCGTTGCTGCACAGCAAAAAACTAACATTACAACTTGTTTGCTAAAGTTTTAGGGATCAAGTAAACGATAGAGCCTGCTCGAAAAAAAATATAAATCTATGTGTGTGAATAAACGAAAAAAAGAAAACAGAATACCGAATGTTTTATTAGTTTGGTAGCAGTTAATGTTCTAGCGTTGAACGATAGTGACTACAAGATTTTTTATTACTCCGAACTCGAAGCTTACGAGAATATTTGCCTATGGCTCAACATTTGGCTTACAAAGTATTTTTTATTATTAAACTTTGTATTTATTGCTATTACTTACTATAATAAATGAAACATAAATTTATTATTAAATTTCACCACATAACCAAGCATTTACCAGGCTATAGATGCCCACTTTTGAGCAAAGATTCCTTTTTCTTTTTGCAAACTATGTTTTGGTCATATCCCGACTGTACCGTTCAAGGTAATGGCAGTGCGGTCTACAACCCCATCATCTTAGCAACTTATTTATTAATGTTCACAAATGAAGAATAATAAATACATATATTTCTTATTAAAAAATTATAATAATTTCTAACATTTATGCGACTGCAGAGAAGGCGTAGTGGTTAATATACCGACCTTCCGTGCCAGTGCCGTGGGTTCAATTCCTACGCAGGACAATACTTTGTGCGATCCACGAAGTGTTGTTCTGATTCTGGGTGTGATTTGTCAGCGTTAATTATATGTTAGTAAAGTCCCCCGCAATACAAGGATTATTTCGCTAGTGAAAGGGTTAAGTATTATACAAATATACATAAAAAGTTTTTAAATATTTTGCTGCATTTTAATTAAATTTTGTACGGTGTTAATAAAATTTAAACTAAAAAAATTAAAAATATTATTAACTATTTTAATTTACTTTATAAATAAAGGCATCCCTTAATATTTTATCTAAATTAAACAATGAAAGTTAAAACGAAAAATTCAAACAATAAATTAATAATGTTATACTATATGCATAAAGTTCGAACTGACCACAATACAGATCTCAAACATTTGTCTCAATTGGGTTCTATGGGTTTGTAATGGTGTTAATAAGTATAAATTGTAAACACATTAGGTGCAGATATCTCTGATAATCTTTAGCTGTGGCTAACGACCTGCTCCATTAACGCTCTTGTATGGCCTAAGTTACAAGATAACGATATTTTTTTTTGTGATTCTATTATATTAATAAAATTAAAAGTATTTGAAATAAAGATATTTATAGGGATTTTGTTTTGTTTGATTTCGTTTCGAACATTTAACGGCGTTTAACCCTTTTAAAATTACTTTTTTTTATTGCTTATAGTGGCAAACGAGCATGCAGCACACCGGATGGTAAGTGTCACTGCTGCCCATAGACCTTTGCTATACCAAGGGTATAGTTAGCCGGTGCTTACCATTACAATCCCCAAACCTACCCAGTTGGGCTGCCGGCTCTCTCGCTCACCGAACAAAGCTCAATAGCACATTGCCATTACTCAGACGTCGATCTTCTGCGTGAGTATGGTACTACCGCGGACGGACCTGCCCGCCATTGTAGACAGAGAACTATTCACAGCGTGGTCGTACCACTATTTCAAATATTTAATATTCGCACACACATCAAAGATTATTAAAAAGTATAATAATGTATTTATCGCACAGTTCTCATGTGGGAACGAAATAAGAATTCAATTACGACTACTCTTGCTTACTTTCATTTGATCAAATGAAAAACTAGCGAAGTACTTTTCTCGCTAATTGATAGGTAAGTAACTTTCCTTACCAACCCTAGCTATTTCCCTACAAAAAAAGACTTGTTTCTTAATACGGGATCATTGGTATTCGTCCTACCAACTTCAAAAAAAACAGGGTGAGTCTATAACTGAATATAGATTATTGACAACTTTAAAACATAAATAAATAAACTTAATATATCATTTACGAGCAAAACCTGCTTGTTGGTTTGTTTGTAGAAGTTGACATATCGCAGCGTCGCCTGGTGGTTACATCAGTGGGGATAGCATATAAACCTCCGTGAAAAAATACATATATGTTCCAATTTTCACAATAATCGGTCAAATAGTTACTGAGTTTAGTGACGTCATATATACAAACATCCTTTTTTATAGTAACTTATCACTATTACTACTAGCTGTCCCGGCAGAGGTCGTCTTGCCGGAAAACTTTTAAGCCGCCTAATATGCCGACAGTAGCGCCACCTACCGGGTCCAATTGTGTTTTGAAATCATCCAGAGACCCATTGGAATATACATAAAAATTTACATCCCAATCGGTACATCCATTTGACATACCGACAACGGCGCCATCTAGGTCCAATTACAAATCTAAGCCATTCTCGAATCGCCTCGAACAGACAAATATTTCAAGGCAATCCGTTTAGCCGTTTAGGAGGCGTTCACTGTCAACACACGTACAGAAGAATTATATATACGAGTGTAAAGATGAGTCATTAAAAAAAAAAAAACCAAACATTCATCATCTCATGACTCTTGTTACATTCTTCATTCCTTGTTTGTAAAATAAAAGAACCGAGAACATTCTATAAGATCGAAAAATCTTATACAATTGTTATCTAACCTCGATATCTTGTTTCAATATAGTTTTACTGTATCTATAAGCAATCAGAAATCCAATACAAGCTTAGGTCTACATGATTCTAGTCGGCTTAATAGATATTTTCCGTCCTAAAATGTCAACGGTCCCCGCTAAAGGTGCGTAGTAAAACTTTACTTGGGCCATTACGAGGGCTGGGCCATCAGGGAACATTGTAAATAGTCGTCCCGGAAGTGGAAGTGGGGCGTCCCGTTGCCTTGGTTCCGGTGACGTAAAAAAAAAGAAAGTGTTGTTTTAAAAGTTTTGAACAATATTAAGTGAGCGAGTATAATGATATGAGAACTAGATATTTTATTCCGTAAAATTTTATTTCAATTATTATGAAAATGTTCTTTTGGTGATGGACTAAGAATACATTCACCACCTTCTCTTGCTTGTGGCTGTCTTAAAAAATGATTTAGGACATAATGTGTAGATAACATCTACAACTAACATCTACGCATGGGACAGAAAACTCGAAATAAAACTCCATAATAAAATGTTAGAGCGTGGTATAAGTAGGTTTATTTCTTTTCTTTTGTGAAGTAGGCTCGTGCTTATATGTGACAATGGGCCGTATATAAGCTGATATGATTATGATACTAATATCTCCATGTGGTGATTAGTTTAACAATATAATATGTCGCAACAATTGAGCATGCCACGGGCTGTGTAATGGCAGATACTTATTTATTGATTATTGTGGTATAAGAAGTTATTTTTTTATTGTATAGGAGACTGAATGATTTGGTGGAGATTGAGAAGATGTTAATGATGGATTCTGGCTAATGTAAAGATTCATGAAGCTTATTAATTTAATTAGTAGAGCATCTCAGCTCATATACGTCAATCTGCTGGGCTCGAGCCTCGTCTATAGTGGGAGGGAAATTATACTACCATAACACGCAGATAAATTAAAATAGTATAGTTTTACGCTCTTTTAATATTATTTATTTATATCACTTTATCTTTTATAATTATTCACGGTTAATATATAGAAGGATGGTGAATTCTATTACTATTCCGTTGCCTCAGAACTAGAAAATTCCTTAAGTGAGATGTGTGTTTTATATTTATACTAGGGTCCCTTGAAAACAGCGTGCAATAATTTAATTGTAGGCTTAGCATCTAGAGTTACTACACAACTATTCACTCCTAATCCACTGTGTTCCCTCCCCATCGCCTTTGGACCTACCACTATCACCGAATCCTTGACTTCCGTAGCCAGCCCGGGGGGTTACCCTTTCGGGTACCATATACCCCGTCGTCGCTCCGGCTAACTGTCGAGGTGTCGCTCTCACGCGGTCAGCCTCTCTGCGGTTGATGGACTATTCCGCGGTCGATATTATCGATTCGATGTATCCACATTTGTATATTATATTAAATGTGTATATATACTACAAGCCTGTTGTCCGCTTACCTCCATAGGCAATATAAAGTACAACTAGATAAAGTTTTTGTGCATTGAGAAGTTTCCGCCATACCCACTATTGCAATTAATCGCCCCTTAAGTTCTGTTGTATCCGTGGTACTAGACTGCTGCGTTTATCGTGGTTGTATATCCTCTTATTTATTCGCTTAATAAAATCAATTATGTTTCATGTCTTCCGCTTTGCAAAGGAGTGGAGAATGCGGAATTTTTCAATTCCTATTTACTTTTTTCAATGAAATTTATTACAGATCAATACAATAAAAAGCATTTCCTGGGAACGCCTTATATTCAAGCCTTGATTATTTATAAATGTATTGTGAATCTTAGCTTACAGGACCTTAGTGTAATGGTATTAATTCTAATTAAAAGGAAATATAAACTCAATGACATTAAGCACAAATAGCTATGTTTATTAAGCTACTTATCTATGCACCAAATAGTACAATATGTATTATAATATCATTGGTTAAGTGGCTTCAAATCTACTATGACCTAATTAATAAGCACTTTATCTGAGTACTTCGAGATCAAATTAGTTTACATATCAAGCAATGACAGCCTAATGTTAAGAATTTATTTATATACCTCTATCAAATTATCAAGGTTCATTGTCGCACATAGGCCTTTCCAAAACTCTCTTTGGGAAGAAGAAGATATTATTTATATTAGTATGATTTCTACCATTTTTCTTGTCGTGACAGAGTAAGAATATAGTTCACCACCCCCTCTTTTACTCGTGGGTATTGTAAAAGACGATTAAGGGATATAATATGCATATATCATCTGTGCAAGAGAAGGAAAACTTGAAATAAAACCCTATATCAACACATCTGATCAGCGCGGTATAGTAGGTTAATTTCCCTCTCATTATGGAGAAGGCCCGAGTCCAACAGTGCAACAGTGGGCCATAATTATGTAAGCTGAGATGAGAGAATTTCTACCATTATCAAAGTGACTGAAGTGTGGTAGCGGCTACGATTACTATCGACCCTTATTTTGCTTGTGTCTGTGGTAAAAGATGACTAAAAGCTTTATATAGACCTGGGCCACCTAATGCCATTTGGTTAACAATTACATTCCCAAGGCAGACGTCGGGTAAGCGGACGGTTATAAAACTATTGCCAATAACTTATGCAATATCTACGATGGACGAAGTTTATATATTGCGTCGACCTCATAAAATTGGGATAAGATTAAGAGAATAATAAATGATGATCAAGAAGATTGACGACCATAGTTGGGATAAAACTAATTTTACGGATTCTATCGTGTTTGTTTTTGATTTTTTATTTCCTAGCATTTCGAACACTTTACAGTGATCATGGTTACGGGAGGACGTTCGGATCGGTAGCACGGAACGACGGATTTTTTTTTAAAGATAATACTCGTACTTAAGATTATTCTTTAAAGAATAATGCGTTCATAGCTTTTTTTTTGGCAAGCTAATGTATGGAAACACACCGTCTGTTCCATTCGGGGGGACTGAAGGGCGGCGTATGACCCATAACTCACCGTGCCCCTCTCTATCACATTGGACCGACCATTGGTACCGCTTCCTTGAAATCCGTGGCCAGCCCGGCGGGTTTCCCTTTCAGGTACCAATACCCGTCGACGCCCCGGCAGCAGACCGGTCGCTCTCACCTGGCCAGCGTCTCTGCGGGTAACCGCATAGTCCCGCATATGCCCCGGTCCAGTCACCCACAATCCGTTCATTGTAGGGTATTTCTATAAAATAACCAACAATGAAAAGTTCAAATTGACCGTTGCAATAAGATATCTTTGTATAGAATGACAACGTGTAATTGAGATTCCAAACCAAATACGTTGAACCAAATAATAAAGGACATGTAGCAATTTGATACAACAAAAATAGGACATTAAATATAAGTGCCGACGTTCTAAGAATATAAGGTTTCCATGCCTTCTCCCTCATAGAAGGTCAGGTCAAGGTTATTTAAGGTTATTGAACTTGGTAATATATTTCCGTGTGGTGACGGAGTAAGAATACAATTCACAACCCCCTCTTCATACCCGTGGGTGATCGTAAGAGACGACTAAGGGATATAAACCGCATATAACATCTGTACGAGAGATAGAAAACTCGAAACAAAGCCCTATACCAACACACCTGACCAGCGTGGTATAATAGGTAATTTCCCTCCCATTATGAAGGAGGCTCGAGCCCAACAGTGGGACATATATGATTTGAGATGATATGTGTGTGTTGTATTTCAGTGTTCTATATAAAATTACAAGCATCGTACAATTACTAATACTTAACAGGTGTAACGAACATAGTCCGAAGAACAAGCACGTTGAAGGGGCAATGGGCAGGCTACATTTAATAGTATCGGGTGATCGGACTGGGGAATAGTCCGGTCACCCGACGTGAGGCCACCGTGTGAGGGCGACGCCCGGACGGCGAAAGCTGTCGGGGCGTCGACACGAGAGGAACCCGGGGTAAACCGAGGGTAAACCGCCGGGCGGGCCACCGAAGACAAAGATCGGGTACTGGTGTCCCGCTCGCAAGGCGAAGAGAGGTGTTTGCAGGGTAGGTCTATGGGGTTGCCTCGCCTCGCCGCGCCTGCGCCGTCTCTTCCGTCGCCCTAGACCGATTTGGCAGGGCGCGACCACGTCCATAGCCCACCGCAAAAAAAAAATGGCTACATTTAATAGTGGTAGGGCTACACTGTTGACAGTTTTCTGTCTACATCAAGGAACCGCTCCGTCTGGAATAGTACCACACTCTCGCAGAAAATCAACGTCTGAGTAATGGGAATGTTCTGTTGTGCTTCATTCAGTGAGCGAGAAGCAGTCCAAATTTTTGTGTAGGTTTTGGGTTTTCATTGGTGGACGTCTGCGGGCTAATGGATGGATGTATGGAATGTTATTAATACTATTGCGCTTCGTTCGGTCGGTGGGTTTGGGGTTAATATTTGTACGCAGCGGCCTAGCTACATCCTTGATAATTAAACGGTCCATAGGCGGCAGTAACACTTACTACCGTGCTGCTTGCTTGTTTGCCACCATAATCAATAAAAAAAAACAATAGGCAGTCATGGGGACTGCCGATAGAAGTGAAAACTATTAACTTAAGACTAATTGAAATAATAATAATTTTCTAATGTTTATATAAAAATAAAAAATATTACCGAACATCTAGGAATCGGTTTTACCACACCTTTAAACCACAATGATACTATAGATATACTATTAGCATTAGCATGTCGGTGACGCGAACCTATAAGTTATTCCCCTCCAAAAACGCTCAACGCGCCTAAAGAAGTTTTCACATAGCTATAGAT
Source organism: Lymantria monacha (assembly GCA_905163515.2). Lineage (NCBI taxonomy): Eukaryota > Metazoa > Arthropoda > Insecta > Lepidoptera > Erebidae > Lymantria > Lymantria monacha. The sequence continues at coordinate 26,060,890 of LR991098.1, read as the reverse complement.
ATACTATTAGCATTAGCATGTCGGTGACGCGAACCTATAAGTTTTTCCTCTTCAAAAACGCTCAACGCGCCTAAAGAAGTTTTCACTTCAAAAACACATTTTAACCTCATTCTGATCGAATGGGTCAGCATATAGCTTTTTTCGAATTTGCCCTCTTATTGCCTTTTAAGATACGGAAGAGTTATCTATAATTGTGCTAAATTCAATAATCGCTTGTATAGCAACATCTTACTGTAAATAAGATTAGTAGTTTCCACTCGCTTTATTTACACTTGGGTATCGTAAAAGGCAAGTAAGGGACATGATATCAAAACACCATCTACGTGAGAGACCTAAAACTCGAAATAAAACCCTACATCGACCAACCTGTCTGACCAGCGCGAGAATGTGGGACTATTTCCCTTAAAATGTGGAGGAGGCTAGAGTCTACGTATGAAATGTATGAGCCGGTAAAATTATCACTAAGGAGACGTGTGCCATCTACCAGACATTGTTTACACATTGTACAGATTTAATACTCTAACTTTGAAGTTAGAATTGTATTAAACGATGCCACAACCCTGTTGTAACAGGTTATATAGGTGTGGGTTCGAATCCCATATGTGACAATCATTCATCGCTCGTAATCAAGTTTTTATAAATAATCAAGCATATCAAATGCTAAATTTCAGTAATTAGAATAACTGCTATAAAAAATAGGAGGTCTAGGTTGCACCAAATTATATTCTTAGCCATAGAAAGAAGTATGAATTGTGTAATATTAGAGCGTAAATAGAAAAAAAAAGTATTTTGTCTTTATCAAAATGACTGAAATGATCGTACATCAGTTTCAACAAAAGTTCAAATTAAACATGAAATGATTACTGAAACAAAATACTCATAAAACGGTAAATTCTTTTTAATAAAAAATCAGGCCGGTGCATCTGCTATCTTGTTCGTATTTTAGGTATCTAGAAATTTCTGGCATTTTCGCCAGTATTATTCAACGGAAACAGAGTGAAAAGTACATGGAGCACAAACGCGGCAACCATGATGGTTTAAACGAAAATAGAATACTGCTTGTTGGAGTAAAAAATACAATGCAGTCTAGATACGTATACTGGCGTATACATCAACGTTCTGGGCTGTGTATATATATGCACATATAATGTATATTAGTAACAATTCTATTATTATTTTCCTTTCAAATTTTAAATAACTTTCACCAATTTTATCGCATTTATATTTGATTATTAATTTGCCGACGTTTCGAACATTTTACAGTTGATCACGGTCACGGGAGTACTAAGGCGTCTCACGTCTAGTAAGTCTCCGTTTTTACAGAAATTTTATATCTACCTGCTACAGTATCAGTTATTAAATAACTGATAATATAGCGGAACTGTTGAAACTGATGTACTTATTTAATAACCGTAGCAGTATCAGTTATTAAATAACTGATACTGCTTCAGTATCACTTATTAAATTTTATATCTACCCGCTATAAAATATCGACACTATAGCGGGTAGATATAAAATTTCTGTAATAACGATGACTTATTGGACGTGAAACACCTTAATCCTCCCGTGACCATGATCACTGTAAAGTTTTCGAATCGTCGGGAAATTAAAAATCAAATACAAACGCCATAGAATCCGTAAAAGTAGTTTTATTTCAAATGTGTAATACTCGCGTAAACATTAGAATCCTTTCAAATTATTATTTAACGCAATTGCTTTGATTAAATAAAATAATAATCTATCCTAAACTTGCTTAAAAATTGCAAAATACGATTATACACCTTAATTGTTGCAATTTTTAAGTATATGTGTTTTATTTTTATCTACATATATAGAGCTTTCATGATCTGATAGCTTGTTAAGAATACCATGTGCTCCACTTGCCGTGTGGTGACGGAGTAAGAATATTATTCACCATCCCATATCTTGCCCGTGAGTGATCGTACGAGACGACTAAGGGATATAAAACGCATATAACATTTATGCGAGATATGGAAAACTCGAAACAAAATCCTATACCAACACGTGTGATCAGCGTGGTATAGTAGGTTAATTTCCCTCCCTTTACGGAGGAGGCCCAAGCCCAACAGTGGGGCATTTATGGGCTGTGATGATGATGATGAGAGTATTGGTGTAAAGATGCGAAAGGGAATGCTCCGATGGTTCGGACATGTGAAAAGAATGCCGAACGAACGTCTGGTTAAGAAGATATACAATGCGAAAGTGGAAGGATGTAGGTACCGAGGGAGACCGAGACTAACCTACCTAGACCAGATCGGTCATGTACTGAAGGAAGGTGGAGTCAAGAGTCTCCGAAACCGGCGAGCGTGTATGAAGAGAATTATGAATGTTGAGGAAGCGAGTGAAGTATGCAGAGATAGAGTTCTCTGGCACTCTGTTCTCTCTGCCTACCCTGCAAGGGATATGGCGTGATGATATGTGTGTGTGTGTGTGTGTGTATGATGATGATGATGATGTACGCCATTCATTATTTTTCTGTGAGATAATAAAAAAATATTTTACGTTATTAAAATAACTTTAATATGAAATCAAACAGAATAATTTAATAATATAAAATAAATAAACAACTAAATCATTAATCGTAGAAAGGAATACTTTAACAACTAAAACCGTAACCACTAAATCCGGATAACGCTAAAAGCTATGCATTTCAAGTTTTAATCCTATATAATTCTGCCAAATTTTCAGGCATCCAGTATTTGAGTATTTTATTGCTTAGAGATTAGGTGTTTTATTTTAATAGTATTTAACGTTTCGTAAAAGCTTTGGATATTCGACAAACGAGAGAGCGTTTCTTTAAAAAACATTGCTCTCTGTAGCTTCAAAAAGAAAACATCGAAAGCCATCCGCGCTTATATACGTATGTTGGTATATGTACTCCACAAACGGTTTCGTGGTTGAGTACTAGAATTTTCGCAGTATTTTAAATTTATTTTCGAGGTAGACTTTTAATATTTTAATAGCAATAGCTGAGTGAGAATAAAACATATTGCTAATAAAATAACTATTTTAACGGGTAGGATAACTTTGAAAACCCTTGACTTTTATGTATGTTGTATGAATTGAATGACATAATCAATCATGGCTTGCTCTAAATACACCAGAAAAACAGTTTCATAGTGTTAGAACCACGCTGTCGACAGTTCTCTGTCCACAGCCACGGGTCGGTCCGTCCGGGGTTGCATCACACTCTCGCAGAAGATCGACGTCTGAGCAGTGGCAATATGCTGTTGAGCTTCGTTCAGTGAGCAAGAGAGTCGGAAGCCCAACTGGGGTGAGTTTGGGGTTTGTATTGGTAGGCAGCAGCCTAGCTATACCATTGGTATTGTAAAGGTCCATGGGCGGTAGTGATATTTACCATCAGGTGTACTGTCTGCTCGTTTATCACCAAAGCTATAAAAAAAAAATCGGGAAAACTAATCTTTGTATTGCGGGCAACTTAACAAATATACAATTTAACGAACACAATTAACCTTAGAATCAAAAAATCTAATTATGAATTACACAAACTATTGTCTTGTTTGATAATCGAACCTATTATACGTTAAGTACTTTAAGCACTACGCTGTATGCGGTCAATTTTAGTGCGCAATATATTAAAGTATTATAGTTAGATGAAACTAATGTGTGGTGGGATCGTTTATACTAATTAGGTCTAAAAAGTTCACCACAGGACACATAAAGTAATATACATTTACTTCTAATGTAAATTTTATTATGTAGTTATCCTTACTAATATTATAAATGCGAAAGTAACTCTGTCTGTCTGTCTGTCTATCGCTCTTTCACGCCAAAACTACTGAACCGATCTAAATGAAATTTGGTACACAGATAATCTAGAGCCTTATAAAGGACATAGGCTACTTTTTAATGCAAAAAAAGGGTTGTAAAGGGGGATGAAAAGTTGTAAGGAAGTATCGTCATTTTTAAAGCCAGAAAATCTTGAAACTTATTTTTAGGCTATTGATTAAATATAAATAAATATGAAATTAGCATTTTGTAAAAAAAATACCTTTAAGGGGTAAAATAAAAATAGGGGATGGAAAACTTTGGGAAAGTAACCTTTTACGCGTACGAAGCCGCGGGCAGAAGCTAGTACAATATAAATACAATTAAATTGTATAAATACTGAGCAAATTCATTAGGAGAAGGAAAACTTGATATAAACATTATTCTAACAAGACTGACCAGCGTGGCATACCAGGCTAATTTATCTACCATTGTAGTCACGGTCTTTCCGTGTGGTGTCGGAGAAAGAATACAATTCACTACTTCCTATCTTACCCGTCGGTGATCATACGAGACGACTAAGGAGTACAAAAACGCATATAACATTTATGCGAGAGAAGGAAAACTAGATACAAAACCCTATACCAACACGTCTGACCAGCGTGGTATAGTAGGTCAAAATTACCCTTCCATTATGGAGGAGGCCTGAGCCCAAGAGTGGGACGTATATGGGCTGACATTATGATGATGTAGTCAAGCATAATAATGAGATTTATGTGATGATGATCACGACGATCATGAGATGATGATCAGATGATCATGATCACGAAATACAACAAATAGTTATACAAATCAATCCGACAAGTGTAGCATTTAAGATACGCCGTGGCACTCGTGCAGGTCCGATGTATGCACTGGATGGATCATTGCAATTGATCGATTCGTTTTTTTTGGGTTGTTTGTTGTCCTTACCATGTACTAAGGGAGGGACGCATCATCGGCTGTTAAATGTGACACTAAAAAAAAAACAATTTAAAATTACCAATCTGGGCGGAAGGAGTTGAGGTGAAACCTAAATTAAAGGTGCAAGGACACGCAGCAGCGCGGGGTTTGCCTAGCCTAGGCAGAGCAGGGCCGTGAACTCGTCGCAATCGCTAAGACGATGTTCGACAGGGTCATGAACTGGGGCACCGCTTGCTGTGAGGCAATCGTCTCGTAAAAGTAGGTGGCAGAGTGTGTAGAAGAGGATATTTTCCACGCTGACACACTGGCGAACTGACATGGATGGTGCAGGCGTGAGCACCTGCGCCTAATGCCGCCTTAGCCGGTGTCATAAATGGATAGATCGGGCATTAGTCCGCCATCCACAAAGAGGGCCGCCGCGTAAGAGTGACGCCCCAGCAATAGTGTTGTTTGTTGTGAGGCTGTTGAAGGAGATGATACCCTAAATCATAACCGGCTGTGCTGGCCACGGATATCTAGAAATCAGTACCAGAGGTCAGCTCTATGATGATTGGGATGGAATACCGTGGGTTATGAAGGCACACCGTGCCTTGTCGTCGCCCCTGATGGTATGGGCAGAGACGTGTTCAGGCCATAGCCTGATAAAAAATGGCCTGTTCAGTCTTCACTGTTATCAAGAAAGTAGTGAAAATTATGACGAATTTCAAAACAATTCCTACGCGAAAGAAATTACAAAAATTCTGATCAATGTGAATAAAAATCAAGATGGCGAATCTCAACATGGCCGCTTATAAAAGCTTGTGTATAAAGTATTTTTTAAATATAATTTATTTATTACACATAATCAAGCACTCGGCATATAATCAAGCACTCAGCATATAAGCAAGCACTCAGCATAGATAGAAACAAAAATTAGCGCATAATTAAAAAAGCACTACCTACATTAATTAAATTCTGCATTCTATCTATAAAACTCGACCTCAATAGCATAGTCTTAACACCTCCAATATATTTTGAACTGTTACACCCTTTCTAAGGTGTAAATTTGTATCATGGATGGAGGAAGTTAATAGAAAGCTAGAGGTCTTTGTTATTTGGACGTCGGAGCGTTTCCTTTTGAGAATATGAAAATTGTTTTCATTTCAATGTTTACACTTTATACGACGCTGAATAGTTGTTGGAAATATAACTAATTGAGTTATAATAAAATATATTGAATCGGTTTGTTTTTTTGTTCTTTTTCTTTCTTAATTACTTTCAATTTATTAGAAACGAGTATGCTTGTTATTCTATACTATCAAGTATGATTTGGTATTAAGTTTAATTTGGACTTTTCCTTCTCATTAAGGTTATCAGCTTACATTCCTTAATTATTTTAAGACATTTGCCAGAAAGGAAGGTTTGATTGTATACTAAATGTATTCAATTAATTATTTATTTACGAAAATGTTTTCGGACATCTTATTTGGATATGTCCAGAAACATATTTTATTTGATAAAAATCTTGTTACCAAAATATCGATGGTAATAGATGTCTAAAAGGGTAATAATGCTGGGTAAGAATAAAACAGATGACCTAAAATTCGTTAAACTGTACCCATTTAATATTTCAATACTCATATTTCATATTTCAATATTGGTACTGAATTTTTCAATATCAGTATTTGTAAAATCTCTATATTTTAACGTTCATTTTGTTAAATGTGATACTCGTAGATATATGTATTAGTTACAATATATGTAAAATTTCTTCTTAACTTTGCACTAACCCTTAGTGTAAGATAATATCGGGTAGCAATCTGATATTATCAACTCATTATATTAAATACAATAGGAGTATCAAATTAGACAAACATAATCATAGTTTAAGCATATAAGTTAAGTATTAAATTAAGTTGATACATACATACATATCATCACGCCATATCCCTTGCAGGGTAGGCACAGAGAACAGAGTGCCAGAGAACTCTATCTCTGCATACTTCACTCGCTTCCTCAACATTCATAATTCTCTTCATACACGCTCGCCGGTTTCGGAGACTCTTGACTCCACCTTCCTTCAGTACCTTTAGTCTCGGTCTCCCTCGGTACCTACATCCTTCCACTTTCGCATTGTATATCTTCTTAACCAGACGTTCGTTCGGCATTCTTTCCACATGTCCGAACCATCGGAGCATTCCCTTTCGCATTTTTACACCAATACTCTCTTTCATACCTACTCGCTCTCTTACGTCGTCGTTACGAATACGGTCGGTCAGCCTAAGTTAACTTAAGTTGATAATATACGTTTAAAGTATTACTTTAATCACCGTGGGGTGGTGCAGTAAGAATTCAATTCATCACCACTTATCTATCTTATGGTTGTAGTAAAAGATGTCTAAAGGATAATATCCTTTAGACGTTTTATATTATAACTAGCGATCCGCCCTCGCTTCGCTTCGGTTAAGTACGTTCAGTTGTGTAGTTTACTTTCGCTACATAGAATTCCTTTCGAAGAAGGAATTTCTTAAAATCCTACTTCATTTGACCTTCACAGGGCCAAAAGAAAGTCCATACCAAATTTTATGTCTTTAGGAGCTATATTTAAAAATGTGATTTTTACACCCCAGCAACCCCCCTTACGGGTGGAATTTCATAAAATCCGTTCTTAGCTGACCTCTACTCGGCAAAAGAAATATTCCTACCAAATTTAAGGTTTGTAGGCCTCATAGTTCTAGAGATATCGTGATAAGTCAATACATAGGTGGAAATCTCTTATATTATATATATATATATATATATATATATATATATATATATATATATATATATATATATATATATATATATATATATATATATATATATATATATATATATAGATATGCAGATACCAAACAAGATAAGGAAAGGTTGAAATAAATTCTTATACCAACCCATCTAACCAGTGTATTATAGTTGATCAATTTCCTTCGTATTGTGGAGAAGGTCCGCATCCAATATTAGAACGTACATTCGATGAAATAATGATGTATCAAATTTAAATACACAACTACAGGTATATCTATAACTAAATTTATAATGGAATATATACATAGGTATATTCTATCTGCATGTAGCGGAGATGCGAATGTTGAGATGGATGGTTGGTGTGACAAGAATGGATAAAATAAGAAATGAACATATAAGAGGAAGTTTGAAAGTTGCACCAGTGACGGAAAAGGTACGGAGTGAAAGGTTGACATGGTATGGACATGTGATGAGACGGGATGAAAGTAATGTTGTGAGGAAAGTTTTAAATATGAATGTTGAAGGATTTTGGGGTAAAGGAAGGCCAAAGAAAATATGGATGGACTGCGTGAGACATGACATGGATAGATAGGAAGTGACGGCAAAGATGACCTTTGATAGGACTGTATGGAGGAAGATGACATATTGCGTCGACCCCAAGTAATTGGGATAAGAGCAAGATAATGATGATATATATTCTATCCGATATTGTTGCGGGTCCCAATACAATTAAAATCGTTTCCCAGTACTTTCTGATGGTCAAACCTTGGTGTCTTATACAAAGACTATTGCGGATCCTGGATTACAAGAGTTATAGTGGTGGAAATATGTGATGGGATTAGTCCGAAAAATATTCTATCCGAGTGCCCGGAGTAAGCATATAATTATCATTGGCTCTTCCTTTCCCGTTTTCCCTCCTACTATATAGTAGAACCTTCTCTAAAAACCAAGATGATAATGAGTGGGATATGCTTACACTTTTATCCTGCTCTTATCCCAATTACTTGGGTTCGACGTTTAATGAACTCCCCTTTTTTTTTTTTTTTTTTTATTGTGTGTGATGGCAAACAAGCATACCTGATGGTATGTGTTAATACCACTTATAGACCTTTGCAATACCAAGTGTATAGCTAGGTCGCCGCCAACCAATAATTTGTATTGTGAGAGAGCCGAAAGTCCTAACCCATCCAGTTGGGCTTTCGGCTCTCTCGCTCACCGAACGAAGCGCAATAGCACATTGCTGTTACTCAAACGACGATCTTCTGCGAGAGAGATCTACCCCGGACGGACCGGCCCACGACTGCAGAGATAGAACTGTCAATAGCGTGGTCCTACCACTAATAAATCTTACCACTAAATAATCATTTTATATGATATATATTGCAAAAGTTTTGGCAGTAGTTATATGACTTGCCGCCTGCCCGACATTAACCCCCTGTAATCATTGACTAGATGGTATCAGATGGAGTTCGCCCAGATCGACGTAAATCCCTAAGACGTTTTCTAACAACACATACGAGTAATGTAATTGTTGGTAGTATTATAGCACTAAATAAAAAGAAAAAATAATCCCTGAAACTCTATTATTTCACCTCTTATTCCCCACTGGTTTAAAACGCTATGTTGATTTAATATATACGTATAATTGTCGTATGACTTACATACAATTTACATCACATAAACATGAGTTACATATGAAAATCAAATGAAAATTGTTAACATTAGGTAATGAGACGTCATGGCAAACAGTTTATAATTGAATGTATATTATTGTAGCGTTTACGTAATTAGTTATCTGATGTTTAGCACAGTTAATCTTTATATGGATACGAATATGAAATATTTTACTAAAATTAACAAAAGTTTTATACATTCTCTCAATTTTCTCTCTTCTTTTTATATATCTCTCTCTAAGGGGATGGAGTAAAAATAGAATTTAACACTTTTATTGCCTGCGGGTATCATAAAAAGCGATGAAAAGGAATTATGTGAATAAACTGATGTAAAAAAAAAAATGATATAAAACCCTATGACAAAAAAACGTGACCAGCGTGGTAATTTTCACTTTTATTTTAGGTCAAGTAGGACAGACGAGTATCGGTATCAAGAAGTGGGGACACAGGGGCGTATAAAAAGGTACGTATTTCACTAATTATATAATTCCATTTTAAAGTCATATCAAGAAGGATGAAACAAAATAGGCTATGGATCATTTTATGTACTACTAGCCGACCCGGCACACTTCATGCCGCCTAACTGATAATAAATAATGAACAGATTTCGATTAATTCATAATTATTAGGTTTTTTTTTATTATGATAATAAGTATGATTAATATATAAATTTCGAAAATCAAGTATTTTAATAACGTGCCAAGAAGAATCTTTTTTTTGCTGTGGACTATGGACGTAGTCGCGCCCCGCCAAATGGATCCGGGGCGACGGAAGAGGTGGCGCGCAACCCCGTAGACCCACCCTGCAAACACCTCTATTCGTCGTGCGGGCGGGCTACCGGTACTCGATCTTTGTCTTCGGTGGCGGCAAGACGAAGAAGCACCTTGGGTTATACGACATGTTTCTTCTTGCACGTTGTAAATTATTTAACTGTTGATATCTGACATTTGCTCAATGATTTCGCATTATCAACAGAGCTGTTTCACGGGCTGCCTCACTTTGCTCTTGTGATTGAGAAGCACGGAGTCGGGCCATACTAACGCGGAGCTCTTCACGTGGGATATATCGTTGTTCTTCAGTAATTTCATTTACGATATTTAGAATCCTAATTGCATTACGGGTTTGTAGGGAAAGATTAATCATCTTGGTCAAAAATTTGTTAATAATAATATCGACACAATAAGATTTATTATAATAATACTCGTAGTACTCTCAACTTGCACTTACAAACACATCAACAGGTCAAATTTAATTTCAAATTTTCGCATTATTTTCTAAACAAACCATTACGTGAGCTGACAGTTGCGTTTTGTTATATTATCAACAAATATATGTTTAGAACTGATGTTTTTTTAATGATTTTTTTTGTTTGTTTATTAATATCATATTTTAATATCCTATTCCCGACGATAACAAACTCAAAAACATAAAAATAATAAAAAAATGCCCAGCCGTTTTCGAGTTATACGTAGTGTAACTAACACAACTTTCTTTTAGATATATAGATAGTTATATTCTACTCATCAAATCCCTATCATTTAATACTTATGTCGAGGGTGTTATAAAAACTATGTCATCGACCATTTTGTTTTTTTTAGCAGCAATCTTGTAGGTACATAAATGATACTTAAAGAAAAAATATTTCTCTAACTTTTTTTTCTGACTGTCAGTGAAGTCTTTGTTACTATTTCTCAAATTTTATTTTTTTAAGATTTTTGTGCCGGCCTAAATTAAATAAAAATTGTATATCATTAAAGCAAACTCTTATAGAACTTCATACCAGTATTTTATTGATAGTAAGTATCATCCCAGACATTATTTGAATAGAACTTGGTTCTTAAATTTTCCTTTATTTTTTTGGACTCATTTCAGTTATTAAAGAATACAGTTATAGTCATAAAAATAAATGTTAACACAGCATACTGCTAAAATAATATTATTCGAGGTTTGTCTATATTAAATAAAAGTTCATTAATCATATTATAAAAGAGAATTATAATACTTTTACATACATACATATCATCACGCAATATCTTTTGCAAGGTAGAGGCAGAGAGAACAGAGTGCCAGAGAACTCTATCCTTGGATACTTCACTCGCTTCCTCAACATTCATAATTCTCTTTATACACGCTCGCCGGTTGCGGAGACTCTTGACTCCACCTTCCTTCAGTACGTGACCAATCTGGTCTAGGTAGGTGAGTCTCGGTCTCCCCCGGTACCTACATCCTTCCACTTTCGCATTGTATATCTTCTTAACCGGACGTTCGTTAATACTTTAACAGTTTCAATAAAAAAAAATGTTCTAAAAAGAATTCATTTTATTAGAAATTTATTGACAGAGACCAAAAGTTTCCAAGTGATATTGCCGCAGATGCAATTTGTGATAAACTTTCATATAAAATGAAACATATAAACGAACTTTATCAATAAAAGTTCGTGTATGACAACTACATGAGTTTGCCTACTACTACATGTGACTTCACGAGAGAAAGTTATCGATGCATACATTATTATGATGAAAATTCATATATGACACGATTGCTCCATCCTTCGAAAATTACTTTCAACGTATGATGTACATCAATTTTAATTATTATTGTTGTGAGTTCGAATATATTTTTAATCTTCCATTTAGCTATTTTGTTTGATAGAAAAACCAATATCTTTATTATTATCCGTGTGGTGATGGAGTAAGAATACAATTCACCACCCCCTATCTAACCAAGGGGTGATCGTAAGAGATGACTAAGGGATATAAAATGCATATAACATTTAAAAAAAAATTTTTTTTTTAAAAAGAGATACACCCACTGATGTTCTCTATCTTTGCATTGTGGGATACTTTACAAACATATAATTAAAATATACAAATTATATGCAGATTCAGAATACTTATTTGGTTACAATACCAAAAAAATATTCCTTTGTGAGGATCGAATCTGTGGCATTTAGCAAGGAAAGTAATTAAATAAACCAATAGACCATTTGTGCATCACTGCGATATAATAATCATCATTATTCTACTCCAATCCCAATTACCAGAGATTATTATATATATTGTTTTATGGTTTATGGTGGCAAACGAGCAAGCAGCGCACCTGATGCTAAGTGTCGCTGCCGCTCATGGATCTTTGCAATACCGAGGATATAGCTTAGACCGCTGCCTACCAATAAAATCCCCAAACCCACCCAGTTGGGCTTCCTGCTCTCTCACTCACCGAACGAAGCGCAATAGCATATTGCCCTTACTCAGACGTCGATCTGTGTGCGTTACTCGTGTGGTACTACCCTGCACGGACCGGCCCGCGGCTGTAGACAGAAAACTGTCACCAGCGTGGTCGTACCACTATTAATTATAAAGCACAAGATCATAAAATATAGAAGACTAACAGACCCGGCCATGCGTTGCTGTGGCTAAGGTAGCCTCAGTAACACGTGGTGGGTATGCTAATAAATTGTAGCTTATATGAAACGTTTATACGTTTAACATAGCGCCATCTATTAAATATTTACTCAATCCAGTCAACAGATACCACTATCTGTTAGAATCGTTTGGAGATAACAAATAATTGTGACTGTCAAATAATAGACAAATAATTTGCAATAAAATAATATTCTGATTATAAATTGAGATGTAAGCTATCCTATCTTTTAAGTTGGATCAAACTACACATGCTGTGCAAATTTGATTAAAATCGGTTAAGTACTTTAGGACATACAACGTGACGCGTAATTTATATATATTAAGATTAGAAGTCTAGGTGTAATTTGTCTGCGTTAATTATATGTTTGTAAAGTATAAAGGTTATTTTCTTAGTGCACGCTGGCGTCTTTTTATAAAATAAAAAACACAATAAAAAATTAGAACTTACACATACTCGTATATAAGCTGAGAAGAAATAATACGCAAATTTATTTAAAAAATACTCGAGTGTTTCATTTGTTCATATAATTTCGGAACGAGTTATAAATTCGATTTTCAATTCAAACAGTCTCTATTTAGAAGCAAATCCACTTACCTTTGCCAACACGGAATACTAAATAATATGCCTTAGTCTGATTGATCAAGGGACGTTGAAGATTAAACTCGCTTAAGCAATGAGTTTGTAGTTAGTTCGTCAATTTTAGATATTTAGGTATTGAAATAATAATGAAATGTAAGTTGTTTTGTTGATTATTCAAATGATTTTATTGCCTGTGGTATATTATAGATTAAAAATGTAATATGTCGTTATTTCATAGGTATTTTCCTGTGGGAGTTGGTAAAATCCACTAAAGGTTCATCAGGCAAATGGGCTATAACTTTTTTGTGTGTTTCTTTAAGGTGCTAGCCGCGCAGATGGCTTTCAACCCAGAAACACCTTTAAGCGGCATCGCCCAGAGCTCCCACTGTAGGAAACGGACCTCGGCTTGGGGTGTCTGCATCATTTCAGCTTATATACATCCCACAGCTGGGTGCGAACTTCCTTCATTATGTAAAGATAATTCACATATTACTCCAGGTTGGTGTGGCAGGTTGGTTATAGTTTAATTTCGAGTTATCCTATTTTTAAATAGATGTTATATGCATATTATATCCGTTTTTCTTATGGTTTGGTCCTATCTGATGGAGAGGTCGACAGCAGGAGCACACGCCACCAGTCATGGCTTCGCCAGACACTGATCGGGAGGCCAACGATGACAGTGTTTCGCCCATCACGGAAGCCGAGATGGGGGTGGCGGTGGCGCGCATGCGCGGGAAGCTGGTGCTCCTGCCGAAGCCGGGACGGTCTCCCGAATCGGCCTCGGCCTACAGGCCTATCGTTCTGCTCGACGATGTGGGCAAGCTATTGGAGAGGTTGCTGGCTGCCCGCATCGAGCGGCACCTCGTTGGCACGGGGCCCGATCTGTCGGATGCCCAGTTTGGGTTCAGGAGGGGTCGTTCGACGATCGCGGCTCTGCTGCGCCTGAGGGCCATGGCGACTGAGGCCGTCGCCGGCGGAGGAGTGCTGTAGGTGGTGGCCCTGGATATCGCCAACGCATTCAATAGTCTGCCATTTAGCTGCATCAGGGAGGCGCTCCGATACCACGGAGTGCCAGTTTACCTGAGGCGGCTAGTGGCAGGCTATCTGGAGGGGCGCAGTGTCCTCTACACCAACCGAGTAGGGGACGTTGCGCGAACGCCCATGACGTGCGGTGTTCCGCAGGAGTCGGTCCTCGGACCCACACTGTAGAACATTGGCTACGACTGGGCGTTGAGAGGGAGCCTTCCACCCGGGCTGGGCGTAATCTGTTACGCCGAGGACACGCTCGTCATAGTCCGCGGTGGGACACCTGGAGGAGGCGGCAAGCCTGGCGACTCTCGGCACCGAAGAGATCATCAGGTGGATCGAGGCGCTGGGGTTGAAGGTGGCCCTGGACAAGACGGAGACCCTCTTGTTCCATGGGCCCCGCATGAGTCCTCCCATCGGTGTTTTGATCACCGTCAATTCGGTTGACATCAGCATCCGGGCTCATATGAGGTATTTGTGCCTGTTGCTCGACGAGCTTTGGTGGTTTTGGGAGCATTTCCGCAGGCTCGCTCCGCGGCTCATCAGCGCGGTGTCCGCCCTTTCGTGGCTTATGCCGAATGTGGGCGGACCGAGCGCTACGTGCCAAAAGCTGTACTCGGGGGTCATCCGGTCGATGGCCCTGTACGGTGCACCGGTGTGGATGGGGTCCCTGACCATCCGACTCAGGTCTCTTCTGTGGCGACCACAGAGGGCTATGGCGGTCAGGGCCGTACGCGGGTACCGCACGGTGGCGACGGAGGCAGCGTGCCTATTGGCCGGGACTCCCCCGTGGGACCTGGAGGCGGAAATGCTCGCCGATTTGTATCGGCGGGTGGCGGGGGTGCGAGCGGAAGGCGGTGTGGTCTCACTGAGGGAGCTCACCGCCTGGCGCGTCGACGCCCGCCGAGACGTCATTGCTCGTTGGGCAGTCCGGCTGGAGAGGCCTCGGTTCGGTGTGCGGACCGTGGAGGCCTTTCGGCCGGTGCTGATGCAGTGGTTGGAACGGCGGCACGGGGTGCTCTCCTTCCGACTGGTGCAGGTTTTTTTGGAGCATGGATGCTTCGCCAAATAACTGTACACGGTCGTCAGGAGGGAGAGTACACCGTCTTGCCACCACTGCGATTTCGACGAGGATACGGCGCAGCATACGCTCGAGGCTTGTGCCGCTTGGGCAGAGCAGCGTCGTGAACTCGTCGCAATCATCGGGGCCAACCTGACGCTGCCGACCATCGACAGGGCGATGCTCGACAGCATCAGGAACTGGGACGCAGTCGCATCCTTCTGCGAGGAAGGAGGCAGAGGAACGCGTGCGCGAGGAGCGTCTCCTCGACGACGCGAACTGCCGCTGGCGACTGGGGCGGCGCAGGCGCGATTAACTGTGCCTGATGCCGCCCTAGCCGAGGCCGCGGTTGACTGGACCGGGGAATTAGTCCGTCACCCGTCGAGAGGCTGACCGCGCGAGGAGGAATCGACGTCCTCCTCCCCTGACGTCGCTCAAGGAGAGGGCACCCCTCAGGGGGTATTCCGTCGGACCGGCCACTGACGACAAGTTCACGCTGCTTCAGTGGCCGGTCCAACGACGTAGGCGAGATTCATGGGTGGGTTATGGGTATGCGTGCGTACGCCCCTCTGTCGCCCTGGACGGAGTGGTGCGAGAAGAGCGCCGACCATAAACCAACCCTAAAAAAAAAATGGTGTGGTTCTAAATTACAAAGATGCAGCATTTAACATTCTGGGTTATTTATAAAAACTTGTTGATGCGAGTGAAAAATGGTTGTCACACGTAAGACTTGTCTCCATCATATTTTATGTTGGTCGGTTCCAATCGCCTCACCAAATAGATGAGCGTGTGCTTTACACGTGATAACCAAATTATTGCTCACATTCTCACATTGTCGTCTTTACAGGAGAAGTTTCTCACGCTATTTATCGGAAAACGTGTACACATCATCATCATCATCACAGCCCATAAGGGCTCGGTCCTCCTCCGTAATAGGAGGGACATTAACCTACTATACCGCGCAGGTCAGACGTGTTGGTAAAGGGTTTTGTTGCGAGTTTTCCTTCTCTCGCATAGATGTTATATGCGTTTTATATCCCTCAGTCGTCTCGTACGATCACACCACGGGTAAGATATGGGGTGGTAAATAGTATTCTCACTCCGTCACCACACGGAGAAAACACATAGTTCAGATTTAATCCTCTAACTTTTTATTTAGAATTTTATTAAAAGAAGATGCGATTCCATTAGCTAAATATATTCTATCTGGAATATATATTACATTTCCAAGGAGGGGTTGACGTTTGGTCGGTGGCCGATCATAAACGTATATATATATATATATATATATATATAAATGTGTATATATATATATATATATATATATATATATATATATATGAAATTATTTTTAACTTTGGTCTATTAATGTACTTGACTTGCTATGAAACTCTTTGTAAATTGGAAATGAAATTACAACAAGCGGTTTTTGAAATCACATCTAATGGAAATGTCAGTTCAAAGAACTTTTACCAATTAAGCTGCAACGATACGCCCATGTAGTAAGCAATTTTGTATTTCATGATTTGGTTCTAGGAATACATTTTAAGCTTCTGAAACATGAGTAACCTCTGTAGTTTTTTAATTTGTAACCAACACCACAAAGCTTTCTTCTAGCAGAATTTATTTTGATAGTTATTTTTTTAAGTTAAAAGCTGATGCTTCCTATGTGGACTACATACTTTCGTACGTTTCGAGTTGATCCAGTTTTTTGAGTTATCCTCAATAGTGTGAAAACAATCAAATGGCTTGATTTCGAATGCATTTTAGAAATATAATCGTTTCCATTGGTCATGCACCTATTTTTTTTACGTGTATAATTTTATTGGTAAGTTTATAGATACTATTTTTTTTTTAGTGCATTTTATATTTTGACTTTTGCTGATTTTTTTTTTCGACTCTTCTCTATTGCTAAAGTTTCAATCTGTTGGTGGTTAATTAGTTTAACCTAAAATGTTAAAATTCATTTTTTTTCTTTAGAAGATCCCACCTTGCACTAAAGAAATAATCCTTGTGTTATGGGTGACTTTACAATCATATATTTAACGCAGACAAATCACATCCAGAATCAGAACTACACTTTGTGGATCACACAAAGTATTGTTCTGCGTAGGAATCGAACTTCTAGCACTGACACGGAAAGTCGGTATCTTAATCACTACGTATCTGTTGACAATACATATATAATTACATTCACGGTGTTTATATATTATACATGTTTTTAATTTAATTTTTTTTATTACTTATTATGGCAAACGAACAAGCAGCACACCTGATGGAAAGTGTCACTGACGCCCATGGACCCTTTACAATACCAAGGGTATAGCTTAAGCCGCTGCCTACCAATAAAATCCCCAAACCCACCCAGTTGGGCTTAATTCCCGTCTTTAATAATCTTAACTCACAATTGCCTTTTATTTCAATTTATTTTTATAGTAAAACATCAAATTTAACGATAAGAATAAACGTACTACGTTTAGATTTCAATATACCATAACTACACAAATAAACTCAGATTATACAGTTACATATTCCCAGGCATTTGTATAATCTTAAATGCTTCAAATACAAAGAGGGTTTAGCATGTTTCTAACGTGATTGTTTTGAAGTTCAGTTAACAAGGGTACTAGTAATTCCTAGGTGAACTTAATGAACGAAATTATCATTACTACAAAACACCTTAGTAATATATTAGGATGTAGGTACCGGGGGAGACCAAGACTAACTTACCTAGATCAGATTGGTCACGTACTGAAGGAAAGTGGAGTCAAGAGTCTCCGAAACCGGCGAGCGTGTATGAAGAGAATTATGAACGTTGAGGAAGCGATGTATGCAAGTATAAAGTTCTTTGGCACTCTGTTCTCTCTGTCTACCCTGCAAGTGATATGTCGTCATGATATGTATGTATGTACTTTAGTAATATTGTAAAAGTTATAGATGTACATAAAAACCGAAAATGTAGCTAACTAGGAACATTTCGAAGTGAAACTTTTTTATCGACGTATGGGTGAAATTTTATATTGTAACGTTTTTTTTCCGTTACGCGACATCTTTAATTCTAAGTCACATTTTTCCTTTACGCATCATATTCATTTTGATGTGAAACTTCTTTGTGCGCATGAGGGTAAAATTTTTACAGATGAAACGCGACACAAGAAACGCGGCGTAAGAGAGAGAGAATACACGCTATTAGTTTGGTATGTTAAAGAGATTTAAAAATTAGTTTACCAAAGTTTCATTTCTGAAATATGTACTTTGTACGCATGCATTTTTTTAGATAGTTTAGAATATTTCGCTCTCACTGAAGATTCCCTCCAAGATCCCATCCATTGAAGAGCCCTCTATATTATTATTACAAATCAGAACTGATAGAGACTACACAGATATAACCATTATGTTAATATCGGTATATTAGCCATGGATCAGCCATGGCAATGTCGTGAGTGCGATTCCCACGAAGGAGAATACTTAATGCGATCTAAAAATTATTGAGCAATCTAAACATTTTCTAGATTATACAAAGTATAGTATAGAATCGTACCCACAAATTACATTTTGTGTCCGACAATTGTATGTTTGTAAAGTCCCCCACAAAACAATAATTATTTCCTTAATGCATGTTGACGTACTTAAAAAGAGTAGAAGAGTTTGTTTGATTATCAGAGTAATGAGAGCCTGCATTAAAAAAAAAACAATTATTGTGTAAGATAGCCTGTTCACCTAAATAATTATTTGACATGAAATAGAGATAGTCCATAAAACTATCTTCATATGCAGTCATCATATGGAGATTCTATAAACATCTCTAGACATCTATAGATATTTTCATGGTAGATATTCTATAGACTATTTTCATATGGTGGCCGATTAAGATTATAGCTGTGTGGTAGAGGTTACGAATACTACTAACCCTTACTTTGCTCGTAGATGTCGTAAAAGACGACTAAGAGCCTTATAACGACATGGGCCAACTCTATCTGCTGTTATTTGGCCAACAAATACATTCCCAAGGAGGGTTAACGTCTGGCAGGTGGCCGGGTATAAAACTATTGCCAATAACTTCTACAATATGAACTTGACGATTGTGAAGAGTTCCTACATAAAGAAACAAACTTTCTTATTACAGTACACGTAAATGCAATATCTTTTCTCTTCTATTATTATTCTATTCATCATCATCATCATCACATCCTATAATGTCCCACTGTTGGACTCGGCCTTCCTCCGTAATGGGAGGGAAATTAACCTACTACACCGCACTGGTCAGACGTGTTGGTATAGAACTTTGTTTCGAGTTTTCCTTCTCTCGCATAGATGTTATATGCATTTTATATCCCTTAGTCGTCTCGTACGATCAACCACGGGTAAGATATGGGGTGGTGAATAGTATTCTTACTTCGTCATCACACGGAATGACGAAAATAAATTATTCTATTATTCTATTGGTAAATTATATCTGCGTCCCATTTACTTATAAACTGACCCGCTAACCCACTTGTTAAGCATGTCGCTGGGCAGGCGAGTTGCCGTGGTTGTTATTACAATAATCCCACTAAAGAAGGAACTACCCCTTTATGTGGTGTCATATGTCTAGCAGTGGATATTAAAAAGCTGAATAACGATGATATTGATGCTTTGGTTACGTATAGACTTATTTAATATAAAGCATTTACTGTCATTAAAGTTGGAGTGATCAGGTAATTCATTGATGTCAGAACACAGCACCAGGTCTTTAAGAAATAAATAGCCTTCTACATGATTAGGCATATTACTTAAAATAACACACGCGTATTTAGTTATGCGTAGACTTATCTAATTTAAAGCTGTGATGTCACCAAAGTTGCCACAATCAGAATGTTGATTGATGTCATAACACAGCGTCAGGTCTTTGAGAAGTAAATAATCTTCTACGTGATAAATCTTACTCCATAATATGACGTGCACTTACTTAGTTGTGGATATACTTATGTATAATTTAAAGCATTTGCTGTCACGAAAATGATCGCAATAAAAAAAATCATTGATGTAACAATATAGCGCTATGTCTCTAAGAAATAAATAGTGATACATATATACATATCATCACGCCATATCCCTTGTAGGGTAGGCAGAGAGAACAGAGTGCCAGAGAACTCTATCCTTGCATACTTCACTCGCTTCCTCAACATTCATAATTCTCTTCATACACGCTCGCTGGTTTCGGAGACTCTTGACTCCACCTTCCTTCAGTACATGACCGATCTGGTCTAGGTAGGTGAGTCTCGGTCTCCCCCGGTACCTACATCCTTCCACTTTTGCATTGTATATCTCCTTAACCAGACGTTCGTTCGGCATTCTTTCCACATGTCCGAACCATCGGAGCATTCCCTTTCGCATCTTTACACCAATACTCTCTTTCATACCTACTCGCTCTCTTACGTCGTCGTTACGAACGCGGTCGGTCAGCCTAACTCCACAGATTTTCCGTATAGATCGCATTTCGACCGCATTAATTTTACTTTCATACTCTTTTCTGCATACCCAACTCTCGCTTCCATACAGTAATGTGATAATTACTGTTAAATAAAATAATACGTAAGTATATAGTTACGCATACACTTATCTAAAAGAAACATTAGCTGTCATTAAAGTTTCCACAATCTAGAAGTTAATCGATGTCATAATTCAGTACCATGTCTCTAAAGAGTAAAATTTTGGTGAATCTATTATCTTGTGATTTTAATCAGCTCGAGAATGTAGAGAGCAATATTTCATATTATATATTAAATTAAATTGATCTTATATAATGACATAAATTATATTATAGAATTGTGTAACAGCACGAAGTAGTATAAGATCACACAATTTCCAGAATATTAATAAACAACTGCTTATTTTTTATGCAAAATAATAAAATTCCCCATTAACACAAATTCTCGAATTAAAAAACAAGTGTCAAAAAGTTGTGCTTTGGCATTCTTAAATTAGTGGCATTGTTATAATACTATTATATTTTTTATATTTATATACATATAATCTCACCACACATTCCCAGTTTTGTAATTCCAATAAACCAGGATCGCTATAGATAACACCGACGATCAGCACACCTGATGCTAAGTGTTACTGCCGGTCCTTTGCAATACCAAGGATATGGCTAGGCTGTTGCATATTAATACAAACTCCAAACCCAGGTTTCCGGCTCTCTCTCACGGACCGACCTGCGGATGTAGACAGCAGTCAAAAGCATGGTCCTATCACTAACAAATATTGATTTTAAATGTTTTGGAGCTTGCAACAAATATACAAAAGATTAACCGTATTTGGGAAAGTTAATTTCACTTGCCTCGTAGGCAAAAGACAGAAAGTAAAATATTTACTGGTCCGACAATATAATAATAACGTTCAATATAATAATACTTTTAGGGTACTGGTGGGGCTGCCTCGCTACTGTAGTGCATCGGGGATGTTCGCAGACGCGCATGTTGATTGTTTCTATTCAACAATGCGTAAGCGATATGCATCCCTGGTGCGCAGGGTGCGTGGCAGCGCTAACAGTGTCCTGAATATGATATCGAGCAGACTGGATTGTACATACATGGGCCGCTGCTGCGCCATCTCTCACGGGATGTTGTGGCGGTGACATACCTATGTCTTGTGATGTGCCGTCTGTAATTTTATTTTTATTACTAACATAGGTGTAAGTCTTACTAATAATTTGAGTCTTGGTCAATTTAATAAATATTAATATTAATATAACAGATAAAAGAATATATAGCTACCATAAGCACAGCTGTACAGCAGCGCGGGTACCAAAGAACTTAATGTAATCTATATGTGAGCCTTAAGACTGACTGGTATATTAGGTATGATAAAAACTTTTGAACGTATGGTCAATTTCTCGAGTTTTAGATCAAACGAGATTTGCAAACTATCTGATTGTTTATAAGCAGGTAGCATATGGAATGTTGATAAAATGACGAAGGTAAAACATTGAAAAACTAATTCATGAAGTCGACAGATAAAAATTGTACTACATATTTTGCAAGCACTCACGGATGCTTACAAAGAACAGACAGAAGTGATACCCCGTAGTTGATGAAACTTTTCTCTCTTGCCCTTTAGCTAACAATTCAACAAATTGCGGCGTAAATAATCAAGTGACAAGCGATAATCGTCGCGCGGTAGAAGGGAAACTTATTCGCTCAGATGGTGCAATATCTTGATACCTGTCTGGAATTTCTAAATCTATCGGAAGTACATCCGCGAGTACTGGCAAGGATTCAATACTGTTTGGTAAGGTTTACATTTTTTTTAATGCTTATAATCATAAACGATCAAGCAGTACATTTGATGGTTGTGTTACTGCCATACTTGGACCTATGTAACACCAGGAGTATAGCTTTGCCGCTGCCTACAAACCAAAACTCATCCAGAAAGTTGAGTTACAGGCTCTTTCCCTCACCAAATGACAGCATAATAACAGCACATTTCCATGGCTCCGATTTCGATTTTCAATGAAAATGTGGTACTACCTCGTATATTTATATGAGGTAGTACCACGTTTTCACAGAAAATCTACTCGTAGCCAAGGACTATCAAATACCGGGTGTAACAGAGAATGGAACAGCTGGTCAGAAGGGTGGTAGGTAATGATGGTACGAACCCATAACAACAATTTGAAGGAAAATGTCAAGGTCATTAACTCATCAGCTGTCTGTAAAGGCGATGCTTGTCATACTGTAGCAAACGTAATCATTGATTTATTTAGGTTCTAATGAATATGACGGTACTTCCGTTTATCGTACGTGCTAAGCGGAAACATGTTAACAACGTATTCATGTATAAAGGAAAGCGGGTGAGCTCCGTTTATCAGTATCGGGTTGAGAGCCTTCGGGCTCGCCCGCAGTCCGGTTCAGCTGTAAAAGCCCCTTCGGCTAACAGCTCACAGTTGGTATGTTTTAGTGGGTATTCAGTGTCCCCTTCAGGGCCTGTGAGTCCCACATACCCCGCCCGGGGCGGGTATGCGACAAATGCATTTTTAACCACTGCGTTACCAAATAAAAAAAAAAATCCGTTTATCAGTCTAGGCCCGCGAGTGGCACGGTGCACATAGTTGTCGTATATCGCATACTAACTTTTTAACGTCAACAGTGTGGGCCTCTCTCAAGCTGTCACTTGTGTTCTCACATGAGTGACAGCGTGATGTGGTGGGTGGTGTCATGGTTGCTGCGCTTGGCAGGTGGGTTGGTGGTAGCGGTGGATGTTATACGTTTCCTGGTGAAAAGCTGTTGCTCGTTCTCTTGGTGAACTCTTTGGTGATTTGGCTGAGGAATCCGCGGCAGATAAAGGGGTGGTGCCGGTGGTAGTCTTGTCTCGTGATTGCACGGGAAGGACTATCCTGTGTCATCCATCCATACCATATAGTTGTTTGTACAAAGACGATTGCTTGCGTCTGCTCTGTGAGATCACTTAAGATGTAAGCTGTGATTGGTATATAGGTGTGAAGGTAATCGTGATTACTTGCAGTACGGTCATTTGTGGTAGGGCCACACTGTTGATAGTTCTCTATCTACAGCCGCAGGCAGGCCCGACCGGGGTGGTACCACACTCTCGCAGAATATCGACGTATGAATGGTGGCTTTTGCCGCTGTGCTTCGTTCGGTGAGCGAGAGAGCCGGAGCCTAACTTTCCGGGTGTGTTTTCGTGTGGTGGGTTCTGGTGATGCTTGAAATTTACGGTGGTAAGGTCTTGGTTGGGGCATTGGGCGTGAGGGGCTGATATGGGGTACAGGGAGACCCGGTGGGAATGGTCACCGCCGGCCACCTGCCGGTCAGCAGGGGACCCGAGCCCAGGACTATCCCCCCTGGGAGGCTGTCCCGCCAACCGGCGAAAATCCCGTTGCGGAGTCGTCGTGCCGGAGTGGGAAACCGGAGTGGAGCCCGACGACTACGGGCGGGGGGGCACCGGGGGCCCTTCCGTGCTTCGTGTCAGCTCCTCACAAAACCCACCCTCCAACCATGTACTATGCCCCGCACCTTTTTTTTTTTGGCATCACCGGACCCCATTCCACGAAAGTACACTCCCTTCCTCTTCTTATACAAAACCCATGAAAAGGAAACACAAAAAGAGAAGGTTTTACACGGCGGTCCCTCTATCCACATTTGACGTGGACTTTTGTAACATTAGGGGTTTACACAGCAATCTCGACGCCGTCCACCAACACCTCGAGACGGCGCGGCCTGCCTTGCTCTTTTTAACGGAGACGCAGATAAGTGCCCCGGATGATATTTCGTACCTAAATTATCCAGGCTACGAGTTGGAACACTCCTTCCACCGTAAAGCTGGGGTGTGCGTGTTCATCCGGGATGACATCTGTTGTCGCCGCCTTAGGGCCCTCAAGCATGGTGACCTGTCAATTTTATGGTTACGCGTAGACTATGGAGGGTATACCCGCATCTACGCGTGCCTCTACAGGTCCCATGGCAGTGATTCAGGGTCAACTCAGTTATTCGAGAACGTTCAATGGGGGATTGACGAAATATTGGAGCAGTGTCCATCAGCGGAGGTGGTGGTTCTTGGAGACTTTAATGCTCATCATAAAGAGTGGTTGGGGTCCCCAACCACTAACCTCTTGGGTAGGCATCTCTTCAATATGGTCTCGGCCTATGGTCTCTCACAACTGGTAACACAGCCCACCCGTGTTCCAGACATTGAGAGCCATGAGCCGTCTCTACTGGATCTTCTGCTGACTACACACCAGCACGGATACCGGGTAGTGGTCGAAGCTCCTCTTGGGTCATCTGACCACTGCTTGGTCCGTAGCAAAGCCCCTATTGCGAGGCCTAATCGCTCTAAAGCGACTGGGACTCGCAGAGTCTGGCAATATAAGTCAGCAGATTGGGATAGGCTTCGCGAGTTCTACGCATCCTACCCATGGAAGCAGCTTTGCTTCGCCTCTAGGGACCCTGGCATTTGTGCGGATTGCGTTACCGATACCGTTATTACGGGGATGGAATTATTCATCCCCAACAACAAAATACCGGTCGGTGGCCGCAGCCGGCCTTGGTTTAATAAAACCTGTAGGACGGCTGCACAGCAAAAGCAGTCCGCATACCAGGCCTGGAATAGGGCCCAAAACTGTCGGGACCCAAATGTCAGGGAGGAGAAGCGAAAATTTAATGCTGCTTCTAGATCTAGTAAGAAGGCTATTGCCAGAGCCAAGGCGGAACATGTTGCCAGAATCGGCGAGCGATTGGAGAGCTATCCCGCCGGGAGTCGTGCATTCTGGTCGCTCGCCAAAGCTGCCCAAGGCAACTTCTGCCAGTCCAATCTCCCACCACTGCAGAAAAATGATGGCAGTCTAGCCCACAGTGCAAAGGAGAAGGCCGATCTTTTAGGTCAATTCTTTGCCTGTAACTCGACTTTGGACGCTGGAACCGCCACACCACCTATCATCCCGCGGTGTGAAAGCTCTCTGCCTAAAATCCGCATTACGCAGCGAGCGGTGAGGCGGGAGCTGCGGCTAATAGACGTACATAAGTCGAGCGGGCCGGATGGCATCCCTGCAGTGGTCCTGAAAACGTGCGCCCCCGAGTTGACCCCCGTCCTCACGCGCTTATACCGACTTTCCTATGATACTTGTAGGGTTCCATCTTCGTGGAAGATAGCCCATGTCCACCCGATCCCAAAAAAGGGAGACCGGTCGGACCCGTCGAATTACAGGCCGATTGCGATTACATCCTTGCTCTCCAAGATAATGGAGAAAATAATCAACCATCAGCTTCTGCAGTACCTTGAGGATCATCAGCTGATCAGTGACCGCCAATATGGGTTTCGTCATGGCCGGTCGGCTGGTGATCTTCTTGTGTACCTCACACACCGTTGGGCGGAGGCCTTGGAGGGCAAGGGTGAGGCGCTAGCGTTCAGCCTAGATATCGCGAAGGCGTTCGACAGGGTTTGGCACAGGGCCCTTCTATCGAAGCTACCATCATATGGAATCCCCGAGGGACTCTGTAATTGGATCACCAGTTTTTTGGATGGTCGGAGCATAAAAGTAGTCGTCGATGGCTCCTGCTCCGAGACCATGCACATTAATGCTGGTGTACCACAAGGCTCGGTGCTCTCCCCGACGTTGTTTATTCTGCATATCAATGACATGCTCTCCATAGAGAGTATTCGTTGCTATGCGGATGACAGCACGGGTGACGAGCGATACACCGAGCATCAGAATGTCCCTCGGAGTATGTTACAGGAAAGACGGGCTCAACTTGTGTCTGAAGTCGAGCGCTCTCTAGGGCGGGCCTCAAAATGGGGTGAACGGAATTTAGTCCAGTTCAACCCCACTAAGACACAAGTTTGCGCGTTCACTGCGAAGAAGGACCCTTTTATCATGGCGCCTCAGTTCCAAGGAGTAACTCTCCAAATCTCCGAGAGTATTGGGATCCTCGGCGTCGAGCTATCGAACAAAGTCCAGTTTGGGAGTCATTTGGAGGACAAAGCCAAATTGGCAAGCAAAAAGTTGGGCGTGCTGAGCAGGGCCAGGCGGTACTTCACGCCGAGTCAACGTCTTGTGCTATATAAAGCACAAGTTCGTCCTCACATGGAGTACTGCTCTCATCTCTGGGCAGGCGCGCCTAAATATCAGCTAGACCCACTTGACTCCCTACAAAGGCGGGCAGTTCGAATCGTCGGTGATCCCAATCTCACGGACAGACTAGAGTCGCTGGAGCGGCGGAGAGACTTTGGGTCACTCTGTGTACTCTACCGGCTCTTTCACGGAGAGTGCTCTGAGGAACTGTTTGACTTGGTACCACCGTCACCATTTTACCACCGTACCACTCGACACCGTAGCAGGGTTCATTCATTTCACCTGGAAACGATATGGTCCTCGACCGTACGTTTTCAGCAATCATTTCTCCCACGTACATGCAAGATCTGGAATGAACTACCTGCTGCTGTGTTTCCCGAGCGCTATGACATGTCCTTCTTCAAACGAGGTTTAAGAAGAGCTCTTCCTTCACGGTAGGCAGCGGCCTGGCTGTACCCCTGGTGTTGCTGGGTCCATGTGCAACAGCATTACTTACCATCAGGTGTGCTGTTTGCTCGTTTGTCACCGTAGACAATAAAAAAAAAAAAAAAAAAAAATTAGCAACTTCATATCCGCATTTATATTCCTCATGACTGTCCCATTCGTCTACAAATATTTAAGAAAGTGTGCTACATACAGCAGATTATTTATCATTTACTTGATTCATTTCATTCACTTTCAAAGAAAAAGCGATGACAGAATTGAAAACTTTGAATGCTTGTAATTTATTAACGAATCGACATTTTCCCTTTAAATTTTTGTTATGGGTTCCTACCATCATTATCTACTACACTTCTGACCAGCTGCTCTATTCTCTGTTACACCCTATCTATGGCCCTAATACTACTAAAATATTAAATAAAATTGCTCATTTTTTAACGATATAATTAGCCTGTCCACCCAGATACTTATTGAAATGAAACTTCTAATGTGACTTCCAACAAGGTTGCATTAAACGTTTAACGCAATGGCATTCGAACGCATGCCCGTAGTATACCTGCTATATGGCAGTGCGAGCGTTAGCAACGAGTAGCGTCCAATATTCCAACGCAAGAGGGAGAGAGAAAGAAAGATACACAAAGGTAGAAAGTAGAAGAGAGAAAAGGAGTGAGTTTGTAGATCCTAAGCGATATAAACAGTGTGAGCGTTTTGAAATGAAATACGTCCTTGTTGCTCTATTTTAATTTATAATATTCATTATTTTCATAGGTTTAAGTTTTCACTTCTGTCAGCAGTCCTCATGACTCCTTTGTGTTTTTCTGTAATAAATATTACAACAGATACACATACTGCATATGAGAAATTGTAACTGATGTGTCTAATAATAACATCAAAACGTAATAAACCTAAATATAAATTAATTACGTAAATAACATCAAATAAGCGACCAATTTCACAACTGAAGACTTTCCATAGAACAGGAAATACGATATTACTTCTATAAGATATGTTTTTGACAAGGTCAGACAACTAAGAAACAATGCTTCAGGCGAAGGAAGTTTTACTTCGTATAATTATATGGCTTAAGCATTTAAGGTTTTAATATCTGTTTGAACCAAACCTAATGAAACAAACTACAAAGCTGTTTAGATTTTTGATTAAATATTTTATTAATCTACGATGAAAATAGATAAGCTGATTGGTTTTTGCTATAGCAAATAAGAAAGCCTTTTCAATTTTAACGTTGGAAAGGGCGAATGATGTAAGAGTCGTTTCATATTACATTATTCCGTCTTATTATTTAGATATGGTCGTCAATTTTATTGATAAAATTCTCTAATCTAAACTAATATTTTATATATTGCTAATTAAATTGCTGAATTAATTAATTGATCAATATAAAATATTATACCTATTTGTAAATAGGTATAATCCACTGTTGAAAATAACGGATAATAGAATAAATTTCACTTTTGGTAAATGGTTTGATGATTGCTAGCTGTGTGTTGGCTACGAATACTAATAACCCTTACTTTGCTCGTGGATGTCGTAAAAGACGAATCATCATCGTCATTATCATCATCACAGCTCATAATGTGCCACTGCTGGGCTTGGGCCTCCTCCGTAAACTAACCTCCTATACCGCGCTGGTCAAACGTGTTGGTATAGAGTTTGGTTTCGAGTTTCCTTTCTCTTGCATAGATGTTAAATGCATTTTATATCCCTTGGTCGTCTCTTACGATCACCCACGAGTAAGATAGGGGGTGGTGAATTGTATTCTTACTTCGTCACCATACGGATAATTACATTACGTCACCACACGGATAATTAAATACATGGATAATTATATTACACGTGATTACAGGGTTCTGTAAATTGATAAATAACGGACACAACACATAATTACAATCATTTTTAGAACGGCGTGAGCAATGTGTCTAAACTGACGTGAAAGTCGAGCACGTAACTCTCAAGTTGAACACACAGTTCATAGATTTCTTCTCCATCTGTGTAATCATAGTGAAGGCTATATATATATATATATATATATATATATATATATATATATATATATATATATATATATATATATACAGGGTGTCCCAAAATTCAACGATAAGCCGGCACCAGCAGGTGGACCTACATATGACTACTCGAGAACAAAAAAGAAAAAAATTCTACCTTGATTTTTTTTTTCATTACGACAAAAAAACCGATTTCTTTAAAAATCGTCATCTTTTATTATATTATTAAGTGCCATTGCTACAATTTTACAAGTAATTCTGTGATTTTTTTTGTATTGGCAAGGTAAGTAGCACTACTATCGATCACAACCATTAAAAATTCCAGAATATCTATAGTTATTACACAAAAATCAACCAAAACTATGTTTTTTTCATAAATTATGTAAGATTTTGACTTTCAGCTCACTTTCTCTCATCACAGTGAAAAAAAAAAGTATGGACACTACTGTGGCAAATAGTATTAAAAATTGGCGCAACTAACTACAATTCTAAAATGGTATAACATTCTAGGCAAACTAGCCACAAAAATATACTTAGGTGTACTATTTCAAAATAACAACCATATTTCGAAAATTGTTAGTGTTGATAGTAATCACTTCTACTATGTAGCCAAAATGTTTTTGTTGCAAGTTCTCAGAATTTGAATGAGACATGTGCGTAGTCCATAAGATAACATAAGTTAGACAGAGATAGATATAGAGAGATTAGAATTTACTATATTATTAAAATTACAATAAATGTTCGAATTGTTTGCCATTGGCAGTAATGCAGGCACGACATCGCCTTAAAAATGAACGTTTTATTTTTCTTGCATATCTGATTCTGTTCATGTGATCCACAGCCTGAATTATTTTTTGGCGAAGCTCGTCCAAGGTTGCAATGGGTTTTGAGTAGACTCTGTCCTTTAGACAACCCCAATAGAAAAAGTCCAGGGGATTTAGATCAGGTGAACGGGGTGGCCATAAGATAGGACCAAGTCGCCCGATCCAACGCCCTGGGTACTCTTGGTCTAAGTACTCTCGCACAGGGCGGGCATAGTGAGCTGGGCAACCATCGTTTTGAAACCACATGTTTTGCAAATTACTTAAGGGCACGTCTTCTAATAATCCTGGTAACTCATTTTGTAAGAAGTTCAAATAGCTATTGCCATCTATGTTTCCTTGTAACTCAAAGGGCCCTATCACTTTTCCATTTATTATGCCCGTCCATAGGTTAACCTTAAATTGATATTGGGATTTGTCTTCTCTCACCAGGTGCGGATTTTCATTGTTCCAGCTATGAAGATTGTGAAGATTTAAATAGCCATCTTTCTTGCAGGTTGTTTCATCCGATCATAAAACTTTGTCTAAGAATTGGGGATCTTCCCTGTGTTTTTGCAGCATTACACGGCAAAATGCGACCCGCAGTGGATAGTCCCGCGGTAATAACGCCTGCACGCGCCTGTAATGATATGGATGAAACTGGTGACGTTTTAAAATTCTATGTGCAGTACTTTTTGGAATTCCCGTTGCTACTTATATGGCACGTACAGAGGTAGTTGTATCGCTTTCTATTTCATTGAGAACTTCTTCATCGTGTTCCGATCTAGGTCTTCCAGCGTTTCTCCTGTCAGATGGTATACGACCCTCCGAAAATGCTTGATGCACGTTAATAAATACGCGATAATCCGGATACCTTTGAAGAGTAGGGTACCTTGCTCGATATAATCTGCTAGCAGCGTTGGCATTGCATCGGCATTCTCCATAAATTAGGTGCATATTAGCGTATTCTAACGCTGTATATGGTAGCGGCATAATGAATGCTAAACACTTGAAAATAAGGCAAAACTTCTTTAAAAAAACACAAAATCACAGTCTAAAATAATGCCAAGTCAGGTCAATTTCCAGGTCACTTAATTCAATCCAAAGTCGTTAGTACCAGAGCCACTTTAATTAAAACAGAACGGTGGGCAGTAAACAAAGAAGTAGAGCGTACTGACTTGCTGTGCTGCTGAGGACATTAATTACTTCTCTACCTGCATTAATGTTACTAAACAATTAGCATCTATCTATCTCCCTCTAACGTATAATCTCTCTATCTCTGTCTAACTTATGTTATCTTATGGACTACGCACATGTATCATTCAAATTCTGAGAACTTGCAACAAAAACATTTGGGCTACATAGTAAAAGTGATTACTATCAACACTAAAAATTTTCGAAATATGGTTGTTATTTTGAAATAGTACACCTAAGTATAATTTGGTGGCTAGTTTGCCTAGAATGTTATACCATTTTAGAATTGTAGTTAGTTGCGCCAATTTTTAATACTATTTGCCACAGTAGTGTCCATACTTTTTTTTTTCACTGTGATGAGTGAAAGTGAGCTGAAAGTCAAAATCTTACATAATTTATGAAAAAAACATAGTTTTGGTTGATTTTTGTGTAAAAACTATAGATATTCTGGAATTTTTAATGGTTGTGATCGATAGTAGTGCTACTTACCTTACCAATACAAAAAAAATCACAGAATTACTTGTAAAATTGTAGCAATGGCACTTAATAATATAATAAAAGATGTCGATTTTTAAAGAAATCGATTTTTTTGTCGTAATGAAAAAAAAAATCAAGGTAGAATTTTTTTCTTTTTTGTTCTCGAGTAGTCATATGTAGGTCCACCTGCTGGTGCCGGCTTATCGTTGAATTTTGGGACACCCTGTATATATAAATTCATCTATCCACTCGTAAACGTCCACTGTTGGACGTAGGCCTCCACACGAGAATGCCATTCAGAACGGTTCTGCGCCTCTTGCATCTGACAGCTTCCTGCAACTTAATATGTTCTCAGTCCACTTAGCAGAGGTCGTACTACGTTGCGTTATTCGTTTCGTGTCGCCACTCGAGAACCTTTCTTCCCCGACGGTTGTCGGATCGATAAACAATGCCCATCACCACTTCGACGTGCTAATTCTTCGGACTATGTCGGTTACACCTCTTTTTATACGGATTTCCGTATTTCAGATTTTATCACGTAGAGAAATACCGAACATAGCCCTGTCCGTAGCACGATGAGTGACTTTGAGCTCAAATATATAAATACTAAATGTTCCGTGTGGTGACGGAGTAAGAATACAATTCACCACGTGGGTGTTTTTTACCCGTGGATGATCGTACGAGACGACTAAGGGATATAAAACGCATATAACATCTATGCAAGAGAAGTAAAACTCGAAACAATACTCTATACCAACACGTCTGACCAGCGTGGTACAGTAGGTCAATTTCCCTTCCATTATGGAGGAGGCTCAAGGCCAACAGTGGGACATATACGAGTATGAGCTGATATGATGATGACGATGATACAAATACTAAAGTCAATATAATTAAATACCCATATAATATCATAAAAAAAAATCACATAAATAGTTAAAAAAAAAACTCAATTTGGTACCGGATATTTAAAAGATTTTTTTTCTAATCGCCCGCATAATATATATGTACTGTAATTTAGCCGAGGAGCCTTAAAAAGGCGTATTGCGTTCGATTTAAAACGTTTCTCTTGTAAGCTTTTAATAGAAGGAAAGTAGTTTATGTAACGAACTGTTTAAAGAAGGTTAATTTTTTTGTGTGATTTATAACTTATTTTAGCATAGTACCTACTTTTTTTCGCTCTTTTTTAAAATTAAAAATGGTAATAAACCTTATTCCGTATTATGGTGTTGTAAGATGATAATGTGGTGACCGAATAAGAATACAATTCACCACCCCCTATCTTACCCGTGGAGGATTGTAAGAAACGACTAAAGCAAATGATATGCATATAACA
Organism: Lymantria monacha; assembly: GCA_905163515.2. Classification (NCBI taxonomy): domain Eukaryota; kingdom Metazoa; phylum Arthropoda; class Insecta; order Lepidoptera; family Erebidae; genus Lymantria; species Lymantria monacha. Next base: position 26,027,806 of record LR991098.1, on the reverse strand, counting down.
TCTTTGCAAGAGAAGGAAATCTCTAAACCCTATTACAACACATCTGACAGGCATGGTATAGTAGGTCAATTTCTTTCCCTTTATGGAGGAGACTCGAGCCCATTAGTGGGACGTATGTGGGCTGTGATGAGGATGATGATTATGAATAAACCTTATTCCGTATTATGAAAGAGTAAAATAACAGTGTGGTGACGGAGTAAGAATACAATTCACCACCCCCTATCTTACCCGTGAGTGATCGTAAAAGATGAGTAAAGGATGATAAAATGTATATAAGATCTTTGCTACGGAAGAAAAACTAGAAACAAGACCCCAACACTTCTGACCAGCATAGTACAATAGGTCAATTTCTCTCCCTTTATGGAGGAGACTCGAGCCCAATAGTGGGATACATATAAGCTGAGATGATGAAGTAGACAGTGCCTTGCCCGTGGTTATTGTAAAAGTCGACTACGAATTAAAAATAACTAACGTCCCTGCAAGGGTTGAAACAGCCACTGACGACAAGTTCACGCTGCTCCGGTGGCCAGTCCAACGACGAAGACGAGGTTCACGGGTGGGTTATGGGTGTGTGTGCTTACGCCCCGGACGGAGTGGTGTGAGGAGAGCGCCGACCGTAGCCCACCCCAAAAAAAATCAAAAAAGGGTTGAAACATTGGAAACAAAACTCCATGCTAACTAGTTTAACCTTCTTGAGATAGTACGCCATTTTAAAGATCGCATACCCTCCAATTAAAAGACCTCTGAGTCCCGTGTTTAATAGTTCAATTAGAAGAATTATTTTTCAATTACGTTCGAGTTAAGATTCCTTAATACACAAAGGTCTTTTTTACGACTGTGGTCTTGCCATACTTATACTCTGGTCCAGAGCGTTAGAAGAACGGCGTGAAGCTTCATAACCTGCGGTATGTCCTCACGTTCGTTTTAGATAAACTACTAATACCACTACGTTGACTTCCGGGGCCTTTGTGGTGGTTTTCCCATTCGAGTACCCACCATAAGTGACGCCCCAATTCTGTTGACGCATCAGAAGGGGTGGTACACTAACCCCGTATCAACTACCTATGATTTTAGTTAACTTAGCATCAGAAATAGGTTTACTTGCAGCTGCGTAACGCCGAATATTGGCGACGGAGAATGTTGTCCTCCCTGATGTACTCCACCGTTTACTTATTCTTCAGGCAATTGTACGCGTAGTACAAGATACATACAAGATAACATGACAAATGTCATCATCATCATCTCATCCTGTATACCTACTGCTGAACTCGACTTTCACATTAGTTTGGGCAGGGAGTATCCATATTTTTATCATTAAGTATATCATTATCATGTCCCACTGCTGGGCTCGGGCCTCCTCCGTAATAGAAGGGAAATTAACCTAATAATAATAATAATAAATAATAACCTTGCAACACTGAAGGCTATACATGTTTGTCAACACAATATATTGTAAAAAATATTTTTAATTAATTTATTGAGTTTCTAATAGATCTGTTTTGTATTAAAAAGTATCTACATTTTTTTATTTATGAAATTTAAAGCAATATCTTTGTAATAACATATTAACATTGAAAAATACATAAATATAAGAAATAATGACATTTGACATACACGTCAAAATGAAAAAATCATTAAAACTTAAGAAAGAAAACATGAACAAATTTGTTATAGCGAAATGTTGACAAGGTCACAGACTAAAGCAGCACGACCACCGCCCCCGGGCTCGTCGCAAAGCTCCGCTTCCCAACCGACGGCTAGTGTACCAGCAGCTTCTGTTACGACAGAGGCGTCGAGCTCAAGTTCCAGCGACGAGTATTTCTCCCCACCGACGACACCAACACCTGCGCCGAGACGAGGGAGAGGCCGGCCACCAATTTGCTTGGGACCCAGAGGCCCACCGACCTCACACAGGGCCCCCGCTGCCGGTGGTAATGTGCAGCGCATGAAATGGACGCATAGCATTAATGAAAACGTCATGCGCGCATATTTCGAGGCAACAGAGGCGGGAATCAAACTCACCGCGTACCGTGATCGTATGCTGCTTCTGTTTCAGAACCTCGAACCAACTATCAACGTTACAGCTCAACGACTGTCGGATCAGGTGCGAGCCATCCAGCGCTGTCATCTGTTGGATGTTGCTACACTTGATCGGCTACGCTTAGTGTCCATACAAACATGCCGTGTTACTCCCATTTCTACAGAAATTTCTACGATTGACACTACACAATCCGTTCCTCCACCATATGCGGAAGGTGAGGACGCGACTGTTTCTATGGACACCCAGTACAATGAGGAGGTAAGAAATGCTTTAGAATGTGCGATTCGCGAATATAGATTCATACCTCATAATATTAGGCCACGCTTGCCACGATTGCCCATGCATAGAAAAAACAGGCGTCTGGTGGGTACCCTTGACTCACTTTTAACTAGTTATTTACATACTAGTGATAGTATTAGTGATACACATTCAATCCTGTACTGTGTGGCCGTTGCAGCATGTCGTATAGCAGGACAAAAATTTTTAGAAAATGAATTTACTACACAACAAAAAAAAGCCAAACCCGCTTGGCAGTGCAGGATTGAATGTCGTATCTGTGAGGCGAGGGTGCTCATTGGAAAGCTTATCTGCTTCAGAGCGGGCAATACTCGACCGAAGGTGATGCGCTACGTGAGACGGGCCTTCTTGGGAACTGACATCAAACCCGATGAATATAACGCTCGTGTCACGGAGCGCATTGACTTTCTGAAGCAGAAAGTCTATGCTTGGGCAAGTCGAATTCGCAGGTATAAAAAACGTATGAATCGTTATTCTGTGAATCGCATGTTTGAAAGTGACCAGAAGTCAGTTTACAGAAACTGGGAACGTCCCTGCCTAATTGTGGATAATGAGCGGCTACCTGATGCTGAAGTCACTAATACATTTTGGCGCAGTATTTGGTCCGTGCCTGTCGTTCACTCCGCGGGCGATTGGATGGGGGATGTCAAACGAGCATGTGAGAATATTCCACAAATGGAAAATGTTTTAATAGACAAAGATGATGTAACCGTTCCTTATCTAATTGGAAATCACCAGGACCGGATGGACTGCATAACTTCTAGTTAAAATGGTTACACAGTGCTCATGCTCGTTTGGCATCTCACTTTCAGTCGGCTTTAGTGTCTGGGACGTTGCCGGAATTCATGACGACTGGCATTACTCACTTGCTCCATAAAACAGGTAGTACCACTGAACCATGTAACTATAGACCGATAACGTGTTTGCCATCGGTCTATAAGCTTCTTACATCTATTCTGAGTAACAAAATTGCTAAACATGTTCAATTAAATTCGGTTATGTCTATCTCTCAGAATGGATGTAGGAATGGGGGACGTGGTACTAAGGAGCTCCTCCTAATAGACACAGCTATTAGTCAACAAGTTCGTCGCAACCGAAAAGATCTGTCGGTATGTTGGATAGATTACAGGAAAGCGTTTGACTCCGTGCCGCATACGTGGCTCTTGAGAGTGCTGGAGTTGTACAAAATTAATTCACTTCTATGCACTTTCTTGAAGTCTTGTAAGGGGCAATGGAAAACGTTTCTGAAATATCCAATGCACCGACTGAATCTAAGGAATAGCGAACCGATATACATCAGGCGGGGCATATTTCAGGGTGACAGTTTGAGTCCTCTTTGGTTCTGCCTAGCACTGAATCCTCTTAGTATCTTACTAGAACATTCAGGGTTAGGCTGCAGGTTACGAAGAGGTGGTCAAATAATATCTCACCTGCTTTACATGGATGACCTGAAATTGTTTGCACCAAATAACCCACAATTGGTGAAATTACTAAAAGTCACTGAAACTTTTAGTAGTTCTATCAAAATGGAGTTTGGTGTAGATAAATGTGCTGTCATGCATGTAAAACATGGTGGGATAGTGGAGGTTGATAGAGGTCAACTCTTCAATACTCTACAATTTAGACCACTTCAAGTAACTGATACCTATAAGTACTTGGGTATGTCACAGGCTTTGAACATTAATGAATCGGACATGAAACGAACGTTGCGGGAACGTTTCTTTGGCCGCCTGAAGAAGGTTTTAAATAGTCTTTTATCGGGCGGCAATAAGGTGCGTGCCTACAACGCATGGGTCATGCCGATTCTAATGTACTCCTTTGGCATACTCAAGTGGACTCAAACCGAATTGGACGCCTTGGACAGGAAAGTTCGTACTCTATTGACATCACATAGGATGCATCATCCTCGTTCATCAGTAATGAGGTTGTATATTCCGCGAAAATGTGGGGGTCGAGGCTTTCTAAATGCTAAAGCCCTCCATAATCGCGAAATATACAACCTCAGGGATTATTTCCTCAAGATGACGAGTGGTATGCATCTTGATGTGGTAGCAGTGGATAACGGGCTCACCCCGCTTGGGTTGGCTAAAGAGAACTGGCATAAACCTGCAGTACTAAGCACCAAAGATCGCGAGAGTATATGGCAGAGCAAGGAGCTGCATGGCAGGTTCTACGGAGCCCTAAATGCCTCGGAACTAGATTTCTCAGCCTCTGTGACCTGGTTACAATTCGGTAATCTCTTTGGAGAAACCGAAGGTTTTGTCTGTGCAATTGCTGACGAAGTTATCAAGACGAATAACTACCGGAAATATATCTTGAGGGATGGCACGGCTGATATTTGTCAGGCGTGTCACCTACCAGGCGAGTCCCTCAGGCATATCGTTTCCGGTTGTTCACGTCTTGCTAACGGCGAGTACTTGCATAGACACAACCAAGTAGCCAGGATCATCCATCAGCAACTTGCTTTGTTATATAGACTTATAAGCACAGAAGTGCCGTACTACAGATATATACCTCAGCCAGTTCTCGAAAATGGTCGTGCCACATTGTACTGGGACCGATCTATTATCACTGATAGAACCATTGTGGCTAATAAACCAGACATCGTGGTGATAGATCGGCTACAGCGCCGTGCAATGATTGTCGATGTTACTGTTCCTCATGACGGGAATCTCGTGAAAGCTGAGAAAGATAAACAAATAAAATATCAAGACTTAGCTCACGAGATTGTCGACATGTGGGATGTAGACACGGCAATCGTTGTACCGATAGTCATTTCGACCAATGGTCTAATCGCCAAGAGCCTCGCTCAACACCTTAAGAGGCTCGCGTTAGGTAGTTGGATTGGGGGTCTGATGCAGAAAGCGGTGTTGCTCGACACGGCACGCATCGTGAGAAAGTTCCTCTCTTTGGAGCCCTAACCACCGGCGGCTTGGTCCCTATATTCGCTGCCGGTGGGTCAACACGCTTTTTATATTTTTAAATATATTATTTTTTTATATTATATTTAGAAATGTATTAAGTAGGTGTAAGTTTAAATAAAGATAATAATAATAAATAATTTATTTCTCAGAATATGGTACATTTAGTTGTTAATAAATTTTGTGTCTCACATATTCTACCGTGAATCGGTGTAGAAATATGAGTCCTATAAAAATACATTTCATTTAGTCACTATTTCTATTAAATGTCCATTAAATATCAATAGCTACATTAAATTAAATTCAATGATATATTTATATAATTACAAATAAATAACAACAATAATCAATGTCTAATTTTTTTTTTAAACAATTACATTAAAACTTATGATTCAAGAATTCATTGACCTTATAGAAACGTTTGTCCAATAACCAGTTAAATAAATATGTCCTAAATTTATTAATAGGTAACAGTCTGACCTCAGCTGGTAGTTTATTATAAATTTTAATTGCCATACTATACCGAACTGGTCGGACGTGTTGGTATAGGGTTTTCTTTCGAGTTTTCCTTCTCTTGCATAGATGTCATATCATTTTATATCCCTTAGTCGCCTCTTACGATCACTCACGGGTAAAATAGGGGGTGGTGAATTGTATTCTTACTCCGTCACCACACGGACTGAGTATACACAGTAGTAGGTAAATTGACCTACTATACCACGCTGATAAGACGGGTTGGTATAGTTTATTTTGAGTTTTCCTTCTCTTGTATAGAGTTTATTATCATATTAAATACCTTAGTCACTTTTTACAACACCGATGGGCTAGGGTTGGTGAATTGTATTCTGACTCTGTCAGCATATGGATGACGTCAAGTGACCGATAAGTGTACAAATGACTATGAATCTTTATTCTTAGAGTGACAGTCACTCGTACTTGATATTAGACATGCGCGAAACAGTACTTCGCGAAGTGATGTGATATGGCATTACATTTCGTGCCGAGTAATATTACATTTAACCATCACTTCAAACATCACACATGGTATGAAATGTCATGTGTGATTCATAATGCGATAGCGCTCTATACATACGGCGGGCGGCGTCAAGAAATATAAGCCTTAACGTTCTGAAAATAAAGCTCAAAATAAATATTGAATAGACAGACACCGAACATTGTAGAAATGCAGAACAGTACACGGGTGTTCGCGTCATGTTTAATGTGATGTGTGAGGTTTAATGTGATGTGATGTTTAGTCGCGTAATGTGTAATATGACAGTTCACGGTCGGATAATATTACGTGTGATACATCACTCGCATTACTTGCATATGTCTGCTTGATATGCTACGATAGCGCATTAACTGCATAGTTTTATCATATGTTTTAGTGGTATTTCATCTGTTTATCTTACTTTAAGTGTTATCTTAACAGGACTAAACGCTAAATGGCTACGAGATAACAAAAACTGGAATGGCCAAATTCTGAAAGACAAAGTCATCAGAATATGCCCCTATGATCTTGCAGAACTAGCGTTTGAATATGCGGATGTAACCCACATCTCCATATATCACGGCCATATATCACGAAAGGAAAAATATGGATATCAAAATAGTTCAGTTAATATAGGAATATTTGGATAACCAAGCTTTCGCTCGATGTTTTCTTTTAAGTGTTTTGGAAAATATATTTAAATATAATAAAATAATAAAAAAAGGCAATAAAAATAAAAAGGTAAACGATCCGAACCGAGATCCGGTTTGTCTGGATTAGACTGCTCGATTGTCCAATTGAGCTCAACAACTTATTTATTCCTCAAAACATATTTCCTATAACTAGTGAGCAGACGCAGCAGCTCGATTAAACTAGGAAATTGTTTCAGCAACGTAACAGGGCATGGCCCTTCACCGTGGTATCAATCGACATCCCACTGCTAGAGGGAATTGTGTCTATGGGGTAATATATTTATTTATATATTTATTCAAAAAGGCCATAAGGCCGGGATACAAGCATCTTTTTAAATTTGGTATCTGTGTGTTATGTTGCGGCGTCCACAGCGCGACGTCACCGGCGCAGTCCGCGTATATATACGCCGGAGGTGACCGGAGCGTCGGGCCGTGTTATGGGCGTCGCGACGGCGTTATGAGATGCCAGCGCCCCTAGCGGACGCTTGCGGAATTTGCACGGCCGGCGACAGCTACCACCTCGGCGAGCCCGTCAGTGACGATCGTAATGAGATCGTCAGCCGGGCTGCCGGCGGCGATGGCTTGCAGGACCTGTTGCAGGATTTTGATGGATGCTGTAAGTAGGGCAGACACCCCTGCGGGGGTGGTTGATGTGGGAATTCTTTGTTTCCTGGCGCCGTCTTTCGTGGAGGGCGCTGGCTTCTGTGTGTCGGCCGCGGTGGAGATCACCTGCGGTTGCGTGGGCGGCTCGAGAGTGGTGGGTGGAGTTTTCTTTTTCCTCCGGCGTCGATTTTTTCTCTTCTTCTGCGGGGGCGGTTGGTCCCGCTGAGTCGCGGGGTTGGCCGCCGCCATCAGAGAGGCGGCTTGGGGGTCTGCAGACACTGGTTGTGCGTGGGTGGTCATAGGGCGGCCTCTCAATGTCCTCCGAGTGGAGGCCATGGTGCTGGCCCTCTTATTTCGTACTTCCCTGCGAAGCATAGGACATCCGGCGTAGTTCGCCGGGTGTGCGCCCCCGCAGTTAGCACAGGTGGCGGGCGTCTCCCGCGGACGCGGACAGTTGGCTGCAATGTGTTCACCGCCGCACCTTACGCAGGCGATCGGGCGGTGGCAATGGTGAGAGCTGTGTCGAAACTGTTGACAGCGGTGACACTGGGCGGGACGTCGCTTACCGCGCCAGCCCTCGATGACGACGCCGGCGATGTTCAACAGCTCCGACACTTCATAAATGCTAAAAATATTGGGCGTTCTATTAAATTGACCGAACCATATACACCCGGGGCGGTCTCCGCGGGCTCGAATACTCCGTATGAATACGGGTTCGAACCCGCGCTCCTTGAACTCGTCAGTCAGGGCTTCTATCGAGGTGTTATAGGGAAGGCCTCTGATGGCTACCTTGACATCTTTCTGGGATGGTACTGAATAGGTGAACCATGAGATGTTCTCACTACGTTCGATATCATACAAATATCGTTGTACGATACGGAATTCTTCTATGTCGGTCGGTAGGAAGCGAATGCCGCGGCCGTAAGGGCGAGCATTCTCTGGGCGGCCGAGCATCTTCTTAATCTCCCCCAAGTGGTGAGGCCAGTTAGGCATGAACTCAACCACCATGGGGGGAAGCTTCATCTTCGTCACTGAAGGGTTTACCGGAGGCTGGCTGGTAGACGGCTGCGGTGATGCAGGGCCCGCGGCGACGTTCGCGAACGAACGTTCGGTCGCAGGCTCCATGGTGAAGCTCACTAGCGAGCTCAGGGATGGTTCGTCTGACACTTCGGCGCATACACGCTTAGCGTCGTCCGCGTCGTCCCCCGAGCTGCGGCGACGCCTAACACCAAGCGTTGGTTCGGGTTCGGGCGCACGCGTGGGTGGCGTGGGCGTAGGCCGCAGTTGATCTGCGGCGGTGAATTGCGCGGAGGCAGGCCCGGTGACAACGGGTTCGGCGGAGATGGTAGCATACCCGGCGGCACCGGGTGGAGCGGCGGGGACGATTGCTCGCCAATCCGTTGCTCGGGGCGGAGTAGGGAGGCTTCTTACAATTAAGACGCCTTTCTTCTTCCAGAATGCGGGGTCCTTTTCGGTCTGCCTGAGGATTTCATCCGTTTCCGACCCCGTCTCATAGGAGAGGGGACGTTTTTCTGGCGATAGGTGGTACTGGCGGTCTTCTTGTTGTTCGGCGGCCGAACTGTAGCAGCTCTGAACGTGGCTGCCTACAGAGGCCACGGAGGCAGCATCCCAAGAGGCCCGGGATAGGCTCTCTCGGCTTCTGGAGAATGTAGCTGTAGGGTGAGGGCGCAGGGACTGATCCCGCGCCCACTCGGCGGTTCTGCGGCTACATCCCCCCCGGGAGGGGGGCGAGGCAGGCGCACAGGGCACCGCGAACTTCGTCGTGCTCGCCGCGCGTGGCGCTGGCGACACATGCGACTCGCGTTCGCATTCGCGCTCGCTTTCGCGCTCGCAAACGCGTTCGCGTTCGCATTCGCGCACGCGATGCTGGTGCGTAGGTGGCTGCGTGGGCGGCTGATGTGGCTGCGGAGTGGAGGTGCGCGGCGCGGGGCGCTCACTAGCACTCGACGGCTTCTGTACGTCTTCTATGACGGGCGGCGACTGCTGTGTGCGGGCCCGGCGAGGCTTGCCTCGCCTGCCTGAGCCTGGCATAGCAATGACGCGATGCAGCGATGGTGGTGAGCGGATGCTGGATGAGTCGGCACGACGCGACCCGAAGAGCGGGAGCGGGCTGCACAGCGGCAGCCACCCCGATGCCTACGCCAACGTCGAGACGTCAGCGCAAGCACCGATGCGGCGTCCGTAGGCGAGCCGGGCGGGTCCGAGCGTCTCTGCGTAACACAAGCGAACGAATGTTAGAACAGTATGAGTACCGAGGCGATCCCAATTGAGCTATGTCTATTTTTAATGACAGTATCAAAATTTGTATTCATATTTTAATAGTGTCAGTCAGTCAATGAAAAAATATATTTTTTCATTGCCTGGAAATATTGACAAAATAATATTTTTTCATTGCCTGCAAATATTGACAACATAATATTTTTTACAAATGAAACATAGCTAGATGGATTAATAATAAATTATATTTTTTCATTGCCTGAAAATATTGACAAAATAATTTTTTTTTACAGCTAGATCCATTAATCGTCCCCGGAATGTCCTGCATGCTAAATTTCAAGAAAATCGTTGGAGCCGTTGCCTATATTCAGATTAAATATATAAATAAGAATTACTCGTTTAAAGATATAGAGTATATACAAATAAATTGCTCGTTTAGAGATATAGATATTTATTTATTTAAATAGGAACATCAAATTAATTAAATCAAAGGATGTAGGTACCGGGGGAGACCGTGACTAACTTACCTAAACCAGATTGGTCACGTACTGAAGGAAGGTGAAGTCAAGAGTCTCCGAAACCGGCGAGCGTGTATGAAGAGATTTATGAATGTTGAGAAAGCGAGTGAAGTATGCAAGGATAGAGTTCTCTAGCACTCTGTTCTCTCTGCCTACGATACGATATGGTGTGATGATATGGACTGCATACGTATACGCATACATACGTATGTATGTGTAAATTAATTAAACTTATACAATTTCGGCATACAATAAAATCTATTTGTTAAATTAGGTTTAGCTCTGGACTCCACACTAGGAAACCCTGTTTCGTGATATATAACCCTTTCATTATACTACGTGGTAAAAGTATATATTATTGTCAAAATTTTAAAGGTATTAGGAATTTAAAAATTCGTAATAGCTAATCCACACTTTGAAATTGTGTCCAGTAAATTTTATTATATATGATGGTTGCTATAAATTTAAAAATATAATAGAAATTCCATTTTCGATTCCTCTCATCATCATCATCATCACAGCCCATAAATGTTCCCCTGTTGGGCTTGGGCCTCCTACGTAATGGGAGGAAAATTAACCTACTATACCGCGCTTGTCAGACATGTTGGTATAGGGTTTTGTTTCGAGTTTTCCTTCTCCCACATAAATGTTATATGTGTTTTATATCTCTTAGTCGTCTCGTACGATCACCCACGGGTAAGATATGGGGTGGTGAATAGTATTCTTACTCCGTCACTACACGGAAAGGATTGGATTGGATTCCTCTACCTATGTAAAAACAGGAGTATTAATATTTATGCAAAAGCGAAAGCGTAATGTACAGAAATAATGATTCTAATTTTGAAGATAACACGTGATCGTAATGGTCCATAAGATTTCACAGTCACAGCAAGCTTAGCATTTCAATTAAAACTTGAGCTAGTTCGATAACTAAGTTGTCCAAGCATCATGATTAGATAAGACTTGAAAGACATTGAAAGTTATTAATATACTTTTTCATATGAAAAAGAAATCTAATTTTGGACTCTTTTTTTGTTTTCACGACGTTTTGACTATGTTTCAGTATTCATAGTTACGGCAGGACTCCTCATAATAAAAAAAGGACTGTTGTAACTCAGTGTCTCTCACCGTATCATCAGTTCACCTAGTGGAGAACTAAAAAACATTCAAAAATCCCCAACACATATAGATTAGTCGAGCTATGTCACCTACGAATTGCCATTTGAGCATGCTATTTCTTCGTGCTTCGTGTCATTTTTCATCATTCGGATTAGATTTTGATGATTGGTCTTTGTGCATTTTAGTCACTTGGTTTTATTTTTAGTCATCTGGTTGAATTGACTATTGAGATTCATATTATATTTCAACCTTTTGACTGCATAAAAATTGTAAAAACATTTTAAAAAGGATTCAATTAAAGGAAATATGAGTATAAAAAAAAAATAGAAAGAAATAATTAAAAACCGAAACGACTAATACATCGAAACAGATGGTTAATTTTTAAACAATTCTTGAATCTATCACAATGGATATACAAGTCAGTAATATATAATTAGATCAATCGATTGAGTCAATAATGATATTTTAATTTATGAAATATATGTAGTTTTAATACAAATCCATTCCTTAAGAGAGAATTTAATTATGCAGCTAAATATAATTATGAGTGATATAGGGATGTTTCATCACATATTGTCATCACCTAATTCTGAAGCAGGCTATAACTTAATTAAATTTGCTATGTTACGTTTTAAGTAGTATATAATTTATTGATATACGATGAGACGCCAGCCCATGTTGCTGCATGCTGCATACATGCCAATGAACATTTGTATAAAAGTGCCTAATCCTTACTAATATTATAAATACGAAAGTAACTCTGTCTGTCTGTCGCTCTTTCACACCAAAAATACTGAACTGATCTAAAGGAAATTTGGTACACGGATTGTCTAGAATCTGACAAAGGACATAAGCTACTTTTTAATGCAAAAAAAGGGTTGTAAAAGGCGATGAAAAGTTGTAAGGAAGTATCGTCATTTTTAAAGCCAAAAGTTTAAAAGTAATTTTTAGGCTGTCGATTAGATCGTCGCCTCAACGTCGTGGCCTTCCCCGCCTCTGTCTCTAAAGGACAGGGGTGATGGATACGTCGCGGCGGACTGGGGAGAGGTAACGCTTTACGGCGTGTACTTCTCCCCTAACAGGAGTGTGGCAGATTTCGGGGCCTCCCTCACCAACTTGGAGGCCTCGATACGGCGACTGGCACCGCGCCAGCTCTTCGTAATGGGGGACTTCAACGCCAAGTCTATGGCGTGGGGGTCCCCCAGGACGAACGATCGCGGGCGGGCGGTTGAAGAGTGGGCGGCGTCACTGGGCCTCTGTTTGCTGAACAGGGGTTCAGTGCATACGTGCGTGCGGCAGCGGGGTGGGTCGATAGTGGACTTGTCGTTCGCTAGCCCCGATGTCGCACCACGTGTGAGGAGCTGGTATGTCCAGGAGGAGGTTGAGACCCTATCCGACCATAGATACATTCGGATAGAGGTCTCCCGGACCCTCCGCCAGCCCAGCAGGGGTCACACGGCAGACGGAGCTCCCGCTTTTCCGCGGTGGGCTGTGGGTCGACTTGATCGGGACCTACTGGTGGAGGCAGCCATTGTGCATTCGTGGCTGCCGTCACCGCCCTCGGTGGACGGGGTGGACGCCGAGGCTGGCCGCATTCGCTGTGCGTTAACGCAGATTTGCGATGCGGCTATGCCCCGTGTACGGTGTCTTCCCCCGAAGAGGGCGGTTCCCTGGTGGTCCCGGGAGTTGGCAGAGCTTCGAGCTGCGTGCATACGTGCTCGGAGATCTTATACCCGCAGTCGGCGGCGTCACCGCGACGCTGAGCGGGAGGGCCAGCTGTACGAGGCTTACCGCAGTGCGCGGTCTGCCTTCAGGCTGGCCATCCGTCAAGCCAAGGACGTTAGTCGGCAGGAGATGCTGGACAGTCTCGAGCGTGACCCCTGGGGTCGCCCCTATCGTGCGGCGCTGAGTAAGCTCCGCGCGCGGGGCCCCCCCCTCACCGAGACTCTCCAGCCCAGCCTCCTCACCAGAGTTGTCGAGGAACTATTCCCACGTCGGACGGAACACACGCCCCCGGTCATGGCACTGCCGAATAGTGACCGGGAGGCCGACTACGAAAGTGTTCCGCCCGTTACGGAGACGGAAATGGGGGCGGCGGTGGTGCGAATGCGTGCCAAGACCACCGCTCCTGGGCCAGACGGGGTACCCGACCGGGTGCTGGCCCTGGTCCTCGAACATCTGGGTCCACGCCTCGGGGGACTGTACAACGCGTGTTTATCGTCTGGGCAGTTCCCTGGGTGTTGGAAGGAGGGGAGGCTGGTACTCCTGCCGAAGCCGGGACGGTCTCCGGACTCGGCCTCGGCCTATAGGCCGATCGTGCTGCTGGACGATACGGGTAAGCTGTTGGAGAGGATCCTGGCTGCCCGTATCGGCCAACACCTTAGCGAGGTTGGCCCCGATCTGTCGGACGCCCAATTTGGTTTCCGAAAGGGGCGTTCGACGATCGCAGCCTTGCTGCGCCTGAGGGCCGTAGTCGCGGAGGCTGTTACTGGCGGTGGGGTGCTGTTGGCGGTGTCTCTAGACATCGCCAACGCATTCAATAGTCTGCCATTCAGCTGCATCAGGGAGGCACTCCGGTATCACGGGGTGCCTGTATACCTGAGGCGGCTGGTGGCAGACTATTTGGAGGGGCGCAGCGTCCTCTATAAGAACCGAGTAGGGGATGTTGTGCGAACGCCCATGTCGTGCGGTGTTCCGCAGGGGTCGGTCTTGGGGCCGACTTTGTGGAGCATCGGCTACGACTGGGCGTTGAGAGGGAGCCTCCCGCCCGGGCTGGGCGTAATTTGCTACGCCGACGATACACTCGTCACAGCCCGGGGTGGGACGCTGGAGGAGGCGGCACGCCTGGCAACTCTTGGCACCGAGGAGATTGTCAGGCGGATCGAGGCGCTGGGGCTAAGGGTGGCCCTGGATAAGACGGAGGCCTTATTATTCCATGGGCCCCGCACCAGTCCACCCACCGACGCCTCGATCACCGTCAATTCGGTTCCCATCAGCATCCGGGCCCATATGAGGTACTTGGGCCTGGTGCTCGACGGGCGATGGTGGTTCCGGGAGCATTTCCGTCGGCTTGCTCCACGGCTTGTCGGCGCGGCGTCCGCCCTATCCTGGCTTATGCCGAATATAGGCGGACCCAGCGCTACGTGCCGACTGCTGTACGCGGGGGTGGTTCGGTCGATGGCCCTGTACGGCGCACCCGTGTGGGCGGGGTCCCTGACCGTCCGACTTAGGGCTCTACTATGGCGACCACAGCGGGCCATGGCGGTCAGGGCCATACGCGGATACCGCACGGTGGCGACGGAGGCAGCATGCCTGTTGGCCGGAACACCTCCGTGGGACTTGGAGGCGGAAATGCTCGCCGGACTGTACCGGCGGGTGTCAGCGACGCGGGCAGGGGGCGGCACCGTCTCGCTTAGTGAGATGGCCGCTTGGCGGGGCGACGCCCGCCGTGACGTTATTGCTCGTTGGGCAATCCGGCTGGAAAGGCCTCGGTTCGGTGTTCGGACCATCGAGGCCTTCCGGCCAGTGCTGATGGAGTGGTTGGGTCGACAGCACGGGGTCCTTTCCTTCCGACTGGTGCAGGTCTTGACGGGGCATGGTTGCTTCGGCAAGTACCTGCACACGGTCGTGAGGAGGGAAAGTACACCGTCCTGCCACCACTGCGATTGCGACGAGGACACGGCGCAGCACACGCTCGAGGTCTGTGTGGCCTGGGCAGAGCAGCGCCGTGAACTCGTCGCGATCATCGGTGCCGACCTGGCGCTGCCGACCATCGCTAAGGCGATGCTCGACAGCGTCAGGAACTGGGACGCAGTCGCCGCCTTCTGCGAGACAGTTGTCTCGCGGAAGGAGGCGGCGGGGCGACTCCGAGAGGAAATCCTCTTCGGTGAGACGCTCCGTCGCCGGCGCCTGGGGCGGCGGAGGCGCGAGTATCTGCGCCTAATGCCGCCCTAGCCGAGGCCGCGGGTGACTGGACCGGGGAATAGTCCTTCACCCGCAGAGAGGCTGACCGCGTGAGGGCGACGCCCCGGCAGTTAGCTGGGGCGTTGACGGGGGATGGTACCCGAAAGGGTAACCCGCCGGGCTGGCCACGGAAGGCAAGGAAGCGGTACCAGTGGCCGGCCCAATGGCGATGGGGAGGGAATACGGTGGGTTATGGGGCCGCGCGCTGCCCTTCCGTCGCCCCGGGCGGTACGGGCGACGTGTGACCGGGCCATAGCCTACCAAAAAAAAAAAAAAAAAAAAAAAAAAAAAAAAGGCTGTCGATTAGATATAAATAAATATGACATTAAAATTTTATAAAAAAATAACCCTTAAGGGTAAAATAAAAATAGGGGATGACAATTTTAGGAAAGTAACATTCTAGGCGGGCGAAGCTGTGGGCAGTAGCTAGTGCCAAATAAAGAGAAAAAAAATCCATTCCTTACCAAATACATAGAAATTGACTAAAGGATCGCAATTTTTACATCTTTCTTGAGGAATCGATTTAGGAACAAATTGGTTTAAAGTATTTCAAAAAAGGTTATTTTATGGTGACCCTACTGAGAACCGTTGAATTTCAGTTACCGTTAGTACTAACTTAAATGCTTACTAGATAAACGTCTTAGAATAGACCATCTATTACAAGAAAATATACCTTAGTGGTTTTGAAGATAATGGAATACTTAATTAATTTGTTCGAAGTACGTTATCGAATTTAGTCAATATTTTCACAGTAATTAATTATTTACAATTAATTTACTAGGTTATACTTGGAATGTTTATTGAGTTGTGAAAATTTTCTTTTTTCTTTTAAACTTCTGATAAGGTAAGCACAAATAGATACTACGAGTATAAATATTGCCTAGTGAAGCCTGATGCTTTAGATGTGATCGGAATAAAAACACAGCATTCTCCATTCTTTTTTCATGGGTATAGTAAAGGTGACTAAGAAGCAAATAAACGACAGTGTACAACGCCCCCTCCCCATCCACTAGGTGGACAAACGACCTGCTGAAAGTTACTAGGCGTCGATGGTTGCAGTCGGCACAGGACCGCTTTCTATGGCGTAACATGAGGGAGGCCTATGTTCAGCAGTGGCGCCATCCACTACCATAGGCTGAAATGATGAAGAAATAAACTAAGGGCAACTGGAAACAAAAGCAGAAGCTTACGTTATTGAGTGGAATGGAAGGCTAATATTACTCTCATTGTGGAAAAGCTTGGAAAAATGCCTTAGGAATGTGTTACTGTCCATTTTCCTATGACGTCTCAGCCGGTTTTTACTTCTCCCATTTTATTAAAAGTAAAAAGTAATCTTGATTCTACTCTTATTCTAATTACATGGAGTATACGTAATATATACTGTTGCTTCTACGTACATATTTCAAAAATTTTAGCAATAGTTTTATAAGCGGTAGTTTACCTGACGTCCACTCTCCTTAGGAATGTAATTGGTGATCAGACGGCATCAGTTGAGTTGGCTCAGGTTGATGCAAAGTTCTTAGTCGTACATTATATAGTACTGACCTACAAACAATGTAAGGCCTTGTAGTAATCGAAGCTACTATACAGTACAAAGAAAATTAAAGATTCGTAGATGCATCCGTATTTTTACTACGCTGCTTATATATGAATATAGCGACTATGAATACTACCAACCCTAGCTTTGCCCGTGGATGTTATAAAAGACAACTAAGAGCCTTATAACGATCTGGGTCAGCTCCATCTGATGCCGTTTGGTCAACAATTACATTCCCAAGGAGGGTTGACGTCTGACAGGTGGCCGGTCATAAAACTATTGCCAAATAGCTTTTACAATATGTACTATGAAAGAAGAGTACATATTGTGTAGAACCCAAGCAATTGGGATAAGAGTAAAAAAATTATGGATGCCTTCGTAATTTTAACCCACTATGGGAATCCTCATTAGGAATATGTAATTAACTAGTAATATAGATAACCAACCATTATGCACGTAACGTAATACTTAATTACAGCTATTAAATTAATTATATTTTTAAATAAATAGTATAATAATGAATAGTTATTATGAGGTCGTGATCTGCAGGCTCGACTGGTGTTGTGTGGTTTACTCATTAAATGGTCGCTCGCAACCAAACGAGATTATAAAATAAAATGTTGTTCATTTAATAATAAATTGTACATGTATATAATATGCCATATTTTATATAGTATGGCTTATATTATATAATATGGCCGGCACATTTTTATTTTTTTGTGATTTTTATTTTATATTCTAATTTCAATTGTTATTTTGATTTAGGTACTAATTTATTTTAACTTTATTTTTATTTTATATGGTTATTTTTCTGTGAGGTGACGGAGTAAGAATACATTTCACCATCCCCTATCTTACCCGTGGGTGATCGTACGAGACGACTAAGAGATATAAAACACATATAACATTTATGCGAGAGAAGGAAAACTCGAAACAAAACCCTATACCAACATGTCTGACCAGCGCGGTATAGTAGTTTAATTTTCCTCCCATTACGTAGGAGGCCCAAGCCCAACAGTGGAACATTTATGGGCTGTGATGATGATGATGATGATGAGAGGAATCGAAAATGGAATTTCTATTACATTTTTAAATTTATAGCAACCATCATATATAATACGAAAAAAACATTTTTACTTGTTATTGTTATTTTATAGTATTCATCATCATCTCAGCTCATATATTATATGTCCCACTTTTGGGCTCGAGCCTCCTCTATAATGGGAGGGTAATTGACCTACTATACCACGCTGGTCAGACGTGTTGGTATAGAGTTTGTTTTCGAGTTTTCCTTCTCTCACATAAATATTATATTTTTTTTTTTTTTTTTTTTTTTTTTATTGCTTATGGCGGCAAACGAGCAGACAGCACACCTGATGGTAAATGTCACTGCCGCCCATGGACCTTTGCCAATGGTATAGCTAGGCCGCTGCCTACCAATACAACCCTGAACCCACCCCAGTTAGGCTTCCGGCTCTCTCGCTCACCGAACGAAGCGCAATAGCACATTGCTATTACTCAGACGTCGATCTTCTGCGAGAGTGTGGTACTACCCCGGACGGACCGGCCCGCGGCTGTAGACAGAGAACTGTCCACAGCGTGGTCCTACCACAATAGGTACCAAATATGCGTTTTATATCCCTTAGTCGTCTCTTACGATCACCCACGGGTAAGATAGGGAGGTGGTGAATTGTATTCTTACTCCGTCACCACACGGAGAAGAATATAATTATATAATCATTTATAGGATTATGATCAGATAATATTTAATTTAATTTAATTTAATTTAATTACGACTCTCTATGTATGTTAGTCAAGTAAGAATAAAATAGTTACCATTCCTTCATTAGTCAAGGATTTGTACAATTCCTCCCTTGGAATTGTAGGAATTGTTGATTATAAGATTTAAACAGATAACAGTACTGTAAGATGAAAGTAATTTTAATGCCTTATACCAATTTATCTTGTTTCTCACATATAGTAATAATATAAGATTTTTTGGTGTAAAGATTGGAAAGGGAATGCTCTCATGGTTCGGACATGTGGAAAGAATGCCAAACAAACGTCTGGTTAAGAAGATATACAATGCGAAAGTGGAAGGATGTAGGTACCGGGGGAGACCGAGACTCACCTACCTAGACCAGATTGGTCACGTACTGAAGGTAGGTGGAGTCAAGAGTCTCCGAAACCGGCGAGCGTGTATGAAGAGAATTATGAATGTTGGGCAAGCGAGTGAAGTATGCAAGGATAGAGTTCTCTGGCACTCTGTTCTCTCTGCCTACCCTGCAAGGGATATGGCATGATGATATGTATGTATGTATTTATGTATGTATTACGTAGTATATGATTTTGAATTTCTCAACGTCATTCGCATCAATTTTTTTTTGTACTGGCAATGAATTTGTATTAAAAATTTGGGTCAAAATCTAATGACTAATACTGTAGTGTATATATGTAAATCTCTGTAATAACGATGCTTTGTTGGACGTGGGACACCTTAGTCCTAGTTACTATGAACGCTGCAAAGTGTTCGTAAGGTCGCGCAATTAAAAATCAAATACAAACTTGATAGAATCCGTAAAACTAGTTTTATTTCAAATCGATATATTATTAAGAAGTAACTTATCTATAATATTAGCGTTTCATTTCATGCTTTTAACACATATTTTCGCGCGCGCGATAATATGTATGTATGTATATAAGATTTTTTTAGTATATTTTTAGATATTCTTTAGATATTTAAATTTTTTAGATTTGTTAGATTTTTTCAATATTAGATTTGCTAGATATTTTCAATTTTAGACATTTTCAATTCATTCAATTCAATAACTTCTATTAATTTCATTCAATATGTTAGATATTATAAATTTTAGTATTTAAATGTTTCATCATTTTAGCAAAAGAATTTTACTATTTTGATATTTTAAGATTGTAATAGGAAAAAGAAAAAAAGAATTGGTCTTACAGTTATTTCTTTTTAAATTTTGGCGCCTCCAAAAATGTTCCCTCCTAAGCCCGGGCCTCGTGGGTCTAAGCCGAAATCCATCACTGAAAACTAGAAGTAGTTAGAGAAAAGGGTTTTATTATTTAACTGTTTATATTACAAAATAAAAAACAACCAATTATTTCTTCTCATCTCCTAATGAAAGTATAGCATCTGAGTTAGATAGTTAGCTTTAAGTTCTCTTAATGAAAATTTAGTCTAAATTTACTAAATTTAAATGACTGAAATTTAGCATTAAACAGGATTAGTTATTTATAAAATTATTTCGCTCGTAAATAAGTTTCTATAAATAGTCTAAATTTTGTATTTTCTTTTTTTAATTAATTCATAGATTTCTATATAGTACTTTTATTTTGTCTAGCGTAAAAATAAAACCTTTTTCTTACTATTAAAAATTATGTTATTTACTTTTGAATTTTTCATTATAATTAAACTATATTATGAATACCAATTAAATAAATTCAATACCGAAAAAATAACGATACAACGATCAAGTGGGTTTCTTTTTTTATTTTTTATTGCTTATGATGGCAAACGAGTAAACAGCACACATGATGGTAAGTGTCACTACCACCCATGGACATTTGCAATACCAAAGGTATAGCTAGGCCGCTGCCTACCAATAATAACTCCAAACCCACCCCAGTTCCAACTGGGGTGGGTTTGGAGTTGAGTTGAGTTGAGTTTTGAGTTGAGTTGAGTTGAGGAGAGCCGGAAGTCCACTTCCGGCTCTCTCGCTCACCGAATGAAGCGCAATAGTACATTGTCATGACTCAGGCGTCGATCTTCTACGAGAGTGTGGTACTACCCCGGACGGACCTACCCGTGGCTTTGGACAGAGAACTGTCCACAGCGTGCTCCTGCTACTATTTTTTTTTCAAGAGAATACTGCTCCCATTCTTCTGGTGATCTCAGAAACGATTCTAACAAGTCCCGTACGAAAGTAAGATTTCTAAACACAGTTTATTTTTCTTTTATCACCACATATGGAATATATTTCATCATCATCATCATCTCAGCTCATATATGTCTCGCTGTTAGTCTCGAGCCTCTTCTATAATGGGAGGGAAATTGACCTACTATACTATGCTGGTCAGATATGTTGGTATAGGGTTTTGTTACGAGTTTTCCTTCTCTTGCATAAATGTTATAATGCATTTTATATCCCTTAGCTGTCTCTTACGATTACGCACAAGTAAGATAGGGGGTGGTGAATTATATTCTTACAACGTCACCACTTGGATAATATTTCTGAATATCCTAATAACATAATATATTTATAAATATTTTAATAATAAAAATGAAACAGCCAATCCTAATTTAAAATTGCATGTCTTTGTAGCTACGAAGTCTAGAGTTGCGTTTACTAAATACCAATCAGGAATATTAAATAGTTATGATATTTAGTGAAGACAGTTAGGTTTTCCATGTCGTGACTGATAAATATCCTCCTATTATAGATAGAGGTTTGAGCCCAGCTGTGGGACATATACGGCCTGATATAATGATGATGATAATAAACATAGGTACAATAAGACTTATAGTCAAAAAATAATATATCTAGAAATAGCTTGCGCCTTTGTTTATTCATAAATAATGATAATAAAGAATGATCATTTAATTAATATTTCTTAAATTCTTAAATTTCTATAAAAAATAATTGATGACAATGCTGAGCGCTCTCACAGTTCTGATAATAAATCAGGTTTCCATTCATAGTCAAAGCTAGGGAAGTCGATGCAAATCTATGGACTTTATTGTATGTAAAATCAATAAATACGGTGCATTCCCGCTCCAATTGTACGGAACGAGCAATAGGTGGAAGACTGGCATTCATTTGTATACAAATGAGCTTCTAAATTGAGTAATAATAGATATTAAAATTGAAGTTTGTATATTTTAAATTAAAATATTTTTACGGATTCTATCGCAATTGTATTTGATTTTTTAATTTGATGATGTTTAAAATAATTTATTTACGCGACTATGAACTCTGTAGTGTTCAAAATGATAGACAGCTAAAAATCAAATACAAACGCGATAGATTCTTTAAGAATGGTTTTATTTCAAATGTGCAATACTCGCGAAAACATTAGAAATCTGAAGTTTGTATATATCATTCTTAAGGTTACTGAAATTTAGCATTTAATTTACTTGACTATTTGGAAAAAGCGGATTACATTTGATCACTAAATTATCCCAAGGGACCATACATTATCCTGAATAAAAAATATTCTACGTGTTAATCCTGGCAGTGGTCTATTTGATTGCCAAATTTCATCCAAATCTGTTCAATCGTTTACGCGTGATTGATTAACAAACATCTTCACAAACTTTAACATTTTGGATGGATTACTAAAATTGCACTTAACACTAACACTTCTTGTAAAGGGCCTTGTTTTCCCCTTTGCCCTTGCTGCCCTTTAGCCCTTGCCTTCTATAATAAATTATACGCTTTTAGGTCGATATTAGCAGAAAAAAGTTAGTCTAATTAGTTTATTTTCAACAACTATTAAGTATCGCCCAAAGTATAAATAAGTTTGTTATGAATTGTCGCTTGTAAAAATTGAAATGAAAACAATTTTTATATTTTCTAAAAGAAACCCAACACTGACCAAAATTAAGGACCCATGGTTTTCCATTAACTTCCTCTGGTGATTTCATAAAATTTTTAACCTTATAAAGGTGTAAGAGATCAAGTTTTACTGGCGGTGTTACTGTACTATTCAGGTTGAGTATACAGATAGAAGGTGCGGAGTTTAATTAATGTAGGTAAAATTCTTTTAGGAAAAAATATTGAAGTAACATTTCAGTTTCCGACGTAAAGTGCTTGGGAACTTTAAGGGCTAATAATGGTGGGGTACAATGCTTAATTTTATTATTATGGCTACTCGGTGTACGAGAAATCCATTTTGATTGTTCATTCTATAATTTTATCACGTCATTTTTTTATGCTTTAATTTTCTTTTGTACGGTGAATACGAAGTAGAATGTTAATCATACAAATATTTTAAATGTGAAAGTTTGTGAAGATATTTGGTTGTTTGTTAATTGATCACGCGTAACTTCTTGAACAGATTTGCATGAAATTTAGCATACAGATATACACATATAGATAATTTGCTAGATTAATACATAAGATTCTTTTTTATTCCTATATTATTTCCTTGAGATAATAACAACCTTAACCAAGCGCTAGAAGCGCAGGCAGATCTTGATGTTGTGGTGGGTAGTTGCACATTCATTCATTAGATTATAGAATTGTTTATTATGTATCTACCTGATTTTTATTTTTTCTAATTATTTATAATGTATTGTATCTAAAAAGAAAGTCTGTTCTTTATAAAAATTGAATATAACTATAGATAACTGTAATTGATCCTATTAATTAGTAATTTTCATTCTATGTTATAGGTATTTGTAACGACTGTTGATATCCCAAATAAAATAAATAAATAAAAACAAATAATAAAATTAATCGAAAATATTTTTTAAAGCATAGTTATTTATGTACTTGTAGTTTATAGACCTGGGAGTAAAAACTACAATACTCCTATTACTGCAGATAAACGTCCTTTTTTAGATAAGAGAATTTAACCCTGTATACCACATCTGCTGTATGGTGGCGGGAACCAATACTACCAACCCTTACATTGCTCGTAGGTACTTTTAAAGACAAATAGGAGCTTTACATTAATCTGAGCCAACACCATCTTTTGAATACTTTTCCAAGAAATGTTGATGTTAGGCCAGTCATAAAACTTTTGCTAAACCTTTTGCAATATGCTTGATTATAGAAGAATATATATTGCATCGATGCAAAGTAATTGCGACAAGAATAGGATGTTGATAACCATGTTTGTTAGACAGGTTGTAGAGTAAACCTTTACCACTTTCAGATTTAATTCCTTGATTGTTATCTGTTTACATCCCTTACTTCATTATTGTTATAATATTTCCTGGCATAAAAAGTGGTATTAACTAATATATTGATAATTCGTCATTTCGACACGTGTATATTATAATGATTTCTGATATTTACGCAAGTATTACGTAGTATTACATGTGGAAAGAATGCCGAACGAACGTCTGGTTAAGAAGATATACAATGCGAAAGTGGAAGGATGTAGGTATCGGGGGAGACCGAGACTAACCTTCCTAGACCAGATCGGTCATGTACTGAAGGAAGGTGGAGTCAAGAGTCTCCGAAACCGGCGAGCGTGTATGAAGAGAATTATGAATTTTGAGGAAGCGAGTGAATTATGCAAGGATAGAGTTCTCTGGCACTCTGTGCTCTCTGCCTATCGCAGATAGATCGCATCAATTTTTTTTTGTACTGGCAATGAATTTGTATCAAAAATTTGGGTCAAAATCTAATAACTAATAATGTAGTGTATATATGTAAACCTCTGTAATAACGATCGTTTGTTGGAAGTTAGACCTTAGTCCTCGTAACTATGAACGCTGCAAAGTGTGCGTAAGGTCGCGCAATTAAAAATTAAATACAAACTTGATAGAATCCGTAAAACTAGTTTTATTTCAAACCGATATATTATTAAGAAGTAACTTATCTATAATAATGGCGTTTCATCTCATGCTTTTAACACATATTTTCGAAGCTAATGTATGTACGTTTAAATTTACTTCGAAAATGTGTTAAAAGCTTAATAATATAAAAAAGATATGTATGTAGAAGTTAAAAATAAAACAACAACTAGCAACCAAATTAGTTTCATGGAAACAGCTACAGTTAAATTTTAAATGTACAAACGCGTTCAAATTGCGGTGCTTCAAGTTATTCTCGGCAATTTCAACAAAAAAAAAGAACTCACATTTCAACTGTAGTCTTTTATGGTTTATTTTCTCAGTAGTACTTTTTAATTGTAAGATATTCCCTGGAAATTATATAAGTCTGTTTTATTAAGTACTAATTTATATTAAAATCATAATATTTTCTTTGATGAACATTACGAAAAATACTACTTATATAAATAGGAGTTAAACAAAACTATTCTCAAAGGTTTTATTTAAAAGACAATACCCTTACTAAGAAATAAATCCTTGTTACAATTTAGACTTTAAAAACAAACAAATAACAGACAAAAATAATATTCAGACTTAGGAAAAAACATTAATAGTCTGCTTGTTGATTGAGCTTAGAATACTTTGCATGTTTGCTTGAATATTGGCCACTACGATTTCTATTCAGTCAATTGCTAGACGTGATAAAACATGGTTTACCTGTGTAGTGATGGAATAAGAATACAATTCACCACTCCATATATTACCCATGTGTGATCGTAAGACACGAGTAAAGGATATAAAAGGCATATCACATTTATGAAAAAAAAAAACGATTATAACATAAATGCGATCTCTACGAAAAATCTGTGGAGTTAGGCTGACCGACCGCATTCGTAACGACGACGTAAGAAAGCGAGTAGGTTTGAAAGAGAGTATTGGTGTAAAGATGCGAAAGGGAATGCTCCGATGGTTTGGACATGTGGAAAGAATGCCGAACGAACGTCTGGTTAAAAAGATATACAATGCGAAAGTGGAAGGATGTAGGTACCGGGTACATATATGTCCCACTGTTGGGCTCGAGCCTCCTCTATAATGGGAGGTTAATTGATCTACTATACCACGCTGTTCAGACGTGTTGGCATAGGGTTTTGTTTCGAGATTTCCATCTCTTGCATAGATGTTATACGCGTTTTATGTATATCCCTTAGTCGTCTCTTACGATCACCCACGGTATAAGATATGGGGTGGTGAATAGTATTCTTACTCCGTCACCACACGGAGAGTTGATACAGTATGATACTTAAACCACTGGGCCATTTTTATAGTTAATATAATTTATATACAATTTTAGATTAACGATAAGATAAAATTGTATAAGTTACGATACTTTCGTGCGGATCGGGTATCGTTTCGTTTGCCGAATAATTCTGTATCACGCCACTGTTGCTGGTTCAACGTGTTTGGCTTGGAATCTCAATTACACGACTCCTGTTTCAACAAAGTCTTTGTACACTGGCCTGTTTTAATTGAGTTTGTTAGAGAAATTTTGCTGGTTTCCATAATGAAATTTTGTTTTAGTTATGTATCTTAAAATAATTGGGAGTAGTTAAGAGTTTCTGTATTTAAACGGACGTGACATGTTGTGATTTTATTTCGTGAGTAGTTATTAATATATAATAATAATTATGTTAGAATACCCGTGTGAATACTTTGGGCAATTTGTGGCAAACTTATCTATATATATATATATAAGAGATTTCCACCTATGTATTGACTCATCACGATATCTCTGGAACTATAAGGCCTACAGACTTAAAATTTGGTATGAATATTCCATTCGCTGAATAACGGTCAGCTAAGAACCGATTTTACGAAAGTCCACCCACCAGGAGGGCTGCTGGGGTGTGAAAATCACATTTTTTAAATATTGCTCCTACAGCCTTGAACTTCGGTAGGCGTATTTGTGTTATAATACAAAGGTGAACTAAGAACGGCTTTTTAAAAATTCCACCCTGATTGCGTACGTTAAGTAAGGTAAGGTAGCCCAAAAAATCCACATTTTCCAATACTGTTCCTAGATACTTGGAGTTTGGTCTACACTAAACTCTTTTTCTCTCTTTCTGCCCTGTAAAGCTCAGATAAAATAGGATTTTAGAAATTCCTTCTCCGAAAGGATTTCTATGTAGCGAAAGTAAACTACACATACATCTACGTAATGCAACCGTTATTATAAATTACATTAGACTAGCCTGAGTGGATTTTCTCGAGAAAATCTCACTACATAGACGTATAGGTATCATCATCTGGCTCTTATCCCAATTACTTGAGGTCGACGCAATATATCATCTTCTTCCACACGATCCTATCAGACGTCATCTCTGCAGTCACTCCCAAACCCAACGATGTCATGCCTCACGCAGTCCATCCATCTTTTATTTGGTCTTCCTTTACCACTAAAGCCTTCAACATTCATACCTAAAACTTTTCTCACATGTCCATACCATTTTTTTTTTTTTTTGGCGGCGGGCTACGGTACGTCAAACCCCACTATTCCGTCCGGGGCGACAGGAAAAGCGGCGCATGACCCCGTAGACCCGCCCTACAATACACCTCTCGACGCCGTGCGGGTGGGTCACTGGTACGCGGTCTTTTTCTTCAGTGGACCACCCGGCGGTCTACCTTCACGGGTATCCTCGTCGATGTCGACGCCCGGACAGTTTGCACCGTCGAGGCGTCGTCCTCACGCGGTGGCCTCGCTCCCAGGGCGACCAGACTAATCCCCGGTCCGGTCACCCGTTGCCTCGGCTAGGGCGGCATGCGGCGGAGGTATTCACGCCTCCGCCGCCCCAGTTGCCGGCAGCGGCGCGAATCCTCAAAGAGAAGTTCCTCTCGGATTCGCCCCGCCGCTTCCTTCTGCGAGATGACGTGACAGTCGTTCACTCCTTAACATTTCCGTCACTGGGGCAACTTTCAAACTTCATCTAATGTGTTCATTTCTCACTTTATCCATTCTTGTCACACCACACATCAATCTCAACATTCGCATCTCTGCTACATGTAGCTGTCTCTACTTCGTCGCTATGGCCGCCCAAACAGTACAGCAGTATTAGGGTTTTGTATATTTTGCCCTTTAATTTGAGGGGTACTCTGGGGTACCCGTGACCTGCTGCCACTTCATCCATCCCGCATAAATTACACTGGCCAACAACGATTTGGGTGCCGGGGATTTTAGACCTGATTTTAAGTATGTCTTGTCTTACATGGTGATATCAAAAATATTACCGGTTTTCTATCAGCTCTAGTTCCACAGATATAAAAAATACAGTTTTCAGAAAAAAAAATATTTTTTTGGTATTAAACATTAATAAATTGCCTTTTAAGTGATTTTCTAGAATGAAACTGACGTGGGCCATCTCGCATGATTCCCCACCAATAGTCGGCCATCACGTAGGTGTCCCATTTTCCTTGGTATCTATTCTCCATCGTTTTTATGTCTTGATGGAAACGTTTTCCCTGTTCTTCGCTTAAACCTCCTAAATTGTGTTAAAATTGATCTAGATGACTATTGGGATAGTGTAATTTTATACTCATATTACAGCTTAAATGTTTGAAATTAACCAGCATTTCTTCTACTAATTCTACATAGTTATCAGCCTTATGATTCCCGAAGAAATTTTGTGCAATTGCTACAAAAGATTTCCACGAAAGCCTTTCCAGATCATTCATAGAAGTCTCAAAATTAGTGGTGTCTTTCATTAACTGACGTAATTGAGGTCCATCAAAGATAAAAAAACATTTAGTATTTTTTTATCAGATGAAAAAAACTGTAATGAGCCTCGTTCTCTCATGCGATATGTAGACACTTGAAAATCTGAGGCATTTTTTTCTTTTCACCTGGACGCTCAGCACGTTCCTTAGAAAGATCTGAGTCTCTGATGAGATCATTAAGGTCATTTTGATTGATTACTTTTGTTGACGCCCACTATATTAGTCATACAAAAGTAACAGCCGTCATAACATTTTTTTTTGTTCTCGAAATATCATAGGCACTCCATACTTCAAAGACTTACGTACCTTTCTCCCATTGTCACAAATGGTCAATGCATAGTTTACATACACAATGAGGCGCCCACACTTTGTCGTGCTGTCAAATTTCAATACCGAAGTAAGCAAAATACAGACAATTCACAGTGTATGTTGTCGATTTACGCTGATCTTTTAGTATGTATTCATCACAAACATAACAAAATGTATAAGGATTGTTAACACACCGTCTGGACGTACCAGCCATAACGATATATTAACATAAACTTTATCGATTTTATTGTAATAATGACCTTTTACGAAAAAGACAAAGGAAAAAAATAAATGAGGGTAGAAGGTAAACTAGAGCTGATGAGTAAAAATAAAGTATGACAATATATTGTACATTACCTACATTATCGACCATAGAGACAAACAGAGCTGCACCAAAAAAAATATTTTTTTTTTGTACGCCTGTGTTATAAGGCTTCACCGTACGATCCAGGTCTCCATCACTTTGGATAGGATAGGACTACATAGACAAAGAATATATAATAGTTAATAATTTACTACGCCATTAAAATACTTTAAAATTTCTAATATAGGTAGTACTATTAAGTAAAAAAAAAAAAAAAAAAAAACTGTGTGGTGACGAAGTAAAAATACAATTCACCACTCTCTATATTACCCGTGGGTGATCGTAAGAGACTACTAAGGGATATAGAACGCATATAACATCTATGCAAGAGAAGAAAAACTCGAAAAAAAAACCCTATACCAACACGTCTGACCAGCGTGGTATAGTAGGTTAATTTCCCTCCCATTACGTAGGAGGCCCGGGCCCAATAGGACATATATGGCCTGCGATGATGACCCTTAAAATTAAAAAAACAAAATTAAATTCCTTATTTCAGATGTAATTTTAATCGACAATCATTGGTATATAATAAAACCAAGTTATTACCTAAAATGATAGCCCATTTACAACGACGGTAAGAGTTGAAACCATTTTATGATATTACAAAACCACCACTCATCATCATTATTTCAGCTTATATACGTCCCACTGTCCAGCTCGAGCCTCCTTCATAATAGGAGGGAAATTGAGTTACTATACCGTGTTGGTCAGACGTATTGGCAAAGAGTTTTGTTTCGAGTTTTTCTTGATGATGTAAGGGTAAGCTAGGGACGTGATGAATTGTATTCTTAAAGGTATTTTTTTATACAAATAATAATTATATAAAGTCCTGAGCCGTGTGGGTTAGGGTTATCCGTGTGGTGATGGAGTAAGAATACAATTCACCGCCCCCTATCTTACCCGTGGGTGATCCTAAGAGACGACTAAGGGATATAGAACGCATATAATAACATCTATGCAAGAGAAGGAAAACCCGAAACGAAACCCTATACCAACACGTCTGACCAACGCTGTATAGTAGGTTAAATTCCCTCCCATTACGGAGGAGGCCTGAGCCTAACAGTGGGATATATATTGGCTGTGATGATGATGATGAAAATCCTGAGCCGTGATTGAGCCTAGAGATTCCAACTTAACAATCGCATCCTTACATTACTAGGCAAATGCGACAGAAAACCTAATATACAGTCATGACGCGACGAATACAATATTATCTCCGCAGTCAATTTCATGGGAACAAAAGTGCATTCTACTCGTATTTGGAACGCGTTCTCACTTGGCATTTGCACAGTCGGAATAAGCCTGTGAACACAGTGGAATAATGTATATTTTTTTTCCATTACAGCCCATATACATACGTCTAAAATGTATATTAGTGGTAGGACCACGCTTTTGACAATTCTCTGTCTACAGTCACGGGTCGGTCCGTCCGGAGTAGTACCACACTCTCACAGGAGATCGATGTCTGAGTAATGGCAATGTGATATTGCACTTCGTTTGGTGAGCGGGAGAGCCGGCAGCCCACACTCACAGAAAATCAACAGGCAATGTGCTATTGCGCTTCGTTCGATGAGCGAGAAATCCGGAAGCTCAACTGGGTGGGTTAAGGGTTTGTATTGGTAGGCAGCGGCCATTTTTTTTTTTTTTTTTTTGCGGTGGGCTATGGACGTCGCTACTTACGCCGAGAAAAGAAAATGACATGTGTTTAGGTTTGGTGGTTTATAGTCTAAACATAGAACTTTAAAGGTTAAGGTGAGAAACGAAGAAGATATTTAATGTATAAGTAAATTTTAAACACACATGAACACTCGACCATCAATAACATTAATACTGCTATATATGTGTATGTATTTTTTTAATATTAATTTTAGAGTTTATTTTGCTAAAGTAGACCAGCTGTGCGGTAGCGGCTACGAGTACTACCAACCCTTACTTTACTCGTTGATGATGTAAATACGACTAAGAGCTTTATAACGATCTGGGACAACTCCATCTGATGCTGTTTGGTCAACAATTACATTCCCAAGGAAGGTTGTCTGGCAGGCGGCCGGTAATAAAACTATTGGCAATAACTTTTACAATATGTACTATGAAAGAAGAGTATATATTGTATCGACCCCAAGTAATTGGGATAAGAGTAGGAGAATGATGAGATGTATCGACCCCAAGCAATTGGGATAAGAGTAGGAGAATGATGAGATGTCGTTAAAAACAACTGAGGGACATATGTACGTAACCTCTGCGCAAGGGAAAGAAAACTAGGAAATCCTAGAGGATTTATTATATAGTGTATTTACTCTATCGATCGATCCATTTACTATTAACCAGCAGGTTACACGGATTGGTCTACCAATCCGTGTAACCAGCACGGTATAATAGGTCAACGTCCCTTCCATTATGAAGGAGGCTTGAACTCAAGAGTTGGATGAATATGAGTTAACATACTAAATGATCAAGCATTAAGCACAAACATATTAATAGCATGTGGAAAATCTGAGCCTTCCTTTTCAAACCGTGTTTGTAGAAAACGTGTCACAATAACGACGACGACGACGTAAGAGAGCGAGCAGATATGAAAGAGAGTATTGGTGTAAAGATGCGAAAGGGAATGCTCCGATGGTTCAGACATGTGGAAAGAATGCTGAACGTACGTCTTAACCAGACGTTATACAATGCGAAAGTGGAAGGATGTAGGTACCGGGGGAGATCGGGACTCACTTATCTAGACCAGATTGGTCACGTACTGAAGGAAGGTGGAGTTAAGAGTCTCCGAAACCGCTGAGCCTGTATGTAGAGAATTATGAATGTTGAGGAAGCGAGTGAAGTATGCAAGGATAGAGTTCTTTGGCACTCTGTTCTCTCTGTCTATCCTGCAAGGGATATAGCGTGATGATATGTGTGTGTGCGTCACAATATATCGCTAGTAACAAACCAATTGTTAAAATCGCTAACGCTATTCTCTTCACTAAAGCCTGTGGGCTTTCATTACAGCTGATACAACAGACAATAAACCACTGTACGCTAGCTGTGTGCATCACAACAGTTATACTGAGGACCGACAGTAATGGCTAAGAATATTTGCGAGCTTGTAAATTTAACTAGAATCCCTATTTAAACATATCTATGTGGATATATATCTAGAAGCCTATACACAAATAATAAGTATGATATTCTACATATATGTTGTGTAAATACGATTCTATGTGATCATCATCATTAGATTTCATATATGACTCACTGTTGGGCTCGGACCTCCTTCGTAATGGGAGGGAAATTAACCTACTTATACCATGCTGGTCAGACGTATTGGTATAGGGTTTTGTTTTGAGTTTTCCTTGTATCCTCCTCCTCCTCCTTAGATGTTTTTATAGTGGTAGGACCACGCTGTTGACAGATCCCTGTCTACAGCCGCGGGCCGGTTCGTCCGGGGTAGTACCAGACTCTCGCAGAAGATTGACGTCTGAGTAATAGCAATGTGCTATTGTGCTTCGTTTGGTGAGCGGGAGAGCCGGAAGCCCAACTGGGTGGGTTTGGGGATTGGTAGGCAGCAGCCTAGCCATACCCTGGTATAGCAAAGGTCCATGGGCGGCAGTGACACTTACCATCAGATGTGCTGATGGCACGTTTGCCACCATGAGCAATAAAAAAAAATAGATGTTATATGCGTTTTATATCCCTTAGTCGTCTCTTACGATTACCCACGGGTAAGATGAGGTAAGAGGGGTAGTAAATTGTGTTCTTACTCCGTCACCACATGGATAATATTCTATGTAACCTAGTGTTATGGATGTTTATCTCTGCTTTAAAAGACGTGCTGTATGAAAAATATATTTTCGTCACCCCGCACTAAGGAAATAATCCTTGTATTGCGGGGGACTTTACAAACATATAATTAACGCAATCAACTTACACCCAGACTAAGAATAATAATTTATGGATCGCACAAAGTATTATCATGCGTAGGAATCCAACTCATTGCCATGAAAGATTATCTTAACTACTACGCCATCTGCGCAGTCATTTACCTTTACATTGCTTGTGGGTGTCGTACAAGACTAAGAACTTTACATGGACCTGTCCTAACTCCATCTGATACCGTCTGGTCAACAATTATATTCCCAAGGGTTGTTTTTTACGTGTACGCACAAACAGGGAGGGCTGAAAATAAGTTCTATACTTAGTGACAGCAAAAGCTGAGTGAATTCCTTTTGAATTATAGTTTTAATTTTCTTTTATTATAATTGCTTGCTTTTAGTTTTAGTTTTGAAAAGGCAATAAATTATTATTATCTATTATAATAAAATTCATGATCATCGTTCAGATTTTCACCGTCCATAACCGAAACTATAGAAAGTCCTCTATAGAAAGTTATATGGTGCGGTAATTCAATTGGGGTTATTGGCGTAATAGCCACATGTAGCAATCTGTTTAGCGAATATAGAAAAGTATTATAAGTTGTCCAACAATGTGCCAGTCCTTATTCTTCTGACAATCTCTCAAATAGGTTTTACGACATCCAATTGTAAGTAAATAGTGATGACACGCTTTTCTGTTTGATGACTCGCTAAGAGTACAATTCAACAGTCTCTTTCTTTTACGTAGCTGTTTTAAAAATCCACTTAGGGTATATATACATAAAACATCTATGCGAGAGAAGGAACATTTTAATAGTGGTAGGACCACGCTGTGGACAGTTCTCTGTCTAAAGCCGCGGGCTGTTTTGTCCGGGGTAGTACCACATTCTCGCAGAAGATCGACGTCTGAGTAATTGAAATATGCTAATGCGCTTCGTTCGGTGAGCGAGAGAGCCGGAAGCCTAACTGCAGTGGGTTTGGGATAGGTAATGGTAGTCAGAGGCCTAGCTGTACCTTTAGTATTGCAAAGGTCTATGGGCGGCAGTGACACTTACCATCAGGTGTGCTGCTTGCTCATTTGCCATCATAAGCAATAAAAAAATTCAAAATAAACCATACTAATAAACTATCTATCCAACCAGGAAAGTAGAGTATATCATTCCCTTTTACTTTGGAGTAAGCTTAAGCCCATAAATGGAATGTATGTGAGCTGAGCAGTTAATGATAATGATAAAGATTACCTAGGGAATAGAAAAGGTAATAGTCGTAATACAGAAAGGCAAAGTAAATACACAAAATATCACAAAAGTTTATTCATCGCATCAAAACTTATTCAACTGATACGCATATAATGCGAGGATATCTCCAAGGGGAGACCCTATCACCCCATCTCTGTAATCCAACGAGAAAAAAGAATCCAAAGTTTTACGAAATTCACTTACGCAATCCTAACTTGAGCATATTAATGTTAGGTAATGAACATATCTGGATTTAACAGGTTTGCAGTTATTTTACTCCGATTTTTCTTATCAAGTAAAAAATCTTTGTACTTGCAGATTTTTTGTCATTTTGAAAGTGTTGGCGGTAAGTTAATGGTCTCTGTTGACAGTAATTACATTTACACGCATCTATTAATGTTTTCCAAGTGATGACGCCCTTGGTGTTATAAATAATTAGACTGCCATCGAACGCGAGTTCGATATATAGTATGGGCCACCGAAGTCAAAAATCGGGTACCGGTGGCCCGCTCGCACGGCGAAGAGAGAAGGTTTTACGGTGGGTCTATGGGGTCACGCGCCGCCTTATCCGTCACCCCGGACCGATTTGGCGGGGCGAGACGCATCCATAGTCCACCAAAAAAAAAAAAAAAAAGTACGATATATAGTATTAACCATTCACTTTAATCAATTTTGTTTTTTTATCTTCTGCTTTATATAGAGAGAGAGAGACCGAGACTAACCTACCTAGACCAGATCGGTCATGTACTGAAGGAAGGTGGAGTCAAGAGTCTCCGAAACCGGCGAGCGTGTATGAAGAGAATTATGAATGTTGAGGAAGCGAGTGAAGTATGCAGAGATAGAGTTCTCTGGCACTCTGTTCTCTCTGCCTACCCTGCAAGGGATATGGCGTGATGATATGTATGTATGCTTTATATAGGGTGGAAATGGAATATTTCTAAATTTTCTAATAAATTTTTTGGGGCTCACAAAACAATTAAAATCATTGCCCGGGATTTCCCGAGTATCAAACATCGGTGTCATTAGAAGACCTACAGAATTTAGTGGTGGAAATGTGTGATGGGAATAATAAAATAGTCCCAACAAAATAACAAAGAAAAACACTAAACATATTTATTAAAATATTAGCCCGTAGCTTCATCCGCGTAAAAGTGACTTTAATAATTTAAAATTTTATTACTAAATTACCGGAATGAATAATCTCAAAATAAACAAATTATCCAAACATCTTCACGAACTTTATTTATAGCATATGGTGGCGAGCAAGCAACACACCTGATGGTAAGTGTGACTGCCACCCATAGATCTTTGCAATAATGCTCCCTACTAATGAAAGCCCCAGACCCATCCCGAAAGTTGGACTTCCAGCTCTCTCACTCAACGAATAAAGTGCATCAGCACATTGTCATTGGCTTAAACGTCGATTTCTACGAGAGTGTGATACTACCCTAGACGGACCGGCTCGCGGCTGTACACAGAAAACTATCAACAGTGTGGCCCAACCATTATTAAACTTTCACATTTATACATACATACATACATACATATCATCACGCCATATCCCTTGCAGGGTAGGCGGAGAGAACAGAGTGCCAGAGAACTCTATCTCTGCATACTTCACTCGCTTCCTCAACATTCATAATTCTCTTCATACACGCTCGCCGGTTTCGGAGACTCTTGACTCCACCTTCCTTCAGTACATGACCGATCTGGTCTAGGTAGGTTAGTCTCGGTCTCCCTCGGTACCTACATCCTTCCACTTTCGCATTGTATATCTTCTTAACCAGACGTTCGTTCAGCATTCTTTCCACATGTCCGAACCATCGGAGCATTCCCTTTCGCATCTTTACACCAATACTCTCTTTCATACCTACTCGCTCTCTTACGTCGTCGTTACGAATGCGGTCGGTCAGTCTAACTCCACAGATTTTCCGAAGAGATCGCATTTCTTATAGTATTAGTAAAAATATAAAACAACAAAATTTAAACGATTCTATGTTTTTGAAGTGCAAACTTCTTTAGGCGCACCGCACACAGATTTTTACGTGGGTAGTAAGTTAGGCTGATCCGTCATGCTCTGAGGTGAAACGCTCGTTCGGGTAAACTCGAGACCGCCGAGTGTACCCGAGCGAGAAAGATACAGTCAGCTGCTCTTCGCAGTTGTATCGCTGTATTTCGTATGATCAAATTCTTACGTCTTAATTGTCTTTATTAAATTAATAGTTATAATTGATACGTAATGATAATTGTTATTATTTTAACAACAATCTGTTTTACATTGTGAGGTTAGTGTGTGTATTTAGCGGTTTGGTAATATTGAAAAATAATACATTTTGGAAAAATGATATATATTGAAAAAAAAATTATAAACAATAACCGTTACACAAATCATAATTATTGTTATTGATATTATATAAAGGGATTCGATCGTATAGGTAAGTCACCTGATGTTTATATTATATGCGTATATATAAATGTATGTATGTGTAATATAATTAAAAGTTAACCTAACTTTTATTTTCTGTGAACTTTTACTTTGCCATATTTTCTTATTTTAGTTATCACAAACCGATTGTATCATTTGTAGAATATGATAACGAAAATAAATAATTTGATATATATAGAATTTAATAAATATTAACTTTAATTTCTGACTTGTTTCTCATTCAATCTACGAACACGATCCCTAATAATACTACATAATACATAATATTATTTACTATATATATATATATATATATATATATATATATATATATATATATATATATATATATATATATATATATGTATATAAATTGATTGGGTTTGGCCAATGAAGTTTTCACTTCTGCCGTGCGGTCTTAAGCGCACACTCTTTTTTTTATAGATACACAAAACAAATTACCAAAAACTCTTACAAAATATTCCATCTCATAGCTAATATAAGGGCCTAACGTCATAAAGCCAGATGGTGCAATAACTTGACCAGTTTCGTCAATCGCCCATAGCAGTTCACATGCTCAAATGTTGGACCCTAATAAATAAATGCAAAGGATTTTTTGTACTCATACGAATACGAGGTCACAACACAACGTGTGATTTATTTGAATTTTTTTTTGAAACAAACACAATTTGATATCATAATCAGTTTACAAGCCATATTTTAGTCTTATATAATATTCTCCCAAAAGATAAGCAGAGGTGTAAAACATATAGATAACTAGCTTCTGCCCGCGGCTTCGCCCGCGTAAAAGGTTACTTTCCTAAAGTTTTTATCGCCTATGTTTGTTGTTATTTAGCCCGCGTGGGGAGATAACTGTATTATAACGCCATTGCCACACGATCTTTAATGCCATGTAATAGGAAACGAGTCTATTAGCCATGCGTGCATTTGGTACAGTTCTAAACTCCAAGCTCGCTGTTGAAATTAAAATTTAACGAAAAAATCCTCAAATTCTATAAAAAAAAAATTTACAAAAAATTGAAAGAATGCCGAACGAACGTCTGGTTAAGAAGATATACAATGCGAAAGTGGAAGGATGTAGGTACCGGGGGAGACCAAGACTAACCTACCTAGACCAGATCGGTCATGTACTGAAGGAAGGTGGAGTCAAGAGCCTCCGAAACTGGCGAGCGTGTATGAAGAGAATTATGAATGTTGAGGAAGCGAGTGAAGTATGCAAGGATAGAGTTCTCTGGCACTCTGTTCTCTCTGCCTACCCTGCAAGGGATATGGCATGATGATATGTATGTACAAAAAAAAATATTGTCTAAAATTCGAACCAAGACCACAAGGTAGTAGTCTCGTATTTATGTCATTGAATTGGTGAATAAGGTAAATTAAATGCTAAAAATATATTGAGTAGGTGTTCCAATTCAAGAGTTCCAGTGTTTTCAGATGTTTTTATTCTTTGTTAGGAAAATAATAATTGTTACTGGGATTCTACGAAGAAATGCACCATAGAAGTAGACATCAACGCCATCTGGTCGCCTATCTTACTCGCGGGTGATCGTAAGAGACGACTAAGGGATATACAACGCATATAACATCTATGTGAGAGAAGGAAAACTGGAAACAAACCCTATACCAACACGTCTAGCCAGCGTGGTATAGTAGGTCAATTTCCCTTCCATTATGGGGAGGGAAATTGAAGTCTATATAAGGATTAGTGCCTTTATGTATGTTACCGTATTAAAAAAATATATATATATCTTTTAACTCTAGGCACTCGCATCAATCTCGCTATTACCATAATTTTCAAAGAATGCAACTGTAGAGTTTAGTGTGTATACTACGACATTAACATTGCCATATTCCTGGCAGCTTCCACCTAGATGTGAGGCAAGTTAAGATTTTTTTATGAATTATTTATGAAACACCCCGTTTTTATCGCACGAGGCGTACGTCCGACGGAGGTTGTGTTT
This sequence comes from Lymantria monacha, assembly GCA_905163515.2. Lineage (NCBI taxonomy): Eukaryota > Metazoa > Arthropoda > Insecta > Lepidoptera > Erebidae > Lymantria > Lymantria monacha. The sequence goes on along the minus strand of LR991098.1, from coordinate 25,989,418 downwards.
ACCAGCGGCTTTACCGAGAGGTGAATTTAGGGTTGTCAACGTTGTATAATAACTATTTTCTTTTTAAAGATCTTCACTAAGAAAATGAACTTTGTATTGCGGGGGCATTTACAAATATGTAATTAAAGGACACACATTATACCTAGGCTTAGAACTACAATTTATGTATTGCACAATATACCTATTGTCCTGCATGGGTATCGAACCCACGAAGCTAGCAAGGACGCTATCTTAACCACTACGCCAATTGTACATTCCAGATTGGAGGATGATGAGGTGATTAGAGGTCAAGTTCCAGTTGTAGATACGCATTAAATAAGTGATTAACTAACTGACTTAACTGCACACATAACAGAGTGACGACGGCTTTCATGATCACTGATCTGTGTTCTAAACTTCGGGAAATTAATAATCAAATACAAACGCGATAGAATCCTTAAAAATGGTTTTATTTCAAATATCCTAATTATTCAGAAATTATCTTTTTTTTATTTTTATTTCTTCATTAATAGTTATAAAATAACCTGTAGCACAATAATCTATTCCTTAGCGCAAGGTATTGTTAAAAAAAGAAAAAACAACAAAAGTATCTCTTATCATAACCGTTATTTAATTCAACGCCATCTATAGCTCATTATTTGAGCTTCAAATATAATTCGTGTTGCATTTTTTTATAGTTATCTATACTTCTACACTAATACTAGCGAACCCAGTCTGTTGGTTTGTTTGTAGAAGACGATATATCACAGCGCCACCTGGTGGCGAGTTACATTAAGTAGGGACAGCATATAAACATTATCCGTGAAAATACATACCAAAATACCAATTATATCAAAATACATAAAGAAATCTCATGGTCAATTTTACTTGTACTCAACAAGTCTGCTATAACATAGCTTATAATAATATGTGAATAACGTAGTAAGCTACACATTTGACTCATTTATATCTATACGACTTTGTTATTTAGTAACAAGAATGTGTATATGTTTGTTTCATGATTGGTCAAATAGTTTCAGAGTTTAGCGATGTCATATACTATACCAGGGGTCGGCAAGCTGCGGCTCACGAGCCATATGCGGCTCTTTGGATGTGAAGTTCCGGCTCTTTAGTTCTACATGCAAAAAAATATTTTATAAAGAAAACATTTAAAAATGGTTCTGAATTGTTTAATGAGCATTAGGCACAAATTATTGTTGCCAAAAAAATGTGGCTCTTTTAAAACTTTAAACTTTTATAAATTCAAATTTTTCGCTCTTCTGACTCTAGAGGTGCCGACCCTTGTACTATACAAACAATCACTTTTATAGATATAGATAGATTATGAAGTTGAATAGTTTGTCCAAATAATTTAAACTGAACTGAACCAATTAAAGTCTAAAAACTACTACGATATACACCACCAATGACGAGTATGTATTCATTTTCTATACCAATATATAAATATTATGCTTGACCAATTAGTTCATCATTTCTTCGGTTTTCCTATCACTCTAAAACCGATAATCATATTTGAATTTTTCCTCACAACGTTTGAGTCATTCCGCCTCATGATGTGACAATATTACTTTCAGATAATGTGACGTATGTTAGTTTGATTATGTAATAGTGGTGGTATTTTTTTTTTATTGCTTTTGGTGGCAAACGAGCAAGCAACACACCTGATGGTAAGTGTCACTGACGCCCATTGACTTTTGCAATACCAAGGGTATATAGCTAAACGGCTACCTACAAATACAACCTCCAAACCCACCCTGTTGGGCTACCGGCTCTCTCGCTCACCGAACGAAGTGCAATAGCACATTGCTATTACTCAGGCGTCGATCTGCTGCGAGAGTGTGGTACTATCCCGAACGGACCGGCCCGCGGCTGTAGACAGAGAACTGTCAATAGTGTGGTCCTACCACTAATAGGTAGAGCCAGACTGTCGACGGTCTTTTATTTACAGCCGCGAGCCGGTCCGTTTGGGGTAGAACCACACTCTCGCAGAAAATCGACGTCGGAGCAGTGGCTATTCGCTGTTGCTCTTCTTTTGGCGAGCAAGAGAGTCGTTAGTTGAACTTTCTGTGTAGGTTTTGGTTGATAGGCAGTGGTCTAGTTGCATCCCTGGTATTGCAAAGATTTTGGTAATAATTACTATTAGGTGGGTTATTTGCCCGTCTCTCAGAAAACGCAAAAAAATCATTGAAATAGCCTAATACATACAGAAATATTAAACTTACTATTTAACTTTATTTTAGAATCACAATACATACTTAGCCAATTTCTTTGGTTCGATTTTCACGCAGGACAATACTTTGTGTGATCCATAAATTATTGTTCTGACTCTGAATGTAATTTGTGTCCGTCAAATTGTATGTTTGTAAAGTCCCCCACAAAACAAAGGTTATTTGCTTTCTTTTAAATAAAAAAAAAACTCTACTTAATAAGCATTCTTATTAATTGCCAATGACAACCGATAGGGTTATCACTTGCGTTAAGAATTTGTACTTTGACATAAATCTGAAGTATCAGATACTTGGCGTCAATTTTCATAAACCCTCCGTCCTAAATGTTGATCAAAGAGATCATATTTTCACTCGATAAACTTCAAAATCGTAAATATACAATAATGCGGGTGACAGCCCTATTGAAGATTCGCTTGGATCTTGTTGTCAACGCGCGTATACACCCTGATATTTTACGATAGGAATTATTTTTGCTTGAGAATTGGCAGCTCCTATCGATTTATAGGTGCTCCAAGGTGACATTGAGTGTGTTTAGTGAAGTAAAGTGCTCTTAGAGTGATGAATGGATTTATAAGTTTAGCTAATATCCTAAGCACGTTTTGCAAAATTCAAAAATCTGAACCTGCTGTCATGTTAGGGAATATCACTTGTGTAAATATGTTAAACTTCTCTCAAGAAATTAGCAGTTTGTTAGGAATAAGAGGTGAATTAAAAGTGCCGAGTTTTAGATTTTTTTTCGTTTGTGTCGTAGATACTAGCGTATATCAAATTTCAGCTTTTTGGAACTTTGATGATCATTAGTGAGTCAATGATAAAATCCGAGTGCCGCTTGTGGGATCTAGTCCAGCCATTTTTGTTTCTTTTTTGTTTTATATATATTATTAGTTTAATTTTGTATTATACCATACACAATACAAAACATATACCATACAAAATTTAAAAAAATGAATCCATACTCGAAGGGCATCTCATTGGAGCTAACATAAATTAAACATGTAACCAATCACTTTCGTGAAAATATAGAAATAAAAAAAAAATGACGAGCACACCGAGTTTCTTGCCGGCTCTTCTCAGTATGTGGCTGCTTGCCGATCCGGTGGTAGATTAAATAAAATTAATTTAAAAAAAATTAATGTAAAATTGACAATATGTAAGTGCCCCTATGGGGCTTATGCATAATAAATGATTTGATTTGAATCTAAGATTATTAGAAATCAATGAAATTTAAAGTACGAGAGCTATACAATTAAAACTTAACATGTCTCATAAATTCATTATTTATATCATAATCCGAAAATTTTATTTGTCTAGTCTAATCCAAACCTAAAAAAATACAAAAGCTTTGAAAAAATATAGTTACGCTTCGTTTGGCTCGTCTTAGCTGTGGCACTACCGTAACCCCAGATAACGGTTATTACATGGATATAAAGGATCCATAATCCCATGCTCTAGTAAGCTTTAAGGGTATATTTACAGCTTACCAATTCCAGAAAGCAAGACGATATCTATGATACTGTTGATTAATAATACCATGAAATATCTAATTATTTATATATCCGTGTGGTGACGGAGTAAGAATACAATTCACCACTATCTTACCCGTGGGTGATTGTAAGAGACGAATAAGGGAGATAAAATTCATATAACATCTATGCAAGAGAAGGAAAACTCGAAACAAATTCTATGCCAACACGTCTGACCAGCGTGGCATAGTAGGTTAATTTCCCTTCCATTACGGAGGAGGCCCGAACCCAACAGTGGGACATTTATGGGCTGTGATGATGATGATGATCTAATTATTTAACCAGTATTAAATTTATTGATCTGTACGGTGTTGCGATAAAATATAATGAATTACAACTTTCTTTCCAAAAGGTGCTCCTAAAGGATGACTTAAGAATATGATATGCAAACGCTAGAGAAGAAAACTCGAAATAAAATAATTTACTGATGCCTCTGGTCAGCGTAGTATAGTAGGTTAATTTTCCTCCCATTGGGGAGAAGTTCGAGTAGTACTACATACACCAATAAGAGATATTATGAGCTGTGATGATGATGATGAGGTAACTGCTTATTTGTTAAACGTGACCATGATTGCTGGACTGACAAATGGTTTGAAATGTTGCTTAGCACAAATGCTGTACATCTAAGCCTGCATAATGGTCTAAGCTGCGACTTTTACATGCTAAGTGCTATGAGTTTGATTCCTACGAAAGCTAACGCTATCCAGCTGTCCATCTAGGTACAGTAGAACAATATCCTTTATGCCCAATATGTGCGGGATAAAGAAGAATATTAATAATAATGACTCACTAAATGATATACCTTTAAGTTAACTATAAAAAATGTACAACACACAAATATTATATAAAAAATTAAGTAATATTTGAAACATAAATATTTGTAGATTCTATTGCGTCTCTATTTGATTTTTAAATACCCGACGTTACGAAAACTTTACTGGGTTCATGATCACAGGAGGACCCGAGGAGTCCTCTCGTGACCATGAACGCTGGAAAGTGTTCGAAACGACGAGAAATTAAAAAACAAATTGAAATGAAATAGAATCCGTAAAAATAGTTTCATTTCAAATGTGTAATACATAAACATCAGAAATCATTATATTAAATAATATACCAAAAACTTTCACTAAGAAAATACATGATCAAGAATCTGACCGAAAATATAAACACGAAAAATAAATGTTCTATCTCAATTTACCCAACAAACTGTACGATTTCTAAACATCAAAACAACTCTACTGAATCTTGACACCTATATCGATATGAAAGGTTTCGAAATGGTATGAAGACGTAGATTTGTATTGAGGCGGTTGGCACGATGCCATTCAGGTAAAAAATGGTGTTACTTATCGAAGTACTCCGATGTGTCTATCTGTGAAGTATTTGTTAGTACTTGCCAGATTTTCTGCTGAGTTTCTGAAATAAAATGTATTGCAATACCCTTTTTTTTATTGTATTGTGAAAAAAATACCTTACGCTGAAGAGTATATTACTTATGCTACGAGAGGCTTTCTTTTATTGATAATGGTAGCACAAAAGCAAGCAGCATGATGGTAAGTACTGCCACTCATGGAGCTTTGCTATTGCCAGGTATTCCTAGGGTACAACTACGCCGCTACCTAGCAACCAAAATCTACCCATAAAATTAGGCTTTCGGCTCTCTCTCTCGCCGAATGAAGCAGAAGAGCACATTGCCAATATTCAGACGTCGATTTTCTATGAGAGTGTGGTACTACCCTGAACGGAGCTGCCCGTGGCTGTAAAGAAGAAGACTGTCAACTGTGACTCTTATTAATTTTTCTTTCTTCTTCAACCTATAGGTATCATCATCATCACAGCCCATATACGTCCCACTGTTGGGCTCGGGCTTCCTCCGTAATGGGAGGGAAATTAACCTACTATACCACGCTGGTCAGACGTGTTGGTATAGGATTTTGTTTAGAGGTTTCCTTCTCTTGCATAGATGTTATATGCATTTTAGATCCCTTAGCCTCTTATGATCACCCACGGGTAAGGTTGGAGGTGGTGAATTGCATTCTTACTCCGTCACCACACGGACAATACCTATAGGTATATGTTCCTTTAATGGGTAAGTACCTACACAATAATGAGGTCAAAAGAACCTTTTTTTTTTTTTTTTTTTTTTTAATTGGTAGGCTATGGGTGCGTCTCGCCCCGCCGAATCGGTCCGGGGTGACGGAGAAGGCGGCGCGTGACCCCATAGACCCACCGTAAAATCCTCTCTCTTCGCCGTGCGAGCGGACCACCGGTACCCGATCTTTGTCTTCGGTGGTCCGCTCGGCGGTTTACCCTCGCGGGTTCCTCTCGTCGGCGCCCCGACAGATTTCGCCGTCGGGGCGTCGCCCTCACGCGGTGGCCTCGCGTCGGGTGACCGGACAATTCCCCGGTCCGATCACCCGAGGCCTGGGTTAGGGCGGCATCAGGCGCAGGTATTCGCGCCTGCGCCGCCCCGGCCGCTGGCGGCGGCCCGGGTCGCGGGAGTCCTCCCTGACTCGTTCCGCCGCCTCCTTCCGCGAGATGACAGCCTCGCAGAAGGCGGCGACCGCGTCCCAATTCCTGACGCTGTCGACCATCGCCCTCGCGACAGCCGGCAGCGCCAGGTCGGCACCGATAATAGCGACGAGGTCACGGCGCTGCCCGTCCCAGCCCGAGCATTCCTCGAGCGTATGTTGCGCCGTGTCCTCGCCACTACTGCAATGATGGCAGCCCGGAGTCCACTCTCTGTACACGACCGTGTGCAGGTATTTCCCGAAGCACCCGTGCCCCGTCAACACCTGCACCAGTCGGAAGGTGAGGACCCCGTGCCGCCGCTCCATCCATTTCATCAATACGGGCCGAAAGGCCTCGACGGTCACGATACCGTGTCTAGGCCTCTCCAGCCGCGTAACCCAACGGGCGATGACGTCTCGGCGGGCGTCCTCGCGCCAGGTGGCTATCTCGCTCAACGATGGGGAGCCACCCTCCTCGCGCACTGAGGTACACCCGCCGGTAGAGGTCGGAGAGCATCTCCGCCTCTAGGTCCCACGGGGGTGTCCCGGCCAATAGGCACGCCGCCTCTGTCGACACCGTGCGGTACCCGCGAATGGCTCTGACCGCCATGGCTCTCTGTGGCCTCCACAAAACCGCCCTGAGCTGGGCGTTCAGAGCCCTCGCCCACACGGGTGCGCCGTACATGGCCATCGAGCGGATGACCCCCGCATACAGCCGTCGGCCCTCGAAACTGGGTCCGCCCACATTCGGCATGAGCCGAGAAAGGGCGGACGCCGCGCCGACCAGCCGGGGAGCAATCTGTCGGAAATGCTCCCGGAACCACCATCGCCCGTCGAGCACCAGACCCAAGTACTTCATATTGGCCTGGATGTTGATCTGGATGGAGTTGACGACTAACGAGGCGCCGGTTGGCAGCCTTACGCGTGGCCCATGGAATAATAGGGCCTCCGTCTTATTTAAGGCCACCCTGAGCCCCAGCGCCTCGATTCGCCTGACCATCTCCTCGGTGCCGAGAGTGGCCAGGCTCGCCGCCTCTTCGAGTGTCCTGCCCCGGGCTGTGACGAGCGTGTCGTCAGCATAGCACACCAAGCTCAGCCCGGGGGGGAGACTCCCTCTCAACGCCCAGTCGTACCCGATGTCCCACAGAGTCGGCCCCAGAACCGACCCCTGTGGAACACCGCACGACATGGGTGTCCGCACAATGTCCCCTGCGGGACCCGCGCAGAGGATACTGCGCCCCTCCAAATAGACTGCCACCAGCCGCCTGAGGTACAGGGGCACTCCATGGAACCGGAGCGCCTCCCTGATGCAGCTGAATGGCAGACTATTGAATGCGTTGGCGATATCCAACGACACCGCCAACAGCACTCCCTTGCCGGCGACAGCCTCCGCGGCCGTTTGCCTCAGGCGTAGCAGGGCCCCGATGGTCGAACGCCCCCTCCTAAACCCATATTGAGCGTCCGACAGATCAGGCCCCACCTCCTCCAAGTGGCGGACGATGCGGGCAGCGAGGACACGCTCCAGCAGCTTACCCACATCGTCGAGAAGCACGATGGGCCTGTAGGCCGACGGCAAATCCGGGAGCCGTCCCGGCTTTGGCAGGAGAACCAACCTCCCCTCCTTCCAGCACTCAGGGAACCGTCCAGACGTCAGACAGGCGTTGAACAGTTGCCTGAGGCGAGGCTCGAAGTGCTCGAGGAGCGACGTCAAGACCCGGACTGGTATTCCGTCCGGGCCGGGGGCCGTGGTGGCGGAGCGAATCCGCGCCACTGCCGCCCCCACTTCCGACTCGGTCACGGGTGGAACACTCTCGTCGTCGGCCTCCCGGTCTTGATCTGGCGAAGCCATGACCGGGGGCGTGTGTCCCGACTGCCGTGGAAATAGCTCCTCGATCACCCTACAGAGGAAGTCGGGCTGGAGGGTCTCGGTGAGGGGGGGGCCCTGCGCGCGAAGCTTGTTCAGCGACGCGCGATACGGGCGACCCCAGGGGTCACGGTCGAGACCGTCCAACATCTCCTGCCAACTCGCATCCTTGGCGGCTCGGATGGCCAGCCGAAAGGCAGTCCGCGCACTGCGGTACGCCTCGTACAGCTGGCCCTCCCGCTCAGCGTCGCGGTGACGCCGCCGGCTGCGGGTGTAGGACCTTCGGGCACTGATACACGCCGCGCGAAGGTCCGCCAGTCTTGGGGACCACCAGTAGACCCCCTGCCTCGGAGGTAGACGCCGCACCCTGGCCATGGCCGCATCGCAGATCTGCGTTAACGCACTGCGGATGCGGACAGCCTCAGCGTCCACTCCGTCCGCTGGGGGCGGTGAGGACAGCCACGTGTGAACGATGGCCGCCTCCACCAGTAGGTCCCTATCAAGACGACCCACAGCCCACCGCGGAAACGCGGGAGCTCCGTCCGCCCTGTGACCCCTACCGGGTTCCCGGGGGGAGACCTCCATCCGGATGTACCGGTGGTCCGACAGGGTCTCCGCCTCCTCCAGGACACTCCAGTTCCTCACCCGTGGCGCGACAGCGGGGCTAGCGAACGACAAGTCCACTATCGACCCGCCCTGCTGCCGCACACACGTGTTCACTGAGCCCCTGTTAACAACACAGAGGCCCAGTGAAGCCGCCCACTCAACGACCGCCCGCCCGCGGTCGTCCGTCATAGGGGACCCCCACGCCGTGGATTTGGCGTTGAAGTCCCCCAGGACCAGGACGAGGCCCGGTGCCAGTCGCCGTATCGAAGCCTCCAAGGTGGTGAGGGAGGCCCTGAAATCGTCCATTCTCCTGTTAGGGGAGAGGTAAACGCTGTAGAGTGTGACCCCTCCCCATTCCGCAGCGACAAATTCCTCGCCCCTATCCAAAAGGGATAAGGACGGGAAGTGCCGCTGCGTTGAGACGACGATTGCCGCAGTTCCGTTTCGGCTGACCACCCAATTGGGGCGATCAGGCACGACGTACGGTTCCGCGACTACGGCTGCACCAATCGACCACTCCGCCATGGATTGCAGGAGGAGATCCTGCGCTCCGGCGGAGTGGTTGGTGTTGGCCTGCAGGAGGTGAATGGATTCTGCAGCCATTAGTGGGCCGTATCCATCACCTCCACCTCGCCAGTGGGCGATCGGGCCGCGCTAGGAGCGGGAGCGGCCGTGGTCGAAAGGCCGCCCCGACCCTTTGGGGCCGAAGCAGGAGGTCTGCACGCCCCAGAACCCATGCGGTGCTTGGCGGGCTTATTGCCCGCCGCACACGCGGGGCAGTGGGACGGGGCGGCGCAAGATGCCGCCACGTGCCCGGTCTGACCGCAGCGGAAACACAATCCGCCGCAGTCGAAGCAATTGGTGCATGTCGGTCGAGTGTGTCCGACCGCCATGCACTTATAGCACCTCGCAGGCCGGTGCTCAAGCACGGTTACCCGCGCCGAACTCCAGCCCACGAGGAGCCTGCCTGAGCCGGCCAGTTGCCTGACCGACTCCACCGGGCACTGCGCCCAGGCAGCACCTACGCCACCCGGACCGGGACGAATGGCACCGACCCGGACGGTGTCTATGGGACACCCGGTTTTCGAGGCAATAGCCTCCCGGATGTCTTCCACCGTCACGGAGTCGTCCAGACCCGAAATGCGCATTTCGGCGCACTTGACAGGCCTGGCGATCCTGATGCCACCCTCCTCGGCGAACAGACCTCGCAGCTTCTCAGCTACGCTGTCAGCCGTCTTGGCACCCTCGGCCCCTGGGAACTCGAGGATTCGAGCCCCCGTCCGGGCCTTGCGGGTCCTGGCTTCGACGCCTCCAATATCGGAGACGTCTAGCTCCCGCCGGGCCTTTCTCATGACGGCCTCGTAGTTGAGGCACTTCTCGGCCGCCTCAGGCAGCACAGTGATCACCACTGCGGCTGTCTTTGGCGGCTTGAGCCCCTTGCGCGACCTCTTCTTCTTGTCGCCAGCTCCTGCCTTGGGAGCGGAGACCTCAGCGGTGCGCTTGGCCTCCGCTCTCCTTCTTTGGCCGCGACTCCTTCTATCGCGCTCGGCCACCTGCCAACCCTCTTCGGGTACGGCAGTCGTGCCAGACGCGGAAGGCCTCGTCGCAGCCTCGCTGGTCGTCGCCGGCGGTTTCGTTGCGGGCGGCTTCAGCGGTCCGGCAGGAGCCGGCGCCGTCTTCCTCCTCAGGGCAGGTCCCTTCGGAGCGGGGCCGGGGCCTTTGGGCTTAGGCCCGGCCGCGGCCGCGGCGTAGCTCCCCACGCGGCCACCCTGACAAGGCAGCGGGGCGGGGGCTGGTGCCGTATGTGGCCGCTTATCTGCGGCAAGCGGCGGCCGGATACGTGGTTCTGGAGGCAGCCTTGCCTCCAGAACGGCGAAGCGCGCATCGACAATTTTGCCCACTGCGTCGATTATCGCGCGCAGGGACTCATCCGGCAATCCTCCCACCGCAGGGGTTGGCATCGGGGTCGGCAGCGGGGTCGGCGCCTCCAGTTGAGCCTCCACCGGGGCCCGCTCCGAGACGCTTGGCGACTTCGTCGCCGTGGCGCGAGTCGTCCTCCTCGCTACCAGGACAGGTGTCGGCTCGGTGGCCGTGACGGCTTCAGCCGGCGGCGTGCCCTCCGCAGCGGGGGGCGTCCTCCTCGCCGCAGGGACGGGTTTCACCGCGGCAGCTGTTTTGCGCGCCTTGGCCGACGGCTTTGGCGCAGGCGGTAGGAACTGCGCCATCTGGGCCCGCAGGTCGGCCATGTCTTTGGCCAACATGCGGTTTACCCGACGCACCGACTCCAGCTCGGACTCCAACTGGCGGTTCAGGTCCCGCAGGCCTGAGACCTCGCCACTAAGGCGGGCATTTTCAGCCTGCAGGTCCAGGGGGCCGTCGCTCGTAGCAGGCGCCACCTCACGCCGAGGGGTGGCCGACCTTCTTCCTGCTACTGCGGCCCCTCGCCCCCTGCGAGAAGCCGGCACCTTCGGTGGAGGCATGATGGTCCCGCTCCCCTCGGAGTCGGCGCCCGAGCTGCCTCCCTTGCTCAGGGGGCGCTTTCGCACCTGCGAGGGGAGGGCCTCCTCCCTGGTCTTCTCAGCCGTCGCCACAGGACGCGGCGACGACTTAGCGGGGGCTTTAGCGTCCGACCCGCTTTCTCCTCTGGACGGCCCTGCGGATACACCGCCCTCGTCCATCTTAGCGGCAGATCTGCTGCCCTCATCCACGGACGGCTCTGCGACGTCATTGTCGCCCTCGTCCGTAGACGGCTCTGCAGCATTTCTGCCACCATCCTCCTTTTCAGCGGCGGCAGCCTCTCTCCGCGCACGCCGCTCCTCCATCCTCCTCTTGTAGCTGGAAGCCTGCCCCCGGCTCTTCCTGGGCGACTTCCGCTTCACTTTTTGGGCCTCCACGATTTGTGCCGGGCCCTTGGCGGACGCCTCAAGTCCTGAGGACGAGGCGTCGTTTAGGTCAGTTTTTGATCGGCTTAACCGGGCCTTGGGGTGAAGATCACTACGATCCCCGTCGTTATTTATTTTTAATTTTTGCGTATCCATTATTGATCCCACGATTATGGGAGATACAATACGTCGACCCGGGCAGAGATCCCTTTACCCGGGCAAGCCTACATTTACCAACCAGGGGGGCAGCCGGTACCCTGGCTGGAGCGTGCTAAGAACAGAACAACCCATCTGCCATGCATCTTCTCGCCGCACGCCAGAACTTAAGATTCTGGGTGATTTCCGAGTCCGAATGTTACTTCGGACTCTTTATAGAGGTTGTCTTCCTCGCGGTCCGGGCGGTTAAGCCAAGACCCTCGCTCCTGAAGCTAAGACAAGCAAAGAATCAGGTTTACGATGTGTGGGCGGTGGCAAGTGCCTGCCCAGCCCTCAAATGAATGAGTGACTGAGCCCGTCCCGATATTTCGCGTCCTATAACCTCTACTACGACTGTAGTAGAGTAAGGAGCGAAATCGCGCAGATATTCGCTACGGACGACAGTACAACAGAAGAACTGGGGACCGCCGCCCGCACCCAGGGTACACCGCGTGGAGGTTTCTGGGATAGTACCCCGGTCAAAAGAACCTAGCATACTGCTTTGTTCGGATGGTTTGGTGTTAATTTTCTAGTTTCATTTTAGTGTATGTTTTATCTAGATATGTTCTTTAGACATTTTTAACATCCAGTAAAGGAAAGTGTAAGATTGCATATTTATATTCAATCGTCATATAGTGACTTAACATATTCGTACTTAATTCATCATCATTCTGCTCTTATCCTAATTATTTGGAGTCGAGTGTGTTTTATTCTTCCATTATACATAGGTTATGATCAGGACTGGACCGGGAATGATCCGTCACCCACAGAGAGGCTGACCGCATGAGGGCGATACCCAGGCAGTTAGCTGGAGCGTTATGGGGCCATGGGCTGCCTTCCGTGGCTTTGAAGGGAACGGGCGGCGTGTGTCCGGACCATAGCCAAACAAGAAAAAAAAAATACCAGCTGCCTTCCTGAGGTTAAGCGTTAATGGGTATGTAATTATTGATTAGACGGTATCAGTTAGAGTTGACCTAGATCAATGTTAAAGTCTTAAACACAATCCATTAATTATATTTATTAGGAGAACTCGAAACAAAACTCTATACCAATACGTCTAACCAGCGTGGTATACTAAGTCAATTGCCCTCCTATTATAGAGGAGGAGAGGAGAGAGGAGGCTCGAGCCCAACAGTGGCGCCTATATGAGCTGACATGAATGATGATGAAATTAATTTACTTTATATATAAAGTAAGAATACAGGTATCCCTTTGATATTTGTAGGCGTTCAATGAGCTCGCTGGGCGAGTCATCAATGTCAAAGAATTGTTACCGGTGGCCAGACCCAATCGATATCCCATGAGGTAGAAATAAATAAAATTTAGAAACAATCGAAAAGAGATTCATGCGATAATATTAAGGGATGATTTTAATGCCTTTTTATTGTATGTATTTCAAGATTGACTATATCCAGTCGTATATTGCTAAAGTATGATTAGTTTGTTGGCTATGGTCAGCTTGTTACCCAATTGGCAAGTGACCGAATCAAGATAGCGGCTTATCTTATGAAGCTCTCTGTAGGAACGGTGGTGGCAATATGCTGGCATATGCAGCCTCATTTCACTTTTCCCTTGTCCCGAATAGCTGAGCTAAAGGCAGTGGGACCATAGATAATCTAAAAAATCGGCCAAGTGCGAGTTGTACTCGCGCACGAAGGGTTCCGTAAAACTAAAAAAATATTTATGCAGTAGTTTTTTTTTGATATTAAATCAAGTTTTTTTTTGTGCTGTGTGGTAGCGGCTACGAATACTACCAACCCTTACTTTGCTCGTGGATGTCGTAAAAGACGACTAAAAGCTTTTAACGACCTGGGCCAACTCCATCTGATGTCGTTTGGTCAACAATTACATTCCCAAGGAGGGTTGACGACTGGCAGGGGGCCGGTCATAAAACTATTGCCAATAACTTTTACATTATGTACTATGAAAGAAGAGTACATATTGTATCAATCCCAAGTAATTGGGATAAGAGTAGGAGAATGATGATGATGAATTCAAGTTTCTTTTTTCTTTGATATTAATTCAAGTTACACCTAAATTAGTAGTAAATAAAAATTAGTAGTTTTAATAAATATTAAAACTACTAATTTTTAAAACATTCCATGAACACGTTTTTAAACAATTTTATTTATAATATTATATTATAATTAAAGCTAAGTTTTAAATTAAAATATTTACAGAAATGTAGAAGAAAATAGAATAAGGAATAAAAAATAAATAAATAAAAGGCGAAACAAAAGGCGCAATCAGGCATCGAAAAATTCCTCCGCATCACTATCCACTGGTAATGTGCCCAGAAGGCTAGCAGCATTGCCACGTTGAATGGCAATGCTAACCTTTTGTGCAAAATATAGGCCAGCCCTCTGATCACGTGAAGCAGCGATTAATTTATTTGCGATCTCTTTAAATAAAATGCGCGCTTTGGGACCCCAAGGCCCAAGAGTTTCGACCATATTATATTATTAAATTATTAAAAATAAATTTTGCAAAAATAAATAGCAAAAAGAGCTCGGCGGCGGTGAGATTTGAACTCGTGCCTACGGTGTCTTAAACCAGCGCCTTAGACCACTCGGTCATGCTGCCTGTTCATTGACAGCTCAAAATTAACTGCTGCTTGTTAACCATACACGTTCAGGTGAAAAGGGGTAGTGAGTTTAAAATGATTAAAATATTTTTTTTATATGATGAAATCAAAAATTTACAGTTTTCACATTTTTTCCTTAACTTGTGCTATAAGACGTTGCTTCGTTCTAAATTTCAAGATTCTGAGTTCACGGGAAGTACCCTGTAGGTTTTGATTCCCTTGCGAGTGTCGAAAATTTGCAGAAATTTGCGACATAAATAGCTATATCTTTTGATTGCGTTAGCTTAAAAGTTTGATTTTTTCACAGCTCTAAGGGACAGTAGACCTGAGTATTTGATATAAATTTCAGCTTGATACCTCCACGCTTTCCTGAGAAAAAGAGTCTTGACAGACAGACAGACGGACGAACGGACAACAAAGTGATCCTATAATGGTTCCGTTTTTTCCTTTCGAGGTACGGAACCCTAAAAAAGATGACCAGTTTATTATATTACAAAAGCTTTTAAATCTGGCCATATTTATCGTATAAAGCAAGCATAAAATTTGCTATATACTGTTGCTTGAAAAAGCGTAATAAAATACACATATAATGCTCTCTCATTCAACCAGGCGTGCCTATAGGGATATTTCATAACTACCCCTATAAAAAACCTTTAAAATGAAGATAAAGTTATGGGGCCTTTAACGATATACTATGCTATAACAGACAATATCCATGTATGTCTTTATAAACTTTATAATATGATAAAATTGAGTTAATGCTGGGTATAATGGGTTTATATTCATATAAACCCTAGTTATAAGGTTCATAAGAGATATTTAATTAACAGTAATATTGAAGTGGTGAGAATCTTCTCAACCAATATACCGCAGTGCCTGAAAATAAGGATTTATAACAAATGTATTATCTGCGATGAAATGAACATGGGCAAGATGAAAGTCATTTCTAATGCCCATGTCATTTCTGTACCAGTCCTAGTTGGGAATGCGATTCTTGAAGTTCTCTATGTTTACCTTTTTTTTTGCGGTGGACTATGGATGTGGTCTCGCCCCACCAAGCCGGTCCGGGTTGACGAAAGAGGCGGCGCGTGACCCCATAGACCCACCATGCAAAACTCCTCTCTCCGCCGTGCGAGCGGGCCACCGGTACCCGAATTTTGTCTTCGGTGTTTGTCACCGATACAGTTTTATGACGTCAATCCTTATTGGATTGACGTCATAAAACTGTCACAGTTAAAATAACATAAAGATATTGCTGAATGGGGAGGTACTCATAACCATTCTGTCTTATCATCTACATAATCAGATTAGTAATATCTAAACGTTTCTAGATCTACGTATCTTGTTAGTTTCTATTCTTGATAATGTATATTTAGATTGGATCTGTGTCTGATTAGTGGCAATAGACTCATCCCCTCTTAGAAATTATGTGTTTATATCTACGCTTACTACTTCAAGAATAAGCGAGAGACTATAAATAATTAAAACTTAGTATAATTAAAAATTAGTATTTCAAAGAAATTTATGTAGAAAATGTATTAATGGGAAATTAGACAAAAGCGATACATCATTATCCCCCTCTTATTCCAAGTACTTGGGTGACCCCACATAATAAGAACTCTTCTACCCTTGTATATATAGCAAAAGTTAAGGGCAATAGTTTTATGACCAGCCGTCTACTGGACATCAATTTTCTTGAGAATTTAATTGTTGGCCAGACATCATCAGATTTAGTTGACCCAAGTCGATAAGAAAAGCAAAAGAGATCAATTGAATTAAAATAAAACAGGTTATTGTTTTGTTAGACGTGGTCGTTGCATCATTCTCATCAATAAGCACGCTGCAAAATTAATAGCATCGAGCCGCTGATGATAAAATTTATAAGCGAAATAACATTAAAGGCTCTGGTAAAGATTGAAACTTTTGAAATGAAACCACATTAAAGAACTCATTGCAGTCTCCATTCATCTATACGTTAGTTCTCAGCTATACATCAATCTCCCGAAGTGAAATAATACCAGATTAGTTCCGTTAAAAAAAAAAATAGAAAGCCGCCACTCATTCTCTTGGCGATCTTCCGGGTAGTTTTTACGACTCCCTCCAAAGTAAGAAGCGGTGACATATTTTTTCACCGAACGAAAAGTAGCGATTGCAAATTTGGACTTTTGTATTTTTCGCTGCTGCTGAACGAAACGGTTGAATGGTTTAGAGGCATAAAATGGTTATAAATAGCAAACTTAAACACGTTGACGGCATTCAGTGAAAATATGCTTTGTAGTTGATCGGCATATTGAAAATGTGAGCATTAAGTTTAAGTCATATGTATTTATGAGATATTTACGGAGATTTACGAGTAATAAATGATATGTATTTTACTGGTTGATGTATGTCTTACACATTTTATGTTCTTAATACGTTATTACTATGATACACTAGGTTACTGACAGTAGCGGTACCAGTGGCCGGCTCAAAGGCGATGAGATGGGAATACGGTGGGTTATGGGGCAACGCGCTGCCCTTCCGTCACACCAGGCGGAACGGACGTTGTGTGTCCAGACCATATCCTACAAAAAAAAAAAAAAAAGATTACTCACAGTTAGCATTTTTATTTATTATTTTTAGTGGCAAACGAGTAGTATTACTTTTAGTGGCAAACGAGCAAGCAGCACAACTGATTTTTACTGTCGTTCACGGACTTTTGCAATATCAATAAGGCTGAAAGCCAATAGAAAGTTTGATTTACGGCTCTTTTGCTGACCGAACAAAGCGCAACAGCACATTGCTACTGCTCAGACATCGATTTTCGGCGAAAGTGTGATATTATCCCGGATGGACCAATACTAAACATTTGAAAGACAAAAGCCATTTATAAAAAACTATTAGCGAGAGAAAAATAATTACCACACGCGGTGCTGAAATCCATATTATATACATCATTCATCATCATCATCATTCTCCTGCTCTCTTATTCCAATTACTTGGGGTCGACGCAATGTGGACTCTTCTTCCTACACATTGCAAAAGTTTTATGACCGGTCGCCTGCCTGACGTCGACTCTCTCTGGGAATGTAATTGTTGACCAAACGGCGTCAAGTGGAGTTGGCCCAGGTCGATCTAAACATCATATACAATTTGTTTATAATTACACTTAAATAAATAAATAGGTTAAAATAAAATAAAAATCCCATCTATTCCGTAATAAAAAAAACATAAATGTTAATTTACACTAAATTACTTATACATAGCGGCGATGGGGGCCGCCACCCATCACGCCTTGCCCAGTCAGGCGAGTCGAGGAGAGCAGAGTGCCGGGTGGTCTCTGGCACTCTGTTCTCTCTGCCTACCCCGCAAGGGATATGGCGTGATGATATGTATGTATGTACTTATACATACTAACAATATATTTTTTTTATTACAGAGCAATATATATATATATATATATATATATATATATATATATATATATATATATATATATATTACATACTTATCTAATTGCTTCGGAATCCTCTCGGGTAAGGGCTTCCTCCAGTTTTAGCCATATGTCTCGCCTTTCTGCTATTTTGATACAATTTTTATGCATATACTTAATATCATCTGACCAACACGCGTTTGGCCTTCCCGGTCTTGTATGGGTCTGGTCAGAGAGTCACAACCTTGATTCATCTATCCGCCTTCATTCTTACCACATGTTCTGCTCCCGGTACCCGAATTTTGACTGCGGTGGTTGTCACCGGTACAGTTTTTATAACGTCAATCCTTATTGGATTGACGTCATAAAACTGTCACAGTTAAAATAACATAAAGATATTGCTGAATGGGGAGGTACTCATAACCATTCTGTCTTATCATCTACATAATCAGATTAGTAATATCTAAACGTTTCTAGATCTACGTATCTTGTTAGTTTCTATTCTTGATAATGTATATTTAGATTGGATCTGTGTCTGATTAGTAGCAATAGACTCATCCCCTCTTAGAAATTATGTGTTTATATCTATGCTTACTACTTCAAGAATAAGCGAGAGACTATAAATAATTAAAACTTAGTATAATTAAAAATTGGTATTTCAAAGAAATTTATGTAGAAAATGTATTAATGGGAAATTAGACAAAAGCGATACATCATTATCCCCCTCTTATTCCAAGTACTTGGGTGACCCCACATAATAAGAACTCTTCTACCCTTGTATATATAGCAAAAGTTAAGGGCAATAGTTTTATGACCAGCCGTCTACTGGACATCAATTTTCTTGAGAATTTAATTGTTGGCCAGACATCATCAGATTTAGTTGACCCAAGTCGATAAGAAAAGCAAAAGAGATCAATTGAATTAAAATATAACAGGTTATTGTTTTGTTAGACGTGGTCGTTGCATCATTCTCATCAATAAGCACGCTGCAAAATTAATAGCATCGAGGCGCTGATGATAAAATTTATAAAC
Organism: Lymantria monacha; assembly: GCA_905163515.2. Taxonomy (NCBI): domain Eukaryota; kingdom Metazoa; phylum Arthropoda; class Insecta; order Lepidoptera; family Erebidae; genus Lymantria; species Lymantria monacha. The sequence goes on along the minus strand of LR991098.1, from coordinate 25,970,582 downwards.
GAAATAACATTAAAGGCTCTGGTAAAGATTGAAACTTTTGAAATGAAACCACTTTAAAGAACTCATTGCAGTCTCCATTCATCTATACGTTAGTTCTCAGCTATACATCAATCTCCCGAAGTGAAATAATACCAGATTAGTTCCGTTAAAAAAAAATAGAAAGCAGCCACTCATTCTCTTGGCGATCTTCCGGTTAGTTTTTACGACTCCCTCCAAAGTAAGAAGCGGTGACATATTTTTTCGCCCAACGAAAGGTAGCGATTGCAAGTTTGGACTTTTGTATTTTTGGCTGCTGCTGAGCGTAACGGTTGAATGATTTAGAGACATAAAATAGTTATAAATAGCAAACTTAAACACGTTGACGGCATTCAGTGAAAATATGCTTTGTAGTTGATCGGCATATTGAAAATGTGAGCATTAAGTTTAAGTCATATGTATTTATGAAATATTTACGGAGATTTACGAGCAATAAATGATATGTATTTTACTGGTTGATGTATGACTTACACATTTTATGTTCTTAATACGTTATTACTATGATACACTAGGTTACTGACAGTAGCGGTACCAGTGGCCGGCTCAAAAGCGATGAGATGGGAATACGGTGGGTTATGGGGCAACGCGCTGCCCTTCCGTCACACCAGGCGGAACGGACGTTGTGTGTCCAGACCATATCCTACCAAAAAAAAAAAAAAAAAAAAAAAAAAAAAAAAGGTTACTCACAGTTACCATTTTTTTTTATTATTTTTAGTGGCAAACGAGTAGTATTACTTTTAGTGACAAACAAGCAAGCAGCACACCTGATTTTTACTGTCGTTCACGGACTTTTGCAATATCAATAAGGCTGAAAGCCAATAGAAAGTTTGATTTACGGCTCTTTCGCTGACCGAACAAAGCGCAACAGCACATTGCTACTGCTCAGACATCGATTTTCGGCGAAAGTGTGATATTATCCCGGATGGACCAATACTAAACATTTGAAAGACAAGAGCCATTTATAAAAACCTATTAGCGAGAGAAAAATAATTACCACACGCGGTGCTGAAATCCATATTATATACATCATTCATCATCATCATCATTCTCCTGCTCTCTTATTCCAATTACTTGGGGTCGACGCAATGTGTACTCTTCTTCCTACACATTGCAAAAGTTTTATGACCGGTCGCCTGCCTGACGTCAACCCTCCCTGGGAATGTAATTGTTAACCAAACGGCATCAGGTGGAGTTGGCCCAGGTCGATCTAAACATCATATACAATTTGTTTATAATTACACTTAAATAAATAAATAGGTTAAAATAAAATAAAAATCCCATCTATTCCGTAATAAAAACAAACATAAATGTTAATTTACACTAAATTACTTATACATAGCGGCGATGGGGGCCGCCACACATCACGCCTTGCCCAGTCAGGCGAGTCGAGGAGAGCAGAGTGCCGGGTGGTCTCTGGCACTCTGTTCTCTCTGCCTACCCCGCAAGGGATATGGCGTGATGATATGTATGTATGTACTTATACATACTAACAATATATTTTTTTTATTACAGAACTATATATATATATATATATATTACATACTTATCTAATTGCTTCGGAATCCTCTCGGGTAAGGGCTTCCTCCAGTTTTAGCCATATGTCTCGCCTTTCTGCTAGTCTCGCCTTTCTGCTATTTTGATACAATTTTTATGCATATACTTAATATCATCTGACCAACACGCGTTTGGCCTTCCCGGTCTTGTATGGGTCTGGTCAGAGAGTCACAACCTTGATTCATCTATCCGCCTTCATTCTTACCACATGTTCTGCTCATCTCCATTTTGATTTCATGGCGTATTGTGGAGCATCTATAAATAATTATAATCAGTGAGTAAACTTATGATATTGTAAAATTATTTTTTGTCAAAATATAATCACATCCTTACTAATTTTATAAATGCCAAAGTAACTCTGTCTGTCTGTCGCTCTTTCACGCCAAAACTACAGAACCAGACACACAGAGTGTGTGTGGTACACAGATATTCTAGAGCCTGACAAAGGACATAAGCTACTTTTTAATGCAAAAAAAGGGTTGTAAAAGGGGATGAAACGTTGTAAGGAATTATCGTCATTTTTAAAGCCAGAAGTTTGAAACTTATTTTTAGGCTATTGATTAGATATACATAAATATGACATTAAAATTTCGTAAAAATATTACCCTTAAGGAGATAAGAGATAAAATAAAAATAGGGGATGAAAAACTTTAGAATAGTAACCTTCTACGCAGATGAAGGCGCAGGCGGCAGCTAGTATAATCATAAATAGAATTATAGTAATAATATTAATACTATTCAAACATAATATATAAGGTAATTTAGTTATAATTACAGTTCTATTACAGTTTTAAGCGATTATTCTGCTAATAGCTAGAACAATGGATAATTTAGAATGTACTGTATTCATGTATGTTCTGAAACAATAGCGTTAATCACACTTACATATGATATGTATTATTATATGTTAGGCTTTAATATATCTTCATAGCTCTTGTACGTCACGAGCTTCATTCATAATGGAAAGAAAATTACCTATTGTAGCAAACTGGCTGAACAAATTAGTATCTTTTTTTTAATATGCACTATTATACAATGTTAATCATATCTCAAGATTTAAATAGTGGTAAGACCATGCTATGGACAGTTCTCTGTCTACATGTGGGCCGGTCCGATCCGTCCGGGATAGTACCACACTCTCGCAGAAGATCGACGTCTGAGTAATAGCAATACGCTATTGCGCTTCGTTTGGTGAGCGAGAGAGCCGGACGCCCAGCTGGTGTGGGTTTAGGGTTTGTAATGGTAGGCAGCGGTCTAGCTGTAGCTTTGGTATTGCAAAGGTTCATGGCCGGTAGTGACACTTACCATCAGGTGTGCTGTTTGCTCGTTTGCCACCATAAGCAATAAGAAAAAACCTACGGAGACGATGGTGATATATCTTTTTATATAACTATTTCCTTTTTCTACTGGGAATAAATTGAAAATTGGGTTAGACGCAATATGTTCTCCTTTTTCATTATACATATTGTAATAGTTATTGGCAATAGTTTTATGACCGGCTGCTTGCCTGTAAACCCTAATTGTAAAAGCGGCATCAAGTGTAATTGTTCCAAGTTGATATAAATATACTAGCTGTAAATTGTTATCAAAGATAAAGGATAATATTTATTCACTAATACTGGTCACTAAGCCGTGTGGTGACGGAGTAAGAATACAATTCACCACCTATCTTGTCCGTGGGTGATCGTAAGAGACGACTAAGGGATATATCTATGCAAGAGAAGGAAAATTCGAAACAAAACCCTATACCAACACGTCTGACCAGCCCGATATAGTAGGTTAATTTCCTGTCCATTACAAAGGAGGTACGAGTCCAACAGTGGAGCATATGTGGGCTGTGATGATAATGATGACGAATACTGTTGTGGACAGATAATAGCTTGCTGTGTGGTGGCGTCCATATATACTATCTACCCTTACATTGAAGCTGGTTGAAGAGATGGAAGACTATAATTATGTTGCGTCATGTAATTAGGGTTAGAGCAGGATAATGATGATGACTGTAGCGAAAAAAAGCATCTGTAAAAGCGGTCTTCTGTACTTTGTTGGACATAAACACTTAAGCCTTCCCGTGATCATGAAGTCTGAAAAATATTTTAGAGTAATTAAAAAAAAAATAAACACAAACGCGATTTAATAAGTAAAAATAAAATCGATTAAATAATTTATTAGTATTTCTAGGTATTAGTCCATCGAATAGTTGTTAGACTTTAGCGTCTCTAAAGAGAAATAATGCTAATCATGCGATTTCAGCTATTACAGTTGGGGTTATAAGGACTCTCTGGGTGCTTGTAGAGGAAAGTAATAGGTAAAACATTGTATTCTTAAACCATTACCTATTTTTTAGTGTGTGACGCACATCGTCTATTGGCGCGCCACACTCGTGACATCCTGGGGCCACTTCTGTCTCAATTCTGTGCAGGTACTTACCGAAGACCCCGTGTCCGGTAAGCACCTGAAACCATTACCTTTTAGAGAACGGAGATTATTACTTACCATGAAACAGTTAGTTTGCAATTATATCTGATAGGTTTTCTATCTGTGAAAAGTATAAGATTAGCTCTTCTTTAATTTTTGTATGTTCCGTTATTAGGCAACTTCACTTAGAGAGGACTAGAAAATGACTTGCTATCCCATAAGGATCAGATAATTCTCTAGTAGTATTTATCCACCCATTAGAAAAAAATACATGCTTAAATATTGACGTATTATTTAAAATACGGACTTACTGTGCGTGGTGATAGTGTTTAATTCTCATCCGAAGTATTATATGTTTTTAAAGTTTCCTTACAATACAAGCATTAACTGCTTAGTGCATGATGTTGTCTATAAAAAATGTCTGCGTCTCTATGCAAAAATACTAAGATATTAATATGATTATATCAGCAAAAAAATAGCTGAAAAAGTATCGGCGTACTTATTCGGTGACATTATTGGGTACTTACGCAATCTGAAGCGAAGTCATAAGCTCATACCATCGTACTTGGTAAAGCAGGTATTTACCTTATGTACCTCCCCCATCTTGTTTGAATAAATTCCACCCTCCATATTTTTTTTATTGGCTGAGGATAAAAATGTAGTAATAACATTGAATTTTATTGACGTAGAAAAAAATGTAGAATTTCATCTAATTTTTTTTTATATACCAGCAAATACGTTCAATGTTATAAAGATTATGTGTGAATCAATTTGTCTCCAAATTTATTCCCTTTAAAAGTATTTTTTTTTAAATTTCAATACAATTTTCCTTATTTATTAACGACCTATGTTAGATTTCTACTATAAAATCATATGCAATATTTTTTTTATCCCAACTTTATTAATGTAGGGGTAGAATTTAAAAGGATCCTATCAACATTTGCCCTAATATCAGAGACTGAGCTAGCCGGGTTATTATCATAAAAAATCTCTGCTGAATTTTGTTAATTATATAAAAAATCAAATGATTAGAATCGCTTAAAGTAATAGTAATTTAAAAATGTTTCCTTCTTTATACCACTCATTAAGATTTCTGTATCTACTTCTGGACCTGAATTAAAAAATTCCCGAGGAGAGTACTACTGTCCATTGAACTGATGATCCTTCAGCCGGCTTAAAACTTCCTATGATACATCATCATCATCATCATTCTCCTACTCTTATCTCAACTGCTTGGGGTCGATACAATATCTACTCCTCTCTCATAGAACAAATTGTAAAAGTTATTGGCAATAGTTTTATGACCGGCCGCCTACCAGATGTCAACCCTCCTTGGGAATGTAACTGTTGACCAAACGGCATCAGATGGAGTTGGCCCAGGTCGTTATAAGGCTCTCATTCGTCTTTTACGACATCCACGAGCAAAGCAAGGGTTGGTAGTATTCGTAGCCGCTACCACACAGCTTACATACCACACAGATACAGTAAGGAATAATAATATATTATATTTTGAAGCTAGTGCTACACCGATTTAAACTAAGTAACCCATTTGAAAATTCAGTTCCTCTAATTCCTCCCTACTGAACTATTTTCATAAATGAACGGATACTATCATCTAAGTTTATTAGATAATTCTTATGATTTAAAATTTATTTTAACAAGCCTGGCTTGGGTTCAAAATCAAAGATTACCTGTATTCATGGTAACAAGTTAAGCCCAACCCGCTTTGTTTTTAGCTTTATTTATTTTGCTTTTTTTTTTCTTAGTGATAAATTTTGTTACTTGTTTTTCTTGCCTTGTAAAATTTATAAATATATTTTCTTTCATTCTTTCTAGAATTCCTTTTATTATTTTTATTTATAATTTGTATTTATGTAAATTTGTATAAATTTACAAGACAAAATATGCAACGCTAACCAAGAATAGATTTAGGCCCACACGGAAATAGTCAGGAAAATATCGTCTCTCGTAAATCTTAGAAAAACAGTTATGGCCCACTACGATTAGGCCATCAATTAGGTAGACTCAAACAAGGAACACGGCTATTACACCGACGAAATAATATACTTAACTTGAGCTTGTTTCAAACAATTTCATCTACACGTTCGCACTGACATGTAATTAATTTACGCTACAAAGATTTCTCTTAGTGTGGCCTTGAAATTCGCGATTATAAATAATTCTAATCTTAAGATATAGAATTGTTTGGAGCTTACCAGAAATCATATTCGGGCAATGAGCTGTTCTCGAAATTTCTCTAAGACATTGAAGTCTCCGTAAAAAAAAGACAATTATTAAGAATTCGATCCAGAAATCTGGAGAAAACTGATATATAAAATTCACATCATCATCTTAACACACATATATGTTAGTTCCACTGTTTAGCTTAAGCTTGCTCCACAATAGATTTCAGCGTTAGTGGTCACTCCAATTCAGGATAGGCAGGTAATGCGATGGGCTATATTCACACACACACACACCTTACACTGCTCCAGATGGTTTAGAGGGGATATGACTAGACCATAACCTGTAAAAAACGGTAGATAACGATACATCACATTTATATCTCTAATCTATAAAAGAGGATGTTTATATATAGGTATTTGACATCACTAAACTTAGAAACTTGTTAACCCGTCATTTTAAACATTTATATGTAAATGGTAAAAATTGATATATTTTTTCACGGAGAGGATTTATATGCTATCCCCATTGATGTAACAGGCCGCCACTGCTTTCCACCAGGTGGCGTTGATATATATCCACTTTTACAAACAAATCAATGAGCTGGGATTGCTGGTATTAGATAAATGAGATTTAACGTTACGTAGCATTTAATAAAATGACTATCAGAACAACCTTTTATTTTTTTAAATATTATTATGCTAACATATAAATAGTCGCTGGGTAAATACCTAAAAGGTTCACGGGATGGTATTGCAAATAATGTTTTTTTTTTCATATACAATCGCATTTTTTTTTGCACTAAATAAAAAGCTTTAAATAAATTTGATCTAAATCACTGTAAACGTTTCGTTCACTCATTTAATGAAACGAATCCACTTTTGTAATATGAAATATATGTATATAAATTTTATTTTATTTTGTGGCCCAACACGAAAACTCCGTTACGCAGCTTACGTTTTCTTACACCACATTTGCCGTTAATAATGACATAATTCCGGATAAAAAGCTGCTTAATCTTAAAGAAATAGGTTATACATTTGAGTAGCAATTTGTTCCCTAAGTGGGTGGGTTTATTGTTGTTCTAATTCAGTATAAGAACACAATAGTTAGATATCATGTAATCATTTCTCGCTTTAGAAATAAACTGTTGTATTAATATTTATGACGTAGGTATGATTTTAATTGTTACTGTCCTCATTTCAACTAAAGATCAGAGATATTCGAGTCAGCTGATAGATGGACGGCAGATCAGAGATATTTGAGTCGGCTGATAGATCGGCTGATAGACTACTATGGCAAGGACTCAGGTTCAATGCCTTTTATTTTAGAGATGGCTATAATTTGGCCGCATCCAGTTTAAATGTCTGGAGCATGATGGCAGTATAAAGTCTATTGGGAGTACCACTGGAATCTACTTTCTGGCTCGCCGAGGTCGCCTTCATTAAGTAGGTTTTGGTTAGTGGTAGGACCACGCTGTTGACAGTTCTCTGTCTACAACCGCGGGCCGGTCCGTCCGGAGTAGTACCACACTCTCGCAAAAAGTCGACGTCCGAGTAATGATATTGTGCTATTGCGCTCATTCGATGAGCGAGAGAGCCGGAAGCCCAACTGTGTGATTTGAGGTCTGTAATGGTAGACAGCCTAACTATACCCTTGGTATAGCAAAGGTCCATGGGTAACAGTGACACTTACCATCAGGTGTGCTGTTTGCTCGTTTGCCACCATATGAAAAAAGAATCTACAGAGTCTGGAGGTGTAAGCGCCAATAGACTTGTAAATTATACATTAAATTATATAATAATGATAATTATCATTCATCATTCTCCTACTCTTATCCCAATTACTTGGGGTCGATACAATGTGTCTGCGCCTGCCAGGCGTCAAGGAGGGTTCCTTGGGAATGTAATTGTTGAACAAGCGGCATCAGATGGAGTTGGCTCAGGTTGTTATAAGGCTTTTAGTCGTCGTTTACGACATCCACGAGTAAAGTAAGGGTTGGTAGTATTCGTAGCCGCTACCACACAGTCGTATATAATAATGATAAAATAATAATGATAATAACGACTTTATTTTTGCTGTTTGGTGACGGCCACGAGAAGTACACAGTTTACATTGTTCATGGATGTCTCGATCCCAACAGTAGGACTTTATGAGCTAAGATGATGGTAATGAAATGATGATGTATCACCATCATCACCGTCATACTCTTTACTTTTATCTCATAATATCATTTAAATGTGACCACTGATATTGTTTTAGGTTAACGCTTATATTACATCCAATAATGAAACATAAATTACTTCCAGACTCAGAATAATAATTTGTAAATCATCATCATTTTCCTACTCTTATTCCAATTACTTGGGGTCTATACAATATGTACTCTTATTTCATAGTACATATTGTTAAAGTTATTGGCAATATTTTGCTTCGTATCATATTTACGTCTTAAGGTGACGGTATGTCATCTACCCGCCAATGTTTACACATTGTTATAGGCTTAATACTTCAAACTACAACCTTGTTATTTAAATTACTGAAATTTAGCATTTCATATGCTTAATTTATTTATAAAACCCGATCATCCGACATACCGTCACCTTAAGACGTAAATATGATACGAAGCGAAATTTGCATGTCCTACAATAAGTCACGGTGGTGTAGTGGCAGCATGATTGGGCCGGAATCCCAATAGGCACGGGATCGAATCCCGCTTGTGACATCATTTTTTGCATCGTAATCGGGTTTTATAAATAATTAAGCATATGAAACGCTAAATTTCAGTAATTTAAATTATTGGCAATAGTTTTATAACTGGCCGCCTGCCCGAAGTCAACCCTCCTTGGGAATGTAATTGTTGACCAAACGGCATCAGATGGAGTTGGCCCAGGTCGTTATAAGTCTCTTAGTCGTCTTTTACGACATCCACGAGCAAAATAAGGATTGGTAGTATTCGTAGCCGCTACCACACAGCTAAATAATAATTTGTGACTCGTACCATAAAAAGTATATTATCCTGCGTGGGTATTGAGAACCCACGACATTAACGCAAGTTAGTACCTTAACCAAAGATATGTAGTCAATTAACTGTTACAATATTGACCTACCATGTCAGTGTACTAGGTTTTATTGCCTCCGTAGAACAATATTTTGTGTGATCTACGTATTGTATTTCTAAGTCTAGATGTAATTTGTGTCCGATAAATTAAATGTTTATAAAGTCCTCCGCAATACAAAGATTATTTCCTTAGTACCAGATATTGTCTTAAAAAAATTATGTTGACTTAAAAAAAATGCTTTATTTATTTTCTCTATTGATTCTTTCAACAAGTATATTAGTTCGCAATATAATTATGTGTGGTGACGGAGTAGAATACTATTCACCACCCCATATCTTACCCGTGGGTGATCGTACGAGACGACTAGGGGATATAAAACACATATAACATCTATGCAAGAGGAGGAGAACTCGAAACAAAACCCTATACCAACACGTCTGACCAGCGCGGTATAGTAGGTTAATTTCCCTCCCACTACGGAGGAGGCTCGAGCCCAACAGTGGGACATTTATGGGCTGTGATGATGATGGTAATGAAGATATTTATGTGTATCTTCTAGCTGACTCCATAAACCATATTCCATTTGTAAGCACAATGCGTAATAGTATGCATAATTGATCTAAAAATAATGGAAGATTCAAAAATAAGGAAAATTAAAATGCTATCTATGTCCTACCATTAAATACATAATATAACATAGTGTTATTATTTCGATACTTATATATCGTAGATATAATTGTACAAAACGAATTTCCGATACCGGGAATCGAACCCGAGCCTCCTGGGTGAGAGCCAGGTATCCTAGCCACTAGACCATATCGGATCACGACGATGGAATCAAATCGCTTCATTAGTAGCAAGTAGTGAATAATAAACTGATTATTTTTATTGCTGCTGTGCAACCGATACAAGACAAAGTATTTATAAATAGATAGCTATCCATATTTAAAATACCAAATTTTCCTCGTGATGACCAGTGGCTAAAAATGCATTTTTCGCATACCCGCCCGTACGGGGTATGTGGGACTCGCAGGCCCTGAAGGGAACACTGAATACCCACTAAAAAGACCAACTGCGATAGCTGTTAGCCGCAGATGGCCTTTACAGCGTTACGCGGACAATGGGTGAGCCCGAGGGCTCTCAACCCTAAGTGAGAGAGCTGGAAGCCTAACTATTTATATATGAGGATCGATTGATAGGCAACGGCTTACCTATACCCCTGGTATGATATCGGGTACCGGTGGCCCGCTCGCACGGCGAAGAGAGGAGTTTGCGGGCCTATGGAGTCATGCGCCGTCTCTTCCGTCACCCCGGACCGATTTGGCGGGGCGGGACGCATCCATAGTCCACCGCAAAAAAATAGTATTGAAAGGATCCAAGAGTTGTAGCAACAATTACCATCCATTGTGCTACTCTCACACTTACAACCATACGCAATAAAATAAAAAGCAGTATAGTGGTAGCACATCCACATTTTCTTCTTCGTCTCAGTCTATAATTACCCAATAATTCCATTCCAAACCACTCGATCCCATTAGTAAGGCGCTGTTAGATTCAAAATGTTTAGAAGGGATTTTTATATTATAAGTAAAATATGTAATTAATATTTTAATTTTATGATCTATCGACATACGATCGCTATATCAGCCCATATATGTCCCACTATTGGGCTCGGGCTTCCTCCATAATGGAAGAGTAATGTATCTATTATGTGGTCAAAAGTACCACACTGGTTAGACGTGCTGGTATAGGGTTCCGTTTCGAGTTTTCCTTCTCTCGCATAGAAGTTATATGCGTTTTACATCCCTTAGTCGTCTCGTACGATCACCAACGGATAAGATTGGGTTAGATGAATGGTATTTTTACTCCGTCACCACACGGAAAGATACATGATTGCAAGCGTTAATCTTTAAAACAACCTCGTTCGCGCTGCCCGCATGCTGCCCTGTAGGTACGAACGTTTGTTCACTGATAAGTACCAGTCACGCTATTGCACCGCTCAACTCATTGAATGCTCAGTATCTTAAGGTTGATATATTTTACACTTTTAATCATTTAATTATGAACTTAAATTCTTAAATTTTAATGGCTCACTACAACGTATCGGGGAATAGTTGAATAAATATGTAAATAAATAACTATTTATGTATTAATTCATCATCATCATCAATAATTGAATATTAATTAAATCATTAAGATTTGAGACTCCAAAATTCTCACTTGTATTATTAGATATATTTTTCCTAGTCGAAATTGGCGAAAATACTCTTTTATTTATTCATTATCAATATCTAATATAGGATAGGCTTCCCCATAATGGGAGACAATACCATTAGTATCACACTTTCAAATTCAAATTCTTTATTTGCTTAAAATAGGGTGTACATTGGTCTTAAGAGCATTTCGAAAAAAAAAAGCAGCTATATCGCCTATTTAGCCATTACATAATAGTATCCAAATATATAATAATTCTTATCAACTACTCTTTATAGTTTAAAAATTGTTCGACTGAGTAAAAGGCCTTATCCAAAAGTCATATTTTTAATGTTCTCTTAAATAAATTTATTGCCGGTACTTTCATGCTTTCTGGAATATATTTTGAGGTAGCTTGGCGATCCCTCCCACTCACCTGGTATTCCCCTAGCTAGTTACACGTCTATGTACTTTAAGTGTCTTGATATCTTGAGACAGTTAAAAATCATAGTCAATCTATTCAATTCAAGCAGTATTTCTGTGTGGTGGTAGGGTAAGAGTACAATTCACCACCTCTACGTCTTGTTCGTGGGTATCTTAAAAGATAACTAAGGCACATGGTACGCAAATAACAGTTGTGCAAGAGGCTAACTCGAATTAAAAAATAATTTCTGATATTTAAGCAAAAATATCACATTTGAAATAAAACATTTTTTTTTTCGGATTCTCGGTATTTGATTTTATAAATTTCCCGACACTTCGTAGAATTGTAAATGTTTCAAGCGTTGTTCAATAATGAAATATAAACGCGATAGAATTAATAAAATAGATTAATTTGAAATCGATTTAAAAACCTATACAAAACCGTCTGTCCAGTGTAGAATATTTTCTTCTATCGTCAAAGCTTGATCTAGCAATAAAACGTAAGTTGTAAGCAGGAAACTGTTGGATGCAGGTGGCACAGGACTATTTCGAATGGCTATCTCATGGGGAGGCCTATGTCCAACAATAGACGTTTACGGGCTGATGGATGGATGGTTGGTAGTTGAAATTATGATGATGAAAAAGGACAGTAAAAAACCTTCTCATACACACATACATACATAGCATCACGCCATATCCCTTGCAGGGTAGGGAGAAAGAACAGAGTGCCAGAGAACTCTATCCTTGCATACTTCACTCGCTTCCTCAACATTCATAATTCTCTTCATACACGCTCGCCGGTTTCAAAGACTCTTGACTCCACCTTCCTTCAGTACATGACCGATCTGGTCTAGGTAGGTTAGTCTCGGTAAAAAAAAACCTTCTCCTTATATTATTACTGTCTATTACATATTATTCATAGTAGCAAATTGCTGTTACATATTATTTGCCTTACCTTTAGATTATTAGATCTATTTGCAGGCAATCTGAGCAGGCACTATCTAATATAGGCACATAAATGTCTTAGAACATACTTTATTTGTTTGTTTTTGGGTACCTACATCATAAATATGTTATTATTACTTGAAAATGGGCTATCTTGACATTCATTGCTTAAGTTTATACTAGCCAGAATATTAATGTATCGGTATAGAACATTTTGGGGAATATTATAGCTGTAAGAAGAGTTTTTGTTATGAAATTTGTGAAGTCGTAGTATAATTGACTTCACAGATGGTGTAGTGGTTAAGATAGCGACCTTCCGTGTCAGTTATGTGAGTTCGATTCCTACGCAGGACAATACTTTGTGCAATCTACAAAATGTTGTTCTAATTCTGGGTGTAATTTGTCTACGTTAATTGTATGTTTGTAAAGTCCCCTGCAATACAAGGAATATTTATTTAACGCAGGCTGGTCTTTTAAAAAAAAATATTAATTTGGTTTAGTACACACATACATATCATCACGCCATATCCCTTGCAGGGTAGGCAGAGTGAACAGAGTACCAGAGAATTCTATCTTTGCATACTTCACTCGCTTCCTCAACATTCATAATTCTCTTCATACACGCTCGCCGGTTTCGGTACTGAAGGAAGGTGGAGTCAAGAGTCTCCAAAACCGGCGAGCGTGTATGAAGAGAATTATGAATGTTGAAGAAGTGAGTGAAGTATGCAAGGATAGAGTTCTCTGGTACTCTGTTCTCTCTGCCTACCCCCTACAAGGGATATGACGTCATGATATGTATGTATGTGTGTAAAAGATAAACCACGAACACGAAAAGATAAATTTACTTTATGGTAATATTTCTAATGTTTTCAAGAAGTTGGTGAGTTTCCTGAAGAATATCGTAACGCCAGTTAAGTGTGAGCGTTAAATAAGAAATTTAAAAAAAAAGTAATTGTTGACGTCACATTTAAAAAAAAAAATATAAAAAATAATCAAAGTATAACTACTAGCATTTCTAGTACTCTGTTACCTTCATCATGATCTAATTTATAGTCCTAACCCTACATTGCGACCATAAACGACACTAAGTATACCACTAATTATACCATAAAATTTACCGCAGAATACCACATAAGCAATACGCCCCCATCTGCGCATACTGTAAACTCACAGCTAAAATTAAGTTTACAATGATTAATTACTTTTGAAACAAAACAAAATTAACGTTTGTTGAGCACATTGTTTGTACGAAGACTATTTGAATAGCTCCAAACTTAGACTTAATTTCTTAATCTTTGTTTGTCAATGTTATTCTAAATGAATTAATTTCTTTAGCTAAATGATTGTAAAACTAACGATCTTTTTAATGTACTTCAAAATGGAAGAGGATTTGCAATCCGGATGTTTATATTTGTTTAATATTTTTGTGTGGTGATGGAGTAATAATACAATTCACCACCCCTTTAGGAGGGTATTGTCCTACTACGTCACGTCAGAAGTGTTGGTTAGGTTATATGTCGAGATTTTCTTCTCTTGCATAAGTGTTATATCCTCCGTAATGGAAGGGAAATTAACATACTATACCGCGCTGGTCAGACGTGTTTGTATAGGGTTTTATTTCGAGTTTTCCTTCTCTTGCATAGATGTTATATGCGTTTTATATCCCTTAGTCGTCTCCTACGATCACCAACGGGTAAGTCAGGGGTTGGTGAATTGTATTCTTACTCCGTCACCACACGGCAAGAATTAATTTTTGTAAATCTAAATTATTAATCACTCATTTTAAATAACTATATTTTTACGTTACTTTAAATAAAATTAATGCGAAAGTGGAAGGATGTAGGTGCCGCGGCAGACCGAGACTAACCTACTTAGGACAGATTGGTCACGTACTAAAAGAAGGTGGAGTCAAGAATCTCCGAAACCGGCGAGCGTGTATGAAGAGAATTATGAATGTTGAGGAAGCGAGTGAAGTATGCAAGGATAGAGTTCTCTGGCACTCTGTTCTCTCTGCCTAACCTACAAGGGATATGGCGTGATGATATATAAATAAAATTAGTTTTGTTTCAAATGTATAATACTGGCTTAAACATCGGAAATTATTATTTATTTAATATCATCCATCCATCAGCCCGTAAACATCCACTGTTGGACATAGGCCTCCCCACGAGAATGCCATCTATAACAGTCCTGTGCCATCTGCATCCAACGGTTTCCTGCGACCTTGATGAGGTCATCAGTCCACCGAGTGGGGGGTCGTCCTTTTCCATTTAATATATTAAGCTGTTTATAATAAAATCATTTGTAAATTTAATATTAACTAATCCCGCGTTATGGGAATTAATTATACGATTGCATAAATGACGGAGTGATTAAGATACCGGCTCACCGTGACAGTATCATAGGTTCGATTCCGATGTGGGGTATCATATCGCGTGATCAAAAAATTCTTGTTCTAAGTCTTTACATTCAGCACTCTGTATCTTAACCAGCATTCTCCTGTTCTTATCCCAATTACTTGGGGTCGACACAATATGTACTCTGCTTCCATCGTAAATAGTTATTGGGTTTAAGTTTTATGACCAGCCGCCTGCCTGACGTCAACCCTCCTTGGGAATGTAACTGTTGGCCAAACGGCATCAGGTGGAATTGGCCCAGGTCTATATAAAGCGTCGTTTTAGTCGTCTTTTACGACATCCACGAGCTAAGTACGGGTTGGTAGTATTCTAAACCACTACCACACAGCAATCTCTCTATCTTAACCATGGGTGATAAAAATACAATCAATTACGTACAAATATAACGTAGAAAACGTTTATGTAAGAGACGGAAAACACGAAATTAATCTTGTACCAATCAGTCCAGCGTGGTATAGTAGGTCAATTTCTCTCCTATAGGGGCTCAATCCCAGCCTTGGTATATATATGACGTAATAATTCCTATAGTAATCCATCCGGCGTGGTGAATTGGGTTCATTTCATTTAGACTATGTTTTGAGCCTAGCAGTGTGAGTTGAGATGATAATGATGAGAATACATACATACATACATATCATCAAAATAATAATAAAAAAACAAACAAAAAAAGCAACTACTTGACTATGCCCCTAGTTTTGCTAATATCCATGTGCAGTATGACTTACCATGAGATGTGTTGCTTTCCCCTTTGCCATAGGTAATAAGAAAAAAACAAAATGATGAAAATCCTTACTAATATTATAAATGCGAAAGTAACTCTGTCTGTCTGTCGCTCTTTCACGCCAAAATTACAGAACCAATGTAAATGAAATTTGGTACACAGATAGTCTAGAGCCTAAGAAAGGACATATGCTACTTTTTAATGCAAAAAAAAGGTTGTAAAGGTGGGTGAAAAGTTGTAAGGAAGTTTCGTCATTTCTAAAGGCAGAAATTTGAAACTTATTTTTAAGCTATTGATTAGATATAAATAAATATGACATTAAAAAGCCCTAAAAAACTTACACTTAAGGGGTAAAATAAAAACTTTAGGAAAGTAACCTTTTACGCGGGCAAAGCCGCGGGCAGAAGCTAGTATATAATATAATCTTCTTTTATTTATGATAATTTTTGTTACACAAAGTATATCATTAAAATTATATTCATTCCAATAAAGCAAAGATAATATAATAACGTAAACAATTGTTAAAATTAACTTGTTAACTCGTTATTAGTAGGTACTGCAATAATAAAGCTTATCAGTAGACGCTTTAATAAGCTTTTACATCAGTCCGTAACAAATCGGATCAGCAGCGTATAGCATTGTCACCTAGCTACTAATCGGGTGACAATGCTTTCATAGCCTCTTAGAGCTAAGATATTCAAAATTAACATATACTTGTTTAACAATATAGAATTAAAATATTTATTTTTGTACATATATTATGTTATAAATACGAAAAACTGTGGAGTTAGGCTGACCGAGATTGCATTCGTAACGACGACGCAAGAGAGCGAGTAGGTATGAAAGAGAGTATTGGTGTAAAGATGCGAAAGGGAATGCTCCGATGGTTCGGACATGTGGAAAGAATGCCGAACGAACGTCTGGTTAAGAAGATATACAATGCGAAAGTGGAAGAATATAGGTACCGGGTGAGACCGAGACTAACCTACCTAGATCAGATTGGTCACGTACCGAAGGAAGGTGGAGTCAAGAGTCTCCGAAACCGGCGAGCGTGTATGAAGAGAATTATGAATGTTGAGGAAGCGAGTGAAGTATGCAAGGATAGAGTTCTCTGGCACTCTGTTCTCTCTGCCAACCCTGCAAGGGATATGGCGTGATGATATGTAGGTATGTATGTATCAAGTTATATTTTTAATTTGTGTTTATAGAGTTTTATATAATAAGCTAAAAATACTACATTCATCTTCGGGGCCGTCCATTAATCACGTGAGGTTTGAAGGGGGGGGGGGGGGGGGGCTCGGGTTGACAAAAATCACGAAGTCCTAAACCTTCATAGTTTTAAACCTCACCGCGTGTCACCAAGCGCTTGGGGTTAAAAATGCTAATAAAACGATCACGTGATTAATGGACGTCCCCTTATATATGTTACATAAAAATCAACGGGATAAAAGTCATTAAAAATGGTTTTGATTTACTAGCAAAAATAAGATTGTATTTATATATTGTAGCCATAGCCATTGGCTAGCCGGCATTCGATAGTGATTCTGTCGAATACCAGCTAATTCACGTGGTCTCGTTCTTATTGCCTTGTCTATTTTCAAATAAATTACGCGGTATATGTGAATGCAATTTGCAATAAAAGATCATTATTATTATCATTTCACTATCTCAAATTACTGAAATTTAGCATTTGACATGCTTGATTATTTATATAAACTCGATTACGAGCGAAAAATGAATGTCACAAGTGGGATTCGAACTCACACCTATTGGAAATCAGCACGTTTAGGCATGGGTTCGAATCCCACTTGTGACAATTATTTTTCGCTCATAATCGGGTTTTTATAAATTTCACTATATGTTAAAGCTAATAATATATTTACAACAAATAAATTTTATACTTAGATAAGATAAACATTTATATATTTAGTTATATATTATAAATAATCTCTTAAACAATAAAATTAAATGTTTATAACCGCTTATCTTAAATTACATCATTGTATTCTGCGTCTCAATTAGTTTCATATCTTCTAATTTGTTATATTATGAATTGGAATTTCATTAAATTCCATTGTATAATTATAAGATTTGATTCTTTAATATCTTATCATACTGCTCTTATGCCAGTTGTTTGGTGTAGTCACGGAATATTCCCTTCTTCTTCTTTCTTTTCTTCTTTCCTAATTCTTCTATTGTACTTATTGCAAAGGTTTTTGCAATAGTTTTACGTCCAGCCATCTGATTGTTGTCAACCATTAATAAGAATCTTCCGTGTGGTGACGGAGTAAGAATACATTTCACCACCTATCTATCCCTATCTTTCACGTGGATGATCGTAAGAGACAACTAAGATATAAAGAAAAACTCGAAACAAAACCCTATACCAACACATCTGACCAGTGTGGTATAGTAGGTTAATTTTCCTCCCATTATGGAGGAGGTTCGAGCCCAACAGTGGGACATATATGAGCTGAGATGATGATGATGATGAATAAGAATATAATTGTTGAGCACACGTCACCAGATAGAGTTGGTTTGTGGTAAGCTCATAGTCGTCTTTTGCAACATCAGCGATGTAAGGGTTGATAATATTAGTAGCTACCATACAACAAAATATAACTGATTATATTTTAATGATTATATTTGATAATGATGATGATAATGATAGTGATAATAATGATGATAATTATAATGATGATGATAATAGTAATGATACACACACACACACACACATATCATCACGCCATATCCCTTGCAGGGTAGGCAGAGAGAACAGAGTGCCAGAGAACTCTATCCTTGCATACTTCACTCGCTTCCTCAACATTCATAATTCTCTTCATACAGGCTCACCGGTTTCGGAGACTCTTGACTCCACCTGCCTTCGGTACGTGACCAATCTGATCTAGGTAGGTTAGTCTCGGTCTCCCCCTGCACCTATATTCTTCCACTTTCGCATTGTATATCTTCTTAATCAGACGTTCGTTAGGCATTCTTTCCACATGTCCGAAGCATCCGAACATTTCCTTTCGCATCTTTACACCAATACTCTGCTTCACACCTACTCGCTCTCTTACGTCGTCATTACGATAGTAGTATAGTATATTATTATAGTATCGTTATAGTAATGATGATAATGATAATTATGATAATGATGGTGATGATTAGGTAAGCAATTCCCCATAGCTTTATGTTGTATGTAAATGTCGTAAAAGATGATTATTGAAGTCTTCTAGAACAGTTCTAGACTATGCTATTGAGATTGAAGAAAAGTTGAAGAAAAGTTTTAGAAAATACCTATATTTAAACTAAATGAACCAACTATTATTTATAGATATTGCAACCACTTTATCATTGTACGAGGTACTGCTACCAATGAATTCATTCATTACATACACTTAATTCATTACACTTGGTAAATTACTATTTAAATATCAGTTATACAATATGTTCTGGAATGGAACATAGAAAAAAGTAAAAAAAAAATGACTCGCTTGATATAAATTAGTATATTAAAATAGGCAAAAGATACAACGAAAGTATGCGTATACGTTTTGGAGGTTGATCGGCGGGTGTTCAGGAGTGTGGTGGAGATGTATGACAGCTGCGCGCCCTCCCCGCACTCTTTACTGACCCCGTGGTCACTGTCGACATTACAGTGGCGGAGACCCAGTAACCCAGTATACAATCCATTTATTTCAATGTCCGCTGTTCAATATAGTTCTCCCGCTTGGGGGATGGTGTCACAATCGTCACGCTTGGCGAGTTGTTGATTACGTTCAGCATAACGAATTATCTTAAAGAGAAAGAGAGTTCGTAATCGGGTTTTATAAATAATTAAGCATATTAAATGCTAAATTTCAGTAATTTAAATAACAAGGTTGTGTCATCGTTTAATACAATTCTAACTATAAAGTTTTAAGTATTAAGTCTATAACAATGTGTAAACATTGTCGGGTAGATAGCATACCGTCACCTTAAGACGTAAATATGATACGAAGTGAAATTTGCATGTCCTAGAATAAGTCACGGTGGTGTAGTGGCAGCACGATTGGGCCGGAATCTCAATAGGCGCGGGTTCGAATCCCGCTTGTGACATCATTTTTCACTTCGTAATCGGGTTTTATAAATAATTAAGCATATTAAATGCTAAATTTCAGTAATTTAGAGAAAGAGAAAGTTAGAGAGAACGTTGCTGCACCTACCAATATCCACCTTCGCCAGATTTGACGGCCTTCATGGGAAAGTTAAGTGGTAGCGATAACATATTACAAAATAACAACGTGTTATTTGTTACGCTTCCCAAAAATATATTCAGCTATTGAAAATAATTATAAGTTTAAATGAGCTAGCCGAAATCGACCGCGGGGCACTTTGCCAGCACTCAGTAATTAGTTAAAATTAATTATTTCAGTTTTTCTCTTTGTCGCTAATAACGGAATTGCGATTTAATTTTTGGTACCGTAATTACTGAATTTTAATGAGCACGTTGCTTCTGGCAAATCGATTGAGGTATTAAGGAAATAAGTACAGAAATTATGTGGGTTACCATAAGATATTTCACGTTATTATATAATTATAAAATATGAGATTTTGGTCTACAAAATATTATGTTCTACAAATTATTATACTTACCTAAGTGTATCTCTCTCCTCTATCTCCTACTCTTATCCCAATTATTTGGAGTCGATGCAATATGTACAACAATATTTTTCTTTCATAGTACATACTGTAAAAGTTATTGGCAATAGCTTTATGACCGGCCGCCTGCCAGACGTCAACCCTCCTTGGGAATGTAATTGTTGACCAGATGGCATCAGATGTTATTTGGTTAGGTTCGATGCAAAGCTCTTAATGTATGAAAATTAGTTAATAGTTTTTTATGATATCTATGAGAAATATAAAGGTCACCATCACAAAGTACACGCCTTTCTCTAAGCCTTAAAAATAAATAGATTCCATATTAAAAAAAAAACAAAATTCTGATACAAAATGAAACTTTCCGATACCGGGAATCGAACCCGAGCCTCCTGGGTGAGAGCCAGGTATCCTAGCCACTAGACCATATCGGATCGCAGAGTATAGTTAAAAATTATGGTTAACATTAATACAAGAAACTTGATCATTCTAGATCTTTGCTAAAATCTCGAGGCGCTAATTTTTAAACCACAACAAATTCGTTGGTGTTTTGGCAAGCTAAGAGATCTATGTCACTATGCTTTCGTTTGTCACGATTCGCGACCAGAAAACGTTAGCAGTATAAATTTTAGAAGATTTCAAATTAAAAACCTTATACCACCTCATCGAGGCTAGCGAGGTTATATTTTGATAAACATTCTATTGCATCTCACATGTGTCATACAAAATATATGCTGCAAATAAAATAAAAAAAAAAGATGAATGGTAACATAATGAATTTCATATTCATACACAAATAATAATATCCAATAGGGGCCGTCCATTAATCACGTGAGGTTTGAAATTTAGGGGATTGAAAAAAATCACGAAATATCACAAGGAGGAGGGGGGTGTAGTAAGATATCACGAGTATTTTCTTGTCAAACGCTGCGATTTCTAAACTGAAAAGCAGCGTGTAGTGTGACTTTGACTTACCGTTGGCAACGAATGAATTCTTTTAAAGTAGATGATCCGTAAAGACCTTTTTGCAAAGTATAAACACGCAAAAAACTGAGAATATAATGAGCTGTGGGCTATTTCTTTGTAGGTACTAAAAATGTACGTGATGTTGGTGGGAAAGGCGGGTCATAGTCTTAAACCTCACCATGTATCACCAAGGTTGGGTTAAAAATGGTAAAAAAAATATCACGTGAATAATGGACGTCCCCATAGTAGTACTGCCACACTGTTGACACTTTTCTAGTCCAGGGTAATACCACACTCGTGCAGAAAATCGACGCGCCAGTAGCAATGTCGCTTCGTACGATGAGTGAGAAAGCCGGCAGACTAACTTTTTGGATGGGTTATGTTGCCACACAACGACTTAGCTGTACCGTTGGTATTGCAAAGGTCCATGAGTGGTAGTAACACTTATTATCAGGTGTGCTGTATACTCGTTTGCCAACATAAGTAATAAAACAAAGCAAATATAAGTCTCTATATTAATTTTGATAGGATTATACTACCAGATATGCATATTATTCTTTCAGAATTATCATTATCATCTAATGACTGCACAGATGGCGTAGTGGTTAAGATACCGACCTTCCGTGCCAGTGCCGTGGGTTCGATTCCTACGCAGGACATTACTTTGTGTGATCCACAAAGTGTTGTTCTGAGTCTGGGTGTAATTTGTCTGCGTTAATTGCATGTTTGTAAAGTCCCCCGTAATACAAGGTTTATTTCCTTAGTGCAGGGTGGTGTCTTTAAAAAAAAAAAAAAAAAAATATAGCGTGTGGTAGCGGTTACGAATATTACCAACCCTTACTTTGCTCGTGGGTGTCGTAAAAGACTACTAAGAGACTTATAACAACCTGGGCCTACACCATCTGATGCCGTTTGGTCAGCAATTACATTCCCAAGGAGGGTTGACGTCTGGCAGGCGGCTGGTCATAAAACTATTGCTAATAACTTTTACAATATGTACCTACTATGAAAGAAGAGTATATATTGTATCGACCCTAAGTAATTGAGATAAGAGTAGGAGAATGATGATGATGATCTAATCGTCACACGTCCCTTTCCTATAGTGGTCAGATAGTTTGTTATAGGGTTTAATTTTGAATATTCTTTCTCATGAATAGTTGTTATCTGTCTTATTAAATTCTTCCTTTAGTCATCATTTGCGACACTCAAGGGCAATATGATGAATTGTGTTCTAATTCCGTTATCACGCCGCAAATTTGGAATGCTCGGACAATACCTGAAATGGAAATGTAATTAAACTTTTATAAATGTTGTAATGTTAAAAAAAATGTTATTAAATAAGTGTTAAATTATAAAAAAAAATATATGGAAAAACCTAAAAAAAAAAATAACATTTTTCCGATACCGGGAATCGAACCCGAGCCTCCTGGGTGAGAGCCAGGTATCCTAGCCACTAGACCATATCGGATGTGGCTGTACTACTGAAATAACTCTACATAGCATTTCACTTGCGTGGTGAAGATGTCCCTTTATCTGAGAAAGGAGATCTGAAGAAGTAATACACGTAAGTTGACAAGAAAAAGAATAAAATATCTTTCATATTCATGAGATTAGCTATACTCATTAAATACATATACACACACATTATTTACGAATGAAAATTCTTATATACATTACACCCAGAATAACTGGTAACATTCCAAAAATAGTAATTCCAATGGTCTCTAGTCGTGTATTTTTTTTTGTTACAGGCGTTGACACGGTGACATCCCACCCAAACGGACGGAAATTTCAGGTCAAAATTACTTTTTTTTTGAAAGACACCCTGTACTAAAGAAAAAAATCTTGTATTGCGGGGGACTTTACAAACATATAATTAGCGCAGACAAATTACATCTAGACTCAGAACATTTAACTCAGACAATTTAATTTAAACATGAACTATGGTCACAGTAATAAATCGCTGAGTATACGTAATAGGTGTACGATCGATACGGATTATCCAGCAAAATCGTCCATGACTAATGATCAGATTTAATAATGCTTTCAAAGCGTACCTACTAGTCCCATGTTTGTAACTAATGTACCATTACGTGTAGAGTTAGTAAACATGTAAGCTTTATTTTTAGAAGTGACAACTTCTTTAGGCACTTTGCTTACTTTATTTTATTTATTTATTGATTTTTATTTATTGAAACATACAGTCTTATAATTAATTAAAGCAATGTAGTAGGCTATGAATACTACTAACCCTTATTATGCTCGTGGATGTCGTAAAAGACAAATAAGAGCCTTGTAACGACCTAGGCCAACACCATTTGATGCCGTTTGGTCAGCAATTACATTCCCAAGGAGGGTTGACGTCTGGCAGGCGGCAGGTCATAAAACGATTGCTAATAACTTTTACAATATGTACTATGAAAGAAGAGTACATATTGTATCGACCCCAAGTAATTGAGATAAGAGAAGGAGAATGAAATGATGACAGTATTATAATTAATTTATAATACATACATACATACATATCATCACGCCATATCCCTTGCAGGGTAGGCAGAGAGAACAGAGTGCCAGAGAACTCTATCTCTGCATACTTCACTCGCTTCCTCAACATTCATAATTCTCTTCATACACGCTCGCCGGTTTCGGAGACTCTTGACTCCACCTTCCTTCAGTACATGACCGATCTGGTCTAGGTAGGTTAGTCTCGGTCTCCCTCGGTACCTACATCCTTCCACTTTCGCATTGTATATCTTCTTAACCAGACGTTCGTTCCGCATTCTTTCCACATGTCCGAACCATCGGAGCATTCCCTTTTGCATCTTTACACCAATAGTCTCTTTCATATCTACTCGCTCTCTTACGTCGTCGTTACGAATGCGGTCGGTCAGCCTAACTCCACAGATTTTTCGCAGAGATCGCATTTCGACCGCATTAATTTTACTTTCATACTCTTTTCTGCATACCCAACTCTCGCTTCCATACAGTAATGTTGGGACAAGCACTGCGTTATGTATTGCTACACGTGCCTTCTGGCTGAGGTGGTGGCTGCCGAGAAATTGCCCCAACGCTCCGTTCACTCTATTTCCCGCATTCACTCTTCGCAGTGGTGCATATCAGTGGTGTACCTTCCATCTCGGATGATGATAATGATATACAAGTCGAATAAATCAAACCGTTTTTTAAGTCCTTTCAAAATATTGTAAAGCTTTACATTTTGAATATAAAAATAAACTCGAGAACTAACTTCAATAGCAGGCAATATTTACAAGAATATTTAAATTTAGTCCGACCACTCAATTATTTGAATATTTTATGAGAGGGATTAACCATTCTCCATTTAGATATATAATAAGCTTGTCAAAAGCCTTAGTAAATATATGTTATGAATATTTTAGTTGCTTATAAGATAAAAAATTTATTCGTAAAGAAAAAGTATGAATAGTTTCAACTTAAAATAACTTCTTAGTTTTTTTTTTGTATAAAACTTTATCGTTTCTGTAAATGGTAAGCCGATTTTTTTCAAAGACAACTCTTCATATTACGAATTTATAATTAACGGCGGAAAACTACATGATGATTTTTTTTATATATATTATTTTAAGATAAATATGATTTATTTAAACTGGATATAAACATTAATGTTTTTTTTTTTATAATATCATTCCTTCATTGCCTTTATAAATGGTAGGTAGATTTGTTTTTAAGAAAACACCATATTATAAATATACCATTAACAGACATATATTACGGTCTAATTTATTTTTATAAAAACTTGATTACGAGCGTAAAATGATTTTCACATATGGGATCCCATATGTGACAATCATTTTTCGCTCGTAATCAAGTTTTATAAATATATATTAAATGCTAAATTTCAGCAATTTAAATATTTTTTATGTTTAACATTTCATCATCATTTAATAAATCATCAATCTCCTACTTTTGTCCTAATTATTTGGGGTCGATACAATATGTATCTCTTCTTTCATAGTATATACATATTGTAAAAGTTATTGGCAATAGTTTTATGGTCAGCCGCCTGCCAGACATCCCAGCCCAGGGTGTTATAAGGCTCTTAGTCGACTTTTTCGACATCCAAGAGCAAAGTAAGGGTTGGCAGTATTCGTAGCCACTACCACACAGCTACAGTACTACACAGCAGCCCATATGTGTAATTTAAAGATATATAGATTATGTATAATAAACTATGGGTCTACGATAAAAACCTGTGTATTTCAATTAAGAGTGAAGTAGAAGAACACTGCTACGTAGATTCGCAACTATTTTTTAATAAATAATACACAGCATCAAATATATAATAATAATATAACTACATAGTAATATTCCAAATATTACTATGTAGTTATAACATTTTTTACGGATTTGTATTTAATTTTTAATTTCTCGACGTTTTGAACACTTTAAAGCGGCAGCGTTCATAGTCACGAGAGGACTGACATCACGAACGCTGTAAAGTGTACGAAACGTCAGGAGATTAAAAATCAAATACAAAGCGATAGAATCCGTAAAAATAGTTTTATTCAAATATTTACGCGAGTATTACACATACTCGCGTAAATATCAGAAATCATTATACAAAATAATATATAAAGTAGCCAATAGAATAAACAAAATAATATTTAAATTACAGACAAAATATAATTTTCGAATTTTATTTTATTTAATAATAAGTAAGATTTTTTTGTTTTGTTTTGAAATTAAAAATATTTTAGATGCATTATAGGGATGTATTATTATTTGATCAGTGCAAGTATATATTAACCTAGTATTTAATTAATCTATCGATACTCTACACAATAGTTTTCATACGATAGCATTCCGTAAATATCTATCTGTCCCGTGTGTTCAATTTGGTTGTTCGTTGTCTAAGCTTCATCAGCTATTTGCATTTGTGGTTTGCACTGTACGCTGTTTCTAATTTATGTGTTAGAATGGCTACGTTTTAGTCTCGGACAGCAGGTAATATATGTGGCACGAATTACATATGAATTTGTGAGATAAAATAGTGTTGATTAATGTTTTTGGTTCAATAGTTCAACAACATATATGGCCTAGTGGTTAAGATATCGAACTAGCCAGTGTTGTTATAATACTTACTTTGCGCAATCAAGTTCTCAATCCTATATCACTCGCCACCTTTTTTTATTCTTTGTTACTTTATCCAAAGCGAAGGAAGCGAAGGAAGCGAGTGAAGTATGCAAGGATAGAGTTCGCTGGCACTCTGTTCTACCCTGCAAGGGATATGGCGTGATGATATGTATGTATGTATGTTACTATATCCGGATGAGATGTGATGACTAGTGATGATGGTATCGTAATCGCCATGCTTGAAAGGTGATTTGGCTCAGTGAGATGTTATACGTTTCCTTGTTATAAGTTGGGCTAAACGATTACCTGATATTTACAACTGCCATTGGCTGCCCATTTTACACAAATTATTATCCTCCTCTTCTCGATGACTATAAAAGTATGCTTCCAAGATCTAATTTTTATTCCAGAGGGTTATTTCTGGAGACAGTTGTTCGTCTCCTAAATAGGTCACGCTGTATGGGTACTTTCTCTAAAGGGGTCAGGACAATTGTATAGCAATCCCATGGCCACACAGAGAGAATTTCTTTAATTATACATAACTGACAGCTTCTACAACAGATAACATGTGATATATTTAGGAATTGCCGCGTTGTATACCGAGTTGTATACCTCTAACTAACTAATAATTTCGGTTACAAATATCACTTATTTAATGCTATTATATTGTTTAGTAATAATATCAAAATTATAATATTATAATATAGTCAAATATAGCCTCAGTAGCACGTGGTGATTATGCTAATAAATTGTACTTTATATGAAACGTTTGTACGTTCAACATAGCGCCATCTATTAAATACTTCCAGTCAACAGATACCGCCATCTGTTAGAATCGTTTGGAGATAACACATAATTGTGACTATCAAATAATAGACAAATAATTTGCAATAAAATATTGCGACTATAAATTGAGATAGAAGCTATCCTATCTTTTCATTTAGATCAAACTACATACTGCTGTGCAAATTCCATTAAAATTGCTTAAGTACTTTAGGAGTCCATCGCGGACAAATAACGTGACGCGTAATTTATATATATTAAGATTAATTGTAGTATTTGCTATCTCAGCCGTTGATATGAAAACAGTCAGTGCAAACAACGCTTGCTGACAATTGTTACTAAATTTTGTCTGATTTTAACGTTTATAGACACTATTATATTTCTATATGTCGATAGCATTATGAATCATGACTTATAACTTTTTTTGATAAACGGTTTAGCTAATACAATAAGATTTTTTTAAAAAGGGGTGGAAAGTTATTTTAGGGGTGATTTGCTTTAAAGTTGATATCAATACTTCTTAGTGATTTTGATTTAAACGACATTTTATTTTGACACATGTTTGAAAACTCAATTCGATTATATTCAAAAAACCGGCTAAGAGTGACTCGGAGTCGCGCACGAAGGGTTCCGTACCATTATCTATAAATGGCAAAATAATCATGTTTTTTGTATGGGGGCTTAAATTCTCTATTTGTTTTATTTTAATTTAATTATTTATTTCTAAAGGGAATATATTACTAAATATTTTGTGAATATTTTAAACGACTACCTATTTTTGTTATCAATATCGAGCAAAAACCTTACCTTTGTTGTGTGGGAGCCCCTTAAATATTTATTTTATTGTTTTTTAGTATTTGTCGTTGTAGCGGCAAAAGAAATTCATCATCTGTGAAAATTTCAACTGTCCAACTATCACGGTTCATGAGAGCAACCTGGTGACAGACAGGCTCAGCAACGGATGGACAGCAGAGTCTTAGTAATAGGATCCTGTTTTATCTTTTGGGTATGGAACTCTAAAAAGGTTGATGTCACATAAACGTTCTTCTTCTTCTCTTTGTGTATTGGCAATCAGCTACTTATACGAGCTATTGGTGCCAGTGTCAAGTTATAATTATTTTTACGTTTTTAGTCTTTCAGGTTAGTCATTGTCTAAGTCAAAATGTCACCATCAACAGTGCTATGGCTACACTGTTAATGGTATCTTTGAAAACGTTGTAAAGCACTTTTATATGATATTCACTACATCCTACATCCCAGTAGTTCCGCCGCATCATCATCACAGCCCATATATCATCCATGCACTCTTAAAGTACTTAACCGATTTTAATCAAATTTGCATAATATCTGTAGTTTGATCCAACTTAAAAGATAGGATAGCTTCCATCTCAATTTATAGTCACAATATTATTTTATTGTAAATTATTTGTCTATTATTTGACAGTCACAATTATCTATTATCTCCAAACGATTCTAACAGATGGTGATATCGGTTGACTGGATTGAGTAAGTATTTAATAGATGGCGCTATGTTAAACGTAGAAACGTTTCATATAAGCTACAATTTATTAGCACAACCACCACGTGTTACTGAGACTACCTTAGCCACAGCAACACGTGGCCGGGTCTGCTAGTATATATATATATATATATATATACATATATAGTAGATTATTACTTATTTAATTTTATATACTAAGGTATTTTATGTTATAAAATACAAAATATCTTTACATTATACCGTAATATGAATAATCAAATTAATAATTATAATTTGAGGAAGCGAGTGAAGTATGCAGAGATAGAGTTCTCTGGCACTCTGTTCTCTCTGCCTACCCTGCAAGGGATACGGCGTGATGATATGTATGTATGTATGTAATATGAATTATAACTACCATAAACAAAATATAATTGAAAGCTAAAGTAAAAAAATAATGTACAAACCAATACGGATTTAAGGTATCGCAGCGCTCGTCCGGTCGTGTCCCATTTTTATCTGGTAATATCTAGTTATTTCCGGATCAATCTGGACCGGGTATTAGGGTAAAATAGTGTGTTTCTACTGATGTTTTTCACAGGATTATTGTGCAAATGATACGTGGCTTTGTAGTTAGAAATGTAAGTTATGAATAAAATAGAAAAAAAATATATAGTAATTGATAATATTTGAGTGAAGTCTTTTACTATATCGTAGATAAACATAGGCACTGTTCAGATAAGATAATAAAAATGATAAACAATAACTAGTTAAATTACTGAAATTTAGCATTTAACATTCTGGGTTATGTTTTTATTTGTGGGACTCGTACACGTGTGACACATATGACATTCATTTTTCGTTCATAATATTTTTTTTATAAATAATTAAGCATATTAAACAGGGTCGTGTCATCGTTTAATACAATTCTAACTGCAAAGTATAGAACTCTGTATAAGGTGTAAACATTGTCGAGCTATCCATGTGGTACCGGAGTAAGAATACAATTCACCACCCCCTTTCCTGTGGGTGATCGTAAAAGACGACTAAGGGATATAAAATGCATATAACATCTATGCAAGAGAAGGAAAACTCGAAACAAAACCCTACACCTACCAACATGTCTAACCAGCGTGGTATAGTAGGTTAATTTCCCTCCCATTACGGAGGAGGCCTGAGCCCAACAGTGGGACATATTTGGGCTGTGATGATGATGATGATTGTCGGGTAGATGGCACACGTATCCCATATAGAAGAAAATATAATATGAGCCGCAAATTGAATGTCATACGACAGCTTACACTTGTCTAAGTGGTAGGACCATTGGAACGGTATACCAATAGGTAAGTGGGTTCGAGTCCCACATGCGACATTCATTTTTCGCTTATAATCAAGTTTTTACAAAAAAATAACTAGTCAGTTTTATATATAATAAAATTTTAAATTTCAAATGAAACTTTTTAGAATCACATAAAAATCAAATACAAACGCGATAAATATCGTAAAAGTAACTTTATTTTAAATATACAATACTCGCGTAAACATAAGGAATCATTAAAATTTAAATTATATTCTTGTAAGAAAGCACTGCATTAAACATGAAAGAAAGAAAAAATGATTTTTTTTTAATCCATTTAGCAACAGAAGCCAGGTAACACACATGGTACAACTGAATGATACAAATTGAAATTAAAAAATAAACAAAAAATATATACGACATTTAGATATATAAAAAGGAAGGAGAATAAACATACATACATACATACATATCATCACGCCATATCCCTTGCAGGGTAGGCAGAGAGAACAGAGTGCCAGAGAACTCTATCTCTGCATACTTCACTCGCTTCCTCAACATTCATAATTCTCTTCATACACGCTCGCCGGTTTCGGAGACTCTTGACTCCACCTTCCTTCAACAAGACAAAAATACAAAATTTGTGTGCCTTACGACATTCTTAAAAGGATCTCGCTCAGCATATTGCCAGACAGAACGCTAGCGCTCGTGTTCAGTTTAATAATATTATGTCCTATGGATCTGAAACTAATGAGTTTGTATTAAGTTTTAATGGTAGAAATGGCAGTTACATTAACAACATCGTGTGGTGATGGAGTGAGCCTGTAATTCACCACTCCCTAGCCCGTGGATATCATAAAAGACAACTAAGTGTTATTGTATGATTACACCTACGCAAGAGAAGGAAATACTGGAAATAAAATTCTAAATTAAAACGTCTAACCAGCGTGGTATAATAGGTCAATTTTCTTCCTATTGCGGAGGAGTCTCGAGTTCAACAGTAAGGCTTTTCATCTCAGTCAATATACGGCACACTGTTGCGCTCGCGTCTATTTCAATTTTTTTTTGGCGACGGGCTATGGATGGTCTCACTCCGCTAAATCCGTCGGGGGCGTCAGAAGAAGCGGCGCGCGACCCCATAGACCCGCCCTACATGTACCTCTCTACGCCGAGCGAGCGGGCCACCGGAACTCGGTCTTCGTCTTCGGTGGCCCGCCCGGCTATTCTTTCCGGCTATTCTTCACTATGGAAAAGAAATGGACCTACTATATCATGCTGACCAGATGGGCTGATATATTTATGTATTTAAATATAACTTCAGCCTAGAATACGGTACAAGATGTCTTAGGCATTAAAGATAAGTGAATTTAATAAGTTACACAAACTTCAGGCAGTTTTAATAGTATAGTGTTTTATTTCAAATGTCCCTTCTCTATCTCTCTCTCTAAACTCAATTAGTTATTATACATAATTAATTATTTTTGTATACATAATTAGTTTTTATACATCATTAATTAGATTTTTTTAATACATCATTAATTATTTTCTATACATAATTAGAAACTAATTATACATAATTGAATTTCATTATATTTTATTCAAAGAAAACCTATATTACAGATGATATTATCAACACAAACATTAAGGATCGTAGTATAATGAAAATATTGTCACTGAGACGACAGATCATAAAAGTCGCTTTTCTTCAAAAATATAAAGGGTGCATACGTAATTTATTATAATGCATTTCCTATAAAATATTGGATAAGGAAAGATGAAGGATAATAACCACTTGATTTATAGCATTGAATATTCCACACGAATAACAAAATATAAAACTAAAAATATTACGCTGTAAAGAGACTTACCGTTTCTGTTTACCCGAATTTTGGGCACCGTTAACCGGATTTTGAGCTCTTATCCGGATTCATCCAAGTTAAAAAATGTATAGAAATATATTAAAAGCTTACGTTTTGTAAAAGGTAGCTAGGCTGACCGATCGCATTCGTAACGACGACGTAAGAGAGCAAGTAGGTATGAAAGAGAGTATTGGTGTAAAGATGCGAAAGGGAATGCTCCAATGTTTCGGACATCTGGAAAGAATACCGAACGAACGTCTGGTTAAGAAGATATACAATGCGAAAGTGAAAGGATGTAGGCACCGGGGGAAAACCGAGACTAACCTACCTAGACCAGATCGGTCATGTACTGAAGGAAGGTGGAGTCAAGAGTCTCCGAAACCGGCGGGCGTGTAAGAAGAGAATTATGAATGTTGAGGAAGCGAGTGAAGTATGCAAGGATAGAGTTCTCTGGCACTCTGTTCTCTCTGTCTACCCTACAAGGGACATGGCGTGATGGTATGTATGTAAAATTCTAAATTAAAACGTCTAACCAGCGTGGTATAGTAGGTTAATTTTCTTCCTATTGCGGAGGAGCTTCGAGTTTAGCAGTAGCGCTTTTCATCTCAGTCAATATATGGCACACTGTTGCGCTCACGTCTTCTTCAATATTTTTTTTGGCGGTGGCCTATGGAGTTGTCGCACCATCAGGGGCCGACAGAAGAAGCGGCGCGCAACCCCATAGACCCGCCCTACATGTACCTCTCTACGCTGAGCGAGC
Organism: Lymantria monacha; assembly: GCA_905163515.2. NCBI lineage: Eukaryota > Metazoa > Arthropoda > Insecta > Lepidoptera > Erebidae > Lymantria > Lymantria monacha. The sequence continues at coordinate 25,937,737 of LR991098.1, read as the reverse complement.
GGGCCAACGAAACCCGGTCTTTGTCTTCTATCCGCCTATTCTTTCCGGTTATTCTTCATTATGGAAAAGAAATGGAGCTACTATATCACGCTGACCAGATGGGTTGATATATTTATTTATTTAAATATAACTTCAGCCTAGAATACGGCACAAGATGTCTTAGACATTAAAGATAAGTGAAATTAATAAGTTACACAAATTTCAGAAAGTTTTAACAGTATAGTGTTTTATTTCAAATTTCCCTTCTCTATCTCTCTCTCTAAACCCAATTAGTTATTATACATAATTAATTATTTTTTTATACATAATTAGTTTTTATGTATAATTAATTAGATTCTATACATCATTAATTAGATTTTTTTTAATACATCATTAATTATTTTCCATACATAATTAGAAACTAATTATATATAATTGAATTTCATTATATTTTATTCAAAGAAAACCTATATTACAGATGATATTATCAACAAGAACATTAAGGATCGTAGTATAATGAAAATATTGTCACTGAGAAGACAGATCATAAAAGTAGCTTTTCTTCAAGCTTTTCTTCCTGATGCCCTTTGGTCAACAATTACATTCCCAAGGAGGGTTGCCTCCTGGCAGGCGGCCGGTCATAAAACTATTGCCAATAACTTTTACAATATTTACTATGAAAGAAAAATTGGGATAAGAGTAGGAGAATGATGACCTAATTTATAAGCACTGCTTGATACTATATAATTCATCACGTAACATTACTGTTTAAATTATTTTAAGTGTAAATAATTAAAATTTTATTGCTGTTGATAAAAATTGGCATAAGTCCATTACTATTTGAACATTTATATTTTTTTTTTTACATTTGGTGACGGATGAATAAGTAGATCACCTTGTGGTAAATGATAACCACCGATCATCGACATCTACACTATTAGAGGCACAGCCAAGCCGCTTTCTACGATAAAGATTGTCTCCGACTCTCTCGTTCACCGAATTAAACATAGTGGTAGGACCACGCTGTTGACAGTTCTCTGTCTACAGCCACAGGCCGGTTCGTCCGGGTTAATACCATACTCTCGCAGAAAATCGACATATGAGTAATGGCAATGTGGTATTGTGCTTCGTTCGGTGAGCGAGAGAGCCGGAAGCCCAATTGGGTGGGTTTGGGGTTTATATTGGTAGGCAGGTGCTTAGCTATACCCTTGGTATTGCAAGGGTCCATGGGCGGCAGTGACACTTACCACCATGTGTGCTGCTTGCTCGTTTGCCACCATAAGCAATAAAAAAAAAAACCTTGAAATAAATTTTGAGTGCCCTCAGCGCTCACCCGCTCACCATAAAGTGTGCTACTTGATCGTCTGCCACCACTAGTAATAAAAAAATAGTAGCATAATGCACTTAAAAGTAAATTTTCTGCGAGAATTTGATACTACACCCTCAATGAGCTGGTCTTTTATAACTTCATATAGAAAACTGTCAGCAGGGGCTAGAGAAAAAGCAGTGGTAACACAACATAAGCTCTTTAAGCAGTTTCAAAACTCGATAAGCCATTACAACTCGTAGTTAGTTTCTCTAAAGCTCGTTTTCAAGAACAATCTTTAAATTTCAAGTAAGATTTAGGTAATGTAAAATATTTTTGATGTTGTTTTAGTGAAGTTTAACAAAACTTGCATGAATGTAAATTTTTACTGTAGTCATTTTTAACACTTAAGGCGATAGAAATCCCTACTAATATATAAATGTGAATGTAAGTTTATTTGTTACGCTTTCACGCTAAAACTACTCAACGGATCATCATGAAACATTGTACACATATTCTTGGAGGTATTAAAAGTAACATAGGATACTTTTTATTAAAAAAAAAAAACAAAATTTTTATATGAAAAATAAAAAAATTGTTTGTCAAAAAATCTCAAAATCTAGCTTCTTTAACGCCATCTAGCAGTCCAGTAATGAAGTTCCAACCTTGAGTATTGTAATACCGTTGCACTTTATTACCGACGGTCAAAAATAAAAATAGAGGATCAAAAACTTTAGGAAAGTAACCTTTTACGCGGGCGAAGCCACGGGCAGAAGCTAGTTTTATATAATAATGATGTTGTGTCATTTATCCGTGTGGTAATGGAGTAAGGATACAATTCACTACTCCCTATCTTCCCCGTGGATCGATTGTAAGAGACGACTGAGGTATATAAAATGCATATTGTCATCAATGCAAGAGAAGGAGAACTTGGAACAAAATCCTATACCAACATATTTTTTTTTCGACGGCGGGCTATGGAGTGGTTACACCCCGCTAAAGCCGTCCGGGGTGACAGAAGAAGCGGCGCGCAACCCCATAGCACTACATGTACCTCTCTACGCTGTATGAGCGGGCCGCCGGAACCCGATCTTTGTCTTCGGTGGCAACCCTATATCAACATGCGGCATAGTCAGTCAATTTCACTCCCCTTACGGACGAGGCTCCAGCCCAACAGTGGGCTATATGAGTTGAGATGTTGTGTGACTTATTTAACGTTAAGCACTGTCAAAATTTTAAGTGTCGATTGTGAAAATAAAGTAGAAAAGAATTTTATAAGGTTAACAAGGTTGCATGTTACAAATAACCAATTCAACTCACGAAAACTTCATAAACATTTTCAACCAATAAATATTTTACAGTTTTTCACGCGAATACGTCACGAGCCACGACGTGGAATGAGGTTGAATAAATTTGATGTTAGAGCTAGGCTGACATCAGCTGTTTACTGTGCTCAATAGCCACACAAAGTTGCAAATCAACATATTATTATAATGCTGAAGACACTGTTTTTTAACCGTGTGGTGACGAAGTAAGAATACAATTCACTACCCCACTATCTAACTCGTGGGTGATCGTAATATATGACTAAGGGATATAAAACGCATATAACATCTTAACATATATGCGTTTTATATCTCTTAGTCGTCTCGTACGATCACCCACGGGTAAAATAGGGAGTGGTGAATTGTATTCTTACTCCGTCATCACACGGATAAGTAATAAGTTCATAAATAGATTAGATATTAGGTTAAAAATAACTCCCATTGCAAAAAAAAAAGCTATTGAACCACAGCCAGTGCTTCAGTGATCATGAACACTATAAAGTGTTCCAAACGTTGAGTAATTAAAAATCAAATATAAACGCGATAGAATCCGTAACAAATGTTTTATTTCAAATGTGTAATACTCGCGTATAGCTGTATGGTAGCGGCTACGAATACTACCAACCCTTACTTTGCTCATGGATATCGTAAAAGACGACTAAGTGCATTATAACGCCCTGGGCCAACTCCATCTGATGCCGTTTAGTTAACAATTACATTCCCAAGGAGGGTTGACGTCTGGCAGGCGGCCGGTCATAAAACTATTGCCAATAACTTTTACAATATGTGCTATGAAAAAAGAGTACATATTGTATCGACCACAAGCAATTGAGATAAGAGTAGGAGAATGATGATGTGTAATACTCGAATAAACATCAGAAATCATTAAAAAAAAACATCGTTGTAAATGCAAAATCAACATGAATATCATCTCATTATCATTACAATCATCTTAGCTCATACCAGGTTCAAGCCTCACCTGTAATAGAAGGGAAATTGATCCACATATCACGTTAGCCAAAAAGGTTGGTACATACATACATACATACATATCATCACGCCATATCCCTTGCAGGGTAGGCAGAGAGAACAGAGTGCCAGAGCACTCTATCTCTGCATACTTCACTCGCTTTCTCAACATTCATAATTCTCTTCATACACGCTCGCCGGTTTCGGAGACTCTTGACTCCACCTTCCTTCAGTACATGACCGATCTGGTCTAGGTAGGTTAGTCTCGGTCTCCCTCGGTACCTACATCCTTCCACTTTCGCATTGTATATCTTCTTAACCAGACGTTCGTTTGGCATTCTATCCACATGTTGGTATAGGGTTTTATTCCGAGCTGTCCTTATCTTGTATAGATGTATGCATATTTCCATACATTCATAATCCTTTAGTCAACGTATTGACTTTTACGAGTAAGATATAGGGTGTAATGCTATTCTTATTCCGTTACTACGCCTATATATTATTTAATAGACCAAGAATGCATAATTATGTGGCTGAGTTAAAAATACAATGCATCATTACCCTGTCTTAGTGAAGTCGTTAAAACTAAATGGAGGGACGAATGGATAAACGAATGGATTGACAAATAGATGGACGAATGGATGGATGAATTGATGGACTAAAAGATAGATGAATGGATGGATGAATTGATGGACGAATGGATGGATGAGTTGATGGATGCAGGCAAAGACGAATAATGACAGTGATGACAATAGACAGTATGGTCAGACAAAACTCCCACACAGGACAATACTTTATGCGATCTATACATTACAGTTTTTAATTATGAGTGGTATACTAACAAATATAATGATACCACTTTAATTTAAATTGTATGTAAATCCCAGCAACGCTGGAATTAGTTTCTTAGAGTGATTTAAAAAAAAAACTAATCAATAGGATTGCAGCTGTGTATAGCCGTTTTACAATTCACCACTACCTTAATTATTTATGGGCGTCGTCGATAACTAAGGGATATGGCATATAGATACCATCTAGGCAGGAGAAGGAAAACTCGATATAAAATATTATACCTATGCGTCTGACTAGCGTGGTGTAGTAAGTTCATTTCAGTAGACATTCACTTTTGGAAATACAGACTCCACGAGAATGGCACTCAGAAAGATCCTGTGCTACTTGTAACCAATGGCTCGCTGCGATTTTTCACATGGCGTCAGTCCGCCTATTCATTCGTCTTACACTAGTTACCTTGTCAGATTCATGGTCACTATTCGAGAAAAGTCACCAATTGGTTGAGCAATGTAGCCTGCCCATTGCCACTTCAGCATTCTAATTCTTTGGGATATGTCGTTTACACCAATTTTCTAAAGATTTTCGTTATATTTTGTATCACAGAGAGAAATATCGAGCATAGGCCACTCCACAACAAGCTGAGTGACTTTGAGCTCTTACTTTGCTCTTAGATATCATATAAAACAACTAAAAGCTGGGAAGAGGGAGTTGATTACTCTGATACCGTTTGGACAACAATTATATTCTCAAGGAGGGTTGACGTCAGGTAAGCGGCCGGTTATAAAATAAAAGCTAATAACTTTTAAAATATTTATGATGGAAGAGTGCATATTGCGTCAACCCTAAGTAATTGAGATAAGAGCAAGTATGATGATGATTTGATAATAAATATATAAAATAAAAAGCATTAAATAAATTAAAAACTTTTGAGAATTTTGTCATAAAATGTTGAAAAACAAACGAGACCTAAATTTCGTACCGCGTTCATAATTCGCCGTGTGTTTTATGATGTGAGTACCCTTTGTCAAGTTTAGCTAAGTTATTACAATCTTTCATAAGCTTGCTTCGCCATAAAATTTGTTGTTAACCCCCTCAAAATGGGTATTTTCCGGCTGTAAAAGATGTAGGACTTGTACGAAATTTATGAGGGTTATATTTGGAATGTTATAATATCACCAGATACTAAAATATAGGTCAGCCTTTTTTTTTTGCAGACATCTAGTCACATCATACCCATAACATTCGAAGCGATGAAAGAATAGCATACGACATCACAAGCTGCTGTATGAACACTTACTGTCAATTGAGTGGATCAATGTCATCGGGACCTTGTCTTCCTTGATATCGTGTACCCAGTTGTTGCATTAGGGTCCAGTACAGTTGAGAGACCACCCAGGCCGTCAGTTAATGGGCGCTGGAGTCCCCGTTTATTTTCTTACACTTATTTTTTTGTTATAAATGTATATAAATAATTTGTTCATTCATTTTTGATGCTGTGTGGTAGCGGCTGCGAATACTACCAACTCTTATATTGCTTGTGGATGTCGTAAAAGATGATTAAGAGCCTTATAACGACCTGTGCCAACTCCATCGGATGCCGTTTGGTTAACAATTACATTCCCAAGTAGGGTTGACGTCTGACAGGCAGCTGGTCATAAAACCAATGCCAATACATATACATACATACATATCATCACGCCATATCCCTTGCAGGGTAGGCAGAGAGAACAGAGTGCCAGAGAACTCTATCTCGGTATACTTCACTCGCTTCCTCAACATTCATAATTCTCTTCATACACGCTCGCCGGTTTCGGCGACTCTTGACTCCACCTTCCTTCAGTACATGACCGATCTGGTCTAGGTAGGTTAGTATCGGTCTCCCTCGGTACCTACATCCTTCCACTTTCGCATTGTATATCTTCTTAACCAGACGTTCGTTCGGCATTCTTTCCACATGTCCGAACCATCGGAGCATTCCCTTTCGCATCTTTACACCAATACTCTCTTTCATACCTACTCGCTCTCTTACGTCGTCGTTACGAATGCGGTCGGTCAGCCTAACTCCAGAGATTTTCCGCAGAGATCGCATTTCGACCGCATTAATTTTACTATCATACTCTTTTCTGCATACCCAACTCTCGGTTCCATACAGTAATGTTGGGACAAGCACTGCGTTATGTATTGCTACACGTGCCTTCTGGCTGAGGTGGTGGCTGCCGAGAAGTTGCCCCAACGCTCCGTTCACTCTATTTTCCGCATTCACTCTTCGCTCTATATCAGTGGTGTACCTTCCATCTCGGCTTAATCCACATCCAAGATATACAAATTCATCCACTTGCTCTAGTACATCATTACCAATTGTTACTCTTACATCTGTTCTGGTTTCATCTCTTTCAAAGACCATTATTTTGGTTTTGCTCACATTCACGCGTAGACCAATGCCAATAAATTTAACAATATGTACTATAAAAGAATAGTATATATTGTATTGACCCCGAGTAATTGGGATAAGAGTAGGAGAATGATGATGATGCATTTAAATCATTTCTTCTGATTAATAGTTATTTCATTATATAATTTAAGGTGGAGTTTCACGGAGAGTTGGAAATCTCGGCCAAGGCGTTAGGAATACTAAAATCAGCACTGCGTGTACCTGCGACCACTAGCGTCCTGGCATTTTTTTCGGTGACCCCCCTCGCGATCAGTTTACGTACTATTACCGAACTAATAAGAAGACATTTAAGCCTCATAGTCATCATAGTGAAATAACATTTTTGAATCTTTAAAACTTCTCTTGTTTATCTCTTCTACTTGTTTTTTTTTGTTCCAAGAGAAATGAGTAAAAATGTTTCAGAAATAATACAAAAAAAATATATTATTTTTAAAAGTTTTTTATTAATTATATTGATATTTAATGCCAAAAACTTAAAATTTGATAAAATTTGAACACAAATCACGTGACTGTGAAAGCACCATGATACATCACCACACTTGTTAAGTCATAATGTTAAAGCAATTCATACATTGTACTTATTATTTTCGTATGCTACAATGGGTGAATAACATTATGATATGACATGCGCTCGAGATCGTTCGGGAGTTCGTCGGCGGGTCTTCGGTGCTGGATTCAAAATATTTTTTTTTAATATACATACATATCATCACGCCATATCCCTTGCAGGGTAGGCAGAGAGAACAGAGTGCCAGAGAACTCTATCCTTGCATACTTCACTCGCTTCTTCAACATTCATAATTCTCTTCATACACGCTCGCCGGTTTCGGAGACTCTTGACTCCACCTTCTTTCAGCACGTGACTAATCTGGTCTAGGTAGGTGAGTCTCGGTCTCCCCTGGTACCTACATCCTTCCACTTTCGCATTGTATATCTTCTTAACCAGACGCTCGTTCGGCATTCTTTCCACATGTCCGAACCATCGGAGCATTCCCTTTCGCATTTTTACACCAATACTCTCTTTCATATCTACTCGCTCTTTTACGTCGTCGTTGCGAATGCGGTCGGTCAGCCTAACTCCACAGATTTTCCGTAGAGATCGCATTTCGACCGCATTAATTATGCTTTCATGCTCTTTTCTGCATACCCAACTCTCGCTTGCATATAGTAATGTCATCAATCAATCAATCATCAATCACCCACTTGCTCTAGTATATCATTATCTATTTTCAGTCTTACATCTGTTCTGGCTTCATCTCTTTCAAAGACCATTATTTTGGTTTTGCTCACATTCACGCGTAGACCCCTTTTCTTACAATCTTCTGCCATTGTGTGGACTAGGGTCTGCAGGTCAGTCGCTGACTGTGCCAGCAGGACTGCATCATTTGCATAGAGCAGAGGAGTGACCACTGAGTCGCCCATCTGGACTCCCACGTTTATATTGTTCAACCTTTGGAGACATTTATCCAGATATATGATAAACAGCCTGGCTGATAGAACGCACCCATGCTTAACGCCGATATTGACGTCAAACCAAGGCGACATTCCATCAACCAGCCGCACACAGGCTCTACAGTCCATGTAACTGGACTGCACAGCCTGTAGCAGTTTACCGTTAATACCATACTCCGGTAAAATGTCCCAAAGTTCCTTTCGTACAACCCTGTCAAATGCTCTCTTCAGATCCACAAAACTGCAGAAAACATTCTGACCTAGATCCAGATGCTTCTCCACAATGTTGCGCAGAGAGAACACTTGATCCATGCATCCCCTTCCACTCCTGAAATCTCCTTGTGTCTCACACATCAAACCATCGGACCTCATCCTCATTCTCCTTTCAATAATTTTACCGTACATTTTTGCTGCCAAACTGGTCAAGCTTATGGCTCTGTAATTTGCGCAGTCATAACGTAAACCTTTTTTTTAAACAAAAGCACGACGACTGCGCTATTCCAGTCCCTGGGAACCATTCCTGAGCTCCAACATAAATTGAGGAGCAACAGGGCGTTCCTGTTATACCACCATATCAATGCCCGCTGCCTTACCATTTTTCAAACTTCTTATCGCCCATTCAACTTCATCCATACTGATGCCATCGGAGGACGCCGGTGTCGAATGTTGATCTACTAAACCACATGCAACACCAGTGCCAACTCGAGCATCCGCATACATATCGCCAAAATATTCACTCCATCGGCTTAACACATCTTGTGTTTGTGTGGGAATGTCTCCACCTTTCGACCTTATTTTATTCAATCTGAAGACTGACCTACCACACCGAGACTTCTTCACCTCCCTCCAAAAGAGTTTGGTGTTACCCTCGAAGTGTTTAGTCAGCCTATCTTCTGCACTCAAACTTGCTCTATCACGTTTCTCTTTCACTAAGGCCTTGGTGTCATTCTTACATTGCCGATATATTTCTATCTTCTGTTCAGTCATACTGTCATTCAGATTCAAAGAAGATACATAGTCCAGCCACGCTTTCTTCTTTTGCTCTACGGAAGCTGCAACTTCCGCCTCCCATCATGCATCACCATTTGTTTTTCTATGCTTCTTTGAACTTCTACATACTTATTTTGCTGTATCTACCATACTCTCTTTCAATATTCTCCAGCATTTTTCAATGTCCGATTGCGGCTGGCTTGCCATCGTCAGCCGTTCTCGGATACCCTCTGCCTACTTTTCTCTTACACACTCTTCTTGCAACCTTTCAACCTTTATTCTTTCAAGCCCTCTGAAGTGGACACGCTCTCGCCAGTGCCTCCACTTTCTGAACAGACCACTAAATCTCGCAATAACGAGATAGTGGTCCGTATCGACTGTGGGGCCCCTGTATGCTCTTGCGTCCAATACTTTGCTTCGGAGACGACTGTCTACCGAAATTAAATCTATTATACTTTTCTGTTCATTCCTTAATAATATAACTTTTAAATATTACGAAAGAAAATTAAAAAAAACATAGTTTTGTTATAAAACTTATATAATATGATCTTTCCATTTATCACGAAAAAAATTTAAAACCCAATTAACATCATTTCCTGGATTGTCTATTGAGGATCATACTTCGTTATTATTTATAAATACCTGCCATACATAGGTAGATCCAGGCTTAAAAGAATTACAGTGGTGGAAATATATTTCCACCACTGTAATTCCACCATTTGCCCTAAAAAAATAGTGTAAGTCTTTAGAATAGTTCTTTTTTGGATAGAAATACCTCAGATATGTCCCAACATAGCGTACAGACGGCCTCCACAAAGGGATGGGAATCGAACTACTGTCATTCTTTTCTTACTTGTTATGTACTAACATCATCATTATTACAATTCACAAGTCTCACTGTTGGGCTCGAGCCCTCTCTGTAACGGGAGGGAAACTGACTTACTATACCACGCTGGTCAAACGTGATGGTACAGAGATTTTTTGAGTTTTTCTTCTCTTCCAGTGATATTATTTACATAATATATCCCTTATTTATATTTTACTCCATCCACGGGTAAGATAGGGACAGTATGTCTAACCTAAAATTTCGGTTACACTTGAAATAAATTAAACAAATATGTTGTATGTTAAATGAAACAGCATCAATCTAAGTATTTACTGTTAAGAAAATTTTGGTGTTACTTAAAATTTAGGTGTAGAAATACGTATTACTTAAAATGTAGGTGACGTTAGTGAAGTAAAAAGGAACATAAGAATATAATATTTGAATGTTATTTGCGTATTAGGACTGAGCGATGTAGTCCTCTTTCATAAAAATTGTATAAAAGGAATAGGGAAATTGTTGAAATACTCCGTTTTCTAATTTTTATTATTATCACGTTCGGTATGCCGCTTTGTCTTAGTTAGTTGCTGTTTTAAACCTACCAGGAGACGCTTCTACCCTCACCCTTTTTGTTAATGATTGATTAACTCGATCATTTTCATATAGCATGTATTTTTTCTGCGAGCCTTATATATCAAAATATTATTTTAGGTGGGTTGTTAGTTTAGAGTTATAATAAAAGCATTAGCAAGCCTAACAAAATATAACCTATTTCTGTATATAATTGCTTCTTTGGTCCTGTAGTGTTAATACACTGTCACGATCGTGAGTTTGCGGGTTGAATCCTGTGATGAGAAAAGAGAATATGCAATGAGAGTTTGTAACTATAGGATTTTCTTCATTTTCGTGAATATTCTAAGGAAATTGATGGAAACAATTGAATTTTAAATAGCGTAGTGGTTAAGATACCATTCCACTATACCAACTGTAAGGACATTGCTTGTGAGTCTCGTAAAGAGCTAAGAGCAGCATATATAGAGATAGGCACAGCAGGTTATGAGGCTACACACAATCTTCTGTTATCCCTGATCAAAACATAGCCTGCATAACTAACCGAATAGTTAACCTGTAGAGGTTAGGTAAGGTTAGATAGGGGTATTAGGGATAAAAAAATTCTCCCTGTAATGCACTCAATTAGCAGGTTAGGCGACCGCATACTGCCAAATGTGTCCAAACAGAGACTAGCTGTTAGTAGAAAATAAAACAAAGGGAAAAATCTTATTCCAATGCTTATTTATTTATGAAATGCTTCCATCTTCGAAATCCACATATTATTCCGGCTAATTATTATAGTTAGAAATACATTAAATTATAATTTAATTTCTCCTTAAAAGATGTTTTCTTTTATTGCTTATGGTGACAAACGAGCAGACAGCAGACCTGATGGTAAGTGTCACTGCCGCCCATGGACCTTTGAAATATCAAAAGTATAGCTAGGCCGTTTCTTACTAATAAAGATGCCAAACCCATCCACTTCTGCGAGAAGGTGGTACTACCCCGGATGGACCGACCCGCAGCTGTAGACAGAGAACTGTCAACAGCGTGGTCCTACCACTACTTAAGGATGATGGAGTGATGAATTTATTGTCTAGAGTGCATCTTTTTTTTTATTTCTTTTTTATTGCCGCTGGTGGCAAACGAGCAAGCAGCACACCTGATGGTAAGTGTCACTGCCACCCATGGACCTTTGCAATACCAAGAGTATAGCTAGCCCACTGTTTATCAATACAGACCCCAAACCCATCCAGTTGGGCTTCTGGCTCTCTCGCTCATCGAACGAATCACATATATATATATACATATATATATAGCACATTGCCATTATTCAGACGTCCATCTTCTGCGAGAGTGTGGTACTACCCCGGATTGGCCCACCCGCAGCTTTAGGCAGAGAACTTTCAACATCATGGTCCTACCACTAACTAAGGATGATGGAGTGATATAAACAAATAAATAGTGGTTCAAACTTTTTACAATTTTTTTGTCTACAGTCCATCTGGGATAGTACCACACTCTCGCAGAAAATCGACGTCTGAGCAATATCAATGTGCTGCCGTGCTTTTGTTCATTGAGCGAGAGAGCCGGCAGCCCAACTTTCTGGGTGTGTTTGGGGTTTTCATTGGTAGGCAGTGGTCTAGATCTACCCCTGGTATTGCAAAAGTCCATGGACGGTAGTATCAGTTACCATCATATGTGCTACTTGGTCGTTTGCCACCACAAGCAATTAAAAAAATCTTTATTGTAAGCAAATAACATTCTAATTCCATTTAGCAGCGTGAACTTGTCGTCAGTGGCCAGCCCGACGGAATACCCCCCGAGGGGTACCCTCTTCTTGAGCGACATCGGAGGACGTCGGTCTTTTCCTCGCGGTCAGCCTCTCGGCGGGTGACGGACTAATTCCTCGGTCCAGTCACCCGCGGACTCGGCTAGGGCGGCATAAGGCGCAGGTAATCGCGCCTACGCCGCCCCAGTCGCCGGCGATGGCTCGCGTCGTCGAGGAGACGCTCCTCGCGCACGCGCTCCGCTGCCTCCTTCTGCGATGCTACTGCCTCACAGAAGGCTGCGACCGCGTCCCAGTTCCTGACGATGTCGAGCATCGCCCTGGCGATGGTCGGCAGCGTCAGGTCAGCACCGATGACTGCGACGAGTTCACGGCGCTGCCCTGCCCAAGCGGCACAAGCCTCGAGCGTATGCTGTGGCGTATCCTCGTCGCAGTCGCAGTGGTGGCAGGACGGTGTACTCTCCCTCCTAACGACCGTGTGCAGGTATTTGGCGAAGCATCCATACCCCGGCAAAACCTGCACCAGTCGGAAGGAGAGCACCCCGTGCCGCCGTTCCAACCACCGCATCAGCACCGGCCGGAAGGCCTCCACAGTCCGCACACCGAACCGAGGCCTCTCCAGCCGGACTGCCCAACGGGCAATGACGTCTCGGCGGGCGTCGACACGCCAGGCGGTGAGCTCCCTCAATGAAACCACACCGCCCTCCACTCGCACCCCCGACACCCGCCGATACAAATCAGCGAGCATTTCCGCCTTCAGGTCCCATGGGGGAGTCCCGGCCAACAGGCAAGCTGCCTCCGTCGCCACCGTGCGGTACCCGCGTATGGCCCTGACCGCCATGGCCCTCTGTGGTCGCCACAGAAGAGCCCTGAGTCGGACGGTCAGGGACCCCGCCCACACCGGTGCGCCGTACAGGGCCCTCGACCGGACGACCCCCGCGTACAACTGTCGGCACGTAGAGCTCGGTCCGCCCACATTCGGCATAAGCCACGAAAGGGCGGACGCCGCGCCGATGAGCCGTGGAGCGAGCCTGCGGAAATGCTCCCGAAACCACCAACGCCCGTCGAGCACCAGCCCCAAATACTTCATATGGGCCTGGATGCTGATGTCAACCGAATTAACGGTGATCGAGACGCCGATGGGAGGGCCCATGCGAGGCCCATGGAACAAGAGAGCCTCCGTTTTGTCCAGGGCCACCCTCAACCCCAGCGCCTCAATCAGCCTGACGATCTCCTCGGTGCCGAGAGTCGCCAGGCTTGTCGCCTCCTCAAGTGTCCCACCGCGGGCTGTGACGAGCGTGTCGTCGGCGTAACAGATCACGCCCAGCCCGGGTGACAGGCTCCCTCTTAACGCCCAGTCGTAGCCGATGTTCCACAGGGTGGGTCCGAGGACCGACCCCTGCGGAACACCGCACGTCATGGGCGTTTGCACAACGTCCCCTATTCGGTTGGTGTAGAGAACGCTGCGCCCTTCCAAATAGTCTGCCACTAGCCGCCTCAGGTAAACTGGCACCCCGTGGTATCGGAGCGCCTCCCTGATGCAGCTAAATGGCAGACTATTGAATGCGTTGGCGATGTCCAGGAACACCACCAACAGCACTCCTCCGCCGACGACGGCCTCAGTCGCCACGGCTCTCAGGCGCAACAGAGCCGCGATCGTCGAACGACCCCTCCTGAATCCAAACTGGGCGTCCGACAGATCGGGCCCCGTGCCGACAAGGTGCCCCTCGATGCGGGCAGCCAGCACCCTCTCCAATAGCTTGCCCGCATCGTCGAGCAGCACGATGGGCCTGTAGGCCGAGGCCAACACTGGAGACCGTCCCGGCTTCGGCAGAAGCACCAGCCTCCCCTCCTTCCAGCACTCAGGGAACCGGCCGGACGCTAGACATGCGTCGAACAGCCCCCTGAGACGGGGATCCAGGTGGTCGAGGACCAGGGCCAGCACGCGGTTAGGAACACCGTCGGGCCCGGGGGCGGTGGATTTGCCGCGCATGCGCGCCACCGCCACCCCCATCTCGGGTTCCGTGATAGGCGGAACACTATCATCGTCGGCCTCCCAGTCAGTGTCTGGCGAAGGCATGACTGGGGGCGGGTGCTCCGCCCGTCGTGGGAACAGGTCCTCGACGACTCTGGTGAGGAGGCCGGGTTGGAGGGTCTCAGTGAGGGGGGGACCCCGTGCGCGGAGCTTACTCAGCGCCACGTTTCAATCGTGCTGCCACTTACACCACCGTGAACTATTGTAGGACATTCAATTCTCGCATCATATTATATTTATGTCGTTAAGCAGACGTGTGCCTTCTACCTGACAATGTTTACACATTGTACAGGTTTAATACTTCAAACTTTGTAGTTAGAATTGTATCAAACGATGACACAACCCTGTTATTCAAATTACTGAAATTTAGCATTTAATATGCTTGATTATTTATAAAAACCCGATTACGAGCGAAAAATGATTGTCACAAGTGGGATTGGATCCCACAAAATGTGTAAACATTGTCGGCACACTACATTGTCGGGTAGAACCCACACCTACTTTCAATAGGTATATCCTACTTGTGACAATAATTTTTCGCTCGTAATCGGGTTTTTTATAAATAATCAAGCATATTAAATGCTAAATTTCAGTAATTTGTCTATGCGTAATATTTTAATGATAATTTGAATGTGAATTTATTACAATGATTATTTGGACAAGGTTTTTTTTTTAGGAAGTCATTAATTATGATTCGTTGTTACAATTTTTGTGGTTTTTCAAATATTTAAAGGTCACCATTCAGCTTTAATATATTACAGTGTTTTGTTATATAGACTTATAAATGACCTTGGTATACTGGCTAATAGAATGATCAAACTTCTAGAGGATGATTTTACCGTATACAAACAAATTAATTAATTAACAAACTTTTTAGTTTAACAGTTTTAATTTTGAATTAATCTTTGTAAAGAAAAGAATGTAGATTATAGCTGACTTTTGATAAAATAAATGTATCATCTGACAACCCCTTTTGTCGAAATTTTCTCAGAGATGACAACAAAGGAAGTGCAAAATATCAAGCCCAAGATACAACGTTAGGAAGCCGTGTTATTTGCATAAGGCGCTGCGTTGGCTACGTAAAGGTGTTCCGTGTGCCGAATGTTAAACATAAATCTGATGTCATTGAGTATCAGGTTATATAGACACTTCTTGTTATAGCTCTCAGCGTTTTGGGCTTGATATATTACCGAGGTTTGTGTTCAAGAATATTTCATCTATATGAAGTTTCACACGTATAACCCAGAACAGATAAGTTCAACGCACTCATATTTTTTTTTAACATTAGTTATATAAAAAGGATAAAATTTACAATATTATAATTTCATTTTCTCCATATGATGACGTAGTAAAAATATAATTCTACTACTACTCATTTTTACTTACTGAGAAAAATTCACTGTCATTTTCTTTCTTCCTGAAAATTGAAAAGTACGGTTATTTCATGTATATAGATAATAAAGATAAAGCAATACAAGAAAACAAAAACATGAGTTTGAATACTATTAAAAAGTAATACAGGAGAGAAGAAAAGAAATACAGAAGCATATAGGCTCAACAAAAACGAAAAATATCACGTTGATAAAACGTATTTTTTATTGCTAATAGTGGCAAACGAGTTAGTAGCACATCTGATGGTAAGTGTTGCTCCGTCGGCCTTCGCCTACTAACCAAAACGTACCCAGAAAGTTGGGTTTTCTGCTTTCTCGCTAAACGAAATAAGCTCAACAGCAACATTTTCACTGCTCAGACGTTGATTTTCTGCGAGTAAGTGGTAGTAGTAGTTAGAAGGAGTAACCCCGGACGGACCGACCTGCAGCTGTAGACAGAAAACAGTATGGGCATACCACTATGTAAATGGCATGAGGATTTCTTTTGAGTTTCCTTTCTCATCTAGTAATGTGTCTCTGCCTGTGAGTGTGAATTTTAACTGCTTGCGGACCTCTAAGGTCCCTCTATGATGATGAAACATAATATTCTTATTCTACAAATAATTTGATGATTATAATAATGATGACCGCACAGTTGATGGATTGTTTAAGATACCGACCGTGCTTAGTATATATAGGGTTCAATTCCCATGCAGGACGAATACTTTGTGCAATCTACAAATTGTTACTCCCGAGTCCGGGTGAAATTTGTGGTAATAACTCTAAGGGATATAAAACACATATAACATCTATGCAGGAGAAGGAAAACTCGAAACAAAAACCTATATATATATATACCAACATCACAGCCCATATATGTCCCACTGTTGGGCTCGGGCCTCCTCCGTAATGAGAGGGAAGTTAACTTACTATAAGTACCACGCTGATCAGACGTGTTGGTATAGGATTTTGTTTCGAGTTTTCCTTCTCTTGCATAAATGTTATATGGACTTTATATCCCTTAGTCGTCTCTTACGATCACCCACGGGTAAGATAGGAGCTGGTGAATCGTATTCTTACTCCGTCACCACACGGATAAAAAAAAATACAGTTTAACGGAAACAAATGAAGCTAGACTCAGAACAATAATTTTTGGATTATACAAAATATTGTTCTGAATGGGTAACGAACCCATGCAACGGGTACAGTAGTTCGGTATTATAACCATTTTGCCATCTGCGATAGCTATTGATGATAATAAGATCCTAAATCTCATATACACTATTGATAATTTCACGTCTGATAAAGTGTTAGAATGCAATCTTTCAGTACCATATACATTCCCCTAGGAGTCTTATAAACTAGCTAAGGCACTACCAGCAGCTACTCAGCGGCAGTTTCATGAGAAACTCATAACAATAAATAAAATTGCCAACCCATCCATAGCTTGACAATGATAGTATCACTTATAGGAGGCCTATGAACGGGTCGCGCGCCGCTTCCACAGTCACTCCAGATGGAATTGGCGGGGTATGACCATTCCATGGCCCGCTCCAAAAGAAAGGAGGCATATGACCTGTAGCTGACATCAATAGAGTTTGACCAATAACAGACTCTATTGATAATGAGACAGATCTTAAATATGATGTTCTACTATCACATTTAAGAGTACTATTTTATTTAGTAGCAAAATATAATGACTTCTAATGTTTACGCGAGTATTACACATTTGAAATAAAACTAATTTTACGGATTCTATCGCGTTTGTATTTGATTTTTAATTGCCCGACGTTTCGAACACTTTACAGTGATCATGGTCACGAGAAGACTAAGGTGTCTTACGTCCAATATGTCTGTAATAACTATGACATATTGAACGTAAGACAACTCAGTCCTCCCGTGACTATGATCACTGTAAATTGTTCGAAAGGTCGGAAAATTAAAAATCAAATACAAACGCGATAGAATCCGTAAAAGTAGTTTTAGTAGCAAAATAGTTTTATAAAATATAGTTTGTAGTTTTATTCTCACGGTTGATCTAAAAGTAAATAAACAAAACTAAGCTGGTTACTATAACCAAGGTTTTCTCAAGCGACACATAAACCCATACAGTTGACTTAGTGTGGGCTTACAATGACAACTCAGCTGGAAGTAAGCCTTGCTTGCTACTGTTGTTATTGAGAAAGATTTAAGGAAATATTATTATTGTGGGAAATGGATTTGTTGGATAGTATTACTATAAGGATATTTAAACAAAATGAATAGAACTGTAATGATTTTTGACTTTTATGAGATGCGAATTTTATATGTTAAATAAATTTAACTCGCATGTGTTTCAAATTACTGAAATTTAGCATTTAATATGCTTGATTATTTTATAAAAACTTGATTCCGAGCGAAAAATGTGATTCGAACCCACACCTATTGGAAATCCGTTACAATCGTGCTGCCACTTACACCACCGTAAACTATAGTAGAACATTCAATTCTCGCATCGTATTATATTTTCGTCTTTTAAGGAGACGCATGCCATCTACCCGATATTGTTTACACATTGTACAGATTTAATACTCAAACTTTGCAGCTAGAATTGTATTAAACGATGTATTACGATGTAATCGCATGTGTTCATTAAACACGTTGACATCAGCATCCGGGTCCATATGAAGTATTTGGGCCTGGTGCTCGACGGGCATTGGTGGTTTCGGGAGCATTTCCGCAGGCTCCGCCTCAAGCTCTTCTGTGGCGACCACAGAGGGCCGTGGCGGTCAGGGCCATACGCGGGTACCAAACGGTGGCAACGGAGGCAGCGTGCCAGCTGTTGGCCGGGACTTCCCCGTGGGATCTGGAGGCGGAAATCGCCGATTTGTATCGGCGGGTATCGAGGGTGCGAGCGGAGGGTGGTGTGGTCCGCCGAGACGTCATTGCCCGTTGGGCAGTCCAGCTGGAGTGTGCGTGTTTACGTCCCTCTGTCACCCCGGACGGAGTGGTGCGAGGAGCGCGCCGACGGAGCCCACCCCCAAAAAAAAGAAACAATGTGTTCATTAAACACAGATTTGAATTAAAGCTATTCTTACAGTTTCAAATCATTATCATCATCTCATATATGTCCCACTGTTGGGTTCGAGCCTCTTTTATAATGGCAGGGAAGTTAATACCACGCTGGTCAACCTGTTGCTATTATAGGGGTTTCTTTCGAATTTCTTGTATAGATGTTATATGCGATTTATATAACATAGTCGTCTTTTACGATCACCCACGGGTAAGATGGGGGTGGTGAATTGTATTCTTACTCCATCACAACAAGGAAAACGGTTTTAAATATTTCATTGCAATTATTTTCGGTCCTCCAGAAAGCTTTTGAAAACTCAGCTTAGAAATAATCAAGTTAAAATTAACAAAGTCAATATATATAGTTTTGTTTAATAAATAAAATGAATCAAACTGGAACCCGCTTATTTAATAGTGTCGTAATAAAACGTAAATTGCGTAGCAGTTCAAAACCAGTCCGTACGTTAGATTCTAATGTAGTAAAATTCATTATGTAATTTCCAAGTAGTCGTTTTGAGTCTGAGTGTAATTTGTATACGTTAATTGTATGTTTTAAAATATCATACATACATATCATCACGCCATATCCCTTGCAGGGTAGGCAGAGAGAACAGAGTGCCAGAGAACTATATCCTTGCATACTGCCTCAACATTCATAATTCTCTTCATACACGCTCGCCGGTTTCGGAGACTCTTGACTCCACCTTCCTTCAGCACGTGACCAATCTAGTCAAGGTAGTTGAGTCTCGGTCTCCCCCGGTACCTACATCCTTTCACTTTCGCATTGTACTTCTTCTTAACCAGACGTTCGTTCGGCATTCTTTCCACATGTCCGAACCATCGGAGCATTCCCTTTCGCATCTTTACACCAATACTCTCTTTCATACCTTACGTCATCGTTGCGAATACGGTCGGTCAGCCTATTTAAAATATCCAGTTAAAAATATCCTGCGATATAATTTTTAGATTCTGAAGCAATTTCATCCTTTATACAAAAATTCCACCAGTGATGCGATTAATTTTTTTTTTATTGCATGTGGTGGCAAAAGAGCAAGCAACACACCTGATGGCAAGTATTGTTATCGCCCATAGACCTTTGCAATACCAAGGGTATAGCTAGGCCGTTGCCTACCAATACAAACCCCAAACCCACTAAGTTGGGCTTCCGGTTCTCTCACTAACCAAACGAAGCGCAATAGCAAGCTGCCATTACTCAGACGTCGGTCTTCTGCGAGAATGTGGTACTACCCCCGACGAACCGGCGCGTGGCTGTAGATAGAAAACTGTTAACAGCGTAGTCCTACTACTACTAAATAGAAAATCTAATCCAAATTGTATGTATATATGCTGTGCAGGATTTAGGCTAAGTTTGCCAGCCTACAAGAAATATTAAGTTGGTAGTATTAATGGCTACTATGGTACGGTTTATGCGTGTGGTGACGGAGTAAGAATACAATTCACCACCCCCTATATTACCCGTGGGTGATCGTAAGAAACGACTAAGGGATATATAAACGCATACAACATCTATGCAAGAGAAAGAAAACTCGAAACAAAACCCTACACCAACACGTCTGACCAAAGTGGTATAGTAGTTTAACTTCCCTCCCATTATGGAGAAGGCTCGAGCCCAACAGTGGGACATATATGAGCTGAAATGATGATGATACGGTATTTCATAATTCACTACAATACATACACAAAATAAAATATACCTCGAAACCACGTTGTGAATTTTGCGTATTTTCATAGCAAATGCGTAAATTTTGCGTATTTTCATTGAATGTTGCCCAATTACGAACGACGATTTATCTGGCTGTAATGCTTAACTTTAGTAACATTCATCCAGCGAACATCCAACCAAGAGCCTATAGACCTCTGATTTTAGCCATATGTCTCCCTAAGATTTGGCATAATGCGACAATCTGCTTGATTGGCATATCGTTGAATGCAATTAAGTTTTGAGTTTCTTAGGAAGGGCTTGCTCTCCATTCTCTTGGTGATAACTTCACTAGCTTTAATGACATCCACGTTTCATTATATCAGCTCACCATATTCTGGGGTAGAACCTCTTCCATAATAGGAGGAAAATTGATCATACTACGCTGTCTCAGAAAGAGTGACACAATAACACGCTCTCTCAGAAAGAGGGCCACTTTAAGATAGGGGATAAATACACGGCAAGATATCCACGGTTAAGTAATGGGTAAAGGAACATTTTATTTTTAACCATCCACTATAAAGATTTTAATCATCAACTAACATGAAGGTTCAATAATGTACTCACAATTTATTAGTACTTAATACTTTTAGGCATAGTAGTTTAAAAATTGCCGGTCGTGATTTTCTAAATTACCTGTATGTTCGGTACCTACTACGTGGAATTAAAAGCTATATGGCGATGTATTTAATATATATAGTGACCGGTAAATTAACATAACTTTTCCTCCTATGGCCATTAAGTGTATACTACGTTACTACCTCTTACTTGTCAATGGGAATCCTAACAATTGGCTAAAAGATTAAGAAAACGCAGAAACAATCTCCTGAGAAACTCATAAAAACTACAACGATCTCTCAATCACCTGTCAAACAGACGAATATCATTATGCTGATGGGTGAATTTAAGCTCCGTAAATTAGTAAATATTTGTCTCCATATAATTATATATAATGAATTATTATTTCTAGAGATTATTTTATGTATGCACTGTATATCACATTAAATTATTACATTATTTCTGATTCATTAACATCACTAGAGACCGTTGTGGTTTTGCGGTCGCTTTGCCTCTTACTAACATGCAACGTCTTGTGGTTACAATCCCAGTAGTATACAAATATTTGCGTAATCCTTAAATAAACAGTCCACCTAAGACTGTGTATTTTATGTTCATTGATTGTGTTTATGCAGTCTCTTAGTTAATATTAGTATTTATTGAAATGTGAATTAGGCTTATGTAGTAGATAGATATCGAAGCTTTACAAATTGTATTAGATAAACTAATAACTGTTTGCAACTAATACATGACACACTAATGTTGATGAACGCGCATGTCTCCACAGAATTCATAAATTATTTAATGATCTCTTTTCTAATATTGATATTATTAACCTAAATTAATATTCATTCAAAAAAGAATAAATAAAAGTAATTTTTATTAGCGAGTAGGTATGAAAGAGAGTATTGGTGTAAAGATGCGACAGGGAATGCTCCGATGGTTCGGACATGTGGAAAGAATGCCGAACGAACGTCTGGTTAAGAAGATATACAATGCGAAAGTGAAAGGATGTAGGTACCGGGGAGACCGAGACTAACCTACCTAGACCAGATCGGTCATCTACTGAAGGAAGGTGGAGTCAAGAGTCTCTGAAACCGGCGAGCGTGTATGAAGTGAATTATGAATGTTGAGGAAGCGAGTGAAGTATGCAAGGATAGAGTTCTCTGGCACTCCGTTCTCTCTGCCTACCCTGCAAGTGACATGGCGTGATGGTATGTATGTATGTGTAATTTTTATGAACTATAATGTTACATTTACTTTTTTGTATAGACAAATATTCCTACCGTTATCGATACACCAAACTATATTTAATGTTTATATTAAATAATTTATTAGCTGTGTGGTAGCCGCTACGAATACTACCAACCCTTAATTTGCTCGTGGATGTCGTAAAAGACGACTAAGAGCCTTATACCGACCTGGGCCACCTCCATCTGATGATGCCGTTTGGTCAACAATTACATTCCCGAGGAGGGATGACGTCTGGCAGGCGGCCAGTCACAAAACTATTGTCAATAACTTTTACAATATGTACTATGAAAGAAGAGTGCATATTGTATCGACCTCAAGCAATTGGGATAAGAGTAGGAGAATGATGATTAAATAATTTATTGTAAACTCTGAAATCGTTGTTGGTTGTACTTTTTTTTCCATAACATTATTATTAGCATAGACAATTTAATGTACAACTGTTTGTTTTCCAAATAAATAAATATATTTTGTAATTACACACAACCATTTTTATATACAATTAAAAGTTTTTGATAATTTATTATAAAGATGATATCATGGAATAGTTTTATATTTTATTCTCTCGGGACTATGGATGGATACTCGGATTTTAAATATCATTTTATAATAATTTCTGGTGTTTACGCGCATATCACACGTTTGAAATAAAACCATTTTTACAAATTCTATAGAATTCATAGTTATGGAAGGTCCTGCAATGACCATGAATGCTGTTAAAGTGTTCGAAACGTCGGAAAATAAAAAAATCAAATATAAACGCGGTAGAATCCAAAAAATAAAAACTTGATTACAAGCGGAAAAATGTTTGTCACACATGGGATTTGAACCCACATCTTTTGGAAATCCGTTTCAATCGTGTTGCCACTTACACGAGCGTAAGCTATCGTATTACATACAATTCTCGGCATGTATTATATTTTCATCTTTAAAGGAGACGTGTGCCATCTACCTGACAATGATACAGATTTGATACTCAAACTTTGCAGTTAGAATTGTAATAAACGATGACACGACCTTATTATTTCAGCAATTTGAATCCATAAAAATGGTTTTATTTCAAATCTGTTTACAAATTCATTGATTGCAATATAATTACAATAAATATTGTATAAGCTTATTAGTTATAAATAGTTAAGGAATACAACAAGGCAGAAAATATCACTATTTAAACTTTAGAATAGCCTGATGCCCAAAATCCTGTGCCTATAGACGTTGATCAACTAACAAATATTTAATATTTCAGAGGTCTACCGATAGCCTATGCAATCTTAAATCAAATTGATAAACTAGGCAGTATTCATTTAAGATTGCAATGGGTTCCAGCTCACATTGGCATAAGGGGAAACGAAGAGGCGGATAGACTTGCTAAGTTAGCTGTATCGGAAGGCCGTTTAATAAATGTGCTTTCTTTTTATACTGAAATCCTAAATAGGCTTAAATATATATGTCATAGTCGTTTTAAAGAGTATTTTGATCAAAGGAGTAGGGATAAGGGTATTTGGTACAGAACGATGCAATCTGAACCTCCTCGGATTCCTTGGTTTGTACATCTCACTATATCTTTAAACGAGCAATTCTTATATATATATATATATATATATATATATATATATATATATATATATATATATATATATATATATATATATATATATATATATATATATATATATATATATATATATATATATATATATATATATATATATATATATATGTAATCTGAATCTCGGAAACGGCTCCAACGATTTTCTTGAAATTTAGCGTACAAGTGGTTCCGGGGGCCATTAATCGATCTAGCTAGGTTTCATTTATAGAAAATATTGTTTGGTCAGTATTTTTCGGCAACAAAAATATAATTTTTCGTTGTATTAAAACTATTATAATATGAAGGTTTTCAAATTTTGACGCTGTCATTAAGAATAGACATTTAGCTCAGTTGGAAAATCGAGTAGTCTAATGCAAAGAAACCGGAGCTCAGTTCGGATCCTTACTTTTTCTTATTTACTTTTTGGCCTTTTTTTTTATTATTTTATTAATTATTATCATTTGTCTGCATCTTTGTCTGCGTAGAAGTCGAAAATGGTTCTAATAGGATTTTGTTTGTTTTTTACGTTATTAATTTTATTATTATTTATAAATCATTATGTATAAATGTTTGTATACTTATATATTAACAACAATCTTACAATCAAATCAAATCAACCAAAAAAAAAATTATCTTATCCATGTGGTGACGGAGTAAGAATAAATTTCACCACACCCTATCTTGCCCATGGATGATCGTAAGAGGATATAAAATGCATATAACATCTATGCAAGAGAAGGAAAACTCAAAACAAAACCACCAACACGTCTGACCAGCGCCGTATAGTAGGTTAACTTCCCTCCCATTATGGAGGAGACCCGAGCCCAACAGTGGGACGTATATGGGCTGTGATGATGATGATAACAATATTTATTATAGTGTAGGGAAGGTTTAATAAACATGAAAATAAAATAAAATTTTGTTATATGTTATGGGCTCGTGCCCATAGCGTATAGCCTCGTGGCTTTTTTATTAGCAGGCCATGTTTTGAACACCACGCGCTCATTCCAACTGAGGCGACTGAAGAGTAGTGTGCGGCCCCATAACCCACCGTCTTTTCCATCGAAATTAGGCCGACCACTGGTACCGCTTTTTTGACATCCACCCGCGATACTACACCTATTACAGTATTTCTTTGTAAACAATATCTTTTGCTTTTCTTTCGGACTACTATGTGAGCTTACTCTGAAACATGTCACATACAACTGCCCATGGGAGTAGCAGCTTTCTCTTAAGTCTACTCCCGCTACCTTAAGAATTTGACCTCAAGCTCTGTTTGTGGTTATTGCGAAACAAACTTTAATGGCAAACTGTACTCTCTGAAATTTGAAGGAGTCATTTGATGGTATTTGGCAAATCCTAGGAATAAATACAGACTCTGCTCGAGAACAACCGGTCAGTATAGTTGACCCGATTACATTACAATTCAATGTTTTTTCTTGCAAACTGGTGGCATTGTATAATTTTGGCGCGCCAGCTCTCAATTTTTAACCGACTTCATAAGATGTGAGTTGGGAGACCGGGAGCCTTCAGAGTATTCAAGAACTTGACTGGTTGTCGGACTCGGGGGGGTTTATCACTTATTTGAAGGATTTATTTTAATTTTCGACCCCTTCGAATGATTTAAAATATTTACAAGTAAATGGTATAAAGAAATAGAAACGATCGTAGTAGCGCACATAGGTAGGTCATGGCGTCTTGCGACCAATCTGATCAGCATTAACATCCTGTCTCCCTATCGTATCTTACTGTTTGTTCCTAATATAACTTATCCTTTTCGTCTCGATTTTTACAAATATTTTGATTAAACGCTGGCTAAACGACGAAAAAACATATAGCAAATGACTATCTCTCTTTCCTAATCATTATGCGGTAAAAATACCCTCGCCAGAGTAAAATTAGAATGGGTAATACATCTTATGAGCAATGGATTTTAGTTATTCGGTGCAATGTGTTATCATGGCTCTCATTTACAATATTCGGCTTACTGCTGTCTATCACTGGACTGTATCCCATGAACCATGATAGTTAGACAGCAGTCAGAAATTTTCACAGATGATGTATTTCTGTTTATATTTCATTCATATCATCACGCCGTATCCCTTGCAGGGTAGGCAGAGAGAAATACTAAAACAACAAATACTAAAAAACAAAATAAACTAAATATTTAAGGGGTGCCCCCATACAACAAACGTGATTTTGGCTCCTTTTTGCTCAATACCTACATTTTTTTTAGTTTCTATTTTTACTTTTAGCCTTTTTAATTTATTTTCATTATTTTTATTATATTTAAATATATCTTCCAAAACACACTAACAAGACAATACCGAGCAAGGCTCGGTCATCCAGATATTTACGAATTAATAGAACAAAAATTGTGGCACATAGGATACGTTCTGGTCACATTCCATCTAAAGAAAGTTTCTCTGTCTTATAAATAAAATGAATTCACTCAATTGTGAAATCTGTAACAAAATTGATGATATCTATCACATCTTAGGGAATGTAAAAAGAATAAGAGTGAAAGAGAGCTGCCGATGAAATACCTGGATGTTAATAGAATTGATGTTGGTGCACTTAATAGTATTTTGCTTGAACCTATATCAGAAGCAGCACAGCAAATATACCTGTTGGTTTCAGCGGCTCTATTTCATTCTTCAACATAAGTGTTATTTAAAGATGTTTATCAGATTAGGGAACGATGAGGCTGATATGCTCTATGAGCCAAAAGCCTCTATAAAAAAAAATAAGAATAAAAAAAAGAAACAAATATTTAGTTTTCAGTATTACCATAGATTTTTTTTTAATTATGTCCTGAAAAACGAAAGTATTTTTTTTTAATACCACCCTGCACTAAGGAATAACCTTTGTATTGCGGGGAATTTCACAAACAGACAATTAACGCAGACAAATTACACCCAGACTCAGAACAACACATGGTAGTTCGCACAAAGTATTGTCCCGCGTGGGAATCGAACCTACGGCACTGGCACGGAAGGTCGGTATCTTCACCACTACGCCATCTATGCAGTCGACAGATTGAAGTAACTTGTAGCCATTTTTATATGGAAGATAACATAATGTTTATTTTATTATCAATTTTCTTCATTTCATTGTTAAGAAGACATACACTGTGTGTTCAATGGCGTCATTTATATGTTATGAATAAGAAATAAAATATTTACTGTGGTTTATCATCATCAACATCACAGCCCATAAATGTCCCACTGTTGGGCACGGGCCTCCTCCGTGATGGGAGGCCAATTAACCTACTATACCGCGCTGGTCAGACGTGTTGGTATAAGATTTTGTTTCCAGTTTTCCTTCTCTCGCATAGATGTTTTATGTGTTTTATATCCCTTAGTCGTCTCGTATGATCATACATGGGTGAAATATGAGTGGTGAATAGTATTCTTACTTCGTCACAACAAAGAAAACTACTACTGTGGTTATTAATTTAAAAAAGGAGATTACATTTTTCATTTCTTACATTATATGAGATGGTAAGTGAAGTCTTAGACAACTTGGAAATGACTAAGAGACAGGAGTCTGTAATAACCCACCTGGATCATCTAGAGTAACGTATGTCGCTGCTTGTAGAAAATGTTATGAGTTTTCCAGGAGAGGTTCCATCAGTCGATAGTTTCTCCCATAGCATCGTATCCACATAATGTTTTATGTATAATTTTGATGATATTTTTCCCCACTAATGACGAAATATAACTAATTATATTACTATTTGTAGGCAAATTCTAAGAATGAGATATGATTCTAAAAATTCTAGTAGTGGTAGGACCACGCTGTGGACAGTTCTCTGTCTACAGCCACAGGCCGGTCCGTCCGGGGTAGTACCACACTCTCGCAGAAGATCGACGTCTGAGTAATGGCAATGTTCTATTGCGCTTCGTTCGGTAACCGAGAGAGCCGGAAGCTCAACTGGATGGGTTTGCGGTTTATATTGGTAGGCAGCGGCCTAACTGCACCTCTGGTTTTGCAAAGGTCCATGAGCGGCAGTGACACCATCAGATATGCTGTTTACCCGTTTGCTACCACTAGCAATAAAAAAAAAAAACAAAACTTACATAAAACATTCTATAACGGTTGTGCTATATTTATTTTTATTTTTTGTGTACCTATTTCGTTCTTATCTTAGATATAATATTCTTTCTATCATTTTGATATTATTAAGATGTATCGAGACTATATTAAAACAATTTCCTTGATATTATTATAATAACATGTTGACCAACAGAAAGGACTTGTTACTGTAATCGTTCTCGATACGATTATGAAGCCTTACTTTATCCATTGACAAACTAAAGGTACGGTAAGCTAAATTAATTGTTATTTATAATATTATATTTCGCAACGGCGATATAAGAGAGCAAGTAGGTATGAAAGAGAGTATGGGTGTAAAGATGCAAAAGGCAATGCTCCGATGGTTCTGACATGTGGAAAGAATGCCGAATGAACGTCTGGTTAAGAAGATATACAATGTGAAAGTGAAATGATGTATGTACCGGGGGAGACCGAGACTCACCTACCTAGACCAGATTGGTCACGTACTAAAGGAAGGTGGAGTCAAGAGTCTCCGAAACCGGTGAGCGTGTATGAAGAGAATTATGAATGTTGAGGAAGCGAGTGAAGTATGCAAGGATAGAGTTCTCTGGCACTCTGTTCTCTCTGCCTACCCTGCAAGAGATATGGCGTGATGATATGTATGTATGTATATATATTTCCGTATTTAATACAATATTATCTTCATCAAAATTTGTTTTATTCACCTTGTGGAAATGCTTTAACGTACTATCCCTCATCAGTGTCAGTCAAGGAAAATTTATATGAGGTATTGGGCGAACGAAATTCTCGCTAAAATAATAGCGGCGGTTATCTGGTGACATTCGATCTCTGATATCCAAACGCATGACCGTCTGGCCACGTCCTATCGTCACTCTAGGCAATGGGAGAAGGAGCGCATATCGGCACCTCCCTCTCTTTAGTCCACACCACAAGAGCAAGTCAGTGGATGCAAGCGCCTCGTGCTGTCGCTCCGCGGCCTCCTTCCTTCTACTCTCATGACAATTTTACATCTTCATTATCCTGCTCTTATTACAATTACTTGCAGTTAACAATATATATTCCAATTCCATTGTACATATTACAAAAGTTATTGGCAGTAGTTTCACGATCGAGACTGCCTGCCTGACATCAACCTTTCATATAAATGTAACTGTTTGACCAAGCGGCATAAGTTAGAGTTGGGCCAGATCGATATAAAGCTCTTAGTAGTCTTTTACGACATCCACGAGTGAATTAAGGATTGGTAGTATTTGTAGCTACTACCAAACAGCTTCATTCATTAATTTATTCATTTGCTAAGTATGAGGGGAGGTCTATGTCCAGTAGTGGACGGAAAAAGGCTGTTTAATGAAGTTTATAATCTCTAACTAATTAGTATTTTTATATTTTATAATAGACTAAAATTACTACCAGTATATATTGCTAAATAGTATTATGAATGAAGTAATATTATTTTATTAATATAGAAATTATCATCAGTGGCTATGGCTTATTACGAACTAGCTTCTGCCCGCGGCTTCGCCCGGATAAAAGGTTACTTTCCTAAGGTTTTTCATCCTTATTTTATTTTATACCTTAAGGTTTTTTTTTTTTTTTTTTTTTTTGGTGGACTATGGATTAGTCTCGCCCCGCCAAATCGGTCCGGGGTGACGGAAAAGGCGGCGCGTGACCCCATAGACCCACCGTAAAAACTCCTCTCTCTTCGCCGTGCGAGCGGGTCACCGGGACCCGATTTTTAACTTCGGTGGCCCGCCCGGCGGTTCACCCTCGCGGGTTCCTCTCGTCGACGCCCCGACAGATTTCGCCGCCGGGGCGTCGCCCTCACGCGGTGGCCTCACGTCGGGTGACCGGACAACTCCCCGGTCCGGTCACCCGAAGCCTCGGTTAGGGCGGCATCAGGCGCAGGTATTCGCGCCTGCGCCGCCCCGGCCGCTGGCGGCGGCCCGGGGCGCGGGAATCCTCTCTTGCCCGTTCCGCCGCTTCCTTCTGCGAGATGACAGCCTCGCAGAAGGCGGCGACCGCGTCCCAGTTCCTGATGCTGTCGACCATCGCTCTCGCGACGGCCGGCAGCGTCAGGTCGGCACCGATGACAGCGACGAGGTCACGGCGCTGCCGCTCCCATCCCGGACACACCTCCAGCGTGTGTTGCGCCGTGTCCTCGTCACTCCTGCAGTGGTGGCAGGCCGGAGTCCACTCCCTATACACGACCCTGTGCAGGTAAAACCCGAAACACCCGTGCCCCGTCAATACCTGCACCAGCCGAAAGGTGAGGACTCCGTGCCGCCGCTCCATCCACTCTATCAATACGGGCCGGAGGGCCTCAACGGTCTCCACACCGTGCCTAGGCCTCTCCAGCCGCGTAGCCACACGGGCGATGACGTCTCGGCGGGCATCCACGCGCCAGGTGGCTATCTCGCTCAACGATGGGGAGCCACCTTCCTCGCGCGCTGTGATAACCCGCCGGTAGAGGTCGGAGAGCATCTCCGCCTCTAGGTCCCACGGGGGTGTCCCGGCCAACAGGCACGCCGCCTCTGTCGACACCGTGCGGTACCCGCGAATGGCTCTGACCGCCATGGCTCTCTGTGGCCTCCACAGAACCGCCCTGAGCTGGGCGTTCAGAGCCCTCGCCCACACGGGTGCGCCGTACATGGCCATCGAGCGGATGACCCCCGCATACAGCCGTCGGGCCTCAAAACTGGGTCCGCCCACATTCGGCATGAGTCGAGAAAAGGCGGACGCCGCGCCGACAAGCCGGGGAGCAATCTGTCGGAAATGCTCCCGGAACCACCATCGCCCGTCGAGCACCAGACCCAAGTACCTCATATGGGCCTGGATGCTGATGTGGATGGAGTTTACCACTATCGAGGCGCCGATGGGCAGCCTCACACGGGGCCCATGGAAAAGTAGGGCCTCCGTCTTGTTTAGGGCCACCCTGAGCCCCAGCGCCTCGATCCGCCTGACCATCTCCTCGGTGCCGAGAGTGGGCAGGCTCGCCGCCTCTTCGAGTGTCCTGCCCCGGGCTGTGACGAGCGTGTCGTCAGCGTAGCACACCAAGCTCAGCCCGGGGGGGAGACTCCCTCTCAACGCCCAGTCGTACCCGATGTCCCACAGAGTCGGCCCCAGAACCGACCCCTGTGGAACGCCGCACGACATGGGCGTCCGCACAATGTCCCCTGCGGGACCCGCGCAGAGGATACTGCGGCCCTCCAAATAGTCTGCCACCAGCCGCCTGAGGTACAGGGGCACTCCATGGAACCGGAGCGCCTCCCTGATGCAGCCGAATGGCAGACTATTGAATGCGTTGGCGATGTCCAACGACACCGCCAACAGCACTCCCTTCCCGGCGACGGCCTCCGCGGCCGCCTGCCTCAGGCGTAATAGGGCCCCGATGGTCGAACGCCCCCTCCGAAACCCATACTGAGCGTCCGACAGATCGGGCCCCACCTCCTCCAGGTGTCGGACGATGCGGGCAGCGAGCACACGCTCCAGCAGCTTACCCACATCGTCGAGGAGCACGATGGGCCTATAGGCCGACGGCAAATCCGGGGACCGTCCCGGCTTTGGCAGGAGAACCAACCTCCCTTCCTTCCAGCACTCAGGGAACCGTCCAGACGTCAGACAGGCGTTGAACAGCTGCCTGAGGCGAGGCTCGAAGTGCTCGAGGAGCGACGTCAGCACCCGGACTGGAATTCCGTCCGGGCCGGGGGCCGTGGTGGCGGAACGAATCTTCGCCACGGCCGCCCCCACTTCCGACTCCGTCACGGGCGGAACACTTTCGTCGTCGTCGGCCTCCCGGTCCTGATCTGGCGGAGCCATGACCGGGGGCGTGTGTTCCGACTGCCGTGGAAACAGCTCCTCGACCACCCTACGAAGGAAGTCGGGCTGGAGGGTCTCGGTGAGGGGGGGGCCCGCGCGCGAAGCTTGTTCAGCGCCGCGCGATATGGGCGACCCCAGGGGTCACGGTCGAGACCGTCCAGCCTCTCCTGCCAACTCGCGCCCTTGGCGGCACTGATGGCCAGCCGAAAGGCAGTCCGCGCACTGCGGTACGCCTCGTACAGCTGGCCCTCCCGCTCGACGTCGCGGTGACGCCGCCGGCTGCGGGTGTAGGACCTTCGGGCACTGATACACGCTGCACGAAGGTCCGCCAGTCTTGGGGACCACCAGTAGACCCCCTGCCTCGGAGGTGGACGCCGCCGCACTCTGGGCATGGCCGCATCGCAGATCTGCGTTAACGCACTGCGAATGCGGACAGCCTCAGCGTCCACTCCGTCCGCTGGGGGTGGTGAGGACAGCCACGTGCTGACAATGGCCGCCTCCGCCAGTAGATCCCTGTCAAGACGACCCGCAGCCCACCGCGGAAACGCGGGAGTTCCGTCCGCCCTGTGACCCCTACCGGGTTCCCGGGGGGAGACCTCCATCCGGATGTACCGGTGGTCCGACAGGGTCTCCGCCTCCTCCAGGACACTCCAGTTCCTCACCCGTGGCGCGACAGCGGGGCTAGCAAACGACAAGTCCACTATCGACCCGCCCTGCCGCCGCACACACGTGTTCACCGAGCCTCTGTTCAGAACACAGAGGCCCAGTGAAGCCGCCCACTCGTTGACCGCCCGCCCGCGGTCGTCCGTCATAGGGGACCCCCACGCCGTGGATTTGGCGTTAAAGTCCCCCAGAACCAGGACGAGGCCCGGTGCCAGTAGTCGTATCGAGGCCTCCAAGGTGGTGAGTGAGGCCCCGAAGTCGTCCATCCTCCTAGTGGGGGAGAGGTATACGCTGTAGAGCGTGACCCCTCCCCACTCCGCCGCGACAAATTCCTCGCCCCTATCCAAAAGGGACAAGGACGGGAAGTGCCGCTGCGTTGAGACGACGATTGCCGCGGTACTGTTTCGACTGACCACCCAATTGGGGCGATCAGGCACGGCGTACGGTTCCGCGACTACGGCTGCATCAATCGACCACTCCGCCATGGATTGCAGGAGGAGATCCTGCGCTCCGGCGGAGTGGTTGGTGTTGGCCTGCAGGAGGAGGTGCATGGCTGGTGTACCCATTATCGGGTTGTGTCCATGACCTCCTCGCCAGCGGGCGATCGGACCGCGCTAGGAGCGGGAGCGGCCGTGGTCGTAGGGCCGCCCCGCGCCTTTGGGGCCGAAGCTGGAGGTTTGCACGCCCCAGAGCCCATGCGGTGCTTGGCGGGCTTATTGCCCGCCGCACACGCGGGGCAGTGGGGCGGGGCGGCGCAAGATGCCGCCACGTGCCCGGTCTGACCGCAGCGGAAACACAATCCGCCGCAGTCGAAGCAATTAGTGCACGTCGGTCGAGTGTGTCCGACCGCCATGCACTTGTAGCACCTCGCAGGCCGGTGCTCAAGCACGGTTACCCGCGCCGAGCTCCAGCCCACGAGGAGCCTGCCTGAGCCAGCCAGTTGCCTGACCGACTCCACCGGGCACTGCGCCCAGGCAGCACCTACGCCACCCGGACCGGGACGAATGGCACCGACCCGGACGGTGTCTATGGGACACCCGGTTTTCGAGGCAATAGCCTCCCGGATGTCTTCCACCGTCACTGAATCGTCCAAACCCGAAATGCGCATTTCGGCGCACTTGACGGGCCTGGCGATCTTGATGCCACCCTCCTCGGCGAACAAACCTCTCAGCTTCTCGGCCACGCTGTCGGCCGTCTTGGCGCCCTCGGCCCCTGGGAACTCGAGAATTCGAGCCCCCGTCTGGGCCTTGCGGGTCCTGGCTTCGACGCCTCCAATATCGGAGACGTCTAGCTCCCGCCGGGCCTTCCTCAAGACGGCCTCGTAGCTGAGGCCCTTCTCGGCCGCCTCGGGCAGCACAGTGATCACCAATAGGGCCTTGCGCGGTCTCTTCTTCCGTCCGGCTCGTAGCTGAGGCCCTTCTCGGCCGCCTCGGGCAGCACAGTGATCACCAATAGGGCCTTGCGCGGTCTCTTCTTCCGTCCGGCTCCTGCCTGAGGAGCGGGGACCTCAGCGGCGCGCTTGGCCTCCGCTCTCTTCCTTTGGCCGCGACTCCTTCTGTCGCGTTCGGCTACCTGCCAACCCTGTTCGGGTACGGCAGTCGTGCCAGACGCGGAAGGCCTCGTCGCGGCCTCGCTGGTCGTCGCCGGCGGTGTTGTTGCGGGCGACTTCAGCGGTCCGGCAGGAGCCGGAGCCGTCTTCCTCCTCAGGGCGGGTCCCTTCGGAGCTGAGCCGGGGCCTTTGGGCTTAGGCCCGGCCGCGGCCGCGGCGTAGCTCCCCACGCGGCCACCCTGACAAGGCAGCGGGGCGGGGGCTGGTGCCACATGCGGCCGCTTGTCCGCGGCGAGAGGTGGTCGGACACGTGGTTCTGGAGGCAACCTCGCCTCCAGAACGGCGAAGCGCGCATCGACGAGCTTGCCCACTGCGCCGATGATTTTGGCGAGGGCCTCGTCCGATATGCCTCCCACCTCAAACGGGGTCGGCTGAGCCTCCTTAGGGGCCCGTTCTACGGCGCCTGGCGGCTTTGGCGCCGCAGGGGCGCTAGCCGGCGGCAAGCGGTCCGCGGGGAGAGGCGTCAACCTCACCACAGGAACAGGGAGTTTCACCGCGGTGACCGCGCCAGCGTCAGCCGGCGGCGCGCGCTTCGCGGCGGCAGGCGTCTTCCTCGCCGCGGGGACGGGTGTGACGCTGACGCCATCACCCAACGTCGTCGGCGCCGCAGCGCGAGGCGGCTTTGGCGCCGCAGCGGCCGCCGAGTATCCGGCCCTGGCCGATAGCGCGGCTGGCGCGGGTGACACGAACAGCGCCACCTGCGCCTTGAGGTCGGCCACGTCTATCAACAGCTGGCGGTTTGCGCGACGCATTTCCGCCAGCATGTCGCCCAGGTTCCGGTTTCAGGTCCGCAGGCCTGACATCTCGCCTCTAAGGCGGACATTTTCGGCCTGCAGATCCGTGGCCTCGCCGGCGCGGACAGCGACCGCCGCCGCCCTTTCCATGACCGAGGTCCCTCGCCCTCTTCGGGAGGCCTGGATCTTGGGTGGAGGCATGTTGGCCACGCTCCCCTCGGTTTCGGCGCTCGAGCTGCCTCCCTTACTCAGGGGGCGCTTTCGCACCTGCGAGGGGAGGGCCTCCTCCTTCTTAGTCGCGGTCGCCGGCGGCGTCTTTGCTGCTAGACGCGCCGACGACCTAGTGGGGCCTTCACCAGCCGACCCACTGTCCTTTTTGGACGGCCCTGCGGGAATATCACCGCCCTCGTCCATTCTGACGGTAGATCCGCCGCCCTCGTCTTCGGACGGCTCTGCGACATCGCTGTCGCCCTCGTCCGTCGACGGCTCTGCTGCGAGTCTACCGTCCTTCTTCTCTTCAGCGGCGGCAGCCTCCCTGCGCGCTCGCCGCTCCTCCAGCCGCCTTTTGTGGCTCAGGCCGTTGCCCCGAGACTTTCGAGGCGACCTCCTCTTCTTCTTCTGGGCCTCCACGGTTTGTTCCGGGCCCTCGGCGGACGCCTCAAGTCCTGAGGACGAGGCGTCGTCTTGGTCAGTTTTTGATCGGCTTGACCGGGCCTTGGGGTGAGGATCGCTACAATCCCCGTCGGTTTTATTTAAATTTTGAGTATCCATTTGATTCCCACGAGAATGGGAGATACATTGCGTCGACCCGGGCAGAGATCCCTTTACCCGGGCAAGCCTACATTTACCAACCAGGGGGTCAGCCGGTACCCTGGCTGGAGCGTGCTAACGACAGAACAACCCATCTGCCATGCATCTTCTCGCCGTACGCCAGAACTTAAGATTCTGGGTGATTTCCGAGTCCGAATGTTACTTCGAACTCTTTATAGAGGTTGTCTTCCTCGCGGTCCGGGCGGTTAAGCCAAGACCCTCGCTCCTGAAACTAAGACAAGCAAAGAATCAGGTTTACGATGTGTGGGCGGTGGCGTGTGCCTGCCCAGCCCTCAAATGAATGAGTGACTGAGCCCGTCCCAATATTTCGCGTCCTATACCCTCTACTACGACTGTAGTAGAGTAAGGAGCGAAATCGCGCAGATATTTGCTACGGACGACAGTACAACAGAAGAACTGGGGACCGCCGTCCGCACCCAGGGTACACCGCGTGGAGGTTTCTGGGATAGTACCCCTACCTTAAGGGTAAATATTTTGTAAAATTGTATAAATATCATATTTATTTATATCTAATCAATAGCCTAAAATAAGCTTCAAGCTTTTGGCTGTAAAAATGACGATACTTCCTTATAATTTTTCATCCCCCTTTACAACCCTTTTTTGCATTAATAAGTAGCCTATGTCCTTTACCAGGCTCTAGACTATCTGTGTACCAAATTCATTTAAATCGATTCAATAGTTTTGGCGTGAAAGAGCGACAGACAGACAGACAGAGTTACTTTCGCATTTATAATATTAGTAAGGATTTATGAAAGACTCAGACAAAGTCTTTTATTAAAATTTTTGGAGCTGATTGTTCGTAGTGTTTGTTGGGCCATATTTTGTTGTCGAGCTGCCATATAATATTTATGCCACACTCCATATTCACTGAATAATTTATCCATTATGTTCCTCAGGGGTTTTAAATCAATAGTGGTTAAGATATAGCGAGTACCATATAGATTATCATTAATAGAGTATTTCAGTCAATATTAGAGACCATTTAGCACCAAATCAAAATTAGTAAATAGATTATATATGTTATTATTATATTACAGAGCCGTAAGCTTGACCAGTTTGGCAGCAAAAGTGTATGGTAAAATTATTGAAAGGAGAATGAGGATGGTGTCCGATGGTTAACTGTGTGAGACACAAGGAGGTTTCAGGTGTGGAAGGGGACACATGGATCAAGTGTTCTCTCTGCGCAACATTGTGGAGAAGCATCTGGCTCTAGGTCAGAGGGTTTTCTGCAGTTTTGTGGATCTGGAGAGAGCATTCGACACGGTTGTACGAAAGGAACTTTGGGACATTTTACCGGAGCATGGTATTAACGGTAAACTGCTACAGGCTGTGCAGTCCAGTTACATGGGCTGTAGAGCCTGTGTGCGGCTGGATGATGGAATGTCGCCTTGGTTTGACGTCAATATCGGCGTTAAGCAGGGGTTCGTTCTGTCAGCCAGGCTGTTCTGGATAAATGTCTCCAAAGGTTGAACGATATGAATATGGGAGTCCAGATGGGCAACTCAGTGGTCACTGCTCTACTTTATGCAGATGATTCAGTCCTGCTGGCACAGTCAGCGACTGACCTGCAGACCCTAGTCGACACAATGACAGAAGATTGTAAGAAAAGGGGTCTACGCGTGAATATGAGCAAAACCAAAATAATGGTCTTTGAAAGAGATGAAGCCAGAACATATGTAAGAGTAACAATAGGTAATGATGTACTAGAGCAAGTGGATGAATTTGTATATCTTGGATGTGGATTTAGCAGAGATGGACCACTGATATAGAGCGAAGAGTGAATGCGGGAAATAGAGTGAACGGAGCGTTGGGGCAACTTCTCGGCAGCCACCATCTCAGCCAGAAGGCACGTGTAGCAATACATAACGCAGTGCTTATCCCAACATTACTGTATGGAAGCGAGAGTTGGGTATGCAGAAATGAGTATGAAAGTAAAATTAATGCGGTCGAAATGCGATCTCTGCGGAAAATCTGTGGAGTAAGGCTGACCGACCGCTTTAGTAACGACGACGTAAGAGAGCGAGTAGGTATGAAAGAGAGTATTGGTGTAAAGATGCGAAAGGGAATGCTCCGATGGTTCGGATATGTGGAAAGAATGCCGAACGAACGTCTGGTTAAGAAGATATACAATGCGAAAGTGGAAAGATGTAGGTACCGGGGGAGACCGAGACTAACCTACCTAGACCAGATCGGTCAAATACTGAAGGAAGGTGGAGTCAAGAGTCTGCGAAACCGGCGAGCGTGTATGAAGAGAATCATGAATGTTGAGGAAGCGAGTGAAGTATGCAAAGATAGAGTTCTCTGGCACTCTGTTCTCTCTGCCTACACTGCAAGGGATATGGCGTGATGATATGTATGTATGTATTATTATATTATATATAATATATCTAATTATATGAATGTGAAGATGAACTATCTTTGGTGGTTTCAAACTCATTTATTGTGTATAAAACCCGCGAAGGCACT
This sequence comes from Lymantria monacha, assembly GCA_905163515.2. Taxonomy (NCBI): domain Eukaryota; kingdom Metazoa; phylum Arthropoda; class Insecta; order Lepidoptera; family Erebidae; genus Lymantria; species Lymantria monacha. Next base: position 25,899,533 of record LR991098.1, on the reverse strand, counting down.
TACGTGTTGTCTAATTTAACATTTTAAATTCACATTTTAAATTAATCCAATAAATTACCATCGGATCAAAACGTCACCTCTACTGAGATCTAATGACACGAAACTCAACGAGTTTGTCTATTGACAGTTATTTTTGTACTGACTTTAAATAAAATGTTTACAATATTTTTAATTAAGATTTGTTACAGTGTGATGCCCTTTAAATTACGACATTATGTCGTAAAATTTATTTAAATTCACTGCAAAAACTAGAGACCACAAGCGGCATTTGATCAAGAATTAACTACTAAAGTAGCCATTTCTTGTAATTATAATTAAAGTTATTAATAAATATATCAGCATCATCTCAGCTCATATATGTCCCACTGTTGGGCTCTAGCCTCCTCCATAATAGGAGGGATATGACCTATAGTAGGTAGTATACGGTCTTTTATTTAATATATTTGCTTTATCGCTAGATTAACTAATCCCGGTGCAATAGACGATATATGTGAAAATGTTTCAACCGTACTCAGCCTACCTTATATGTCCCACTGTTGGGCTCGAGCCTCCTCCATAATAGGATATGACCTACTATACCACGCTGGTCGCCTGACCAGCGTGGTATAGTAGGTCATATCCTATCCTAACAAAACATTATACCACCACGCCTGTGTTGGTATAATGTTTTGTTTCGACTTTTCTATCTCTCGCATAGATGTTATATGCGATTTATATTCTTTAGTTGTCTCTTACGATCCCCCACGGGTAAAAAGGGGGTGATGAATTGTATTCTTACTCCGTCACCACACGGAAAATAAATAAAAAATAATAAATATATATACCCGATTATTATAAGTGAAATACCAGCAAAGATAAACACTGTAGGGTTCATAAAGATATTCCTTACATAATCAGAATACAAGCTATCCTTAACTAATTAAATGATCAAACAATTATTGTATTATTCATGTTAGCTTGTAGAAAATGGCTTAATCATTTTAATTGGTATTTCTATTAGACCCCCATAAATTAATGAAGCCTTTCTATAATGTATTAGCTTGCTCGACGCGGTTATAGACGCTTAAAGGCGTAATATCAATTAATAATTAACGATGTTGATAACATAAAATATTAAGGTACTTTTAATGGTGTTGTAAACGTAAAATGGAAGGTATTTTAGAAATATCAAAGAAAATTTAAAGGATATATTTATCGTTTAAAATAATTATGGTTGACTTTTAAGTGTATATTTATAAGATTTCAGTCGTAGCGCATATAACGTAGCAGCGTAGCTCTTCTACGCTGCTACATTATATATAGTGCTACGCTGGATATAGGTAACATAAAAATAAAAGAAATTAGATGTCTCAAAATTATAATTAATAAAAGAAGGTATACCACGGAAGTGGGTTCATTTGTCTTTCAAGCTATTTCCTAGACTCTGCACCGACAATGAACAGGAAAACATTAGTCTCTTTACGCTTGTTGCCTGCTGAGAACCGTAGTGAAAAGGATGAGTAGCTGCAAGTCAGCTCCGGAAGATAGACAGTTAAGTCTAATCTTAAAATCCCTATAACGGGGTTTTAATATCCACACACTATTAAATATGTTATAATATATATTATCACAATTTACAATGATCAAGTAAATATTGAATATATAAGAATATTAAGATCATGTAAGGATTTATAATAAAAGTTTTCCGTGTGGTGACGGAATAAGAATACAATTCACCACCCCATATCTTACCTGTGGGTGATCATAAGAGACGACTAAGGGATATATAATGCATATAACATCTATGCAAGATAAGGAAAATATACTAAACCCTTTACCAACACGTCTGACCAGCGCGGTATTGTAGGTTACTTTCATTCCTATTTTGAAGGAGGCTCGAGCCCAGCAGTGGGACGTATATGAGCTGATATGATGAATAAAAGTATTTTTAACGGACGCACGTGTAGTTGGAGCGTTCGTTGATGTGAAATGAGTGACAAAGTGGCCAACGCGGTAGGGGTAACCAAAGCAAAGTTCGTGCAGCCTCTGCGTTTAGTGTCTACTCACGAATGTAATTATTACAGAAATGTAACAATAGAAAATACAGGAATATAAAATAGGAAAGATGGAAGTTATAGCAACAAGGATAAGGCACACACAATTCGAAGTATGTGTAGTCTGGGGAAAGTAACACGCAGAACTAGTTTTATTGGTGGTACAGCCAGCATCTTCTAAATTGTATTTTAATTGTACATTATATCAAGTCTCGAAGGACATCACACTGGAGCTTGTTATTACTGATCAGGTTGTACTATTTTTTTTTAAAAAGTCAGTAAAGAAATAATAATAATAGACAAACCTCCTGAGTTTCTTTCTGGATCTTCTCAGTAGTTTAGTTTTCTCAGTTACGTTCCGATCCGGTGGTAGATTATTCGATTAATTTAGAATGTTAAAATTAACAATATGTAAGTACCTTCGCATTTTTTTTACAGACACCATGCTTTTTTTTTTCACTTGCGGTATTCTATGGAGGTGGTCGTGCCCCGCCAAATCGGTCCGAGGCGACGTAAGAGGCGGCGCGTAACCCCATAGACCCACCCTGCAAGCACCTCTCTTCGCCGTACGAGCGGGCCACCGGTACCCGATCTTTGTCTTCGATAGCCTGCCCGGCGGTTTACCCTCACGGGTTCCTCTCGAGTCGATGCCCCGAGAGCTTTCGCCGTCGGGCCATCCTCCTCACGCGGCGGCTTCACTTCGGGTGACCGGATTAGTTATAGACACAGACTAGGGGAATAATATTTGAATTACGGGGGACTATACAAATATAATTAACACAGACAAAGGTGTTCTGAGCAACAGTCTATGGATCGCAAAAAGTATTGTCCTGCGTAGGAATCGCACTTACGCCACTGGCACGGAAGCTCGGTATCTTATCCATTACGCCATCTGTGCATCAGTTTATACATAATAATTGAATGTGAATATTGCATATAGTTCTTAGTAGCCTTTTACGATATCCGCGAATTAAGTAAGGCTTGTAGTGTTCGTAGCCACTACGACAAATGAATTCGGCGGACTAACAAAAATGAAATGTCAGTTTTTTTAATCTTGTGTTTATTTATTTGTAACTAACTGCAAAGCCAGTCTTTATATACCAAACATATATCCATACCTAAAGCTGTATTACTTAGGATTAGGATTGCATTGCTACTAATTTACAAAAGATATTTTTTAAATATGTTTTTAAGCACTATTTTATTTTTAAGCTATTGCGTAGCTTTTATCACGGACTTTGAGCGCGGCGGCCGAATCAGGAAATTCCGTAACGAAAATAAAACTTAAGATTGTATGGTTGAAAAGTAGCAGTTAAGTGTGACCGAGTGGTTTAAGGCGCTGGTTTTAGGCACCGTAGGCGTGGGTTGGAATCTCACCGCCGTCAAATCCTTTTTGCAATTTATTTTTGCAAAATTTATTTATAATAATTGAATAATATTATTAATAAACAGTTTAAAAACGTGTACTTTAAATGTTTTAATAAATTAGTAGTTTTAATAAATAGGTGTACCTTGAATTAATATCAAAAAAAATACTGCATAAATAATAAAAAAAAATTATAATTGCATAAGTTGATAAAAAATGATATGCAATAGCTTTACCGCGGCAGTCCCCGAGTGCCATTATTTGTAATTCTATAAACAAAAGAAAGTAAAATAAGATGCCATGTACCATGTAAGCTTTTAATCTTTGACAATACGATTTCTTCTGATAACAGCTCTTTTAATTCGTGAGCATTCATATTCATAAACTATGAAAGAATCTCTAAAAATATACAATATTAAGTATAAGCGTAATTACCTAAATAAGATACTGTTTTATATTTATAGCAACTATTCAATAGTAATCTATTTCTGTCTCAAACTTTACAAGTTACAAGAGGGTACCTATTTAAACACCAAACACCGATAATATTCATAAATTTCACAACTCGGCACCCTAACGATCTGAGCTCGCTGAGTCTTTAACAGAATCCAATGAAGTGTGACTAATGCTGTGTACACTTAAAGAAAACTTATTTATATATATTAATATTTTGTTCGTTCAATACTTTTGAATGAATAAACCATTAAATCTGGTAATTGAATTAGTATCATGAATAGATAAATAAAAAATATTGAATAAAAATGAATAGAAAGGAATAGATTATGAATGAAAAATTGGCTGTGTGGTGGTGTTTATGAATACTAATAGCCCTTATATTGTTTAAGGGCGTCGTAAAAGACGACGAAAAACTCAACACCGAGCCAATTCCATCTGATACCGTCTGGTCAATAATTATTCAATAATCAATTATTCCCAAGGAAGATTGATGTCAGGCAGGTGTCAATAAAATTATTGCCAAAACTATGTCATTTATGTAGACATATTATTTCGACCTCAAATAATTGGCATAAAAGCAAAATAAACAAATAACAAAAAAAATATATGGAGACCGTAGAATATCATAGTAATTAAATAAATATGCAACTATAGCACGATAAAAAATTAAGTAGAATATAAGGATTTTTTATTGCTCTTGGTGGCAAACGAGCAAGTAGCGCACCTGACGGTACATGTTACAGCCACTCATAGACATTTACATCACCAGGGATATAGCTAGGCCGCTGTCTACCACTGAAAACTCAAAACACACTAAGTTGGGCTTCCGGCTCTCTTGCTTATCGAACAAAGCACGGTAGCACAATGTCACTGCTCAGATGTCGATTTTCTTTGAAAATGTGATACTACCCCGGACGGGCCGGCCCATGACTGTACATAGAAAACTGTCAACAGTTTAGCCCTACTTATTATTTCGATGTTTTCTTTTCTTCTTTATAAAATTATAAAGTGTTCTTAAATAGCTGTAGTATTAGTTTAATACCCTGCACTGAGATTAAGTTCTAATACTATTGGGGACTTTAAAAACCTACAAAGGGAAGAATTTATACACAGCTAGGATAACAACAATTGTTGGATTGTTACAAATAATTATCCGATGAAGGTATCAAATAGGCAATACTTAGTAAAGGAGGTTCATTATCTCATTATCATCATCTCAGCTCGTCCACACTAGGAAGGAAACTGACCTACAACACCACGCTAGTCAGACGTGTTGATATAGGGTTTTATTTCGAGTGTCCCTTCTCTTGCAAAGATGTTATATGCATCTTTTATCCCTTAGTCGTATTATACGATTACCTACGGGTAAGATGGGAAATGATGAATTGTATTCTCACTCCGTCACCATACAGAAACTTAGTTTAAATTCATGGCAAATATATTTTAAAATTGTGTATATAATTATTAAGATATAAAAGCGCAAGTTCTGTACAAATACAGAATAAAAATAACAAATTATTGCAACTTTTAACTAAATATCAATTTATTTTGAACGATCCCTCAAATTGGACTGTGGGCAGTAAATGTAACGTAAAATAATTTGGCAAATCCAAAAGTGCACGCCTCATAATTTTTATATTATTTATCATTTACTATTAGTCAATGCCATAAATGAAAATGGAAGAAAAAAAAAAAAAAATCTTTTGAAATTTCATGCCAATCTCGACGTAGTGCTAAACATTGTTCTTTAAAAATATCAAATACGTTTACACGAATGTTTTTTCTTGATATATGTATGATAATACACTCATTTGCAAAAAAAACGGGCACCTAAGCAATGAACCATTTCAAATGTTAATATTTCTTTGTTTGATAATTATAGGTAGTTTTATCCACACAATTTGGTAAATTAATAAGAAAATAATCGTTTTCATCAGTATTTCATAAAATTTAGATACAATTTATGGGAAATAATGCTAAACCTCGCTAGTAGTGTATATTCGCTAGTAGTGCATATACTCATGAAGTAAAAATAAAAAAGTTTTTTTGTTTGTTTTTCTTTAATAAAGTAAAAGCAGATAAATGTTTAGTATCGAGTGTGACCCCCTCTAGCTAAAATCACAGCTTGAATTCGTCTGGGCATGCTAGCGAGTATATCCCGGATACTTGCTTGTGGAATACGTTCCCACTCCGCAGTAATCACATTCTTCAGCTCTCTGATGGTCTGCGGAGCCGGGTGTACTGATCTCACACGCCGTTTCAGAACGTCCCAGACATGCTCTATGGGATTGAGGTCGGGACTTCGAGCTGGCCAATCCAAACGACGAATGCCGACCTCTTGCACATACGCATTAACATCGCGGGATCGGTGGGCGCGAGCATTGTCGTCCATAAAAATCGAGTCTTCACCTAGAGCGGCCAATGCGGGTTGTGCATGAGAAATTAGAACTTCCGTTATGTATCGATGCCCAGTCAGTGAGCCGTTTTCAATGAAGACTAACTCTGTACGATCCATTGAATTTATTCCTGCCCAAAACATAACAGAGCCCCCACCATAAGGTGTGATTTCTTCGAAACATGCCTCTGCAAAGCGTTCTCCTTGTCTTCTTAGCACTCGCCGACGTCGATCTTCACCGAACAGAGATATCCTGGCTTCATCAGAGAACAAAACCCTATTCCAATCGTCTTGAGTCCATGATTCACAATTTCTAGCGAACCTAAGCCTGTGAACTCTGTGCTCACGGAGTAATTTGAGGCCGCGGGCCGGGCGGTGACTGCGTATATTGGCAGCGAGAAGCCTCCTCCTGACCGTCCATACTCCTAATATGCACATTTCTTACTTCTTGGAGGTTGTTCTTAAGATCCACATACGAAGATTTGCGATTTCTCAATGCGCGACTCACAAGAAAACGATCATCCCGTGGTTGGGTACATGGTTTTCTTCCAGAACCAGGCCTTCTCTCGACGGAACCAGTCTCCTGATATCGCTGCCAGGTCCTTTGGACTGTCGAGCGACTAACATTTAGCCTCCTAGCCACGAAACATTGGCTGCAACCCTCTTCAAGCAGCGCGATAATTTTGGTAGCTTTTACCACTTTATCTACCATTTTTGATACAGCCAAACAGCATTAAATAAAGCTTTGACAGTCAAGGATATTAAATTAATCGATAAAAATTGAATAAAAGTTATGAAAGTCGATGTTAACTTCTGGAACTTCGCGCCAAAAATGTAGGATAAAAAGGGGTTTTCTGTAAAAATGAACATCAAATGAAAAATTGAATTTAGAACGTACTTTTTTAAATACCACAGCATTTTTAAAACCGGCCAGTAACGTGTACAAACGATTGAAACCTTTTTGGTATTGTATCTTTTTAAATATGAATGAAAATCAAAACCGCCCGTTTTTTTTGCAAATGAGTTTATTATACTATAAATGCAGTGTGAGAAAAATGCAGTCATTTTTAGTCTTGAAAAGTCCTTGATTTTCATATATCGAGAGTAGAGCATCACCTCAACGCTTCGCTTATGAGGCGTGTAATAAGGGGGTGATGAATTGTATTCTTACTCGTCACCGTACAAAAATTTTTACTTTTTTTCATGATTTAAAAGAAGGTTGCTATTTAAATTTTTACGTCTTAAATTATTTCACAATTAATCAAAATTTATACAATTCACTAATTGGCTATCGGCTTTCAACGACGGAAACTTTTAGAAATTCGATGTATCACAAAAAAAACAAATCTAACTAACGATAAAGTAAGTGCATTGAATAAAAAAAGTACAAATTGTATACAAAAAGTGAATATATAACATCCATATCTTTATTTACATTCTACGATAGTTTAATTTTGAATTTGAGTTTTCAATTTTTTTTTTATTTTTTTTATTATTTTATTTTATTACTGATGATGGCAAACGAGCAAGCAAAAAATCTGATGGTAAATGTTACTGCCACCCATGGACCTTACTAAGCCGCTGCCTACCAATTAAATCTCCAAACCCACCTAGAAAGTTGGGCTGCCGGCTCTCTCACTCACCGAGCGAAGCACAACAGCATTTTTCAGACATTGATTTTCTGCGAGAGTGTGGTACTACACCGGACGGACCGGCCCGCGGCTGTAGACAGAATTCTGTCAACAATGAGGTCCTACCACTAAATTTGTGGTAGCGTCGCTTATGATGGCAAACGAGCAAGCAGTACATCTGATGGTATGTGTTACTACCGCCCATGGACATTTGCAATACTAGTGTTATAGCTAGGATGTTGCCTACCAATGAAATCTTCAAAACTCATCCAGTAGGGTTGCTGCCTGTTACTACTACTAGCCAACCCGGCCACGCGTTGCTGTGGCTAAGGTAGCTTCAGTAACACGTGGTGGTTATGCTAATAAATTGTAGCTTATATGAAACGTTTATACGTTTAACATAGCGCCATCTATCAAATACTTACTCAATCCAGTCAACAGACCGCCATCTGTTGGAATCGTTTGGAAATAACAGATAATTGTGACCATCAAATAATAGACAAATAATTTGCAATAAAATAATATTACGACTATAAATTGAGATGGAATCTATCCTATCTTTTAAGTTGGATCAAACTACACATTCTGTGCGAATTTAATTATAATAGGTTAAGTACTTTAGGAGTCTATCGCGGGCAAACAACGTGACGTGTAATTTATATATGTATATTAAGATATATATGTATATATATATTGAGTTTCACAGAAAGAATTTAATGCCAGCATTATCATCATAATCATTGACGTCACGTATATCTTGGAATTCTTGACGTTTCTTTGGCGTGAAAGCGTAAAAAACAAATTTACATTTATAATATTAAGTAGGGATAAAAGCGTAAGTCCTGTACAAATACAGAATAAAAATAACCAGTTATTGCAACTGTTAACTAAATGTCAATTTATTTTGAACGATCCCTCAAATTTGGACTGAGGTTAATAAAAGTAACCAAAGAACCCTCATCCGATTTCAAAAGAACTGCCAAGCAATGTCACATTCAATAAATAAGAAGATTTATATCGCAGTTGTCATAATTGACGTTTGAGTGACATTATTGTCCATATTAGATATATAATATAACAAGACATAATTGAAACAATATCAATTTAATCAAATATTTATAAATAAATATTTTAATATATTATTCGACTGCACAGGTGGCGTAGTAGGTAAGATAATTAACCTTCCGTGCCAGTTCCATAGGTTCGATTCTTATGCAGGACAATGCTTTGTGCGATCTACAAAGTATTGTTTTGAATCTAGGTATAATATGTCTGCGTTAATTATATGTTTGTAAAGTCAATCAAAGCTTATTTCCTTAATGCAGGGTGACGCAATACAAGGATTATCTCCTTAGTGCAAAGTAGTGTCTTAAAATAATGAATATTTTATTCTTCTTCTTACATATTATAAAATAAAAGGCTTCCAACTGTCTGTAAGCTTACATTTTTTAAAGTCATGGTTCATTATTATCATTCTCCTGCTCTTATCCCAATTACTTAGGGTTGACGCAATATGTACTCATACATATTTTAAAAGTTATTAGTAATAGTTTTATGACCAGCCTACATACCTAACGTCAAACCGCTTTGGAAATATAATTGTTGACCAAATGCCATTAGTTTTAGTTGCTTCGGGTTGATTTAAAGCTCTTAGTCGTCTTTTGCGACATCCACGAGCAAAGTAAGGGTTGGTAGTATTCGTAGTGGCCACCACACAGCATCTTATAAACTCTGCAATGGATTTTAAGGCGGTCTTTCATCCATAGACATACTGTTTCAAGATGAAGGTTTATATGTATAATACATGCATATTAATAGTAAAGAAAAGCCGGCAATTTAAATGGTTAGCAATGTGATATCGTAAAAATATATTTTGTGAGCTCACATTGCAAAAGTTTGATAAATATTACGAGATAAATCAAAATATTGTAGTACGAAAGTCTGTCTTAAAATTATCTACAAAAAAATCCACGCGAGGTCGTTGAACTCTTGAACATATGATAGTGAGTTTTGAATAGATTGCGTCTTTTCCCGTCTGAGTAAAGTTACGTATTTTTATGGAATTATCGTTACATGGCACTATTCTAATACGATGGAATGTGAAAAAAACTTAAAATTCATAGTGAAAAAAAATCCGATTTGAGTTTTTTTCTAGCCCATCATTACAAGTAGGACTAGTAGGGTCTTTGTTTTCGGGAGCGGTCCACTTCCACCCTGTATATATATATATATACATATATATATATATATATATATATAGTATATAAATATGACCCTGTATATAGTATTTAATAATATACTCCCATTGCAACTCAAGGAGGATTGTCACATTCTCAAGGAGGTTTGTCGTCTGGCACACCTAAGTTAGGCGCCCGACATTTTCGCTCACCGAACGAAGCGCAAAAGCATATTGCCACTGCGAAGACGTCGATTTTCTACGATACTGTGGTACTACTCCGAACAGACCAGCCCGCAACTATAGACAAAAAACTGTATGGCCTTACCGTTACTCAAGCCCTCTTTATAAAAAACTATCCATTGCTGAAACTACATAAAAACCTATTTGGCACTTTTTGAGTTAATCATAAGCATATAAAGAGACGAATATGCAGTCCTGCTGGCACAGTCAGCGACTGACCTGCAGACCCTAGTCGACACAATGACAGAAGATTGTAAGAAAAGGGGTCTACGCGTGAATGTGAGCAAAACCAAGATAATGGTCTTTAAAAGAGATGAAACCAGAACAGATGTAAGAGTAACAATAGGTAATGATGTACTAGAGCAAGTGGATGAATTTGTATATCTTGGATGTGGATTTAGCCGAGATGGAAGGTACACCACTGATATAGAGCGAAGAGTGAATGCGGGAAATAGAGTGAACGGAGCGTTGGGGCAACTTCTCGGCAGCCACCACCTCAGCCAGAAGGCACGTGTAGCAATACGTAACGCAGTGCTTGTCCCAACATTACTGTATGGAAGCGAGAGTTGGGTATGCAGAAAAGAGTATATATAAAATTAATATATAGTAAAATTAAGGCGGTCGAAATGCGATCTCTGCGGCAAATCTGTGGAGTTAGGCTGACCAACCGCATTCGTAACAACGACGTAAGAGAGCGAGTAGGTATGAAAGAGAGTATTGGTGTAAAGATGCGAAAGGGAATGCTCCGATGGTTCGGACATGTGGAAAGAATGCCGAACGAACGTCTGGTTAAGAAGATATACAATGCGAAAGTGGAAGGATGTCGGTACCGAGGGAGACCGAGACTAACCTACCTAGACCAGATCGGTCATGTACTGAAGGAAGGTGGAGTCAAGAGTCTCCGAAACCGGCGAGCGTGTATGAAGAGAATTATGAATGTTGAGGAAGCGAGTGAAGTATGCAGAGATAGAGTTCTCTGGCACTCTGTTCTCTCTGCCTACCCTGCAAGGGATATGGCGTGATGATATGTATGTATGTATGCATGTGTAATATGCCAGGAAACTTAGTTTCATAATACGAGTATGTATAGATATAACTTTAACTATTAATGATATATATATGCACAATGATTTTTAATTGAAATATTAATTTTATAATATTTTTTTAAGTTTCTTCATTATAGGGAAAATTTATCTTTAAATTAGCATCTATATTAACACATTATTACAAAGAACTTATTTTTCGCGTTGTCACAGAGAAAGAAAATAATACACCATCTCGTACCCTTTTTTTTTTGCGGTGGACTATGGATGTGGTCTCGCCCCGCTAAATCGGTCCGGGGCGACGGAAGAGGCGGCGCGCGACCCCATAGACTCACCATGCAAAGCTACTCACTTCGCCGTGTTAGCAGGCCACTGGTACCTTGTCTTTGTTTCCGGTGGCCACAAGATCTCGTATCCTGCGCATGGATGTCGTAAAAAAAACTAAGGGATATACTATGCATTCAACAGAGAAGGACAACTCGAAATAAAACTTATACCAACCTATCTGATTAGCTTGATATAATAGTCAAGTTCTCCTTATTGTAGAGGAGGCTTGAGCCCAGCAGTGGGACGTATATGAACGTCCAGATAATGAAGATGATGATTTTGGCAAACATTTGAAATGACAATAGGAAACGCTTTTAGTAAATAATATATAATGTCTGGATAAACGAGCTTGGCTCGATATATTTCTTTTTTTTTTGGAAAATATATTTAGATATTAACAAATAATTAATAAAAAAATGAAAAAATATATATAAGTTAAAAAAAATAATAATAAATAAGGGAAAACTAAGGATTGAACCGGAGCTAATTGGATTAGACTACTCTATTTACCAACTAAGCCAATGTCAATTCCCAATGACAGCGATCAAATTTGATTTCATATTCTAATAGTTTTAAGTCCAGAAAAATATATAATCGGGTTGAGAGCCCTCAGCACTCACCCATAGTCCGCGAAAAGCTATCAAAGCCATCTGCGGCTGACAGCTAAACACATATAAAAAATATATATATTATTTCGTTGGCTCAAAATAATGACGAAACCACATTTTCTATAAATGAAACCTAGCTAGATCTATTTATCTTATTTATTTTAATTATTTAATTAATCAATATGGGTAATAACTCCTTAACTGCATATTTTTTTGTGGAAATAGCTGGTTGGTGGCCGTTACTGAGATACTGAAAATATAAAAATACTAGCGGAACCTGCAAACTTTGTTCCGCTTAACGGTCAATGTATGAAAAGTAAAAATCATACAACTCAATCACAGCGCCACCTACCGGTTGCAATTACAAATCTAAACCATTCTCGAATCCACTTAAACACACACAATACATTTCAACAAAATCCCTCCAGCCGTTTAAGAGGAGTTCACTGACATACACACGCACATAAGAATTATATGCATAAAAATAATTATATAATATTACAAGAATTGCTTGTTTAAAGATATTATACAGACTCCATATCGTATCGTTATCGTTACGTTGTCTGTTAGTAAATATAACGAGTATCTAACCCGTATTCAACGTTATTTTTTTGAGGCTGAAGTTCTACATTGAATACAAACTCGTTCGTTTTAAAAAGTGCAATGGCTGAATGGCAACGTCAGTACACATAAAATGTGGTTAAAATTGAAAATATCAGCATAAAAGAAAAATACATACATACATATTATCACGCCATATCCCTTGCAGGGTAGGCAGAGAGGACAGAGTGCCAGAGAACTCTATCCTTGCATATTTCACTCGCTTCCTCAACATTCATAATTCTCTTCATACACGCTCGCCGGTTGCGGAGACTCTTGACTCCACCTTCCTTCAGTACGTGATCGATCTGGTCTAGGTAGGTTAGTCTCGGTCTCCCCCGGTACCTACATTCTTACACTTTCGCATAAAGAAAAATAAAAGCTTAAAAAGGTGCTCTCTTTTTTTTTTTAAAGGAATAACTATATTTATTTATTTGTACAAATTCTATTGTTAACGTTAGGTAAATTAGCACAGCAGATTACACAGACCCATACTGTTCTACTATCGACCTGGACCTGGTATATATCAAACCGTATTTTTTTTACGACAACTAGAAGTTTACAGTTGCGACCAACCAACTGAAAACAAGATTTAAATTTAAGAAGCATATTTCCAGCAAAATATTTTCATTTCAATCTTTACGGAAATTTTCCACAAAAGAAATGCTCCATTCAATAGAAGCCCAGTGACCTAATATGGCTGCGGTTAGCAAATTTTCAACTGCCTGTAGAGATTACAACATGTTGATTCAATTTTTGTTGCAAAATATGATTTTATCATTGTTTTCAAAATATGATTTTATATTTATTTCGAACAAATTTTATTATTTACTTTGAAATCATTTTAAGAATTATGAATTTCACCTTTTTTTTTAAGCTACTACTTCTTCAGTGGCGTTGTTCAATTTTTTGGGATGGGTAAAAACTGTTAAACTCGCGTCAAGACACGTAACCTGATCGAAAAATCCTAAGATCGAGGAAGAATAGTCCCTAGGAGAGAAAGTAATATCCCCCTCTCTTTCTACCGCGCGGCGAAAATGTATGCTTGCTCCTGTTGTTTCGTTTAAGCGGAGCAGGGCGCTTGCGCAAGTGTACGTGTGTGTCTATTAATGGATTTTTTATATAATGAATTTGGTTTTTATAAACAACAATCTGCCCTAAGCAAATAATCCTTATACTGCGTGGGACTTTACACCCAGACTCAGGACAACGACTTATAGATCGCACAAAGTATAGCGTGGAATCAAACCCATAACGCCTAGCACAGTGAGCCTTTATCATAATCACTAAATAATATATGCAATTAAAGTAACTATAGTGACCAAAATTTAACTAAAGTATAATAAAATATTTACGGTTGAATTAAATTGAAATTGGAATGAATTTATATGACAAGAGAACTTTGTCATTGATAGGGTAAATTTTTACAGTAAGATCTACGTCAAAGTAGATACTGATTCCAAATTTAGATTCTGTTTGCAAAGCGATGCTGAAAAAAATTAAATCTGTTCTTCAAATCCTGGCATTTACTCGTTAAATTGTCAAAAATCTAGAAAGTTAAAAAGTCGAAAGATATTTGTATGAGAAAAAGTTGAAAAAGCGTGTGTTCATTACCTTTGCGAGTTCTTACAAAAAAAAGCAAGCCAAGTTTTAATTTTCTCGAAATTCATTTATTCGACTAAAAAGAAAATTATATTCAGTTTTATCTTTGGATAATAGATAGGCTTAAAATTTAATGTGTTACCATGCCTGACTTTCCACCTATCCATCCGGCAGCCCGTAGATGTCTACAACTCTATGAGATTGCCACTCGGAACATTGGCAATTGCATCGACAGTTACTTATGATATTTTTTTTATTGCCCTTGGTGGCAAACCAGAAAGCAGTACATCTGATGATAAGTGTTACCCATGGATTTTTGTAATACCAATGACCTAGGCTGCTGCTTGCTAATGAAAATCCCAACCCCCCCCCAGAAAATTGGGCTTTCAGCTCTCTCGTCCAACTAGTGAGAAGTCTATTCGACAACCATTCTTCCTAAAGTGCTATCGATACGACAAATGATGTAATCTTCTCAATGCCACTTAAACATGCTAATTTTTAGAAGTTACACCTTGATTACTTAAGTAATACAAAACAAACCAAGTGCTGAATCTACAAAGACAATGACTCTACTATGAGAAAAGAAAAAGAAAAAATTATAATACCAACTATAGAAGCCTGGTGATTGTGACATTACTCTTCTACGTATAATATCATATATCGATAAGCTGATGTACTACTTTTTCTTATACGTATTATATTATATAATTATTTATTATTTATATTCCGTGTCCGTGACGGAGTAAGAATACTAATCACCACCACATATCTTACCCGTGGGTGATTGTACCAGACGACTAAGGGATATAAAACGCATATAACATCTATTCGAGAGAAGGAAAACTCGAAAAAAAACCCTACACCAACACGTCTGACCAGCGCGGTACAGTAGGTTAATTTCCCTCCCATGACGGAGGAGGCCCGAGCTCAACAGTGGGACATTTATGGGCTGTGATGATGATGATATTATGTATACTTTTAGTGTAGCGACGGATACGAATAAACCAAACACGAACACTGCCGAATTCTTGTTTGGTTCACTTGTAGTGAAATGACATACATACATATCATCACGCCATATCCCTTGCAGGGTAGGCAGAGAGAACAGAGTGCCAGAGAACTCTTTGCATACTTCACTCGCTTCCTCAACATTAATAATTCTCTTCATACACGCTCGCTGGTTTCGGCGACTCTTGACTCCACCTTTCTTCAGTACATGACCGATCTGGTCTAGGTAGGTTAGTCTCGGTCTCCCCCGGTACCTACATCCTTCCACTTTCGCATTGTATATCTTCTTAACCAGACGTTCGTTCATCATTCTTTCCACATGTCCGAACCATCGGAACATTCCCTTTCGCATCTTTACACCAATACTCTCTTTCATACCTACTCGCTCTCTTACGTCGTCGTTACTTACTTAGTGTAGTGACGGATACGAATAAACCAAACAAGAAAACTGCCAAATCTCTTTGGTTTGTTATTCATAGTAGTAATGAAGTAATTTGTTCGAAAATATCGGTAAAACACAACTAAGAACTTTACATCGACCTGGATCAATCTCTGATGCTCTCTGCTCAATAATTACATTCGCAAGAAGGATTGGCGTCACTGTATTTGCAATATGTACTATGTAAGTATAGTACATATTGTATTTACCCCAAGTAATTAGAATAAGAACTGGATAATGACTATAATATATTATAATAATAATATTGCAATATTTCCTTCTCATTGTAATAATATGTAATCCAACGATTGCCATTTTTTTTTTAAATTTAGGGATTGTTGGTGAAAGCGTGGTATAGATTCATAATTGAACGTGGAGCGAACTAGTTAAATTATTATTTACATACATACATACATACCATCACGCCATGTCCCTTGCAGGATAGGCAGAGGGAACAGAGTGCCAGAGAACTCTATCTTTGCATACTTCACTCGCTTCCTCAACATTCATAATTCTCTTCATACACGCTCGGCGGTTTCGGAGACTCTTGACTCCACCTTCCTTCAGTACACGACCGATTTGGTCTAGGTAGGTTAGTCTCGGTCTCCCCAGGTGCCTACATCCTTCCACTTTCGCATTGTATATCTTCTTAACCAGACGTTCGTTCGGCATTATTTCCACATGTCCAAACCATTCCCTTTCGTATCTTTACACCAATACTCTCTTTCATACCTACTCACTCTCTTACGTCGTCATTGCGAATATCGTCAGTCAGCCTAACTCCATAGATTTTCCGTAGAGATCGCATTTCGACCGCATTAATTTTGCTTTCATGCTCTTTTCTGCATACCCAACTCTCGCTTCCATATAGTAATGTTGGGACAAGCACTGCGTTATGTATTGCTACACGTGCCTTCTGGCTGAGGCGGTGGCTGCCGAGAAGTTGCCCCAACGCTCCGTTCACTCTATTTTCCGCATTCACTCTTCGCTCTATATCAGTGGTTGCTTTTTAATTTTTAAATTATTAGTCTATTGAATTAGTTTCAGATATTTCATCATCGATATTTAAGCTACTACGTTTTTGTGCAATGTATTCAAATATTAGCCTGACAAAAATAAATATCCATGATACTTATACGTAGGTACTTATATATTATCTGAAAAAAATCTGGGTTGCGTGTGTTTTGCATACAAGCTGCAATCATATTGATATGTCAATTGCTTTTGCTATTTAATATTTCAGACACACTATGAACGTGTGATATTTAATACGTACAAAATATGATTTTTATTTAAAAGCTCAGAATTATTCTGAATTTTTGAATGTCCTATTTTTAGAAACGAAGTGGAGACATTTGAGGGATGCAATTCTGTTTCTAACCTAAACTGATTGCTATACACAGGAAATATTACATTTATTTTATTAGTAAACAAATTGTAGATTAAGTGTCCATTGTGAAGCCTTTGTAACTGTGCGACAACTATACCATACGCAATAAAAAAAAGTACTGTTGGTCGTAGGTATCTCTCATATATTTTTTTAAAACCATAAATTAATTATACAAAAATATACTTAGTTGAAAAACCCGTAAAACCACAATCATACAGAAAGTTCTCACAACTGATTATATTTTACAATATTATGATTTATGTTGTAAATTTATAACACAAATTAAAGACGAAACATTTACAACGAAGATAAACCATTATATAATGAATTATAACTTAAATATATATGTATGTATATGAATATACTGTAAACTACAGTCATAAATCAGTAAGTACCTACCTTAAGGCACATTAGCCGGGTAATTCTCATACATTAATAAGCAATGTGCACAAAATGTACTAACATAACTGTTGTTGAAAGGGGACGATTTAGAATTATATTGAATGAGTATTTTAGCTGTGTGTTAGTGGCTACGAATACTACCAACCCTTACTTTGCTCGTGAATGTCGTAGAACACGGTTAAAAGTCTTATAACGACCTGAGCCAATTCCATCTTTTTTTTTTTTTTTTTTTTTTTTTTTTGTTATCGCTGAGGAAATGCTTTTGCGCACATCCCCCGCCATTGATAGACGGGGGGGTGTGTGGGACTCGCCAGCCTTGAGATTGACGGCCGGAATACCCACTAAAACCTAACAGCGGTCCCTTCCGCGCTTTTACGGGATGCCGGAGAGATCGTCTATTGGCATTCTATCCCCGACACCCCTACGCTTAGCCATCTGGCCACGACCAGTCAGCCGTCAAGGCGGTGGGAGAAGGTGCGCGTAGCGGCGCCTCCCTCTCCCTGGTCGCCGCCGGCGGAGCGAGTTCGCAGACGCGAGTGCTTCGCGTTCCCGCTCCGCGGCCTCCTTTGCAGAGATGACTTCCTCGCAAAAGGAGGCCATCGACGTCCAGTACCTGTCGCTGTCAAGCATCTTGTTGATGACGGTCGACAACGACAGGTCCGCTCCTATGACCGCCGACAGGTCGTGGCGCTGAGGCCCCCAGGCGGGACATACTTCCAGGGTGTGACGCGCGTCATCAATTTGCGCGCCACACTCATGGCATCCAGGGGCCTCTTCACGTCTAATTCGGTGCAGGTACTTACCGAAGACCCCGTGTCCGGTAAGTACCTGCGTCATCCTGAATGACAGGTTGCCGTGCCCTCGTTTCATCCAGCGGTGAAGGTGGGGCGCTACCGCCTCAACGGTCCCCCGTCCTGCTACGGGGGACTCCAGTTCCTGCCTCCACCGCAGGACTACTGCCCTTCGAGCCGCTTCCTTCGCCCTACTCAGTCCCCTCGCGGTGACGCGTTCCCCATTCACCTGCGCCGCAGCGCGGAACTGGTAGACTTCCGCCTGTGCCCTGGCCTGAAGTGGCCAGGGTGGATCGCCCGCTAGCAGTGTGGCTGCAGTCCAGGATACTGTACGGTACCCCCTTATTGTCCTCACCGCCATGGCTCTCTGCGCCTTTCGCAATAAGGCCTTATTGGAGGCGGTGAGCGACTGCGTCCAAATCGGGGCACCGTACAGTGCCATAGACCGTAAAATGCCGGCGTAAAGCCGCCGGCAGGACGATCCAGGACCACCAGTATTGGGCAGAAGCCTACCCAGCGCCGCGGCCGACTTTGAAAGTCTAGGGACGAGCTGGGCAAAATGCGGCCCGAAGTTCCATTTACTATCCAGGTGCAGACCCAGGTACTTCATTCGGGTCTGCACCGGCACGGCAACCCCAGACACACTGAGTTGTGCCCCTCGGGGGAGACCTTGGCTGGGACCATAAAATAGGAGAGCCTCCGTCTTCTCCAACGAGACTCTCAGGCCCAACTTGCCAATCCGGTCAACGACGAGCGCTACTCCGACTCTTGCTAGTCGGGCGGCGTCACGGAAGTCAGCCCTCCTCACCGTGATGAGAGTGTCATCTGCGTAGCAAATTACCCCCATCCCGGGGAGAAGCTGGCCCCGCAACAACCAATCAAATCCGACGTTCCACAAGGTCGGACCGAGGACCGAACCCTGTGGAACGCCACACTCTACCCTATGACGATGTATGCGCCCATCGTCCCCCTCCCAGAGCACGTGCCTCCTCTCGAGGTATGCCTCCAATAGCCTCCGGAGATACGGAGGCACCCCGTGATATCGGAGCGCCTCCTTTAGAGTCTCATGTGGGAGACTATTGAAGGCGTTTTTAATATCGAGCGAGACTGCCAGAACTACATCCTTTTCGGCCACCGCTTCGGTGGCCAGGGTCTTCAGGGCGGCCAATGCATCGATTGTTGACCGGCCGCACCTGAACCCGAACTGATTTTCCGACAGTCCCGGCCCGATAGCCTCGAGGTGCCGGACGAGACGGTCCGCGAGGATTTTTTCAAACAATTTTGCCGTCTCGTCCAGCAGCACCAGTGGTCTATACGCAGAAGGAGAGTCGATTGGGCGACCCTCCTTCCGCAGCAAGCACAATTTTCCAGTCTTCCATTGTTCCGGGAACTGCCCGGACCTCAAACATTCATTGAGCAGTTCCCGGAGTACATCCATGCAATATTCTGCGACGACGCCGAGCACAAGCCCCGGGACACCGTCCGGGCCAGGCGCTTTTCTTTTTCCTTTAAGTCGGGAGAGGGCCACTTCCAGTTCATCATCAGTGATAGGGGGGATGGGTGTTTCCTCCTCCACCACCGACCGAGGAGCCATCCTGGGGGGAATATGTCCCGTAGAGTGTGGGAACAGTTCCCCAATTAGCCCCGACAGGAAATCCGCGTCCAGTGTTTCAATTATGGGAGCGCCGCAGGCACGGAGCTTGTTCCGTGCTCTCTGGTACGGGCGCCCCCAGGAATCCCTGTCGAGGCCCGCAAGAAGCTCCTCGCGGGCCCTCTCTTTCGCCTGGCTGATGGCCAGCTGCAGAGTCTTCTTCCTTGTCTTGTATTCCATCCGCAGCTGGCTCTCGAGGACGTTGTCCCGGTCTCTCCTCTGTCGGCAACGGACATGGGCGCGCCGCGCTCGATTGGAGGCCACCCGAAGATTGGAGATTTTGGGCGACCACCAGTAAACTTGACGTCGCGGCGGCCTCCGCCGTGCCCTCGGCATCGCCGCATCACATGCATCCTGCAGGATATTTTTTAAATGGCCTGCGAGCCGCTCCACTCCCACGATGTGCTGTCCCGTGGAACCCCAGCGCTGTACAATGGCAGCCTCCCGGGCCATCTCTGGGTCGAATTGCCCAATGGCCCATTTGGGAAGGCAGCGTCTTCCTCCGCGCCGAGGTCCTAGTGGCCCCGGAGGGGAGGACACCTCGAATCGTATGTAACGATGGTCCGAGAGTGTCTCCACCTCTACCTCGACCCTCCAACCGCTCACCTCACGCGCGACACCGGGGGTGGCGAACGAAAGATCCACCACGGACCCTCCGCGGTGTCGCACGCATGTGTGGACTGTCCCCCTGTTGAGAAGGGACAGGTCGGAGAGGTTGGACCACTCTTCGACGGCCCTACCCTTCGCATTCGTGGCGGGGTTCCCCCACGCCCGAGACTTCGCATTAAAGTCGCCGAGGACAACAATTCTCCTCGGCGACTGACGACGGACCGCGGCACTGACGGAGTCCAAGAAAAGTTCAAACTCCGCCAGCCCGCGATTGGGGGAAAAGTACAAACCGATTACAGCGAAGTCTCGCCACCCCGCCACAACAAAACCATTACCTCTCTCAAGAACGGAGAGAGGGGGGCCGTTACACCCTCTGGTCAGGACAGCAACATCATTATTCAGATCACCCGCCCAATTGGGTGAAGGAGGGATGAAGTATGGCTCGCAGGCCACCGCCAGGTCTGTATTCCACTCCGCCATGGACTGCAGTAGCAGGTCCTGAGCCCCGGCACAGTGGTTCAGATTAGCCTGAAGGAAGGCGACTTTGTCTCCCATTAGTGGGACATCGCAACTTCCTCCTGGGCCTGGCGGCTCGTACTGGCTATGGTGACCTGAGGTCCTTGGGTCACCTTACCTCTAGATGAGGGGGCTTTACACAATTTCCCCCCCATCTTGTGCCCCGAAGAGCGTCCGGCATCGGCGCAGACCGCGCATCGGTGCGCCGCCATGCAGTCGGCTGCCTTGTGCCCATTGCCACCGCACCGAAAGCAGAGTCCGGAGCGGTCGGTGGAAGATGGGCATAGAGCGGTAGTGTGCCCCAGTTCCAGGCACCGGAAACATCTTAGAGGCAGGTTTTCTAGCACCTGGACACCTGCCGAACTCCAGCCGACGAGGAGTCTCCCCGCGTCAGCGAGCGTCTTGGCGGCGGTGACGGGGCACCTCACCTTGACCATGCCCATGCCGCGGGGCCCGCGTTGGATCTCTCCCACTTGGATTTCCGCGGCATTGCACCCACATGTGCGGGCAACTGCAGCCTGAACTTTTTCCGTCGTAATGGAGTCATCCATGCCGGTCAGTCGAAGATCGGTCCGTTTGACTGGGCGTACGACATCCGCCACACCAGCCAACACCGTGCGCAGTCCGGCCGCTAGGCGGTCCGCGGTTTCCGGCGTCTGAGTTTTAGGGAGTTGTAAAACTCGTCCACCTGTCATAGAACGCCTTACTTTCAAACCCTCCGCAATCCCCAGCTCCTGCAGATTTACTTCCTTTTCGGCGCGGAGCATTGCCTCTGCATAGGTGACGCCCCTCTGCTCGGCCTCAGGCTGTAGTTTTAATATCACAACCGGAGAGCGCGGGGCTGTCAACGCCGACTTAATGTTCCTCCGCGCTACATCAGCTGGGCTGGGGACCTTGGAGGGTACAGCTGCTGGAGGAGCCACTACAACAGGGGAAGACTTCTTCTTACCCTTGCGAACGACGGTGGCCCAGTTTTCCGAGGTGACAGGCTGGGCCAGGGGAGCTTCTTGTGCTGGGCTATTTGGTACCTTAGGCACCGGTACAGCCTTTTTTGCAACCTGTTTGGTCGCTGGTGCAGGCTTCAAGACAACCTGTTTAGTTGCCACAGAATCAGCACCTTTCTTTTTATCTGCCGCCAGAGGCGGACGCACGACCTTGGCTGGGAGAAGACGGTCTTCGATCGCGTCAAATCGTGCCGTCATCATCTCCCCCAGCGACCTTATGAGTGTGGATTTTAGGTCCTCAAGTGCGTCCACCTCCGGAGCAGTGACAGATTGTGCTGTTCTCGGAGTGCGAGACTTCCTCAAGTCATCAAACTGGAGCCTGTGTGCCTTCACCTCGGCCTTAAGGCTCTCATTCTCCTGCCGAAGTCTTGCAATATCCGCACGAAGGGCGCGCAACTCCTTTGGCTCCGAGCGTTCGGACAGCACCGAAATATATTTATTAAGGTTGGACGCACTGTCTTGCAGCATCTTCCGGTGCGTTCCCTTTAAATTTCCAGACTTACGGATAGTCTCTGCAATCTTGCAGAGCTCATTGCACCCTAACAACCTAATGTCCTCTGGCCCTGCAGTAGCCAGTTGCTCATCCGGGATGTAGTCCTCGTCGTCAGGTGAAGACGCTCTTACAGAGAAGAAACCAATTTCGGACATTTCGTCTTCATCCTCTGCCATTTGGTCTCTGATTGCCAGTTCCTTCTTTGCCCGTGAAAGGCCGTGGGCATGTCCTTTGGCCTTGCCTTTTCCCCTCTTTGACGTGCTGACCTTAGGTCTAGGCTCGCAATCAGTCTCCGATCCGGATATAGCAGTTCTGGTGGAGAAGGTCTCCGATCCAGATGCCTCCGATCGAACTGCCGATCCCTGGTAATATTTTAGTTTTACCACCTGGCCACTATGGCTATCAATCGCTTTATACAAACGCTTACCTGAGCGAAGAGAGTACGAGGCCTCATCCAGGGGATTGGCGGGCGGGGGCATAGAAGCCCCGACCCCTTCCTCAACACTCATCTTAAAGAACTAATAAACTATACAACAATTCTATATACAAAATTTTATACAAAAATTATATACAGAAATAATATTTAAACCAGTAAAAGAACAAATATATATACAAACAAACAATAATACAAACTATTATACAACAAGAAGAATATATACACATCCAGGGTGGTCTTAACATTCAACCCTGAGCTGAAGCTCATCGAATCCAATTGTTATGTAAAAAGAAAAAGTACCTACAATAACAAAAACGAACGAAAGACAAGAACGAAATGCCACATTAATTGTATCTACCTACAACGAACAATAATAATTTATACCAGAGTATATATACAACACGAAATAACCTAGACAGTGCATAAATTAACCTCCCATATGCAATCCCCAATAAAAATTTGACACAACAAACAAATAAAAACGACCTGCCAAGACAATTAAACGACAAGAGCGCCTAACGACCGATGCCGATACCGCCTCAAATGCATACGTCCGACCGGTACGAGTGCCTGTCGGCGTATGAGCCAATTCCATCTGATGCCATTTGGTCAATAATTACATTGTCAAGGAGGGTTGACGTCTGGCAGGTGGCCGGTCATAAAAATAATGCCAATAACTTTTAGAATATGTAAGATCTAAGAAAAAACAGTACTTATTGTATCGACCCCAGGTAATTGGGATAAGAGTAGGAGAATGATAATTGAATAAGTATATATGCACCCTTTAGTATCATCATCAACTCCATCATCTCTGCTCATAGATGACTCATTATTGAGCTCGCGTCCTCCATAATGGGAGGGATTTTACTTTAGTGGTAGGAACACGCTGTAGACCGGTCCGTCTGGGCTAGTAACACAATCTTGCAGAAGATCGACGACTGAGTAATGGCAATGTGCAAAAGCCCAACTGGGCGGGTTTGGGGTATGTCTTGGTAGGCAGCAGCTTAGCTATACCCTTGGTATTGCAAAGATCCATGGGCGGCAGTAACGCTTACCATCAGGTGTGCTGCTTGCTCTTTTACCAACATAAGCAATAAAAAAAATAGAACACTATATCAACTGGTCTGACTAGCGTGGTATAGATTATAGATGGATAGAAGGAAACTTGAAGCTAGCAGTGGGATGTATACGACCTTTTTTTGGATGGATTTTAAAAAGTCCATTAGGTTTTTCACTTCCTCGTACGTAACTGACAATATCTTATATATTTTCTTAATAACATTGCAAACTTTTAAATATCCAATCACCTGATTATTATTTACCTGATGTCGCTTTAGCCGATTGCTTGTTCAGCATACCTATAGTTCACAAGGTTCACTTGACCCATTTTAGCGTACATCTGAGCTGTTGCAGCAATATTTCACGTTTTCGTTTAAACGTCCAGATACGTTGTGATTTTAAAATAATTGAGTATTTGAAATAGATCACTCTTATAGTGACAGATAAAAAAAAAATTAGTCACGATCTCTTAATTTTTTATGGGAGTCATTAAGGTCAAAAATGAGTGATGATCTGGAGAAAAAAGCAGCACTTCTCTATGAAACTAATAACTACAAATGTGATCACCAATCCATTTGCCAAACGTGACGTAGGCGGTTTTTACAAATTGCGCGGAATGGTAGGGATTGAAATCGTTTAATTGTGTTTTACGATACTGGCGGACAAAAAAATGAGGTATGTATGTATTATAGTCGTTCTCCTTTATTCGACAAAATACATTTAAAAATATTTAAACAGCTTGACCCGCAAAATTTATGTTAGGTTACACATTTGTAAAGACCGCCATGACAAATGAATTTATTGCCTAATACAAGATGTTTCCTTATATTTAAAGGTTAATATTTTATCATTCTAAACCACAGAACAAACAAATATACCAGTAAAATCATACATGCAGACATGAAGTGAAAAATTATTTCATTTACAAATTCCAGCGGTTTGGGAAAACATCAAAC
This sequence comes from Lymantria monacha, assembly GCA_905163515.2. Taxonomy (NCBI): domain Eukaryota; kingdom Metazoa; phylum Arthropoda; class Insecta; order Lepidoptera; family Erebidae; genus Lymantria; species Lymantria monacha. Next base: position 25,874,299 of record LR991098.1, on the reverse strand, counting down.
GAATTCTCACTGAGGTTCCGGAGTGCGGTGAAATGTTACGAATTGTTTCACTCTCAGAAAAAAAAATAATTTAACATGGAGCACGGTATATAATTAAAATTTTCTGCTGCACCCTCTTTTGTGATTTTTAATGAGCAACACTTCTTCTTGTAAAAATGCGAGTTTAAAATAAAACTTAGTTGAAAATTCACTACTTTATGTTATTACAGTTGCGGAAACTCATTAAATTATTTTGTAAAATTCTATCACTTTTGGAAGCAACATTATATGATTTATTCTTTCGAGTCTGTCTAACATAAGCCTTTCAGAAAGATAATAATGCAATGGCCGTCAAATAATGGAGTATAACTATGAGAATGTAATGATTTCTGATATTTACGCGACTATTACACATTTGAAAAAAAAATAGTGAAATAAAAAAATAAAATAGTGGTAGGACCTCGCTATCGAGACTTTTCTGTCTATAGCCGCGGGCCTATCCGTCCTCGGTAGTACCACATTCTCGCAGAAGATCGACGTCTGAGTAATGGCAATGTGCTATTGAGGGAGCCAGAAGCTCAATTGGGATGGGTTCGGGGTTTCTACTGGTAGGAAGAGGCCTAGCCATACCATTGCCAAAGGTCCATGGACGGCAGTGACACTTATCATCAGGTATGATATCTGCTCGTTTACCACAATAAACAATAAAAAAAATACTTATACGGATTTGATTGCGTTTGTATTTGATTTTTAATGTCCCGGCGTTTTGGAGGACTGAGTCCTCCCGTGACCATGAACGTCGTATAGTGTTCGAAACGTCGAGATACGCGATAGAATCCATACAAGTAGTTTTATTTCAACTATGAGAATGATGGCTGCTCTAGTAGTTACCTTGTGATCTGCTGCCATTTATGAGATCAGATCCAGTATTTCTATTATATTATATCATGATATGAGGGCATCTCATTGAAACCGAAGAGAGTGAAGAGTAAATGCGGGAAATAGAGTGAACGGACCGTTAGGACAATTTCTCGGTAGCCACCACCTCAGCCAGAAGGCACGTGTGGCAATACATAACGCAGTGCTTATCCCAACATTACTGTATGGAAGCGAGAGTTGGGTATGCAGAAAAGAGTATGAAAGTAAAACTAATGCGGTCGAAATGCGATCTCTACGGAAAATCTGTGGAGTTAGGCTGACCGATCGTATTCGTAACGACGACGTAAGAGAGCGAGTAGGTATGAAAGAGAGTATTGGTGTAAAGATGCGAAAGTGAATGCTCCGATGGTTCGGACATGTGGAAAGAATGCCGAACGAACGTCTGGTTAAGAAGATATACAATGCGAAAGTGAAAGGATGTAGGTATCGCAGGAGATCGAGACTAACCTACCTAGACCAGATCGGTCATGTACTGAAGGGAGGTGGAGTCAAGAGTGTATGCCTACCTAGCCTACCTAACTACCTACCATTTTTTTTGCGTTGAACTATGGAGGTGGTCGCGTCCCGCCAAATCGGTTCGGGGCGACGGAAGAGGCGACACGCAACCCCATAGACCCAACATGCAAACACCTTTGTCCGCCGTGCGAGCGAGCCACCGGTACCTGATCTTTGCCTTCGGTAGTCCACCCGGTGGTTTACCCTTACGGGTTCCTCTCGAGTCGACGCCCCGACAGATTTCGCCGTCAGGACGTTGTCCTTACGCGGTGGCTTCACTTCGGGTGACCGGACTATTCCCCGGTTCGATCACCCGATGCCTCGGCTAGGGCGGCATCAGGCGTAGATATACGCGCCTGCACCGCCCAAGGCGCCGTCGGCGGCCCACCTGTCTACCTACCTAAGTATGGTTTCAATGACATACATACATACCATCACGCCATGTCCCTTGCAGGGTAGGCAGAGAGAACAGAGTGCCAGAGAACTCTATCCTTGCATACTTCACTCGCTTCCTCAACATTCTTGGTGTGGCCCTAGAAATTGTGGAGTCCACTATATTCTTAGGTATTACTATTGATGCTAAACTCCATTGAGGCCCTCACATTGAGAAATTATCAAGTAGGCTAAGCTCAGCGGCTTATGCGGTAAAAAAAATTCGAATGTTAACCGATATTGAAACGGCTAAAATTGTTTATTTCGCTTACTTCCACAGTCTTATGTCTTATGGCATACTACTTTGGGGATGCTCTGCAGATTTGAATAATATCTTTGTTCTCCAAAAACGGGCTGTCCGCGCGATTTATAATTTAGGCCCAAGAGCATCACTGCGCGAAAAATTTAGGGAAATAAACATTCTAACTGTTGTATCACAATTTATATTCGAAAACATATTATATGTAAAAAAAAATATTGATAAATTTGATAAGTATAGTGACATTCATCACGTGAATACTAGGAATAAGGATAATTTACATATACATCATACTCGCCTACAAAAAATTAGTAGGTCTTTCATGGGGCAATGTATACGCTTTTACAATAAACTACCTAAAGATATCCGAGATATGCCCATAAATAAGTTTAAAAAGGCTATCGAAAATAGACTTTGCAAAAAAGGATATTACAACATTTCGGATTATCTAAATGATAATATGGAATGGTTATGAGTTGCTCCTCTCTCAGCAATTACTTTATATAATTTTAACTTTTACATTGTTTTAGTGCTGATCCTCACTGTCGTCTGAACTCTGTATACTTATCATTGTCACAAATTGTACAGTGTAGCGTGTTTTGCCTAACGAGTTATTTATTTATTGATTTGATTGAGCTATCTGATTGTAATTTATAGATCTTGGTGTGGTCATGCTCACTAAAAAGGTCTCTGCCTGCGGTAGCTACGTGAGCGGGTCTCTCCCTTCCCTCGAATGTGGTTGAGGGGCGTGATGGCTGCTTTAGTAGTTAACTCGTGATCGAGTGCCGCTTGTGGAATCTGGTCCAACCATTTCTGTTCTTTTTTGTTTTGTTGTTTTTGTTTTTTTTTTTGTTAATGTTGTATTTAACTTTTAAATAATAAATCTTTACTCGAAGGGCATCGCACTGGAGCTTAAATGGTCTAAACATGTATCCAATAATATTAAGAAAACATGTAATTTAAAAAAAAAAATGACGAGCCCGCTGAGTTTCTTGCCGGATCTTCTCAATTTGTGGCGGCTTTCCGATCCGGTGTTAGATTAATTTAATAAAATATGTAATATTGACAATATGTAAGTGCCCTTTTAGGGCTTATGCATAATAAATGATTTGATTTGATTCATAATTTTCTTCATACACGCTCGCCGGTTTCGGAGACTCATGACTCCACCTTCCTTCAGTACGTGATCAATCTGGTCTAGGTACGTTAGGCTCGGTCTCCCCCGGTACCTACATCCTTATCGTCGTATATATTTATTCTATTTGAAAATATCTCTACAGTATCACCACATTGATTTAGTAGATTGCTCAAACAAGGAATGGAAATGAATGAATGAATGAATTACCTATGAACATATAAACTCATGGCTCGGCACGATATCCAAGAATGTTTAAGTGAAATCAGTGTGTCAGATTTGACGTAAATTCGCGAGAGACCACGTTAGATGTTTATTTGATTGCAACATTTTGTTGATTATTTTGTAACGTCTAATGGTCTAGTGCCTCTTAATTTTGTGTGGCAGGTTATGGTCTGGAAACCCTCATTCCATCTGCGGTGACGGCAAGGCAGCATGTGTCTTCAATTCACTGTGTTCTCTGCCCACCACTTGGGTCGCACACTGGTACCGATTCCTTGACATCTCTGTGCGGTCGGGCGGGCAACCTAAGACGGACGGTCAGAGACCCCGCTTAGATCATCATCCATGTCATCACCACATGATCATCTGAACCTGGATGCTGATAGGGACAGTTAACTGCCTACAGTCATAAATGTCTCAGTTTTTATTGATAACTTTTGGTCTGAAATCATAAATATCGGCTCTTCCAGTACAGTATCACTCTCTAAATATGCTATAACAATTTGCCGTTTTCTTCAACAAGCGGGAAAGTTAAGGACTAAAACCCCAATCCACTATGCCTGGTATCACAGAAGTTCATGAGTGGTATTTACTACGTAACATCAGGTGAACTCTTTGATCATCTACCACAAAATATATTTAAAAACTAACTAATCCGGGCCAAAGTAAAAAATATACTTGTCGTAAAATAAAATAAAAACATTTTTAATGCTTATAAAGTCAAATATCCTCAATGATGCATTTAAGGGTTAAAATAATAATATGTCTTTTTGTTCCTTAACAGGCTGTTGTCTACATACTACATATCCAGACTGAACCACCCGGAAAGACAGAAGACCGCCAGTCTCGTCATCATTTCAGCTAACTACTGGTACTAATTCCGTTCGGTGGCCCGCCTGGCGGGAACAACAATAGTTCTAATATATTTGCAATTCATGGACCCAGGCGATGCAAAAATAGGTAGATAGATTTCGCATTTGTGTTTACAAACGTACTTAGTGTAAAATAACGCGCGTCTGGTTCGAGTAGACGAGTATATAACGTTTTTACCGTGCTACCGTAGGATGAGGCAAGAGAACCTGTAAATCTTGGACTAGCATCGCGTTTATCATAATATAACTTAGTATTTATCTCTATATTTTCATGAGCTTATTTATATGCACTCACGTAAATGAGTGATAATTCCATAACGACCATGCTAAATTAGCAGTTAGCGGTTACTATAAGTTTCCCAGGAGAGTGATGTTGTCCATTCTCTAAGTGGTATTTAAGGTGGTTTCTACGACTTTCATGTGAATGCATTTCTTTGATGGCTAATAAATTTTTTAACAACACTAACTATAGTTAAACCATCACTGAAAATGTCGTCACCTGGAAAGCTTGTAGTTGTATTTATAGGAGTATTAAGGCAACGTGTAAGCGATATTAGCGGTTAAAGAGTATCTACTTACTCAACCCCTTTACTGGCACTGTCTTATCGGGATCTTACGCCCAACTAGTTAAATGTAAACCGAACCGTTTGCACAACTATTTGGCAATGAAAATCCTACTATATATTTTTTTAAAGAAACTACGAGTAAGTAAGCAATATTATAGTTTATCGTCCCATAATTTTTGTTATAATAAAAGTTCCACTTTTGGCCGATTTCCGGGACGGGAAGGTTACCTGTTTTTTTTTTTTTTTTTTTTTTTTTTTTTTGCGGTGGGCCATGGACGTCGCACCCCGCCAAGTCGGTCCGGGGTGACGGAAGAGGCGGCGCGCAACCCCATTGACCCACCCTCCAAGCACCTCTTCTTCGCCGTGCGAGCGGGCCACCGGTACCCGATTTTTGTCTTCGGTGGCCCGCTCGGCGGTATGCACTCTCGGGCTCCTCTCCTGTCGACGCCCCGACAGCTTTCGCCGTCGAGGCGTCGTCCTCACGCGGTGGCCTCACGTCGGGTGACCGGACAATTCCCCGGTCCGATCACCCGAAGCCTCAGTTAGGGCGGCATCAGGCGCAGGTATTCGCGCCTGCGCCGTCCCGGCCGCTGACGGCGGCCCGGGTCACGGGAATCCTCCCGGACTCGTTCCGCCGTCTCCTTCTGCGAGATGACAGCTTCGCAGAAGGCGGCGACCGCGTCCCAGTTCCTGACGCTGTCAACCATCGCCCTCGCGACAGCCGGCAGCGTCAGGTCGGCACCGATAACAGCGACGAGGTCACGGCTCTGCCCGTCCCAACTCGGACACACTTCCAGCGTGTGTTGCGCCGTGTCCTCGTCACTGATGCAATGGCAAGGCCGGAGTCCACTCCCTATACGCGACCGTGTGCAGGTACAAACCGAAACACCCGTGCCCCGATAATACCTGCACCAGCCGAAAGGAGAGGACTCCGTGCCGCCGCTCCATCCATTCCATCAGTACGGGCCGGAGGGCCTCGACGGTAACGACACCGTGTCTTGGCCTCTCCAGCCGCGTAACCCAACGGGCGATGACGTCTCGGCGGGCGTCCTCGCGCCAGGTGGCTATCTCGCTCAACGATGGGGAGCCACCTTCGTCGCGCACTGAGGTAACCCGCCGGTAGAGGTCGGAGAGCATCTCCGCCTCTAGGTCCCACGGGGGTGTCCCGGCCAATAGCCATGCCGCCTCGGTAGACACCGTGCGGTACCCGCGAATGGCTCTGACCGCCATGGCTCGCTGTGGTCTCCACAGCACCGCCCTGAGCTGGGCGTTCAGAGCCCTCGCCCACACGGGTGCGCCGTACATGGCCATTGAGCGGATCACCCCCGCATACAGCCGTCGGCCCTCGAAACTGGGTCCACCCACATTTGGCATGAGCCGAGAAAGGGCGGACGCCGCGCCGACCAGCCGGGGAGCAATTTGACGAAAATGCTCCCGGAACCCCCATCGCCCGTCGAGCACCAGACCCAAGTACCTCATATGGGCCTGGATACTGATGTGGATGGAGTTGACGACTAATGAGGCGCCGATGGGCAGCCTCACACGGGGCCCATGGAATAGTAGGGCCTCCGTCTTATTTAGAGCCACCCTGAGCCCCAGCGCCTCAATTCGCCTGACCATCTCCTCGGTGCCGAGAGTGGCCAGGCTCGCCGCGACGGGAAGGTTACCTACTATACCATGCTGGTGACACAATGATGGCGTTGGATTTTATTCAGCTTTTCCTTTTTTGCATCGATGTTTTGTGAATATCATATCCCTTAGTAGTCTTTTACAATTCTCACGTATAATAGTTGTGGGGTTCTTGCGGACGGAGAGAATAATGAGACACAAGATCTAGTTTTAGTCTGGTTTATTGTGAGATGTGGTGCGGCTTAAATACTATAATATTACGTGCGAAAAGTGCTTATGCTTAAGGTCGGGCTTCCTATGTAAATGTCGGTGTAGTAGGTTAGTAGGTCAGATGTAGATGATGTAAGTCCGACGATGTCACGTAATGCTGAATTTGTAGGTGGCAACAATAGTCATGATGATTTATCGATGATGGCCGTGATGATGAATTTTATTCTTTCATTCATCATCTCAGCTCATATATGCCATTGTTGGGCTCGAGCCTCCTCCGTAGTGGGAAGGAAATTGACTTACTATACCACGCTGGTCAGACGTGTTGGTATAAGGTTTTGTTTCGAGTTTTCCTTCTCTTTTTCTTTCGAGTATTCTTACTTTATATGAAAAATAATACAATATAAATATAGTTACATATAAAATTTATTTACGTTACATTTTCCTGTGATGATAGAATACGAATACAAAATACCACCCCCTCTTGCCAGTAGGTGTCGTAAAAGACGTCTAAAGAATATATATATATAATATATAAAATATTGATGACAAAGAAAATAAAAAATAAAACCCTATACCAACCAGTTTGACTAACGTGCCATACTCACTATGGCACTCAATTTCTCTTCTATTGTAGAGGCGACTAGAGCTCAGCAGTGCGACGCATGAGCTAAGATAATGATGATGATAAAATCTTTTAGTAACATAATTTATTATTACTAATATTTAAAATGTATTTATTATAACTGATATTTTATTAACAATGCAATTTTTAGAATAGACAGGTTGCTTTCATAAAAAAATTATGCTCTAAAAAATAGCTTTAAATGTTGTTCTTCTTCTTCTCGTGGTGTATTGGCAATCAGCTACTTATACGAGCTATTGGTGCCAGTGTCAAGTTATAAATATTTTTACATTTATAGTCTTTTCAGGTTAGTTATTGTCTAAGTCAAATCGTCACCTTCAATGGCCACACTGTTATTCACCACATCTCAGCACTTGTGTCGCATCACATTACATAAAATGCCATCAAAATTATCTCTATTATTCTATTTATTATTATTCTATTTATTTTTATTTGACATGCCGTAAGCGAAATGAGACCAGAGATAAAATAAAATCTAAAATTAGATTATGGAGCTGAAGAGTTCATTTGTCTATTTAAGTAAACTAATTTGGGGGTTCTCATTGGTTAATTTAATTTATTTTCTTTTATAGTGAGCTTTATCTGTATTACAAACCTATACAATTTATTTTGTCAAACGTAAAAAATAATCTTGGGCAATAGGAACTTAGGAAAAATTCTATTAGTTTCCTATTATTTTCCTATTTATCAAGAAAGGGTGTTTAATATCATGCTGTGACTAATATATATATTTTATTGCTTATGGTGGCAAACGAGCAGACAGCACACCTGATAGTAAGTGTCACTGCCGCCCATGGACTTTTGCAATACCAAGGGTATAGCTAGGCCGCTGCCTACCAATAAAAACCTCAAACCCATCCCAGTTGGGCCGGCTCTCTGACTCACCGAACGAAGTGCAATAGCACATTGCTGTTACTCAGACGTCGATCTTCTGCAAAAGTGCGGTACTAATCCGGACGAACCAGCCCGTGGATGCTGACATGGAGCTGTCCACAGCATGTTTCTACCACTTAAAGAATAGAGCGTCACTAAAAATGTTTAAAAATGGGCAACTTCTTTTGAAAACTACCGCGTTGGTGCTGCATGCGTTGTATTGTCTCTTAGTTCAGCAGCTTTCCATAGAATACTACAAGTTTATTGTAATAAATTATATTTTACTAGCTGTCACCCGCTCGCTTCATTTCTTTCCGGCTAAATAATCACCAACATATGATATACTAACCTTCTCTGAAACACATTTCAATGGTAGTATAAGTATAAGTATTATTCCGATCGGTTCAATAGTTTTCGCAGTATAATTGAACAAAAAACCGGATTTCCAATTATTAATATAGATTTTAATCATAATTGTTTGCCGTCCAATGCTAGATGTAGCCATCTAATAGAAATAACCTACTCTCCCAGTAATTTTTAGGATACACACAGGCAAGTAAGTAATCTGAATAATATTTTTATTAGTAAATATGGTATTTACAAGTCAAATGTAGATATCGTCAAACTTATACAATCAATAAGGTCCTTTATATACATAATACATTAAAAAGTGTAGCAATAATTAAATTATCATACTATATACGAGACTATTCTTTCAAACCTATACACGGTGACATTTATGTCGTCATGACAAAAGCAGTTCAGTTAATGTATCCAGTACCTACTATTCATTCGTACAATTAAAAGGTAAAAAAATATTTACTGGAATATATTTTACTAAAAATTATTATAAATAATTACTAATTAAAATAGTAAGATAACAGCATGTAGCGAGCGGTAGGCTACCTACTCGACATAACCTACGTACTGTGTAGGTACTACCTAGGCGTAGGTACGCTTCGGCGGGTTACCTCAATGCGCGAAGAGGGTGGCTCCCCATCGTTTAACGAGATAGCCACCTGGCGCGAGGACGCCCGCCGAGAAGTCATCGCCCGTTGGGCTACGCGGCTGGAGAGGCCTAGACATGGTGTCACTACCGTCGAGGCCCTCCGGCCCGTACTGATGCAATGGATGGAGCGGCGGCACGGGGTCCTCACCTTCCGACTGGTGCAGGTGTTAACGGGGCACGGGTGTTTCGGGAAATACCTGCACACGGTCGTGTACAGGGAATGGACTCCGGGCTGCCATCATTGCAGTAGTGACGAGGACACGGCGCAACATACGCTCGAGGAATGCTCGGGCTGGGACGGGCAGCGCCGCGACCTCGTCGCTATTATCGGTGCCGACCTGACGCTGCCGGCTGTCGCGAGGGCGATGGTCGACAGCGTCAGGAACTGGGACGCGGTCGCCGCCTTCTGCGAGGCTGTCATCTCGCAGAAGGAGGCGGCGGAACGGGCCCGGGAGGATTCCCGTGACCCGGGCCGCCGCCCGCGGCCGGGGCGGCGCAGGCGCGAATACCTGCGCCTGATGCCGCCCTAACCGAGGCTTCGGGTGATCGGACCGGGGAATTGTCCGGTCACCCGACGCGAGGCCATTGCGTGAGGACGACGCCTCGACGGCGAAATCTGTCGGGGCGTCGACAGGAGAGGAGCCCGAGAGGGCATACCGCCGAGCGGGCCACCGAAGACAAAGATCGGGTACCGGTGGCCCGCTCGCACGGCGAAGAAGAGGTGCTTGCAGGGTGGGTCAATGGGGTTGCGCGCCGCCTCTTCCGTCACCCCGGACCGATTTGGCGGGGTGCGACGTCCATGGCCCACCACAAAAAAAAAAAAAAAAACAAAAAAAAAAAAAAAAAAAAAAAAAAAGGCGTAGGTACGCTTTGGAATAGCAGTCCACGTGGACTTTGTAGCTGTGATTGGCTAACGCAATTACGTTAGCCAATCATTATCACGCAGAATGCCGTATGATTTCTTTTGTTTAAAATGTAAACATTTTAACCAGGTTGTTACAAGATATTAACTTTAATTTATTTTATTTTGTTATTTTTTTATCACTACCACTATTGAACAATTAAATATGTTAGATATGTTTCTTTGGTCGGATACTTTTATGGCACTTCTTTTGTAAGACGATATAAATATAACGGTGTATAATATAATACAAAAATATTTGTAATATGACGATGCGGATATTTATAAAATCAATTTGTAATGAGATCTTAAGGAAAGTATTTTTAACGCCATTTGATATTTACATGACGTACAGGCAAATATCGAACTTATTTTTCTCAGCCTACACACTTCTCAATGCTGTGTACAAATCTATCTCGTAATAGCAGGGGATAAGAGTCATCATCATCATCTCAGCTCATATATGGCCCACTGTTGGGCTCGAGCCTCCTTCATAATGGAAGGGAAATTGACCATATACCCACCACTATACTACGCTCGTCAGACGTATTGGTATAGGGTTTTGTTTCGAATTTTTTTCTCTCGCATGTGATATTCGTTTTATATCCCTTAGTTATCTCTCACGATCATCCACGGATAAGGTGAGTAAGTGGGTGGTGAATTGTATTCTTACTCCATCACCACACAGACAATGACAACATACAAACAACATAAAATTATGCCTGTAGTGTATGCGTATATTATAATAATTATACGTTTAGCTTCTAGAGTTGTTACACGACTGTTCGCCATGACCAACAATAAACAAGTGTTTCGCAATATATATTTTTTTTAAATAAGATGTTAGCTGCTGATGACTTTGACAGCTTGGCTCGAACTATGGGTGATTGCTGAAAGTTCTCAACCCAGTGTCCCGCGATAAATCCCCATCAATTCTTATATTTACAATTATTCGATGTACCCTCATTTATACATTATATTAAATGTGCCTAGGTAGTCTAATACTCAGAGATAGGGATTTATTTTGGTCTGTGTTTTATTTCAATATTATTTTTACTCATATCCATTACTCATATTTCACGACACCTACACGAAAGTAAAGAGTTGAATTCTATTTTTACTTTAACGTAGTTAATATTACACCTGCATATCAAATTTAAGACATGCAATAAACAAAGTTTAATTTTATCAAAACACAATTATTTTATTTGAAATAAAACTACTTATACGGATTCTATCGCGTTTGTATTTGATTTATAATTTCCCGACATTTCGAACACTTTACAGTGATCATGGTCACGGGAGGACTGAGGTGTCTTACGTGCAATATGTCATTGTTATTACAGAAATTTATTTATATCTACCCTATAGGATATTAAATTTTTGACCCACATTTTTATACAAAATTAGTACAATTCATTGCCAGTACAAAAAGAGAATGATGATATATATAAAATTTATATTGTTTATGATTTGTAATTATTAAGGTATTTAATTTAGGATAATTATTATTGTGGCAATTTTACAATTTTTACAAAACTAACAAAAACTATTCAGCTACTACCGGATCGGAACGCGGCCACTCTGAGAAAGATCCGGCGAGAAAACTCAGGAGGCATGATACTAATTTTATTATTGAATTTTTGAGTGGCGGCCTACTTTATCTTACTAAAATTAATTAAATTAAAATTTAACTATTATTGTGGGTCAAATCTATATAATAAGTGCTCACAGTGTCTTGCAGTCTTGTGGTGGTTTTCTTAGTTTTATTTTTAATTAAGTGAATAACAGGGTCCCAGCTTGATGATAATACCCAGCCATCCTCCCTATTGAAATTTTTATGTTTTTTGATTTCAATAGCCTCGCGAACCATTCTAGGCAGGTATCGGTGTTCTTTTGCGAGGATTTGTGGCTTATCAAACCTGATGTAATGGCGGGCGCGGTCCTGACTATGCTCACAGACTGCAGACTTAGTGTGACGGCGGTGTTTCACATCAGCTATATGTTCCTTGATCCGAGTTCTTACAGATCTCTTTGTTTGGCCTATATAAGAGAGACCACAGTCACAGTCTAATTTATAAAGTCCTGCATCCTGTAGAGGGATCTGGCACTTGACAGGTGGTAAGAACTGACTAATCCTCTTCAGTGGCTTAAAATAGGTTTTTATAGAAGCATGTTTTAGGATATAGCCAATCTTGTCAGTGACTCCTTTTACATAAGGTAGGACTGCAGGGAGACGTTCAACTGTTGGTGGTTTCACACGGTCTCCGTGACGGGGGCGAGGAACTTGCAGCTTGTTTGCACGTAGAACCTGCTTGACATGCTGCAGCTCCCCAGCCAGGTGTTCATCGTCACAGATTCCTCGTGCTCTCTGTAACAAATATTTTGAAACGGTAGCTAACTGTGAAGGGGGATGGTGAGAATCACCATTCAAGTATTTATCTGTATGGGTTGCTTTGCGATACACTGTATGACTCAGGGTGTTGTTGGGTTTACGGATAACCAAAATATCTAAGAAAGCTAAAGAGTTATTTGACTCCAATTCCATAGTGAATTGAATTTTTGGATTAATGGAGTTAAGATGGTTAAGGAATATGGTTACTTTGTCTGATGGTAATATTGTGAATGTGTCATCTACGTACTGCTTATAGAACCTGGATGTGACAGGCGAGCTTCTTAGGGCATTCTCCTCGAAGTCCTCCATGAATATGTCGGCTACAACGGGAGAGACTGGCGAGCCCATAGCTACTCCATCTATTTGCTTGTAGAATTCATCATTCCACAATAAATAGCCAGTTGTTAGGCATTGACGTAACAGTTCAGCATATTCCAAGGGCATATTATTCTCAGATAGCTTCTTAGTTACAGTTTTTATGCAATCCTCAACAGGTAAGCAAGTGAAAAGTGATGTGACATCAAAACTGACCATAGATTCATTATCAGCGAGATGTAGATCTTTAATTTCGCTAACAAAATGGTAAGAGTCTTTATCAAATGCACTAGTGTGTCCTCGAAGTTGTGAGAGGACCTTTGCAACCATCTGAGCTAATTTGTAAGTCGGTGTGTCGATCTGACTTACTATTATAGGTCGCAGTGGAACATTTGGTTTGTGTATCTTCGAAACGTCGGAAAATTATAAATCAAATACAAACGCGATAGAATCCGTAAAAGTAGTTTTATTTCAAATGTGTAATACTCGCGTAAACATTAGAAGTCACAATTATTTTATATAAATGTTACCCACATACAGATAGACACCTTGTTATAACTTGTAATTTGAATAGGCGTTTGTTAAACACCCACATTTGAAATTTAAATTATAAGGAAAATCGTCCTGTTTAATGTGTAGAATATAATTTGATCCTTTGAAATAATTACAAAGAACTTATAAATATTTTTCTTGGCTCCATATTTTTTTAATATTCAATGGAAATATTATATATAATAATATATACCTTTTATAACCTTATAGTAACCAAAGAAAAATGCATTTTTTATTAACCCTTTATGTGTATTTTTAAGACACGAGTAAATTACATAAGAATATACCTGGAGTGGGGCAAATATAAGGGAAACACTACGCCATACTTTTTGGATCTAATTGGAGATGTGTTGACCAGAGGTCATATTAAGAATATACGTAATCGTAAAGCAAGCACGAAGACAGTGATGAAGCGGTAGCGGCGGCAGAGATATGTCAGGATCGTGGTTTGTGGCAATCTTTAGTATCTTCCTACCCCTCTGGGAAACAGGCAAGCAAGCAGACAAACATATGTATGTATATTATTATACATACTCATACCTCGACTTGATATAAAGCATTATGGTAACCAATCTAAATAAAGTGATTTTGTCGTGCCAATTTCTTTTCATTACTCGTTATTAATTCCTTTTTATTCCATATCAATAGTGGGCCGTATAGTAATTGAGAAGAAACTAGTATTTATGCATTTGAAGGGATATTTTTTTTAAATAATCGATTTTTCATCGAATTCGAAACATTGGTAAATTTAAAATCACATATAAAACCTTTAAATATAGTCTTATTTCAATTGTTTAATACTTACGTAAACATCACATCATATTATTCATGTGATGACGGAGTAAGAATACAATTCACCACCCCCTGTCTTACCCGTGGGTGATCGTAAGAGACGACTAAGGGATATAAAACGCACATACCATCTATGCAAGAGAAGGAAAACTCGAAACGAAATCCTATACCAACACGTTTGACCAGCGTGGTATAGTAGGGTAATTTCCCTCCCATTACGGAGGAGGCCCGAGCCCAACAGTGGGATATATATGGGCTGTGTGATGATGATGGTTCACATCACATAGCCTTAGTATATTATGCTCTATTCAATGTGAATATTTTCATTTTAGAAATGAATGTGTCCCAATATCGCATCGGTGTAAGAATATAATGTGTCATCACTCCTTATTTGCTCCTAAGTAACATAAAAACCGTCTCTGAGACCACTAGTAGAGTAACCAGTGGTGCTATAATAGCAAATTCATAGCATCAATGTATGTAGGTACCGGGGGAGACCGAGACTCATCTACTTAGACCAAATTGGTCACGTTCTGACGGAAGGTGGAGTCAAGAGTCTCTAAAACCGGTGAGCGTATATTAAGAGAATTATGAATGTTGAGGAAGCGCGTAAAGTATGCAAGGATAGAGTTCTCTGGCACTTTGTTTACTCTGCCTACCATGCAAGGGATATGGCGTGGTGATATGTATATGTATGTATGTCATAGCATCAATTGTCAATTTGGGGCAATTGCCAACCTATCTGCCAAGCATGTTCATTATGACATTATATTCTATAGCTTATATGCATTAGTGGATATCGGTAGGTAAATAAATGAATTATTAAGTTAACAATATCATATACAAACGCGTAGTATAGCCTAATGGTTAAGATCGACTGATCTTCCGTGCCAGTGCCGTGGGTTCGATTCCTATGCAGGACAATATTTTGTACGATCTATAAACTATTGTTCTAAGTCTGGGGGTAATTTGTCTGCATTAATTGCGTGTTTGTAAAGTCCCGCGCTATACAAGGATTAATTAATTCCTTAGTGCAGGTTGGTGTATTTGGGTGATCGGACCGGTGATTAGTCCGGTCACCCGAAGTGAGGCCACCGCGTGAGGACTCGAGAGGAACACGAGAGGGTAAACCGCCGGGTGCGCCACCGAAGACAAAGATCGGGTACCACTGGCTCGCTCGCATGGCGAAGAGAGGTGCTTGCAGGGTGGGTCTATGGAGTCGCGCACCGCCTCTTCCGTCGCCCCACACCGTTTTGGCGGGCCGCCACCACATCCATAGTCCACCGCAAGAAAAAAAAAGGAGTTGGTGTCTTTAAAAAAAATGTAAATATTATAAATAGCTATTATAAATAGCTACAAAATTCAATAGTATTCATAAATAACCAGACATCCATTTATAGAATTCAATTATAGAATAACTATTGTTCTATCTTTAGAGCGTGAATGTCAGATCACAGTCCCTTTGTGGTAAAATTTGAGTGCCTTGAAGGGTACCTTTCATATCTTTTTTATCTCTAATACTTTCTTCTATAGTATCATAGGCATACTGCCGACTGTTTGGGGGTCGGATTGTATGGGATATTAATGCATTTTAGCTCATATTTGCGCCACAATTGCTGTGTCATAGCGGCTACGAATACTACCAACCCTTTCTTTGCTCGTGGATGTCGTAAAAGAACACTTAGAGCCTTATAACGCCCTGGGCTAACTCCATCTTATGGCGTTTGGTCTACATTTACATTCCCAAGGAGTGTTGACATCTGGCAGACGGCCGGTCATAAAACTATTGCCAATAACTTTTGCAGTGTGTGCTATGAAGGAAGAATAGATAATAATGTATCAAGCCCAAATAGTTAGGATTCTTATCCTTCTTCTTTTTATTCTTATCCTTCTTCTTATCTTCCTATCATTCTCCTACTCTTGTAGGAGAATGACGTATATATTTGGTATTAAACTTACGGCATTATATTCTATTTCTTCATAAACAATACCGAATAAGCTGGGTTTTCCAGACCTTAATAACTTTAGTTAGCTAGACGATCAGGTTTAAGATTTTAATTTAATTTTCTTTCTCTTCTGTTGATTGTATCTGCTTACTTCTCTCAATCATTTTTTATTTATTGCTTATGGTTCCATATGAGCAAGCAGCACACTTGATGGTAAGTGTCACTGCTGCACATGGACCTTTGCCATACCTAGAGTATAGCTAGGCGCTGCCTACCAATGCAAACCCCAAGCCCACCCAGTTGGGCTTCCGGCTCCCTCGCTCACCGAACGAAGCGCAATAGCACATTGTCATTATTCAGACGTCGATCTTCTTCGAGAGTGTGGTACTACCCCGGACAGACCTGCCTGCGGCTGTAGACAGAGAACTGTCAACCGCGTGGTCCTACCACTATTGAATAATAAATAATCTATTAAATAATCGCTATATTCGTAATCGTATTTTTAATTATAAATATGCTACTTACAGAGAATTACCTTCGATTATTTATAGCCAACATATTGCTTAGTTAAGATTGGATTGTGACAAAAATAGGAAATAATTATGTTCTCCCTTATTTTGGTTATTAATTCTCACGTTATAATTTATTTAGATACTGTCTCTTTTACTAACATAAACTTATTCTGACTCTGTCCGCACAAAAACTATTAAAATTGTGGAACATACAAGGAATAATTGAAAGATGATGTGATAAAAAAATAATATCAATAGCCCTGATCTCTATCCTCATCTTAAAATCGTATTTTGTTAACTTTTGCAGAAAAAAAATATAATAAAAAAGGTAATACTTAGGAAATATATTGTATAGACTGAGGTCGACGTAAATATAGCATTGGATATACTTTATTAGATTCTGTTAGAGACTGGACGAACTTAGAACTTCATGATATCGGACCATAAAATGTGTGAATGTCATCACTGTCTCATATTTAAGATAAGTTTCACGATTTAGTTGTAATATTTTTACTGATTTTATTGTGTTTATTATTTAATTTCAACACTGAAAAATACTTGAAACATACAAATAGTAAAAAATTAAACACAAACACGACAAAGTTCGTAAAAGTAATTCTATTAAATATGTAAAAAATGGTCATGAACACCAGAAATCACACACGCACACGCACACGCAAACGCAAACGCACACGGATACGCACACGCACCCACACACGCACACGCATATGCACACGCAAATGCACATGCGCACGCACACACACACACACACTTTATTGTACATCATACATAATCACAGGATATTTAAATAATAAATTAAAAGTTAGCATATGAAATGGTCTTATCGCTTACTGCATTTTTTTACAGATAGTATATACTAACTTTCGTTTTCTTTTACCAGGCTATAGTCGTAGGTTGCACCCCTCCTATACCATTCGGGGCGGCACGAATTGCAGCCACAATTTATTGTATTGCACTTTTTTGTCGCTATTTTACCAGTAACTAAGTATTTATCGTCGATGGCCTATCCGGCAGGTTTCTCTTCGCACGGTCAGCCTTTCTATGGGTGGCAGATTTGTCTTCGGTCTAGCCATCTACAACCAAGAAAGACCAAAGTCGACTAGAGTAGCATTAGGTGCAACACTCACTTACCTAACCTTATTTTTTGACGTGACAACATCTAATGACTAAAAACTTCGAGGGTAACACCAAACTCTTTTTGAGGGAGGTGAAGAAGTCTCGGTGTGGTTGGTCAGTTTTCAGAATGAATAAAATAAGGTCTAAAGGTGGGAGACATTCTTACACAAACACAAGACGTGTTAAGCCGATGGAGGATGGAATATTTTGGCGATATGTATGCGGATACTCGAGTTGGTGCCGGTGTCACATGTGGTTTAGTAGATCAACATGCAGCACCGGCGTCCTCCGATGGCATCAGTATGGATGAAGCTAAATGGGTGATAAGCTTGGTGGCTCCTGTGTCTGGGAGGCGTTCCTGTTGCTCCTCAGTTTATGTTGGAGCTCGGGATGGTATGGAATGGTTCCCAGGGACTGGAATAGCGCAGTCATCGTGACTTTGTTTAAAAACAAGGGTTCACGCTATGACTGCGCAAATTACAGAGCCATAAGCTTGACCAGTTTGGCAGCAAAAGTGTACGGTGAAATTATTGAAAGGAGAATGAGGATGGTGTCCGATGGTTTGATGTGTGAGACACAATGAAGTTTCAGGAGTGGAAGGGGATGCATGGATCAAGTGTTCTCTCTGCGCAACATTGTGCAGAAGCATCTGGCTCTAGGTCAGAGGGTTTTCTGCCGTTTTGTGACTGATCTGGAGAGTGCATTTAACATGGTTGTACGAAAGGAACTCTGGGACATTTTACCGGAGTATGGTATTAACGGTAAACTGCTACAGGCTGTGCAATCCAGTTACATGGGCTGTAGAGCCTGTGTGCGGCTGGATGATGGAATGTCGCCTTGGTTTGGCGTCAATATCGGCGTTAAGCAGGGGTGCGTTCTGCCAATGTCTCCAAAGTTTGAACGATATGAATAAGGGAGTCCAGATGGGTGACTCAGTGGTCACTGCTCTGCTCTATGCAGATGATGCAGTCCTGCTGGCACAGTCAGCGACTGACCTGCAGACCCTAGTCGACACAATGACAGAAGATTGTAAGAAACGGAGTCTACGCGTGAATGTGAGCAAAACCAAAATAATGGTCTTTGAAAGAGATGAAGCCAGAACAGATGTAAGAGTAACAATAGGTAATGATGTACTAGAGCAAGTGGATGAATTTGTATATATTGGATGTGGATTTAGCCGAGATGGAAGGTACATCGCTGATATAGAGCGAAGAGTGAATGCGGGAAATAGAGTGAACGGAGCGTTGGGGCAACTTCTTGGTAGCCACCAACTCAGCCAGAAGGCACGTGTAACACAGTGCTTGTCCCAACATTATTATATGGAAGCGAGAGTTGGGTATGCAGAAAAGAGTATGAAAGTAAAATTAATGCGGTCGAAATGCGATCTCTACGGAAAATCTGTGGAGTTAGGCTGATCGATCGCATTCGTAACGACGACGTAAGAGAGCGAGTAGGTATGAAAGAGAGTATTGGTGTAAAGATGTGAAAGGGAATGCTCCGATGGTTCGGACATGTGGAAAGAATGCCGAACGAATATCTGGTTAACAAGATATACAATGCGAAAGTGGAAGGATGTAGGTACCGGGGTGACCGAGACTAACCTACCTAGACCAGATCGGTCATGTACTGAAGGAAGGTGGAATCAAGAGTCTCCGAAACCGGCGAGCGTGTGTGAAGAGAATTATGAATGTTGAGGAAGCGAGTGAAGTATGCAAGGATTGAGTTCTCTGGCACTCTGTTCTCTCTACCTACCCTGCAAGGGACATGGCGTTATAATATTTATGTATGTATGTATGTACAACGTCTAATAAATCGATGAACTCTGGCTGCATGCACAAAAAAGAATAACTCATTGTCCCGTTAGCTCATTGTCCCGTTACGCTCATCGGCGAGTGCAGTAATAATAGGTTATATTACTATTGACTATAAAATTATGGTGATTCATAAAATTGATGATAGATATTTGATTACAGTTTATTTCTATGAAAACTTGTTCATAATTACATGTATAAAAGTTATAGTTGAAATAATCAGTTCGTTAAAATAATTTAAATATTTGAGTTAATGAGTGCAAATAAAAGTAAATTTATCAATTAAATTGTAAATTTCATTTCACTCCTTCTTTGTATCCATACGGAATAATGATAATTCAATAAAAATGATTTAATTTTATTCATAAAAGTATGCAGTCATTTCATCAATGTTTTGTTATGACTATCGTCCGTAAACCGACTTTACAGACAACCATTTTTTTTTAAGACACTAACCCTGCACTAAGAAAGGAAAGAATTCTTGCATTACGGGGGACTTTACAAACATGCAATTAACGCAGACAAATTACACCCAGACTCAGAACAATACTTTGTGTATCGCACAAAATACTGTCCTACGAATAGAATAGAACCCACGGAACTGGCATGCAAGGTCGGTATCTTAACCACTACGCCATCTGTGCAGTCATAACGCCATATTTGCATTATTAGATGGATAATCGTTGATGTTAAAAATTTCCCAGGAGTGTGCTTGTGATTATTCACCCAGTTAACCTTCAAACGAAGGATACATTGAATTCTTAACCAGTTACGTCAAGAAAAGTACAAGTTGATAAATAAGCCTTGTTGTATGACATTCAATCTTCGCCTCGTATATTTTCGTCTTTAAAGGAGACGTGTGCCATCTACCCGACATTGTTTACACAATGTACAGATTTACTACTCTAACTTTGCAGTTAGAATTGTATTAAACGATGACACGACCCTGTTATTCAAATTACTGAAATTACATACATACATATATATCATCACGCCATATCCCTTGCAGGGTAGGCAGAGAGAACAGAGTGCCAGAGAACTCTATCTCTGCATACTTCACTTGCTTCCTCAACATTCATAGTTCTCTTCATACACGCTCGCCGGTTTCGGAGACTCTTGACTCCACCTTCCTTTAGTACCTGACCGATCTGGTCTAGGTAGGTTAGTCTCGGTCTCCCTCGGTACCTACATCCTTCCACTTTCGCATTGTATATCTTCTTAACCAGGCGTTCGTTCGGCATTCTTTCCACATGTCTGAACCATCGGAGCATTCCCTTTCGCATCTTTACACCAATACTCTCTTTCATACCTACTCGCTCTCTTACGTCGTCGTTACAAATGCGGTCGGTCAGTCTAACTCCACAGATTTTCCGCAGAGATCGCATTTTGACCGCATTAATTTTACTATTATACTCTTTACCGCATACCCAACTCTCGCTTCCATTCAGTAATGTTGGGACAAGCACTGCGTTATGTATTGCTACACGTGCCTTCTGGCTGAGGTGGTGGCTGCCGAGAAGTTGCCCCAACGCTCCGTTCACTCTATTTCCCGCATTCACTCTTTTAAAAATGTTTAATTCAAATTTAGCGTTTAAAATGCTGGATTATTTGAAAAACTTGTTTACGAGCGAAAATGATTGCATATCACACATCATTTTTCGATCGTAATCAAGTTTTAATAAATAGTCAAGCTTGTTAAATGCTAAATTTCAGTAATTTAAATAAGAATTGCTCACAAAAGGTAATACAGATACAAGAGAGGAATAACTAGAATACTTTGTGTCTAATGATCCCGGTACATTCTCTGTGGCACGGGTTAACGGCATAGACTTCATAACTTATGCAAGAACTTACATAATGCAACTTTGCGAATTGCTAAGTTCTTAAGTTATTTTCATTTTATACATCTGCATAGTATTTTACATGGTACTGGTTTAGTTATAATTATAGTTTTCATAACGTATATAAGAATATTTCCTTGTGTCGTGGAGAACTTCACAAATATGTAATTAATGAACAAATTACACCCACGTACGTGCAAGATCTGGAATGAACTACATGCTGCTGTGTTTCCCGAGCGCTATGACATGTCTTTCTTCAAACGAGGCTTAAGAAGAGCACTTTCTACAAGGTAGGCAACGTTCTGGCTGTGCTCCTGGTGTTGCTAAGGTCCATGTGCAGCAGTATCAGTTACCATCAAGTGTATCGCTTGCTCATGTGCCAACACCGCCTATAAAAAAAAAACAACAGGCAGTCATGGGAACTGCCGATAGAAGTGAAAACTATTAACTTAAAACTAATTGAAACAATAATAATTTTCTAATTTTTATATAAAAATAAAAAATATTATCGAACATCTAGGAATCGGTTTATCACGCTAGTAAGATAACCTTTAAACCACAATGATACTCATTGCATGACATAAATATTAAAAATACAATTAAAAATAAATAATGCCATACTTTTAAATGCAAATATTGATATGAATATTGAAAATATTTGAAAATAAATTCTTTATTTTCATTATTCATTTAACTATATACAACATTAAAATGTTCAATACTCACTTTTATATTGAACAGTAATCCTTTAATTAAACGATTACAATAACATCCAAACTATAAAACCACCTAAATAAAAACGCTGAACTTTCCACGTTGCCAATTTAACCTTACTTGTACAACACGGTCCACTTACGAATATAAATGTACTGCTATTATAGCATGTTGGTGACGTGAACGTATGAAATTATACCCATCCAAACGTCCAACGTGCACATGATACAGTCAGAGATATTTAACGTATTAGTGTATACGTGTACACAGTCCACTGCGCGTGCGCCAGTCTGACTACTCATAGCTATAGATATACTATTAGCATTAGCATATCGGTGACGCGAACCTATAAGTTTTTCCCCTTCAAAAACGCTCAACGCGCCTAAAGAAGTTTTCATATAGCTATAGATATACTATTAGCATTAGCATGTCGGTGACGCGAACCTATAAGTTTTTCCCCTTCAAAAACGCTCAACGCGCCTAAAGAAGTTTTCATATAGCTATAGATATACTATTAGCATTAGCATATCGGTGACGCGAACCTATAAGTTTTTCCCCTTCAAAAACGCTCAACGCGCCTAAAGAAGTTTTCATATAGCTATAGATATACTATTAGCATTAGCATGTCGGTGACGCGAACCTATAAGTTTTCCCCTCCAAAAACGCTCAACGTGCCTAAAGAAGTTTTCACATAGCTATAGATATACTATTAGCATTAGCATGTCGGTGACGCGAACCTATAAGTTTTTTCCCTCCAAAAACGCTCAACGCGCCTAAAGAAGTTTTCACTTCAAAAACTTTTTCTTTTTTCAACTAGGAGAAAGTTATACGTTTACTAAATAGGTAATTTTCTTCTGAAATCATCAGAATCATAAACAAAAGTATTACTGCATGCAAAAGTGTTTTACTGGAGGAATAAACAGAGCAACGGTTAATATGGGGTTAAGTAAGACGTTAAGATACAATCAACGCTAATTGAAATAAATAGGCGTCACTCAACGGAAGGGTACGGTAACTATGATTGAATAGGTACATAAGGGCGCTAATAAACTCGTATATTTATTATTGCGAATATATTTTATTTATCTATTTCCATTTTATTCCATATTTGTGATAAATTTGATGAGTTTATTCGAAAATTTAATCTAAAGCTCAACCTGAAATTAAATTGAACCCTATGATTTCCTTTCTTTCTTTTGAAAAATCTTTCTTAGACAAGGTGGCCATTTTAAATGTAGGAAAAATACTTAGATACATATAAACAGATAAGTATGTTTGTTTGTATATACAGTTAAAAAGCTCACTCACATCATTCTACAACAACAACAGACCAAAACCTACACTACAAATATTAATAAGACGTGGTGTGGTAGCGGCTACGAATACTACCAATCCTTACTTTGCTCTTAGACGTCATAAAAGACGACTAAGAGCCTTGTAAGGACCTGGGCCAATTCTATATGATGCCGTTTGGTCAACAGTTACATTCCCAAGGAGGGTTGACATCTGGCAGGCGGCCGGTCATAAAACGATTGCCAATAACTTTTACAGTATGTACTATGAAAGAAGAGTACATATTGTATCGACCCCATGTAATTGGGATAAGAATAGGAGAATAATAAAAACAATTATTAATAAGATACCGCATTCGTAACGACGACGTAAGAGAGCGAGTAGGTATGAAAGAGAGTATTGGTGTAAAGATGCGAAAGGGAATGCTCCGATGGTTCGGACATGTGGAAAGAATGCCGAACGAACGTCTGGTTAAGAAGATATACAATGCGAATGTGGAAGGATGTAGGTACCGTGGGAGACCGAGACTAACCTACCTAGACCAGATCGGTCATGTACTGAAGGAAGGTGGAGTCATGAGTCTCCGAAACCGGCGAGCATGTATGAAGAGAATTATGAATGTTGAGGAAGCGAGTGAAGTATGCAGAGATAGAGTTCTCTGGCACTCTGTTCTCTCTGCCTACCCTGCAAGGGCTATGGCGTGATGATATGTATGTATGTATTATTAATAAGATATAAATCATTTATTTTCATTATGATCATGATTAAAAGAAATGCATCATTAAACTTTAACATAAATTTATTGATTTCTCATCCTTTGGTCGTACGTAAATAGGTTAAGTTTAAAACCACCGCCAGGGTTCTATCTTGCTGGCCACCGAAGACAAAGATCGGGTACCGGTGGCCCGTTCGCTCGCACGGCGAAGAGAGGAATTTGCATGGTGGGTCTATGAGGTCAGACGCCGTCTCTTCCGTCACGCCGGACCGATTTGACGGGGCGAGACGCAGCCATAGACTACAGCAAAAAAAAAAAAGAGAGTTCTATCTTGTAAACACAGTTCTTTTTAAAAGAGTCATCGTCAAATTTTATTGAATACGTGTTAATTCATTACATTTTTTTAACTAAAAATTCTATTAACGCAAACAAATTACACCCAGACTCAGAACAACACTTTGTGGATAAAGTGTTGTACGTGAGAATAGCAAGGAAGGTCGGTATTTTAACCACTACACCATCCAGGTAGTCTAAATGTCATACTTATAGTAATAAGTATGAAATTTAGACTGCCTGGATGTTGTCTTATTTTTAATGCAGTAAATTAAATTATATTTTAAATTTCAATTTTTATACACCATATGTGTTTTTTGACTATTCTCGCTAAATAAAATATTCAATTTCTTTGTGTAAACATTTTAGTTAATTAAAAATTGTATTCAAATATGAGATTGCAAGAATTTCAATCAAATCCAAAATGGCCGAGAATCGAAATATCATTACTATTTGCTCACATAACAATTTAATACTGGCAATCTATGTTCTCTTAACGATTTAACATAAATATATAATGAACGCATCCCACTTTGGGGGGTCAGTAATATGCTTTTAGCTGATTATTTCGTTACATCTCCTAACGACAGCGTGTCTCTTCTTGACTGATGATCAGCCTTTAAGCTCTTATCTCACATTTTAATATGAACCTTATCGTTATAAAAATTAATATCAAATTCGTTTATTTTATTTACTTATTTAACATTAGTTTTGGAAGGTAATATAGATCGTTGTTAGTAATATTTAAGGTTGATATTAGATTAACATTTAGGCACCTTAGCACTTAAGTGGTTTTTTATCTCGCTCTAATAATTACTGAGCAAGGAAATAGTAAAAATTTAATATATAAAAGTGTTTTATAAGCAAAAGTAATATTACTTTTTATATGAGACTATAATATTTTTAGAAAATAAAATTAAAGAAAAAACCTTATATACTATATTATAATTTTTTACTGTACCTAGTATTCAAACTCTAAATTTGACAGCCCTATATTCATTTGAGACCGTGGAATGACGGAGTAAAAATACAATTCACCACCCCATATCTTACTGGTGAGTAATCATAGGAGACGGCTAATAGATATTATAAGCGTTTTATATCCCGTGATGCATGGTGGGATGCGGAAGTGGCAGCTTCCGTAGAGCAGAAGAAAAAAGCATGCCGGGACTATGTCTCTTCTATGAATCTGAATGACAGTATGAATGAAGAAGATAGGCGGACTAAAACCTTCGAGGGTAACACCAAACTCTTTTGGAGGGAGGTGAAGAAGTCTCGGGGTGGTTGGTCAGCCTTCAGAATGAATAAAATAAGGTCTAAAAGTGGAGACATTCTTACACAAACACAAGACGTGTTAAGTCGCTGGAGTGAATACTTTGGCGTTATGTATGTGGATACTCGAGTTAGCGCCGGTGTCGCATGTGGTTTAGTAGATCAACATTCAGCACCGGCGTCCTCCGATGGCATCGGTATGGATGAAGTTGAATGGGCGATAAGAAGTTAGAAAAATGGTAAGGCAGCGGGCATTGATATGGTGTCTGCCGAGATGATCAAGCTTGGTGGCTCCTTTGTCTGGGAGGCGTTCCTGTTGCTCC
Organism: Lymantria monacha; assembly: GCA_905163515.2. Taxonomy (NCBI): domain Eukaryota; kingdom Metazoa; phylum Arthropoda; class Insecta; order Lepidoptera; family Erebidae; genus Lymantria; species Lymantria monacha. The sequence continues at coordinate 25,848,181 of LR991098.1, read as the reverse complement.
TCAATTCATGTTGGAGCTCGGGAATGGTTCCCAGGGACTGGAATAGCGCAGTCATCGTGCCCTTGTTTAAAAACAAGGGTTCATGTTATGACTGCGCAAATTACAGAGCCACAAGCTTGACCAGTTTGGCAACAGAAGTGTACGGTAAAATTATTGAAAGGAGAATGAGGATGGTGTCTAATGGTTTGCTGTGTGAGACAGAAGGAGGTTTCAGAAGTGGAGAGCGATGCATGGATCAAGTGTTCTCTCTGCGAAACATTGTGGAGAAGCACCTGAGGTCTGAGGGTTTTCTGGAGTTTTGTGGATCTGAAGAGAGCATTTGACACGGTTGTACGAAAGGAACTTTGGGACATTTTACCGGAGTATGGTATTAACTGTAAACTGCTACAGGCTGTGAAGTCCAGTTACATGGGCTGTAGAGCCTGTGTGCGGCTGGATGATGGCATGTCGCCTTGGTTTGACGTCAATATCGGCGTTAAGCAGGGGCGCGTTCTGTCAGCCAGGCTGTTTGTCATATATCTGGATAAATGTCTCCAAAGGTTGAACGATATGAATGTGGGAGTCCAGATGAGCGACTCAGTGGTCACTGCTCTGCTCTATGCAGATGATGCAGTCCCGCTGGCACAGTCAGCAACTGACCTGCAGACTCTGGTCGACTCAATGACAGAAGATTGTAAGAAAAGGGGTCTACGTGTGAATGTGAGCAAAACCAAAATAATGGTCTTTGAAAGAGATGAAGCCAGCACAGATGTAAGAGTAACAATAGGTAATGATGTACTGGAGCAAGTGGATGAATTTCTATATCTTGGATGTAGATTTAGCCGAGATGGAAGGTACACTACTGATATAGAGCGAAGAGTGAATGCGGGAAATAGAGTGAACGGAGCGTTGGGGCAACTTCTCGGTAGCCACCACCTCAACCAGAAGGCACGTGTACCAATACATAACGCAGTGCTTGTCCCAACATTACTGTATGGAAGCGAAAGTTGGGTATGCAGAAAAGAGTATGAAAGTAAAATTAATGCGGTCAAAATGCGATCTCTACGGAAAATCTGTGTAGTTAGGCTGACCGATAGCATTCGTAACGACGACGTAAGAGAGCGAGTAGATATGAAAGAGAGTATTGGTGTAAAGATGCGAAAGGGAATGCTCCGATGGATGGACATGTGGAAAGAATGCCGAACGAACGTCTGGTTAAGAAGATATATAATGCGAAAGTGAAAGGATGTAGGTACCAGGGGAGACCGAGACTATCCTACCTAGACCAGATCGGTCATGTACTGAAGGAAGGTGGAGTCAAGAGTCTCCGAAACCGGCGAGCGTGTATGAAGAGAATTATGAATGTTGAGGAAGCGAGTGAAGTATGCAAGGCTAGAGTTCTCTGGCACTCTGTTCTTCTGCCTACCCTGCAAGGGACATGGCGTGATTGTATGTATGTATGTATATCCCATAAAATGCTTATAGTATCTATGAAAGAGAAGGCAAACTCGGAATAAAACCCTATACCTGCATGTCTGACCAGCGTGCTATATTAGGTCAATTTTCTTCCTATTATGGAGGAGGCTCGAGCCCAATAGTGGGACATATACGTGCTGAGATGATGATGAGATGAAATCCAAAAAAAACTTACAATAATTTTTAAATTTTTTTACTCGACCTAGTATTTTTTTTATTGCCTATGGTGGCAAACGAGCAAGCAGCCCCTGTTGGTAAATGCTGCCCATGGACCTTTGCAATACTAAGGATATAGCTAGATCGTTGCCTACCAATACACATCCCAACCCTACCCAGATGAACTCCCGGACCTTTCAATTCAAACTTAATTTTTGCAGCCTTACATTTATTTCATTACATCAAAAATTTTATAAATTTTATGTGTATACATAGTTTTTGTTACTGTATGAAAGCGGCTACGAATACTATGAACCCTTACTTTGCTAATGGATGTCGTAAAAGACGACTAAGAGCTTTATATGGACCTGGGCCAACACCTGATGCCATTTGATCAGCAATTACATTTCCAAAAAGGGTTGAGGTCAAGCCGGCGGTCAGTCATAAAACTGTTGCCAATAAGTTTGCAATAAGTATGTTTACATATCATCCGTGTGGTGACGGAATAAGAATACAATTCACCACCCCCTATCTTACCCGTGGGTGATCATAAAAGACGACTAAGGGATATAAAACGCATATATCATCATCATCATCATCATATAACACTTATGCAAGGGAAGCAAAACTCGAAATAAAACCCTATACCAAGACGTCTGACCAGCGCGGTATAGTAGGTTAATTTCCCTCCCGTTGCGGAGGAGGCCCAAGCCCAGCAGTGGGACTTATATGGGCTGTGATGATGATGATGATGATGATGTTTACATATTGTATGGACCTCAAGTAATTTGGATAAGAGCAGGCGAATTATGATACTATACATAGTTTTTGTTTGCGGTTTCATTTACTGATGTTTATTCATGGTGAAATATATATACATTTTTATCTCTTCTAGACATATCAGAGCAATAAAAAATAAACAATACAGTTAATTCACTACTTAGTTAGAATAAAAGAAAGGCAGTATTTTTTTTGTTATAAAAGAATAAACGCTAAAATGTTGTACATAAAGTTAGTAATTCAAGTTAGTTGAAACTATATTATGTTTAACATGCGAAACACGGACGCACCTTTACCTAGCCAACGCAGCACCTTATGCAAATGATACAGCCTCTTGCTGTATTTTAACCACTCTGAGCCGACTCACGCATTGAGCAGTCAGGTTGCGCTGGCAAATTCATTCTTCATTGCTAGACAGTCTAATATGAATACCGTCATTATATATTATCCTTTTTGAAAGATATATAGTTACTAGCTTCTGCCCGTCTCTTCGCCCGCGTAAAAGGTTACTTTCCTAAAGTTTTTGATCCTCTATTTTTATTTTTGACCGTCGGTAATACAGTGCAACGGTATTACAATACTCAGGGTTGGAACTTCATTACTGGACTGCTAGATGGCGTTGAAGAAGCTAGATTTTGAGATTTTTTGACAAACAATTTTTTTATTTTTCATATAATTTTTTTTTATTTTTTTTTTAATAAAAAGTATCCTATGTTACTTTTAATACCTCCAAGAATATGTGTACAATGTTTCATGATGATCGGTTGAGTAGTTTTAGCGTGAAAGCGTAACAAACAAACTTACATTCACATTTATATATTAGTAGGGATTTATACACGAAGTGTGTTTTTTTAATTATTTTTTAAATTTACATGGTTATATACAGGCTTTAATACTGTGTAGTAGCGGCTACGAATACTACTAACCCTTACTTTGCTCGTGGATATCATAGAAGACTAAGAGCTGTATAACGACCTGGGCCAACTCCATCTGATACCGTTTGGTCAACAATTACATTCCTAAGGAAAGTTGACGTCTGACAGACGGGCGGTCATAAAACTATTGCCAATAACTTTTACAATATATACTATGAAATATGTTATGAACCATAATGCTTCTAAGATTATTGAAATTAATAAAAATCCAAATTACAAATTACTGAAATTTAGCATTTTACATGCTTGATTATTTATATAACTTTGTCATAATCATCAGAGAAGTTTTTGATTTGTAAATCAAGTTTTTAATCCTGTTATTCAAATTACTAAAATTTAGCATTTCGTGTCATCGTCGTTTAATACAATTTTAACTACAAAGTTAGAGTATTAAATCTGAATAATGTGTAAACATTATCGGGTAGACGGTACACGTCTCCTTTAAAGACAAAAATAAATATAATACGAGCTGAGGATTGAATGTCATACAACAGATTACGTTGGTGTAAGTGGTAGCACAATTTGAACAGAATTCCAATAGGTGTCGGTTCAAGTTCCATGTGTGATATACATTTTTCGCTCGTAATCAAGTTTTTATTAATCCAAATTTCAATAGGAAAGATGGTTAGGGACTACCACGAAGCTGGTTTTATTTTATAGTCTTCACACCATTAAAATGACCTCTAAATAGATCACCACAACACTCCAAGACACTGAACAATTGTATTCCTCTTAATTATGGGCCATAAACATTTTTTTAAAGACATCCCTACACTAAGGAAATAATCCCTGTATTGTGGGTGAAATTTACAGACCTGTAATTAACGCAGACAGATTACATACTCAGAATAACCATTTGTGGTTCGCACAAAATATTGTCCTACAAATCGAACCCATGCCATTGGCACCAAAGGTCTTAATCTAAACAATATACTTGTATAATCGTATTTAATAACCATTAGATAGAAACATAACTTTAGTAATAAGAATGATGATGATTTAGCATCATTCTTATTAGCTTCATACTAAGTCTAAGAATATTGAAAATGCTGGGTTATTAGTTTTTCTTCAATAATCATTGTTATTTGTAGGTCAGGTCATTTGCAGGTCAGCTCATTTGTAGGTCAGGTACATACATACATTCATATCATCACGCCATATCCCTTGCAGGGTAGGCAGAGAGAACAGAGTGCCAGAGAACTCTGTCCTTGCATACTTCACTCGCTTCCTCAACATTCATAGTTCTCTTCATACACGCTCGCTGGATCCGGAGACTCTTGACTCCACCTTCCTTCAGTACGTGACCAATCTGGTCTAGGTAACTCAGTCTCGGTCTCCCTCGGTACCAACATCCTGCCACTTTTGCATTGTATATCTTCTTAACCAGACGTTCGTTCGGCATTCTTTTCACATGTATGATAGATCAGGTCATTAGTAGAAAAAAAAATATAATACTCCCGTAAACAATAGACATTTTAATATATTTTTTTTTGTTTTTTTTTTATTTAATATGATGTTAAAATAATTTATAATTCACATAAAACACGAAGATTTATTATGTAGCATATATTAAGAATACAGGTGTTTTAATAACCGCCTATTGTCTGTGAACACTGAAAAGCGCGTATATATCAAAATTACTATCAACATTTGTATTTTACCTAGAACAATCAAAATATAATTTCAGTCGGGGTAACAAAGCTTATACGACTTGAATTTTTTATTACCTAAAAAGTGCTGCTATTACTCACTTGTTGTACTTAATCTATATATATATATATATATATAAGAAAGTTGTATTAGTTACAACACTTATAACTCAAGAACGGCTGAACCAATTTTTATAATTTTTATGTTTTTGAGTTTGTCTTCGTCGGGAATAGGACATAGGATATTAAAATATGATATTAATCAACAACAAAAAAAAAATCAATAAAAAACCTCAATCAAAACATCAGTTTAAACGTTCATTTATAGATATTAAAATATGATATTAATAAACAAAAAAAAACATTAAGAAACATCAGTTCAAAACGTCCATTTGTTGATGATGTAACAAAACGCAATTGACAGCTCATGTCATTATGTGGTCTAATAGTTTGTTTAAATAAAATTGCGAAAAGTTAAATTAGACCGGTCAGAGTTCGTTTTGTGCGAGTGTTACAAATTTTTACGAATGTTGTTATAATAAATCATATTATGTCTATATTGTCATCAACAATGCCGCGACCAATAAGATCAAATCTTTCCCGACAAAGTCGTAACGCAATTAGAATTAGAAACATCACGAATGTAACCACGGCAGAAGAACAAGAGAAGAACAGCCCGTGAAACGGCTCGGTTGACAATGCGAAATCGTCGAGCAAATCTCAGAGATCAATAATTAGATAATTTTCAACGCACATGAAGAAAAATATCGTATAACACACGATACTTCTTCGTCCTGCTGGCACGTTATTAAAATACTTGATATTTTGAATTTATATATTATACATATTTATTATCATAATAAAAAAAAAATAACTTAATAATTTTCTCTCTCATCTCATTCATTAACTGTTAGGTGGAACGAAGTGTGCCGGGTCCGCTAGTATCTATATAAAATAAATAAAATTGTCATGTCTGTTTGTAATAACAACATACCAATTCACTGATTGCATATATGCAGTATATATGGTCATCGTTAACCTGTTCTTATCCTAATTACTTGGGGTTGACGCATGTATTCCTCTATTATTATTTTATAAGCATTACGGTATAAAAATTGTAATAAATAAATCCTTTTTTTATTTTTTGTCTATCAATTTGGTCCGATTTGTCTTTGCAACAGTTAAATTTTGAACCGTCTTATCCTGATAGCTAGTAAGTAATTGAGGAGATTTATTGTTATTTTCAGCAAACTTGTCTTTCTGCAATATTTTATGTTATGGGGGCATTCAAAATAATATCCGCACGTAATACTTCAATGTAAATGACGTTATTACAAAAATAATTATTTCAACCTGGTTTGTTAACTTTTATGATAATTATGCGCCTTATATTACTTGCAAAATTATGTTTTAATGTCTCTGATAGTTTTCAATAAATAGTTTGAATCCGATATAATGCTCGCACACTAAAGAATATAGTTGAAATGAATACCAAAGAAAAAATTAAAACTTTCAAGAAACTGAAACTTTATTTATTATTCTTTAATTTCTATAAAAATAAAACCTAGCACTAAGAAAATAATCCTTGTATTGCGAGGTACTTTACAAACAACGGAAACTTTCACCTAGATTCTGAATAACAATTTTTGGATCACGCAAAGTATTATCCTGTGTAGGAATCGAATCTGAACACAGTGGTACGATAGTTCGTTTTCATAACCAATGCACTATCTGTGTATTCACTAAGTTATCCATGAAATATCTACTTCGGGAACAATTTTTTTTTATATACTATCCACAGTTAGAAATAAATTCTTGTGTCATGGGAATATTCAACAAACTTTTAATTAACGAATATATTTATCACTAGCTTTTGCCCGCGACTTCGTCCATGCAGAAGTCATCTCTGACAGAGTTAAATAGAAAAAGAAATGCAAGGTGTTGAAGGTTTATCGCTAGGACGATAATCAACAGCGTCAGAAACTAGGATGCGGTCGCCGCCTTCTGCGACTTAGTTGTCTAACGGAATTAGGCAATAGGGTGGGTCCAAGAGAAAATACTCTACGTTGACACGCTCTACCGTCGGTGCTTTGGACGGCGCAAGCGTGAGTACCGGTATTGAGGTTCACTGCATGAGGGCTTCGACTCGAGATGATACCCGGTTGCGGTGGCCCGCCCGCACAACGTAGATGTACGTGTACGGCGCGCGTGTGTCTATATACCATAGCCGGTCACTAAAGAAAAAGGTTGTTCAAAGTTCTATTCATTCTACAAATTATATTACCAATTAACTATTTACGGTATGACCATGGGATAAAAATATAATTATCGCCACCCTTTATTTGACTGTTTTGTTTCACCAGAAGAGTTGCGACCTCGTTAGATATAATTTATTATTTGAGTTATAGAGCGAACATTTTTGAAGCTAAACTTAACCTGTATCTTAAACCATTAGGCAAGATCCTATTGCCGTCTACTATGTGTACCGTGTGAGCTCTCACGCCGGCACTGGTCGCCACAACGGCACTAGTGCGGGGTTGATGGAGAGGGAGAGAGAAACACGTGTTTATTTATTTTTACCGAAGAATATTTGTACGTAATTTGAAAAGAATCGATAAAGAAATTTTCGCCCCATACACACTTTGCCACTTTGTTATACCCCCTTAGGGATGGAATTCATAAAATCCTATCATATTGAATCTCTATGTCATAAAAAGAAACGTGCGTCAAAATTTAATGTTTCTAGCTTTAATAGTTTCGGTGTGGCGGTAATGAGCCGTTCAACCCGCTTCACAGGCCTAATTTACACAACCACAAGGTGAAAATTGACAAATGCTGGATTACCATAGAATGTTTGATTCAACTCGTAATTTGAAAAGAATCAATAAAGATTTTTTCTCCCAATACAAACTTTGCCACTCTGTTCCACCCCCTTAGGGTTGTAATTTCGTAATATCCTTTCTTAGTAAATCTCTACGTCATATAAAGAAACCACTGTCAACATTTCAAGTTGCCAGCTTCAATAATATCGGCTTGACGCTAATGATTTAATGAGTCGTCCAACCCGCTTTGCAGGCCTAATTTACACCCCCAGAGGGTGAAAATGTACAAATTCTGAAACACTTATTTATTTATTTTTACTGAAGAATATTTGTACGTAATTTGAAAAAAACGATAAAGATTTTTTTCTCCGAACATTTTTTAAATTGACATAACTTTTTTTTTTATAAACCAATTGACATAAAATAAAGCCTAAATGTTAAGTGAAGCTTACCACAATATATTAGTGAAAACCGCGTCTAAATCGGATTAGCCGTTTCTGAGATTAGCGTGCACAAACACACAGACAAACAGACAAACAGATAAACAGACAAACAGATAAACAGACAAAAATTTTAAAAATCATTGTTTTGGGTTCTATTAGTGTTGATAAAGGTCCCAGTAATATTTTTTCTCATATATCTTCCATGTACAGACAGCGATCCGTTACATTTTTATTATATGTATAGATAGATATAGATAGATATAGATAGATAATTAGGTTAAATATATGTAGGTATATGGATGTTATAAACAAATAAAATTTTAATAGAAAGTTTACAGCTTTAAGATCTCTATTATTGTCTGAACGCTTACCTATTTTGTAAATGTTATACTATTTCCGGAATAGATTCTGTAGCTCGTAGCAGAAATATCTGTAACCTATTAAATTAATTTTGCCCTCCTCCAGAGGAAGTATTATTAATAGAGATTGAGCATTATATAGACTTCCATTTCTATATAAACTTATAGATATATTGCATCCATTTTTTTTTTTGGGGGTGGGCTACGGTCGGCGCACTCCTCGCACCACTCTATCCGGGATGACAGAGGGGCGTAAGCACGCACACCCGTAACCCACCCGTGACGTCGCCTTCGTCGTTGGGCTGACCACCGGAGCAGAGTGACTTGACGTCAGTGGTCGGCCCGAATACCCCTGAGGAGTACCCTCTCCTCGACCGACGTCCCCCCTCGGGTAGGATGTCGGTCTTTCCTCACGCAGTCGGCTTCTCGGCGGGTGACGGACTAATTCCCCGATCCAGTCACCCGCGGCATCGGCTAGGGAGGCATCAGCGACGCTAGGCAGCGGCAGGTCGGCACCGATGATTGCGACGAGTTCACGACGCTGCTCTGCCCAAGCGGCACAAACCTCGAGCGTATGCTGCGCCGTGTTTTCGTCGCAATCGCAGTGGTGGAAGGACGGTGTACTCTCCCTCCTGACGACCTTGTGCAGGTATTTGGCGAAGCATCCATGCCCCGTTAAAACCTGCACCAGTCGGAAGGAGAGCACCCCATGCCGTCGTTCCAACCACTGCATCAGCACCGGCCGGAAGGCCTCCACGGTCCGCACACCGAACCGAGGCCTCTCCAGCCGGACTGCCCAACGGGCAATGACGTCTAGGCGGGCGCCGAAGCGCCAGGCGATGAGCTCCCTCAATGAGACCACACCGACCCCCGCGGGCACCCCCGACACCCACCGATACAAATCGGCAAACATTGCCGCCTCCAGGTCCCACGGGAGACTCCCGGCAACATAAACGCTGCCTCCATCGCCACCCTGTGGTACCCGCGTACAGCCCTGACCACCATGGCCCTCTGTGGTTGCCACAGAAGAGCCCTCGGACACGACGGTCGGCACGTAGCGCTCGGTCCGCCCACATTCGGCATAAGCCATGAAAGGGCAGACGCCGCGCCGACAAGCCGCGGAGCCTGCGGAAATGCTCCCGAAACCACCAATGCCCGTCGAGCACCAGGCCCAAATACCTCATATGGGCCCGGATGCTAATGTCAACCGAATTGACGGTGATCGAAACGCCGATGGGAGGGCCCATGCGGGGCCCATGGAACAAGAGGGCCTCCGTCTTGTCCAGGGCCACCCTCAACCCCAGCGCCTCGATCCGCCTGACGATCTCTTCGGTGCCGAGAGTCACCAGGCCTGCCGTCTCCTCCAGCGTCCCACCGCCGGCTGTGACGAGCGTGTCATCGGCGTAACAGATCATGCCCAGCCCGTGTTCCCTCTCAACGCCCAGTCATAGCCGATGTTCCACACGGTGGGTCCGAGGACTGCCCCTGTGGGACACCGCACGTCATGGGCGTTCGCACAACGTCCCCTACTCGGTTGGTGTAGAGGACGCTGCGCCCCTCCAGATAGTTTGCCACTAGCCGCCTCAGTTACTCCGTGGTATCGGAGCGCCTCTCTGATGCAGCTAAATGGCAGACTATTGAATCCATTGGCGATGTCCAGGAACACCACCAACAGCACTCCTCCACCCCCGACGGCCTCAGTCGCCACGGCTCTCAGGCGCAGCAGAGCCGCGATCGTCGAACGACCCCTCCTGAACCCAAACTGGGCGTCCGACAGATCGGGCCCCGTGCCGACGAGGTGCTGCTCGATGCGGGCAGCCAGCACCCTCTCCAATAGCTTGCCCGCATCGTCAAACAGCACGATAGGCCTGTAGGCCGAAGCTGACTCTGGAAACCGTCCCGGCTTCGGCCGGAACACCAGCCTCCCCTCCTTCCAGCACCCTGGAAATCGCCCGGACGCTAAACACGCATCGAATAGCCCTCTGAGGCGGGGACACAGGTGGTCGAGGACCAGGGCCAGCACGTGGTTGGGAACACCATCCAGCCCGGAGGCGGTGGATTTTCCGCGCATGCGTGCCACCGCCATCCCCATCTCGCTTTCCGTGATGGGCGGAACACTGTCATCGTCGGCCTCCCGGTCAGTGTCTGGCGAAGCCATGACCGGGGACGTGTGCTCCGCCCGTCGCGGGAACAGGTCCTCGACGACCCTGGTGAGGAGGCCGGGCTGGAGGGTCTCGGTGAGATGGGGGCCCCGCGTGCGGAGCTTTACTCAGCGCCGCGCGATAGGGGCGACCCCAGGGGTCTTGATCGAGACCGTCCAGCATCTCCTGCCGACTGACGTCCTTGGCGGTACGAACGGCCAGCCTGAAGGCCGACCGCGCATTGCGGTAGCCATTATAAAGTCGGCCCTCCCGCTCCTCATCACGATGGTGCCGTCGGCTGCGGGTGTAGGCCCTCCGGGCGCGTATACATGCGGCCCAAAGATCCGTCGGCTCTCAGGACCACCAGTGGACAGCCCTTTTCGAGGTCAGACGCCGTACACGGCATGGCCGCATCGCAGATCATCAACTGCGATGCGGCCATGCCGTGCCATCGTCAACGCATTGAGGATGCGGCCAGCCTCGGCGTCCACCCCATCCAACTGGTTGGCAGAGGACAGCTACGAGTGAACGATGGCTGCCTTCGCCAGCAGGTCCCGGTCTAAGCGACCCATAGCCCATCGTGGGAACGCGGGACGTCCGTCCGCCTCACGACTCCTGCCGGGCGTCGGGAGGGTCCGGGAGACCTCCATCCGGATATACCGGTGGTCCGATAGGGTCTCAACCTCCTCCGCGACGCACCAGCTCCTCACGCGTGCGGCGACAATGAGGCTAGCGAACGACAAGTCCACTATCGACTCGCCCCGCTGCCGCACGCACGTATGCACCGAGCTCCTGTTCAGCAAACAGAGGCCCAGTACCGCCGCCCACTCCTCGACCGCCCGTTCTTGGTCGTCCGTCCTGGGGGGTCCCTCACGCCATGGACTTGGCGTTGAAGTCCCCCAGAACGAAGACTTGGCGCGGTGCCAGTCGCCGTAACGAGTGCTTCAAATGGTGAGGGAGGCCCCAAAATCAGTCACGCTCCTGTTAGGGTCAGCAGGTAGCAGTCGTGGCCTTCGTCGTCCCTGACCCTTAGGGATAGGGGTATCGGATACGTCGCGGCGGAGACGATTGCCACAGTGCCGTCGTTGCTACCCAGCCAGTTAGGTCGGTCGGGCACCACGTACGGCTCTGCGGCTACGGCTACTCCTATCAACCACTCTGCCATGGCTTGCAGGAAAACGTCCTGTGCACCGGCGGAGTGGTTGAGATTGGCTTGGAGGAGACGAATGGATTCGTGGTCCATTAACGGGCCGTATCCATCGTCTCCTCCTCCGCGCTAACGGGCGATCGGGTCGCGATCGGAACGGGAGCGGGCCCGGTCGATGGGCCGCCCCGCCCCTTTGGGGCCGATGCCAGGGGTCTGCAGTCCCCAGAGTCCATGGGGTGCTTGGCAGGCCTATTGCCCGCCACACACGCGGGGCAGTGGGGTATCCCAGAGCACGATGCCGCCTGGGGCCCAGCCTGACCGCAGCGGAAGCATAGCCCACTGCGGTCAAAGCAGTTACGACACGTCGGGCATACCCGACCGCATGCACTTGTAACACCTCGCGGGCCGGGGCTCCAGCACAACTGTGCAGCGCGGGTAACTACCCGCGCTGAACTCCAGCCCACGAGGAGCCTGCCTGAGTCAGCCAATTTCTTGACCGACTCCACCGGGCACTGCACGACGCCGCCCGGACCAGGACGGATGGTGCCAATCCAGACGGTGTCCGAGGCACATCCGGTACGCACCATAATGACCTCCCAGACGTCCTCTACCGTCACGGAATCGTCCAGACCTGTGAGGCGCATCTCTGCGCACTTGACGGGCTTGCGGGTCCTCGTCTCGACGCCCCCGATGTCGGAGACGTCCAGCTCCAGCCGGCGCGTCTTAGGACAGCATCATAGTTGAGGCCCCTTTCGGCCGCCTGAGGCAGCACGGTGATCATGACCGCAGCTGTCTTCGGCGCCCTGCGCGACCTCTTTCCCCCTTTGCCGGCTCCCGCCTGGGGAGCAGCGGCCACAGCGACACTCTTGGCTGCCAATCTCCATTTCTGACCGCGTTCCTTCCTGCTCCGCCCAGCCACCTGCCAGCCTTGTCCGAGACTGGCAGCAGCGCTGGGCACAGCAGATGCAGTCGCGGGTGCGCTGGCCGGAGCCTGTGGTGCATCCGCTGGCGCCGGCCGCTGCCCGGCCTTGGCGGGAGCCGGCACCATGCCGGCCTTCTTCTTGGCTCCTTTGGGACCACCTTCGGCCGCAGCATAGCTCACTACGCAGCCACCCTGACAGGGGTGGGAGCTCACGCTTGCGGCCGCTTCGACCTGTCCGTGGCGGGCGGCAGCCGGAGGGGTAGCTCGGGCGGAAGCCGATCCGCCACGGCCTGGATGCGCGCATCCATCATCAACTCCAGCCTGGCGAAGATGACGCGCATCGCCTCCTCCGGCACACCATGCACCGTAGGGAGCGGCTCCTCCCCTTTCTTGGGCCTACTACGCTTCCTGGCGGCGCTCACGACCAGCGCCGCGGGCACAAGCGGCGCAGCAGGCACCACGGGCGCAGGCGGCGCCACAGGCGCAGACGGCGCCACGGGCGCAGAGGACGGGCCTGCACTCTCCCTCTCTCTTTGCCCCGGAGGAGCGACGTGTACCGACCCACCCCCGTCGGTACGAAAATCGACAGTTGCGGCGATGGGGGCCGCCACCCATCACACCTTGCCCGGTCAGGCGAATCGAGGAGAGTAGAGTGCCAGGTGGGCACGTGGAATGTAAGAGGTTGCGTGAAAGGTCAGTTGCACCAGCTGATATCTGTCATGGCGGACAAACAGCTAGACATGCTCTGTGTAACAGCGATGAAGCGAAGGGGCAGCGACGCCTGCAATCTTCCTGGTGGCGGGATGCCTCTGTGGTCTGGTGTACCACAGAGCGATCGAGCCAGCATGGGGGTAGGAGTGCTGTTGTCCTTTCGCTTGGCTTCAGGTGTGAAGGATTACGGAATGTATGATCCCAGACTTCTTTGGGTCCGTATAAAACTAGGTGTCACCAAGGTATTCATGATTGTAGCATATGCTCCCGTAGGATCCTCGGTGGCATCAGACCTAGAGAAGATTTGGGATAATGTTAGGGAAGTTTTGGATATGGCAGAAACCAGTGAACGCGTGATTGTATGCGGAGATTTGAAAGGATGGGTGGGGACCAAGCGTCCCGACTATGAGGACGTACTTGGTCCATTTGGTGATAAGAGAGTGAACGACGCAGGTAGGCTCATAGCGGATGTATACATGGAGAGAAACCTTATTGTGTCAATTACATTTTTCCAACATAAGGACATCCATAAGTATACCACTTCGGAGGGCTTGAAAGAATAAAGGTTGAAAGGTTGCAAGAAGAGTGTGTAAGAGAAAAGTATGCAGAGGGTGCCTGAGAACGGCTGACGATGGCAAGTCAACCGCAATCGGACATTGAAGAATGCTGGAGAATATTGAAAGAGAGTATGGTAGATACAGCGAAAGAAGTATGTGGAAGTTCAAAGAAGCATAGAAAAACGAATGGTGATGCATGGTGGGATTCGGAAGTGGCAACTTCCGTAGAGTAAAAGAAGAAAGCGTTGCTGGACTATGTCTCTTCTTTGAATCTGAATGACAGTATGACTGAACAGAGGAAAGAAATATATCGACAATGTAAGAATGACACCAAGGCCTTAGTGAAAGAGAAACGTGATAGAGCAAATATGAGTGCAGAAGATAGGCTGACTAAAAACTTCGAGGGTAACACAAAAGTCTTTTAGAAGGAGGTGAAGTCTCGGTGTTTTTAGTCAGCCTAAAGGCTGACCAACCACACCGAATGAATAAAATATGTTCTAAAGGTGGAGACATTCTTACACAAACACAAGACGTGTTAAGCCGATGGAGTGAATATTTTGGCGATATGTATTCAGATACTACGGTTGGCGCCGGTGTCGCATGTGGTTTAGTAGATCAACATTCAGCACCGGCGTCCTCCGATGGCATCAGTATAGATGAAGATGAATGGGCGATAAGAAGTTTGAAAAATGGTAAGGCAGCGGGTATTGATATGGTGTCTGCCGAGATGATCAAGCTTGGTGGCTCCTGTGTCTGGGAGGCGTTCCTGTTGCTCCTCAATTTATGTTGGAGCAGGGACTGGAATAGCGTCGGGTGATCGGACCGGGAATTGTCCAGTCAGCCGACGTGAGGCCACCGCGTGTCGACAGGAGAGGAACCCGAGAGGGCATACCGCCGAGCGGGCCACCGAAGACAAAAATAGGGTACCGGTGGCCCACTCGCACGGCGAAGAAGAGGTGCTTGCAGGGTGGGTCAATGGGGTTGCGCGCCGGCTCTTCCGTCACCCCGGACCGACTTGGCGGGGTGCGACGTCCATGGCCCACAGCAAAAAAAAAAAAAAAAAAAGAGGGACTGGAATAGCGTAGTCATCGTGCTTTAAAAACAAGGGTTCACGTTGTGACTGCGCAAATTACAGAGCCATAAGCTTGACCAGTTTGGCAGCAAAAGTGTATGGTAAAATTATTGAAAAGAGAACGAGGATGATGTCCGATGGTTTACTGTGGGAGACACAAGGAGGCTTCAGGAGTGGAAGGGGATGCATGGATCAAGTGTTCTCTCTACGCAACATTGTGAAGAAGCATCTGGCTCTAGGTCAGAGGGTTTTCTGCCGTTTTGTGACTGATCTGGAGAGAGCATTTAACATGGTTGTACGAAAGGAACTTTGGGACATTTTACCGGAGTATGGTATTAACGGTAAACTGCTGCAGGCTGTGCAGTCCAGTTACATGGGCTGTAGAGCCTGTATGCGGCTGGATGATAGAATGTCGACTTGGTTTTACGTCAATATCGGCGTTAAGCAGTGGTGCGTTCTGTCAGCTAGGCTGTTTATCGTATATCTGGATAAATGTCTCCAAAGGTTGAACGATATGAATGTGGGAGTCCAGATGGGCGACTCAGTTGTCACTGCTCAGCTCTATGCAGATGATGCAGTCCTGCTGGCACAGTCAGCGACTGACCTGTAGACCTTAGTCGACACAATGACAGAAGATTGTAAGAAAAGGGGTCTACGCGTGAATGTGAGCAAAACCAAAATAACGGTCTTTGAAAGAGATGAAGCCAGAACAGATGTAAGAGTAACAATAGGTAATGATGTAGGTACTAGAGCAAGTGGATGAATTTGCATATCTTGGATGTGGATTTAGCCGAGATGGAAGGTACACCACTGATATAGAGCGAAGAGTGAATGCGGGAAATAGAGTGAACGGAGCGTTGGGACTTCTCGGTAGCCACCATCTCAGCCAGAATGCACGTGTAGCAATACATAACGCAGTGCTTGTCGCAACATTACTGTATGGAAGCGAGAGTTGCATATACAGAAAAGAGTATGAAAGTAAAATTAATGCGGTCGAAATGCGATCTCTACGGAAAATCTGTGGAGTTAGGCTGACCGACCGTATTCGTAACGACGACGTAAGAGAGCGAGTAGGCATGAAAGAGAGTATTGGTGTAAAGATGCGAAAGGGAATGCTCCGATGGTTCGGACATGTGGAAAGAATGCCGAACGAACGTCTGGTTAAGAAGATATACAATGCGAAAGTGGAAGGATGTAGGTACCGAGGGAGACCGAGACTCACCTACCTAGACCAGATCAGTCATGTATAGAAGGAAGGTAGAGTCAAGAGTCTCCGAAACCGGCGAGCGTGTATGAAGAGAATTATGAATGTTGAGGAAGCGCGTGAAGTATGCAAGGACAGAGTTTTCTGGCACTCTGTTCTCTCTGCCTACCCTTCAAGGGATGATATGTATGTATGTATATATATATATATATATATATATATATATATATATATATATATATATATATATATATATATATATATATATATGTATATATATATATATATATATATATATATATATATATATATATATATATATATATATATATAATCTAGCGGTGTGGTAGCGGCTACAAATACTACCAACCCTTACTTTGTTCGTGGATGTCGTAAAAGATGACTAAGAGCCTTATAATGACCTAGGACAACTCCATCTGATGCTGTTTGATTTCTAAGGAGGGTTGACGTCTGGCAGGCGACTGGTCATAAAACTAATGCCAGTAACTTTTACAATATGTACTATGAAAGAAGAGTACATATTGTATCGATCCCAAGTAATTGGGATAAGAGTAGGAGAATGATGATATATATATATATATATATATTCATTTATTTATACATGTGTATCGACTTTTTAACGGGTATTATTATAAAACTCTTGTCATATATTATATATATAATTTATTAATCTAAATAAAGATATATTCGGATTTAGTTTATACCGACAAAGAGCTATCATGGCGGTTAAAATATTAATTTCCTGAATAGAAAGTGACGTACATCCTATCCCTTCATCTATATACCTTCTCTATCAGTATCAAATCACACTCGTTCGGTTACCGAGTCACGTCATCATCATTGATCTCGAATTTCCGGTAAGCCTTAACTAAAGATAGATTGTACGTTGCCTCGAGATTTCGAATCTTAAGGGGATTGTATGTAAATGTACCGGTTACACTTCATTTATAGCTTCGCAATTGAGGTAGCTTCGACGATATTTTGTGCTGATTTTGAGTATTTTTTCATTGCTGCAATTACTTTGTTATTTTCATTTGTGATAATATTATGATGCATATTTCTTTATGCATTCAGTGTGGCTGATTAGTGTGACTGATCTGGGCTATTAAGAGTGATAATTTTTCAGATATATGTATCTGGACGTGGTATTTAGCTACTTTTGATTCTGGTGTATAAAAGTCGTCATCATCATTCTCCAACTCTTATCTCAATTGCTTGGGATCGACACAATATGTACTTTTCTTTCATAGTACATATTGTAAAAGTTATTGACAATAGTTTTATAACCAGCCGACTGTCAGACGTCAACCCTCCTTGGGAATGTAATTGTTGACCAAACAGCATCAGATGGAGTTGGCCCAGGTCGTTATAAGGCTCTTAGTAGTCTTTTACGACATCCACGAACAAAGTAAGGGTTGGTAGTATTCGTAGCCGCTACCACACAGCTAGATGTAGATATACACCTAAACCTCTATAACTACATATAATTTGTTAACAACTTTTCTACCACAGATTAGATAACACAACCGGATGCCATCTACACGTTTGCATCCGCTACTTATACTCGCTGTTAGCCAAGAAACCACTCAACCATAATGCTAATGTTACCAGAGCATACTCTCGGAATTCTGTAACCGCATCCGTCCCTGGATGACGTGATAGTCCGATGGGCTAGCTGAGAACAAAATCATAAACCATCATTATTTGCCTGCTTTTATACCGATCACTTGGAGTTGACACAATATGCATTCCTCCTCCATCGTACATACAGCAAAAGTTATTGGCAATGATTTTATGATTCGCCGCCTGCCCGATATTCAACCCTTCTTAGCAATGTAATTGCTAACCAAACGACATCAGATGGAGTTGGCTCAGGTCGATATAAAGCTCTTAGTTATTTAATGTTTTTTATGAGCAAAGTAAGGTATGGTATTATTCGTTACCGCTACCACACATTCATAAACCATCATAATATAAAAATAATTGAACATCGCAAACCGTCGTTAACAATGCCTTGTCTTTTAATCTTGCTAATTCTCGTAATCGCCACCTTTGGATGGGCGACGGGTCACATGTATATATTTTAATCTACAAAGTACATAATAAAATATAACATTAGGAATTTTATCACTAAAGTAAGTCAAATTTTTATTGCATTTTATTTATCTTAGTTTTTAGGGTTCAATACTCAAAGGGTAAAAACGGGACCCTATTACTGAGATAATTGAGATAATCAGATACGTCTGGCAATATCTGCCGAAGCGTGAAGATGTGGTCTACGGTGCTATAGCCTTTTCGGAAGCCAGCTTGTTCGGGCGGCTGGAAGTCATCAAGCTTGCACTTGAGTCGATTGGTAATGACCCTCGAAAACAATTTGTAGACGTGGCTCAAGAGTGAGATGGGTTTGTAGTTCTTTAGAAGAGCTTTGTCGCCCTACTTGAAGAACAGTACCACCACACTCCTAGTCCACGACCCTGCAACGTCGCCTCCGAGGATAACGGAATTAAATAGCTTCTGAAGGGCTTTTAAGACCGGCTTGCCGCCTGCCTTCAGGAGCTCTGCCGTAATTCCGTCATCTCCTGATGCCTTACTGTTTCTAAGTTGTTCGAGAGCTATTCTCACCTCGCACAATCTAATGTCCGGGATTTCTTCGGTATAGTGCCAGTGATCTAGTATCTTGGACCAATCCGACAACAGGATTTCGGTATAATTTATATAACTGTTCATAGAACCTTTCGATCTCTCCCAAGATCTCACTTTGGGATGAAATGACAGTGCCGTTATCGGTCTTCAGCTTAGTCGTTTGGCTTTGCCCAATAGACAGATCTTGTGCGAGCACTTTTGAACCACGGTTCCGCTATATCGCTTCTGTAACACGGAGCGTATTAAATTGGCGAATGTCGCGATGCACAGATCTGAAGATCTGCTTATTTAGCTGCTTGTGTTCGGACCAATCGGCTGAAGACCGTACTGTCATTTCTTTTCTCCGCTCCATGAGCTTGAAAGTCTGGTCAGAAAGATTTTTAGGTCTATTGGCGTGGTGAGTCTTGAAAAACTTCTACCCAACCGCGTAGCCAGTTTCCACGAACCTGTTGTTCATATCGTTCGGAGATTCGCACTCGTCTAGACATTGGAAGCGATTGTGTAGTTCGAGTTGAAAGCTTTCGAGGTTCTGGTATTGGACAGGTGTAGATCTAAGGGTAGACTTCATCAAGCGTGACCGCTTGACTTTTGTGTGGATATTTAATGTGCCTCGTACTATTCGGTGATCGCTCCCAGTTTTAATCCTGCTGATCACTGAGACATCATTAATGTCCGTGTCCGATAAGACGAAGTCTATCTCGTTTTTTGGTGAACCAACGGGCCAATCCAGGTCCATTTCCTTTGTGGCTGCTTTCTGAAGAAGGAATTCATCATAAAGAGGCTTTTCTTCTCCAGAAATTCAGCGAGTTTCTGGCCCTTCTGGTTTCTCTGTTCATATCCATGTTTCCCCACTCTCAACTCATCATCACTCCCTTTGCCTAGTTTCGCGTTAAAGTCTCCCATAACCACCGTGAAGTGAGTTTTGGACGCGTGTATGGCTATCGAGATACCCTCGTAAAAGGCCTCTACCTCGTCGTCGGAGTATGCCGAGGTCGGTGCGTATACCTGTATGACCTTCAACGAATACCGTTTGGTAATTCTGAGTATAAAGTATCTACCCTTGTCGACACACTCTCGATCCTCTCCACGTTGTCTACGAGAGACCTGCGAACGATAAACCCTATACCGCCTTGGGACGGGTGATCTCCCTCCCGGTAGAAGAGCAAGTTTGTATAGGAACGCCACAATGTTAGTCCGTATCCGGGATAAGAGTACGAAGCCGATCCAGTGACAGAAAGGCGAGAGACAGGGAGATGTCATCTCTCCGAAACTGTTCACCACTGTACTGGAAGATTTCTTCAAGCTAAATTGTCGATCATTATGTTTACCTTGGACAAATAGTCCACTTAGGTAAATCCAATTTCGAGAAAGAAGTCAGCTGACGAATCCATCTCGGCTGGGTAGCGTTTGGGAAACTTAGGAGGATCTTCTCGTCCAACATACCTCAGTGTATGAAAATACAGATCTACGACAAGTGTGTGTTACCAGTGATGACTTACGGCACGGAAACGTGGTCACTAATTGTAGGCCTCATAACCAAGCTCGAAGTCGTTCAGCGTGCTATGTAGCGAGCTATGCTCGGGATTTCTCTGCGTGATAGAATCCGTAATACGGAAATTCGTAGAAGAACAGGTGTAACCGACATAGCACGAACAATTAGCACGCTGAAGTGGCAATGGGCAGGCCACATCGCTCGAAGAATCGACAACCGCTGGAGAAAAAAGAGTTTAGTATGGCGACTACGTACCGGACGACGCAGTGTAGGACTCCCAGAACTAGGTGGATAGACGTCCTGGTGAAAGTTGCTGGGCATCGATGGATGCTGGCGGCACAGGGCCGTACTCTGTAGCGTACCATGAGGGAGGCCTACTTCCAGCAGTGGACGGCGATAGGCTGAGATGATGATGATGATGATGATGATGTTGATTACTGAGACTTTGTTGTATGTCCGTCCGTCTGTCACCAGGCTGTATCTCAAAAACGGTGATAGCTAGACAGTAGAAATTTTTACAGATGGTGTATTTCTATTGCTGCCATAACAACAAATACTAAAAATAAAATAAAATAAATATTTAAGGGGAGCTCTCATACAATAAACTTGTTTTTATATATAATGGTACGGAACCCTTCATGTCCGAGTACAACGTGCATTTGGTCGATTTTTCTACAAGGTAAATTTATAATGGATATTTTAAGAAAAAAGTAGACACAATTCTAACTTTTATTTTCTAAATTTTCTTATTATTTTTTAATTCAGAGTAATAGTACGAGATGTAAATAAAGTATATGGTAATATGATTGCTTAGGCAAATATATTCTGATCAGAAATTTTTAGTTAAATTTCTTGATTGTTATGTATGCCCTGTCGATATTGGTTAATTACGCTTCCGTTTTCGGGTACCAATCTCCACGTCTCGTCACGTTACGTCACGATTAATTCTCGACGTCGTGTAATTTAATCTACCCAATTTTAAGTAATTTTATTAATTTCACAAGAGTTTTATTGACTTCAAATACAATTCCAATTGATACTTTTCTTAGATACAATCTTAAAGTAAACTTTTAGGACTTTGTGTTAATTTATTTATGTATTAAATTTCTTCAAAATAATTAATAGCAAATGTACGGGCCAATTTTTTTTAAATAATATTTTGGTGATGGAAAATCAAGCAAATCAGGTAAGTAAGTAGCAAAACCACTCAGCTGAATTGCTGTCTACCATATGAATAACTCTATTCACAAACTTCATTTAAAGAAATGTGACAGCGCTCGTGAAAGGCCGCAGCAAGTAGTTTGACCCAGAATCTGAATTCCAGAATCTGCTTTCTTGGGCAATAATTGACATTGAAAATGTACAGCCGGGAACGATACAACGTCTCCCATTGATATGGGTATCCTACTGCTGTATCGAGTGATGCGAAGATAGAAAGGAGAGAAACATGGATATCAAGTCTAAGTAATACAGAGAGTAGAGGAGTACTTAGAAAAATTGGAAGCCTTAAAGCTTCAAAAAGTCGAATCCAACCGTGTGATTGGAATCGCCGATTTAAACAGCATGTCTTTGCAGAGGTTTAAGTAGATCGATGTTATATACAAATTCACATAGAAGTGGGCAGTACTCTGTGGACTAATTTGCCTATAATTTCTGATATATGACTGCACAGAGAAGTGAACAGTACTCTGTGGACGAATTTGTCATCGATAATTTTGTAAAAAGGCGATGATGACCGCGAGTTGGCCAAAAATATGGCTGACTTGTGGGTTCAATTAGCGCTCTTGGAGCTGACCGCGCCAAATATACATATATAGGATAGAGCCGGAGGAAGTCCGACTCTACCGTCGTTTCAATTGCACTGGCTCGCGTTGCGATGCACGCCCCGAGGGTCCAGCTGCGGCAGAACCATTGCCCGCGCTACCACAGTTGGATGGCATACTGGTGACACCCATGCGCGCCATTATAAACTCTGCTGGCGTCAAGTTCAACAAGCGCATGGAGGCTCTAGAGACAAAACTGCCCCCGGAGCCATATCTTCGGCTACGGCTTGCGACGAAGCCACAACCTCAGCCCGCACTTGCATCGTAAGTACCGGCTAGGACGCCTACGACTGCGCCCCCTATGCTCAGCATTGTTGCCCATCGAACAGGGCTGGTTAGATGGCTGAGTGTCGGGAGCTGAAAAGAGAGGTCAAATATTGCGCAGGAAGTTCCGGCCGCCAGTTAGCAGTAGTGGTTATTACTGTGCTACCTGAAGAAGAGCCTCAACTACGACGCCTTCAGCTGGGGTCGAGAGCGTCAAGGCGGCCGATAACGTGGCATATAATATATATTTATAACCTCGAAGCATCCAAGATGTTTATTTTCCCAAATTTAACAGAAAATTAATGTAAATATAAAAAAAGAAACGGTACATTTTAACACTGAATACAACAGCTATTTTACAAAAGGGAATCAATTTTTCCCTTAAAGATAGAATTGTTGCTTCTAAATATTTAATTTCTAATTCCGAACAAAGGAAATGGCAGGCCGTGAGTTCTACTTAAATAACCATTGTAGAGTATTGGTTTAACGTAGAGTTACTTAAATGAGACAAAATATGAAACATTTTAGAGGCGCTTCTACTATTAGTGTTTTAGACATAAATGTGTTAAGGCGTGGAAGTGATTTTTCATTGAACGCGCTATTTTCATTTTTTTTTTTTTTTTTTTGTTTCAACTACTAAAAGCTCTGCAATACTACAATTTGTCGAGTACCTGTATAAATTATGTTTCCGCTACTATTTATCGTACACAGATAGCATATTGATCTAAGTAATGAACATTCATTCAATACTCAAACAAAAACGATACACAAACGATTATAATTCTAAATGTATTCTTTTTTTTTTTTTTTTTTTTTTTTTTTTTTGCTTATGGTGGCAAACGAGCAAGCACATACCTGATGGTAAGTGTTACTGCCGCCCATAGACCTTCGCGATATCAACGGTATAGTTAGACCGCTGACTACTAATACAAACCCCAAACCCACCCAGTTATCGCACATAAGCATAACTGCATATTACCATTACTCAGACGTCAGTTTTCGGCAAGGTTGTGGTACGGTGGACTGGCTCCTGGCTGTAGACAGAAACTGTCAACAGCGTGGTCCTACCACTAAAATTCTTTTAATATTGTGATTGTAAAATGTGTGATCGTAAGTTCTGTGTGGTGACAGAGTAAGAATACAATTCACCACTATCTGTTTTACTCATGATTGTCGTGGAAAATGCCTAAGGTAAACCTAAGTATACTAAATATACGAAAGAAAAGGAAAAATCTAAATGCACTCTGTAAAACCTCTGATCAGTTTTGTATAATAGGTTAATTTTCCTCAATCTGTGGAGGTAGCTTGAACCCAGCAATGAGACGTACATATGCGTATGATTTTAATAGATCATCTTAGCTCATATATATCTCATTGTTGGGTTCAAGCCTTCTCTATAACAGAAGGGAAATTGACCTGTTATACACTTATACCACGCTGGTCAGACGTGTTGGTATAGGGTTTTGTTTCGAGTTTTCATTTCACTTGCATAGATGTTGTATGCGTTTTATATACTTTAATCGTCTCTTACGATCAGCTACAGGTAAGATAAGGAGTGGTGAATTGTATTCTTAATCCGTCGCCTCATGGAAACTTTTCTTTTTATTAGATGTCGTGAAAAAAAAATCTCCTTTTACATTGTAAAATTTTCATAAGTAGTTGAATTTCATTTAATTGATACCTTGATAAAAACAAATTCAAAGTGTTGATTCAGTGAAATTGAATTTTGGTAACTTTCAACCTACTTTACTTTAAAACAAACAAGGACTATTCTTTTTATAATAATAAAAGCGTGATAATAAAATAAACGTGATAATGTAATATTAAAAATTGCTGTGTTGTAGCGACTACGAATACTACCAACCCTTATTTTGCTCGTGGATGTCGTAAAAGACGACTAAGAGCCTTATAACGACCTGGGCCAACTCTACCTGATGCCGTTTGGTCAACAATTACATTCCCAATGAGGGTTGATGTCTGGCAGGTGGTTGGTCATAAAACTATTGCCAATAACTTTTACAATAAGTACTGTGAAAGACAAGTAGATATTGTATCGACCCCAAGTAATTGGGATAAGGGTAGGAGAATGATGATGAATGATTATTAATAAAAGCGACATTTAGTTTATTTTAGTTAAATTATTAATATAATTAGTAAATTATTACTATTGTTCATCATCATCATCATCATCCCGTTCTAAACCCAATTATTTGAGATCGATGCGATATGTACTTTTCATCCATCTTACATATTGCAGGAGTTTCGAAAATATTGTTTTGACCAACCGCTTGTCTTACATCAACCACCTTAAGAATATAATTGTTAATCAGACGCCATCGGATTGAATTTACCCAGTTCTATAATAAAAAGTTTAAAAAAAAATACCGCAAAATAATATGTACATAAAAAAAATCATACAAATAGAAAAGCTGTTAAAATTATTTCAATTCCAACGGCTGGGGCAAAATTCAAACAAAATTTTTTGTCGCAATTGAAATTGTTTTTCTCTGAATAATACTTAGTATATAATCGTTTCTTAGATTTGGCTGTAGTTTTTATTCCTATAAAGCCCTCACATTTGTAAAAACAAAGAAGGAAATCTCGAAATAAAATGTTATAGGATGGTGTTATCGATTGACCAGCGGGGTATAGAAGCTCAATATCCATTCGATTGTGTAGGAGATTAAAGGCCAACAGTACGAGCTGAGTAGTAGTAGATAGTAATATTATATCAGTGATTTTCTACGAAAAAAATACAGTTGATTACAATTTTTTCTAATCGATGAAAAAGGATTATGAAATTGTTTTTTTTTTATCGCTTATGGTGGCAGAAGAGCAAGCAGCACACCTGATGGTAAATATCACTGCTGCCCATGCACCTTTGGTATAGCTAGGCCGTTGCCTAACTTTACAATTCCCAAACCCACCCAGTTGGGCTTCTGGCTCTCTCGCTCACTGAACTGAAGCACAGCAACACATTGCCACTGCTCATTCGTCGATTTTCTGAGAGTGTGGTACTATCCCAGACGAATCGGCCCGCGGCTGTAGACAGAGAAACCACTATCTAATTTTTTTCTAAGGCTGTCATGAAAAAGGATTATGAGACTTCACTAGTCTCACAAAAATATATATTATAGGTTTGCAATTATATTTTTGAAAGGCTTAAGAAAATGTCAAACTTCAACACTATAAGAATCATTTTGCAGCTATAAACTGAGTATTATTAAATTCTTCATTAATCTCTTTCATAAAGGATCGTTTAATAAGAAATTAATGATCCACTCGCCGCTGTGGTTTATGATGAAACTAGAGGCTTTCGAAAGTGAATTTAATAGAAATAATCCGATATAAAGGCCAGAATATGAGAATTAAGTAACAAAATATCGACGTGATTCACCTTAGGATTAAAAGTTTTATAATATCTACATAACCGGTGGTGAATTCAAAATCACTTATGTTAACTAAGACAAACAAGTGTATTAATCACTGTAGACGCGTGATGACAGAGTAAGAATACAATTCACCACCCCCTATCTTACCCGTGGGTGATCGTAAGAGACGACTAAGGGATATAAAACGCATATAACATCTATACAAGATAAGGAAAACTCGAAACAAAACCCTATACCAACACGTCTTACCAGCGCGTTATAGTAGGTTAATATCCTTCCCATTACGGAAGAGGCCCGAGCCCATAAGTGGGACATATATGGGCTGTGATGATGAATCGCTGTAGAAATAAATTAGAAATTTTAAAGGAGCTTAATATATTAGTGGGGTTTAACTTATAGAGGAATAAATTCGTTGGCATTTGCAAAACAAACTCAGTTGGAAAACAAACTTGTATTTAAAATATAAAATCACTGATGACGGATATTCGAAGCTATAATATCTTTTAGGTATAGATGACAAATGCTATGTGGTAGTGAATACCAACCCTTACATTGCTCATTATCATCATTATATCCCTTAGTCTACTATATCCTTGAGTCATATTTTATAATACCCAAAGATAAGAATGGTGAATTCCATTTTTATTTTGTCACCGCATGGAATATGTATTTTTAATATGTATTTCAGCAAAAACTGACTATGAGCAAAAAATGAGTGTCACAAATGAGATTTGAACCCACACCTATTGGGAATCCGTTCCAATCGCGCTAACACTTACATCAGCGTGAGATGTCTTATGACATTCAATCTTCGGCTTGTATTATATTTTCGTCTTTGAAGGAGACGTGTGCCATCTACTCGACAATGTTTACACATTATACAGATTTATTACTATAACTTCGAAGTTAGAATTGTATTTGTGTGGATTCGAGTTCCATGTGTGACAAACATTTTTCGCTCGTAATTAAGTTTTTATAAATAATCAAGCATGTTAAATACTAAATTTCAGTAATTTGATGTATATCAGCAGATAATATGGACTATATTTATGGATGTCTATATATGAGAAATTTACGTACGAATAAAATGTAGACCACTAAAAATGAGATAAACTTCATCTTGACGGACAAACGACAAATATTCAATGATGTCTCTGTGATCAGCAGGATTAAAACTGGGAGTGATCACCGCATGGTTCGAGGCACATTGAATCTTCGTACGAAAGTCGAGCGGTCCCGCTTGATGAAGTCTACACTCCGACCTACACCTGTCCAATACCAGAACCCCGATAGCTTTCAACTCGAATTACATAATCGCTTCCAATGCCTGGAAGAGTGCGAATCTTCGAACGATATGAACAACAGGTTCGTGGAAACTGTCCACGCGGTCGGGTCAAAATTCTTTAAGGCCCGTCGCGCTACTAGAACAAAAAAGCTTTCTGACCAGACTCTTCAACTCATGGAGAGGAGAAAGGAAATAACGGTACAGTCTTCAGCCGATTGGTCCGAACTCAGGCAGCTTAATAGACAAATCTCTAAATCTATGCGACGCGATATTCGCCGATTCAATACACTGCGTATTGAAGAGGCGATAGAGCGAAATCGAGGCTCCAAAGTGTTCGCACGAGATTTGTCTATCGGGCAGAGCCAAATGACTAAGCTGAAGACCGATAACGGTACTGTCATTTCATCCCAGAGTGAGATCTTGGGAGAGGTCGAAAGGTTCTATGGGCAGTTGTACAAATCATCCCTGAATCCTGTTGTCAGCTTGGTCCAAGACCCCAGATCCAAGCTAACTCGGCACTATACCGAAGAAATCCCGGACGTCAGCTTGTACGAGATAAGAATGGCTCTAAAACAATTAAAGAACGGAAAGGCACCGGGAGATGACGGAATTACCACAGAGCTCCTGAGGGCAGGCGGCAAGCCAGTTTTAAAAGCCCTACAGAAGCTGTTTGATTCTGTCATTCTCGGGGGTGACGTTCCAGAGTCGTGGACCAGGAGTGTGGTGGTGCTGTTTTTCAAGAAGGGCGATAAAACGCTCTTAAAGAATTACAGACCCATCTCACTCCTGAGTCACGTGTACAAATTGTTTTCAAGAGTCATTACGAACCGACTCGCGCGCAAGCTAGACGACTTCCAGCCGCCCGAACAAGCCGGTTTCCGAAAAGGTTATAGTACCATAGACCACATCCACACGCTACGCCAGATTATACAGAAGACCGAGGAGTATAATCGGCCTCTGTGTCTAGCGTTTGTGGACTATGAGAAAGCCTTTGATTCTGTCGAAACTTGGGCAGTGCTGCAGTCCCTTCAGAGGTGCCAAATTGACTATCGATATATCGAAGTGCTGAAGTGTTTGTATAGAGACGCTACTATGTCAGTCCGCATCCAGGATAAGAGTACGAAACCGATCCAGCTGCAGAAAGGCCTGAGACAGGGAGACGTTATCTCTCCGAAACTGTTCACCACTGCGCTGGAAGATGTCTTCAAGCTCTTAGACTGGACCGGACTCGGCATCAACATCAATGGCGAATACATCACTCACCTTCGATTCGCCGATGATATCGTAGTCATGGCAGAATCCCTGGAGGACCTTGGCACCATGCTCAATGACCTCAGCAAGGTCTCCCAACTAGTAGGGCTGAAAATGAACATGGACAAGACGAAAATCATGTCTAATGCCCATGTCATTTCTGTACCGGTCCTGGTTGGGAATGCGATTCTCGAAGTTGTCGATCACTATGTTTACCTAGGACAAACAGTCCAATTAGGTAGATCCAATTTCGAGAAAGAGGTCAGCCGACGAATCCAACTCGGCTGGGCAGCGTTCGGGAAACTTAGGAGGATCTTCTCGTCTAATATTCCGCAGTGTCTGAAAACAAAGGTTTATAACCAGTGTGTGTTACCAGCGATGACTTACGGCACTGAAACGTGGTCTCTAAATGTCGGCCTCATAAAAAGGCTCAAAGTCGCTCAGCGTGCTATGGAGAGGGCTATGCTCGGTATTTCTCTACGTGATAAAATCCGAAATACGGAAATCCGTAGAAGAACGGGTGTAACCGACATAGCCCGAAGAATTAGCACGTTGAAGTGGCAATGGGCAGGCCACATCGCTCGACGAACCGACAACCGTTGGGGAAAAAAGGTTCTCGAGTGGCGACCACGAATCGGACGACGCAGCGTAGGACGACCCCCCACTCGATGGACTGATGACCTCATCAAGGTCGCAGGAAACCATTGGATGCAGGTGGCACAGGACCGTTATAGATGGCATTCTCGTGGGGAGGCCTATGTCCAACAGTGGACGTTTACGGGCTGATGGATGGATGGATGGATGAAAATGTAGAGCATAATATTTTTACGAATCATTCCATACGTAGATCAATGTTAAAATGGAAATGTAAACAGTGAATGTTGGACAGACAATATTTAAACGTGAGTCAATACCACGTAACTGTGTATATTTGATTACGTAAATAATTAATTGGCAAATTGTGTACGAAATTTTTTTTTACAATATAACACATACATATCATCACGCCATATCCATTGCAGAGTAGGCAGAGAGAACAGAGTGCCAGAGAGCTCTATCCTTGCATACTTCACTCGCTTCCTCAATATTCATAATTCTCTTCATACATTTTTCAATATAAAATAGTTATACATTATTTTTACAATATGAAATCGCCTTTACTGATATTTTTCTCCATGTAAAGAGGTAAGATTATAATTCACCACCATCTTGAGTGTCATAAAAGACGAGTAAGGGATATCATGACCACAAAATATCTTTTTTTTGCGGTGGACTATGGACGTGGTCTCGCCCCGCCAAATCGGTCCGGGGTGACGGAAGAGGCGGCGCGTGAACCTATAGACTCACCATGTGAAACTTTTCTCTTCGACGTGCGAGCAGGCCACCGGTAACCCAATCTTTGCCTTCAGTGTCCCAAGAGAAAGATAGCTCGGAATAAATCTCTACATCAACCTTACCCGAACCAACTCGGTATAATAGCTTATTATAGAGAAGACCCAGTAGTACCAAGTATATGAGACGACAATGGTAATTTCTTTTTTATATAATTTATATATATTTTACTGTTGGGATACATGTTAATAATTTTGATCTCTATATATGGTTAAAAGAACCATATTGGTGACGGCTCCTTCTTGGGGATTTGTATAAAATGTCTTTATCTTAAGATTTATTATATTTTTTTTGATTAACACCAAGAGAAGGCAAATTAAAACTCTAAAATTCGACCTTGATCAGCATAGTAAGTAAATTGCCCTCCTTCGTTGAACTGGGTAGGCTTAAACTGGGTATCGTAGAAGACGACTAAGAGCCTTATATCGCCCTGAGCCAGCACTACCTGATGCCATTTGGTCAGTAATTGCATTCCCAAAGAGGGTGTCAGGCAGGCGCCCGATCATAAAACTATTGCCAATAACCTTTGAAATATGTAGGAAGAGGGGTAAATATTGCGTCGACCCCAAGTAATTGGGACAAGAGCAGGAGAATGATGATGGTGGAAGTAACTAAAACCCAACAGTGGCACAAATATTAGCTAAGATGAGATGAGAGTGAAAATCAAAATCTGCATGGTTCAGAATATAATAAGTGCCACTCTTTTTTTACCTTTTTTGACAGATCAACGTATAGCCTAAACCGTTGATTGCAGAAACTTTGGAGGATCTATTTATTGTATGATATAGGCATCCGATAAGAAAAGGTTAGAAAGGTTAAAAAGGTGGTCAAAGTTTCAAAACAACAACGTGATTTCATGTTTCAATTTACTTAAAATTTTGCATAAACATTCTTTAACAGAATTGATGGAAGACGTGTTTTGTATTTTTATTGAAATTTTGGGTTAAAAGGTAGAAAATTAATTTGTAGGGCATGTGCATTGTCCGGAACACCCCCATGGGACCTAGAGGCGGAAATGATCTCCGACCTCTACCGGCGGGTTAATTTAGCACGCGACGAAGGTGGCTCCCTATCGCTTAGCGAGATAGCTATCTGGCGCGAGGAAGCCCGCCGGGACGTAATCGCCCGTTGGGCTACGCGGCTGGAGAGGCCTAGACACGGTGTTGTTACCGTTGAGGCCCTCCGGCCCGTACTGATGGAATGGATGGAGCGGCGGCACGGAGTCCTCTCCTTCCGATTGGTGCAGGTCTTGTCGGGGCACAGTTGCTTCGGCAAGTACCTGCACACGGTCGTGAGGAGGGAGTCGACTCCGTCCTGCCACCAGTGCGGTAGTGACGAGGACAAGGCGCAACATACGCTCGAGATATGTACGAGCTGGGACGTGCTGGGCGTGCACGCCGTGACCTCGTCACTGTCATCGGTGCCGACCTGGCGCTGCCGGCTATCGTGAAAGCGATGGTCGACAGCGTCAGGAACTGGGACGCGGTCGCCGCCTTCTGCGAGGCTGTCATCTTGCAGAAGGAGGCGGCGGAGCGAGTCCGAGAGGATTCCCTCCATGCGGACTCGATCCGCCGCCGGCGCTTCGGGTGGCGCAGGCGCGAATATCTGCGCCTGATGCCGCCCTAACCGAGGCTTCGGGTGATCGGACCGGGGAATAGTCCGGTCACCCGACGTGAGGCCACCGCGTGAAGACGACGCCCCGAAGGCGAAAGCTGTCGGGGCGTCGAAATGAGAGGAACCCGCGAGGGTAAACCGCCGGGCGGGCCACCTATGACAAAGATCGGGTACCGGTGGCCCGCTCGTACGGCGAAGAGAGGTGTTTGCAGGGTGGTTCTATGGGGTTGCGCGCCGCCTCTTCCGTCGCCCCGGACCGATTTAGCGGGGCGCAACCATGTCCATAGTCCACCGCAAAAAAAAAAGGGTGATTTGCTTCGAGGTTGTATACGAGTATGCCCCTAAGTACTTTTGTTTTACATTACATTTTATTTTGATATATGTTTGAAAACTCAATCCGATTTTATTCAAAAAAGGTTACACTCAAATAAAAAAAAAAAGATGTAGAGTTAGAAATTTGAAAGGATAAGGACTATAACATTTTGGTTCTAAAATATACAAACAATGTCATATTAAAAAATATATGTTATTACAAATTAATAACGTAAAAACGAACTAAAAGTCCTAATAACACAATTTTCGACCTCTATGTAAACGAAATGGCGGGTAAAACTAGCATATGGTTAAAAAAGTCCGTCTTTCTGACGGATTCTTCTTAAGAATTTGTGTAAAATGTCTTATATTTAAGATTTTGTATAAAATGACAGATTTCTTATGTCGCTGTGTGGTAGCAGCGGCTACAAATACTACGAACACTTACTTTGCTCGTGGATATCGTAAAAGATGACTAAAGACCTGGGTCAACTCCATCTTATAAAATACTTGTGTAAAAAAAAATATGGTATTCGAACCCGGGCTCGCAGTCACCATATGAGTTCAATATTGAGATCCTTATGCAATTTATATACTAGATAATAGAAAGTAAATAAATAATATTATTAGCCGTTTAGTTAATGCAGTATAGAATATGAATTTTCTTATCAGGAGATTTTTGTCTAAGAGTGGGACGCTTATGAAATGAGAAAAAGACCAAGAAATTTATTTAATAAGACCCAAAAATTATATTGCCCGCATTTTCTTTAAGAAATGTATTCAGCCTGCTCAATTTGAATCAAAAACTCTGTTACGCGCAACAGAGTTTCAAGAATATGAAAGTTTTCTTTTACTTTTTTTTAACTTTGCAACAATTTCCAAACGTAATGAATACACGCCCGTTTATGTCGTAGAAATGTCTTCACTTTTTCCAAACTGTCTTGACAACTTAAACGAGTTTTAGTTGAGTTCCGTATAACTGTTTCAATGTGTCCAAATTTGATGTTCTCTTACAATTGTTTGGGTAGCCGACTGGTTTCAAATTAAAATTCGAGAGCAGAAAAGAATTTCTATGACAGTTTCTATCAGTTCGTTTATTCCTTAAAATTAAGCCTTTCGTTTTAATATTTGATATTATTTTTGTGTTATACTTAGTCAATATGATGAATGGTTGTTTGATTTATTTATTTCAAAACATCAATTTTAATTCAATTGAATATTGAGAACTTTTCTTCCAATTGTCCCAAATAAGTGGAGATGATATCCGAAAGGGTAACCTGCCGAGCTGACCATGGATGTCAAGGAAGTGGCACCACGGTCTGTTGGCCATTGGGAGGGAATACGGTGAGTTATAGGGCTGAACGCCGCCCTTCCGTTGTCTCTCACGGTATTAGTGGAGTATAACCAGTCCATAGGCTGCCAAAAAAAGTGTCCCAAATAATACTATTTTCTACAGTAGTTCAATTTATACTCTTACATCTTTTCTGGCTTCATCTCTTTCAAAAACCATTATTTTGGTTTTGCTCACATTCACGTGTAGACCACTTTCCTTATAATCTTCTGTCATTGTGTCAACTAGGGTCTGCAGGTCAGTCGCTGACTGTGCCAGCAGGACTGCATCATCTGCATAGAGCAGACCAGTGACCACTGAGTTGCCCATCTGGACGCCCACATTCGTATCGTTCAACATTTGGAGACATTTATACAGATATATGATAAACAGCCTTTTTTTTTTTTTTTTTTTTTGCGGTGGGCTATGGACGTCGCACCCTGCCAAATCGGTCCGGGGTGACGGAAGAGGCGACGCGCAACCCCATTGACCCACCCTGCAAGCACCTCTTCTTCGCCGTACGAGCGGGCCACCGGTACCCGATCTTTGTCTTCGGTGGCCCGCTCGGCGGTATGCCCTCTTGGGCTCCTCTCTTGTCGACGCCCCGACAGCTTTCGCCGTCGAGGCGTCGTCCTCACGCGGTGGCCTCACGTCGGGTGACCGGACAATTCCCCGGTCCGATCACCCGAAGCCTCGGTTAGGGCGGCATCAGGCGCAGGTACTCGCGCCTGCGCCGCCCCGGCCGCGGGCGGCGGCCCGGGTCACGGGAATCCTCCCGGGCCCGTTCCGCCGCCTCCTTCTGCGAGATGACAGCCTCGCAGAAGGCGGCGACCGCGTCCCAATTCCTGACGCTGTCGACCATCGCTCGCGCAACAGCCGGCAGCGTCAGGTCGGCACCGATGACAGCGACGAGGTCACGGCGCTGCCCGTCCCAGCCCGAACATACCTCGAGCGTATGTTGCGCCGTGTCCTCGTCGCTACTGCAATGGTGGCAGGACGGAGTCCACTCCCTCCGCACGACCGTGTGCAGGTACTTGCCGAAACAACCATGCCCCGACAAGACCTGCACCAACCGGAAAGAGAGAACTCCGTGCCGCCGCTCCATCCACTCCATCAGTACGGGCCGGAGGGCCTCAACGGTAATAACACCGTATCTAGGCCTCTCCAGCCGCGTAGCCCAACGGGCGATGACTTCTCGGCGGGCGTCCTCGCGCCAGGTGGCTATCTCGTTGAATGATGGGGAGCCACCCTCTTCGCGCATTGAGGTAACCCGCCGGTAGAGGTCGGAGAGCATCTCCGCCTCTAGGTCCCAAGGGGGTGTCCCGGCCAATAGGCACGCCGCCTCTGTCGACACCGTGCGGTACCCGCGAATGGCTCTGACCGCCATGACTCTCTGTGGCCTCCACAGAACCGCCCTGAGTTGGGCGTTCAGAGCCCTCGCCCACACGGGTGCGCCGTACATGGCCATTGAGCGGATCACCCCCGCATACAGCCGTCGGCCCTGAAAACTGGGTCCGCCCACGTTCGGCATGAGCCGAGAAAGGGCGGACGCCGCGCCGACCAGCCGGGGAGCAATTTGACGAAAATGCTCCCGGAACCACCATCGCCCGTCGAGCACCAGACCCAAGTACCTCATATGGGCCTGGATACTGATGTGGATGGAGTTGACGACTAACGAGGCGCCGATGGGCAGCCTCACACGGGGCCCATGGAATAGTAGAGCCTCCGTCTTGTTTAGGGCCACCCTGAGCCCCAGCGCCTCGATCCGCCTGACCATCTCCTCGGTGCCGAGAGTGGCCAGGCTCGCCGCCTCTTCGAATGTCCTGCCCCGGGCTGTGACGAGCGTGTCGTCAGCATAGCAAATAACGCTCAGCCCGGGGGGGAGACTCCCTCTCAACGCCCAGTCGTAACCGATGTCCCACAGAGTCGGCCCCAGAACCGACCCCTGCGGAACACCGCACGACATGGGCGTCCGCACAATGTCCCCTGCGGGGCTCGCGTAGAGAACACTGCGCCCCTCCAAATAGTCTGCCACCAGCCGCCTGAGGTACAGGGGCACTCCGTGGAACCGGAGCGCCTCCCTGATGCAGCTGAATGGCAGACTATTGAAGGCGTTGGCGATGTCCAACGACACCGCCAACAGCACTCCTTTGCCGGCGACAGCCTCCGCGGCCGTCTGCCTCAGGCGTAGCAGGGCCCCGATGGTCGAACGCCCCCTTCGAAACTCAAATTGAGCGTCCGACAGATCGGGCCCCACCTCTTCCAGGTGCTGGACGATGCGGGCAGCGAGGACACGCTCCAGCAGCTTACCCACATCGTCCAGAAGCACAATGGGCCTGTAGGCCGACGGCGAATCCGGGGGCCGTCCCGGCTTTGGCAGGAGAACCAACCTCCCTTCCTTCCAGCACTCAGGGAACTGTCCAGACGTCAGACAGGCGTTGAACAGTCGCCTGAGGCGAGGTTCGAGATGCTCGAGGAGCAACGTCAACACCCGGACTGGGATTCCGTCCGGGCCGGGGGCCGTGGTGGCGGAACGAATCTTCGCCACGGCTGCCCCCACTTCCGACTCCGTCACGGGCGGAACACTCTCGACGGCCTCCCGGTCGTGATCTGGCGAAGCCATGACCTGGGGCGTGTGCTCCGACTGCCGCGGGAACAGCTCCTCGACCACTCTACGAAGGAGGTCGGGCTGGAGGGTCTCGGTGAGGGGGGGGCCCTGCGCGCGAAGCTTATTCAGCGACGCGCGATACGGGCGACCCCAGGGGTCACGGTCAAGACCGTCCAGCATCTCCTGCCAACTCGCGTCCTTGGCGGACCGGATGGCCAGCCGAAAGGCGGTACGCGCACTGCGGTACGCCTCGTACAGCTGGCCCTCCCGCTCAACATCGCGTTGACGCCGCCGACTGCGGGTGTAGGACCTTCGGGCACTAATGCACGCCGCACGAAGGTCCGCCAGTCTTGGGGACCACCAGTAGACCCCCTGCCTCGGAGGTAGATGCCGCACCCTGGGCATGGCCGCATCGCAGACCTGCGTTAACGCACTGCGGATGCGGACAGCCTCAACGTCCACTCCGTCCGCTGGGGGTGGTGAGGACAGCCACGTGTTCACGATGGCCGCCTCCGCCAGTAGGTCCCTATCCAGCCGCCCCACAGCCCACCGCGGAAATGCAGGAGCTCGGTCCGCCCTGTGACCCCTGCTGGGGTCCCGGAGAGGGGAGACCTCCATCCGGATGTAACGGTGATCCGACAGGGTCTCCGCCTCCTCCAGGACACGCCAGTTCGTCACTCGTGGTGCGACAGCGGGGCTAGCGAATGACAAGTCCACTATCGACCCACCCTGCTGTCGCACACACGTGTTCACTGAGCCTCTGTTTAGGACACAGAGGCCCAGTGACGCCGCCCACTCCACGATCGCCCGCCCGCGATCGTCCGTCATCGGGGACCCCCACGCCGTGGATTTGGCGTTGAAGTCCCCCAGGACCAGGACGAGGCCCGGTGCCAGTCTCCGTATCGAAGCCTCCAAGGTGGTGAGGGAGGCCCCGAAATCGTCCATCCTCCTATTAGGGGAGAGGTATACACTGTAGAGCGTGACCCCTCCCCAGTCCGCCGCGACAAATTCCTCGCCCCTATCCAAGAGGGATAAGGACGGGAAGTGCCGCTGCGTGGAGGTGACGATTGCCGCGGTTCCGTTCCGGCTGACCACCCAATTGGGGCGATCAGGCACGACGTACGGTTCCGCGACTACGGCTGCACCGATCGACCACTCCGCCATGGATTGCAGGAGGAGGTCTTGCGCACCGGCGGAGTGGTTGGTGTTGGCCTGCAGGAGGTGAGTGGACTGGGCAGCCATTAATGGGCTGTGTCCATCGTCACCTCCTGGCTTGCGGCGGGCGATCGGGCCGCGCTAGGAGCGGGAGCGGCCGGGGTCGAAGGGCCGCCCCGCCCCTTTGTGAGCCGAAGCCGGAGGTCTGCACGCCCCAGAGCCCATGCGGTGCTTGGCAGGCTTATTGCCCGCCGCACACGCGGGGCAGTGGGGCGGGGCGGCGCAAGATGCCGCCATATGCCCAGTCTGACCGCAGCGGAAACAGAGTCCGCCGCAGTCAAAGCAATTAGTGCATGTTGGCCGGGTGTGCCCGACCGCCATGCACTTGAAACACCTCGCAGGCCGGTGCTCCAGCACGGTGACTCGCGCTGAGCTCCAGCCCACGAGGAGCCTGCCTGAGCCGGCCAGTTGCCTGACCGACTCCACTGGGCACTGCACCCAGGCGGCACCTACGCCGCCCGGACCGGGCCGGATGGCGCCAACCCGGACGGTGTCTATGGGACACCCGGTTTTCGAGGCAATGGCCTCCCGGATGTCTTCCACCGTCACAGAGTCGTCCAAACCCGCGATGCGCATTTCGGCGCACTTTACGGGTCTGGCGATTTTGACGCCACCCTCCTCGGCGAACAGACCTCGCAGCTTCGACGCCACGCTATCGGCCGTCCTGGTGCCCTCGGCCCCAGGGAACTCTAAGATCCGAGCCCCTGTCCGGGCCTTGCGGGTCCTGGCTTCGACGCCTCCTATGTCGGAGACGTCGAGCTCCCGCCGGGCTTTCCTCAGAACGGCCTCATAGCTGAGGCCCCTTTCTGCCGCCTCAGGCAGCACAGTGATCACCACTGCAGCTGTCTTCGGCGGCCGGAGCCCCTTGCGCGGCCTCTTCCTTTTCTTCTCGCCTCCGGCTCCTGCCTGGGGAGCGGCGACCTCAGCGGCGCGCTTCGCCGCCGCTCTCCTTCTCTGGCCACGACTCTTCCTGCCGCGCTCGGCCACCTGCCAACCCTGTTCGCGCGCAGCGGGCGTGCCAGGCGCGGCAGGCGCAGTCACGGGTGCGCTAGTCGTCGCCGGCGGTGTCGGTGCGGGCGATAACTGCGGTCCGGCAGAAGCCGGTGCCGTCTTCTTCTTCGGAGCGGGCCCCTTGGGCTTGGGCCCTGCCGCGGCTGCGGCGTAGCTCCCCCCCACGCGGCCACCCTGACAGGGTAGCGGGGCGGGGGCTGGTGCCGCATATGGCCGTTTGTCCGCGGCAAGAGGCGGCCGAACACGTGGTTCTGGAGGCAGCCTTGCCTCCAGAACGGCCAAGCGCGCATCGACCAGATTGCCGATGGTGTCAATAATGGCGCGCAAGGCCTCGTCCGGCACGCCCTCCACCGCGGGCAGCGGGGTTGGTGTCGCCGGCTGGACCTCTACCAGGGCCCGCTCCGCGACGTTTGACGGCTTCCTTGCCGCGGCGGCCCGGCTATCGGTGGCTGGCGGCGCACGCCCTGCAGTCGGTGGCGTCTTCTTCTTGAGGGCGGCGACCTCGACTCCATCGCGGCTAGCGCTGGTCGGTGGCGCGGTTGGCGCAGGCTGCATGAGCCGCGCCATTTGGGCCTTCAGGTCAGTCACGTCCTTGGTTAGGAGGCGGTTGGCCCTCCGTACCGCGGCCAGCTCCGACTCCAGCCGGCGGTTCTGGGCCCGCAGGCCTGACACCTCGCCACCAAGGCGGGCGTTTTCGGCCTGCAGGGCCTCTATATTCGTGGCTGGGGCGCTCGCGCGGGCACCAGCGGCCGCCACTTCGGTGGGAGGGATGCCGGACAACACCCCCAGCACCCTCGCGGCGGCCGCCTCATTATCGGCCCGCCTGCCAGCCTCCACCCCTCCACGCACTCCGCCAGCCGGGGAGTGGATCGTCCTTCCCGACGCCGCGGCCCCTCGCCCTCTGCGAGAGGCCGGAACTTTGGGAGGAGGCATGATGACCACGCTCCCCTCTGAATCTGCGCCTGAGCTGCCCTCCTTATTTAGGGGGCGCTTCCGCACCTTCGAGGGGAGGGCCTCCTCCCTTACCGTCAGGGCCGCGGTCAAGGCCGCCGCCGCAGGGCGCGGTGACGACCTGGCGGCGGCGGCTTCCTCAGCCGATCCGCTGAACTCCTTGGACGGCTCTGCGGAACTACCGCCCTCGTCCATCACATCGGCAGATCCACTGCCCTCGTCTCTGGACGGCTCTGCGACAGAATTGTCGCCCTCGTCCGTTGACGGCTCTGCAGTGGATCTGCCGCCGTCCTTATCCCGCTCGCGCGCATAACGCTCGCGGTTTTCAGCATTCCGCTTCTTCTCGCGAGCGTTCGCTTTCGCGGCTTTCCCCCATGTGAACCGCGCCTGTCGACGCTTCTTCGTCTTCAAGAGGGGGGGGGCCTCTTTGGTCGGTGCCGGGCCCTCGGCAGACGCCTCTAGTCCTAAGGACGAGGCGTCGTTTTGGTCAGTTTTGCATTGGCTTGACGAGGCCGTGATGTGGGAATCCGCTGGATTCCCGTCTGGTAAAATATTATTAGGTAAATCCATTTGATTCCCACGAGTATGGGAGAACTAACGGTCGACCCGGGCAGAGATCCCTGTACCCGGGCAAGCCTACATTTACCAACCAGGGGGTCGGCCGGTACCCTGGCTGGAGCGTGCTAACGACAGAACAACCCATCTGCCATGCATCTTCTCGCCGCACGCCAGAACTTAAGATTCTGGGTGATTTCCGAATTCGAATGTTGATTCGAACTCTTTATAGAGGTTTTCTTCCTCGCGATCCGGGCGGTTAAGCCAAGACCCTCGTTCCTGATACTACGCCTCACGACAACTTGTCTTGAAGCAAGATATCAGGTTTACGATATGTCGGCGGTGGCATAAGCCTGCCCAGCCCTCAAATGAATGAGTGACCGGGCCCGTCCGAAATTTCGCCTCCTGAACCCTCTACAACTAGAGGGTCAGGAGCGAATTGGGGCTCAACCCATCGCTGGGGAACCCCCCCTCGCGCCAGAGATTCGCTACGGGCGACAATTCGACAGAAGGATCTGGGGGACTGTCGCCCGCACCCAGGGTACACCACGCGGAGGTTTCTGGCATCGTACCCCATGATAAACAGCCTGGCTGACAGAACGCACCCCTTTTTTTTTGTTTACGCTGTGGAAATGCTTTTACGCACTATCCCCCGCCAGTGACAGACAGGTGGGTGTGTGGGACTCGCCGGTCATAGATGTTGGCGGCCGGAATACCCACTAAAACCAGCTGCAGTCCCTGCCGCGCTTTTACGGGATGCCGGAGAGATCGTCTAATGACATTCTATTCCCGACACCCCTACGCTTGGCCATCTGGCCACGATCAGTCAGCCGTCAAGGCGATAGGAGGAGGTGCGCGTAGCGGCGCCTCCCTCTCCCTGGTCGCCGCCGGCGGAGCGAGTTCGCAGACGCGAGTGCTTCGCGTTCCCGCTCCGCGGCCTCCTTTGCAGAGATGACTTCCTCGCAAAAGGAGGCCATCGACGTCCAGTGCCTGTCGCTGTCAAGCATCTTGTTGATGACGGTTGACAACGACAGGTCCGCTCCAATGACCGCCGACAGGTCGTGGCGCTGAGGCCCCCAGGC
This sequence comes from Lymantria monacha, assembly GCA_905163515.2. Lineage (NCBI taxonomy): Eukaryota > Metazoa > Arthropoda > Insecta > Lepidoptera > Erebidae > Lymantria > Lymantria monacha. The sequence goes on along the minus strand of LR991098.1, from coordinate 25,807,587 downwards.
GGGACATATCTCCAGGGTGTGACGCGCGTCATCGATTGGCGCGCCACACTCATGGCATCCAGGGGCCTCTTCACGTCCAATTCGGTGCAGGTACATACCGAAAACCCCGTGTCCGGTAAGTACCTGCGTCAGCCTGAAGGACAGGTTGCCGTGCCTTCGTGTCGTCCAGCGGTGAAGGTGGGGCGCTACCGCCTCAACGGTCCCCCGTCCTGCTACGGGGGACTCTAGTTCCTCCCTGCGCCGCGGCCGACTTTGAAAGCCTAGGAACGAGTTGGGCAAAATGCGGCCCAAAATTCCAGTTACTGTCCAGGTGCAGACCCAGGTACTTGATCCGGGTCTGCATCGGCACGGCAACCCCAGACACACTGAGTTGTGCCTCTCGGGGAAGACCTTGGCTGGGACCATAAAATAGGAGGGCCTCTGTCTTCTCCAATGAGACCCTCAGGCCCAACTTGCCAATCCGGTCAACAGCGAGCGCTACTCCGACTCCTGCCAGTCGGGCGGCGTTGCGGAAATCAGTCCCCCTCACCGTGATGAGGGTGTCATCTGCGTAACAAATAACCCCCATCCCGGGGAGAAGCTGGGCAATGGCCAAAATCCAATCAAATCCGACGTTCCACACAGAACGCACCCCTGCTTAACGCCGATATTGACGTTATTCTCCTACTGTTATCCCAATTTCTTGGGGTTGATGCAATATGCAATTAACGCAGACAAATTACACCCAGACTCAGTACAACACTTTGTGGATCACACAAAGTAATGTCCTGCGTGGGAATCGAACCCACGGCACTGGCACGGAACGTCGGTATCTTAACCACTACGCCATCTGTGCAGTCAATATGTACTCTTCTTTCATAGTACATTTTGTAAAAGTTATTGGCAATAGTTTTATGACCGGCCGCCTGCTAGACATCAACCCTCCTTGGGAATTTAATTGTTGACCAAACGGCATCTGATGGAGTTGGCCCAGGTCGTTATAAAGCTCTTAGTCGTCTTTTACAACATCTGCGAGCAAAGTATGGGTTGTTAGTATTCATAGCCGCTACCACACAGTAGATCTGCCAATAAAGATAGTTAAAATAATAAATGTTTAATCCACGTCCTACCTATTTTCAAATGCTTTAATTTGTTTTACTTAAATGAATACCTTCTATCAGTCTATCAAAATATTGTATCCTTCATATATAGAGGAAATAATGAAATAACAGCTGTACTTATCAGATAAGTTGGTGAGCACATTTGATAATATGATTTCTAAGGGAGTGTGGTGCTTACCACTTCGGTAATGCTGCCTTAGTCGGTTACCTACCTCGGCTAAATAGGCGACAAAAATATAGCTTATATGTAATAAAACAATTTTTACGGATTCCATCGTATGTGTATTGGATTTTTAATTTTCGTAAAAATTATTTTATTTCAAATGTGTAATACTCGCGTACACATCAAATATTAGAAGTGTACCAATTAATAAAAAAAAATAGCTAATGCTTTGATATATCATCATATTCATCATCATCATCATCTCAGCTCATATATATCCCACTGTTGGGCTTGAGCTTCCTCCATAGCGGGAGGGCAATTGACCTACTATACCACGCATAGTCAGACGTGTTGGTATAGGGTTTTATTTCGAGTTAACCTTCTCTTGCATAGATGTTATATGCATTTTATATCCCTTAGTCGTCTCTTACGATCACCCATGGGTATGATGTATTATCACTCCTTTATATATTATTATGACATATAACTAGCCATATTAAATTATTATTTGTATATTCACTCTTATTCACTGACCGTAAAAAATAACCATATATATTCTTAATTGTATCCCAATAAGCCTCGAATCACTGACTCTTCAATAATAAAATATATGCGTTAAAAACAAATGAATTCATTTTTTTTTGCTCAAATGCATTGAATCAAATCGTAATATCTACAGGCAGTTGAAAATTTGCTAGCTTCAACCATTTTCAGGCCATTGGTTTTGTATAAAATGGAACGTTTCTTATTTGTGGGTATTTCATTGAATTATTAGTAAAGATTTTGCCTTGAAATATATATTACAAATGTTATAAATATGTAATGATATGTATGCTTTATATTATTATAATTGTAAGGGATATAAGCAGATTATATTATCAGAAATTTAAAATATAAACTTATAACAACCCATCTGACTCGTTGCAGGGTGGTATGGTAGGCTAATTATCTCCGTATTGATGAGACTTGAGTTCAAACAGGCACCCAAATTTGTCACATGCGATAAGCTCTCTTAGGTTTGACTACTCGTAATTTCTGATACCCCATTTGAATTGAGGGCTACGTTGTGTCATAGCTGGCTAAAATTTAGGTTAGCGCCCAACAGTGGACTATCTATAGAGTGTAGAAAAAATAATGTGATTTCTAGAGTGTATTTGTCTAAATTATTGTGCGTTTTAAGTATATGAGCGATGATCGCGAATTCTTGAACATGAATCGGACCTTTTTATTTTTTTTTTTTTTTTTTTTTTTTTGCGGTGGGCCATGGACGTCGCACCCCGCCAAGTCGGTCCGGGGTGACGGAAGAGGCGGCGCGCAACCCCATTGACCCACCCTGCAAGCACATCTTTTTCGCCGTGCGAGCGGGCCACCGGTACCCGATTTTTGTCTTCGGTGGCCCGCTCGGCGGTATGCCCTCTCGGGCTCCTCTCCTGTCGACGCCCCGATAGATTTCGCCGTCAAGGCGTCGTCCTCACGCGGTGGCCTCACGTCGGGTGACCGGACAATTCCCCGGTCCGATCACCCGAAGCCTCGGTTAGGGCGGCATCAGGCGCAGGTATTCGCGCCTGCGTCGCCCCGGCCGCTGACGGCGGCCCGGGTCACGGGAATCCTCCCGGACTCGTTCCGCCGTCTCCTTCTGCGAGATGACAGCCTCGCAGAAGGCGGCGACCGCGTCCCAGTTCCTGACGCTGTCGACCATCGCCCTCGCGACAGCCGGCAGCGTCAGGTCGGCACCGATAACAGCGACGAGGTCACGGCGCTGCCCATCCCAACTCGGACACACCTCAAGTGTGTGTCTCGCCGTGTCCTCGTCACTGCTGCAATGGTGGCAGGCCGGAGTCCACTCCCTATACGCGACCGTGTGCAGGTACAAACCGAAACACCCGTGCTCCGACAATACCTGCACCAGCCGAAAGGAGAGGACTCCGTGCCGCCGCTCCATCCATTCCATCAGTACGGGCCGGAGGGCCTCGACGGTAACGACACCGTGTCTTGGCCTCTCCAGCCGCGTAACCCAACGGGCGATGACGTCTCGGCGGGCGTCCTCGCGCCAGGTGGCTATCTCGCTCAACGATGGGGAGCCACCTTCGTCGCGCACTGAGGTAACCCGCCGGTAGAGGTCGGAGAGCATCTCCACCTCTAGGTCCCACGGGGGTGTCCCGGCCAATAGGCACGCCGCCTCTGTCGACACCGTGCGGTACCCGCGAATGGCTCTGACCGCCATGGCTCGCTGTGGCCTCCACAGCACCGCCCTGAGCTGGGCGTTCAGAGCCCTCACCCACACGGGTGCGCCGTACATGGCCATTGAGCGGATCACCCCCGCATACAGCCGTCGGCCCTCGAAACTGGGTCCGCCCACATTTGGCATAACATGAATCAGACCTGGCCGGGGTCTAAATGAATAAGTGTATAGTGTAGGTTATCTAAGTCTAACTTGGAGGAAAATGTAGAAAATTTAAGCTTAATCTCAAATAAAAGATGATATGTTTCATTTTATTTTGCAGACTATGTGATTTCTGTATATACTATAATTATAGTCTACGTATTATATATAATGTATGTATACATAGTATTGTAGTCTAATCAGTGAACCCCTTAACTAGGGTCATCAGGAAACGAAATTGTTTTCTGTAACACTAGACGTTATCTCATCGCAAAGAACCACCCAAATTGAACTTCACTCGATAGCTCGACACCAAAAGTATCAATGCTGTGGAAAATAAATATTTTGCACGTGTGGTGACGGATACGTACACATTGTAAACGTTATTGACTTATTTGTAGATATTGCACAAATTATTGATCACAGTTAAGTGTTGTGATTGTATGTCCGGCCACCTGCCTGACGTACCTCTAATTGTTGACCAAACAGCATCAGGTGGTGCAGACCTAAGTCGATATAAAGCTCTAGATCATATTTTACAACGTCCACGAGCTAAGTAAGTATTGATAGTATTCATAGCTACCATACAGCATAGTTACCATCAATATCTGACAATATGTCGATAGATGGAGAAAGCACTAAACGAAACCGTATTCTAAACTATCTAGCCCGGATACCAAAGACAAAGATCGGGTACCGGTGGTCCACTCGCACGGCGAAGAGAGAGGATTTTACGGTGGGTCTATGGGGTCACGCGCCGCCTTCTCCGTCACCCGGGACCGTTTTGGCGGGGCGAGACGCACCCATAGCCCACCAATAAAAAAAAAAATAAAAAAAAAAAAAGCCCGGATATTTTAGTATTCCTACTACTCCACTATTATGAGAGAGGCTCATCCTTAATAGTAAGACATATAACAAGTAAAATATAAAAGGCATATTACATAGTTTTCTTCATACGAATCATAAAAGATAATTACATATTTTTTTAATTAACACACCAACTCTAAGTCTCCTAATTGATATTTATAAAACTTTAACCCGCTAAGCTATCTTTGTCTACAATGCCCTAATTTAAAGTATTGAAATTTGAATAGTATTCTATGGATTTTGAACTTTATTTCCGAATGGTAGAAAGAAAGGTCTACGCGTGAATGTGAGCAAAACCAAAATAATGGTCTTTGAAAGAGATAAAACCAGAACAGATGTAAGAGTAACAATAGGTAATGATGTACTAGAGCAAGTGGATGAATTTGTATATCTTGGATGTGGATTTAGCCGAGATGGAAGGTACACCACTGATATAGAACGAAGAGTGAATGCGGGAAATAGAGTGAACGGAGCGTTGGGACAACTTCTCGGCAGCCACCACCTCAGCCAGAAGGCACGTGTAGCAATACATAACGCAGTGCTTGTCCCAACATTACTGTATGGAAGCGAGAGTTGGGTATGCAGAAAAGAGTATGATAGTAAAATTAATGCGGTCGAAATGCGATCTCTGCGGAAAATCTGTGGAGTTAGGCTGACCGACCGCATTCGTAACGACGACGTAAGAGAGCGAGTAGGTATGAAAGAGAGTATTGGTGTAAAGATGCGAAAGGGAATGCTCCGATGGTTCGGACATGTGGAAAGAATGCCGAACGAACGCCTGGTTAAGAAGATATACAATGCGAAAGTGGAAGGATGTAGGTACCGAGGGAGACAGAGACTAACCTACCTAGACCAGATCGGTCATGTACCGAAGGAAGGTGGAGTCAAGAGTCTCCGAAACCGGCGAGCGTGTATGAAGAGAATTATGAATGTTGAGGAAGCGAGTGAAGTATGCAGAGATAGAGTTCTCTGGCACTCTGTTCTCTCTGCCTACCCTGCAAGGGATATGGCGTGATGATATGTATGTATGTAGAAAGAAAACAAATATGTTTTAATCAGTCTAATATATTTTTTTATTTATTGCTTATTTTGGCAAACGAACAAGCCGCACCTGATGGTGTGTATTGCTACCACCCATGCAATCATCATCACAGCCCATAAATGTCCCACTGCTAGGCTCGGGCTTCGTCCATAATAGGAGGGAAATTAACGTACTATACCGCGCTGGTCAGACGTGTTGGTATAGGGTTTTGTTTCGAGTTTTCGTTCTCTTGAACAGATGTTATATGCGTTTTTATATCCCTTAGTCATCTCGTACGATCACCCACGGGCAAGATATAGGGTGGTGGGTAGTATTTTTACTCCGTCACTACACGCAGGATGCAATCCCAGTGGTATAGCTACCGTTGCCTACCAATGTAAACTACAAAACCCACCCAGAAAGTTAGGCTGCCGGCACTCTCGCTCACTGAATGAAGCACAACAGCAAATTGCTACTGCTCAGACGTAGATTTTCTGTGAAACTGTAGAATGGGCTGGCCTGTGACTGTAGACAGAAAACTACTAACTACTACTAAAAATAGTAAATATTTTTACGTGTGGCGACGGAGTTACTTATAATTATCGTAATAGATTATATAATATGCATATAATATTTGTTCAACAGAAATCATAACAAAAATCTATGCTAACCCTTCTAATCAGTATGGAATCGTAGGTCAATAATGCTTAATTTTTGGAGGAGGCTCTAAATCTGAAATGGCACATACATATGTGAGCTAGAGAGATGAAAAAAATGATAATGAATAAATAATAGAGGCGCTATTTATGATACCTCTAGATACTATTAATCTAAGGCGTTTTTAGTAAGTAAAATTGTAATACACCAATTTGAAAATGAATTTATAATTTAATTCTTTTTTAATGTTATGCTGGCAAACGAGCAAGCAGCGCACCTCATGGTAAGTGTTACTGCCGCCCATGGATCTTTGCAATACCAAGGGTATAGCTAAACCGTTGCCTACCAATACAAACCTCAAACACACCCAGTTGGGCTTCCGGGTCTCTCGCTCACCGAACGAAGTGCAATAGCATACTGCCATTACTCAGACAACGATCTTCTGCGAGAGTGTGGTACTACTCCGGACGGACTGACCCATGGCTGTAGACAGAGAACTGTCAACAGCGTGGTCCTACCACATTTAAGACATGTGAACTAGAAGGATGAAAAAAATGATGATGAATAAATAATAGAGGCAGTACTTATGATAGCTCTATATGCTATTTATCTAAAGCGCTTTTTTTAGTAAGTTTTCGCTGTGTGGTAGCGGTTACGAATACTACCTACCCTTACTGCTCATAGATATCGTAATAGACGACTAAGAGCCTTATTCCATTTGATGCCAATTCCATTTGATGCCGGGCCAATTCCATTTGATGCAGTAGATAGAGGCAGTACTTATGATAGCTCTATATGCTATTTATCTAAAGCGCTTTTTTTAGTAAGTTTTCGCTGTGTGGTAGCGGTTACGAATACTACCTACCCTTACTGCTCATAGATATCGTAATAGACGACAAGAGCCTTATTCCATTTGATGCCAATTCCATTTGTTACCTGGGCCAATTCCATTTGATGCCGTTTGGTCAACAACTACATTCCCGAGGAGGGTTGACGTCTGGCAGGCGGCGGGTCATAAAACTATTGCCAATAACTTTTACAATGTGCACTATGAAAGAAGACTACGTATTGTATCGATGCCAAGTATTTGGGATAAGAGTAGGAGAATGATGATGAAAGATAATATTATTAATTTGCTTTTTTATTGCTTATGGTGGCAAATGAGTACGCAGCACACCTATTGGTAAGTGTCACTACCGCTTACAGATCTTTATATTAGGGGTATAGCTAAGCTGCTGCCTACCAACTAAAATTCACCCGTTGGGTACCAGAATCTCTCAAAAACTTTAACTATCCTCGATTCCCTGTGTGACGACGAAATAAGAATACAATTATTGTCACCACAAGTACTATAATACTTAGGCTTTATGCCTGCCAAGCCACCGAAGACAAATTTCGGGTACCGGTGGCCCACTCGCACGGCGAAGAAATGTGCTTGCAGGGTGGGTCTATGGAGTTGCGCGCCGCCTCTTCCGTCGCCCCGGACTGATTTGGTGGGGCGCGACCACCTCCATAGTCCACCGCAAGAAAAAAAAAAGGCTTTACGCCTGCCATAAACAAGTCTCAAGACTCAACGGAGGCTCTGACCAAAAGAATGGATATAGTTATTTATTGGGAAACTCGTACACCTACTGCGATCATCTATTTGCCTAGTAAATGTGAAATTTATGACATTATTTTCCTTCAAAATAATTGTGTTCTGAGTGGCATTCTCGTGGAAAGATCTAGTTGCAGCAGTAGACGTCTACGGGCTGTATGTAAGCGATATCGATATTATGTGTCTGTTATAATAATCTTGCTCAAGGCATCATTTTGCGTACTGTTCTTACTTGTAAAGACATTAAAACAATTTATATAATGATATTATCTTGCCAATAATTGTGTTCTGAGTATCATTCTCGCGAAAAGGTCTACCTCCAGCAGTTGACGTCTACGGGCTGTATCTAAGCGATATCGACATTATCTGTCTGTTATTATTATAACATATTTTACTTAAGGCATCATCTTACTTGTAACGGCATTAAAATTATATAATGGTGCGAAATAGTCATAAGAATTTCTAAAATTATAATTATTGATGTAGATTCTCGATATATGCCTTATGAATGCATGCATAATTTGAATATGAAATATTCGACGTAGTAGGTAGTTTAAGTTACTGTTGGCCGGTCCTCTTAATATATTGGCAGATTCCTTACATTCGTTGAGAATTCAGTTTTGGAGGCAAGCAATAAGACTTGCTGGATTGGTTCGAATGCCGCAACCGCGTTTTTGTTTTAAGTGTTTATTGAATTTCACGGCCGTCTAACTAACTTCAAATTTCTGTATATAAATACAGGTATGTAAATACTAGATTATCATTTGAAATAACATTTGGTTCGTATAGTGCATGGGTTCGATTCCCACGTGGAATACATTTGTTGGCAAATATCACATAATCTTTTTTAGCATAATTTATGCTGCGTTGTGTTAAACTGCGTGAAAGTAAGTAGATTCAAGTTAAATATAAGTAAAAGCAAATTGTGTTTTTTTTTAAATAAATTCAACACTTTTATAACCAATTACAAGTTTTGAATAATCTCACGTGAGATATAGGAACGGGAGAGGGGACCGGGAACAATCTTACGAGTACTCACCAAGGGGGAGAGGGCAGAATGCCCCATGTAATTAATGGACTCCTTCTAACATTTAAGTGAAACTGAACCCTTTTTAGAAAGTTAAAGAAAGAAAGAAGAAAGAAAATACCATTATTCGGCAGAAGATATGCTCAAGGTAGTTAGCATATAATGAGCAAAAACAAATTTACACTTAATAGAAAAGAAATATAAGACCAGGACCAGGTTTCTAAATGTGTGTCTCAGTGCAGGCAAATGAAAATAATTTTTGTATTGGGAGTAAAGTACAAACAAATATTATCGGAAACAAATTACACCCAGCGTTGAACAAAGACTTGTACAGATAGTGTAGTGGTTAAGATATCGACCTTACGTGCCAGTGCCATTGGTTCGATTTCTACGCAGGAAAATACTTTGTGCGATCCACAAAGTGCTGTTTTGAGTCCCCCGCAATACAAGAATTATTTCCTTAGAGCCTTTCTTGGTGCCTTTATTAAAAAAAAGTACAGTATTGTCCTGCGTGAGAATCGAACACGCGATACTTGGCACGGTTGATCGATAATCTTTACCGCTACACCTTGTATAAAGTCATCATCAAATAACGTATTTACATTTAAGATCAAGTAAAATAATTTCAAGATCAAATTATATAAAATGGAATAACAATATTAAAAAAAATAGGTAAAAGCAATTTCAAATTCTTGGTAATAAGTAATAAAATTTACTGACAGAATCATTTGGGTCACTGAATCCTTTGATATTAGATTAAGAGAACAAATAGAGAAAATACTTAAGATAATGGTATTCGCTGGCGTTTTGCCAGATATCTTAAATTAATTAGCACATTCCAATAAACTTTAAACTATTTATATAAATAATTAAACTAGTTAATACTTTTTAAATTTAAATAAACATTATGAATGTTTATATTTTTATCTATGATGTTTGATAATTAATTAAAAGGAACTATTTTTATTTAATCTGTGCGATGCTAGAGTAAGAAAATATTTGACAATATTCTCTCTTATCCGTGGTTAAAAGATAATAATCGATATGATATGCAGATAATTTCAATGAAAGGGAACGGAAACTTGAAATAATGTCAATCATGACAACACGCTTGACAAAAGAAAATCCCTCCCATCGTGGAGGATGCTAGAACTCAACAGTGGGAGGTAACTAGAAGAGTAATCCAATGATTGAGCCAGTAAAATCAAATAGCCAATGTTAGGTGGCTGTTCAAAAGACGACGAATTACCAGCCTATTATCCTATAAGCTGAATGAAGTAAGCTCCAACACTATTAACCAACATAAAATAGAATACTAAGGGATCAAAATACTTATTGTGTTTCTATTTGCCACTGTTATTTTTATTTCTACTTATTAAATTAAAGGATTTCCGTGTGGTGACAGAGTAAAAATACTATTCACCACCATATCTTACCCGTGGATTATCGTACGAGACGACTAAGGGATATAAAACGCATATAACATCTATGCGAGAGAAGGAAAACTCGAAACAAAACCCTATACCAACACGTCATTTATGGGCTATGATCATGACGATGATGAAACGAAAGGAATAATATTATTTTTTTAATTAGTTTAAATATTTGAGGGTATATTCTCAGCCTGAATCGAGGTATTAAAATCCGCTTCCCATGAATTTCATATACACTATGATTATTATCATCTGCAGATACGTCTCACTGCTGGGCTCAAGCCTCCTTTACTATAAGAGGGAAATTGATTGCACCAAGCTGGTCAGATAAGTTGATAACGGGTTTTATTTCGAGCATTCCTTCTCTGATGCATATTATATTCTTAAGTTGTCTTTTACGACATGAATAGCAAGACAGGAGATGATATTTTATCGTCATCTCAGCTCATATATCTCCCACTGCTGATCTTGAGCCTCCTCTACATTGAGAGAGAAATTGACTAACTACATCAATCTGGTCAGACGTGTTAGTATAGGACGGACTTTATTTCGAGTTTGCCTTCTCTTGCATATAATTATGTTATATTCATATTTTATCCCTTTAAGGTCTTTTACAATCATGTAAGAAGTCATGAATTGTATTCTTACTCCGTCACCATCATCATCATCTTGCTCTTATCCCAATTACTTGGGGTCGACGCAATATGTGATTTTCCTCCATACAGTCTAGTCATGCGCAATATGTGTCACTGCGCTGAAAAGAGTGATATATATCTTTTCACTGTAAAGATACATATCACTCATTTAGCTCACTTAGCTCAGTAGTCAATCACTTTATTAAATCACTCCTCTAGCTCACTTTCAAAGTTCGCTCACTTTAAATCTATCACTCAAACGAATCTATCACTCATACGAATCTATCACTAATTTTTTCCATGATGGGCTTCGCTTTTTATTTGAATTACTCACACAGTCGATAGTAAAACTTAATTTTTAATGTATACAGAAATACTTAAGCATACAGAGAATTCTATTTAGATTTCTATTACTAGAGAAAAAAGTCCTACATAAACAGTTACGCGCACAATTTAGACTATTTACAGTTCAGTCTATAAAAGTAAGTTTTATTTAACACTGTCACGTATTTCTGAGATACCATACTAATTACCCATAAAAAAGAATTTCAAAATACTTTATCGCTCTAGTATCATAATATCAAAAAATATTACTATAATAGTTAGTATAGTTATAATAAAACAAATACAATTCTATTTTCTAATAATAAATATTAAACTTTATTGCTAAAGAAATAGAGTGTATTTTATTTTGACAACTTAATTATATCGATACGAAAACACTGTGTAATATCATTCTCGTCGGCGGGCCACGCGGCGCACCAGTCTCGCTCATTTTTCGTTACCTTGTGAGAGTGAAACATTCTGCGATGCGAAGTGAGCGATGAGCTAGTGAGCTACTGATATATTCGGCGTTCAAGTGAGCGAGTGATAGATTGTTTCTATGTGAGTGATATAGCTCTTTTATATGACTCGCTCAGGAGCTACACAACTTTAATACAGTCCTATCAGACGTCATCTCTGCAGTCACACCCTATCTATCCATGTCATGCCTCACGCAGTCCATCCATCTTGTCTTTGGTCTTCCTTTACCCCTAAAGCCTTCAACATTCATATTTAAAACTCTCCTCACAACATTACTTGCATCGCGTCTCATCACATGTCTATACCATGTCAATCTTTACCATTCTTACTTCGTCACCACATGGAAAATATTTTGTATAAGCATTTTTAAAATGTCTGAGACAGGCTAAGCACATTAAAATATTATTAGGCAAATCCATTTGATTCCCACGAGTATGGGAGAACTAACGGTCGACCCGGGCAGAGATCCCTGTACCCGGGCAAGCCTACATTTACCAACCAGGGGGTCGGCCGGTACCCTGGCTGGAGCGTGCTAACGACAGAACAACCCATCTGCCATGCATCTTCTCGCCGCACGCCAGAACTTAAGATTCTGGGTGATTTCCGAATTCGAATGTTGATTCGAACTCTTTATAGAGGTTTTCTTCCTCGCGATCCGGGCGGTTAAGCCAAGACCCTCGTTCCTGATACTACGCCTCACGACAACTTGTCTTGAAGCAAGATATCAGGTTTACGATATGTCGGCGGTGGCATAAGCCTGCCCAGCCCTCAAATGAATGAGTGACCGGGCCCGTCCGAAATTTCGCCTCCTGAACCCTCTACAACTAGAGGGTCAGGAGCGAATTGGGGCTCAACCCATCGCTGGGGAACCCCCCCTCGCGCCAGAGATTCGCTACGGGCGACAATTCGACAGAAGGATCTGGGGGACTGTCGCCCGCACCCAGGGTACACCACGCGGAGGTTTCTGGCATCGTACCCCACAACATAGGCATGCCCTATTTTGTGTAATATATATATATTTTGTGAATAGTCCGGTCACCCGACGTGAGGCCACCGCGTGAGAACGACGCCTCGACGGCGAAAGCTGTCGGGGCGTCGACAGGAGAGGAGCCCAAGAGGGCATACCGCCGAGCGGGCCACCGAAGACAAAGATCGGGTACCGGTGGCCCGCTCGTACGGCGAAGAAGAGGTGCTTGCAGGGTGGGTCAATGGGGTTGCGCGCCGCCTCTTCCGTCACCCCGGACCGATTTGGCGGGGTGCGACGTCCATAGCCCACCGCAAAAAAAAAAAAAAAAGGCTAAGCACATTACGACATTTTATTTAATTGTTAAAGCAAGGAATAGGTAACGAGTTATAATTTAATGTCCATATAATTTCTAAAAGTCATGATGATCAGAGGTCTGCTGTGGAGATTGAACTCGGTTCCTTCGCCATATATGTGCCACTGTTGGGCTAGGACCTACTCCTTAATCCATTATTACTTACTTATTCCATTAACCTACTTAACCACGCTGGTCAGACGTGTTGGTATAGGGTTTGTTTCGAGTTTTCCATCTCTTGCATAGATTATTGCATAGGTTGCATAGGTTATATGCATTTTATATCCCTTAGTCGTCTCTTACGGTCACTCACGGGCAAGATAAGGGGTGGTGAATTGTATTCTTACTTCGTCACCACACAAATAACTTTCATTTTTTTTTTTTTTTTTTTTTTGTGTGTCTTAGTTGTTAGCCTCAGATGGCTATGACAACTTTACCCGGACTGTGGGTGAGCGCTGAGGGCTCTCAACCCGGGCACAAATAACTTCGCCATTGGTTTATATATTGCTTTATTTTGTATAAAACGCAATCAAAACAAAAAAAAATGCTAGCCCAATTAATAACACTTCACGCGCAAACCCAAGTTTTTGCTATATAATTTATAACAAGGGGAAAATATATAGTATCTTGGCTCACAATCTTAATGTGGATGGTCGTAAATTCAATTAAAAGCTAATATTTTAACTTATACTCAACTATTGTGATTGATAAATACATTATGTCATCACCCCTAGTAAAGACTAGGTAAAAAATCATCAGTAGAATTGGCAGCTCTTTTTTATATAATATATCTCCACCAAAAAGACTCAGGGCAACAATTTACGTATCACGTAGAGCATTGTTGGCATCGAATCCAGGACAGTTGATGGGACAGGTCTATAAGTTAACTATTTTCCCATCTGTGCAATTATTGTGGAAGAATTAATTTAATTATTTTAATCTTATACAGTCACCACACAGATCATTTACTTATTTTTCGTCTTTACGGGTCAAAATAAATACTAGGTGATATAAATGCTAGGTCATATAAATTATTACCTTTTTTTTATCAACACCCTGCACATAGAAAATAATCTTTATATATATATATATATATATATATAAATACTAGGTGATATAAATTATTTTAAGTTTGTATAGGTACTCGCTTTCAAACAGCGACGGCCATAATCGAGTCTTATGATAGGTACTTACATTACAATATACAAATACATATAACTTATTTGACAATCGACAAATATAAAAGTAAGAAATACGTATCTTAATAATACTACGCATATTTTCATTTTCTTCTAAAGAGTTAAAATAAAATTCATTCGCGACAGATGAGCAAGCGAACCTTATACAAGCTGTTTCATATATATGCTATTTCATTATTTGTCACTGTTTATTTAATTTTTGCAATGTAAAGCTACTTCACACTTTGAATACACAATATTACGGAGTACTTTACAAACATATAATTAATGCATACAAATTATAAAAAATAATAGCTTGTAGATTGCACAAAGTATTATCCTGCGTAGAAATCGAACCCACGGCACTGGCGTTGATGGTCGATATCTTAACCACTACAGCATTTGTGCAGTCAAAATAATATTCAAAATGGTGTCGCAAACATTAATATTGATGAAGAATTATACAAGATATTTCGCTATGACAGAAATATCTTTTAAGTAATAATATATGGAGAACAAATTCAGATAAAATAAGATGGTAGGAGTAAATTATAATATAAATTTATTACAATATTCAAAGCTCGTCTTTTTACCGATAAGGGTGTATCCAATTAACAGTTTAGACTTCACTAAGTTCATGCTCCGCTTACTTAGTAATAAAACGTGACTACAGAATTCCAATTATCTTCAGTAGACGAGAATCACCGCCCGCAAATACAGTCAGTCAAGTAAGAGAGTGGTCGACTTTACCGACAGTTAATGAAAGATTTCGCTCTAATTCCTTTGCGAGCCGATAGAGGCAAGCTTTGTCCTTGATGCATTATCAACAAAGGTTCAGTTGTCGTTGATCTTTTGAACAAGAATCACGTTAAACGCCATGAGTGCTAAGTACGCGTCGCGCTACGAGGCTGTGTTCCTATGCATCCACCCGAAAGGTCCCAAAATGTCGCAATTAGCGGCTGCTAAATATATGAGAAAGTCAAAGGCATTTGTACAGAAGTGGATACAGCGATATAAAGTGGCTAAAAATGTCGATGATTTACCAGAACGTGGTTCGATAGGAAAAGTGAACAAAAAAGATGAAAAAAGAATAGTTAATCTGTTTTCGCGGAATCCTGCTTTAACACTGCGGCAAGGACAAGCAAAATTAATGGCAAAAGGTTTAAATATATCCTACGAAACTATCCGAACCCTTCTTCGTACTCATGATCTGAAATGGCGCAACACAATGAAGAAGCCTCTGTTGACTGAAAAACATGTGACAAAGCGACTCGCTTGGGCGCATGAAAATATTGATAGAGATTTTGAAAATGTCATTTTTACTGATGAATGTTCTATATGGGCACGTTCTGTCCTCACGCGAGCCTGGTCAACCTCCACCAATAGGCTTGTTCAGCGGACCGCAAAACATGGAATAAAGGTGCATCTTTGGGGCTGCTTCTCAAAGCAGGGATTCGGCACTTTGTACCTCTTTACTGACAACCTAAATGCCGAGAAAATCATAAAAATCTACAAAAAGGCTTTACTGCCATCTGCCAAACGATGGTTCATCACAAAAAATGAAGATTGGATTCTGCAGGAAGACAACGATCCTAAACACCGCAGCAAGCTCTGTACTCAGTGGAAGACTCAATCTGGCATCGTTACATTGGATTGGCCGTCGCAGTCGCCCGATGCAAACCCTATTGAAAATGTGTGGGCATATATTAAATAGAAGCTTCGTGGAAGACGCACATACACTTTGAAGCAGTTGTCTTGCGAAATTCGTCGGATCTGGAGATCCTTGCCACTAGAATACGCCGTCAAATTAGTAGAAAGCATGCCTCGGAGATGCCAGGCAATTATCGACGCCGGTGGTGACTGGACACATTATTGACCAAATTGCATCATTGCTTGTAATGTGTACAATGTATATATAAATATGAAAGTTTCATAAAATATTTTTTTTATAAATTAACACGACCACGCTCTTACTTGACAGACTGTAGTTATCGATTGAATTGTACCCAATCATTCTACCCGTTTAACCAGCTTCGGTACTCCGTGAAGACTATTCTAGAGTTTTGATAGGACTGGTGACGCCAACTGTTCGTAACTAAAACAGTGTTAATACAGATCTAATCTATATTTCAGTTTCACTAGTCCATCTTAAGGGAGACTAAATCAAAGGCTACAATACAGTTCATTAACCTACAGCAGAATAACGAATTTAAAACTTTCTTATCTATGATAAAATCCCGTTATTATGAATTTTCTGCGTAAATTCGTAATAGTGGTAAGACCCCGCTGTTGACAGTTTTCTGTGTATAGCCGTGGGCCGGTCCGTCCGGGGTCGTCTGAGTAATGGCTATGTGCTATTGCGCTTCGTTCGGTGAGCAAGAGAGCCGGAAGCTCAACTGGGTGGTTTTGTATTGGTAGGCAGCGACTTGACTATACTTTTAGTATTGCAAAGGTTCATGAGCGGCAGTGACACTTACCATCAGGTATGCTGCTTGCTCGTTTGCTACCATAAGCAATAAAAGAAACATCATAAATGAGTTATATCCTTCGAGGTAGTAGCAGAAAATCAACGTTGTTGGAGTACTGGGCATATAGTATTTCACTTCGTTCCATGAGCGAAATAGATGGAGGTCCAAACACCAGTTCACTGTAGGCAACGCAAAGGCATACTCTTTGTTATTTCAGAACTATATGAATGGCAGTTCAATTGTTATCAGTTAGGCTTCTTGCTCTACTCTTATCTATAGGTATGGCAATAAAAGAAATCCTCTTTCTTTTACGCGAGTGTCACATAATGGTAGCATCGTCTTTATTGAAGTGGAAATTAAAAGTGTCTATGACTAGTTTCTTTGCATCAAAAATGTAGTCTATATTTGCTGTTGTAATAAAAATTACATTCGAATTAATATAGTACATCGATTTATTATAAAAAAAAAACAATCTATACATCAATCTGGGCTCAGTATTTCAGTCCAGTAATTTAACCATAATCATTACGCAAGGCAGAGCAGAGCTTCCCAAACAAATGCTGCTGTCTTTTAACCAGTTTTTAGCACCCAATGGGAAAATCACCATCATCATCTCAACTCATATATGTCCCCCTGCGCGGCTCGAGCCACCACCGTAATGAGAGTGTAATTGACCTACTATACCACACTATAATAATAATAATAATAATGTTTATTACCAATAAAGTCATTACATAAACAAAGATTCCCAAACTAGGCAACAGAGCCTGTATCTTGGGATTCAGAGCACAAGTTGATGGTATGTAAGACATTTGATCCTAACTCGTAATAACAATAGGTAAGATATTTTAAATTTTAGAAAAAGACAATACAAAACATATAACTAAATAGACATCAACCTATGTGGATATGACGACATAAAGGTTGTGCAATACGTTAACTGTGCGTGTGTGTGTTTGCGAGTGTATATGTGTGAATGTACGAGTGTGTGTAAATACTGGTACGGGTGGCATTATTGTTACAAACAGTTTCACAGGTAGGGCGATTTATGTTCCAGAAGATTTTCTGTCGCCTCGTATGATAAGGTGAGTAACCAATTTGTAATCAGTTTTTTACATTTAGGTGCATTACAATTTAGGAGCGCACAGTGCCTGCACACATTATTGTAGGTGTTTGGTTGGGAGAATTTCGGGCTTCTGCGAGCAAGTGAAGAGTACCATTTTGGAGTTGGCATCCTGAATAGTCGGCGTGCTGTAAGAGAGTCAAAGTCCTCGCGGTTTAAAAGTACCTTATGTGTTTTTACCGTAGCATTCAAAATATAAAGTTGTCTTACGCGAAGGACTTTGAATTCACCGTAAATGCTATCCGTGGAGTATCTGAATGGCCTTTTCAGAATAACTTTTAATATGGCACGTTGGGCTATCTCAATTTTTATCATTTGGGTCTTGCAGGCACTACCCCATACCGTGATGCAATACTGAAGGACCGACTGACAAAGCGCTAGATATATTTGTCGCATTGTTTCAGGTGGCGTGCAGTCTCTAAGTTTCTTCACAAGGAATATCATTTTTCTTGCACGGTTAGCAAGAGAAGCGATTTGTTCGTTATAATTAATGTGTTCGTCAATTGTTACACCTAGATAATTTAGAGAGGTTGTGCGCTCTATTCGGGTGCAAGTACATCTATTGTAGTCCTGAGATTTGACGGAGCTGCAAGAGTGTAGTTTCAAATAGAAGTCATTGCTCGGGCCGCCGATACTAGTCTTTGAAAACGCAATGTATTTGGTTTTCTTGGCGTTTAGTGTTAATAAGTTGTTATCAAGCAATGAAGAAATGTCGGTTAATCCTTCCTCGGCAGTGCGATGTACCTGGTCCCAGGTTTCACCGTGGAAAACTATCACAGTATCGTCGGCGTAACTGATGATGTCTGCATCAACCAGAGTGCAATTTACAATGTCATTCATGTACATGGTAAAAAGAGGGGGCCCAAGGACACTGCCCTGCGGGACGCCATATTGGATCTCTAAATCACTGCTGGTGTAGGAGCCTACCTTTACGAACTGTTTATGCCCAATCAGATAACTCGCAAACCACTTTAGAGCCACTCCACGGATGCCCAGAGTCTCCAACTTCTTAAGAAGCAAGTGCACAGAGACGCTGTCGAATGCTTTTGCCAAATCAAAGAATATAGCTAGACATTTTTGTCCTGTTTCCACATGAGACGAAACCGTGTTTACAAGGAGGGTCACAGCGTCTTCAGTGGACCTGCCCTTTCGAAAACCAAATTGTTTGTCAGATATTACCTGATGCTTTGCCAAATAAGAGACCAGACGGGCATTCACTATACTCTCTAACAGCTTAGATACTATATTTAATAAGGCTATGGGTCTGTAGTTATCTGGGTGGTTTTGGTCTCCCTTTTTGTGTATTGGAGTCACTGCAGCAGTTTTCCAGCACTCAGGAAAAACGCCAGTAGCTAAGCTGCAATTGTATATGTGCAGTAAGGGTGTTGAGATCGAGGGTATTCACTTTTTCAGTAGTGACATGGTGATCTTGTCAGGACCAGGTGCGCTGTGTGACTTAGACTGAGAGATAATTCTTGACAGTTCGTAGTAATCTGTTGGGACCATAAATAGAGAATCGAGGAAGCAAGCTGTAGATTTGTAAGCTGATACTAATACATTTTGCGTGGTGTGATTTTTATTTAGTATCTCCTCAGCAAGTTTGTTACCGACTGATACAAACTGACGGTTACAGTCTTGTAGTGAATCATATGGACTATTTTTAACAATGTGCAGGAGATCAGAAGAATCGAAAGATTTAGATGATGGGTAACAGATATTCTTAATTACCTTCCATAGCTCCTTTGTATCATTTTTGTTTTCCGTTAGTTGTTTATTGTAATATTCGTTCTTCGTTTTCTTAATCTGCTTATTACAGAAGTTACGATATCGTGTGTAAATTAAATGGCGTACTGGATCCCCAGGGTGATATCTAGCGTCTAGATGTAGTTTGTCCCTGTGACGTATGCATCTGAGGAGTCTTGTGGTAATCCAGGGCTTTATTTTAACCCAACTACGTCCCAACTTGACAGTTTTTATGTGCTTGTGTAAAGAGGTCGCCACTATATTATTAAAAGCTTTTACAGCTAGGTTTACGGAGGTCTCAGATGTAACTGAGGACCAGTCAGCGAGATTAATTTCAGTAGCCACGGCGTCCTCGTTGATTTTGTATTTGTGAATTATGTGAGGCTTTTTTTGTTTGGTATAAGACATGCAACCAATCACAATATCATGATCGGTAATAGATGAGTTACAGATTAGACCGAAAGAGACTGTGGGAGATTTGATAAAAATGTGGTCCAAGCAAGACTTACCTCTTGTTGGCTTGGTGATAGCTGGGAGCAAACCATGAGACGCCATGAGACTCAAGAACGTCGCCACTTGTTGATCCGTATCTTCACATATATTTATGTTCATATCGCCTGTTATTATTATTGTCGAATACTGCTTCAGGGAATGAAGAGTAGAGTCCAATGAGTCAAAAAATGGCGTAAAATTTCTTGTTGACGGTGACCGGTAGATACCAAGTATTATTGTGCTGTGATCAACTTCGATCAAGACAGTGTCAGCGTCCTCAATCTCAAGGGAGAGCCTTGAAGTTATCTGGGACTTTTTCGCATACATTACCACTCCACCATTTTTGTTTTTCTGTGACTTGGAGTGGAAACTTATATACCCTGGTATTTCGTCTATTATTTGACCATCGGAAAGCCAACACTCAGACAGAACTATCACATCTATATCAGCGTTTAAGAGTTGCAATGTTAAAACAAATTTATCGAAATTACAATGAAAACTACGGATGTTCAGTGCTAGCACCCTGAAATTGTACTCGTTGGCTTTTTTCAGGAAACTATGGCATAATTCAGCTGAGGTTGCTGTGTGACACTTTATCGATACGACATCATCCAGCTCGTTTGCTATGTTAAGTAAAGCCATCTAAGTAGAATTTAAATAAAACAATGTCGTATCTCTTATTTTGAAGTGTCGTAATAAGAACAACAGAACCTTTTTTTATCTTGATATTAATAAAAAAGCCATAATTATGTGAGTGTGTTAATAATGTGTGTGTACTAACACACTACATAATTATGTGAGTGTGTTAATAATGTGTGTGTACTTGTCAGAAGTGTTGGTATAGGGTTATGTTTCGAGTTTTCCCTCTCTCCCAATAGATGTTATATGCATTTTATATCCCTTAGTCGTCTCGTACGATCATCCACGGGTAAAATAGAGGGTGGTGAATTGTACTCCGTCACCACACGGAAATGGGCAAATTATGGATGGAAACACATTATACTTTTATCACACAGGTATTAAATAAAATGATCTGTATCTTTTTATTTGTATATATTCCATTACCCGTAGCAGGTTCTCCCCACTCGGTGGACTGATGACCTCATCAAGGTCGCAGGAAGCCGTTGGATGCAGGTGGCACAGGACCGTTACAGATGGCATTATCGTCGGGAGGCCTATGTCCAACAGTGGACGTTTACAGGCTGATGGATGAATGGATGGATATTCCATTACTTAGCTCAGACTGCTTTGTACTAATACGTACCTAAAAACACTTCTCAGAAATTAAAATGGACTTCTAAAATCTATGCAATGAATTTCTCAAGGATATTTGATACGTTAAGATTGCGTTAAGATCACTTCGTCTATCACTATCTGTAAACTAATAAATGTCAGTTGCACAATAGCTAGTCAAAGTTGAGTTCGAATAAGATGTTGCTTTGGACGAGCGAACGCAAACAAGATTGGTTAGTGCAAGTTTATATTACTGATTCTAACTAGTGTTAAATTATATTTTAAGAAGATTTAGACTTTATAGATATTATTTTTGAAAGATGATTTTATCGTGTTTATGAAACCCTCATAATACTGTATCAACATTAATTTTTGATGCTTCATTTTGAAGATTATTTGCCCAACTAATGTTGAAAAATAAATAAAACCACAAAATATATTTTTTTAAATAAGCATTTTAAAATAGGTTGATATCTTAAAATATTGTTTACGAGCGAAAAATGAATTCATTGCACATGAGGCTAGAACCCACACTTATTACAAATCCGTTCTAATCATCCTACCACTTATATAAGTATTAGCTGTAGATACTACATTCAATTTGCAGCTCGTATTATGTTGTCGTCTCTATGGGAGACCCGTGCCGTATACCCAACAACGTTTACATATTATACAGGTTCGAGTCCCACGTCTATATTTTTATAAATATCTTAGCATGATAAATGCTAAATTTCAGTAATTTGAACATGCTATCTTTGCTCACTTTAAAGATAATATTGAATAAAAAATGTTTACAAAAAATATGGTGCCATCTGTTGACAAGTCCTAATAAACGTTAGAGTTTTTATAAAAACTTACATAATAGTTGCAAAATGAGCATGTTATAAATGAAATTAAAATAGGTAGGTACATGGATTTTAAATTCACTATCAATAGTGAACCTGAGGTTTCTTCTCTATCAGATATTTTTAATAATTTATCTATGTCTATTAGTTTATAAAGAGAGATAAACTGAATTGAATATTCTATGTTGTGACGGAGTGAGGATACAATTCACCACCCCCTATCATGCCCGTGGGTGATCGTAAGAGACAACTTAAATATATAAAAGGCATGTAATATCTATGAAAGAGAAGAAAAACTCGAAACAAAGCCATAGGGCTTTGTTGTTGGTATAGACCAACACGTCTGACAAGCGTGGTGTAGTAGGTCATTTTCACTCCCATTAAGGAGGAGGATCGAGCCAAACAGTGAGACATATATGAGCTCAGATGATGAGATGGTGAAACTCAACTGTAATGTTTTTAAATATTTTCATTTTAATTAACTATACTATCGAAGTCGGAAATACTTTCTGTACAATCAACCTATTATATATATATAATCTACTAACAAACTTGGCCACGCGTTTCTGTGGCTAAGGTAGCCTCAGTAATTAATTGACAAATAAATTGCAATTAAATAATATTGCGACCATAAATTGAGATGGAAGCTATCCTATCTTTTAAATTGGATCAAATTACACATGCGGTGTAAATTTGATTAAAATCGGTTAAGTACTTTAGGAGTCCATCGCAGACAAACAACGTGACGCGTAATTTATATATATATATATATATATATATATATATATATATATATATATATATATATATATATATATATATATATATATATATATATATATATATATATATATATATATATATATATATATCTATCTATATATATATATATATATATATATATATATATATATATATCTATATATATATATATATATATATATATATTTATACATTAATATTATATATCGTTAAATGAAAAACATAACAGTCTTTAATGATTGGAAATAGTATGAATAAAATTCACATTTTCCATTTATTTTTTAGTTTTTCTATACTTACACCAATGTCATCTTGATATATTTTTAACTTGAGTCTGAACTCCACGGAAAAAATCCTGGTATCACATTGCATTCGTAATTCATTAACTCAAAGATTTACCAAACCTAAGCTACTTAGTACGCAATATTAAGCAACTAAATCCTCTGTATAAATAAATTACGAAAGTAAATGAAAATAGGGAAAGACAAATATACTTAGTGACGTCATAGGGTCGTGCACACTGAGAAATCTCTGCTTACGTTAGCTACGTGGAACGGGTGTTTCCTATCCCTCTGATAAAGGTGAGTTTTGGCTACTCCTGTGGTCCAGTGGTTTAATTGTGAAGGGTATTCTCTTGTGGAATCTGATTTAGACATCACATCTTTCGCATTATATTTTGGAAACATAAAATGTTAAAGGACATTATATTAAAGGTTATAGGGTTAAAGGACCTGGTGGTGGACCTGGACCCTGGTTAAGGGACATTATATTAGAGTTAATAAAAAGAAACCATTAAAAATAATAACAAAAAGACAGGCCCACTGAGTTTTTTTGTCGGATTGTATTACATACATTTACGTTGTTAGACTTTAATGATTTTAAAACTTGATAACAAGATTTGGTTGTCGTGGTTCCTTAATATAGCCTCCATAACCAAGCTCAAAGTTGTTGAGCGTACTATAAAGCGGGCTATGCTCGAGATTTCTCTGCGAGATAGACTCTGAAATACGGAAACCCGCAGAAGAATGGGTGTAATCGACATACCACGAAGAATTAGCACGCTGGAGTGGCAATAGGCCACATCGCTCGAAGAACCAACAACCACTGGGGCAGAAAGGCTCTAGAGTGGTGACCATGTACCGGACGACGTAGTGTAGGAAATAGGTAGACAGATGACCTGGTGAAGGTTGCTGGGCGTCTTTGGATGCAGGCAGCACAGGACCGCACGCTGTGGCGTAACATGGAGGAGGCCAACGTCCAGTAGTGGATGGCGATGAGCTGAAATTATGAATTAATGATAAACAAAATTTAACATTCTAATCATCATCATCCTGTCTACGTCCACTATTAGATAAAGACCTCCTAAAAGACCTTCCTGGTAGGAGTTTTATCATTTGACAATACTGTAAGCGTCACGCTTAGTAGGCAAACTAGCAATCGCAATTGTTATTATATTTCCTAGAAAAGTTCTGCTACCCTTTTTTTTTTTTTTTTAGGGCTGGGTTATGGTCGGCGCTCTTCTCGCACCACTCCGTCCGAGGCGACAGAGGGGCGTACGCACGCATACCCGTAACCCACCCACGAACCTCGCCTACGTCGTTGGACCGGACACTGGAGCAGCGTGAACTTGTCGTCAGTAGCCGGCCCGACGGAATACCCCCTGAGAGGTACCCTCCCCTTGAGCGACGCCCCCTACCACTACAAATCCCAAACCCACCCCAGCTGGGCTTCCGGCTCTCTCGCTTTTTAGCACATTGCCATTACTCACACGTCAATCTTCTACGAGAGTGTGGTACTAACCCGGACGGACCGGCCCGAGGCTGTAGACAGAGAACTGTGCACAGAGTGGTCCTGCCACTATTATAACTTATTGAAATTAAATAGTCATCGTTGGTTGCGAGTGGCACAGGACCACAACTTGTAGTATCCTTTATGAAAAGCCTACATTCAATCAATGGACAGTAATAGACTGAATGATGTTGATGTTTTTCACCACACTGAAAGTTCTATGCATAAATACACCAATATAAAAATTCTCTAATTTGTCAACAAAGGTTTACTAGTGTTTTATAATTACCATCATCATTCACCGGCTCTTATCCTACAACGGTCGACGGGTTGACGCAATATGTACCTCCTCTAACTCTTCCATCGTATCGCCAATAGTTTTATGATCAGCCGCCTGTCTGACTTAACCTCCCATTGGGAATGTAATTATTGACTAGACGGCATCAGATGTAATCGGTCCAGGTCGATGAAAAGCTCTTAGTCTGTTAGGACACTCACGAGTAAAGTAAGGGTTTGTGATTATCTTAGCCACTACAAAACAGCACTTCTTTTTAAAAAAAATACCACCACGTATCTAATATACAAAGACGAACACTAGAGAAAATTCACAAAGATTAAAAAGAAATACGAGTTTTAAAAGAGAGTACATCACCTACAAGTTATTATTTTTCTTCTTAAAAGCAGAAAGCAGTTCATCGAATTAAGCTTAATGTCATAGAGTGGTCTCGAGTTTCAAACATGGCACACGCCTCTGACTTTTCGAAGTTATGTGCATATTAAATCAACGTCTTAACCCTTATTATTCTTTATAATATTAAAGTTAGCCTTTATTTTAGTCTACATAAATAAGAAATATAGTTTCGTTATAATTATTAATACATAATTATATAGATAATAAACATAGTTTATTTATTATTATTGGATACATATATAGATAAGAAACATAGTTTTAATATTATTATCACTTACTCTTGTATTATTTGTATTATCTTAATTGTACAGTGTAGCGTGTTTTGCCTAACGAGTTATGTATTTAATTATCCAAGCTATCTGTTTCAAATTTATAGATTATGGTGTGGTCATGCTCACTGAAAAGGTCTCTGCTTGCGGTAGCTACGTGGAGCGGGTCTCTCCCTTCCCTCCAATGTGGTTGAGGGGCGTGATGGCTGCTCTAATAGTTAACTCGTGATCGGGTGCCGCTTGTGGGATCTGGTCCAGCCATTTTTCTTTCTTTTTTGTTTTATAAATATTCTTAGTTTAATTTTGTATTATATACAAAATTTTAAAAATGAATCTTTTCTCGAAGGGCATATCACTGGAGCTAACATAAATTAAACATGTAACCAAACTGTTTTGTGAAAAAATATAATAAAAAAAAATGACGAGCCCACTGAGTTTCTTGCCGGATCTTCTCAGTATGTGGCTGCTTTCCGATCCGGTGGTAGATTAATTAAATTTAATTATAAAAAAACAATGTAAAATTGACAATATGTAGCTTGGGCTTATGCAAAATAAATGATTTGATTTGATTTGATTATTAGATATGTAACTTAATGTTATTGCATACGGATATATAGCTATACTAGCAGATCTGACCACGCGTTGCTGTGGCTAAGGTAGCCTCAGTAACACGTGGTGGCTATGCTAATAAACTGTAGCTTATAAGAAACGTTTGTACGTTTAACATAGCGGCATCTATTAAATACTTACTCAATCCAGTCAACAGATACCGCCATGTGTTAGAATCGTTGGGAGTTGACAGATAATTTTGACTGTCAAATAAAAGACAAATAATTTGCAATAAAATAATATTGTGACTATAGATTGAGATGGAAGTTATCCCATCTTTTAATTAGGATCAAACTACACATGCTGTGCAAATTTGATTAAAATCGGTTTAGTACTTTAGAAGTCCATCACAGACAAACAACGTGACGCTTAATTTATATATATTAAGATATAAGAAATATAATTTACGTATTATTATTGGATACATATATAGATAAGAAATATAGATTACGTATTATTATTGGATACGTATTTGGACAGAAAACATATTTCAGTTATTATAATTGAATACGTATATAGATATGAAACATAATTTAGGTATTATTATTGGATGCGTTATGTAATATTATTGGATATACATATAAATAAGAACAATAATTTAATTATTATTATTGGATACGTATTCTGTGTGATGTTTTCCGTGTGGTGGCGGAGTAAGAATACAATTCACCAACCCCTATCTTAGCCATGGGTGATCGTACGAGACGACTAAGGGATATACACATACATACATACATATCATCACGCCATATCCCTTGCAGGGTAGGCAGAGAGAACAGAGTGCCAGAGAACTCTATCTCTGCATACTTCACTCGCTTCCTCAACATTCATAATTCTTTTCATACACGCTCGCCAGTTTCGGAGACTCTTGACTACACCTTCCTTCAGTACCTGACCGATCTGGTCTAGGTAGGTTAGTCTCGGTCTCCCTCGGTACCTACATTCTTCCACTTTCACATTGTATATCTTCTTAACCAGACGTTCGTTCGGCATTCTTTCCACATGTCCGAACCATTGGAGCATTCCCTTTCGCATCTTTACACCAATACTCTCTTTCATACCTACTCGGTCTCTTACGTCGTCGTTACGAATGCGGTCGGTCAGCTTAACTCCACAGATTTTCCGCAGAGATCGCATTTCGACCGCATTAATTTTACTTTCATACTCTTTTCTGCATACCCAACTCTCACTTCCATACAGTAATGTTGGGACAAGCACTGCGTTATGTATTATATATTATATACATTAAGGGATATAAAAACGCATATAACACCTATGCAAGAGAAGGAAACCTCGAAACAAAACCCTATACCAACACATCTGACCAGCGTGGTATAGTAAGTCAATTACCCTCCCATTATGGAGGAGGAACGAGCCCAACAGTGGGATATATATGGGCTGATATGATGATGATGATTCTATGTGTAACGAACTAAGAATACAAATGACCATCCCATTGCCCGTGGGTATCCTGAAAGGCAATTAAGGCATTATAATACGCAGATATTAATGTAAAAAAAAAGAATATTTGAAATACAACACTATAAAAAGGCATCTGATCAGTGTTGTACAGTACGTCAATCACTCTGACATTGTGGAACAGGAGCAATGATATTTATATGAGCTGAAATGATGATTAGAGAGAGACGTAACGAATATTTTATGATCACCGTAACACAAGGTAATATAAATATTTTCTAATAATATAACACCAACGTGGCTTGTTAAGAAGTTATCATATATATAAAAGGGAATTTGCATTATAAAAACCCGATTACTAAACGAAAAATTGCATGTCCTACAATAGTTCACGGTGGTGTAAGTGGCAGCACGATTGGGCCGGACTCCCAATAGGTGCAGGTTCGAACCCCGCTTGTGACATCATTTTTCGTTTCGTAATCGGGTTTTTATAAATTATTAAGCATATTAAATGCTAAATTTCAGTAATTTCAATTTGCATTATTTTAGAATACGGGTTATAGAATTAATAGCATGTAATTTTAATCTCTAGATACATACATATCATCACGCCACATCCCTTGCAGGGTAGGCAGAGGGAATAAAGGGCCAGAGAACTCTATCCCTGCATACTTCACTCGCTTCCTCAACATACATAATTCTTTTCATACACGCTCGTCGGTTTCGGAGACTCTGGACTCCACCTTCCTTCAGTACGTGACCAATCTGGTCTAGGTAGGTTAGTCTTGGTCCTCCCCGGTACCTACATCCTTCCAGTTTCGCATTGTATATCTTCTTAACCAGACGTTCGTTTGGAATTCTTTCCACATGTCCAAACCATTAGTCTCTATATCTTAATAATAACGATCAATTTTTAATAATGATGTTTGATGAAAAATATTGTTTATAAATTGGGTTTTCCTGATGGATAGAGTAATACGAAAATACCTTACGCAACTTAAGCTGCAGGTATATTTAGTGGAAATATATAAAAAAATAAGGAAAACTATTATATAAAAAGTTCTATTATATTGAAAGTGGAAATACGCGTACGGCGACAAATAAAACACGATTTTTCAAATACTGATATTTATTTTGTGAAAGCTTTATACAAAAATCATTGAACATAAATCGGTTTTCGATCAATTGAATTATACTGGCGATATATCTATAATCATTTCCTGAATACAATATGGACGAAGCTTTATTTCGTTTCATATTCTTTTTAGCGGAGTCTGGATTCTGGTATCGTCATTAATCTCAGTAACTTGTGACGACATCTGAACGTCTCACAACATATCGAGATATTGTCTAGGTAACTTAAGTCATCATCATCATCATTCTCCTACTTTTACCCCAATTACCTGGGGTCGATACAATATATACTCTTGTTTCATAGCACATATTGTAAAAGTTATTGGCAATAGTTTTATGACCGGCCGCCTGCCAGACGTCAACCCTCCGTGGGAATATTTGAAATAAACCATATAAAGTAGGATGGTAACGTAAGTATACTGTACCAAAAGGCCATTTAATAAACAGAACACCATAAGCAAATAGTTTTTCTTTCGAGAGACCTCAATTCAGTTTTCGAATCGTAGCGATAGCAAGGAGTTCTGTCTTACCAATTGGAGCAGGTTTAGTCGGCAAATTATTGCTTTAATAAGTAAATGTACACAGTAGCGAGAAGTAAGATGACTCACAAATACTATGAAGACATACAGCATACATTGTAATTCGTAGTCGTTTGCGTGGTTCACTCTGTTCTAGAAATAGGTAGTAATTCTCAATCAGTTATCACATTATAATAAAAAAAAAACTATTTTGAGTCTCACAGAGTATAAAATTCTTCTTATGTTTTGACGGTAGTCAATTTGTATCCATAGACTTCTTTGATTTCTGAGTGGTTTACTCTAATTTAAATACTAAAGAATCACCATCATCATCAACTTGCTCTTATCCCAATTTATTTGGGGTCAACGCAATATGTCTTCTCCTTCCATACAATTCTATCAGATGTCATCTCTGTGGTCACTCCTTGTCTATCCATGTCACACCGCACGCAGTCTATCCATCGTTTGTTCGGTCTTCCCTTACCCCTAAAGCTTTCATAGTTAAAACTTTCCTCACAATATTACTTTCATCCCGTCTCATCACATGTCCATACCTTGTCAATCTTTCACTCCTTAACTTTTCCGTCACTGGCGCAACTTTCAAAATTCCTCTTATATGTTCATTCATCGTTCGTTCATTCATAATTAAATATAGGTATTAATGATTCTAGGAAGGCTGTTAAGGTAAATCATTTTGCTATAGCATATTTACTTCAATATTGGAGATGAATTACCTTCACAGCGGTAGCTATTCATACAAGAGACTTAAAATTATTACTATTCAGTCTTATTTAGAACTCTGGACTTCATCTACGAAACCTGTAAAGTTATTTATTGCACAGAATTATTTTATTATCATCTTAGCTCATAATATATCCAACTGTTGGGCTTAAGTCTCCTCCGTAATGGGAGTGAAATTAACCTACTATACCATGCTGGTCAGATGTATTGGTTTTGCTTTGAGTTTTCATTCTCTTAATATGCTATAGCGTATTTTATTATATTCAAAGTGAAATCGTTTTAAATTTAATGTTTGATTATAATATAAAAGGTAATATGAATTGTCATCACTATTTGATACGTTTTTTTAATTATATAAGAAATAAAACATTGGACCACAGCATTCTTGGATCTCAGCAGACTTTATAAACATACAATTAAAAATACAATTAATTGGAACAAAGGCTCAAACAATCGATCATATAAAAAAGTTGTAACTAAGCACGACTGTACCATCTGTTTAATTAGTTTTAGGCATGAAAATACAATCTGTAGCATTTTGAAGAAAGTCGTCATCATCATCATCATCACAGCCCACATATGTCCCACTGTTGGGTTCGAGCCTCCTCCGTGGGAGGGAAATTAACCTACTATATCGCGCTGGTCAGACGTGTTGGTATAGGATTTTGTTCGACTTTTCCACCTCTTACATAGATGTTATACATACATACATATCATCACGGCATATCCCTTGCAGGGTAGGCAGAGAGAACAGAGTGCCAGAGAACTCTATCTTTGCATACTTCACTCGCTTCCTCAACATTCATAATTCTCTTCATACACGCTCACCGGTTTCGGAGACTCTTGACTCCACCTTCCTTCAGTACATGACCGATCTGGTCTAGGTAGGTTAGTCTCGGTCTCCCTCGGTACCTACATCCTTCCACTTTCGCATTGTATATCTTCTTAACCAGGCGTTCGTTCGGCATTCTTTCCACATGTCCGAACCATCGCAGCATTCCCTTTCGCATCTTTACACCAATACTCTCTTTCATACCTACTCGCTCTCTTACATCGTCGTTACGAATGCGAATAGATGTTATATAAGTTTTATATCCTTTAGTCGTCTCTAACGATCACCCACGGGTAAGACAGGGGGTGGTGAATTGTATTCTTACTCCGTCACCACACGGATATGAATGAAGAAAGTAGTTTGAGATTATTTTTCTCCATTTTGACGTAAAATTATCAATTTTATAATGAATGGTGCTCTGGTTTTTTCATTGTCGTGTTAATGTTTAAAGTTAACATATAATTAACATTCAACTATTATAGTAACTATGAATATCTTAGTGCACGGAAAAATACAATCAATTGAAATAAAAGCCAGTGACTAAACCAAAAAAAAAAAAAAAAAAAAAAAAAAAAAAAAAAAAAAAAAAAAAAAAATGTAAATCTGATTTATAATAATATACATAACAATTGCATACGTCATTAACTTTGAATTTACCTCCGCCCTCGAACCTGGCTACAATAACGTTGTTCGTTAACAATAACATCGAAACACGCCAATTCATACTAAACTGAATAGATGGCAGTGTATTTCCTACTGTAATCGCGTGGCTATTAAAATCACGACTTAAGTCTAAGGGCCAAAGCGAACAATACCAAAAAAAAAAATCGCGTATAGCTTACGAGTCGAAAAAATACTTACAAAATAGAATGGCAGCCAGCCGCTACGGTTCCGTTACGCTATAAAAACCCACCCGAGCAAACTCTGTAATTCCGCTTCGTCCCGAACGATATAAAATATGAAAGACTGAGCGGAATTCGCCTCGGCTCCCCCAGCACGAGATCGGTTATTTTCGCCTTCCTTCGGCTAACTTCGTATCGCCGTTACGGCAGTCTCGTAGCACATGCGGCGTATCACCTACGTATCGGCGTAGAGCTTTGTAACAAGTCCTACAATATTCATTTCTCGGTGAATGTGTTTTAATTTTTTGTATTTATTTTTGTACAAATGTGATGTATTATTAAGTGTAAATACTGAATGATGTGTTTGTGGTTTACCAGTTTCGTGTTTGGTGATCCTGTTTGATGGTTCGCAAAAATGGTATGGTTACTTTTTAATGTTAAGTATGATTAGTTAATGGCTACGCTTAACGTCTTTATGAACGAAAATGTTCTTTTACGATTCTCTGAAAGCCTTAAATTAATTTATCAAGTTTGAAATTTTGTTGAGTTTTATAGATATGTTGGCTGTTAGATGCAAAATTATTGTAAGACTTTTTATACAACAAAATTTTATTTCTAATATTTTTATGTTAATTAGTATTAATATACTTAATACGACAATTATCAATGTGTACAGATATAAATATGCAACTACCGATATTGAAATCCAGGATTCGAATCCCGGATTTATTATGAAATTATAAATGTTTGGTAATAACGTATTTTCTTATAATCTTACATCTTTTTCAATTGTGGTAGGACCACGCTGTGGACAGTTCTCTGTCTACAGCCGCGGGCCGGTCCGTCCGGGGTAGTACCACACTCTCGCAGAAGATCGACGTCTGAGTAATGGCAATGTGCTATTGCGCTTCGTTCGGTGAGCGAGAGAGCCGGAAGCCTAACTGGGGTGGGTTCAGGGTTGTATTGGTAGGCAGCGGCCTAGCTATACCATTGGCAAAGGTCCATGGGCG
The DNA here is from genome assembly GCA_905163515.2 of Lymantria monacha. Lineage (NCBI taxonomy): Eukaryota > Metazoa > Arthropoda > Insecta > Lepidoptera > Erebidae > Lymantria > Lymantria monacha. The sequence continues at coordinate 25,774,884 of LR991098.1, read as the reverse complement.
GCAGTGACACTTACCATCAGGTATGCTGTCTGCTCGTTTGCCGCCATAAGTAATAAAAAAAAAAAAAAAAAAAAAATAGATGAGGAAAGTGGCAGAGGTGCTGACTTAAGCTTTACTATGTAAGATATTTTAAGTTCTACTTAATAAAAACCGAGAAAGATCTACCAATTTATATATAATTTGAGATTAAGTAAAGGGAAGGAAGTTTCCTTTTCTTTCTTTATAATATAAATTATCACAAAAAGTATTGGAGCTTTGAAATATCATCCTTCATATAATAATTGTAACATTGTGTTATGCTAGTAATAACTATATTGTATATCTAAAGTAAAGAAACGATCGCTCATCAAGAAGGCTAAAGAAGATTTAGTACCCAATCTGTCTATTCATCATTATTACAGCCCATATATGTCCCACTGTTGGGCTCGGGCCTCCTCCGTAATGGGAGGGAAATTAACCTACTATACCACGCTCGTTAGACGTGTTGGTACAGGGTTTAATTTCAAGTTTTTCTTCTCCAGGATATATGTTATATGCATTTTATATCGCTTAGTCGTCTCGTACGACCACCCACGGGAAAGATAGGTGGTGGTGAATTGTATTTTTACTCCGTCACCACACGGATAATCTGTCTATTACTTGGAGTAGATTTTCAAAGATAAAAAGAAGCTTGCATATTTATCAATATCATGATTTCTATCTAGAAATAAACATAGACACCCGCCCTTAAGTAATCATCTCTTAAAAATATTTTCATAGTATACCCCGATATCCATAGTTTGAATCCAAGAACTTACGCTTACCAGTCACATTTCTATGTCATCAAAATGTATATAAGTTTGATTAAAGACACAATTTTGTATTAATTAATTTGTGTAAATTTCATTTAAATGAAATAAAATGGATTATTTATTTTAATTTAATTTTTATTTGTTGCCTTTGGTGAAAGATAAGCAAACAGCCTACTTGATAGTAATTGGTGGTTACCAATAATGAATTTCTACAATACCAGGGCATCAGTGATGTCGCTTTGTACTATAAGATCAGATTTTCGACATATATAAATTTTATAAAACAGATCATCATTCTCCTACTCATATCCCAATTACTTGGGGTCGATACAATATGTACTCTTCTTTCATATTCCATATTATGAAAGTTATTGGCAATAGTTTAATGACCAGCCGCCTGCTAGACGCGAACTCTCCTTGGGAATGTAATTGTTAACCAAACGGCATCAGATGGAGTTGGCCCAGGTCATTATTAGACTCTTAGTCGTTTTTTATGACATCCATGACCAAAGTAAGGGTTGGTAGTATTCGTAGCCGCTACCACACAGCTTTGTTCTCTATGTATGGGTGTAGTTTGTGTCTGATAATTGTGTGTTTGTAAAGTCCCCCGCAATACAAGGTTACGTGCCTTATTTGGCTATAGATATTTAGTATTTAAATACGAGTAATATTAATTGCTTCCTTCCTTTAGCCGTGTTTAATGACAATCGTAGAGGAAAAATAGATAGTCAACTGTTCTCATGCAACGCCATAATCGCCACTTTGGCCGGCAGGTCCAGATCGTTTTAAGGCTCTTAGTTGTCTTTTGCGACATTCACGAGCAAGGTAAGGGTTGGCAGTATTCGTAGCCGCTACCACATAGCAAAATTTTATAAAACAAATTAAGTCCATAAAACAAGATAACTAAAATATAGACATAGTTTTATTCGTAATATTCAGTGCAATATTGATACGCTTACCCACATTTTAAATACTTATTATAGGAAGATATTTTGAGTTTTATGATCGCAAATGTAATCTTAAGTTTATTTTTTTACATGCATATATACATAACATCACGCCATATCCCTTGCAGGGTAGGCAGAGAGAACAGAGTGCCAGAGAACTCGGTCATTGCATACTTCACTCGCTTCCTCAACATTCATAATTCTCTTCATACATGCTCGCCGGTTTCGGAGACTTTTGACTCCACCTTCCTTTAGTACGTGACCAATCTGGTCTAGGTAGGTGAGTTTCGGTCTGCCCTGTTACCTACATCCTTCCATTTTCGTATTTATTTTATTTCGCTATACCTGAATATATGGTATGGTAGAAGTAAAATTAGCCTACTATAGATACTATGTTGTATAAAGGGGTTAGAGATTTGTTTTTTTTTTTGTCATCATCATCATCAACCTGCTCTTATCCCGCAATACGTCTTCTCCTTCCATACAACTCTATCAGACTTCTGTGGTCACTCTTTGTCTATCCATGTCATGTTTCACGCAGTTCATCCATCTTTTCTTCGGTTTTCCCTTACCCCTTAAGCCTTCAACATTCATATTGGTTTTTTTTTTGTATTGATTATTAATTAGCTTACAAGTAGGACACAAACAACGACATATTGCATTTTTAACCCTTTGTCACGCGAAGATATTGTTACATCTAAGTTGATTAACAATTTAACGTATTTTAATTGCATTTGTTGAGGATTATTTAAAAGTTTGTAAAGTCTTGAATCTTTCTATATACAATAGATTGATATTTTTATTATATCATCGAGTTTTTTTGGCTGTATCTCAATTATTTTGGTATGATTATCAGATTATATTATTATTACAATTACAAATATAACAAAAATACTAGCAGAGTATGAATCAGAATCAGAATCAGAATCATTTATTGCTTTACTGTTACATTTTGTGCAGATGTTATTACAATTATATATTTAGTATTGAACAGTATACCTATATTGGGCATGCAATAGTACAGTATTATACATATATTTTATTAGTTATATTATTATTGTTCATGGAATTAAATTAATAAGAAAAAATCTATACTATAAAGTTCTTGATAGTATTACAATATTTAATACATTGATTAATTAATATCATTAGATTATTCAATACATTACATTACATTAATTTATTAAAATTATAAAAGACTATTATATAGTTAGTTACAATTTGTCATTTAAAAATTCGTCTATAGAATAATAACATTTTTCAATTAGTAATTTATTGAGTACATTTTTAAATTTTATAAAAGGCAGATTTTTTATATTATCTGGTATTTGGTTATATATGCTTGATGAAACACCAAAGAAGCTCTTCTGCATCAAAGAGGTTTTACATTTTACCTGGCAAAGTATGAATGATATAAGGGGGTTTTTTACCGTGCTTTCGAGGCAACTATGTTGGAATCTCGGTATAAGACACTGAATATCTTGTAATACATTGCAATATTCCTTCTTTTACCTTTTGTGGGGGTTGAAGTTTATGTATATCACATTCTAACAGTTTTCATTTTAACTGACAATTATAGCCGCCATTTTTAGAGTCCTGATGATTTTGATATTCTAATATTTGCTTAATAAGAGGCGCGTTTGAAGCATCTCCGCCTCTAGCTTGCTATTGCTAAAACTGATCCGCAATGTTAATAAGTTTCTAAATTTCCAAAAATTAAATCATTTATTAAATTTTATATCAGGTCTCAATTAAGATAACTCATTATTATCAACTTGCTTTTATCCAAATTTATTTGGAATCAACGCAATATGTCTTCTACTTCCATACGACACAATCAGACGTCATCTCTGTAGTCACTCTTTGTCTCAATTAAGGTAACTAAACTCTTTTAAGTAACTCTATTAAGGTAGGTAAGATATTAGTAGAAAAATCATTTAAGGCAAACAAATACATTTGAGAAACTAGTATTGAATAGCTAATGTATGCTTACATAGCTTATGTTATACACTTCGGATATATTTTGCTTCAACGCCTTTTGGTGAACTTCGAGCTTAAGGGCTATTGATTATCCAAACAATATGAATGGTTTATCCAGCTTATGTTTGAATAAAATGAGCTATTATGTTTACATTTATGTTCAGGAATATGTGCTGTTTTATTGGTTTAGAATTTAAACCTTCATTAAATTATTTTATAAAGTCTCTATTGCGTCAGAGTAAAAAAACAATCACCATGGGTTCCCATGCCCTCCTAACTATGGGTATTTTAAAATCAATTATAAGAAGTAATCAAATAATCACTATCGCTATAAGAAAAGAAAAACTTTTAATAAAATCATATAACAATTTAGTCATCATTCATCATCATTCAGCTTTTTGAAATCCCCTGCTGGACGTAGGCCTCACTCATATTTCATCCAGCGACTCCAAGCAACCTTCGTCCAATCGTCGGTTCAGCTGGTGGTTGGGTGACCAAGACTGCATCGTTCTATACGCGGTCGCCACTCAAGTACATTTCTTCTTATTCGGTTATCAGTTCGTCGAGTGATATGGCCTGCCCATTGTCTCTTTAGCGTGTTATTTCTTCGTGCAATGATATACTTTTTGTGCTTGATCTCTAGATATATTTTTGTCATAATGTAACATCTATATTTCTGAAGAATTAGCTTTAGTATTGATTGGAAAGCAATGTTAGAGGTTGGTACGTCATCTTAAAATTTATTGAATCCTCTAGTGATTATTATTATTATAGAGATAGATATATATATATATCCCATTTTATCAGGTCAATTGCCTTTAATTTCATGAAATTGGGCAGCGTTTGTAGCTGTCGAAGTGGTAATTTTAGTCCTTATATTTATTATTGAGAATTATTGATCATAAAATACAATAATTCCTTTTGCTTCTGGTACCAATTAATAATCAAGTCAATCCAGCCGTTTATTTCTTATAGCAATTAAACAATTAGGTTATCTTAAATAATAAGCAATTAGTTTTTAATATTTATGGCACTTCGTTAGTGCAATGTCTTCTTTCACGATGAAATAGACAATTGTGTACTATATTATTTGTAAAAGTAGTAGTCAAAATATTAACCTATAGTATGAAGTGTCAGATATTCTATTCCAACGCAGTATAGTACTTTGTGCTATTCATAAATAAAAGTTATATATTTGGGTATAATTTGTGAAATGAAGGTTATATGTCTGGGTGAATTTGTGAAATGAAGGTTATATGTCTGGGTGTAATATTTATATGTCCGATAAGTGTATGTTCATAAAGTCCCTCACAGTATAAGGACTGGTTTCTTAATATTTAATAGTTACTAATAGTTACATAAATGTTACTGCCGCCCTTGGACCTTTCCACTACCAAGGGTATAGCTAGGCCGCTGCCTACCAATTAAATCCCCAAATCCACCCCAGTTGGGCTGCTGGCTTTCTCGCTCACCGAACGAAGCGCAATAGCATATTGCCATTACTTTGACGTCGATCTTCTGCGAGAGTGTGATACTACTCCGAACGGACCGGCCCGTGGCTATACACAGAGAACTGTCTACAGCGTGGTCCTACCATTATTAGATTTTAGATCCATTCAATTTTCTGGGTGGGTTTATGGTTTCTATTGGTGGGCATTTCCGTGTGGTGACGGAGTAAGAATACTATTCATCACTCCATATCTTACCCGTGGGTGATCGTACGAGACGACTAAGGGATATAAAACGCATATAATATCTATGCGAGAGAAGGAAAACTCGAAACAAAACTCTATACCAATACGTCTGACCAGCGTGGTACGGTAGGTTAATTTCCCTCCCATTACGGATGAGGCCCGAGCCCAACAGTGGGACATATGTGGGCTGTGATGATGATAATGATGATGATTGGTGGGCAGCATCATGCATATGTGCTATAAAAGATGAAAAGGGGATATATTATGAATATAACATCTATGCTAGACAAGGAAAACTCAAAATAAAATATTATTACCCCGTCTGTCCTGCAGTAGGTCAATAGTCCTTCTACTGTAGAGGAGGCTAGAGATCAGCAGTGGGATATGAACTGAAGAAAGGATAATGATGATCATGATTGGATAATAAGGGGTAACATTAAAGTAAGGGGTGGTGAAATATTTTTAATCAATCATTATACGAATATTAGCTATATAAAGAAAAACTATCGCTTCTTAATAATTCAGAAATGCTTATTAAAAACATACATAAACACGCCTATGTCATTATTATGGAAAACTTCTAAGTACATTGTATTGCAAGGATGGCTTTCAAAGGCGAGGATGATCTTCAAAAGGAATTTGTGAGAACTGTTAGGACTCGTTAAAGTCAAGCTCAGCTACTTGATTCAGCGGCTCAAGGGTCAAAGATCGTTTGAGTTTATAGGTAGCGTTGAATACTTCTCTAGCAAACTGATGAAACAAGTTTGGTTTCTATCCGATGATTTGATTTGAATGAGCTTAGATATAAGAAATATCGCTTAACTTTAAGATCATGTATTTAAAATATCTGTACATCATTCTCCTACTCTTATCCCAATTACTTAGGGTCGACACAATATGTACTCTTCATTCATAGCACATATTGTAAAAGTTATTGGCAATAGTTTTATGACCGGCCGCCTTTTTTTTTTTTTTTTTTTTTTAATGGTGGGCTATGGGTGCGTCTCGCCCCGTCAAATCGGTCCGGGGTGACGGAGAAGGCGGCGCGTGACCCCATAGACCCACCGTAAAATCCTCTCTCTTCGCCGTGCGAGCGGACCACCGGTACCCGATCTTTGTCTTCGGTGGTATGACCGGCCGCCTGCCAGACGTCAACCCTTCTTGGTAATGTGATTGTTGACCAAATTGCATCAGCTGGAGTTGGTTCAGTTCGTTATAAAACTCTTAGTCGTCTTTTACAATATCCACGAGCAAATTAAGGGTTGGTAGTATTCGTAGCCACCACCACACAGCATATTTATAGTAGGTATTTGTACATCGGTGCGGGCGAAATGTTATCGGGCCATAGCCTACCAAAAAAAAAACGGTATTTGTACATACATACATATCATCACGCCATATCCCTTACAGGGTGGGCAGAGAGAACAGAGTGCCAGAGAACTCTATCTCTGCATACTTCACTCGCTTCCTCAACATTCATAATTCTCTTCATACACGCTCGCCGGTTTCGGAGACTCTTGACTCCACCTTCCTTCAGTACATGACCGATCTGGTCTAGGTAGGTTAGTCTCGGTCTCCCTCGGTACCTACATCCTTCTACTTTCGCATTGTATATCTTCTTAACCAGACGTTCGTTCGGCATTCTTTCCACATGTCCGAACCATCGGAGCATTCCCTTTCGCATCTTTACACCAATACTCTATTTGTACATAATTGAATAATTTATAATTTACATAGTTTGCTGTGTGTTAGCGGCTACGAAAACTACCGACTGTTAATTTGGTCGTGGATGCCGCGAAAATTCCCAAGGAGGGTTAATGTCACGCAGCTGGCTAGTCATTAAAGTATTGTCAATAACTTTTGTAATTTTATCAATTACATATTACATCAACCCCAATTAATTGAGTTAAAAGCGGGAGAATTATGATGATATAATTCTTCTCTATCTGTGTAATGAACTCTTCTTAAATTGTTGGACCAATTTGCCAATTTTTTGGATGTGTACAGGTGGATTTAAGAATGTTTTAGGTTAATAATTAGAAGCGCTAGATGACATTGTGGTATCACGGCATTATTCTGGTGAATCAGCTAGTCATCATTATCACCATATCACCTCATATAGGTTTCATTACTGGTTTCAAGATTCCTTTACAATAGGGAAAAAATTGACCTAATATACCACGCTGGTTATATGGGTTGTTTTAGAGCTTTATTTAGAATTTTCCTGCTTGGATCAGCTACTATTGTTATAAATTTTTAAATCAACCACTTCAGGATACTCATACATAAGCCATTGTATCAACGAATTTTATAAGTCAAAAATCTTATATTCTTTCCAATTTCATCTAGATGTGTTCATCCGTTATATGATTACGTTCACCCATATTTGCATACAGGGACACAATAGCACACTATCACGGATTGACACAATTTGTTTGTGTACGGAGGAAGGCGTTGGTGTCTGTCGCACAGTTTATACTAGTTCAGACACCGTCGTTTACTCCATCTTAATTATATAACTAAATTATTATAGTGTTATATTAAGCTAAGATGGAATTATTGTATGCACTTACTGTAGAATTAAATAAAAATTATTATTATTATGATGATTTAGTCACAAATACTCCACCAAGTTTTTGCGTTTACAATTTATAGTCTATCTAATCTAAGAAGTGCATTTTGGCAGCTGTCAGAGTAAGTTGTCTAGGTATGTGAACCAAATAATCCCTATCGAAAATATCCGATTTTGGTAAGAAATCGATATTGATTCTATTTAATTAATAATCGTTTAATTTTTATTTTTTCAAAAAGGAGATGAATAAATTATATGCTAAATTAATACTAAACAAATTTAATTATTTCAGCATAAAATTTATTCATCATATTTACTAGGATTGGGTTAAGTAAAAACAAAAACTGGATTTGAAAATAGCTATTTATTCAGAATCACTAGTATTACTTGAATTATCATCGTCGCGAACATTAATATTATAATTAATTATTTATCAATAAAGTTGTCGAAATGTACATCTCTGTCAAAATCTCTATTCGATTAATTATATTATTCTAATATTTTTACCGATTATTTGGATATTCGTGATTTGGAAGTTGTCAAGCACTACTGTATAGAACGTGATGACGTGACATTATAAGATCGTGAATAACAATTACTATTTACCATGTTATTTTTATTTTAAATTAGTTTTACGAGTTTCAACATTAGATTATGGTAGAAGAAACACACCCGCAACGTTAATTATGTAAATAACTTAATAGTTCTTTAAAATTTCAGATTTATCGTTTACAATCATGTGTATACGTTTGATCAAGGTTATTGTGTATTAAAAAATGCGAAACGTCAAAATGCACTTCTTAGATTAGATGAACTATAGTAATAAGATAAATTAGATATAAGATTTTGTTATCAAAAGCTTGGAAGAGATTTCTAGAAGGATATTTGGAAGTTATACCAGTAAATAATTAGAGGAGAGATAGATATCTTGCATTCATAGAAAAAAAAAGACGTATCATAAACATAATTAATTGTATAAACCATAGTGATAGAACCACACTGTTGACAATTCTCTGCCTGCAGCCATGGGCCAATCCTTCCGGGATAGTACCACACACTCGCAGAAGATCGACGTCTGAGTAATGGCAATGTGCTATTGCGCTTTTTTCGGTAAGCAAAAGAGCCGGGAGCCCAATTGGGTGGGTTTGGGGATTGTATTGTTAGGCAGCGGCCTAGCTATAGCTTGGTTATAGTAAAGGTCCATGAGCGGCAGTGACACTTACCATTAGCTGTGCTGCTTACTCGTTTGCCACCATAAGCAATAAAAAAAAACAAACAGAGTAATGATGAAGATACTAATATACTTTGCCATTGCTGTGGGTTCAATTCACAGAACAATACTTTGTGCGAGATTGTTGTTCTGAAGAGTTTTGGCGCGAATGTGGAAATGTCATATCACGCTCTTGTATTATATTCAATTATTTAGTGTTTTGTGGTGTTATATTGAATAATTTTGCTGGTATTTTATGCAATATGGTACAGTTAAAGTGCTGAAGTGTAGTGAATATGGTATAATAGTGGTTTACGTGTATTTTCATATTTGTCCAAAATTCCCAAAGAAAATCATTGATTAGGTTATCAGCGCCCGATTAATGGTAACGACTTGACTTACTGACAGACAATGACTATTAAGGCTACATAATATGAAGAAATGATGAACAATGTATGAAAAATAATGAAATAAGACTTGGCTGTATGGGCTTTAATCCCTTTGCCTGTCCGAATGGACGAACAGAACCAAAAAAAAAAAAGATTGTTGTTCTGAGTCCGGGTGTAAATTGTGTCAGTTACTGAAAAAGGTTTGTTACCGAAAAGGGTCTCACCTCAGCATAGATAGCGTCACAAACGAGTTACAGCGCTGATGTTTAGGTAAAGTCTTCAGATAGTGAGGTTCGGAACGTACATCTACACATATAATAAATGAGTAGAAATCACGTGTCAGTACATTTGATAATTTATTAAGAAATAAATGGGAGTTTTTGGCGGGAATCTAAAACGTCATGTGGTGCTCTTGTATTATATTCGATATCTTAGTGTTTTAACGTGTTATATTAGATAATTTTGATGGCATTTTATGTAATGTGATGTGACGGAACTGCTGAGATGTAGTGAATATCATATAAAAGTGCTTTACAACGTTTTCGTTTTTAATCAAAATTCTCACAAGATACCATTAACAGTGCTATACTGTTGATGGCGACAATTTGACTTACTGACGGACATGACTAATCTGAAGACACTAAAAACTTGAAGATAACTCGACACTGGCAACAATGGCTCATTTACGTAGCTGATTGCCAATACATAAAAATAAGAAGAAGAAGAAATAAATATAGACAGTAAGAAAAACCCAACAAAACACAAACACATTTTTTGGCATTTTTGTTTGTCTGTTTGTCTGAATGTATGTACATGTTAATCTCTAAAATTATAGATTAAGTTCAGCTATTACCAATCCTTACTTTGTTCATGGATGTCGTAAAAGATGACTAAGAGCCTTATAACGACCTGGGCCAAATCCATCTGATGCCGTTTGGTCAACAATTACACTCCCGAGGATGGTTGGCATCTGGCAGGCGGACGGTCATATAATATCTATTTCTACATTAGAATATCTATTTATGTCATATGAGAGATGTGTAAAAATAATTACGTACAAGAGAAGATAGTGTCTAATTTACGTTACACACAATAACTTGAACTAACTTAATCAAAAGTAGCAGTGAAACTAAAATTAGTTTAGTTCGTAAGTTGTTATCATTAGCCAACTAATTGTAAAAACTTTTACTTACAACAAAGTTACCTAATTATATTTTGTGTCCTTTTTCACGCCCGAATGCTTTAAATAAAATATGGCCTACATTCCACCCCTTTTGAGTAAGTGGTTACCGTTTCGCACGATTGAATATTAGATATACAATTCATAAACGGTGGACTGCCTTTGTTGTTAAATGTCATTCTTAGTTTGAAAGAGGTAAATAATATATTTTGTTTCTGGTTAATGTACAATGTAATTCTTAGGAGACTATACTCTTCGAGTCCATTGAACAGCACCATAAAATACCATATATCAACAACAACAATTACATTCCCAAGAAGGGTTGACGTCTGGCAGGGGGCCGGTCATAAAACTATTGCTAATAACTTTTATAATATGTACTATGAAAGAAGAGTACAGATTGTATCGACCACAAATAATTGAGATAAGAGTAGGAGAATGATGAATGATGATATAGTCTATATAAAATCTATTTCCATCAATATCTGTAGGTATTACTTAAAACTAAAAGAAAAAAAGATTTTTTTACTGAAAGTTGCGCCAGTGACGAAAAAATGAAGGAGTGAAAGGTTGACATGGTATGGACATGTGATTATACGGGATGAAAGTAATGTTATGAGGAAAGTTTTAAAAATGAATGTTGAAGGCTTTAGGAGCAAAGGAAGACCAAAGAAAACATGGATGGACTGCGGGAGGCATGACATGGATGGACAGGGAGTGTCCGCAGAGATGACTTCTGATAGGATTGTAGGGATGAGGATGACATATTGCGTCGACCCCAAGTAATCGGGATAAGTGAGATGATGATGATGATCTGTAGGTATTACTTACTAAGTAAAAATACAATTTAATATGTTCTATTTTATCTGTGGTTATCATAAACGATGACCAAGGGATATCTATGTAAGATACTCAAAATAAAAATCTAGACTTACCAGTCTGGGTGACCGGACCGCGGATTAGTCTGGTCACCCTTGGAGAGAGGCCACCGCGTGAAGACGACGCCCTGACATAGAGACATATTAGTTAAGATGCCAGGGCGTCGACCCGAGAGGATACCCGTGAGGGTAGAACGGATGGGCCACTGAAGAAAAGAACGCGTACCAGTGGCCCACCCGCAATGCGTAGAGAGGTATTTTGTAGGGCGGGTCTACGGGGTCGTGCGCCGCTTGTCCTGTCGCCCCGGACGGATTAGCGGGGCGTGACCGTTCCATAGCCCGACGCCAAAAAAGACATACCAGTCTGATCCTTGGTGTAATAAGTTCATTGCCTAGTCGTTACGTCTTGAACCCAGCAGTTTGTCGTACATGAGCAAAGATGATAACTGTGATAATCAACAATTTAAGTTCTAAGAAGCAGAATTTTGTTTATACTGATAAATTGCACATATGTCATATTAAAACTAGTATTCAGAAAATTATAATTAATGCCATGAAATTTTGCGTGTCACCTTAACTATGTTTTCTTTTAATCATAAATGAAATATATTACGTTTTTGGTAAATTTCATTTACGTAATTTAAAAATATCTTGAGTGTTTGATATTTCTTGGCATATTCTAAGCTTAATTTCTGGAACTACCAACTTAATAGAGAAGGATTTTTCAATCTTGTTAAACTACGTCAAAAGAGAGGAGTTTCCCAATTTGGATGTACACATATTTTTTATGTATGTTCTTCGGCTATAAAAGCTGTGTGGTAGCGGCTACAAATACTACTAAACCTTACTTTGCTCGTGGATGTCGTAAAAGACGACTAAGAGTCTTATAACAACCTGGGCTAACTCTATCTGATGCCGTTTGGTCAACAATTACATTTCCAAGGACGGTAGACGTCTGGCAGGCGGCCGGTCATAAAACTATTGCCAATTAATTTTACAATATTTACTATGAATGAAGAGTACATATTGTATCAACCCCAAGTAATTGGGATAAGAGTAGGAGAATGATGATGTTCTTCGGCTAAAACTTCGATATATATTTTTTTTTAATTAATTTAGATATATTTCGAAAAGCACTTTTTAAATTTAAAATATCTGATTATTAGTTTCGTAGACCGAACGAAACTCTTTTATAATTGTCAACGAATTAACCGCTACCATTGCTATCCAATTTTCTTTGTTTACGCAATCACACAATATAGCGTCAGAGTAATCCAATGTAGGTTTTAATTGTAAAAAATATTTTACGTGTTACCTGTGTAGTGTCTGTTTTAAAGTTATCTTCCTTCATATTGAATATCCTAATATTCAATCCTTACTAATATTATAAATGCGAAAGTAACTCTGTCTGTCTGTCGCTCTTTCACGCCAAAACTATTGAACCGATCTAAATAAAATTTGGTACACAGATAGTCTAGAGCCTGATAAAGGACATAGGCTACTTTTTAATGCAAAAAAAGGGTTGTAAAGGGAGATGAAAAGTTGTAAGTAAGTATCGTCATCTTTAAAACCAAGAGGTTTAAAGCTTATTTTTAGGGTATTGTTTATATATAAATAAATATGATATTAACATGTTGTAAAAATGTACCCTTAAGGGGCAAATAAAAATAGGGGATGAAAAACTTTAGGAAAGTAACCTTTTAGGCGGGCGAAGCCGCGTGCAGAAGCTAGTATAGTATATAATATAGTACAATAGCATACTATTCCTTTGTCTGTCAATATTTAATGTAATAATAACATCATCTATCCATGTGATGACGGAGTAAGAATACAATTCACCACCCCCTATCTTACCCGTGGGCGATCGAAAGAGACGACTAAGGGATATAAAACGCATATAACACCTATGAAAGAGAAGGAAATCTCGAAACAAAACCATATATCAACATATCTGACCAGCGCGGTGTAGAAGGTCAATTTCCCTCCCATTACAGAGGAGGCTCAAAACCAGCACACATATATGAGCTGAGATGAAAAATAATCATTTATTTGGCAATATTCATACTATATAATCTTAAATATTACAACTACAAAACCAACTAATCTCTTCTAGCAAGCTTTGAATATATTTTCTGTATACATATTTATCATTATAATTCAACTATGAAATGGAAATTACGACGTCCTATTCAAACAGATTCGTGTTTTGATTCAAGGACTGCGAATCAAATATAGCGATAAGGACAGAAACGTTTGATTTGGTTCGTGGAAAATAAACAAGGTAAACAAAAAAAAAAGGTATTTTTATTTTCATTCAAGTGTAATTTATTTAACTTGAGTATAGATTACGTAGAATTATTGTGTTGGACAAAAATTCGATGTATCTGTGGCTGTTCTATAATTCAGCTTTTTCTTTTGTAAAATAATTATTAAATACGAATTGATTTTTATTAGACCATACTTAACTTCGAAGTTTAATTGTATTGTAAAGTAAGTTTTCTAATTGAACCAGGTTCAATTGTTGTTAATTTTTATACTTACTGATTTTTCATTGATTTAAAGGACAACAATATTATACTAATGGCACAATCAGGTCTACATGGTTAAAATAAAAGATTTTTTTTTCCTCGCCAAAAGTACACAAGTATGCCTTTGTTTACTGTTTCTTATAGAGTATCTTATCATATCTATTGGTCATCCTAAACATCATCAAACTGACTATGAATTTTGTAAATGATCTAGATTTTGGAAAATAAAATATTATTATTTGAAAAACAATTTTGTGCATTAAGACAAAACTGACTCATCTCATCTGACAACCTCATAAGAGAACATTAAGCTTAGGATTATATAATCAATATTACTTAGACAAGTTTAACTTAAGCGGAGTGAAATTAAAGTGCTAACGTTTGAGTTAAAGTAGCGAATACCGTATTAACAAGGTGAGCTCTCGAATAAACCTTTTACCATCTATGAACAAGGTAACCATTTAAAATTTAATATGAAATCTAAGTTTGAAATATATAAAATTTAAAATGCTTTTAGGCTTACTCTTATAGAGTTAGTACGTAAAATTACCTTAACTTAATTTTTTATTGTCCCTACATTCTCGTTGCGTTGGTTCTCGCCTTTAGTAATATATGTATACTAGCTTCTGCCCGCGGCTTCGCCCGCGTAAAATGTTACTTTCCTAAAGTTTTTCATCCCCAATTTTTTTAGCCCTAAGGGTTTAACAGACAGAATTACTTTCGCATTTTTAATATTAGTAAGGATTCACGAAATTTCATCGTTATGGTCGTAAACCAATGTAGGAAGATATTCGCTTTCATTTTGATTTAATGATAATAATCAAATCCAAGTTTGATTTAAATTAATTTGAACTTAAATAACCAAATATGGTGCTATGTTTTTTTGTTTATGTTACCCATAAGCCGTATTTACTTATTTACTTAAGCTGTGTGGTAGCTACGAATACTACCAACACTTACTTTGCTCTTGGATGTCGTAAAACACGACTAAGAGCCTCATAACGACCTAAGCCAATTTCATCTGATGCCGTTTGGTCAACAATTATATTCCCAAGGAGAGTTGACGTCTGGCAGACGGCCGGTCATAAAACTTATTACGAATATCTTCTACAATATGTATTATGAAAGAAGTAGATATTGTATCGACCCCAAGTAATTGGGATAAGAGTAGGTAATGACGATGAAGCCGTATTTACTTAAAAGTGATTACCGTATTTTTATTAGTATTACGTTGTATTAAGTTAAAATTTTAATAATTGGTAGTGAATATGTGTGTGTACATGTACTAAAGGAAGGAGGAGTCAAGAGTCTCCGAATCCGGCGAGCGTGTATGAAGAGAATTATTAATGTTGAGGAAGCGAGTGAAGTATGCAAGGATATAGTTCTCTGGCACTCTGTTCCTTCTGCCTACCCTGCAAGGGACATGGCGTGATGGTATGTATGTGTATGGTAGTGATTATTAATTTAAAAAATTAAACCAATAAATCTATGCTTATAAGATGGTGGCATCACATGTAACGATAGTTGAAGGTTGATAGTTTTTTGTTTTACATATTATTGTAGCGCGATCAATGTTTTTTTATTTCATTTATATGCAATATTTGGCACAATTTCAATTTTCATTTACTTTATATCTTAAGGTAGAGAAAAATCTATGCCTAAAAGTAGATTATTTACGATCTGTATAAAAAAAAAACATTTAAGTAAACGAGTTATTTTAGATGATTCAAAATCTGACATTTATGGTATAATATTTGTATTAATAACCAAAGAAATATCTGCTTTTCTAAAATTACAAGTTTGTACATAAGTTTTATCAAAGACACCTGACGTAACCCTACAATGCTTTTAACTACTTATCTTTATACTTCAGTTAGTATTTAAGCCTTAAAGCTGCCTCTGCAAATATGACCACTTTTAATGGCCATTTTAGTTTCATCCATAAAACATTATTTCTTAAGGGTCAGATGAATACTTAGTTTCCCTTGAAGCAATTAAGGGCATAAAACGTTTATAACTTCGTAAAAGAAGAGTAATATGGGCGATTTATATTTTAAAAGGATGTTTTGTATTCAAGGAACAGTTGCCAATGTGGATTTTTATTTCCACTTATTATTTATATATATATATATATATATATATATATATATATATATATATATATATATATATATTTTATTAATCCTATAAATCTTGGAAATTTTTTGAAAGCAAAAAATATACTAAAATTAATATTATATAAATATAATTATATACATACATACATATCATCACGCCATATCCCTTGCAGGGTAGGCAGAGAGAACAGAGTGCCAGAGAACTCTATCTTTGCATACTTCACTCGCTTTCTCAACATTCATAATTCTCTTCATACACGCTCGCCGGTTTCGGAGACTCTTGACTCCACCTTCCTTCAGTACATGACCGATCTGGTATAGGTAGGTTAGTCTCGGTAGTTAGTATAATTATATTGTCTTTATTATTTAGAATTTCCCTATTACTTAGTTTAATTTTCAAGTGGCTTATGTCGTTAAGCTCTTAATCATATTTTACGACACCCGCTCGTGGTCTAAGGATTAGTAGTATTCGCAGTCTTCACCACGTAGAATATTACTTTGATACCATACAATTCAATTACCTACTTGTTACTATCATATCGGAGCACTTTATTCTAGGTCTCTAGTTGTTCGTTAAATAACAGTCAATATTGAAGTAAACAGAAGCTAAACTTCCAGAATATTTATACGGATATTCCACCTTTGGTTATTTTTGTTATGTTGAGGATGAATAAAGTTGGAAGTACATAACTTTCACTCAAACGCGAAGTTAAGAAATTTCCTCATGTTTCGAAGTTTTGAAATATATTTTGAGAAACAAATATTCAAGTTTAACTAGTGACGCGAGGCATTTTATAGTAAACTATAAATTTAATTTGATATATTAATACGCCCGTGTACACATAAGAATAGAAAAAAAATGCACTCTTGTGTACTTTTTTCATCCCAGAGTCAATTAAGGCACAAAAACCACTTTAACTGAATAGCAAGTTAATGTTTTATGTTTTAATAAAACATAATTGGTACCGATGATTGCGACGAGTTCACGGCGCTACACTGCCCAAGCGGCACAAACCTCCAGCGTATGCTGCGCCGTACCCTCGTTGCAATCACAGTGGTGGCAGGACGGTGTACTCTCCCTCTGGACGATTGTGTGCAGGTTTTTTGGCTAAGCACCCATGCTCCGTTAAAACCTGCACCAGTGGAGAGGAGAGCACCCCTTGTCGCCGTTCTAACCACTGCACCAGGGTGTCGTCGGCGTAACAGATCACGCCCAGGCGGGAGCGAATATTTAACCCCTGCGTATGCGTCGATTAATGTTTTAATAATAATTTTAATTCTTTTAGTTTTATTTATAGTGGTAGGACCACACTGTTGACAATTGTCTGTGAAGCGCAGCACGCTTCGTTCGGTGAGTGAGAGACCATAGACCATAGAGACCATAAGGTGTGAGTGAGAGCGTCGGAAGCCTAATTTTCTGGGTGAGTTGGCATTTTTATTGGTAGACAGCGATCCAGCTATAGCAGGGGTATACCCCTGGTATTGCAAAGGTCCATGGGCGACAGATACACTTACCATCAGGAGTACTGCTTGCTCGTCTGCCACCAAGAGCAGTGAAAAAAAAAGATCATTTCTATGTATTATTTTTGAAATATTTCCCTACATCATTTTTAATATTTGATACACTGTTTTAAAGATTATTTTACTACTACTCTCTATTTAATAAGGAAAAATAAAATACAAGAGATATTGGATATTCTTAAAAAAAAAACTTAATTTCTCTTGAAAAAAAAAACCTAATTTCTCTTGAAAAAAAAAAACGCAAGTACACGTGTGTGCCGATGTACCCTTCTTTTGGCCAGGCTATGGTATAGTCACACCCCACCCAAACAGTTTGGGGCTACATATTGAACTTGGCGCAATCCTATAACTTGCTATTCATGTACTACGCCGTGCGGCCACTGTAGGGTATGCAGAAACCTCGGTGGCTAGCTCAGCACGCTGATATCTCTGAAGAGATTTATATTATGATACTCGCTTGGATGTACAATAACCACTAATGTCGCGTGATAGACTAAGATTAACCACAGTTCACCCATCCCAGTCAATCGTCCTAGTATAGCAATAGAAATGCACAGTTGGTATAATGGTTAATATACCAACCTGCAATGCCATATGTCTTCGACTCGTTTCCCACTTAGAAAAATACTTTGAACGATCTAAAAATTGTTGCTCTGAGTCTGAGTTTAATTTGTGACCGTTAATTCATCATCGTCATCTTAGTTCATACCTATATGTCCCAATGTTGGGCTCGAGCCTCCTCCATAATGGGAGCGTAATTGACCTACTATACCACGCTCGTCAGACGTGTTGGTATAGGGTATTATTTCAAGGTTTACTTCTCTCGCATAGATGTTATATGCGTTTTATATCCCTTAGTCGTCTCGTACGATCACCCGCTGGTAAGATAGGAGGTGGTGAATTGTATTCTTACTCCGTCACCACACGGAAAGACCGTTAATTGTCTATTTGTAAAATGCCTCTATATACAAGAAGATAAATATTGTTATAATTAGAACTAAAGTAACACTTCGAAGTATTTGGCTTAGATTAAGTAATAGTATACTTGAATGTGTGGCAAATTGCCAAAACGATGTTAGAATACTCGAAGATGGCTTGTCAACAGACACGTGTTTATATCAATTCAGTTCACACGCTCATCCTGTTTGAAGACGATATTAAGAACTCTTTAAACGTAAAATGGAATTAATTCATAAACTAATAAATATCTTTTAATTGGCGAAACAAAAATACGTATTCTAATTTGAAATAAAATTACTTTTACGTATTCTATCGCGTTTTTATTTGATTTTTAATTGCCCGATGTTTCGAACACTTTATCGATCGCGGTCACGGGAAGACTGGTCACTGTAAAGTGTTTGAAATGTCGGGAAATCAAAAATCAAATACAAACGTGATAGAATATGTAAAAGTAGTTTTATTTCAAATGTGTAATACTCGCATAAACATTAGAAACTAGTGTGTCCAATGTAATTGGAATAAGAATAGGAAAATGATGATGGGTTGAAATAACATTCATCTTCTCTTCTTTCATACGCAAGTCCTGTTTGCGTTGCATTTGGATTACCTTCACAATAAGAGAGAAATAGGACCGCGATCACTAGTGTAGTGTACCATGATTTCACTAGAAACCAAAACTCAAAATGAAATTCTATATCTATATAAGCCTTTTATGCCCAAGCCCCCCTGTAAGCTGATATTTCCCCTTCATATGCCCAAGGTAAATGAAAGGCAAATATCATTCCACGTCTATTGGAATAATATTCCAACTACTTTCGACTCCTACAGATACAAGATTACGTTAATAGAGTGCAATTGCTCTATTCTCACCCTTATTAAGATATTTTACTACGCTGGCTATCATTCAAATTAACTTTGACGATTCTAGAGTGTAATATGTTACACTTCCTTTCCCACAATGATATCTAATAGGTACCAAGAAGAATTCCAAGCTACCCTTGAATATTAGGCAAAATCCCCTCGCATTAATTAAAAAGAAAGCTTGTGTTAAATATTAATGAGAAAAGTCTAAATTATTTTAAAATATTTTTGTAAATACTTTTAATTTTTCATTTGTTCATTGATTAATTTTGTATATATGTAGGTAAGTGCATATTAAAAATATGGTTCTATAATATTTTAGGTTTATCGATGTCTATAGACAAACGTGAAAATGACATAACTTATTTTGTTTATGATCATGATGTGCAATATCAAAAAATGATAAAATAGCATCACTTTTAAACTACAATATCAAACTAATGCTTAATATTCAGCCAGCTACGACAATAATGTTAGATAATAGACTTTCTTCTATATTGCCAACAACTATTTTCTCTTTAATTGAATCACGAATAAGCAGTGGAAATAATCTAGAATTAATATCACACATAACAAACGAAACTAGAAATTAGTTCGTATTACAATAACAAATTGACCTTGTCCCGCTTTATCAACATCAAAGTCTCTACATACTAGACGGTGAGTAATTTAAGGAGAAGTATTATATTATTTTCTTTAGACTATGTTTATGTAAATAAAATTAAGCTTTAATTTCGTACATTTTTAATCATAGCCATAATGATTATCATCATTTATATATAGTCCACTTCTCAGCCCGAACCTACTGCGTCCGCCCTTTCATGACTTATGTCAAATATTGGTGGACCCAGCGCCACGTGCCGATAATTGTACACGAGGGTGATTTGGTCCATAGGCCCTGTACGGCGCACCCGTTTAGGTGGATTCCCTGATCGCCCATCTCAGAGCTCTCTTGTGGCGGTCTGTGATCGCCATGGTCAGGTCAGGCAGTCAGGGTCATTCGCGGATACCGCACCATGGCGACGCAGCCTATTGGCTGGAACTCCCTCGTGAGTCGGCGATTCTGGCAGAAGGGTGGCATTGTCTCGCCCCGAGAGTTGTCCGCCTGGCGGGGTAACCCAAAGGGGCGTCGCCCGTTGGGCAGTCCGATTCGACGTTCGAACCGTGGAAGCCTTCCGGCCGGTGCTGGTGGAATGGTTGGGTCGGCATCACGTGGGCCTCTCCTTCCAACTAGTGCAGGTCTAGACGGGGCATGGTTGCTTTGGCAAGTACCTGCACACAGTCGCGAGGAGGAAGAGGACACCGTCCCGCCACCACTGCGATTGCGACGAGGACAAGGCGCAGCATACGCTTGAGGTTAGTACGGCTTGAGCAGAGCAGCACTGTGATCTCTTCGTAATCATCGGTGCCGAGTGGATGCTGCGGACCATCACTAAGGCATTGCTTGACAGCGTCAGGAACTGGGACCGTCACCGCCTTCGGCGAGGAAGTTAACTCACAGAAGGAGGCGGCGGAACGAGTCCGGCAGGACATCCTCCACGGAGACTCGGGTATGGCTAAAGTCAATACTTACATGATTTGCTGTAAAAGATAGCTGTGTAGTAGCGGCTACGAATACTACCAACCCTTACTTTGCTCGTAGATATCGTAAAAAATAACTAAGAGCGACGAACGACCTGGGTCAACTCTATCTGATGCCGTTTGGTCAACAATTATTACATTCCCAAGGAGGGTTGAAATCTGTTCATAAAACTGGTCATAAAACTATTGCCAATAACTTCTACAATATTTACTATGGTGAAGAGTACATATTGTATCGACCTCAAGTAATTAGGATAAGAGTGGGAGAATGATGATATATATATATATATATATATATATATATATAGTGCTGTGTGGTAGCGGCTACAAATACTACCAACACTTACTTTGCTCGTGGATGTCGTAAAAGACGACTAAGAGCTTTTAACGACCTGGGCCAACTCCATCTGATGCCATTTGGTCCACAATTACATTCCCAAGGAGGGTTGACGTCTCCGCCGAGACGTCATCACCCGTTGGGTTACACGGCTGGAGAGGCCTAGACACGGTGTTGTTACCGTTGAGGCCCTCCGGCCCGTACTGATGGAGTGGATGGACCGGCGGCACGGAGTCCTCTCTTTTCGGCTGGTGCAGGTATTGTCGGGGCACGGGTGCTTCGGCTTGTACCTGCACACGGTCGCGTATAGGAAGTGGACTCCGGTCTGCCACCATTGCAGCAGTGACGAGGACACGGCTCAACATACGCTCGAGGTATGTTCGAGCTGGGACGGGCAGCGCCGTGACCTCGTCGCTGTTATCGGTGCCGATCTGACGCTGCCAGCTGTCGCGAAAGCGATGGTCGACCGCATCAGGAACTGAGACGTGGTCGCCGCCTTCTGCGAGGCTGTCATCTCGCAGACGGAGGCGGCGGAATGAGTCCGGGAGGATTCCCGTGACCCGGGCCACCGTCAGCGGCCGGGGCGGCGCAGGCGCGAGTATCTGCGCCTGATGCCTCCCTAACGGAGGCTTCGGGTGATCGGATCGGGGAATTGTCCGGTCACCCGACGTGAGGCCACCGCGTGAGGCGACGCCCCGACGGCGAAATCTGTCGGGGCGTCGACGATCGGGTACCGGTGGTCCGCTCGCACGGCGAAAAGAAAGGAGTTTTACGGTGGGTCTATGGGAGTCACGCGCCGCCTTTTCGTCACCCCGAACCGATTTGGCGGGACTAGACGCATTCAAAGTCCACCAAAAAAAAAATGAGGGTTGACGTGTGTGTATGTGTGTGTGCTTCTATGTATGTGTGATTTTACAATTCATTTTGATATTGTAAAATTGTATATATAAATAGGTAGTTGACAAAAATAAATGAAGAACGTTCACATTAATATTTCCCGTCACAATATAAGAAAGTTAGCGATATCGCTGAGATAATTAAAATCAAATTTAACTTGTTTCAAACTTATTTCGTTATTTCTTCTTTGTGTGAAATCCTGCTGAGTGATTTGATTTGAAAATAAATTTAAATGTGATTTGCCTATAAATATTTTTATTAATTCAATTTATAAATGTTCTAGATACCTCATCTTTACAATCTTCATTGTTCTAATAAATAATACTAGCTATATACATAAATACATATGTAATGACTTAGTTAATTTTATTAGTTAAATGTAAAACATATAATGGGTAAATTCATCATCATATCATTTGAGCATATCATATGTCCAACTGTTGGGTTTGAAGCCTCCTCCATACTGGGAGGAAACATTTACATATAGAATCATTTTCTTTATGTACTGACAATGAATTTGTATTAAAATGTAGGTCAAAGTTTTAATGGGCCACCGAAGACAAAGATCGAGTACCGGTGGCCCGCTCGCACGGCGATGAGAGGTGTTTGCGTGGTGGATCTATGGGGCCGCGCGTCTGCGCTCCGTCACCCCGGACTGATTTGGCGGGGCGAAACGGATCCATAGTCGACCGAAAAAAAAGGTCAAACTTTTAATAACTGATACTGTAGCGGGTAGATATAAATTTTTGTAATAACGATGACTTTTGGACGTAAGACACTTTAGTTCTCCCGTGACCATAATCATTGTAGAGTGTTCGAAACGTCAGGATATTAAAAATCTTATACAAACGCAATAGAATCCGTAAAAGAAGTTTTGTTTCAAACCGGTAGGGAAATTGACCTATTATACCACGCTAGTCAGACGGGTTGGTATAGGATTTAGTTTCGAGTATTCCTTTTCTGGCATAGATGTTATATGGCTTTTATATCCCTTAGTCGTTCTTACAATCACCCACAGATAAGTTCCATCACCACACGTAAAATTTTATTTTATTTTAGCTTTAATTATTATTAATTAAAATTAATATGCCAGCGGTGGTTTTGGTGGACTAAGCTTAGTCCGTCATCTGTAGTGAACTTCAAAGCTGCGTTGAATCGAGAATATCACTCAGAGTAGTAGGCACTCAAAAACTTAATCCATAGAGTGGGCCACACGTAAAATACGACATACGGTGAGGCCCACAGCAAAGGCTTTGCAAATAGGGAGCCGTTCGACATAGATAGACAAAAGAAATAAATATATTGTTTTTTTTTTTCACTTCCATTGAAAAGCACGCACAAAACCTATATTCGATAAATGGAAACAGATGAGAGACCTCTATTAAGTGCTTATATATTGCATAGGTTGAATTGAAAGTGTATAATGCTTTAGAAAAAAAAAACGGATGAAGCTGTCTGGTTTTCTATTTTTAAATAGGTACATTTGATTGCAGACGAGCTAGCGGCTCATCTGATAGTAGGTGGTAACTGCTAATCGTGGATCTTTGCAATACTAGGGGCAGAAAACTGTTTTCAGCATAGTTTTACTATACATACATAACTCTTTTACAATAAACGTGGTGACGGAGTAAAATACAATTCACCACCCCCTATCTTACCTGTGAGTGATCTTACGAGACGACTAAGGGATATAAAACGCATATAATATATATGCGAGAGAAGGAAAACTCGAAACAAAACCCTATACCAACACGTCTGACCAGCATGGTATAGTAGGTCAATTACCCTCCCATTATGGAGGAGGCTGGAGCCCAACAGTGGGACGTGTATGAGCTACGATAAGATAAGATAATAAGTATTTATAGTCATAAATAAAATTCTTTATTTAAATATATTGAGGGAAGACTGCATTGAAGTTTTATATCTTTGGACTTAAGTATTTTTTAATTTAATATAAAAATGAAGTTTAAATATTAAACCTTATATAATATAATCGCGGTCTAAAAAGTATGAAACAAGAAAATATTAAATCCTTACTTCCTTACTAATATTATAAATGCGAAAGTAACTCTGTCTGTCTGTCGCTGTTTCACTCCAAAACTACTGAACCGATCTAAATAAAATTTGGTACACAAATAGTCTAGAGCCTGATAAAGGCTACTTTTTAATGAAAAAAAGGGTTGTAAAGGGAGATGTAAAGTGGTAAGGAAGTATCGTCATTTTTAAAGCCAGAAGCGTGAAACTTATTTGTAGGCTATTGATTAGATACAAATAAATATGACATTAACATGTAGTAAAAATTTACCCTTAAGGGGTGAAATAAAAATAGGAGATGAAAAAAAATATGAAAATAACCTTTTACGCAGGCGAAACTACGGGAAGAAGCTAGTATATAATATGCCGACTCTAGCCGTGGTTCAAATTTCCTTATAATTATAGCTGTTATATACAAAACTCGATTGCAAAGGATATAATAATTACAATTATTTATTGTACTGTGTGGTAGCCGCTACGAATACTATCAACCCTAGCTTTGCTCGTGGATGTCATAAAAGAGTAAGCTTTATATCGACCTGGACCAACTTCATCTGATGCCGTTTGGTCAACGAATGCATTTCCAAGGTGATTTGACGTCAGGCAGACACTTATAAAACTATAGCCAATAACTTTTGTAATATATTCGAAGAACAATACAAACTGCGCCAACCTCGAGTAATTGGGGTAAAACGAGGAGAATGATGATAAACAATAATATTTTTTTATTAATTTAAAATCTTAAATATCAAATTTAATTTTGTAGAAACAGATGTATAAATAATTATATTAACTTGATTAAGCTGTAGGTCTGAAACTGCCGCTGTAATTCTAAAAAGTAATTAATTATTGAATTCTAGGTGATTATTCAAAATTAGTAATTCCCCTGATTATATCTCGCAACGAGACTATCAAAAATATCTAATTTTATTTCAAATTCGCGTAGATATTATTATAGACTTTACTAGCAAACTAACTAGATATACAATGCGAAAGTAGAAGGATGTAGGTACCGGGGGAGAACGAGACTAACTTACGTAGACCAGATTGGTCAAGTACTAAAGGAAGGTGGAGTCAAGAGTCTCCGAAACCGGCATGTATGAATTATGAATGTTGAAGAAGCGAGTGAAGTATGCAAAGATAGAGTTCTCTGGCACTCTGTTCTCTCTGCCTACCCTGCAAGGGATATGACGTGATGATATGTATGTATGTACTAGCAAACTCAGCCAGTTGGTTTGTTCGTAGAAGTAGATATATCATAGGCCCACCTGGTAGCGAGTTACATTATGGATAGTCTATAAACCTTCTCCGTGAAAAAGTACTGATTGGTCAAATAGCGATGCAATGTATACAAAAATTCTCTTTTATAAATACAGATTTAAGTGGACATTATATAACTCCATTTTCCATCCAGTTAACACCTTGGCTGTGGCAGGTAAAATCATTAACCTTCATCTGGTGCGGCGGCGTGTCGAAATGTGCCACCCCACAATATTTTCACCAGGTCTTTTTTGACCCACCAGCACTAAGATAGATTTAAATCCACAACTTTGTGAAAACATAGTGCATACAATTTTTTTCTGTACTGTTAGAATAACCTTGAAACCCACTTTCTTAGCTTCGATTCGCCCCGGGATCTATCAAACAGGAAATGAGAAATAAACCAGAAAAAGCGGCAGGCCGATATCGACCTGAACGGCACTAAAGAGTATTTTTAGTAGTGATGGGACAGACAAAAATAAAGGGATATCGAAAATAAATCAAAATATTGTAAAAGAAACGTTTTTTATTTTTATTTACTTATGTGGTATGCCTGTTTTCAAATCATATGACCCAAAGCTTTTAGTTGCACTTCCTGCAATATTTTTTAACTTTTTCTTTGCCTGGGTACTATTGAAGGTTCTCCTCAGTCTCTCTTAGCAACCTGCACAATTTCGCCGTTTATCGCACATCTCAAGAACGTGATCATTGTCTTTATTTAGGTTTTACTCGATTTTCTGAAATATTTGTTGTGATTGATGATGATAAATAATCATATAACTTAATGAAATTTAGCATTTAATATGCTTGGTTATTTATAAAAACTTGATTACGATCGAAAAAAAAAGTATTGCCACATATGGGATCCCATAATACTACTCTATTTTTTTTTTATTGCTTGCCATCGTTGATTATATCGAACGAACGCTACTTTATATCAGTTAGATAGTACAATACTAAATGGCGCGGCGCGCGTTCTGTGAGGCATCGGGTCGCCCGAGACCTGTTGGGACGGCGGGCCGAAATAGGCCCACTATCGCACTGATCGATGTTTTTCACCGTTAGTGTGTGGTAGGCTTAAAAAGGCCTGCCATGATAGTTTGATGAGGAATATCTATAACTTTTACTACAAACTGAAATATATATTTGTCTCTATCGAAATCTTAAAAATACCTGAGATAATCGTTCCGCACATGCGAGAGGGATATGATTTTCTTCATCCGCACTAGCTGAAATACCGTGGCAGGCTAAAATGGGTCTGTTCTGCAGTGAACGTGTTGATTAAATGATCTGCTTACAGTAGCAACATAGAACAGGTCTCCAGTTCTTTCAGTTGCTTTAAGGGTGTGCTTACGGCTAGTCAGCTAGTGATACCTGTTTATGGAATCTGGTCCATTTATGCATTATATGTGAGATAGGGCTGTGTGGTAGCGGCTACGAATACTACCAACCCTTACTTTGCTCGTGGATGTCGTAAAAGACGACTAAGAGCCTTATAACGACCTGGGCCAGCTTCATCTGATTCCGTTTGGTCAACAGTTACATTCCCAAGGAGGGTTGACGTCTGGCAGGCGGCCGGTCATAAAACTATTGCCAATAACTTTTACAATATGTACTATGAAAGAAGAGTACATATTGTATCGACCCCAAGTAATTAGGATAAGAGTAGGAGAATGATGATGTGAGATATATACTCGTAAATTGCCATCGCTGAGTTTCTTACCGGATGTTCTCAATAATGGTTACGTCCCGATTCAGTGGTAGTTTATTATTATAATTTAAAATATTAAAACTGACAATATGTAAGTGCCCTCATAGGGTTTATATATAATAAAATTGAAATTTTCGTCACCATTATCTCAACTCATGTCTTCGGTGGCCAGCCCGGCGGTTTACCCACACGGGTTCCTCTCCAGTCGATGCCCAGACAGCTTTCGCCGTCGGGGCATTGTCCTCACGCGGTGGCCTTACTTCGGGCGACCAGACTAATCCCCGGTCCGATCACCCGATGCCCCGGCCGTGACGAAAGAACAACGTGCGACTCCATAACCTACTGTATTTTCTTCCTATCGCTCTTGGGTCGGCTATAGATAGTATACATAGTCCTTTAACGTTAATGCCTAGCTAGTGGGTTACCCTTTCGGGTAGAAAAATTATAGTCTTATTTATTTATTTTTTTCTTATTAAAACTATTACAATGGCTATTCAAGGAGCCGTGAATCAATATTAGATATTTGTGAACATAATAGTTACACGTTCTATGAAATTAGGTTAGCAAATATAACGAACTTTATAATCCTATCACATTCAAACTTTTGTATAACTCCTAAATAATTGGATGATTTTAATTAATGGACGTGTTTGTTTTTGAAGTAGTTACTAAATGTAATAAAATTTAATTTATAACTTAGGTAGGTATATTGATTCGTCTGTAGTTAACTCATAATCGCTTCGTGGAATCTGGTCCGGCCACAATCTTTTACATTGTATTACAATTTTTTTTATTGCTTTTGGTGACAAACGAGCAAGCAGCACACCTGATGGTAAGTGCTACTACTGCCCATGGACCTTTAGGGTCGCTGCCTACTAATACAAACCCCAAACCCACCCAGTTGGGCTCCGACTCTCTCGCTCACCGAACGAAGTACAATAGCACATTGCCATTATTCATACGTCGATTTTCTGTGAGAGTGTGCTACTGTACTACCCCGGACGGACCGGCCGGCGGCTGTAGACAGAGAACTATCAACAGTGTGGTCTTACACTATTTTAAATTATATCACGAAGGGCATTACATATTTTTTTTGAGCATGCTATGGTCTGTCTTCATCCCGCCCATTTCGTACAGAGCGATGGAAAGGTGTTGTGCGACCCCATAATCCACCGTTCTATCTTCCCATCGCCATTGAACCGACCGTCGTTTGCCGTCCGTGGCCGGCCCGACGGATTGCCCTTTTAGGTACCATCTCAATCGACGCCACGGCAACAAATAACTGTATTGTGTTGCTGGCATGTCGCTGTTATAAAAAAATCAGTATGGATAGAAATAATAAAGAAACCCCTTGAATTTGTTGCCGAATTTTTGCAGTAGCGATTACGTGCCTATCGGGTGGCAGTTCATTGGATTAATTCAAAAAGCTATGGTTTATACGTATTAAATAATTAGAATTCATTATTTATTGTCCATCTTTAACTCAATCTATAGCTTATCACCGTCATATTATTCTTATCAAAATCTCTCTATACGTATAATAAAAATGTAAAGGATCGCTGTCTGTACATGGAAGATATATGAGAAAAAATATTATTGGGACCCTAATCAACACTAATAGAACCCCAAAACAATGATTGTTCAATTTTTTGGAGTTTACTCCTTAAGAATCGATTTTCATATAAGGCACCCGGTATGAGAAAAATTTGAGGAGTAAAATCTAGTGATCGAATGACCTCATTACGTTTTTGATGCGCAACTTATTCTGCGCACCTTTCACTGAGATAACTCACATGAGATAATACTTCACTGAAAAGTTTTAATAAATGTAAATAAAAATATATATATTATTTTTAGTCAAATGAGCCTTTTTGCGCCTGTTTTGATAATCGTACTTAAGGAGTAAACTCCAGTCATGCGTCGGAGCTGACACACTTTTTGTCTGTTTATCTGTTTGTCTGTTTGTTTGTGCGTTTGTGCACGCTAATCTCAGAAACGGCTCATCCGATTTAGACACGGTTTCGCTAATATATTGTGGTAAGCCTCATTTAACATTTAAGCTTTATTTCATGTCAATTGGTTTATATATAAAAAAGTTATGTCAATTTAAAAAATGTTCGGAGAAAAAATCTTTATCGATTCTTTTCAAATTACGTACAAACTATCTTCAATAAAAATAAATAAACACGTGTTTCAGCATTTGTTAATTTTCACTCTCTGGGGGTGTAAATTAGGCCTGCAAAGCGGGTTGGACGACTCATTAAGTCATTAGCGCCAAGCCGATATTATTGAAGCTGGCAACTTGAAATTTTGACAGTGGTTTCTTTCTATGACGTACATATTTACTAAGAAAGAATTTTACGAAATTACATCCTAAGGACAGAGTGGCAAAGTTTGTATGGGGAGAAAAAAATCTTTATTGATTCTTTTCAAATTACGAGTTGAATCAAATATTCTATTGTAATATCCGGCATTTGTCAATTTTCACCCTCTAGTTGTGTAAATTAGGTCTGTGAAGCGGGTTGAACGACTCATTACCGCCAAACCGAAACTATTAAAGCTAGAAACATTAAATTTTGACGCACGTTTCTTTTTATGACATAGAGATTCAATATGAAAGGAGTTTACGAATTCCGGCCCTAAGGGGGTGTAACAAAGTGGCAAAGTGTGTATGGGGAGAAAATTTCTTTATCGATTCTTTTCAAATTACGTATAAATATTCTTCGGTAAAAATAAATAAACATGTATTTCGCTCTCCCTCTCCATCAAACCTGCACCATTGCCGTCGTGACGACCAGTGCCGGCGTGAGAGCTCACACGATACACATAGTAGACGACAATAGGTTCTTGCCTAAGGGTTTAAAATACAGGTTAAGTTTAACTTCAAAAATGTTCCCTCTATAACTCAAATAATAAATCGTATCTGACGAAGTCGCAACTCTGCTGGTGAAATAAAACAGTCAAATAAAGGGTGGTGATTTTTCTATTTAACTCTGTCTGAGATAACTTCTGCGTGGACAAATTCACCGGCGAAAGCTAGTTACATAATATGTACTAAAGAGATCCTATGGAGTGAAAAGAATCACTTTCTTTTTTAAAACTACTCTTAATGCCTCGTAGCAATGCTTCCATCATCATCATTCTCCTACTCTTATTCCAATTACTTGGGGTCGATACAATATGTACTCTTCTTTCATAGTAGATACATATTGTAAAAGTTATTGGCAATAGTTTTACGACCGGCGGCTTTCCAGACGTCAAACCTCTTTGTGAATATAATCGTTGACCAAACGGCATCATATGGAGTTGGCCCAGGTCGTTACTTATAACGACCTGAAGGAAAGACGACTAAGCTCTTAGTCGTCTTTTACGACATCCACGAGCAAAGTGCTTGCATGATATCTAATAATTGTATTAAGTTTTAAATGTTCTAAAAATATTCTAATACATCAAATATTATTTTTAAAGTAAATAAGATTGTCGTTGTATTTTTATGCAAAGCACTTTGATTGTTTTTATTTATTCTTACAGTATAGTTAAAATCCTCTCATCACGAATTCTAAGTGGGGTGAATGAATCTAAAGTGTAAAATTAACAAGTCAGTTCAGAACAAAGTGCACTTAGTAACGATATCGAAGGTAGTTAATAATTCTGAGGGTTGAATTCTTGAGGTATTATTCTTTTATATTGTTTAATTTAAGCGATTTCAAATTAATTGATTGATCTATTTATAATCTACTCATCAGCTATATCTCCGCTGTTAGACATATGATATTATCATTTTACCACTCAATTAATAGCGGTAGGACCACGCTATTGACAGTTCTTTGTCTACAGCCGCGGGCCGGTCCATCCGGGGTAGTACCACACTCTCGCAGAAGATCGACGTGTGAGTAATGGCAATGTCCTATTGCGCATCGTTCGGTGAGCGAGAGGGCCGGAAGCCCAACTGGGTGGGTTTGGGGATTGTAATGGTAGGCAACGATCTAGCTATAGCCTTGGTTATAGCAAAGATCCATGGGCGGCAGTGACATTTACCATCAGGTGTGCTGCTTGCTCGTCTGCCAAAATAAGCAATAAAAAAAATCCAATAAATGCCAATCGCATCCAATGATTCATTTCGTTTTTTATAATGACGTCAGTTCACCTGGTAGGGGACCCTTTTTCGCTATATCATCTGATTCATGTTCGCTACTCGAAGAACTTTTCCAACGGTTATGGTTTTATTGTACAACATATCCTGCTCATTGCCATTTCAGCATGCTAATTCTTTGGGTAATATACGTTACTCTACCGTTTGTCGTAATCCAAATTTTAGCACGTAAAGATACACTTTTTTTTTTTTTACGGGTGGGTTATGGTCGGAGCTCTTCTCGCACCACTCCGTTCGAGGCGACAGAGAGGCGTACGCACGTATACCCGCAACCTACTCATGAACATCGCCTACGTCGTTGGACCGGCCACTGGAGCAGCGTGAACTTCTCGCGAGCCTTGAGCGACGTCAAAGAGGCGGACGTCGGTCCGTCCGCGCGCGGTCAGCCTCTCGGCGGGTGACGGACTAATTCCCCGGTCCAGTCACCCGCGGCCTCGGCTGGGGCGGCATCAGGCGCAGGTAATCGCGCCTACGCCACCCCAGTCGCCAGCGGCGGTTCGCGTCGTCGAGGAGACGCTCCTCGCGCACGCGCTCCGCCGCCTCCTTCCGCGAGAATACTGCCTCGCAGAAGGCTGCGACCGCGTCCCAGTTCCCGACGCTGTCGAGCATCGCCCTGGCGATGGTCGGCAGCGTCAGGTCGGCACCGATGATTGCGACGAGTTCACGGCGCTGCTCTGCCCAAGCGGCACAAGCCTCGAGCGTATGCTGCACCGTATCCTCGTCGCAATCGCAGTGGTGGCAGGACGGTGTACTCTCCCTCCTGACGACCGTGTACAGGTATTTGGCAAAGCATCCATGCCCCGTCAAAACCTGCACCAGTCGGAAGGAGAGCACCCCGTGCCGCCGTTCCACCCACTGCATCAGCACCGGCCGGAAGGCCTCCACAGTCCGCACACCGAACCGAGGCCTCTCCAGCCGGACTGCCGAACGAGCAATGACGTCTCGGCGGAAGTCGACGCGCCAGGCGGTGAGCTCCCTCAGTGAGACCACACCGCCCTCCGCTCGCACCCCCGATACCCGCCGATACAAATCGGCGAGCATTTCCGCCTCCAGGTCCCACGGGGGAGTCCCGGCCAACAGGCACGCTGCCTCCGTCGCCACCGTGCGGTACCCGCGTACAGCCCCTTCTGTGGTCGCCACAGAAGAGCCCTGAGTCGGACGGTCAGGGACCCCGCCCACATCAGTGCGCCGTACAGGGCCATCGACCGGACGACCCCCAAGTACAGTTTTCGGCACGTAGCGTTAGGTTCGCCCACATTCGGCATAAGCCACGAAAGGGCGGACGCCGCGTTGAGAAGCCGCGGAGCGAGCCTGCGGATATGCTCCCGAAACCACCAATGCCCATCGGGCACCAAGTCCATATACCTCATATGGGCCCGGATGCTGATGTCAACCAAATTGACGGTGATCGAAACGCCGATGGGAGGACTCATGCGGTGCCCATGGAACAAGAGGGCCTCCGTCTTGTCCAGGGCCACCCTCTCGTAAAGATACCCTAAGAAAAGTTCTAAACTTAGCACGCTGAACGACACTGAGCTTAATTACGAGATCAACACGGAAATGAAATAAATTATTTAAATTATCTTCTGCGACAAAAAACTTGTTGTTCTTTTTCATTTTATTATTTTAGATATATACAGAGTAGTGTTTATGGTCAAATAGACGCTCTTCTGTATAAATGTAAGAAAATAAATAAAAATACTTCAAATCGATCGCGATCGATCGAGCACCATAAGATCTAAAGCATCATTTAATTCACAAAAACACATACAAAAACAAATACATAACATTTCATCAAAATCAGTACGCCCGTTTAGCAAGAGCGCGATTGCAGCGCCAATAAACTCTAATTATCTACCTAAAACACTCTTGAATTCACAAAAACACAAAAAAATTATCAAAGTCAGTACACTCGTTTAGGAAAAGTACAATCACTAAATGTACCTATAACATCGAAGTTAAATCCATTAAATCCGTTTTTAATTCGGTAAAGAGCTTTTCTATGGAATAATAATTAATCATCATTCTTCTACTCTCATCCCGATTATTTGGGATCGACGCAATATGTACTCTTACATATAGAAAAAGATATCGTAAGTAGTTTTATAACCGTCTGCCTACTTGACATAATAAACACTCCTTGAGAATGTAATTGTTAATCAAACGGCATCAGGTGGACTTGACTCAGGTCAATACAAAGCTCTTGGTCTTCTTTTAAGACATCTACGAGCAAAGTAAGGGTCGGTAGTATTCGCTTAGGCTGGTATTTACTTCGTTAATGTCGCTATCACACTACATATAACCCCAATATTTCCAATAAGTATTTCATAAATATATCTAGTAAAGAAAACGAGTTTTTTTTAAATAATTTGTTGAAAATATGTAATTTGAATAAACAAAAGAAATCTCATTATAGTCTCTAGAATAGAATCCAAACTCAAAACAACTTAAGCATAAAAGGTACAGACTGCTTTCAATATGGTTAAGACAAAGAAACTTGGCAATACTGTTATATAAAGCTTGCTTAAACGGTGGATCTATTATTCGCAAGTCCTTTGTGAACCTAATCTTTGAAGTGTAACGCCCCAAGGGAAAATTTTCGAGATTTCCTAAATAGTTATAATGTCCTAAAATGAAAGGGTTTATATGAAATAATTGTGCGACAATAGTGATTTAATAATTCTATAAATATGTTTTAGTATATATTACAACTATAACCTATAATTTAATCAAATAAAATTCGAAAACTTTAATTTTATTTTATCTCATCATCATCATCACAGCCCATATATGTCCCACTGCTGGGCTCAGGCCTCCTGCGTAATGGGAGGGAAATTAACCTAATATACCACGTTGGTCAAACATGTTGGTATAGGGTTTTGTTTCGAGTTTTCCTTCTCTTGCATAGATGTTATATGTGTTTTATATCCCTTAGTCGTCTCTTACGACCACCCACGGGTAAGATAGGGGGTGGTGAATTATATTCTTACTCCGTCACCACACGGATAATATTTTATCTATAAGTTGAATATTATTTTGTTTCTTCTATTGACTACTTTATATGTAGCTTTTGAAATAAAATTAGTTTTACGGATTCTATCGCGTTTGCGTTTGATTTTTAATTTTTGAATACCACAGCGTTCACGGTTACGGGAAGCCTTTACAGCATTCATGGTCATGGAAGTTCTCCCGTTTAAAAATCAAATACAAACGCGATAGAATCCGTAAAACTAGTTTTATTACAAATGTGTAATACTCGTGTAAATATTACAAATCACTATGTAGCTATATTATTATTCTATATTTGATGTTATATATTATTTAGTGAAACTAGTTATGAATCTATGTAGTGTTATTCTTTTACTTTACTCTTAATTCAAATACACACTAATTACATGGTATATCGTAGTTACACATTTTTTATCTACATAACCTGTATATCTTTAAATGACTCATATGGGTTGTCAAATGAAAATCAACACTAGATGACGTGTCATTTAGCTTATGCTGAGCTGGCTACCTTTTCTGACAAGATATATTTTATTATTTATCATATGATCACGTTTTATTTTTTGTTCTTTTATGTTCTTTATTTTATTGTTTCTTTTTGTTTGGATAAAATTATTTTATTTCATTCTAATTTATTTACTTCTGTCTTTAATTACTTCTTTCTTCTTTCTTTCTTTATTCATTTCTTCGAGTAATTTAATTTTTTAATATAACTATCGTAATCAATCAGTATATCTTGAGTTAATTTTACGCAATATACTTTTGAATATTTAAAAATAAAGACATACTGTGTTTATTTTTAAATATTATATATTTTTTTGAATAAACTGGCATTAACTTCACCTCATATGAGGACATATGATGAGGCATTACTGCTCATTTTCACCAACAGCTCCTTAAAATTTAAGTGCATTACATAAACTAAGGCATAATAAATAACAAAAATTCTGTTATATATTTTTACATAGGGTGTTATTTAAATATTTAATTTATTTAATATTAAAAACTTTAATTGCTGTGTAGTAGAGGGTGCGAATACTACCAACTCTTACTTTGCTTGTAGTTATCCTAAAATACGACTAAGAGTTTCATATAGACCTGGGTCAACTCCACCTGATGCCGTCTGGTGAACAATTACATTCCCACAGAGGATTGACATGATGTAGGCGGCCGGTCATAAAACTAATTCTTATAACTTTGCAGTATGTAGAATGGAAGTAAAATATATATTGCGTTGACCCCAAGTGATTGTGATAAGAACAGGAACATGATAAAGATTTAATTTTTTAATTAAACTCTATGTTATGTGACGTTTATATTGTTATAATTTATATTGCTATATATCAAAAAAATTTGAGCCATTGCTGAAACTGAGCAAAGGAATACTATATGCCAATCCTTTACTTTCCCATGGGAATCGAAAAATTCAGGTATTAACTAATAGAATGTGCAGCTTAACTTAACTTAACAATATATATATATATATATATATATATATATATATATATATATATATATATATATATATATATATATATACCACGTGAACTTTATGTATGGGAACACCTGAAAATCTCGAGAACTATTGGATATATCGGGAAATGACCCAGACAAAAGTTTCATGAGAAGGAACGGGGCACTCGAATCAAAGCTCAAATTTGACCTTGGGCATGACCTTCACCCAAATTCAAAGGTAAACTTTATTTTTTTGAATGGGAACTCCTATTTTTGACCTCGGATTCAGAAAGAGCGGGAAATTCTACATTCAAAACCATGTTCATATTTTTATTTTAAGGTCGTAGGAAGGTCGCTTACAAAAAGACCTCACATCAACTGATTTTCACACTGGAACACCTCTCATAACAATATCTCGGTAAATAGCGATTTTTTGAAAAAATGTGTTAGGAAAAAGTTTTATGTGATGTAACAAGGACCTCGATTCCAAATTCAAAGTTGACTTTGAGCATGACCTTGACCAGAATTTGGAGGTCAACTTCGTTTTTTTTAATGGGAACCCCTATTTTTCACTTCATATTTGGAAAGAACGGAAAATTCTACGTTAATAACCATATTCATACTTCATATCCGAAGGTCGTAGGAAGGTTATCAACGAATGTCGAGCGTCGATACCCATTATTCAACTGAAACTTGATTCAAACCTCCAATTCTACGATCAAAATCAACTTTCTTGACTCCATAAAAAACAGAAAAGAGAATATTCATATAAAAGTATGAATATGGTTTTGAACGTAAAATTTCCCGTTCTTTCCGAATCCGAGGTCATAAATAGGGGTTCCCATTTAAAAAAACAAAGTTGGCCTTCGAATTTGGGTGAAGGTCATGCCCAAGGTCAAATTTGAGCTTTGATTCGGGTTCCCCGTTCCTTCTCATGAAACTTTTGTCCGGGTCATTTCCCGATATATCCAATAGTTCTCGAGATTTTCAGGTGTTCCCATACATAAAGTTCACCCTGTATATATATATACATATATACATATGAAATGAAATGAAATTTATTGCATGAAATATGGTTTACAATGTGCAGTTAATAGTGCATAAATAGGTCTCACATATTTCGTCGTTGACATTCACGACATACAATATTAGGTATATTTATAGTTTTGATTATTCTAAATTTGATTTATAATGAGCATTAATTAGATTTTTACACACATCACACAATTCAAGTACAATTATCACATATAGCTTTTGTACTTAATTAATTTAATAAATTTATGTCATATAAAAAATGCAAATAGAATAATAATAATAAAAAGTTATACAAAAAATAAAATAAAAATGTCTATTATACCATGTCATGTAAAATTGTATATTATGTCCATTTCGAAATAAATTTATACTATACTAAAAAGTCATTTATAGAGTAAAAACATTTCTCAAGAAGCCACTTACGTAGTTTTGTCTTAAAAAGCTTAAGTGGTAGGTCTCTTATAACCTTTGGCAAATTATTATAGATTTTAATGATCATATAATAGCAGTTTCTTTGATACAATGTTGTTGAGCAACCAGGTGTGATTAGTCTTGTTGGATCCCTATTTTTTATTACAGAATTAGTTTTTTCTTTAAATGTGCTAAAATATGAACCATGTTCTTTTACAAAGCAACCTGCCTGAAAAATGTATAGACATGTGAGAGTAAGTATCTTTAATTTTTTAAAAAGTGGTATACAAGTAGCAGAAGGATGAGCACCACATATAGCTCGTACAGATTTTTTTTGCACAATGAATGCTCTATTAATATTTGTTGAGTTGCCCCACAGTAGAAGACCACATCTCAAGACCGAGTCAACATACCCATAATAAGCAGTAAGCGCAATACTGTGCCCCGAAATACGTCTTAATGTTCTAAGCGCAAAAATAAATCTATTTAATTTTTTACAAATGTTATCTATATGCGTCTTCCAGTTACAGTTTTTGTCAATATTTATACCTAAAAAAATTGTATTGTCAACCTTTTTTATAACTTCATTACAACATGTCAAATTAAAATTTAAATTGTTATCATTATTATAATTACAAAATTGTATATATTTAGTTTTAGATGCATTTACTTTAAGATTATTAAATTTCAGCCATTGAACAATAGACGCTATTTCATTATTAACTAGACACTCATAGTCGAAAGATTTTGTTTTATTTTCTATTATAATTGATATATCATCAGCAAAAAGGACGCATTTATATTTAGTAATTGAGGGTAGATCATTAATATATAAAAGAAATAGTAGAGGATCTAGAATACTACCCTGTGGAACACCAAAAAGATTAAGTCTTTTACTTGATTTGTACGTGGCACATAATAAAGAAGTATCAGTACTCTTAATTTCTACGTATTGCTCACGATTTTTTAGATAACTTTCTAACCAATCATGAGCAGTACCACGAATACCATAATGTTCACATTTTTTTAATAAATTATTATGGTCGACAAAATCAAACGCCTTACTCATATCAAAGAAGATCACTGAGACTGGAATACGCTTATCCATATATTCAATTATATTACGTACTAATTGAAATGCTGCAAGAGTAGTTGATTTTTTCTTTTGAAAACCATTCTGTTCTTCCTTTATGACTTTGTGTAATGAGAGGAAATCACTGATGCGTTTATGCATAGCCTTTTCAAATATTTTGCCAAAAATCGATACAAGTGTAATAGGTCTGTAGTTACTTAATTCCATCTTATTTAGCTTTTTAAAAAGTGGTTTCACTACCGACAGTTTGAGTCTGTTTGGATATATACCCTGAGTAAATGAAAGGTTCAGCAAGTACTTTAAAACATAACAAATAGTGGGTGCACATTGTTTCAAAATAGCCGTAGCAATGCCATCAAATCCAACAGATTTTGTATTATTTAAAGTTGAAATTATACCAACAACTTCGGTTGTCGTAACCGGTCGTAAAAATATAGTATTACATACTTGCTTAATTGTTGCAACATTATGGTTATTGTGCGTGTATGTTGTTGGTGATGAGTTAGTATTGGTGAGGTCAATAAAGTAATTATTGAATGTCTCAGCAATTATTTGAGGATTCTCAATAACACATCCATTATACTCAATTTCCTGAATACTGTCACATGATTGCACATAATCTACTCTATTCTTAACAATATTCCAAGATGCCCTACACTTATTCTTTGAATTTTTTAAGTATTTAAGATTCATATTAGATTTGGCTTTAATTATACATTTTTTGAGTATTTTACTGAAACTATTATATTTTACCTTAGTTTTAGTTGTTTTATATTTATAAAAACGATACCTTAATTCCCTTTTAGTTTTTGTGGATGTTCTAATTCCCTTTGTAATCCATCTCGGTGCAGAATAATTTGTTCGATTTATGTGCCGTTCTATTGGAAAACAGAGGTTATAAATTAGGCAAAACATATTATGAAATTTATCAAATGCCTCATTTACATTAGTGGTCGTAATGACATCAGACCAACTGAGGTTGGATAGGTGATTATTAAATTTCAATACGTTTTCTTTGTCATATATATATATATATATATATATATATATATATATATATATATATATATATATATATATATATATATATATATATATGTATATACATATATATATGTTATATATATATATATATATATATATTTATTGAAGTCATATAGACGAGAATACGACTACAAATTTGGTTACACACAATAGATTGAGCTGAAATGGTAAAGCGGTTGCAAAGGATACAGTGAACGTGTGAGTATTTGGATTCAAGGTCTGTTTGTAATAATTATTATTATAGACATATTGGTTATGATTTTTTTTTAATTATTGTAGTTTTATTATGGTTTATGTTATCCTAGGTGTACCTAGTGCAGTTAAATTTGCAGTTCAATGAATGTCAGACATTATATTATTCGACTAATGCATTAAAATGTATATATATAAATTTCAGTAAGCAATCTAGCTTAATTTTTATTCAAAAGGATCGATAGAAACTAATATTTGCAAGTTAACTCTTAAAGACCAAGAAAGTCTCCGTAATCTTAGGGCTAGATACTGTACAAACTATTCGAATGCTAAGCTTTTTATATTAACATATTTTAGTCACGCCCCTACTCGTTTCAGTGTTTAAATAGTAATGAGGAGCATTGGCGTATTCAGGTCTTTGACTTTTCAAGTCCCTGTAGCTGACGAGACAACCACTTGGAGTTTAATTTGTAGGTACTAAAGTAAATCCTTTGATTACAAATTGTTGAGACGTGTTTTGTTTATATATTATTTACTTTAGATCAATAGTTCGTAGTATATATAGTAAAGTACCCGCCCACTTATTTAATGAAACATCATTTCGATAATATATGTTTCAAAGTAAGCAATTATAATAATGTGAACTTAAAAAACGAATTAAACTGGCATTAGACAATATATAATTCATAAACTAATCAATAATTTATGACTGCATAGATGGCGTATCGTATCTATAATATCTTTGACTCTAGGTTATCTTATCTTAATATATAAAAATTACGTGTCACGTTGTTTGTCCGCGATGGACTCCTAAAGCACTTAAACGATTTTAATCAAATTGCACAGCATGTGTAGTTTGATCCAACTTAAAATATAAGATAGCTTTCATCTTAATTTATAGCCTTAATATTATTTTATTGCAAATTATTTGTCTATTATTTGATTGTCACAATTATCTGTTATCTCCAAACGATTCTAACAGATGGCGGTAACTGTTAATTGGATTGAGTAAGTATTCAATAGATGGCGCTATGTTAAACGTACAAACGTCTCATATAAGTTAGAATTTGTTAGCATAACCACCACGTGTTGCTGAGGCTACCTTAGCCACAGCAACGCGTGGCCAGGTCTGCTAGTAAATATAAATATGCAGGCCATCAAAATCGATTCTTTGAAATCGGTGATCGACTCAATGGGTAATCCTTTCAAGTAGTACGGGGCATCAAAGCGCTAGTACGCACTCTTGCGGTTAAAATACCTGTGTGTATCAAATTAATTCCTAATCTCCGACCATCCTAAAGATACATCCGATACCTAAAGTAAGTTCATTTAATTAAATCTTTGAAGGATTCTAATGTTAATCTTAACACAAAATGCTCTTTTGATCAACAAATAAATATAATACAACAGCACGCTTGTATGACAAAGGACAAAGGTCATTACCGTTTTTGTGACAACTCTGTGTACCCATTTCTGTTTCAGTCGGCAAAATTACACAAATATTTGTTAGCATGAGCTATGAACAAAATAAAACCTTGCTACTTGATACAGTCAGCATAAAAGAGTATAACTTCTTTTATGTTAAATATAACGTGCTGACCATTGATACTGATAGCTATTGGATGCATAAAGATTGTTAGTAACCGATAAAACTCCATATAATTAACTACGGATCAAGAAATATAGTTACATAAGTGAAACTATTTTTATGGATTCTATCGCGTCTGCATTTGATTTTTAATTGCCTGATGTTTCGAAAACTTTACAGCGTCCATGGTCATACGAGGACCAAGTTGTCTCACGTCCAATAAGTCATCATTATTACAGAGATTTAGATCTACTCATTACAACATCAGTTATTAAATTTTGACCCACATTTTATATAATAATCTGTAATGAAAAATTTCCATGATTTTTTTTTAGTAATCTACTATTTAAAATCTTGAAATTAATAGAAGTAAATAGAACTCCCAAAAGCGTGCTCTATCTACTATATTTGCTCACTTTGCCGGATAAAAAACACCTTCAAACATTCACGATGAAAATTAAATTCTCAGCACATTTTTTGTTGTCTGTCCATACAGAATTTAAAATAAAACGTGACCCTTGTTTGAATAAAATGAAGTATGTTAGCATAGAACCTC
Organism: Lymantria monacha; assembly: GCA_905163515.2. Taxonomy (NCBI): domain Eukaryota; kingdom Metazoa; phylum Arthropoda; class Insecta; order Lepidoptera; family Erebidae; genus Lymantria; species Lymantria monacha. The sequence continues at coordinate 25,732,900 of LR991098.1, read as the reverse complement.
GAATTTTATGTGCGTACTTTAGTTTAAAGTGAGATATCATGGAATTGATGAGAGAGAATTTGAGAAATAATTTATAAGATTGTCGTAAGATTGTGAATTTAATATATTATACAGACTTTCTAGAAAATAAAGTCATAGTTGATTTGTAACATATCTTTACCAGTTCTTTTAAATATTTCCATATTAAAAAAAAGATCACAGGAATATTGTGTTTGCCTATAATAGTAATGGATATAAATATGTTCAATATAGTTTCTCAACAATAGATCTCACAATTTGAATCTAATTTTTGGCAATTCTATCCGTATGATTGACTGAATTAGGCAATATATGGCGGAAATCCATCATTATTTTAAAAATGGAGGAAAAAAGATTCTTCCCCAATTTTCCACAGTAAGTAAATATTTGGTATATTTACACCTCAAGAAAGGAATGAATACGGGATAGGATTAAGGTCGAATAGTTCTTACTCCTGTCATGATGTTCGTAGTATTTGTATCTGCCACTACACAGTAAGCATCCAACATTAAACTAATTAAGAAATATTTTCACATTTTAATATCAACAGATAGTTAAGTTCTGAGAAAGTTTCACGCTAGATAATGACAACACTAGTCTAGCTTCTAATAAAAAGTTATTATTATGTGGTTCGTTGATAGCTACCTCTTGTAGAAACGAGAATGTTCTTTTTATATAAGATCCTACAATTTCATATTACCTTATAACAGGAAGAGAACCAGCTTAAGCCTTTTTTAAATATAATTTTATACGAGCGGTTTTCTTATGTAGTTTATAGGAAAAACTTGCTTCATAACTTTTTGTATATTGATGGAATAAGAATAAAATTCACTAGCACCCTTCTTGCCCATGGTTTTCATAAAAGTTGATTAAGGGCTATAATATACAGATAACATCTATCGAAAAGGAAGAAAACTCAAAGTTAAACGTTATATCAACTCGCCTGAGCAGTGTGGTATAGTAGACCAATTTCCCTCATATTGCAAAGGAAGCTCGAATCCAGCAGCGGGGTATTATGACCTGAGATGATGATGATGATGTTGAAAACTTGCTGTAATGATTGAGATAAAGAATTGTATATATTTGTTCTATTTATGAATCGGTTTAAGAATAGGACATGAAATTATCCATTATATTCTCGTGCAAGTCACAAAAATCGGCTAAAGAAACATATTCACCAAATATAATCCTGGACTTTCCGTTTTGTAATGGAGTAAAAATTTAATTCACTACTCCCTTTCTTACCCATGGTGGCTGAAAATATGATCACGGGATTGTAATATGCATGATGGAATAATTAGAAATAAAATCAATCCCTCTGACCAGCGTGGAATAGTAAGTCAATTTTCCTTCAATAGGGACAGGCGGAGGTTCCAGCTCAGCATTGGTAGACTTACAAACGCAGTAATTATGCCATTATACCATTTTTTGGCAGAATTATATCCAAAAGTAGATCACGATATTCAGTGAAGGATAGATGATATAATACATATCGTTAAATATCTATAACTACATTTCTCTTGATAGATCAAGCGAAAAATGGAAACTTGAATTAAAAAACATAAAAATGAACATGAAAAATAAATAATGTCTACCTACTTTACATATAATATATATATATAAAAGATAAATATTCTTACATAAATCTGAAATCCAATAACGTATATTTTTTTCATAAGTCCAATAAAAATATAGAGAAATTATTGGAGCACAAATTCAAAAGCTTACAGTTGAATGTAATAAAAAATATTGTTGTCACATCAAGATAAAATATACATACATACATACATGTTATACATAGTCTTGTCGGTGCACGGTTGCTTCGGCAAGTACCTGCACACGGTCGTACGGAGGGAGTGGACTCCGTCCTGCCACCATTGCAGTAGCGACGAGGACACGGCGCAACATACGCTTGAAGTATGTTCGGGCTGGGACGGGCAGCGCCGTGACCTTGTCGCTGTCATCGGTGGCGACCTGACGCTGCCGGGTGTCGTGAAAGCGATGGTCGACAGCATCAGGAATTGGGACGCGGTCGCCGTCTTCTGGGAGGCTGCCATCTCGCAGAAGGAGGCGGCGGAACGAGTCCGGGAGGACCGGGAAATTGTCCGGTCACCCGACGTGAGGCCACCGCGTGAGGGCGACGCCCCGACGATGAAAGCTGTCGGGACATCAACGAGAGGGGAACCCGCAACGGTATACCGCCGGGCGGGCCATCGAAGGCAAAGATCGGGTACCGGTGGCCCGCTCATACGGCGAGGAGAGGTGCTTGCAGGGTGGGTCCATGGGGTTGCGCGCCGCCTCTTTTGTCACCCCGGATCGATTTGTTGGGGCGCGACCACATCCATGGTCCACCCTACAAAGAAAGAAAAAAAAAACAAGAAATAGGGTAGGCAGAGAGATCAGAGGGCCAGAGAACTCTATCCTTGCATACTTCACTCGCTTCTTCAACATTCATAATTCTCTTTATACACGCTCGCCGGTTTCGGAGACTCTTGACTCCACCTTCTTTAAAATAGATAAAATATATGTAACTTTTATTAAAAAACGATGTCAGTATTATGTATAAAAATAGTTATAGCGATAACTAATAAAAAAGAAGCAAAACGATATTAATATTTATTTTTTATGATTTTTGTAATCAGCTGCTAAGAACATGAAAACATTGTTATGCTCTTTTATTTTGAACCACTATACTTTTGTAGTTTCTATGCATAACATAATATTATTTAATATAACCAAATACTAATATTTACTTCTTCTTCTCCTTCTTATGTATTGGTAATCAGCTACTGATACGAGCCATTAGTGCCAGTGTCGAGTTATAATTATCTGCACATTTTTAGTCTCTTCGGGTTAGTCATTGTCTAAGTCAAATCGTCGCCATCAACAGTGCTATGGCCACACCATTAATGGTATCTTGTGGGAATTTTGATGAAAAAGGAAAACGTTGTAAAGCACTTTTATATGATATTCATTACATCCCAGTAGTTTCACAGCATCACATTACATAAAATGCCATCAAAATTATCTAATATGTAACACTTTTATGCACTAAGATATGGAATATAATACGAGAACACCACATGACGTTTTCAGATTCCCTACTAATATTTAAAAAGAAATACAAACAATCAAATATTCAATTTAATTTAAAAATGCCATATGCCACATTTAAATTGCCGCCAAAATACTGTTATGTCATATTTGTACAGATAACTTATTGCACACTGCTTGTAATAGAATCATACATAAGAAATATGTAATCTACATTCAGGCTTCCTCTACCAACTGCTATCCGGGAGTTTCCTTTGAATATTCATAGTGGGATAATAAAGTTTGCTTTACCGTAGTTAGTACTGTAACAACCAGCGAACCACTATAAATAAGGTAATAAATAAATCAATGCCCAATTATCGTGAGTCTTTGAATCAAGCCTCTATTTATCTATAACTTTATTTAACTTAATTCTTTCTTTTTAATTACTATACGAATATTTGATGGTGATGAAATAAGGATATAATTCTTCATCATCTATTTTGCCTGTATGTCGTAAATAGAAGGGATGTAATATGCATATAACATATAAGACACAAAGCTATGAAATAACTACCTTTGAAGGAGCAGCCTCAAGCTTACTAGTAAAATATATTTCATACTAGCCTCTGCCCGCGGCTACGCTCGCGTAAAAGGTGACTTCCCTAAAGTTTTTCATCCCCTATTCTTATTTTATCCCTTAAGGGTATTTTTTTTTTACAAAATGTTAATGTCATATTTATATCTAATCAATAGCCTAAAAATAAGTTTCAATCTTCTGGCTTAAAAATGACGATAGTTCCATACAAATTTTCATGCCCCTTTACAACGCTTTTTTGCATTTAAAAGTAACCTATGTCCCTTATCAGGCTCTAGACTATCTGTGTACCACATTTCATTTAGATCGGTTCAGTAGATTTGTCGTGAAAGAGCGACAGACAGAGTTACTTTCGTTAACTCAGACCTTAAGCTAAAATGATGTATTAAGGGACACCTACAGTGTTATCGTAAAAATAGTCATAATTGAAAATGGATATCATGTAGCTGTGTGGTAGTGGCTAGAAATACAACCAACCCTTACTTTGCTCGTAGATGTCGTAAAAGACGACTAAGAGCCTTATAACGACCTGGGCTATCTCTATCTGATGCCGTTTGGTCAACAATTACATTCGCAAGGAGGGTTGACGTCTGACAGGCGGCTGGTCATAAAACTATTGCTAATAACTTTTACAATATGTACTATAAAACAAGAGTATATGTATATCGTATCGCCCCGAAGTAATTGGGATAAGAGTAGGAGAATGATGAATTGAAAATGGGTATCAAATTTGTGAAAAGAATGACTACATATTGATTGTTAATCCTTTACCATAGAAATAATTTTCCTTATCTAAAACTAGAATAAAAAAAAAATAAACTAAATTTCTATTTTTTTAAAGCTGCACCCTGCTAATAGGTATTTGGATCGCACAAGGTATTATTCTGCATGGAAATCGAACCTGCGGCACTGGCGTGAGTGGTTACTATCTTAACCACTACGCCATCTATGGAGTCAAGAATAATTTTAGTGTAATATATTTGACCTAAACGCTTACTAAATACTTAATATTTAACTTTATGTAAGTATTAGGTACAATGTAATGTGTAAGGCCTGGATGTAATTGCCAAAGTACCCATTACACACATCAGCTAGACTATTAGATGAAAATAGGCCATTATCTGATATAACATATGGCTAAATGGAAATAGTCTTTACATTATATTATTTTTAGGATTCTGGACCCAAAAGGGTACCAACAGAACCCTGTCATTAAGACTACATATATATATATATATATATATATATTACTACATATTTATATTAATACTACAGGCCGTTATTAAAATTAACGGAGGTCCACTTAGGACTACAATTAATTTGTTTTTAGCATGAATAATATCCATGATAGGTGACAGTTGAAAACTTCGTAACATATTTATTAGCTATAAAGGCAATCATAAAATATAAATTAAAAAAATAAGTCGTCTCTAAGAAAAAAAAAATATGTAAGTTCAAAAATTAAATCGTCGCTCCAAAAAAATGCTTGTTTTTAGTATGATTTTCTGTTTTTTTTATATTGCAATACTATATTTTTTTTTTCAAATAATACTTCAGTCATATAGACATACGACCAGGGCTTTGCTCTGATATGTTAAGTATGTTCTTATTTGACACGTTTTAGAAATTCAAATTACATTTTTTCTCGTAGCCGAATTTTAGTCTTCAAACACTTTTATTTCAATTAATAATATTCTGTATTTTTAGTAGCATTTTTGTTCAATTGATATTTTACGTTTCATTACTTTAATCTCTACTATACAGATGCTTAAAATGTGCTAATTTAAATGTGCTAAAAGCCATTAAAAGGAATACAGGTATTAAAATCCTATACCAACCCGTCTAAGCAGCCTAGTTCAATTTTTTTTATGTTATGGAAGAAATTCGTATTCAGTATTCGGAGCGGCGGTTCTAAGAAAAAAAAAATAAAAAAAAACATGTTTTTATTAGCACTGCACTAAGAAACAAATCTTTTTTATCGCGAAGGATATTAGAAACATACGACTAACAGACATAAATAACACGAAGAATCAGATATAATCATTAATTAACCTTATATACTCGTAGCTGTTCTAAATTTCGGTCAAAATATACTAGAGTTTCTGGATCATTGAAATGGATTTTTATTCTAAAACATTAGTCTTATCCATTATTGAAGTGCTCATGTCGTAGTATCATATAATACTACTAATAAAATCGTTTAACATTGTCCACTAAAATCGTTCTACATAAGCTGGTATAATAACGATTATGAGAGCATCTACAATGTGGCTGAACGGCGTGCCATGCATGCTAATTAATGTAACAGTGTATGCATGGGTAATGCACATGAAAATGAATGAATAATAATGCAGTTTTTGATGAAGCTTCTACATTTATACCTTCGTACCTAGAAGACTTATTTAATCATATTTTTGTACCAGCTCTTTCAAACTATAGTCACTGTTCAAATAATTTTTGTGGGACGTTTTTTATTATTATGGTGGCAAAAGAGCATGCAGCTGTTACCTGATAGTAAATATTACTGCTGCCTATGGAACTTTGCAATACCAAGGGTAAGGTCGCTGCCTACCAATACAAACCGCAAACCCACCCAGTTGGACTTCCGGCTCTCTCACTCACCTAACGAAGCGCAATAACATATGGCCATTACTCAGACGTCGATCTTCTGTAAGAGTGTGGTACTATCCCGGACGGACCGGTCCGCGGCTGTAGACAGAAAAATTGGTCAAGTGCGAGTTGTACTCGCGCACGAAGGGTTCCGTAAAACTAAAAAAAGCTATTGCATAGCATTTTTTATCAACTTATGCAATAATAAATCATCATCATCATCACAGTCCATAAATGTCCCACTGTTGGGCTCGGGCCTCCTCCGTAATGGGAGGGAAATTAACCTACTAAACCGCGCTGGTCAGACGTGTTGGTATGGTTTTGGGTTTGTTTCAAGTTTTCCTTCTCTAGCATAGATGTTATATGCGTTTTATACCCCTTAGTCGTCTCATACGATCACCCACGGGTAAGATATGGGGTGGTGAACAGTATTCATACTCCGTCACCATACGGAAGCAATTATAATTATTTATTTATTTTTTATTTATGCAGTATTTTTTTATATTGATTCAAGTTTTTTTTTGAAGTAAAACTTCTTTAGGCGCGACTAGGGAGTAACTCAGATTTTTTAAATAGGATCATAATTTATTACTAGATGGCGCTGTAACAAAGTTAATGGATTCTAAGACATGCATTAGAGTTTAAATCGCGCTATAGAAATTTTTGCAAATTTTAACTATATATATTAATATTTATAATAAACTACTGTGCTTGCTTCAATTACCTGTTTAGAATGAATAATATTAATATAACATTTGAATAATCTTTGTAAAGCACATGAATAATAAATATAATTAAAATATAAAATATAATAATAATATTTATTTAAGTTAATATTTAATCATTTCAGTGATATATGTCGTCAACGCCAAAGAAGTTTTACTTCAATCGCGCGTAAAGGTTACACGCACTTCTTTTCTTTGATATTAATTCAAGTTACACCTATTTATTAAAACTACTAATTAATTAAAACATTAAAGTACACGTTTTTAAACTGTTTTATTTATAATACTAGCGACCCGCCCTCGCTTCGCTTTGGTTACATCTTCTTTCGCTACATAGAATCCTTCTCTTCACTCGCTTCTTCAACATTCATAATTCTCTTCACACACGCTCGCCGGTTTCGGAGACTCTTGACTCTACCTTCCTTCACTACATGACCGATCTGGTCTAGGTAGGTTAGTCTTGTTCTCCCCCAGTACCTACATCTTTCCACTTTCGCATTGTATATCTTCTTAACCAGACGTTCGTTCGGCATTCTTTCCACATATCTGAACCATCGGAGCATTCCCTTTCGCATCTTTATACCGATACTCTCATTCATATCTACTTGCTTTCTTACGTCGTCGTTACGAATGTGATTGATCAGCCTAACTCCATAGATTTTCCGTAGAGACCGCATTTCGGCCGCATTAATTTTACTTTCATACTCTTTTCTGCATACCCAACTCTCGCTTCCATACAGTAATGTTGGGACAAGCACTGCGTTATGTATTGCTACACCTGCCTTCTGGCTGAGGTGGTGGCTACCGAGAAGTTGTCCTAACGCTCCATTCACTCTATTTCCCGCATTCACTCTTCAGTCTTTATCAGTGGTGTACCTTCCATCTTGGCTAAATCCACATCCAAGATATACAAATTCATCCACTTGCTCCAGTACATCATTACCTATTGTTACTCTTACATCTGTTCTGGCTTCATCTCTTTCAAAGACCATTATAACAGTAATATATCTTTAATCTTTCACGCATCTCTGCTTGAATCAATTAATTACAGAATCTCCAATAACACAAACTAGACGTGGTAGATTGCACTCTTATTATCTTTGTAACTTATTAGTGTTTGTTTTCTTATCATTAACATGATATGCCTCGAATGAATATAGTTAAGTAATAATATATTGGCTAAGTAATAAAATTTTAAAAACTCCGGTAAATATATATGAAATAACACTGATTATGCTGAATTAAATTTTTATTAATATAACTTTATGTTTTTATTTATGTGTAGTAGTGCAATTATTTTGTGCTGGTTTCCTACACAGGAAAATATTTGTGCAAACCATAAATTATTACTCCAAGTCTGGATGCAATGGTCTTGTCAGAGGCAAATAAAAAATATTGAAAAAATATAATATATTACCTGTTTGCAAGTTATAGGTTGAACAGACATATATGTACATTACCACAAAGTAAGAAATGTTAACAATTGTAATATATATTGAATATTTCTAATGTTGCCGTTGATGTTGCCTCTATATTTTATTGTTGTATAGGGGTATTATAATATCTTAACACTACTGATATTTGTATAAAATAATGATATGAATACTCAACAATAAACTTGAAAGTTGCAGTCATGCTGTACCTATTGCTTTCTTGTTATATAGTTATTTAATAATATTCAATATTTTAACAGCAATTTTGGTGAAATATTTACAGCCACTTATATCAAGCTCTTCAAAATATCCCACACATGCAAGTTATCTATACATATAATAAAAATGTAACGGATCGCTGTCTGTACATGGAAGATATATGAGAAAAAATCTTACTGGGACCTTTATCAACACTAAAATTTTTGTCTGTTTGTATGTTTGTCTGTATGTTTGTGCACGCTAGTCTCAGAAACGGCTTATCCGATTTAGACGCGGTTTTCATTAATATATTGTGGTAAGCTTCACTTAATATTTAGGCTTTATTTCATGTCAATTAGTTTATAAATAAAAAAGTTATGACAATTTAAAAAATATTCGAAGAAAAATTCTTTATCGATTCTTTTCAAACTACGTACAAATTATCTTTAGTAAAAATAAATAAACACGTATTTCAGCATTTGTCAATTTTCACCCTCGGGGGGTGTAAATTAGGCTTGCGAAGTGGGTTAGACTACTCAATAAGTCATTAGCGCCAAGCCGATATTATTGAAGCTGGCAACTTGAAATTTTGACAGTGGTTCCTTTTTATGACGTAGAGATTTACTAAGAAAGGATATTAAGAAATTACACCCCTAAGGGGGTGGAACAGAGTGGCAAAGTTTGTATGGGGAGAAAAAATCTTTATTGATTCTTTTTAAATTACGAGTCGAATCAAATATTCTAGGGTAATATCCGGCATTTGTCAATTTTCACCCTCTGGTAAAATATGGTATAAAAAAAATAACAGACCTAATTTACATAAGGTTTGTGTGGGTTACGGTCGGCACTCTCCTCGCAACACTCCGTCTGGGGCGACAGAGGGGCGTAAGCACGCACCACTGTAACCCACCCGTGACGTTGCCTTCGTCGCTGGGCCGACCACCGGAGCAGAGTGACTTGACGTCAGTGGTCGGCCCGACGGAATACCCCTGAGTGTGCCCTCTCAAATTAGGACTGTGAAGCGGGTTGAACGACTCATTACCGCCAAGCCGAAACTATTAAAGCTAGAAACGTTAAATTTTGAAGCACGTTTCTTTTTATGACAAGCGGTAAAGTGTGTATGGGGAGAAAATTTCTTTATCGATTCTTTTCAAATTACGTACAAATATTCTTCGGTAAAAATAAATAAACACGTGTTTCTCTCTCCCTCTCCATCAACCCCGCACCAGTGCCGAGTGAGAGCTCACACGATACACATAGTAGACAGCAATAGGTTCTTGCCTAATGATTTAAGATACAGGTTAATTTAGCTTCAAAAATATTCACTCTACAACTCAAACAATAAATCATATCTAACGAGGGCGCAACTCTGCTGGTGAAACAAAACAGTCAAATAAAGAGTGGCGATAATTATATTTTTATCCCATGGTCATCATCTCGAGTCGAAGCCGGACGGTAGAGCGTGTCAACCTAGAGTTTTTCTCTCAGACACACCCTATTGCCTAATTCCGTTAGATAACTAACTCGCAGAAGGCGGCGACCGCATCCCAGTTTCTGACGCTATTTATTATCGTCCTAGCGACATACCTTCAACACCTTGCATTGCTTTTTCTATTTAACTTTGTCAGAGATGACTTCTGCGTGGACGAAGTCGCAGGCAAAAGCTAGTTGTAAATAAATTTATAATATTTAAATCACATATCCATTGTAAAGTAATATTCCAAAGAGTATTCAAAGGGTAGAAAATTATGCCTTTCCTGAAACATGATAAACATATAAAATAACTTTACAAATATATTTAAATAGGCTTTATATGAGCCCACAAATTAAAATAAACTAAAATTTTATTACAATGGTTTTTAATTTAAAATTAAATATTTAAGTTACTAATATAACAATAATTATAATTAACTAACATTATCAACCAAAAGTATTAAATATAAAATTCATTCAACTCTTACCATATTATATCCATCTGTGTACTTGTTTTCTTTATGACAGAATAATGGACCACTGCATATTTCTAACCTAACTGGCGATTTTTTTAAATTTCATAGTAGCTTTAGTGATTCATGATTAAATATTGAGGCAGGCATGAGCATGCTATAGCAATAACAGTGGTGCCTATAGCTATTTCAATAGTAGGCAAAGCTTTAAATCTAATGATAAGCCAACAGGACGCAATCACAGCTGAAATCATATGTGTATCTATTAGTAAATAATCACTACTATTCATTGTATATTAGACATGCATAGAAGCATGTTAAGTAACTAACTATACAGCAGAACAGTTTTATGACAATATTAGGTATATGGTATTACCATAGGTTTATATAAAGCAATTAAGTAAAAAGGATGTAAGCATATTTGCTTATATACATATGTAGAAAACATACAATGTTTGAAATTTTGTATTACGCTATGCCAATCAGTTTGGCCCACGAAGTGGATTAGACTAATTTCCTTCATTAAATAAGCCTGTAATCAACAGTAGTACTATAAGAATTGAAAAGAAAGAATGTAATTATATTTGAACCTCGTTCTTCAGCAAGAGGTTAATACCTGCCATGAACATTAATAACGTACAGTATGATTGTCTGCACTATAATAAATTATAGTGTTATGAATTTTTCTGTCAATACAACTCAGGATTATTCGAGATCAGATGACAGTAACTCTGTAGAAAAGTTGTTAGTCCGGTAGATTTATATTATTGAGAAGGCTCTATAAGATAATGGATAGAGAATATACACTGAAATATACATACCTTTATACAGATACACACACAAATCAAATAATTAATGCAGCCACTATTTATATCAAAAATCTTGTGGAGATAGATAGATATGAGATATATATATATATGTATATGCAGTATGCGGAGACATTGGTTAAACATTTAATTAAAATAAAACAAAATTATACATTTTCAATCAAAGCGTACAAAATGTCAACGGCAGTGACAACTATTGACGTTTTGTTTGTCTAATGAAAAATCCGCTTTTAGGTCATCTATCGGTTTTTTACACAAAATGCTACGATCAAAGGGTTCCCATTTATGGTTTCGTTTAGTACATCAACTAAATTATTATCAAAAATCAAGTTTTCAATTATCATATCCCCCTTTATAATATGAAGTCATAATAACGCCGGATTTAATATGCTAAACAATTAAAAAGTATTTTACGTTTGCGCCATTTTTTCATGTATTAATCTGCATATTTGCCAGTATTTTAAAACTGTATTAATCGATTTTAGGGTCTGGGTTGGTTTTGCGTTTTTATTTATTGCTTCAAATCTATTTTCCTATAAATCATATATATGTATTATTTAAAAATCTTGTAGCCATAGAATGGTATCTCCAATAGCAATATATCTTGCATCCAAAAATATTGCTTGGCAAAAAAACTTCACGTTTAAAAAACATGTTTATGACTAATATACTATAATAATCTATTTTATTTAGAACCTATATATAGTAACCATATGCCATTATTCTAAGGTTAGGGAAATAGATATGTAGCAATAAATAAAAACGTAAAACCAACCAAAATCGTAAAATCGATTAATACAGTTTTAAAATGCTGGCAACTATGCAGAACAATACATACCTGCATTAAAAAATGGCGCAAACGTAAAACACCTTTTTATTTGTTTAGCATGTTATATCCAGCGTTATTATGACTTCATATTGTAAAGGGAGATACATGATAATTGAAAACTTGATTTTTGATAATAATTTGGTTGATGTTTTAAATAAAACCGTAAATTCTCATACCCTTTAATGTGAAAAATATAACCAGTGGTAAGTTTAAAATTATTAAAAATATTTTTATTATATGATGTAATTAAAAATTTACTGTTTTCGCAATTTTTCCTTTATCGGTGCTATAAGACGTTGCTTTGTACCAATTTTCAAGATTCTGAGTTCACGGGAAGTACCCTGTAGGTTTTGATTCCTTTGCGAGTGTCGAAAATTTGCAGAAATTTGCGGCATAAACGCCTGTATCTTTTGATTGCGTTGGCTTTGAAGTTTAATTTTTTTACAGCCTTAAGGGACAGTAAATTTGAGTATTTGTTATAAATTTTAGCTTGATACCTCCACGCGTTTCTGAGAAAAAGGGTCTTGACAGACAGATAGACGAAAAGACAACAAAGTGATCCTATAAGGGTTCCGTTTTTTCCTTTTGAGGTACGGAACCCTAAAAATACCAACAGCGTGGTTCTACCAATAAAGGACTAAGCGCACTATACATTACAACCATTGTAACTCCTGTAAACCAGGATCCAGGTTTTGAATCTCGTTTGATTTTCTTCAGACCCCCAAACAAATTTAATTAGAAAAGTTAAACAGTATTTGGAAAAGATTAATTCTACTTTCCTCCTATGCAATACAGGAGACGTAAAGCAAAATTGACTGTTCAATCAATAAATAAAAGTTTGTATGTCTGCGATAGTCTCCCGTGCGTGACCGTTCCACTGCCGGATTCTTCTCCACTCCAGAAGGAAAAGTGGGATATTATATTACGCTGATTAAACGACTGGGTATACTATTTTATTTTAAATATTCCTTCTTTTGGATAAATTATGTATGCATATAATTTTCACCGTCTTTATCTATACTCACAGGTGACATCCTTAAGGGTTGGTGAATTGTATTCTTACTCTGTCATTATACACAAACGGAAATTAAACTATAAAATCTCATCATTCTCCTACTCTTATCCCAATTACTTGGGGTCGATACAATATGTACTCTTCTTTCATAGTACGTATTGTAAAAGTTATTGGCAATAGTTTTATGACCGGTCGCCCTCAATCGTCTTTGGGAATGTGATTGTTAACCAAACGGTATTAGATGGAGTTGGCCCAGGTCGATATAAGTTCTATGATTATTATACTATAAAATCTATGAACTTTATTTTGAATTTTTACGTAATAATTACATAAACATCAAAATAATTTCATAAGCCTTCTATTTACTATCTAATATGTATGTGTCAATAGTAACTCATCTGATAGAAGCGAGCTTTTATACTCTACTGAACATAGTTAAACTTCAATTACTAAGAACTTATTGGCGGGGAAAAAACCTAATAACTTTTTCCCCGTTCAGGAAATAGAACCCGTAACAACATGCCGAATGAATTTTGACATCAAATATATAACCAAAAATGATTGTACATCTTGAAGATTGAATAAAGATATCTATATATATAAATGTAAAAAATCTTTTACGTAAATATCTGCGGTGAAATATTACAAAAATGTACAAATAGCTAGTGTTGTACAGTTGGCCAATTTTACTAATTAAGATTAAATGACTTAAAACATATTTTATATTACTTGTGAAGATTTTAATTACACCATATTTTCAAAAGTAATATGACATACATATAAACACTTTAAGAATAATAATTCCAGAGCTCGAGCGGCTCGATTCGAGCCCACTAGTGATGCTTATATGGCCTGAGTTGATGATGAGATGATAAAAACATCCTAGTTTTATTGTAATCATTTATTTACGTAGTTCTAATGGAAATAGTGGATGATTGGATTTGTTCCTCACAGATCCCCTTAAGTCAGTTGCATTATAAGATTAGCTAAAGTTTTATTGAGTTTACCTGTCAAGAGAATCTCAGAAAGTTAGATTGGCTCATCTATCTTGGAAGACCTACGCGTTGCTAACTTATAAATATTATATAATCCATCGCGTGGGTATATTTTTGGATTGTACATATACACATACATACATACATAACATCACGCCATATCCCATGCAGTGTATGCAAAGAGAACAGAGTGCCAGAGTACTCTATCTTTGCATACTTCACTCGCTTCCTTAACATTCATAATTTTCCTCATACACGCTCGCCAGTTTCGGAGACTCTTGACTCCACCTTCCTTCAGTACATGACCGATCTGGTCTAGGTAGGTTAGTCTCGGTCTCCCCCGGTACCTACATGCTTCCACTTACTTATAAATATTAACAAAATGCAGAGAATATTGTGACGTAGAGATATGTGGACATATATAATGCTACTACACTCTTATGGTGACGGGGTAAAAATACAATTTCCACAAAATAGGGCATGCCTATGTTGTCCGTGGGTGTCGTAAAATATGACTAAGGGATATAATAATCAGCATGTATAAAAAATATGTGCAAGAAGAAGAAGATACGAAATGAAACCTTATACCAACCTGTGTTACCAGCGCTGGTCAATTTACCTCCTATTGAGAGAAAGGCTTGGTCTTAGCAGTGGGACGTACATGAGATGGTGGTGACTATGATCTGTGATGAGTTCTAGCTTCTACTTCTGCTTCATAAATAATATTAGACAGTTACCCACTTAAGTCACTAAATATATAGATCGATTGAGTTGACATAGAATTTTGTATTACAAATTTTTCCTTTGTTCGTTTTTCATAATACACAAAGGAAAAAATATGTCGCGGGAAATTTTAAATGCATAGTGGCTGCTGCGACTACTACCAACCATTTTTTTGCTTTTAGGTTTCATAAAAAGCAATTATACCTACCTTGATCTACCTATTTAATGACGTCAGACAACCAGTCTCGGTTGTCAGTTTAAAAAAATGCCATAACTATTTAAAATATGCGTAAATATAGTGCACCGATCCCATGGGATAAGAGTAGGATAATGATAATGAGTAATAACTTAAAATAAGCCAGCTTGTTAAATTCACGACTCACCCAACATTGCTACTTAGATCACATCATCTGTGAAATCAATTGTATTTAGAACGTATTGTATTCAGAAAAAAAAAACTAAATGATAGCTTTAAAACAATTATATATGGTTTAATTTATTATCTGCTAGTAAATTCCCGCGGTTTATCTACGTAGTTTCCGTTCCTGTGTGAATACGGAGATAAAATATAGCCTATGTCAATCGCTGATCATGTGGCTTACCATTGAAGATAGAATTTTTAATATCAGCTTAGTGGTTTAGGTGTGATAGCGTACCATACAAAATTACATTCACATTTATAATATTAGTTTTGATTTAAGGGCAATCAGTTCGTAATAAAATCAATATCTGAATATTAAATAACATATAACACTAACTGGAAAACGATGAGCGTAACATATAAACACTCAATGAACTGGACGATATGACCATTAAGTTTTATTAACTTTAGGCAAACAGCCTTCAAGGCTTCAAGGGGAGATAGTGCTATCGTTGACTTAGTTATAATATTGAAATTTCTCTAAGCATTTGACCAAACGAACCATATTCCATGACTCGTATGTGTACTTATAAACAATATAAATATATTATTTATATGTACAAAAAATGAGTTTATCTGTGTTTCAATGATGTTATGAAATATTTGTTTAATTAAAATATTACCATCTCAGCTCACATATGTCCCACTGTTGGGCTCGAGCCTCCTCCATAATGGATAGGAAATTGACCTACTATACCACGCTGGTCAGACGTGTTGGTATAGGGTTTAGTTTCGAGATTTTCTTCTCTTGCATAGATATTATATGCGTTTAATATCCTTTAGTTATCTCTTACGATCGCCCACGGGCCAGATAGGTGGTGGTGAATTGTATTCTTACTCCGTCACTATACGGCAAATATAATAATAATATATTATATACTAATTTCATATTATTTATTATAATATCAATATATATTATCCGTGTGGTGACGGAGTTAAAATACAATTTACTACCCCCTATCTTACCCGTGGGTGATCGTAAGAGATGACTAAGGGATATAAAACGCATATAATATCTATGCAAGAGAAGGAAAACTCGAAACAAAACCCTATACCAACACGTCTGACCAGCGCGGTGTAGTAGGTTAATTTCCCTCCCATTACAGAGGATGCCCGAGCCCAACAATGGGACTTATATGGGCTGTGATGATCATGATGATGAGTTAAAATATACTAATAATATAATTACCTTATAGTTTTTATATCATCAACACTAATATTCAGCTGATTAAGAAAAGGAAAATTTTATATAAAACTTATTTAGGAGAAGGCTCGAGTCTACTAGTGGAACTTATATCAGCTGAGATGAATGAATTTTCAGCTTATTGTCACCCAGTAGAAGTAGACCTCATCTACGAGTGAGGAGATAGTACCATAATTACCACGCTTGACAGACGGGTTGGCGATTGTAATCATGAATCTTAGGAGAGAGTTGAAGTCTACTCTTCTTGTAAGACCCTTAGCCCCTTAGCCGATCTTTAAGACTCCTACAGTTAAATAAAGGTATCGATAATTGTATTCTTATCGCGTCACCACAATGGGATCTTATTATACACTGGTGGATAATTTGTGGGCACCCTATACAACAAGAGCCGTTATAACTAGAAGATAAAATTGATCTAAAAATTAACTGCTTTAAGATGGTGACAGTTTATAGCGATAGCAGTGCTGAAAGCGTGTTTTTGGAAAAAGTTTCATACATTTCTGACGTATTTTCGTTCAACAAAAACCTAATATTTTTATCATCCTTAACACTATACGGTATTTTATAGACAGCCATTAAAGTTTTACTTCAAAAAAATTGTAACTGACCTGGATACCTTGTTTATTACGAAAGGTATAGAGAATATGATTGATCTATAATTAGTTTTCTTTTTTTTTATTACTTATGGTGGCAGACGAGCAAGAAGCATACCTGATCGTTAGTTTTATTGCCGCCCATAGACCTTTTTTTTTTTTTTTTCCGGTGGGCTATGGACGTCGCACCCCGCCAAATCGTTCCGGGGTGACGGAAGAGGCCGCGCGCAACCCCATTGACCCACCCTGCAAGCACCTCTTCTTCGCCGTGTGAGCGGGCCACCGGTACCCGATCTTTGTCTTCGGTGGCCCGCTCGGCGGTATGCCCTCTCGGGCTCCTCTCCTGACGACGCCCCGACAGCTTTCGCCGTCGAGGCGTCGTCCTCACGCGGTGGCCTCACGTCGGGTGACCGGACAATTCCCCGGTCCTATCCGATCGTCCCAATTCCTGACGCTGTCGACCATCGCTCGTGCAACAGCCGGCAGCGTCAGGTCGACACCGATGACAGCGACGAGGTCACGGCGCTGTCCGTCCCAGCCCGAACATACCTCGAGCGTATGTTGCGTCGTGTCCTCGTCGCTACTACAATGGTGGCAGGACGGAGTCAACTCCCTCCGCACGAACGTGTACAGGTACTTGCCGAAGCAACCATGCCCCGACAAGACCTGCACCAACCGGAAAGAGAGGACTCCGTGCCGCCGCTCCATCCACTCCATCAGTACGGGCCGGAGGGCCTCAACGGTAAAAACACCGTGTCTAGGCCTCTCCAGCTGCGTAGCCCAACGGGCGATGACTTCTCGGCGGGCGTCCTCGCGCCAGGTGGCTATCTCGTTGAACGATGGGGAGCCACCCTGTTCGCACATTGAGGTAACCCGCCGGTAGAGGTCGAAGAGCATCTCCGCCTCTAGGTCCCACGGGGGTGTCCCGGCCAATAGGCATGCCGCCTCGGTAGACACCGTGCGGTACCCGCGAATGGCTCTGACCGCCATGGCTCGCTGTGGCCTCCACAGCACCGCCCTGAGCTGGGCGTTCAGAACCCTCGCCCACACGGGTGCGCCGTACATGGCCATTGAGCGGATCACCCCCGCATACAGCCGTCGGCCCTCGAAATTGGGTCCGCCCACGTTCGGCATGAGCCGAGAAAGGACGGACGCCGCGCCGACCAGCCGGGGAGCAATTTGACGAAAATGCTCCCGGAACCACCATCGCCCGTCGAGCACCAGACCCAAGTACCTCATATGGGCCTGGATACTGATGTGGATGGAGTTGACGACGAACGAGGCGCCGATGGGCAGCCTCACACGGGGCCCATGGAATAGTAGGGCCTCCGTCTTGTTTGGGGCCACCCTGAGCCCCAGCGCCTCAATTCGCCTGACCATCTCCTCGGTGCCGAGAGTAGCCAGGCTCGCCGCCTCTTCGAGTGTCCTGCCCCGGGCTGTGACGAGCGTGTCGTCAGCATAGCAAATAACGCTCAGCCCTGACTTCCTCTCAACGCCCAGTCGTACCCGATGTCCCACAGAGTCGGCCCCAGAACAGATCCCTGCGGAACACCGCACGACATGGGCGTCCGCACAATGTCCCCTGCGGGGCTCGCGTAGAGAACACTGCGCCCCTCCAAATAGTCTGCCACCAGCCGCCTGAGGTACAGGGGCACTCCATGGAACCGGAGCGCCTCCCTGATGCAGCTAAATGGCAGACTATTGAAGGCGTTGGCGATGTCCAACGACACCGCCAACAGCACTCCTTTGCCGGCGACAGCCTCCGCGGCCGTCTGCCTCAGGCGTAGCAGGGCCCCGATGGTCAAACGCCCCCTCCGAAACCCAAATTGAGCGTCCGACAGCTCGGGCCCCACCTCTTCCAGGTGCCGGTAACGTCAACACCCGGACTGGGACTCCGTCCGGGCCGGGGGCCGTGGTGGCGGAACGAATCTTCGCCACGGCTGCCCCCACTTCCGACTCCGTCACGGGCGGAACACTCTCGACAGCCTCCCGGTCGTGATCTGGCGAAGCCATGACCGGGGCCGCCCATAGACCTTACCAGTACCAGGGGTATAGGTAGGCCGCTGCCTACCAATGAAAACTCCAAACGCACCTACAAATTTGGTTATCGAACGAAACAAAACAGCATATTGCCATTGCCCAGACGTCGATCTTCTTCGAGAGTGTGGTTCTACCCTGGACAGACCGATAATCTTTATATATTATTTTCCAAGGCTATTTTCATCATCATCATCATCATCATTCACTCTTTGGCGATCATAGTCAGATTCACACCATACTATGTTTCCTAGAAGAGACTTGTTGCATATTGTCCTGGCTAGACCTTTAGCCGCAGCAATTCCTACAAGCTGTCTGCCTTAAAATAGGTATCAAAATTAAATTAAAAGATGCATTGTTTCTAAGATTATTTTCCCTCCATACGATGAAAAATAATTAAATCTTGTACAGTAGCTTGCATATATAACATTAATTATTGTAGTAGCATCACGATGCTGTCAGGTCTCTGACTGCATCGATAAGGGTTGACTCGTGTGAAACAGGACCATAATATCGAGAATGAGGTAGTATAAGAATAGAGGTAATTTGCATCTGCGCTTCTTCCAGTGAGCAAAAAAAGCCGAGGTCCAAACGCTATCTTAGAGGAAGCAGTCTGACTATGCCCTTGGTCTGCCTATTGCTGCTGGCGGATTGCTTTCTCATCTACAACTAATATCAAAATAATTAAATCTATATACATTTAAAAAAACTTTTTTTTTACTCTTTGTCACTGCGATCTGTCGCTCTTGGGACGTTTAGCAGTGGGTATGTTGGTTCATAGTTGTCATGCTCGGTTTGCGACCTATGTCACATCTTATTTTATTTTATTGCTTAAGAATGTCTTGAGGCATCTTTCGCTTCAAAATAATGTTAGAAACGATGAATCTTTAAATTTAATTTTGATAAAGTCTTAAAGTATATATTTTATGCAGACAGCTCGTAAGACTCGTAAAAAACCGCTAAAGGTGTTTCATAACTCCCTTGGGCAGTGTTTCGCAACTCTTTTCTAAGAAACATAGTATGATGTCAATCTGACTGTGATCACCAAAGACGATGATGATGAAAACACCCTTGCAAAATAATATATTGAGATTATCGGTCTGTCCGGGGTAGAACTACACTCTCAAAGAAGATCGAAGTCTGGGCAATGGCAATGTGCTTTTATGCTGCGTACGATAACCAACTTTTTAGATGCGTTTGGAGTTTTCATTGGTAGGCAGAGGACTAGCTATACACCTGGTACTGCAAAGGTCTATAGGCGGCAATAAAACTTATCAGATCAGGTGTGCTTCTAGCTCGTCTGTCAATAAACAATAAAAAAAAAACTAATTACAGATAAGTCACATTCTCTATTTTATACCTTTCGTAATAAACAAGGTATCTAGCTCAGATACCATTTTTTCGAAGTAAAACTTTAATGGCAGTCTATAAAATACCGTACAATATTAAGGATAATAAAAATATTAGGATTATGACGAACAAAAATACGTCAGAAATGTATGAAACTTTTTCCATAAACACGCTTACAGCGCTGCTATCGCTATGAACTGACACCATCTTAAAGCAGTTAATTTTTAGATCAATTTTACCTTCTAGTTATTACGGCTCTTGTTATATGGGGTTCCCAAAAATTAGCCAACAGTGTGAAATAGGATCCCATTGTGGTGACGTGATAAGAATACAGTTATCGATACCCTTATTACCCGACTGCAAAGGAGTGGTATTGTGTTTAACAGTCTATGTATGTATGTATGTATATATGTATGTTTGTATGTTCCTTTGAAGCACTATATATACCAAACGCCTGGGCCGATTTTTATGATTCGCACGTCAATCGATTCCTCTTAATACGGCGAGTGTCACTAAAGAAATGACGTTATTGAAAATTCAATATGGCGACTATTGGACGCCATATTGTGAAAATTAAAAAAAATAAAGTCAACAAACTATATCGAGTGGGGTATCGTTAAATAAGTATTTAAAAATCATTTTTAGTTTTCTCTCAACATTTTTCGATTTGACTGGCCGTTTAGGATCTATATCGATTCAAAGTTTCGTAACAACCTTTCTCACATATAGGTTTTTTAGACAGTAGAAATTTACGATGAAAAGACGAAAAATTCATATAACTGGATGTGGATGGACATATACTGAAGTATCTAGTAGATATATTGTCCAATATACCATAGGTAGTCCTACCTAAAGTATCTAATGTCTGACGCGGTCGCCCATCTCCAATTTCTAACGATTTAGTACTCAACCTCAGTCAAAAAACTATATATAGTTAGGTACTTACCTACTCATTAATAAATAAGATAACTATAGCTACCTGGGTATTTATAACTAAAAAGTGTAAAATAAAAAAAATGATTAAAAAAATCAAAAAACCCGACTGCGTAAAAAGTCACCAAAACTACGTACATAATAAAAAAACTGAAAAGAAATAAAGAAGCACTTAGATGTCCGGTGGTCCAGAATTCCATAATATATTATTGAATAAATACTATTGCAGAAAATGAAATATATTTTAATAATAGAACATGACAACTGAACAGTCGGGATCCTTTATTCGACAGCAAATCTAATTTTCAGTGGAGTTCAGTTTTTTTATTATGTACGTAGTTTTGGTGACTTTTTACGCAGTCGGGTTTTTTGATTTTTTTAATCATTTTTTTTATTTGCCTGTAGGAGTCTTTAAGATCAGCTAAGGGTCTTACAAGAAGAGTAGATAGCAACTCTCTCCTAGAATTCATGATTACGATCGGCAACCTGTCTGTCAAGCGTAGTAATTATCGTATCTCCTCACTCGTAGATGAGGTCTACTTCTACTGGGTGACAATAAGCCGAAAATTCATTCATCTCAGCTGATATAAGTCCCACAGTTAGGCTCGAGTCACTTCCTAAATAAGTTTTATATAAAATTTTCCTTCTCTTAATCAGCTAAATATTAGTGATGATGATATAAAAACTAAAAGGTAAGATATTATTAGTATATTTTCATTAAACAAATTATCTCATTTATTAATCTCAGCTCATATATTTCCCAGTGTTGGGGTCGAGCCTGCTCCATAACGGGAGGGCCTTAACTTGATTGACCTGCTGGTCAGATGTGTTGGCACAGGGTTTTGTTTCGAGTTTTCCTTCTCTTAGGATGTTATATGCATTTCATATCTCTTAGTCGTCTCTTACGGTCACCTACGGGTAAGATAGCGAGTGGCGAATTATATTCTTACTCCGTGACCACATGGAAATGGTCTGCGTAAATTATAAAGATGATAAAGCTTTATCTATATTATTTGTTAATGCTGTTATTAGTTGTGCTTCATTACATATTATTTGTTAAATTGTGAGACTAGATTGGTCATGTACTGAAGGAAGGTGGAGTCAAGAGTCTCCGATACCGGCGAGCGTGTATGAATTATGAATGTTGAGGAAGCGAGTGAAGTATGCAAGGATAGAGTTCTCTGGCACTCTGTTCTCTCTGCCTACACTGCAAGGGATATGGCGTGATGATATGTATGTATCTTAAATTGTAAATACAGCTAGTCAGATATATCATAATACGTTATAAGCCTTTACATAGCCTACAGAAGGCCGTGGTCGTATCGTGTCTAAATATTTAATAAAACTTCAACAAAGATCGATCATTCTGCGGTATATATCGACATGAGTTGTTTATTAATAGAAATAAAAGGAACAAGAGATTGGAAATAATATTCTCTATTGATAATTCGAAAATTAACAATGAGTGATCAGAAATGCATATTAATAATAATAATTTATTGCCTTTTCTCGATGATCTTGCTTTTAAATGTCGGCCCCATAAAAAGGCTCAAAGTCGCTCAACGTGCTATGGAGAAGACTGTGCTGGGTATTTCTGTACGTGATAAAATCTGGAATACCGAAATCCGTATACAAACGGGTGTAACCGATATAGCCCGAAGAATTAGCACGTGAAAGTGGCAATGGGCAGGCCACATCGCTCGACTGACCGAAAACTGTTGGGAAAAAAGTTTCTAGAGTGGCATCCACGAATCGGATGACGCAGCGAAGGACGACCCACACTAGGTGGACTGACGACATCAAGAAGATCGCAGGAAATCGTTGGATGCAGGTGGCTCAGGACCGTTGCGAATGACATTTTCGCGGGGAGGCCTATGTCCAACAGTGGACGTTTACAGGCTGATAGATGGATGGATTGCCTTTTCAAAAATAAAACTAAAAGCAAGCAATTATAATAACAGAAAACTAAACCTAGCATGCAAAAGGAATAGGTTCAGCTTTTGTTGCCACTAAGTATAGCGCTGATGACATGCGACATTACGACCGTAAGCGTGTGCTGATGTATGCGTGCGTGTGTGTGTGTGTGTGTGTGTGTGTATGTGTGTGTGTATGTGTGTATTTTAACATTAATTGGAATCGACAGTCAATGTAATAAAGTGAATGTCACATGGCAAAATATAAAAAAGTAAATAATCATACAACAATAATAAATAATTTCACCCCGAAAATACCTTTCATTAATTTGGAAATTAGCATTTCAAACTACTGTATTGATTTTTACCAAATATAGCAAAGAAATGCCGCAAAGTAACTAACTTTTAGTTTACAAAAATAAACTTAAGTGACTTAAATTACACTAAGACTCGAAACAAAACAAAATTGAAAATCGGAACTGGATCCGGACAACGTGGCTTAAATACTACACCATCAATGCAGAATTTGAAAAAAGTTTTCGTGTGATGTCGGAGTAAGAATACAATTCACCACCCCCCTATCTTACCCATGGGTAATCGTTAGAGACGACTAACGGATATAAAACGCATATAACAACTTTTTTTTTTTCACGCAAGGTTGATCATGGATGTGGTCGCGCCCCGAAAAATTGGTTCGGGGCGACAGAAGAGGCCGTGCGCAACCCCATGGACCCACCCTGCAAACACCTCTCTTCGCCGTGCGAACGGGCCACCAGTACTCGATCATTGACTTCGATGGCCCGCCCGGCGGTTTACCCTTGCGTGTTCCTCTCGTGCCCTGACAGCGAAAGCTGTCGCCCTCACGCGGTGGCCTCACGTCGGGTGACCGGACAATTCCCTGGTCCGATCACCCGAAGCCTCAGTTAAGGCGGCATCAGGCGCAGATATTCGCGCCTGCACCGCCCCGGCCGTTGGCGGCGGCCCAAGTCAAGGGAATCCTCCCGGACTCGTTCCGCGGCCTCCTTCCGCAAGATGACAGCCTCGCAGAAGGCGGCGACCACGTCCACATTCCTGACGCTGTCGACCATCGCTTTCGCGACAGCTGGCAGCGTCAGGTCGGCACCGATGACAGCGACGAGGTCACAGCGTTGCCAGGCCCAGGTCACGCAGACTTCCAGCGTGTGTTGCGCCGAGTCCTCTTCACTGCCGCACTGGTGGCAGGATGGAGTCGACTCCCTCCGTACGATCATGTATTTGCCGAAAGAGCCATGCCCCGATAACACCTGCATCAGCCGGAAAGAGAGGACTCCGTGCCGCCGCTCCATCCACTCCGTCAATTTGGGCCGGAGGGCCTCAACGGTAAGAACACCGTGCCTAGGCCTCTCCAGCCGCGTAACCCAACGGGCGATGACGTCTCGGCGGGCGTCTTCGCGCCAGGTGGCTATCTCGCTAAGCGATGGGGAGCCACTCTCGTCGCGCACTGAGATCAACCGCCGGTAGAGGTCGGAGAACATCTCCGCCTCTATGTCCCACGGGGGTGTCCCGGCCAACAGGCATGGCGCCTCGGTCGACACCGTGCGGTATCTGCGGATGGCTCTGACCGTCATGGCTCTCTGTGGGCGCCACAGAAAAGCCCTGAGCTGGACGATCAGAGACCTCGCCCACACGGGTGCGCCGTACATGGCCATTGAGCGGATCACCTCCGCATACAGCCATCGGGCCTCAAAGCTGGGTCCGCCCACGTTCGGCTTGAACGGTTCGGCCGTGACATATAACAACTATGCAAAAGAAGGAAAACTCGACACAAAACCCAATACCAACACGTCTGACTGGTTAATTTTCCTACCATTACGGAGGAGGCCCGAGCCCAACAGTGGGATATATATGGGCTGTGATGATGATGATGACAAATGAAACTTAATAATAAATTTACAGGCTTATTTTCGATATCGCTGCGAAGTCTATGTCATTTTATTTTTAGAATTATAATAGTTTGTGCTGGATTTCTTTGTCATATACTTTTCATTTATAGCTTCAAGTCTCAATTTATTTATACACATTTTGCAGATAAGCTGAATATAGTAGCTAGCTGAAAGGCAATACAATGAAAATGACAGCACATATCCAATATAGACATGTAGGCAGCGTTTTGCCTTTTAGAAAATAAAAGCCCCACATTTCTATTGGGTTAACAAAATTGATGCCTTTAAAATGGATACTGTTGACCGAAAACTAAAATTGGTTTACTTTAGTAGTATTGAGGTGAGATATTTTTTTTTATAGCATCTAAAGAGGAAACTATTTTAGTTTATTTATTTGGCGTGGAACTTAATAAAGTTAAATAAACTTAAATAAAAGGGAAATTGACCTACTAAACCACACTAGTCACGCGGCTTGGTATGACGTTTTCTAACGAGTTTTTTTTCTCTTACATAAATATTGTTTGCATATAATATTCCTTAGACGTCTTTTGCGATATCCACAAGCAAGATAGGAGTATGTGAATTTTATTTCAACTCCATCACCAAAGGAAAAAATAACAATACAGAAGTGAGGATAGTGCCAAAAGCTGAGTTGGTGGCACTTTTTTATGGTGCTATTATATAATATTGCTTATGATGACAAACGAGCAGACAGCATACCTGATGGTAAGTGTCACCGCCGCCCATGGACCGTCGCAATACCAAGGGTATAGCTAAGCCGAGGCCACCGAAGACAAACATCGGGTACCGGTGACCCGCTCGCACGGCGAAGAGAGTAGAGTTGCATGGTGGGTCTATGGGGTCACGCGCCGCCTTTTCGGTCACCCCGGACCCACTTGGCGGGGCGAGACCACGTCCATAGTCCACAGTAACAAAAAAAAACAAAGGTTATAGCTAAGCCGTTGCCTACCAATAAAAAACCGCAAACCCACCCCAGTTGGGCTGCCGACTCTCTCGCTCACCGAACGAAGCGCAACAACATATTGCGATTACTCAGACGTCGATCTTCTGCGAGAGTGTGGGACTACCCTGGACGAACCGGTCCGCGGCTGTAGACAGAGAACTGTCTAGAGCGTGGTCCTACCAATATAAAAGGCACTTTTGTTATTATAAGTATTCCAGAAGGGTGGTGTTTCTTTTCTCAGGTAGCTCTTTCTCAGGCGCTTTTTACGATACTCAGACGCAAGCTTTTGTGTATGTCTTAGTTGTTGGCCTCATATTCCTATGACTACAACCGGACTGTGAATGAGCGCTGAGGGCTCTCAACCCGACAGAGGCAAGTAAAGTGTGGTGATATTATATTTTGAACTCATAACCACAACAGGAATAATAAATATTTTTGTAATCATCATCTCAGCGCATATATGTACTACTGTTGAGCTCGAGCCTCCTTCACACAAGAAGGGAAATGACCTACTACATCACGCTAGTCAGACGTGTTAGTATAGGTTTTTATTCGAGTTTTCCTTCTCTTACCTAGATATTATATGCATATTTTATCCCTTAGTCGTCTTTTACGATCAACCGCGGGTAAGATAACGGAGTGGTGAATTATATTTTTACTCCAGCACCATACGGTATGCTGTGTGGTAGCGGCTAAGAATACTACTTACCAACTCTTACTTTGCTCGTGGATGTCGTAAAAGACGATTAAGAGCCTTATAACGAACTGGGCCAACTCCATCTGATGCTGTTTGGTCAACAATTATATTCCCAAGGGCAGGAGCCCGGTCATAAAACTATTGCGAATAACTTTTACAATATGTACTATGAAATAAGAGTACATACTGTATCGACCCCAAGTAATTGGGATAAGTAGGAGAATGATGATGTATCCAGCACCGTACGGAAGGTGGTGAAGATTTTTGTAATGTGTTCCATAATTAATGTTCGAATTTATTAAGAAATATTTTTATTTCAAGAAATATTTGATTATCATTAAGTAACCAAGAAGTTTAAAGTAATCTTTATCTAACTCATTCGACCCAAGATTTAATCAGATGTTTTTGCTCTTAATCCTTAAATTCACTTGGAATTATTGGAAAGTACATTCAGAAAGTTTTGAATAGAAATGAACGAGTACTATAGTCTTGTTCAAGTGGTTTTATTCTATTGTTATATTTACCTTTTAGTTGTTTAAAACAAATTCTATTTGAAATTAACATTTCAGTGAATTTAGTTTAAAATATGAATGGTTTTTTAAAAATGATGTATAGAATTTTTCGTATTACATGTACATATTACATGGTTTTGCCGTGCGGTGATGGATTAAGAATATACTTCACCAACCTCTATCTTACCCGTGGGTGATCGTAAGAGACGACTAAGGGAAATAAAACGCATATAACATCTAGGTATACAAGAGAAGGACATATTGAAACAAAATCCTGTCTGTGCCAACGCGTCGGATCAGCGAGGTATATTTGGTAGGTCAATCTCTCTTATGTTATGGAGGAGGCTCGAGCCCAACGTTGGGTCATATATAAGCTGAGTTGAGATGATTGCATGGTTATCTATTTTATATATTTTTTTAAAATTGGTAAATAGATTGATATTTTCAAATTAACCGCGTTATCTTTTGCCTCAGACATCAATAGTTAACATACAGATTATTTTAGATGCAACTGTAAATGTGGACAAAAGATGGCAAGTAATTCGGATATGATTACCAAGCGAATCTTTCTGCAGTTAAGTAAACTTTTTGTGAACGTCGAAAATTATCTGTAAATTAACAAAAAAGTAAAATTGAAATAAATAAACCAAATAAAGTTGATAACAAACTAGTTATTTATTTACAAAACAATGTAGTGCGATTTAGACAAACGAATTCACATTGAATCCAATTGCGTTCGCGTTTTACTTTAAAAAGGCGTGGTAAAGTGCTCTACAATTTGCGAATGCGGTTAAGTTGTTTCCGCACTGTCAGATTTATTCCAATGTAAGATTACTGACTGCGGTATTGGTACAAATAATTTATTAAGTTATACTGTATTTTTATAAATAACTGACTTATTGGGATTTGATAAAGTTAAAAAACCAGTGTCTTGTATGAGATTTCCCTGTAATTTTGGATTGTTTCTTGCGCTCTGACCAACTAATTCATACGAGAGAAGGTAATGGACGGATTTATAATTTGCGTATCCACGTATTGAGTGGTCTAAAGGAACATATTTCTGTTAGAGTTCGGTGTCGATTCTAGCAGTTGATCCTTTCAAGGACCTCCTTTTATCGACATTCCAACAAGAAAACGCTAATCTATAGCTTTAAATGCCTAACTATCCTATTACTCTAAGCTACTTATCTTAACTTAGTAGTTCAAAGTAATTATAACTGTAAAACAAATCATTCTAAAGCAAAATGATACTTTAACCATGACATATTTTTCGGTGCTTAAACATTAATCAAATATTAATCTATCGTATATATATATAACGAGCATTTATACGGTTTATACCCATTTCTTGCCGCAAACGACCTCGTTTGCTATGGAGTGGAAGATTGATGCACCATATTTATTAGGATAATAATAATCTTTATTCAGTAAAATGACATTGTAATAATACTGGTTTCAGTTTTATATGCTTTAAAGATATAATTTATTTAAAGATATATTCTGTGTGGTGACGGAGTAAGAATACAATTCACCACCCCCCGTCTTACCCGTGGGTGACTGTAAGAGACGACTAAAGGGATATAAAAGGCACTTAACATCTATGCAGGAGAAGGAAAACTCTAAAGAAAACCCTATACCAACATGCCTCACCAGCGTGGTATAGTAGGTTAATTTCCCTCCCATTATTGGAGGAGGCTCGAGCCCAACAGTGGGACATATATAAGCTAAAATGAAAGATATAATTTGAGTGCTTATGGAAACTTAAGTTTATTTATCAATGAAAAATTATTAAGTATTTTAAGTTAGAGGCAAACTATACCGGATTTTGCTCATCGTGCACCTCTTAAAACTCTACGATCTTCTTTATTACTTCTTGTATTGCATTTAATACTTTACCCCCGACAATTTTGCATTCCTATCTAGTTTCATTGTTAATCAGACGGTATCAGATGGAGTTAGCCCAGTTCTGGATTATGCTGGCCACTGAAGAAAGAGATCAGGTACCGGTGGTCAGCTCGCACGGCGAAGAGAGGTGCTTGCAGGGTGGGTCTATGGGGTCTCGCGCCGTCTCTTCCGTCACCCCGGACAGATTTGGCGGGGCGTGGCCACTCCATAGCCCACCACAAAAAAAGAGTATATATTATGCTTTACGGCACCTCGAATTAATGTAATGTTTGGTAATATTCATAATCGTCTCAAAATGGCACACTGCTTCTATTAGAGCTGTGTTTTGTTTTTTAATATAATAAATAAATGCTTGATTACGAGCAAAAAATGATTGTTACACATAGGATCCCATGTTTGCCTTTCCTATCCCAAGTTTTTATAAATAATCAGGTGTTTTAAATTTAACTATCCTTAATTTATTACAAGTTGTCAAAGCATTTTTTAAGTCATTATTATTTTAGATTGCTAGATAAAAATAATTTTGTTTGAGAATTAATTTAAAATTCTTAATTTTTTTCAGACTGTGTGATAGCAGCTTCGAATACTACAAACCCGTACTTTGCTCGTGGATGTCGTAAAAGACGACTAAGAGCCTTATAACGACCTGGGCCAAATTCATCTGATGCCGTTTGGTCAACAATTATATTCCCAAGGAGGGTTGACGTCTGGCAGGCGGCCGGTCATAAAACTATTGCCAATAACTTTTACAATATGTACTATGAAAGAAGAGTACATATTGTATCGACCCCAAGTAATTGGAATAAGAGTAGGAGAAAGATGATTTTCTTCAGGCTATAAGCGTCGCACTTTTGGGCATAGGACATAATAACGTAATGAGAAAGAATTTGATATATTACAACAAATTTTAGAAATGTATTGGTAGAATTAATGTCCAAGTTTTCATATTTTTGTAATGAAGTTTCTATTCGTATAAGAGATACGTGTTTTATGATGCCCGTAAGGGAAGAAGAAGTATGGATTTGTATTCTTATTTCGTCAACACGCGGGCACAAATTGAAGAATTGCGTTCGATATAATAGAGCATTAACGATCTTAAAATATTTATTTAGTTAAATCTGTGTTGGTTATAAATTTTAAGGACGATGTCAGACAGTGGGCTGTTTCTAAACTACTACTCCTTATCATAAACGTATTTGGAAACTTTATTTTATCTAGATTCAAGTAAAAAAGACATTATCTGCCCAGTTACAATATTATGTTATATAAAAAAAATATATTATGTAGAAAATATCTGCTGAGGATATGCAATTTCCGATCTATTAAGATGTGCTGGCGTCTTTGAGGCAAGACTATCTGAAGTAAATAGGAACTTAAATAACCAATATACTTCTTTATCTAAAAATAACTAAAGAATAATTTTAAGTTAATATTATACTTAATAATTTAGCTAAAAGCAGACAATCTAAGAAGTAAAAATATTTTTCTTATGGTGACGGAGTAAGAATACAATTCACTACCCCCTATCTTACCGTGAGTAATCATAAATAAGGACTAACTGATATAGAATGTATATAACAACTATGTAAGAGAAAGAAAACTCGAAACAAAACCCTATACCATCACATCTGACCAGCGTGGTATAATTAGTCAATTTCCTTCTCTTTATGGAGGAAGCTCGAACCCAATAGTGGGACATGTATGAGCTGAGAAGATGATGATGATGAAAAATTTAAAACAATGAGAAAAAGAAATTCATATGAAAACAATAAAAATATATAAAGTACGTAAGTAAAATACATTCAAAATCGCTTTAATATTTTGTTTTTTTGTACTCACAATTTTAAAGCACTCAGCGCGAGAGGTCGTGAAAATAATTACGCAATGTGCACATTAAAAGTAAATAGTAAGAAAAAAGGAAGATATTACAGTAATTTCCTTAAATGTAATAAAGAAATAAGCGTTTGTAATTACAAAATTGTTTCAAACGAATAAAATATATAAATGGCTACTATATCACGATATAACTCTTAAAGGTGAAACAACGAGAAAGGGTTAAGTAATTACCATTAATTAACTTATAATTAATTGAATGTTCATTTGAATTTAATAATGATTAAAGCCTACCGGCTCTTAATAAGACGTTTTAATTGCCTATTTTAAATAAAATTACGTACATGCCATTAACTAAATGTGAACAAAATATTTAATTACATAAACAATTAGGTCTGATTTTTTTTTTTGCTATGTAAATATGAATACTGTTAATGAATAATTTTGCTGTGTGGTAGCGGCGACGAATACTACCAACTCTTACTTCGCTCGTGGATGTCGTAAAATACGACTAAGAGCTTTATGGACCAGGTCCAACTCCACCTGAGGCCGTCAGGTCAACTATTAAATTCCCAAGGAGAGTTGATGTCAGGCAGGCAGTCGGTCATAAAACTATTATCAGTAACTTTTGCAATATGTACGATGGAAACAGAGTACATATTGCGTCAACCCCAAGTAATTGGGATAAGAGCAGAATGATTATGATAATAATATCTACGATATTAGGTACTAGATGCTAGAAGGGTAAATGGCACACGTCTTCTTAAAAAGACGAAAATATAATACGATGCGAGAATTGAATATCCTACAATAGTTCACGGTGATGTAAGTGGCAGCACGATTGGAACGAATTTCTAATAGGTATGGATTCGAATGCAACTTGTGATTATTTTTCGCTCTGTTATGACCAAATTATCTTTGTTAAAGTTGCCAAGTAAGCATAAACCCCTATCACTTCAATACTCGTAAGAAACATATATAAGGACAACACGAGGGCTCATTAGCACGAGTGTCAGTATCAGAGTCAGAGTCAAAGTACAGTCTTATAGTACAGTTCAGTGTAGCTTATTGTATCTTTTCATAAATATAATTCTAGCAGTATAAAAGTGTTTTTTTTTTAAAAGGGCCCACGGAGAGCCATCCTAACAGCTCGTAATCGGGTTTTTATAAAATGTTTTTATTAATTCCTAAACTGTTTTAGTTAGCAACGTAACTATTAAAACTACTATCATATTTTAAGCTAAAATCATGTACTTAGTCAAAATACTCTTACTTTTTTACTGGTAGGACCACGCTGTTGACAGTTTACTATCTACAACCGCGGGCCGGTTCGTCCAGGGTAGTACCACACTCTCGCAGAATATCGACGTCTGAGTAATGGCAATGTGCTATTCCGCTTCCTTCGGTGAGCGAGAGAGCCAATAGCCCAATTGGATGAGTTTGGGGTTTATATTGTTAGGCAGCGGCCTAGTTATACTCTAGGTATTTCAAAAGTCTATGGGCGGCGGTAACACTTACCATCAGGTGTGCTACTTGCTCGTTTGTCACCATGCCAACGTACATTTTGAAGCATAAGTTTTGTATTGTAAGTCTACGAGGGTTGTTAATTGCTATTGGATGTTTTTCTAAATATTGATAAAATTTTACTCTTTTGAATAAAACTACTTTTACGGATTCTATCGCGTTTGTATTTGATTTATAATTTCCCGACGTTTCAAACACTTTACAGTGATCATGGTCACGGGAGGACTGAGGTGTCTTACGTCCATTGTCATTGTTATTACAGAAATTTATTTTTATCTACCCTATAAGATATTAAATTTTGACCCACATTTTTATACAAAATTAATACAATTCATTGCCAGTACAAAAAGAGAATGATTCTATATATAAAATTTATGTTGTTTATGATTTGTTATTATTAAGGTTTTTTTTATTATTAAGGTATTATTAAGGGTTTTTATTTCAAATGTGTAATACTCGCGTAAACATTAGAAGTCAAAATTTTACTCTGCTATTGTAACGAAGGAGTACCTATTTTCTCCAAGAAAAGTTCTTAAAAGTATTGTAAAGTACCTGTCTTCTCTAAAAACATCTCTGAAAACATTGACCAAAACCCCTATTGCTTATGTATTTGTGACTTAATAATACTAAAGTTTTAATTCTTTAGAATCTCGTTATTATGAAAGTGAATGAATGTTTTTATGTTCACTACTGCGGAATATATTTTCAAGTGCTTCGTAGTACGATGAAGTGTTGGGGTCGCCTATGCAAGTATTTGTGTCCCTTCAAAAGTTTTAGTAACTCAATGAAAGCACTCTCAAGTTATTTTTTTTCATTTGTTAGATTTGTGGATAACTTTTAATTGACTTTTGGTGAGTGTTTTGAGTGTTGTGAAACTTGTCCGACCAAGGACAGGAAAAAATAATTATGGATTTACGGAGTCATGGACATTTTTTGACCCAATTCTCGGACAACAGGATCCATCCATCAAATTGGCATATACTGCGGGTATTCATCGAGGAGAGGGGGAGATTAAAATTTGCAAAAAAAAATGGGTCACATTATATAGGTACATTCTCTAACCCTCCACCACAGAGAGAGATATAAATATATATACTATTCCAATATAGAAACTACAATTAGTTCAAAATAGTGAAATTTAGCATTTAATATGCTTAATTATTTATAAAAACTCCTATTACGAGCGAAAAATTATTGTCACAAGTGGGATCCGAATCCACACTTATTGGTAATCCGTCCCAATCACGCTGTCACTTACACCCCCGTGAACTATTGTAGAACATTCAATTCTCGCATCGCATCATATTTACGTCTTTAAGGAGCAGTGTGCTATCTACCACATGTTTACACATTGTGACAATGTTAACACAATGTATAGGCTTAATACTTCAAACTTTGCAGTTAGAATTGTATTAAACGATAACATAACCCTGTTATTCAAATTACTGATATTTAGCATTTAATATGATTATTTATAAAAACCCGATTACGAACGAAAAATGATTGTCAGAAGTGGGATTCGAATCCGTTCAAACCGCGCTGCCACTTATACCACCGTAAACTATTGTAGGCTATTCAATTCTCGAATCGTATTATATTTTCGTTAAGGGAAGACTGCGTTTGAAGTATTAAATCTATACAAAATTTACACATTGTATAGGCTTAATACTTCAAACTTTGCAGTTAGAATTGTATTAAACGATGACACAACCCTGTTATTCAAATTAGTGAAATTTCACATCATTATTTATAAAAACCCGATTACGAGCGAAAAATGATTGTCATAAGTGGGATTAGAATCTACACCTATTGGCAATCCGTCTCAATCATCCCAGTCGATTGAGACTGATTACCAATAGGTTCGAATCCCACTTGTGACAATCATTTTTCGTTCGTAATCGGGTTTTTATATACAATTAGTTCAGTTAATTAGAAGAAATTTAATAATATATTGATATAAACATGTTCATCAGTTATTATTATAATGTTCAATATAACGTATTATTCTCTGATTAATGAATCAAAATTACGTATCATAACATAATACCCCTAATTAGAGACTAATTTGAAAGGTTTGTTCTAATATGATCATCATTTTGATTTGATGTTCAGACTAAAATCACATTATTTATTCGAAATGAAACTATTTTCAACCAATTTCAAATAAAAAAGAAGGTTCTCAAGCCGAGTGTTTCTTTTTTATGTTTTTCACCTCAGATCTTTCGACTGGGTGAACCGGTTTTAATGTTTTTTTTATTTGAAGGCTAGTGCTCCCCATGTGGTCCTACTTACAATTTAATCTACTGGTTACTAGTTCAGGTGGATTTTCTTTATGTTAAAATTTTGATTATCACGGATGCTATTGCCTTTGTATTTAATTTTTAATTGCTTGACATTTTAAACACTTAACAGTGTTTACGGTCACGGGATGACCATGAACCCAGTATTTCCGTGATGGTAAACGCTGAAAACTGTTCGAAACGTCGGATAATTAAAAATCAAATACAAACGGGATAGAATCCGTAAAAAAATAGTTTTACTTCATAATACTCGCGTAAACATTGGAAATCATTACATTATTTGTTTTTTTGAAAATTAATTATTATATAATGTTGTAATATAAATATCTCACACCACAAGTTGATACGCAATTTCAGCTTTATGTAACAAAAAACTAACTGGCTTTCATCAAAGATGTACAAATTTTAAGTGACACTAAGTCAGCTTAAAAGTTATTATTATATTGCTGTGTAGTGACGGCTACGAATAGTAAACAGCCCATACATTACTCGTTAGTATCTTGAAACGACTGTTTAAATAAACCTTTTTCTTTTTTGCGGTGGACTATGGATGTGGTCACGCTCTGCCAAATCGGTCCGGGCGACAGAAAAGGCGGCGCGCGACCACATCGACCTACCCTTTTTTTTTGATGGTAGGCCATGGTCGGCACACTCCTCGCACCACTCCATCCGAGGCGACAGAGGAGCGTAAGCATGCACACCTGTGACACGTCGCCTTCGTCGTTGGGCCTACCACCGGAGCAGAGTGACTTGACGTCAGTGTGCGCCCCTGAGGAATACCCTCTTCTTGACCGACGTCCCCCCACCCCGGGGTGGACGTCGGTCTTTCCTCACGCGGTCAGCCTCTCGGCGGGTGACGGACTAATTCCCCGATCCAGTCACCCACGGTACATAGACCTACCCTGCAAAGCGCCTCTCTTCGCCGTGCGAGCAGGCTACCGGTATCCAATTTTTGTCTTCGATAGCCTGTTTAAATAAACCATGGCCAGTAATAATATTCCTAAGAAGAGTTAACTTCAGGTAGCTGATCGTAAAACTATTGTCAAAACTTTTGTAATATGTATGATGGAAAAAAACGAAATATTGAATAGACAATAATGATGAAATGATGATAATAAATTTGAGTATATGTTGAATAAAACAAAACATCCATCAATCATTTATAATAATGATATCATCATCATTCTCTTACTCTTATCCCAATTACTTGGGGTCGATACAATATGTACTCTTCTTTCATAATACATATTGTATAAGCTATTGGCAATAGTTTTATGAGAGGCCGCTTGCCAGACGTCAACGCTCTTTGAGAATGTAATAGTTGACCAAGCGGCATCAGATGGAGTTGGCCCAGATATTTATAGGGCTCTTAGTCGTCTTTTACGACATCCACGAGCAAAGTAAGGGTTGGTAGTATTCGTAGCCGCTACTACACAACACTCATTGATAATATATAACATAATAAATTATAACAAAAACTATTTCAGTGAATATCTGAATCAATTAATCAAACGGCCTATTTTATTTCCATTGCTTGATATGGATTGCTGCTAATTTACGCCTCAACATTTCGCCATTCTCCGTCACGCGAATGATTAGTACATATTTACTGGAGTTATTTAAGCTAATCTATGAAGTGATGCATTTAGAATATAATGCTTCACTATTTATTCACTCTC
Organism: Lymantria monacha; assembly: GCA_905163515.2. Classification (NCBI taxonomy): domain Eukaryota; kingdom Metazoa; phylum Arthropoda; class Insecta; order Lepidoptera; family Erebidae; genus Lymantria; species Lymantria monacha. The sequence continues at coordinate 25,696,163 of LR991098.1, read as the reverse complement.
TGGTATCGAATTCGAAATTTCGAATTACTATACTAATACGTCTGACTAGCGTGGTATAATAGGTGAATTTCTCACCAACTAGAGACGAATTTCGACCCCAGCGGTAAAACTTGTTTAGGTTGAGATGATGATGAAACTAGATATCGATCAATTCGGGTGACGATATAGCAATATAACCTACTCTATAACTTGCTATATGTTTACTGTCCACCTAATGAGCTAAATACCGGCACCCATTCTTAATTCCTTTAGTCTAACAGGATCTACTTTCATCGCTTTATTCAATTGTATTCTTATTGCAAGTAACAAAAGACCGTTATAATTAGGAAAATTAAACGTTTAATTTCATAATACCATGATGTAGCTATATATATTTAACCAGTATAATATTTCATGTATATTGCTACGAACAATACCTAACAAAGAGAAAAAATAAATAATAGCATTACAAATGAAATCCTTCCTACACGTGCAGCTGTATCCCCGCGGGAAACTTTTAATTCCATTCTGTTACGATGTCACATTTATCTGTTACCGAACAGATTGTATTTTATACGCATGCCTATTTGTAAACGCTTTTTTAATTTTGCGAAAGGAATTTGCTATTCAATTAAGTTTAGATTTTATTAAAATAGTTTAATATTCATCATATTAGCTCATACACATCTTACAATTAAGCTCGAACCTCTTCCAAATGAAAGGGAGATTAACCTATTATACTACGCTGGTAAGGAATGTTGGTATGGGGTTTTGTTTAAGAGTACATATTGTATCCACCCCAAGTAATTGGGATACGAGTAAGAGAATGATGATATATTATCAAAGAAAATATTTATTATTTGTTCCTTATGCTAGTCTTTGATAACGCACTTAGCCTTATTTATTCTTATTATTAAGCATTAAATTTCAAATAATAAGAGGTCGTTTAATTTATAGTAATAGGAGGCATAGGTTTTTAATATTAACTCTCCTTTACTTTTAGCACTATAATTGGATTATTTTTCTTAATCACCTTTTTTATCCGTGTGATGACGGAGTAAGAATACACTTCACAACCCCCTATCTACCCTACGAGTAAGAACTCGTAGGTGATCGTAAGAGACGACCAAGGGATATAAAATGCATATAACATCTATGCAAGAGAAGGAAAACTCGAAACAAAACCCTATACCAACACGTCTGACTAGTGCGGTATAGTAGGTTATTTTGCTCCCATTACGGAGGAGGCCCAAGCCCAACGGTGGGTTTTCAGCGTGGTATAATAACCTATTATTAGTTATTAGTTTTTAATCAATATGCAATTAAGATAGTTTCAAATAAATTGAACAATAAATCTTTAACTTTTATGTATATATATATATATATATATATATATATATATATATATATATATATATATATATATATACGGATTCTATCGCGTTTGTATTTGATTTATAATTTCCCGACGTTTCGAACACTTTACAGTGATCATGGTCACGGGAGGACTGAGGTGTCTTACGTCCAATATGTCATTGTTATTACAGAAATTTATTTATATTTACCCTATAAGATATTAAGAAGAAATCCCGGACATTAGCTTGTGCGAGTTCAGAATGGCTCTCGAACAACTAAGAAACGGTAAGGCACCGGGAGATGACGGAATTACGGCAGAGCTCCTGAAGGCAGGCGGCAAGCCGGTCTTAAAAGCCCTTCAGAAGCTATTTAATTCCGTTATCCTCGGGGGCGACGTTCCAGAGTCGTGGACCAGGAGTGTGGTGGTGCTGTTCTTCAAGAAAGGCGACAAAGCTCTTCTAAAGAACTACAGACCCATCTCACTCTTGAGCCACGTCTACAAGTTGTTTTCGAGAGTCATTACCAATCGACTCACGTGCAAGCTTGATGACTTCCAGCCGCCCGAACAAGCTGGCTTCCGAAAAGGCTATAGCACCATAGACCATATCCTCACGCTTCGGCAGATTATCCAGAAGACCGAGGAGTACAATCGGCCTCTGTGTATAGCGTTTGTGGACTATGAGAAAGCCTTTGATTCAGTCGAAACTTGGGCGGTGCTGCAGTCCCTTCAGCGGTGCCAAATCGACCATCGTTATATCGAAGTGCTGAAGTGTTTGTATAGGAACGCCACAATGTCAGTCCGTATTCGGGATAAGAGTACGAAACCGATCCAGTTGCAGAAAGGCGTGAGACAGGGAGACGTCATCTCTCCGAAACTGTTCACCACTGCACTGGAAGATGTCTTCAAGCTTTTAGACTGGACCGGACTCGGCATCAACATCAATGGCGAATACATCACTCACCTTCGATTCGCAGACGATATTGTCGTCATGGCAGAATCCATGGAGGACCTGGGCATCATGCTCAACGATCTCAGCAGGGTATCCCAACTAGTGGGTTTACGAATGAACATGGACAAGACGAAAGTCATGTCAAATGCCCATGTCATTCCTGTACCGGTCCTAGTTGGCAATGCGATTCTCGAAATCGTCGATCATTATGTTTACCTTGGACAAACAGTCCAGTTAGGTAGATCCAATTTCGAGAAAGAGGTCAGCCGACGAATCCAACTCGGTTGGGCAGCGTTCGGGAAACTTAAGAAGATCTTCTCATCCAACATACCTCAGTGTTTGAAAACACAGGTCTATAACCAGTGTGTGTTACCAGTGATGACTTACGGCACGGAAACGTGGTCCCTAAATGTAGGCCTCATAACCAGGCTCAAAGTCGCTCAGCGTGCTATGGAGCGGGCTATGCTCGGGATTTCTCTGCGAGATAGAATCCGAAATACGGAAATCCGCAGACGAACGGGTGTAACCGACATAGCACGAAGAATTAGCATGCTGAAGTGGCAATGAGCAGGCCACATCGCTCGAAGAACCGACAACCGCTGGGGAAGAAAGGTTCTAGAGTGGCGACCACGTACCGGACGACGCAGTGTGGGACGCCCCCCCACTAGGTGGACAGACGACCTAGTGAAGGTTGCTGGGCGTCGTTGGATACAGGCGGCACAGGACCGCACTCTGTGGCGTAAAATGAGGGAGGCCTACGTTCAGCAGTGGACGGCAATAGGCTGAAATGATGATGATGATGATGAAGATATTAAATTTTGACCCACATTTTTATACAAAATTAATACAATTCATTGCCAGTACAAATAGAGAATGATTCTATATATAAAATTTATGTTGTTTATGATTTGTTATTATTAAGGTATTTAATTTATGATAATTATTATTGTGGCAATTTTACAATTTTTACAAAACTAACAAAAACTATTCAGCTACTACCGGATCGGAACGCGGCCACTCTGAGAAAGATCCAGCGAGAAAACTCAGGAGGCATGATACTAATTTTATTATTGAATTTTTGAGTGGCGGCCTACTTTATCTTACTAAAATTAATTAAATTAAAATTTAGCTATTATTGTGGGTCAAATCAATATATATATATATATATATATATATATATATATATATATATATATATATATATATATATAATATCTGGATGACCGAGCCTTGCTCAGTATTTTCTTGTTAGTGTGTTTTGGAAGATATATTTAAATATAATAAAAATAATAAAAAATAAATTAAAAATCAAAAAGTAAAAATATAATCTAAAAAATATATCGAGCAAAAAGGAGTGAAAATCACGTTCGTTGTATAGGAGCACCCTTTAAATATTTATTTTTTCAGGGGGTATTCCATCGGGCCGGCCACTGACGACAAGTTCACGATGCTCCAGTGGCCGGTCCAACGACGTAGGCGAGGTTCGTGGGTGGGTTACGGGTATGCGTGCTTACGCCCCTCTGTCGCCCCGGACGGAGTGGTGCGAGAAGAGCGCCGACCATAACCCACCCCAAAAAAAAAAAAAAAAAAATATTTATTTTATTTTGTATTTTAGTATTTGACGTTATAGCGGCAACAGAAACACATCATCTGTGAAAATTTCTGTCTGACTGCTGTCTAACTATCATGGTTTATGAGATACAGCCTGGTGATAGACAGATGGACGGACGGACGGACGGCGAGGTCTTAGTTATAGGGTGCCGTTTTACGCTATTGGTACGGAATCCTGAAGAAGTTGAACTCACATAAAAGCTTGGTACAATGGAAATACTTTTTAAAATTGGAATGTCTCAAAAGTCACAATACTGTATTAACACGGCATTTGAAAGTTTCTAAGCTATAAAGAGGTCACTTTTAGGACACGGCGTCATAGGAACGTAGAGTTTGAAATTTTAAATTGTTGGACAGCAATTTTCTAAGCCGAATATTGTGATTGAGAGTCATGATAACACATTGCTTCGTATAACTGAAATCCATCGCTCATAAGATATATTACCCATTTTAATTTTACTCTGGCGAGGGTATTTTTACCGCATAATGATTAGTAAAGAGAGATGGTCATTTTCTATCTTTTTTCACTGTTTAGTCAGGGTTTAATCAACATATTTGTAAAAATTGAGACGGAAAGGCTGAGTTATATTAGGAACAATCAGTAAGATACGATAGGGAGACAGGATGTTAATGCTGATCAGATTGGTCGCATGACGACATGACCTACCTATGTGCGCTACTATGTCGTGCGCTAATATTTTAAATAATTCGAAGGGGTCGAATATTAAAATAAATCTTTCGAATAAGTTATAAACCCCGAGTCCGACAAACGGTCGAGTTCCTGAATACTCTGAAGGCTCCCGGTCTCCCAACTCACATCCTAAAATTGAGGGCTGCAGTTTAAAAAAAAAACATTATTGCATTGCAATGTAATCGGGTCAACTGTACTGAACGTTTGTTCTTGAGCAGAGTCTATATTTATTCCTAGGATTCTCCAAATACCTTCAAATTAATCCTTCGAATTTCAGAGAGTGCAGTTTGCCATTAAAGTCTGCTTCGCAATAACCATAAACAAAGCTCGAGGTCATATTCTTAAGGTAGCGGGCGTAGACTTGAGAGAAAGGTGCTTCTCCCATGGGCAGTTGTATGTGACATGCTTCAGAGTAAGCTCACATAGTAGCCTGGTAACTCTAGCATCCGAAAGGAAAACAAAAGATGTTTTTTACAAAGAAATACTATAATAGGTGTAGAATCGTGGGTGGGCGGGGATGTCAATGAAGCGGTACCAGTGGTCAGCTTAATTTCGTTGAAAAAGACGGTGGGTTATTGGTCCGCACACTACCCTTCCGCCGCCTCGGTCGCAATGAGCGCGTTGTGTTAAAAACATGGCCTACTAAGAAAAAGCCTGGTGTCCATAATATATAACAAAATTTCATTTGATTTTTATGTTTATTAAACCTTCCCTACACTATAACAAAGATTGTTATCATCATCATCATCACAGCCCATATACGTCCCACTGTTGGGCTCAGGCCTCCTCTATAATAGGAGGGAAGTTAACCTACTATACCGTGCTAGTTAGACGTGTTGGTATAGGGTTTTGTTTTGAGTTTTCCTTCTCTTGCATAGTATTATATGCATTTTATATCCCTTAGTCGTCTCTTACGATCACCCACGGGTACGATAGGGGGTGGTGAATTGTATTCTTACTCCGTCACCATACGGATAAGATTGTTATACTATATAAGAAAACACACATTTATACATAATTATCTATAAATAACAATATAAATAATAACGTAAAAAACAAACAAAAATCCTATTAAAACATTATCGATTTCTTCGCAGACAAAAACGCGGGCGAATGATAATAATTAATAAAATAATAATAAATAATGCCAAAAAGTAAATAAGAAAAAGTAAGGATCCGAACCGAGCTCCAGTTTGTTTGGATTAGACCACTTGATTTTCCAACTGAGCTAAAAAATGTCTATTCTTAATGACAGCGTCAAAATTTGAAAACCTTCATATTCTAATAGTTTTAGTACAACGAAAAATTATATTTTTGTTGCCGAAATATACTGACAAAATAATATTTTCTATAAATGAAACCTAGCTAGATCGATTAAACGCCCCCGGAACCCCTTGTATGCTAAATTTCAAGAAAATCGTTGCAGCCGTTTCCGAGATTCAGATTACATATATATATATATATATATACAAGAATTGCTCGTTTAAAGATATAGTGATATATATGTATATATATATATATCTTTTAATTATATATATATATATATATATATATATATATATATATATATATATATATATATATATATATATATATATATATATATATAAGTAAAAGATTCGGACCATGCTGTTGACAGTGCTCTTTCTACAGCCCCGGCCGGTCCGTTCGGGGTAGTACCACAATCTTGCAGAAGACCGACGTCTGAGTAATGGCAATGTGTTATTGCGTTTCGTTTGGTGAGCGAGAGAGCTGGAAGGCCAACTGGGTGGATTTGGAGATTTTATTGGTACGCAGTGGCCTAAGCCCTTGGTATTGCAAATGGTCCATGGGCGGCAGTGACACTTACCATCAGGTGTGCTGCTTGCTCGTTTGCCACCATCAGCGATAAAATATATATATACATATGTTATGTATATATTTCTACGTTTCTAAAGAAAATACAATACGGAAAACCATGCCTAATATATATACGACAAACAGTTAATTAATATTATCTAAAGAATCTATGAATACTAGTTAAAACTCGACTATTTAGGCATATTTGTTCCGTTTGTTGTTTCTTTCTAACTAATTGTACTCGCAACGGATATGTAACATGTATAATTATCATTTTTATGTTCCACCGATTTGGCGGGGCGAGACGCACCCATAGCTCACGGAAAGAAAAGGGTTATATTTAGTAAGTTTATAATTTTTCTTCTTATCTCTAGTTTAAAATACTTTAAGATTTTGATCAGGTATAAGTCTGGTTGTAATCCATCCATTAATCTTAAAATATCAACCATTAAAAAAGACCGAGAAGGGGTAATGCCGTAATTGTCACGCTTCGCCAACTAGGTAATGATAGTACTGGGTATTACAAATTACCCAAGAGAGTAGTGTAGTTAATTTTTTTGGTTTACTTTTATTTGCTTTTTACGGCTCGCACAGGAAAATAAGGGGATAGAGAAACTGTCTAAGTATCTTGTTCGTTTTGCAATTGTCGAAATAAAATTCTATGCCAAATGGTTTGGTTGATTGCTAACATTTGTGCCAAATAGTGGAAGTATATGGACTGAAAAGAAGAAGTTAGCGTACAATGCAGGTTTAGAAATTATGTATCGCTGATATAAACTATGACGTGATTTAATTAGTGAAGAAAATATTGTCAGGTATCTTGCATATCTTAAACATATTCTGATCTCATAATTTAGTAGCATGTGGAAGTCCTATGTACAATAGTGAAGATTGTCAGGCTAGTGTATCCACCACCGTGAGAGTAGACCGCCAGGTGGGCCATTGAAGAAACAAACCGCGTTCCAGTAACCCACTCGCGCGGCGTCGAGACGTATGTTGTAGGGCGGGTCTACGGGTCGTGCGCCGCTTCTCTGTCGCCCCGGAAGGATTAGCGGGGTGTAGCGTACCGGAGCCCACCGTCAAAAAAAAAAAAAATATGGATATCTATCTGTCTTCCTAATGTCTTTAAAGGAGTAATTCCTGAGAATTTGTATATTTTTATATTTGTATATTTCTCTATATCCAGAAATTTCGGCAATGTCACCAGTGATTTCTAAGAACTTTGCTCAGCGAGAGGTTTCGGGAGCGATAAATCGATCTAGCTCATATATTTTTACTTATAGAAAATATCGATTTGTTAGTTTTTTCAACCAATAACAATATATAATTACAATATGAAGGTGAATTTGGCTGCTGTAATCAAGAATAGATATAGTTTAGTTGGGAAATTGAGCCGTCTAAACCAGACAGTATCGGTTAGAACCCTTTTTTAATATTTTTCCCTTTTATTTATTTTTATATTTGTTCACTATTTTATAAATATATTATATCTTACAAAAAATAACAATTTACCGAAAAATAAATGTGGAGCTAAGCTCTATCATCTTGATATTACAATTAACACTTACAAATTAGTTGTAGGTTCAGGAAAAAAAATTTGAAAGGCTCAAAGTATTCTTTTGCTTGATAATCGAACCTTACTACACTCGATATTGGTATCGGCATATAGATTATTCCACCATATGTGTAATCGAAAATGTTTACAAAGCATCATATAAGCCTCAGCATACGTTATTAAGAACATTACTCGAACGGGTGCGATAAAAGATCAGATTCACGTCACTTCAGCTCCATAATATTACATTTTACGTAATCCACACATATACCCTTAACCCAAATATTTTCTAGCCCTCTTTGTGCCCTCCTTAATGTCGGAGGGAGGAGGGAGAGTGATTTATCTACTATTCAAGGTACATTATGTGGTAGTCGGTATAATCTGATATCGTGTTACCTCACCGTGAAATTCATAGAGCCAAGTGAAATGAAGCGTGGTGAATCGGTCTAATATTTATAATTGGATGGGGTGTGGGTATTTACAGCACTATCTATTGTGTTCGTTTCTTAAAATGGTATTTTTCTATCTTAAATATAGTTTTATTTCATATAACTGATTGATTTTATTCAACACAAAAGCTTTATTATAATGATTTTCGATGTTTACACAAATTATAAATATGGATGAAACTATTTTATAGTTTAACCCAAGAATTTATTATCACACTATTTTATTAATTAGTTCATCATCATCTCAGCTCATACACGTCCCACTGTTGGGCTCAAGCCTCCTCCATAATGGGAGAGCAATTGACCTACTATACCACGCTAGTCAGACGTGTTGGTATAGAGTTTCGTTTCGAGATTTCCATCTCTTGCATAGATGTTATATGCGTTATGTATCCCTTAGTCATCTATTACGATCACCCACGGGTAAGATAGGGAGTGATGAATTATATTCTAACTCCGTCACCACAAGGAAAGTTTATTAATTATTTATTAAACTTTATTTTGGCGAAAGGTCAGATTAAGAGTACGCTTAACCATAGAGCATGCATGAAGACTGTGATGAGTGTGAATGAAGCGATGCAGGTATGTCAGAATTGTGGTTTGTGGCAATCCATTGTCTCTTTTTTTTTTTTTTGCGGTGGGCTATGGTCGTCGCACCCCGCCAAATCGGTCCGGGGTGATGGAAGCGGCGGCGCGCAACCCCATTAACCCACCCTGCAAGCACCTCTTCTTCGCCGTACGAGCGGGCCACCGGTACCCGATCTTTGTCTTCGGTGGCCCGCTGGGCGGTATGCCCTCTTGGGCTCCTCTCCTGTCGACGCCCCGACAGCTTTCGCCGTCGAGGCGTCGTCCTCACGCGGTGGCCTCACGTCGGGTAACCGGACAATTCCCCGGTCCGATCACCCGAAGCCTCGGTTAGGGCGGCATCAGGCGCAGGTACTCGCGCCTGCGCCGTCCCGGCCGCGGGCGGCGGCCCGGGTCACGGGAATCCTCCCGGGCCCGTTCCGCTGCCTCCTTCTGCGAGATGACAGCCTCGCAGAAGGCGGCGACCGTGTCCCAATTCCTGACGCTGTCGACCATCGCTCGCGCAACAGCCGGCAGCGTCAGGTCGGCACCGATGACAGCGACGAGGTCACGGCGTTGCCCGTCCCAGCCCGAACATACCTCGAGCGTATGTTGCGCCGTGTCCTCGTCGCTACTGCAATGGTGGCAGGACGGAGTCCACTCCCTCCGCACGACCGTGTGCAGGTACTTGCCGAAGCAACCATGCCCCGACAAGACCTGCACCAACCGGAAAGAGAGGACTCCGTGCTGCCGCTCCATACACTCCATCAGTACGGGCCGGAGGGCCTTAACGGTAATAATACCGTATCTAGGCCTCTCCAGCCGCGTAGCCCAACGGGCGATGACTTCTCGGCGGGCGTCCTCGCGCCAGGTGGCTATCTCGTTGAACGATGGGGAGCCACCCTCTTCGCGCATTGAGGTAACCCGCCGGTAGAGGTCGGAGAGCATCTCCGCCTCTAGGTCCCACGGGGGTGTCCCGGCCAATAGGCACGCCGCCTCTGTCGACACCGTACGGTACCCGCGAATGGCTCTGACCGCCATGACTCTCTGTGGCCTCCACAGAACCGCCCTGAGTTGGGCGTTCAGAGCCCTCGCCCACACGGGTGCGCCGTACATGGCCATTGAGCGGATCACCCCCGCATACAGCCGTCGGCCCTGAAAACTGGGTCCGCCCACGTTCGGCATGAGCCGAGAAAGGGCGGACGCCGCGCCGACCAGCCGGGGAGCAATTTGACGAAAATGCTCCCGGAACCACCATCGCCCGTCGAGCACCAGACCCAAGTACCTCATATGGGCCTGGATACTGATGTGGATGGAGTTGACGACTAACGAGGCGCCGATGGGCAGCCTCACACGGGGCCCATGGAATAAAAGGGCCTCCGTCTTGTTTAGGGCCACCCTGAGCCCCAGCGCCTCGATTCGCCTGACCATCTCCTCAGTGCCGAGAGTGGCCAGGCTCGCCGCCTCTTCGAATGTCCTGCCCCGGGCTGTGACGAGCGTGTCGTCAGCATAGCAAATAACGCTCAGCCCGGGGGGGAGACTCCCTCTCAACGCCCAGTCGTAACCGATGTCCCACAGAGTCGGCCCCAGAACCGACCCTTGCGGAACACCGCACGACATGGGCGTCCGCACAATGTCCCCTGCGGGGCTCGCGTAGAGAACACTGCACCCCTCCAAATAGTCTGCCACCAGCCGCCTGAGGTACAGGGGCACTCCGTGGAACCGGAGCGCCTCCCTGATGCAGCTGAATGGCAGACTATTGAAGGCGTTGGCGATGTCCAACGACACCGCCAACAGCATTCCTTTGCCGGCGACAGCCTCCGCGGCCGTCTGCCTCAGGCGTAGCAGGGCCCCGATGGTCGAACGCCCCCTTCGAAACCCAAATTGAGCGTCCGACAGATCGGGTCCCACCTCTTCCAGGTGCTGGACGATGTGGGCAGCGAGGACACGCTCCAGCAGCTTACCCACATCGTCCAGAAGCACAATGGGCCTGTAGGCCGACGGCGAATCCGGGGGCCGTCCCGGCTTTGGCAGGAGAACCAACCTCCCTTCCTTCCAGCACTCAGGGAACTGTCCAGACGTCAGACAGGCGTTGAACAGTCGCCTGAGGCGAGGTTCGAGATGCTCGAGGAACAACGTCAACACCCGGACTGGGATTCCGTCGGGGTCGGGGGCCGTGGTGGCGGAACGAATCTTCGCCACGGCTGCCCCCACTTCCGACTCCGTCACGGGCGGAACACTCTCGACGGCCTCCCGGTCGTGATCTGGCGAGGCCATGACCGGGGGCGTGTGCTCCGACTGCCGCGGGAACAGCTCCTCGACCACTCTACGAAGGAGGTCGGGCTGGAGGGTCTCGGTGAGGGGGGGGCCCTGCGCGCGAAGCTTATTCAGCGACGCGCGATACGGGCGATCCCAGGGGTCACGGTCAAGACCGTCCAGCACCTCCTGCCAACTCGCGTCCTTGGCGGACCGGATGGCCAGCCGAAAGGCGGTACGCGCACTGCGGTACGCCTCGTACAGCTGGCCCTCCCGCCCAACATCGCGGCGACGCCGCCGACTGCGGGTGTAGGACCTTCAATCCATTGTCTCTGCCTACCCCTCTGGAAAACAGGCGTGAGACTATGTATGTATATATGTAAACTTTATTAAAAATCATTATTGAGGCTTTCGCTGTTAACTGGTGGATATAGATCTCATCCGCAAATAAAGGTATAGTGCCGTCGTTGTATCATCATGCTTAGTAGGTTGGTTGGCGATCGCAATGAGATATTAACGTTTCCCATTAGAGAGCTGTTTTTCACTCTTTCGATGAAACCCTTAGCTAAATTTTACGAATGCCATACAAGTAGCGATTATTATATGTTTACCCCGTCACTATACATGGAGTATCATATCCATTATCCCAAAACAAACAAGAGATGAAACGGGATGAAAGAAATGTTGTGAAGAATTTTTTTAATATGAATGTTAAATGCTTTACGGGCAAGCAAAGAAGAAAGCAAAGATGTATGGATTGTGTGAAGCATGTTTTGGATAGAATGAAAGCGTGTGCAGAGATGAAATTTGATAGGATTGTGTGGAAATAAAGGAGACATTGCGTCGACCCCAAGTAATTGGGATAACAGCAGGTAATGATGATGGGGCAATATCACAAAAGACACCTAAATTTTAGGTAATTTGTGGCGTCTTATAACACATCGTTGTAATAGTACATACATATATATCATCACGCCATATCCCTTGCAGGGTAGGCAGAGAGAATAGAATGCCAGAGAACTCTATCCTTGCATACTTCACTCGCTTCCTTAACATTCATAATTCTCTTCATACAAGCTTGCCGGTTTCGGAGACTCTTAACTCCACCTTCCTTCAGTACGTGACCAATCTGACCTAGGTAGTTTAGACTCGGTCTCTCCCGGTACCTACATCCTTCCATTTTCGCATTATATATCTTCTTAACCAGACGTTCGTTTGGCATACTTTCCACATGTCTGAACCATCGGAACATTCCTTTTTGCATCTTTACACCAATACTCTCTTTCATACCTACTCGCTCTCTTACGTCGAATTTTTTTACGAATGCGATCGTTCAGCCTAACTCCACAGATTTTCCGTAGATATCATATAATTGTAATAGTTACTTTTTTATTTTTGTTGTTTTTGGTAGTAAACGAGCAAGCAGCACACCTGATGGTAAGTGTCACTGCCATCCAGATACCTTTGCAATACCAAGGGTATATCTAAGCCGCTGCCTACCAATAAAAACTCCAAATCCACCTAGTTGCGCTTCCGGCTCTCTCGCTCACGGAACGAAGCGCAATATCACATTGCCATTACTCTGACGTCGATCCTCTGCGAGAGTGTGGTAATTCCTCGGACGGACCGGCCCGCGGCTGTAGATATACAACTGCCAACAGGTTGGTCCTATCATTAATTGATGTAATTTAACATTTATTCGTAATATTGGTATTGGAATTGCCTTAGATGTAACTTAAAATCCACCGAAGATAAAAATCGGGTACCGGTGGCCGCTCGCACGGCAAAGAGAGGCGCTTTGCAGGGTGGGTCTATAGGGTCGCGCGCTGCCTCTTCCATTGCCCCGGACCGATTTGGCGGGGCGTGAACACCTCCATAGTCAACCGCAAAAAAAATGTGTAACCTAAAATGTAAATAATTCTCATCTCAGCTCATATGGGCCCCATTGCATTGTAGTGTTGATTGAGGACCGGGAGGACTATTTTACCGTAATACAGTGCTTACTAGTACGGAGGATAGTGTACCAGTTTCAATCTCGTGAGTTTTAAGCAATTAAACAATCTTACGGCATTATTGTAATTAGATATATCACAAATAAGAAGCTTTATGTGTTTTTAAAAAAAGAATAAAAGTGTATTAGCTTGATTGCAAACTAAATTTAAGATTGAAAATATGTAAGTGCCCTCACTGTTTATACTTATTTAATCATTATCTGTAAATCTATTTGGTAATAAATTATTATTATTATAAAAAAAAAAAAAAAAAAAAAAATTGCTGGGCTAGAGCCTCTTCTACAATAGCAGGGAAAATGATCTACTATACGATACTAGTTAGTATATTTCAATTATTCTTTCTCTTGCTTGATTTTATTCATCTAGCTCATATAGGCTCCATTGCTGGGCTCGAGCCTCCTCTATTGTAGCAGGGAAAATGATCTATAGTAACGCTAGTTAGTTTATTTCAAGCATTCTTTCTTTTGCTTGATGTTATATGGTTATTTCATGCCTTAGTCGTCTTTTACGATATCCACCAATAGACATCATTAACATTATTTTTAGTATCGTATTTTAGTATATATGGCCTAGTCAGAAATAAAATTATTAATACACTTTAAAATGTTGTTATTTTTTTTATTATTATTTTTTTCACATGCTGGATACTATTGCTATATATTACTTTAATTAACGTTAAAATAAAAACAAAACTGGTTAGTGTTATATGGTAGCGGCTAAGAATACTATCAATCTTTATTTTAATCGTGGATGTCGTAAAAGATGACTAAGATCTTTATATGATGCATCGAGCAGATCAACTATACCTTGCGCCCTTTGGCCAACAATTACATTCTTAAGGAGGACTGACGTTTGGCAAGCGGCCGGGCATAAAACTATTCCCAATAACTTTTGCAATTTGTGCATATTGTATCGACCCCAAGCGATTGTGATAAGAACAGGAGAATTATGATGCAATGATAAAAGAATATATGTAAAAATCTCGGGTACGCTATCCTTTACTCATGGGAATTCTTTTCAATTACACAGATAGTTTTAAGAGAAATTTTTAGCCCTATATGGCGAGAAAATAAGTATACAATTATCGCCAACCTTTACTTGTCAATTATTCTTGAAAATGAATCTTGCCATGGTCGCTAACTTATCTGACAATGTATGCCCATTATTACATTACCGTCTTTGAGTAAGGGTTTTTTCCTACAGTGGACGTCTTAAAGTTGATGGATAAATGGGTGGATTATCAATAAAATCTTCTTTAAAATTCAGAGCTCAGATATTGAGTAAGGTTATAATTGTAGTTGAAATGTTTCGCTTGAATTTTGCACCAAATATATTGACCTTAATAGCTGTAGCGCACTTAAGGTACCAGTCGGGGTCTACGGCGTAGCTGCGCGTAGCTCTTCTACGCACGTGTTACCTAATGTATGTACGAAAGTTTTCTTAGGATAAGAGCCACACCTATAAGAAGGATTAGAAACCAAGAAACTTATATATACATGCCTAGTTGTTTTATATCAAATTTAGGTGTTATATTAAATTTATATGTATCATTATACATTCATAAATACTCGTATGAATGAAAAAAAAATAAGTAAAAGTGCCTTAATTTAAATATTTCATACATTCAGATTAGGAACGCTGAAAGGTGTTCGAAACGTTGGAAAATAAAAATTATATAGGTAAAAACCCCTCAAAATTTAGTGAAATACTTTTGATTTATATACTGCAAGTTAAACCTTACCTTCCAACTGGACGTGGCCAAAAAATGCGCGTAAATGCGTTTCCACAGCGTCAAAAAAAAAAAGAAAGTTATACCTTACCTTGAGTTACATTACATTACCAGTGTCGAAATAACTAATCTTTCACCTGCTCAAAATTAACTGGAGGGGAAGGTACCACCACCCATAACGACTGTAAGTAGTGCAGAAAGGTAATGATAATCACTTATATAAATATAGACTTGAACGCTTGCCAGCGTGACTGACAACATCCAGGCCATAAAACGGGGGCCGGGACACCCCCGTAGGACCTAGAGGCGGAGATGCTCTCCGACCTCTACCGGCGGGTTACCTCAATGCGCGAAGAGGGTGGCTCCCCATCGTTCAACGAGATAGCCACCTGGCGCGAGGACGCCCGCCGAGAAGTCATCGCCCGTTGGGCTACGCGGCTGGAGAGGCCTAGATACGGTGTTATTACCGTTGAGGCCCTCCGGCCCGTACTGATGGAGTGGATGGAGCGGCGGCACGGAGTCCTCTCTTTCCGGTTGGTGCAGGTCTTGTCGGGGCATGGTTGCTTCGGCAAGTACCTGCACACGGTCGTGCGGAGTGAGTGGACTCCGTCCTGCCACCATTGCAGTAGCGACGAGGACATGGCGCAACATACGCTCGAGGTATGTTCGGGCTAGGACGGGCAGCGCCGTGACCTCGTCGCTGTCATCGGTGCCGACCTGACGCTGCCGGCTGTTGCGCGAGCGATGGTCGAAAGCGTCAGGAATTGGGACGCGGTCGCCGCCTTCTGCGAGGCTGTCATCTCGCAGAAGGAGGCGGCGGAACGGGCCCGGGAGGATTCCCGTGACCCGGGCCGCCGCCCGCGGCCGGGGTGGCGCAGGCGCGAGTACCTGCGCCTGATGCCGCCCTAACCGAGGCTTCGGGTGATCGGACCGGGGAATTGTCCGGTTACCCGACGTGAGGCCACCGCGTGAGGACGACGCCTCGACGGCGAAAGCTGTCGGGGCGTCGACAGGAGAGGAGCCCAAGAGGGCATACCGCCGAGCGGGCCACCGAAGACAAAGATCGGGTACCGGTGGCCCGCTCGTACGGCGAAGAAGAGGTGCTTGCAGGGTGGGTCAATGGGGTTGCGCGCCGCCTCTTCCGTCGCCCCGGACCGATTTGGCGGGGTGCGACGTCCATAGCCCACCGCAAAAAAAAAAAAAAAAAGGCCATAAAACGGGGTCTAAAAAGATAAATACTTTCCTTATTGGATAAAATATAATCTATAAATAATATATGACAGAACGGTCTAAGTACCGACTTCTCTTATAAAGTATCTTGGGCTTTCCATATTTATTTTTTTTTTTTTATTTATTTATTTATTTCTGAACAATATTTAATTGTGTTGAAAATGTGATAGATATTAATGCAATAGTGCTTAGTAATATAATAGTCATTAGAATATTAGTCAATAAATAATTTAAATTTTTGCATCATCACAAATGTTTACACTATATAGACATCTATTTAATAGGTACTTCTTTAATTTTATCTTAAACTTATTTGTATAAACAGCATTTTTTAAATCTTTAGGCAACTTGTTAAATAACTATACAGCTTGATAATGCGGGCCGTGTCTGACAACATCATACTTGGGATTCATTTTTGTTTTAAAATCTTTTCTACGAGTTTCATCACTCACTTGTCTCTCTTCACTTGTTTCAAAATTATTTATGTATTTAGAGAAATTTGTTAAAACTACTAGGATATATAGCCTTGGAATAGTAAGGATATTCAAAGCTTTAAAATACTGTTGACAACTCTCTCTTTGTAGTATACGCATGATGGTCCTAATGGCTCGTTTTTGCAGTACAAATGCCCTTTGATGGTTATAGCTGTAGTTTTGACCCCAAAATTGTATGCTATATCTGAACCTTGACTCCACCAGTGCATAGTAAACCATCCTCAATTTCTCCACATCAATATCATCTCTTAATACCCTCAATGCGTAACACGCTGATGATACAGAGGAATCTATTGCCTTTAATTCAGGTTTCCAATTTAGCATATCATCGATGTGTACTCCCAAAAATTTAACCTCTTTTACTAATCCTATTTCTTTACTATCCAATTTGATCTTTATGATGTCATTATTACGTGCTGTTGTTTTGAATAACATAATATTAGTTTTTGCAGTATTTACTTCTAACTTATTTGCGGCACACCACATATAAGATACTTCTTTGTGCAATCCACAAATACCTAATTGTTTTGAGTTCGGGTATAATTTGTATTTGGTATAGGTCCCTATATTTTCTAAAATAGGTAATTATATATATTCTTTTTCTACAATTTTTAAAGATCGCGCCCTGAACTATGATAATAATATTTGTATTACAAAGAACTTTACAAATATACAATTCATCATCATCATATGTAACAATAGTTTTATTTGTAATATTCGCGTAAACGTTAGATGTGATAACTAAAACTGTCTCTTAGAAAAGTATTCCAGTGATTTGAATCTCAAACTGTATTTTTCTTTTCAAAGGTGCAGACAATTCCCCTTTAAATATAGGGTGAGGGTGAATTTTTTCTTCCCCTATCCCTTTTTATTGAATCCTTTTTTATAGATGCATAAAACCAATTCTGTTTATTTGGATACGATAATTGTCTTTTTTTTTTGAAGTTACGGCAATAATTTATCATAATGGCTATGCTTGGCAGACGAGCGGGTGATAACTAGATCTCAATTGGTGTTATATGTTTCTACTAATACTAACACTCCAGGCAAATTCTTCTTCTTCTCTTCTTGAATTTTGGAATTGATTTAAATAATTTACTTTTTTTATATTATTTTAAATCACTTTTCACATTTCATATATTATTATCCACTTCTAAGCTGAGGTCCAAATTTCAAGTATTTAGCTTAATAAGAAGTTGATTTAAAATCAATTACAAAATTTCACTCAGACAGACATAGAAGAAAACGAGTTAATAAAAACACAGAAACATAAAAACTTGATTACGAGGAAAAAATGAGTGTCACACATAGGACAGTTACTTTGACAGATATTTTTTGATCGTTATCAAGTTTTGTTAACAATCAAGCATGTTGAATGCTAAAATTTCAGTAACTTGCACAGTAACATGGTTTTTATCACAATAACAAAAAAAAATAATAAGATAGTAATATTGTGATAGCATAGTAATATGGTGTAAATAAAAAATGAGCACATCATCAATGTAATCAAGGTCAAACAAATACTCATTATTGATCTAGAAAAAAGGTCTGAGATTCTTCCTTAATTCTAAAACTTATTCCATCGAATAAAGAACATTATCGCAAAGTAAGTTATAATTAAATACGAAAGGTGGGTGTGTTTTTTTTTTCTTTTTGTACTGTCAATGAATTTGTATTAAAAATGTGGGTCAAAATTTAATATCTTATAGGGTAGATATCAATTTCTGTAATAACAATGACATATTGGACGTAAGACGCCTTAGTCCTTCCGTGACCATGATCACTGTAAAGTGTTCGAAACGTCGGGAAATTAAAAATCAAATACAAACGCGATAGAATCCGTAAAAGTAGTTTTATTTCAAATGTATAATACTTGCGTAAACATTAAAAATCATAAAATACGAAAGGTAATAATGATAATAGCTGAAGGTACTGCAAACTTCCTTCTGGTCTTTACGCCTTAGGGAAAATTGGGTGTGACGTATGAGTTACTATGGTAATTGATTTTATTACGCCACATGCTACATCCCGCCCCTTAATTTGACTTGTTAATGTGAATCGAAATATATTATACATTGAATATTTTGCATAATGCATGCATAATATAGGATAGCATCAAAATAGACGTTCAATGTAGTACACTAAAATAACAAATTGATGAAACTATGGTTTCGTTTCTAAGATTTTTTTAAAACGCAAATCTAGATTTTATCATGTCATTAATATAGAAAATATCCCTGTGGTGACGGAGTGGAAGGAAAAGACCGCGTTCTAGTAACCCATACGCACGGCGTCGAGACGTATATTGTAGGGCGGGTCTACGGGACGGAGTGCCAGTTTACCTGAGGCGGCTAGTGGCAGACTATTTGGAGGGGCGCAGCGTCCTCTACACCAACCGAGTAGGGGACGTTGTGCGAACGCCCATGACGTGCGGTGTCCCACAGGGGTCGGTCCTTGGACCCACCCTGTGGAACATCGGCTACGACTGGGCGTTGAGAGGGAGCCTCCTACCCGGGCTGGGCGTGATCTGTTACGCCGACGACACGCTCGTCACAGCCCGCGGTAGGACGCTGGAGGAGGCGGCAGGCCTGGCGACTCTCGGCACCGAAGAGATCGTCAGCCGGATCGAGGCGCTGGGGTTGAGGGTGGCCTTGGACAAGACGGAGGCCCTCTTGTTCCATGGGCCCCGCATGGGCCCTCCCATCGGCGTTTCGATCACCGTCAATTCGGTTGACATCAGCATCCGGGCCCATATGAGGTATTTGGGCCTGGTGCTCGACGGGCATTGGTGGTTTCGGGAGCATTTCCGCAGGCTCGCTCCGCGGCTCGTCGGCGCGGCGTCCGCCCTTTCATGGCTAATGCCGAATGTGGGCGGACCGAGCGCTACGTGCCGACAGCTGTACACGGGGGTCGTCCGGTCGATGGCCCTGTACGGCGCACCGGTGTGGGCGGGGTCCCTGACCGTCCGACTCAGGGCTCTTCTGTGGCGACCACAGAGGGCCATGGCGGTCAGGGCTGTACGCGGGTACCGCACGGTGGCGACGGAGGCAGCGTGCCTGTTGGCCGGGAGTCCCCCGTGGGACCTGGAGGCGGAAATGCTCGCCGATTTGTATCGGCGGGTGTCGGGGGTGCGCGCGGAGGGCGGTGTGGCCTCTTTGAGGGAACTCACCGCCTGGCGCGTTGACGCCCGCCTAGATGTCATTGCCCGTTGGGCAGTCCGGCTGGAGAGGCCTCGGTTCGGTGTGCGGACCGTAGAGGCCTTCCGGCCGGTGCTGATGCAGTGGTTGGAACGGCGGCACGGGGTGCTCTCCTTCCGACTGGTGCAGGTTTTGACGGGGCATGGATGCTTCGCCAAATACCTGCACAAGGTCGTCAGGAGGGAGAGTACACCGTCCTGCCACCACTGCGATTGCGACGAAGACACGGCGCAGCATACGCTCGAGGTTTGTGCCGCTTGGGCAGAACAGCGTCGTGAACTCGTCGCAATCATCGGTGCCGACCTGACGCTGCCGACCATCGCCAGGGCGATGCTCGACAGCGTCAGGAACTGGGACGCGGTCGCAACCTTCTGCGAGGCAGTAGTCTCGCGGAAGGA
Organism: Lymantria monacha; assembly: GCA_905163515.2. Lineage (NCBI taxonomy): Eukaryota > Metazoa > Arthropoda > Insecta > Lepidoptera > Erebidae > Lymantria > Lymantria monacha. The sequence goes on along the minus strand of LR991098.1, from coordinate 25,675,853 downwards.
GGCGGCGGAGCGCGTGCGCGAGGAGCGTCTCCTCGACGGCGCGAGCCGCCGCCGGCGACTGGGGCGGCGCAGGCGCGATTACCTGCGCCTGATGCCGCCCTAGCCAAGGCCGCGGGTGACTGGATCGGGGAATTAGTCCGTCACCCGCCGAGAGGCCGACCGCGTGAGGAAAGACCGACATCCTACCCGAGGGGGGGATGTCGGTCGAGGAGAGGGTACTCCTCAGGGGTATTCCGTCGGGCCGACCACTGACGTCAAGTCACTCTGCTCCGGTGGTCGGCCCAACGACGAAGGCGACGTCACGGGTGGGTTACGGGTGTGCGCGCTTACGCCCCTCTGTCACCCCGGACGGAGTGGTGCGAGGAGTGCGCCGACCGTAGCCCACCCCCCAAAAAAAAAAAAAAAAAAAAAAAAAAAAAAAAAAGGGCGGGTCTACGGGGTCGTGCGCCGCTTCTCTGTCGCCTCGGATGGCTTAGCGGGGCGTGACGTAGAGTAGCCCGCTGCCAAAAAAAAATCGTGACGGAGTAAGAATACAATTCACCTCCATTGCAGCAGGATTCAAGTAACAGTTAAGCATAATGCTTAACTTGAAACCTATTATTTTCGAAGTAGTTTTGGATGCTAAATACCGATGAAACAGTACCGACGCTCTTTTTTTGACTCTCATTATTTTTTTTTAATATTATTAATTTTATAATTTCTTTTACAATTTGAAATTTTGGTGTGGGACGTTTTGCAAGAAGCATTTTGAAGTCTAGCGAATATAATACCAATTTTAATGGTTGCTATAATGAAAGTTCTTAATTTTTTAATTGATTCTTTATAATAATTTTTACTCATTTCAACACAACAACAAACTGCGCATATGGTGTCAAATTGTTAGCCTGAGTCTGGATGTAAAAATGTGTCCGTTTAGTTATATGTTTGTAAAGTCCCTCATAATAAAAGGATTCTTTCGTTAGTGCAGTATTTTAAATAAAATAATAAAAACTTCATACGGTCTTATAATCGACAACTTTCAAATAAGTAACGGGACAAAAATTATACAATAAATTAATAAGAATTATAGCCGTTATCTGTCTTTGTCAAATAATAACGTTTAAATTTAATCCGTGCGAGCGGTACCACGCGCAAATGTTAATAGCTCATAAAACTTAACTTATTATTATGACTGTCAAACATGAAATGCCGTTAAACAAATAATAGAGCCATTACTTAACGGGTTTATGTAGTGAACAATCTATACGTATTATAGAACACCTTATTGACTGAGACTTATTCTATGCAAATAACATTATTTTTATATCCCTACTAATATATAAATGTGAATGTAAGTTTGTTTGTTACGCTTTCACGCTAAAACTACTCAACCGATCATCTTGAAACATTGTACACATATTCTTGGAGGTATTAAAAGTAACATAGGATACTTTTTATTAAAAAAAAATCAAAATTTTTATATGAATAATAAAAAAAATGTTTGTCAAAAAATCTCAAAATCTAGCTTCTTCAACGCCATCTAGCAGTCCAGTAATGAAGTTCCAACCCTGAGTATTATAATACCGTTGCACTGTATTACCGACGGTCAAAAATAAAAATAGGGGATCAAAAACTTTAGGAAAGTAACCTTTTACGCGGGCGAAGCCGCGGGCAGAAGCTAGTATGATATAAAACTATTTATCCGGATTTTATCAGGTTACGTTCACGTGAAGACAGTAATCTCGTGACGATAAATCCTAGAACGTGATAAAAGCCGTAAAAAAATATTATTTCTTGTATAATACATAAATTATATATTATTTTTATTCTTATTATTTTGATTCGTGTTAGGTCAGTTTTATAATTTAAACATGTGTGCAAAATATAATTATAAACATAGAAAGTCTATGTATAAAATATTTTTTGCAACAATTGGTAGCTAGTGAAAATTAAATTCTTCATGAAGATTGAACCTACATTATTACCTATTTAGCTTTTTTTTGTCGTGTCTTTTAGCTGTTAGCCGCAGATGGCTTTCACAGCTTAACGTGGACTATATTATTTAGTTTTTTTTATGGCTTATGGTGGCAAACGACCAAGGGTATAGCTAGCTGTCTACCAATACAAACTCCAAACCTACCCAGTTGGGCTCCCAGCTCTTTCGCTCAACGAACGAAGCGCAATAGAACATGGCCATTACTCAGACGTCGATGTTCTGCGAGAGTGTGGTACTACCTCGGACGGACCGGCCCACGGTTGTAGATAGAAAACTGTCAACAGCGTGGTCCTACCACTATAAGTTTTCTTATTATTATTCAATTTCAATATAACTTTTTGCAATTCCGAATTCATAAAGAATGCTGCGTTGGTGGATCTATTTTCATATTATGCGGTTTATATTCGAACATTATCTAAACGTCACATATGGAAGGAAAAAAACCTTTAAAAATCCAAGCTGCTGATATAGTATAAGGTTTTATTTCGAATCATCTTTCACTTATAATAATATTATCTGGTTTTACAAAGCGATAAATAAAAAAATCATCCGTCAGCCTATGGACGTTCACTGTTCGATAATCTCTACGCTTGGCAGGTACTCCCTAAACCGATTTTTACGAGTCCTATGGGAAAGTAAACGGTATTTTTGATATAAATTGGATTTAAGATTATTTTTGTAAGTATGTTATATTTTTAAGTCATTATTTTAAGTAGATATAAGTTATTTAAAACTTTATAGTAGTTGGTAACGGAATCCAACGGGTCAATTTACGATGACTATTGATTGAAAAGCCATTTCGTAATAGGTTGTGGGTAATCCTTTGCAAATGAATATATGGCTATTTATATGTTTCAATGATTTCATTTCATTCAATATGAAAAGGGACGGAGATTAATTAAATATCAATCCTTCAAAGTCTATAATAAGATGAAAATTATTGAGCAGAGTTTAAAATTTTGTTTGAATTACTTTTGATCAGTTTAAAATGGTACATTGTTACTCAGAGCTCACCAGGAAGAGTTCAGGGACCGGGCCGGTTGCGTATATCATGGAATCGGTACCGGTTATAGGGCACACGCCACCCCTCCGTCGCTCTGGCCTGCTACAAATAAGAGAGAGAGATTAGGGAGAAGAATTACTCTATTATTATATTGATCAGCGTATTATCATATGATTTTATTTTGAATTTTTCATTTTCTTTAATGCCAGTTATCAAACTAGTTAGTAAATCAGAAAAGAAACTTATCTTTGAAATAATATGAACCTACAGCTATTGAAAATATATTTCAGATGTATTCTTAATTTAGCTACTGTCTAACGCTTAGTGGCATTTTAAACGATAAATCAATTCATCATTTGGTTTAATGAATAAAATGTATCACGACTCTTGGTTTTCTATAGGAGTCACATATATCCACTAACGGATAACCAGGATAATCTGCAGTAGCATCCTTATAGACAGATGACATAGTGATTCAAATTACTGAAATTTTTAGCATTTAATATGCTTAATTATTTATAAATACCCGATACGAAACGAAAAATGATGTCACAAGCGGGGTTCGAATTCATTCATTCATCATTTTTCGTTTCGTATCGGGTATTTATAAATAATTAAGCATATTAAATGCTAAAAATTTCAGTAATTTGAATAACAAGGTTGTGTCATCGTTTAATACAATTCTAACTGTAAAGTTTGAAGTATTAAGTCTATACAATGTGTAAACATTGTCCGATAGATGGCATACGTCACCTTGAAGACGTAAGATATAATATGAATCGAAATTTGCATGTCCTAAAATAGTTCACGATGGTGTAAGTGGCAGCACGGTTGGGCCGGATTCCCAATAGGTGCGGTTTCGTAGTGGTTAAGATACCGACCTACCGTGCCAGTGTCGTGGGTTCGAATCACACGCAGGACAAAATCTGTGTGATTTACAAATTTTTTATCTAAATCTAAATTTCATTTGTGTCTTCTAATTATATGTTTGTAAATTCTCCTGCAATTCTAGGATTATTTCTTTAGTATAGAGTTATTCGCCACCGAAGAAAAAGATCGGGTACCGGTGGCCCGTTCACACGGCGAAGAGTGGTGTTTGCAGGGTGGGTCTATGGGGTTGCGCGCCGACTCTTCCATCGCCCTGGACCGATTTGGCCGCGCGCGATCACATCCATAGTCCACTGTAAAAAAAAATATTGCTTTTAAAACGAAAACAGCAAAAAAAATGCAATTTCCAACCAGTTTACCAAGTATACCGGTTATGTTATTATTTACCACTTTGAGGAGGCCTCGTTCTCCTAATCTTATTCCAATCACTTAGTGTCGACACGATATGAAAACATATTTATTACAAAAGTTATTGGCAATAGTTTTAATGACCGGCCGCCTGCTTGACGTCAACTTACTACTTGGGAATGTAATAGTTGATTGTCCAAACTGCATCAAATGAAATTATTTCCTGTCGATATAAAGCTCTTATTCGTCTTTTACGACATCCACGAGTAAAGTAAGGGTTGGTAATATTCGTAACCGCACCACATAAGGATTACTCACGTATTGGAAACTTAGCTTCTGATTAGGGGTGTCCACTTTGAAAAAACATCGATGTTTTTCGATTCGATAAATCGAAACTGTACATCGATGTCTTTCGATGTATCGGATGAAAACATCGATGTTTTTAAACTAAAGTACTTTTTCTAAAGTCATATCAAAAGTGTTACTTTAAAAAAAAAAAAAGGTCTTTTTTGTGTGTATTTATACCTATTCCAATCCCTTATAAAACTGACTTCTAAAAAAAAGGTCCTTTTTGTGGCATTTATACCTATTCCAGTCCCTTATAAAACAGATTTTTTTTTAAAAAAAAAAGGTCTTTTTTGTGGCATTTACTGGTTATCATTGTTTCGATGTTTTATGAAAAAACATTGATACATCGAGTATTTCGATAGCTCTTCAAAACATCGGATCGATTCGATGTATCGCATTGTAAACATCGATGTTTTCGATGCATCGATGTATATCGAATATCCCTACTGATATTTAGTGTACATAAAATTTTTTGTCTGATTTAAGAAAACCTTTGTTTCTTTTCTTTTGCCCTTAAACATTACATGATCTTTAGTACATCATCTTAAATAACAAGCGATTTCTAATTAATTTGAAAATCAATGAATATAGCTGTACTTTTTACCCGATTTCATAAAAGGAGGAGGTTCTTAATTCGTCTGTATTTTTTTTTATGCTTGTTACCTCATAACTTTCGACTGGGCGAAGCGATTTTAATGATTCTTTTTTTATATTAAAAGCTGGTGCTTTCCGTGTAGTCCCATTTTCATTTGGTCCAGTTCTGAAAATGGCACCTATGAGAAATCCATATAAGTCTAAAATTAGCATTAAGTATGTGTGCGACAAATGAACGAGTAACTCAGGCCCCGCTACTAATAGAACAACCTATATGTGTCTGTAACACTAAAAAGTAAAAAATAAAAAAAACCTACGTTTTAAAAAACCGACTTCAAAAACTGAAAGTACAAAATAACTTAAAATACTATCAGTATTTTAAGTTATTTGGTTTTTTAAGTACTTTTCAGTTTCGAAGTCGGTTTTTTTAAATGTAGTTTTTTTGATATAAATATTCATATTTTTTTAGATTATTTATATATCAAAACCTATATCATTATAATAAACAGTTTCACGAGAAATGATTTGTAAAAAGAGTAACTATAGGTGCGAACACGCATTTCCCCATATCACATGTTCGAACGTAATAAAGTTAAGGTAACAATTTTACGACTTAGAACCTGGCATGACGCCACGTTTATACTTTAATTGACTAAACAGATGACGTGGCGATCAATGACCTTACATACTCATTATTTTATATTTAATTTCAAATAAAAACTGAAATATATAATTTTGCTATTATTATCATCATCTTTCACGTGCTCCCATCTGAATTACTTGTGTTTGAAGTAATATGTACTCCTCTTCCATCATACATATAGCAATAGTTTTATGACTGTCTGCCTGCCTGGCTACAAGAATTATTTCCTCAGTGCCGGGCGTTGCCTTATTAAAAAAAAAAATTAAATATAAAATTTACTTTAACTAATAACCAGTGGACTAAATTGAAATGGAACTATACGGTAGGCATCAGCTATCAAATAAAAAAAAAAGAATCATCAAAATCTGTTCACCCAGTCGAAAGTTCTAAGGTCTTTTTTGAAGTCATTTAAAGAAAAAACTTACTAAAATGCCAGAAAAAAAAATTAATAAATTTCTAAATATCAAAGCCACGCTAAATATATTTTATAATAAATAATTTAAATGAAAAAAGAAACATATTAGTAAAATGTTATCTACGTATGTGGTCAGCGATTTTCCTGCGAACCTTGTGCAAGTGACAAGGGACAAGAGAATTAGTGAAGCATATTATAAGTGAAAGTTCCGTTGTAGAATTTATCAGGGTAAAGCCTCATATTTTCCACTCATAAGGTTCTGTTTGAAACAATTTATTTGAATCATATATTTGCTTTATTTGTATATATATATATATATACAGTTTTATTTACAGTTCAATTTTTATATACTTACTATTCTAATGCGGTTTTTTGCGTAGTGATAGAAAATAATAAATTATACCAAATTGAATGTCATACGAGAGCTCACAGTTGTCTTAGTGGTAAGACGATTAGAATGTCAAAGTTGAAGGATGTAGGTACCGGAGGAGACCGAGACTAACCTACTTAGACCAGATTGGTCACGTACTGAAGGGAGGTGGAGTCAAGAGTCTCCGAAACCGGCGAGCGTGTATGAAGAGAATTATGAATGTTGAGGAAGCGAGTGAAGTATGCAAGGATAGAGTTCTTAGGCACTCTGTTCTCTCTGCCTACCCTGCAAGGGATATGGCGTGATGATATGTATGTATGTATGTGTATAATTGGAATGGATTTCTAATAGGTGTGGGTCCCACGTACGATATTCATCTTTTGCTCGCAATCAAGTTTTTATAAATAACCTTAGCACGTTAAATGCTAGATTTCAGTAATTTGAATAACAGGATCGTGTCATCATGTTAACTGCAAAGTTAGAGTATTAATCATCATCCTTCCACTTTCGTATTATATATCTTCTTAACCAGACGTTCTTTCGGCATTCTTTCCACATGTCAGAAACATCGGAGCATTCCCTTTCGCATATTTACACCAATACTCTCTTTCATACATACTCGCTCTCTTACGTCGTCGTTACGAATGCGATCGGTCAACCTAACTCCACATATTTTCCGTAGAGATCGCGTTTCGACCGCATTAATTTGATTTGATCTCAAAATTAATAATTTGTATCCGTTAATTATATTTTTATAAAGTCCCCCGCAATACAATGATTATTGCCTCAGTGGAGTGTGTTATCTTATAGAAAAAATACGTGTAGTAAATTGAAAAAGTTATTTATAAGTCTTTGTTAAATATTAAGCTTCTATTGCATAATTACTTTAGCTGTGCAGTTGACATACTTTAAATTGCCCCAGCACCGAAACAACGTTGCATAAACAACTCATTTTGTGCTATACCAACCAGATAATATAAAATGAAATTCTTTCTTGCGTAGTTCGACCATTTATTTAATCATTATTTTGTATAACATCTTTTATAAAGAATTGGAGTCATGAATACTAGTAACTTTACAAATGTACAATTAAACTTAAAAACAAGATCAAAACAATAAATTGTCGATATTTTATAGCAATCAAGAACACAATTAAAATGTTTAATGTCCATAACGTTATTACATTTTTTATGTATATTCTAAAGTATTAATTATTAATTTTTGGGATCCTCATTTTTATATAATCTTAATTGCCAGTAGAAATAGAAAAAAAAATCACGATTCTTTGACATAAACATAATTACTTTTATTATACATACACACACATACATACATATTATCACGCCATATCCCTTGCAGGGTAGGTAGAGAGAACAGAGTGCCAGAGAACTCTATCTCTGCATACTTCACTCGCTTCCTCAACATTCATAATTCTCTTCATACACGCTCGCCGGTTTCGGAGACTCTTGACTCCACCTTCCTTTAGTACATGACCGATCTGGTCTAGATAGGTTAGTCTCGGTCTCCCTCGGTACCTGCATCCTTCCACTTTCGCATTGTATATCTTCTTAACCAGGCGTTCGTTCGGCATTCTTTCCACATGTCCGAACCATCGGAGCATTCCCTTTCGCATCTTTACACTTTACTTTTATTATCATCTTATAAATATTAATTTAATATAAAAATGTAATTAAATACATTCTCAATTAATTTTAGGTAATTAAAAACGATTGTACAGATACGGAATGGTCTAAATACTGACCTCACGTGCCAAATTTAGTGCCAATATAGAACATTTTCTTCCCATCTACAAATGGTAGCTCTGACTCTAGGTGTGGTAAATATCTGATAACAAGGATTAGATACGAAAAACGGTAATCCTTTTTTATTATCCTTAGTGCATTATCTTGATTAAGAATAATCATCCTCTCATCAATCATCTCAGCTCTTATACGTCTCACTGTTGGGATCATGATTACTAAACAATAAGATACTAGACTACACCACGTTGGTCTTGGTTGAGGGTATTTTTTTTTTGAGTTTTTTTTTCTCGTGCACAGATATTATAAACATAATATATACCGTAGTCTTCTTTTACGATAACCAGGTGGTGAATTGTATTCTTACTCCTTCACCACACTTATAGAAAAAAGCAATGTATCACACAGAAAAAAAAAATTGATAATCTTTTTGTTATGATGCAGTAAATATAAAATTCATCACCCCCTTTCTTGCTAGTGGGTATAAAACAAAATTAAAACAATATTATGCAAGTGAAGGAAATCTAGAAATAGAGAGATCCTATACTAACTTGCCTGACCAACGTGGTATTGGTTCATTTCTCTCCTATTATAAAGCAAGCCCGGAATTACTAGTAAGGTGTGTATTGGTTGAGATAATGATAATGATATATTATGATTTTTTTTTTTGCTTATGGTGGCAAACTAACAAGCACACACACATACCTGATGGTCACTGGCGCCCATAAATCTTTGCAATGCCAAGGGTATAGCCAGACCGCTGCCTACCACTACAAACCTCAAACCCACCCAGTTTATTTATCGATATCTATATTGAACATAGGACTCTACATCAGAATAAATAATACCATAATAATGATGCTTGGTAGGTGAGTTTGAAATCATAGGCAATATTCCCTTAACTTATTTTTACAACTCCCATAGGAAAGGAAAATATGGTGGACTTTACCATCATTACCATCACAGCCCATATATGTCCTACTGTTGGGGTCGGGCCTCCTCCGTAATGGGAGGGAAATTAACCTACTATACTGCGCTGGTAAGACGTGTTAGTATAAGGTTTTGTTTCGAGTTTTTCTTCTCTTGCATCGATGTTATATGCATTTTATATCCCTTAATTGTCTTTTACGATCACCTACGGGTAAGATATGGGGTGGTGAATAGTATTCTTATAACATGTAGTTAACGGACACAAATTACATGGAGATTGAGAAAAAAAAATGTGAACTGCACAAAATATTGTTCTATATAAAACCTAATATACTAAACCTATATAATTTTATTTTGAATGTTACAAAGTTTGCAACACATTAGGTTCTGGTTAGCGAGTCATTCTCCGTGTGGTGACGGAGTAAGAATACAATTCACCACCCCCTGTCTTTTCCGTGGGTGATCTTAAGAGACGACTATGGGATATAAAACGCACACACATCTATGCAAGAGAAGGAAAACTCGAAACAAACCCTATACGAACACGTCTGATCAGCGTGGTATATTAGGTCCATTTCTCTCCCATTATGGAGGAGGCTCGAGCCCAACAGTGGGACGTATATGGGTGAGATGATGAAGCGAATCATAATGAGCATCCATCTAGTAACTACCCACTAAAAGAGTACTTGTATATATAAACACTTTTGTATCAAATTTATGAGGTAGCTTATTCAGTGGGCTGATATAGAAGCTAAAATATTATCACATAATATCTCAAACAATTTCTAAATTTGACCTGCTTTCCGCCGTAAGCCCACCATGTTATATAAAAATCGTATAGGCGTATTATTTTCTTTGTACATGAAGGTACGAACGTAGTCGTAATATATTTTAGGATGAAAAATCCCTTTCATGGAGAAAGAGGGTAAACAAAATTTCGGCAACCCTTGATAGGGGTTGCAATATTTATGTATAAATATTTATAATTTATCAACCTTAACGGTAAGCTTTTGTTGTCGTCTTTATAGAACTAATAAAATCACAGTGGTTGAAAAATCAACAGAGTGTTTTATGAATAAATTTTATACCCAATCTCAATAATAATTCAATATTTGTAAACTATTATTAGATTGTGATTAAAGGTAGTCTATTTTTATTTTCATTTAAAATACATATAGTAGAATTTTGTTTGAGTATATTAAAAGTCAATATTATCTAGTTTATATCTGTCTTCTGACTGTCCGTTTATATATTTTTCTTTTAAGTAATATTACCAGTATAAAGATCTACTAAACAGACGTCGTAGTGGATAAGATACCGATCTATGGTACCATTATCGTGGATTTGATTCCTACGCAGGACAAACTGTTGTTATGAGTCTGGGTGTAATTTGTTTGCGTTAATTATATGTTTGTAAAGTTCAAATACGAGGATAATTTCCTCAGTTGAGTGTGTTGTTTATAAAAAAAATATATCTTAATTAAACAATCTTAATGATATATTTTCAAACATATAATAATTATTTAAATCCAAAACGTAGTATTTAGAACTGATAAACATCATTCTCTTATGTCAATTGCTTGTGGTCGACGAAATATGTACTCCGCCTCCATCTTACATATTGTAAAAGTTATTGGCAATAGTTTTATAACCGGCCTGTTTGACGTCAACCCTCTTAGGAATGTAATTGATGACCAAACGGCCAGATGGAGTTAACCAAGTCGATATAAAGTTATTAGTCGTCTTTTACGACATTCACGAGCAAAGTGATAGTTGGCGGTATTCGTAGCCGCTACCACACACCACATTTAGAACAATTAAAAAATAAAATATAATGGTTTTTATAAAGACCTCACATATAATAAATACATTTTTATTTTGCGTATAACTTCACAAATATACTATTAGCCGACACAAATAAAAAACACGAGTAATAATAATTATTTGAGGATAACACAAATACAACTAAGCATGAGGATCGAACTTATGATGTAGACACACACTTGTACAGTCAGTAAAACATTAATTATTATTTATTAAAAAAGGAAAACCTTGCAAATAATTTTATATTCTGTGTTAATTATAGAAGTAAATTAATTGAAGGAATACTTGAGTGACTGAGCTTCCATTGTCTTTTATTTTTTTATAATAGGTAGGTAGCGTTGTTTTATAACGCCATTTTGTAGACTTTTAAGGTATAAATATGTTAAAATTCAATAGAAATTATGTAAGAACCTCAAAAATTTTCGAGATGGTATAGTGAAATAAATATTTATTTCTACATAAAATCGCAATACCCAGGCAAAAGGACTACGTGGACAAAACTAAAAAAACATTTAAGAGTAAAAAGAAATTAACGCTCACTACGCTATTTCGTGTGAAACTCTACGCTAATGGCCAGTACCATGATTCAACTGCAGCAACCAACAAAACGCATCATATAGATACATTAATTTTAAGAAATAAATAATTTTGTTAAGTATTTCTTACAAACTTACAAGGCATAACCCAATAAGTGGGCAACTGAAAGTAAATGCCCTAATGACTAAAGTACTTTACAAAAGCAGCGACAAGTCGCAGACCGACTTCTAAGGCCTAATACATCTGGCTCTACGATTCTGTGATCGAAAATGATGCGGATGCATTCAGATCACAAGTTGAGTCCTTTAAATTTCTGTTTTATGGCCACCATATGTTACCGTAATACTTATATCGAAAAAAGTAGCAAGGAAACAACATTCGATTTTTCAAACGGTTTTACCATAAATCAACCGTTAAACAGACTTTTTGAAGTATATCGACAATTTCAATGTTATTATTAGACTTATTTTGCACTCCCTATACTTATTTCGACTCCAAATAATACAAGGACACATTGCTTGCGACATTCTACGTCGGTTTGCTATCGTAAAGTAACAAAAAAATAATGTTCAGTGAACAGAATAAGGAGAAGAAAAAACTTTTTGTATTTACAACTGTCTAATTATTTAAACATGACCTAAATTATTTAAACATGACCTAATTATTTAAACATGATGATGTATGTATTATAATATTACGTATATTATAGTAATCAGAAAAAAAAATCTAGCTATAATTTAATGTAGAAATACAAATTTCGTTTAGTTCTACAGAGTAAAAAAGTGCGTTCATCGTCATCATCACAGCCCATATATGTCCCACTGTTGGGCTTGGGCCTCCTCCGTAATGGAAGGAAAATTAACCTACTACCTATACCGCGCTGGTCAGACGTGTTGGTATAGGGTTTTGTGTCGACTTTTCCTTCTGTTACATTGATTTTATATGCGTTTTTTTATCCCTTAGTCGTCTCTTACGATCACCCTTGGGTAAAATAGGGGGTGGTGAATTGTATTCTTACTCCAACACCACACGAAAAGGTGCATTGCCTTATAGTAAAATAATCTATTGCCACCTACCATTACAGAGTAATATCAATGGGCATATCTTAACATGGCAGTTCTACTAGAGAGTATATGTATCCTCTCCAGAAAATCTGCCATAGCTATGACATAATTCATTGTATTCGCCGTTAACATCGAATCCAGTCTAAAACTATGAAAAAAGAAACTCTTTCCCTTCATTTTTCTGTAGTTAGATAAATTATACAAGCATATCTTAAACTCAAACTTACAATAAGATATATCGTAGATATTTCATTCTATAAATAGATACATACATACATACATAGCCTCACGCCTGTTTCCCTGAGGGGTAGGCAGAGACTACGGATTGCCACAAACCACGATCCTGACATACCTCCATCGCTTCATTCACACTCATCACAGTCTTCATGCATGCTCTACGATTACGCGTACTCTTAATCTGACCTTTCACTAACACATCTTCGATTTGATCCAGGAAAGTACGACGTGGTCTTCCCCTTGTAATCGTCCCACTCACACTCGCTTTGTATACTTGTTTAGTCAACCTTTCTTCACTCATTCTTTCCACGTGTCCGAACCACCTCAGCATACCCTTTTTTATCTTTGTCACTACTTCTTCATTCATACCGCAGCGCTCTCTTATAACACTATTCCTAATTTTATCTTTCAGAGTTACACCACACATACTACGAAGAGCTCTCATCTCTACAGCATTTATGCTACTTTCTTGTCTTCCCTGCCAAATCCAGCTTTCACTGCCATACATATATAAATATATAAATAGATAATTCCAATATATTATTAAATCCAATTAAATATAAAAAATCAAATCAAATCATTTATTATGCATAAGCCCTATAAGGGCACTTACATATTGTCAATTTTACATATTTTTTAAAATTAATTTACCACCGGATCGGAAAACCGCCACAAACTGAGAAAATCCGACAAGGAACTCAGCGGGCTCGTCATTTCTTTTTTAAATTACATGTTTTCTTAAATATTATTGGATACATGTTTAGTCCATATTAGCTCCAGTAAGATGCCCTTCGAGTAAAGATTCATTTTTTTAAAGTTAAATACAAGATTAACAAAAAAGAACAGAAATGGTTGGACCAGATTCCATAAGCGGCGCCCGATCACGAGTTAACTACTAAAGCAGCCATCACTCCCCTCAACCACATTCGAGGGAAAAAATTAATAAATCCAATCCAATATATTAATAAATCCAATTTATATGTATTAATAGATAATTTAATATAAATAAAGGGATTGCAATATCGTTAAAATTTCTAGAACATTAATGAGTTTAAGCCTATAACCCATACGTATGGAGTTAAAATATATTTACGGCTTTTATTGTGTTTTAATTTCGTTTCAACTTTATAGGCATTTCAAATATTTTTCATTATACATGGTGCACAAAGATATTAAACGCCCAATACGTGTTTTATTATTATTATTTTAGTGAATAAACCATATTCTATTCTTAGAGAGTGAGAGTTAAACTATTCACATATTCGTGTATTATTGTATTCTTACCCGTGGGTGATCGTACGAGACGACTAAGGGATATAAAATGCATATAACATCTATGCGAGAGAAAGAAAACTCGAAACAAAACCCTATACCAACACGTCTGACCAGCGCGGTATAGTAGGTTAATTTCCCTCCCATTATGGAGTAGGCCCGAGTCCAATAGTGGGACATATATGGACTGTGATGATGATATGGGCTGTGGTGAAGAAAATATATGAATATCATCATCAGATGATATTCATATATTTTCTTCACTCTCTCAAGAATGAACGATTTCAAAAGACGTCATCAACATTGCTTTACCGTTTTGGGGTAAGCAATAATCAAATAAAAATTTTAATAGTGGTAACGCCATACAGTTGATAGTTTTTTGTCTATAGCCGCGGGCCGGTCCATTCGGAATAGCACCATACTCTCGCTGAAAATCAACATCTGAGCAATAGCAATGTGCTGTTGCACTTCATTTGGTGAGCGAGTGAGCCGCCAGTTCAATATTCTAAGTGGTTTTAGGGTTTTTATTTGTAGGCAGTGATCTAGCTATACTGCTGATATTGCAAAGGTTTATGGGCGGTAGTAACGCTTACCATCAAGTGTACTGTTTGCTTGTTTGCCACCATAAGTAATAAAAAAAAACTATATGAGTATCCATATGTAGTAACACTTGCCATCAGGTGTGCTGTTTGCGGCCACTGAAAACAAAGATCGGGTACCGGTGGCCCGCTCGCACGGCAAGTAGAGGAGTTTAAATGGTGGGTCTATGAGGTCACGCGCCGCCTTTTCCATCACCACGGACCGATTTGGCGGGGCGAGACGCATCCATAACCCACCGCAAAAAAGAAAAAAAAAAGTGTGCTGGTTGCGCATTTGCTACCATAAGTAATAAAAAAGACAATATTTTATCGTAAAAATGTCATTCGTTTATTAAAATAGTCCTGCTTGTACTCATTTAAAATCATTCATAATACTGCTGATACTTCAAAAGATTACACGAGAGTTACCTAATATTAATATAATGCAAAATATTCAATTAATTTAATTTAATTATATAGCATTTCTTTATAATTAATAATATAAAATTGATTAAGTCAAAGTTTCTAAGTCTAAATTAAAAATATTTGAAGTTATATTTTTCAGTGAAAACTTAAGGGTTTCTGATGTTTACACAAGTATTACACATTTGAAATAAAACTACTTTTACTGTTTCTATTGCGTTTGTATCTGATTTTTAACGATTGTATCTAATCGTTATTAACTTTGACTTATTGGACGTGAGACACCTTATTCAAAACGTCGGGAAATTAAAAATGAAATACAAATACTATAGAATCCGTAAAAGTAGTTTTATTTCAGTGAAAACTTCTTATCATTTGAAACTTAATAAAACGAATGAGAAAAAGAGACAAAAACATTCATCTATAGGACATATATACATGAGTGAGGGAGATAGAATAAAGGTATACAGTACTCTTGACTAATCTCATCTCAGCTAATACATTTCCCACTGTTGTGCTAAAGCCCTCTACACAATGGGAGCGAAAAAAAAATGTACAGTGCCACTAGCGGCGCGTTTTTGTAACTACATTTCTTCATACAAATGATATGCTCACGCGCTCGCTGTAGAACGCGTCATGTTAATGACAAAACTCACACTCAGCACAGTGTACGCTAGTCAAAGGTGTTGGTTTGTTTCAAGTTTCCCTTCTCGTCTGTAGATGTTACATGTGCTTTATATCCCTTAATCGACTCTTACGTTCATCCACGTGTAAGATGAAGAAAGGAATGATGAATTGTATTGTTATTCCTTCACCACATGGAAACTCTTGTCTAATAAATATTATTAATTATATATTCTTAAGTCCATCTGACAGTCTCAATTCTACCGCTTATGAACTGCACACATATTAAGTTTTCACTTCATTGCCAATAAATATATTACAAAGAACATAATAATTTACAAACTAAATAATAAATTCACTTTTTCTAACAATTTACGAGTAAAGTAACCAATAAGTCAAAGGTATTAAAAAAATACAACTCGAATATAAAACTAACATGGGCAGTCAACACTAGTCAGTATATTTATTAAAGCCACAAAAAAAGAAAACTCTGAAACATAAGCCCTCGTCCAAACATCGATGTGTCAACCCTAGCTACCCCAACGATGATTGATAGCTATTTACGTCACGCCCGAGCTCTCTTCGTAGGGATGTCACTGTCGCAGGCTTTTAAATTTCCATAAACCAGCAGAATTATCTAGCTGACGTCATAAATTTTGGAATCGTATGCTTTCAGTCACTGTTTGTAAAAATAAATGAAAGAGTAAGTTAATGGTAGTTGGATTGATTGATGATAACGATTATATTTTTTATAAGACCTCTATATAGCTTTTAGTTCAACTATTTACGTAAATTCCTAATATAAACTGCACAGATGGCGTAGTGGTTAAGATGCCGTTTCAGTGACCCACTCGCACGGCGTCGAGAAGTACCTATATGTAGGGCGGGTCTATGGGGTCCTGCGCCGCTTTTCCTGTCGCCCCGGACGGATTAGCGGGGCTAATTAGAATTTCAACATGTATGTTTTTTTTTTGTTATAACGATACTGCGACATTATTTTCTTATATATTATATAATATGTGAAATAGCTACACAAAGTAATGTTTTTTTATTAGCGTCGGGCTATTGTATGGTCACACCCCGTTAATTCCGTCGGGGGGTGACAAAAAGAACAGCGCACGACCCCATAGATCTGCCCCTACATGTCAGTCAATGTCTTCAGTGGCCCGCCCGGCGGTTTACGCTCACGGGTATCCTCTCAAGTAGTTGCTCCGGCAGCTTTCGCCGTCGGGGCATCACGCGTTGGCCTCTCCCCGGACAACTTGACTAATCCCCGAACCGGTCACCAGCTACCTTGCTTATTATCTTGCTCTTATGCCAAATTACTTGGGGTCAATGCAATATGTACTCATTTTCCATTGTACATATTGCAAAAGTTATTAGCAATAGTTTTATGATCAACCGCCTGCCTGACATCAACCCTTCTTGAGAAAGTAATTGTTGACCGGATGCCGTTTGATCAATAATTACTTTCCCGCAGATGATGTTGGCCCAGGTTAATATAAAGCTCTTAATCATCCTTTACGATATTCAAGAACGAAGTAAGGGTTGATAGTATTCATAGCTGCTACCACACAGCAGATTTTACGATCAAAAAGAATATTGGTTGTTTTGAAATACTTAACCATGTTAGTTAATAAGCTATCCAGATATGTAACGCGGTATTTTGTTCTTGTTTTTAGCTCATATAAGTTCCATTATTGGGGCGGACCATATCTACAATGGGAGTATAATTTAACATACCATACTGGTTAAAAG
Organism: Lymantria monacha; assembly: GCA_905163515.2. NCBI lineage: Eukaryota > Metazoa > Arthropoda > Insecta > Lepidoptera > Erebidae > Lymantria > Lymantria monacha. Next base: position 25,658,262 of record LR991098.1, on the reverse strand, counting down.
CGTTGGCACAGAATTTTTCGATGTTTATGATCATTTGATGCTATCTGCAATGATATGTCAGAGTTATCTTTTGTGAAACCTACGAGCAAAAGAGGTGATCATAAATTGTATTCGTACTCTGTCACCATAGAGAAAACCATGGTATACACACATACATACATACATATTATCATGCCATATCCCTTGCAGGCTAGGCAGAGAGAACAGAGTGCCAGGGAACTCTATCCTTGCATACTTCACTCGCTTCCTCAACATTCATAATTCTCTTCATACACGCTCGCCGGTTTCGGAGACTCTTGACTCCACCTTCCTTCAGTACGTGTCCAATCTGGTCTAGGTAGGTTATTCTCGGTCTCTCCCGGTACCTACATTCTTCCACTTTCGCATTATATATCTTCTTAACCAGACGTTCGTTCGGCATTCTTTCCACATGTCCGAACCATCGCAGCATTTCCTTTCGCATCTTTACACCAATACTCTCTTTTATATCTACTCCCTGTATATACTATTTATATATAAGTTTATATTTTCCTAATGAGTAGAAACCCTTGAGCATGTTTAATTGAACCATCTGTCAGTTGACTTCAAAGACTGACAAGGGACGAAAAAGCCTTTATTACTCTTCATCTCCGTAATCTTACTTGTAAGAACTGTAAGAAATTAAAAAATAAAGCAAAAGAAAATTCTGAAGAAATAAATTATTAACCACATTCCAACCCTCATAATCTTCACGCCGACAAAACTAATCTACGAGTCCCTACATTTTAGCAGTAAAATGCCAATTTTGGAAAATTTAACAGGCGCACCCAAAAGTAGCCCGAAATGTTTCTAAAGAAAATATAAGAAATCTCATCAACATCTGAGAATACCGTTATGAACAACAAAAGAACGAGGAAGATGCGAATTTTTCTATTTTTTTTTCTGTCTTTCAAGCTCAACAATTGAAACAAAAGTAAATTATGGGTAGGTACGAAAGCGGCCCAAAGAATTATGAAAAATGGTGGGACTTCTTATTATAATATTATACATGCTGACGGTCGCCGAATAACTCGATTTGTAGAACAGATTTTTAAACTTTTTTATTATTCGCGAAATGCCATTTTTTTAGATTTATTTCACGTAGTTGATGGATAGCTTATGAACCGTTTGCAACTATTTTAATCTTAGTTTTGTTTTAATGTTTGATAAATTGCTTAAATTATTGGAATATTAATTTATTGGAAAATAAATGTAAATTTATTTAATAAAGATGTTGTTTCTATAAACCAAAAATGAGGAATTTGTTTAATAATGACCTACCCATTTCATCTAGTTTGAAATTTATTGTACTAATATAAAAAAACTTTTTTTTACCGATTTTGTGTCGTCTGCATTTGATTTTTCTTATAAATACCCGATTACGAAACGAAAAATGATGTCACAAGCGGGGTGCGAACCCGCACCTATTGGGAGTTCGGCCCAATAGTGCTGCCACTTACACCACCGTGAACTACTGTAGGACATGCAAATCTCGCTTCGTATCATATTTACGTCTTCAAGGTGACGTGTGCCATCTACCGGACAATGCTTACACATTGTATAAGCTTAATACTTCAAACTTTACAGTTAGAATTGTATTAAACCATGACACAACCTTGTTATTCAAATTACTGAAATTTTTAGCATTTAATATGCTTAATTATTTATAAATAATTGAGCATATTATATGCTAAAAATTTCAGTAATTTGATTTTTACTTTTTCACATTTCGCATCTTTTTCAATGTCTATAGTCAGGGCGAAGGATGAATGTATGAATTTTTTTTTCGTGTCATATGTGTAATACTCGCATAAACATCAGATATCATTATTGTATTCACATCTGGAAAGTGGGACGAAGTAAATAACATGCAAAATATATTACAGCCCCGGCATTTTTCCATTCGTTAAATTCCATGTCATCGATCCTATATTAACATACCAAACCCTTATGAGGAAATGTGCTCAAATTTCGGTCGAATCACGAATATATCTAATTAATGTTTGTTTATGTGGATATGGACTAATAAAACAAAACATTGTTGGTTGGGTAGTATGTGTTTATTAGACAGCCACCCGCGGGGAGGTTGACTGCGTGAGGGTGATATAGCGATACTTTGATGATAGGATGTCGACAGAGACACAGGGCGGACATAGGGCGAGCCAACGAAATAAAAAAAGGAATCGATTCCAGTGTCCTGCTCAACAGGAAATATAACGGTAGGTTACATGGCAGTACACTTACCATCACTCCAGGCAAACGAAAGGAGTGTGATTGGATCTATCAAAAAAAGGAGAAAAGAGTGGTGTCAGCTTATAATTCTAAAGTTCTGGATTTGAATCTTTATTTATTCAAAAGTCTGGTGCCTCGATTTTTAGATTTGTACAAAAGCTCTGTACGATAATCTTTGAAGACTAGTACAGTTCCATTAGCAGCAATTAGCTCACATCTATTATATTGGATTAAGAATTGGGTGTATTTATATTTGTGCTGTATATTTGTGGACTTTAAATATACTCTATTTATACTTGTTGGTAATGTCTTGAAACTATTAAAATAAATGATACTATCGTATTTAATTATTATATTATAAACACGTGTGGTGGCTTAAGAATACTACATATATTAACCACTTACTCTGTAGAAATCGTAAAAACTGGCTAAGGAATCACCAGGCGATAAGCAATAAGAGTATAAAAAATTGCTTCATACAAAATTTATAGAAAATTTTATGCTCGACAACCTTCATAATAAATGCGAAAACGATTTGAGGTTCTGGAAAGGGATTATTAAAAAAAAAGCCAATTTTTTTTGGCGACTTTTACGCTTTAATAAAGTGGACAGCATGAGAGATGACAGTTTTCACACAATATTTATAATGGCAAAATAAAGGCTATAACAAAAAAAAAACCAGCTTACTATTTTTTTATTCTGAGGTGAAAGTGACTAAATAATTTTTTCCTTCGACTGATCGACTAAGGGACGTTAGCAGACGACATTATCGCAAAAGGAGAAAAACTAGAATTTAGCACGTACTAATCGTTGTGACAAGCTTAAATTAGCTCAACTTGCCTCTTATCCTATATTATAGGAAGATTATTCTCAATATTGGTGCGTATTTGCTGAGAGTATTTTTCCGTGTGATGACGGAGTAAGAATACAATTCACCTCCCTCTATCTTGCCCGTGAATGATCGTACGAGACGACTTAGGAATATAAAACGCATATAACATCCATGCGAGAGACGAAACACTCGAAGCAAAACCCTATACCAACACGTCTGACCAGCGTGGCATAGAAGGACAGTTACGCTTCCATTGTGGAGTGGTCCTAGCACAACAGTAGGACATATATGGGTTGAGATGATTGTAGATTGTAGTCGGTCAAATTCTCTTTTCACAAGCTGTTGCAATATATACGATGGCAGAGGAGGATGATGATGATAATAAATACTACTATGTTGATGCAGTACTATGGAAAAAAAATGTAAATACAAAAAATAAATACATATATACATACATAACCTCACGCCTGTTTCCCAGAGGGGTAAGCAGATACTACGGATTGCCTACGGATTGACTACGGATAAACTACGATCTTGGCATACTTCCATCGCTTCATTGACAAACTAAATAATAGTCTCCATGCATGCTCTAAGATTACACATACTCTTAATAAGACCTCTCGTCAACACATCTCCAACTTGGTACAGAAAAGTATAACGTGGTCTTCCCCTTGTATTCGTCCCATTCACGCTTGTTTTATATAGCAAATATTATTTGCTTCGTCAATCTGTCGTCACTCATTCTTTCTAAATGTCCAAACCACCTCAGCATACCCTTTTTGATCTTTGTCATTACTTCTTTGTAAAAAAGAAATATTTTACCAAATTAAAAAAGAAATATCTTACCAAAATATTATTTGTCGATTCTTCATTAACCCTTTTCTAAATATTCTTTGTTTTTATTTGAATAATATGAATATTATGAAGCTTTGGATTATCCTGCTCAAGTATTAACGAAGAATGGTTTGGAAAAAGATCTTTTTCTAACTATTCTTATTGCAACGTTGCTTCTAATACTTTAGCTTTTCATACTTAAATATTTTTCGTAATTTATCTGGAAGGAAATTTTAAAATATAAATGTTTATTTTCTTATTTCTTTTAAGGAACAATTGAGATGGTATGGACATATGACGAGACAGGATGAAAATAATGTTATGAGAAAAATTTTAAGTAAGAATTTTGAAGGCTTTAAGAGTGAAGAAAAACCAAAGAAAAGAAAGATAGATGGACTGCGTGAGGTATGACATGGATAGATAGGGAGTGACTACAGAGATGACGTATGATAGAAATGTATAGAAGAAGATGAGAAATTGCTTCGACCCCAAGTAATTTTGATAAGAACAAGATGGTGATGATAATATTTCTTTTCTTACAATCAGTTTTATTTACACCACTGATACTAAAAATATTTATATCGCCATAGATTGATCTATATACATATAAATAATATAAAAAAAAAACCGGAGGTGTCAAGGGACACCCGGATGGAACGAAGTTCTATTTTAATTATATAATTTTTTTCTGCCTTAAGCGATTTTTATCGTTATATTTTAGCCAATTTGCAAAATATCTTTATAAATTATAGCCTATGTGTTATTCTGATGTGCAAGCTATATTACTATAAATTTCATCAAAATCCATTCAGTAGTTTTTACGTGAAAGAGCAACAAACATGTTCACATCCATACATTATTACAAACTTTCACGTTTATAATATTAATAATAGGATATACAATTCCACTAGACTACCAAAACTTTTCGGCCCCGAGCTCGAACGCGAGCCGGCCACGCGGCCCGGTCACGGGCGAAAATAATTTCGTTGCGCATTATTTTGATTATGCTATATCTCTTAAGGTATTGATTTAATTTGCATGGTCTGAAGGAAAAAAAATAGCTTCAGGAAATGCTCAAGCCAACTAATGTATTTAAAATGATAAGGATTACTACAGTATTTGTGTAAATAGCTTTTCAATTACCGTTTTATAATAGAACATTTTTTAAAGTATTAAAATGGATATAGTATGTTATCCTTAAGAGATAGATATATACCATCGCGGACCTTTTTGTAGGCCTTTTTAAGCTGTATAATACTGTAGTACTTTATTTTGATCTATTTCGTAGGGTTCAGCCAGCGTTTGCAATGTAAGCGCAAAATAATGTGTTTATTTACGACATCACATTAGAAACCTCTAAAATTATCAGTGTTTCTCTAGTACATTATGCATATATTATACATATAAATCTTCCTCTTGAATCACTCTATCTATAAAAAAAATCGTCGCGACACCACACTGTTCAATGCGAAATAGAAATGAAAATATCTGGCTTGCTTTCTATAAGAGAGAGAGAGACAGACAGAGAAACATGCGACGCCGCACAGCTTACAATACCTAGCTTACTATAGCAAAAAGTGTCGTGACAACTTTTCGTAAGAATTTTTTCCGTCTAGCCCCCTTTCACAACGCGCGATAAGGAACTTCGTTCCAAAACTATTTAAGGGTGTAGATCGTGAAAATCACCGAAAAGAGTGTTACGATTTTTCATATTTAACCTATTTACATATGATTGATATCAATGATAATTTGTATATATTACAATCAAAGACCAATAAGTATGTTCATGCTTATATTAAACTCTTAAACCTAATAGTTGTTATATAATAAACGTCAACAAACGCACAAAATTGAGTAAAAATGCAAAAACATGACTTCGTATTTTTCAGATTTAACCCCATAAATCAACACAAATTGATAAAAAAAAACACTTTTTGAACACTGAAGAAACCAATAAGTATAGCTGTATACTTCTTTTTATACCTTTACAAACAAAGACTTCCTCTTTTAAAGCCCTAAAATCTAGATATATTTTAAGGTAAATTTTTCATACACAAATGTATGGGATAAAGCGTTCGTTTCATTCGTGCAATCTCGGTGGTCACTAACGGCAGTTCCTTTCTGTAAGTGAACGCGACACCACGCTTGTCGGCTGCAGACAGCAGAATTACGTATTGTGAATTTGTGTTTTTTGTAAAAAACTGTAAGTATAACATTTTTATAATTAATTTATTTTCAGTTAGTAGAAAGTATCGATATAATGAATGTCTGAAAGAAAACCATGATGGAACTAGATATAAATCGTAAAAAATACAATATCTACACTAATAGGTATTATAAAGAGGAAAGATTTGGATTTTTGTATGTAACGAATAAACTCAAAAAGTACTGGACCGATTTTAATAATTCTTTTATCATTCGAAAGCTACATTATCACTGAGTAACATAGGCTATTTTTTTCGCAGGACTGATTGAATTTGAGTGTCATGCCAGGGAAAATAAAGTTTTGTACGCATTATAAAAATATGAAAGCCAAAAGATCTCGGAATAAAATGTAAGTTCCTCCCTACTTATTTATTATCGCATTTGAACAGGGTACATTACAAAGCTAATACAATATGTCATATGATTTAGATCGCCCGATTCAGACGTATACCTACAATAACATGTAAATATTGGTTTGTATTATCTATATCTATACTGATAAATAAAATTGAAGTATCTGTATGTAATATCAAAATAATAGGATTTTTTTTAAAAAAAAAGGCGATACGGAGTTCGCCGGGTCGGCTAGTATTGTCTAAATATCAAATTGTGGATGTAGGTAGGCGACAGCGCAACTTTGTCGACATACCTATACCTATACCGCCAAACAGACGCAAGGCGCCTAGCGTCTGGCTTAGGGTTGTACAAAATAAATAAAAAGTGGATAATATTGATGAATAATATTTCCAGTATTGAAAATAAAGAAAACCTTGGGGCCGAGACTCTGAGCAACAATGCTACGCGCTGTATAGAGGTAAGTTGTTATACGTAATTCTTGTAGACTTGTTACATAAATAAACAAACTACTTAGTTAGTGATGGGCGAAGACAAAATCTCAATACCTACCGATAGATTTTTTCTTGCAATATTTATTATTTTCATCGAGAGACAAACACCTTAGTACCGAAATACTTCTCAATTACTTTCTCAAAAGAAAATTTACGTTCAAATAGGTGACGTCATAAAAAAACAATATCTAATGCGTAAAGAAATTATAATTTCTATTCATCAGGAACCTAATATTGTATTAATTCTTTTGCATTTTTTTAAATTTTTAATTATTTTTTATAAAAAAAAATCAAGCCATTATCTTTCTTTACAGGAACTAGTTATTGAAAACGACCAAGAGGGAAAGGTGGATGAAATGGAAGTTGGGCGTAGAGTTGTAGACGTTTCTTTTTTTTTTTTAAAGCTCTTCAGGCCATAGGGGACCACGGTCCAATGGATTGTAAGTTAAGTTACCTCAGTATAATAGGTGAAGTAAAAGTTGGTCTGGACTCAAAACTCATCATGAAATGTAGTATGTGTAGTATGAAATTTACTGTGTGTTTGATTGAAAAGAAAGAAGATAGAATGGAAGTGAATCATCAAATTGTATCTGGTATCATATCATCTGGTGGGAGCTACTATCAGTTAAAAACATTAACTGCCGCAGTAGCCCTACCAATCATGTCACCTTCATTATACAATGAAATTAATAATACGGTTTGCGATTGGTGGGAAAAGACAGCAGCACATTCCATGGCAGAAGCTGTCAAGGAAGAAGCGGAGTACGCAGTGTCTATAGGTAGTGTTGATAAAAATGGTACACCATTAATATCTGTTGCTGTTGACGGTTGTTGGAGCAAGAGATCTTATGGTAAGAATTTTTCCGCCTTGTCCGGCGCAGCTGCGATAATTGGCATTAAAACTAATAAAGTATTGTTTTTTGGAGTTAAAAATAAATGCTGCGAAAATAACTGCGAAAAACCTGATCTGAGTCCAGAATTATATGAGAAAGCCAAGTCATCTTTTCAATCAATCAGTCAATTACTAACCTCATCATCGTTCGGGGAAGTTTGTAAAAAACGAGTTCGTAAAATCGTTTATGGTAGTAATATCTCCAGTTTGCCTGCTGTACGGTACGGTATCGAAAACGAAGAAACCGCAATTAAACAGTTAGAAATTCAAGAGAATATTAGTATACAAGGTTGCGGTTTGTTCGTCGACGATCAATATGAATTTCTTGGTACTACACCAGATGGCATTTATGCAAACGGCTTAATTGAAATTAAGTGCCCACATTCTTTAGCTGGCATGACTCTTGATGAAGCAATGGCCAAACATACCTTTTGGGTTAAGGACAAGGCTTCCAAGGGTTATGTCATAAATAAAAATCATAACTGGTATTTCCAAATTCAGGGACAGGTACATATTACTAAAAGAAACGTTTGCATGCTTGGCATCTGGTTTGGTGCTACTGTACCTATGAAAGTTTATATTATAGAAAAGGACGACAAATTTTGGGAGGAGAAAATGGAAATGAAATTAGTTAGGTTTTATTACGATTGCCTACTTCCAGAATTAGTTGATCCTCGGCAGTCACGAAGCATGCCCATTCGTGACGCGCCCAGTATCATAGAGGCTATGAAAGAGAGGAAAGAAAGAGCTTTACGTGTTTTGAAAGAGAAGAACGCCTAATGATTTTGAAAGATACAGGTAACTTAACTACCCAGCCAGTCGATTCACGTAAACACGCCAGTCCAAAAGTCGTTTTAACTTAGGAACTTAGAAATCGCCTTTTGGTTTTCTGTTTTAAACGCACTTACTTATCTAGTCTTGGATTGTCATAAATCTACCAATAGCTCAATTACTATACAATTTCTGAGTTACCTGGTGTAAAGAATCATAAAAATTGGTTCAAAAATACAGCGAATTGAGAATTCTCCTTTTTTTTAAGTCGGTTAAAAGGGCTAAATTTGCAAAAAACGAAGTGACGTCACTGCGCTACGGTTTTTATTACTTACGTGAATCGGGCAGCTGGTAACGTTTTCATTCTGATAGGTTTTGTGATAGCCATTGATTTTATCATCAAATTAGCAGAAATCAGAACTTGATCCGTAATCGAATGAAAAAACATTAGAATTTTGAACTCATATTTCGTTATTGTTTAATTACATACTTTTAATTAGTATATTAATAATTTACAAACTTCTGTTAAAATTAGTAAATACATGAATTATTTACTAATTTTTGTACAACCCTAGCACGCTTTTGAGATAGCGAGTAATGGCGACTCATATTTGTTATTGTGTAGTAAATAAATCATTTTTATACTTGTGTTTCATTTATTGACATTTTTTTTAAAACCCTAGGATTTTTTTTAGATATCGACGAGGTGATCGTAAACAAAAAGTAAGTATTTGAGTTTACACAATAGGCACATTTCCTTGCGTAGAGATAAACACACTTCCTACTGAATTTGCAATTATTTTATTGAATGAATATTTTACGAATTAGAATAAATTTTGGTAGTGAAATTACAAATAAATACATAGTTGGAATTTTAGGTAAGTAGAATACAAAAATGTCAGTCCGGACCTGCTCTTGATTGTATATTATATTATAAACTAGTAACCCGCCCTCGCTATCTTCGGCAATATTCACTTAAATTACATACTATAAAAAGCATATTGATCTATAATAAATGCACAATTTATTTAAGGTACTTAATTGGATAAGGATTAATGCTGTATTGTATAAAATCACTTAGTAAATAATCATTTTTTAGTAGAGGATAAAAAATGGTTATGGTGGGTTATCCCTAAGGGATAGACATATGCCATCGTGGACTTTTTTGTTGAACTTTTTAAGATGGATAATACTGTAGTACATTATTTTGGTCTATCTCGTAGGGTTCAGCCAACGTTTGCCATATAAGCGCAAAAAAACGTGCTTATTTACGACATCACATTAGAAACCTCTAAATTAATCAGCGTTTCTACTATATTATGCATGTATTATACATATAAACCTTCCTTAAGAATCATTCTATTTATTAAAAAAACTGCATCAAAATCCGAGCATACATAGGGACAGACAGACGGCGGATAACGACTTTGTTTTATACTATGTAATGTAATGATAGAAAAACATTAAAAATTGTGTCTCAACTACTCTTATTAATCTATTAAAAAGAATCAACAGCTAGTTTCCAAAAATTCAACGTTATTGTTATGCTGTAAATATTCAAGTTCAATAACAATTTCTCAACGTGGAACGTTTGTTGCAAAACATTTTGAAAATCGCGCTCTCTAGGTCATTCATCCGCCCCGTCGGATGTTACATTAAACTTTGGCGCTGCAGTCGCTCGAAATCGAGATCTCAGGCCAACAATCTACACCCTTAAACAGTTATTTAATTCCGAAGAAAATTATTGATAACATGTGATCTCAAGGGTGACCCATAGTTTGTACAGAAGATAAGGTTTATATGCAAAATAATAAAAAGAAATCCATAATGGTCAATCAATGCGATGAGACATATTTTAAGACATTTTTGAAGTGAAAACTTCTTATGGCGCACCGCACACAGATTTTTTCGTAAGTTGTAAATGAGGCTGATCCGTCACCCTCTGAGGTGAAAGGCCCGATCGGGTGAACTCGGGACCGCCGTGTGTACCCGAGCGAGAAAGATACAGTCAGCTATCCTTCATTGCTGTGTCGCTGTGTTTACTATATTCAATTTATATGTAATAATTGTTATTATTAATTATTATCAATTATTCAATAGTTTTAACACTTATTTTTTAACGACTGGCTATGGTATGGTCACACCCATACATACTCCCTGTGGCACGCTTTTTTATTATTTTGTATTTGTTTTTTTTTACATAGGTTTAAGTTTTCACTTCTGTCGGCAGTCCTCATGACTGCTTTGTGTTTTCTTTTTGTGTTTGTATAGTTTAGTTTCACAACTAAAACCGGTAGATGTCACTGCTATACAAATCTAGGGTTTTCTTTACATTGTCACGGAACTACGCTTGTTCGATCATCTATTTTTGTAGACAATGTACATGGCTTCAACATTTTTTTTTATCTGACTCTGACTTAGAAATAAACGAAGACCCGTGTGCTTAATTATGATGGTTAGTAGAGGATTTATTATGTATATAACTATAACTTAGCAACCATATGAAAATTGGATGAAATTTTGGTTTTTTAACGGTAGAAAAAATAGGGGAAGATCAATAGATTTTTTAATGATAACATTAATAGAATATCTTATATTTACAAATTTTTCATCATTAGATGAGAAAAACACCAAAAAGACGTATAAACATTAAACATTTTTAGTAGTGGTAGAAAAAAATACCTAGTACTCGTTAATATTTGCAAATTATTAAATATAAATAAATGCATACAACACTACAACTATTATGAAACATTAAATTAAATACGAGTTTAAATATTGAGATAGTTTAAAAGTTTCTCAATTGTAATATCTCAAAATCAGGCAATATTTCATAATTTACTTCATTATGACTTGAAGAATGCATGCACTTGATACTCAAGAATAACATATTATGTACATACAAATACTATTTCTGATAAAACAACTTATTTAAATTACTGAGATTTAGCATTTAATATGCTTGATTATTTATAAAAACTTGATTACGAATGAAAAATGGTCACATATGGGATTCGAACCCACGCCTATTGGAAATCCGTTCCAATCGTGCTATCACACCAGCGTGACCTGTTATTATGACATTCAATTTTCGTTTCGTATTATATTTTCGTCTTTAAAGGAGACGTGTGCCATCTAAGAGTTTTTTTTAATTTTATTTATATCAAATCAAGTTTTTATAAACTTATTTACACTTTAAGCAAATACGAAGTACTGCTGAGTCAAAATAAAATAAAATAACCTAAAAAAATGATAATCTTTGATGCCAACAGTTTCTTTATCCTTAGTGAATTTTTAATCAAGGAAAGTGAGGTACCGGGCTGCGGTATTTTAATAGCTAGGTATTAATAATTACAGGTTTACGAAGCGGCTTATACAGGGATTTGGATGATGGAATAAATTATGGATGTTGCAGATTAGAATTAAGTAATTTTCTTTGAACATGCAAAGGGTCTACGATTGCTAAACGAATAAATTATATATCATTGTCGAATATTTGATAGACTTTAATAAAGTTTTAACATTTTTCCTATGAAAAGAACCTCATTACATTATTTTCCTACTTTTCTCCCAATTATGTCAATACAATATGTACTCTTATTTCATAATACATACTGTAAAAGTTATTAGCAATAGTTTCATGACCGTCTGCTTGCCAAACGTCAACCCTCCTTCGGAATGTAATTGTTGACCAAACGGCATCAAATGGAGTTGGCCCAGGTCATTATAAGGCTCTTAGTCGTCTTTTACAACATCCAAGAGCAAAGTAAGGGTTGGTAGTATTCTTAGCCGCTACCACACAGCAGCATGCATGAAACAAACCTAAAGGAACAATAATAAATAGGTTAAAATCTTTTATTATTTATGCTGATTCAACGGGGTTGACATTACATTTTATTAGAATTATCCTTCTCTTTCAGCAATGTGACGCGTGAAGGATATGTTACTTTACATTCGTAATCACCAAATGAATATGATTTTTATTTAAACAGATTTAAATATTATAAATTTAATTTTAAAATAATGTAGTCATTATAACACTTTTAAATTCATATTTCAAAGAGCCACTATTTATTCGTTGTAATTAATGTACCTTTGTATATATTGCACCTTTATTGTTGTGTGGTAGCTAATACACATCATCATTATCACAGCTCATAGGTATATATCCCACTGTTGGGCTCGAGCCTCCTCCATAATGGGAGGGTAATTGACCTACTATACCATGCTGGTCAGACGTGTTGGTATAGGGTTTTGTTTCGAGTTTTCCTTCTCTCGAATAAATGTTGTATGCGTTTTATATTCCTTAGTCGTCTCGTACGATCACCCACAGGTAAGATAGGGGGTGGTGCATCAACCCTTAATTTGTTCGTGGATGTCGTAAAAAATGACTAAGTGCTTTATATATAGCTAAGCCAACTCCACCTGATGCCGTTTGGTCAACAATTACATTCCCAACAAGAGTTGACGTCAAGCAGGCAGCCGGTCATAAAGCTATTGCCAATAACTATTGCAATATATACTATAAAAAATGAGTATATATAGCGGATATCCCAAATAATTGGAATAAAAGTAGAATAAAAATGATGATGACGATAGTGCACCTTTATTTAATGTTAGCACCGATAAATAAAGGTATATATTAGTTTGCATGCGTGATGTCTTATTGTTGCCAACTTTTGACAGATTTGATATCATTTACAGACACCCTTGCCCTCTTATTTCTCGTAGCAATATGTATGCTTAAAATTCTCAAGATACATTAGGCTATCTTACACAATAAGATTTTTAAAAACCACGTTTTAGTACCCAAAATTAGCGTGTTCAAATAAACAAATTCTTAAGATTTATAATTGTATATATAGTTTAATCATACGAATTTAGGTCTCTGCTTTTTATATAAAGTTTAATACACTTTGAATATAAACAGTTTACATAAGTTTGGTAACAACTAGTAATTATATTTCATGCCTAAACATATTTCCCTGCTTAAAGTCTAACCGTTTTGTATATAAAATATAACGAACAAACACTGAAACAACTAATTTAAAGTTTTTAGATTATATAGTAAAGTAATAAAATATAATTGAAATTTAATTTTTGACTGACTGCACAGATGGCACAATGGTTAAGATAGCGCCCTACTGTGCCACGGAACAATATTTTGTGCGATCCACGAATTATTGCTCTGAGTTTGGATGTAATTTGTGTCCGTTAATTATATATTTGTAAAGTACCCCGAAATAAAAGAATTATTTAATTAACACGGGGAGTTGTCTTTAAAAAATAAAAACGAAAAGGAAAGAAAAATTGGATATAGTTACTTGTTTTGAAGATATTTATATTCATTATATATCTGTAAAGTCCCGCGCATTATAAGAACTATTTCCTTAAAGCTGGGAGTCTAAATTATTTTATATATTTATCTTAACTTGTTTAAAAATATTAATATATAATTTATAATAATTGGACCACGAAAAAAAGGTGTAAGAACTTTAATCTGTGAGTCAAATTTTGTGTGTTGTAATTGGAACGAGCAAACAACAACATATATGCTCAGCTCAGCCTGTTTCATGTATGGCATATTTATTTGTGTGATATTATTACTCTTTTAATTTACAAATTTAACATAATAATCACTTCGTGGAAAATTTTTCATTGTAGTGAATGTAGGAATAGTATTAAAAGAAAATTCAGGCCGGTATTGATAATTATGTCTAACTAGCGGACCCGGCACACTTCGTTCCGCCTAACAGTTAATTAATGAGATAAGCAGATTTCGATTAATTTAAAATTATTAAGTTATTTTTATCTGTGTGGTAGCGGCTACAAATACTACCAACCCTTACTTTGGTCGTGGATGTCGTATAAGACGACTAAGAGCCTTATAACGACCACGGCCAACTCCATCTGATGCCCTTTGGTCAACAATTACGTTCCCAAGGAGAGTTGACGTCTGGTAGGCGGCTGGTCATAAAACTATTGCCAATAACTTTTACAATATGTACTATGAAAGAAGAGTACATATTGTATCGACCCCAAGTAATTGGGATAAGAGTAGGAGAATCAAGAATAAATATGAATAATATATAAATTCAAATAATTAAGTATTTTAATAACGCCAGCAAGACGAAGAATTGAAAAATTACCTTGTGTTATACGACATTTTCCTTCATATGCGTTGAAAATAAACTAATTGTTGATCTCTGAGATTTGTTCGACGAATTCGCATTGTCAACAGCACGGCCTGCCTCGCTTTACTCTTGTGATTAAGAAGCACGGAGTTAGGCCATATTAACGCGACGGTCTTCCCGAGCAATAAATTGTTCTTCTGCCATGGTTACGTTCGTTATGTTTCGAATTCTAACTGCATTACGGTTTTGTTGGGAAAGATTTGACTTTATTGGTCGCGGCATTGTTGATGACAATATAGACATAATATGTTTTATTATAACAATATTCGTAAAAATTCGTAACACTCGCACAAAACGAACTCTGACCGGTCAAATTTTGCACGCCTCATAAGCGAAGCGTTAAGGTCTTGCTCTACTTTTGATATATAAAAATCAAGCACTATTCAAACCTAAAACTGATTGTACATTTCTCACACTGCACTTATTGGAAAATATTATCATACTTATGTCAAGAAAAAACATTAATTTAAACGTATTTGATATTTTTAAAAAGCAATTATTTTGTTTAAAGTAAGAAAATAGTTAATTATAAAAAATATTCGAAGACGTCAGATAAAATATTCCGTATCTGGCAAGAATACGACCGTAATAATTAATGTATCAAAATATTTATTTTTTTGAAAGCTTCATAATCGCAACGCGCGGTTTCCTTTCGAAAATATGGTAATTCTTTGTCGTTTAATTGCAATTCATAAAAAACTAAACTGCTTAGTCATTAGTGTATGTATACCTTATGAAAATTGGGTTCGTTTAAATTTTTTTGTTCGTCCATTCGGACAGGCAAAGGGTATAAATCCCATACAGCCTATTGTAAATGAACAGCTATGTTTAGAGAGAGGGAGAGAGGGGAAGAGAGAGAGGGTGAGGGAGAGAGGGGGGAGAGAGAGGGGGAGAGAGAGAGAGGGAGATAGAGGGAGAGAGAGAGGGAGATAGAAGGAGAGAGAGAGTAGTTAACCAAAGTGTCACTTCTGATATGTGTACTTACTTTATACGCACGCATAATTTTTTGTTTTTTTTAAAGTGCAATTTTATTTAATATTACTAACACATCTTGCTCAATGAAATAATTAAGGCGCTTTATTTATCGTGCAGCATTGACTAATAGTAAATGCTAAATAATATAAAAATTATGAGGCGTGCACTATTGGATTTGCCAAATAATAATTTTAACTTTTCGCGGTATTTTCCAAACAAACCATTAGACCACGTAATGACGTGGGCTATCAGTTGCCATAGGTTACATTATCAACAAATGGACGTTTAGAATTGATATTTTTTTAATTTTCTTTTTTTTTGTTTATTAATATCATATTTTAATATCCTATTCCCGACGACAATAAACTCAAAAACATAAAAATCATAAAAATTGGTGCAGCCGTTCTCAAGTTATAAGTGTTGTAACTAACACTACTTTTTTTATATATAATATATAGATATCAAAATTTGTTAATACGATTCGCATTCAGAATATATTTTTTTGTGCGTTCCAAATGCTTATTCTGAGTCGTTGTTGTATTTGTAAAGTCCTTTATTACAAATCTCACATATTTACAAACTTATTTCTTAAGGCAAAAAGTTACCACGTTTACGTTACGTTACCGTAGTAGTTAAGTTAAACGTTATCTTGAAAAAAATGGTGTGTATAATATAATATCCTTTTTAGTTGCATTATATTTGTCAAAATTAGCCATTGAACGAAAGTTTGATCGCAAAAGAAAACGAAACTCAAAAAAAAATATGGTAATGATTCAATAAAAATAGATAGCTTTATAAATAAAAATTAATACAATTTTATGTTTAAATCTTTTCTGCATTTTTGTTCAGATCACTATCATTCTAGTACATCACGTCCCACTGGTGTGCTCGAGCCTCCTCGAAATTGACCTACAATAGCATGTTGGTTAGGAGTATTGGTATAGGCTTTTATTTTAGGTCTCCATTCTTTTGCATAGATATAGATGTTATATATATATATATATATATATATATATATATATATATATATATATATATATATATATATATATATATATATATATATATATTATCATTTGGCGGTATTTTACAACAACCACGGGCAAGATAGGTAGTAGTTAATTATATTTTTACTATGTCACCACATAGAAAATATTGTCACTGTATAAAGAACATAAAGTAATCTGTTTCAAAAAAACTCTTATTTAACGTCAATTATTTAATTTTTTTATTTACAATTGTTAAAATATAAATCATAAATAAGAAAGATGAAAAGAAAATATCTTTATTTATTGCTACAATTAAAGACAAATAAGTCTTCAAAAGTGTGTCCAGTGTGTCTTACCAGCGATGACTTACGACACTGAAACGTCGTCTCTAAATATCGGCCCATAAAAAGGCCCAAAGTCGCTCAGCGTGCTATGGAGAGGGCTATGATCGGTGTTTCTCTACGTGATAAAATTCGGAACACGGAAATCCGTAGAAGAACGGGTGTTACCGACATAGCCCAAAGAATTAGCACGTTGAAGTGGCAATGGGCAGGCCACATCACTTGACGAACCGACAACCATTAGGGAAGAAAGGTTCTCGAGTGGCGACCACGAATCGGACGACGCAGCGTGGGGGGGGACTCAGTGGCCTGATGACCTCATCAAGATCGCATGAAACCGTTGCATGCAGGTAGCACAGTACCGTTACAGATGGCATTCTCTTGGCTAGGCCTATGTGCAACGTTTACGTGCTGATGTATGGATGACGTCTTTTAAAAAATTAATAAAAAATGTAGAAACAAAATGATGAGTTGAACTTGTAGCCAGGAATGCAGTTGCACCTCAGTCATTGATTTTTAGCCCAAACTAGGTAAAAAAAACTCTTAAAACTGGGCAAAGATCACAGCAAGTCTGCCAATAAACAAAATTCTATCAAGTCATATAAAAAGAAAGCATAAAAACTCTGTTTACATATAAATACTCGTGTAATTACGGGGACGAACATAATATCTGAATACATTTGTTAACAACTCTTAACAACTGTTAACGACATGATATTCAAAAGAGTCGAACAAAAACATTGTCAAAGAAAAAAAAATACTGCTTTTACTCCACTTACATTGTAACATTGAGTAATATTTAATTTTGTTTGCTTTAGTTACGGCTTGGTATTTCAAATTAGTTCTAAACTTTACAATTAAATTTAAGATATATTTAAAAAGCTTTTAAGTATTTAAGTTTTATTCAAGTTATAGTTAGAGATGACTTTGGCCACTGAATATAAAGACTACGTTCCAGTGATCCACTCGCACGGCGTCGAGACGTATATGTTGGGCGAGTCTACGGGATAGTGCACCGCTTCTCTGTCGCCCCGGATGGATTAACGAGGCGTGACGTACCGTAAGCCGCCGCCAAAAAAAAAGAGATGACTTTATAACAATAAAAGAATCGCTCTGTATAATATTATCATTATTCTGCTCTTATCCCAATTACTTGGCATCGAAGCAATATGTACTCCTCTTTCATAGGATATATTGCAAAAAAAAAATTGGCAATAGTTTAAAAATCACTTGCCTATTTTTATGCGGCGGGCTACGGTACGGTGACACTTTGCTAAATCCGTCTGGGGTGACAGATGAGGCGGCGCGCGACCCCAATAGACCCTATTCGCAATGTCCCCTCCACCGGTTCGGTCTTTATCGTCGGTAGCCAAACGCAAACCGCCTGATAGACGTCAACCTCAGGCCGTCAAATTCTAAATACAATTGCTGACCAGACGGCTTCAAATGGAGTTGGCCAGGTCGATGTAAAGCTCTTAGTCGTATTTTACAACACCCATAAGTAATATAGGAGTTTATAGTATTTGTAGCCGCTACCACATAGTACCTATACTGCTTTGTATCACTTCGTGTAATATATTAATCTTTAAAGTAAATATCCTAGTATGGACTTATATAAGATTTTCTTTTGCCTTCTTATGAGAGTCGTGAAATAAACTAATGTATTACCAATTCTTGAAGAATAGGCACCGGTGACCTTATGAAAAACTAATAAAACTGATAGAAATTTCCTACCCTTCTGCCATCATTCCCACTGCTGCTCGAGATTCGAGCACAATAAGAGGGTTTCATTTCAACTTCTCCTTCTGCCACAGAGATATCATGCCGTCGACGCCCCTGTAACATTTTCTGTCGGGGCGTCGCCCTCACGCGATTAAGCTCGCTACGGGTGATGGATTAATTCACGCTCCGATCACCCGCAGAACAATCAAATCAAATCTTTTATTTTTTATAAGCCATATAACGGCACTTACATGTAATGATACTAGCTTCTGCTTGTGGCTTTGCCTACGTAATAAGTGATTCACAATATAAAGTTTTATCACTCACCTACGCCAAAGGAATACGTTAGTGAGATAAAAGTATGTAAATATACCCTATGAGTTAATCTAGGAAAAGGTCTATCTGTGAGTTAAATTTTTATCCAAATCTGTTCAACGGTTTTCGCGTGATTGAGTAACAAACAATCTTCATAAACTTTCAAACTTATAATATCAGTAGAAAGTAGGATTTTATACTTTATCTAAATATCTGCAGCCTGATCAAAACGCAGCCAGCCTCAAACCGATAAGATCTAGCAAGAAACGCAAGTGTACCATCATTTTTAAGTTACTTCATTGAAATAAAAATATCAATCATCATCTCATCTCAGTTAATTTATGTTCCACTGTTGGGCTTGAACCTTCTCCATAATGGGGGAGGGGGGAATGCTCTTGCATAAGTGTTATATGCGTGTTATATCCCTAAGTCGTCTCTTACGATCACCCACTGGAAAATAGGGCGCGGTGAAATGTATTCTTACTCCGTCATCACATGGAAAAAAAGTCTATAGCATACTTAATTATTAGCTTTAGTTTAATGGCATTCGAACCAGTACATATTTCTCTTCTATAAAGTGTAATCCTAATAATGTTATAAATATGAAGGAATTTTTATACAAATTTGCTCAAAGATAGACCAGTTTTTGGATTATCACAAGGATACTTTTTATCCCGAAACCATTAACAGTAATGGTTTATAGGGAACACTTAGGAATAATTTGGTGATAAAGTTTTATATAGTGAGTCGCTTGTTTAAAATAATTATGGCTAGAATAGATATGAAAATTAACACCCAATCTATAGTTAACTACAAGAGCCATTATGAGTATATCTATATCTATATACATATATATATATATATATATATATATATATATATATATATATAAATATATATTTATATATAGAGAATAAAATTAATATAGAAGAATTATATATAATCCTTACTATTATTATAAATGCGAAAGTAACTCTGTCTGTCTATCTAACTGTCGCTCTTTCACGCCAAAACGACTGAACCGATCTAAATGAAATATGGTACACAGATAGTCTAGAGCCTGATAAAGGACATAGGCTACTTTTTAATGCAAAAAGGGGATTGTAAAGGGTATGAAAAGATGTAAGGTAATATCGTGGTTAAAGCCAGAAGCTTGAAACTTATTTTAGGCTATTGATTAGATATAAATAAATGACATTAAAATTTTGTAAAAATTTACCCTTAAGGGGTAAATAAAAAAATGGGATGAAAAACTTTAGAAAAGCAACCTTTTACGCGGGCGAAGCTGCGAGCAGAAGCTAGTAATTAATATAAAAGATTTATAATTCTTCTGTACGTGTGTTGACAGTAAACTCCTCCTAAACGGCGGGACGGATTTTCTTGATTTTTTTTGTGTGTGTGTTCGAAGGGATTTGACAATGGTTTAGATTCACAATTGGACCCGGTAGGTGGCGCCGTTGTCGGTATGTCTAATTGTTGGACCAATTGGGATGAAATTTTCTATGTATATTCCTGAATGATTTCAAAACACAATTGGACCCGTTAGATGCCGCTGCTGTCAGCATATCGCTTAAAACTTTTCCGGGCAGGACAACACGTCTGCCAGGATAGTTAGTCTCATAAAAATTTGTAGTATTTTCCATCTGTTGATGTGAGTAAATATGATCTTATTTTCTTCTTTGAAACGAGACGTTTAATTTCCGTGATAATAAAAATTGTAACATCACGTAATCCAAATATCAATATCAACTAATGAGCATAACGATTCTGAAAGTAAATATAAATGTTAATATGGCGTATTCTTTGTAGTTACTTTTCCTCTTTAGTTATTATTTAGATTATTTTGAATGTATCAATAAGAAATATTTAAAAACATCTCATTCTTTTTTGTATCACCTTACATACTAAGACGGGGTATAATTTGTGTCCGTGTATATTTGTAATACACACACACACACACACACATACATATCATCACGCCATATCCCTTGAAGGGTAGGCAGAGAGAACAGAGTGCCAGAGAACTCTATCTTTGCATACTTCACTCGCTTCCTCAACATTCATAATTCTCTTCATACACGCTCGCCGGTTTCGAAGATTCTTGACTCCACCTTCCTTCAGTACATAACCGATCTGGTCTATGTAGATCCTGTAATACAAGGATTATTTCTTAGTGCAGGGTGTAGTCTAGTCGGGGCATCGACTGGAGAGCAACCTGCCGGGGTAAACCGCTGGGCGGCCCACCCAAGACAAAGATCGGGTACCGGTGGCCCGCTCGCACGGCGAAGAGAGGAGTTTGCATGGTGGGTCTGTGGGGTCACACGCCGCTTCCTCCGTCAACCCAGATCGATTGGGCGGGGCGAAAGGCATCTATAGCCCACCGCAAAAAAAAAATGGTTGTAGTCTTTAAAAACTTTACTTTCTTTGACTTCAAAGTGCAATGGATATAGGTCTTTGGTATGATAACTATAGTGAAGATTTTAGCATATATTCTTGTGCCTTATATAGTATACTCATTCTATTGTCTGTAGCTCTACCCAAAATTAAAACGTTCGTGAACGATGACCATCATGCAAACAAATAAAGTTTAATGAACATTTTATATTATTCTTATATTATAAATTATTCTCTCATAAATATTTTATCAAACGTTAAAATTATCTTCGGAAAAATCTCTTATACGTATGAATACATCATATTGATATTTCAATTGATGAAACGTAAGATAAATATAAGGTATAAGAGGGTACGGTCTTTCTAATACTTCGAAATAGGTTGATGTATAGATTTGTGCCCGATTCAGAGATCTCTGCAAATAAGAGCCAACGCTTTTATCCCTGGAAAGTTTAGCGAAAACGTAGGCCTGGAAATAATTCCCTTTCAATTATCTTACTTACATTTACGTCTGCCTATCAACCAATAAGTCAAACCTTGACTGCACAGATGGCGTAGTGGTTAAGATACCGACCTTCCGTGCCAGTGCCGTGGGTTCGATTCCCACGCAGGACAATACTTTGTGTGATCCATAAAGTGTTGTTCTGAGTCTGGGTGTAATTTGTCTGCGTTAATTGCATGTTTGTAAAGTCCCCCGCAATACAAGGTTTATTTCCTTAGTGCAGGGTGGTGTTATAAAAAAAAAAAAAAAAAACAATTTAAGATGATATTAATATTGTATAATGAAATTAATATACGTAATTAATAATTAACATAAATATTACATTTAAATGAATTATATTAATAGTACCTTTTATCCGGGGATTTTCTTGTTTCGTACCTTTTCTTACCTTCATTGGTGTTGTGAAAAGAACAGATGTGTATCTTTCGTTTTTTTCTTTTTCTGTATTGAAAAGACTACGTTTATTTTATCTGAATAAAAAAAATAGTATGATACCACCGAAAATTAGGTAGGTTTTTATTTATTTAACATTTTTGTCAGCAGATTTACTTGCTTGTAGCACTTAAATATTTATTAAAATGATTCACCTTTTTTTTTGGGGCTGGGCTACGGCCTGCGTACTCCTCGCACCACTACATTTGGGGTGACAGAGTGGCGTAAGCACGCACACCCGTAACCCACCCGTGACGTTGCCTTAGTCGTTGGGCCGACCACCGGAGCAGAGTGACTTGACGTCAGTGGTCGGCCCGACGGAATACACCTGAGGAGTACCCTCTCCTCGACCGACGTCCCCCCCTCGGGTAGGATGTCAGTCTTTCCTCACGCGGTCGGCCTCTCGGTGGGTGACGGACTAATTCCCCGATCCAGTCACCCACATCCTCGGCTAGGGCGGCATTAGGCGCAAGTAATCGCGCCTACGCTGCCCCAGTCGCCGGCGGTGGCTCGCATCGTCGAGGAGACGCTCCTCGCACACTCGCTCCGCCGCCTCCTTCCGCGAGACTACTGCCGTCAGGTCAGCACCGCTGATTGCGACGAGTTCACGACGCTGCTCTGCCCAAGCGGCACAAACCTCGAGCGTATGCTGCGCCGTGTCTTCGTCGCCATCACAGTGGTGGCAGGACGGTGTACTCTCCCTCCTAACGACCGTGTGCAGGTATTTGGCGAAGCATCCATGCCCCGTCAAAACCTGCACCAGTTGGAAGGAGAGCACCCCGTGTCATCGTTCCAACCACTGCAGCAGCACCGGCCAGAAAGCCTCCTCGGTCCGCACACCGAACCGAGGCCTGTCCAGCCGGACTGCCCAACGGGCAATGACGTCTAGGCGGCCGTCGACGCGCCAATCGGTGAGTTCCCTCAATGACACCACACCGCCCTCCGCGCGCACCCCCGACACCCGCCGATACAAATCGGCGAGCATTTCCGCCTCCAGGTCCCACGGGGGACTCCCGGCCAACAGGCACGCTGCCTCCGTCGCCACCGTGCGGTACCCGCGTACAGCCCTGACCACCATGGCCTTCTGTGGTCGCCACAGAAGAGCCCTGAGTCGGACAGTCAGGGACCCCGCCCACACCGGAACGCCGTACAGGGCCATCGACCGGATGACCCCCGTGTACAGCTGTCGACACGTAGCGCTCGGTCCGCCCACATTCGGCATAAGCCATGAAAGGGCGGATGCCGCGCCGACGAGCCGCGGAGCAAGCCTTCGGAAATGCTCCCGAAACCACCAATGCCCGTCGAACACCAGGCCCAAATACCTCATATGAGCCCGGATGCTGATGTCAACCGCATTGACGGTGATCGAAACGCCGATGGGAGAGCCCATGCGGGGCCCATGGAATAAGAGGGCCTCCATCTTGTCCAGGGCCACCCTCAACCCCAGCGCCTCGATCCGCCTGACGATCTCTTCAGTGCCGAGAGTCACCAGGTCTGCCGCCTCCTCCAGCGTCCCACCGCGGGCTGTGACGAGCGTGTCGTCGGCGTAACAGATCACGCCCAGCCCGGGTGGGATGCTCCCTCTCAACGCCCAGTCGTAGCCGATGTTCCACAGGGTGGGTCCGAGGACCGACCCCTGTGGGACACCGCACGTCATGGACGAAAATGATTCACCTGAACTTCATATCATCAATATAAATGTATATTCTTTTTTTTTTTTTTATGGCTTATGGTGGCAAACGAGCAAGCAGCACACCTGATGGTAAATGTCACTGCCACCCATGCACCTTTGCTATAGCTAGGCCGCTGTATAATAGCACATTGCCATTACTCAGACGTCGATCTTTTGCGAGAGTGTGGTACTCAGGTGCCCAGGACAGACCGACCGGCGGTTGTAGACAGAGAACTGTCAACAACGTGGTCCTACCACTAAAAATATTTCAATGATTTCTGATATTTTCACGAGTATTACATATTAGAACTAAAACTATTTTTACAAATTCTATAGCGTTTGTATTTGATTTTTAATTTTGTGAAGTTTCAAACACTTTACTGCGTTGATGGTTCCGGCAGGACTGTATAGTTTTATTTTAAAATATGTTTATTATTTTATTATTTTCAGTATCACAAAGCAAGGAAATGAGTTTCGTTAGTTAGATATCTTATATTGAACATGGCGTCCTTGAGGGAAAAATAGCGGTATAATCACTACGCTTAACTTTTGGGTTGGCGATTGCAATTGATGATATAAGTTTAATAGGGGAACGCGGTTGTGTAATTCTTCTGATAATCTTAAATAGCTTTTTGCGGCTTGCTCGGAAAAAAATTAAAGGTGGCACTTTGTATTAGTAATTAATCAACACACATGTCAAAGGAAATTGCTAAAAATAAATTATATCTATTTTACATCATGTTTTTATTAATTAATTTCAACTTCATATACGTCCCATTCATCTCATCTCATTTCAGCTCATACACGTCTCACTGTTGGGCTCGGACCTCCTCCATAATGGGAGTGCAATTGACCTACTATACCACGCTGGTCAGACTTGTTGCAGTAGGGTTTTGTTTCGAGTTTTCCTTCTCTCGCATAGATGTTATATCCGTTTTATATCCCTAAGTCGTATCGTACGATCACTCATGGGTAAGATAGGGGGTGGTGAATTGTATTCTTACTCCGTCACCACAAGGAAAGTCCCACTGCTGGATTTGAATCTCTTCCACAATAGAAGGGCAATTGGTCTACTATATCACGATGTGCAGATAGATTTGTATAGGGCATTATTTTGAGTTTTCTATAACGTGCACTAATGTTATGTGGCATATTATATCCCTTAGCACCTATTACTATACCCACAGTTAAGATAGGGATCACCCCATCTTAACTGTGGGTGGTGTATTTTTACTTCATCACCACACAGAAATAATAAATCAAAATTAATTACAATTGTGTGCTATTATGCGTGTGATATATTTATCAACATTATATGGGAATCTATTATGTCAGCAATTATTATAACAGCATCGATTGCGAAGGACGTTTGATGTGCATTGCTCCCTTATCACGTAATTTTACATGTTTTTTTTTAAATAATTATATTTATTACTTCGTAACGACGACGTAGGAGAGCGAGTAGGTATGAAAGAGAGTATTGGTGTAAAAATGCGAAAGGGAATGCTCCGATGGTTCGGACATGTGGAAAGAAAGCCGAACGAACGTCTGGTTAAGAAGATATACAATGCGAAAGTGGAAGGATGTAGGTACCAGGGGACACCGAGACTAACCTACCTAGACCAGATCGGTCATGTACTGGAGGAAGGTGGAGTCAAGAGTCTCCGAAACCGACGAGCGTGTATGAAGAGAATTATGAATTTTGAGGAAGCGAGTGAAGTATGCAAAGATAGAGTTCTCTGGCACTCTGTTCTCTCTGCCTACCCTGCAAGGGATATAGCGTGATGAGATGTATGTATGTATGTATTACTGCCTCTATTTATTCCAATTTAATATACTAATAAAACCTTTCTTTATAGGCACAAATTAATACCAAAAGGTTTTTTTAATGTAATTAACAACCCCTTAAGTTAGTCAGTTCAAATAATCAAGTATTAAAATATTTATTTTTTAAAATTTTATTTAAATCCTTCTAAAAAGGTTACAGACATAAAAATCTTTTACAAGGTATTATATCTATAAAAACTTTTAAAACAAAACCATTTTTTCAGAACTTATCGGGTTTGTATTTGATTTTTAAATGCCCAAAATTTCAAAGAATATTCAACATTCATGGTCACGGAAGAAACCTGTAATTTTTTTTCATTATTCCGTAAAAATAGTTTTATTTTAAATGTAAAATACTCGGGTAAATAACGGAAATCGCTATATAAAAGCCTTTTATAAGATTTATATAGAAGCTTTTTTTATTGCTAATGGTGGCAAACAAGCAAACAGCACACCTGATGATAAGTGTTACAGCCACCTATGGACCTTTGCAATACCAGCTCCTACTGGTATTGCAAAGGTCTAGCTAGGCCACTGTCTACTAATAAAAACTCCAAACCCACCCACAATGTCGGGCTGCTGGCTCACTCACTCATCAAACGAAGCGCAAAAGCATATTGCAACTGTTCAGACGTAAATTTTCTATGAATGTGTGGTGGTGACTACCTTACGACCTCGCTAAGGACGGCACTGGCGATAGAAAACTGTCGATAGTATGTTTCTACTACCATTACTTATCTGTCTTGTTGGTTAAATAATGTAAATATGTGATTGTTCACCGTCTGCTATTAATCCAAAGCACGATTGAAACGGATTTCCAATAGATGTTGGTTTGAATCTCACTTGTGACAATCATTTTTCGCTCGTAATCGGGGTTTTATAAATAATCAAGCATAATAAATGCTACATTTCAGTAATTTGAATAACGGGGTTGTGTCCTCGTTTAATATAATTCTAACTGCAAAGTTTGAGTATTGAGCCTGTACAATGTGTAAACATGCCGGATAGATGGCACACATCTTCTTAATACAATAATTTTTTGCTCGTAATCGAGTTTCGAATAATAAATATTCTCAGCTTTGTTTATCAAGTATCTTAATAAACAAACCTAAGAGTACATTTTGCATAAAAATTAAAAGTGAAATGTGGTGAAGAGGGCTGGCCGTTTGGGAATACAATAAACTATATGAACAAATATCAGATTATATGAAGAATCTCACTTGCAACAATCACCCTGACATAGGTGGTCTCTATAGATTGCAGAATAATTGTCCTTTGTACTTCAAAAAACGCGTAATACCTAATAACTTTTTTTAATAATAAGCTGTCTACCACTATCAATAATATCCTTTTTTTTTAACAAAAAGAAAAACAGCAGATTTCGCAGTTGTCGTTAAGTTATTATGCTCTCATTCATTATACGTTCGTTTATTAGTTAGCCTACGCAACTTCGCTTGCGTCATATAAGAGATACAGAGAATTAGAGATAGTGGGTGGACACAACGGAAGCAACGGAAGAAAAGAAATAAATTTAATCTTCTCCATTTTTGCAATATTTAGTATCGCTCATATTAGTCAAAGCGTGTTGATATATAGGATATATATATATATATATATATATATATATATATATATATATATATGCCTATCCTCGATAATTCATCTCATCATCTCAGCTCATATATTTATGTCCAACTGTTGGGCTTAAGCCTCCTCCATAATTGAAGGGAAATTGACCTACTATACCACGCTGGTCAGAAGTATTGGTATAGAGTTTTGTATTGAGTGTTACTTCTCTTGCAAAGATGTTGTATGCAATATGTCTCTTAATCGTCTCTTACGATCACCCACGAGTAAGATAAGGAGTGGTGAATTGTATCCTTACCCCGTCATCACTCGGTAATTATTTTACACAAAACCAAAAAAAAATCAATTCTAGACATTAGTTCCTGAGATTCAGGACTTCAACTAAACAAACTGTAATAGTTTTATAATATTATAGTAAGGATATCTCTCCTATTGAAGAGAAGGGGGTAGTTAGTTATATTGTTTCTCCATCACCGCAAGGAAAAGTTAAAACTAATTTTCTTCACTTTTTTGTTTTATTCTTTCATATCAATGTATTATTTTGTTCACAGGTAAAACCAAGCCACGCAAGCTAAATACAGCAGCTTGATCATCAAAATTATTTAAGGTAAGTCTATTTTGTGTCCGGGCCATAGCCTACCCCAAAGAAAAGGTAAGGTTTCTTGAAATATTATTTATATGCAAAATTATATTATTAACGTATATTTATTTCCCATGTGGTGGAGTAAGAATACAATTCACCCCTATCTTACCAGTGAGTGATCGTAAGAGACGACTAAGGGATATAAAACGTATATAATACATATACATATATGTGAGAGAGGGAAAATTCTTCTAAGTATTTTTTTACGACATTTACGAGCAAGATAGAAGGTGATGAATTGTATTTTTACATCGTCAACATACGGCAATATTAATCAATATCACAAATAGATATTCGTCACAATATTTCATATCTGCGATACGAGTGACACTAAATATATAGAATTATTTGATAAAATATGAATGGAAGGCGTTAACAACGGATATACAGTTCAGCTGTCATCGTTATAGAGATTGATTTGGTGTTGATTTGTAATTATTATTGTACCCTATCGATACTGATTTATGATACAGCGATTAATATTAAATTTGCATCTGTTTATTTAACCGACGAAAAAAACGTCAGAGACGAGAACGTCTCCATTTGACACGTCTATTTTTTATGGTAGGCCACGCATAACTTATTATAGAGTAGATTAATTTTGATAATTGTTTTTTTTAATGGATTAGGGTATAATCTAAATTTTGGTCTCATAAAAAATCTGAACAAAAACTTCTAACCCTAAGGGTAGAATAATGGGCAACTAATGCGTATTTACTCACTGATTTCACAGAATTATATGTAGGTACATCTCTCATACTTTATAGTTGGTGTTATATTAATAAATATGAAAAACAATTTTAAGGGTGGAAATATAGGAAATGATTGATTGTTCCCTCAATAATTTCAATACTAAATCTAGTGTTACCTTGTCGTTGTTTGATTTTTGTTTTGTTAAAATGTTATTTATTTAATATTCTTGGACTTGTAGTGATATCAATATATCACTGCAAGTTATTATTATACATTCATTCAAAAAACATAATTAACTTGTCAAGATTCCATAACGAGTCGACAGATGATACTAGGTCGTATGGTTTTTACTACTTATAGCTACTTATTTAATAATACTTGTAAGTCTATAAGATGCCAATTACACTGCACATTACATGTGGCCACAACTGCCACATTCACGATTAATTCACTGAGTGAGAGAAAGTTCACTGAACATGATACGTTTACTAAACAAGACGCCAGCTTAATTATGAGAAGCGGGTCACGAAGTGTACAGTACCTGGACATCCGCGGGGAAATGCGCGCTTACAAGACGGCGTGTCAGCTATCTGATAGAGTAGACATTTTGACAGATTTTGTATAGATAGGTAAATGTTCCTCCCGTTATGGAGAAGGCTCGATCTCAACAATGGAACCTATATGAGCTGAGATGATAAAGAAAGGTAGGCATGATATATTTATTTCTATTCACTACACATCATTTTATAAATCAGTTATCACTAGTGAAAGTCTAATGTACTAATTTCAGTATTTTAAATAATAGTAATCTAAATTACTGAAATTTAGCATTTAATATGCTTAATTATTTATAAAACCCGATTACGAAGCGAATCCCAATAGGCGCGGGTTCGAATCCCGCTTGTGACATCATTTTTCGCTTCGTAATCGGGTTTTATAAATAGTAATCTAAGCTAATAGTAGTCCAGTTTATTTTCGTTTAGTGACAGAGTAGGAATACAATGTATCACATCCATTATTTTTCTCTTGGCGATCGTAAAAGACGATTAACGCAAGCCGATAAAATCAATGCAAGAAAAGGAAAACTTGAAATAAACCCTCATGGTACAGTACCTACTCTGGGACGGGCAGCGCCTTGACCTCGTCGCTATTATCGGTGCCTACTTGACGCTGCTGGCTGTCGCGAGGGCGATGGTCGACAGCGTCAGGAATTGGGACGCGGTCGCCGCCTTCTGCGAGGCTATCATCTCGCAGAAGGAGGCGGCGGAACGGGCCCGGGAGGATTCCCGTGACCCGGGCCGCCACCCGCGGCCGGGGCGGCGCAGGCGCGAATACCTGCGCCTGATGCCGCCCTAACCGAGGCTTCGGGTGATCGGACCGGGGAATTGTCCGGTCACCCGACGCGAGGCCACCGCGTGAGGACGACGCCTCGACGGCGAAATCTGTCGGGGCGTCAACAGGAGAGGAGCCCGAGAGGGCATACCGCCGAGCGGGCCACCGAAGACAAATATCGGGTACCGGTGGCCCGCTCGCACGGCGAAGAAGAGGTGCTTGCAGGGTGGGTCAATGGGGTTGCGCGCCGCCTCTTCCGTCACCCCGGACCGATTTGGCGGGGTGCGACGTCCATGACCCACCACAAAAAAAAAATGGTACAGTACCTACTACAAACGGAGGAAAATTAATATACACGCTTTTATTTATATCTTTCATTATCATCAACATGACAGCCCATATATGTCCCACTGTTGGGCTCAGGCTTCCTCCGTAATGAGATGGAAATTAACCTAATATACCGCGCTGGTCAGACATGTTGGTATAGGGTTTTGTTTCGAGTTTTCTTTCTCTTGCATATATATTATTTTTGTTTTATATCCTTTAGTCGTCTTTTACGATCACCCACGGGTAAGATAGGGGATAGTGAATTGTATTCTTACTCCGTCACCACACGGATATATTTATATCTTATTAGTAAGACGAAAGTAATGGTCTTTGAAAAGAATAAATGTATGACGGAATGTAATATTTCTATAAATGGTGAGGGATTGGAACAGGTGAAAGAATTTATATACTTGGGTGTACTGTTTACTAGTGATGGTAAAAATGATGATGATGTTGAAAGACGAGTTAATGCTGGCAATAAAGTGAATGGGACATTGAACGCTTTTATGAAGAGTAGGAATGTGTCTAAAAAGGCATGCCTAGCTGTACATAGGGGAGTATTAGTGCCCACTCTCATGTATGGTAGTGAAAGTTGGATTTGGCAGGGAAGACATGAAAGTAGAATAAATGCTGTAGAGATGAGAGCTCTTCGTAGTATGTGTGGTGTAAGTCTGAAAGATAGAATTAGGAATAGTGTTATAAGACAGCGCTGTGGTGTGAATGAAGAAGAAGCGGCAAAGAT
Organism: Lymantria monacha; assembly: GCA_905163515.2. Classification (NCBI taxonomy): domain Eukaryota; kingdom Metazoa; phylum Arthropoda; class Insecta; order Lepidoptera; family Erebidae; genus Lymantria; species Lymantria monacha. The sequence goes on along the minus strand of LR991098.1, from coordinate 25,626,943 downwards.
AAAAAAGGGAATGCTGAGGTGGCTTGGCCACGTGGAAAGAATGAGAGAAGAACGGTTGACTAAGCAAGTATACAAAGCGAGTGTGAGTGGGACGTTTACAAGGGGAAGACCACGTCGTACCTTTCTGGATCAAATTGAAGATGTATTGGTGAAAGCTCAGGTTAAGAGTACGCGTAACCGTAGAGCATGCATGAAGACTGTGATGAGTGTGAATGAAGCGATGGAGGTATGTCAGGATCGTGGTTTGTGGCAATCCGTAGTCTCTGCCTACCCCTCTGGGAAACAGGCGTGAGGCTATGTATGTATGTATGTACTTATATTTATAAATGTTTTATTTGATCAGACTCTTTGAATTGTGTTGCTAATTCAATATCGTGAAGTTATAATTCGATAGATGTTTTAATGCTTGATGATTTTCTGACCCGTTGTAATAGATATACCCTTTCTTATGAAGGACCGTAAAAAATAGGCAGACCATAAAATAAATATTTTGCCTTAATGAAATTACCTCTTCTTTTGTCAGAATATGGCTTGCTTCTTACCTTGTATGGACGGCATACTTTACTGTTGCGAGAGAACCGTGAGAGTCAGAGCCAGACGTGAATACTTAATGGTATCGATTACAGTTAATAGGTTGTTGCTATGTCAGATTATTAAGTTTATTTTCTATTCTTCAACAATAGTATATTTTCTGAATAATCTATGTTTTTTTCTAACATGTCATCGAAATTTTGTATTTTTCCACTGAGAAGCGGAGACATAAACGTGTTTATTACATAAAATAACTTTTATATGTTCATTCGAAATAAAAAAGTTAGCTTATTGACATAAATAAACTACTTGGAACGCCCACTTAAAAAGGAAAAAGGGGCTGCGTTACCAAATAAAATCTGATGTTCAAAAACAAATAAGCGAATAACGAAACTAGTCTGTGAATAATAATTTCACTTTCAATTTTCACAAATACCATTGAATTGGTATTATATTCAAAAACAATTTTTTATGATGAAAATTGAATATTTTCAATCAAAAATACGCGTAATAATTAGAGAATCGTATTCAATTCAATACTAGTAGTGAGAGCTCGACGCCATTTTGCACGCCTTTAATATTTTAGGGTTGTCAAAAGTGAATTAGATTTTAGTATTAAAGAAGATTTATGTGTTACTTTATCGTTAGTGACGAGTGTGACTTTCGTTGTTTTTTCTTTATTATCTGACATCACTTATAAATATAAGTAAAATAAAATCAACGGGCCGCTTCCGTTTCAATTTTTATTTCCCACCCTTTAAAAACTTCAAAGAACACCGATATAACATATTTATTGTAAATTTTGCAGCCTTTTTAAATTTATTTTTTATGCATTCCAAATTAATATTTACTTAAATTTAATTTTAAATATACAAACATATGATGAAGGAATAAGATTACAATTCATCACCCCCCTTTCTTGTCCGTGGGCATCGTAAAAGACGATTAAAGGATATGATTAGCAAACAGAATCTATGCAAGGGGAAAAAATCTACAAATAAATCCGTATGCCAACTGCATCGCGACCGACCAATGGGGTAAGGTAGTGCAATTTATCTCATACAATGGGAGAAAATTTCTATATTCTCCTATTCCTCCTACAATGGAGATGAGACAGTGATATATAAAATTGATAGTTATTTTTGATATTTAAATCAGTAGCCAGCCGCAATCGGACATTGAAGAATGCTGGAGAGTATTGAAAGAGAGTATGGTAGATACAGCGAAAGAAGTATGTGGAAGTTCAAAGAAGCATAGAAAAACAAATGGTGATGCATGGTGGGATGCGGAAGTGGCAGCTTCCGTAGAGCAAAAGAAGAAAGCGTGGCTGGACTATGTCTCTTCTTTGAATCTGAATGACAGTATGACTGAACAGAAGAAAGAAATATATCGGCAATGTAAGAATGACACCAAGGCCTTAGTGAAAGAGAAACGGGATAGAGCAAGTATGAGTGCAGAAGATAGGCTGACTAAAAACTTCGAGGGTAACACCAAACTCTTTTGGAGGGTGGTGAAGAAGTCTCGGGGTGGTTGGTCAGCCTTCAGAATGAATAAAATAAGGTCTAAAGGTGGAGACATTCTTAAACAAACACAAGACGTGCTAAGCCGATGGAGTGAATATTTTGGCGATATGTATGCGGATGCTACGGTTGGCGCCGGTGTTGGATGTGGTTTGGTAGATCAACATTCGACAACGGCGTCCTCCGATGGCATCAGTATGGATGAAGTTGAATGGGCGATAAGAAGTTTGAAAAATGGTAAGGCAGCGGGCATTGATATGGTGTCTGCCGAGATGATCAAGCTTGGTGGCTCTTGGGTCTGGGAGGCGTTCCTGTTGCTCCTCAATCTATGTTGGAGCTCAGGAATGGTTCCCAGGGACTGGAATAGCGCAGTCATCGTGCCTTTGTTTAAAAACAAGGGTTCACGTTATGACTGCGCAAATTACAGAGCCATAAGCTTGACCAGTTTGGCAGCAAAAGTGTATGGAAAAATTATTGAAAGGAGAATGAGGATGGTGTCCGATGGTTTACTGTGTAAGACACAAGGAGGTTTCAGGAGTGGAAGGGGATGCATGGATCAAGTGTTCTCTCTGCGCAACATTGTGGAGAAGCATCTGGCTCTAGGTCAGAGGGTTTTCTGCAGTTTTGTGGATCTGGAGAGAGCTTTTGACACGGTTGTACGAAAGGAACTTTGGGACATTTTACCGGAGTATGGTATTAGCGGTAAACTGCTACAGGCTGTGCAGTCCAGTTATATGGGCTGTAGAGCCTGTGTGCGGCTGGATGATGGAATGTCGCCTTGGTTTGACGTCAATATCGGCGTTAAGCAGGGGTGCGTTCTGTCAGCCAGGCTGTTTATCATATATCTGGATAAATGTCTCCAAAGGTTGAACGATATGAATGTGGGAGTCCAGATGGGCGACTCAGTGGTCTCTGCTCTGCTTTATGCAGATGATGCAGTCCTGCTGGCACAGTCAGCGACTGACCTGCAGACCCTAGTCGACACAATGACAGAAGATTGTAAGAAAAGGGGTCTACGCGTGAATGTGAGCAAAACCAAAATAATGGTCTTTGAAAGAGATAAAACCAGAACAGATGTAAGAGTAACAATAGGTAATGATGTACTAGAGCAAGTGGATGAATTTGTATATCTTGGATGTGGATTTAGCCGAGATGGAAGGTACACCACTGATATAGAACGAAGAGTGAATGCGGGAAATAGAGTGAACGGAGCGTTGGGGCAACTTCTCGGCAGCCACCACCTCAGCCAGAAGGCACGTGTAGCAATACATAACGCAGTGCTTGTCCCAACATTACTGTATGGAAGCGAGAGTTGGGTATGCAGAAAAGAGTATGATAGTAAAATTAATGCGGTCGAAATGCGATCTCTGCGGAAAATCTGTGGAGTTAGGCTGACCGACCGCATTCGTAACGACGACGTAAGAGAGCGAGTAGGTATGAAAGAGAGTATTGGTGTAAAGATGCGAAAGGGAATGCTCCGATGGTTCGGACATGTGGAAAGAATGCCGAACGAACGCCTGGTTAAGAAGATATACAATGCGAAAGTGGAAGGATGTAGGTACCGAGGGAGACCGAGACTAACCTACCTAGACCAGATCGGTCATGTACTGAAGGAAGGTGGAGCCAAGAGTCTCCGAAACCGGCGAGCGTGTATGAAGAGAATTATGAATGTTGAGGAAGCGAGTGAAGTATGCAGAGATAGAGTTCTCTGGCACTCTGTTCTCTCTGCCTACCCTGCAAGGGATATGGCGTGATGATATGTATGTATGTATGTAAATCAGTAGGTACCACACGTATAAAAATAGAACTTTTTTATGAATTTGACTGCATTTTGTTAACTTCTATAGAATACACTAATTTGTATAAAAAATATGTTTGAAATATATAACTCACATTATAGTGAGTAGGTAGAGAAAAATGTACAATAACGATCACGTATAAGTGTTCAATATTTTAGTCCTCCCGTGACCTTGAATAAAAAATATTCGAAACGATACGAAACAATTCGAACAATACAGCAAAGACAAAATGAAAACGCGATAAAATTCGTTGAAACACTTTTATTTCGAAACAAATTCTCTTTATAACTACGTTAATTATCTTATGAAACTGTATTATCATTGCTTTCCTACATTGCCTGTATTAAATTACGTGGTCGTAATAATATCAGCAATAAAAGTTATTTTTACCTGATATACTTCTATTTCTAACGCATATACATACATAAAGATTATATATATATATATATATATATATATATATATATATATATATATAGATATTTCTAACGCAACGACGACGTAAAAGAGTGAGTAGGTATGGAATCTCTTTCATACCTACTCGCTCTTTTACGTATTGGTGTAAAGATACGAAAGGGAATGCTCTGATGGTTTGCACATGTGCAAAGAATGCCGAACGAACGTCTGATTAAGAAGATATACAATGCGAAAGTGGAAGGATGAAGGTACCGGGAGAGACCGAGACTAACCTACCTAGATCAGATTGGTCACGTACTGAAGGAAGATGGAGTCAAGAGTCTCCGAAACCGGCGAGGGTGTATGAAGAGAAATATGAATGTTGAGGAAGCGAGTGAAGTATGCAAGGATAGAGTTCTCTAGCACTCTGTTCTCTCTGCCTACCCTGCAAGGGATATGGCGTGGTGATATGTATGTATGTATTATATTTCTATTGCGTTTTTTTGGCCTAATATGCAGAGTATTTCTAAAGAACTAATGCCTTACAATTGTTGTAAATGTTCTTTATAGCCTATTATTGCAGAGAACAAGTCTACTCCAAATGGGATGGGCAATTAACCTACTATATGACTCTTATCAGAGAAGGAGTGGAACAAACTAGTGATGTATTTTATTCGAAGTTTGTTATCACTAGTTATTTCTTTATGTGTTAGTACATTGATATTTTGGTATTTGGCTTTAACGAGAATTCATTGCGTATAATTGATTGATACTGACTGTATAGCTGTTTGGTAGCGGCTACGAATACTACCAACCCTTAATTCGCTCATGGATGTCGTAAAAGACGACTGAAAGCCTTATAACGACCTGGGCCTACTCCATCTGATGCCGTTTGATCAACAATTACATTCCCAAGGAGGGTTGGCGTTTAGCAGACAGCCGTTCATGAAATTATTGCCAATAACTTTTACAATATGTACTATGAAAGAAGAGTACACATTGTATCGACCCCAAGTAATTGGAATAAGAGTAGGAGAATGATGTACCACGTTGATCAAACGATCAATCCGATTAAACGAACGATCGATCACGATCAAAAGGTATAAGGTTTTATTTCCAGGTTTCTTGCTCTTGAATAGACATCATATGCGTATTATATCCTTTATTCGGATTAAAATGTATTACATAAAACTTAAAATTAAGAGAGGTAAGTATTACAAATAAAGTTCTCTTCTTTCTTCCTTATAATTCATAAATAGTAAATACCGGGCACTAAGCACTTTTAACATATAAGGAAATTAACTTGCTATATTAATCTGTCAAGCAGAAAAAAATCACTAAATAATAATCCTATATCAATTCGACTCAGCATGTTGTAACAAATTTGCCTACCACTTTGAAAGAGACCCAGCCAAATAAAACAGCATAAACAAGCTGAAGAAAATGCGAAGGTATTATTCAAAATAATCATTGTTATTAATCCTTACTAATATTATAAATTCGAAAGTAACTCTGTCTGTCTGTCTGTGTGTTGCTCTTTCACGCCAAAACTACTGAACCGATCTACATAAAAATTTGTACTCAGAAACTCTAGAGCCTGATAAAGGACATAGGTTACTTTTTAATCCAAAAAAGTGTTGTAAAAGGGGATGAAAAGTTGTAAGGAATTATCGTCATTTTTAAAGCCAGAAATTTTAAACTTATTTTTAGGCTATCGATTAGATATAAATAAATCATCATTCTCCTACTCTTATCCCAATTACATGGAGTCGAAGCAATATGTATTCCTCTTCCTATATGTTGCAAAAGTTATTGGCAATAGTTTTATAACCGGCCGCGCGGCCTGACCTCAACCCTCCTTAGGAATGCAACTGTTGATCAAACGGCATCAGATGGTGTTAGCCTAGGTCGATATGAAGCTCTTAGTCGTCTTTTACGACACCCGCGAGCAAAGTAAGGGTTGATAGTATTCGTAGCCGCTACCACACAGCGATTAGATATAAATAAATATGACATTAAAATTTCGTAAAAAGTTTACACTTAAGGGGTAAAATAAAAATAGGGGATGAAAAACTTTAAGAAAGTAACCTTTTACGCGGGCGAAGCCGCGGGCAGAAGCTAGTACTGTATATAGCTTATAACTTTAAACAAAGTAAAGGCATAGCAAACATTGATATTACATTTTAATATGTTAATATCGTTCTCATTTCTTTCTTTCTTCTTAATATCAAAATAAATATACATGTTGGACCGAGTATTCATCAAAGTCATTTATCTTATTCATATGTGTAAAATAAATGAAATACAATCACATAATGCTTGTTTTTGGTTCTAAATAATAAATCATGAACTGGAACAATAAAATATTTTATGTGACAGTTTTTTTTTTATATACTATTTGCATTGACATTATTTTAATGTAAGATATCTTAGTACACATTAGGTTTGATTAAATAATTAGCTATAAGTTCAACATAAAGCTGAATATTATAGTCGTTTGATAAATTGATCTACGCAATCGATATGAAGGTTCGAAAGTCATTATAAAGTTAGTTTATACAAATATTTGTCACTGCATCATGACTGCTGTTCGGCCTAGATAGAACCTTTAAATCTAAACTACAGCTCGGTCTTTCAGTTTTTTTCATGACAGTTAGTGGAGTAGGCTTACAGTGGAAACCACGGTAAAAAAAAACACGCCGAGTATACTACCTCACAGGTGGCGTGGAAATGTGTGCATAACATGTGACTCTTAGAATCGCGATCTTAGGAATCGTAACTCTTAGGAAAAAAATCATAAAAACAATTTTTGTAGAGAATTTTAAGATCTGAAACTTTTTTTTTTTGATTAAACGAGAAACTTACAGGTGGCGTGGAAATGTGTGCATAACATGTGACTCTTAGAATCGCGATCTCAGGAATGTTAACACTTAGGAAAAAAATCATAAGAACAATATTTGTATAGTATTTTAAGATCTAAAACTTTTTTTTTTTTGATAAAACGAGAAAATCTAAGAAGCCTCAAATTTTGACCTGTGACCCCGAATAATTTTTAGCAAACGTAGGATCGACGGCGATATTTAAAACTTTATTTGTAATGGTAAACCCCAGCTCTCCACTAATATTTGGCTCGCCGGATTTTTTTGTTATTTTAAATGTCTATATTATCCGGATTACTATGTTACTATGTATACGCAAACATGCACATGACGTGATGGATTGAGAATAAAATGTAAAGTGCTTGAATCCACTTGAACACGCAAAGAATACTATCAAAATTGGTCTAATAGTTTAGAAGGAATTCAGTCAAATAAATATGTATAGAAGAATTATACAAGTATATATAAAGACTAGCGACCCGCCCTCGCTTCGCTTCGGTTACGTCAGTTGTAGTTTACTTTCGCTACATAGAATACCTTTCGGAGAAGGAATTTCTTAAAATCCTACTTCATCTGACCTTCACAGGGCAGAAAAAAAGTCCACACCAGATTCTAAGTCTGTAGCAGCTATATTTATAATTTGTTTTTTATGCCCCAGCAACCCCCGTTACAGGTGGAACTTCATAAAAATCGTTCTTAGCTGATCTCTACTTAGTGAAAGGAATATTCGTACTAAATTTAAAGTCTGTAGGCCTTATAGTTCCACAGACATCGTGATAACTCAATACATAGGTGTAAATCTCATATATAAATATTAATAATTATACATTAAAATAATCAAGAATAAGCAGATTTTCCTTATGTAATTTACTTATTTCTATAAAGAATTGGTCGTGAAGTAGCTGTTAGAAATATCATCAACCTAAAGACTGTTTATGGGTGTAGTAAAAGCTAAATTAGTTCTGCACCACTCTAGATTAATTCTGTTGCCTGGATAATGATTATATTCCCAGTCTTATCGTAAAACTTAGCCTATTTGAACAATGTACTGCTCGTAAAATTTTCTAGTTGTTTTCATGCTTTTTGTTTTATTAGAGCTATGAGTAAGTTATTGCGTCCATTCAAGCAACCGAGAGCATTATTAGCCAATCACGGGCATAAATAGGTGACAGCAGAACAGAAGTCGCCATGGGCTTGAATTCTGTTTTTTTTTATGACCACTGTTAACGTGAATATTCAATTTCAATTACCTACCCGCTTTATTATCTAAGATAGTTGTAGTTTCTTTTTTATATTACAGAATTTAGATTGCATGTATCTCAACTCATACATGTCCCACTGTTGGGCTCAAGCCTCCTTTAAAATAGGAGAGAAAATTGACCTACTATACCACGCTAGGCAGACGTGTTGGTATAGGGATTTATTTCGAGTTTTTCTTCTCTTGCTTAGATGTTATACAACTTCTGTAGTGCGTTTAAAATCCCTATAGAAGTTGTTTAATTCTGTCATTCTCGGGGGCGACGTTCCAGAGTAGTGGACCAGGAGTGTGGTGGTGCTGTTTTTCAAGAAGGGCGATAAAACGCTCTTAAAGAATTACAGACCCATCTCACTCCTGAGCCACGTGTATAAATTGTTTTCAAGAGTCATTATGAACCGACTCGCGCATAAACTAGACGACTTCCAGCCGCCCGAACAAGCCGGTTTCTGAAAAGGTTATAGTACTATAGACCACATCCACACGCTACGCCAGATTATACAGAAGACCGAGGAGTATAATCAGCCTCTGTGTCTAGCGTTTGTGGACTATGAGAAAGCCTTTGATTCTGTCGAAACTTGGGCAGTGTTGCAGTCCCTTCAGAGGTGCCAAATTGACTATCGATATATCGAAGTGCTGAAGTGTTTGTATAAAGACGCTACTATGTCGCTCCGCATCCAGGATAAGAGTACGAATCCGATCCAGCTGCAGAAAGGCGTGAGACAGGGAGACGTTATCTCTCCGAAACTGTTCGTTCACCACTGCGCTGGAAGATGTCTTTAAGCTCTTAGACTGGACCGGACTCGGCAGCAACATTAATGGCGAATACATCACTCACCTTCGATTCGCAGATGATATCGTAGTCATGGTAGAATCCCTGGAGAACCTTGGCACCATGCTCAATGACCTCAGCAAGGTCTCCCAACTAGTAGGGCTGCAAATGAACATGGACAAGACGAAAATCATGACTAATGCCCATGTCAATTTTGTACCGGTCCTGGTTGGGAATGCGATTCTCGAAGTTGTCATCACTATGTTTACTTAGGACAAATATTCCAATTAGGTAGATCCAATTTCGAGAAAGAGGTCAGCCGACGAATCCAACTCGGCTGGGCAGCGTTCGAGAAACTTAGGAGGATCTTCTCGTCTAATATTCCGCAGTGTCTGAAAACAAAGGTTTATAACCAGTGTATGTTACCAGCGATGACTTGCGGCACTGAAACGTGGTCTCTAAATGTCGGCCTCATAAAAAGGCTCAAAGTCGCTCAGCGTGCTATGGAGAGGCCTATGCTCGGTATTACTCGACGTGATAAAATTTGAAATACGGAAATCCGTAGAAGAACGGATGTAACCGACATAGCCCGAAGAATTAGCATGTTTAAGTGGCAATGGGCAGGCCACATCGTTTGACGAACCGACAACCGTTGGGGAAAAAAGGTTCTCGAGTGGCGACCACGAATCGGACGACGCAGCGTAGGATGACCCTCCAATCGGTGGACTGATGACCTCATCAAGGTCGCAGGAAACAGGATAGATGTTATATGTGTTTTTTATCCCTTAGTCGTCTCTTACGATCACCCGGTGGTGAATTTTATTCTAACTCCGTCACCCCACGGAAAGTGTTTTATATATATTTTTTAAATATCCTTACCTAATAAATATTTTTTTTTATATGTCATATTTCTAGTAAGCACAATCTAATATTTTAAATTTAATATTTTCAAAAGGTTTATAATGAAATTTAGACAATAAAGATTTGTAATATCTCTTCGTGTACATGAACCAGCTTCTAAGCTATTTTCGTATTAGATTATTTTTATTCTAATTCTATTATTCTGTTCTACTTCTTGTATTTTGTTTTATTACTTTTTTAGTGCTATTCTATTGTATATCTTTTTTTTTATTGCTAATGGTGGCAAACGAGCAAGCAGCTCACCTGATGGTAAGTGTCACTGCCGCCCATGGACTTTTGCAATACCAAGAGTGAAACTAGGCCGCTGCCTACCAATATAAACCCCAAACCCACCCAATTGGGCTTCCGGCTCTCTCGCTCACCGAACGAAACGCAAAAGCACATTGCTATTATTCATACGTCGATCTTCTGCGAGAGTATGGTACTACCGCAGATGGACCGGCCCGCGGCTGCAGACAGATAACTGTCAACAGCGTGGTCCTACCACTTTACCTCCTACCACCATATCTAAACCAATTATACTCTTTATACTTTTATTTTAGCTTTTTTATATTGTTGGTCTATTCCAAGGTATATAACAGTGTCCTTCTGCCTATAACTCACTAATAGTTATGGTAAAAAATACCATAAACACGACGGTTGACTAGCAGCTTGATATTCGCAGTATATTATTATGCTTTCTTCTAGGAGTATACTGCTGCTGTTCGGCCACCGAAGTCAAAAATTGTGTACCAGTGACCCGCCTGCACGGCGAAGAGAGGTGTTTGCAGGGTGGGCCCATGGGGTTGCGCGCCGCCTCTTCCGTCGACCCGGGCCGATTTGCCGGGGCGCGACCACATCCATGTTCCCACCTTGCGAAAAAAAAAAAAAAAAAAAAAAAAAAAAAGGAGTATACTGCTGTTCACATGTATGTTGTAGGACCACGCTGTTATCTGTCACAACAGTTACACAGTTATCTGTCTACAGCCACGGGCCGGTCCGTCCGGGGTAGTACCACACTCTCGCAGAAGATCGACGTCTGAGTAATGTCAATGTGCTATTGCGCTTCGTTCGGTAAGCGAGAGAGCTGGAAGCCCAAATGGGTGTGTTTGGGGATTGTAATTGTAGGCAGCAGCCTAGCTATACCCTTGGTATAGCAAAGGTCCATGGGTGGCAGTTACACTTTGGTAAGTGTTTATTGTTATAAATCTTTTAAAAAACCTGATGGTTCAGGTGTGCTGCTTACTCGTTTACCACAATAAGCAATAAAAAAAAAGAAACTTCTGGTATCCTTTAGTCGACACTTGCGAAAAAATAATATCTCATTTCTAGGAATGAAAGAAGTAACTTCTTTCTATTTCTTTCTAGTAAGTGTAAATTGTTAATAATAAAAAAATTATAACGAAACTTATAAATAATTGTATAGTATTTAAAATAACTACACAATTAAATATCATTTTAACTAAAATGTAAAAAAAATACACGACATAAATTAAACTAGTTTAACCTTGTCCTATATCACGCGATATTCTAATTAAATATCAACCTGTCAGTCTAACATGGTTCTTCAAACTAAAACAAAAACCTTTGTCATTGGCAGTAAATAGCATAAATATAAACATTTGATTGCACAGATGGCGTAGTGGTTAAGATATCGACCTATTATACCAGTGTCGTTGGTTCGATTCATATGCAGGATAATACTTTGTGCGACCCACAAATTATTGTTTAAAGTCTGTGTATAATTTGTCTGCGTTAATTATATGTTTGTGAATTCCCCCGGAATACAGGAATTATTTCCTTAGTGCAGATGGTGTAAAAAAAACATATTTAGTTAGAGTAACTTAAAATTTTTCCGTGTGGTGATAGAGTAAGAATACAAATCACCACTATTTTGTTTTGAGCTTTCCTTCTCTCGCATAGATGTTATATGTGTTTTATATCCTTGAGCCGTCTGTTACAATCACCCACGGGTAAGATAGAGGGGGTGGTGAATTATATTCTTACGGCGTCCCCACACGGATAATCTATCATTAATATTATTAGAAATAAATTATATATTCAGACTCAGATCACCAATTGATAAATCGTACAAAATATTGTTTTGCATGAGAATTGAACCCATAACAACAAATATAATAAATTATATTTTTATTATTCTTTTCAAATAAAAACATATTAAGCATTTTAATTTGTTTCAATATTTAGATAATGTTAGATAATGTCAAATACTTTAGTATTTTCGTGACCGTGAATGCGGAAAAGTTAAAATCGAAACATAATAGAATACGTAATTAATATTTTGTTATTTCTATTCAAAAAAATGTGTCAACCCTAAACCGCCATATTGCGAGGGCCATTTTAATTGAGAGAATCGTCGCATTCATCGCGAACGTGTTAGTCATGTTTCCATTCGATTTCCATCAGCTTTAGACCCCAGGGATCGTCTGTTTGTTCCCGTACAGTTTGCTTTTGTATTGTTTTTTTTTTTTGTTGAATACATAAAAGGGAATTCGATACTTCGATTGTCACTCGTCATTTCTAACGGGAATTCAATTTCAGCTAAATTGTAAATAACACTTTCGGTACGTACTTTGTTACTCAAAATATTCTATTATGATGACGGCTGAAAATTATACTGTACCACTAGTTCTTTTTTTTCTTCATAGTGTCAAACGATTAAGCAGCACACCTGATGCTAAGTGTCACTGCCACCCATGGACCTTTGCAATACCAAGGGTATAGCTAGGCCGCTGTCTACCAACCACCGAAGACAAAGATCGGGTACCGGTGGTCCGCTCGCACGGCGAAGAGAGAGGATTTTACGGTGGGTCTATGGGATCACGCGCCGCCTTCTCCGTCACCCCGGACCGATTTGGCGGGGCGAGACGCACCCATAGCCCACCAATAAAAAAAAAAAAAAAAAAAAAAGGCCGCTGTCTACCAATACAAACCCGAAACCCACCCAGTTGGGCTTCCGGCTCTCTCGCTCACCGAACGAAGCGCAATAGCGCATTGCCTTTACTCATACGTTGATCTTCTGCGAGAGTTTGCTACTGCTCCTGACGGACCGACCCACGGCTATAGACAGAAAACTGTCAACGGCATGGTCCTACCACACATAAACGAAAGTTCATGAGATTAAGAACTAACTAAAAATTATTAATTATAAACTTAATAATAATTATTCAAAAACAATTATAAAAAATTGGAATCATTATATTTTTGTACCGCGAATAAATTTGTTTCAAAAATATGGCTGAAAACGACGTCAGATATATTAGATCTTCTGTGACATAAAACACTTAAAAGTGTCAGTAAATACATTTGAAATAAAACTCTTTTTACAGTTTGTATCGATTTGACACATCAATAATATAATAATAATAATAATAAAACCTCCGGGCCAGTCATTACCTCACCATGAGGCTAACACAAAACTCGGAGGAACATCTTATGGCTTCCTAAGTTCTTCTGATATAAAAAAAAATGTATCAAAAGATTTAAAGGAAAGCCAATAAACCGCAGGGCAACTTGTGGCGAGCTGAATGTGAGTAGCGACACTGCGGTCCTGAATACTCCAGAGAGTCGATCAGGTACTCGTCTCCAGCTGGCCTTCATTAGCTGGCTAAAGTGGAAACCGAAGAGTACCGGAAGGACTCTCAGCTCTGGCTTGCCTTAAACAGCTGGTCAGAGAGGGGTCGCCAGAGCTATATGCTCGGGGGTGGAAGTGTCATATTCAAAGGCATAACTACGGAGAAACCTTGGCTCTGTTTATTGCAGACTCAATGGTGAAACCGGCGCCGCACCGCTCGACACCCCTAGCCACTTACACCAATGTTGCCCCCTGTTGCCCGTATGGCTTGTGCGCCTGCGGCGACTATTTAGGGGGCCCATTCAGTGAGTTGGCGAGTCACCGTCTGCCACCGTTCATCTCTTAATATGGGTTTGAAGGCAGACGACAGTTTATAATTTCATAGATGTAAAATGAACCAGTCCACTAAGCACCCACTCCCATATTCATATAATACATACCATCATCACACAATGATTTTACACTTACCGCTGGCAGTCCACGTATATTATGTGCAGACGTGGAATGTAATCGGTAGATGTCCCATCCCAATATTTAGATTAAATTTCTCCAAAGGTCTCTGCGTGTTGCATCTATATCGCCATGTAAGCCTCCCAAAGGACCGGGTATCTTCCCTACGGAAGATCCCGTGATTAAAAAGGAGATACAAATAATAATAATAACATTTTTATTTCGGTCATACACATCCATAGTTTGTTAGTGTATTAGTAACATAATGTGCTCATATATTATGTTAGTATTGTTAGTACATTTGAAATATAACTATTTTTATAGTTTCTATCGCGTTTGTATTTGATTTTTAATTTCCTTACGTTTCGAAAATATTACAGCGTTCATGGTTACGGGAGGACTGACTGTCCTCCTATACTGTATTTGTATTGTATTTCAAATATGCAATACTCGCGTAAACATCAGAAATTATTATGTAGCCGGTACATCAAATCTCTGTAACAACGATTACTTTTTCGACATCAGACGTAATAGTCCTTCTGTGACATAGAACACTTAAAAGTGTTCGAAACGTCGGCAAATTAAATACCTAACACGAACGCGGCAAAATGCGTAAAAATAGTTTTATTTCAAACGTGTAATACACGCGTAATCATCAGAATTAGTGTTATCCGTTCCCAAGGCCAACTTTACTGCCTATTCTTTTGATAAGCGGGAAAATAAGGGTGGTCGTAAATTGTACTTCTTTACTTTATGTGTGTATTTATATGTGTAAATAAATACTTAGTCAACAGGAGTACATTTTCTGATAAACGTGTCAAACATACCTATATTTAGAAAGACCCATTAAACATATTTGACGTACTAACGCACATTTGACGAGGGGTTTCATTGTAAAGTTTAAGCAACAAGGCCGCACAAAACTTCCTACCTACCAATAAAGCTGTCATTTGGAATTTCACCTTCAAACAAAGTAAAAATTAAAGTCTTTGTTATAGTAATTAATCATTGTCGGGGTTAACGCCTATAAGACTTGACCTTTTGCGTCTGATATTTGAAAAATGTTCGATTATAAAAGAAAAAAAAATGTTGAGGGTTTTCGGACGATTTAAGCTAATGTCACATTTAACGGTTGATAACTTGCATATCGTTAGTCATTTAGTTGCGGTCTACGCACAGATGGCGTAATGGTCAAAGTAGCAACTTCATATCTATATGCATGAAGATACTATATAGTCGCTAATCGCACGAATTTACTATTCAATAGTGGTAAGACCACATTTTTAACAGTTCTCTGTCTACACCCGCGGGCCGATCCGTCCCTCTGTATACCTGGTATTGCAAAGGTCCATGAGTGGTAGTAAAACATACCATCAAATCTGCTACCTGCTCGTTTGCCGCTAAGACTAATAAAAAAAAAAGAAAAGAAGCAGGACATATCTTTGTACATGTAAGTTTAAGAAATTCTGCTACTATCTGTGTTACACCCAGACACAGAACAATAATTAGTGGATCACAATGAGTGTGTGGTTTTGCATAGAAATTAAAGTGACTACGCTTAGCGCAGTAGTTCGGTATCTTAATCACTAAGCCGTCATTTTCCTTCTTCTTCTTCTTATATATTGGCAATCAGCTACATATACGAGCTATTGGTGTCAAGTTATAAATATTTTCACGTTTTTAGTCTTTCAAGTTAGTCATTGTCTAAGTCAAATTGTCGCCATTAACAGTGCAATGGCCACACTGTTAATGGTATCTTGTGGGAATTTTGACGGAAAACGAAAACGTTGTAAAGCACTTTTATATGATATTCACTACATCCCAGTAATTCTGCCGCTTCATATTACATAAAATGCCATCAAAATTATCTAATATAACACGCTAAAACACTAAGATATAGAATATAATACAAGAGCACCACATGACGTTTTCAAATTCCCGTCAAAAGTCCTTCATTTATTTTTATAAAGATTTTTGAAGTGTACGCGAGTATTACAACATTTAAAATAAAACTATTTTTACGGATTCTATAGCGTTTTTATTTGATTTTCAATTTTACAACATTTTAAAGACTTAACAATGTTTATAGTCACGGAAGGACACATTTATCCTACTCCTGGGATACCTGTATCACAGGGATAGGATTCATATGACCATGAATGCTGTAAAATGTTAAAAATGTCGGGCAACTAAAAAACAAATACAATCATGATAAAATCCGTAAAAATAGTTTTATTTCAAATAATTTTTTAGTTTTCTCTTTTGTCACTAACTAAAAAAAAAGCAACACAATCATATTTATGTATATAATTATTGGTGTTAAATGATATTGGATAAGTTTATCACTGTTAATCGCTCGCAGTTTCAAACGTTGATCTTGTCGTTCAAAATTGCCTGAGAAAAAATTTTGCCTTTGAATTTCGAATTCGAGATCAGCGAGTATGTTTTTATTGTTCACATTTTTCAATAAAAGTTACTTAAAAAGCTTTCGCTAGAATTTGAATGCGAGATCTCACGATCAAGAGTCACATTTTTACTTATGACACTAGACTTATGAAACAAAATCGCTATAAATATACAAGTACATTGAATAACCTTCATATTTCTATCTCAACCTATAATTTTGTTCAAGGATCAGGTTTATATAAATACATAATTCATCAAATACTTCTCTCAAATAATTTCTGTTAATAACGGGCTCCCCGAATTGTACCGAAAACAGAAATAGTAATCCTGTATAATGTAAATACAACACGAACATCAAAATAATTAAAATTATTTACGTAACTTAATCTCTTCATTTAAAAAAATATCTTCATTTGGAAAATCATTCAAATAGATTTTTATTTCATTATAAAAACCGCCAATATCTAAAAAATTCTTATTCAAAAAGTGTTTTTTTAATTAAGTATAATTTAAATTATTGCAGATGTTTTACGAATAATATATGCGATCACTTTTATTACAATAATTCTTGGATAATTATGTTTTGTACAATTTGTTAAAGAAACTAAATGTAATTTCAGAACATTTCTTTTTTGAAATTTCAACGACTCTTTGTTTTAAAACTGCTAATTATATATTAGAAAAACATAAGCATTGTTATATGTAGCAGACTATAAGTAATTAAAACACATTTACAACTATTTTTCTCTACTATTTTCTCTTTCGCATAACACAAAAGGGTACGTAACAACTTTTGTTCTTACTTAGCTGTATTAAAATATAAAAGAACAACTAATTATAACATTAAGTACTCTTTGCTCTCAACTTTAATTTAGTTTCAAAGTTTGATTTAAATACTTTATTTTCTCAACTCTGCATTGTGTAGTGTCATATTTTAGCGGCAAATTGTGACCTTTAGTCGGAAACTTTGACTAATTTGTAAAACTATTTAAGCATAACTTGAGCAAGTATGTCTTTTTAATACGTTATATAGAATTTGAACTTCGCATACAATGTGTTTTCTCCATATTTTGTTTGTGATATAAAAAATAAATAAAGAACTAAGATAGAAGATTTTGATAATAATATCTGTTTAAAACAATATTTTATAAAAATATCGATACAGAAATGATAATATCTCCCTAAATTTGAAATCATCATTATTCTACTCTTATCTCAATTACTTGGGGTCGATGCAACATGTACTCTTCTTTCATAGAACATATTGTAAAAGTTATTGGCAATCGTTTTACGACCGGCCGCCTGACAGACGTCAACCCTTCTTGAGAATGTAATTGTTGACCAACCGGCATCAGATGGAGTTGGCCCAGGTCGTTATATGACTCTCAGTTGTCTTCTACGACATCCACGAGCAAAGTAACGGTTGGTAGTATTAGTAGCCGCTACCACACAGCATCCCCCCAATTTTGTAATAAATATCATAATTACCTCTGTGTTCAGCGTGATATTGTAGTATAATTATAGTTCTATTGTGAAGACATTCATGCCCAATAGTCCTACTATTAAACATAAGATGGTCATATAATAAACTAATAATAATAAAAATATTTATATTGACATCCCATGTAGGGACAGAATAAAAATTCAATACATCACCCCCTCTTTTTTCTATAGGAGTCGTACATTCTAAGTGTGAGATTACCAGGAAAACAACCAGTAGTACTCTCCTGGGTAGCAACTGCCATTATTAGCCTACTAGCGAAATATGGCGATTATGGAATAAAGTGTAAATAAATAATTAAAAATAAGCATCTCTTGATTATTTATGTTCTCTTACGAGAAAACTACAGAGACAAAATATAATTACAAGTCTCTCAGATAACGTGACAGCCTTCAACAAAATTAATGAATAACTCGAAAGTAACTTTATTATTAACTAAAATTAACATTTTGCTACCATTTGGCTGTACGCCAAAGAGCCGGCAGAATGTTCCTGTAACCGTTAACAGCAAAATCCTTTGCGATTTCAACGAATGAAACCTGTAACTATAAATGACGTAAAAAGGGGAAGTTCTAAAAGCAATGGATTGGTGTAGTACTCAATGTATATTATTGTTGAACAAAAAAAAATAATCCAAAAAAATACTGAGCTCGAGTACTATGGAAATACTCCTTGTACTGCGAGAAACTACAAAAAAAATACCCAAAACAGTCACGAGGACTGCCAACAGAAGTGAAAACTTAAACCTATGAAAAAACTATTAAATGTAACTATTATTACATACATAAATACATCAACACAGCAGTGTAGAGCAGCTGACAGTATTTTATCGCTCAGGTACCTACACTCGGCGGTCCCGATTTCACGCGATCGAGTCTTTCAATTCAGAGCGTGATGGATCAGCCTCACAGTCTACAAAAAAATCTGTGTGCGGTACGCCAAAAGAAGTTTTCACAAAATTAGCGCAGGCAGACTACTCCCTGGCACGGTATCTTAAGCACTACAACATCTGCGCAGTAAATTGATTTTATTTAAAAAAATCTATCGTATAATAATAACACTCTTAAGTTAAGTTTGTATGCAAATGTTTACATTTTCTGTACTAAGAATAAAATAGTACTACGTGTTTCATTTCAACTAATTTCAGTCATATTAAACAATTTTTTTAAAATTTTACAGAATCTTACTAAAATTTAGTTGTTAAGCATTGTCATCATTTTGTCAGTATTAGATTTCGTGTGATTATGAGAAAAATAAAATTTGTCGGTACGAATAACACACTTAAATGGAAAATAATACTGGTCAAAATTATAAAATAGGCCAATGGCCTTCCTATTTTTACCCGACTGCAAAGGAGTGGTATTGTGTTTAACAGTCTATGTATGTATGTATATTTGTATGTTCTTTTGAAGCACTATATATACCAAACGCCTGGGCCGATTTTTATGATTCGCACGTCAATCGATTCCTCTTAATCCGGCGAGTGTCACTGAAGATATGACGTTATTGAAAATTCAATATTACGACTACTGGACGCCATATTGTGAAAATTAAAAAAACAATTCAAAACTAAAAATGATTTTTATATACCTGTTTAACGATTAATTGTTTTTTAATTTTCACAATATGGCGTCCAGTAGTCGTAATATTGAATTTTCAATAACGTCATATCTTCAGTGACACTCGCCGGATTAAGAGGAATCGATTGACGTGCGAATCATAAAAATCGGCCCAGGCGTTTGTTATATATAGTGCTTCAAAGGAACATACAAATATACATACATACATAGACTGTTAAACACAATACCACTCCTTTGCAGTCGGGTAAAAATAGGAAGGCCATTGGCCTATTTTATAATTTTGACCAGTATTATTTTCCATTTAAGTGTGTTATTCGTACCGACAAATTTTATTTTTCTCATAATCACACGAAATCTAATACTGACAAATAGGTAGTCCTACGTAACGTATCTAATGTCTGACGCGGTCACCCATCTCCAATTTCTAACGATTTAGTACTCAACTTCAATCGAAAAACTATATATAGTTAGGTACTTGCCTACTTATTAATAAATAAGATAACTATAGCTACCTAGGTATTTATAACTAAAAAGTATAAAATAAAAAAAAATACTAAAAAAAATCAAAAAAACCCGACTGCGTAAAAATCAGTCGGGATCCTTTATTCGACAGCAAATTTAATTTTTCAATGGATCCCGACTGTTCAGTTGTCATGTTCTATTATTAAAATATATTTCATTTTCTGCAGTAGTATTTATTCAATAATATATTATGGAATTCTAGACCACCGGACATCTAAGTGCTTGTTTTTTCTTTTCAGTTTTTTTATTATGTACGTAGTTTTGGTGACGAGTTTGGGACGATTTTTACGCAGTCGGGTTTTTTGATTTTTTTAATCATTTTTGATACAAGTATCAAACCTAACAGAAAAAGAAGCATTGCTATTCACGATCTAATTTCTTATTATTCAAATACATTAATAAAATCTCAATCAAAGCCCTATATCACAAAAGTCGAATACTACACAACTTATAATACATTTTCATCTAAAAAGATAAAATAAATTGAACAGATATCACACCAAATCCATGTCACAAGTAAACTAGAAAGAAGTAGCAACTTTCCAATCTCATTTTTTACAATCCAATGCTCTTCCCAAATAGGTTCGTCAACAGCTATCCCATTATAGAAATGCAATCAAATGTAAAAGTTTATTTCCAACTCCATAATTTCGTTACGGTCTAAAAACTTCGAAGCTTTCTCATGCTTTATTGGTTTAAGCAAAATTCTTGCTATGTATTCATATCCTATCTATTCATCTATATGGATTAATGGTAATGCAATTTCAGATTAATTCGAATCGTTCAAATATTTTTTTGCTACACTTATATATATATATATATTTCTTAGTAAATACGTTCTCAGTAGAACGGTCGTCATCATTGCGCATTGAAAGAGGCAGAAGTTATGCGCTTTATTGTATCTTGCCATCTTTCTTTGCTCGAGAACATTCTACTACACTCGTTTTAAATACCATCCACAGCAGATCTGATCTGGTCAATCCATCTCATAGGTGATCTTTGCCGCAATCAATTGGGTACCACCTCGCCTTGAACTTACATCTAATAAGGATCTCTATAGGTTTTAGGACCAACTGAGGGTCATAGCGGTGAAGGTTGGGCAGAGCACAAAAAGTGGCCCAAAAGTCGTCCGGCGGTAAAGTGAAGATCTGGAGCCCCCCGCAGTAGGATGGAGGACTGTGGGGGTACTTGCGCCATCATCTTTACCGCTGACTCACGAGAAGGTATTGCAGCGTAACTTTTAGGATCTATTACTGGAGGTTATTATCGGTGTCTTTTGTATATACCTGCATAAAGTTGGAAGGGAACAGGTTACAGGATACCATGAATAGTGTGCGCCACACACACTGGAATTATGGTTCAATTTACCCTCCGTCACCTTAGGGAAAATAAATTACTGTAATCTGATAACACACTGCCTATGTTTGAATAGTTTGCGTCAACACAGATGCATTCTATATTATCTCACCCTCGTAGTCTGATGTAATCCGACACGGTCGTTCAGAGATCAGGTGCAGGACCCACGGATTACATAACTAACCTCTGTAACATAGAAAGTAAATAATAATTTATTGTAACTGTAATATATCTTACGTAAATTGTGGGTTTCTTACGTAATTGTGGTTCATTCTGTGTGGTGATGGAGTAAGAATACTATTCATCACCCCATATCTTGCCCGTGGGTGATCGTACGAGACGACTAAAGAATATTAAATGCATGTAACATCTATGCGAGGGAAAGGAAAGCTCGAAACAAAACGCTAAACCATCACGTCTGACCAGCGTGGTATAGTAGGTTAATTTTCCTTCCATTATGGAGGAGGCCCGAGCCCAACAGTGGGACATTTATGGGCTGTGATGATGATGATAATGATGAAATTGTGGGTCGTCTGGAATATTGTTGGTAGCTGTGACAGGAATACGGTTAGGAACTAAAAATTATAATAAATTATATAATTAATAGCTATCCCTGTGGCTTCGCTCGTGTTAATATCTCATCATCTCATCTCAGCCCATATACATCCCACTGTACCAACGGGCCTCCTCCATAATGGAAGGGTAATTGACCTACTATACCACTAGGGTTTTGTTTCGAGTTTTCATTCTCTCGCATAGATGTTTTATGCGTTTTATATCCCTTAGTCGTCTCGTACGATCACCCACGAGTAAGATAGGGGGTGGTGAATTGTATTCTTACTCCATCACCATTTGAGGGTATAATCACACCCAGTTCCCCATCCGGTGATAAAAGGGACGGCGTGCGATTCCACAGTCTACCGTATACGTTCCACTTTTTAAGATGTGGGTGGGGCACTGGTACCCAGTTATTGTCATAGGTGGTCCATACGGCATGAAAAGCATACTATAGTGTAGTTTGAATGCCACTAAAGACAAAAATTTGGTATCAATGGTCCGCTCACATAGCGATGGAGAGGTCGTGTTTGGCATATTATGAAACTTCATGCCGGTTTTGCACCATGAATGGACCGGGCGAAATGTGTTCAGAACAACTTGCTTGATTGAAAAATCTAATTTTGTATCCCTAAGAGTATATGTTCAATTTCAAAACGAAGGATGTTGTAGTTAATATAAGAAAGCTTTATAAACAATCAAAAATCTGATTTTCTCATTTGTAATATTATGCCTTTATGATATTAATAGATAGGTGATTAAATTAGGTAAGAAAAGGATTACTTTTTTGGAATGAAGGATAGGAAGTAAAGCCTGGCACACTTCAGCGCACATTTTAAATAGAAGGGAATGGAGAAGTAGAAGGGTTAACAAAATAAAAGCAAAAATTTAATATAATTCCAAGAAAAAATTCAAAATCCGAGCACACGATTTTCTGCAAAATTGTGAACGACCATTGTACACCTGTTTATTTTAATTTAATTAAACCTATAACTACAAACTGGGGTAGATGTCTACCTCAGGTAAAACTGTAAACGATGTTTCTACTGCGACGATTGTAATAATTGTAACTTCAAACTTGTGACAAATTTCTATTAATGTTTAGTAAGACAGAAACCGAACTATATATTTGAAAATACAAAAAAAAAAAATACTTAACCTTTCCATAGATCAGATTACCAATTTTATTTTAATGTTTAGAATTCCAAATATATATATATATATATATATATATAATTATATGTAAACATTTTTAGCAAAACTTCATGATGGATTGTTGTCCCTTCGTGTCTTTTCTGTCAATCGTTTTATATATCTGGTGCTACATAACTTACTTAGATCAGCTGACCGTCAATTAAATAATATTATCTGATGATGATACTCACCTCTTATCATCATCGCAGCTCATATATGACGCACTGTTGGGCTCGACCGTCCTCCATAATGTGAGATAAATTGACCTACCATACCACACTGGTCTGACGTGTTAGAATAGGGTTTTGTTTCGAGTTTTCTTTCTATTGCATAGATATTATATGCGTTTTATATCCATTTGTCATCTCTTACGATCATCACGGGTAAGATAGGGATGGTGAATTGTATTCTTATTCCTTCACCACACAGAAATTTAATAAAAACATAAAGTACACATACATACATACATATCATCACGCTATATCCCTTGCAGGGTAGGCAGAGAGAACGGAGTGCCAGAGAACTCTATCTCTGCATACTTCACTCGCTTCCTCAACACTCATAATTCTCTTCATACACGCTCGCCGGTTTCGGAGACTCTTGACTCCACCTTCCTTCAGTACATGACCGATCTGGTCTAGGTAGGTTAGTCTCGGTCTCCCTCGGTACCTACATCCTTCCACTTTCGCATTGTATATCTTCTTAACCAGGCGTTCGTTCGGCATTCTTTCCACATGTACGAACCATCGGAGCAATCCCTTTCGCATCTTTACACCAATACTCTCTTTCATACCTACTCGCTCTCTTACGTCGTCGTTACGAATGCGCTCGGTCAGCCTAACTCCACAGATTTTCCGCAGAGATCGCATTTCGACCACATTAATTTTACTATCATACTCTTTTCTGCATACCCAACTCTCGCTTCCATACAGTAATGTTGGGACAAGCACTGCGTTATGTATTGCTACACGTGCCTTCTGGCTGAGGTGGTGGCTGCCGAGAAGTTGCCCCAACGCTCCGTTCACTCTATTTCCCGCATTCACTCTTCGCTCTATATCATTGGTGTACCTTCCATCTCGGCTAAATCCACATCCAAGATATACAAATTCATCCACTTGCTCTAGTACATCATTACCTATTGTTACTGTTACATCTGTTCTGGTTTTATCTCTTTCAAAGACCATTATTTTGCTTTTGCTCACATTCACGCGTAGAACCCTTTTCTTACAATCTTCTGTCATTGTGTCAACTAGGGTCTGCAGGTCAGTCGCTGACTGTGCCAGCAGGACTGCATCATCTGCATAAAGCAGAGCAGTGACCATTGAGTCGCCCATCTGGACTCCCACATTCATATCGTTCAACCTTTGGAGACATTTATCCAGATATATGATAAACAGCCTGGCTGACAGAACGCACCCCTGCTTAACGCCGATATTGACGTCAAACAAAGGCGACATTCCATCATCCAGCCGCACACAGGCTCTACAGCCCATGTAACTGGACTGCACAGCCTGTAGCAAATTACCGCTAATACCATACTCTGGTAAAATGTCCCAAATTTCCTTTCGTACAACCGTGTCAAATGCTCTCTCCAGATCCACAAAACTGCAGAAAACCCTCTGACTTAGAGCCAGATGCTTCTCCACAATGTTGCGCAGAGAAAACACTTGATCCATGCATCCCCTTCCACTCCTGAAACCTCCTTGTGTCTCACACAGTAAACCATCGGACACCATCCTCATTCTCCTTTCAATAATTTTACCATACACTTTTGCTGCTAAACTGGTCAAGCTTATGGCTCTGTAATTTGCGCAGTCATAACGTGAACCCTTGTTTTTAAACAAAGGCACGATGACTGCGCTATTCCAGTCCCTGGGAACCATTCCCGAGCTCCAACATAAATTGAGGAGCAACAGGAACGCCTCCCAGACACAAGAGCCACCAAGCTTGATCATCTCGGCAGACACCATATCAATGCCCGCTGCCTTACCATTTTTCAAACTTCTTATCGCCCATTCAACTTCATCCATACTGATGCCATCGGAGGACGCCGTTGTCGAATGTTGATCTACTAAACCACATCCAACACCGGCGCCAACCGTAGCATCCGCATACATATCGCCAAAATATTCACTCCATCGGCTTAACACGTCTTGTGTTTGTGTAAGAATGTCTCCACCTTTAGACCTTATTTTATTCATTCTGAAGGCTGACCAACCACCCCGAGACTTCTTCACCTCCCTCCAAAAGAGTTTGGTGTTACCCTCAAAGTTATTAGTCAGCCTATCTTCTGCACTCATACTTGCTTTATCACGTTTCTCTTTCACTAAAGCCTTGGTGTCATTCTTACATTGCCGATATATTTCTTTCTTCTGTTGAGTCATACTGTCATTCAGATTCAAAGAAGAAACATAGTCCAGCCACGCTTTCTTCTTTTGCTCTACGGAAGCTGCCACTTCCGCATCCCACCATGCATCACCATTTGTTTTTCTATGCTTCTTTGAACTTCCACATACTTCTTTCGCTGTGTCTACCATACTCTCTTTCAATACTCTCCAGCATTCTTCAATGTCCGATTGCGGCTGGCTTGCCATCGTCAGCCGTTCTCGGACACCCTCTGCATACTTTTCTCTTACACACTCTACTTGCAACCTTTCAACCTTTATTCTTTCAAGCCCTCCGAAGTGGACACGCTCTCGCTAGTACCTCCACTTTCTGAACAGACCACTAAATCTCGCAATAACGAGATAGTGGTCCGTATCGACTGTGGGGCCCCTGTTGGCTCTTGCGTCCAATATTTTGCTTCGGAGGCGACTGTCTACCAAAATTAAATCTATTATGCTTTTCTGTTCATTCCTTCTCCATGTATACATATGGATGTCCTTATGTTGGAAAAATGTGTTTGACACAATAAGGTTTCTCTCCATGCATACATCCGCTATGAGCCTACCTGCGTCGTTCACTCTCTTATCACCAAATGGACCAAGTACGTCCTCATAGTCGGGACGCTTGGTCCCCACCCATCCGTTCAAATCTCCGCATACAATCACGCGTTCACTGGTTTCTGCCATATCCAGAACTTTCCTAACATTGTCCCAAAACTTCTCTAGGTCTGATGCCACCGAGGATCCTACGGGAGCATATGCTACAACCATGAATACCTTGGTGACACCTAGTTTTATACGGACCCAGGGAAGTCTGGGATCATACATTCCGTAATCCTTCACACCTGAGGCCAAGCGAGAGTACAACAGCACTCCTACCCCCATGCTGGCTCGATCGCTCTATGGTACACCAGACCACAGAGCCATCCCGCCACCAGGAAGATCGCAGGCATCGCTGCCCCTTCGCTTGGTCTCTGTTACACAGAGCACGTCTAGCTGTTTGTCCGCCATGAGGGATATCAGCTCATGCAACTTACCTTCCACACAACCTCTTACATTCCACGTGCCCACCCGGCACTCTGCTCTCCTCGACTCGCCTAACTGGGCAAGGCGTGATGGGTGGCGGCCCCCATCGCCGCAACTGCCGATGTTCGTACCGACGGGGGCGGGTCGGTACGCGTCGCCTCCGGGGGACGCCCTAACCCGCATTGCGGTACGCATATCGAGCCGGATTAGCAGTCTAATTAGACTGGCAGGGGATGCGAACGAGCACGCTCCGGACTATGCCCCCCAAACAACATAAAGTATAATTCTTTTAAATATCAAAATTACACATCATTAATGTTTAATTTAATAAATCATTCATCATCATTCTCCTACTGTTGTCCCAACTACTGGGGTTGATACAATGTATACTTTTCTTTCATAGTACATATTGTAAAATTTACAAATGCTAATGCGTGGCAACAGTTTTATGACCGTCCGCCTGCCAGACGTTAACTCTCCTTGGCAATGTAATTGTTGATCAAACGGCATCATATGGAGTTGGCTCAGATCGTTATAAAGCTGTTAGTCGTCTTTTACGACATCCACGAGCAAAGTAAGGGTTGGTAGTATTCCCAACCGCCACCACACAGCATGTCTAATCTTTAATTTAATAAATATTAGAATATAAATAAGATAAATTTTGTCTCGTATTATCATGACAAATATTCAATCCACTTTTCACTTTCACAAACGTATCTTTTACACTTGGTATTCAATATTCGCGAGTTTGTTACCTCCATCGATAAACATGTCACGCTAAATAGACAGCCGCAGAGAACTGAGACTGTTTAGAATTCTAGTACTGTTTATATTTCAAGGTAAGCGTGATGTTATTGCGTAAATAGGGTTGAAAGGTACGTGTTGCTTCGTAAATGTTTATTTAAAAGTTTTACACTAGAAATTGTTAAAAGAAAGGCGTACAACCTGTTTCTATATAATGTTAACTAAATCATTCTTTATAGCAAATGCGACCTCTACGAATATATAGAAGGAATAAACGGAATTCTATAGCCAAATTTAGTAGTGCTAGGACTACGCTGTTGACAGTTTTCTGTCTGCAGCCGCGGGTCGGTGCATCCGGGGTAGTACCACACTCTCGCAGAAGATCGACGTCTGAGCAATGGCTATATGCTGTTGTGCTTCGTTCGGTGAGCAAGAGAGCCGAAAGCCCAACTGGGTGGGTTTGGGATATGTATTGGTAGGCGTAGCTATATCCCTGGTTATGCAAAGGTCCATGGGCGGCAGTAACACTTACCATCAGGTGTGCTGCTAGCTCGTTTGCCACCAAAAGCAATAAAAAATAATTGTGGCAAAAAAGTAGCTATGATTATTTGCTATACTGACTCACCAGTAGTTGCGTTTACTGGTCGTCGTTAGTGATTCAATTTGCGTAAAAGTTTTCATGCCATACGGTAGCGGCTACGAATACTACCAACCCTTACTTTGCTCGTGGATGTCGTAAAAGACGACTAAAAGCCTTATAATGACCTGAGCCAACTCCATCTGATGCCGTTTGGTCAACAATTACATTCCCAAGGAGGTTTGACGTCTGGCAGGCGGCTGGTCATAAAACTATTACCAATAACTTTTACAATATGTACTATGAAAGATGTGTACATATTGTATCGAACCCAAGTAATTGGGATAAGAGTAGGAAAATGATGATGACTGAACCACCAGTAGTCGCGTTTACTAGTCACCGTTAGTGACTCAATGTGCGGGCGCACTTATAAGCTTTCAATACATCGCTACACTCATTCCCTTGGTGCTTTTCATAGTTGTTATTTACGAATTCCCTAAGAATATAAAGGGTGGTGATTCTTTCTATTCTTAATCCGTTACTACAAGGGAAATTTAATGGATATTATTACCTCAACCGGCATGTCTTTGTAAAGTCGTCAAGGTGAAACCACACCTATAATTGATAGTTAAATATTGTATAAATCAATTAGGGAATTATATTAATTAACTTGAAAAGTAATTAGTTACAATAAGTTCTTTCGTAAATTTTGTCCTTGAACTACTTGAGTAAATAATAAAGTTAAATAGTCCACAATAGGGGTCATTCCCAAGTGTTTTTAGTCATTAAAAATACCAGTTAGTATAATCAAACACAATTATAGAAAGGGATCTTGAATTTAATATTAATATTTGATTACGTAAATGATGGAGTGGCTTAACTACCGATGTCTTCTGTGGAGTGCCTTGAATTCAAATCCCATACTTCATCATACGATCCATAAACAGTTGTTCTGAGTTTGTGTATTATTATTTTTTTTAAATTTGAAAACTCCTCGCGACATAAAGATTTATTTTTATAGTACGGGATCTTTTCTATTAGTATCATTTAACCTTTCAACATCCACTGTTGAACTTAGGCTCTCATAATTAAGAATATAGCACCGTAAGTGCTATGCTTAGCAGCTATAGTTTGGCGATAGCAGTATACTGTAATAAGTTTCCTAAGAGTGAGATGCTGTCTACTTCCCTAGAGAGATCTGTAGCTGTCTTTTCCTCTTTTTGTGACTTCTATGAGCAAGTAAATAGCTGTGATAATTATATTTTTATTCCTTCTCCGCGCGATGAATAAAAGTTTTACGTAAAACATAGGAAACAATGGTCTTTTTGATTTGATTTATTAATATCGTTGTTATTTTTTTTTAAGCAAAAAAATAATTTTACTTGACGACATTAGATGGCACAGGGTAATCTATTATCAATTTGGAGTTAGGGAAAGGAAATAAAACATTTGCTCTTTCACGGTAAATAGTACTGCACACTTCAAGTATTAAATCAAGATATGCGGGCAAATACAAGGTATGAATATATTGAATGGTGATTGACTTAAAAAAATACGATTTACTGCTATATGGTGATATAATAATTTATTTCCAAATAATTGTTATAATTTGACGTGTAGTGACGGATTCAGAATATACTTCCTTATCGCCATTTGATATAATAAAAGATAATTAAGGGATATAATACGCAAAGAACATTTATACAACAGAAGGAAAACTTTAAATAAAACCTTAAACTAATATTTTCTTTCCTATCGTGAAGGAGGCTCGCGCCCAGCCGTAGAATGTATGTAAGCTAAATTCTTTTGAATAATTAAAAAAAAAAAAAATTAAATATTTTGACAAAGTCTTAGTTATCCGATGAAGCACAAACTAGATGATAGTATGTATTTTGGGCCTCATTAGAACTTTACAAGAATCTCATTAGAATTTTACAAGTAGGTTCACAAAGTGCTGTCTTTCGGCGACATGCCTATTTTAAAAGACATCTGGTACACCCAGACTCAGAACTACTTTGTGGATCGCACAAATCATTCTACTGCATGGGAATCGAACCCATGACACTGGTACGGAAGGTCAGTATCTTAGCCACTATGCCATCTGTGCAGTCAGATTTTTTGAATTACTATGAAATTAATTGATTATTTGAAGCCCATAGATGTAAGAATATTTAAATATAGAGACGATAAAAAAATCTCTAACGTCCAAATTACTGAAACTTAGCATTTAACATGCTTGATTATTTATAAAAACTTCATTACGAGTGAGTAATGATTGTCACACATGGGATTCGAACTCATACCTGTTGAAAATCCGTTCCGATCGTGCTACCACTTACACCAGCGTGAGTTTTTATATGACATTTAATTTTCGGCTTGTATTATATTCTATTCTTTAAAATTTCGGCTCATAATATATTTTTTTATTTGAGATTTCCCATAGGTGTGGCTTCGAATCCCATATG
Source organism: Lymantria monacha (assembly GCA_905163515.2). Taxonomy (NCBI): domain Eukaryota; kingdom Metazoa; phylum Arthropoda; class Insecta; order Lepidoptera; family Erebidae; genus Lymantria; species Lymantria monacha. The sequence continues at coordinate 25,596,536 of LR991098.1, read as the reverse complement.
TGACAATCATTTTTCGATTATCACGTTTTTATAAAAAAATCCCTAACATTGAACCTATATACCTAACTCATGTTTAAAGTTACAAATGGTCACAGAAATCATGTATTATTTATCCATCTGCCCGTATTTTTCTTATTCAACTGTCCGAGCTTTCTGTGTACTCAAGTTGACGTTTTTGCCCAAAAGGACGTTGAGTGAGATTTTCTCAAAGAAATATGTATGTTACATAGTACTTTAGTACATTTCTCAAGATTATTATGACGTGACCGCGTACAACATTACCTAGATTTTAGTACGTATAATATATTACGTATATTATATACTTAGGATTACACGAACTTATAAGATTTACTGTAATTCATATAAACTGTTATTAAGTTTAAAAGTTTTGTATATTTTTATATCATTAAAAGTTATTTCTCTTTGTTTTTATTCTTATATTAATATTAAAACGTTAAATATATTTCGCTATATGTCGATTCAGTTGCAGAAAGGTGTGAGACAGGGAGACGTTATCTCTCCGAAACTGTTCACCACTGCGTTGGAAGATGTCTTCAAGCTCTTAGACTGGAGCGGACTCGGCATCAACATCAATGGCGAATACATCACTCACTTTCGATTCGCAGATGATATCGTAGTCATGGCAGAATTCCTGGAGGACCTTGGCACCATGCTCAATGACCTCAGCAAGGTCTCCCAACTAGTAGGGTTGCAAATGAACATGGACAAGATGAAAATCATGTGTAATGCCCATGCCATTTCTGTACCAGTCCTGGTTGGGAATGCGATTCACAAAGTTGTCAATCACTATGTTTACCTAAGACAAACAGTCCAATTAGGTAGATCCAATTTCAAGAAAGAGATCAGCCGACGAATCCAACTCGCCTGGGCAGCGATCGGGCAATTTAAGAGGATTTTCTCGTCTAATATTCCGCGGTGTCTGAAAACAACGGTTTATAACCAGTATGTGTTACCAGCGATGACTTACGGCACTGAAACGTGGTCTCCAAATGTCGGCCTCATAAAAAGACTCAAAGTTACTCAGCATGCTATAGAGAGGGCTGTGCTCGGTATTTCTCTACGTGATAAAATCCAGAATAACAAACATAGCCTGAAGAATTAGCACGTTGAAGTGGCAATGGGCAGCAATAGCAATAGCAAATAGCAAACACAATCTGCCGCAGTCGAAGCAATTGGTGCACGTCGGTCGAGTATGTCCGACCGCCATGCACTTAAAGCACCTTGCAGCCCGGTGCTCAAGCACGGTTACCCGCGCCGAGCTCCAGCCAACGAGCAGCCTGCCGGAGCCGGCCAGTTGCCTGACTGACTCCACCGGGTACTGCGCCCAGGCAGCACCTACACCGCCAGGACCGGAGCGGATGGCGCCAACTCGGACGGTGTCCAGGAGACACCCGGTTTTCGAGGCAATGGCCTCACGGATGTATTCCACTATCACGGAGTTGTCCAGACCCGCGATGCGCATTTCGGCGTACTTTACGGGTCTGGCGATCTTAACGCCACTCTCCTCGGCGAACAAACCTCGCAGCTTCGCCGCTACGCTGTCAGCCGTCTTGGCGCCCTCGGCCCCGGGAACTCGAGGATTCGAGCCCCTGTCCGGGCCTTGCGGGTCCTGGCTATTGGAGGCGTCAAGCCTCCAATATCGGAGACGTCTAGCTCCCGCCGGGCCTTCCTCAAGACGGCCTCATAGCTGAGGCCCTTCTCGGCCACCTCAAGCAGCACAGTGATCACCACTGCGGCAAAAGACACCACCCAACACTAAGGAAATAAACCTTGAATTGCGGGGGACTTTACAAACATGCAATTAACGCAAAAAAAATACACGCAGACTCAGAGCAACACTTTGTCGATCGCAAGTATTATCGAACCCATAGCATTGGCATCGAAGCTCAGTATCTTAACCACTACACCATCTGTGTAGTCATAGTCGTTTTAAATTATTATCTTTATAAAAAAAAAAAATAACACGAGATAAAAAAGAATAAGAAATTATGTTAAAATAACAAGGTGCGAATCGATGTTAAATAAATCACTGAAAAAAAATATACAAACACCATCATTCTCTGTTCACGTTGAATTGGAAATAAATATGTATGTAGCAAGTACCATGTTTCATTCCGGCTCGGTTTTTGTTTTTCTTTTTATATTATATCCTATGTAAGATTACTCAAACACATGGTAAAAAGCAAAATAAATGAGTTTATACATAAATTTGAAGACTTATTTAGATATATTTTTATTGTTATGAATTTTCCTTCCATGTGGTGACGGAGTAAGAATACAATTCACTACCCACTATCTTACCTGTGAGTGATCATATGAAACGACTAAGGGATATAAAACGCATATAACATTTATGCGAGAGAAGGAAAACTCGAAACAAAAACCCTATACCAATACGTCTGACCAGCATGGTATAGTAGGTCAATTACCCTCCCATTATGGACGAGGCTTGAGCTCAACAGTGGGACATATATGAGCTGAGATGAGATGATGATGAATTTTTTTTATTGCTCATGGCGGCAAGCGAGCAAGCACTTGATGGCAAGTGTTACTGCCGCCCATGGACATTTGCAATACCAAGGATATAGCGAGACCGCTGCCTACCAGTACAAACCCCAAACCCACCCAGTTGGGCTTCTTATATTTTCACTGTTTTGAGTATCTACTCTATCATCATTTTAGACCTTAATACTTCTTGCTACTACAAAGAATATATACTATCTAGTAAATTTATTAATCGCGTAGATTGCTGACAAGTGGACCATTAAAATAGAATAGGCTAAGACGGCACATGATTGACTGCCCCGATTTGACTGCACAGATGGCGTAGTGGTTAAGATACCGACCTTCCGTGTCAGTACCGTGTAATTTATGTAGGTTAATGGTATCTATGTAAAGTCACCGGCAATACAAACATTATTTCCTTAGTGAAGGGTGTTAACAAAAAAAAAAATACTATTCTCGTCGTAGTAAATTTAGACTAAGGCGCAATAACCATGAACTTATACAAGTTTTCTGCTCTTATTTTTCTCATAATATAAATGATATTTTGTATACTAATATAATTACAAAATAAAAAATTATAATAGGAATTCGTATTACAGGTTTTTTAGAAGGGCGCTATTGCCCTTTCACCCGTTACTGCCTTAGCCAAATTTTCGACGACTTCCATGAAAAAGAAAAGGCTATAAATATATTTTATCCCTAACCCATCCTCATACAGATATTTTTGATCCTTCACATTAATTAAATTATAAATTAATTTTAACAAAATCTTGTACAATATGAAAATTTGTGAATAAATTCTTTTTATGTTGCAAAAATGAGAGACTCGAGCTAAAATATGCCATAAGAAATTTCGTTAACCTTTTATATTGTGTAATATTTTATTATCCTTAAGGGAAGTATGATTTTGTCAGGATTTTAGGTGATATAACAAGTCATGTTAGAAATATGACGAGTGTATTTCTCGTTTTTACATTCTCAAAGAACACTCCCTCAGGACGTACACGAAGGGCTAACATACTCACCATAAAGAATATTTTATTTTTTTATTCATAAGAGCAGTTTTCAGATGGATTTATAGTTTTACCATGTAAAAAGGTTCTCTTGCCCTTTTGATGTAAATAATAAAAAAGGTTTAGGTGTTTTATATTACATTGTACAATAAAACGTATAAATTTATCTGCCTGCAATCGTGTAAGAGATGGATACCCGACAATACTATCAGAATTTGGTATAAAACTTTGGCTTATACATGTAAAGAACCCAACGGTAACTGAGTCCTCAATACCCAGCCGAATCTATTAAAAATAGCAGTATATTTTTTTTTGACAGTAGGCTCACATTGAAACAGCTGATCGGCGAGTCCCACACTAAACCCCGTCTATCACCAGCGATAACAAAAAAAAAGGCTCTCATTGAAATGCAGTGACAAAGTTTGTATGAAAAACAAACTTAATCCGTTATCTTCAAACTAAGCAGTCTCTAGTATATATAAACAATCTCGTATTTCATAATTACTACAATTTTTATCCTCAGGGTGGAAAATAGGGTATTAAATGTGGGTTTGATTTGTTTATTTGATTTCTTATTGATTTAAAAATTAGCTGACATATGTACTAGACAGCATATTATTTTTATGGTATCTAAACTTACAAAAATTTAATATTTAGTAAACCAACCCTTCAGCAGATATATTTACATGTAAGGGTATAAAATAAGGGTGAATTTTGTTTTACACATGGAAGAAGTTGCAGGCATCTTCCATTTATTTATATGTCTTACTTATAAGAAAGTCGGTATAACCCACAATAGAAATACTTTAAATAATATAAAATATGGTGTATGAATGTCCAAGTATAACTAATTGTAACAGAATATTACAAGGTTTTCTCTATAAGTCTACAAAGCTTGTAAAAATTACGAATGATTTTACAAACATATAATTAAAAGGACGCAAATTAAATTTTTCCGTGTGGTGACGGAGTAAGAATATAATTCACCACCCCTCTCATCTCAGCCGTGGGTGATCTTACGAGTCGACTAAGGGATATAAAACGTATATAACATCTATGCGAAAGAAGGAAAACTCGAAGCAAAACCCTATACAAACACATCTGACCAGCGTGGTATAGTAGGTCAATTGCTCTCCCATTACGGATGAGGCTCGAGTCCAACAGTGGGACGCGTATGAGCTGAGATGATGAGATGAATTAAATTTGGAAAATTGACAAGTAATTTTATTATTTCTATAATAAAAATAAGGCATTATTGCTAGATATTAATAGACTGTCTTATTTAAGATAGATACCAAAGTATTCCCAGGCTCCATGTTGCTACTGAAATTACATGGCCGACATAACAGTATTAATCAATTCAGATATCAAACTTATAGTTAACAAGTATTTCAATCGCATGTTTTTGCTATTAGATCGACTAGACAATAAAGTTAGCTAACTTTAGTTAAGGCTTATTTATTCCATTAACTTAACCAACTAATGAAACAATAGATAATGAGGCTTTGTAAGGGATAATGTTAATGTTTGGCCGAAGGGCTGTGGTTTTAGATTCAACCCTATTGAACAAGCGGTGGGTTTTCTTACTCAAGCAAAACTTAAGTACAATGTCAATTATTTGGTTATACTCAGCAATTATTTGAATTAGGCTGTAGAGTTGATATATTATAAACAGATTGTTGGTAACATTTTTTTTTTTAATTTTCATGCCTTTTATGTTCCCTTTCTTTCTGATTTAGGATTTTTTTTCGAAAGGTTACCTAGGTCATCGACGCCAAAGAATTAATTCCATGCCCCTAAATAGGGAGAGTGGTGGTATGGTGTGATTATCCGTGTAGTGACGGAGTAAGAATACTATTCAGCACCCCATATCTTACCCGTGGGTGATTGTAAGAGGCGACTAAAGGATATAAAACGCTTATAACGTCTATGCGAGAAAAGGAAAACTCGAAACAAATCCTATACCAACACGTTTGACCAGCGCGGTATAGTAGGTTAATTTCTCTCCCATTATGGAGGAGGCCCGAGCCCAACAGTGGGATATTTATGGGCTGTGATGATGATGATGATGATGAAATAGGTAGAGAAATACTCGCTGAATACAGACAGAAAGGTATGAGGCTCATGTTACTTATTTGTCGCCCTGCATATATTGGCCAGGGTAACAGAAGTTTTTTTGGGTTGACATCTATGGCAAAGTGCGTATGGGTAAAATATTATATAAAGATCCAGTTTTCAAACTAAGCAAAAATACTCTTCAGTAAATAATAAACAAATAAGTGTTTCAGTTTCTGTTAGTTTCATTTTCTAAGGGTATCAAATAGGGTTTTAAATTATGGATTGACATTGTTATTTGTTTTCTTATTGAATTAAAAATTAACATAAATTTATATAGGAAAAGCATTTTAATTTTATAATGTTATACCTCACAAAAAATATATATTCTGAAATCTTCAAATAATATATTCCTTCCTAAGGGTGTAAAATAGGGTTGAATTTTGCTTTAAACGCGATTTAATTCGCGAACAACATCACTCTGGAGAGATTGGCCAGAGTATGTTCAAAGCAGTATCAAGTAAAAAATAAATAGAATAAACGTAGATATTAATATTATAACAATATCCTTGAAAGCTCCCTAGTGTCATAGATCAAGTCGCAGTTGATACTGCATATGAGACCCCTATATATTATTAATAAGGGTCCTCGAATGTCCTTCTATATATTATCTTTGTTATCCCTTCATACCGTAACTAGATAGCCCTTAAAGCGTAATTTGAATGACACCGACCTTTATTACTTTATCTTTTGAGATAAGTGATATATATTTTTTTTATTTAATAAGTTATAACTTAAAAAAGAACTAAATATTTTCGGTTTACTTTACTTATTTATTTCGATTCGGTTTACTTTGCTTATATATTTATTTATGCTGTGTGGTAGCGGCTGCGAATACTACCAACCCTTACTTTTCTCGTGGATGTCGTAAAATACGAATAAGAGCCTTATAACGACCTATGAGTAGGCCGACTCCATCTGATGCCGTTAGGTCAACAATTACATTCCCAAAAAGGATTGACGTCTGGCAGGCGGCCGGTCATAAAACTATTGCCAATAACTTTTACAATATGTACTATGAAAGAAGAGTACATATTGTATCGACGCCAAGTAATTGGGACAAGAGTAGGAGAATGATGACTTTGCTTATTTGTGTCTTCAGCGTTCATTGAACTTAATCTGATTTTTAAGTATATTAAAAATTTTAAAATTACGTTAATAGATTTTATTACCGTGCGTTTTGTCATCATCATCATCATCATCCTTCAAACGGTCTCTGTCCACTGCTAGACGTGCCTCCCACATAAATGAGAGAATAGTGCCGTTATCACCATGATTTGCACTTAGATTGGTGATTGCATTCAGATGTTATAATTTCCCAGGTGATATACATTTTCCATATAGGCCAAACACTTATTGGGGTCCACTGCATAATATTCTGTCTAGCTAGTTCAGAGATTGGCCACAATAGCTGTGAAATAATACGATAGCTTATGGGGTAATAGACAGAAATTATTATGAGGCAATACGTAGTAATGATTGAGTTAATTATAATTTATGATAGATGTTATCAAAATAAAAATAATAGACAAGCATTTTTTTGTTTGCTTGTGATGGCATACAAAAATCAGCACACCTGATGGTAAGTTTTTTTTTTTTTTTTTTATTGCTTATGGCGGCAAACGAGCAGACAGCACACCTGATGGTAAGTGTCACTGCCGCCCATGGACCTTTGCCAATGGTATAGCTAGGCCGCTGCCTACCAATACAACCCTGAACCCACCCCAGTTAGGCTTCCGGCTCTCTCGCTCACCGAACGAAGCGCAATAGCACATTGCTATTACTCAGACGTCGATCTTCTGTGAGAGTGTGGTACTACCCCGTACGGACCGACCCGCGGCTGTAGACAGAGAACTATCCACAGCGTGGTCCTACCACAATAAGTGTCACTGCCGCCCACGGACCTTTTCTATACCAAGGGTATAGCTAGGCCGCTGCCTACCAATATAAACCTTAAACCCACCTAGTTGGGCTTCCGACTTCCTCACTCACCGAACGAAGCACAATAGCATATTGCCATTACTCAGACATCGATCTTCTGCGAAAGTGTGCTACTACCCCGGACGGACCGACCCGCGGGTGTAGACAGAGAACCGTCAACACCGTGGTCATACCACTATTAAATTGTAGCATATAGTATATTTTTTAAGAGATTTTTTTTAAATATAGTTCCATAATATATTATTTCATGGCGACCTGGATCGTGCGGTGAAACACAGAATGGATGCGGGATGGATGAAATGGCGGCAGGTCACGGGTACAACATGCGACCCCAAAGTACCCCCTAAATTAAAGGGTAAAATATATAAAACCCTAATAAGACCTGCTGTACTGTATGGATCAGCATGTTGGGCGACCAAAGCGACGGATGAGAGACGACTGCATGTAGCGAAGATGCGAATGTTGAGATGGATGTGTGGTGTGACGAGATTAGATAAAATAAGAAATGAGCATATAAGAGGAAGTTTGAAAGTTGCGCCAGTGACGGAAAAGTTAAGGAGTGAAAGTTTAACATGGTATGGACATGTGATGAGACGGGATGAAAGAAATGTTGTTAAGAAAGTTTTAAATATGAATGTTGAAGGCTTTAGGGGTAAAGGAAGACCAAAGAAAAGATGGATGGACTGCGTGAGGTATGACATGGATAGACAGGGAGTGACTGCAGAGATGACGTCTGATAGGACTGTATGGAGGAAGATGACATATTGCGTCGACCCCAAGTAATTGGGATAAGAGCAAGATGATGATGAATATATTATTTCATGTTATTTTTATCGAAAAAAAGGAAATAATTCACCACTTGTTTTTATTCTGTGCTAAAAACTAGTCGTTTTTAGAGACAGAGTTTTAGAAAATTATTACACAACAAGGCTCTAACTAAACAGTTTAAATTAATATTAGGTAATATCTTTTTCTCATTGTGGAAAAGGCCACCAGTAGTGCTGAGCTATGAGCTGAAGAAAAAAATACTTACTATATTATGCAGTCAGGTCGGGAATTTACCCATAAAGTCATAGTTGGCCAACTAGTAATTTACAAACTTCAAGCAACATGAATTTTAGTCGGAGCTAGAAGTTTGTGCTTGTAAACTAAATTACATAGGTTTCAATATTTATCAAAGCTGAAATACAGTTGGAACTGTGTCTAACTTACAAAGTTTGCTCTCCAGACGAACTAAGTTTATGATTAGAGTTCTGTTTTGGTTTTGCGTGTAAAACCAAATAAATAAATTTGTCCTTTGATTCTTTTGGGACTTTTAGTTTTTTGAAATAATTTATTATTATGTAAATTTTATTTTTAAAAATAATTCAACAAGACTATAAATAATGTTATATCATCATCATCATTCTCCTACTCTTAATAGTTGATCAAACGACATTAGATGAAGTTGGCCCAGGTCGTTATAAAACTCTTAGTCGTCTTATACGACATCCACGAGCAAAGTAAGGGTTGGTAGTATTCGTAGCCGCTACCACACAGCTAAACCACTATAAAACCACTATAAATAATGGTAGATAATCATCATCATCATTATTATCCTATTCTTATCGTATTTCTTTGGAGTTGACACAATAAGTACTTCTCTTCCATAGTACGTATTGCAAAAGTTATTGGCAATAGTTTTATGACCGACCGCTTGTTTTACATCAACCCTCCTTGGGAATGTAATTGTTGACTAGAGAGTATATATATATATATATATATATATATATATATATATATAGAGAGATGGAGTTGGTCCAGGTCTATGTAAAGCTCTTAGTCGTCTTTCATGATATCCGTGAGTAAAGTAAGGGATTCCGTGTGGTGACGGAGTAAGAATAAACTAATAACGGACGGAGTAAGTATAACCCCATATCTTACCCGTGGGTGATCGTAAGAGACGACTAAGAGATATAAAACGCATATAACATCTATGCGAGAGAAGAAAACTCGAAACAAAACCCTATACCAATACGTCTGACCAGCGCGGTATAGTAGGTTAATTTCCCTCCCATTACGGAGGAGGCCCGAGCCCAACAGTGGGACATATGTGGGTTGTGATGATGATGATGATGAAAGTAAGGGTTTGTAGTATTTATTGCCTCCACTAAGAAAAGGAAAACTCGAAACAAAAGTAGTATAATAAGTCAATTTCCCTCAGGAAGGGGCTCGAGCCCAACAGTGGGACATATATGAGCTGGGATGAATTACCTCCACCACATAGCAACTTAATGGTATATAATCTTGTCATAATAATGTCTTTCTTCACATAACATGACTTCGTCTATGAATGTGGAAATATTGCTTAGTTTTTTCTTCTTCTAAGTTTAATGTATGTCAAGTGTTACCAAGGTAAAGCAATTGATACTCTCAATACATATAGGGAGAAAAGAAATTATAGATTTTGTCCACCCATGTCATAAGTACAACGATATATCCAATACTATCGCTTTTATTTTATAATATTTTTACATACTTGTAGCGTGCGTATGCGTAGCGTGTTTTCCCCAACGAATTTTAACTTTGGTTAGCGTTTGTAGCTCATAGTATTGGTCATGCTCACTGAAAGGTTTTCTTGCGGTAGCTACGTGGGGCGGGTTCCCTTCAATGTGGTTTCCCTTCCCTCCAATGTGGTTGAGGGGAGTGATGGCTGCCCTAGTAGTTAACTCGTAATCAGGTGCCGCCTGTGGGATCTGGTCCAGCCGTGGTTATTTTACATTCTATTTGAACTATTGGGTTCGAAGGGCATCACACTGGAGCTATTTCTTATTAAACATGTTGTACTATTTTTTTATAAAAAAAAAACTGATAAGATATAGCAATAATAGACTAACCCGCTGAGTTTCTTGCCGGATCTTCTCAGTAGTGGTCAACTTCCGATCCGGTTGTAGTTTATTGTATTAATATAATATGTTAAAACTGACAATATGTAAGTGCCCTCGCAGGGTCTATGCGTAATAAATGAATTTGAATTTGAATTTATCCGTTAATATGCTGATGGTTGGATTCGGTAATATGTATATTCCGTACATATTTCACCTTTAAAGAAGGCATTATAAAGATAACCATATTTTATAATTACCCAAAGATATTTTAAAAATGTCACTGTGTCAGTTTCTCTTAAAAGTTTTCTAGATGATTGATTGGATAAGGATATCTTATAAAAAAATTGCTTTTTTTTACGTAACATTAGTTAAATATTTTTCATAAGGAAAATGCTTGTTGTATTTTCTATTTCGTGAGATAAAAAGTCTTTGTTTTTGCATCAGCGTAATTACAGAATAAAAAATGCGTGGACTAATTTAAAATATACACTAATTTACTGTTGAAAAAGAAATATCCTTTCCGTATAAAAAAAATATATAAAATCTCCTTTATATGTTCAATTACAGAGCAAATACGAGTAGTATTTATATATTAAGTAGCTTCTGCCTGTGGCTTCGCCCGCGTAAAAGGTTTCTTTCCTAAAGTTTTTCATCCACTATTTTTAATTCACTCCTTAAGGGTAATATTTTTACGAATTTTTTTGTCATATTTATTTATATTTAATCAATAGCCTAAAAATAAGTTTTAAGCTTCTGGCTTTAAAAATAACGATACTTTTTTACAACTTTTCGTCATCCTTTACAACCCTTTTTTGCATTAAAAAATAGCCTATGTCCTTTGTCAGGCTTTAGACTATCAGTGTACCAAATTTCATTTAGATAGTTTTGGCGTGAAAGAGACAGACAGACAGACAGACAGAGTTACTTTCGCATTTATAATATTAGTAAGGATCAGTATTTAAGACACCTTATATTTGCAATCCAGTCTAACAATACTAGACGTAGGATTTGTAAGAGATTGAATTATGACATTGCATTTATCTATGACTTTTTTTTTCAAAATCAGTTTAAAATATTATTTTTCCGTTTCGATTTGTTCAAATGTAAGTTCTGTTAATTAAAGAAGAAGATTAATAAATATACACATATTTATTAAAAAAAAAATTGCTGTGTAGTAGCGGCTGCGAATACATTTTTTTTTTCTTGTTCTCGCTGTGGAAATGCATTTACGCACTAGCCCTCGCCGGTGACAGACGAGGGGGTGTGTAGGACTCGACGGTCAGATAGTTCGACCAAAATACCCACTAAAATCACAGCGGTCCCTTCCGCGCTTTTACGGGATGCCGGAGAGATCGTCTATTGACATTCTATCCCCGACACCCCAACGCTAGGCCATCTGGCCACGTCCAATCGACAGTCAAGGCGGCGGGAGGAGATGCGCGTAACGGCGCCTCCCCCTTCCTGGCCGCTGCCTACGGAGCGAGTCTGCAGAAGCAAATGCCTCGCGTGCTCCGCGGTCTCCTTTGAAGAGATGACCTCCTCACAGAAGGAGGCCATCGACGACCAGCACCTGTCGCTGTCAAACATCTTAGATATGATGGTCAACAATGACAGGTCTATTCCTATCACCGCCGACAGGTCGGGGCGCTGAGGCCCCCATGCGGGACATACCTCTAGGGTATGACGCGCATCATCAGTTAGCGCGCCACACTCATGGCATCCAGGGGCCTCTTCCCGTCCGATCCTGTGCAGGTACTTACCGAAGACCCCGTGTCCGGTAAGTACCTGCGTCATCCTGATGGACACGTTGCCGTGCCTTCTCTTCATCCAGCGGTGGAGGTGGGGCGCGATTGCCCCAATGGTCCCCCACCCTGCTACAGGGGACTCTAATTACTCCTTCCACCGCCGGATAACTGCCGCTCGAGCCGCTTCTCTTGCCCTACTCAGTTCCCCCATGGTAATATGCTCGCCGCTTTCCCGCGCCACAGCGTAAAATCGGTAGGCCTCCGCCTGTGCCCTAGCCTGGAGCAGCTAGGGTGGAGCGGCTGCGAATACTACCAACTCCCACTTTGCTCGTGGATGTCCTAAAAGACGACTAAGAGCCTTATAACGATCTGGGCCAACTCCATCTGATGCCGTTTGGTCAACAATTGCATTCCTAGAGAAGGTTGACGTCTGGCAAACGGCCGCATGACCACATGGTCATGGAACTATTGCCAATAACTTTTACAATATGTACTGTGAAGGAGGAGTACATATTGTATCAACCCCAAGTGATTGGGATATGAGTAGGAGAATGATGATTTATTAAAAAAACATATTCTATATCGTTAAAGTCCGTGTACATCAGGTTATGAAGTTATTTGCCGTCCGCTCTGTCGCTCCGGATGAATCGGGTAGGTCGTGACTGCACCATAATAACCAAAAAAAAAAGCGTTGACATTTAATTAGAACCTTCCTATCCTAACAGTATTACGTTTCTAGCTCATTCCTAGCACCACTCAAAAGAAGGCTTACGGTAATGTGAGATTATATATTTTGCCAACATGTACAAACGATAATAATTACGCGTCACGTTGTTTGTCCGCGATGGACTCCTTAATTACTTAACCGATTTTAATCAAATTTGCACAGCATGTGTACTTTGATCCAACTTAAAAGATAGGATAGTTTCCATCTCAATTTATAGTCGCAATATTATTTTATTGCAAATTATTTGGCAATTATTTGACATTTAAATTACTGAAATTTAGCATTTAATATGCTTAATTATTTATAAAATCCGATTACGAAATGAAAAATGATGTCGCAAGCGGGATTCGAACCCGTAGTGGCAGCACGATTGGGCCGGAATCCCAATAGGCATTTGACAGTCACAATTATCTGTTATCTCCAAACGGTTTTAACAGATGGCGGTATCTGTTGACTGGATAGAGTAAGTATTTAATAGATAGCGCTATGATAAATGTACAAACGTTTCATATAAACTACAATTTATTAGCATAACCACCATGTGTTACTGAAGCTACCTTAGCCACAGCAACGCGTAGCCGGGTCTGCTAGTGTAATATAGTTTTTATGCCGCAGTCGGTTTTATTTTTGGTATAAATATCTTTTTCATTTAAATATCTATGAACCTAAAACCGCAAAAACGAAAGATAAAACAATGCTTAATGACTGCGAAATCGCTTCTTTCTTTCAGTACTCATTTGCTTCTATTTTTGGTCATCGCACAATTCATTTAAGCCATTTAATTCCTAACAATTAACAAGTTGGGAACTGTAAAGAGCATTAGTTGATTGCGTTGGTTGGCGTGAGGTTCATTTGTGCCCGACACAAAACTAATAAAATAGTTGAACTTGAACTTTGTTTCATACTCGTAAAGTTCATTTTTCCAATGTCAACTGAAAGATATCTGAATGGAATATTAGAATTTTATTGTTCAATGTAGTTATGAGATTCTGAGAAACTCATTAATTTAATTTAAATCTTATATTATTAATATTTTCATATCAAATGGCGTTTTTTGAGGATAGGCTGGATCTATATCCAACATTCCCACGAAAGCTATTGCTTTCCCTAGAAAAATACAATCAATTAATGAAATGATGATGAATTTAAAAATAAATGGAATAAGATTTTGAATTTTTATCATCATTAATATCATCATCCTACATTTATTTCAATTAATTGGCTAATAATACTGCCAACCCTTACTTTGCTCATGGATGTCGTAAAAGACGACTAAGAGCCTTATAAGGACCTGGGCCAACTCCATCTAATGCCGTTTGGTCAACAGTTACATTCCCAAAGAGGGTTGACGTCTGGCAGGCAGCCGGTCATAAAACTATTGCCAATAACTTTTACAATAGGTACTATGAAAGAAGAGTACATATTATATCGACCCCAAGTAATTGGCATAAGAGTAGGAGAATGATGATGAGTAATGGAAGAGGCGTATTTACTACGATGACCCCAAGTAATTTGGATACAAGCAATATGAATATGATTTGGAAGTGACCAACAATTACTTGAAGCATCGAAGTAAAAACAAAATTGTTACTTGAGATATTTTATTTGGAAAATAAAGATTTATATACCCGTTATTTATATACTCAGTTCTTTAAATTAGAAAACTATATATAAATTCACTAATGGCGAATACTAATTATTACTGTTAACATACTAAGAATTCATATAACAACCAGTTTAATAGGTTTCTTAATATATTATATAAATATATAGACTCTAGACTCTTAGTCTTTAATTATTTCAAACGATGTTTATACTTTGAAGTACAACGTTATTAGAGAAGTTTGTTACTAGTAACTGGATTGTAACATTATTAGCATAGAAGCTGTTACAATTACACTACAAGACAACACACTTGAATTAGCATATAAACGAGTTTCTGACAACTGTGGGAAATGTGGTTTTGTAGACATCAGACGTCTAATTTAATTGAAAACTTTGTAATACTTTAGCTGTCGACTCATATATATATCCCGCTGGGCTCGAACCTTCTTTTTTTTTATTGCTTATGGTGGCAAACAAGCATGCAGGATACCTGATGGTAATTGTCACTACCACCCATGGGTCTTTGCTATAACCAAGGCTATAGCTAGGTCGCTGCCTATCATTACAATCCCCAAACCCACCCAGTTGAGCTTCCAGCTCTCTCGCTCACCGAACGAAGCGCAATAGCATATTGCCATTACTTAGACATCAATCTCCTGCGAGAGTATGGTAATACTCCGGACGGACTGGCCCGCGGCTGTAAACAGAAACTGTCGTAGGCCGTACTAATTCCGCGGAAGGAAGCGGCGGAGCGCGTGCGCGAGGAGCGTCTCCTCGACGACGCGAACCGCCGCCGGCGACTGGGGCGGCCTAGGCGCGATTACCTGCGCCTGATGTCGCTCTAGCCGAGGTCGCGGGTGACTGGACCGGGGAATTAGTCCGTCACCCGCCGAGAGGCTGACCGCGCGAAGAGGGACCAACGTCCGCCCCCCTTACGTTGCTCAAGAAGAGAGTACCCCTCAGGGGGTATTCCGTCGGGCCGGCCACTGACGACAAGTTCACGATGCTCCAGTGTCACCCCTAAAAAAAAAAGAGGCCGTATTAATTCTAATGACAACTAGCCTGATAATTCACTTCGACTGTGAATGATGAACACGCATATGCCATGAATAATATACCATTATACATATAAGTAAAAGAAGGTAAACTCGAAATAGAACCCTATGCCAACACGTATGACCAGCGTGTAGTAGGTCAATTTCCATCCTAGTGCAGAGGAGGCTCGAGCCCAGCAAACATGTATGAGCTGAGATAGATAGATGGATACATACAAGTAATTGGTATAATGGTATATAACATTATACTAATTAACTATAAGTTTCAAAGACTTCCATTAGTCCATCAGCTCATTTTCTTCAGGTAGATATAGACTTTTATGAATGGAGATATTTCTTAAATCGTTACTCTTGGCTGGTGGGTTAACGATCCCAATTGGTATAATATAGTTCTCAGAAGAGCAACAATGCCCACTCACTCCCTTGGTACATTCTTTACCGGATTTTACAATTACCATAAAAAATAAAAGAATGACCCTACGTTGTATTTTCAACCCATCTGGTCATCATTCTCCTACTCTTATCCCAATTACTTGGGGTCGATACAATATGTAGTTTTCTTTCATATTACATATTGTAAAAGTTAATGATAATAGTTTTATGACCAGCCACCTGCCAGACGTAAACCCTCCTTGGGAATGTAATTGTTGACCACACAGCATCAGATGAAGTTGACCCAAGTCGTTATAATTTCAACCCATCTAGTATTGGGTGAAATAAAGAACTTACCATCTCAAAAAGCAATCATATAATACACCACTACACTATTGACTAAAACTAATCCTATCACAGTTTAATCAACCATCAACGTAGCTTTAACGCCGTTCCGTTTATTCGTTTATCGTCAATAATACAATTCACAGTAAAACCTTGTTATCCGGTCCGCAATTTGTAACTTATTTATAAACACTCTTGCCGCCTTTGTAGTCCAGTTGAGCTTCAGTTAAAGCAGTGTTACTCAAACCTCTGCCATGACCCCAAAAATAGTTTTTCAAAAGTAGCATGAAAGATTTCTGAATAAAATGAAATATTTTTCAAACGAAATTATCTTGAATTTGACATATAATAGACATTTATTACTTAAGATACTAGTAAGCAACACACGTTTCAGATCGAATACGTTGATTTAGTTATTGACCGACGTGTATCAGCAGATATACGAGACTTTATTTGTAACGCGAGTATAAAATTTAATTAAATTTAAATTATTTTATGGGTGTGAACTATATTAGTTAGGGGGTTAGAGGAATGGTACTTTTACTAACTGTACTACGAGTATCTATTGTCCAAAGGTATTACTATCTTTAAACAATAGACAGTACGGTCACGCCCTCTCTCTTTTTGATTTGCGTTAAACAACTATGTGATTTTCACCAAGAAAATGGTAAAATTATTTCATTGCAATCTTCATATTTTCGAATAATTCATGGTGAATCACTTTTAGATCAGCATATAAAGGACTTCATCATGTTACTAAATAATAATAGTTATAAATTAACTACAATGAATACGGAGAAAACAAATATTTTTGCCTTTCACCTTGATTCAACTGACCCCGTTAACTCAATCACATTAATTGATCGCTTGCGCTCGTCATACCTCACGTTTTATTTGTTTAAAATTATAATGTTGTCACATATCATATAGTACTTAGGGATTATTCTTCACGACAAACTGATTTTTGTCATACATATAGAGACTCTTAGGTATGCGAAAGAGTTACCTACCGAGTAGATTCTAAAGTTAAATCACCACGATCTCAGTGGTAGTCTGAAAAGGTGAAGATAGATTGAACGGTGAATAATTTTATCCTAGAAGGCTGACTGTTCAGTTCAACAAAAGGCTGATAAACTAAAAATCTTAATCTTTAACTATCCACACTTTGTGAAACACTGAAACGTTCAGTTCGCTTCCTGAATTATAAAGGAACTGTGATGTTCTCTGAAGTAGTATCCCAGACTGGTGCTTAGTTTGAATTTTTACTTACTTTGAGCAAGTTGGAACATGTGTTGTAACAAGCAAATAAGTGGTAGTTTCACATATTTAGTACCTATAGTTCATCTAATCTAAGAAGTGCATTTTGACGTTTTGCATTTTTTAATACACAATAACCTCGGTCAAACGTATACACATGATTGTAAACACTAAATCTGAAATTTTAAATAACTATTAAGTTATTTACATAATTAACATTGCGGGTGACTTTCTTGTACAATAATCTAATATTGAAACTTGTAAAACTAATTTAAAATAGAAATAACATGGTAAATAGTAATTGCTAGTGACGGCCTAACAATGTCACGTCATCACGTTCTATACAGTAGTGCTTGACAACTTTCAATTCACGATTATCTAAATAATCGGTAAAAATATTAGAATAATACAATTAATCGAATAGAGATTTTGACAGAGATGTACATTTCGACACTATGATTGATGAGGAAATAATTATTAATGTTCGCGACGCTAATAATTCAAGTAATAGTAGTAATTCTTAATAAATAGCCATTTTCAAATCCAGTTTTTGTTTTTAATTAACCTAATCCTACTAAATATTATGAATAGATTCTATGCTGAAATAATTAAATTTGTTTAGTACTAATTTAGCACTTAATTTATTCATCACCTTTTTGAAAAATAAAAAATAATCCGATTATTAATTATAAAGAATCAATATCGATTTCTTAGTAAAATCGGATATTTTCGATAGCGATTATTTGGTTCACATACCTAGACAACTTACTCAGACAGCTGTCAAAGTGCACTTCTTAGATTAGACAGACTATAGTCAGTTAAAAACGTCATTAATAAAATCTAGCTATATTGCAATAGTCTAAAAATCTGAAGAGAAATGTCATTGGTTAACAATTTTATATATATTAACCAAAACTTTATATTACGCCGGTGTTAGAAATGAGAACTAAGGAGTCATCATCATTCTCTTGCTCTTATCCCAACTACTTGGAGTCGACGCAATATGTCCTCTTTTCCCATACAGCCCTATCAGACGTCATCTCTGTACTCACTCCCTGTCTATCCATATCATGCTTCACGTAGTCCTACCATCTTTTCTTTGGTCTTCTTTTACCCCTAAAGCCTTCAACATTTGTACTTAAAACCTTCCTCGCAACATTACTTTCATCTCGTCCATCACATGTCCATACCAAGTCAAACATTCACTCCTTAACTTACCCGTCACTGGCGCTACTTTCAAACATTCTCTTATACGCTGTAGACTAAGGAGTGGACTAAGGAGTGGACTAAGGAGTGGACTAAGGATTGGACTAAGAAATGTATATTGATAAAGTCACAATAAAATAAGAAAAATTTGAAACAAAAGTGTAAGCCAACACATCAGATTAGCATAGGCTAATCTCCGTTATTTTGTAACGAAGGTTTATGTTCACTACTGAAACCCATATAAGCTCAGAAGTAGTAAAAGAACAACCCAACATAGTGATTTAGGAAGAAGATATTAACATATCTTTATATATATAATTCTTATGTACGTGTGTATGTCACTGAACTCCTCCTAAATGGCTGGACTGTTGATATTTTTTTGTGTGTATTCAAATGAATTCGAGAATGATTTAAATTCGCAATTGGATCCGGTAGGTGGCGCTGATATCGAGTTGTGGGATTTTTACTTTTCGTACATTGACTATTAGGCGGAACGAAATTTGCCCGGGTTTGCTAGTTGTATTATAAATATAATAAAATTACCACACAATTTCGTAATCATCATCAAAATCATCATGAAGAAGCTAGTACGCGTAACAACAACGCGAGTAGTGGAAGTATGTAGAGGTTTAGGACCGTAAAAAGAACCGGTTACTTGTGGTCCCGCCCACGTGTCGTAAGAGAGTTACATGTACGGTAAGTTTTAGGACCGCAGGCACACCTTTCGTTGTCCCCAACGGATCGAGCAAGGTAAGACTATACCATAGCCAGTCCCTAAAAAGAAGTACGTAGAAATTAAAATCATATTTGCGTCATTTTATCAATGACGTCAACGATAAACATGGGTTTAGTAAAGAGTGTTCAACTGTTCTACGTCTTCACCGTACTCACGAACACTCAGCAATCAATTCCCGAATTGAATTGTAACGTAATAATTGTACTTATAAATATAGTATAGTAATTTGTACAGTGACCTGGGTCACTCCATCCATTTCCTTCTACTCAATACTTATTAGTATATTTCTTTGTGTTTAAAATGAATAATACAAATACTTAATGGAAATACAATATTTCCAGCAATGCTTGATAGATAATAGACCATTTTTGTTCCATTGCTTAGATTGGATCGCCTGCGAATTGAGAAAGAAATTGACCTATCTAGTCCTCGGTGAAGTTAACTAGTAAAAGATTTTATTTTGTGTTACACTTCTCTTGCAAAAATGTTATGTGTTGGTATCTCTTACTTTGCTATTATGATTAATCACAGCAAAGATATTGTCCCCACAACTTTGTATTTTTACTCGCTCCAAACACAGACTATGGGTGCAAAATTTATTTACTTTGCTTTATCAAGTATATTTGTATTATAAGTGAACGTATGTATTTAATCCAGGATATGTATTATATCAGTAATGGCGGCTATAAATACTCTGAGTTTGATAGATCCGGACCAACTGCTCTGACTGGTCAATACATTCCCAAGGAGCATTTACGTCAAACAGAAGGCTGGTCATAAAATCATTGCCGAAACTATTGGAACATGTACAATGGAAGAAAAGTATATAATGTATCGACCACATTTAATCAGGATAAGAGAAGGATGATGACGCTGATAGTAACGATGCATTTGTTTCATAAATAATATTTGACTGCTATTGTGATATATCTTTTGATTTGTCATGTTTGCTTGGAATATAAATTCATTAAGAATTACAGTTCTACAAGTTTGTGAGATTATAATTATTATCTATCTTTTATAATATGTACAATAAATCATGTACATATATTTTACTTACTCCAAATATGCGCAGAGTTAAATATTTAACAGTATTACTTGGTATTTTTATGTAAAATAAATCTTCATCTGGTATTAAAACCTATTATAATCCTATCCTTATACTAGCGGTCCTATTATAATCTTATCCCTTGTTTTTTTCCTTGCGATGGTGTATGGATGTGGTCACATCCCGCCAAATCGGTCCAGGTTGACGGAAGAGGTGGCGTGCAAGCCCATAGACCCACCCTGCAAGGACTACTCTTTTCGCCGTGCGAGTGAGCCACCGGTACCCGGTATCTTTGTGTTCGGTGGCCATTATAATCTTATCCTAATACTATAAAAAAATGAGTTTATAATGCTTTCAGGACTTAATGATTCTGTTTAATGTCTCGAAATCACATACACGTTATCAGAGATATAAATAAGGCTACATAGTTCTGGAAGAATATAAAAATTTATCAAAATCTACATTAACTTGTGCGAAAATAGGCGTATATAGTCGATTATAATAATAAATTGCATATAACAATGCAAATTGTTCTATGTAATTCTATGTATAGTATAATATCGTAAAAGTTATTTCAGAGCATAAACGAAACGTGCTCCAGCATTTTTTCTAATTCATTAACCGTAAACGGTGGCCTCGGGATATTGTTTATACGAACAAATATGTCCAGCCGCGCATTGGTGCCATTAAGAAAGCAGAAACAATTACGATGATAATTTCCCGCGTCGTATAATATTATTATTTTTTTTTTTATAATATTCTCTGTTACAAATGTGAGAGAGAATATAATCTAAATAATATCCTATATATGCAAGCCTTATTTTATCTGTAATGGTATTTAGGTTGATATTTTAGTCTAACTAGTTTCTTAGTGACTAGATTTTTGTCTGATAATCTAAAAAGATAGTGCTATTATTAAGTCAGAATTAAAGACACTCACTCCCTATTTCGATTACCATAATTGTTCATGTTTGGACCGATTAGCAGCTTAGCCACCTTTTTTTTTGTTTTCTTTATTGCTTGTGGTGACATACGAACAAGCAGCACACCTGATGGTAAGTGTCACTGCCGCCCATGGATCTTTGCAATGCCAAGGGTATAGCTAAGCCGCTGCCTACTAATATATACCCCAAACCCACCCAGTTAAGCTTCCGGCTCTCTCGCTCAACAAACGAAGCGCAATAACACATTGCCATTACTCAGACGTCGATCTTCTGCGAGAGTGTGGTACTACCCCGGATGGTCCGGCCCGCGGCTTCAGACAGAGAACTGTCAACAGCGTGGTCCTACCACTATTAAATGCCTGATACTGTCTGCTTATCCATGTGGTGACGGAGTAAGAATACTATTCACCACCCCATATCTTACCTGTGGGTGATTGTACGTGATGACTAAGGGATATAAAACACATATAACATCTATGCGAAAGAAGGATAACTCAGAACAAAACCCTATACCAACACGTCTGACCAGCGTGGTCTAAGGTTAATTTCCCTCCCATTACGGAGGAGGCCCGAGCCCAACAGTGGGACATTTATAGGCGGTGATGATGATAACTACTTAACAATTATATTTCCAAGGACGTCAGACAATCGGCCGGTCGTAAAGCTACTGCAAATAACTTTTACAATATGTGTGATGGAAGAGGATTACTATTGCGTCAGCCCCAAACAGTTGGGATAAGAACAGGATAATGATAATGTTGCTTTACCAATGTTACCGATAAAGTTTTAGTAGTGGTAGTATAGAAAATTGTCAACAACCGCGAGCCGGTTCATTCGTAGCAGTACAAATGATAAATCGACGATCATTTCACGATAAATCGACGTCTAAGCAGTGTCAATGTACTGCTGCACTGCTCTGCTACTGCCGTACGGTGAGTGAAAGACCGAAACTTTCTGAGTCGATTTTGGTTGGCATGCAGCGGCTTAGCTGTGCCTCTGACATTAAAAATATTCATTAGGCACAGTGACACTTACTATCAGGTATGCTGCTTGCTTATTTAAAAAAAAACTGTTCCTTTTTCAGCATCCACGGTCCTTATGTAACAAATTTTTAATCATCATTCATCATTCTCCTACTCTTATCCCAATTACTTGGGGTCGACGCAATATGTACTCCTCTGCCTACATATTGTAAGTTATTGGCAATAGTTTTATGACCGGCCGCCTGCCAGACGTCAACCCTCATTGGGAATGTAATTGTTGACCAAACGGCAGCAGGTGGTGTTGGTCCAGGTCAATATGGAGCTCTTAGTCGTCTTTTACGACATCCACGAACAAAGTAAGGGTTGGTAGTATTCGTAGCCGCTACCACACAGCTTACAAATTTTTAATATTACACATTATTTGCGATTGAAAAATTATTACCACCGATGGAAATTGTACCCATATCCATTAAAAATCCGTTCCTACTCATTTACCAATTAGGCCAGTGTAGGTAGATACGTACGGTATGGTTTACCTTCTACTTCTTCTCATCATTCATTCTTACCATAATTCATATGCCTAATTGATAAGGTAATTGAAACGGATCTCAAATTGATATAGATTCAAAACATATGTGCAGTTATCATTATTCGCTTACGACAAAGTTTTCACAAATATTCTATCATATTAAATGTTAAACTTCAGTTATCTAAATGTCGTAAATTTAAACAAGGGATTTAATTGAAATTATATGCAATTTTGTGATTTGCTTATGGTAAACTTAATAATTTCTCAGCTGGTAATCGAAAAAGGACCTTATGATTATTAATTATAAGTCATTAAGTTACACATTTATGATATTAAACTAACAAGAAAATTAATTTAATTATCTTGCGTGTTCCTGGAAGAGACATGGGGATAATTGAAATATATCAGTTATTGTATTCAGTATAAATTATAGTGACATTGTATTACCTACTCCTTTTGTACTAAGTATAATGTTATGTCTTTTACAAGAATATTTTGTATTAAACATGTGAATTCTAATCACGTTGTATCCTTTAGTCTAATAGAATAGAATTTTGAAAACAATAATTTATTATTACTAGTATTATTGTGTGGTAGCGGCTACGTATACTACCAAGCCTTACTTTGCTAGTGGATATCGTAAAAAAACGACTAAAAGCCTTATAACGACCCGGACCAACTCCGTCTGATGCCGTTTGGTCAACAATTATACCCAAGGAGGGTTGACGTCTGGCACGCGGCCGGTCATAAATTTATTGCCAGTAACTTTTACAATATGTACTATGAAAGAAGAGTACATATTGTATCGACTCCAAGTAATTGGGATAAGTGTAGGAGAATGATGATGATGAATTTATTCCTAGTATTTATTGTGTTTCTAGCCAACAACTGTGTAGTGATAGGAAAAGAACTTTCGTCACCTCTTACTGGGTTATTTGAGTATTAAAAATCTCTTGAGAGTTCATTGGGAGAATAATAAATAGCACTGTCATAAAAAATATAAATTTACTGCAATCACTAACCCGCTTACTAAATATGGTGATTATGGCAATAACTCTGCCAAAGGATAATTACACCACCATTCATTCATTCATTCTCCTACTCTTATCCAAATTACTTGGGATCGATACAGTACATATGTACTTTTCTCTGCCAGACGTCCTTGGGAATGTAATTGTTGACCAAACGGCATCAGTTGGAGTTGGCCCAAATGGTTATAAGGCTCTTAGTCGTCTTTTACGACATCCACGAGCAAAGTAAGGGTTGGTAGTATCCGTAGCCGTAACGGCTACACACAGATAGGATAACTACACCATGTAGAATATTATTGATAGGCATATGTCGAATTGTGAATGTCGAAAAACTGATTCGTCTCTATCATGAAGCTCGCTTTTATCTTCGAAAGAGTAGATAAAATGGTAATTTAAGCATAATTTTAAACGTACCACTTTTATTTCCCTTTTGTTGGATTATAAAGGTTGATAATTCTAATTTACCTTGGTAGCTAAATTGATAGTCACAGTTTGTGTTATGAGTTGAAAAATGCTCTGCATAGTCTCCTAGTAATCATACAACTAATTTTAACAAATTCAATATGATAGGCCCATACTATTGACAGTTTATCTCTATAGCTACAGGCTGCTCCATCCGGGATAGTACCATACTCTCACAGAAAATCGACATCTGAGCAGTGGCAATATGCTGTTATGCTTCGTTCAGTGAGCGAGGGAGCTGGCAGCCCAACTTTTTGAATGGTTTTTGGGATTTTCATTGGTAGGCAGTAGCCTAGCTTTACCCCTGGCATTGCAAAGGTACATGGTTGACAGTTAAACTTATTATCAGGTGTGCTACTTGCTCCTCTGCCAGCAATAAAATTGTGCAGTACAATATTTGCGTAATTATAAAATACTAGCGACCCGCCCTCGCTTCGCTTCGGTTACGTCAGTTCAGTTCTGTAATTTACTTTCGCGACATAGGATTCCTCTCGGAGAAGAAATTTCTTAATATCCTACTTCATCTGACCTTCACAGGGTAGAAAAAAAAACACTAAATTCCAAGTCTGTAGAGGCAGTATGCAGTATCGGAAACTGTGGCTTTTTTGGGTTAACACTTACGCAATTTCCTTTAAGGCTGGATTTTTTTAAAAGCCATTCTTAGTTTACCTCTGTATTGTAACACAAATATGCCTACCGAAATTCAAATTAGTTCTTAGCTGAACTTTACTCGGCAAAAGGAATATTCATACCAAATTTTAAGTCTGTAGGCCTTATGATTCCAGAGATATCGTGATGAGTCAATACATAGATGGCAATCTCTTATATATTATATATATATATATATATATAGTTTATTATTTTATTATCACCTGCCGTAGTTTCGAGAGTTCATAAAACCTTAGGAATTTTTTCTTTGATTGAAAGTTTTCTCAACGATTTGTAAGCGAGGAAAGACATAAATAATTTTAAGCTGCCATACTTATGTATGAGCTGTAATATTTCTCATATAGTTTGACATTCATTAACATGGGTCGCTATCTCTCAAATAAAATAAGGGGGATTTTATATAGCCCTCTTTACATTTCAATATTTAATACTTTTGGCAGACGAAGGAATTTTAATATAAAGACGGAACAATTAAATGGTTTCCAATGTGTAACACTGAAATATTAATTATCGCAATCACTTTCATTTTCCATAAAACTAACCAATAAGCAAATTATAAGCACTCCTTAAACTAATTCCAAATTCTAACACTTCAACTATATAAATATAAATGGGAATCGGTACACAAGCAAGGTCGGATGTATAATGCCGTCACCCCATATAAAGCGCTTTGCTTTGCTTTGTGAAGGGCGCTTTTCGTTAATATTAATTTGACTCCTTTTTTTTTTTTTGCCGTGGACTATGGACGTGTCGCGCCCCGCCAAATCGGTCCGGAGCTACGGAAGAGGCGGCGCGCAACCCCATAGACCCACCCTGCAAACACCTCTCTTCGCCGTGCGAGCGGGTCACCGGTACCAGATCTTTATCATCGGTGGCCCGCCCGGCATTAATTTGACTCCTAACAATACATATATTAATTTGTCTATGGTGACGGAAAAAGAATACAATTCGCCATCCCTATTCTTGCCTGTGGGTATCGAAAACTGAGGGATACAATATGAAAATAACACCACTGCAAAAGAAAAAGGAAACTTGACTTTATATCAATCGCTCTGACAATTGTGGTATTTTAGATCAATTTCCCTTATGTTATGGAGGAGAAACTGAGCAACATAACATATATGGATTTCATTGCGATGGTGATAATGATGATTGAGCATAGTTCTAACACAAAATATTGACGTAACTAACCTAACATAAAATGCTGAACAAACCAGTTGACCTCGATTCTCTGTGCTCTCTGCGCGCATAGTGTTGAGACGTATATTTGAAGCTACGTGATTACCTGCGGCTCGTCGCAGAGCCACAGCCTGTGGCTGCCGCAAGTAGCCTTGGACTGGACTAACTTCGTACATCTGGGGTCAAGTACAGGCTCGACTTGCCATGTTGGTACTGAGCTGCTGCCATCGGAAGGTCACCTGTGCTGGACCCGGTTCATCCGGACTTGATCGCCGCGGCGGTGGCTAATACGTTGCCTAGTCACAGGTCGCCCGAAGCCAGACGCCTCCCCGGTAGTTGTGATCTTGGTCTAGACTGACCGCCGATGCATTTTGGAAGGGCGCGGGAGCCCTCGGGATCCATCCACCACTAGGACCGACGATACTTTAATCACTGCGTAGAACAACTCAGACAGGAGGCCTCGCCCCGATTCTGATTGCCCGCACCCCTTATGAGAGTGCCGTGAAGACCAATTGACCTGTAATTGTATCCTACTTTTCTACTAATATTATAAATTTAAAAGTTTGTGAAGATGTTTGTTACTCAATCACGTATAAAACGCGGGCAGAAATTAGTTTGGAATATTTTCTCTCCTAAGATAGTAATGTTCTTTCTTATGTGTGTTGAGTTTTTGTATATTCCCGTTAGTAAAATGTATAATATCATACACATCTGTATTAAAAAATATAGTTCTTTACTAACGGATTTTCGGACAAAGGAAACCTAACCCTTTCCTCCCCTGGGTGCTCTATAAAGGGAGTTATGATAAAAAACACAGTTCAGTTTTCTTGACTAATATATTTTTGTTGTTATTAAGGTCGTTGTTTATGGGATATTTTGTTATATATATTTAAATTGTTATGGTTTTATTGAATACGTGTAATATCTAGATGATCGAGCTTAATTTGGTATTTTCTTTTATAAATTTAGTGTTTTCTTTAAGTATAGAGTTGTGACCGAGTTTTGGAGTATATTTAGATACAAATCTGAAGAAATATTTTTTTTATAGCTTATGGTGGCAAACGAGCAAGCAGTACACCTGATGGTAAGTGTCACTGCTGCCCATGGACCATTGTTATATCAAGGGTATAGTTAGGCCGCTGCCTACCATTACAATCCCCAAACCCACCCAGTTGAGCTTCCGGCTCTCTCACTCACCGAACGAAGCGCAATAGCACTTTGCCATTACTCAGACGTCAATCTTCTGCGAGAGTATGGTTACTACCTTGGACAGACCGGCCCGCGGCTGTAGATAGAGAACTGTCAACAGCGTGGTCTTACCACTATGAATGTCTTTACATTCTGTCAATTTAAAAAAATCGCTTAGTATATGGCACCTTAACCAAAGACGTACGTATTATCTTATTCCTCTAGAGATATTATTTTAAAGAAGGAAACAGAAAAACAACACATTAATTTATGTACTTAAAATATATTTATTTAAACAAATAAATAATAATCAATAAAAAAAAATCTTAAAATAAAATTTCTAATCTAAAATGATAACATAATTCTTAGTATTAAATTTAAATGTACATGAAATGAAATTGTACGAAATTCCTTTTGCTTATGATTACCCTGTAGAGGCATTGCTTGATGAGTTATTAGATAAATTATAAAACTTGTGTTATATAGAATTAAAATAAATGATTACGATATAAAAATCTTCATTTTTAAATTCTTCACTTCTTTGTTGGTATAAACAACGTTAAAATTGTGACAACTGAAACAAAATAAAAATCATTATTCTTAATATCTTGTCGTATATGAGAGTTAGAAAAGTTTGGAAAGGAGAAAACATTTTTGCTGTATTCCAAACATCAAACCAGCATTAACCCAACTGATGGAAAGCTCTTATATTAATTGAGCTAGCTGCAATAACAATTCAAAGGAAATTTTTTCTGCAATAGTTTGGTACTGCATGACCACATTTATGGTTAATACTGTCAGCAACTTGGCTTATATAGCTGTGTGGTAGCGGCTACGAATATTACCAACCCTTACTTTGTTCGTGGATGTCGTAAAAGACGACTAAGAGCCTTATAACGACCTCGGCCAACTACATCCGATGCCGTTTGGTCAAATATTACATGCCAAAGGAGGGTTCACGTCTGGCAGTCGATTGGTCATGTAACTATTGACAATAACTTTTACAATACGTGTATATAATGATGACTTGTAGAACGTGTGACACCTTAGTCCTCCCGTGACTATGAATAAAAACTTATCAATTTTTTTGATCTTATGACCGGACAAAGCCGGATCCGGCAACCAGTCGCTAATAATATAGAAATAATCAAATTCAACATAACTCAAAACTCTTATTCAAAATAGCATGGTAATAAAAAAGTTTTTAAGCCATATTTTGTGGTTCCCGGAATCCGCGTGAAACCGCGTACGTGCAAAAGTAATTGTATTTGACTTTGTTCCCGAGAAGAACTTTTTGTTTTGTTCTTTGAAGATGAAGCGAGATGAAACTTTTAGAAGAACAAAGAAATATATTATGTGTATTTCTTTGGTTGAATGGAATATGTTATCAACGTTTCATTTTTGCATATTTATTTCTAAGCTGGTTTATTAACTTCCTATGTCATTTCTTACTGCATTACTAGACTGACGAAAGGATTTTTTTTTTATGGCTTATGGTAGCAAATGAGCAAGCAGCACACCCGATGGTAGGTGTCACTGCTGCCCATGGACCTTTGCAATTCTAAAAGTATAGTTAAGCCGCTGCCTACCAATAAAAACCCACCCAATTGGGCTTCCGGCTCTCTCGCTCACCGAACGAAGCGCAATAGCACATTGTCATTACTCAGACGTCGATCTTCTGCGAGAGTGTGATACTGACCCGGACGGACCGGCCCACGGCTGTAGACAGAAAACTGTCAACAGCGTGGTCCTACCACTATTAACCCGCCCGTTGGTTTGTTTGTAAAACTTGATATATTGTAGCGCCATCTGATGGCCAGTTATACCAAACGGGGATAGCTACTAAACCTTCTTCGTGAAAAATACATATACATATCAATTTTAATAATAATGGTCCAAATAGTTTCTGAGTTTAACGATGTCATATATACATACATGCCTTTTATATATATAGAAGATTAAATACCAATTGGAATTTTGTATTATTTCAAATTACAACCCTCAACTATTTGAACCCTCGTCAAATCTTATATTACAATTCAATACGATAGGCAATGAGAAAATAGATCTCAAAATATTGAAACCACAGAAGCCAAGTAAGGTACGCCAAAGGTATTTGCGCTTAAAAGCATCAAATAAAGTCACACGTTGGTATCCCGCTGATACGAAGCGTGCGGTTGACATGAATTTAATTAATATGTTGCCAATATATGGCTGTATTTATATAAAACCGTATTGATTTTGTAATGTAGGTTACAATATGAATATGTTGGAAAAAGTACTGTATTTAAAAAAAAACAACATACCTACCTCATTAAATTAAAACCATAAAATCTCATGGGACTTCACGAATGTACAATTAATAGATAAAACTTACGGCCTGAGTTGGAATACACTTTTATAAATTATACAAAGAATTAAAACTTAACATTCTTGCTGAAAAGTATTCAAAGCTTCGGAATAGTAGGTAAATCAGATAATCGGACTGTTACATACCTAGAATATAATCCATATAGAAACAACACAGAGACAGACAATAGTGCTTAGCCAAATTTTCGTTTGGTGACGGAGTAAAAATACCAACCCCTATCTTACCCGTGGGTAATTATAAGAGACGACTAAGGGATATAAAACGCATATAGTATACATATATGCAAGAGAAGAAAAACTCGAAACAAAACACCCCTGACCAGCGTGGTATAGTAGATCAATTTCCTTTCCCATAGTGGAAGAAGCTCGAGCCTATTAGTGAGATATATTATAAGCTGACCACCAATAGCCGATTTATACGATCTCAGTTATACAGCCAATACGGATCCGGTCTTCGAGCAGAGAGGGTTTACCGATATTTTTCATAATTACATACATATCATCACGCCATATCCCTTGCAGGGTAGGCAGAGAGAACAGAGTGCCAGAGAACTCTATCCTTGCATACTTCACTCGCTTCCACAACATTCATAATTCTCTTCATACACGCTCGCCGGTTTCAGAGACTCTTGACTCCACCTTCCTTCAGTACGTGACCAATCTGGTCTAGGTAGGTGAATCTCGGTCTCCCCCGGTACCTCTATCCTTTCACTTTCGCATTGTATTATATTTCATAATTCATCATCATTATTACTACTTGCTCTTATCCCAATTACTTATCGTCGACGCAAGACGTACTCATCTTCCATCGCATATATGACAAAAGTTATTGGGATTAGTTTTATTATTGGCCTTCTACCTGACGTCAACCCTCCTTGGTAATGTAATTGTTGACCAGACGCCATCAGGTATAGTAGGCCTAGATCGAAGTAAAACTCTTAGTCGTCTATTATGATGACTTCCACAAGTTTTTTGTAGTAGGACCATGCTGTTGACAGCTTTCTGTCTACAGCCGTGGGCTGGTTCGTCCGGGGTAATACCGCACTCTCGAAAAAAATCGACGTCTGAGTAATGGCGATTTGCTATTGAGCTTCGTTCGGTGAGCGAGAGAGCCGACAGTCCAACTGGGTGGGTTTGGGGTTTGCATTGGTAGGCAACGGCTTAGCTATACCTTTAGTATAGTAAAGGTCCATGGGCGACAGTAACACTTACCATCAGGTGTGTTGCTTGCTTGATTGCCACCATAAGCAATAAAAAAAAAAACAAAGTAAGGATTGATAGTATTCGTAGCTGCTGCCACACAGCAAATTCTTCATAATGAACTAATTAATATTATATTGTAATTTTCATTTTAGCCACTACAATCGGTATGGAACTCGTTACTTACCACTTTATTATCTGCACAGTCAGAAAGGATTATTATGTATCTATACGCTTATCTAACCTCTAGATCGTACGTCATATAAAGTCAAAATCATATAAAGAAGTTAGGTATTTTCTTTTTAGTGTTTCGAAGATATACATATTTAAATAAAATAAAAATAATTAATTAACTAACAATAAAAAAAAATAAAAAGTCAAATAGTAATAAAAAAGAGAAACATGATCCGAACCGGCCTCGATTAGACTCAATTATCTAATTGAGGTGTCTTAATGATAGCGTCAAAAGTTGCCTTCATATTTTAATAGTTATCAGCCAATGCAAAATTTATTTTTTTCATTGCCTGAAAATATTAATAAAACAATATTTTCTACAAATGAAACTTGGTTAAATCGAATGTAGAATATTGCTATACTTTTCTGTAATATTCCCGAGCTTATGAGATTTTCTTGACCTATGGTTGTCCTATTCTTCATTATGGTAATAGATTCGCAATATATAACTGCGTTACGTCTCTGTACTTCGAGATGAATTTTGGATATAAAAAATAAATAATAAACACAAAAAAATCTATTCAACGAATTGAAAAATACTTACAAATCATAAACCCTCCTATTGCAAAGAAGGGTATAACGCAGCCCATATTGAGAAGTATAGGGAAACAGATGTTGCCCATCAAAGAACCAATACGACCAGTGAACATCATCAACGATATTGCAAACGATCTGAAAATTAAATTAGATTAATATTTAATACACTTAGTAGTAGGTCACGTTACCAATAGTTTTCTACCTGCACTTATTAATGCATCGGCTCGTCTGGTGTAGTAACATAATTTCATAAAAAAAAAATATTTAAGCAGTACTTAATTACCACTACGCTTGGTTCAGCAAGAGAAGTGAGAGAAATGAAACTTTACGTTATACAGTGAGCTGTGTCACTGGTAGTTTAGAAAACCATGAGCGTGCATTACTACTTACAATCAGGAGCTGCGATAATCATCATCTCAGCTCATAAATGTCTCACTGTTGGGCTCGAGACTCCTCCTTAATGGGAGGGAAATTGACCTACTATATCACTCTGGTCAGACTTGTGCGTATAGGGTTTATTTACGAGTTTTCCTTCTCATGATTAAATGTTATATGCGTTTTGTATCACTTAGTCATCTCTTATGATCACCCACGGGTAAGATAGGATAGGAGGAGATAGGTGGTGAATTGTATTCTTACTCCGTCACCACACGGATAGATGAAAGTGATCGCTAAGAGTTATAACTGTTATTTTAAGATGCGAAAGGGAATGCTCCGATGGTTCGGACATGTGGAAAGAATGCCGAACGAACGTCTGGTTAAGAAGATATACAATGCGAAAGTGGAAGGATGTAGGTACCGGGGAAGACCGAAACTAACCTACCTAGACCAGATTGGTCACGTACTGAAGGTGGAGTCAAGAGTCTCCGAAACCGGCGAGCGTGTATGAAATTATACCTGAGAATTATGAATGTTGAGGTAGCGAGTGAAGTATGTAAGGATAGAGTTCTCAGGCACTCTGTTCTCTCTGCCTACTCTGCAAAGGATATGGCGTGATAATATGTATGTATGTATGTACTGTTATTTTGAAAATTAAAATTAAAATAAATATTGTAATTATCGTTAAAATAAATATTGCAATGATCGTTAAAACTTAACATTAATTAAATATGTACGTCATGTATGTTAATGTAATACTAGAGATAGGCAATGATGTACTTCAGATAGATTAGATGATAATAGTGCTTAGTAACTAAAATATAACATTTAAGATATGTGCTGTATTGAACTTTGAGTCTTATTTAATGGAGATAGTGTGTTTTATTGCTTGGAAAGTAATATAATGTTTAATATTTTATTAATGACTAGCTTCTGCCCGTGGCTTCACCCGCGTAAAAGGTTACTTTCCTAAAGTTCTTGGCCCCTATTTTATTTCACCCCTTAAGGGTAATTCTTTTTACAAAATGTTAATGTCATATTTATTTATATCTAATCAATAGCCTGAAAATAAGTTTCAAGCTTTTGGCTTTAAAAATGACGATACTTCTTTACAACTTTTCATCCCCCTTTACAGTCCTTTTTTTGCATTAAAAAGTAGCCTATGTCCTTTCTCAGGGTCTAGACTATCTGCGTACTAAGTTTCATTTAGATCGGTTTAGTAGTTTTGGCGTGAAAAAGCGACAGGCAGACAGATTTACTTTCGCATTTATAATATTAGTAAGGATTAATGCATTTAACTATAAGGATTAATGTAAGGATTAATGCATTTAACTATAAAACGTATACAACAATTGAAAATGAAAATATAATTAAAATGAAAATTTAACATTTAAATTACAATTTAATTAATTGAATATGCTATTTTTCACAACTTTTATTGTTAATTTTAAATATTAATTACACGACTACTGCTTGCTAGTCTGCCAGCAAAGGCAATTAAAATATTAGAATAGAGGTGTTTTAAGAAAATGTATTGTGTGGAATTATTTATTATTTAGACAACGAAACCATTGTGCGATTCAGCGACCATATACAGTGCTATAAATCAACGTATGATACCACTTATTTCTGGCCTAACATCAATATATCTTGACAAAATTGCGTTATAAGTTTTACATGCAAGACAAACAACTAATTTACTAATGAAAATTATATTTTTAAAATATTTATATATTTTTCATCTTTAGAGAGGATTAATGATGTGGCGTGTGTGTGATGGTGGTTACGAATACTACCAACCCTTATACTACTCTTGGGTGTCATAACAGACTTTTAAGAGCCCAACACTAAGTTCATCCAAATCTATCTGATTCCGTCTGGTCAACAATTATATTCCCAAGGAGGGTAGGCAGCATCGGACCGGAGAATAGTTCGGTCACCCGACGTGAGGTCACCGCGTGAGGACGACGTCCCGACAGCTCGGGGCGTCGACGAGAGGTACTCGCGAGGGTAAACCACCGTGCGGGCCACCGAAGACAAAGATCAGGAACCGGTGACCCACTCGCACGGTGAAGGGAGTTGCACGGCAGGTCTATGGAGTTACGCGCCGCCTCTTCCGTCACCCCGGACAGATTTGGCTGATCAAATATTCACAAAATCTTAAAGTGGTCGGAATATTATTATGTGATGAAAATAATAGCTTACAAAAATACTAAATCGTTTTAACTGAGATATATTTAAACTATCAATCTATATTCTCTATTATCAATATCGGTGTTAAATAAGGAACAATAGCTTTAGATATCAGTGGACTTCAATAGTCCCAAAATAGACATAGCTTAGACACCATCCATATCTAAAGATTTTACAAGATTATAGTTGGATCTAAATTCAAATGACATTAAATATTATGCATTATTTCATGCTTTTTATGTTAAGCAGATAAATTTACAATTTGCCTCTTACTTGCCCGTGTGAATTATAGATACGGACTATGGCTCACCCAAGGCAGTATTACTTTTCTGGTAAGCTCATAACGCCAACTCCAATCGCCTAATAGACTCTTAAACCTGACCCTACATTATACCAAAACAATCAAGTTTAATCAATCTTGAAGACGTATCTAAAATCTCAGAGCTAAGTGCCACATATTCTTTGCAACAGTAAGGCAATACTTTAACTTGATCTCATTATCATTTCAGCTCATATTCGTTCTACTGCTGGACTCTAGCCTTCTCCAAGATTGGAGGGATATTGACCCACGGTGGTCATTATACCACGCTAGTCAGATTAGTATAAGACTTTATTTCGATATTGATCAACATCTTCTCTAATGATTTCTGATGTTTACGCGAGTGTTACACATTTGAAATAAAAGTACTTTTACGGATTCTATCGCGTTTGTATTTGATTTTTAATTGCCCGACGTTTCGAAAACTTTGCAGTGATTATAGTCACGGGAGGACTGTGACCATGATCACTTCAAAGTGTTCGAAACGTCGACGAAAAACGAATTAAAAATCAAATACAAACGCGATAGAATCCGTAAAATTAGTTTTTTTTTTAAACATCTTTTGCTTAAATGTTATATGCATAATATATCCCTTTATTTACCTTTTATGACACTCATGGGTAGGATAGGTAACGGTAAATTATATTATTACTCCATCACAACATGGAAAATATAATAATTTAGCATGAAACGAATGACAAAGTGACAAATTTGTCAATGTGGTGATGAGCTAAAAATTCAATACATCATTACCCCCTTACATTATCGCTAGTCGTTAAAGCCAAATGAGGAAACACCAGAAAATATTGGAGAGTAGCATTCTTCTGATAGCATTATTTTATTATCCATCCCTTTTTTTTTCTTGCGTTGGACTATGGATGTGGTCGCGCCCCGCCAAATCGGTCCGGGGCGATGGAAGAGGCGGCGGGCAACCCCATAGACCAACCAAGAATACCTCTCTTCGCCGTGTGAGCGGGCCACCGGTACCCGAGCTTTGTCTTCGGGACCGCCCGGCGGTTTACCCTCTTAGAAATGGAACATCGATAGGCGTGTAGATGAATGGAATTTAACTTGAAAATAATTTATAAAACAGTGTCTATCAAAAAGCAACATCTTTACATTGTCTTTTCGTTGATTAAATCAGCGACGTTTATTTATTGTGTTATTTACAATAGACGATATTAATTTTCCTTTCAGTTAAGAAGCTATTCCTTACTGAATTCCTTTTAATTATCGTATTATATTGTATAATTTATCGTCGAATTTGTATTATTTATTAAGTTTATTTACAACAGATTGTTAGGTACGTTTTGACGCTCAAGATAAATTTGTATAAGCTGCGGGTAAATTATTTGTCTTAAATTAAGAGCTATGATTTATTGCTTAAATTTATTTTTTTTAGAGTTTCTGAATGAAATTTTAAATATCATATGATTCTATGTTTTAGTAATATCTATAAATTCATCGTCATTCTCCTACTCTTATCCTAATTACTTGAGGTCGATACAATATGTACATATTGTGGAAGTTACTGGCAATAGTTTTATGACCAGCCGCCTGCCAGACGTCAACCCTCCTTGGGAATGTAATTGTTGACCAAACGGCATCAGACTCTTAGTCGTCTCTTACGATATCCACGAGCAAAGCAAGGGTTGGTAGTATTCGAAGCCGCTACCACACAGCTTCCGTAATGTCTATAAAGTACTTTGCATATTTAAATAAATATTGTTGGTACGCTCTGTATAGCCACTCACTAGTTGTTATGACCCCCCATAACTTTAATTACAATTAGGTAAGTGAGAAAGAAAATTTTAATTTATAATGGTCACAGAGATAGCTGTTAAATCGTTAAAGTGAGTAATTGATAAAGAATAATATCTAGAAATTTACTCGCAATTGAAAAATGCTTGACAATGACAGATATAGGTAAATTGCCAAATACCATACATATAAAGAAAACTATTTTTATGGCTTCTATTACGTTTTCAGGATTCATTGTCACAGGATACCTATAGTATGTAAAAACTCAAATATAAACAAAATAAAAATGCAAAGAAAGTGTAATAAATCATAACATCATAACTACTCACCTCATTGTAGTTCCAAATACCTCAACAGTTATTGCCTGGTTCAAAGTTAACATAATTTGAGATACTGCTATAGTCAGTGAAAATAATGAAACTATAGCGGCTGTACTGTTAGCCCATCGAAGACTTATTGCACCGGCTACGCATATTACACCAGCTGTTACTAAAAGTAATTTCTTGCCGACTTTATTTACCAGAACTCCGGTTATGAAGTAAGGTAGTAAGCAAATACATCCTATTATAATACTGTTTATATATGTGGCATCACCGCTTTTTGTCTGAAAATAATAAAGGTAAGCGTTTACAATGTACAATATTGAGTCATCATCCTTCATCTGCTTTTATACTAATTACTTGGGGTGGAATAGTTCTATGACCAGTTGCCTGCCTAACATCAACCCACCTAGAGAATGTAATTTTTGACCAAAAGGCATCAGGTAAAATTGCTCGAGATCGATATAAAGCTCTTAGTCGTATTTTACAATATTCACAATCAAAGTAAGGGTTGATAGTATTCGTAGCTGCTACCACACAGCACAATTACCATGTATATGTATGATTTATTTAAAGCATGTAAATAATGGCATACCGTCATATAAATGATAATTCTCTCCCTTGCTTACAGTTTGTTTAAGAGAAGTAATGACTACTTTAGGAACTGAAATTATAATTGAATTTCGATATCACAAATATGTGATAGAGTCATAACTTTTTCGTTATATTTAAATATAGGTAAATATAGCTCAGTTAAAAAGTCAGCGTTAATTTTAATTATGTTAACTTTGAAGTTATTGCTTACTAAGCATGTTGTATTTAATTTTATTTTTAAGAGAGTAATTTTAAATATAAAACGAATCTACTGAGTCTTTCAGCAGAGTTCATACACACAAATAAACGATAGAAACCTTGCCATTATACATATATTCATCTGTATTAATATCATAGCTAAATAGTTCATTTATTAATATTAATATATTTCAGATGATTATTTTCTTATTATTCTAGTTATAAACAGATCCATTTTAATAATTAGATAAATCGTAATTATTATAAATATTTTTTTTAAATTACATATATTAAAGAAGATATTAATAATAACTTAATATATTGATAATAGTCAAATAACAGTTGTATTGTGTAATTTGCATATATTTTTTTTAAAACAACAAAACTACGGATAAAGTGAATATAGAAAAAATATTGTTTCCTCATCAATAGATTTAGCTACACTTGGAAATCTAAACTATATGAAATGGAAATCGACAGGCTTCGCTATAGCAATATAGTTAGATTGGCACGCACACACTTAAGATCTAGTCCAAGTGTAGAGTATATGAAACATCTAATAACACTTTAGGGACTGAACACGGGCCCGAGTTTAATACCTTGTGGTACGCCCATCGTACTTATGCAGAAGTGTTATAAGTAATCCTTATACTTACATTGTGGGTCTTGATTTTTTTAAATCAAGAAAGTTTTATTATAGGCTTGATCTTGTGTTGAATTTCTTTCATACTTTATATTTGATTTAGATAGTTAAAAATACTCAAAACTAATTGTTAGAATTAAGCCTTAATTCACTGTGATTACTTTATAAAGCGATATTGATTTAATAGTATTTGAAATGAAAAAATGCATACATTCAGTCGTCGATTAAAATATACAAAAATATATTCGAGTCATTAAAAGGCTGGAGTAAATTATCTATAATGACATTGACTTGGCTCAATCGCTAAAAAAACTTTAAAAACATTAGTATGGAGTAAAATCTTCTTTTTCTTCTCCAAAACTATATGGTATGTTCCACTGTTGGACTCGGGCCTCCTTCATAATGGAAGTGTAATGGACCTACTATACCACGCTGGTCAGACATGTTGGTATAGGGTTTTGTTTCGAGGTTCACTTCTCTCGCATAGATGTTATATGCGTTTTATATCCCTTAGTCGTCTCTTATGATCACTCACGGGTAAGATAGGGGGTGGTGAATTTGTATTCTTACTCCGTCACCACACGGAAGTAAGTATGGAGTTGAATATAGAGATTAATTCATAACTACGCTTATGAAATACTGTATAGGTGTTTGATTATTTTAAATATTAACAATTTGTATTGGAGAATAATTATTATAATTTCGGCGTTCCGAACTGAATTACACTAAAATTTTAGACAGATTCTTTTCTATATAATAAAGGACTTTATATCATTTTACTTAATATTTGCCTTGAGTATTTTTACTAGAATTAGATAAAATTACATATTATCATCTGATTTATTATCTTTAATACCTACAGCATCGATCAAGAAACTATTTAGTCTATTTATAGGACGTATTAATAAAATTGCCTCTCGCAGTACATATT
Source organism: Lymantria monacha (assembly GCA_905163515.2). Classification (NCBI taxonomy): domain Eukaryota; kingdom Metazoa; phylum Arthropoda; class Insecta; order Lepidoptera; family Erebidae; genus Lymantria; species Lymantria monacha. The sequence goes on along the minus strand of LR991098.1, from coordinate 25,557,315 downwards.
ACGGGATTATCACAATATAGTGTCAATTAGCGTAGTTTCATGTTATATACTTATTCTATCTAAATAGATTTTTTCATCTGTTAATTCTTCATTTATCGGACTTAAATATTTATATCCCTTTTATCTCTATATTATAAGTACATATACAAGTGTACCGTTGTTTGGTATCGTCTACAAGTACTACTAACTCTTATATTGTTCGTAGATGAGGTAAAAGATATTTAAATAGACCTATACCAACTGCATCTGATGCCGTCTGATTAACCATTATATTCCCATGGAGAGTTGAGATTGAGGCAGGCAAGCGGTAGTAAAAACCATTATCAAAACTTATACTATATGCGCGATGAAAGAAGAGTACATATTGCATCAACCTAAACAATTTATAGTAGGTAGAAATAAGAGAAGTAATACGAGGTAAGGGTAGGATGATTATGATATACAAGTGTACCATACAAAATCCTATCTCTCTTAATTTATATCAAAGGCAATCAATAAGCATTTGAAGCATCAATAAGCTTATCACCGTCCCCTATTAGTCATAGGCCCCCTTACAGAGAGAGATTATGCAATAGTCGTTGCGTTTGATAGTTAGGTTGGAGTTGCAGTTAGTGTTATTAGCTTTCCAAGAGAGATTCTGCATGACAATGGACTGTATCGATTCATTATATACTTAACCCGCTCCCCTTTTTTTTGGGTAGGATATGGTCCAGACACACGTCGCCCGTTCCGTCTAGGGCGATAGAAGGGCAGCACGTGGCCTCATAACCCACCGTATTCTCTCCCCATCATCATTAGGCCAGCCTCTGGTACCGCTTCCTTGCCACCCATGGCCATCCCGGTGGGTTACCCTTTCGGGTACCATCCCCCGTCGACGTCCCAGCTAACTGCCGGGGCGACATCCTCAGACGGTCAGCCTCTCTGCGGGTGACTGACTATTCCCCGTTCCAGTCACCCGCGGCCTCGGCTAGGGCGGCATCAGGTGCAGATAGTTACCCTGGCCTATATTACTCTGGCCTATATTACCCTGGCCTTTATAACTCTTATATTTAACGTAATATATAAATTGATCAAATCTACAAATCCATTTGGTAATAATTACATTTTATCTTATTAACTAAATCCAAACAAGTATTCAAGCTTCAGCAAAATCAAGCTTTATATACATTCTTGATCAGATTCCATTTATATTATCCTTCATTTATCGCAAGATCGCTGTTTTCTGGGGCAATCGCGTTTCTTTTTTTTTGTGTGAGTGCCTTTGTCAATACTCTTCTAATGAATACGAAATTATTTCAATGCTTTCGAGTTACTTGTAACGAGGCTATGTATATTTCTATTATATTCACATAAATGAGTAATTTTTCGTCTATTTTTTCTTTATTAATACCCTTCACGGGGTAATGATATAGTTCACGAATAAGGAGGCAACATTATAAGGAATATTATACTTATGATGACAAAATAAGAATACAATGATTACTAAACCTTTCTTTTCTATGAGTTTGTGTAAAATTTTAGCGAGAGACAAGATTTAATAGATTCTTACAACATAGTGCAGACGGCCATTTACCCTTATTTGTACGGGGTTTTTAACAAGTACAACATTTATGAATTGAAGAGGAGAAAGAGAGAGAAAGTAATTTTATTACTCCTGTGAGTAAAAAGCATTTACTGCTACAATAAAATATATCGGCATAAACAAAATCAATCTTTTCGCGTGATGATAGATTAAGAAAACAATGTGTACCTTTCCATTCTTTCTTAACGAGTATCGTAAAAAGCGACCAAGGGAAGTGAACACATAAAACTTTTTGAACACGTATTTTTACATAGTTTAAAAGACGTTTATTTTAAGTTTCTCTCTTTGCTCAAAAAGAAGGTTTTTCTTGTGGTATTAGATCAATTTGCTCCACCTATTTATTCGCTTCTATTGCGATACTAAGAATGTAGGCGTCAGTTTTTGTAACTTCATTGTAAGAGAGAGTACGTTTGAAATCAAACCTGCCTATGTAAGAGGGATAATCGACCGAGGTATTATTACCAATAAAGAGAAGATTCATGTACTTACATGGTTATACGAGGAGAAAATTCTCCTCCAATATTCTTTAATAGATCAAGAATAAAAAGGATAGAATACATTACAATCCTTTAGATTCTTGATGACGCATAGAGCAATATATAAGCCCCGTGATTCTGGATCAATTATATATACACATATAACCATTTCAATAAGATGTCGCATAAGTGTGTCAGTAACATGTCTAATAGGCAAAGAGGGGTTCATTGGATATGGAGCCTAAAATACTCTTTCGTAGCAATATATATATACATATATACTAGTCACAAAAATTAAAGGATATAAAAAAAAATCCAAATTTTTGGGTGATTTTCAACGAGCTGTAACTCCGAGGAAAATAGTTGTACAGAAAAAATAAAAAAAGCAAATTGTAGCTCTAAGTGTCTAGTTTTCAGATATGACTATAAATTTTTTTTATCATGTCCAGGTCTGGAGAAATTCTAAGAAAACAACCAAAAAAAAATTTTTCAAATTTTTTTTTCGTCTAAAAAAAGGTCCACGGGCTTCAAAAAAATTCTTTTGAGTGTTTCGTTCAAAAGTTCTTTTAGAAAATTTAATACTCTTTAATTTGACGTATTCAAAAAGCCTGTACAATGATTTGCCGCGGAGTTATCGTCAATCAAAGCAAAAAAGATCTTTTTAACTTTGATAATCAATAACTCCGGAAATAATGATTGTATAGAAAATTGAAGGAAGGTTTTGAAAACTGCACAATATTCTCTATAAGAAAATGTAAACATCTTTTAGAAAAAAAAAAATTTTGAATTGAAAACTCGGACTGAAAAAAAGACAAAAATTCGCATAATTAAGGATATTTGGATAACTTGGTATAACTTTGGATAAAATGGATGAACGAAAGATATCGTCGGTAATTTTTTAACCTTAAAGTGTCCCCTAAAATCCCTCAAAAATTCAAAGCGCTGCGATTTTTTTTTCATTGTGCCCCGAAGCTTCAAATTCTTTGTTTTTGCAGAAATCACCATTATGAGCAATTTTGTGATTTTTATTAATTTTTTCAATGGAAAAATTTTTTTCTCTCTAAAATCTTTATTTTTTTGATCAAAAAGATTAACTGTTTAAGAACTTTGAAAAAAAAAAATCAGTCATTATTTCAAGAGATATTGATTATCAAAGTTAAAAAGATCTTTTTTGCTTTGATTGACGATACTTCCGCGACAAATCGTTGTTCAGGCGTTTTGAATACGTCAAATTAAAGAATATTAAATTCTCTAAAAGAGTTTTTGAACGAAACAATCAAAAAAATTCTTTTGAAGCCCGTGAACCTTTTTTTAGACGAGAATAAATTTGAAAAATTTTTTTTGGTAGTTTTCTTAGGATTTCTCCGGACCTGGACATGACAAAATTTTTTTATAGTCATATCTCAAAACTAGACACTTAGAGCTACAATTTACTTTTTTTATTTTTTTTGTACGACCATTTTCCTCGGAGTTACAGCTCGTTGAAAATAACCCAAAAATTTGGAATTTTTTTTATATCCCTTAATTTTTGTGACTAGTGTATATATATATATATATATATATATATATATATATATATATATATGTATATACAGGGTGGAAGTGGACCGCTCCCGAAAACAAAGACAGGTGACCCTACTAGTCCTATTTGCAATGACAGGCTAGGAGAAAAACGATTCGGATGAAAAACAAAAATTTTTGCAACGAATTTTAAGTTTTTTTCACATTCCATCGTATGAGGACAGTGCCATCTAACGATAATTCCATAAATATTATGTCACTTTACTCAGATGAGAAAATACGTAATCTATTCAAAACTCACGATCAAATTTTCAAGCGTTCAACGACCTCGCGTGGTGAAAAATTTTTTTTCTTTCATCGGAATCGATGTTTTTTCTAGCCTATCATTACAAGTAGGACCAGTAGGGTCCCCTTTCTTTGTTTTCGGGAGCGGTCCACTTCCACCATGTATATATATATATATATATATATATATATACTAGCTTTTGCCCGCGGCTTCGCTCGCGTTAAAAAGTATTATTATTAATTAGGTATAGTTTTTGCGGCTTTACTTTTGTTTAGCGTGTGTAAAAAATTAGGATTAATTTTTTAATTTTTGGGCTGTGCGTTGATAGATCACTATGTCAGTCATACTGTCATATGTCAGATAAGTTTTCATTTGGTTTAATCATAGGTGTTGTCGGTTAGACTTTTTTAAAATGGCTATACAAAATCTGAACGTTAATGGAGAAGTTGAAGAATGTACTGTCGTCCCTATTGTTGGTGACGGTGCATGTTTGTTTCGTGCTCTCTCTTATTTAATGTACGGCACACAAGATAGAGCGATGGAGGGGCGTTCAGAAATTGTCAGATATGTGGTTAATGACTGGAGAAAGTTTTCAATTATGACCCACGAAAGGAATGGTGATAACTACGTAACATCTGACGAATATTTTGTTGATATGATGAAAAATGCTACTTATGGCGGATTTTGTGAGTTAATAGCAGCAGGATTAATATTCCCATTTACGTTTGAAGTTTATAGAAACGGTCTCATATATACGGAATCTGGATATAACGACTATCCGGTAAGGCGATTACAATTCAGCCAAGATTTGTCCGGTGGGCATTTTGATGCCTATCTTCCCATAGCAGCACAGAAAATTACTCGGCGTCGTATGGAGGTAACCCCAGCAAAACATCAACGGGTACTGCAGCGCGTCATAAGCTCTATGTATCTCACTGATACGCTGAAGTGAGTTACTTCGGCTTTCGAGGATAATGTCTCTTCGGTCAAAATGCTGATCTCCCAATACAACAGTCACTTCATTTGCCGTTGATGCATTAAATCTGCCTCTGTCTTCTCTTTGTGGTTTTTTATCTGCATGTATTATATTAACGTTCAGATTTTCTTTAGCTATTTTGCAAACGTCTAACCGACAAAACCTATACTTAAACCAAACGAAAACTTATCTCACATATGACAGTATGACTGACATAGTGATTTATCACCGCACAGCCCAAAAGTTAAAAAAATAACCCTATTTTTTTACACACGTTAAACAAAAGTAAAGCCGCAAAAACTATACCTAATTAATAATAATACTTCTTAACGCGAGCGAAGCCGCGGGCAAAAGCTAGTCGTCAAATATAATCCGTTAGATATATTATCTATGCACTATGCACAAAAATGGTTAATTCAAAGTTCTCTCCAAAATAACTCAATGTAGATGGCGCTAGCATACAGAAATTCGTATATTTTAAACTGAAAAGTTACTAATCTTATATAAGCTGCATCCCAAAATTCTTTCTTAGGGGATGCCTACGTCATAATAGCTTTATGCATGCAAAGTCTCAGCCCGATCGGTTAAAAATTGACAAAGTTTCATACAAACTTTCATCCCCTATTTATCCCCTTGGGGGTAGAATTAATCAAAATCCTTTCTTAGCGAATGCTTACGTCATAACATCTACCTGCATGCATCTATATATATACATATATATATATATATATATATATATATATATATATATATATATATATATATATATATATATATTATATAGATAAGAGTATCAATAGGTAATGATGTACTAGAGCAAGTGGATGAATTTGTATATCTTGGGTGTGGATTTAGCCGAGATGGACGGTACACCACTGATATAGAGCGAAGAGTGAATGCGGGAAATAGAGTGAACGGAGCGTTGGGGCAACTTCTCGACAGCCACCACCTCAGCCAGAAGGCACGTGTAGCAATACATAACGCAGTGCTTGTCCCAACATTACTGTATAGAAGCGAGAGTTGGGTATGCAGAAAAGAGTATGAAAGTAAAATTAATGCGGTCGAAATGCGATCTCTGCGGAAAATCTGTGGAGTTAGGCTGACCGACCGCATTCGTAACGATGACGTAAGAGAGCGAGTAGGTATGAAAGAGAGTATTGGTGTAAAGATGCGAAAGGGAATGCTCCGATGGTTCGGACATGTGGAAATGTTCGGACATGTGGAAAGAATGCCGAACGAACGTCTGGTTAAGAAGATATACAATGCGAAAGTGGAAGGATGTAGGTACTGAGGGAGCCCGAGACTAACCTACCTAGACCAGATCGGTCATGTACTGAAGGAAGGTGGAGTCAAGAGTCTCCGAAACCGACGAGCGTGTATGATGAGAATTATGAATGTTGAGGAAGCGAGTGAAGTATGCAGAGATAGAGTTCTCTGGCACTCTGTTCTCTCTGCCTACCCTGCAAGGGATATGGCGTGATGATATGTATGTGTATGTATATATATATATATATATATATATATATATATGATATTTCACTACACTTACCACCACCCACCTTGTCATCGTTCGTGATTTCCACCCAAAAAAATTGCCTCCCACTTTCAAGTATCAAATGAATAATAAATATTCTATTTGTACAGTGTGTCAATATAACGGCAATCGTTATTCTTCTGCAAGGACATGTAATTAAAATGGGATAAAAGAAGCCTACATATTATCATGTATATATAAGTTATTTCTGATAGCATAATCTTATTTTTCTGACAGCTTATAAGGGGCTATATGAACAAAATACAATTTGAAGAGATAAAAATAACATAATAAAATTAAAAGGTTTAGGAACTTCCTTTTACGTAATATAATGGTGTAAGAATACGAATACTCGTACAATTCCCTATTCATTGCTTTTCTGCAAGCGTTGTAAGAAGGAATGTCGAAATATTAACCTTATAACAACTCGTCTGATCAATGCGGTATAGTAGAGCAATTTCCTGCCCATTGTGGAGAAAGATTATTCCAAAAAATGGGATTTAGAAGTACAGAAGAAGATAAAGAAAGGCAATATAGTTCATTAGAAAACTTTAAAAAAAAATAATTGAATTTATATAGTGGTGGTTATATAGTGGAATTTATGTAGCGGACCACGCTGTTGACAGTTTTCTGTCTACAGCCGCGGGCCGCTCTATCCAGGGTAGTACCACACTCACGCAGAAGATCGACGTCTGAATAATGGCAATGTGCTATTGCGCTTCGTTCAGTGAGCGAGAGAACCGGAAGCCTAACTGGGTGTGTTTGGGATCTGTATTCTAGAATCTGTACTGGTAGGCAGCGGCTTAGCTATACCCTTGCAAAAGTCCATGGGCGGCGGTAACATTTACCATCAAGTGTGTGCTTGCTTGTTTGCCACCGTATGCAATAAACAAAAAATATTAGTTTATTATTATTAATATTAATTATTATAAATAAATATTATCCATGACAAATATTGCTGTGTATCGAAAAACACCATGACGTAGGTAATTTAATTAGGGATATGGGTCAAGGAAATCAATTTTCATCGAATAATTGATGGTGATATTTTTTTTTTCAAATAATGTATTAATAGCTATAATTTCTGTACGCTATTGTTGGTTTTTTTTCATTTCAATTTACGTATAATAACAGCGTTTATGTTTTATAATCTATTTGATTACAGATATGGTATAGTATTTCGATTTTCATTCAGCATAATAATTTTTTCATGTGGTGATGGAGTAATAATACAATTTACCACCCACTATCTTACCTGTGGGTGATCGTAAGAGGATATAAAGCGTATACATATAATATATACATATGCAAGAGAAGGAAAATTCGAAATAAATCTCTATACCAACATGTCTGACCAGCGTAGTCTAGTAGGTCAATTTCTTTTTCATTATGGAGGAGGCTCGAGCCTGTGAACAGTGGAGCATATAACAGCTGAGATGAAGATGATAATAATAATTCTTTATGCCTTCCATAAGCTGTTATTCTATATCTGAGTATAAATTATAAAAAAAAATATTATGGCTTTCTCAATTAAGTCGATGGTTTACTTTGTGAGACACAAGGAGGTTTCAGAAGTGGAAGGGGATGCATGGATCAAGTGTTCTCTCTGCGCAATATTGTGGAGAAGCATTTGGCTCTAGGTCAAGGAGTTTTCTGCAGTTTTGTGGATCTGGAGAGAGCATTTGACACGGTTGTACGAAAGGAACTTTGAGACATTTTACCGGAGTATGGTATTAACGGTAAACTGCAAAAAAACAGGCTGTGCAGTCCAGTTACATGGGCTGTAGAGCCTGTGTGCGGCTGGATGATGGAATTTTGCCTTGGTTTTACGTCAATATCGGCATCATCATCATCATATCGTTAAGCAGGGGTACGTTCTGTCAGCCAGGCTGTTTATCATATATCTGGATAAATGTCTCCAAAGGTTGAACGATATGAATGTGGGAGTTCAGATGGACGACTCAGTGGTCACTGCTCTGCTTTCTGCAGATGATGCAGTCCTGCTGGCACAGTCAGCGACTGACCTGCAGATCCTAGTCGACACAATGACAGAAGATTGTAAGAAAAGGAGTCTACGCGTGAATGTGAACAAAACCAAAATAATGGTCTTTGAAAGAGATGAAGCCGAAATAGACGTAAGAGTAACAATAGGTAATGATGTACTAGAGCAAGTGGATGAATTTGTATATCTTGGATGTGGATTTAGCCGAGATGGAAGGTACACCACTGATATAGAGCGAAGAGTGAATGCGGGCAATAGAGTGAACGGAGCGTTGGGGCAACTTCTCGGTAGCCACCACCTCAGCCAGAAGGCACGTGTAGCAATACATAACGCAGTGCTTGTCCCAACATTACTGTATGGAAGCGAGAGAGAGAGTATATCAGAGTCTGCAGAAAAGAGTATGAAAGTAAAATTAATGCAGTCGAAATGCGATCTCTACGGAAAATCTGTGGAGTAAGTCTGACCGATCGCATTCGTAACGACGACGTAAGAGAACGAGTAGGTATGAAAGAGAGTATTGGTGTAAAGATGCGAAAGGGAATGCTGCGATGGTTCGGACATGTGGAAAGAATGTCGAACGAACGCCTGGTTAAGAAGATATACAATGCGAAAGTGGAAGGATATAGGTACCGGAGGAGACCGAGACTAACCTACCTAGACTAGATCGGTCATGTACTGAAGGAAGGTGGAGTCAAGAGTCTCCGAAACCGGCGAGCGTGTATGAAGAGAATTATGAATGTTGAGGAAGCGAGTGAAGTATGCAAAGATAGAGTTCTCTGGCATTCTGTCCTCTCTGCCTACCCTGCAAGGGATATGGCGTGATGATATGTATGTATGTGTATTTATGTCAATTAAGTCGTATTTTGTTCTCTCTCATACTCCTATGTAAACGTTTCCACTTATATTTTCTTTTATATATTTCACTATTTTTTTCACTGAGATCTAAATATTAGTGGATAGACCTAAAACTAAATCGAAACACACGTCGTCATCATTCCCCTACTCTTATCGCAATCACTTGAGGTCGATACAATATGTACTCTTCTTTCATAGTACATATTGTAAAAGTTATTGGCAATAGTTTTATGACCAGCCGCCTACCAGACGTCAACCCTCCTTGGGAATGTAATTGTAGACCAAACGGCATCAGATGGAGTTGGCCCAGGTCGTTATAAGGCTCTTAGTCGTCTTTTACTACATCCACGAGCAAATTAAGGGTTGGTAGTATTCGAAGCCGCTACCACACAGCTTTCAAGATCCACGTGACGTAAGCAAAATTTTTATATCACCATTATTCTTAATATTATCTAGAAATACATTTATTATAGCACTCTGCTAGAAAAGGTTAAAATAGAGTCCTCCTCAATTGGAAGGAAAATTGGCCTATACCACACATGTTAGACGTGTAACTAAAAAGTTTTGTATTTTGAGTTTTCCTTCTCTTAAATGTTATCTATATATTATATGCCATTATTGTCTTTTACGATACCCACAGGAAAGAAGGTAGTTGGAAAAAAATATTTTTGATTAATGTAATTAAAAAGTTTATTTTTGCCAGTAGAAAAATATTATAGATTAATTTTTGTTGTTATTTGTTGTTTTTTTTAGTAATTTATTATAAAAAAAGTCTAGCATTTTTATGAAATAGGTTTCGTGAATGATAAGGTAATTTTACCACGAAAAATTTGAGCACGCCTCGATTAGAAATCCGATTCAATCGATTTCAATATTAAACTAGCATGGCATGCTATGTCTAACAATCAATTCGCATTTCACAATAATTTCTATACGGAAGATTTTCTACTATGATCCGATAGGGAATCGGAATATTTTAAGGAAAAATTTAGTTACTTACGGGTACACAGACATTCACGTGAGTACTGTTCAAAATGGCGCTTGCTTTTAAATTGTTCGTATATGCATCTAACATTACACACAAGTCATGCGCCTCTCCCTCATAGTTTTCAACTATGGCTGACAGCTGCGGAAACCAAAGCCTGAATACGTTAAATCTGAAAATTCAAAAAAATATATAAAAATTTTTAGTTGTTTTATATTAGAAATAGAGTATATATAAAAAAGTACAATTTGTTACTTTGTAAATAAATTGGTGTTCAAATTTAAAGTAACTGAGTATTTACAAAATTTCCCCGATTTGACACACCAAACTTTCTTTTCTTTCTTGTGGATGATCGAAACTACGACTATGGTAGGTAAACAGAAAATATCATTGCAAGAGAAGAAATCTCCAAGTTATTATGACTTATTGGCCGTAAGACTCTTTAGTGCTCTGGTGATCATGAACTCTCTAAAGTTTTCGAAACGTTGAGAAATTAAAATTCAAATACCAACGCGACAGAATCCGTAAAAATTGTTTTATTTTAAATATGTAATACTCGCGGTAAACAGAAGAATGTTTTATTTACGCTAAAAAAAACTCGCCAGCCAATAGTGAAAAGCGAAGTTACAAAATTTTGATAAAAATTATTAGTATTAATGATAATAAGTGAGAACACACTTAAAACTTTGCTCACAATGAAAAATCACTAATTCCTAAAGGCCTCAAAGTATCTGCCATCTGAATTCGACAGAATCATCGAGGAAACTTTTTTATTATTATATTTGTTTCTTCGCTAACACAGGCTATGGAAATGAGTGCTAGTTTTTCTAATATTTGTCTGCTCTATATTAACTGCTAAAATAAAATTATTTTTAAAGAAACTCTTAAAATTAAAGCAAGAATCATTTGTAGTCCGGGTCACTTCTCAACTACAGAATTAAGCTACAATTTTTATTAAAAAAATGCCAAGTGTTAGTGATTATATCTCTATCGCCCCTTAGGGAGTCATATCTCACCGGTGACCCGTCCACATTGCGTTAAAAGGTACCGGTACTCTATCTTCTATGCCTAATAGTATGATGTCGATTCCTTCTATACATTCATTCAGCTATCCATCTGCCTATCACAGTTCACTGTTGAATATCTCCCTGGACTAGGATATTGATATAATTACCACCTTTAGTAAGCAAGTTAGCGATCGCCTCATATATTATATTTTTCAGACACTACCCATTCTCCATGAATCATCAACCAGAAATAATATCCATACGTCCTCAGAGTTCGTAGTATTATATGCTTTGTTTGTAAGCTCTGGTCAGGACTTATTTTCTCTTTGTATTTCATAATAAAACAAATATATTCTAAACAGAAGGGGATCACATTGGAGCTAACACTTTCTAAGTACGAGTATATAGGGTAACAATTTCGAGGTAAACAATTTTATTTAAAAGAAACAATTGAAAAATGACGAGCCTGCTGCCTTTTTTACCTTATTTCCTCAGCTTACGGCCATTTATCCATTGAATGATTGATTATTAGATTATTTTCATACATAATATGATAATTTACATTAACGACGACGTAAGAGAGCGAGTAGGTATGAAAGAGAGTATTGGTGTAAAGATGCGAAAAGGAATGCTCCGATGGTTCGGACATGTGGAAAGAATGCCGAACGAACGTCTGGTTAAGAAGATATACAATACGAATGTAGAAGGGTGTAGGTACTGGAGGAGACAGAGACTAACCTACCTAGACCAGATTGGTCACGTCCTGAAGGTAGGTGGAGTCAAGAGTCTCCGAAACCGGCGAGCGTGTATGAAGAGAATTATGAATGTTGAGGAAGCGAGTGAAGTATGCAAGGATAGAGTTCTCTGGCACTCTGTTCTCTCTGCCTACCCTGCAAGGGATATGGCGTGATGATATGTATGTATGTATGTAAATATGATAATATTGTCAATATGTAATTACCCATATAGAACTGATAAATTAAAATAGATTAATTATTTAAAAATATAAATAAAATTCAATATACTTACTCAGCCATAACGGCGCTATTCATAAGACATATTAAACCAAGATATATAACTAAAGGCTTTTTAAACATCGGCTTAACATTATGTAGACCGACAACAATGTGGTGCATGAAAGTGTTCTTCACTTTATTTGATCCCTCATTAACTATGTGCTTGTCTTTTTGCTTGTCTTTCCAAATATTTGCGAACTGTATAAAGAAAAATTCTCATATTAATAAGCGATTGAACCATTATTACTAGGCTAAGATATAGCTAAACGGCAAGTTATGTAATTGATTTTAATGTATGTTCTCGTATGTTCATCCTTACTATTTCCTTACTAATATTATAAATTCGAAAGTAACTCTGTCTGTCTGTCTGTCGCTCTTTCACGCCAAAACTATTAAACCGATCTAAATGAAATTTATTACACAGATAATCTAGAGCGTGATAAAGGACATAGGCTACTTTTTAATGCAAAAAAAAGAAGGTTGTAAAGGGGGATGACAAGTTGTAAGAAAGTACCATTATTTTTAAAGCCAGAAGCTTAAAACTTATTTTTAGGTTATTGACTAGATTCAAATAAATATGACATTAAAATTTAGTCAAAAATTTACTCTTAAGGGGTAAAATAAAAATAGGGGATGAAACACTTCAGGAAAATAATCTTTTACACGGGCGAAGCCGCGGGCAGAAGCTAGTATCTCATAACTTCTAATTTGACAGATGTAGTGTTAAAACAAAAAAGAGCTTTACGTCGATTATTAAATAAAATTACTTATTTAGCATTTGTTTTAAATAACTATATAGTATCTCTCGCTGTTTTTTTTTTATTTAATTTGCTTAACAATTTTATATGGGTATATATCACAACCATATTTAGTTATTTATATTAAAATAAATTAAAAAAAACGATATAAATAAAAATAAATTGAAGAACTAAATCTTGAGAACAAAACATCATGCTGTAAAAAGTATTTCACAAGAAAGTATTTAACAGAACAGTGCAAAGCAGGTCAAGTTTTTTATGTATTGATGAGTAAAATTACTACATTTTCTTGCCCTAGAGGTTTCATAAGAGCCCGTGTATAGGGAGTGGACTCCGGCCTGCCACCACTGCAGGAGTGACGAGGACACGGCGCAACACACGCTGGAGGTGTGTCCGGGATGGGAGCGGCAGCGCCGTGACCTCGTCGCTGTCATCGGTGCCGACCTGACGCTGCCGGCCGTCGCGAGGGCGATGGTCGACAGCATCAGGAACTGGGACGCGGTCGCCGCCTTCTGCGAGGCTGTCATCTCGCAGAAGGAAGCGGCGGAACGGGCAAGGGAGGATTCCCGCGCCCCGGGCCGCCGCCAGCGGCCGGGGCGGCGCAGGCGCGAATACCTGCGCCTGATGCCGCCCTAACCGAGGCTTCGGGTGATCGGACCGGGGAATTGTCCGGTCACCCGACGTGAGGCCACCGCGTGAGGGCGACGCCCCGACGGCGAAATCTGTCGGGGCGTCGACGAGAGGAACCCGCGAGGGTGAACCGCCGGGCGGGCCACCGAAGTTAAAAATCGGGTCCCGGTGACCCGCTCGCACGGCGAAGAGAGAGGAGTTTTACGGTGGGTCTATGGGGTCACGCGCCGCCTTCTCCGTCACCCCGGGCCGATTTGGCGGGGCGCGGCTAATCCATAGTCCACCAAAAAAAAAAAAAAAAAAAAAAAAAGGTTTCATAAGAGCCGATTAAAGACTTAAATATAAAACGACATTTAAAAAATCCCTATTTATATTATTTTTACGATGCACGAATGATTGTATCTGACTGCATATTATTAATATCTGTTAATAACAATTTTTGAAAATTTACTTCTTTAGGGGCGTTATAGAAAAAATAATGAAATTAAGACTGTAAGATGCACAACCATCATTGTAACACATAAATTAACAGGTTGAAGTTGGCCGCAAATAAGATGCGCGCGCATCATTGTAACACAAAAGTAAAACAAGTTGAAGTAAGCAAAACCGCTCATTAAGTCTTGAAAAATCTACCAACAAAGTAGAAATCAAACCTATTTCTGATTTCTACATTCACAGCACGTGTTTTAGTTTCATATAAGTGCGAATTATATATGTGCTAATAAATTAAATTTAGTAGTGATTTAAATTGAATATTTTGATTAATATTATTTTCTATTTGTATATATTAGTGAAAAAATATCCTATCCTTTTCCAGTCTTTTTATTATTTTAAATGTAATTAAAATTAAATAAAAACTATTTTTAATGATGCCAGAGAAGTATAATTTCGCACGCGCGTACATAAGTACACGCACCCGTTTCTTTTTTTAAATATAAATTCAACTAAAACAAGAGTATGTTTCATTAGTACTGAATAATGTCTCTTATGTAATAAAAAAATCAGACACGGAGAAGTGTTTTAAGAGCAAAATATAAATGAATATTCCATCTAATTAACTTTTAAGATATACTTACCGGATAAGTCTCAGCGGGTTGCCCAGTATTTTGTACATACATTTTAATCAGAATTTCTCTCGCTTCGTCGTATTTTTTCTGCGTCACCAAATATTTAGGACTTTCTGGCACAAATACTGCGTACATTATAGTGGCTGCCAGCGACCATAACGACATGGCGTAGAGATAAAAATTCCACGTGTTGAGCACTGAAGGAAAAAAATAAAACGGCTATATTACGCGTAAAGCGAAGAGAAACGGCAGGACAATTACGAAAATTCCAAAATAAAAAATGTGCAAAGGAAAATTCTACTTTTATATTTCTCTGTTATTTTACTAAAGTTTAAGCAGTTTTTGATCCTGTTCGGATATTAAACACGAAGTATCATAATAAAGTATTATCTTAATTATTTCCTATTGTTTACAGAATAATTTAGTTTTAATTAAATATAAGTTTTCCGTATTGTTTAAAAGACGATTAAGGGATATAATACCGCGTGAAGAAAGACCGACGTCCTCTCTGATTGGGACGTCGATCAAGGAGATCGTACCCCTTAGGGGGGTTATTCCCGGATCCTCACCAAGGACGTGGCCGACCTAAAGGCGCAAATGGCGCGGCTTATGCCGCCTGCGCCACCTGCGTCGTCGGCCAATGCCGGCCGCCGAGACGTCGCCGCAGCCAAGCCGCCCCGAGGAGCTGGCAGGCCAGTGGTTCCCACCGCGCCGAAGAAGCCTCCGACCGCGGAGCGTGCGCCGCCGACCAACATCAGTGCCAGCACGCCAAATGTCGCCGTCGTGGAGCAGGCCCCGGCAGAGGTCCAGCCGGCAACACCGATCCCACTGCCTGCGGTGGGGGGCGTGTCGGACGAGGCCTTGCGCGCCATTATCGACACCGTCGGTAATATGGTCAATGCGCGCTTGGCCGTTCTGGAGGCAAGGCTGCCTCCGGAACCACGTGTTCGGCCGCCTCTCGCCGCGGACAATATGCGCGGCAATTCCCGCGGCAGTCGGAGCACACGCCCCCGGTCATGGCTTCGCCAGATCACGACCGGGAGGCCGTCGAGAGTGTTCCGCCCGTGACGGAGTCGGAAGTGGGGGCAGCCGTGGCGAAGATTCGTTCCGCCACCACGGCCCCCGGCCCGGACGGAATCCCAGTCCGGGTGTTGACGTTGCTCCTCGAGCATCTCGAACCTCGCCTCAGGCGACTGTTCAACGCCTGTCTGACGTCTGGACAGTTCCCTGAGTGCTGGAAGGAAGGGAGGTTGGTTCTCCTGCCAAAGCCGGGACGGCCCCCGGATTCGCCGTCGGCCTACAGGCCCATTGTGCTTCTGGACGATATGGGTAAGCTGCTGGAGCGTGTCCTCGCTGCCCGCATCGTCCAGCACCTGGAAGAGGTGGGGCCCGATCTGTCGGACGCTCAATTTGGGTTTCGAAGGGGGCGTTCGACCATCGGGGCCCTGCTACGCCTGAGGCAGACGGCCGCGGAGGCTGTCGCCGGCAAAGGAGTGCTGTTGGCGGTGTCGTTGGACATCGCCAACGCCTTCAATAGTCTGCCATTCAGCTGCATCAGGGAGGCGCTCCGGTTCCACGGAGTGCCCCTGTACCTCAGGCGGCTGGTGGCAGACTATTTGGAGGGGCGCAGTGTTCTCTACGCGAGCCCCGCAGGGGACATTGTGCGGACGCCCATGTCGTGCGGTGTTCCGCAGGGGTCGGTTCTGGGGCCGACTCTGTGGGACATCGGTTACGACTGGGCGTTGAGAGGGAGTCTCCCCCCCGGGCTGAGCGTTATTTGCTATGCTGACGACACGCTCGTCACAGCCCGGGGCAGGACATTCGAAGAGGCGGCGAGCCTGGCCACTCTCGGCACCGAGGAGATGGTCAGGCGAATCGAGGCGCTGGGGCTCAGGGTGGCCCTAAACAAGACGGAGGCCCTTTTATTCCATGGGCCCCGTGTGAGGCTGCCCATCGGCGCCTCGTTAGTCGTCAACTCCATCCACATCAGTATCCAGGCCCATATGAGGTACTTGGGTCTGGTGCTCGACGGGCGATGGTGGTTCCGGGAGCATTTTCGTCAAATTGCTCCCCGGCTGGTCGGCGCGGCGTCCGCCCTTTCTCGGCTCATGCCGAACGTGGGCGGACCCAGTTTTCAGGGCCGACGGCTGTATGCGGGGGTGATCCGCTCAATGGCCATGTACGGCGCACCCGTGTGGGCGAGGGCTCTGAACGCCCAACTCAGGGCGGTTCTGTGGAGGCCACAGAGAGTCATGGCGGTCAGAGCCATTCGCGGGTACCGCACGGTGTCGACAGAGGCGGCGTGCCTACTGGCCGGGACACCCCCGTGGGACCTAGAGGCGGAGATGCTCTCCGACCTCTACCGGCGGGTTACCTCAATGCGCGAAGAGGGTGGCTCCCCATCGTTCAACGAGATAGCCACCTGGCGCGAGGACGCCCGCCGAGAAGTCATCGCCCGTTGGGCTACGCGGCTGGAGAGGCCTAGATACGGTGTTATTACCGTTGAGGCCCTCCGGCCCGTACTGATGGAGTGGATGGAGCGGCAGCACGGAGTCCTCTCTTTCCGGTTGGTGCAGGTCTTGTCGGGGCATGGTTGCTTCGGCAAGTACCTGCACACGGTCGTGCGGAGGGAGTGGACTCCGTCCTGCCACCATTGCAGTAGCGACGAGGACACGGCGCAACATACGCTCGAGGTATGTTCGGGCTGGGACGGGCAGCGCCGTGACCTCGTCGCTGTCATCGGTGCCGACCTGACGCTGCCGGCTGTTGCGCGAGCGATGGTCGACAGCGTCAGGAATTGGGACGCGGTCGCCGCCTTCTGCGAGGCTGTCATCTCGCAGAAGGAGGCGGCGGAACGGGCCCGGGAGGATTCCCGTGACCCGGACCGCCGCCCGCGGCCGGGACGGCGCAGGCGCGAGTACCTGCGCCTGATGCCGCCCTAACCGAGGCTTCGGGTGATCGGACCGGGGAATTGTCCGGTTACCCGACGTGAGGCCACCGCGTGAGGACGACGCCTCGACGGCGAAAGCTGTCGGGGCGTCGACAGGAGAGGAGCCCAAGAGGGCATACCGCCGAGCGGGCCACCGAAGACAAAGATCGGGTACCGGTGGCCCGCTCGTACGGCGTTGAAGAGGTGCTTGCAGGGTGGGTCAATGGGGTTGCGCGCCGCCTCTTCCGTCACCCCGGACCGATTTGGCGGGGTGCGACGTCCATAGCCCACCGCAAAAAAAAAAAAAAAAAAAAAAAAAAAAAAAAAGGGGGGTTATTCCGTCGTGCCGGCCACTGGCGTCAAGTTCAAGCTGTTCCAGTGGTCGGTCCAACGACCAAGGCGAGGTGTTACTGGTGTGCGTGCTTACTCCCCTCTGTCGCCCCGGACGGAGTGGTGCGAGGAGTGCACCGACCGTAACCCATACAAAAAAAATGGGATATGATAATTAACTAAAGCATATAAAATTATTGCGAGGGTAAGAAAACTGGAAATAAAACCCTATACCAACACATTGAGCAGAGTGGCATAGTAGGTAAATTTTCCTCCTACCATGAAACATCTTGAGCTCAATAGTGGGATGTATATGAATGATGACACTGATGATGATTAATTCAGTAGAATTGTCATTCATTATTTATAATAAGATTTTTGTTTGACATAAATTTTCAGAGAGTATTTAGCTGACTGCTGAGCTGGCTGAGCTGACTTAGCTCAGATATCACCAGGATAATAAACAGTGAAATTCAATTGGGACACTTATACCAATAAATACGGATGTCATTCCTCTTGCAAGAAGTCATAACTTAGTTAAGCCATTACGATATCAGTAAAGTCAAAACGTTTATCCATGTGGTAACGGAGTAAGAATACAATTAACCACTCTTTATCTTACCCGTGGTTGATCGTAAGAGACGACTAAGGGATATAAAGATTGCAAGATAGTAATGCAAGAGAAGGAAAACTCGAAACAAAACCCTATACCAAAACGTCTGACCAGCGTGGTATAGTTGGTTAATTTCCCTCCTATTGCGGAGGAGACCCGAGCCCAACAGTGGGACATATATGGGCTGTGATAATTATAATGATGAAAATCAAAACTATATAAAAATCCTAACTGACCGAACGCATTCGCAACGACGACGTAAGAGAGCGAGTAGATATGAAAGAGAGTATTGGTGTAAAGATGCGAAAGGGCATGCTCCGATGGTTCGGACATGTGGAAAGAATACCGAACGAACGTCTGGTTAAGAAGATATACAATGCAAAAGTGGAAGGATGTAGGTACCGGGGGAGATTGAGACTCACCTACCTAGACCAGATTGGTCACGTGCTGAAGGAAGGTGGAGTCAAGAGTCTCCGAAACCGGCGAGCGTGTATGAAGAGAATTATGAATATTGAGGAAGCGAGTGAAGTATCTAAGGATAGAGTTCTCTGGCACTCTGTTCTCTCTGCCTACCCTGCAAGGGATATGGCGTGATGATATGTACATATGTATGTATAAAAATCCTCAGTCTTTGACTCAACATTGTATAATAAAACGTAATTATAAAATCGACTGTTAATTAAATATTTTACACTAATTTATTTTCTTATTTTTTAAATTTACTATTACTATGTTTAAAAAAAAAGAATAAAACATACATATTCCTCTTTAATACCATATTTACTAATTACAAGCTTGTTTTCAGGTAATTTACATGTACTTAAATATAATTAACCAACCAAATACATAAGCGTAAAACATTATTTATATGATGTATTGTTACCCCGTAAAGATCTTTATATCTAATCACGAGTCAAATAAAATCCACTTGTAATTCAAGCTAATTATATAGTTATAACAACAACCAACATTGTTCATTAGCGTTAAGGGTCGAAATAACCCCGTTTATAACCGAATATAGAGTCATAAATATAATAATAGTTTTATAGTATGTTCTTACCACTCATACTTTATGAGGTAAATAAGTACTTCGTGTTATATCAAAGCCGAGTGTATTGTTATAACCACAAAACATTACGACTCGTATTTATGAGGCTAGATTGAAATAGCAGAGTTGATAAGCAGGTATGTATGTATATGTATATTAACAATTAAACGCGTTGGCTGTTATGAAAGCCGTTGGGAGTCCCATCCATATTTACGATTGCGTCATAATATGAATATGTCATAATGTATTTTGTTGGATGTTTATATTATGTAAGTTACAATTTCAAAAATTTCCTAGCAATATATGAAGATAATGAAGCTTAGAATTGAAATATTTCGAGTTTTACCCTTTCCGTAGAGATGTTCTTGTCGTATTTTCTTGATTATATCTTAATATATCCACGAGGATCATCATCATCATCACAACCCATAAATGTCCCACTGTTGGGCTCGGGCCTCCTCCATAATGGGAGGGAAATTAACCTACTATACCGCGCTGGTCAGACGTGTTGGTATAGGGTTTTGTTTCGAGTTTTCCTTCTCTCGCATAGATGTTACATGCGTTTTATATCCCTTAGTCGTCTCGTACGATCACCCACGGGTGAGATATGGGGTGGTGAATAGTATTCTTACTCCGTCACCACACGGAAACGGGGATATTGAAGGTATATTTTATACTCTTTTTTATCGTTCGTCGTTGTGTGGACTACCTACCCAACTAGGCTACGAATACTACGAACACAATATATGTGGTGTCGTACAAGACAGCTAAGGACTGTACACCGATCTGAGCTAACTCTATTTTCTTTTCTTTTATTAAAGACAACATCTTATACTAAAGAACCATTTCTTGTATTACGGGGAATATGAAAAACATGTAATTTCACAGACATATATCAACCAAGACTCAGAACAACAATTTCTGGATCTCAAAAAGTATTGCCCTGAAGAGGTTTCGAACCCGTTACACTTGGCACGGTAGATTATTATCATAATCACTATACCTGTGCAGTCTGATGCCATTTAATCAATGTTTATATCTCAAAGAAGGCCTAATGGCAAGTAGGTCGGTCGGTGTCGACCCATCATAAAAATATAGCCTAAGCTAAGCTATTTGCCGCATGTGTGGCAATATTACGTCAAAACTAAGA
This sequence comes from Lymantria monacha, assembly GCA_905163515.2. Classification (NCBI taxonomy): domain Eukaryota; kingdom Metazoa; phylum Arthropoda; class Insecta; order Lepidoptera; family Erebidae; genus Lymantria; species Lymantria monacha. The sequence goes on along the minus strand of LR991098.1, from coordinate 25,536,550 downwards.
AATTATAATGAAAACAGTATGATGATGATGATGATGAAACTTCATCATTGCATGACTGCAAAATGTAATAAATATAGTTGCCATAATATTCTACGGGTCTACGCGTGAATGTGAGCAAAACCAAAATAATGGTCTTTGAAAGAGACGAAGCCAGAACAGATGTAAGAGTAACAATAGGTAATGATATACTAGAGCAAGTGGATGAATTTGTATATCTTGGATGTGGATTTAGCCGAGATGGAAGGTACACCACTGATATAGAGCGAAGAGTGAATGCGGGAAATAGAGTGAACGGAGCGTTGGGGCAACTTCTCGGCAGCCAGCACCTCAGCCAGAAGGCACGTGTAGCAATACATAACGCAGTGCTTGTCCCAACATTACTGTATGGAAGCGAGAGTTGGGTATGCAGAAAAGAGTAGGTATGAAAGTAAAATTAATGCGGTCGAAATGCGATCTCTGCGGAAAATCTGTGGAGTTAGGCTGACCGACCGCATTCGTAACGACGACGTAAGAGAGCGAGTAGGTATGAAAGAGAGTATTGGTGTAAAGATGCGAAAGGGCATGTTCCGATGGTTCGGACATGTGGAAAGAATGCCGAACGAACGTCTGGTTAAGAAGATATACAATGCGAAAGTGGAAGGATGTAGGTACCGAGGGAGACCGAGACTAAACTACCTAGACCAGATCGGTCATGTACTGAAGGAAGGTGGAGTCAAGAGTCTCCGAAACCGGCGAGCGTGTATGAAGAGAATTATGAATGTTGAGGAAGCGAGTGAAGTATGCAGAGATAGAGTTCTCTGGCACTCTGTTCTCTCTGCCTATCCTGCAAGGGATATGGCGTGATGATATGTATATATGTAATATTGGACTTATAATAAGGGCATTAATTGCATTACTCTTAACTCTACCTCTTATTCAAACTTTAATATAATTGTAAAATTTAAATATCCTTAAAATTCAATAGAGAGATAATTGGCAGTTTATTTAGTATTAAATAAAATATGCATTAAATTATTTCCATTTGGTGTCATGAAAATACTGGCAATATACGATCGTATTAATAGTTCTAATGCAATGCATCACTTGTCCATTCTTTTCCTCTCCGATAGAAATGCCGGCAAACCTATTATATTACACAATGACCTATTTTCTACAAATCTATTCAAGATGAATGCTAACTATTGAATTCGTTGATATGTTGAGATAATTTCTTCTACATCTATAAGAATCTCAGTATTAAAAAGTAATAAATGCTTATTACTTTTGTGTTTTTTTTTTTGAGATACCACCCTGCACTAAGGAAATAATCCTTGTATTGCTTTACAAACATGCATTTAACGCAGACAAATAATACTCAGATTCAGAACAATACTTTGTGGATCGCACAAAGTATTGTTCTGCGTGGGAATCGAACCCTCGATACTGGCATGGAAGGTCGATATCTTAACCACTATGCCATCCGTGCAGTCAATACAAAATATCGCAAAAATTTTCTTAAATAGTTTTTTAGCCGTCTACTTGATGTCAAACCTCCTTCATCATAATCATAAACATCATCACAGCCCACATATGTCCCACTGTTGGACTTGGGCCTCCTTTGTAATGGGAGGGTAATCAACCTACTATACCGCGCTGGTCAGACGTGTCAAACCTCATTCAGTATGTAATTATTGACCAGAAAGCATCAGATGAAGTTTGTTTAACTCAATGTAGAGCTCTTAGTCATTCTTAACGGTACTCACCATGAGGGTTGGTAGTATAGTAGCCGTCGTTATATAGGCAAATATGCGATATTAAAATTACTTACCATATCTGCCGCCGAAAAAGGCTACCTTCCAGTCATAAGTGAGAATGCCCCAAGCCATAAGTGGTATTAATATTTGTGAGATGGCTGAAAACGAAGACTGACATAATACTATTCGGTCCCTTATTCCGTTATGACAAAACTCTGGTGTTATAGTTACTAAAGCACTAAAAGATGCACCAAATCTGAAAACATAAATATATTCAGTATCTTATAAAGATTAATTTAAACCAAATGAGATATTTAACTGCATTTTTTAAGATTAATATTTTTTTAATAATATTAAAATGATTAAGACAACATCCCCGCACTAAGGTATAAATGCTGCATGAAAATCGAACTCACGACACTTATAATCCATTAACATGAACAAAAAATGATCGGCAGGCAGTGCATTACTAATTGAATGAGAATCATCATTATCATTCTCCTACTCTTATCCCAATTACTTGGGGTCGATACAATATGTGCTCTTCTTTTATAGTACATATTGAAGTTATAGAAGTTATTGGCAATAGTTTTATGACCGGCCACCTGCCAGACGTTAACCCTCCTTGGGAATGTAATTATTGACCAAACGGCATCAGATGGAGCTGGCCTATGTCATTATAAGGCTCTTAGCCGCCTTTAGAACATCCACGAGCAAAGTAAGAGTTGATAATATTTTAAAAAAATCACTACTACACAGCTAACTAATAGAATGAGAATATAAGATGTGACACTAATAATATCTTTTTCTTTTACAATTGAAAGAATAAAAAAAAACATTTCATCAACTACCCATCACTTTGTTGTCATTTATTGTTGAACACACACCTCCCAAAATGGGTATATTATACCAAAATCGCCACGTTTCGCAGGTAAATTGATTTATCGTTAAACTTATAATATTCTTAATAAATTCAAATTTTGACTCATTTGCCTGCTGATAATTTAACAATTTTTACAAATCCTTCAGAAATTTCTTTTTCTTTTTCACCATTATCATAAGAGATGTTTGCATTTTTTTTTTTTTTTAAAAACAAATAATAATAACTTTCTCACAATTATCATAAGAGTTGTTTGCAATTAACGTCATTGCAAGAGGCCAGAAAATTCTAAATCAACGTGACGAGTTAAGAACACGATTTATTTCTTCATTTTCCCGTGGTAGTCGTAAAAGCTGACTAACAGATTACCAGGATGAAGGATAAAAGCACTCACTTGAGTAACTCGTAATACTAACTAGCATAACCCTAATATAATACCATCACGAGTCATAAATTTTCTGTTTATGTAAACAAAATTTAAAGACTATGTCACATTTATTTTATTCGCATTTGCCTCTCTGTTCCCTTTTAAAGCAAACTGTTGTACTGCCTCAAACTTTTGTTTTACACTAACAAAAACTTTATTAAAATCCCTAGAGATTACACAATTTGGATTTTCAAATGTAGCAGTCGAGTTTTAGTGCTATAAAGATACAGATTTCGTCATTGTGACGAAACAATTACCCAAGCTTAAGACATTATTCCTTTGTGTCCAAACAATGCTAGGCGTTTTAAGTCCCCCTGGAATTTCAAATGAAAAAGGCTGAGAAAAATGTCAGAATAAAGGTCTAACATATAAATCTCAACAAAACTTGCCTGGACATTAATTTTATTCTGACAAAAGAAAAAAATGAATTGTAAAAAATAGTCAACTGAATTTCGGGTCAGATTTGTAATTTTAGTAAAATGCTTTTAGAATAAAATTGGATTTGACCACTAGACTTTGGTTTTTATATGGAAATAGAATTTTATTTTTTTTTTCTATATTAGCTTAATATAAAAAGTAAAAGATATAAATTTGGAATATTTATTTGGAATATTTATTTGGTGTGAACTTCATGTAGCCTTGAGTATTCTAATATTATTAGCAACTATATATCGACCTGGCCCATTTCAATCTAATTACGGTTCAAAAGAGGGTCAAAGTCAGGAGTTCATAATTTTAACGAAAAACCTATGTGGTATATTCTGATCTCCTAGTACTTTTAAATAAATATGGCTTTCTAAATTGACCTCATTTAAATAGCGAAAAACTATTTTAGTATATCTATTGTATTTTTATTTTCTCCATGAAGGATTAAAGGCAAAAATGTCTTATTTATTGTTCACTATATAAAAAGAAATTTATTGATTTCCAAGGTCTATGTTCCAAATCATGGAATTGAAAATGCTTATGAAATACTTTGTTCAACTCAATATTAAGACCCGGATCTTTTAATTCATTTAGAAAGTATATACTTACAATACGCCTTCAAAAAATTTCGCCGTCACAAGAATTTCAAATGTCCCACTGGATGCTGATATCAGCGTAAATATAAATATACCCAGGTTACCTAAAACTAAAAATATCTTCCTTCCGAAAGCATCTGTTAAGAAACCGGCTATAACTGATGAAAATAACATTCCTGGAAAAAAAAGAAAAGCTATTTAGAAATGTATTTAATTAAATGCTTACGAGTATTAAATATTTAGTTTGTTTGTGGTATCAGGCATAGAACCGGAGTTTTGGTATGAACGTAACAGCGTCGTGTGTGATCTTGTATTAAATATAATACTTGTGTTTTAACGTGTTATATCAAATAATTTTGAATTTATATAATATAATACAGAGGAAGTATTAAAGTATAGTGAGTATGATAACAGTGCTATACATATTTGTATGTATACGATATATGTTTATTTGTCACCAAAATTAACAGAAGATGCTATTAACAGCGTAGCCATGGCACTTTTGGAGGCAAGATTTAACTTGCTGACCGACGATGATTTTATATAAAATAATATTAAGGATATGGTAAACTTTGATCTTTCTATTTTATAAAATTCCTTAAAAAAATAACCAATCATAAATTGCTCGTGGGTATCATAAAAATATACAGCATTTACAGGCAATGATCTATATATCTTTTAAAAGTTAAATTAAACCTTTCTTTCTTCCGTCTCTCAGCCCATCAACCTCTGCTGTTGGTATGTATAGGATTCCCCAGGGAGGTGATATGGTGCTATAATTCTCACATATGACAGATAAGTTGGCTATTACAAAAAATGTTATGAGTTGCCCAGGAAAACATTGCTGTCCACTTAATAGGTGCTCTTTTAACCAGTTTTTACGACGCCCATCGCATTATAGAGTTACTGACTAATCATTAAATATAGAAATAATTGATTAACATGGAAACCATAAAATTATTATCCAAATAATCTAGCAGAAGAATCAGTAAAAAATATACACTTACCTATATATGGAGCTGCAGCTAAAAACCCCTTTCCTGGTAAAGTCATTTCTAAATCACATTCTGCTACTGGCATTACATAACTTGTTGAACTACCTACTAACCCTGCAGCAAGTATACCGACAAAACCGGTGAATAATAACTTTATATGGAAGAAACCAAATTTACATGCTTTCAAGGCTGCATCTATTTCCTTTAATGGTGATACAGTCTCTTGAGTATTATCTGTAATAAAACATACATTATTTTGTAGAATATATACAATTTTTTTTAGTATCGGCCTCATAATAAGGCACAAAGTCACTCAGTGTATTATAGAGAGAGTTATGTTCAGTATAATTCTTCGTATTTAAATCCGGGCTATCGCAGTCCGTAGTAGAATGGGGTAACCGATATAGCTCGAAAAATTAATACGTCGTGGTAATGCTTGTTGAATCGATAATTGCTGTTGGTTAAAGAACGGATTCTAGTCATTCACATTCGCCTCCTACATTACTAAAAGGTAAAGTGAAATGCGAAACTAAAAATATCTTCCTTCCGAAAGCATCTGTCATCAAGAGTCTCCGAAACCGGCGATCATGTATGAAGAGAATTATGAATGTTGAGGAAGCGAATGAAGTATGCAGAGATAGAGTTCTCTGGTACTCTGTTCTCTTTGCCTACCCTGCAAGGGATATGGCGTGATGATATGTATGTATGTGTATGTATGAAAATTTTGGTTTCAAAATTTTTATTCCAAAATATGTGCCAAACTTTTCAAAACTTGACCCACTTTCAAGATAATTATTTTTCGTAAATTTTTGTGACGGGTATTTTATACTACACGCTGCGTTTAAAATACATACTTGGGGAGATTTGCCGAAACTTTATTAACTTTCGATCTGTCCACTGTAACCAGAACACTTTATGAAGCTTCTCCAGACGCATCTACAGAATTATTACTCTTGATCACCCAAATCGGTCAAGCTATTTAAGAACATAGAGGGAACACTGAAATTTGACATAGATGAAGATAAGAAAACAATAGCTCACGTCATAACGCGATTACATTACATCTCTACAATTAAATTCTGGTCTACTTAATTAATAAAAAAGGAGTTAAAATAAAGAAAATAATTAAAATATACATATTTTCTTAAATCAACATTTTAATGCAGATAAAATGTATAATATAAGAGATGATTAGACTTTTGGAAAAGAGCCCAGAGAATTACAATATAACAATCCTTATAAGCAATGTCATTACTTGTATCTAGTAAGCTATGCTACATACAAGTCACAAGGAATGATACACGAAAATAACCAACATCAGAATAATTTGAAATACGAAAAGCTCCCGACTATTTACGGTGAATATATTGTGAATATGTGATGAATATGCGGTGAATATTATTCGTGTCAATATTACGAAATATTATGAGAGATTGTATTTTCGCGAACTGAGAAAATATAAGAAATAAATAGGAGGTATATCCAAGAAGATTGCTCAAACTGTATTTGGAAGAAATGAGATTCAAAATCAAAGTATTACATATATAAATATTACGAGCGTTTTAGTATGTTTAGGAATCATCTATTATTCGAATTATTTAAAGACCAAATTTAAGAAATACAAGAAAAGTCCTTGTATTGCGAAGAGCTTTAAAAACATAATTAATAGAGATAACAAGAGATCAGTACTTTCATTCCGACATCTGCGCAGACTTTATATGTATTATTATCGGATGATTTATTTACTATTCTTTTATAATTCTATTCATATTTTTATGTTCTACTTTTAGTGGTAGGACCACGGGCTGGTCCGTCCGGGGTAGTACCACACTCTCGCAGAAGATCACCATCTAAGTAATGGCAATGTGCTATTGCGCTTCGTTCGGTGAGCGAAAGAGCCGGAAGCTGAGTGAGCCGGAGTAAGTTTGGGGTTTTTACTGGTAGGCAGCGGCCTAGCTGTACTTTTGCTATTGCAAAGTTCCATGGGCGGCAGTAACACTCTCCATCAGGCGTGCTGCTTGCTCGTTTGCCATCATAAGCAATAAAAAAAAAAAAAAAAAATCTGTGAACAATGATAGGATAGCAATAAGGATAGTGTTAGATGAAATTTCAATATTTTTTTTATATATAAAGAATCCTAGACCAGATCGGTCATGTACTGAAGGAAGGTGGAGTCAAGAGTCTCTGAAACCGGCGAGCGTGTATGAAGAGAATTATGAATGTTGAGGAAGCGAGTGAAGTATGCAGAGATAGAGTTCTCTGGCACTCTGTTCTCTCTGCCTACCCTGCAAGGGATATGGCGTGATGATATGTATGTATGTATAAAGAATCACACAATCCACATTTGATGTATTGATTTTTAAATATATTTTTGGTTTTAGGTAATTCAGTATATCAAGGATACAAAGTTATGAATAACCTATTCATTTTTATCTTATTTAGCCATTTCTCAAATATTATTTAACAAAATATTATTCTTATTTTCTCTACAGGATCTTCAACCAAATATATGAACACGTAACGTTATTTCAAGTATTATTAGCAGTGTAAACATTATGTGTACATTAAAAAAGTTGTAACACAAATTCTATTTCTCTGTTTTGGTCGGTTTTTATTGCATCTGCAGGATTATCTGTTTATATTTTTAATAAATAGTTGTGTGGTAGCGGCTTCGAATACTACCAAACCTTGCTTTGCTCATGGGTGTCATAAAAGACGACTAAGAGCCTTATAATGACCTGGGCTAACTCCATCGGATGCCGTTTGGTCAACAATTACATTCTCAAAGAGGGTTAATATCAGCAAGGCGGTTGGTCATAAAACTATTGCCAATAACTTCTAAAATATGTACTATGAAAGAAGAGTGCATATTGTATCGACCCCAAGTAATTGGGATAAGAGTAGGAGAATGATGATGATAATTTTTAATAAATTAATGTATCTAGGTACATGAATGCATAATACTCGTATATATTGCACAAAACCATTTTTTATAAAACTTCTTTTAATCTTAGCTAATGAGAAGTATGCCTTTACCAACATTTACGAGTTAACTTAATTAACATAGAATAATATAATATTGAATAACATAATATTGAGTTAAGAAAATCTAAATACAATAAATAAATGAGACTAAGGCATTGAAAACAAGATTTCATGTAAAAAGTTGCATGCTTATTCTTAAGAAATATTTTTTGTAGAACTGTACAAAAATATACCAGGAAGACAAAAGAATCGTAACATCATTGGCAATTTTAAAAGCCAATAAAATAAAATATCCAAAAGTTCAAAGGCATGAGACAATAGAAGGAAGGGACTGTACTCAGCACCTGAATGAGAATATTTCACTCCAATGCCGACAAACACAGAACACATTGATAGAGACGTTAATCAAGGCCGAAACTTTGAAACGAGACTTGTTCTCTACTTTATTCTCCATTGTAATCAAGGAAAATGATTTTGTACTCAAAATAGACAACTGTTGTTGATTATATAACATTTTAAATATAATGAATACTGATATTTTGCGAAATAAAATATTTGAACAAATATAGGTTGAGTAGAAATATCGCATTTAGGAGCTAAATGTTGCACTTGAGGATATGTGTATGAAAGTTGTGAATGCAGATATGATGGCTGATAAAAGTTTGTGGAAGGCAAGAACGTGTTGTGTCGACCCCACTTAGCGTGAAACGAGGGCAAATGATGATGATATTTTTTTTTTTGTGTCTTAGTTGTTAGCCTCAGATGGCTATGACAACTTTACCCGGACTGTGGGTGAGCGCTGAGGGCTCTCAACCCGTAGATGATGATATATGTATATCTTGTTTAAAAATATGAAGAATACGTTCACGATAATAGAAAAGTCTATTATATGCTAAAACTATTTTCATTAATATTATTTGATTTTGTTTTTTATTATATCCAAGTTTCAAATAATTAAAAGTATTATATTTTATGAGAGAAATAAAAAAAAGTAGGAATGTCATCGTTATACGAGATAATTTTATCTGCTGGCAACAGTTATAAATTAACATAAGATTAATTAGTAAGATTATTAAGTGAAATAATATTTGAAGATATCAACTGTCATTACGTTTATGACATTCAGAAACTGTAACGCACATCTTCAAGAATATTTACATTTATAGACAATCATGGTGACAGAGTAAGAATACAATTCACCACCCCCTTATCTTGTGCCAACTCGTATGACCAGCATGGTGTAGTAGCTTAATATTCCAGTATAGAGAAGATCTGAACCCAACAGTGGGAATTATATGGCCTATAATATTAATAATATAATCGTAACGACGACGTAAGAGAGCGAGTAGGTATGAAAGAGAGTATTGGTGTAAAGATGCGAAAGGGAATGCTCCGATGGTTCGGACATGTGGAAAGAATGCCGAACGAACGCCTGGTTAAGAAGATATACAATGCGAAAGTGGAAGGATGTAGGTACCGAGGGAGACCGAGACTAACCTACCTAGACCAGATCGGTCATGTACTGAAGGAAGGTGGAGTCAAGAGTCTCCGAAACCGGCGAGCGTGTATGAAGAGAATTATGAATGTTGAGGAAGCGAGTGAAGTATGCAGAGATAGAGTTCTCTGGCACTCTGTTCTCTCTGCCTACCCTGCAAGGGATATGGCGTGATGATATGTATGTATGTATAATATTAATGATGATACAGATTTATTGAACTTTCCGTGTGGTGACGGAGTAAGAATACTATTCACCACCCCATATCTTACCCGTGGGTGATCGTACGAGACGACTAAGGGATACAAAAAGCATATAACATCTATGCAAGTGAACGAAAACTCGAAGCAAAACCCTATACTAACACGTCTGACCAGCGTAGTATAGTAGGTTAATTTCCCTCCCATTACGGAGGAGGCCCGAGCCCAACATTTATGGGCTGTGATGATGATGATGATGAGATTTATTGAACATATTTCTCTTCACTATTAAAGTATTGGTCTTATATTTGTACCACAATGTATAAATACTAGCTAGCCCCTAACCAAAAGAAGCAATCCTTTCTACGTAAGTAATCACCAACGTATCACATACCTTCTCGCTGCATCTTATGTTATAAGTATTATTCCGATTGGTTCAGTAGTTTACGCAGTAGGTATAACCGAACAAAAAGTTTCCGTGTGGTGATAGAGTAAGAATACAATTCACCACCCCCTATCTTACCCGTGGGTGATCGTACGAGACGACTAAGCGATGTAAAACGCATATAACATCTATACGAGAGAAGAAAACTACGAAACAAAACCCTATACCAACACGTCTGACCAGCGTGGTATAGTAGGTCAATTACCCTCCCATTATAGAGGAGGCTCGAGCCCAACAGTGGGACAAATATGAGCTGATATGATGATTATGATGAACCGAACCAAAAAAACCGGCTTTTCATTTAATAATATCGATAAGATTTATACGTACAGAATGGCATCAATAATTTCAAAGGTTCAGTACACTCGAAACCTCTGAAGAGTAGTATATCATATTCTCTATCAAACTACTGTTGCTTATAGCTTTTATTGTTATATAATGCTAATACGAAACAGAAATAGAAGCACATATGTATTGATGAATATTTATTTTACTGAGGGGCGTTGTTAAGGAATTGTGATTTAGATAGTTTGTTTATTCCTTTTATCTGTATAGGGACGATCAAATAAATATATATAGAATATCATTAAAAGGGTGAAATGAAGGAAGTTATAAATATGTATGCCTATAAATAAAACAAGCAATATATAATAATGGTTATCATTGTAATATTTGTATGGTTTTTTAAGGCAATAATAAAAAGAAAGATATTTTTATTTATGGTGATAAAAGAGCAAGCAGTGCTTTATCATCATCATCTCAGCCCACATATATCCCACTGCTGGGCTCGGGCTTCCTCCACATTGAGGGGGAAATTGACCTGCTATATCACGCTGGTCAGACGTGTTGGTATAGGGTTTTATTTCGAGTTTTCCTTCTCTTGCACAGATGCCATGTTCATATTATATCCCTTAATCGTCTTTTACGATACCCATGGCTAAGATAAGGGGTGGTGAATTGTATTCTTACTCCGTCACCACATGGAATGCTTGAAGCAGTGCTTAGACGTTGGTTTTTGTGCAAAAGTGTAGTACAACCTTGGATAGACCAGCACCGCTCTAGATAGAAAACTGTCAAAAGTATTCTCCTTCTACTACAAAATTATCAGCTTTTACCTTTCTGCGAATATCTTAAGCCATGAAAAAGTATCGTAAGCTTTTTAATAATAGCCCACCCCGGATAATTTTTTTAGGGACAGACTATGGTCTGGTTCGTTCGGAGCGGTAGAAGGCATGGCAACCCAATAACCAACCCTCTATATCGTTATTTGAGTGGGCCACCCGTACTTGAAGCTCGAGTCTTCATCTTTATATTCATTAGAACCTAAATAAATCAATGATTACGTTTGCTACAGTATGACAAACGTCGCCTTTGCAGACAGCTAATGAGGCAATGACTCCTTGACATTTACCCTTCCAATTTTTATTATGGGTTCCTACCATTATTACCTACCACCTTTCTGATCAGCTACTCCATTCTTTGTTACACCCGGTATAAAGAGCAACTGTAAAAACTGAGGGACGATTTTATTATTAATGAATTCCATTCATTCTTAAAGCTTAAGCCATTTAATGTCTTTAATAAAGCATTTTTATTAAAGCAAGAAATAATCTTCATTGTGTAATCAAATTAATTTATGAAATGTCATGATTTTCGTAATTAAAAATTCATTTATGTAATTAATTTTTATTTTATACCACTCAGCAAAAGTAACTATATTAATCGAATTTTGGACATATGTACAAAGAAAATACAACGAATTTGTATTTTATAATATTTAGAATGATAATAACAAACTTTTGATCCCGGAAATTTTGCGATGCTTGTGGTATAAATTGGATAACAAAATAATCAAAAATGAACATAAAGCTAAGAAAAATTAAATAGCTAGTCATCATCGTCATCATCATCATCATCACAGCCCATAAATATCCCCCCACTGTTGGGCTCGGGCCTCCTCCGTAATGGGAGGGAAATTAACCTACTATACCGCGCTGGTCAGACGGGTTGGTTTTGAGTTTTCCTTCTGTTACATAGATGTCATATGCTTTTTATGGGATATAAGGTCGTAGTCGTTAGTCGTCTCGTACGATCACCCACGGGTAAGATACGGGGTGGTGAATAGTATTCTTACTCCGTCATCACACGGAAAATTTCATTCAGTACATTCCATAAAATGTTCTAGTGCTTCGATATAGATGTTTCGAGATAAAATACGAATGAATTTTATCTTCCTCCACGGCTAAATAGAAACCAAATAATATATTATTCAGTAGTGGCTTGCTATATTTACTGAGGATATCCATTATTCATTAGTTATCTAGTGACTAGTTAAGAATACAATGTGTTGCTAATTCTCGACAAGCCGTTGAGAGTAGTAAAGAGAGTATACCGATTCAGTTGTCAACAGCGATACCATGCAGAGATTTATCTCTAACAGATGATGATAATAGACTGATAGAATGGATTAGGTGGAAGCAATGTTCATGAGGAAATTAAATTTTTGCACCTAATTTGTATAGTGCGGTATAACTATTAAAAATCATATAATGAATTATTTATCCACCTTCAAAAAACACTGAGTAACTAAAAATATAAAATTTCTTATCTAAACCTATAAATCAATATTATTTTACATCCCTTTGGATTTTTTTAATAACTTTTTTTGCTGATTATGGTGTGGTCATCCGATCCATCCGGGGTGACGGATTGTGTAATCTACTGTATCATGTTCCCTTCACCATTGAACTGACCACCGGTACCAATTCCTTGACCTGGGCGGCCCTCCCGGAAACATATATTCTTAATAATTAATTACATATAACATAATCAATTACCCATAGATGCTGTGTTTATATAATAAGTAAATTTTATACTGTATTTTCCAATAGAAATAACATTAAATATTTACTTTTCCCCATTAGAGGAACAAATAATCACCAAAGTGGCATATCGAATGTCAATATTGATCCAGTATTATTGTCAATATTTTAAAATCACAAAAAATACCATTGAGAAATTATTAACTGGATTAAATGACTGTGTATTTCTTGATTTTTAACACTTTTATCTAAACTCATACACATCCCACTATAGGGGTCAAGCCTTTTTCAAACGGGGGGGATATTAACCGCCACGCTAGTTAAGCGTGTTGGTATAGGGTTTTGTTTCAAGATTTCCTTCTCTTGCTTAGATGTTATATGTATTTTATATCACTTAGTCGACGCTTACGATTACCCAAGGGTAAGATAGGTGGTGAATTGTATTCCTACTCCATCACCACATGGATTTATTTTTATACTTCAGTTACTGAAATTTGTATGTTTATCTAAAGCAAGGATACACTTAGTTTGGAATGCTTTCTATTCTACTTTTAGAAGAATAAAAATAATAAGTTGAATTCCGTGTGGTGACGGAGTAAAAATACTATTCACCACCCTTTATCTAATCCGTGGGTACGTATACGTATCATCTATGCGAAAGAAGGAAAACTCGAAACAAATACCTATACCAACATGTCTGACCAACGCGGTATAGTAGGTTAATTTCCCTCTCATTACAGTGGAGGCCCGAGCCCAACAGTGGGACCTTTCTGGGCTATGATGATAATGAATAAGTTGCAAGAAGCTATTACGAATAGGCTTTGTAGAAAATTTTGGATTACGAAAATTCGGATTATCGTAGCTAATCATTCAGTAATTTTGGATTACGAAAGCTCGAATTATCGTTACTACTCCTTCAGTAATTTTGGATTACAAAAGTTTAGATTATTGTAGCTAGTCATTCAGTAATTTCAGATTATGAAAGTTTGGATTATCGTAGCTGCTCATTCAGTAATTTTGGATTACGAAAGGTTGGATTATCGTAGCTACTCATTCACTAATTTTGAATTACGAAAGTTCAGATTATCGTAGCTACTCATTCAGTAAAGTTCAGATTATCGTAGGTACTCATTCAGTAATTTTGGATTATGAAAGTTCGGATTATTGTAGCTAATTATTCACTAATTTTGGATTACAAAAGTTCGGATTATTGTTGCTAATCATTCAGTAATTTGGGATTACGAAAGCTTGGATTATCGTAGCTACTCATTCAGTAATTCTGGATCACAAAAATTCGGATTATCGTAGCTACTCAGTCAGTAATTTTTGATTACGAAAGTTAAGATTATTGTAGCTACATATTCAGTAATTTTGGATTACAAAAGTTTGGATTATCGTAGCTACTCAACCAGTAATTTTGGACTGACTACGAAAGTTCAGATTATCTTAGCTACTCATTCAGTCATTTTGCATTACGAAAGTTTAGATTATCTTAGCTACTCATTCAGTAATTTTGGATTACGAAATTTCGGATTATCATAGCTATTAATTCAGTAATTTTGGATCACAAAAGTTTGGATTATTGTAGCTACTCATTCAGTAATTTTGGATTACGAAAATTCGGATTATCGTAGCTACTCATTCAGTAATTTTCCTATCTAATTCTGACTTTTACAGCGCAATGGAACAATTCCTTATTATCGTCTAAACTCATGGCTCTATTTTTGTTATTATTATAATTGAATAGCGTAGCGTGTTTTACCTCATGCATTTAGGTTCAATTACTTTAATATTCTGTAGTTTGTGGCTTATAGTTTGCTCATTGAAAATCTTTCTGCTTGCGGTAACTACGTGGAGAAGTTCTCTGCCTTTACTCTAAAAATATCTTGGTTCAAAATGCATCATACCAGACCTAACACGTACTAAATATAGCTAAAACTCAAATATTCAAAATGTAAATATTTTTTTCGTGTAGTGACGGAAAAGGAATACAATTCACCGCCCCCTATCCCCCCCCCCCATCTTACGCATGGGTGATCGTACTAGACGATTAAGGGAAATAAAACGCATATAACATCTATGCGAGAAAAAGAAAATTCGAAACAAAACCCTATACCAACACGTCTGACCAGCGTGATATAGAAGGTCAATTACTCTTCCATTATGGAGGAGGCCCGAACCCAACCGTGGAACATATATGGGTTGAGATGATAAAGATGACATCATTTTACATAGAAGAATTAACTTAAGAAATAAGATGAGATCACGGAGTGTTTTTACCAAATTTTCTCAAATTGCAGTCCCGTTTTAATCCTGTGATTGATATATTAATTTTAGAGAAAATGTAAAACTAGTAAGTAGTACATAAGTGTCCTCGCAGTGTTTATATATTATAATTGATTGTATATAATTGGTCACGATTTCTATTCTTAATCGGTAAAAATATTTATAACTGCAGTCATTGCAATTGCATAAATAGGATTGTTACTTTTAAATATCATACTTTAATTGGTTATACTATAGGCAGAGCTGTACCGTATCAGCACATTGTCTAAAGTTTATAGTTCTAGGTTGTTATAGATTGAATAGTGGTAGGACCATGCTGTTGACAGTTCTCTGTCTACAGCCGCGGCCCGATCCGTCCGGGGTAGTACCACACTCTCGCAGAAGATCGATGTCTAAGTAATGGCAATCTGCTATTGCGCTTCGTTCGGTTAACGAGAGAGCCGGAAGCCCAACTGGGTGGGTTTGGGGGTTTTATTGGTAGGCAGCGGCCTAAGCTATACCCTTGGTATTGCAAAGGGCCATGGGCGGCAGTGACCATCAGGTTTGCTGCTTGCTCGTTTGCCACCATAAGCAATAAAAAAAAATATCTGTTAGAGTAGCTGAAGACTTAGCAGTCGCTATTTAAAATATATAGCGGAAAAATCATATAGAGTATTTTCCTTGATTCAATATTAAGACTTTGATCTCCCGGTAGTTATGCGGCTCCTTATCTACATATATTATAATATATTATGGCTCAAAGTTATTACGTATCTTATGTAGTAGCTACGATACCAATTTCCTCTGTAATGACGAAAAATACTGAAATATTTCAAAATTAATATTTTTATTAATAATACATAGTTATTTGGGGTCAACGCAATATATACCATATATATAGAATACAGAATTTTAAAACACTATTGGCAATAGTTATTTGACCGCTTACTTATTTATGGTCAACTCTCCTTGAGAATGCAATAATAAAAAATAATAGTATTATTAGCCGTTACCACATAACATTTTTTGTATACTTACGTTTACTAAATTTAATATTAATATAAATACACTATTGCTTCTTCTACACGTATGACTGTCATCTAACTTCGTCTAAACGGTTGAACCAATTTGGATGAAGTATTGTATGCATATTTTTGTAAATATAATTGGATCTGGTAAATGGCGCTGGTAGTTATGGTGTTTAAGTCACTAAATTATAGTTGCCTTACTATTGAAAATGTCAGTAAATTCGTATTTAATATGGTGCTACTTTTGCGGGCAGGACGAAGTCTGCCGGTTAACCTAATATGTACTTAAAACCCTTCTGTACAAAATATAGACAGAAGTCCTCCAGTTTATTATATATTAACTAATGAATAGCATGTACTTAATACTTTTGCGTAATATGCGTAAGATATTATATCAACAAATATAATACGCAATTAATAACATTAATTATGTTGCTGAAGGAATGTTTTAGATGACGCAGTCTTACCAACTTTGAGATATTCGGTGTAGATAATAATATTCTGTTAAACAAACTTGACGAATAACTAATAATAGTTAGCCTTGGATAATATTATATGATAACACATTAAGTAATAAAATATGTTACGTACAAAGTAAATATGCTACGGTGACGGTGTAACATTTTAAAGTATATATATATGTATATGTATATATATATATATATATATATATATATATATATATATATATATATATATATATATATATATATATATATATATTAGCAGACCGGGCCACACGTTGCTGTGGCTTAGGTTAGCCTCAGTAACACTTTTTGTTTATTCTAACAAATTTTAGCTTATATGAAGCGTTTGTACATTTAACATAGCGCCATCTATTAAATACTTACTAAATCAAGTCAACAGATTCCGCCATCTTTTAAAATCCTTTTGATATAACATATGATTTTGACTGTCAAATATTAGACAAATAATTTGCAATAAAATAATATTACTATAAATTGAGATTTAAGCTATCTTTTAAGTTGGATCAAGCTACACATGCTGTGCAAATTTGGTTAAAATCGGTTAAATACTTTATGAGTCCATCGCGGACAAACAACGTGACATGTAATTTATATATATTAAGAAGATATACAGGTTGCCGATTTAATTAGTAGAATCCTTGAAGGGGGTGTATCAGACCATGATACACTATACAAATCATTAAAAAAATAGTACTAAGTTTTGATTAAATTGCCATACTGATAAGCGGTCAATACACTTGTACTATAAAAAATCGATGTAGGCTGTATACCCATGCGTGTGACACTGAACTAGTAGGCAAATAGTCTCGCTCTCGCTGCGCTCACCGCCGCACAGCTGGTCGAAATGTGCCTACAGGTCAATGTACACTAACAAACCTACTGTTTTGATAAAAAATAAATCACTTTATCTCGGGATTGGGCAGAGCTAGGACTAACTAGCAACAATCTCAATGTTATTTATGACGCCATTCCTACACCTAGTTTAAGTTATTCTAGTAATAAAATCAGCAGCCTGTATATATATATATATATATATATATATATATATATATATATATATATATATATAGCTGTGTGGTAGCGACTTCAAATGATGTCGTAAAAGACGACTAAGAGCCTTATAACGACCTAGGCCAACTCCACCTGATGCCGATTGGTCAACAATTACATTTCTAAGGAGGGTTGACATCTGGCAGGCGGCCGGTCATAAAACTATTGCCAATAATTTTTACAATACATATTGTAAAAGTTATTGGCACACACACACTATGAAACAAGAGTACATATTGTATCGACCCCAAGTAATTGGGATAAGAGTAGGAGAATGATCGCTAGCTTGGTATATGTAACAATTTTTCTATTTATTGAGGAGGCTCGTATCTCGCTCTTGATTTGATAATCTTATACATAGACGACGTAAGAGAGCGAGTAGGTATGAAAGCGAGTATTGGTGTAAAGATGCGAAAGGGAATGCTCCAATGGTTCGGACATGTGGAAAGAATGCCGAACGAACGTCTGGTTAAGAAGATATACAATGCGAAAGTGGAAGGATGTAGGTACCGGGGTAGACCGAGACTAACCTACCTAGACCAGATCGGTCATGTACTGAAGGAAGGTGGAGTCAAGAGTTTCCGAAACCGGCGAGCGTCTATGAAGAGAATTATGAATGTTGAGGAAGCGAGTGAAGTATGCAGAGATAGAGTTCTCTGGCACTCTGTTCTCTCAGCCTACCCTGCAAGGGATATTGCGTGATGATATGTATGTATGTAGATTATTAATTTTTAATTAAACTAGTTTCACGAAAACTATCGCATTTGTATTTTACGTTGTGAACACTTTACAGTGAGCGTAAATATTAGAAATTGTTTTTAATTTTATTCTAAACTCAGATATGTTGCTTATCTTAGCTCATAGAAATCTATATACACACCTCTCTATTGATCCCTATGAGAGGTAAATTTACCTTACCATGCTGACACTGGTTTTATATCAAAATTTTCCTGTTTCGTATCATGTTATCTGCAAATAATATCCCCTTGCGGTCTTTTACGATGCTAATGGGTACGAGAAATAGGTGATGAATTGTATTATTACCGTCATGATCTTAGCTCATATATGTCCCACTGTTGAGCTCGAGCCTCCTCCATAATGGGAGTGTAAATCACTTACTTTGATCAGACGTGTTGATATAGGGTTTTGTTTAGAGGTTTCCTTCTCTCGCATAGATTTTATATGCGTTTTATATTCCTTAGCCGTCTCATAGGATTCTCCCCACGGGCAAGATATTGAATTGTATTCTTACTCCGTCATCACATGGAAAACTCATGCTTATTCATATTTAGATATCACCACTAATAGGTAGAGCGATTTGAATGATTTCTTTTTTGGATGTATTCAGGTGCTTTTTTTTCCCGAAATATGTTTTAGATTAATGATTGTAATCGGTTTATAGTGAGCGATCAATTTCAAGAAATTTTATTTTCCTTATTTTTAGATTTGTATAGAACAGCGTGTGCTCTATCAGCTAGTATATATAGAAGAAAACAAAACTTATAAAAAAAAAAGTGTGTGTGTCAGCTAAGACGCACGACTGGAGTTTACTCCTTAAGTACGATTATCAAAACAGACGCAAAAAAAGCTCATTTGACTAAAAATAATATATATATTTTTATTTACATTTATTAAAACTGTTCAGTGAAGTATTATCTCACGTCAGCAAGTGAAAGGTGTGCAGAATAAGTTGCGCACCAAAAAGTAACGAGGTCATTAGATCACTAGATTTTACTCCTCAAATTTTTCTCATACCGGGCGCCTTATATGAAAATCGATTCTTAAGGAGTAAACTCCAAAAACTTCACATAATTAAAACGATATTAAAGTCATATTTTTTGTATGGTGACGGAGTAAAATTACAATTAATTATTCACTTCTTTGTCTAAGTATATCGCAAATTGTTTGATATGCAATATATATATACATCTATAATAAACATCTATACAAGAAAAGGAAAAGTCGAAACAAAACCCTATACCAATCATTTTGACCTACGTAGTAAACAGATTAATTTTACCGCAACGTACTTCTCTATGACGTGCGAGTGGGCCAACGGAACTTGGTTTTTGCCTGCGGTGGCCCATTACGGAGTGGGCTAGAGCCTTGTCCTACTTAAAATAATTCGTTAAACTACCGTGTATACCTTTTCAGAAATGCTATAGTAGTTTAACTCTCATTGACAGATTGATTTCTATAATTTATCATAAATCAATAAATAATATATACACAAAATAAATGAATTCAAATATATATTTTGCACTTACCAACTACCGCCAATGCGGGCAAATCCAGTTCACTCATCTTATTTTTTTTATTTTTTTATTTTGAACACCTAATATTTTCTCAAAGCACTGATGTTCCTTCATAGAACATCCTCTGTTACTGGCTTTTCATTTAGTGTATGTTGTGATATAATAACCATGACAGTGCTTTACTTTCACGTCCAATTAATCTAGATCTTCCTATATTAATGAAGATAATTTTAGTTGTTCTAATTTTGTAAATGTTGTAGGTTATATAAAGTGTCTGTATTATTTGGTTGATAAAAATGTGTGGATAAATTACAGTAAATAATTCGCACCAATGACAAAGTTGTTTGTTAAACGTGTTCGTTTATATAATAACTAATATTAGTTTAAGGTTTTTATAAAATATATAATGTAAATATTCGTGTAATGTTAGCTTCACTCATTTGAATCTTTGATTTAAGATATTAGATTTCATTACAGAAATGCATTTTTCTTTTATCAATAATATTTTATGATTATATAAGTATATTTCCGAATATTATTGTTGTGTGGTAGAGGCTACGAATACTACCATCAAATATTTTGCCCGTTAAGTTGACTAACAGATTCATCTTTGAGCATTTTGGCGACATCAGGCGCAGGCACTCGCGCCTGCATCGCCTGATGCGCCGGCGGCGGAGCATGTCGCCGTAGAGGAGTTTCTCACGGACCCGCCCCGCCGCCGCCGCCTCTGCGAGACAGTCAACTCGCAGAAGGCGGTTTGCTTTATATCAGCCTGAGTCATCATGTTTTTGGTCAGCAATTATATTCCCAAAGAGGATCGACAAACCGGTCACAAAATTATTGCCAATAGGAGAAGAAGAATTGAACGATTGAAGCAGGCGAATGTTGATATTTACGAAAATTCATGAGAATATATGGGTGTATTTTGATTTCTTTTTATATGACAACTATTGAAAGAATTTCGACGAAAACTTACTTAAGTAATACCCAGTAATATTCAATATGTACCCATCTGTTACATAAAACTAATTTTACCGATATTATCACGTTTGAATTTGTTTTTTACTGTTTCATATACTCTTCAGTGTTTCTTCAGGATTAAAAATCTGAAAAGTATTCAAATCGTCGGGCAAATGAAAATTAAATACACATTCGTTATAAATTATTCATCATTCTCCTGCTTTTATCTCAATTACTTGGGGTCGATACAATATGTACTCTTATTTCGTAGAACATATTGTAAAAGTTATTGGCATTAGTTTTATGACCGGCCACCTGCCAGACCCTCCTTGGGAATACAATTGTTGACCGAACGGCATCAGATGAAGTTGGCCCAGGTCGTTATAAGGCTCTTAGTCGTCTTTTACGATATCCACGAGTAAAGTAAGAGTTGGTAGTATTCGTAACCGCTACCACACATCTTTTTTCGTTGTAAATTATTATTAAGTAATAATTATTTATTTTAAAAAAACTTTCTCATTGTTAAATAATATTTTATAGTTTAGTTAACTTCTATAATCTTATTATACGAACATTTACTTAAAAGTATTATTTTTTTTATAACAGGCTACGATATGATCAAAAATGATATCCCTTCCAAACCGTTTGAAACGACGGAAGGACGACGACATGATGTCACATAATCTGCCTTATCTCTGTCAGTTAGGGAGGAGGCTTACTATCCGCTAATTGAGCGGGCCACTGGAATAAACATAATCCTAAATTATATTTTAAATATAACTTAAAATGTATTTGCTGTTTAGGTAAAGTATACTACGTAGCTTTTGGAAAAAAGGTTTTTGGAATTTTTATACTCCAAAATGTTGTTAAAAAATAGAAAATAACTTTTAGAGGCGTTTTCGAAATAAAGTGCGAGGGTAACCACGAAAATACCTGCGCCTGATGCCGCCCTAACCGAGGCTTCGGGTGATCGGACCGGGGAATTGTCCGGTCACCCGACGTGAGGCCACCGCGTGAGGGCGACGCCCCAACAGTGGCGTCGACGAGAGGAACCCGCGAGGGTAAACCGCTGGGCGGGCCACCGAAAAATCGGGTACCGGTGGCCCGCTCGCGAGAGAGGAGTTTTTACGGTGGGTCTATAGGGTCACGCGCCGCCTTTCCGTCACCCTGGACCGATTTGGTGGGGCGGGACGCATCCATAGTCCACCAAAAAAAAAGGGTAACCACGAAAATAGTTTCATAAAAATGTTATATAAATTAAGCCAGAAAATACCGACTGAGAACTACTTTTGCGAATATTGCACACGAAAGCTGCATGAAGTAAATACGTGGTGGAATTATTTACTATATGATTTCAGAATATATAATATCACATATTAGATGGAATATGTTAATTATCATCGTCATTATCTCAGTTCATATATGTTTTACTACTGGGTCTGAGCCTCTTCCACAATAAAAGGGAAATTGACCTGTTAAACCAGTAGTCAGGCGGGTCAGTATAAGATTTATTTACCCATATTATATCTCTTAATTGTATTTTACGACACCCATCCATACAATTGACCTGCTAAACCACGGTAGTCGGGTTGGCATAGGATTTATTTTGATTATATCTTATCTTGCATAGATGTTACACTCATATTATATCTCTTAATTGTCTTTTACGACACCCATCCATACAATTGACCTGCTAAACCACGGTAGTCGGGTTGGCATAGGATTTATTTTGATTATATCTTATCTTGCATAGATGTTACACCCATATTATATCTCTTAATTGTCTTTTACGACACCCATCCATACAATTGACCTGCTAAACCACGGTAGTCGGGTTGGCATAGGATTTATTTTGATTATATCTTATCTTGCATAGATGTTACACCCATATTATATCTCTTAATTGTCTTTTACGACACCCATCCATACAATTGACCTGCTAAACTACGGTAGTCAGGCGGGTTGGCATAGGATTTATTTTGATTAAATCTTATCTTGCATAGATGTTATACGCATATTACGAGTATATCTCTTAATTGTCTTTTACGACACACATCCATACAATTGACCTGCTAAACCACGGTAGTCAAGCGAGCTGGTATAAGATTTATTTTGATTATATCTTATCTTGCATAGATGTTATACGCATATTACGAGTATATCTCTTAATTGTCTTTTACGACACACGTCCATACAATTGACCTGCTAAACCAAGGTAGTCAAGCGGGTTGGTATAGGATTTATTTTGATTATATCTTATCTTGCATAGATGTTATACGCATATTACGAGTATATCTCTTAATTGTCTTTTATGACACACGTCCATACAATTGACCTGCTAAACCACGGCAGTCAAGCGGGTTGGTATAGGATTTATTTTGATTATATCTTATCTTGCATAGATGTTATACGCATACTATGAGTATATCTCTTAATTGTCTTTTACGACATCCATCATCAGTACAATTGACCTGTTAAACCACGGTAATCAGGCAGGTCGGTATAAGATTTATTTTGATTGTACCTTATCTTGCATATATGTTATACGCATATATCTCTTAATTGTCTTTTACGAAACCCATCCATTACCATACAGACAATTCATTATAATTGATGTCTGGATGACCAAGCCTTGCTCGTTATTTTCTTTTTAGTGTGTTTTGGAAGATATATTTAAATATAATAAGACAATATTTTCTACAAATGCAAATGCAATCCCAGCTAGAATCTAGATAAAATTGCGAGGTATTTTAATTTATGCTTTATGCACATATCCAAGTATAAAAATTTTTAGTTTCATATTTAGCGACCTTGACTTAAATTTTCCTAAAACGAAATTCAAAAGCCTTGATAAATTTTTCCAAAGAAAAAACTCAGCTACTTTTATGAGTTTTTTTTTTCAAATTTATAACACATTCAAGTTTTTGGTTGAAACAAAATTATTCCGTTTCATTATAGTTTGAAGTAGTGATACTGCTTTAATTATGGTGCAATATCGTTGTGCAAACTACTGCTGTTTGTTTAAATTTTAAATTAAACAATGAGTGGTTTTATAACGAAATTCATTCTACGTTTATTTACATATAAGATTGTTTACATAAAACGGCTTCAATAAACTAGTGGCGTAACAATGTGATTATACTGGTTCGGGTTTGATATCAGTCAATATGGAGATTCGATGTCAAGTATTTTTTTTTTATTATTATTTTAAACAGTAATTGCGCAAGCATCCCATTTAACAGCAAGTATTAACAACCTCTCATAGGCCTCTGCTATACCAGGGGCATAGCTGGGTCACTTCTTATCTTAAAATGGGGTTTGGCACTCCAGCTCTCTGGTGTGGCGGTTAATAATTCTTATTTTTTTTCAGAGATGGTGCTGAATGCACGTATTAGTTGGCAATCTTATTTCTTATGTCACTTTGTTGCTATGTCAATGCGCTACAAAACGACATAAATACCTGTGCGATACTACGTTAGCATCTTTGTTTATTTGTGGTGTGAAAATGTCAAGTTACAAGCCAAATAAAGAGCATTTGCGGCACATCTTGTATTTTTGTACCACCAAAAGAAAAACCCGAGTGAGAGCCGACGAATTATTTTAAAAACTCACAGTGACAATTTTCTTACCCAAGATACTTCTTGTGTGCGGTAGTTTAGACGCTTCAAAAGCGGTGATTTCGACTTAAATGACAAAGAACTGTCAGGTCAACCGAAAAATTTGAAAATGCTGATCTACAAGAACTATTACGATGAAGAAGATACGCAAAACCAACAGCAAATGGCAAAGAAGTTAGACGTTGGTCGCCGAATGATTAGTGATCGTCTGCATGTCATGGGAACATCATCATCAACACGGAAAGCAGGAGAATGGGTACTACATCAGCTCAACGACAGACAAACGGAAAAGCGAAAAACAGTATGCGAAGTTTTGCTTTCTTGACATGAACACAAAAGTGTTTTTCCATTGAACCGTGACTGGGGACGAGAAAAATATCTATTTTGAGAACCCGAAAACTAAAAATCATGGGTTGACCCAGGTCAACGATCAATATCTACCGCGAAATCGAATCGCTTTGGAAAAAAGACATTGCTGTGCGTCTGGTGGGATCAGAAGGGTGTCGTGTACCACGAGCTTCTAAAATTGGGTGAAACGGTTAATACTAACCGATACCATCAACAAATGGTCAAGTTGAATCATGCGTTGGAAGATAAGAGACCAAAATGGGCATCAAGATACGGAAAAGTGATTTTGCAGCACGACAACACTCCCTCACGCACAGCAACAGCGGTCAAAGACACCATTTCTACGTTTGCCTGGAAACTCTTACCACACCCGCTATACTCACTGGACCTAGCCCCATCAGATTATCATATGTTTTCATCGATGTCACATGCGCTCTCTATGCAACACTTCGAGAATTATGAAGATGTCAGAAAATGGGTTGGTAAATGGATCACCTCAAAAGGTGTTCCTTTTTTTTGGGAGGGCGTTCACAATTTATCACAGAGATGACAAAAATGTATAGCAAGCGATGACGCATACATTGAATAAACGATTTCTTAATTTTTACCTCAATAGACAATTATGTAGGGTAGTCTGGTATTGTGATTTCATTATACAGCGAGAAACTGGATTTTTGTATTCGAGATTTTATCACGTAGATAAATAAATACGTAGCGTCTTCCATGATGTTGATATTTAAAGAACGATTTATTTCAAGCAATGAATTTGTTTTTTGTAGATTTTTACACAATAGCGTCTGTGGAATCAGATACTCGTAATAATTGTAATAAAATATTAGAGATAGAAAATTAGTGTTTTGAAAAATTTTGAAAAAATAACAGCATAATAATAATATTATAACATCCTTTGAGATAAAAATAGTGCTACATCTATGTTAAGATTATTTAAAAAAAAATATCCGATGATTTTTAGATTTTCTTTATATCTATTTGTTAATTTATTTGCGAATCACGAAAAAATACTCTAATTAATTTCTTGAAATTCTCTAAATTGCAAATTACACTATACAGAATATATATATTTATTTTAATCTTAAAATACTGCACCATAAACATTTACTGCTTTTCATCACATTCACATCTGTCTGACCTGGGACAATTCCACCTGAAGCCGTTTGGTCAACAATTACATTCCTTAGGAGGGTTGACGTCTGGCAGGCGGCTGGTCCTAAACCAATAACTTTTACAATATGTGCAATGAAAGAAGAGTGCATATTGTATCGACCCCAAGCAATTGGGATCAGAGTAGGAGATTGATGAATGGCATCTAATGTAATTAACTAGCAAACCTAGCCCTAGTTTGTTTGTAGAAGTCAATATATTGAAGCGCCGCCTGGTGTCAAATTATATCAATAGGGATAGCATATAAACCTTTTACGTAAAAAAATTGTATACATATAAATTTTCATAATGATCGGTCAATTTTTTCTAAGTTTATATACAAACATACTCTTTTATAGATATAGGATATCTGAATGACCGAACTTTCGCTCTATATTTTCTTTCTCGATTAGACTGCTCGATTATTCAATTGAGGTGTCTTAATGACAGCGTCAAAATTTGCCTTCATGTTTTAATAGTTGTCACCCAACGCAATATTATGTTTTTTCATTGCCTGAAAATATTGACAAAACTATATTTTCTACAAACAAAACGATTAGTCGTCGCCGGAACCCTCCGTATGCTAAATTTAAAAAAAATTGTTGGTGCCTTTTCTGAGATTCAGAATATATATCATCATTCATCATTCTCCTGCTCTTGTCCCAATTACTTGAGATTGACGCAATATATACCCCTCTTCCTACATATTACAATAGTTATTGGCAATAGTTTTATGATCGGCCGCCTACCCGACATCAACCCTCCTTGGGAATGCAATTGCTGATCAAATGGCATCAGATCAGTATTGGTCGAGGTCGATATAGGGCTCTTTCTTAGTCGTCTTTTACGACATCCACGAGCAAAGTAAGGGTTGGTAGTATTCGAAAATCGACGTCTGAGGAGTGGCAATGCGCTATTGCGCTTCGTTTGGTGAGTGAGAGAGCCAGAAGCTCAATTTTCTGAGTGGATTAGTGTTGCTAGGTAACGGCCTAACTATACCATTGGTATTACAAAGGTCCACGAGCGGCAGCAACACTTACCATCAGCTGCTTGCTATTTTATCATCATAATTTAGAAAAAGAAGTATAAATTCTATAACATACGTAATTTATTCTATATTTTAACTTACACCACAATTTATTGTGAATAATAATACTTTAGTGAATTCACTTAATGAACAAGTGAAAATGTCTATTTTGATATGAACCTCGTTAATATACTAAGTGCTCGCGTCATAGGCGTTCTGGCGAATAGGTTTGGTCTAGCCGTTGGCAGGACCAGTAGAGGAACGCCCCGACGGCGAAAGCTGTCGGGGCGTCGACTCGAGAGGAACCCGCGAGGGTAAATCGCCGGGTGGGCCACCGAAGATAAAGACCGGGTACCGGTGCTCCGCTCGCACGGCGAAGAGAGGAGTTTGCATGGTGGGTCTATGGGATCACGGGCCGTCTGTCCCGTCACCCCGGACTAATTTGGCGGGGCGAGACGCATCCATAATCGAACGCAAAAAAAGGGCCAACAGTGATGGGCGGCGCCGCCTCTATACACAACGATTCGCTATGTATAAATATATGTTTTGTAACACACCCGGATTATGTTGTAGACCTCTGAGTACCTTTACTAAGTACGACACTAGCACGAACTTTCGTCGTACTCTCAACTCGTTATATCCAACCATTCCAGAAACAAATAAGGCCGGGTGATGATGAAGGTCTATAATTATAATGAAAGTAAACATTAGGATACATTAGTCGCCACTCTTTACTTTCTCGTGGTAGCCATAAAAACCGACTGAGAGAAGAAAAATAGGCAGTTAGTAGTGATGGGAAATTTATAATATCAACTGGCATTGGCAAACTGCCAGCCAAGCTTGGTAATTATAGTAGTATGCCATATTCGGGGAAGTCCGAAATCGTCATATGCCCAAAAGGTCTGACTTTGAATACTTTACTTTACACTAATATGATTATTGGTAAAAGCAATATTCGTACAATTTATTAAGCATTTATCTTTCTCTTTTCATTTTCTCTTCTCTTTTCTTTTCTGATGTATTATGTGGACACGAGTTTTTTAGATAACGTTAAGGCAATTCATCATTTCATTTCAGCCCACATTTATCCTACTATTGGGCTCAGGCCTCCTCCACAATGGAAGGGAAATTGGCCTACTATACCATGCTGGTCAGACGTGTTGGTATAGGATTTATTTCAAGTTTTCCTTCTCTTGAATATATGCCATATGCATAATTTATCCCTCATTTTTTTGGTAGTCTATGGTCCGGACACACGCCGCTCGTATCGTCCAGGGCGATAGACAGGGAGCGCGTGGCCCCATAGGTCACCGTATTCCCTCCTCATAGCCATTGGGCCGGCCACTGGTACCGCTTCTTTGCTATCCGTGGCCAGCCCGGCATATTATATCCCTTAATCGTCTTTTAAGATACCCACGGGCAAGAGAGGAGGTGGTGAATTGTATTCTTACTCCGTCACCATACGGAAAATAATAAATTATCTGACAATTAATAAGCCAATTATCTAACTTTAAATTTAGCTCTAGTTAAGTTGGGGCAGTGACAGAAAAGTGATAGGCTGATCGCCTGACGTGGTATGAACATGAGACGAGACGGGATCAAAGTAGTTGCGAAGTAAGTTTTTAAGTATGAATGTCTAAGGCCTTTTTTTTTTTGGTGGACTATGGATCCGTCTCGCTCCGCCAAATCGGTCCAGGGTGACGGAAAGGCGGCGCGCGATCCCATAGACCCACCGTAAAACTCCTCTCTCTTCGCCGTGCGAGCGGGCCACCGGTACCCGATCTTTGATGAATGTCTAAGCCCTTAGCAGCATAGGCAATACTGAAGAAAAGATGGATTGCGAGAATAATGATAAGCATTAAAAGGGGCTGCAGAAATGAGATCTGATAGGATTATATGATGAAAGAGTACATATTGTGTCTATCCCAAGTAATTGAGAGAATGGTGATGATAATAAGGGTTTGGCTCTGATCAGGATCTAATGTAGTGCAGAGATTCGTTTCAAATACATTTTTGTAGCTATACCATAATATTATTTGCCATCAACGTCCTTTATTTGTTCTTCAAACGCCCACAGGCAAAGAAGTAACTAGGTAATTTGTCAAAAAATATTGTTACAATACTTTAGAATTAGAAGCTGTGTGGTAGCAGCTACGAATACTACCAAGCTTTACTTTGCTCGTAGATGTCATGACAGACGACTAAGAGCCTTTTAACGACCTGGGCCAACTCCATCTGATGCGATTTGGTCAACAATTAAGTACATTCCCAAGGAGGGTTGAAGTCTGGCAGGCGGCCGGTTATAAAACGATTACCAATAACTTTTACAATATGTACTATGAAAGAAGAGTAGATATTTTATCGATCCCAAGTAATTGGGATTAGGGAAGGAAAATGATGATGACTTTAGTATTATCTACTTACTTATTGGGGAAACAAAATAAAAATCGCATATCATTTAAGTAATTTTAATAAAACCAATAACAATCTTAAAGTATTAAGGGATCAAATCGTAAATATAAATCAACTAGCATCTTTTTAATTCAATAGAATATATTGAATAAGTTTTTATTTCATTACCTGGACAATTACGATAAAACAAAAGAAAAGACGAAAATATAATACGATGCGAGAATGGAATGTCCTACAATAGTTCACGGTGGTGTAAGTGGCAGCACGATTGGAACAGATTTCCAATAGGTGTGGGTTCGAATCCCAGTTGTGACAATCATTTTTCGCTCGTAATCGGGTTTTTATAAATAATCAAGCATATTAAATGCTAAATTTCAGTAATTTGAAAAAGAAAAGAAAGTTATTACTTAGCAAACTTATTTTGGAGTTTATTATATTGTTAGCAGTTCGAACTTCATCTAACCATTCTTTTTAACAGGCTATGGTCTGGATACCTTCCATCCATTTCCACTCAGGGCAACGGAAAGATGACTCGCGGCCCCATAAACCACCGTATCCCCCTCCCCATTCCTATTGATCCGGCCACTGGTACCGAATCCGTGGCCATCCCGGTACGCGTCCTCTAACTCTATAAACATCTCTATATACTGCTATCTTATCATATTTATAGTATGTAGTTTACGGTGCCGGTATAAAAGCAATGCTCTCGTCTCTAGGAAGTGGTCAGCATAGATGGAACAATATAGTTAAGAGATAATCTTCAGTTTTGGTAGGACTATTTTGCTGACAGTTCTTTC
Organism: Lymantria monacha; assembly: GCA_905163515.2. Lineage (NCBI taxonomy): Eukaryota > Metazoa > Arthropoda > Insecta > Lepidoptera > Erebidae > Lymantria > Lymantria monacha. The sequence goes on along the minus strand of LR991098.1, from coordinate 25,506,138 downwards.
TTCAGCCATAGATCACACTTTCGCACCATCGATATTTGAGTAATAGCAATTTGGTACTGAACTTTTTTTCAGTGAGCGAGAAAATGGAAGATGTACTTTAGGGTAGGTGGCGACCTAACTGTGCTTATGGTGTTACTAAGGTCAGCAATCGGAAGTTACTACTTGTGACCAAGAAGGCTGCTTTCTTTTCTGCCATCAATAGTAATAAAAAAAATATAGTTAAAAAAATCAAAGTCTCTACTTATAGTTTAGTTATCTGGCCTCCTTTTTCGGTGTAAATATGCATAAGACGATGAAGCCTGAAAGAAAAAATAAATATATATTTATACAGCTTAAAATAATTTAGGTCTAAAAACAATACGGCAATACAATTTCCTAAAGTTAAATCAAACAATGGCATTCTATTATAAATAGAATACGTTTCTTAAATTCGTATTAAATTTCCTAATAAATTGTAGTAGCAGAATATAAATTAAAAATATTATTTTTATTTTCATTGTGAAGCAACATGGTTTCGACCGTGTAAGGCGACGGCGAAAGCTAAACTACTCGTATATATATCGATAGTTGGTACCCGAAAGAGTAACCCACTGGATGAGTCATCGATGACAAACACCGTTTTCTGGTGGCCCGCTTATGTATGGCGTTGAGAGGTACATATACGAGAAGTTATGGTGTCATACTGTCCTTTATATCGCTACGGATGAATCGGGAGGAATGTGACTATGTCTATGGTCAAAAATATGGGCTCTCGTCAACCGTCATATCTGCACTCATACCCGCATCCTCATTGATCTGGATGGATTATCATGCATTTTTGGGGTTTCCATGATTCTTACATCCATCTATACTCATATCCTCCTCATCAAATATCCAAAGAAATCTCATGCTCCAAATCCTTTCCACCACTTTCAGACTTTCCCTAATTTAAAACTATTTCTATAAGTAAAATCAATGGATTATTATATATATAAGTATAGTTACATATCATCATTGCAGCCATAATATAGAAGGCCAGCTCGCAACCCATGTCCAGGAGTATAGGGAAGGTAATGTTGCTGACCAAAACTCCTACACGAGCAATACACATCACCATTGCCGATGCAAGTGACCTAGAAGAGAAAAACAATTTCAGAAAACATTAAGTCTGTGTATGGTAACAGCTCAAAATCACCCTTCACTTTTCTGTAAGAGGTGTAAAATGTAGCCGATAGCGTAGTGATTAAGATACCGATCTACCATTCCATTACCATGGATTCAATTTCCAAGACGATTGCAAGACATTCTTTGTGTGCTTCACTAATTGTTATTTCGAGTCATCATTCTCCTACTCTTATCCCAATTATTTGGGGTCGACACAATATGTACTCTTCTTTCATTACTATGATATACATATTGTAAAAGATATTGGCAATAGTTTTATAACCGGCCACCTGCCAGACGTTGACCCTCTTTGGGAATATAACTTTTGACCAAACGGCACTAGATAGAGTTGGCCCAGGTCGTTATAAGGCTCTTAGTCGTCTTTTACGACATCCACGAGCTGGGCTTTCTGAGTCTGGCTGTAATTTGATCCAGTAATGTATATATTTGTAAAGGCCCTCGCAATACATTGATTACTTTCTTATTGCGGGGTGTAGTCTATAAATAATTATGCTCTGGTGAGTAAGGCTTCTCCTACTAAGTGTCGTGAATTTGATTCGCACGTGGGATGTTTTCTTTTTATAATCAACAAATGATTGTTCTGCCTTTTTTTTCGTAATAGTGATAAGAACACACTGTTGACAGTTCTCTGTTTACGGCCGCGGGCCGGTCCGTTCGGGGTAATACCACACTCTCGCAGAAGATCGACGCCTGAGCAGTGGCAATATGCTGCTGTGCTTCGCTCGATGAGCGAGAGAGCCAGAAGCCCAACTTTCTGGGTGGGTTTGGGATTATTGATAGGCAATGGCCTAGCTATACCTCTGGCATTGCAAAGGTCCATGGGCGCAGTAACACTTACCATCAGGTGTGCTGCTTGCTCGTTTGCCAACAAGAGCAATAAAAAAAAAGGAAACCTGGCCCTGGTATAGTTACACCCCGATTGTTCCAAGTCTGGGTGCAATTTGTGTCCATTATTTCTATATTTAAAAATTACCCCACAATATAAGAGTTATTTCCTTAATTATTGGTGTACTCCTAAAAAAAAGCATCTATAAAAAAAATATTCTTACCGCACAGTTGTTGGAAATACTTCAACAATTACCATCTGAGTTAAACCCTTTGCAGCTTGCATAATTGCAACATTAATAGCAATTAAAGTAACCATCACAGTTTTAGAATTCGCCCATCTTATACCCAATAAAACGCATACGGTAATTAATCCAAATGCAATCAGCAGGAACTTCTTACCCACTTTGTTGACTATTACACCACCAATAAAGTACGGGATGATACAGACCAGACCAATGATTATACTATTAATATAAGTCTCTGAACCACTTATATGCTGTAACAAAAACATATTTCATCATCATCATCATCTCAGCTCATATATGTGCCACTGTTGAGGTCAAGCCTCCTTCATAATGGGAGGGAAATTGACCTACTATACCACGCCAATCAGGCGTTTTGGTTTTGTTTCAAATTGTCCTTCTCTTACATAGGTGTTATATGCGCTTTATATCCCTATGTCATTTTTTGTGATCACCCCCATGTGTGGGTAAGATGGAGGGTAGTGAATAAAACTCCGTCACCACACACGCTATCCCACGAAGGACAAAACTTTGTGTGATCTACAAAGTGTTGTTTTGAGTCTGGGTGTAATTTGTCAGTGTTTATTACATATTTGTGAAGTTCCCCGCATTACAAGGACTATTTCCTTAGTGCAAGGTAGTATTTAAAAAAAAAGTAATAGTCGAAAATAAATGTAATGCCAACACTTGTGAACTACTTATTATTCTGTGTACCATTTTGTTTGCGTTTAAAATTACTGAATCAACTTTAGGAATCTTTAAAAGACCCATTTGTTTCAATAAATAAAGTCTTTGAGAGAAGTTTCTTACCAATTCTAAATAATTATAAATAAGATAATTTAGCTCAATGACTGTTGTTGTTTGGTTGCTAAGTTCTCTGTGCTTCGCATTTAAAATTTGCTGTTTGAAAACAAACAGCTATCAAAAAGTACAATAAAAACTCTTAACAGTATTTTATTTATTAAAAGTGATTTAAGTGCCGATTTTATAATAATATTTTAATCAATAATAACTTTCATTTGGTGAACGAGTAGGAATAATGTACCACCCACATTCTGGGTCTAAAAAAACGTCTAAGGAATATGATATGCAGATAATATAATATAATTGCAAAAAAAAAAACTCGACTTAAATCCTATGCTAAGCGGTCTGTCTAGCATGAAACAGTGGTGAAATTGTTCTTCTGTGAAGACACTAGCTCAACATCGAAGCATTATAAGCTGAGAAGAATATTCAATAATATAAAAATTAATTCTTCGTTTCGATCATCTTCTGTGACTTACTGGTGGGGAGGGTTATGTCAATAGACATCGATTGGATGATGGGTGGATATAGCATTAAGTAATCATACTTTAAACGCACTCATTAAAGTGTGATTAAAACCTGTGAGGCAAAGAATTTGAATCTCGTAGTGCGATTGCCGATTTAGTTATGCCACTCTATCTAGATATCATTTTTAATACCTTTTTTTAAGGTGGACTATGGATACTTCTCGCCCAGCCAAATCGGTCCGGGTTGACGGAAGAGAAGACGCGTGACCCCATAGACCCACCATGCAAACTCCTTTCTTCGCCGTGCTATTGGGCCACCGGTACCCGATCTTTGTCTTCCGTGGCCCGCCCAGCGGTTTACCCTCGCGGGCTATCACTTTTAATAGCTGAGGTCGTGGGTAGGTGACCTAGAGATAGTCCTACATTTAAATAGAGGCTAAAGAAAGATTGGATAGATTCTATAGACCATCAACAACAAGGAATCAATCGCAGTGGCCTGCTCAATAATTGGAGATTTGATAATGATAAATTATCATATCCCAAGTCGCCCTTCAATCACCCCGAATAGTTGGACTGTGTGAAACAGGACTACAACTGGCCTAAAAGATAAAAGGGAATATAAACATAACTTTTCAAAAGAAGAAAAAGTCTAATTAAAACTTTGTGTAAACTCGTTTAGTTAACGTAAGGTAGTGAGTGATTTTTCTTCATTTTGAAATTGGTATATACCCAACAGTAGAATGAAGGAAGATACGATAATAAAACAATGTTCTAATAAGTACCCAATTCAATTAATCACTCGAAATGCTACGATTTTGTTTCCCATTCGCTGATATTGGCTACAGGGATAGAGAACCGGTGTCAGTAACCAACATTCAACACGTCAAATATTTTTTGTTGCGATATACAAATAATTATTCTGAGTCATCATTTTCCTACTCTTATCCTAATTACTTGGGGTCGATACAATATATACTCTTCTGTCATAGTACATATTGTAAAAGTTATTGGCAATAGTTTTATGACCGAACGCCTGCCAGATGTCAACCCTCCTTGGAAATGTAATTGTTAACCAAACGGCATCAGATATAGTTGGCCTAAGTTTTTCTAAGGCTCTCTTAGTCGTCTTTTACGACATCCACGAGCAAAGTAAGAGTCAGTAGAAGTTTGTAGCTGCTAACACACAGCTTATAAAAGAATTAATTATTGAAAATAAATTATCTGTTAATCCTATTCCTCAATATTCTATCCATATATTAGTTACCAGGTGTTCTAGACGAAGTTATAAGCAAATAAGTTGGCATGCAATTTTGTTCGCGTGAAATTTGTTAATAAATCAACCACCAGACATATTGACATAAAATATTCTTGTTTTTTTTTTCATTTCACGACAGACTACGTTACCTCGATTAGAATTACTATAAACCATTGCGTGATAGATGATATACAGACTTCGGCAGATAGTAAAAATAGTTGCTGTTTTTATTGCTTATTAAAATCGAGCATCAAAAATGAAAGGTACGGTAGGTCAGAGATTCCTTTGCTTTCTTTAACACAATTTTCCATTGAGATTTTAAAAAATACTATAGATATATTTACACTTTTTTATATTCTGTATCTTTTTTTTTAATTAATTTATTATTTATACAAAAATACACAATTAATTAGTTAAAAATAGCTACTAAAAAGGTTTAAATCCGTGCTACAATAATAATGGGTCAACTTACAAAATATGTTTGGGTAAAGTACAAAATAGATTCATCATCATCACAGCTCATATATGTCCCACCTTTGGGCTTGAGGTTCTACCATAATGGGAGGGAACATGACCTACTATACCACGCTGGTCAGGCGTGTTGGTATAGGGTTTTGTTTCGAGTTTTTCATCTCTCGCATAGATGTTATATGCGTTTTATATCGCTTAGTCGTCTCTTACGATCACCCACGGGTAACGTAGGGAGTGGTGAACTGTAATCTTACTCCGTCACCACACGGAGAATAAAGGTGATAACGGAATGTGATTTGCAGATAATATCTCTACAAACATGGAGTAGAAGGACTCGAAATATAATTCTATACCAACTAACTCACCCGCATAGTACAAGTAGATCAATTTCCCTTTCAATATAAGTATATTTTTGTAAGATTTTAGTTCAACTTGATAAAATACTTGAACTATGATTTCTTCGCTCGAATCGTTTTGAAATGTGACTCAATTCCTAAAATAATCGTACCAATTCTAGTGATTTATGTTACAATAAATCAAAATGTGCCGAGTGTGATATTTCTTCAGATCTCGAACTTGAGTCTTTAAATTGATATAATCTATTTTCTAGTAAGAAATCGTAGTAATTTTTAGTATCATATCCTTTTTGACATTCTATGATTTGGCCATACCCTACCTAAACTATCCAGGTTGAGAAAAAGTGATATAGAACCTAATGAATTGCCATATTACTTTTCTCCGTACACTGAACGGTACATCGAAACTGATTCTTCGACTTTAGTGACGGGTTTTATTATTATACTTATTAGTATAAATTTATTGCCTATTATAAGGTGTGTATTTAAATGTATTTTATAATCACGGACCATAGTTTAAACTCTAAAGGGAATAAAACGTATCACCTTTTCTCATTATTACAATCATGAAGAATCTATTACGATTTTTTTCATTATTAATAATAACAATCTAACCTTTTTGTCGTGAAATTTAAAGTTACAAAAATTTATTCTTTACGCAGCAGGCTATGGGCGTCCACTATTGAACATATTTAGGTCTCCCCAGTGGGGGAGACTAGCGTAATAGCCAAGGCATCAAATGCTGTAGTGGGTATAACAAGTTATTCAAGAGAGTAGTACTTTATTTATTTATTAGCATAAATAAGATTAGCAATTGCAAGTTAAAACATAGTAGGTAATTATACAAATTTTCTCCAAGTATTTCTTTAGAAAGTTTTTTTAATTCCCACCGAAAAGGAACTCATTTAGTGCTTAACCCATCACTATATGGAAAATCGTAGACGTGGGAGAAGTGTAAATATTGTATAAATACCCCTTACTGACCCTGGAGGATAAAAGGCTGAGAATAATAAATATACAAGTCATGCATATTTCAAATAAAAGGAACAGCTCATCTATTCAGATAGAAACAAACAATACGCTTCTATCAATTGAAATTATTTCATTATTTCAGTTCATGTAATATATGTCTCACTGGGCTCAAAATTCTTCCACAATAGGAGAAAATTGAGCTAATATTTGTAAGACAGTTTGGTATAGGGTTTATTTTAAGGATTTCTTTTCATGCAGCAATATTATCTGCTTGATTATATTTCAATATAATTAATAGTGGTAGGACCGCGCTGCTGACAGTTCTCTGTCTACAGCCGCGGGCCGGTCCGTCCGGGGTAGTACCACACTCTCGCAGAAGATCGACCAACACGTCTGACCAGAGTAGTACAGTAGGTCAATATCTCTCCCGTTGTGGAGGAGGCCCGAGTTCAACAGTGGAACATATATGGGCTAAGAGGAAGGAGAGAAGGAACAGGATGCAATGCGTCATAGGGCTTTTGTAATCGATCGATCATCTTTTTTTTTTAAATCATAGTAACATAATAGAATATATTAAGAATTAAATATTTATTTTCTTTTTATATTAATTAGTTTTTTGATTATTTTCCTTATGGTCACGGTGTAAGAATACAATTCACCACTCCGTATATTTCCCATGAGTGATTGTAAGAGACGGCTAAGCTACATTAAATGATATAACATCAATTCAAGAGATAGAAAACTGAAAACAGAACCTCTGACCAGCGTGGTATAGTATATCAATTTCGCTCTCATTGTGGAGGAGGCTCGAGCACAACAGTGGAACATATATCAGCTGAGATAAAATGAGATGATCTAATTTCCTTAACATCTAAATAACAGAAAAAATTGTATAGAACTTACTGGTACACAGACGTCTGCGGTTCCGTGTGTTAAATTCGATAATCTCATTTTCTCTTCAGCAGTATAAGTATCCAGCAATGTACATAAATTCTGTTGTCCATCTAGTTTGTAATGCTCTACAATAGCATATAATTGTGGAAACCATAATCTGAATACATTATATCTGAAATAATATATATTTATATTATTATTAATTACATCCATGTGGTGAGGGAGTAAGAATACAATTCGCCACCCCCTATCTTACCCATGGGTGATCGTAAGAGACGACTAAAGGATATATAATGCATATAACATCTATGCAAAGAAAGAAAACTTGAAAGAAAACCCTATATCAACACGTCTGACCAGCGTGGTATGCTAGGTCAATTTCCCTCCCGTTATAGAGGAGGCTCGAGCTCAACAGTGGGACATACATAAGCTGTGATGATGATGATGATTATTAATTACATAGAGCGTTAAAAAACATTCATTAATAATTTAAATAAAATACTTAATTTTTAGTATTACTTGTGTTTTTAAAGATAAACATACTAAAATTAAGTGAAATATATATAAAAAAAAATATTTTATTGAATGTCCAATCAAATATTTTTAAGACGTGAAAGAGATTCTCTCGAATTTTCAATAGACCGCTTTAAGAAAATTGACAATGAATATATTTCTTTAAATGTTATGGCGTAAGAAGATAAAATATTATCAGCCTGTACTTTACCGTAAATATACTATGAGAGAAATGTACTTATTTTTGGAAAATAATGCTTAATCCCATATTTATAGGTAGATGTTCCTACAAATCGATTAAAGAAATTAAGTTAATAATACGACACTTGTGTTATTGGACGTATTCTCCATCTTATTCACTTAAAAGACAAGACTCGTAATCATTCTTCGCCCGTTACAACATTAGTTTCTTTTTCATTATCAGGCTATTTGCTCCATTTATATTTCAAATGTGTTTATTAGGATTTACCAACAGATGGCGTAAATGTATGGTAGCGGTTACGAATACTACCAACCACTACTTTGATCGTGGATGTCGTAAAAGACGACTAAGAGCTTTATAACGAACTGGGCCAACTCCATCTGATGCCGTTTGGTCAACAATTACATTCACAAGGAGAGTTGACGTCTGGCAGGCGGCCGGTGATAAAACTATTGCCAATAAGTTTTACAATATGTACTATGAAAGAAGAGTACATATTGTATTGACCCCAAGTAATTGGGATAAGTGTAGGAGAATGATGACCAACAGATGGCGTAAATTTTTCTGAATATAATTTTTACTTAAAAAAAAATTACCGTGTGGTGACGTAGTAAGAATACAATTCACTACCCCATATCTTACCCGTGGGTGATCGTAAGAGAAAACTAAAGGATGTTTAATACATATAACACCTATGCAAGAGAATGAAAACTCGATACAAAAGCCTTTACCAACACGTTTGACCAGCGCGGTATTGTATGTCAATTGCCCTATCATTGTGGAGGAGGTTTGAGCCCAGCAGTGGGAAGTATATGAGCTAATATGATAATGATGATTATCAAAAATAGTTAAACTGTATAAATGATTATGAGACAGCCGTGTTGGTGTTAAGTTTTAAACTGTATTTTTTTTTTTGCATATTTCATAAAAATTGTTCACCTTTCGTTATTAAAGGTGAAAATAATCTTAAAATGAAAAAAGAAACCTTTGATGTTGAGGTAATATATATAGAAGAAAATTGTATAAACATAAAAAAAAAATCTTTAAGTAATAATACATATAAAGACAGTTTATTTGACATAATGATGGATATGTACAGTAAAAAGCGTCTTGGTATTGCTGAATCCATCAGCAATGGTAATCAATTTGCAATATATAGTAGAAAATATTATTTGTTTTTGTCGTCGTCTTCGAGACAAGATACTCGCGAAATTTACATAATTCATCTACATACCTAGACCTACTCATTGATAGACTGATTTTCTGCGTGTTAGCGGCTGCAAATACTGCCAATCCTTACTTTGCTGGTGGATGTCGAAACAGATGACTAAGAGCATTGTATTGACCTGAGCTAACTCCATCTGATACCGTTTGGTTAATAATTACGTTCCCAAGGAGGGTTGACGTCAGGCAGGCGGCTAGTCATAAAACTATTACCAATAACTTTTGCAATATGTACAATGAAAGACGAATACCTATTGCATTGACCCCAAGTAATTGGGATAAGGGTAGGAGAAATATGATGATCAACACACTGGTTAGATCGGTTAGTATCTAGTTTGGTTTCAAGTTTTACTTATATTTTAGTAATGTTGTCTGCTCATATTTCACTGGTTTTAAGACATCCAAATAGATCTTTTCTATGTTCTTCTTTTTTCCATGTAGTGACGGAGTAAGAATACAATTCACCACCCACTAACTTACCCGTGGGTGATCGTAAGAGACGACTAAGGGATATAAAACGCATTTAACATCTATGCAAGAGAAGGAAAACTCGAAACAAAACCCTATACCAACACGTCTGACCAGCGTGGTATATAGTAGGTCCATTTTCCTCGCATTATGCAGGAGGCTTGAGCCCAACAGTAGAACATATATGAGCTGATATGATGATGACGTTCTTCTTCTGTTGAACTGTATTCTTACATCGTCACCTAACAGTATATAGGTACTATTAAATATTTATTTAATTTATTTAATTAATTAATTTACACAAAGGTACACATACATACTACATAATTACTTAGTTACAATTCAAACAAATTTGTGGGTAGCCTTTGTGAGGGAACTGATATCTGTACTAGGATAATGATCCTGTCTAACAGATTACCAGGTCCCACCCCTTACACATAACAGTATCTTATGTATTAGAAATAAGCGATAAGTAGTACGTTCTTAGACTAAACAAGAATGATAAGTATGTATTTATAAATTTATAATATAAGTTTATGTAAATGTTTATATGTAGGTATGTACGTATATGTATATGTATTTGGACGCATAAGTGTGTAGGTGTGTGTATGTGTGTGTGTGTGTGTGTGCGCGCGCGCTTGTGGGTGTGTTTGTTTACAAGTGTGTGTGTGTGTGTGTGTGTTTGTGTGTGTGTGTGTGCGTGTGTGTTTATGTGTGTGTGTGTGTGTATAAGTGCGTGTGTGTTTATGTTTGTATGTGTTATTTGCATAGGTAATTTAAATGAGTGTTAATGTTAATTTCGAAATTAGTATATTGTAACTATTAATTTTTCAGTCTCTTCATATGTAAAATTTTGAAGCCATTTTGAAATTATACGTCTACACTTACTTTTTGAAGAGGAATATATATTAAGAATTGTATTAATCCGATTATAAAGGTGGATACCCAGAAAACAGTACGATTTGTGTGACAAACTAAGTTTATATAATACCGGTGGGCATATTCTATTATTGCGGCGCCTGTGTGCAGAAGGGTTATAATGAAGCTCAGAATGTTTCTTAAGTACAGTATATAAAATATAAAGCTGGCGCACCGTAAGTACTTGACAGCTTTCGTACAACTCTGTAGTAGGATGATAGAAGGGAAGACAGTTAGCCACTTTTAAAACGGCTCTTTGAGCACGCTCAAGCGGAAGAATTATTGTCTTGCCTGCTCCACCCCACACTGTTATGCAATAAGTCAGAATTGATTGACATAGGGCAAGGTAAGTAGTTTTTAATATTGACTTATTTGCCACATGTCTAAGATTTTTAAATATGTAAATTAGTTTCCTAACCCTTGACGTTAACATGCTAATATGAGCCCTGTAATTAAGATTCTTATCCAGTACTACACCTAGATAAGTCATGGTATTTACTTTTTTGATGTCAGGACAGATACATGAATTGTTTTCATCAGTGTTACAAACGTGAGCAACTATGCGGTATTCAGGTATATTTGTATTGATTAGAGAAATGGGCAGGTATTTTGTTTTCTCCACATTAAGGGCTAAACAATTATTAGAAAGCCATGCAGTTACGATATTGAAACCATTTTGAGCATATCTATGTACCTCATCCCATGAATTTGCACTAAATACAAGAGCTGCATCATCTGCGTAAGTTAGAATTTTCCCATGCGATAATTGAAGATTACACAAATCATTAATAAAAGTTAGGAATAACGTAGGTCCCAATATACTCCCTTGTGGTACACCGTACTCTACTTTCAAATTATCGCTCACCCACTTATCAATTTTGATACATTGAAAGCGACCAGTTAAATAACTCTGAAAAAGTTGAAGTTGAGGACCTCTTACTCCCATTGCTTCCAACTTTTCCAGTAGAATTGGTGCAGATACTGTGTCAAAAGTTTTAGCTAGGTCCAGAAATATCGTAAGAACTTTCTTTTTTTCTTCAAGTTTACTAATTATATGATTCGTGAGCTCATGTACTGCATCATTAGTTGAACGGCTTGCACGAAAACCATATTGAAAGGGTGACAGTAAATATTGTGATTCTAAGTATTGTTTTAGTCTATTGTTAATTATTCTTTCTAGTATTTTTGAAAAAGTTGGTAAAATAGATATTGGTCTATAATTGCTTACACAGTTTCTGTCTCCACTCTTATGTATGGGATGAATTAGGGATTTTTTAAAAGCTGAAGGAAATGTACAATTACGTAATGATAAATTGCACACATAAGTAAGTGGCTTAACTAATGTATTTACATGTTTTTTTATCAATTTGCTAGATATAGAATCATATCCAGCAGAATGATCATTTTTTAAATTCATTATCAATCTCCGGACCTCATTTTCATCCGTTTCCAAGAGCACGAAAGAATTAAAGGGCTTATGAAATGCTGGTCGTTCCAATAAAGGGACTGACCCAGGATTTTTATTGATCGATTCAGCTATAATTTTACCAATACCCACAAAAGAACGGTTAATTATATTTACAGATTCAATGGGATTATTTGAAATTAATTCGACTCCAGATTGAGATATTTTTTTAGTATTAGTTTTGGTTTTGATAACATTCCACAATTTCTTATTATTACGTTGATTATTTGTTAAAGCTTTTCTTTCGTACTCATGCTTTATTTTCTTTAGGAGAGAGTTACAAAAGTTACGATATCTCAAATAGATGATTTTGTCTGCTTGACTATCTGGATATTTTCTCATTTTAGCGTGAAGTCTATCTCTATTTTTAATGAATCGTAAGAGACCGGTTGTGATCCACGGTTTTAAAAGTCGTTTGCGTCTAGATACCTTCTTTTGGAAGGTAGAAGCGGTATGTATACCATTTATAGACGTTACGAAAAAGTCCGTAGCCTGATTCACATTATTCAAACTATAAATGTGCTTGAAATCAAATCTCGACAAATCTCTGTCAAAAGAGACAAAGTCCAATTGGTTGACTATTTTGTAGGAGTTAGAAGGTCGACTATTTAACATTAGACTCAAGATTACGGTATAGTGATCGGTAACAGTAGTTGGAGATACAAAGCACCTAGCTGGGTATCTAGTTTTAAGAATGATGTGATCGAGACAAGTTGCAGAGTGGGTTGGTAGATTAAAAGCTGGAAGCATACCATGTGAGGCCAATAACGTGAGATAGACTTCAGTTCTAATATCATGTGACGTGGGAGAGATATCAATATTCAAATCACCTGTTAGAATTATATTTCTGACTGATTTTAGAGACGTTAACAATTCATTTAAAGATTCTAAAAATGTATTTATGTTTCTGTTATCTGGTGGCCGATATATAGCAATTATGATGGTATTTACATTAACTTTCATTATTAAACAGTTGGCGTCCAAAATTGTATGCGGCTCCGAAATTAAAAAGTTGTGTGTTGATTTGTGGTAAATAACTACACCCTCGTTTTGCGACTGATTGTTTTGAGTAAATGAGCAATTATAACCTTCAATGGTAGGCAATATACGGTTGCTAGGCAACCAGCATTCAGTAAATATTATTATATCCCAATCAACATTCGCGCGACTTAATATAGTGTGAAAATTGTCAATATTTCGTTTCAAACTTCTTATATTCTGTAATACAACATTCAGAGCGAATATATCACTGAAGATAACTTGATTGCAATCATCTATATTACAAAGGGAACTATCCGCCACAGATAAGCTATCCAAGTCGTAGTTTAAATCTATATTATCGAATTTTAATTTTATAAAGAAAAGATGTTCCTACCAATTGAGTATTCGGTATAAGGTATACCATACAGCTGTGATCTGCCATATAATGGAGACTCGGCATATTATAGATCTGAGTCAGTGATATTTCTAAATGTATAGTAAGATAATACATTCGAAACTTGACAGTACATCCTTGCAATAATTCGGTTACAGTTATGCCAAGAAAAATAACATTTACAGATCTTAGTGTTATTGTAATGTATTGAGTAATTAGGATGTAAATATTATATAGGCAATGATTACACATTTTAATTAAAATTATTCTATGAAGATAAGTTAAATATATTGTACTGTTTATATCATTAGCATATAAGTTGCGCAGATGCATGTCTTTGTGACTATTGCACAACCACGGTTGGTTACATTGTTTATATTTATGGTGAATTAATATTAAAATACTAAATCTCACCGACAATTTACAGTATAAGAAATCTTTATATCCTCCTAAGCTCAAATACATATAACTAATTTTGGTTAGTTTATTATTTATGTTATCTCTATTAAAGTCGTAAAAAAAGTATTGCATATAAATACTTATAAATAAAATACAATTTAATTTATCTTTAACTATATCATAAAAATATTTATTATTATAATTGTTTTTAGGTAAGTTACTATTTATTGTATTTTTGATTAAACTATAGAAATGCACAATAGAATAACTTACGTTCCCAAATCAATCGCTTGCATAGCTCCAATTATTGCTAAGTAACAAATTAATGGTCTATGAAATAATGGTTTAATATTTTGCAAGCCAATTATAAGTTGATGTCCAAATGAATTCATATTATATTTTTCAACATTTTTAGATTTTGTTTCATCTTTTATTTCTTGATTCCATAAGTTTTGAAACTGTAAATAAGCGATATTTATTAGCAGATAACTTTAAGAAATGACATTATCATATTTAATAGTATAAGCGTCATATTTCAAGTCTAATCGATTTTTGCAGAATATAATTTTTAACTTCAAACCTCTACTGTACAAAGAGATAACTCTATTTTCTTTGATTTTCTTTTTAAAAGACAACACTCTATGCTAGCTATATAATCTTTATAATGCGAGGGACTTTAAAAATATACAATTAGTGCAGATAAATTACATCCAGACTCAGAATAACCGTTTTAAATCTTATATATTAGATTAGATGTTAGTATTTATGTCTATTTGGAAGTTGTCATGACCATCGACGTCATAACAGTTAGGACTATGTTACCATGGGCATATGACCAGGATTACCATGTTTTATATTACTATGTACATGATCAACACCATTCAGCATTTTTATCTCCACTACTGGATGCAGTCTTTCTCAGCGTACCTGAGATAACCTGATTCGATGTAGTTCGAGGATAGGGAGGATAGGGACTGCGCTAGCATCTCGTTAGCATGTAACGACACACTCACTAGCCTCGAGGACGAGATCACTCACACTTCGATAAAATTGTAGTTATATTTGCTGGACTAAACCTTTCATAATATAGTTCAATACTCTCTCATTCACGTCCCGTTACTGGTGAGAGAACTGGGGGAAAAAACCTTCTCCCTTTTCTTTCCTGTCCTCACTCCATTCTAATGTACCTTTGATTTTGCTGATGCCTATAAGTCATCATCACCACTAATCATCAGGTAGTCTTCTTACAAAGTAATGAATACTCCTTATCTAAATTTGTAAGAAATTAACGAACAAAATATAACAAACTATAATTAAGTTAAATATAATGAATAAAGATTTTTCTCTTACCGGAAACGTTTCAATCCTTTTCCTTGTATTTTCTGTATACACTCGAATCAAAATACTTTTTGCTTCGCGATACTTTTTTTGTGTAACCAAGAATTTGGGACTTTCTGGTATGGTCGTAAATAAAATATAACTAGAACATGACCACACTAATCCAGTGAGAAGATAAAAATTCCATATTCTAAGAACTGAAAAATATGTACACTATTTTAAATGTTGTATGATTATGTCTTTTTTTTTTTGCGGTGGGTTATGGTGTGGTCGCGATCCATTAAATCGGTCCGGGGCGACTGAAGAGGCGACGCGCGACCACATAGACCGAACCTGCAATGCACCTCCTTTCGTCTTGCGAGCGGGCCACCGGAACCCGATCTTTCTCTTCGGTGGCACGATGTGGTTATGGCTAAGAATAATACTAACCCATACATAGCTTATGGACGACAAGCATGGTATAGTTCATGGTCAACTGTGATGAGATTGATCAACAATTAGTTTTCCAAGGAGAGTTTTACGTTAGGCCCGCGACCGGTCATAAAACTATTACTGAAACTTTAACAGTATGTGTGATGGAGGAAGAGCATATATTACTTTAACCCTAAGTAATTGAGATTGGAGTAGCATGATAATGTACCTGATTATAAGTGCAAATTTACAGGGATACAAAAAAGCTATAAGGTAACTTTCATACTAAAAAATGCTGTTCTGAATGGCTGTGTTGAATGGAAAAATTAATTGACAAAAACTGCACTAACGCTAGTGAAGCCGTAGAGTATCGAGTGATATATAAAGACGGACACCCTTGGGTGGATTTTGTAAACGAGGATCTGTGTATGAAAGAATTGAATATAGATATGGCAGCAGTCTATGGAAGGCAAGAACATATTATGGGAACTTTGGCGCGAATATGAAAATGTCAGGTCACGCTCTTGTATTATTATATTCATTTCTTTAGTGTTTTGTATTGTTATATTGAATAATTTTGCTGGTATTTTATGGAATATGATACAGCTAAAGTGCTGAAGTTTAGTGAATATGGTATAATAGTCGTTTACGTGTATTTTCATATTTTGCCAAAATACCCAATAAAATCATAATTCCGTTATCAGTGCCCAATTAATGGTAACGACTTGACTCATTGAAGCTACGCAATACGAAGAAATAATAAGAAAAAGAAAATTTATTCTGTAATTTGGTTTATGGCTGATGGCTCCGTTGCCAAAGCTTTATTAAATTAAAAAAAAAACATATTATTTCAACCCAACTTAGCATGTGATATATATATATAGAAAGCATGTGATATATATATATATATATATATATATATATATATATATATATATAGAAATGTTTAATATTGACTTACCGAAAGCGCCGTCAAATAATTTTACTTCTAGATTGTGAATGAGGATTGCCCAAGCTACCAGTGGCGATGTTACGTACGCAATTGCAGTAAATGACGATTGAAATAACAATACACGATCACGTATGCTCGGATGGCAGAACTCTGATATTAACGATGACATACCGTTTAATGCAACTGCTGATCTGAAAATTATAAAAAAAATATTAAGATAATCGAATGCCTACTGTTCTCCATACTTTTGCCTATATGAAATTTTTTATACGTACTATTGGGCGTGAGTTTCCTCCGTAATTGAAAGAATATTGTCTTCTGGAACCGTTTTTTTTTTAGAAATACTACTACATCTATCGAAAAAAAACCAGGGTTCGGTTAAGTAACCAATTGAAACACAAACCTGAGCTGCTCATTTTATTGATATTAATACTATTAGTACGAGTATGTTAAATTAATTTACAAAATATTGTAAATGTTCTGTTTTTTATATTTTTAACTTACACATTACACAATCAATGCGTACAAAAAAGTTTTTTTTTGATGTGAAACATCTATAGGCTCACTTGTAAACCGAATTGTTGGCGTGGCGACGCTTGCCGTGGCGACGGGTCGCCACGCTATACTAAGGTATACATATATATATTTTATGTGTAGTAGAGTGTACGGTGTGGCGACGGGTCGCCACGCTATACTGAGGTATACATATATATTATATGTAGTAGAGTGTACGGTGTGGCTTCTCACTCAGTTCGACGTTGTTGTTTACTACGGTACACATAACCTGCGTTTTATTTAATTTAGATGTGAAACATTTTTATTTTAATTTTTTTATATCACATGTAAATAAATGTTTATTAAATAAAGTTAGCATTTTCTGTAAGAAATTCGTAATACTTCATTTTTTCATTAGGCTATATTTAATTCCTGTAATAATATTATCTTTTATGCATATTACTTGTACACACACGATGTTTCACATCTGCCAGGCGTCCCATGACGGCTCACATTTTTTTTTAAATTGAATTTCAATAAGGCAACAACCAGACGCCATGTTGTAAAAAAGTCGTAGAACTTTGTTAAGAAAAATATTATTAAATACTTATTATTGACTAAATAAGGTTTTTTTCGAATTCTTTTTCATGTTGCCAGTATCGTCAGAGTAGAATTTGGTTATTATTAAATGTTGTTATGGCTGTTTAATTAGCTTAAGCAACGGGAAATGTTTTCCAAGAGATAGGCCATTAATGTTAGTCTTTTTTCTATTATGACACTGATATTAAAAAAAGAATGTTCTTGAATTTATTTATTTCTGAAGTATACTAGTTACGGAATAACTTTTAATCGTAAATCGAACGAAGCAAAGGATGGGATACAATGTAGGCGCCAAGGTAATAATTCTGCCAGAAATTTGGGCACGTTACCAACATTCAGAGGACTGTGCAAATACTGTATTTCTGCTACGATAATAATCGATTATTTATTGAGTATTTCATTTTATAGTATCTATTAGTAGAATATATTATTATCTATTACACAACTACTAAAGAATAAACTAGTCTGTATTACAGTAGTTTATATCCGTGACTTTGTCCCCGTAAACATCATAAGAGAGCCTCGTTTAACATGTATTGCATTATTTGTGTTGTGAAACATAACAAAGCAAAATTCAACCCTATTTTATACCCTTTAGGATAAATATGTCCAATGAAAGGCTGTTTTCAGAATATTACTTTTTATTTTATTTTTAAATCAAAAAAGAAAATTTAAATATAACACTTGACTAGTATGGAAATGTGATGTACCATTAATTAATGCTGTGAGGAAAGATTTGACTATGAACATCTAATGCTTTAGAGTACGCGCAACACGAATAAAAGTTGGATGTATTCCGCGAAGCATGGCATAGATAGAAAGGGAGCACAGGGACACAGAGATAATATCTCTTATGACCATTATTATGAGGTTGATAATTAAGATAGTAACGATTCACCTGACGTTTATAAAAATAAATAATATAAAAAATATGACTGATGACTCATTATTTTAAGATTGATGTAATCGTTCTCCGGTGATCATAAACGCGGTAAAATTTTCAATAGTTCGGGAAATTAAAAAAACAAATACAAACTCGATAAACACTTTAAAAATCGTTTTATTTTAAACTCCAAGACTGTTAATATGGTGACATATTACGAATATATATAAACATAAATGTTTATGTTATTGTTATATGATTTTATCTGTTTTATCATGATCATCATCTCAGCTCATATATGTCCCACTGTTGGACTTAAGCCTCCTCCATAATGAGAAGAAAATTAACCTATTATACCACGCTATTGAGATTTGTCGGCATAGGGTTTCATTTCGAGTTTTGCTTCTGTCGCATAGATGTTATATGCGTTTTATATCCCATCCTCTTACGATCATCGACGGGTAAGATAAGGGGCGGCGAATTGTATTCTTACTCTGTCATCACACGGAAAATTTATGTGTTTATTTATTACGCATTTCTTGCGTCGTCTACGATATAAGAATTTATAACTTAATTCTGCATTATTACTTTAAGTAAAAAAAATTAAAAACATAATACCATTATCAAGGTTTAACAATTAATGTAAATCATAGTTTTAAATTCGCAAACAAATATTGCTTGTTGATTGTTGTTGATTATGTAAATAATTATTTAATTTACGTAGTAGAACCGACATCGCAATATTTGATAAAAATAAACTATGATAAAATAGTTTAATGAAGGACATTTCATCTTTTATATATTTTTTTATTATATTATTCATACATTTCCGTATGGTATCAGAATAGGAATATAATTTGTCACCCTCTATCTCACCTAAAAAAAAGAAAAACTCAAAATAAATCCAATGAGCCTGACCAAAGTTCAATCAATTTCATATTATTTTCAATCAAATTTTAGATCAATTTGCCTCCTATTATTGAGGAGGTTCAAGGATGAGGTCAAGGTTGTTGTTGAGTAGGTGTTGATGGGTTATGCTTGAAGTTGGTAACTGTTTCATACATACATACATATCATCACGCCATATCCCTTGCAGGGTAGGCAGAGAGAACAGAGTGCCAGAGAACTCTATCTCTGCATACTTCACTCGCTTCCTCAACATTCATAATTCTCTTCATACATGCTGGCCGGTTTCGGAGACTCTTGACTCCACCTTCCTTCAGTACATGACCGATCTGGTCTAGGTAGGTTAGTCTCGGTCTCCACTGTTTCATAAACTACGTAAAACAAACAAAATATTAGATAGTGAATAATACGTATGGGTGTAGTTATATTTCTGTTATCACTATTTTCTACGTGGTAAAGGCAACAAATGCTGCCAAAATTTACATTGCTCTTCAATGTCCTAAAAGACGGCTAAAAGCTATTATCGACCTAGGTCAACTCCAACTGATGCTGTAATAATATTCTTAAGTAGGTAAAAATGTCATGTCTAATGTCATGTAGGTGCCGGTTATAAAACTATTATCAAAACTTTTTCAATATATTATGGCTCAACGTTGTGTAGTTCGACCATTTGGAGCGATAGAAGAGCGACGTAAGACCGTGGGTAAAGACCACATCGTATTTTCTCTCAGTTCCATTGAGTGGACTAACACAAACTTTAATTTTGACGGCCCGTCTTGAATCTGCTTATATATTGGCCATGAATTCGTCTATACAAGTTCACTATTAGATAAAAGCCTACCCAAGAAAGAATAATATATATTCACATTTGGCAGACGTGTTGACCAATCGTCTTACTGTTGTAGGTTATAAAGCGCTGTCGTCCATACTATTAAGGATCTTTTAACCCTTTTTTTTTTAAATATTCCTACCGGGCAAGGAGTTCTCTGTGTGGCGACGGAATAAGAATACATAGTCAGTACCCCTTACTTGCTTGTGAGAATCGTAAAATTTGTCTAAGAATCTCACCAGGAAAGTGGTCCGCATTTATCTATCTCCTAGGAAAATTATAACACCTACTTGCGATACTACTTGCTAATATTAGCGATCACTAATCCGCGTACCATGCGTGGTGATTATATCATTATAGCCCCTCAAAAAATAAAAATTGACAAAAAAATAAGATATGGTGATATATATATCCATAAATTGTCATCGCAAGCGAATAAAGGCCAAAGGATATATATGCATCCCCTGCTTATCTATTCGCTCCAGTGAATTCCTCAAAGGACGCTGCGATGGTCGCCAACTTACCAATTGTAACAGTGGTTATCTTCACAGTCGTTTTCCTTTAAAATTGAGCAGATTTACTGGTATAAAGTGATGAAATATTATTTATTACATCTTGGATATGAATTGGTAATCTAAAGATAGATAGAAAGATAGGGATTCTTTGTTGTGAAATTAAGATACGCAGCTGCGTTTAAAAAATCATTTTATTTTTTAGTCTACATAAACTACCCTATGCTAAGGAAACTGGTTTTCAAAAGGATTTTGCAAACGTACAATTAACACGTGTCCAACGTGCAGTCAAAATGTGTAACATACCTAAAAATAAATAAAACTTCTCGAAACTCTAAGGGTCAAACGTCAATGTCATTAATTAAATTCTTATTAATTCCTAGCTTACAGGAGTTTTTATTCACGCACAGTGCCTATCTTCACCCCAGACATTTTATGTAGGATGTGACTGAGTCGTAACATGTCTTCTAAAAAGGTACCTAATAAGTAGATGTCGTTGGTGAAACGAATGCGAAACATTTTTTTTTTATTTATACGTTCTAGATTTTCCGCTTGGATTTTATCCTATATCATGTTAAAAGCTTTTGATCTATATTTCCTAAAATAAAGAATCAATTTGGAATTCTATGTTCTATATTAATTTAAATACATGTTAGAAAAAAAAATAGTTTTCTAATAGAAAATCTTACTGTCCTAGCTGTGGATGATCGTAAGAGGTCATGTCTTCTCATTTAAGGGATGTAAAATGCCTGTAACATGTACGCATGCATGTAACATGCATAGGCACGAGAAGGCAAACTCGAAACAAAACCCTATACCACGCTGGTCAGAGACCCGAGAATTGATTGTCCTAGTATAGCTACTATACCACGCTGGTCAGAGACCAGCGTGGTATAGTAGGTCAATTTCTCTTCCATGGAGGAGGCTTCTGCCCAACAGTGGGACATATATGGGCTGTGATGATGACGATTGTTGTCAATCTAATAGAACTGGTTTGGGGCACATCGG
Source organism: Lymantria monacha (assembly GCA_905163515.2). Classification (NCBI taxonomy): domain Eukaryota; kingdom Metazoa; phylum Arthropoda; class Insecta; order Lepidoptera; family Erebidae; genus Lymantria; species Lymantria monacha. Next base: position 25,484,187 of record LR991098.1, on the reverse strand, counting down.
TTGAATGATTTCAAAGTCTATGACGTACCTAGAAAGATTTTTTGTATTTATCGATTTTAAGAACATTTCTATCTAGTGCTGATCGAATGAAAGTACATTTCAATAGAGCTAGTATTACATTACTCCAGAGCGAGTATTGTAAAAGACAACTAAGGAATGCAAATGGATAATATAAATGGAAGATGAAGGCAAACTTTTGGCATGTCATTGAAACTGATATGTCAACATATAATATATCAGCATGGGATAATAACTCAATTTTTCTCCCTTTATATATTATCATCAACATCTCGGCTAAAATATGTTAGTTGTTAGCTCGAGCTTCTTCAATTATGGGAGGGAAATTGACCTATACGTTAGTCAGAAAGATTGGTCATCATCATCATTTCAGCTCATATATATCCCACTGTTAGGCTCGAGCCTCCTTCATAATGGGAGGGAAATTGGCCTACTATACCACGCTGGTCAGACGTGTTGGTATAGGATTTTGTTTTGAGTGTTCCTTCTCTTGCATAGATGTTATATGCATTTTATATCCTTTAGTCGTCTTTTACGATCACCCACGGGTAAGATAGGGGGTGGTGAATTGTATTCTTACTCCGTCACCACACGGATGGTATAAGATTTTATTCTAAGTATTTCTTCTCTTATAACTATGTTATTTGCTTGGGTGTCTTATCCTCTTTTACGCTACTCACGGAAACGTAATAGAGTATTGCATTGTATTCCTACCCCATCAATGGTGACAAATAATGGGGCATATATGCACAAAAAACAACATATCAAATTATTATATGTATTTTATTTATTGTTACAGGTAAAATCTACTATTCTTTTTTTGCGGCTAAATATCGTTGTCTACCGAGACTTGAATACTTTTAGCAGCTTTTTTAAGGTAAGTTTTACTTTTTTGTAGATGAATTAAACTAAAATTTGAGCTTATACATTCCTTTCTAGCTAAAAGAAATTTCTTAAAAGATCACCATGAGTTAGAAACGTCTTTAAGTGGAAGATAGAGATCAGATAACATTGAATGACTGCATTTTTCAATTTCACTATTGTTTTTTAAAAAAAAATTTAGGGATCACTTTTTTATGGTAAGCTATGGCCCAGACACACGTCGCCCGCTCCGTCCGGGGTGACGGTAGGACATAACTCACCGTATTCCCTCCCCATCGCCATTGAGCCGGCCACAGGTACCGCTTCCTTGCCATCCGTGGCCAGCCCGGCATTTGGAGGGACCACTAGTTCGGAGTTCTTATATTTGGTAGTCCGACTGGCGAGTTAATTTTTTGGGTAGGTACTATTACCCGTTGATGCTCTGGTAACGTTGTTATTACCTCATGCATAAGTATCTATGTGGGGGCAAAACAATTCACGGTGAAATAATAAAGTAGAAAAATATTTGGATTAAAACGATACTTGAAAACTTAAATTCTCCAGTTATTTTCGGTTTATCAAAAGTGATTGGCATTCTAAATTTAACGTATTCTGCTTCAGAGTATATGAGTCACTTAAGTTTATTTAGTGTTCGTTATTTTATCTTCAGTTATCTTAATTGAAAAGATTAAAATATATAGTGGAGAAGGCTATTTTCTCCACAATACATTTGAATCTTCGTCATCAGAATATTTAGATATAAAGATATTTTTGGACGAATCATAACGTATTTTTTTTTCTTTTTGTGTGTCTTAGTTGTTAGCCTCAGATGGCTATGACAACTTTACCCGGACTGTGGGTGAGCGCTGAGGCCTCTCAATCCGTATCATAAAGTATTATAAGTACCACCTTTTATGCCAAGTGCTGTGTATGCCCAGGTTCTTTGTGCGATGGCCACCGAAGACAAAAATCGGGTACCGGTGACCCGCTCGCACGGCGAAGAGAGGAGTTTGCACCCGCTATCTCTTCCGTCACCCCGGACCGATTTGGCGGAGCGAGACGCATCCATAGTCCACCGCAAAAAAAAAAGTTCTTTGTGCGATAGGATTATTCCCGAGACTAGGTACAATATCTGTCCATTAATTGTATTTTTGGAAACTAAACCATAGCAGCCGCGTAGTAGAGGGATTTATTCCTTATTACAGTATACTTGTCAATAGAAAATAAAAAAAGGAAAAGAATTTTGTCTTTCACATAGCTAGGCAATACAAAGTAATAGACATTACTTACAGGCTTTCAAGCGAGATCTTCCGAAAATTTTCCGATACTGCCAAGCTAAGTTACATTTATTTATTTGACAGTTTCAATAGATAACATTTACTTTACATTTAAAATGAAGCATTATTTCATTACGTCCAGATCGTTGTTGTTCTACATTACACAATATTACAAATAATTACGTTATAGATGATAACAGAATTAAATATTTATATTTCCGTTAAGAAAAGTTTAACTATCAATGTGCGCATAGATGGCATCACAGTTTATATAGCAATCTTGCATAATGATTTTTATTGTAATGATTTCTGATGTTTACTCGAGTATTACACATTTGAAATAAAAACTATTTTTACGGATTTTATCGCATATGTATTTATTTTTAATTTTCTGACATTTTGAAAGTTTTATAATTTCCTCCCATTAACATGAACGCTTACATGTTCGTGTGGTGACGAAGTCAGAATACAATTTAGCACCCCCTATTTTACCCATGGGTGATCGTAAAAGACGATTAAGGAATATAAATCGCATATAACATTTATACAAGAGAAGAAAATCTCGAAAAAAAGAATCCCTATATCAACACGCCTGACCGGAGTGGGTAGATTTTCATCGCATTATGGAGGAAACTCGAGCCCAACAGTGGGACATATACATAATAATTAATAATTAACTTACAAAAGTCCTTCGCCAAATTTTGCAGTTACTATCATTTCAAAATTCTGACTTGATGCCGATAGTAATTGAAAAACAAATATGCCACTGTAGGCTATTTTCATAAATAAAATTCTTCCAAAATTATCTATTAAGTACCCTGACAGAACCGATGAACAAATCATACCTGCAATAAAAAATAACGCGAAGACAAATATCTTTAAACTATGAACTCTACACAGAATTGGATATTTAGAAAATCATCATCATCCTACTCTTATTAGAATTACTAGAAGTCGATGCAATATGTACCATTCGTCCATCCTACATATTGCAAAATCAGTAAAAACTTATTTCCGGGCGAAACATAATTGTCATACGTGGGACTTGAGTACCTACACCTATTGGCAATCTTTCCACTCGTCCTATCACTTAAACTAGTACGGGCTGTTGTATGACAACCAAATTTTGGCTCGTATTATTTGGTCGTCTTTATGGGAGACGCAATTGCAAAATTATATTGTAAAATTAGGAACCTGCTTGATGTCAGCCCTTCTTAAAGATGTAATTTTTGCTCAGAGGACATCGGATGGAGTTGGTCCAGGTCGATATAAGGCTCTTAATGGTCTTTTAATATAATATAAGGCTTAGTATTATTCGTAGCTGACATCATACAGCAAATATTACAGTCAAATTAAAATTTCATTTCAAAATTGACCTATTATTATACATATGCATATTTAACATCTAAGCCATCTAGAATTGTACGCAAAAAAAAAATCATCAAAATTTATTTCGCCGTTTAGGTCGTTACGAGTAGTATACTCGTACAGCAACAATGTCACAATGTGAAATTTTGTCTATATATTCAAGGTGTATATCTTCGTGTGGCTACAGTTTTAAAATACAAATTTAAAATATAAAGTAATAAATAGTTTCCAAAATAATTATTAATTCTAATACATCGAGTAGTACTTATTTAAAAACAATTTGAAAAATTAATATAAATTGTAAATTTTAAAATAAAATGATTTAGAGTAATTTAAATCGTTTGATATAATATGACAAATTTGGTTATGGTGAATTTTAAGGGTGATGAGGTTGGTATTTGATTAGAAAGTAGAATTCAAGGAAGGGACTCCCTTAAAGGCGTTGAATGAAATGAATTGAAGCGTAAATTTTGTAATATCATTCAATTTTACAGGAGAACATGTATGCTCATTAATAACTATGAGCTTTTTCCAACCAAAGATATGAAGCAGCATTTTCCACCGCTAATCCGATTAAATAAACACTATTAACCCAGAAGAAAAAATTAAAAATAAATCTACTCACCGATATATGGCATTGCATTTAGTAAGCCCTTTTGTCGTAAAGTCATGCCCAGATCACACTCGGCAATTGGAAGCAAAAATGAAGCTGAATTTGTGATTTGTGTAGACGTTAAAATACCAACAAAAGCCGCACATAATAATCTAATATGGAAGCGTCCAAATTTGCATTTTTCATATACTTTATTTATATCTTGCATAGCGGTGTCTGAAATAAATAACATAATTTTAATTCCAAGAAATTTCCCATATAGAGAGAAAAATACTATATGTCTCTTCTCCTTGGATTCCCGAAGGAATTACAAAAGTCATCTGAGTAGTTATTACAAGAATGAACCGCAGTTCTTCTATGAAAATTAATACAACTTATTACAATATTATTCCCTTGCTGACGACCTTTTAATTAATACAACTTATTACAATATTATTTCACAGTATTTGTTGATAGGTTGATGAAGATGATGAATATCAAGTATCAGCGACCGTCATCATCATCACCTTGTTTTATCAATTATTTGGGTTCGAAGCAATATGTCCTCTTTTTTCACACAATCATATATGAATTCATCTCTATGTTCACTCGCCAAATCATGCAGCGTCAATAATTCATCCATCTTTTCTTGTCTTCTTTTACTCTTAAAACCTTCGAAATTCATCCTTAAAACTTTCCACTTTCATCCCCTCTCATCACTTGTTTATACGGACGGTTATAGGACAGTATTTTTTTAGCTTTACCGTCACTGGCATAAGTTTCAAACTTTCTCCTATGTGTCATAATTTCTACCCTTTATCAAATATTAGCGATGATTTCTACCAAATATGCGAGTACCTGACACGATGTAATTACAACAGTATTTTATCATTGCTAAAATATGCTAAGTATGTGCATATTTTTAAACGAGATTTAAGAAGAGCATGTTTCTCATCATAGTCAGTGAGTTATCAACGCCCATTGAATTACTGAGTTCCTTAAACAGTAGTCACTACACAAAATTAGTTGAGCTAATTACTCCTTCAGGGATAAATGTGATAAAAAAAAATATTTTTAGTCTAAAAGATCTTCTTCAATGCTTAATATACACTTAGTCACACTATCAACGAACGGAACGCATACTAATCACTTGACGTATCACTTTGTTAAGAATATAGTAACTCACAAACGAAACCTTTTATCGGTAATTATACAGAAAGAAATACACTAGTTGCTAAATTTTTCTTGACCGCGTATATGACCAATTTATCAATCAAAGCAACGTTAGTAAAATTCGCTAATAAATTCACTTAAATACGAATATTATGACAGATGTTCAACAATTTTGTTAGCAATTATTATGCTTCATTGGGCGTGTGAAAATTTGAATATCAATTAACAAAATTATGGCATTGGTTAAATAATTTTCCATTGAGTACAACATATATATATATATATATATATATATATATATATATATATATATGTGTGTGTAAAAGGCGAAAATTATGAATATACATATAATCACATATATTTCATTTCATTCTCCTATTCTTATCTTAATTACTTCTGGTCGACAATATTGGCAATAGTTTTATGACCGGCCGCCTGCCAGACATCAACCCTCCTTGGGAATGTAATGGTTGACCAAACGGCATCAGATGGAGTTGGCCCAGGTCATTATAAGGCTCTTAGTCGTCTTTTACGACATCCACGAGCAAAGTAAGCGTTGGTAGTATTCGTAGCCGCTACCACACAGTTGTAATTACACACACACACACAAACACATACACATTATATATATATATATATATATATATATATAGCCATTTTCGCCTTTTTTAAATCATAATACAATCTCTCTAAGTTTAAAATGAAAACAAAAACACAAAATATTAATTTAAACAAAACAAACCCATATTTGCAATCACACGTTATCTACGTTACAAAGATCTGAGCTGACTAAATACAGGTGAGCATATTAATCATATGGGGCTTGCTTAGTTGAACGAATGCTGTCACCATTCACTTATATATTTAAACACGCTATAGTTTATTGGATTTGTTAATTATAACAAGGCAAAGAACATATAATTGATCGCTTTTCTAATAGTACCTGAACATCTGACGGCAGGGTAATGTGAGTTTTCACAACCGGCGGCCTCATCTCTCAACCTTTTGAGAGAACCATTGGTAACATATTCATTCAATTCACTCTATCCAGCATCTTTGAGTGAGATTGTGATATAGTTATCTACATGATTGGTTACACGTACATATTTTTAGGTTAAACATAAATTTAATTATATTCTTATAAGAAATTTCTCTTCAAGCTCTTCTTTCTCGTCATTAATTAAAATAATTTATAATTTCTGAAGGTTGCTAGTCGCCGTGGAACTATCAATCAGTCCTTCGATGACATTAAAAGTTGTATAAAAATAGTTTTATGTAAATGTAATATTCACATAAAAAATTGACTAGAATTTTTTGTTGGGTCTCACGTCCAACAAGTTATCGTTATTACAGAGATTTATATCTACCCACTACAGTATTAGTTATTAAATGTTGTCGCATATTTTTTATATAAATTCATTTCTAGTACAAAAAGAACATGAAACTAATAAAAACATATGTTATTTATAATCAATCATGGCAATTATTGTATCATTACAATTTACTAGTTTAAAAAACTAACAAACCTACTATTACGGCCTGATCGCGACATTGGTCTTAGCTAAGCGCGGCGCGGAGTGCCGGGCGGCGTCGGCAAGCGGTGCGTTTTACACGCCACGTACCTTCAGCAGCGGTTAGTCACAGCGGTCTAGGTGGACGTATTTAGATGGTCAAAACGTGTTCAAAATCATGACGTTATCAAAATGATCCCTTCTTTGATTAGAAAGCAGTACATTTTTAAAACAAGATATTCTTAATATGAGAGAAGGAGTGCACGAACTAAATAAATATCGGTATTTAAATTGCGAATTTCGTGACCTATACGAAAATTACAGAAAATTCCAGATATGTTTTATGAGTAGACAAGAATGAGTCTGTAAACTTTTGATTATATTCTGCAGCACATATAAGTATATAATGCCTCGGTATCCATTACCGCCACAAAATCGTCTAATTTTTTTTGTTTTTATCTACGCCGCTGAGTACGTCCCTCCTATACCGCTGTCCGCGCCGCTCTGTTTCGTGGCATCGCAATCATTCACTTGTGCTTTTGTTCATGCCGCTCACCAAACCGCTGTAGCGTTTCGCTCGAAAAAAACCGTGCGCGTTGAGCGGCGTCTCGTGGCGTGCTTCAAACATTTTTATACTTTTGATCTTACCGCTTCCCGCCCCGCGCTTAGCCGCTACTCACAGTGGCAAGGTCGTGAATGAGCCGTAACGGTTGTTTTTACCCCCTTTTTTATTGAAATTTCATATAGAAAAACATCAAAAATTTATATCTATTCATCATCTTAGCTCATATACGTGGTGAAACGTTTAATAAGACAGCATCCCGTTCGAGGGAATAAATTTCTATGTCACATTGCTACTTTACAAGCATAATAGATAGATACAAATAACACTAAAACTCAGAACAATCAACTCTGGAAGACTCAAATAATTATCCTGCTACTTAGATTATTAAGCGATCTAAGCCATCATTAATTATAAATACCCGATTACAATTCTATCTAAATCTATTTATAAATAATTAAGCATATTAAATGCTAAAAAAATTTCAGTAATTTGAATAACAAGGTTGTGGCATCGTTTAATACAATTCTAACTGTAAAGTTTGAAGTATTAAGCCTATACAATGTTTAAACATTGGCTGGTAGATGGCATACGTCACCTTGAAGACGTAAGATATAATATGAAACGAAATCTGCATGTCCTAAAATAGTTCACGATGGTGTAAGTGGCAGCACGATTGGGCCGGATTCCCAATAGGTGCGGGTTCGAACCCCGCTTGTGACATCATTTTTCGTTTCGTAATCGGGTATTTATAAATATTTAAGCATATTAAATGCTAAAAAAATTTCAGTAACCATCATTCATTATTTTTTTAATATATTAATAAAATGTACATACATATATGTATTTATTATTTGAGCATAATATTTCAAACCCTCAGTAACGAATGTCGAAGAATTCTTTTGTAGAAATAAAATCAAAAAGGTCGACCCAATCTGTGTTGGATGAATGATACGATGATGATAAGGATGTCCGCTATCCGAAGTTAATTTGAGCGAAATGAGCGAAAAGAAATAATAAATACAATGGAGGTCGCGTGCCCTTAATTATTATAGGTCATGTCTGTATAATAAATTCAAATATTTTCTTTTATTATATAGGGTAATTTTTATACCTACTAACATACATATGTATATAAACATTGACTGCACAGATGATGTAGTGGTTAAAATACCGATCTTCCATCCCAGTGACATGGGTTCGATTCCCACGCAGGACACTACTTTGTATGATCCACAAAGTGTTGTTCTGAATCTGGGTGTAATTTTTCTGCGTTAATTGCATGTTTGTAAAGTTCCCAGTAATACAAGTATTATTTCCATAGCGCGGGTGGTGTTTATAAAAAAAATGTATTACAGGTTACACAATGCTGTATAAAAGCGGCTACGAATACTACCAACCCTTAATTAGCTCGTGGGTGTCGTAAAAGATGACTAAGAGCTTTATTACGACCTCGGCCAACTCCACCTGATGTCCTGTAGTCAATAATTATATTGCCAAGAAGTGTTTGACGTCAGACATCCGTCTATCGGCCGATAATGGTGAATAATGATTTTATTAGACAAAAGTACATCTTTCTTTAAAGCTTCATATGCGTCCCAATTCGGTGCATCATCATCATCATCATCCTGCTCTTATCCCAATTATTTGGGTTCGACGCAATATGTCATCCTTTTCCATACGATCCTATCAGACGTCATCTCTGCCGTTACTCCTAGACTATCCATGTCATGCCTCACGCAGTCCATCCATCTTTTCTTTGGTCTTCCTTTACCCCTTAAGCCATCAACATTCATACCTAAAACTTTTCTCACAACATTACTTTCATCCCGCCTCTGCACATGTTCATACCATGTCAGCCGTTCACTCCTTAACTTTTCCGTCACTGGCGCAACTTTCAAACTTCCTCTAATGTATTCATTTCTTACTTTATCCATTCTTGTCACACCACACATCCATCTCAACATTCGCATCTCCGCTACATGCAGTCGTCTCTCATCCGTCGCTTTTGTCGTCCAACATGCTGATCCATACAGTACAGCAGGTCTTATTAGGGCGTCCCAATTCGGTGCATATAGGAAACAAATCGCTCAAACTCATTGACTAGACCCTCAGATTTATATTTTAAACATTACTGGCTGACTCAAAAGACACCGTTTTGTGTAAATTAAAAAGAAATAGAAGTCCATGAAACCTATCGCAGCGATATCTGCCGGTTCCTAAAGAATTGCTTTAGTGACCTAAAACAATCTGCTAATTAGTTTCTTTTTAATGAAATTATTTTGGTGCATATCGTTTAGATGTTTTGAGGTATATAATAGACTTAAAAATATTTCTTTGTATTTTATATATACAGGCATTTACTTATTAGTTTCAAAGACGTTCGACAAATATGTTTTCATTCTGAATGGAGAATAATAATTATTAAAAATCAAAGCATTTTCAGATAGAAATGTAATTGAATAATAAGAATAGATAGATATTTTATTGGTGAATAGAATACAATGATTGTACAAAGAAACATATTACGTATAATAAAACATATTTATTGCAATAAATTCTTTACATAAAATATCTTGTATAAAACGTCTTGTATCATAGAATATCTTGTGATCTTATTACTATTATAAATCTGAAGAGTTTCTATGATTGCTTATTTGAACTAAAATTAGAAACTAGCAGTTGAAGACTTGTTTATCACCGAAAAATGTCATACGAGGGATTTGAATCTATACCTATTTGGTCCTAGACACTTATATAAATGTGAGCCATCGTATGACAATCAAATTGTGGCTCGTATTATTTTTGGTGTCTTTAATATGTAATAGTGGTCTGGTGGATGGCATACGTCTCGCATCACAACTAAAAGCAGAAAAATGGCTATAAATGTTAGCAAATCGGGCAAAATGTACCAATAATGTTTTTCAAACTATCTCCGTGACCGTTTTTATGACAACTGCGAAGACAACAAATATTGTGGTACAATTACGAAAAAGATGAATTTATTCATTCACCTGTTTATTATATATCCATTGTTCAAGTGATAATACCAGATCAACGATCCTAGAAAAATGTTGCTGCCCATTCTCTTAACCAATTTATACGACCCTCAAAAGGTAAGGAGTGGTCACACATTCTCTTCTTAAGCCTACATCACATAAGGAAAAATGATTACCATTTATTTATATTTATTTTTGTGTTATGAAAATGCTTTCTGTTTAACACAAAATTAATATATCATTTTGTGATAAATTGAGATTTACCTCTGCTATTTTAATTTATTTTAAATACATTTTAAAATAAAGAGGTTAGCATTGCCATTTAACATGGTAATGCTGCCAGCCTTCTGGGCATATTACCAGTGGACAGTGATGCAGAGGAATTTTTTGATGCCTTATGGCGCCTTTTGTTTTTTTTTTTAAATTATAGTTAACGCTTTCGTTTATAAAAGTGTAGAAGAGTTATTTCACACAGAATTCTCTGTGCTACGAAACAGCGGCAAGTCCATTACCGTCCACCGGGAATAGCTCCAAACCTCGCACCCGCTATTAAGATTTTTTGTGAGCAAATCGAACATTGAGGAAAATATATGACAAACCCCTAATAAACTTTTATTATTACAATCTTGAATTAGATTGACTACGCAGTTAGCTTATTGGCTTATAGCGATCTATCATGCCGATTGTCATGGTTCGATTCACATTTAGAACAATTTTATTATAACCCACAAATCATCCTTCTGAATTTGAATGTAATTCAGTACGTTGATGGAATGGAATTTCTTTCTTAACTCTCTCTTAACCTCTTGGGTTAAGAATAATATGTGTCACCACTCCTACCCGTGGAAGTCATAAACCGACTGAGGAATCACCAGGCAAATAGATAACAACATTTTTCTGAAAAAAATATATTCTCAGCTGCGTTAGCCTACATCTGCAAAGAGTAACGATTATAATATCCACCCTTAAGGAGGTTTTTTTCTAATAGAAATCGTAGTAAAGCTGATAGATAAATGGTTAAATGAATTTCTGCCTAATCAAAAAAGAGAGAAAAATACTTGTAAACTTTACATTTATTTTAGAATACAGCAATAAAATAAATAAAATTAAACACACGGTGGTGGTGACTGAGTAAGAAAACTATTCACCACCACACCACATATCTTACCCGTGGGTGATCGTATAAGACGACTAAGGGATATAAAACGCATATAACATCTATGCGAGAGAAGGAAAACTCGAAACAAAACCCTATACCAACACGTCTGCCCAGCGCGGTATAGTAGGTTAATCTCCCTCCCATTGCGGAGAAGGCCCGAGTCCAACAGTGGAACATTTATGGGCTAGCCTATGTCAGCACATCAGCCTATGTCAGCACGTCAGCACATCACCGATTTGTTCTACGTAATTCGTGTTCCCTTGCAATTATCCTATTCACATTTGTTTTGTATATATGCTTCATCAAATTCGTTATTTTTACGTGTCCAAAGCACTAATCTATTTTAAGACATTTTTTCTCTATAAATCAATGAGGTTATATAAACGAATTCCAAAATTCTTATATCATTCTCCTGCTCTTTTTCCAATTACTTGAGGTTGACACAATATATACTCGTACATATTGTAAAATTTACTGGCAATAGTTTTATGACTAGCTCTTTGCCCGACGTCAACCCTCCTTGGGGAGGCCACTTCAAGAAAAAATGAATTATATAAGTTCAACGTCAACATAACGACTAAAATATACAACATAAAAAAGGACAAAAGTCTGTGTACCAACAATTTATTTAATAAAAAAAAACCCTCCTTGGGAGTGTAATTGTAGACCAAACGGCATCAGGTGGAGTTGATCCAGGTCGATATAAAGCTCTAAGTCGTCTTTAAAGACATCCACGAGCAAAATAAGGGTTAGTGGTCTTCTTATCCGCTAATACACAGCAGTATTCCAAAATTCTTATAGCTAGTTTCAATTAATATTACTATTAGAAAAAATAACAACATATAAAATATATTATAACAAACATTACCTTTACGAAAGGCAGAGCATTAGTTATTATGCGATCTTATTTCTGCTACAAAAAGCCGACTACCAAAATAATGTAATGGAAAACTAAATTTTATATGAGGGTCTTGCAACCAAAAGGGAAGGGATTTTCATGAGCGATGGTTGATCCTTTAAGCACCTTTCAACGTATACTATTACTCGGCTCATTAAATTTTAGTAAATAAAATGCAATGAAGCGTTGTTTATGTTTTGGTAACATTCGTCTATGATTTCACCACTATTTTACGACACAGATTTCGTTATAGTTAAGATACTGCACTACTAGCCATCGTGATTTCGTTTCCCATGCAGGACAACCATTTGCGCAATTCACAAATTTATGATCCAAGTACGGGTTTAATTTGGTACCATTATCTTAAAAGTATTTGAATTGGAGCATGAGCTTGTTGTATTTAAAAAGAAATTAAGTATCATCCAAGAAGGCTAATTCCATCACAACTTATCAAATGCTATCCAGACCTTCAAGTTGTTGTAGAAATTATTTGGCTGATAAATAATAATCTTGTTCAACCCAGAGTACAGTATATAGTTGCCTATAAATTCTTAGTCAGTCATCGCATATATAGGTCACTCATCTCAGCTCATATATGTCCCACTGTTGGGCTCGAGCCTCCTCCATAATGGGAGTGAAATTGACCTACTATACCACGCTGGTCAGACGTGTTGGTATAAGGTTTTGTTTCGAGTTTTCCTTCTCTCGCATAGATGTTATATGCGTTTTTATCCCTTATACGTCTCTTACGATCACTTATAGATAAGATAGGGGGTGGTGAATTGTATTCTTACTCCGTCACCACACGGAAAGCTCACTCGTTCTCTATGAAATAATGTCTTCTTTTTTTATTAAAGACACCATCCTGCACTAAGGAAATAATCCTCGTATTGCGGGGGACTTTACAAACATGCAATTAACGCAGACAAATTACACCCAGACTCAGAACAATACATTGTGTGTCGCACAAAGTATCGTACTACGCAGGAATCGAACCCACGGCATTGGCATGGTGGATCGGTATTTAAACCACTACGCCATCTGTGCAGTCTCCATGCTTTTATCTTATCACCTTGATTTTATCCTAATTACTTGGAGGTGACGAAATATATCCTCTTTCCTCACACAATCATATCTTAAGTCATTTCTGCGTTCAATACCTTTCGATTCATGTCATCCTTCAAGCAATCCATCCATCTTTTCTTGAATCCTCCCTTTTCCTTAGAGTCTTTGACATTCATACTTAAAACTTTCCTCATAACATCAATTACTTTCGTCTCATCATATGTATATACCATTTCAGACATTGTTTTTTTTTTTTGCTTTTCCGTCACTGGCACAATTTTCAATATTTCTTTTATACTTTTTTTCTTATTATATACTTTCTCGTCACGGTGCAGATTCGTCGCAGCAATAGCAAACGATGGCACCTGATGGTAAGTGTTACTGCCACCCATGGATCTTTACTATACTAATGGTACAATAGTCTTAATTTCGCCCTTTTCGCCCTGCCATCCATTAAAATTACGACATAAAATACACCTAAGTGATGAAAAAGTTAATTTACGATATTATTTCTAAAATTTCCACTCAAAGGTCAAATTAGGCCTAAGTTTCGATTAGATTGCAAAGATGTTTAACTACCAATAAACTCGCTAACCTCAATTTATTTTACCATAATTATTGGTTGAATGATTGCAAAAGTTAAACAACTTTTATCTAGAAAAAACACTTGATATGTTTTTTAAACACCACCCTGCACTAAGGAAATAATCCATGTATTGCGGGGGACTTTATAAACATAATTAACAGACACAAATTACATCAGAATTCAGGCCAAAAATTTGTGGTCACCGAAGACAAAGATCGGGCACTCGCATGGCAAAAAGAAGTGCTTGCAGGGTGGGCCTATCGGGTTGCGCACTGCCTCTTCAGTCGCCCCGAACCGATTTGGCGAGGCACGACCCCATCCATAGTCCACCTCAATGGAAAAAACAGGCAAAAAATTTTGGTGCGCACAAAGTACTGTCCTGAAGAATGAAACCCACAGCACTGGCGTGGAAGGTTGGTATCTTAACCATTACGCTATCTGCGCAGTCTTAGTCACGTAGGCGACAAGAATAAATTTCAGATATCTACGCCCGTTGGCATGAGTTCTGATACATACCTTTTTTTTTTTTTTTTTTTTTTTGTGGTGGGCCATGGACGTCGCACCCCGCCAAATCGGTCCGGGGTGACGGAAGAGGCGGCGCGCAACCCCATTGACCCACCCTGCAAGCACCTCTTCTTCGCCATGCGAGCGGGCCACCGGTACCCGATCTTTGTCTTCGGTGGCCCGCTCGGCGGTATGCCCTCTCAGGCTCCTCTCCTGTGGACGCCCCGACAGATTTCGCCGTCGAGGCGTCGTCCTCACGCGGTGGCCTCGCGTCGAGTGACCGGACAATTCCCCGGTCCGATCACCCGAAGCCTCGGTTAGGGCGGCATCAGGCGCAGGTATTCGCGCCTGCGCCGCCCCGGCCGCGGACGGCGGCCCGGGTCACGGGAATCCTCCCAGTCCCGTTCCGCCGCCTCCTTCTGCGAGATGACAGCCTCGCAGAAGGCGGCGACCGCGTCCCAATTCCTGACGCTGTCGACCATCGCCCTCGCGACAGCCGGCAGCGTCAGGTCGGCACCGATAATAGCGACGAGGTCGCGGCGCTGCCCGTCCCAGCCCGAGCATTCCTCGAGCGTATGTTGCGCCGTGTCCTCGTCACTACTGCAATGATGGCAGCCCGGAGTCCATTCCCTGTGCACGACCGTGTGCAGGTATTTCCCGAAACACCCGTGCCCCGTTAACACCTGCACCAGTCGGAAGGTGAGGACCCCGTGCCGCCGCTCCATCCATTCCATCAGTACGGGCCGGAGGGCCTCAACGGTAATGACACCGTGTCTAGGCCTCTCCAGCCGCGTAGCCCAACGGGCGATGACTTCTCGTCGGGCGTCCTCGCGCCAGGTGGCTATCTCGTTAAACGATGGGGAGCCACCCTCTTCGCGCATTGAGGTAACTCGCCGGTAGAGGTCGGAGAGCATCTCCGCCTCTAGGTCCCACGGGGGTGTCCCGGCCAATAGGCACGCCGCCTCTGTCGATACCGTGCGGTACCCGCGAATGGCTCTGACCGCCATGGCTCGCTGTGGCCTCCACAGCACCGCCCTGAGCTGGGCGTTCAGAGCCCTCGCCCACACGGGTGCGCCGTACATGGCCATTGAGCGGACCACCCCCGCATACAGCCGTCGGCCCTCGAAACTGGGTCCGCCCACGTTCGGCATGAGCCGAGAAAGGGCGGACGCCGCGCCGACCAGCCGGGGAACAATTTGGCGAAAATGCTCCCGGAACCACCATCGCCCGTCGAGCACCAGACCCAAGTACCTCATATGGGCCTGGATACTGATGTGGATGGAGTTGACGACTAACGAGGCGCCGATAGGCAGCCTCATACGGGGCCCATGGAATAGTAGGGCCTCCGTCTTGTTTAGGGCCACCCTGAGCCCCAGCGCCTCGATCCGCCTGACCATCTCCTCGGTGCCGAGAGTGGCCAGGCTCGCCGCCTCTTCGAGTGTCCTGCCTCGGGCTGTGACGAGCGTGTCGTCAGCATAGCAAATAACGCTCAGCCCGGGGAGGAGACTCCCTCTCAACGCCCAGTCGTACCCGATGTCCCACAGAGTCGGCCCCAGAACCGACCCCTGTGGAACACCGCACGACACGGGCGTCCACACAATGTACCCTGCGGGGCTCGCGTAGAGGACACTGCGCCCCTCCAGATAGTCTGCCACCAGCCGCCTGAGGTACAGGGGCACTCCATGGAACCGGAGCGCCTCCCTGATGCAGCTGAATGGCAGACTATTGAAGGCGTTGGCGATGTCCAACGACACCGCCAACAACACTCCTTTGCCGGCGACAGCCTACGCGGCCATCTGCCTCAGGCGTAGCAGGGCCCCGATGGTCAAACGCCCCTTCCGAAACCCAAATTGAGCGTCCGACAGATCGGGCCCCACCTCCTCCAGGTGCTGGACGATGCGGGCAGCGAGGACACGCTCCAGCAGCTTACCCACATCATCCAGAAGCACAATAGGCCTGTAGGCCGACGGCGAATCCGGGGGCCGTCCCGGCTTTGGCAGGAGAACCAACCTCCCTTCCTTCCAGCACTCAGGGAACTGTCCAGACATCAGACAGGCGTTGAACAGTCGCCTGAGGCGAGGTTCGAGATGCTCGAGGAGCAACGTCAACACCCGGACTGGGACTCCGTCCGGGCCGGGGGCCGTGGTGGCGGATCGAATCTTCGCCACGGCTGCCCCCACTTTCGACTCCGTCACGGGCGGAACACTCTCGACGGCCTCCCGGTCGTGATCTGGCGAAGCCATGACCAGGGGCGTGTGCTCCGACTGCCGCGGGAACAGCTCCTCGACCACTCTATGAAGGAGGTCGGGCTGGAGGGTCTCGGTGAGGGGGGGGCCCTGCGCGCGAAGCTTATTCAGCGACGCGCGATACGGGCGACCCCAGAGGTCACGGTCGAGACCGTCCAGCATCTCCTGCCAACTTGCGTCCTTGGCGGACCGGATGGCCAGCCGAAAGGCGGTACGCGCACTGCGGTACGCCTCGTACAGCTGGCCCTCCCGCTCAACATCGCGGCGACGCCGCCGACTGCGGGTGTAGGACCTTCGGGCACTAATGCACGCCGCACGAAGGTCCGCCAGTCTTGGGGACCACCAGTAGACCCCCTGCCTCGGAGGTAGACGCCGCACCCTGGGCATGGCCGCATCGCAGACCTGCGTTAACGCACTGCGGATGCGGACAGCCTCAACGTCCACTCCGTCCGCTGGGGGTGGTGAGGACAGCCACGTGTTCACGATGGCCACCTCCGCCAGTAGGCCCCTATCTAGACGCCCCACAGCCCACCGCGGAAATGCGGGAGCCCGGTCCGCCCTGTGACCCCTGCTGGGGTCCCGGAGAGGGGAGACCTCCATCCGGATGTATCGGTGATCCGACAGGGTCTCCACCTCCTCCAGGACACGCCAGTTCCTCACTCGTGGTGCGACAGCGGGGCTAGCGAACGACAAGTCCACTATCGACCCACCCTGCTGTCGCACACACGTGTTCACTGAGCCTCTGTTTAGGACACAGAGGCCCAGTGACGCCGCCCACTCCACGATCGCCCGCCCGCGATCGTCCGTCATCGGGGACCCCCACGCCGTGGATTTGGCGTTGAAGTCCCCCAGGACCAGGACGAGGCCCGGTGCCAGTCGCCGTATCGAAGCCTCCAAGGTGGTGAGGGAGGCCCCGAAATCGTCCATCCTCCTATTAGGGGAGAGGTATACACTGTAGAGCGTGACCCCTCCCCAATCCGCCGCGACAAATTCCTCGCCCCTATCCAAGAGGGATAAGGACGGGAAGTGCCGCTGCGTGGAGGTGACGATTGCCGCGGTTCCGTTTCGGCTGACCACCCATTTGGGGCGATCAGGCACGACGTACGGTTCCGCGACTACGGCTGCACCGATCGACCACTCCGCCATGGATTGCAGGAGGAGATCCTGCGCACCGGCGGAGTGGTTGATGTTGGCCTGCAGGAGGTGAGTGGACTGGGCAGCCATTAATGGGCCGTGTCCATCATCACCTCCTGGCTTGCTGCGGGCGATCGGGCCGCGCTAGGAGCGGGAGCGGCCGGAGTCGAAGGGCTGCTCCGCCCCTTTGGAGCCGAAGCCGGAGGTCTGCACGCCCCAGAGCCCATGGGGTGCTTGGCGGGCTTATTGCCCGCCGCACACGCGGGGCAGTGGGGCGGGGCGGCGCAAGATGCCGCCATATGCCCAGTCTGACCGCAGCGGAAACAGAGCCCGCCGCAGTCAAAGCAATTAGTGCATGTTGGCCGGGTGTGCCCGACCGCCATGCACTTGAAACACCTCGCAGGCCGGTGCTCCAGCACGGTGACTCGCGCTGAGCTCCAGCCCACGAGGAGCCTGCCTGAGTCGGCCAGTTGCCTGACCGACTCCACTGGGCACTGCACCCAGGCAGCACCTACGCCGCCCGGACCGGGCCGGATGGCGCCAACCCGGACGGTGTCCATGGGACACCCGGTTTTCGAGGCAATGGCCTCCCGGATGTCTTCCACCGTCACGGAGTCGTCCAGACCCGCAATGCGCATTTCGGCGCACTTCACGGGTCTGGCGATTTTAACGCCACCCTCCCCGGCGAACAGACCTCTCAACTTCGACGCCACGCTATCGGCCGTCCTGGTGCCCTCGGCCCCAGGGAACTCTAGAATCCGAGCCCCTGTCCGGGCCTTGCGGGTCCTGGCTTCGACGCCTCCTATGTCGGAGACGTCGAGCTCCCGCCGGGCTTTCCTCAGAACGGCCTCATAGCTTAGGCCCCTTTCTGCCGCCTCAGGCAGCACAGTGATCACCACTGCGGCTGTCTTCGGCGGCCGGAGCCCCTTGCGCGGCCTCTTCTTCTTCGTCGTGCCGCCTCCTCCGGCTCCTGCCTGGGGGGCGACGACCTCAGCAGCGCGCTTGGCCGCCGCTCTCCTCCTCTGGCCGCGACTCTTTCTGCCGCGCTCGGCCACCTGCCAACCCTGCTCGGGCGTAGCGGGCGTGCCGGGCGCTGAGGGCGTAGTCGCGGCTGCGCTAGTCGTCGCTGGCGGTGTTGGTGCTGGCGACGACTGCAGTCCGGCAGGAGCCGGTGCCGTCTTCTTTTGGGTCGGAGCGGGCCCCTTATTTTTGGGCCCAGCCGCGGCCGCGGCGTAGCTTCCCCCCACACGGCCACCCTGACAAGGCAGCGGGGCGGGAGCTGGTGCCGCATATGGCCGTTTATCCGCGGCGAGAGGCGGTCGAACACGTGGTTCTGGAGGCAGCCTTGCCTCCAGAACGGCCAAGCGCGCATTGACCATATTACCGACGGCGTCGATAATGGCGCGCAAGGTCTCGTCCGACACACCCCCCACCGCGGGCAGCGGGGTCGGTGTCACCGGCTGGACCTCTGCCGGCACCTGCTCCACGACGGCGACAATTGGCGTGTTGGTCGGCGGCGCACGCTCCGCGGTCAGAGGCGTCTTCCTCTGTGCGGCGGCAGCCACTGGACGGCCGGCGCCTCGGGGCGGTTTCGGAGCGGCGACGACGGCGACAGCTTCTCGGCGGCTAGCACTGGCCGGCGGCGCAGTTGGCGCAGGCGGCGCAGTTGGCGCAGCCGGCGCAGTTGGCGCAGGCGGCACGAGCCGCCCCATTTGAGCCCTCAGCTCGGCCACGTCCTTGGCGAGGGCGCGATTGGTCCTCCGCACCGCGGCCAGCTCCGACTCCAGCCGGCGGTTCTGGGCCCGCAGACCTGACACCTCGCCACCAAGGCGGGCGTTTTCGGCCTGCAGGGCCTCCATATTTGCGGCTGGGGCGCTCGCGCGGGCACCAGCAGCCACCACTTCGGTGGGAGGAATGCTGGACAACACCCCCAGCACCCTCGCGGCGGCCGCCTCGTTGTCGGTCTGCCTGCCAGCCTCGGCCCCTCCACGCACTTCGCCGGCCGGGGAGTGGGTCGCCCTTCCCGACACCGCGGCCCCTCGTCCTCTGCGAGAGGCCGGCACTTTGGGGGGAGGCATGATCGTCACACTCCCCTCGGAATCAGCGCTCGAGCTGCCATCCCTGTTCAGGGGGCGCTTCCGCACCTTCGAGGGGAGGGCCTCCTCCCTTCTCGTCGGAGCCGTAGCCGCAAGAGGCGGCGACGACCTGGCGGCGGCGGTTTCCTGCGCCGACCCGCTAGCCTCTTTGGACGGCTCTGCGGAACTACCGCCCTCGTCCATTATATCGGCAGATCCACTGCCCTCGTCTCTGGACGGCTCTGCGACACTACCGTCGCCCTCGTCCATTGACGGCTCTGCAGTGGATCTGCCGCCGTCTTCCTCCAGTTGGGCGGCAGCGGCGGCCTCCTTCTGCGCCCTCCGCTCCGCCATACGCTTCCTTTCTGTAGAAGCCTTTCCCGTAGTCCAGTTGGCCCGTTTCCGGTACTTCCTCGGCTTCTTCTTTTGGGCCTCCGTAGTCTGTGCCGGGCCCTCGGCGGACGCCTCAAGTCCCGAGGACGAGGCGTCGTTTGTGCCAGTTTTATTTTGCCTTGGCGAGGCCGTAAGTTGGGAATTCGAAGCTTCCCCGTCTTCATTATTTTTTATATTATTTTCCATTTTGGTCCCACGATTATGGGAGAAATAAACGGTCGACCCGGGCAGAGATCCCTGTACCCGGGCAAGCCTACATTTACCGACCAGGGGGTCGGCTGGTACCCTGGCTGGAGCGTGCTAGGAACAGAACAGCCCATTTGCCATGCATCCTCTCGCCGCACGCCAGAACTTAGGATTCTGGGTAATTTCCGAATTCGAATGTTAATTCGAACTCTTTATAGAGGTTGTCTTCCTCGCGGTCCGGGCGGTTAAGCCAAGACCCTCGTTCCTGATACTACGCCTCACGACAACTTGTCTTGAAGCAAGATATCAGGTTTACGATATGTCGGCGGTGGCATAAGCCTGCCCAGCCCTCAAATGAATGAGTGACCGGGCCCGTCCGAAATTTCGCCTCCTGTATCCTCTACAAATAGAGGGTCAGGAGCGAATTGGGGCTCAACCCATCGCTGGGGAACCCCCCCTCGCGCCAGAGATTCGCTACGGGCGACAATTCGACAGAGGGGTCTGGGGGACTGTCGCCCGCACCCAGGGTACACCACGCGGAGGTTTCTGGCGTCGTACCCCTCTGATACATACCTGCTGTATGCTAACAATTCAGTAAATATATTAAAATAAAAACTTTAAAGAAGGGGAAATCTCGAAATTAACCCTATACTAACACATCTAATCAGCGTAGTACACATCTACTATGCCAGTAGGTCAATTTCCCTTCTATTATGGAGGAAGTTTGAGCTCAGTATTGAGACTTGAAATAGTGATAATATTCTCTTTATAGCTCTTTGCGACAAACAAGCAAGCAGTAAACTTGATGGTAAGTATTATTACTGTCCATAGACCCTCGCTATACTAGGATTATAGCTACTGCCTACTAATTAAAATCCCAAACCTGCTGAGAAGGTTAGACTGCTGGCTCTTTCGCTCCCCAAACGAAGCACAACAGCGCATTACAATTGCTCAAGCATCGATTTTTTAAGAGAGACTGGTTAATACCAGGCTCTCTTAAAACCCTCAACATCTCTTAAGCCCGTCCGCGACTGTAGACAGAGAACTGTCAACAGTGTGGACCTACTGCTATTTTATTGCATCGTTTTTACTTTATTGATAATAAAATTATGATATAAAACATAATCTAACTTTTTTATATTATTATTCTCTTATTCTTATCCCAATTACTTGGGGTCGATACAATATATACTCGACTTTCATAGTACATATTGTAAAAGTCATTGGCAATAGTTTTATGACCGGCCGCCTGTTAAACGTCAACGCTCCTTGGGAATGTAATTGTTGACTAAACGGCAACAGATGGAATTGGCCCAGGTTATTATAAGACTCTTAGTCGTTTTTTACGACATCCACGATGAAAGTAAGGGTTGGTAGTATTCGTAGCCGCTACCACACAGTTAAAACGTAATCTAACTATTTATTATAAAAGCTAAATTACACATCGAAGTAATATCATGTCGGATGACCTTGCTAATTTTTTGTGCAAAATATATGATAGTTCTTTGATCACGCGAAGCATGGATTAAACCCTTCGCAATCTTCTTATAGAGAGACTGAACGTTCAGAACCTCACGGCCAAGCATAAAGAACCCAAACGGCTCAAGTATATAATTACTAACAAGCTTATTAAAATAACTGTATTTGTTTAGGATGAAACCAAATTGAAAACTATACTACTATAACATTTTAATTAGCGTATCATAACATTAACTAACTGTTGAAACGAAGAGCTGCTAATATGATATAAACATTGTTTTTGGATTAGAAGAAATATTCATCATCATCATCATCATCATCACAGCCCATATATGTCCCACTCCTGGGTTCGGGCCTTCTCCGTAATGGGAGGGCAATTAGCCTGCTATACCGCGCTGGTCCAACACGTCTGACCAGCGTGGTATGTCACGTCAATTTCCCTCTCATTATGAAGAAGATTCGAGCCCAACAATGGGACATATTTGAGCTGAAACGATGAATAAACAAACCATGTCATTTCTTGCCGCATCTTCTCAATGGTGATCCAGTGGTATATTTTGAATTAAATTAAGGTAAAATGTTGAAAATTAATTTTTACTAATTATAAATGCGAAAGTAACTCTGTCTGTCTGTCGCTCTTTCACGCCGAAACTACTGAACCGATATATATGAAATTTGGTACACAGATAGTCTAGAACTTGATAAATGACATAGGCTACTTTTTAATGCAAAAAAGGGTTATAAAGGGGGATGAAAAGTTGTAAGAAATTATCGTGATTTTTAAAGCCAGAAGCTTGAAACTTATTTTTAGACTATTGATTAGATATAAATAAATATGACATTAAAATTTCGCAAAAAAAAAAACAATACCCTTAAGGGGTAAAATAAAAATAGGGAATGATAAACTTTAGGAAACCTTTTACGTGGGCGAAGCCGCGGGCAGAAGCTAGTAATACATAAGTAATACATAAGTAACCTCGAGGGATTTATGCTTATTTTCAATATCAATATAACATATATGGCCTACTGAATATTCTATCGTGAAACCCTTAAAAGTTGAAAAGAAGAGAAATCATATTATTAATGAATAAATTAAATAACGTGGTACCATGTTATAAAGAATTGTCAAAAAATGCTGGTCTATCCCGTATGGGAATTTTTAAGTGTTGTGCAATAGAGCTTGTTAGCTTTAATATAGCGGTTATATGTATTTATAGAACTCCAAAACCCAGTATGATTTCAATTTTTTTTCAAACGTTAGAACAAGTTCTAATAGAGATAAATAAAAAAAAATATAATACTTGCAGGTGATTTTAACATTGACATAATGAAAAATAATAATATTACCTTAGATTTTAAATGCTTACTACTAAGTTTTAATTTAAAATTAGCTTTGCAAGAACCAACACGTATAAAGAGTCAAACATGTATAGACAATCTAGCACATAACTTTCGTAAGACTTGTAGGACTGACATCATCGAGTTTGCTCTATTGGATCACAACGCCCAATTATTGGAATGCCCAGTAGGAAATAAATGCGTATTTAAATTTTGGCGTAAAAAGCAACGAGATTATTCTAAAGAGAATATCTCTAAATTTTATGAATATTTAGGTAAGCTTACGTTCGCAGATATATACAAACCATGTGACCCAGACACAGCTTATACCTTGTTTATTAATGAATTTAAACTTTTATATGAACTTTGTTTTCCATTTAGAGTCGTTATTATTAATGTAAATAAAAAGCCCGGTTGGATATCTAAAGGTATAAAAATCTGTAGTAAAAGAAAAAGACAACTCTTATGGACATACAGACTGCAATCTACCCGTACGAATTACATGAATTATATAAAATATAGTAAATTATTAAAGAGAATTATAAAACGTACTAAACGGGCTCAGAATTGTTACAAAATTAAAACATCACTATGTAAATCTAGGACTCCATGGCAAATTATTAATAATGCACGATTAAATATACCAAAAGAACACATACAGAGAATTAAAATTAACACTACTTATATTAACGATCCATTGACAATAGCAAATAATTTTAACGATTATTTTATTGATAAAGTTGTACCTATACCTGTTGTGCTAATAAAACCACTTCTTATATCACTTCCAGAAGAGATTCAATGTATATGAACCCATGTAGTCCAATTGATATACTTAATATAATAACAGGTCTGAAAAACACAAACAACTTTGGACATGATGAAATATCTACAAAAATAATTAAGATCGTAGGGCCTTTAATATGTCACCATCTAAGCTATATATTAAATTTGTGTATAAGTAAGGGTGTATTTCCAGTAAGTTTGAAGATAGCTATAGTAAAACCGATGCACAAAAAAGAAAATAAAGAGTACATGCAAAACTATAGACCAATTGCCTTGTTATCTATAGTATCTAAGATTTTTGAAATATATATCTATAATCAAGTATATCAATATTTAGAAAAAAATAGTATACTTAGTGAGTCACAAAAAGGATTCAGACAAAATATAACTATTAATTTGGCTATTTATGACTTTCTCTTTACTATCATGACTAATATGGATAAAAGAACACCTATATATGCATTGTTCTGTGATATGACCCAGGCGTTTGATTATGTCCATCATGCTATATTGATGGAGAAGTTAGAATGTTATGGGGTCAGAGGTAATATCTTATAGCTAATTAAATCCTATCTATCAAATAGGAAACAATTAACGGTTGTCTCTAGGTTAGATAATCAGACTAGAGAAGAAAAGATATACTTTTCAAATGAGCGTCATATATCATTTGTTATCGTCATATATCATATATATCATCATATATCATCATATATCATATATATTGTTCCTCACAAAAGTATGTTGAGTTGTATCTTTAAAAAATCTATAATAATTCTCATCTTATTCATTACTATAGAAAATTTCAGTGATGCAAGAACCCTTTCAAAATCGGGTTTGGTTGTTAGCAGAATATCGGTTCAATAATTTAAATTGCTACGCTTCAATAGTTCGATTCGATTTTAGTCGAAAATTTTCATTAATCTATTTAGAGAAACTGGGACAAATTTCACAAAAATAGGCCTTTAGTCCAATTTACACAATCCAGTTTCAATTTAAAGGCAATTGAGGTTTTCCCCGGGCTTATAGCTAACTATATTTAATCTATACGTATTAAATAATTATATTCGATAATATAAATATAATTTTTGATATAATCTTAATTAATCAACCAATCATCCGAGTATCCTAGGTTGGATATTCGCACAAGATAGTTCGTTATGGAATCTATTAATAATTGATCTAAGTAATCATCTTCATCATCATTTTCATCATCTCCAGCTCTTATCTCAATTACTTGCGATCAATACTATATGCCTTCTTCTTCCACACAATCCAATCAGATGTTATCTCTGCGTTCACTTCCTTTTTATTCATATCATGTTTACGCAATCATTTCATCTTTTATTCGGTCTGGTGTTATCTCAGATTGATCTGAATCTGGATGTGATTCATTTCCGTTAATTGATAGGTAACGTCAAGATTCATTCCTTTCCGTGCCATTCAAGTAGTTACATATGTTTGTACTTACACTCAGCTCAATTGTATATGGTATTACAGGTAGTATTTTACCTACCGCAAGCGTCAGCGATTCATATTTGTAACTTTAGAGTAAGTGTTACTATGTAAAGCAAATTATTATGGTGAGAAATATATAATTTTTACTATTATCATTACTTGGTGTTGGGTGTTTAATATAAAAAAAATATATTGTGATACAATCTGAAAATGATATTAAAGATAAGATGAAAATAAATACCGATTATCAAGTATTTCAATCTTACAAATTTTGGTATCGTCTGGAGCTGAATTTTCTCGAGAGAATTTTAGATCACTCTCAAGAATTGCTTGTTTATCCATCATATACAGTTTCGGAGCACACCCGTCAATAATATTTAATAGAATTTATATTTGATGTACAGAGTCGTGTTAGTACATTTGGTAATATATGAGCTGTCAATACGACTACGTGCCTACATCATTCGCAATTGATGTAGACATGTCTATTATTTTTTTGAATTTTCTTATAAATAGCAAGTATCATATGAATATAGGCAAATAAAATATGAAAACATAAGTGTAGTAATAATTTGCTGGTCATCTTTTTTCGACTGGACTGACTAAACCTCACCCAGTACTCCAGGGTGACAGTCGACAATATTTGAGTAGACTATTGGTACTTCTCTATAATTAGCTCGCAAGTCATCAAGACATATCCTTTCAAGTAACAAACCTGTACTTTAAAAATTCCGATGTAATTGTTTAGGCATAAAATATTTATTAATTTTAAAAGAATGTTATAAGATTGTAGTTTAATACGCTTGTTTAAAGAGGGAGAAAAAGGATAAACGCAAGTCCTCACCTCAAGCTATGAGTAATCTAAAGGAACAATTTTATTGCAAAAAAAAATCATTTATGTACTCTTATTCGCCTGTTCTAATAATACAGTTATATGACACTCGCTGTGACAGAATAAAATCGGAATACTCCTTAAAAACTATAAGTCACCTTACCTCCTTTCTGATAAAAAGTAAAACAGGTTTTTTTATTGCTTATGGCGGCAAACGAGCTGTCAGCCCATCTGATGGTAACTGTCATTGCCGCCCATAGAGCTTTGCACTATCAAGGGTATAGCTAGGCCGCTACCTACCAATACAAACCCCAAACCCACCCCAGTTGGGCTCTGTCGTGTCCTGAACGAAGCGCAATAGCGCATTGTCATTACTCAGATGTTGATCTTCTGCGATAGTGTGGTACTACTCCGAACGGACCGTCCCGCAACTGTAAATAGAGAATAGTCCACAGCGTGGTCCTACTACTATTAAAAGGGTCACTTTTTCATATAATTATGACAATCCAACGATTATTTTACCTTATCCAATATATTCCATATTATATATTATTTGAAATAAAACTACTTTTACTGATTCTATCGCGTTTGTATTTGATTTATAATTTCCCGACGTTTCGAACACTTTACAGTGATCATGGTCACGGGAGAACTGAGGTATTTTTAAAATTTAACTATTTTAATTTAATTTATTTTAGTAAGATAAAGTAGGCCGCCACTCAAAAATTCAATAATAAAATTAGTATCATGCCTCCTGAGTTTTCTCACCGGATCTTTCTCAGAGTGGCCGCGTTCCGATCCGGTAGTAGCTAATAGTTTTTGTTAGTTTTGTAAAAAATGTAAAATTGCCACAATAATAATTATCATAAATTAAATACCTTAATAATAACAAATCATAAACAACATAAATTTTATATATATGTAGAATCATTCTCCTTTTGTACTGGCAATGAATTGTATTAATTTTGTATAAAAATGTGGGTCAAAATTTAATATCTTATAGGGTAGATATAAATAAATTTTCTGTAATAACAATGACATATTGGACGTAAGACACCTCAGCCCTCCCGTGACCATGATCACTGTAAAGTGTTCGAAACGTCGGGAAATTATAAATCAAATACAAACGCGATAGAATCCGTAAAAGTAGTTTTATTTCAAATGTGTAATACTCGCATAAACATTAGAAGTCATTATGGAATTATCATTTTCTACCTTCTATCTGTAGATGTGATTAATCGTGGGTACATATTTATATTCTGTTTTAATGCAGTCACAATTAAGACTAGCAAAAGTGTACTACTTTTACATGTTATATATATTTAAATATTTGTTTTTCCGGCTGCATCAATACTTTTCAGGCTTCATGGTTATGTCAGGAGTCTTTCCTTGAAGAGATAAAATCCGTAATACTTAATAATTTATAATATTTACGCGAGTATTACATCTGAAATAAAACTGCTTTTACGGATTCTATCGAATTTGTGTTTGATTACAACACTTTACAGTGATCATGGTCACGGGAGGACTGGACAGGACAGGACACCACCACCAAATGTCGACAGATTAAAAATCGATTACAAACCGGATAGAATCGGTAAAAGTAGTTTTATTTATGATGTGCAATACTTGCTTAAGCATCAGAAATCATTACAGCATTCACGTCTTATTTTGATATTATAAATTAAAAAGACGATCAATCTTAATCCTTTGTACAAAAAAAATGCAAAATACTTTGTGAATATATTTAAAAATTTAATAGAGAAATAAAAAAAAAGTTCTTGAATACTGAACCACGTTTAATGATAGCCATAACTTTGATTGAAAAAAAGGAGAAAATACAGCAATGCACTGCTTGAAGTCAAGCCAAAAGTCGTCTAGGCCAAATATTCAAACGCAAGTAGCATAGTAATATCCTTTTTAGATATTTCTCCTTTCTTTGTCATTGAGCTTGCTTTTTTACGAATAAATTCTTTGCGTAGTTCAATAACTTGTTTAGTGAATACGATAAATTATTAAAAGGTATATTAAAGGAAATATATATTTGTGTTTATAATAATTATGGACCACGTACCGGACGACGCAGTATAGGACGCTACCCCCTAGGAGGACAAACGACCTGGTGAAGATAGCTGAGCATCGTTGGATGCAAGCGGCACAGCACTGCACTCGGAGGCGTAACATGAGGGAGACCTACGTCCAGCAGTAGACGGCAATAGGCTAAAATGATGATGATAATGATGAAATAAATATAGCACACAGTAGAGATAGCGTAGTGTTTAAAATACCGACCTTCTGTGCCAGTGGTTCGATTCCCACACAGGACAATGGTCTGTGCGATCCATTAAGTGTTGTTCTGAATTTAGGTGTAATTAAAAAAAGGGAAGAAAATTAATTCATGCTTTTTTTAAATATTATTGACTAATAATTTCTTATCAGTACATATATATTATGTAATATCCGTGTGGTGACGGAGTAAGAATACAGTTCACCACCCCATATCTCACCCGTGGGTGATCGTAAGAGATGACTAAGGGATATAAAACGCATATAACATCTATGCAAAAGAAGGAAAACTTGAAACAAAACCCTATACCAACACGTCTGACCAGCGTGGTATAGTAGGTCCAATTCCCTCCCATTATGGATGAGGCTTGAGCCCAACAGTGGGACATTTATGAGTTGAGATAATGGTGATGATGATAATGATGATGATTAAAAGGTATATTAAAGAAAATATATATTTGTGTTTATAATAAATATGGCACACAATACACATGGCGTAGTGGTTAAAATACCGACCTTCCGTGCCACTGTTTTGATTCCTATACAGAACAATGCTTTGTGCGATCCATAAAGTGTTGTTCTGAATATGGGTGTAATTAAAAGAAAGGAATAAAATTAATTCATGCTTTTCATAAATATTAGTGACCAATAAATTCTTATCAGTGCATATATGTGTTTTTCTTCTCTTACCTACTTATGTATTAGCTGCCTTTCATTTTATAATAAGGTTTATTATAACCGATAATAATGCCAAACGAACGTCTGGTTAAGAAGATATATAATGCGAAAGTGGAAGGATGTAGGTACCGAAGGAGACCGAGACTAACCTACCTAGACCAGATCGGTCATGTACTGAAGGAAGGTGGAGTCAAGAGTCTCCGAAACCGGCGAGCGTGTATGAAGAGAATTATGAATGTTAAGGAAGCAAGTGAAGTATGCAGAGATAGAGTTCTCTGGCACTCTGTGCTCTGTGCCTACCCTGCAAGGGATATGGCGTGATGATATGTATGTATGTGTGTGTATGTATGTATGTTTATTATAACGTTTTTATAAGATATATTTTCAAATAAAAAAATCATGAACTTATACCTCTTTAATATTACTTTAAAATTAATATCATATATTATACTTAATTTATAGTAATCACCAAATATTTTTGTAATAAAATATATACTAAAACGTACCCAGAACATTGTTAAGTATTAAAAAAGTAGTATTTATAAATAAGATAAGTGGCTCGGATTGAAAGCACTTAGCGCTCACCCACACTCCGAGGCAAGATTGTGAAAGCTATTTGCAACTAACAATCATATACATACAAAAGAAAATAAAATAAAAAGAAAAATAACAAATGGATAAGTGGTAACTTATGAAATAATTAATAGTTAATAATGGTAAGACCATACTCATCGTTCTCCCACTCTTATCCCAATTACTTGGGGTCGATACAATATGTACTTTTCTTTTATATTGCAAAAGTTATTAGCAGTTATTGGTTTTATGACCAGCCGCCTGCCAGACGTCAACCCTTCTTGGCAATGTAATTGTTTATCAAACGGCATCAGATGTAGGTGATGGCTCAGTTGTAAGGCTCTTAGTTGTCTTTTACGACATCCATGAGCAAAGTAAGGGTTGGTAGTATTCGTAGCCAATACCACATAGTAGTAGAGTTCATAGGCCGGTCCGAGGTAGTACCACATTCTAAGAGAAAATCGAAGTCTGAGCAATGTGCTTCTGTTCTGTACTGTTCATTTAGTGACCGACAGAGCTAGTAACCCAACTTTCTGGGTGGGTTTGGTTTTCATTGGAAGCAAATTTACGCTCGTAAAATTTACCATCAGGTGTACTGCTTGCTTGTTTGCTACTACCAACAATATAAAAAAGCAAATAAACGTTAATTTTTTTAAAATATTACTTTTAATTTGGTGTCGGGATAAATTTCGAATGAAAACAATTCGTGTATCATCTCTGAACAACAAAATAGACATGTTACGAAATGACGTACGTACAATAGCTGCTTTTAGCACTTAACCTATTTCTCTAAGCGTATGTACTATTGTACTGTGAGACAATACATTTGTAAACAGGTCACAGTCAGGGGACCTGTAAACACTTTTCAAAACATCCTCCTTTGAATGCATACCTTATATGTCTGCTCTACTTTACAAGATAAATCTCTAACTTTATTGAAGCAATGTTATAAAGCTCTTTTATTTTCATTCTTCTATTGATCCAGCGTATTTGCATGGATAATATTGAGAACATTGGTGGTCTTCGCAAAACATATTTTTTTAACGAAAACACTCAGCGTTAAGTCATATAAATGATTGTGTCATGGAGGATCTAATGGGCTTTTGACGTATGTCTGTGTTGATGGAAAATTACACCAAAAATCAGAAAAATCATCGGTGATCTACAAATGTTTTTTTTTTCATATAAAGACACTATAATAAGGAAATAATCCTTGTATTACGGAAAACTTTACAAACAAGCAATTAACACAGACAAATTACACACAGACTCGGAACAACAGTTTGTGTATCGCACAAAGTATTGTTCTGCGTGGGAATCGAACCCACGACACAGGCACTGAAGGTTGGTATTTGAACCACTGCGCAATCTGTGCAGTGTATTGTGCCTACGTGGAGATTGAACCCATGGTAATCGGGATGAGAGAACGTACTTTTGTATCCTAACGATGGCTGATCTAATAGCCCTCTTTTGAATGCGGAAAGTTCGTTCCTATTCGCACGCAATACTCGACAAGCTCAAACCATATTTGAAAATGCAGTGGATAGTCAGAAAGTGGCACGAATATGCTGCTGATGATGGTATCACACGAGCAACGCAATACGAAATCTTCCCTGGCTATATCTTGGGATAGGCAAATGATAATATCTGTCAAGCGTGGCGATTATACCATTATCACCCGCTTGGAGCCGACCATGTTTATTAGTTGATGACAATGGGTTGATGGATGAATTGGACTTGCCTTTTCAAAGCATAACTCAAGGTCTATACCAAATACGCGGCAGCCTCTGTCTTAGTAGGTACCAGAATACAACACTATATTGGCTTATATGTAGTTTTTGTATCATTCTCTGATATTGTAACTTTACATTTAGTGAAATATTTTTTTAAATCCATTTAGTGGTATAAGTGTGAAAGCGTGATGAACAAATAATGAAACTCATATTTGTAATTATTATATTAAAATGTCCTTTTCGTAATATAAGTTTAAAATATCGCTAAAAACTTTGAGGAGCAGATGCAATTGCAAAATTTTGATAAGGTTTGTGGACTACCTCAAACCTATTTTTGGTTCCCACTATTAATCCAAAATAACAATGCCCTTATGGCGAGAGGAAAAAAATACAATTATCGCTACTCCTTACTTCTTGATTCCTCTTGATTCACCAGGATAGTGGGCAGGCTATTTTCAAGGGAAATGAATAATACATCGCTGCTGCAGTCAAATCACTGCTGTGGTCAAATCGCCTTTCTTTGTTTTTTTTTGCGGCGGGCTATGGTCTGGTCATACCCCGCTAAATCCGTCCGGGGCGACAGATGAAGCCACGCGTGACCCTATAAACCCGCCCTGCAATGTACCTCTCCACGCCGTGTGAGTGGGCTATCGGAACTGCCGTGTGAGTGGGCCACCGGAACTCAGTCTTTGTGTTCGGTGACCCAGGGGTCTACCCAAGCAGGTATCCTCTCGAGTGTGATCAACTCGCCTGACAAGTGTGGTGATTGAAATGTGGCGATTATGGCACTCAAATAAGTATGAGGGAGACCTAAATCCAGTAGTGAACGGCAAAGAGTTGAATAACGTTTAACCCAAAAAGAATCTTAAAAATGTTCAAGTAAAATAACCAAAAACTTTTACCGTCACCCTCATTTTGATTCACAAGTAAGTCTTTGAGAAACAGCAAAATAAAAACCACTTTCAAGTAACAACGTTTCATTGACAGCTCTGAGGAAACACGATGCGTTCCAAAATCCAATTCTATCAAGTAAAAAGCCTTTAAAAGCTCCTAAGAAAGATTAATAATAATATTTTAGTACACAAAAGAATATATACAAATATAACAACAGATTTTATTAATATATTCGAAACGGTTTCAAGTATTTTCCTAATATTTTAGACCAATTTAACGGCAATTTTAATAAAACCGTAAGTGTATAAATTTGGCGTGCCATGTGGTAACGGAGTAAGAATACAATTCACCACCCCATATCATACCCGTGGGTGATCATACGAGACGACTAAAGGATATAAAACGCATATAATAACTATGCAAGAGAAGGAAAACTCGAAACAAAACCCTATACCAACACGTCTGACCAGCGTGATATAGTAGGTCAATTTACGTCCAATTATGAAGGAGGCTTGAGCCCAATAGTGGGACATATATGAGCTGAGATGATGATGATGAGATGATGATAAATTTAATCCTAATTTAATGTGGTAAATATGAAAATGAGTGGGTTTGGTTTTTTTTTATTAACCTTCACGTCTGCAAATCGATATTAAAATTTCTCACAAAGCTATTTCGTTTTAGCATTTTTCTCACTGCTAGTTCGTTCGCCTCACTCAAGCCTCCCCCACAATAGGAAAGAAATTGACTTACTATACTACCCTGGTGAAATTGGTTGGTATAGGGTTTTATTTTGAGTGTTCCTTCTTTCAGAAAAAAAAATGTTTCTAAGGGCTAGAGAAATGTGCCGCCATCTATTTTGATTCTCTTTGGTGTCACAGAACAGGCATAAATACTACGAACACTTAAACTTTAATGTCAGAAAAAGGAAGCTCCGATTAATACCTTTTGTCAAACAGTCTGCTACAATAGACCAATTTTTTTTCTACAAAAGGTAATTAAATAAAGCACTGCCGTACAAGCAGTGCCTATAACTGGCATTCATAAGAACTATAAAATAAAATTATTTTTACACATTTTAATCACGCTAATATTTTATGTTTTCTGACGCTTCGAATCCAACATCCATGATTATGATAGGTGAAAATTTATTACCAAAAATGTTCATGTCTTTGTTATTTTATGTTTATGCAAAGGTTTATCATGTATCTTTTTTTAATCTATGGTTGTCACTCTGTCTAAAATGCCCAAGGACCTGGGGAATAACCTGAACTATTGTATGTCGTCATTTGGACTAACCACTGTTACTTTATCTTCCTTAGCCTCTTTATCTTCGATAACTTTCATTTACTGAATCATCATCTCAGCTTATATATGTTTCACTGTTGGGCTCGAGCCTCCTCCATAATGGGAGGGAAATTTATCTATTATACCACGCTGGTGAGATGTGTTGGTATAGGGTTTTATTTCGAGTTTTACTTCTCTTGCATAAATGTTATATGCGTTTTATATCTACTCATCTCTTACGTTCACCTATGGGTAAGATAGTATGTGGTGAATTGTATTCTTACTCCGTCACCACACGAAGAATGTCTTATGCACTTAATATTAGTTTTCAAATGTAAATATTTGTACACTATTAATTGGCAGTACAAAAAGAAAATTTCATTACTTTTGAGGGCATTTGAGCAAAAAATTATCCTCTGACGAGATTGAATCAGAAAATTAATTCTGTTTTTCCTTTCATCAACTTTATATATAGGATGTAGGTACTGGAGGAGACCCATACTAACCTACCTAGACCAGATTGGTCACGTACTGAAGGAAGGTGGAGGCAAAGAGTCTCCGAAACCAGGGAGCGTGTATGAAGAGAATTATGAATGTTGAGGAAGCGAGTGAAGTATGCAAGGATAGACTTCTCTGGCACTCTGTTCTCTCTGCCTACCCTGCAAGGGATATGGCGTGATGATATGTATATATGTAACTTTATATACATATATTGGGGACAAAAAGCTACTCAAGGGAAATACAATGCTTGAATTTTCACATACATGAAATACATTCACAAGGAGGTTTGACGTCAGGCAGGCGGCCGTTCATAAAACTGTTGCTGATAACTATTTGAGTACGATAAAAGAAAAGTACATATTGCGTTGACCCCAAATAATTGAGATAAGAACAATATGATGATGCTAATGATGATAATATCATATACAAATAGTAATTACAAGTTTCTTAGGAAAGTGTGTAGTAAAATGCTGTTGCCTATATACCTGGTTCCTGAATCCCTCAGCTAGTTTCTACAACTCACACGGACAAATAAGAGTTGGGGTCACATTATATTCTGAACCAATCAACACATGTGGATATATAATTACCATCATCATCATCTCAGCTCATATATGTCCTATTTCTGAAATGGAATCGAGCATTCGCCATAATAGGAGAGGGAATTGCTTTATTTTACCACGCTACTCAAATGGATTGCTATAGATTTTATTTTCTAGTTTTCCTTCTCTTATATAAATGTTATATGCAAATCATATCCTTATTCGTCTTTTTCGACACTTACGGGCAGAATTTAGTAGGGAATTGAATTCATACTTAGTCATTACAAAGAAATAAAGAATAAGTACACGTGATTCCAAATTCGTTATTAAAACCCGAAGCGCTGATAACTTTCACAACCTGTATTGATGTATTTTAGTAAGATTAAGTAGGCCGCTACTCAAAAGTTAATAATTAGTCTTATGCTTATTGAGGTTTCTTGCCGAATCTTTCTCAGTGTGGCCGCGTTCCGAACCGGTGAATAGATTAGTTAGTTTTTTAAAATTAGTAAATTGCCACAAAATAAAAAAATATCATAAATTAAATGTTTAATAATCACTGATCATAAACTATAGGTATACAATTTTATACATATATAGAATCATTTTATTTTTGTACTGGCAATTAATTTGTATTAAAAATGTTGGTCAACATTTAATAACTGATACGGTAACCGTTAGATATAAATCTCTATAATAACGATGACTTCTTGGACGTGAGACACTTTAATCTTCCTGTGACCATAAACGCTGTAAATTATTCGAAACGTAGGGAAATTAAAAATCAAATACAAACGCAACAGAATCCGTAAAAATAGTTTTATTTCAAATCGTGTATCGACATTACAGATCCCACGTATACTAAAACTAGAGTAATATCTACTTTATCAACATTTGAACCCTCGTTTGATATAGATATGTGCTTTAAATTTCAGTTAGTTAACTTGAATTACGTAAATATATGTATAATCTACTAACCACAAATTTACACTAATCTTTTTGTTATTCAGAAAATGTTGTTACTTGCTAAGAAAAAATATCTTCAAAGCGCCAAGAATATTTCTGCCGATTTCAATGAATTTTAAAACAGGCTTCGAAATAACAATATTGCAGTGTCTATATATATGTTTACACAACCCTAATTTTGCTTAAAAAAAAAGAAATCGAGATATAAAATTACGAGATAAAAGGTCTGCCTGACAGCGGACCGCCTGGGGCCAGAAACTGGTGTTTTCAAACAATTTAAAATGTTTTCGTGTAGAAGTTTGGTGTTTAATTTATGAGAACTCGGTGGAAGTGGTGTTTCATGTTGGATATTTTATGTAAAATATTATTTTTTCAATGTCTTTGTCCTGTATTTGACAAAGTTACGCTTATTTTAATCTTATAAAAAAATAAATACTCCTTCCAACGTCAACGCAACTGACAATCACGGTAATTCTATAATCACCTCAATTATCTTTTCTTTGCAAGGGCTCTAAAGTTTATTAGCAGACATCAATACACCGATCGACGGATAGATGGGAAGTAGTCATATTCCAAAGATTAATTTTATAGCCTCAACGAGATTAAAAAAAATTTAAATGTCGCAAGAAGCTATTGGACAGGTGGCATTAGACTAATCCTACGTCTATGTAACATTGTTATAAAGAACCCTATGTCCCAAAAATTGACCTTGATAGACTGGATGCAAGCCTAGGGGCTTTATGAATAACTGTTCTGAAGAGTAAGATGTTTCAACCGCGGAATCGGCGAACGCGTAGGCAGTAGATTTATGGTAAGAATTCGGCCACTGCTGTTATTCTGGCATTGCTGCTGACAGGCATTTTGTTAGATGTTGAAATAGTACATGGCTTATGCGTGGTCGAGAAAAGTCAAGCATATCATCTGGATACGAGTTGTAGAGTACTTGTGTAAGAATATTTATTGTGTAAATAGAAAACACTAAATACATGTAGCGGCTTCTTATGAGTGGTAACGGAGTAGGAATTCAATTTAATACCTACCCTTTTATACCCTTTTTTGTCCGTAGTATACCCTTATTTAATACCCTTTTTTGTCCGTAGGTGTTGTATAAGATATACCGATAACATCAATGTAGGAGAAGGGAAACTCGAGCTAAAGCTTACGTCAATACGTCTGATCAGGATAGTATATTAAATTAATCTTCTCAATAATATCTTATTGTGGTAGGACCACGCTGTGGACAGTTCTCTGTCTACAGCCGCGGGCCGGTCCGTCCGGGGTAGTACCACACTCTCGCAGAAGATCGACGTCTGAGTAATAGCAATGTGCTATTGCGCTTCGTTCGGTGAGCGAGAGAGCCGGAAGCCTAACTGGGGTGGGTTCAGGGTTGTATTGGTAGGTAGCGGCCTAGCTATACCATTGGCAAAGGTCCAGGGGCGGCAGTGACACTTACCATCAGGTGTGCTGTCTGCTCGTTTGCCGCCATAAGCAATAAAAAAAAAAAAAAAAAAAAAAAAAAAAAAAAATAGAGGAGGCTCGAGCCCAATTGTGGGAAATACATCTTCTGAAATAATGTCCACGGTCAATTAAATATAGGTGTGTCTTCAAATTGATGCCATCATCATCATCTCAGCTCATATATGTCCCACTATTGGGCTCGAGCCTCCTCCATAATGAGAGAAAAATAGACCTATTATACCACTCTGGTCAGGCATGTTGATATAGGAATTCGTTCCGAGTTTTCCTTCTCTTACATAGATGTTATATGCGTTTTATATCTCTTAGTTGTCTCGTACGATCACCCACGGGTAAGATAGGGGGTGGTGAATTTTATTCACCGTCACCATACGGAAAATTTGGTGTATTATTCTTTAGTTTGCGCAATTAATATATTTTTATTTTTTTTAGAAAAACACCACCCTGCACTAAGGAAATAAACCTTGTACTGCGGGGACTTTACAAACATGCAATTAACACAGACAAATTACACCCAGACTCAGAACAACACTTTGTGGATCGCACAAAGTAATGTCCTGCGTGGGAATCGAACCCACGACACTGGCACGGAAAGTAAGTATCTTAACCACTACGCCATATGTGCAGTCACTTTCATATAATTTTACTTTCATAGAATACTTTTTTACTTTTATTTTACTTTCATATAATATTTGATTTTTTCTTAAAAGTATTTGTTTCTATTTGATATACCAAATAACCCTAACCCAACGCTACATCATCGTTGTTTGTTTCGAGTTTTCCTTCTCTTGCATAGATGTTATATGCATTTTATATCACTTAGTCGTCTCTTATGATCACCCACGGGTAAGATAGGGGACGGTGAATAGTATCTATTCTTACTCCGTCACCACACGTAGAGATTTTTTTATGAATACTTTACATTTCTTTTTTAACTATATCTATTAAATGCGGCAGCAAAAAAAATAGTTAGAAGATTTTATAACCGTAATTTTGTGAAGGAAGTCTCAAATCGCCATGATTAACAGGCGGGTTGGCTACAAAATTTAGAGTTTAACCGCATTAAACTTCCGTATTTAGTTTTGCTTCTACTGTCCTGGCAATTGCTCAGTCAGCTTATACAACTTCTATGGGCATATAAGCTGTAGCGAGTGATTGTATTTTTATTATATTAAACACACGGAGAATAGAAGTTTGTATTCAAAAGAAATAGAATTCTAAATGAAACCCTACATCGCCATACCATTCACCATATTTTATTTAAAATATACATATGTATGTACAGTTTATAGATATCGTATATCATTATGCTATATAAATTCTTGTATT
Source organism: Lymantria monacha (assembly GCA_905163515.2). Lineage (NCBI taxonomy): Eukaryota > Metazoa > Arthropoda > Insecta > Lepidoptera > Erebidae > Lymantria > Lymantria monacha. The sequence continues at coordinate 25,445,428 of LR991098.1, read as the reverse complement.
AAAGAAAAAAAGAAAGAAATAATTAAATAAATTATTTTATTAAAATAAATAAATATTATTATCATATCTCCACTTATTTTAATGGTGTCTTCTCCATTAGGGAAGACAGCCAGTCCTTTGAGAAACTTGGCTCCAAGATTCAGAGGCCCTTATAGAATTGAACCTAAAAGTAGAATGGGACATCTACCAATAACATCAACCGATCACATCTATGATTATTATTACATGAATTCGTTAAAGACTCTGAAGTTAGCCAACTATGTGCCCCAAACCGGTTTGATTAGAAAGACAATAATGCAATGATGATTTTAGATCGCTAAAACAATGCATTAGGCACACTGTGTAAGACCGAGTTCTGGTGGCTCTCTCGCTCGATAAAGAGAGGTACGTGTAGGGCGGGTCTATGGGGTCGCGCGCCACTTCTTCTATCGCCCCAGACGGATTAGTGGGGCGTGACCACTCTATAGCCCGACGCCAAAAAAAAGGAACATTTTGTCAATTTCCGAATTCGAGTGCTTAAACTATTTTTTTTTTTATATCTATATATCTATTAAGAGAAGGAAAACTCGAAATAAAACCCTATACCAATACGTCTGACCAGCGTGGTATAGTAGGTCAATTTTCCTCCCATTATGGAGGAGGCTTGAGCCCAACAGTGGGACATATATGAGCTGAGATGATGATGATGATATATCTATTGAAAACTTAAATAATTGCCTATCATTAAGATAATAGAATGATATCAACAATAATTTCCTTTTTTTTTCAATAAATAGATAAGATTTATTTCTTTATTTAACGTAGCATATACCGAATATCCGCCAGTTATGCTTATAATTATTATTGACGAAAAGAAAAACAAAATTCAGTCGAGCGTATATTTTATGCCTATAATAATTAATGGACACGTGAAATGGATGGATTAAAAATTAACGATTTCGATTTACTCGTTTACAGCTCGTTTGCATATAAAGCACTATAAAACCAATGGCTCGAATCCAGCTTTATGTTTAAAGAGATAAACTTTAACAATTTTCACATGGTTATATTTTAACCAATGTTAGCTTGGAAACGACTACTGTATGGTAACGGCTACGAATACTAACAACACTTATTTTGCTCGTGGATGTTTTAAAAGATAACTAAGAGCCTTATGATGACCTGGGCCAACTCCATCTGATGCTGTTTGGTCTACAATTACATTCTCAAGTAGGTTTGACGTCTGGCAGGCGGCCGGTCATAAAACTATTGCCAATAACTTTTATAATATGTACTATGAAACAAGAGTACATATTGTATCGACCCCGAGTAATTGGGATAAGAGTAGGAGAATGATGATGTTAGCTTGAAAACGAATAGTGCAACTATTACAATAAAAATAATATAAAGCCTTTTTTTTTTAAAGACCCTGCCACCATGCATTAAGAAAATAATCCATGTATTGCAGGGCACTTTACAAATATATAATTAAAGCAGACAACTAAGAACTAAGACGACGACTAAGAACTAAGAACTAAGACGACTAAGAACAGCAGTTTGTTGATCGCACAAAGTATTGTCTTGCATATGAATCGAACACCCGGCACTGGCGCGGTAGTTCGGTATCTTATCCGCTACGCCATCTATGTAATCGACTCAAAGATAACTCTGGCATTTAAGATACTCATTTTTAGTAATGTACGAACTGATGTTAATTAGATTATTGACTGCGAAGATGGTGTAATAATTAAAATATTGATATACCGTGCCAAATGTCACAGGTTCGATTCCCATATAGAACAATGATTTGTGCGATCCATAAATTGTTCTCTATGAAAATCTAGTTGTGATTTATGTCCGTTTATACGAGGTTTGTGAACTCCCCCGCAATACAAGGATTATTTTCGTATTAGCGGGTATTATATGTAAAAAATATTTCCGTGTGGTGACGGAGTAAAAATACTTTGCACCACCCCATATCTTACCCGTAGGAGATCGTACGAGACGACTAAGGGATATAAAACGCATATAACATCTATGCGAGAGAAGGAAAACTCGAAACAAAACCCTATACCAACACGTCTGGTCAGCGCGGTATAGTAGGTTAATTTCCCTCCCATTATGGAGGAGGCCCGAGCCCAACAGTGAGACATTTATGGGCTGTGATGATCATGATGATATGTAAAAAAAAACCATATGCCAAGTATAGTAAAAGTATTATTTATGACAGAAAAGGCAACACATTTTTTTTAAATATAAAAATAATAAAAAAAAATACTGCGTTTTTCTACTATCATTGGTGTTCTAAGTTTGCATAGAGAGTGCTACTACTCGTACCTCTAATGAACTCGTAGTCGGTTTTTGTGAATCTCTCAAGCAATTATGGTGTAGTTACACGATGTATTCTAACCCATAACGACACTTATATTATATGATTTTTGATGTATATAACCGTATTTTTTAATTCATCTAACGTGTGTATGCCCTGTAAGCATAAACATTACTTGTAACCTAAATTTTTAAAGAACCATAAAAACCACAACTTACAAACGCAGAACAATTAATATAAAACATCTGTGTTCCAAGTTGTAATTTAAAACGCAAGCTGCTTGTAATTAATGTGAGTCCACAAATTGGCGACTGGGTCTACAATGTGTGCCAAGCCTTAGGGTACGGTGTGATTTGTAGCGAGAAATGGAAAAACAAAATGGTGAGAAATAGTATTTCTAAGACTAATTTGGTAGGCACTTTTTATTTTTAAATTGGTTGATTAAGTTGATATATAATTGTTTTGTTTTAATTAATCTTACCATATCAATTTAAATATATTATCATCATTATCATCTCAGCTCATATACGAGTATGTCCCACTATTGGGCTCGAGCCTCTTCTACAATGGGAGGGAAATTGACCTACTATACCACGCTGTTCAGACGTATTGGTATAGGGTTTTCGAGTTTTGCTTCTCTCGCATAGTTGTTATATGCGTTTTATATTCCTCAGTCGTCTCTTACCCACGGGTAAGATAGAGGGTGGTGAATTGTATTTTTACTTCGTCACCACACGGGAGATTTAAATATATATTTATCAATTTTATAATTTGTATTACAATATCAGAAAGTGGTAAGCGTGATGATTATGACACCTTCCTTATTTTGTAGGAAGGCCTGATGAAAAATACATGGCAATCAAAAAAAATATTTTCTAACTCAATTATAATATTTTTAATTCTTAAAGCAATTATTATTATATGTATGCAAAGGACATGAAGTATAAGCCCTGTGCGTGTTTTACTAAATCATAATCACTTAAAGAAAGTATAAATATTTGTTTAAGTTGTTAATTAAGATATGTAATAATAAATCACCTGATGTTTACACAAGTATTAAACATATAATATAAATTATTTTTACGACTGCCTACTGATTTTTTTAGGACTGATCATGCAAGAATGGTATGACTGTTCAATCATGACTTTTCGGCGTTTATAATCACGAAAAGTGTTCAAAACGTGGGCAAATAAGAATCAAATACAAACGCAATATAATTCGTAATAAATAATAGTATAAAGAAACCTAAAAATCATGCTTCTGATGACAACTAAACTAAAGCCTTTTTTAGTTCATTTTAACATTAGTTCGTGTTTTTTAAATGATAATTTACTGAGTTTAGAATTGACTACTGCCCCGTGATGAGAGTGGGTAATATGCGCGCCTACCTTCCTTAGATTTTATCCCTATTTTCCAGGCTCTCTTTATTTTAGCCAATACAGCGTCTTCATTTATAAAAATCGCTAGTCCTGAAGACTAATGTGACAATGACGTGATCAGAATAATGTGACAATCAATTAGAATTTTATTACATTATCATCGGTTCTTGATAACTCTTCAAAATTCATTTTTAACTCGATGTTTAGAAATGGGTGAAAATCACGTTAAAATCGTTATATACAATTAAATATATATAATTTTTATTATACAATTAAATATAATATACATACCATGCTAATAAAAGTTACAATGTGTAATCATTGTCCGGTAGATGGCATACATTTCCCATAAAGACGACAAAATAATACGAGCTACAAATTGGTGGTCATACAGCTCACATTTGTCTAAATGATAGGAGTATTGGACCGAATTTTCAATAGATATGGGTTCGGATCCTATGCATAAAAATAATTTTTCAACCGTAAAACAAAATTTTCTAATAAAAACATTAAAATGATTTGATTAAGTGATTGAAATGAGATGACTTTACTCAAGTCTCTTTACGCAAATTGTTATAAAGACATTGTGTTCCAAAATCAACATTATATGCCACTAATTCTCTAAATAGCATTTCATATACATTGTATTCTCTTTGTAACCCGGTTACAGCTATAATCTACGACACCTTTGTACAAATATGTGAAATATGAAACATTACCTTTTGGTGTACATTGTTCCGCTGACTGAAATTTTTACACTCACCGACTATAAAGGAGGAATGTTGCCTTGGTCGAAAGGTGCCCGAGCGTAAAATAGTTTTGGCTAATATATTTTAAATTTACAAAAATGCTTGCTTTGTAATTTATTATTTATGGTGTACATATTGAAAAATATATGTATTAAGAAATAGTTACCATTATTACAATCATCAATCTTTTAACGTCTATTATTGGGTACGGTTGGATTTGAAGGGCTTTAAAGTGCCTAGTACCTTGCCATAACCTAAAAAGGAGACTTACCCGTCTAAATGCTTGTATGCACGCAAAACATAGACACATAGCTGTACTTGTTCTCACATCTCTAAATGATTTTTATAAACTATAAGAAAGAATATTTGTATTTTTAATTATATTAATAATAAGTTTAAAGGTTCTGTAGTTGTTACCTTCGCTACAACTGCAGACACGCTGCTATTCCGTTGTGTAACATACAGGAATTTAGGCCAAGCGTTCGGGATATGTTATTTATTCTGTTAACTTCTTGTTATTTATGTATTTTACAGTGAATTCTATACAGTGATAATATACTATTCGGAATTTGCCTTAACATACAAAAGTTATTTTTAAAACTATATTATAGATATAAATCAACTATAAAATCGATTTCTTTCCTGGAAATTTCCTTGGATTGTAGTGGATGGTAATTTTTTTGAAAAAGTTTTTATTTTTATTGCTTATGGTGGCAAACGAGCAGACAGCACACCTGATGGTAAGTGACACTGCCGCCCTTGGACCTTTGCAATACCAAGGGTATAACTAGGCCGCTGCCAATATAAACCCTAAACCCACTCAATTGGGCTTCCGACTCTCTCGCTCACCGACCGAAGCGCTATAGCACATTGCCATTACTCATACGTCGATCTTCTGCGAGAATGTGATACTACACCGGACGGACCGGCCCGCGGCAGACAGAGAATTGTCAACAGCGTGGTCCTACCACTATTAAAGTTGTGTGGTCACATCACATCTAAACTACCCGGAACGGTGAAAGCGATACCATGCAACTGCATAACTTGCTATCTATTAACATTTGGGTGAACCAATGGTACCGAGACTTGTCTTCAATAGCTCCTCTGATATGGTAATTACCTAGCCCGTGAGGCGCCAAAACCTGCTGGCTGACCTCTCTTCATCAATTTTCCCTTATTGCTTTTGATAGCAGATGAGCAATCCACCCTATAACAAATCTTAACTAATACGTGTGAACATTAGCAGTACTAGAGTTACAGCCAAGAATGAGAATAGAAATGGAGACAAAGGGGATTTGCTATTTCGGTTCACCGAACGAAGCTCAGTGGCAAATTGAAACTATTGAGACCTGGCTTTTCTCAAAGATTTGGTACTGACCTAGATAATTCAGTCCATCTATAGCTGCGGGCCGAAAACTATCAGCATTGTAGCCTACCACTATAGCCTAAGAAAAGCTTGAAAATATAAGAAAACTACGACTTACCTTAAAAATATTTATTTATTTTCTTATTCGGTTTCCTTTTAGTTTTTTCAGTAACACCATTATCGTAATGAGTCCGTTGAGCATCTATGTATTTCTTCATTCATTTTTACTTACAGAAGAAAAACTTGATCTAACAGAAAGGCGACGATACATTAACCATGTATTATTATTATTCTTTCTGCAAGTTTCAAAACATTATATTATTATGATTCAAGTTAATATTGTTGGCCAAAATTTAAAAGTTTATTCCGTGTGGTGACGGAGTACGAATACTATTCACCATCCCATATCATACCCGTGGGTGATCGTACGAAACGACTAAGGGATATAAAATGCATATAACATCTATGCGAGACAAGGAAAACTCGAAACAAAACCCTATACCAACACGTCTGACCAGCGCGGTATAGTAGGTTAATTTCCCTCCCATTACGGAGGAGGCCCAAGCCCGACATTGGACATTTATGGGCTGTGATGATGATGATGAAATTTAAAAGAAATTATAGTTCAAATGAAAATCAGTAAAGGGCTATGCAGGTTCAATCCTCATATTGTAGCCTTTCTAAAATAACAAAGTATTTGTAATTGATTCATAAATTGTTACTCATAGTTTGCTTGAAAACAGAAAAAGAACATTGTAAAAAAACCACACGATTAAAGGTTTGAAAATATACTAAAGAATATATTAATATCGCGCCTCTTAGAACATAGTAAGCTATCGATACCAAATATCAGAAACAGTTTTAATGGAGAGTCAACATCTTCAAATTTTCTGTGTGATGATAGAGTAAGAACTCATAAATCCTTTTGATCGAAGTGTTGTAAAAGACGAATAAGTGATAAAATATAGATGTTTGTAAGATGATGATGATGGAAAGATGTGTAGATGTTGTATATGAGTTAAAATGATGAGATTATTATAAATATTTATTTAAACATTAACCTGCACTAAATAAATATGTTTTGTATTGCTTGGGAGTTTACAAACATATAATTAAAGCAAACAAATTACACCCAGACTCAGAACGACACTTTGTGAAAATATTGTCCTGCATAAGAATCGAACCCACTAAACGGGCGCGGAAGTTCAGTATCTTAACTATTACGCCATCTTTGCTGATAAATTATCTTGATTTAAAAATACATTAAATAAATAAATTAAACCAGAAAGCTAATTATGATATACTAGAGAACCCAGCATAATGGTTTGTTTGTAGAATTCGAGAAATCGCAGCACCACCTGGTGACAAATTACATCAATAGTGACAGCAAATAAACCTTCTCTGAGAAAAAGTACATATACATATCAATTTTCATAATGATCGGTGAAACAGTTTTTTTTTATTGCTTATGGTGGCAGACGAGCAAGCAGCACACCTGATGGTAAGCGTCACTGCTGCCCATGGACCTCTGCCTGGGCCGCTGCCTACCATTACAATCCCCAAGCCCACCTAGTTGGACTTCCAGCTCTCTCGCTCACCGAACGAAGTGCAGTAGCACATTGCTATTACTCAGACGTTGATCTTCTGCGAGAGTGTGGCACCAACCTAGACGGATCGGCCCGCGGCTGTAGAAAACTGTCAACAGCGTGGTTCTAATATTAATAAAATTCATTTTTTTAGTTTAACAATGTCATATATACAATTACCCTCTTTTAGAGATATAGACTAAATATTGAAACTTTACAAACAAATAATTTATTAATAATAAAAAATATCTAACTATTTATGTAAGATAGAAAGCGAATACATAACATTTGGCACATAAGTACGGTACTTAGATCAGGTCGACATATTTTCAGTCAATTCTTTCTCAATTTTTTTTTTTTTGTAGATAAATCATACCATTTGTATAAGAAAGTCCATATGTATTGTATACGACAAGGGTCAGACTTAGTTGACAATAATCAACGGGCAAGAATCCAATGACGTAAGGAGTTTGAACATAATGTTACCTTTTGATAATGTATTGATATTTCGATTCCGCAAGTTGTTATATTCACTGAAATAATGAGTTTCAGAATTGATTATATACCTATTGATTGCACAGATGGCGTATTGGTTATGATACCGACCTTTCGTGCCAGTGCCGTGAGTTCGATTCCTACACAGGACAATGCTTGTGGGATCCACAATCTGTTCTCATCTGTTGAATCTGTTATATGTTTGTAAAGTCCACCGTAATACAAAGATTATTTCCTTAGTACAAGGTGGTGTCTTTATTAATAACACCTATATATATATATATATATATATATATATATATATATATATATATATATATATATATATATATTTATATATATATATATATATATATATATATATATATATATATATATATATATATATTTATATGTATATATATATATATATATACATATACATATATATATATATATATATATATATATATATATATATATATATATATATATATATATATATATATATATATGGAAAGAATGCCGACCGAACGTCTGGTCAAGAGTCTCCGAAATCGGTGAGCGTGTATGAAGAGAATTATGAATGTTGAAGAAGCGAGTGAACTATGCAAGGATAGAGTTCTCTGGTACTCTGTTTTCTCTGCCTACCCTGCAAGAGATATGGCGTGATGATATGTATGTATGTACGTATGTATATATATATATATGTATCATATACAACTGAATATATAGGTGGTGATATGATCCAAAGTGACCTGCCATGCTGACTATTGTCATTACCTTTTCTTTTAAAGACACGATTGTGTGCAAAACCGCCCAACCTATATGGTAAGCCGAAGATACACAAACCAAATGTTCTACTGCGACTAATAGTGAGTCAGATCGACACACCGACCTACAAATTAGCTCAGATGGTTGCGAAGGTCCTCTCACAACTTCGAGGACGCACTAGTGCATTTGCCAAAGATTCTTATCATTTTGTTAGCGACTTAAAGATCTACATCTCGCTGATTATGAATCTATGGTCAGTTTTGATGTCACATCACTTTTCACTTGCTTGCTCATTGAGTGAGAAAGCTGGTAGTCCAACTTACTTTTTTCTAGGCTGTGGTGGAGACACTCGTAGTGGTAGGACTACGCTGTTCACAGTTCTCTATCCACAACCACGGTCCGCCTTGGGTAGTGCTACACTCTTACAGAAGGTTGACGTCTGAGTAATGGCAATGTGCTATTACACTTCGTTCGGTGAGCGAGAGAGCCGGAAGCCCAACTGGGTGGGTTTGGGGTTTGTATTGGTAGGCAGCGGCCTAGCTTGGTATTGCAAAGGCCCATGGACGGCAGTAACACTTACCATCAGGTATGCTGTTCGCCCCTTTGTCACCATAAGCGATAAAAAACCCCATTATATCCGAGGCGATGAAAAAGCATCGTACAGTCCCATAATACACCACGTTGTTTCACCATTGCTGACTACTAGTACTGATTTTTTGACATCTGTGTCTGGACCAGCAAAGCCACATTCCTGGGTGGGTTTTATTTATTATGCTCTCTTAATCTGTTCCTCTCAATAATTTACTAGCATACTCTCTCTACAATACATACATAAAACAGTCACACACACATACACACAAACCTAAATTCATTCTCGCGTATTTTAATTTAATTTTTTTTTTTCTATATTTGGCTGGGGTGTGAACTGGTGAATTGTAATAGTGATACATATTGAGAAGCTGGTGTTTGTCAAGCTGTTTAAATACTTTTAACTAACATTTTAACATAACACCTCTTTGCTTCAATAATGTGTTGTTGTGTTCAATAGGAGCGTTTTTCAAGTTTCAAAAAATAATTGATATATAAATCTATGATTTTAATTATTTAATTATTCTATAATTAAATCATCTATAATTTAAATCAGATTTTCGGTAAAAAAATATTCGTTGTGAAACAATTATTTTTTGAAACTTGAAAAACATTCTTCGAAAATTCATTTTTCAAGATAAAACGTTATTGAACCAAAGAGGAGATAAGTTCATTTACGATGTAAAATGGCTTTTATAAATATAAATAAATAAATATTTTTATACATACATACATACATATCATCACGCCATATCCCTTGCAGGGTAGGCAGAGAGAACAGAGCGCCAGAGAACTCTATCTCTGCATACTTCACTCGCTTCCTCAACATTCATAATTCTCTTCATACATTCAATATTTTTATATATATTATTATTATTTATTCCTTTAATAAACTCGCTGATTAGTTTACCAACCAATCATGCATCATTGTTCTGCATTTCACCAATAAATATATCATTGACAATAAACCTATAAATTATTCAGTCCAACCATCAACCTTTTCCACGTCCACAGTGATTTAATGAATGATCCGACATTTTGTAAACAGTTGCCCTAAAATGGCGACCGGTATTGTTTCGTGTTATACAACGGATCTGTGGTTAGAAATTAATTTATCGCAGCGTTTAGTTCTTGAATTAAAACAGTAAAATATAATACATACGCAACAAAATATTCCTCCTTTCGTTGCTTAAATTTAATTTATTAAATGTGTTTAAGAACGCAATAATTTAATAATGTTTAATAACGTAGTGCTTGTCCAAACATTAATGTATGGAAGCGAGAGTTGGGTATGCAGAAAAGAGCATGAAAGTAAAATTAATGCGGTCGAAATGCGATCTCTACGGAAAATCTGACGACGTAAGAGAGCGAGTAGGTATGAAAGAGAGTATTGGTGTAAAGATGCGAAAGGGAATGCTCCGATGGTTCGGACATGTGGAAAGAATGCCGAACGAACGTCTGGTTAAGAAGATATACAATGCGAAAGTGGAAGGGTGTAGGTACTGGGGGAGACCGAGACTAATCTACCTAGATCATATTGGTCACATACTGAAGGAAGGACTCCAGTCAAGAGTCTACGAAACCGGCGAGCGTGTATGAAGAGAATTATGAATGATGAGGAAGCGAGTGAAGTATGCAAGGATAGAGTTCTCTGGCACTCTGTTCTCTCTGCCTATCTTGCAAGGGATATGGCGTGATGATATGTATGTATGTATGTTTAAGAATGCAATGTATAAACCATTACCTCCCGTAGAAATCGTAAAATGTTCTAAAGTGAAGTAGGAAAGGCTCTGACCAAGGGAATGGTGGTGGGAACTTGAAAACTTGTAACATCAATCACGATCGCGATGCCGCCCTTCAAGGGGATTATGATATTATTCCCATTGTGGGGAACATTATGTACAACAGTGGATGTTGATAGAATGATATTATAAATAGTCATATGTATATATTCTATGCTGGCTATAGGATCTTTCAAAGGGAAACTGGACAAAAGAACAAACATAAGCTTGCCTGAGCTGGCAAACAAGAGAGATCAAAAACTAGTATTTCATAAAATAATTTAACCGATTTTATTTGTTGTCAAAAATTATAATAATAATATTTTTTGGCAAAAACATAGTTATTGTATCATCATTCTCCTGCTCTTATCCCAATTACTTGGGGCCGACGCAATATGTATCAGTATATATTACAAAAGTAAGAGTTTATTCTTTTGTCTTTGTTCGTCCTTGTTTCTTATGTTTGTTCTTTTGTCCAGTTTCCCTTTAAAAGATCCCGTAGCCAGCATAGAATATATACATATGACTATTTATAATATCATTCTATCAACATCCACTGTTGTACATAATCTTCCCCACAATGGGAATAATATCATAATCAACCTTGAAGGGCGGCATCGCGATCGTGATTGATGATACAAGTTTTCAAGTTCCTACCACCATTTCCTTGGTCAGAGCAATAGTTTTATGACGTCAACCCTCCTTGGGAATGTAATTGTTGAGCAACGGCATCAAGTGGACTGACCCAGGCTCAGGTGTATATAAAGCTCGACTGCCGACAGAAGTGAAAAGTTAAACCTATGAAAAAAGAAAAGAAATACAAAATAAAGTAAATCCAAAAAAACATAAGGGAATATGGATGGGTGTGACCACACAATAAATACACATGATAAATATATTATATTATGCACATATTATATTATTAATTCCTCTTTTACGGTCGACTCTCCCTCCGTCTTACGAATTTTCGATCAGGTAACGTGTCCTGACGCTAGCTTATTATTTTTTCATCATCATCATCACAGCCCATATATGACCCACTGTTGGGCTCGGGCCTCCTCCATAATGGGAAGGAAATAACCTACTACACCGCGCTGGTCAGACGTGTTGGTATAGGGTTCTCTTTCGAGTTTTCTTTCTCTCGCATTGATGTTATATGCGTTTTTTATCTTTTAGCCGTCTCGTATGATCACCTACGGGTAAGATAGGGTGGTGAATGGTATTCTTATTCTGTCACCACACGGCAGGAGTTAATTATATTACATAGTCCATTATATTCTTCGAGTGGAAATATTTGATATAATTTTATTACTACAGCATTTAATATATAATAATGATTTTATATATAATAATGATTTCTGATGTTTACGCGATTATTACACATTTGAAATAAAACTCCTTTTATGGATTCTAGTGCGTTTGTATTTGATTATTAGTTTCCCGACGTTTCGAACACTTTACAGTGATCATGATCACGGGAGGACTAAGGTGTCTTACGTCCAATATGTCATTGTTATTACAGAAATTGTATATCTACCCTATAATATATTAAATTTTGACCCATATTTTTAATACAAATTAATACAAATTCATTGCCAGTACAAAAAGACAATGATTCTATATACTCGTATATTTTTTTTATATTGTTTATGATCTGTTATTATTAAAGCATTTCATTTATGATAATTATTGACTTAAAAATATTGTGGCAATTTACAATTTTATAAAAACTAACAAAACTCAGCTACCACCGGATCGGAACGCCGCCACGCTGAGAAAGATCCGGCAAGACAACTCAAGTCATGTCACTGTAAACTTCGGGACGTCGGCAAAAACGTCGGGCAATTAAAAATCAAATACAAACGCGATAGAATCCTTAAAAGTAGTTTTATTTCAAATACTGCATATTAGTCAAGATATATTTGAAATTTTATGACAATTTAATGTATTGATCACAATTATTATAATATTAAAACATAATTACTTAATACAGCGCTTATATATGCACTAACAAAACTAGCCCGTCGATTTCTTTGTAGAAGTCGATATACCGCAGCGCCGCATGGTGGCGTACATCAATGGGAATAGAGTATAAATCTTTTCTGAGAAAAAATACATATACATAAAAAAAATTATAATGATCGGTCGAATAATTACTGAGTTTAACGATATCATATACATATATACTCTTTTAAATGATATAGATAGATTCACAGATATGGATAGATTAGTAGCGGCTTCGAATACTACCAACCCTTGCTTTGCTCGTGGTTGTCGTAAAAGACGACTAAGAGCCTTATAATGACCTAGGCCAACTCTATCTGATGCCGTTTGGTCAACAATTACATTCCTTACATGGTATCGACCCCAAGTAATTGGGATAAGAGTAGGAGAATGATGAGATAGATTCGTAGATAAAATTGTTAACTTTAAGTTAAATATTCAGAATTAAAGGAAACACGTTCAATGGAATAAATGGTGAAAAGTGGAAGGATGTAGGTACCGGGGGAGACTGAGACTAACCTACCTAGACCAGATTGGTCAAGTACTGAATGGAAGGTGGAGTCAAGAGTCTCCGAAACCTGTGAGTGTGTATGAAGAGAATTATGAATGTTGAGGAAGCGAGTGAAGTATGCAAGGATAGAGTTCTCTCTACCTACCCTACAAGGGATATGGCGTGATGATATGTATGTATGTAGAATGAATGGCGTAGGAAATAATTATAAGAAACAAATATGGTATTACTAATAAATATTGTCCTAATATAATTTCTCATTATACTGGTAGAATATTTTGTAATCTTAGGTTATGTACAGAATTATTTGGGATTGACATTTCTTATATAAAGATAAAAAAATACCGTGTCCAATTAGTTGAGTAACAGGGTAATGTTTATTAATTATATTATTATCAAAAGGAACGGCTATATTAGCTCATTTTTTCTTTTTTTTTTTAATAGACAAACAGTCAGCATTACGCAAATAATTCTTTTATTGCGGGTGTTTTATAAACATTCAATTTAACGGACACAAATTACATCCAGATTTAGAACAACAATTTGGGAATCGCGCAAAGTATTGTTCTACATAGAAATCGAACCTATAATAATGGCACGGTAAATCGGTATCTTAATATATATATCAATAGTGGTAGGACCACGGTGTTGACAGTTCTCTGTCTACAGCCGCGGACCCGTCGGTCAGGGGTAGTACCACACTCTCGCAGAAGATCGACGTCTGAATAATGGCAATATGCTATTGCGCTTCGTACGGTGAGCGAGAGAGCCGGAAGCCCAACTGGGTGAGTTTGGGGATTGTAATGGTAGGCAGCGGCCTAGCTATAGTCTTGGTTATAGCAAAGGTCCATGGGCGGCAGTGACACTTATCATCAGGTGTGCTGCTTGAACGTTTGCCACCATAAGCAATAAAAAAAAATAACTACTATACATTATGCTACCCCATCTGTGTAGTCAAATCTATATAATCATTATCATTCAGATTATCACCGTCCACTTCTGAAAGTAGGTTTCATACACTGCCACATAATTTCGGTCATTCTTTGGTAGTTTTATTGCCACAATCGCCATGCTTGATAAGATGGTTAGCGTTATACGGATCTTGTAGCAAATCGAGAAAATTTCCGTGCGTTTAGGCGTTTTTGCTATACCTACTACTGCAATCAATCTTAAGGCTCACATATAGGCCCCGTTAAGTTATTCCGTATCCGTGGTGCCGTACTGCTGCGCTTATCGTAGCTGTACAACCCTTTACTTATTGGCTGACTAGTCAATATTGCTTTCTGTCTCCCGCTTTGCCTGGGAGGGAAGTGGAATCCCTCTTTTCCAACTCCTCCTCTTTAACTTTTTTAATTAAATTTGTCGCGGGTTCCAAGACAATTAAAATCATTTCCCGGGACTGCCTGAGGGTCGAACCTCGGTGTCATTTATAGTGACCATTATGGATCCTGGCTTACAGGAGTTACAATGGTGGGAATGTGTGGTGGGATTAGTCCCAAAAAAAAAAGATGGTTAGCGATAGCAGCAACATATTCGTTTCCCAGGCAAGCATTCTCCTGGTGTGCCTCTAGACAATTGTTAGACTCCCACGGGCCAGTATGGGGTAGTTACAATGGTATTCTTATCGTATCACCGTACTATGTATCGAAACTTATATAAGTTTTTATTAGCCATTGCAGCTTCTGTTAATATTGACAAGTGCGTTAACTGCATCTATCGTATTTTGAGTAGTGGCAGGACCACACTGTTGACACTTTTCTGTCTACGATCGTGGGTCGGTCTATCCAGGTTAGTAATCTCTCGCAGAAAATCAAAACACATTGTATTATTCCTCCTACATGTCATGAATAATTATAGTCTATACTTTTTATTTATAGTTTACTAGCAGACCCGGCCACGCGTTGCTGTGGCTAAGCTAGCCTCAGTAACACGTGGTGGTTATGCTAATAAATTGTAGCTTACATGAAACGTTTGTACGTTTCACATAGCGCCATCAATTAAATACTTACTCAATCCAGTCAACAGACACCGCCATCTGATAGAATCGTTTGGAGATAACAGATAATTGTGACTGTCAAATAATAGACAAATAATTTGCAATAAAATAATATTGCGACTATAAATTGAGATGGAAGCTATCCTATCTTTTAAGTTGGATCAAACTACACATGCTGTGCAAATTTGATTAAAATCGGTTAACTCCTTTAGGAGTGCATCGCGGACAAACAACGTGACGCGTCGTTTATATATATTAAGATGAAGCACTTGAAATTCTCTGATGTATTAGGTATAGGTGATCAAAAACTTTCTATAACCAATATAAAACCATTTTGTGAGATTACTTTAAGCGGAACCTAAATTCATATCAATTAGAAAGCCCTTCCAATTACTTCAGTAATTAATTTACAATGCTATATGATATATAACCAAGTTGTGACAATTAAACAACATTTCCCTAAACTATAATAGTGATTAAACCTAGTTTAATAGAAGTTTATATTTAAGACAAACACGAGCATGTTAGTTTCCAGTAATATCAGATATTGAAACCAGATACTTCCCTTTCAATATTAATTAATAATATGCTTTTAATTACCAAGAACTGTTTTAATTAAAATAGTAATACTCCTCGGTCCTTTCAAAATTATATTAAACTTTTATTATTATGTATTTTCGCGGTTTCATTCGTACTGTTCCGGTTTCTAGGAAAATACGGTGATAAAATATATAACTCGTTGGTGGTTGATAAAGATTCCTGTGTGAGAATAAAATTGACTACGCCTTTTTTTGGCCGTGCGTATTGTAAAACATGTCAGTCTCATAATAGGTGTCAGCGTAACCGACATAGCCGGAAGAAAAGCAAGATGAAGTAGTATTAATGAGCAGTTCACATTGATAGTCGATCAAACGATGGGTGTAATTTGTCTACGTTAATTGCATGTTTGTAAAGTCCCCCGCAATACAAGGTTATTTTAAATTACCTATTGGCGCTTATTTTAAACTTACGAGCTGTACTTATATACAGATACTTATATTTTCACCAATCGACCTAAGAAGAGGGGTGGCGATGCCAGCGCCACGGGAAAAAGAAACTTTTTTTTCACATGATTTAAATACGCCCACTCTGTCAATAACATTGTAATAACGTACTCGCTCAATCGCATTGTGATTATATTATTCAGTAAACGCTTCAACATTTAAACGACTTTTTCTCCAGTCTAGATATTCGCAACATTACCCATATACGTAGTTCCATTTTTTTTTTAACTTGTATGAAAAATAGTATTAAAGGAATAGAAATAATTTGAATAATATTATTAGAAAGTAATTATTGCTGCAATATTATATTCATTAGATTATGAAAAATCTATCGTCACATAGCCTGTCCGTTCCATCGTGTCTCCATGTACTATCAGAAACCTTCTATTTACACAAGTAATGATCGTGATCGAGATGTGAATATGCCACAGTCTTAATTAAATCTATGACAGTTATGCCAGTTTATACTCACCTAATTTTTAAGTAATGTAGACGCAATATACGAATTCATGTTACATATTGATTGACATAACATAAATCAATCATTAATGTTACATTTGGCTTAGGATGAGGCCAAACGAGCGTAATTTTATGAGTTGTCAGTCGCGTAATTTCGGTCGCGAATTTCTGCTGCATTTGGTTTCATACAAAAGTCCAGTTCGTGCCACACGGCGACGCAAAATGAGTTCTGTGCCGACTCACGCGCATAATCCGACCGAATTGAGTTTGCTGGGTAGGCTAGTCTCATGTTTGTGTTTGATTTAGTTATAAAAGGTTTTAAGAATTGTAATAATTCTTGAAAAACATGTTGTGGAAAATAATAGTAATTTTGAAATATATCTGGATTTACACATAAACGTTCATATAAGGTGTGCAACTTTCCAAGCAACAGTCTTTCACTATTAAGGGGATTTATCCAGCTTCTTTTTCTGGCATTATCTTCCGTGTCTTCTAGATATGCTTTACAAAATTTGCAACCGAATAAAATTGCGTCCGTCTGGCAGCTCAACAGAATTGCTGCAAAGCAAAATTTCTGCGACCGAAATTACGCGAATCACAACTCAAAAAAATACGTTCATTTGACCTCACCCTTAGAGTTGCCATTTGCTAAAGAGAGCCGAATGATCGATCACTATTTTGAATAAAACTCGAATCTAAAAGCTCTATTAATAAGACGTCATCATATTTCCAAGCAAAATTGCCAAGAACTGCTTCTTGGCAGTAGCGGTATGCGGTACTTTGAAAGAACATGTTTGAATACATACACGTAAAATGTACCAGCATTTTTGTGCTGACGCAACACGGCCTGTCAACGTCCCATTCACGACCCTTTCATAAGTGAACTAAGTATAACTATATTTTGGTATACTTATATCCATAAACATTTAATATTAGATAGTAGTTTACTATGATTAGGACTACGACTATCATCATCAT
Source organism: Lymantria monacha (assembly GCA_905163515.2). Lineage (NCBI taxonomy): Eukaryota > Metazoa > Arthropoda > Insecta > Lepidoptera > Erebidae > Lymantria > Lymantria monacha. Next base: position 25,427,431 of record LR991098.1, on the reverse strand, counting down.
CATCATCATCACAGCCCATATATCCCCACCACCACTGTTGGGCTCAAGCCTCCTCCGTAATGGGAGGGAAATTTACTAAACCTTGCGGGTCAGACATATTGGTATAGAGTTTTGTTTCGAGTTTTCTCTCTCTTGCATAGATGTTATATGCGTTTTATATCCCTAAGTTGTCTCTTACGATCATCCATGGGTAAGATAGGATAGGTGGTGAATCGTTTTCTTACTCCGTCACCACACGGATAATGAATGAATGATTATGAATATACCAGGGTTTTATATGGTAATGAATCAACAAATAAATCTGATGATAAAAGTTAGGAATATCCACGTATATAAATAACGGTATTAATTGAGAATCTGATTCTCGAAGCTATCGGTCATTATGTTTACTTTTTTTTTTTGCGGTGGACTATGGATGTGGTCTCGCCCCGCGTGACCCCATAGACTCATCATGTAAAACTCCTCTCTTCGCCGTGCGAGCGGGCCACCTGTACCCGATCTTTGTCTTCAGTAGCCCGCCCGGCGTCATTATGTTTACCTAAGATAAACAGTCTAGTTAAGTAAATCAAATTTCTAAAAATAGATCAACCAATAAGACTTAGCAAAACTTACTAACTTAACTATATGGTTCTATTTTACAATAGTAAACTAAATAGATACAAATTTTCGATAATGATTTCTGATATTTACGCAAGTATTACACACTTGAAATAAAATTATTTTTACGGATTTTATCGTGTTTGTATTTGATTTAATTTTTGATATAAACAATATAAAAAATAATAACTAATCATAAACAATACAAAAATTTTATATATATAGAATAAATTTATTTTTTTACTGGCAATGAATTTATATTAAAAATATGGGTCCATATTTAATAACTGATACTGTAGTGGGTAGATATTATATAAATCTCTGTAATAACTATGACTTGTTGAACTTGATATACCTTAGTCCTCCCGTGCCAATGAACTCTGTAGATTGGTCACAACGTCGAAAAATTAAAAATAAAATACAAACGCGATATAATCCGTAAAAATAGTATTATTTTAAAATTGCCAATATCTATCGAGTATATTAGGGGAAGTTTGAAAGTTGCACTATTGATAGAGAAGTTCAGGAGCGCGAGATTATCTTGGTATGGACATGTAATGAGGAGAGATGAAAGACATGTGACAAAGAGGGTTATAAATATGCTCGTGGATGGGCGTAAGAATCGTGGGAGACCAAAAAAGAGATGGATGGATTGTGTAAACGAGGATATGTGTATGAAAGTTGTGAGTGCAAATATGACGGCTGATAGAAGATTGTGGAAGGCAAGAACATGTTGTGCTGACCCCACTTAGCGTGGGATGAGGGCAGACAAATGATGATGATATCCGGCTTAGAGCTATCTACCTGATAGTACTAATAATTGTATAAAATATAATTTAAATTAATATGTGATTTCTATATAAGAAAACTTATTATCGTCGGCTCTTAACTCATCCATTTTATTAGATACGAGTTTCAACTGAGAATGATAGGGGTCTAAGCTGTAATCCATCATTCTGGACCTATCCCAAGTGTTAGTGATCTAGTGTTCTATGCTAACATAGCAATGTTAACGTGACCTCGAAAAAAATATAAGTAATACGATATTAATCCATCTAATTATCCACCAACTAATAGAAATCCACTTTTGGATATATGCCTCACCACGAAAATGCTACTCAGAACGGTCCTGTGCCACAATAGTTTCGTCTACTAATTAAGAACTCTTTTTTTATGACAGTCTAAACTCTAGTCACAGCCCGCGTAAACCATCTCATGCGAAGGAGGGGGATCCGTGTGGAGAACCTTTTTTTTGTTTTTTTTTTCTTGCGATGGACTATGGATATGGTCGCGCCCCGCCAAATCGGTCCGGAGTGACGGAAGAGGCGGCACGCAACCCCATAGACCCACCTTGCAAGCACCTCTCTTCGCCCGTGCGAGCAGGCCACCGGTACCCGATCACCCGTGCAGATAACCTGACATATTATACTTCTATCTTGCCATTAGAGTGGACCGCTGTTTTTTTTTTGAAGACTGCAGTCCTCACTATATCCATATAGTACGCTCACACCCCGCTCGATTTATCCAGGGGGACAGAAAAGATGGCGTGCAGCCTATGCCGTATACGTACCTCACTAGCGCTAAGTGGACGCTCTGCTGGTACCCAGTCCTTGTCATCCATAATGGGGTTAACCACCATTTCCCAGTTGTTGTCTTCAGTGACTTTCATTTACTCTTTCAGATACCAGCTTCTTCCAATAGTAAAAATGTTTCCGTGGTATCAGCGTCACGGTATCTTTACGGATAGGACACTAATTCTCGCTCCAGCCGATCTTATTCTCGACTATAACTATGCAGAACTTGCCCTATGATATGGAGTATGAATACAATTAACACACGTTTATCCATGATTGTCGTAAAAACAACTAAGCAATGAGCATGGATTACATTAGCAAAAGCGAAGAAACACTCGAAATAAAAGTCTATACTAATACAATTATAAAAGAGTATGTTTTTATATTTATTTAAAGAAAAATAACCAGCAAATTAGTTAAAAAAAATACGAGATAACTGTGTTTTATATTTAACAAAAAAAAAAAATACAAAAATGTTTCGCTCGGTATAGCTTTATTTTAGATTCATATCTTAAACATTCTGATATTTTGGCAAGTCAAATATCAAGTTAAATGAGGTATTTTGGAAGTCTGCGTAGCAATTAAAAGTTTTAGCGGGCTTAAAATGTTTGAATGCTCAGCTAAAGGTTTGGAGATTAGGTAAAGCTCGGAAAGTCATGGCCATTTTATTTGCGTTTCATTTTAATAAATAAGCCTGGTAAAGGGTTGTGGTTTTTGTTCTTGTAGTAAGTATTAAATTGTATCATTGCCACGCTATCTAACTAAAGACAGATCACTTATTTCTTTATAATTAAATATGCTTATATAGCCATAGGATCAAAGAATCAGTTATACATTTATAAATATCATCACCTCATCATCAACTCAGTAGATATACTTTCCACTGCTGGGCTGGGGCCTCCTCCATAATGGAAAGGTAATTGACCTAGTATAGGGCTTTGTTTTGCATTTTCCGTCTCTCGCATAGATGTTATATGAGTTTTATATCACTTAGTCATCTCGTAGGATCACCCACGGATAAGATAGGGTGGTTGTTCATTACCGTCCCCCACTGACCTAGTATGCGCAGTGGAAGGGAACACCAAGTCAGTGAGGATAACAAAATGGGTAATAACAGTGGCTTGCAATTACACAAGACTATTTAAAGTTCTCTTAAATGTACTAAACAAGAACCGATAATTGTAAAACTTAGAAGTAGGTACCGCGGAGACAGCTACAACGTAACCTAACTCAGCGTTCGGTCTGGCCAGACAAATAGAACCTAGTTAGGTCACTTAGTTTTGTATCTAAAGGCGCGGTGACGACAGCGGCCTCGTCCAACTCAGGGCTTCGAGCTTGCTACTTGCACACACAACTTAAATGTTCACAAATATATAGTTCTAATCAACTCGCGTACATTAACGGCACACAAAACAAAAAGTGGCGCGCGATATTATAAATACCAAGATTTCACAGCTTTAGTTAACAAAAGGTGTAGCAATTACAAAAATATATGCATACGCGACCGTTACTTCCAACGCAAGTTTTGCCGGCTCCGAGCCAACAACCAAATAATTATGAACTACCCTACATGGTATTAATTATTAAACTATAATAAAAATGTTTGGTACCGAACAGTGGTGAATTTTATTCTTACTCCGTCAGCACACAGAAAGGTTTTAGGAATATAGTTTACTAGAAGACCCATGTATTTTACTAACACCATTAGTAGAGCATTTATTACGCATATAACTGTAAGCGAGAAAACCAGTGCTTATACATCTATCAACGGTATGATTCTTTTTATAATAGTAGCAATTTACTACTGCGCTTTATTCAGTGAGCGAGAAAGCTAAGAGGTGAAACTCTGTTTTACTACTAATAATAACCGTTATATTACTTAAAATTCTTTTTCTATTACGATAAGGTTACAGCTAAGTCGCTGCTTGACTATAATCCTATTATTGCTGAAGTTTATGAGAAAGAGTTACCACTTAACATCATATGGGCTGCTTGTTTATCTAATACCGAAGGTCTCAGTTCTACCACCATATCAAGGGACATGGATTTGTACTCAATATAGAGACATATATTCTACTAAGTATTTCTGATTCAATAACTAAATCTCCCAAATTTTGTATGCGTTTTCGTATTTTTATCAACATGTCGCTGAACTCTGTGATATATTCTTCCTTAATTAAATTTAATAAAAGTAAAATAGGAAGTTTAAAAGGAAATAAGAAGCACGCTTGCAGATAACTAAACTGAAAAGAGCGATGTAGAAGATAGATATAGCGACATCTATCGAATCATAGCAAAATCTAAAACGATTTTTAGAAATCGCTCATCTTTAAGAATAATAAGACAACTATTGCAGCAGTAATCGCCATTTATCGGGTTGCGAACACATTATAGACTATAAATAAGAATAAATTAAATTTTGATAGCATTCTTTTAAATAATTATTTAACGTTATAAGCAAAATGAAAAAGATACATAGTGCATAGTGTGTCAAAAATGTAACACATTCTTCGGTCAAAAGGCTCCATATATAAAAACCTCAAATAAAGGCCCTCGTCATATGTGACGTTTAAAAAGATAATGTCGGTAGTATTAAACTCAAGCAACCATTAGCAATAGAGCTATTTTCTTGAGGTCTCACTTGAACGTAAGAGTCATCAATCAGCCTCGCAACTTCGTCAGCACGCAACTTTCAGTATGTATTTCTTTACATGATAATTTATGAGTAAAATTTCCTGTATTTAGTTAAAAAAGATGTCAGTTTTCATGCTTACTTGCAGTTTTCAATCGTTGTCAATAACGTTGTTTAAATATTAACATCACTGATGTTTTTGGTACCGTTGTATTTGGTAACTTTATCGGTAACTTTCTTTGTGATGGATTAAGAATATCGTAGGTATGCCTTGGCTGGCCGCCGATGACAAAGATCAGGTACCGGTGGCCCGCTCACACGGCGAAGAGAGGTGATGGGGTTGAGCGCCACCTCTTCCGTCGCTCTGGACCGTTTTGGCGGGGCGCGACCACCTCCATAGTCAACCACAAGAAAAAAAAGGTTTGCCTTGGCTGAGGGATCAACCTAAATATAAATAACAGCACTCTTCTGTAAAATTTAAAACATTGTTTGTTAAAGTTGCATCAGGTAGGCTCTATCGCTAACTAAAGCGATAACTATTCAGCAAGAAAAAGTGACGATGAGACCTAAATCCAGTAATGCACATGGCTAAAGTTTCAATTAGCAGATCACTTTACTTAATTAACCGATAACCGTTGAGCAAGAAAGGTTGTTGAGTGACGATGAGTCCTAAATTCACTAATAGTTCAGATTAAAATGATCGTAAAAAGGCTATATGTATAAATTAACTGACAACCGTAAGAAAAAAAGCGTTCGAGTGGCGTATCGCCTTTTATATATCCAGAAGTAGATAATAGAAGAATAGATACGGTTTTATAGATAATATAAGAGCAGTATGGTGTGAATAAAGAAATAGTGACAAAGATCAAAAATAGTATGTTGAAGTGGTTTGGACACGTAGTAAGAATAAGGGAAGAGAGGTTAGCTAAGCAACTATACGAAGTAAGTATGAGTGGAGTAATTACAAGGGGAAGACCACGTCATACTTCTCGGAATCAAATTGAAAATGTATTGAAGTGTTAGTTGGTTAAGAGTGCGCATAACCGTAGAGTATGCATGGGCTGTGATAAGTGTGAATGCAGCGATGGAGGTATCTGAGGATCGTTGTTTATGGCAAACCGTAGTATCTGCCTACCTCTCTAGAAAACAGGCGTGAGGCTATGTATGTATGTAGATAATATAAAAAGGAGGTCAATTATCATTTATGAAGTACATAATAAGTAAAAACCTATATGAACAAGCATTTTTTTTTCATATTAAAAACAAAAGTCATTTTATTCGTAATGAAATATTGAGTTCTACATTCCAGCAAAATACTTTAACATTTCTATTGACGAATTGTTTTATTTTTAAATACAGAGGCTCTATCCCACGAAATTTAATACAATTTGGAGATTTATTCACACATTATCATCAACATCATTTCAGCTCTTATACTACCCACTGCTGGGCTCAAGCTTTCTGAATGATACATAGATATATTATATTTAAATTTTCTTTCTCTCACATAAGTTTTATATTCATATTTTATCTCTTAGTCGCCATTTACTATACCCATGGGCAAGATAGGGGTTTATGAATTATATTCTTACTCTGTTATCATACGAAAAATATTCACAGTAGGTGAACTCTATTGACATATATTTCAGCGTAGTGACTATAATCTCATGTAAATTTCTCTCAAAATAAGAAAGGGTAAATAAATGTTATTTTGTGATTTTATAATAGACATTAATCTTATATTTAGTCAACAAAAGCCACAGACTAAAATATTTGCTTAAAATTCCCTTCCTTCACAGCTCATTTACAAATTGCAATAATGCAAATAAGTTAAAATATGAAGTTGAATAATTTGCAATTAAAATTATAATTTCGCCGTACATTATAATAGCGTAATTTACTTTAATTAATTACTTAGGAAAATACTTTTTTAGAGTCGAAGAGTTGAACACACCATACACGACACCATATTTTGAATAACATAGCGTCAAAAGCGAATTGCATATGTGTTAGTAAATACTAGTAAGTGGGTTGTGAAAAAATACGGTTATTTTTTCTGGTAGTGTCCGCCATTTTTATGCTTCATTTGTTTAGTGACTTATATTTGCGATTATTGATCATGAGGCTTGATATACGATATTATGTTTGCCAAAAATTGTTGAGATTTTCTGCGTTCTCTTTTTCGAAGATTTCCTAATAAGCTACTTCTTCCTTTCAACCAATATACGTTTATTGCATAAGACAGGCGTCTCCAACTTTCCAAATTTAGCTTCCTAGTCCATGCTGTCCCAATGAGCTTGGCTTTTTCTTTTTTTTTGCCCGTCTATGGTTTGGACATACGTTGTTCATACCAGCGTGATGACAGCGTAACGAGCGGCCCCATAACCCACCGTGTACTCTCACCTTCGCTATTAGGCCAACCATTGATACAAAACCCTTAACGTCCTGGAACGAGTTTAATTTAAGGTTTTATTTCATATTTTTTTGGTCTTGGTGTGATATTATATGCTTAAATACCTTAATTGATTTTTAATACTTATGGAACTAAAACAGTTTTAGCTAGTCTAATATAGACTATTGTACCCCGTCACCATACTAAGAAAAAGCAATCATATGCAATTGTGTATAGTTGAAAGCCCTATATTGCGACACTAACAATCATCATCACCATTCTCCTACTCTTATCCCAATTACTTCGGGTCGTTACAATATGTACTCTTCTTTCATAGTATATATTGTAAAAGTTATTGGCAATAGTTTTATGACCGGCCGCCTGCCAGACGCCAACCCTCCATTGGAATGTAATTGTTGACCAAACGGCATCAAATGGAGTTGGCCAAGGTCATCGTAAGCCTCTTAGTCGTCTTTTACGACATCCACGAGCAAAGTAAGGTTTGGTAGTATTCGTAGCCGCTACCATATAGTATGTGACACTAATAATATTATAGACAATTTTAATTAATTCCATAGGTTATATTACTGAGAGATAAAAAAAAATTATAGTGGTAGGACCACGCTGTTGACAGATTTCTGTCTACAGCCGCGGGCCGGTCCGTCCGGGGTAGTACCACACTATCGCAGAAGATCGACGTCTGAGTAATGGCAATGTGCTATTGCGCTTCGTTCGGTGAGCGAGAGAGCCGGAAGCCCAACTGGGTGGGTTTGGAGCTTTTATTGGTAGGCAGCGGCCTAAGCTATACCCTTGGTATAGCAAAGGTCCATAGGCGGCAGTGACACTTACCATCAGGTGTGCTGCTTACTCGTCTGCCACCATAACAATAAAAAAAAAGAATAACAATATAAAAACGAGTATTTTTATGCTTTAACTGGTACGCAAAACTTTCTATCTTTGCTTATGTAAGTTATTAAGTCAAAGGCTGGCGAATCTACATCGATCTAGATTTTTTATTAATTTTTTTAGATGATTTAATAAATATATTGACGACTGCACAAATGGTGTGGTGGTAAAGATACCTTCCTACGATGCCAGTGCCTTGGATTCGATTCCTACGGAGTTCAATCCTTTGTACGTTCCAAAAGTTGTTGTTCTGAGTCTAGGTGTAATGCATGTCCGTTAATTATATGTTTGTAGTCCCCCGCATTACAAGTATTATTTCTTTAGTGCCAGTTTTTTTCTTTACAAAAATAAAATGGTACCGTTAGATCCTATAAATGCTAATTATAATACAGGGTGGAAGAGGACCAAAACAAGGACAGGGGACCCTACTAGTCCCACTTGTGATGATAGGGTAGAAAAAAAATCGATTCGGATGAAAAAAAAACTTTTTTTCACCACGCGAGGTCGTTGAACTCTTGAACATAATATGATCGTGAGTTTTGAATAGATTGCGTCTTTTTTCATTGGAGTAAAGTTACGTATTTTTATGGAGTTATCGTTACATGGCACTGTCCTAATACGATGGAATGTGAAAAAAACTTAAAATTCGTTGTGTAAAAAATTTTTTTTTTCATCCGAATCGATTTTTTTTCTAGCCTATCATTACAAGTAGGACTAGTAGGGACACCTACCTTTATTTTCAGGAGCGGTTCACTTCCACCCTGTATAATTTGTTGATTGTTTTTAATTTATATAATTTTCCCACTATTTGTCACTAGCTATTTTCGTAATGGAAAGCAAATTTATCTATCATTCCACGCTTACGAGACGTGTTCCTGTTCTCTTCTAGTGTAGTTACAATGCCATAAGACTAAAGAGTTAAATTTTCCAATAAAACCAATCAGCGGCATACTGTTGAAGTGCGTTAATTTTTTTTAACCCCACGCACATTTTAACTTATTATTAAAGAATTTTTAAGAATTTTTACTTGAAAGACAAAACTTATTTAAAACATATCGACACACTAAATCCCTGTTTCACAAGAAACTTTACAAATATGAAATTAAAAAACACAGATAATCTATGTTTTTTAATTTCATATTTGTAAAGTTTTAGAACAATTCTTTATGGATAAAACAAAAAACGTCCTCACGGTATTAAAAAAAAATTGGCCAAGTGCGAGTTGTACTCGCGCACGAAGGGTTCCGTAAAACTAAATTATTTATTTTAATTAATTATACAAATTACTGAAATTTTTAGCATTTAATATGCTTAATTATTTATAAATACCCGATACGAAACGAAAAATGATGTCACAAGCGGGGTTCGAACCCGCACCTATTGGGAATCCGGCCCAACCGTGCTGCCACTTACACCATAGTGAACTATTTTAGGACATGCAAATTTCGAATCATATTATATCTTACGTCTTCAAGGTGACGTATGCCATGGCATGTGACATCATTTTTCGTTTCGTATCGGGTATTTATAAATAATTAAGCATATTAAATGCTAAAAATTTCAGTAATTTGAATAACAAGGTTGTGTCATCGTTTAATACAATTCTAACTGTAAAGTTTGAAGTATTAAGTCTATACAATGTGTAAACATTGTCCGATAGATGGCATACGTCACCTTGAAGACGTAAGATATAATATGATTCGAAATTTGCATGTCCTAAAATAGTTCACTATGGTGTAAGTGGCAGCACGGTTGGGCCGGATTCCCAATAGGTGCGGGTTCGAACCCCGCTTGTGACATCATTTTTCGTTTCGTATCGGGTATTTATAATTAATTAATTATATTTAGAGAACATAAAACTAAATATTCTGTGAATAGTTAAAGCTTCTACCTGTCACCGTTATTAGCATCGAGCAAGAAACGGTAAAAAGAAATTTTGGTTTATGGAAGCCCCCTTAAATATTTATTTTACTTTATTTTTAGTATTTGCTATTATAGCGGCAATACAAATACATCATCTGTGAAAATTTCAACTGTCTAGCTATCACCGTTCTTGAGATTCAGGCTGATGACAGACGGATGGAAGGACGTACACCGAAGTCTCAGTAATAGGGTTCCGTTTTTACCCTTTGGGTACGGAACCCTAAAAAATCCCTAAATATGTTTCAGAAGTAAAAAACGATGTCACAAGTGGGCTAATTTTTTCGCTCGTAATCGGATTTTTTATAAATAATCAAGCATATTAAATGCTAAATTTCAGTAATTTGTTTCAGAAGTATTATATGCTATTTGGAAAATTAAACAAAACCACAACAATATTATGATAATAATTTAAAATTTATAAATGCAAATAAAGTACCAATTTCACATCAACAGCTTACCGCTGTATTATATCGGCATTCAATTAAGAAATTCAGGACCACTTACTAATGAATATTCAACAGGATGGCTTACAACCAATCGATATTCACAAATACCAATTTGTGTTCGAATGTTGTAATTGTATGTACCGTAAAATAATTTTGGTCATTTACAGACTTTACGAGTAGGGTAATTATAATAATTATTTCATTCTTAGAATCCTTACTAACATATTATATTATACATATATTACTAACATATTATAATTAATAAATGCGAAAGTAACTTTGTCTGTTTGTCTGTCTGTCGCTCTTTCACGCCGAAACTACTGAAATGATCTAAATGAAATTTGGTACACAGATAGTCTAGAGCCTGAAAAAAGACATAGGCTACTTTTTAATGCATAAAAGGGTTGTAAAGGGGGATGAAAAGTTGTAAGGTATTATAGCCATTTTTAAAGCCAGAAGCTTAAAACTTATTTTAAGGCTATTGATTAGATATAAATAAATATGGCACTAAAATTTTGTAAAAAGTTACCCTTAAGGGGTAAAATAAAAATAAGGTATGAAAAACTTTAGGAAAGTAACCTTTTACGCAGGCGAAGCCGCGTGCAGAAGCTAGTATTTTATAAAAAATCATCACTACATAGTATAAAACAAAGTCGCTTTTTCTGTCCTTATATCCCTTTGTATGATTAAATCTTTACAACTACGCAACGGATTTTGATGTGGTTTTTTTTAATAGATAGAGTGATTGAAGAGGAAGGTTTGTATGTATAATAACATCCATTAAATAGTGGAGAAATACTGTTATTTTTGAGGTTTCTAATGTGATGTCGTAAATAAACACATTATTTTGCGCTTACATTGCAAACGCTTGCTGAACCCTACGAAATAGATCAAAATAATGTACTACAGTATTGTACAGCTTAAAAGGGCCTACAAAAAAGTCCACGATGGTATATGCTTATCTCTTAAGGATAACATACTATATCCATTTTAATACTTTAAAAAATGGTCTATTATAAAACGATAATTGAAAAGCTATTTACACAATTACTGTATTAATCCTTATCATTTTAAATACATTAGTTGGCTTGAACATTTCACGAAGATATTTTTTTTTCCTTCAGACCATGCAAATTAAATCAAATACCTTAGGAGATATAGCAAAATCAAAATAATGCGCAACGAAATTATTTTCGTGTCGCCGCGCCGCCTGTGATTCAACCGGGGCGCGCGGCCGCCTCGCGTTCGAGCTCGGGGCCCAAAAGTGTTGGTAGAGTAGTGAAATTGTAGGAGTATATCTTATATATGACTACAAAAAAGTCTGCCATGGCATAAATGTCTATATGCTCAAGATGGGCGGGCCACCGAAGACAAAGATCGGGTACCGGTGGCCCGCTCGCACGGCGAAGAGAGGAGCAAATAATCTACATTTCCAATATACTAGCCCTACAGACTTCGAATTTGGTGTGGACTTTCTTTCTGGCCTATAAAGGTCAGATGAAGTAGGGTTTTAAGAAATTCCTTCTTCGAAAGGAATTCTATGTAGGAAAAGTAAACAACACAACTGAATTAACGTAACTGAAGCGAAGCGAGGGCGGGTCGCTAGTCTTTCTATATGATGAATATTTGTTTAATCATGAATTCTACAGAGGTTTGTTTGTACTTTTAATTTTTTATAATGGTTTCTGATGTGTACACGAGTATTACTCATTTGAAATAAAACTACTTTTACGGATTCTATCGCGTTTGTATTTGATTTATAATTTCCCGACGTTTCGAACACTTTACACAGTGATCATGGTCACGGGAGGACTCAATCTCACAGTCCTCCCGTGATCATGATCATTTCAAGTTTTTTTTTTTTTATAAATACTAAGACATCTAATAGGTATCTAATGTTTCATAATTCCAATTTCCTAAATTTCTCTCAATATGAGGAAAGGCAAGTAAATGTGTTATTTAGTGATTTTTAATATACAATAATCTTATAGGTATATATCATACTTTGTTTACATATTTTAGTAATCCCATGAGAATACGAATCTGTGGGTGATTATATAAAAAGCTATTAAAAAATTAAAAAATAATTGAGTAACAATCAGTATCTATTAAAATTCACTGTTAAACAGGCCTCCTAAGACGGTTTATGCTATAATTATTGCATTTAACAGCAGGATTAGCAATTGCATTTGCCGCTATAAGTTTCCTAGGACTGCTGTTGTCATATGATTGAGAACGAGCCTATTTCTCATCAGATTTTGGATTGGTATAGGATTTTACATTTTTTTCTTCTGTTGCAAAGACATTACGCGCTTACACAGTTTAATAGATTCATAATATACTTTCTGGAAAGAAAATGGTTAGGGAATTTTACGCCTACTCTGTTACTATACACAACACTTTTGCAGTTCCACAACACAAATTAAATAATTACGAGTAAAAAAAATAACAACAAACTTGCTCATTTACATTCAAAAACAAACACGCAAACTTAAAACTTACCCCTTTAAATATACCAGCAATTAACATTTACAAAACGCTTCTATGCCGCCGCATAACTTTTGCCCGTGTGTTTCCAAGCGAAATAGGTCAGGGGTCGCGAAGTGTTATTCATAACATTTTTAGTTCGCACTCGTCAAATTATGAAATGAGGTCTGTCGACCGTATTCCTCGATTGTGAAATTATTTATAAAAAATATATATAGAATATTTCGCTACTTAAAATTTTTGTATTTTAATAAGCTCGTACAAGAGTTACTTACTATTCTCTCTTTATTAATTTACTATTTTAAAAATAGAGAGGTCATTCATATTGTTAGTACATATATTTACCACTACTGAATTCGAGCTTTCTTCATAATAGGAGAAAATTTACCTACAGACCGGTTGATATAGCGTTTTCTTTTAAATTTCCCTTCTCATGCATAGATTTTATATACGTATATATAGAACAGCACAGCTAGCGTCGTCGTTAAGATACCGTCCTTCTATACCAGTGCCGTGGATGGTAATATATGTATAGAGTAAGAATATAATTCACTACCCCCTATCGTACCCGTGGGTGATCATAAGAGACGACTAAGGGATATAAAACGCATATAACATCTATGCGAGAGACGGCAAACTCGAAACAAAACCCTATATCACACCTAAAATTCACCACTTTTTTTCACCTTTCTAGGCTGCAGGCATCGCAAACGACGTCTATATCATGTGTAGAAACCAGAGAGAAAAGAAAAATTCGTTGTAAAACTCTGTTACCTATAGCTCCAACTAACGTGGTAAGCAATATGAAAGTGAAAAAGAAAGTGGCCCGATATAATTCATGTAAATTTATTACTCTATGCGAATCGCCAGTTCTCTTCGCTTAAACTTCGCTAAGCACGCTACCGCGTGTCCAAATTTCAAGCTACTTCCTTTAACCCCAGAATCTCTAATCTTCAGAATCTCAAAAAAAAGCACCAGCGATTGCCATGTAATATACAGATATTTTCGTGGGCGATAAACTGATCCAGCTAGGTTTAATTTATAGAAAAATCGTTTTGTCAGTATTTTCAGGCCGAAGAAAAAAAAAGTGTGTGTGTACTTATGTACACGCCTTAGAAGTTATATTTCTTTGACGTAACAAGATAAAAATCTTTTCAAAAATTTTATCTTTCGCCTTATTCTAAGTTTGTAAAAAAAACGACACTAACAATAGAAAAAAGGTATTTAATACATTGAAAGTTTTAATATAACGCATTATCTAGTTAAAAAACTAAAATGTTGACTATAGCTAACTTCAGAGTGTCGGTTTTTCGTGACGATGAAAATTTACTCTCATAATTTTTTCCCTAACGCGCTAAAAGAAGTATAACTTTAAAAATGTAATTAAAATATTAAGTGACGGCCCCGTTTCGGACCTTGGCAGTTTTAATTTTAATTATGTTTTTGCTGTTCCATTTTTATATTTTCTATCATTATTTTTTAATATCTAAATATATTTTACGGAAAACACATTTTACTGAATAAAAATACTAATCTGAGCTCGGTGATGCATATATTAATGTCTGCAAAAGGTTACAGTTTAATATCAAAGTATTAAACTCAATATTATATTAGCAATAATGTTTTTTTTTCTGTATTTTCTAATAAAGGTGAATTAATGTCAATAACTTTTTCAAATAAAAAAGCTGAGTAGCAAAAAATATTGAAAAACCCTTTTCACAAATTGATTTTCAAATATTAACTCAATATCGTAAATTCTTTTCATTACGTTATGCTCTCACAATAAAGCTTTTGTACGTTTTCTATTAATGCTTTAAAATAAGTTTTTTTTTCTACAATAATTGCTTTTCTTATAGAATTTTAACAATATATTTTTTTGTTGCAGGTATGTTTGTGAAGAATTCGTCTGTAGAACGAACGTAGTCTTCAACAATTGTCACAAATATTAAAAGAGCGGTAATAATTATGAAATTGTCATGTTTTCTTAACAAACAAATATCGATTACATATTAATTTGACTCAAAACTTTTGATAGAAATTAAGGTCTTAAGAGTATATATAAATATTCAATTCAATATATAATTGCACAGATAGTGTAGTATTAAGATACCAGGCTACTACTTGTACGGGGGGGTTCAATATTCACGAATCGTAAAGGTACGGCCAAACCTACGCGACCAAAGCGACTCTGAAGCAGGAGCGTTAGCCCCGCGACAGACGTTTAACGTACGTACGACGTACGACGTACGGCGTTGAAGTTTTATTTTAAATGTGTAATCCTTACTAATATTATAAATGTAAAAGTAACTCTGTCTATCAGTCGCTCTTTCACGCCAAAACTACTGAACGGATCTAAATGAAATTTGGTACACAGATAGTCTAGACTTCTAGAGTAGACATGTGTAAGTAATGCGAGTGATGTATCACACGTAATATTACCCGACCGCGTACTGTAATATTACACATTACGCGACTAAACATCACAGCACATTAAACATGACTCGAACACCCATGTAATGTTCTGCATTTCTGCAATGTTCAGTGGTCTGGCAATTCAATATTTATTTTGAGCTTTATTTTCAGAAAGTTAAGGCTTATTATACTTAGACACCGCCCGCCGTATATATAGAGCGCTATCGCATTACGCATCACACATGACATGAAATGTCATGTGTGATGTTTGAAGTGATGGTTAAATGTAATATTACTCGGCACGAAATGTAATGCCATATCACATCACTTCGCGAAGTACTGTTTCATGCATGTCTAGTCTAGAGCCTGATAACGGACATAGGCTACTGCTTTTTAATGCAAAAAAGGGTTTGTAAAGGGGGATGAAAAGTTGTAAGGAAGTATCGTCATTTTTAAAGCCAGAAGCTTGAAACTTATTTTTAGGCTATTGATTATATATAAATAAATATGACGATAATATATTGTAAAAAAAATTACCCTTGAAGGGTAGAATAAAAATAGGGGATGAAAAACTTTGGGAAGTAACATTTTACGCGGGCGAAGCCGCGGTCAGAAGCTATTACTCTCATAAACATCAAAAATCATTATACTATTATATGTTTACAATGTCTTTGTAAATTCAAAGCTGTTGTGCTGTGGGTTCAATTTAGATAATTTATTAGTACTTAGTGTATTAGAGAGCAGTGGCAATGTGCAGTTGCCTTTCGTTCGATGACTGATAGAGCCAACACCCCAACTTTCTGGGTGAATTTTGGGTTTTCATTAGTAGGCAGTGGTTCTAGCTATACTTCTGTTATTTCAAAAGTCAATGGGCGGCAGTAACACTTCGGGCTACCGAAGACAAAAATCGGGTACCGGTGGTCCGCTCGCACGACGGAGAGAGGTGTTTGCAGGGTGGGTCCATGGGGTTGCGCACCGCCTCTTCCGTCGCCCCGGGCTGATTTGCCGGGGCGCGACCACATCCATGGTCCCAAATTGCGAAAAAAAAAAAAAAAAAAAAAAAAAAAGGGCGGCAGTAACACTTACCATCAGGTGTGCAGCTCGCTCATTTACCACAATAAGCAAAAAAACACTAACCAGTAAGTATTTTATTATTTTAGCGTTAATTTGGAGTGAAATATTCATATTATTCAATCTATTTATCATATCAATATTTGCTTTATTAATTTTTAATATATATTATTTTCTATAAAGGTTATAGAAGGAACGTGGGTGGTTAGATATATAATAATATAAAATTTATTTATGATAGAGTCGAGCTTGAAAATCCTATATAGAAAATGATTCAAAATATTTATAATGGATACCCACACGGCAATTTGGGGCAGGTGACTTAATGTATTCCAATTCACACATACAACTACATACATATCATCATGCCATATACTCTTGCAGGGTAGGCAGAGAGAACAGTGTGCCAGAGAACTCTATCTCTGCATACTTCACTCGCTTCCTCAACATTCATAATTCTCTTCATACACGCTCGCCGGTTTCGGAGACTCTTGACTCCACCTTCCTTCAGTACATGACCGATCTGGTCTAGGTAGGTTAGTCTCTGTCTCCCCCGGTACCTACATCCTTCAACTTTCGCATTGTATACCTTCTTAACCAGACGTTCGTTCGGCATTCTTTCCACATGTCCGAACCATCGGAGCATTCCAGCAGCACATACAACTATTGTACATAAAATAAAGTAAGACCCAAAAACATATACATTTTGACTATTGCAACTCCCAATTTTAATTTTTACACTAACATCTCAATTTAGGAATAATTTCGGTATCGTGAAGTTAGGTAAACTGAGTTACACTAATATTTTGTAATAAACAATGACATTATAATTTTTATTTAATTAGCTGTCTTGCACCCGCCGGGTGATGAGTTAAGGATTTGTAACAACCTCCTTACTTGTAGAATAGATGGGGATACTCTTTTATGAATCTTAACTGTAACTTTAATTGCCAATACCTCTTCTAAGGGATTATGGCTCTCTGAATATACGAGTACAATATACATGGTTAACAAGTTGATGTATAGGTAGATTGATGTCTTACCTACACATATAACTGTTTAAAAAATAACTAGTGAACCTGAATCTGATTCTTTGAGTACTGACAAAAGAAGAATAGAATTCATAACTCACTTTTTTAAAATGACCGTAAAAGATGACTGAAGGATATAATATTGATTTGACTGCACAGATTACGTAGTGGTTAAGATACCAACCTTCCGTGCCAGTGCCGGGGTTCGATTCCTACGCAGAAAAATACTTTGTGCGATCTACAAAGTATTGTTATGAGCCTGGGTATAATTTGTCTGCGGTATTTATATGATTGTAAAGTCCGCGCAATGTTCAGTAATGCTGGGAGCATTTTTTTAGTGCAGGGTGACTTTTTTAAAAAAATATGCATGGTTATGGTTTCGGAGGCATACATATGGTTTCGGAGACTTTTGACTCCACCTTCCTTCAGTACGTAACAAATCTGGTCTAGGTAGATGAGTCTCGGTCTCCCCTGGCACCTACATCCTTCCACTTTCGCATTATATATCTTCTTAAACAGACGTTCGTTCGGCATTCTTTTCACATGTCCGAACCATCGGAACATTCCCTTTCGCATCTTTACACCAGTACTCTCCTTTATACCTACTCTCTCTCTCTTACGTCGTCGTTGCGAATGCGGTCGGTCAGCCTATTATATTCTTTTTATCATCCCACTCCATTTTAATATCGCAAAATATTGTACAATGTATTGACGCCAAAATGAGAAAACACAATGAACAATCATAAAAAAATGAGAGATTCCAAATTCAAATGTAATATTTTGTTTATTTTTAATTGTAACAGTATTTATGGCCAGACTATATATGAAAATTATTTTAGTTCTATTCATTACCTAGTACTATACATTATATAGAATATATATTTCTATAGAAACATATGTAATATAATTTAATCACATCACATAACGTACATATACATTCACAAAAAAAAAATACTATCTATTTCGGCTGCCCAAAATACACAAGCATGTAATAAACGAGGTAAAGTTAAATAAAAATAAGAGAGAAAACTCCGTCAAGGGGAACATATAAATGTGAGATCAAAGAAAAGAAAAACTGTCCATCCAAAAGTTTTACTGAGGGTGGGACACGAGTGAAGAATTTGGTCGAATTCGGTCGATTCTTGTAGAAACAAAATTTTATTAAGTTTGGCCCTGAAGAAATGAATTTAACGCTAGCGTTGTTGGTGATAAGACGGAATACTAACGCGTATACTGATAGTTAAGTTTTCTTTGAATAAATACAAGTAATATATCAGCCATATATTATCTACAGAGACAATTTTGAAGAATTATTTTTTTAATGGCAATGAATTTGCCAATCAATCATCCAAATGTAATGAGTCTTACACCCATTACATTTGGACTGGGCTCAGGCCTCCTCCATAATGGAAGGGTAATTGACCTACTATACCACGCTGGTCAGACGTGATGGTATAGGGTTCTGTTTCGAGTTTTCCTTCTCTCGCATAGATGTTATATGCAATTTATATCCCTTAGTCGTCTCGTACGATCACCCACGGGTAAGATAGGGGGTGGTGAATTGTATTCTTACTCCGTCACCACACGGAAAAGAAACTCCTTTAGAATAGATTAATCTCACTATACCACAATGGTTCAGACATGTTAGTCATCATTCTCTTACTCTTATCCCAATTACTTGGGGTCGATACAATATGTACTCTCCTTTCATAGTACATATTGTAAAAGTTATTGACAATAGTTTTATGCCCGGCCGTCTGTCAGACGTCAACCCTCCTTGGGAATGTAATTGTTGACCAACCGGCATCAGATGGAGTTGGCCCAGGTCGTTATAAGGCTCTCAGTCATCGTTTACGACATCCACGAGCAAAACAAGAGTTGGTAGTATTCGTAGCCGCTAACACACAGCATTTTAGTGTAGGGTTACGGGTAATGTAGTGTAGGTAGTTCAGACATTTTAGTGTAGGGTTTTATTTCTATCTCTTCCTTCTCTTTCATAAATGTCAGATGTATATTATATACTTAAGTTGACTTGTACGACACCTACGTACAATGTAGGGAGTGGTAATTTGTATTCTTATTCCGTCATCATACAGACAATGTTCCCTACATTACTCTAAGAAAAAGAACTCGATCGATGGACGAATGAATTAAAATATTTTTATAAGATTGTATCTATAGAGTTATATTTATCTTGTAAAGTGGGACACATAGATAAGGAGATAAGATATGAATTCAAAGGAGGATGAGTTGAAAAATCATTTAAAGGTGTGGTCACATATTGTATTCTTAAGCCTTTATCACACGGCTAATTATTTGTTTTAAGACTAAGAAAGGATACAAATATGTAATAAACAATTACACAAATACGTCCTTATTACATTTGTATTATGCGGATTCGAAGCTAGATTAATGGATTGTTTTGAAGTGAAAACTTCTTTTCACGAGATTTGAATTTGGGTTGAAATACATTGATAATATAACTATATATATATATATATATATATATATATATATATATATATATATATATATATATATATATATAAAATATATAATAAATGAGGAGAAACCGTATGTCTGTCCTTTGACAAATTTATTAAAAAATGAATCTAGTCAATAAGAATAGCTCAACAAAAAACGAAAATCATATGAGGATTTTTTGTCCGTCTGTCTGTCTATATATATGTACACGCTAATCTCTAAAGTTACTGAGCAGATTGTTCCGCAGATCTCATAAAAATATTAAGCCCAGCTCAGAGCAATATTTAGTCTTTATTTCTTTAAAATTTGATATCAGAAAAAAAAGTTATAATCTTATTAATTTTTAAAATCGTCGCTCACTTTTTATGCCACTAGAAAGGTCAATTTAAGAATATTACTCGAACGAAATCACGGGCATCAGCTAGTATATAATATAAACGTATATTGTGTATATGTACGTACAACATAGATTTTTTTTACCACCTACGCTGACAAACGAGCAAACAGCACATCTGATCATCTGATGGTAAGTGATGCTGTTGCACATGGACCCAGTAACACCAGGGACACAGCTAGGCCGCTGCCTACCGTGAAGAAAGAGTTCTTCTTAAACATATTAGATATATTCATGTCGACACATTTTCGGTTTTGAATCGAAAACACTCAAAAATGGTAGCACTTAAGTCAAATAGATTTTTTTAAATAGAAAATTTAATTTGACGGTGTCAAATGATCGTAATCTCAATCGTTCGAAGGGCATCATACTGGTGCTCATTTTTACTGATCATGTTGTAATATTAATTTTTTTTTATAACAAAATCAAAAAAGAAATAATATTAATAGACAAACCTGCTGAGTTTCTTGCCGGATCTTCTGAGTAGGGGGTTACGTTCCGATCCGGTGGAAGTTTATTTGATTAATTTAAAATGTTAAGAGGGACAATATGTAAGTGCTCTCGCAGGGTTTATGCATAAGCCACCGAAGACAAACATCGGGTACCGGTGGCCCGCTCGCACGGCGAAGAGAGGAGAGTTGCATGGTGGGTCTATGGGGCCACACGCCGCCTCTTCCATCACCCCGGGCCGACTTGGCGGGGCGAGACCACGTCCATAACCCACCGAAACAAAAAAAAGAAATGGATTTATGCGCAATAAATGAATTTAAATTTGAATTATACACTTTCGTGTCCTTTTTTTATATCCATTTTCTCTACGAAACCATTCAACTGTAATACTCGGCAGTTACTAATGTTGCCGGAACCCACTCTCAGCATCGCCACATTTCAATGGGCACACATCTTGCACTAAAGAAATCTTTATACTGTGGGGGACTTAATTTGACAAACATAAATTAAATCCAGTAAAACAATTCGTATTTGTGAATCACAAAAAGGATTTTTCTGCATGAAAATCGAACCCATGTCATCTGACGCGATAAATTGGTTTCTTAACCACTACGTCATTTATGCATTCTTTTATAACTGGGACGATTCTATCGCGTATTTGATTTTAGATTTTTTTTCGTTGCGAACACTTTATAGCATTCATAGTCACGGGAGGACTAATTCTATTAGTTCCCATGAGTTTTGAATAGTTTCAGTTATATGAACAGGTTTGAAACATTCGCCATTAATGTAATATGATTAGCATCTTCGTCTTAAAGTAATTTAGTGTAAGGGCAAATATTATCTGCAATCACATTAGTATAATTAACGATACTCATTGTATAGGAACAGGGTTCATCAATTAATTGCTCGCTGAACGTGCTTTCGGACTAATTGCTACTGAAAGGGAAAAGGGAAATCTATATACTACAATGTGTTTATAATTACTGTCTAATAGGAATAAAATTTGAATTTGAACATTGCAATAGAAGTATTAAATAAATTGCTATGTACTCATCATCATCATCATCACAGCTCATAAACGTCCCACTGTTGGGCTCGGGCCTCCTCCGTAATGGGAGGGAAATTAACCTATTATACCGTGCTGGTCGACTATAGACGTGTTGGTATAGTGTTTTGTTTCGAGTTTTCCTTCTCTCGCATAGATGTTATATGCGTTTTATATCTCTTAGTCGTCTCGTACGATCATCCACGAGTAAGATATGGGGTGGTGAATAGTATTCTTACTCCGTCACCACACGGAAAATTTGCTATGTATTAATAGCAGATATTTAATTATCTAATAGTGGTAGAACTACACTGTTGGTGGTTATTAGTTTACAGCCTCGGGCCGGTTCATCAGGGATAGCACTACATTCTCCCAGAAAATAAACGTCTGAGCAGTGGCAATATGTTGTTGCACTTCATTCGGTGAGAGAGAAAGCCGGCAGCTCAGATTTTCTTATAGGTTTGGGGATTTTCATTGGTAGGCAGCGGTCTAGCTGTAGTAGCCCTGATATTAGAAATGTCTATGGGTGACAGCAATACTTACCCTCATGTGTACTGCTTGCTTATTTACCACCATCAGTAATAAAAAAAAAAGAAAATTATGGTAAATGTTATATTAGTCTGCAGTGAGTACCTAATTATAATAAAATTATAATAGACTAGCTTCTGCCCGCGGCTTCGCCCGCGTAAAAGGTTACTTTCCTAAAGTTTTTGATCCCCTATTTTTATTTTTGACCGTCGGTAATACAGTGCAACGGTATTACAATACTCAGGGTTGGAACTTCATTACTGGACTGCTAGATGGCGTTGAAGAAGCTAGATTTTTGAGATTTTTTGACAAACATTTTTTTTATTTTTCATATAAAAATTTTGATTTTTTTTTAATAAAAAGTATCCTATGTTACTTTTAATACCTCCAAGAATATGTGTACAATGTTTCATGATGATCGGTTGAGTAGTTTTAGCGTGAAAGCGTAACAAACAAACTTACATTCACATTTATATATTAGTAGGGATTAATAAGATTAATGTTATTGCAGTGAGTTAATGATACTTATAGTAAGAAGATTGTAATAAAATAAGTTTTTAGAAAAAAACGCAGTTATATTCTTTCTTACAAAAAATCTTATAAAGGGGCAGGGGGGCGTAGTTGTAATCTCTCAAAAATATGATGTCTTACGGTATTTAGGAGGGCAATTATTCTTCAAAATTCCCTTACGTAATTTATGAACGGCCTCCAAGTTGTAATTTTACAAGTAGTAAATATGGTACTAAATAGATGTATGTAAAAACTTGCTAAGTCAAATGATAATTAGACCATAAGTTATTAGGTTTATTTAAATAATTTGAGTATGAGAATTAATAAGTCTATGAGAATCGATGAGAGTGAGAGAGAGCCTATGAGAATTAAAAGACTATGAGAATTAGTAAGTAATTATGAAAAAGTCACAATAAATAAAATATTTTTGTAGGAAGTTAAGAATATTTTGCAGGAAAATTAACAAGAAATTATCTTTTATTTTGCTTAAGAATGTTTGGTGTTCTTCTAATAAATAAATCTCAGGATTGTCTATAGAACTTGGCTGCCATTTAGATCTCAAATATTTTATCGGTGACGTCGACAACTACACAATAATTGTTATATCATCGAACTTGGCTCTTATTTTCACATTCACATTTTGATAGGATTTTAAATTACATCGCCACTCTCAAAGATAGGATAGAATTTTCTCCAGATTAAAAAAATCAGTTGCGTAAGATATCCATATAGATAATATCATTGATTTACCCAAATTACAGAGAACATATGATTTGATAGAAATAATGCTGCCATACCGCTCTAGTAGCACCACTTGGACAGTCAAGCAAATTGTGGTTCCTAATGTTTACGTGAGTATACATTTGAAATAAAACTACGGGTCACGGGAGAACATCATCACATACATAAACACTGAAAAGTGTTCGACACGTCGAGAACTTAAAAATCGAATATAAACGCGATAGAATTTGTAAAACTAGTTTTATTTCTATAAGTTATGGTTAGACAGTGAATGGAAAAATAATAAAAAGTTTGAAAAATAAAATTGGCCAATGTAAATAATTAAGAAAACTTCAATACTTTCGTAAAAGAATTTCTAACATAAATTTGGAATTATAAAATCTTCAAAGCAAATACACACACATATTTTCTGCTAAAGAACTCTATAAAAGTATTTTTGCGTCCCGGGATATGAGGATAATAGGTGAATTTGGTAAAACTTTTTCGACATGTCGAAGTCCAATCTTAATTTGTACATTCAGAAGTTTCAGAAGCCATTTGCTAAGGATTCGTTTCTTGTTGATTTAATTCAAGCTAAATAAGGACTTGTTGTTATTGATTTAATACTTATCTCAATCTTATAGCGTCTTACACTGTCATCATAATTCATCGCAGCCTATATATATCCTACCTAAGGCAAGTTAACCCACTGTACTTTGCTGATCAGATGTTTTGGCATAGGATTTTATTCAAATTACTGAAACTTAGCATTTAATATGCGTAATTATTTATAAAAACCCGATTACGAAGCGAAAAATGATGTCACAAGTGGGATTCGAACCTGATGTCCTGTCTGTCTGTCCTGAATGTCCTACAATACTTCAGGGTGGTGTGTGTGGCAGCACGTTTGGGTTGGATTGCCAATAGGTGTGGGTTCGAATCCCACTTGTGATATCATTTTTCGCTTCGTAATCGGGTTTTTATAAATAGGATTTTATTTCAAATTGTCCTTCTCTTATATGGATTTTATTTGCATAACATATCTCTTAGTTGTCTTTCACGATACCAGTGCTTTTTTTTTGTGTTTTTGCTTTTGGTGGCAAACGAGCATGCAGCACACCTGATGGTAAGTGTTACTGCCGCCCATGGACTTTCGCTATACCAGGAGTATAGCTGGGCCGCTGCCTACCGATATAAACCCACAACCCCTCAGTTGGGCTTCCGGCCCTCTCGCTCATCGAACGAAGCGCAACAGCACATTGCCATTGCTCAGACGTCGATCTTCTGCGAGAGTGTGGTACTACCCCGGACGGACTGGCCCGCGGCTGTATACAGAAACCTGTCAACAGCGTGGTCCTACAACTATGAATGGTCGTACCACTATGCTTTTGCTAAATCGATGCTCGGATAATTTATATATTATAATAGTTTTTTTTTTTATTATTGCTTATGGTGGCAAGCGATCAAGCAGCACACCTGATTGTAAATTTTACTAGCGCCCATGGACCTTTGCAATACTAAGAGTATAATGAGGCCGCTGCCTACCAATACAAACCCCAAGCCCATCCAGCTCCGGCTCTCTTACTCACCGAGCGAAGCTCAATAGCACATTGCCATTACTCAGACGTCGATCTTCTGTGAGAGTGCAGCACTAGCCCGGGCGGACCGACCCGATACTGTGGACAGAAAACTGTCAACAGGGAGATCCTACCACTTTCACTTAAGGGAAAATATAGATTTATTTTTATTTTAAATCACTTAAGAATATAAAAAAAAATATTTATTTACGATTAGAATATTATTTTTAATGAATTAAACATAATTAATTATACAAATTAATCGCCAACTTTCAAGCGTTATTGAACGATTCTTTATTATTTTATTTCTTTTCGTTTTTTTAAAAGACCACCCTTTTTTTTTGCGGTGGACTATGGACGTGGTCGCGCCCTGCCAAATCGGTCCGGAGCAACGGAAGAGGCGGCGCGCAACCCCATAGACCCACCCTGCAAACGCCTCTCTTCGCCGTGCCAGCGGGCAACCGGTACCCGATCTTTGTCATCGGTGGCAAAGACCACCCTACACTAAGTAAATAATTCTTATATTACGGACTTTACAAACATTTCATCAATCGCAGCATTCTTTGTCGTCAATTAAGGATTAATTAATATTCTGGCTTGGTATCAGTAAATTTGTAATGTAATTTTTAATGCTGTTACATTCCGATTATGATGATATATTATGAACTTTAATTACATAAAATTCAAAAACTACATGGATATTGTACATACTAATATTATAAAAAATGTTATGTACCTACCTCTACCTCCTACCAAAAAAAAACTTGTACACTTTTTCATTTCGTAATCGGATTTTATAAATAATTAATCATATTAAATGCTAAATTTCAGTAATTTAAATAACAAGGCTGTGTCATCGTTTAATACAATTCTAACTGTAAAGTTTTAAGTATTAAGCCTACAACAATGTGTAAACATTGACGGGTAGATAGCATACCGTCACCTTAAGACGTAAATATAATACGAAGTGAAATTTGCATGTCCTACAATTAGTCACGGTGGTGTAGTGGCAGCACGATTGGGCCGGAATCCCAATAGGCGCGGGTTCGAATCCCGCTTGTGACATCATTTTTCATTTCGTAATCGGATTTTGTACACGAAAAAAAAAAAAATTATGGCTATTTGATATAATAATTTTCCTGTACCTATTACCAAAAAAAGTTATTCAAACTATATTAATAATACAGTCGTAAATTATCCTGATTTTCATATAAAGATATCACGAAACCTGAAATGAAAAACTTTTTCACATAAAAATATAATTTACATCAAATAATATAGATGTGTAAACAGGAATTGCTTAAGAACTAAGGAAACGTTCCGATCCAAACAATTTTATATTCTGCCAAAAACAGCACCTTTATATGATATTTTATATTTCTTCCGCCTGCGCTCAGAATTTCAAGCTCCTTTCATCACCATTCTTATCTGTGCTATTAAATCTCATATCAAAACTTTTAAATAGTTTTTTTTTTAATAAGAGAGTCATTCCTTGTTTTTTAAGATATAGCACTAGTTTAATTTTATGCTGTGTAGTAGCGGCTACGAATACTACCAACTGACATCCACATTGCAAAGCTGCACAGATGGCGTAGTGGTTATGATACCGACCTTCCGTGCCAGTGCCGTGGGTTCGATGCCCACGCAGGACATTACTTTGTGTGATCCACAAAGCGTTGTTCTGAGTCTGGGTGTAATTTGTCTGCGTTAATTGTATGTTTGTAAAGTCCCCCGCAATACAGGGTTTATTTCCTTAGTGCAGGGTGGTGTCTTTAAAAAAAAAAAAAAAGCAAGGGAATTGCAATATGGATGTCGTAAAAGACGACTACCTGCTGTACGACTATGGATAACTCCACCTGATATCAACATTTACAGTCCCAAGGAGGTTGACGTCAGGCAGACGGCCGGTTGCCACAGCTCGCACAGCGAAGAGAGGAGTCCTTGGGTGGGTCTATGGGGTTGCACACCGCCTCTTCCGTCGCCCCGGACCGATTTGGCGGGGCGCGACCACATCCATAGTCCACCGCAAGAAAAAAAAAAGGCAGACGGCCGGTTATAAAACTATTGCCAATAACTTTTGTGATATTTGCGTTAAGAGAGGATCAAGTAATTGGGATAAGAGCAGGAGAATGATGAAGTATTCTATATTTATAGTATCCAATTCAAAAACTTTGTATGTTATACTACCAAATCATTCTCATAACATTACTTGCTTACTAGATGCTTTATTACCTTTTTTTGTGGTGGGCTATAGATGCGTTTTGCTCCGCCAAATTGGTCCGGTGCGACGGAAAAGGCGGCGCGTGACCTCATAGACCCACAATGCAAACTCCTATCTTCGCTGTGCGAGCGAACCACCGGTACCCGATCTTTGTCTTCGGTGGCCATGCTTTATTACCTGGAGACTATTATAGACAAAATAATACGTATATTATTCAAATTCACTATTTGTTTTTACAAAATAGGTAAAGTGTTAAAACTAGTGAATTTGGTCATTATTTTATTTTGTTTTTAAAAGTTTTTACGCGATAAGATATGTTGCCGTTGCAAGAACAATTTGGATATTTAACATTCAAAGTTTCTACATTATAATGTTGCATATACAGATGGCGTAGTGTTTAAGATACCGGCATCCCATTCCAGTGCTGTGAGTTCAATTCCCACGCAGGATAACACTTTGTGCAAACCACAAATTGTTTTGAGTTTGGATGTGATTTGTGTCCGTTTTTATGTTTGTAAAGAACCCCGCAATACGGGGATTATATATTTAGTACTAGTTGTTGTCTTTTCTTAGGGCGATCTCCCGTGGCGATCACAGAGGGCCATGGCGGTCAGGGCCATACGTGGATACCGCACGGTGGCGACGGAGGCAGCGTGCCTGTTAGCCGGAACTTCCTCGTAGGACTTGAAGGCGGAGATGCTCGCCGGACTGTACCAGCGGGTGTCGGCGACGCAAGAAAGGGGCGGCAAGGTCTCGCTCAGCGAGATGGCCGCCTGGCGGGGTGACTCCCGCCGTGATGTCATTTCCCATTGGGCAATCCGGCTGGAGAGGCCTCGGTTCGGTGTTTGGACCATCGAGGTCTTCCAGCCGATGCTGATGGTGTGGTTGGGTCGGTAGCATGGGGTCCTTTCCTTCCGACTGGTTCAGGTTGACGGGGCATGGTTGCTTCGGCACGTACCTGTACACGGTCGTAAGGAGAGATAGGACACCGTTCTGCCACCACTGCGATTGCAACGAGGACACGGCGCAGTACACGCTCAAGGTCTGTGTGGCCTGGGCAGAGCAGCACCGTGAACTCGTCGCAATCATCAGTGCCAACCTGGCGCCATCACTAAGGTAATGCTCGGCAGTGTCAGGAACTGGGACGCGGTCGCCACCTTCTGCGAGACAGTCGTCTCGCGGCAGGAGGTGGTGGGGTGGCCCCAAGAGAAAATCCTCTTCGGTGACACGCACCGCCGCCGGTGCCTGGGACGGTGCAGGTGCGAGTACCTGCGCTCGATACCGCTCCGAAGCCACGGGTGACTAGATCAGGGAATAATCCGTCACCTGTAGAGAGGCTGACCGCATGAGGGCGACGCCCCGGTAGTTACCCAGGGCGTCGAAAAGGGATGGTACCCGAAAGGTAATCCGCCGAGCTGTCCATGGATGTCAAGGAAGCATTTCCAGTGGCCGGCCCAATGGCGATGTGAGAGAATACGGTGGAATATCGGGCCAAGCGCAGCTCTTCAATGGCCCCGGTAAAAAAATGCCTTTTAAAAAAGTTAAATATAAAATACAGTTATGTTTTTTAATTAAAAACATTCTACGCTTAAGATATCTACAAAACTCCGTTTGTCTAAAATAAAACTATTACTACTAACTTCTTTTAGTTAACATTGAATCATAGTAGTTATTAAAACTTAAACAGTATGATCAACTTTGATATCAAATTAATCACTAAATAAAACTTAGTAGAAATTTATTAGAGCAAATTTTGACCAAAATAATATAGCGAAATATAAACTTTAGACAAAAGACATGATACTGAACAGAAACAAAGTTGAAGAGAGTCAACAGTTTGTAACAAAACACGGAGAGTGTAATAAAGTTCCGTACCGAAACTGCCATAATGGTGAAGTGAAAATATGAGAACACGTCTATTTCCACTTCGGTATAACATCTGGCACCGTTACAAAAGTCTTTAGTAGACAATTCAATCAAGATATCTGTACAATTCCAGTTGGCAAAGTCAAGACAAATTGAATATATTTTATGCTTCATTCGAAGATAATAAAAATATTTATGTTAAAAATTGATGATATTAAAACTATATTATAATCTATACTAATAAATGGGGAGGTGGTTTTTTTGTTCAATTATACTACAAAGACTACTGAGCCGATCGGAATAATACTTATATCATAAGATGCAGCGTGTTTCGAAGAAGGTTTTAGTACCTATATGAAATGTTTACTTATTCGAAAAGGAAAGCAGCCGGCGGGGAACAGCTAGTAATAGCATATTTAGTTATCAAACAAATTTACAATCAAATTATGTTATAAATCATCTTGATAAATATTTGTACCAGTCTTAATAAACAAAAAAATACTATTTATAATAGACTATACTCAATTTAATTAATTATATCAATTATCTTACCTTTTTTTTTTCAATTTTTGAGCCACTTACAGATTTTATTATTTGAAATTATATGGGTAAAGTAAAATCATAAAAATTACTCGTACATCCAATATATCCCCCTGTGATTACAGGACAGAACAGAAATTAGCATATTTGTAATAAAACTATTTTTCACGGATTCTATCGCGTTTGTATTTGATTTTTAATTTCCTGACATTTCGAACACTTTATAGCATTCATTGTCATGGAAGGACTAAAATGTCTCAAGTCCAACAATACATTATTGGATGTTACGTAAAATCACGTAGTCGTCAAAAATCAGAAATTAGCATATCTAAGAAACATATACAATAATACAATATACTTAACTATATACTCAGCTTTCTTTTTCTTTTTTTTTGGGTGGGCTACGGTCGACGCCCTCCTCGCACCACTCTGCCCGGGGTGACAGAGGGGCGTAAGCACGCACACCCATAACCTACCCGTGAACCTCGCCTTCGTCGTTCGCAATCGCATAATTTTAGAATTGAACATACATAAACAATGAAAACAAAACCACATTAACTTTTCACTTCACTTTATAAACACGTAAGTTGCGTGCTGCCTCTCTCTCTCTTCTACTTGGATATGTATCCAAGAGATGGGTCACAAGCCGAACACTTAGGCTAATCGTGTATCTCTATCGCTTGTTCCACACTCTCGCTTGCACGCTCGGTTCAGGCGAAACGTGACACCTTTTCTTAACCAGTATTCATCGATTTATAAGACGTTATCTTGTAAAAAATAGTCCGTCACTACACAAAGCATTTAGCCTAAAAAAGTATCTAAATTAAAATAAAAACATACAGTAGCAAATGATTATACTTATTTATATTTGTGTATCTCGTATCTACATGAACATTATCAGTACTACCATGAACCATCATCACTGATCACTGTCATACATCAAAGTTGCGTGCATTACGATATTAAGTCGATTATTCGAGTTGTTCGTGCGCCCTTTCGTTACGATATGTAATCGATTTTATTCGTAAAGTCACGCGGGGCTTGCTTTATTGCTTCAAATTGACAATACCGTGGCAGGTGCTTTAGTACGTTGAATAAATATTGCAAATTTCGCCGTTCGAATTTATTGTGAATTTCGACTGACATAGAACGCGGTTCCCACTATCGATCTCCCGTACCAAGTGTTGTGGTTTCGTTTCATAAAGAGAATAATTCTTTTTGCGATTCACAAATCATTGTTCTGAGTTTCAGTATTAGTTGTGTCCATTATCTATACATTTGTAAAGTCCCTCGATTTATTCCTTAATGCGATTATAGGTATCATTTAATATTGTATTCATTTATATATATATATATATATATATATATATATATATATATATATATATATATATATATATATATATATATATAAATATATATATATATATATATATATATATATATATCGACCGTGTCTTGAGACCCGCAATAAAATTAATAGGTAAAGAAAACAGGGGAAATTTGGAAAACTACTGCTATTGGAAGCTACTTCCTTACAAAGCGGGAGACATGAAGCACAATTGCCTAATAAGTCAATAAATAAGAGGATTCAAAGCTACGAAGCGCAGCAGTACAGCACCATGGATATGACAAGCTCTAGCTTAAGGGAATCTGCGCCGTGCACGTACCTCTTTAGTACCGTCGCGAATAGACGCCCTGCCAGCGTTTACTGTTTGGGTGACATTCTCACACGATCACCCTTTCAGTCACTCACTGCCTCGACTACAGTGGCATCAAATGCAGATACTCGTACCTGCAGGGGCTGATGCGCCAGTGGCAGAACGTTTTAACGTAGAGGAGTTCCTCCAGGACTAGTGTTGCCACCTACAAATTCAGCATTACGTGACATCGTCGGACTTACATCATCTACATCTGACCTACTAACCTACTACACCGACATCTACATAGGAAGCCCGACCTTAAGCATAAGCACTTTTCGCACGTAATATTATAGTATTTAAGCCGCACCACATCTTACAATAAACCAGACGAAAACTAGATCTTGTGTCTCATTATTCTCTCCGTCCGCAAGAACTCCACAGTGGTGACCCCGAAGAAAAGAATAAGCAACATGGCGCAACCCACGTGCAAAGCAACAGAGACATTCAACATTACCAAACGATCATTACACACTCTACGCCGCCAACGGGACAAAAATCAAGACATACGGCGAGAAAACTCTCACCTTAGACTTGGGACTTCAACGTTGTTTTAAATGCAATTTTGTTATCGCCGACGTCACTCAACCAATCATCGGAGCGGATATCCTAGAGCACTACAAATTATTAGTCGACATAGCGGGTCGTAGAATTATCGACAAGGCTACACAGCGCAAACGCAAGCAACTTGTACACATATATAAAGAACGCAGATGCTAAATACACAATACAATCATCGCAAGTACGATACAACGAATACAACATGGGCACACAAAGTTCCAAGGACCAAATTACATATAACACGGACACCTGTCTAAACCAAAATGAAGCGGAGCAACTCCGAAACATCATCCAGGAAGACCTGAAATGGACCAGGAACATCGCAATGGGACAAATTATTTTAACAATCAGCGTACTCATTATCTACGGCCTATTGAAAACCATGGACAGAAGAATGAAAGTATTTACGAAAAAAAATCAACACTCATGCAATGGATAACAAGGCATTTGAACTCAGCACATAAGTCACAACACCGTCAGCGCATACGTCGCACTCGACACCACAACAACCGTCAGCACATTCCACGCATCAATGTCAAGGCCATACCCCATCATAATCGTTTACAATAATAGACAACCTATATATTTTTTTCTTTTTTAAAGGGGGGTGTACTGTTGCCACCTACAAATTCAGCATTACGTGACATCGTCGGACTTACATCATCTACATCTGACCTACTAACCTACTACACCGACATCTACATAGGAAACCCGACCTTAATCATAAGCACTTTTCGCACGTAATATTATAGTATTTAAGCCGCACCACATCTTACAATAAAACAGACTAAAACTAGATCTTGTGTCTCATTATTCTCTCCGTCCGCAAGAACTCCACAACTAGTTCGACCACTTCCTTCTATGCGATGATTGCCCCGCAAAAGGCGGCAACCGTGTCCCAGTCTTAACGCTGTCGATGATTGCTTTGATACAGATGGTTGCGATGAATCTCCGGGGCTGCTATACCCTGATCACGTAGACCTCGATCGTGTGCTGCGCCGTGCCCTCGTCACAACTGCACTGGTGTCAGGATGGTCCTCTCCCTCTTTGCGACCATGTGTAGGCATTTTCCAAAAACCTTGCACTGACAAAACCTTCACCAGTGGAAAACCAATTTCCAGCCGTGCTACCCCAGACGTAACTTGTAAACTGTCCCACATAAGGTCATCTTATTCTCTCAATAAATTCTAAAGCTGTAGCTTTCTATTTTTCGAGTTTCAAATCATAAGAGTACTAACAAAATTTTTCAATTTATAAAAATATAAACACCTACCGCTAGACACAATCTGGATCATGATCTACTCTTTTATACATAAGATTTAAAGCATGAACTGCTTTAACTGAATATTGGAGGATTAATGCCAGTTTTCACCAACAGCACCTAAAGTTTACATACATACATACCATCACGCCATGTCCTTTGCAGGGTAGGCAGAAAGAACAGAGTGCCAGAGAACTCTATCCTTGCATACTTCACTTGCTTCCTCAACATTCATAATTCTCTTCATACACGCTCGCCGGTTTCGGAGACTCTTGACTCCACCTTCCTTCAGTACATGACCGATCTGGTCTAGGTAGGTTAGTCTCAGTCTGCCCCGGTACCTACATCCTTCCACTCTCGCATTGTATATCTTCTTAACCAGACGTTCGTTCGGCATTCTTTCCAGATGTCCGAACCATCGGAGCATTCTCTTTCGCATCTTTACACTAATACTCTCTTTCATACCTACTCGCTCTCTTACGTCGTCTTTACGAATACGATCGATCAGCCTAACTCCACAGATTTTCCGTAGAGATCGCATTTCGACCGCATTAATTTTACTTTCATACTCTTTTCTGCATACCCAACTCTCGCTTCCATACAGTAAAGTTGGGACAAGCACTGCGTTATGTATTGCTACACGTGCCTTCTGGCTGAGGTGGTGGCTACCGAGAAGTTGCCCCAGCGATCCGTTCACTTGCCCGCATTCACTCTTCGCTCTATATCAGTGGTGTACCTTCCATCTCGGCTAAATCCACATCCAAGATATAAAAATTCATCCACTTACTCTAGTACATCATTACCTATTGTTACTCTTACATCTGTTCTGGCTTCATCTCTTTCAAAGACCATTATTTTGGTTTTGCTCACATTCACGCGTAGACCTCTTTTCTTACAATCTTCTGTCATTCTGTCGACTAGGGTCTGCAGGTCAGTCGCTGACTGTGCCAGCAGGACTGCATCATCTGCATATAGCAGAGCAGTGGCCACTGAGTCGCCCATCTAGACTCCCACATTCATACCGTTCAACCTTTGGAGACATTTATTCAGATATATGATAAACATTTTTTTTTATTTTTATTTATTTATTTATTTTATTTATATGATAAACAGTCTGGCTGACAGAACGCACCCCTGCTTAACGCCGATATTGACGTCAAACCAAGGCGACATTCCATCATCCAGCCGCACACAGGCTCTACATGTAACTGGACTGCACAGACTGCAGCAGTTTACCGTTAATACCATACTCCGGTAAAATGTCCCGAAGTGCCTTTCGTACAACCGTGTCAAATGCTAAAAGTTAAAAGTTAAAGTATCATAAGTAAAGTTTAAGTATAATTTAAAGCTACGAGTATGTGCCATAAGACAACAGTGATTGATTTCTTTTATATTTCATTCAACATGAAGCATTTATCTTTAAATTGCTTTAAGTTTTATCTCAAATTTAACATCGATGATAAAATCAGACAGTATATTTATAATCATAATTTCTATACTGAAGCAATTTTCAGTTTATAGGTACATTGTATTAATATAGGGCTGTATGGAAAAAGAGGACATATTACGTTGATGGTAGTAATTGGGATAAGAGTAAGATGAAGATGATGATATTATTATATTATTATTAGTATAGGGTACTTTTTAAAACAAAAAGTTTGGCTGCTATTGTAGAACTAATTAAGTTGTTATTTCAACCCAACAAAATTGCGGACTCTATTAGTACGTAAAGCAGTCTAATTTCAAATCCTGATATTTCTAATCCAAACCAACTATTTAAATCATACTTTAATTGTAAGTAAACATAAATACATTTGTGTTAATCTATGCCATTAAATTTAAAAATCATGTGTTACTGGATTTTCAAAAAGCACTCTGTTACTTTCGTCTTATTTATATTCCGTATAAGCCGTATTGTACTATAGTTATATGAAAAACACAATACAAGCAGTCTAATAATAGTTAGACGCAAATGTACTTCATAATGGACTGGATATTTCCAATCTACTAATACATTTCCAAACAAGTAAGTCCTTAAGTAAATTTTCAACTAATATTTTTATGTATTTTCAGAAAATATGTCCAAAAGTGTCAACGAGGAAAATATTTGATGTGTAAATTGCCATTTCTTCAAGTAATTATCCCTCAAATTTATGTAAATCAAATATTTCAAATTTTTAAAACATTTCCGACTTAACGTGGATATTTCATTTCCTTGTAAATATAACATTCTTAAATTTGTTACGTACATAAACAAATTTTCAGGCAAGTACCTCAATAAATTGTATGACAAATCTAACAAATGTAACCTTGTTTTATTTTGCGATATCATGAATGTTTCGGAATCGATCACTTGAATTTGATTGCGTGCCAGGCTCAAGGAGTCTAACAGAGCTAAACCCTCAAAAGCCATATTTATGTTCTTGATACGGTTTCCAGACAAATCCATGTAGAGGACATTCTTGAAATTTTTAAATGTGAAAGAATGTACATTATCCCAAGTATTATTGACCGCTTTTATAATTCTTATCCAGTGATCAAAGTTTGTGTTGAAGAAATTTGATGTTAAATTACTATTTACAGAATTTGACATGATGAATGTTATGTATGGTTCTGAATAGTTGCATGAAACTATTTTATCAGTTATGATTGAGAAGGGATTCGTGGCAATCACTGTGTAAAAACATTGACCTTCATCTATAAGTGTCCAGTTCGATGTAGTGACCAGCATTTTACATGTGAAGGTATAATCTGCAAATAAAAATTAAATTTCAGTTTTCTTACATCATCATCATTCTTTTCCCAACTACTTGGGGTAGATACAATATGTACTCTTCTTTCATAGTACATATTGTAAAAGTTATTAGCAATAGTTTTATGATCGGCCGCCGGCTAGACGTCAACCCTACTTGGGAATGTAATTGTTGACCAAACGGCATCAGATGGAGTTGGCCCAGGTCGTTATAAGGCTCTTAGTCGTCTTTTACGATATACACGAGCAAAGAGAGGGTTGATAGTATTCGTAGCCGCTACCACACAGTTCAGTTTTCTTACATATAGTAAACAATTTAGAAAATCTTATACCATTAGTATCTGGTAAAGACTCAACTGTTTTTCTAAAATTAAATTCTGTCCCGAAAAGAGACCGCGGTATGTTAGAGAGCAGACGTTTCATAATGATACACTCCTCCACCGGACAACTCGAATATCTGCGCTTTATGCCGAACTATTCGTGGTAGTGGATGAAAGTACCAAGGATTACTCAACCAAATCTTGTAAGAGCGACGCCCTAACGCTTTGCTTGACTTGTTGCCGAAACGTCGACAGGGGATGGTACCTGTAAAAACAACCCGCCGAGCAGAGCATTGATGTCAAGAAACCGATACCAGTGATCAGCCCAAATGGTGATAAGATGATTATAAAGCAGATTATGAAACTCGAATCAATACGGTACTCCGTATATTCATTTTATACAGATCCAAAATGACACATGCGTCTTTAATAATAATTTAGGCATCATCTTCAGGGTATGTGGTTTTAATTATCATTATTTCCTTTATTTTTCCATCATGGCGATCAAGATTGTCGAATAAGTTAATTATTAGTACCGCAACCGTGTATTAAATGACATAACCTATTATTAACAGTGACTTTCAATTATCCTCTGATAAACATACTAACTTATGGTGCTGATATGTATTTAATTAAATTAACTAAACCGTATTTGACTGAACGCATGCTATGACTGAAATTATTCATGTGGTG
The DNA here is from genome assembly GCA_905163515.2 of Lymantria monacha. NCBI lineage: Eukaryota > Metazoa > Arthropoda > Insecta > Lepidoptera > Erebidae > Lymantria > Lymantria monacha. The sequence goes on along the minus strand of LR991098.1, from coordinate 25,390,335 downwards.
ACGGAGTAAGAATACAATTAACCACCCCCTATCTTGCTCGTGGGTGGTCGTAAGAGACGACTAAGGGATTTAAAATGCATATTATATCTATGCAAGAGAAGGAAAACTCGAAACAAAACCCTATACCAACACGTCTAACCAGCGCGGTATAGTAAGTTAATTTCCCTTTTATTATGGAGGAGGCTCGAACTCAACAGTGGGACTTAAATTGAGCTGTGATGATGATGATGATGAGATGACTGAAAAGTTTTCTAATAGTTATTTTTCTATTATTTAAAAAAGTAGCTTTTTATCTGGATGAGAGGTAGCGATGTCCTTTGGGCAAAGTGTCATCTATGATGATCAGTTGTTAGTTGAGACAATTTATGTCGTTTCAGTTGATAAATATCCCACTGTTGGGCTAGTACCTCTGTCACAGTGAGAGGGAAATTGAACTGTTATACCACGTAATTCATACGGGTCAGTATAGGGTTTTATACTGTATTTTTTTTCACAACGCGTGAATGTGAGCAAAACCAAAATAATGGTCTTTGAAAGAGATAAAACCAGAACAGATGTAAGAGTAACAATAGGTAATGATGTACTAGAGCAAGTGGATGAATTTGTATATCTTGGATGTGGATTTAGCCGAGATGGAAGGTACACCACTGATATAGAGCGAAGAGTGAATGCGGGAAATAGAGTGAACGGAGCGTTGGGGCAACTTCTCGGCAGCCACCACCTCAGCCAGAAGGCACGTGTAGCAACACATAACGCAGTGCTTGTCCCAACATTACTGTATGGAAGCGAAAGTTGGGTATGCAGAAAAGAGTATGATAGTAAAATTAATGCGGTCGAAATGCGATCTCTGCGAAAAATCTGTAGAGTTAGGCTGACCGACCGCATTCGTAACGACGACGTAAGAGAGCGAGTAGGTATGAAAGAGAGTATTGGTGTAAAGATGTGAAAGGGAATACTCCGATGGTTCGGACATGTGGAAAGAATGCCGAACGAACGCCTGGTTAAGAAGATATACAATGCGAAAGTGGAAGGATGTAGGTACCGAGGGAGACCGAGACTAACCTACCTAGACCAGATCGGTCATGTACTGAAGGAAGGTGGAGTCAAGAGTCTCCAAAACCGAAGAGTGTGTATGAAGAGAATTATGAATGTTGAGGAAGCGAGTGAAGTATGCAAGGATAGAGTTCTCTGGCACTCTGTTCTCCCTGCCTACCCTGCAAGGGATATGGCATGACGATATGCATGTATGTGTAATATTTTTTCTATAGGTGACACTTAATTTAATTGCTGTACCCAGAAATGATATACGACATCGCATATTCATTTTTTGCCATATTATTTTTTTTGCCAATATATGTCTCAATTTTGTACAAGAGCCTTCTTCAGTAGGAAATTGCCCCCTTCAAACCATTCTGGTCAGACGGGTTGGCAAAATGGTTTTATGTCTAGTTTTCCTTCACTTGTATCGACATTATCTGCTTATTATATACATTGGTCCTTTTTTGAAATACTACCAGCTATGAAGGAAGGTGGTAAATTGCATTCTTAACTAAACAAGAATGAAAATTAACAGACTAAGGCAACATATAAACTATGCATTTCATCTCAACTTATATACGTCCCACTACTGGACTCAAGACTCATACAAAATAGGAGGGAAATTGACCTACTATACCAAGCTAGTCAAACGGGATGGTATAAGGTTTTATTTCGAGTTTTCCTTCTCTTGTATAAATGTTATATGCATATTATATACCTTATTCGTCTCTTATGATCACTCACGGGTAAGAAAAGGAGTTGTGAATTGTATTCTTACTCCGTTATCATACGAATAAACTATGCATTACTAGTTGCTATATATGTCAATGAATGGTAATTATTGTAACACTATGGTCTGTAACAGTTTTATGACCTCGAGTCGAGCTAGGCAATAATCATAAGAGTAACGCATGAGAGATTTTCATTGTTATAATTTTATTTTAGGTTCACTATTTTTCTCGAGTAATGGATGTTATACATAATGTTCTGTGATAATGCATTTGAAAAAATAATATCGATACCACTTATTTCCTTTGGTAGGTATCTCCAAAATCAACTAAAAGAGATAAGCGGTTGGCATCACTGCAAGAAAAGATAAGCCTATCATAATCTAAACCATGTTATCAGTAACCTATGCTATTAGGACTACCTGCATCTCGTTATAGAGAAGACTCATGCCCAGCAATGAATAGTAGGTATATTATATCGAAGAAAAATTTTCTCCGGATTGACAGCCCTCAGCGCTCACCCATAGTTGTTAAAGCCATTTGCAGCTAAAAACTAAATACACGCACAAAAAAAATATGTCACATAAAACTTTAGTATCTACTAGTAAGAAGTTATCTATGTGCAAATACAACTTGCAGATTCCTTAGTTACTATACTCAAATATTTGTTTTATATATTTACTGTTTTATACGTGAACCGAAAAAAGAATTATATTAAGCATTTGTATTCTATGAATATATCCGTGTGGTGACGGAGTAAGAATACAATTCACCAACCCCTATCTTACCTGTGGGTGATCGTAAGAGACGACTAAGGGATATAAAACGCATATAACATCTATGCAAGAGAAGGAAAACTCGAAATAACACGTCTGACCAGCGTGGTATAGTAGGTTAATTTCCCTACCATTACGGAGCAGGCCCGAGCCCAGCAGTGGGACATATATATGGGCTGTAATGATGATGATCTTTGAAGAATAAAGCAAAAGAATTACAAAACAATTTTTTAAATTGTTTTTTTCAGTCACAGTCAGTGTCAGTACAGTCAGTACATTCCAATATTTGGTATAAGCCACATTAGAAAATACATACATACATACATATCATCACGCCATATCCCTTGCAGGGTAGGCAGAGAGAACGGAGTGCCAGAGAACTCTACATTAGAAAATAAATTGATCTAAATATAAATTAATCGATTTGACATAGGAATATATTATAAAAAAAAACTTGTTTTTTTTATTTTCCAGTATAATTATAAAAAGAAGGTTGACAGAATTAAATTCAATATTACTGTGTTTTTTAGCCGTGGCAACATGAAATAGAGTGAATTTTATTCTAATTTTGTTACCACAAGCATAATACAGATATATTTTATTTTATTAGAATATTATATTTTTTAAGAACTCATATGTGTCACAATATTGAGTAGGAATTTCAACTACACCGGGAGTTAATTTGGTCTACTATCCTCACTAATACACGATTTAACATAGAGGTTCTCATATTATGATTTACTATGATATAGGTACACATCACTTTTTTTTTTTTTTTTTTTTGCGGTGGGCTATGGAGGTGGTCGCGCCCCGCCAAATCGGTCCGGGGCGACGGAAGAGGCGGCGCGCAACCCTATAGACCCACCCTGCAAACACCTCTCTCTGCCGTGCGAGCGGGCCACCGGTATATACGACATCCCTAAGATAGTTTCTTTATTTCGTTTTCCGTCATCATAAACAAATTATATCATCATCATCATCTCAGTTCACATATGTTCCACTATTGGGTGCGAACTTTTATCACAGTGGGAAGAAAATTGAATTATTATACGCAGATTAGAAGAGTTGCTATAGGGTTTTATTTAGTTTACTGATAAGAACCACGGGAAAGATAGTACTGACGCTCGATATATTAAAAAAAGAAAAGAAAAACATCAACACATATATCATTATCATCATCGTCATCACAGCACATATATGTCCTACTGTTTGGGCTCGGGCTTCCTCCGTAATGGGAGGGAAATTAACCTACTATACCGCGATGGTCCGACGTGTTGACATAGGGTTTTGTTTCGAGTTTTCCTTCTCTCGCATAGATGTTATAGGTATGCGTTTTATATCTCTTAGTCGTCTCGTACGATCACCCACGGGTAAGATATGGGGTGGTGAATAGTATTCTTACTCCGTCACCACACGGAAATCATCTATAACCGTTGATATACATATATATTAAAATATAAATTAAAATACTTACATAAATATAATTTTGTATTCATTTTTTTTTTTAACAATTAAACACTTAAATACGTGTGTTATAGTTAACGGAAGAACGATAACAAACACGTAACATTGTACTCCATATATCATGGTTTACACACAAAATAGCATCATTATGTTTACTAAGTAAACATCAATATCGTTCCATCTCTTTTGCACTAATAAAATTTTCGTTTCACTGTCCTACTCTTCGCTGATAATGTAATTGTTTTATGTGAGTTAAAAATGCGATAAATGTTTTGCAGGAAATAGGTGATACGGGTATTGTAAAGAATGTTGACTTTGTTTTATAATCGATTGTACAGCTGGTTAATTAATCGTGTTCAAGGTTCATCATCATCTCAGCTAATATGTGTCCAAAGCAGTGGGACTCATATCTTCAGCCTCTTTCATAATGGGAGGTAAATTGACCTACTATACCATGCTTCTCAGATGGTTTGGTATTTTTGGTAGGCCGTTCCGCCCCGGGCGACAAAATTACGGCTATAACCCACCGAATTCCCTTCCCATCGCTATTAGGCCAACTTAATACTGGTACCAAATCTTTGACATCCGTGGCCAACCGGGGACAGTTTAGTCATCTCTCACGAAACCCACAGGCAAGAAAGAGGATGATGAATTGTATTTTTAATCTGCCACCACAGGGAGGTAAAGAAATCTGTTTCTTTTTTTAAACAATTATATGTTTATGTAATATTCCAACGACAGACGATATATTCTTACTTAAGATCTTAAAATGGAGAAAAGGAAAGAAGAAAACCACCACTTTCCCACAGTTAATTAATATACCGTACACCTCAAGAAAGGAAGGAATATGGGATGGGGTCAAGATGTAATAGGATATAAGGCAATCTTACTCCTTTGATCCTCAACTTGCAATTTTCCGCAGAAGACTTACTTAAGAATATGATAGTGGATAAATTTTCCATTGATATTTTCCACCTTATAACGAAAATAATGAAAATTATATTAAACGGGCCATCACATATCATTTATATCTGAACGAAGTTACAAGCAAAAGATAGTTCATATATAAAAGGAAATAGAAGAAAGTGATATATATACTCTTACTGCGTAACCACAAGAAAAAACATAATTTATCAAAATATATTTACCAAGTTCCAATCAATGTGATTCACACGCGATTTCCTTACAAACCAATGAACCGTTGATAAACAATAAATTCGTGGTTGACCTTAAACTTTCTAAGCTACGGCCGTATTAGAACTGGCAATGTGCCCAGATCTTCTTCCCACAACATAAAGTACGAACTTAACATAAATGTTTTGTTTGCCTCAATTCACGTGGTACTGTAATATATTTCAATGTTTATAGCTCTTTAGTGATATAAATATGGCATTGTACTGTTCAACTCAGTCTAATTTATTTTGTATTTAAAAAAATCATCATGAAATTATTTCTGTGCTGTTTACCATTTCTGGTTTTCAACCTATTTCCGTGTGGTGACAGAGTAAGAATACTATTCACCACCCCATGTTTTACCCGTGAATGATCGTACGAGACGACTAAGGGATATTAAACGCATATAACATCTATGCGAGAGAAGGAAAACTCTAAACAAAACCCTTTACCAACACGTCTGATCTGCGCGGTATAGTAAGTTAATTTCACTCCCATTATGGAGGAGGCCCGAGCCCAACAGTGGGACATTTTTGGGCTGTGATGATGAACCTATTTACGTCTACTGCTCAACCTCAATAAGGAGAATAATGACATATGTAAATGCCACGCTAGATAAGCGATTTGGCTAAGGTATTTGGTATTTCTAACAGGCTGGCAATGAATGTTGAGGTAGAGGTACTAGTGGTTGGACTAATGGCGATGGGGAAGGAACACGCTCGTCGCCCCGGACGTAATCGGCAGGGTATGTCCAAAGCATAACCTGCCCAAAAAAATTTATTTGGTGTTGCGGATTGCCCAGGATTATTGTGATATATTTTCTGCTCGCTTCAGCTAAATGTTTCGACACGAGAAAGTAAGGTATGGTGGCAGCGTTCAAAGACAAAAATAATATTTTATTTTTAAACGCTAAGTCAATGCAAGCTGATAGGACCTACGTTATGGTCCGTTAAGGTAATTGCCTGATAATATTTTGTTTCAACTCTAAGCATGAGATATCTATCTATGTAGATATCTTTAAAAGAGTAATTCTTGCGTAATGTATTCTTCTTTTTTAAAAGTAACTCTTTCAACGAGTAATTTTATTTCTATATTATCTCAGAATCTCAGCACCACTATTTGCATGAAATTTTTAGTACAGCAGTTTTAGTACGTAGGAGGTTTCGGGGGCGATAAATCAATCTAATTAAGTTATATCTATAGAAAATGTTGTTTTTTTGCAGTGTTTTCAGTCAATGAACCTATATATAATTTCAGCCAATGAAAATGAAGGTAAATTTGGGAACTGTCAAAAAGAATAGAAATAGCTCAGTTGTATAATCCAGACTGCTCCTCTTGGTTTAGTTGCCTTGGTTTCCTTTTTTTTTTGTTAATTTTTAATATTTATTTTTTATATTTTATCTATTATTTATCAATATTTAAATATACTCTCCAAAAAACACTTAAATAGAAATACCAAGCCAAACACGATCCTGATATTTAAGTAATTAGATAGATAGGTACCTATAATCTTTTTAAATTTTTGTTGTGCACTCTATAGTTTTGAACGTGACATCTCTACATATTGATCTCTTAATATAAAACAAACTTACACGTGTAAATTTTTCTCTTGCGCGATGAGCAGTCTCCAGAACTTTAATTTCAATTTTCGAATATTATTTTGAATAATGATTTGGTACATATTTCACTTCTGTGCAAAATATCTTTAAGACGGTTCGACTTCAAGAGCACATAGTTAACAATTCTTTCTTAATATCTTTAAGAAGATCCTATCTTTAAACAAATACGAAATAGAAATCTCGTATTTCTTTCTATTTTATGATAATGAGTAAACGTAGTATAGTGGTGGATCTACCTTCCTGTCCTCCATTTCAAAATATTTTATAACATTTTTAATATGTATAAATAATAAAATAATAGTTTGTATTATAATTGTTTACAATATAGAATTCTATTTCTTATTTATATACTCTTTATTATATTTTTAAATATTATATTTTGTTTTCAAACATAAGTGTTAACCATAATTGGAAAATCTGGAGACGACTTTTTTAAATTGGTGAAAAAAACTATTTTTTTTATATCCATAAACGAAAAAATTGTAAAATAATCTGTTGCGCAAAATATAGAAATATTTTTTGTAAAAAAATGCAATTTCTCAAGGATATTTAAAAAAAAAACTAGTATGACTTAATCATTATTCTGAACTTAAAAACGCCAGTCAGCTTCAACGCTGTGCTAATGGTTAAAATGCAAGGCAAACATTTTTGTCAGTTCAGTCTCACTCATCAAATTATACAGCTTGCATTTGACAAGGCATTAAAATTCAATTAAGTTAATCAAAATCTTGATTTCCGCATCTTGGGACAAATTTGGAAGCATACAATAATTTCCATCAAAGTTTCTAAACTCGACTCTCAAGTAATATTATATCAACGAAAAACGGGCGTTGACATTTAAATTTCTTGGAGTTTCTATCCTAATTATAGATTCTACAGAAGCTGTAGACTAATAGAGACTAAAAGTCTGCAAGTAAAATTAACTTTTGCAACAGATCAAGTCGTCATTTTTAACAATTATATTAAAAATGATAAAAACTAATTTTTGAACAGAAAAGACCCTGATTCATGACTTGAAATCGCGTCTATTAGGCATCCGTTTCTACTATATTATCAATGAAGCTAATGTTGCAGCTGCTTATAGCGATCAATTTACTCTTCACATTCTCGAACTTACTAAAGATATTGACGACGTCTACACTATCGCAAATGTTTAGACATTATTATATGATCACACAAATTCTATGTACGATCCACAAATAGGTTTACGTGAAAAATGTTTGTTAATTGCTAAGCGCTCATTGTTAGAATAAAAAGTTATTCCCTACTTATTTACATACATACATACATATCATCACGCCATATCTCTTGTAGGGTAGGCAGAGAGAACAGAGTGCCAGAGAACTCTATCTTTGCATACTTCACTTGCTTCCTCAACATTCATAATTCTCTTCATACACGCTCGCCGGTTTCGGAGACTCTTGACTCCACCTTCATTCAGTACATGACCGATCTGGTCTAGGTTGGTCAGTCTCGGTCTCCCCTGGTACCTACATGCTTCCCCTTTCGCATTGTATATCTTCTTAACCAGACGTTCGTTCGGCATTCTTTCCACATGTCCGAACCATCGAAGCATTCCCTTTCCCTACTTATTTATTCCATAAATATTATTTTTACCACTTTTAAAAGATAATCATTTATCTGAGGACTAAATTTTACAAACATATGATGGATACTATACCCAGACTTAAAACAATTACTGGTGAATAACAGTATTAATAGTCCCATGACATTTAATATGATTGTCGATCACTAAGTTAGCATATTTTTTTATTTTCATTAGAACATTTTCGTGTAGTGATGGAATAAGAATACAATTCAGCACCCCATATCTTACCCGTGGGTGATCGTAAGATACGACTAAGGGACATAAAACGCATATAACATCTTTGCAAGAGAAGGAAAACTCGAAACAAACCCCTATACCAGCACGTCTGATCAGCGTGGTATAGTAGGTCCATTTCCCTCCTATTATGGAGGAAGCTCGAAGCCAACAGTGGGACATATATGAGCTGAGAGGAAGTTAGCACTTATACATATATCCCTTCATCCAAGAGGATACACTGCTACAAGAAACGTAGCAATTATAATAACAGGTGTGATAGAGCTTAAGGACCTTGTATGACCTCTTTGTTAATTTTAAAATTAATTGTAATAATAAATATGGCAGCTTGTATACTCGGCAATTTTCTCGAGCTGTTACAAGGTCCGTTTAGTATACTAACTTAGACATTGCAGAACATAAAGTCGAGTCCGTTACACCAGATATTGCACTGCCAGAGGACGTGGCGAGCTGTTTCTTCAAAATCACAGTTAGACGTGGAACATTAACAAAATAGTGAAGCTACAAGTTTGAAATAAAATAAGTTCTAAAATTCCCTTGGCCAGTAGGGAATTGAGCTACATAGTGGTCCAATCTCCGGCCCCATTTTCTCTAAACGCTCAGTGGATGACTATGTCTCGATCGGATGGAAAGAATAGATACAGGTGGCGGTCGTTCGTTGGTAAGCTCACCTTGCCTGCTAAATGTTAGAACTCCAGAGCAAATAGTCTAGAATTCTTCGTACTTGCAAAATAATAGTGTTGCTACTCATTCTCCTAATTACACGTCGGATAGGTTTTACAAATCCCATAGGCAATTAGGGTATAGAGACGTAAGTAATGCACCATACGTGGAACATATATTATATATACAATAATATTTATATATCAGCGTTCATTATCAACTTGGGTATACTGAAGAACTTGCTTCAATTACTAAAGCTTAAGATAATTAACTTCAGTTTCATTGCTTATTTATAATCAACTAGCTTCTGCCCGCGGCATCGCCTGCGTAAAGGTAACCTTCCTAAAGTTTTACATCCCCTATTTTTATTTTACCCCTTAAAGGTAAATTTTTTACGAAATTTTAATGTCATATTTATTTATATTTAATCAATAGCCTAAAAATAAGTTACAAGCTTCTGGATTTAAAATTGACAATAATCCCTTCATCTTTTCATCCCCCTTTACAGCCCTTGCTTGCATTAAAAACTAGTCTATGTCCTTTATCAGGCTCTAGACTATCGGTGTACCAAATTTCATTTAAATCGGTTGAGTAGTTTTAGCGTGAAAGAACGACAGACAGACAGAGTTACTTTCGCATTTATAATATTAGTAAGGATTTAATGATAGAACTTCAATATGTCAACATTTCAGTTCTTAAAGCGATTTTTTGCGGGAACGATAGACCTTTCGATTTAAATTACACTCGAAAGTCGTGTTATGGAGAGGGGTGTACTTGAAAATTATTTAAGACATCATAATATTATTTAGATAGTTCTAAAATATATATTAACTCATTATACTATACTCGCAGTTTCATAATTTGTATTGGAATAACACGCTAATTCATAGGGATTACTATAAAAGTATCTATCTATTTAATAAAATAATAATAATATTTATTCGTGCTTGTCCCAACATTACTGCATGGAAGCGAGAGTTGGGTATGCAGAAAAGAGTATGAAAGTAAAATTAATGCGGTCGAAATGCGATCTCTGCGGAAAATCTGTGGAGTTAGGCTGACCGACCACATTCGTAACGACGACGTAAGAGAGCGAGTAGGTATGAAAGAGAGTATTGGTGTAAAGATGCGAAAGGGAATACTCCGTTGGTTCGGACATGTGGAAAGAATGCCGAACGAACGTCTGGCTAAGAAGATATACAATGCGAAAGTGGAAGGATGTAGGTACCGAGGGAGACCGAGACTAACCTAACTAGACCAGATCGGTCATGTACTGAAGGAAGGTGGAGTCAAGAGTCTCCGAAACCGGCGAGCGTGTATGAAGAGAATTATGAATGTTGAGGAAGCGAGTGAAGTATACAGAGATAGAGTTCTCTGGCACTCTGTTCTCTCTGCCTACCCTGCAAGGGATATGGCGTGATGATATGTATGTATGTATCTATTTAAAATATCAGATTAGTCATTTAAGTAATTAGTAAATATGCACCAAATGATTGGGTTACATTAATTCCCTGTACCAAACACAAAATATACAGGGTGGAAGTGGACCGCTCCCAAAAACAATGACAAGAGACCCTACTAGTCCTATTTGTGATGATAGGCTAGAAAAAAATCGATTATGATGAAAAATATTTTTTTTTTCACCACGCGAAGTCGTTCAACACGAAAACATATGATCGTAAGTTTTGAATAGATTACGTCTTTTCTCATCTGAGTAAAGTTACTTATTTTTTATGGAATTATCGTTACATGGCACTGTCCTAATATGATGGAATGTGCAAAAAACTTAAAATTCGTTCTGGAAAAAAAATATTTTCATCCGAAACGATTTTTTTTTCTAGCCTATCATTACAAGTAGGACTCTACTAGTCCTACTTGTAATGATAGGCTAGAAAAAAAAATCACCTGTCTTTGTTTTTGGGAACGGTCCACTTCCGCCCTGTATAAGATAATGTAACGAATTATCCCATATATTCTCGGGGATAACATGATAACTTTAAAGCATCTGTCATGCATATTTTAATTCCAATATCGAATTTTTTAAACAAAACCTTAATAAATGGGTAAAATTATCAGTGTTTTATTCAATCTTTAAATTTTAAATATAGCATACGGGTATTATAAATTACCCAAATACAGGTAAAGATTGGTTTGTTACCGATTGTTCTATAGAAGATAAAACTATATCATTACGATTGCCTCATTGACTCACTGGAATAAAATGAGTAACTTTTGATGGTGAGGTCTTGATTTTCAATCTTGCTACGGAAAAATATTTGTTCGCTTCTTCAAAATTTTCTATAATGTTGAAGATTTTCTATGAAACTTCTCAAATTTTTGATTTATTTGAAGTTTGTAACTATGACGTGAAAGCGGTAATAATGCTATAAGGCGTAAGTAAGAGCAGAGACTAAGTCAGTCCCTATTGTTTTAATAGGGATAGCGCAGCGAAATACCGTAGTGTAAATATAGTTGCTTGCTTTTGTGGAGATCAAATAGCGAGAATTTATAAAAAATATTACGTTATATACAGTATGAATCCTACTTCCATCCATCAGCCTGTCGACCTTCTTGGACATTGGCCTCATATCAATATCTATCAATAATTGTAAGAACAGAGACACTTCTACTTGAAACAAAAGCGACGACAGCCTCAATGCCATATACCAAAACATTTTCTATTTGCTGTTTGCCCACGTTTTATCCAAGGCTGTACAAATATAATATTTCATACTGAGCGTATACACTGAGGGAATTATTGTAGGCTCGTTTGTTCATAGTATGATTGATGACTGTACCAAAAGGAATACTTACCTTGGTGTCTGTACATTTTTCTTACTAAAGATAACTTCATATCACTGAGTTACATCTGTTATTTTTTGCGTTCTGCCAACGAGATTTCATTCGTCACATTTTCTTTTATTATATATTTTTTTTATATGAAATTTCAAGGCTCGGAAATGATATAAAAGATTTGTATCCAAATAAAATGAAAAACAACTGTGTATTGTTATTGTATAATGCCTGCAGCTAGCCACATTTTTTCTTTAAAAACTGAAAAAATCCCCTTAAATTTATTTAAATTATGGATGAATATGGATTAATATTATAACCCTTCAATATATTACTTTTTTTGAAAATGTACGAAATGAAATAAACCTCTTATTTTAACAAAAAAAAAAACGTACAAATTACAGCCACGTGGAAATTTTCGCACACATGATGTTGTACTCTTAACACATCGCTACACCTGTCAAGAAAAGCTTCACAGTAAATGCCACAGCAAGGTATATAAAGTACAGTAATGTACGATAGATGGCGTTGACAAAAATGTTCCATCTAACAGCCTATCGATGTCCGCTGTATAACATAGGCCTTTTGGGGTTAATGCCATAATCACCTTATTCGGTAGAGATTTAGGCGATCACCGATGCTGTTTTAAAGTTCTTAAAAAATGTTGCTGGTCCTCCTCTTGATGATCTTCAACCGATTTAAGTGGCTCCTATAGGATAGTAAGAGCTAAAGATTGATGTTATTCTTAACTCGAGTTATTCCCTACACGGTGTGTTATATATTTATCTTTACTATCGTAATTAAAATGTCTCCTATGAAATCAGGCATTTGTTAGGAAACTCTTATATTAATGATACCGTTTAATTTTAATCGTATGAACTTTATTTGAACCAGTGATAATTTTTCGCACATTTATGTTTTATTGAGATAAACAATTATAAAACGAGATAGGTGTACGAAATGTATTACTAAAAACTTAATAAAGTGGTTCATATCTAAACAAATAAAGGCACAACTTCTCAACTTATTTCTAAATCTAACTTCTAAAACTTTTTTTTTTAATTGCATCATATAGAATTAATTGATAAGTATGTTTCAATTAACTTACATCAATTTCTTGTAATAAAAGTTAACAAGTAGAGATACCATATTTGGTTATATTAATTAAAATAATACGCATACATCACCTTTCATATCAAGGGAATGTATACCTAAACAGTGAAATAACTGCAAGAAAACAAAAGTGATATTCAAACAAAAATTCTCTTTTCTATCCATCCAATAAAATACAATTTTAATTTTACTTATAATATGATAGATATATCTTAATTATAAATAGTATATGAATATGAAATGAATGTTTCATTAACAATAATATGCACTATATATCATGATATAATATCTCTAAATACAAATTAATTATTTAAATATAACAAAATAACAACATGTACGTAAAGTTTTATTTTTTTCAAAATGTTTATATCTTAATAATAATGAACAAGTTTAGCCTAAGAGGTCAGACTGATATACAGATTCTCGTAAAGATTGTGATGTATGTCTGTAAATAACTGAATTTCGTTTTTTGTATAATATAATAGCACCAGCTACTAGAGCTACTGTAATAGCTAAACACCAGATTATTACTATTAATGTTGTTGATGAATCTTTAGAGCTATCAATATCTTTTCTTTCTGGACTAACTTGTGCTGTTTTATCTGTAATCGGTTTAGCATCATCTCCACATTTTATGCCATGAACGTTATCTTCATGATATATTTTATCTATAGAAGTGACCTCTACAAATCTTATTGCATAAAAAGTAACATTTGCTGATTTTATGTTGTGTACAATTTCTCTGCATAAAATAGGATTACCACCTAAACTTAAAGTTCTTAATTTTTTAACAGCAATAAGAATGAGTCTTTCAACATCAAAGGTTTTGATATGATTATAATCTATTATTAAGGTTTTGAGTTCTTCGCATTCATGAAAAACGTCTACATCTAAGTATGAGATTTTATTTCTTGATAAATCTAATATTTCTGTTTTATGAAGTCCTTTCAAACTACCATATCGAAGTCTAGGTAAATAATTAGATGATAAATTGACTAATTTCAAATTTTTCATAAACTGAAAAGTCCCTGGAGGCAAGTCAGCAATTTTATTTCTACTTAAGTCCAGAGACTGCAGATAAACATTTTCTTGTAATAAAGAACTGTTTATGTATGTCAAATTATTATTACTGAGATCAACTGACATTAAATCTTTGAAATAACTTAAATTTATTTCACTAATTTCATTTGATGATAGTCCTAAATCAATAAGTGATCGCAATGAATTCGTATTCGCATTATTAAAATGTTTTATTGAATTATTATTTAAATACAATACATTTATATCAGGTATAATGTCACTATTTAGTATAGTAACATTTATAATATTATTGTTAGATAAATCAATATATGTTAACTTGCTTTGATTTGAAACGAGGCCTGATATATTTGTTAGTTTATTATTACGTATATGTAAAGCCCTTAAATTCGGTAATTTACTACTGTTGAGTTTAATATCTTCTAATTCGTTATATGATATATCTAAACTATATAAATTATCAACCTCTTTGAAAATATTATCTTCAACAAATTCTATGTAATTATTTGATAAGTTAAGTTTGGCCATAACTGGTAAGCCGTCAAAAGCTAAATTTTGAATTTTGGTGATATTAAAGTGACTCAAATCTAAAAATCGTAAAAATTTACTTGGACTGAATACATTTGATTTAAGAGCACCATTAATTTTATTTCCTACTACGTTAAGATATTGTAAATTATTTAACGGTAAAGAATATTCTTCTATGCTCATAATATTATTTGAAGAGAGATCCAACCTCTTAAGTTGTAATTGATCATAGAAAGTATATTTCGGTACTATAGTTATATTATTGTTATTAATATATAAAGTAGTTAGGTTTGCTAAGCAATTTTTAAAAAAGTTCAAGTTTGCTATCTTATTATATGATAAATCTAATTCAGTAATAGAAGTATTAATAAATCCCGAGTCTTCAATTGCATTTATCAAATTTTTGCTCAAATTTAAATATGACAAACTTTGCATCTCTGCAAAAGCATAGTTTTTTATACTTAAAAATCTTTGTTGCGATAAATCCAGTTTAGAAAGATTTCTTAAGTTGGATAATGTCCTTAGATTTATGTCACCAGTTATATTATTAGCCTCTAAATTTAAATAACTTAAGTTATAATGTTCGAATAAATTATCTTCTAAGCTGAAAATGTTGTTCTTATAAAAATTTAGGTAACTTAGTTGTCTACTATTTTTAAACATATTATTCTTAATCATTATTTTAATATCGTTATAGCTGAAATCAGCTTGTTTTAATTGTGTAGCTAATTCAAAACAATTTGATTCAATTGATGTTAATTCATTATGAGATACATTAAAATTGACAATAGCTACTAAACGATTAATTTCGTAACCCGATAGTTTAATTAAATGATTATTTGAAATATCAAGATCTTCTAAATTTTTCAGGTTAATTAATGATAAGTTAACAGACGTGATAAGATTATGCTGCAAATAAAGTTGTCTTAGATCTTCTAAATTTTTAAATGCATCATCAGATATACTCGACAATTGATTATTTTCCAAATGCAATTGCTTTAAATTAGGAACACTGTTTAATTCTTCACCAATGTATTGTAATTTATTGTTTGACAAATCTAATGTTTGCAATTGTGTACGTTTAGGATCTGATAATATATAAAATGATTTAGAATAAAAAGACTCAATGCTATTATGTGATAAATTAACAAATATTAAATTTTGTAAAGGCTTGAATGCTTCAGCATTTACTTTAACTATATTGTTATTAGATAGATCAACAGTAATACATTTAGTATAGTATTTTATTGCAGCTGAATCGATGGTATTAAAAGTGTTATTAAGTGCTTTAATTTCTCGAACTCTTGAGTCAAAATTGGTTGCAGAAAAAAAACCCGTCGTTAAATAATTTTCATTTGCATGAACCATAACAAAGGTAACATTAGGTTCATTATTACAGTTTGGATTATTGATAGATCCTGAATGTACTTCACATCTGACCTCATAGCGACAGCCTGACTCATAATTTCTCATCTCACATGTTGAGGATGAGGAGAACGCAATATGTGTAAAAGATGTGATGAGCATGGTACCTGTAAAAAAATATTTTTAATTATTTTCACTATTTATATAGACATGGCCAATTTTAATCAGCCTTTTCACTTACGAGCAATATAATAAGAGGATTAAATAATATTTTAAGGTTATCTCTACAGATCAAAACATATATTTTTAAGGTAGGTAGTTCAAATCAAAGGTGCTTTAAACCAGACCACAGCTCTAGAAGTATTTTCTTTAAATTTCATAGTTAGTTTCACACAAAAGATAGCAAATTGAAAGATATAATTATATGAACAAAGCGTTAGTTTTATTCATACTCCGGTCAATTTTAAAATTTATCCAAATAATACGTAAGAACTGGGATAGTGACGATGACTTAGGTATGCTAATACATTGGCCACCGAATACAAAGATTGGGTACCGGTGGCCCGCTCGCACGGCGAAGAGAGGTGTTTTTGCAGGGTGGTTCTATGGTGTCGCGCGCCGCCTCTTCCGTTGCCCAGAACCAATTTGGCGGGGCGTGACCACCTCCATAGTCCACCGCAAAAAAAAGGTATGTATTATATGCGTTATTACCCTTTTGCATCCTTTAACGCCTGTAAGATTCAACAGCAATACCGTTAAGAGTAAGCAGTAACTAAATGAGATGTCATTATTGTTACAACTGAACAATAATATAATATCGTAATTATAAGGCAGATAGCTCACCATTAATAGTCTCAGGCCTATATCATTATATCAATGAAGCAGTAGTTTAATTTCTCTGCCTACATACATATACGACCTATTAATTTTCAGCTATTATTTGTCTTATATTTAACTAATTAACTTATTATCTTTATGTTAGATGCAATTTATTGTTTCTATATTGTTAACTTTTATTCTTTTAAATAAATGATTTAACTAACCAAGTCAAATATTGAGATTATAAGCATGTAAATAATTTGATTATTGGTATTTAAAAAGTTATATTCTCGTAGATATCACAAACCCATATATATATATATATATTTATATATATATATATATATATATATATATTATATATATATATATATATATATATATATATATATATTATATATATATTTATATCTATATATATATATATATTATATATATATATATATATATATATATATATATATATATATATATATATATATATATATATATATATATATATATATATATATATATATATATATATTATATATATATTTATATCTATATATATATATATATATATATATATTTATATCTATATATATATATATATATATATATATATATATATATATATATATATATATTATATATATATTTATATATATATACAGGATGTATCAGAGAATGGAGCAGCTGGTCAGAAGCATAGTAGGTAATGATGCTAGGAACCCATAACAAAAATTTGAATGCAAAATGTCGATTCGTTAATAAATTACAAGTATTTAAAGTTTTCGATTTTGTCATCGCTTTTTCTTTAAAACTGAATGAAATGTACCAAGTAAATGATAAATAGTCTGCTACATACTCATACTTACTTAAATATTCATTAGTACCTAAATAAATCAATGATTACGTTTACTGTTTGTAAAGGTGACGTTTGTTATACTGTAGCAAACTACAGTATAACAAACGTCACCTTTACAAACAGCTGACGAGTCGATGACCTTGAAATTTTCCCTTCAAATTTTTGTTATGGGTTCCTACCATCATTACCTACCACTCTTCTGACCAGCTGCTCCATTCTCTGATACATCCTGTATATTATATTGAATTTGGTTCACATTTTTTCACTTATATTTAGTGGAAATAGTTTTACTTACTCAAAAATATGTTGATATCCATCTTGGATAATTATGCAATTACTTGTTTATCTAACACCAATAGCGATAGCACACATAACTTACACTTCTGTATGAATTAATTATTTATTTAAACAAAAGCTTCTGTTCACGTCAATACACATAGCAGTTGTATAAATAAAATAATGGAATTATACATACTCTGTTTTTTTTTGTTTGACTGGAATACAGAATGATGGGAGTAGTCATAGGATTATAATTATTTATTTATAAATTAAATAATAAGTTATTATAGTAATGCTTTAATAATTATTAATTTGGTGAATAATATCCGTATGAAAATGGATTAAAATATATAGTCATCATCACTGATTTAAGCTACAAAACCGGGAAACAGTTTTTTGACTTCGGTGCCAAAGAACTCCCACCTCAACTTTCGGATAAATGCTATTTTGTTGACACCTGTACTAACAATGTAGGCAATGTATTACAAGTGAAATCAGCCTGCACAGACAGATCAAATCACGTACTACTTTCATCAGATCACAAAAATATGCATGGCGTGAGTGGTATTTATAGCGCGGGTTTGTATGGGGTCGCGCGCCGTTTTCTCTGTCGCCACGGATAGATCAAATGGGATGCATCCATACCATAGCCCACCGCCAATAAAATAGTTTAATAGGTCAATATGGAAGGGGCTGAAGCCTAGCAGTAAGACATTATGACTTGAAATGATGATGACGATGATATAAATACTTA
This sequence comes from Lymantria monacha, assembly GCA_905163515.2. Taxonomy (NCBI): domain Eukaryota; kingdom Metazoa; phylum Arthropoda; class Insecta; order Lepidoptera; family Erebidae; genus Lymantria; species Lymantria monacha. The sequence goes on along the minus strand of LR991098.1, from coordinate 25,371,492 downwards.
TTGTAATTGAAAACATAAAATATTTTCATAAAATTAATATAAATACTAAGCGACTCCATGATAATGTTGTTTTATTCCACTGTATGATAATAGCTCGCTTATCATAAGGACAGCATCCGATGGTATTTTTATTTATATTTCATTTTACATACTAAACAATTAAGCTAAAATAAATATGAGTAAGCTTAGCTTAAAATTACAATTATTATATATTAATATCATTTTATATTATAATTTAGAAGATAGCGGGCCCCTCCAAAAAGTTATAATCTGTTTTCTAATTATACTGTGAAAGGTCAACCACAGTTGGATTTCATTCGCTTATACTGATTTATAATATTATTACAAAATAAATGCAGATTATCAATGAACTCAAGATATATAAGACACGGGACCTAAGAACAATATCTGAAGAATACGAAGCTCGGCTTGGAAAATTACTAAATGGTACCTATCCATTTTATTTCTATTTTATTGTAATCGGTACCTATTTCTGCGTATGATAGCACAAATAAGAATAACTTTATACTGATCTGGTTGTCAAAAACTAATTTCTATAATATGAGAACCACATTTTAATAGATACAGACTGATAAAAAGAATTACATACATTCTTGAAATTATATATTGCTAGATAAATATGTATATTATCATAGTTGTAATCTTATACCTACCTTCTATCCCCGAACAATTCGTTAGTTAAGTAAAATGGATATAGGGTTCGTATTAACCAACATTTCTTCAATCAATTATAATATCACGATCGCATATACAAATTAGCCAGGATTACACATACATTTTAGTCTCATATAACAAGGATAAATGCACAAACACATTTTGTCTATACTTTTAGTCCCATGTAACAAAATATAATATAACAAGTATATTTCGCTAAGTTCCTTTTAGTCCTATGTATCAAGCGTAAACGTACTAGCACATTTCATCATATCCCTTCCCTACTAATATATAAATGTGAATGTAAGTTTGTTTGTTACGCTTTCACGCTAAAACTACTCAACCGATCATCATGAAACATTGTACACATATTCTTGGAGGTATTAAAAGTAACATAGGATACTTTTTATTAAAAAAAAACAAAATTTTTATATGAAAATTAAAAAAATTGTTTGTCAAAAATCTCAAAATCTAGCTTCTTCAACGCCATCTAGCAGTCCAGTAATGAAGTTCCAACCCTGAGTATTGTAATACCGTTGCACTGTATTACCGACGGTCAAAAATAAAAATAGGAGATCAAAAACTTTAGGAAAGTAACCTTTTACGCGGGCGAAGCCGCGGGCAGAAGCTAGTATTATATATTTTAGTCTCATATAGCAAGCATAAATATACAAAGTAGTATAGGTACATATTTCATCACTAAACTTTTAGTTTCATATAACAAGAGTACGCACATACAAGCACATATCGTTATAAACCTCATAGTCACATCTAAAAAGGAAATGAGTACGTTTCATTACATACTTATTAGTCTTGTGTAACAAAGCTATACTTATAAGTACATTTAATCGTGTAAATGACTATTGCTTTTAAACGCACAAACCTAACGAGGATAAACTTACAGGCACATTTCATCATATACCTTTTAATCTCATCTAACAAGGATAAACAACACATTTCAGCATCTACTTTTAGTTTCATCTAATAATAATAACGTACAAGTCCTTTTCATTATCTACCTTTTAGTCTCATCTAACAAGGATAAAGGATCAAGTACATTTCATCATCTACTTTTAGTCTCATCGAACAATGACAAATGAACACGTATACCTCATTATCTACATTTAGTCTTATTTAACTAGGAGAAATAAACAAGTACACTTCATCATCTAATTTTAGTCTCATCGAACAAAGATTAACATATAAGTACATTTCATCATAGAGCTTTTAATCACATATAACAAGAATAAATGTATGAACACATTTTGCTATATACCTTTTAACCAGTAGCAAAGTTAAACGTATATCTACAGAGAATTCAGCTAGTTTCAAACTTGGTTAGTGTTAGTTGTTAGACTTGGTTAGTGGCCATTGAGAATATCTCAATATAAGCACCCTATGTTTAATTTCCTTTCACGTGCTATAAGCGTGTCTTGTTATATCAAACGCTGTTTTCAATATTCGCCATTGTATAAAACGATACAACGTGTATTAACAAATCATAACATTAAAGTTTTCTCAGCTTTATGATTCTATTCTATTCATTCAAAGATAGGTTTATCGATGTACATCGTACTTGGGGTAGGCCCACACTGTTGACAGTTTTCTATCTACAGCTGCGAGCGGGTCCATCCGGGGGAGTACGATACTCTCGACGTCTGAATAATGGCAATATACTGTTGTGCTTCCTTCGGTGAGCTAGAGAGCTGGCAGCTCAAATTTCTGGGTGGGTTTGGGGTCTTTTTTGGTAGGCAGAGGCCTAGTAAGGTCCATGGTTGGCAGTAACACAGGTATCATTAGGTGTGCTGCTTGCTCGTTTGCTACCATCAGCAATAAAAAAAACATGATGTCGTAAGTGGATAATGCTATAGGCATCATGCTTAAGGCGGATTGATGATCTATGTCATGATAATGTCATGATGCAGTGTAAGGCAACTGCCCTTCAAATAAGACTGACGAATTGATCAAAGTAACCGAAAGTGGTTGCATGCAGATGCCATAGAATCGTTCTATGTAGTGTTCTACAAGAGGAGCCCAAGCGAATAGATACATAAATAAGTCCATTACATCAGTCTATCAAAGTCCACTTTTAGACATAAGTTTTGCCAAGAAGAAAATCGCTTCAATTAACACTCTTGCTATGCAGTTGGCTATTGCAAATTGGTTTTCTTTCAATCAGCTATTGCAATTGGTATTATTTTCCAGAAGAATACTGCTAACTCATTTCCTAGTGATTCCTCAGCATAATTTACGACTCACGCTGCTCCAGTGGCCGGTCCAACGACGTAGGCGAGGTTCGTGGGTGGGTTACGGGTATGCGTGCGTATGCCCCTCTGTCGCCCCGGATGGAGTGGTGCGAGAAGAGCGCCGACCATAACCCACCCCCCTAAAAAAAAAAAAAAAAAAAAGCATAATTTACGACATTCATTTACAATAGCGGAGCCAGTAATCCCACTAGTGGAGCCAGTAATCCAATAGTGGAGCCAGTAATAACACTTACCATCGGATATGCTGCTTGATCGTTTGCCACCAAGAGCAATAAAAAAATCCACAACAAATAAGGGATAAGGATACATTCAATTTTAACCCATAAACAACCTGGACAATGGTGTATAAATAGTTAAAAAGAATAAGAAGGGGTTTCCTAGATTACATCTTAAATAGAAATAAAATACGGCAAGTGGAAGTTGGGATGTTAAGCGCTAAACATTGCGATACAATTGTCAGAGTAGGGTATCTAACAGACTTTTTTCAATGCTTCACTGATTTTATTAGCCATTTGTGGCCATACGCTAGTGTATCTAAGTATTTTGGTGGGCAATTGGAAGGTTGACTATTTTTTTTATATATATATATATATATATATATATATATATATATACGAGAAAATTGCCGTGCGTTTAGGCGCTTCTGCCATACTTACTGTTGCAATCAATATTAAGGCTCACATATAGGCCCCATAAGCTTTGCCATATCCGTGATGCTGTACTGCTTTGTTTCACATATCAGTACATCCTCTTATCTATTGGCCTATTCGCTAATGTTTGCTTCATGTCGCCCACTTTGCATAGGAGGGGAATGGAATTTTTTCAACTCCACCTGTTTTTCTTTTCTAATTAAATTTGTTGCGGGTCCTAAGACAATTAAAAGCGTTACCCGGGACTTCCCGAGGGTCATACCTCGGTGTCTTAAACGGAAACCATTGTGGATCCTGGCTTACAGGAGTTACAGTGGTGGGAATGTGTGGTAAGATTAGTCCCCAAAAAAAAGATATATATATATATATAAAATAACAAAAGTAACTAATAGTAATATATACGAAATTAGGGTCATAGCAATGTGTAGTCGCAATATAAATGTATCATATGAAAATCTACAGGAATGTACATGTTATAAATAATATAACTGAATCATCATTTGACACATATCCGTGGCGATAATAAATAGCATTTATATAATAACTAACTGTACTATCGAGTTTTGCAGTTCATTAAGGATAAAACTGTGAAAAACTTTTTTTGTTCTTACTCATATTTCTCACTTAACAATATCTTACCTTCTACAGAGTAAGAAAAAAGCTAACCGCTTTGTCTATTAAAATCACCGTCATTTAATAATTAGAGTTAAGATTCAATAATAAGTTCTATAGAATGAAGGCTTAGAGGTTTAGGGAATGAAAACGCAAAAAAGTATTTATAGCAGCTATTGCAGCGAAAGGAATAATGATAAGTAACTAATTTCGCTGTTCTTGAAATTCTTTTTCGTAAATAGACTGATATGAGGCTGATATTAGTATATATTTATATTTTATATAAGTGTTGGAATAGCATAATGGCCATATATTAGCTTTCCGAGCCGTATCTTGTGGTTAGTCTTTCTTATTCTGCTCGGCCCATACTCACTATTAGCAAAGAGATGAAAAAAATAGCTTTCTACACCACTTTAGACTGAGTAGTATTTCGAGCATATAGCTATTTATAAATCTTGCTCTGTCACCATACACCTGTGTGCAATTTAAAAATGCTTTACTATAAATGCTAATTCATTGTACCCATAATTTATTGTATGCATTTATTATGTGATCGTCATCATCTTAGCTCATATATACGTCCGACTGCTAGACTCAAGACTCCTCTATCATGGTAGAGAATTTGATTGTTTATACCATGTTGATTAGATGTTTTACTATACTTTTTTTTTGCGATGGGCTATGGATGCGTCTCGCCCCGCCAAATCGGTCAGGGGTGATGGAAGAGGCGGCGCGTGACCTCATAGACCCACTATGCAAACTCCTCTCTTCGCCGTACGAGCGGGCCACCGATACCAGATCTTTGTCTTCGGTGGCTATGTTTTACTATATATCAACCCTTATTATCAACCCTTTCTTCAATCGTGGATGTCGCAAAAGTTGACTAATAGCTTTATAACCACCTGGGCCAACTCCACTTGATGCCGTTTGGTCAACAATTACATTCCCAAGGAGAATTGACGTCAAGCAAGTGGCTGATCATAAAAATAAAAATAAATTTTGCAATATGTACGAGTACATATTGTGTCGACCCCAAGTGATTGGGATAAGAGGATGAGAATGATGATTGGTATTACATACATACATACATATCATCACGCATCATCATGATTGGTGGTAATACTGTCAATATATCAATTTCAACAGACCGTGACTTGTGACGTCATAAGTCTATTAGAGTCCACGTTTAATGCTGTTCTTATTAAAAACGATTAAAAAACAAACTTACTTTGCTAAAATGTAAACTTTAAAACCATTTAGGTTGAATGGTCAATACTAGATGCGGTAGAATTGATAAGACACGCCTGGTAAGCACATAACATTTTATTTGATAGTTATTTATTAGGGTGCCTTAAAGTGTAGGGGTTGGGCTCAGATAGCTACAATTGCGGACCAGTATGGTAATTGCCCCGGAAATCGTTACTACCTTTGGGAATATGGAGGGTCATGTAAAAATATTATATGTTAGGTTTCTTTCAATATTACGTGAGAACTCTTTTTAATGAATTTTGTTTGTTTGTGTAGAAAATAATTAAATATATTATAAATTATTTTTTCTGTTCAAGAATATAATTCATCACCCCCCTATCTTACCCGTGAGTTATCGTAAAAGGATATAAAACGCATATAACATCTCACTTTGCCAGTGACCCCCCGAGCCGAGGTCCGTACCCCACAAGGGGTGCCCTCGGGATCGATCGCTTAAACCATATCGGGTTGAGAGCCCTTTAACGCTCATCCACAATCCGGATAAAGTTGTCATACCCATCTGAGGCTAACAACTAGGTCACAAAAATAAATCTGCATAAACATGACTAACTAACCCATATGGTTAGTTTCTAAACTTTCTAACTTTGTTAAGCAGTAATTAATTAACCGCATACATGTTATCAGGGATGTCGTATAAACCGACTAAGAACCTTATAACGACCTGGGCCAAAGCCATCTGATGCCGTTTGGTCAATAATTACATTCCCAAGGAGGGTTAACGTATGGCAGGCGGCTGGTCATAAAACTATTGCCAATAACTTTTACAATATGTACTATGAAAGAAAAGTACATATTGTATCGACCCCAAGTTATTGGTATAAGAGTAGGAGAATGAATGATGATTACAAACAATGGTATTTATTGATGATGATGGTATTTACTATTCATCCATGGTGCATATTTGTCGTGCTCAGGGATACAAATTAGAGATATAAAATAATCCCTTATATTAAGTGCCGAAAAATGTACTATTCCAAAATAATGGAAAATTTATTAACAAAATCTGTAATAGTCCGAACGAAGATGCGTGTACAGCTAATACTATATAAAACCCATAAATTATGTTTTTATGTGGTCAACAGTAGCAATAAATCCATCTGTTTGTAAAATTTATAGTTGCCATAATAACACATATTATGTAAACTCCTTGTTGGGCGGAAGAAATGTTTACACGCTCCTTGAATTATATTGTTATCAGTTCAAAAATTATATTAAAATATTTGCAATTTTATTGATATTTATACTATTTTATGTATAATGCATACTTATTGGTAGAATATTGAAATTGTAAAGCTCAAAGGTCATATCTCTTTTCAAGAATAAATAATATTTTCAGAAATCTACTTGAAGTAAGCAACCCAAGACCAATCGATTAGCGAAGGACTGGAATGTGCGTCACATTTTATTTATAATAGGTTGATTTCTAATCTGGTTGATGACACAGTTGATGTGATATATTCCTATTTATAAGTTTAACGGAACATTAAGAATAGTGAACTCTTTTTTAATATTTATTCATCTCAGCTCATATATGTTCCATTGCTGCGCTTGAGCCTCCTGCACACTAGGAGGGTAATTGACCTACTACAATCTGATCAGACATGTTGCTATAGGATTTTATTTCGAGTTTTCCTTATCTTGCATAGATGTTATATGTATTCTTAATCCATCACCACGCAGAAAATATTAATGGACCGAAATCACTAATATTTTTTCAAACCTGGTAACACAGATAAAATAGTAGCTCTCACTAAATCTATACTATATTGATAATATATATTTTTTTTGAAACGCCACCTTGCTACTAAGGAAATTATCGTTGTGTTGCGGGGCATTTTGCATACACGAAATTAACGCAGATAACTTACACAGAGACTCAGAACGACACTTTGCAGATCGCACAAAGTATTGTCCTGCGTGGGAATTGAACCCACGGTACTAACGCGGAAGGTCGGTATCTTAACCATTGCGCCATCTATGCAATCAATATATTAGTCAATATATTGATATAAATACTTATTTTGCCATAAATACGTATATTAATATTTTATCTAAAGTGGTGTTTAAATATTATGAAACATAAAAGCCCAATTAGGATTTTTTCGCTCGTAATCGGGTATTTATAAATAATCAAGCATATTTAATGCTAAACTTCAATAATTTTACTATAAAGCACCTAAGTTTACCTTAAAACTCATGAGATATAGTTAACAACACCCTAATAAAACTATTCAAGATTCATCTCATCAAACTTGTTGTCCAATACCAAAGGAATTTTTCAGCAAAGTTCGCTTTCGTGATGTAAATCTGTGCTTTGTATGCTGCGTACATTACTGTTGCGTATTGCACGCAAGGGACTCTGAGAATTTGAGATTGAGCCAACGTTGGACTTGAAATACCGTTTATCGCTGACAATATTTTGTGGTGAAACTGTTGCCATTGTATTCAAGAATCCACTGTGAATAATACCAATGCTTGAATAGAATTGAAGCCTTGAGTATAAGGGCATGATATTCTAGTGAATATTGTGCGTAAATCAATAATTAAGTATGAAATTTGAAGTATTAAAAAATCTTAGGGCTCTAGTTATTTCGATATTATTAGTATGGAAAAGAAATGTAGTATATATGGGCGCTGCTTTGATTATTTGAACGAAATATCGTTATCACATATCTGTGTATGAATTGATAGCTAAATACTGCTTGCGCTTATTATAATTAATTAATATAATTAATGAATTATAATATTAATTTAATATGATTATTTTGGTATTTATTTGATTTATTTAGTACAAGTAAACAAAAATAAAAAGAAAGCTAATATGACTTGTTTGTAATAAAACATTTTAAGTGTTTACTCCTTGGAAAATGTTTAATTATAGTGAATACATTTGGTACTACCAATATTTAATTATAGAATAATTATTATGAGTTTAAAACAGTGTAATAAAATCTATGATAAATCAGTTGAAATTTAAAATGTTTACCAGAAGTAATTAACCGGTGATTTTATCCTATTTAAAGACCAACGTTCTTAACGGCAATTCAGTTGTTCGATATCTACAAAAGGGTTGTTACTCCATTGGATTGTATCTTGTGTGTATAAGGAATCCTATATAAGGATTTATTGTAGTACTAAAATAAACCAGGTTCGTGAAGTATTACAATTATTATTTCACCGAGATGGATCCCGAATACCCGAACGGTAACGCCACGCGTCTAATACAAATAAATACGTAATAGAGAATTTAAAAACAATTATTATCTATTTCCTCGCCGTATGGTGACAGGATTAGAATAAAATTGTGCGATCCTATCGCCCGAGGGAGTAATAAAATTAGCTTAAGTTCACACTAGGTGAATGGACATCAGCTCTCATTTAGGAAACGTATAACACCTTCCTGTGTTCTATAACCTTTTTTTTGCGGTGGACAATGGATGCATCTCGTCCTGCCAAATCGGTCCGGAGTGACGGAGGAGGCGGCGCGTGACCCCATAGGCCTACCGTGCAACTCCTCCCTTTGCCGTGCGAGCGGACTACCGGTACCCGATCTTTGTCTTCAGTGGCCCTGAGTTCTATAACCTGCCTGCTAATCATAAATATTACGACTCTTATTAACACGTTAGCTGCATGTCGGGCTATATGTCCGACAAATGAGTGTATCATTTAGGCCTTGTCGGACTATATGACCGACAAAACACACCTAAATTCAACGTATCTGTGTAGCCTGTCGGGCGTATTTTCAAGCCTAAAACACAATATTGAGTAAAAATTTGCAAAGCATTTTTTTACGATTTGTTACAATAGGCTATGGAAGTTAACGTGTTAATGAGTGAAATCTACATCCAGCACTGAATAAAGTCCGGTTTGAAAAATATATCATCATCATCATCACAGCCCATATATGTCCCACTGTTGGGCTCGGGCCTCCTCCTTTTTGCGAGGGAAAGTAACCTACTATACCGCGCTGGTCAGACGTATTGGTATAGGGTTTTGTTTCAAGGTTTTCTTCTCTTGCATAGATGGTCTATGCGTTTTATATCTCTTAGTCATCTCTTACGATCACCCACGGGTAAGACAGGGGGTGGTGAATTGTATTCTTACTTCGTCACTACACGGATAATCATTGAATCATATATACGTACATACATATATGTACTTACCTAATATTGAACACATGCGTCTTTCATTCCGTTGTTAGCGAGGTAGCCCTATATTAATATACCATGCTGGTCAGATGGTTTGAATAATTGAATTATATTACACAAACTTCAGATTTTTGTTTAGATTTTGTAAAATATATATTACTTACATTTTCGTGAGTACCTATCTAATCTACCTATCTATCTACCTAATCTAATATCTTTAAACGAGCAATTCTTGTATATATATATATATTCTGAATCTCGGAAATGGCACCAACAATTTTGTTGAAATTTAGCATGCAGGGGTTTCTGAGGACAACTAATCGATCTAGCTAAGTTTCATTTGTAGAAAATGTTTTATCAATATTTTCAGGCAATGAAAAAATATAATTTTGCGTTGGCTATGACTATTAAAATATGAAGGCAAATTTTGACGCTGTCATTAAGACACTTCAATTGAATAATCGAGCAGTCTAATCGAGGCCGGTTCGAATCCTGTTTCTGCTTTTTATTACTTTTTGGCTTTTTAATTTTTTTATTATTATTTAATTAGTAATTCTTATTATAGGTAGGTATTTAAATATATTTTCAAAACACACTAAAAAGAAAATGCCGAGTGGAAACTCGGTCATCCAGATATTATGTGTAAACATATGACAAGAAACGGGAGGAAAGTCAAAGGAGTCTGACCTTTAACAAGTATGAATGCAGTTAAGTATAAAAAATATCAACATAATAAAAGAAAAATGATAACATACATTTACGCTACTATTACACATAAGAAATGAAATTATTTGTACTTATTTTATGGCGTTTGTATTTATTTTTTCTTTTCGGAACATTTCGGCCCTTCTTGGTCACGGGAGAGCATCATTATTATTACAGAGGTTTTGTTATTTACCCGCTACCATATCTACTAATATTATAAATGTAAGTTTGTTTGTTACGCCTTCAAGCCGAAACTACATAACCGATTGTCATGAAACTTTGTACACATAGTCTACGAGTTATTAAAAAGGACATAGGATACATACTATTTTTTTTTTTTACGGAGGCTAACTTCGTTGTGTGTAGTAATTTTCAAATACCGAATCATATTGATTCAGTTCTATTGGAACGTATGTTTTTTGATATTTATTTAAGGGCTTCAGCGTGGACCACCGAAGACAAAGATCGGGTACCGGTGGCCCGCTCGCGCGGCGAAGAGATTTGTTTGTAGGGCGGGTCCATGGGGTTGCGCGCCGCGTCTTCTGTCGCCCCGGGCCGATTTGTCGGGGCGCGACCACATCCATGGTTTACCTTGCAAAGAAAAAAAAACAAAAAAATGGCTTCAGCGTGAGCGAAGCCGCGGGTAAAAGTTAGTTAGTAAATAAAATACGAACAAAAAAATATAAAAAATGAAAAACAAACGAAATAAAATCTGTAAAACTGGTTTAATTTTATTGTAGAAAGGAAACGTACGTAGAAAATAGATGCTTTCATGCCAAGTAACGAAATGTGTAGGAATAATGAAAATGATATTTAACGAAGTGCGACGCATACATGATTTCTACGCGGACAAATGAAGTTCAAAAGCTGATGTTATATAAAATACAAAATATTAAAAACATTTTTAAAAGTAGACCGGCTCTTAATTAAATAATACTTTGGTCTTTTGTTCTTTGTCGGACGAATGACCTACATTTGTGTAGTTATGTAGGTCTTTTTCAGTAAAATCAGAATTCCAAGCACAAAGCACAGCCTTGATTCTTGTTAGCCAGCCAGCCTAGCTTTTATATTACAATACTTTATAAGTTTTTTTTTTATATTGGACGGTATGTTACATATGAACATTACATATGGTGCCAATGGTAGCGGAAATATTACGTCAATTTACTACTTATCAAATTTTGATAGATATTACGTTTTTTTTCTTCTATTAATGGAATTATCGGCATTTATTTTTAGTTATAGATTGTTTGTAGAGTGTGACTGCATTGTATTCTTGATCCGTCATCACACAGGTGAAAAAAAAACTATTAATAATTCATTAATACCTCTATGACTGAGCTGTGCTCGTAATATATTTAAATTTATTTTAAATTGTTTTTTTATTATTTGCATCTATTTTATCGTATTTTGTTATGTGTTTGATTTTTCTTGCCCGTTATTTTGAACATTTTATAGCATTCATGGTCACGGGAGGACTCTCGTGACAGTTAAAAATTGAACCCGATATAATCATTAAAAATAATTCTACTTCAAATAACTAAAATTTAGCATCTCATATGCTTGATTATTTATAAAAATAAAAATCAGTTCCAATCATGTTTTTTTTTTGCGTGCGATTTCCAGTAGGAGTGGGTTCGAACCCCACTTGTGACAATCATTTTTCAATCGACCTAATCATTATGGTAATTCAAACATAGGAAACTTGTACTCACCAATGAGGCAAATATGAGCTAAAATTAGGAAAAGAAACTTTAAAAGAAAATGAAAATTCCTCAAACCATCAAAAGTATTTTTATTTTGTTATATAATATTATTATGTTTTTTTATTTTAAACAATTTCAGCAAAATATATTTAACAATTTACGATTTGATACGCCTATTAATAACTTTGAAAAGAGAGGTACGCGTATCACTTACTGTGAACTAAGTCTACTTAAAACTTATTCCAAGAAAAGATATTACGACGGGGTTTTATGGAGGTCGGGCAAATTCGTGGCAAGTATATTATCTTAAAACCTACACGTACGTTGGAGTAAATGTTTAGCTCAAAATTATAATTAACCTTTCCAAAAACAACAATAATGACCTAGTTATATTTTGAAATTCATAATAAATTGAAACATTAAATGTGAAATGAGAATTTTTACAAAAAAAAAATAATAATGATAATATCCATCATCCATTTTGTAAAATAAAAAAAAATAAGTCTTAAAATTATTGTGTATTTTTTTTTCTTTTTTATTGCTTATGGTGGCAAACGAGCAAGCAGCACACCTGATGGTTAGTATCACTGCTGCCCATGGACCTTTGCTATACCAAGGGTATAGCTAGGTCACTGCCTACCATTACAATCCCCAAACACACCCAGTTGGGCTGCCGGCTCACTCGCTCACCGAACGAAGCGCAATAGCACATTGCCATTACTCAGACGTCAATCTTCTGCGAGAGAGTGGTACTACCCCGGACGGACCGAACCGCGGCTGTAGACAGAAAACTGTCAACAGCATGGTCATACCACTATAAATTTCTTTGTAATGGAGAAAAATATAATTCACCACACTCCTGTCTTGATCGTAGGTGTACTTTTTTTTTAGAAAAACAAAATAAAACTCTTAAGTTGATAATCCTTGTATTACGGGGGACTTTACAAATATGAAATTAGTAAACAAAAATTACACCCAGACTCAGAATAATAATTTGTGAATCGCACACAGTATTATCCGGGAATCGAACTCATTACACTAGTGCAATAGGTCGTTATCCTAATGGTGCAGTGAGGCTATCTGTGCAGTTATCTATACTAATATTATAAAGAGGAAAGGTTTGTATGTATGTTTGTAACGAATTGGCTCAAAAAGTACTGGACCGATTTTAAAAATTCTTTCACCATTTGAATGCTACATTATCACTGATTAATATAGGCTATTTTTATTGCAATAAAAAAAATAAGGATCCCTACTAAAACTACAATAATGTTACCCAAGGTGCAAAAATTGCCTATAAAATATCTTTCATCGCATGTGCTGCGAAAACTATTGATGGTAGAACAAAAAAATGTTCCACAATATTAAAGAACATATCAGTATCTACAAAAAATGTGATAGCATGTGTCTAACTATTGTAGTTATGTCACTATAAATACTTTGTATAAATAGTTTTCAGTCATCATGTCACGTACGCAAAAGGAGCCCGCGATACGCTATTGCTAAATACCTTATTAATTAGGTATGTCCTGCATTTACTGTACGTTTATGCCAAAATGTTTAAAGAATAAATGTCCACCCGTGCGAAGCCGGGACAGGCTGCTAGTAAGTAATAAAAGATGACTATTGCATGATGATTACATTTTTTTTATTGCTTGTGGTGGCAAACGATCATGTAGCACACCTGGTGGTAAGTGTTACTGTCGCCCATGGACCTTTACAATACCAAAGGTATAGCTAGGCCGCTGCCTACCAATAACCCCGAACCCACCCAGTTGGGCTTCCGGCTCTCTCGTTTACCGAACGAAGCGCAATAGCAAATGCTATTACTCGGACGTCGATTTTCTGCGAGAGTGTGGTACTACCCCGGACGGACCGGCCCACGGCTGTAGACAGAAAACTATCAACAGCTTGATCCTACCACTAATAAAAAAATAATTTATACTAATAATAAAAAAAAATATGCAGATAACATTGCAGTAAGAAAAGAAAAGATCGAAATAAAACTATATACCGACTCGTCTGACCATCCTGGTATTGTCGATCAACTGCCCTCAATTGTGGAGGAGACTCCAGGACAACAGTGAGCTGTATATGTGCTGAGACGATGATGATAGTGATAATTTCTCAATTGATTTTTAGACATGAACCTTCTTAAATGCAAATGCCAGGTCTTTTAAATAAAATTCCAATATTCATCATTATTATACTACTCTTATCCCAATTACTTGGTGTCGATACAATAAGTACTCTTCTTTCATAGTATATATTGTAAAAGTTATCGGCAATAGTTTTATGACCGGCCGCTTGCCAGACGTCAACCCTCCTTGGGGATAAAATTTTTGACCAAATGGCATCAGTTGGAGTTAGCCCAGGTCGTTACAAGGTTCTTAGTCGTCTTTTACGGCATCCACGAGCATAGTAATGGTTGGTAGTATTCGTAACCGCTACCACACAGCTCATAAAATTCCAATGTTCATGAAATTTAAAAGGGATTGGAATTTAGTTGATTTATTTTATTGCAAAGTCGGCCAAGGAATCAACTAAATTAGTTCATAAGCATCTATAAAAATATGTATACAGTGAATTGGGCACTTTTTGACGGCAATGGATGGGCGGTGCGTGGCTCCATTAGTAGCCGCATTTCCCTCTCCGACTGTAAGTTAACCACCGATGCCTTATTTTTGATGACAGATCCGTTAGATTCTAAAAATAGAGAAGATATTAAAAATCATTTCCATCCTTATCCATTTAAGGGAAGATTATATAAAATGAATTGTTTTAATTCAAATTATTGTTCACATTTTGCTGACTTTATCAAACGCAGGACTTACACCCACATCTATGAAAAATTTATTTCAACCGCTGCATCAATTAAGTTAGCTTGGCAGTTGCGTATGGTAACCACTTTATCCTTCGCATTATCGTGTTAACGGGACACGTTTTATTAAACTTTCTATCAGAAATTTCTTACGAAAGAACAATGCATTTTAATTCAATATATAAAGTTATTAAATACTACCAATCCTTACTTAGTTCGTGGATGTCGTAAAAGACGACTAAGAGCCTTATAACCTGGGCCAACTCCATCTGATGTCGTTTGGTCAACTATTGTGACACAGGAGACCTCGCTAAAACCCTATTTTAGGTCACTTTTCCCTCAATGGTTATTTTCTCGATTGTTGTGTTCGTTAGACAAAATCTTAACTTATTCAGGACTCGCGGAGATAACTCGAACGGCTACAACACACGCGGTAGTAAGAAACTCGCTGAGATACCTTGCAGACTTGCCAAATCTGACAAATTGACACACGTGATGGGTGCCACCTTATATAATCAACTGCCAGATTATATAACCGACGCACCTAGCCTGACGATATTTAAAAATAAATTAAAATTATGGCTTATTCAAAATACTTTCTATCGTATTGAAGATTTTGTCCCTAAAGTATTATAGCTATTGATAAATTTAACTAAATATTTCTAATTTTAACGATCCTTATCGATTGTGTGTGTATGTGTATTTATAAGGATGAATTAATGCTTTATTATAATTTTTGCCTAATTTAATCTATTTTATACTATTATATTTTATCTATTTTATACTATGACAATCTATTACAAGACAATGAAATAATTTATTGTATGCGTTTGACGATATTTTATGTACATTATTTGACTTGTAAATCCTATATTTACCAATAAATTGATTATTCTGATTATTATTATTATTCTGATTATTATATTCCCAAGCAACCCTCCTTACTGACGTATGGCAGGCGATCCGTCATAAAACTATTGCCACTTCTACAATATGTACTTTGAAAGAAGAGTAGATATTGTATCGACCCTAAGTAATTGGGATAAGAGGAGGAGAATGAATGATATAAAGTTGTCTTTAATAAAATAGGAATAATAAATTTAAACTATTCAACATTTATTTTGTGTACTATCTATTCTTGTCAGCTTTATAAATAGAATAAGTAGGCACGTACATCAAATTCGAAACGGTCACATCTGTACTGTCAATCCGAACTGAATCTAACCCACAAGGAATAAACATGAACATAAAATCTCAAGTTGATATAGAATTCACTAGCTATAGAGAACGTTGTTCATTTCCTTAGGCTGAAAGTATGTTCATGATACATCGAGGCCCCAAGAGTCATTGAACAAGTTTTTACGAACGCTCTCTAGACGCAGTCCGGTTGAAACCAGTTTGTATCGAAATATAACGCGGAGTTGCCCGAACTTTGCCGAAGTTTGCAGAAATCAAAGTTTGCTCAGCCGCTTCGTTAGTTTTGGCACACGGTACATCCTTGTGAAGATTAGTCGCGCAGCCAAGAGGTTTTGTATTCTATAATTAGTTATAGAATACTGTTGCTTAACTACGAAATATTTTTGGTCAATATCAAAAACTTTTTCTTAGACATATAATTAGACAATGACACTACTATGACATTCAGCCAACATTATTTTGAAAGGTCATGATAATACTGATTATTTTGGAGATTAAGGTAAATTCTCAACAAAATTCAAAACTCCATTGAAACTTTACTGTTATTTTTTTTTAATTTTGCGGCTGTCTCATGTTTCGGAATACGGTGTAGGTTCAGGAAATAAGGAACTGCCAAACTATTTTGTGATGCAAATCCTCTAAAACTTAGGGCTCAACAGCCGCTGATATGCAGAAGTATTTCAATTATATTCCTTCACATATCATCGATTCAATATTTACCTTAATCACAGCTGAATCAGTAAAGCGCTATTTATCAGCAGCTAAACGCGGACATATTCTGATTGGTGGAATTGCACCTTAAACTAATGGAACAGCGAGTACTGCCTTATGGGATTTAGAGGTGAAATTATTCGCTAATCTGTTTTGGCTGATATTGGTGAGCAGGCTTCCGTCATTTGCCTTACACTCCATCAAGCGATCAATACTCTACTTTGAGTGCTTGATGTAGTGACGCTCATCAAAATTTAATCTCTATTATTGGAATTTACTCCTCAAGAATCGATTTTCATATAAAGCGCCCGGGATAAGAAAAATTTGAGGAGTAAAATCTAGTGATCGAATGACCTCGTTACGTTTTTGGTGCGCAACCTATTCTGCGCACCTTTCACTTTCTGACGTGAGTTAATACTTCACTGAACAGTTTTAATAAATGTAAATAAAAATATATATATATTATTTTTAATCAAATGAGTTTTTTTGTTTTTTGTTTTGATAATCGTATCTACTTAAGGAGTAAACTCCAGTCGTGCGTCGGAGCTGACACACACACACTTTTTTGTTGTAATTTTATTATTTAGTTAGTTTAGTTTGTGCAGTAAATGAAAGTACGGTTGGAGTCTAACTGACATTTATTTTATATATTTTCCTAACATAGACAAATCAATAGCATCAATAAGGTTGTATACACTACAGGAAACGCATCATTTTAGAATTTGATTAAACAACTTCGATCAGTGTTGATATAGTGCATGAGGAGGCGTTTCTGTACCTTTTGTTTCAAACGCGTACTAGTCTTACGATCGTTTGCAGTGATAAATATATGTGTCCACGTCTGTGAAACACTATTTGAGAACCAATTCCGAACATTCTGATTGCAATGAAAATGTAGCGGAACTTGTGGTCCATGTGTCTAGGATGGAGTACTACCATAAAGTTTTTGCTATTATCGGAAGAGACCTGTCTCTGCCAACCGTTATAAGAGTTATAGAGGCTACATACACTGGGAGGGAAAGAGCAGCCATTAGAGTTGATAGTAGGTCAGCATAGAACTACCAACAAACTACACAATAGCCTTGATAATTAAATCATAGTACTAGTAATAATAGATGCTAGACAATGCTATTAATTATCATTAAAGGCATAATGGTTACTTTACCACTTAATTAGCAATAGTACGCATTTGCCAGCTATGTCACAAACATAAATATAGAACATAAACTAATATTACGATGAATGCTTTTTCAATTTAGTAATCATGATTGTAAAATTAAACGACCTTATATCTTAAAGTTATACAGACGGCATCGCCCGTCCTAATGTTGGTTCTGTCCAATATTTTCTTTATTCTCCGGAACAATGCTTGGTTCCTAGATACAAAGTACCTTACAGCTTTTTCTGTATCCCTGACATATATACGAAATTTTAATATGACGGATTGAGTAATGAAGGTATTCGCAGTTATTTTTTTCTAATGGGTTTTGTAGCGTTTATACTTGATTTTTTAATTACCTGCCGTTTAGCATACAGCGTAGCGTACAGCGTTCATGGTCGCCGGGGGAGTAAGGTGTTTCACGTACAATAAGTAATTACATATATTTATATCTATACGATACAGTATTAATTGAGATATTAGTTATAGTATTGATATACGGATATGATGCTTTCATCATACTAATTATTGAAAGGCCATCAATTAATAGAATGCCCTCTAAGTTTTCTTGCTAGAACTTTCTTAGTGCGGCTGCGTTCCGATCCACTGATAACTTATTAGATTCTATTAGGCAGAATGAATTGTTAAAATAGATAATTACGCTAAATTTAAGTTTGAATAATAAGTTAGCCAAACAATATAATTTTTACATAGAATCATTGTCTTTTGGTACTTGTGCTGAATTTGTATTAAAATGTAACATGCGTGACACCTCTGTCCTCCTATGATGATTAACGCTGTAAAGTATTACAAAACATCGAGGAATTGAAAATCAAATATAAACATGTTAAATTTCGTAAAAATAGTTTTATTTCCATCGTACTCACGTTAATATCAGAAAACTAAAATCGGTTTATAAACTCAAAAGGTAAAAGATGATACAGAATACGATTGTGTATGGCACTGAGCGCTTAACCCTCGGTATTAAGGACAACTTACTGGGGTCAAGCTTTCTGCAACAATTGGATATCCCTCGGCGAAGTTATAAATGAAAGAAATGCATTGAGGTACAAAATTATGTTCTCTAAAAAAATGAAACTATTTTTTATTCGTCTTTATTTGTTTTTAAGTATTAAAAATAAGGTTCGATAGCAGTCAATACTATTATTTATTTTTTTATAGCTTTTGGTGGCAAACTAGCAAGCAGCACACCTGATGGTAAGTGTTACTACCGCCCATGGACCTTTGCTATACTAGGAGTATAGCTAGGCCGCTGCCTACCAATATAAACCCCAAAACCCACCCAGTTGGGCTTTCGGCTCTCTCGCTCACCGAACGAAGCGCAACAGCATATTGCCGTTGCTCGGATGTCGATCTTCTGCGAGAGTGTGGTACTACACCCCGGACGGACCGGCCCGCGGCTGTAGACAGAAAACTGCCAACAACGGTCCTACCACTATTAAATAGTTATAATATTAAATAGTTCTTCATCTGATTTAATCCTTCTTTTTTTTTGCGGTGGGCTATAGAGTGGCCACGCTCCGCCAAATCGGTCCGGGGTGATAGAACAGGCGGCGCGCGAGCCCATAGACCCACCCTGCAAGCACCTCTCTTCACCGTGCGAGCGGGCCACCGGTACCCAATCTTTGTCTTTGGTGGCCATCTGATTTAATCCTATAATATAGTTATGCTTTTAGGTCAATAAAATCAATAGTATTTCCTCAGGGAGAAAACTTTATATCGAAAATTGATTAGATTATATAGCCTAAACATTATAACTAGAATTATCTAACATATCATAGAAATAATAAAGGCTCAGAGAATTAAGTAGAATATGTTCATTTGCAATATTTTGTGTGACGGCGGCAACGAATACTATCAATCTCTACATTAATCATGGATGTTGTAAAATACTAAGAGCTTTTACATAGATTTAATTCAATTTCATCGTATGCTTTCTGGTCAACAATTACATTTCTAAGGAGGATTAGGCAGTTGGCTGGTCATAAAACTATTATACTTGCAATAGGTATATACGATGAAAGAAGAACACATTATGTCGATTCCAAGTAATTTGGATAAGTAAATGATAATGATGATTTAAAAAAATTCACCACCCGCACTAAGGAAATAATCCTTGTATTCAAATTACTGAAATTTAACATTTAATATGCTGAATTATTTATAAAAACCCGATTACGAAGCGAAAAATGATGTCACAAGCGGGATTCGAACCCGCACCTATTGGGAGTCCAGCCCAATCGTGCTGTCACTTACACCACCGTGAACTATTGTAGGACATTCAAATCCTGCTTCGTATCATATTTTTATAAGGTGACGTGCGCCATCTACCCGACAATGTTCGGGTGGTTCAATGTTCGGTTTATAAATTGCGACAAGAATTATTCTACACGGAGTTTAGTTGTGATATAGCCGTGTTGACAGTTTTCTGTCCACAGACGCGGGCCGGGGCCAACTCCATCTGATACCGTTTTGTCCACAATTACATTCCCAAGGAGGGTTGACGTGCGGCAGGCGGCCGGTCATAAAACTATTATACTTTTACAATATGTACTATGAAAGAAGAGTACATATTGTATCGACCCCAGTAATTGGGATAAGAGTAGGAGAATGATGATGAGCCGCGGGCCGGCCTGTACGGGATAGTACCACACCTTCGCAGAAAATAGATGTTTGAGCTATGGCAATGTGCTGTTGTGTTGAGTTCCGTTAGCGAGAGAGCCGAAATTCTAACTCTCTGGGTGGGTTTTGATTTGTAGGCACGGTCTAACTGTATCCCTGGTATTCCGAAGGAGGGTCAGTATCCGTTTGTTGTATTTTATGATATACAGGAGAAAGGAAGGAGTAGCAAATTGTATACTTCTTTACCAGAAAGTGTCTTTATACTTTTTAATTTTGCTGATGATCTGAGCCAAAATTTAGCACAACTTGGACTGCACAAATGGCGTAGTTGTTAAGATACCCAAATTCTGTACCAGTACCGTGAGTTTGATTGCCACGCAGGACAATACTTTGCACAATTCACAAACTGTTGTTCTGAGTCTGGGTATAAATTAGTTGCGCTAATTGTATCTTTGTAAAGTCTCCCTCATTATAAGGATATTTTCCTTAGTTCACGTTGATGTCTTTAAAAAAAACCTCGACCGGGTATACTAAAAGCAGGACGCACAAATTACTATATGGCCACTTTTCACCTCTTCATCGAAGCAATAGAATCATAAGTGCTCGACCAAAGTTATTAGTCGAGCAATATTATCAAAGTACTAACTTAAAAATACAAATAAAACGCTAACTTAAAAAATACAAATGAAAATATTATATCTAAAAGTCTTTGGCCTTTTTTCAAAGTGACTTTCAAAACAGTGTTGAACTTTATTAAAATAAATTGCTTGATGTGGCGATTATGTTCGCCCCTTTTTTATTGTTATTATATTGTACTATTATATAAGTGCACAGGTACAGACTGATACTGCCAAATCTCGATAAGATCTGCACATCAGAAAAAGAGGACGTACGGCCGCCCTATCTATTTCAATAATATTGACCGCAGAGCTTACACGGCCTTACACCCATTGAGTCCTCTTAACCATGACTGTTCAACGAAAAATGACGTCCGATTATATACATTTTCTAATATATTATTTCAAAAATCATATGGGTTTTGATATTTCATAAGTTTTTCAAGTCACTGTATACTGGTTATCATCTCAGCCCACATATGTCCCACTGTTAGGCTCCGGCCTCCTTCATAATGGGCCGAAAATTCACCTACTATATCGCGCTAGTCAGACGGGTTGGTTTAGGGTTTTATTTCGAGGTATCCTTCTCTGGCATAGATGCCATATACATATTATCCTTTAATCATCTTTTGCGATACCCACGGGTAAGAGAGGGGGTGATGAAATGTATTCTTATTCTCTCCACGCGGAATATACGACTGCACAGATGGCATAGTGTTTAAGATTCCTAAGAACCTTCCGTGCCAATGCTGTGGTTCGATTCCCACGTAGGACAACACTTTGTGGGACCCACAAAGTGTTGTTCTGAATCTGGGTGTAATATGTCTGCGTTAATTATATGTTTGTAAAGTCCCCCGCAGTACAAAGATTATTGCCTTAGTTCAGGGTAGTGTCTATTAAAAAAAAATAATTATACACATAATCTTTAAAAGTCAGGAAAGCAAGCAATAGGTACGCTTTCTACGATAATTCATCTTACTCCCCATTAAACCATACCCATAAAAACTCTGTCTTTTATAAAAAGATAATACTTTGTTCTATTTTTTCTCTCATTCATTCATTTATTTATAACAAACCGTAAATATTTGTTAGAATGTAAACATATTTTCTCTTAATTATATTGGTTCATATATCATACGCCGATTAGGTCGTAACATTTGTCTCTTGTACCCTATTATTACATATATAACAATCCTTCAACGGAATTAGATTAGAACTACTACTATGAAATCCAGCTCACTCGATTTTCACATTTTTTTATATAACAAGCGAGTAATACTCATATATCGTATGTCTCACTGCTGGGATCATATGTCTTGAGCCTGCTCCCCAGTAGGAGGGAAATTGACCTACTACACGACGCTGATCAGACGTGTTAGTATAAGGTTTTTTTTTTTCAATATTTTTTCTCTAGTCGTCTTTTACGATTACCCACGAGTAGGTAATATAGGAGGTGGAGAATTGTATTCTTACTCCGTCACCATAGAAAAATTAAATAACAAAAAATACGTATTTTATAATGTATTTATTTTTAACTTTTTTAAATTTCTAATACAGCTTTAAAAACAATAGGACTAAAGTATTTCAGGTTCAATATGTTATGGTTACTGCAGATTTTTTTTTCTACTTAGTAAAATGTAAATAAAATAAACTCTGTAATAACGAAGACTTGAAACACGTTAGTCCTCGCGTGACCATAAATTCTAATAAGTACGTATTTAAAACATATGGAAAGAAATAAATATAAATACGACAAAATTTGATTTTCATAGTCACTTCAAGTATACCCTTTTGGCATATCTTTTTATTTATCTTTTACATCGCTACTGGAACTCGTAGAATTAATTGCTAACGATATTAGTTCCACGAAATCACCTATAATATTAACAAAATTTAAAGTTTATTTGTCTAATAATAATTGTTTCTGTTCTTATAATATTATCCCCTTCAAAGAAACAATCTAAATTTCGTAGTTAGTTTCATTATATCTCAAATAGAAATTAAACTCTAATATACATAAATTTTAGGTAATTTTTAAAATCGTTTGATAGTAGTTATTTGAAAAAAAAATACTGCACAGATGGCGTGGTGTTTAAGACACTGACCTACCAAACCAGTGCCCTGGCTTCGATTCCCATGCGGGACAACACTTTGTGCGATCCAAAAATTGTTGTCTTGAGTCTGGGTGTAATTTGTGTCCATTTAGTTGTATGTTTGTAAAGTCCCCAGCAATACAAGAATTATTTTCTTAGTCTTTAAATTAAAAAAAAAATAGTTTTATTACTGTAACATTAATAATCTTTTAATAGTACTTGAACTATACTGTGCAACTTAAAATAGTCCCGCCCCCTATTAGACGACAGTAATTTTTTTATAGTACCTAATTTTATTTCTGTAGGAATGCTTCATAAAGATGGTGCGAAAATATAAAGAATCATACAACTTTCTAAATGAATATTATGATAGATTTGCAGTACTGATCACTGGCTAATATAGTTGCTAATAATTAAGGCCTTTAGCTGACTCTTGCGCAGCAGAAATATGGTGTATTTCTTCAAAGATTTTTAAATCTGGGTATAATATTAATTAATATTTTAAAATTACATATAATACATGTTTCTAATTATTATTGTTAAATATTTTGTAATAATTATGAAAAGCAAATATTATACAGCAATTAATTTAATCTTACTCATAACTAACTCACCTTATTCTCGCTTCAAAAACCAACATAGCGTCTTAAAACAATAGTAACTCCAACTATTGTTTACGTATATCAGAGTCTATACTACAAATAAGGTTCTATTTGCTCAGGATTAGCCCGAAAACTATGCGATAATTTGGCATATTACTGCCATTTACGTCACATACCTACCATAGATATGTATGTACGACTAATTATAAGTAATTTAGGTACGTATGTGGTTATATCATATAATGAATATGATTAAATACATAAATTCCCTATGGTAACGGAGTAAGAATATAATTCACCACTTACATCATCACCATCTTACCCGTGGGTAAGATAGGAGGTGTAAAAGACGACTAAGGGATATAAAACGCATATAACATCTATGCGAGAGAAGGAAAACTCGAAGCAAAACCCTATACTAACACGTCTGACCAGCGTGATATAGTAGGTCAATTACCCATCCATTACGGAGGAGGTCCGAGCCCAACAGTGGGACATATATGGGCTGTGATGAGATGATGATGATGACATAAAATCCATAAAACTATTTATAAATACAATTTCTTTTTCAACAAATAACCTTCTCTCTATTGGGCTTTTTGTACAATAGGAAAAATATTACTTTTTATTATATTTATCACGCTGTCAAAAGGATTATTATATGCTGTGTGATAGCGGCTACGAATACTACCAACCCTTACTTTGCTCATGGATGTCGTAAAAGATCACTAAGAGTCTTATAACGACCTGGGCACCATCTGATGCTGTTTGGTCAACAAATATATTCCCAAGGAGGATTGAC
The DNA here is from genome assembly GCA_905163515.2 of Lymantria monacha. Lineage (NCBI taxonomy): Eukaryota > Metazoa > Arthropoda > Insecta > Lepidoptera > Erebidae > Lymantria > Lymantria monacha. Next base: position 25,346,815 of record LR991098.1, on the reverse strand, counting down.
GTCTAGCAGGCGGCCGGTCATAAAATTATTGCCAATAAATTTTACAATATGTAGGTAGGTATTATGAAAGAAGAGTACATATTGTATCGACCCCAAGTAATTAGGATAATAGTAGGAGAATGATGATGTCAAAAGAATTATTATAGGGTTATTAAATCAAATCAAATGATCGCATCGATCAAGATATCGACTCGAAAAAAAACTCGCCGGACGAATCACTGATGGCAAAGACCGAGTTTCAATGGCCTGCACGGCATATAGAGGGACTTTGCAGGACAGGTTTCGCGGTCGCTCGCCGCTCCCTCTTAATAGAGGGAGGGAGCTAATGCTCGGGCGGATCGTAGTGTGAATATACCACAGCCTACCATAAAAAAGAGGCATTTGCATATTGTCCACTTTACATTTTTTTTAATTAATTTAATAATCTACCATAATAACATTTATGCAGGCAAATATCGCCAATAATATCAAAGAAATATTCTATATTTGTTGACTAAATAGACTCTTGCAGAATTTTACTTCTAGAGTTCTTTGTTTGACAGTGATTTTATACGTTTAAATTTCTTTGTCACCATCTACAATCATCATTCTTCTACTCTTATCTCAATTACTTGTGGTCGATACAATATGTACTCTTCTTTCGTAGTATGTATGGTAAAAATTATTGGCAATAGTTTTATAGCCAGCCGCCTGCCTGACGTCAACCCTTCTTGGGAATGTAATTGTTGATCAAACGGCATCAGATAGAGTTGGCCCAGGTCGTCATAGGCTCTTAGTCGTCTTTTACGACATCCACGAGCAGAGTAAGGGTTGGTAGTATTCGTAGCTACCACACAGCTTAACCTATTCTCACCTCCTACAATATTCGGGGCAAATTTATGGATGGTTACACATTGACATAGTGCTATTAAGTGGCACCACGCCAGCTTTTATCATCGTGGACTTTTAAAGGGTATATGGTCGATTCATAATCGGTTCAAAGAGAATAAAAATGAGATCACGGCACATTTTATTTTCAAAATGAATTACCTAATGCGTAGGCTACAGCTATCGTGTAAAAAAGACAATTGATTCTCTAAAGGATTTTGAAATTAAATTTAATAATTAAAGAAATATTAGGGACACTTTTTTTAAATGTATTTATACAGATATCTTACCTATTTTATTACATGTATCAAGTGTCTAAAAAATTTAAAATCTAATTAATCATTTGCAATACTAAAATTTTATGTTTTAGGGATCTCAGTCAAATTAACAGGAAACAAATGGTTGATACGGAAACAGGTTTTTAAGCAACTCTAAACTCTCGATTTAAGCTTTTAACGACCCAATTTGCAAAGCATTTTACGTGCAAACATAGACCTGTGTGTGGCCATTATATTAGCGTGCTAATGAGCGGTGATTTAATATCAACTATAATGTTTGTTATTTATCAATTTTGACTGATTAATGCTTTAAATACTTTTTAATACCCTCTTTATAATTGCATTCGATTGCAATTATAGTAATGTATTTTATATTTTGAATAAAACAATTTTTATGGACTCTATCGCGTTTGTATTTGATTTTGAATTTACCGATTTTTTGAACATTTTACAGCATTAATGGTCAAGTTCAGTCCTCCTGTGACAAATATATACAAAAGTAGTTTTATTTCAAATGTGTCTCTTGCGTAAACATCAAAAATCATTATGTTTTAAAATACAACTGCCTGAGAAACGGATTCGATTACCACGCTGGACAATACTTTGTACAGTCCTCAAATTATTGTAGTGGGTATGGATGTAATTTGTGTCCGTGAATTAAATATTTGTAAAATCCCTCGTAATTATAAGAATTATTTCTTTAAAAAATACATAAATTTAAAGGATATGTGTAAAATCTTATATGTGTATATGTGTGTATAATGTCTTATCATAATAAGGCTTCTAATCAGTGTGAAGTAGATTAACTAACATCCTATGCCAGAGAAAGCTGGAGGCTATTGCTTGATTTTATAATAAACTTATAAGCAAGAAAGAAAATTTTATAACAGCTAATATCTTTATTTTTTTTTAATAAAATCCTTCTCTTGTGTGTATTAGGTAATAAACATTTATACATATATGTCTTAAATTAACATATATTTCGTATCATAACAAAAGAAGCATATGTTTTACCATTGCTCTATAGGATCTATGTAAGCTATATAGATATCTATCAGAAAAAAAATGCTTTCCTAATCCATCGTATCGACATAGTATAATGTGTCAATCTCTCTAATCAAGAAGCAGTGTTCTTAATAGTAGAATGCATATAGGCTGAAGAAGAAGAAAATGAAGCTAATAATTAATCCAATATATCGGTAACACCAAAAAAAAAACATCAGTAAAATAATTCTAGTAAATGAAATAACAAAAATTACTCAGTAAATAATGAAATGTCAATTGCTAGTAATTAAGTGTGTATTTAATAGTACTGCCATGAAAGGAACTCCGGTAACTATGAGATGATGATGACGAGATATGTGAGGTAATATGATGGACTATGTCGATTCCATTAATTTAGTCACTAAAGGAGATGGATATGTAGCAGGTTCCTCTAACAAACAATCTCTCTAGAAAAAAATACCACATGTTACTCGCGTTATTATTATATTCAGTAAAGTATTTAACATGTTAAATAGATAACTTATAGCACGGTGATGACTTATATCACTATAACGTAGTCCCTAAATGTAGGCCTCAGGACTAAGTTCATAGTCGCTCAGCGTGCTATGGTGTGGACTATGGTGGCGATTCCTCTGCGAGATAGAACCGTACGTAGTAACGTAGCCCGAAGAATTAGCACACTGAAGCGACAATGAGCATGCTACATCGCTCGTCCGTCACCCGCAGAGAGGCTGACCGCGCAAGGGTGGCGCGTGGGGTTGATACCCGTAAGGGTAACCCGCCGAGCTGGCCATGGAGTCAAGAAAGCGGTACCAGTGGCCGGCCCAATGGCGATTGTGAGGGAATACGGTTAGTTATGGGGCCACGCGCTGCCCTTCCATCGGACGACGTGTGTCCGGACCATACAAAAAACCTGCTTGCCAAAGCAAAACAAAACAAAATGCTACATTGCTCTACGAATCGATACCGTTAGGGAAGAAAGGTTCTCGAATGGCGACCGCGTATCGGACGATGCAGTGTCGGTCGATATTAATCAAAACGTGGGCAAAGTAAAAATCAAATGCAAACACCATAAAAACTTAAAACAAAAAAATATATATAATTTGAACATCGATAGTATAATATTAGAAAATCAAAAAAACAAAAAAATAAACATTACTAAACAAGAAAACATTTTAATTATGGAACTACTTTCAATTACTTTAATTGGGCTACTAATCCGCTTGTCTTATGGCCCAAATTAAGGATTACTTGGACGTCGTCGGCTCGTTCACGGTAAATTCGTTTATTGCCTATTTTTTTTCTTGAAACTTAATCCCAGTGATATCGCGGAGTATAAGCACAGACACCTACTTAACGACCGTAGTAATACCAGCCGAGTCGCTTGCAAAATTAATTTTAATGAATCTAAGTTCTCAGTTCTTTGTAAAAAAGTTTTAATTTAGCGTATTTTGTTGACTTGAGATATACAGAATGATGCTGTATATAAATTAATATTATATGAATATCTTAATATATAAATTACGTGTCACGTTGTTTGTCCGCGATGGACTCCTAAAGTACGTAACTGATTTTAATCAAATTTGTACAGCATGTGTAGTTTGATCCAACTTAAAAGATAGGATAGCTTTCATCTCAATTTATAGTAATATTATTTTAATGAAAATTATTTATTTATTATTTGACAGTCACAAGTATCTGTTATCTCCAAACGATTCTAACAGATGGCGGTATCTGTTGACTGGATTGAGTAATTATTTAATAGATGGCGCTATGTTAAACGTACAAACGTTTCATATAAGCTACAATTTATTAGCATAACCACCACGTGTTACTGAGGCTACCTTAGCCACAGCAACGCGTGTCCGGGTCTGCTAGTAGATATATAAAATACAAGCATAATAGGAAGGCAATTGACTTACTATATCATGCTGGTAAGACGCGTTGGTATAGGGTTTTATTTTGAGCTTTCCATCTTTTTATATGACATCCCATAGTCGTCTATGGCGATTCACGGACTAAATAGGCTATTAATATGTACATAAAAAATTATGATGACATTGCACCCACAGACAGATATAAGGTATTTTGAAAAAGACAACACCTCCTTGTTCTTTAGCCTATATATGGACCAATATTAGCGCGGTTCTTCTACATAGTGATTCAATAGCTCGTCTAATATGCTGGGTGAATTGACATAAAGTATTTTTTTCTCTTGAGTTATGATATTTGTTTACATGTCTTAATCAACTTTTACAATATCCATAGGAAAGGAAAGGCTGGTGAGAGTAATATTCTTCCATTATCTACATACGGATGACGGCTGATTACTTTGACCTTTTACGTTAATAGGCATTTCTTGATGATAAATTGCAATAATGATTTTCTCTGTTTCAGTTTCGAATGTTCTCAAAGTATTTGAATGCTTAAAATAGCTCTTTCAATGATTATTCTTTTCATGGATATATGGAAATATTCAGTAAGAAAGATATACATTGGAACATGCTTTACCAAACGGCATGATCTGAATAGCTCTCGAACAAATTAGTTTGAATTGGACAAGAGCACCCGTACGTACTCCATGTCTGAAACATACCAAATCAAAGTATAAGTCCATCTCTTGAAAGAGAATGGAATCTTTTGCTAACAATGTTGAAATAATATTATAGTTGTGCTAATAACGTTAAAATAATATTATAGTTATGCTAATAACGTTAAAATAGTATATTTTGTGTAAATTTGTTAGTTGGCAGTAATTTATTGTGACTTAAAAAACATAAAGAACTAATCCAACACTTACCCTCCATTAAAACTAGACTTAATTACTTTAATTGATAAAACTACTAAGATCTTATCATGTTTACTAGCCACCGGATACATCTACATGTAAATCAGTAAATAAATCTTTTTCTTTTCAATTTACTAGCATAATAGATCTCTTGTATGTTAAATAGCTCTCTTAAATATTTTTTTTAAAAACAAAACAATATTAAAGGCTTCATTTGTAAATGCCTATCAATTTAAGACAACTTTTAACCGCAACTGCTGTAAAAAATTTTACAAAGCTGTTGCTTAAAGTTTTTCTTAAATTAAGAGACGTTTATGTTAGGCCTTTTTGAAATATAACGATGGAAAACTTGGCCAATTTGTATTAACATATTCATACGACTTTTGAAAATATTTTTATGTACATTTTTAATATTTCCACTAATATCATAAAATTATTATATTATATATTTAATTATTAGGTTATCATCTATCTCTGAAAATACTGCTCTGCTTTTTTAATTCTTCCCTGAGAGTTATTATTAACAGGGTAAAGGTATAATTGCCCCGGGAAATAAGAAAGAACGCGTGCGTAATTTTCCGGTGGCCCGCTCGTTCGGCGTAGAGGTACGTGTAGGGCGGGTCTATGGGGTCGCGCGCCGCTTCTGTCGTCCTGGACGGTTTTAGCGGGGTGTGATCACTACATAGCCTGGTGCCAAAAAAATACAACTATGCGTAATTAAGTTCGAAATGAAGAATATATAAATTAAATATATAATTATAATTATTTCCGTATAGTAGTGGATCACAAATTTACTACTGCTTTCCTTCTCGCAGTTAATGTAAAAAGGATAAAGGGATAAAATCAAATAACATTACTGGAAAAAGAAAAACTTAATGTAAAACTATATGTATGTATACCAATCATTTTATTCAACTGCTATAATAAATAAGGTTTGGGCTCAAATGCGAGGTATATTCAAACAGAAGAAAAAAAAGAAGATTAATTTTTATATTCTGTACTTTGACACTAACATTTAAGTCTATTAAATAGTTTATAGCACAACTAACGCCACTTGGCCATATCAAATGCTGACTTGGAAATGAAAATAAACCATTTGAAAAAAAAAAAAGAAATATTTCATAAAAAAAAATCCGAGGCACCCCATAATTAAAGCTGCAACTTTTACTTTCATATTAATTAACGTGTATTTACAACAGCGTCGTATTACTCATATATCAAAATTCATTACATTTTTCATATAATTATGACTCACTTTAATTTTTTTTTTATTAAAAGAAATAACTACGTATACAACTTTTAAAAAATGTTAAAGTTAAAACATATTTTGAAATAAAACTACTTTTACGGATTCTATCGCGTTTGTATTTGATTTTTAATTCCCTGACGATTCGAACACTTTACAGTGATTATGGTCACATAAGACTGACTGAATAAACTCAAATACAAACGCGATAGTATCCGTAAAAGTAGTTCTATTTCTCAGAAACCATTATTAAAACATATTTATAAAATAAATACCCGATTACGAAACGAAAAATGATGTCACAAGCGGGGTTCGAACCCGTACCTATTGAGAATCCGGACCAACCGTGCTGCCACTTACACCATTTATTTAGGACATTTTTTACCAACTATTTTAGGACATGCAAATTTCGATTCATATTATATCTTACGTCTTCAAGGTGACGTATGCCATCTATCGGACAATGTTTACACATTGTATAGGTATATATTTTCGTTTCGTAATCGGGTATTTATAAATAATTAAGCATATTAAATGCTAAAAATTTCAGTAATTTAAATATTTATAAAACATATGACAATTATTCATATACGCTTAAAGGTTCTTAAAGTATATCAAGAAAGCCGTGTGTGAGTTTTCATTGAGGTATTTGTAAGCCTACATACTTTGCTGATTAAACACCCACTAATAAGTAACAGTCCTTCGCGTAGGGAGATATATATCACAGTGGACGGTGATACGTGTCGATTAATGGATTATAGTTATTATAGTAATATATAGATTATAAGCTGTGTGGTAGCGGCTACGAATACTACCAACCCTTACTTTGCTCATGGATGTCGTAAAAGACGACTAAGAGCCTTATAACAACCTGGGCCAACTCCTGATGCCGTTTGGTCAACAATTACATGCCCATTGATTGGGTTGACGTCTAGCAGGCGGCTGGTCATAGAACTATTGCCAATAACTTTTACAATATGTACTATGAAATAAGAGTACATATTGTATCAACCCCAAGTAATTAGGATAAGAGTAGGAGAATATTGAATTATTATAGTAATAATGTTAGTAATATCTTCAAAATTATAAATTTACTTACGTAATTAAAGAAAAGATGTCACCAAATATATTTTGTAAGATATAAAGGCCAAAATAAACACAATTTCAAATTAAATTTTCTAATCTCATAATATTATACAACTTTAGTTGTCTACACTCACTCCTAATTTAGATTTAAATTATAGATACGGTGCGTTCCTGAAATTCTTCAGAAAATTACAAGACACGATGCCGTGGAACTAATTTGAATCAGGATGTCCTCAATTTTAAAGGTGACCTTTAAGAAAGAACATCTCCAAAGAGTCGTTAATAATGTCATGACAATAGCCTGTTATGGCTCTTTGGATTATCGGGCCCTGAAGCACTTACTTCAATGCGAGTCATCTATTCATGGAGCGAGAAAGCGTATGGTAGATTGAAGAGCCTTATACTCAGTCTCATTTTTAAATAAAAACAAAGATGTGATTTTATATAATTACAACAGCATGTATACCAGATATTAATAAAGTTTGATATATAACTGAAAAGATAATTCAACGGGTGGACCACTGAAGTTGAAAACAGTGCTGATATTTTGCTTAAAATCCGAGGACCGAGCAATCCACTTTGTGTGGGGGCCTCCTTTTGCCTATAACCTCCCAGTACAACCCAACGGGATGGGGGCAAAGAAATCAAAGCCGAAAATGATAAAAATAAGCTTGACTTTCAAAATAAAATTTTAAACTTAATATAAATACTGGGTGGAGTACCTATCAGATTTAGCAGTTATGAAACAACGGTTTCTTAAAATGCATATACTTTAAATACTCAAATTTAGTATTTAACATGTATTATTTATAAAAATCCATTTCGTACGCTAGCTGGTGCATACACAATAGATGGCGTGTAGAACATCTCCCGTAAAGACGAGAATACAGGCGATAATTTGATTGGCATACGTAACAACAACGCTGGCCTAATTGGTAAAATGATTTCTTATAAATGGGGGCATAGACCGGAGCGTGCTCGTCGCGCCCCCTGCCAGTCTAGCTAGACTGCTAATCCGGCTCCAATGCGTACCGCAGTGCGGGTTAGGGCGTCCTACGGAGGCGACGCGTACCGACCCGCCACTGTCGGTACGAACATCGGCAGATGCGGCGATGGGGGCCGCCACCCATCACGCCTTGCCCAGTCAGGCGAGGAATGTAAGAGGTTGTGTGGAAGGTAAGTTGCACGAGCTGATATCCGTCATGGTGGACAAACAGCTAGACGTGCTCTGTGTAACAGAGACCAAGCGAATGGGCAGCGACGCCTGCGATCTTCCTGGTGGCGGGGTGGTTCTGTGGTCTGGTGTGCACCACAGAGCGATCAAGCCAGCATGGGGGTAGGAGCGCTATTGTCCTCTCGCTTGGCCTCAGGTGTGAAGGATTACGGAATGAATGATCCCAGACTTCTTTGGGTACGTATAAAATTAGGTGTCACCAAGGTATTCATGGTTGTAGCATATGCTACTGTAGGATCCTCGGTGGCATCAGACCTAGAGAAGTTTTGGGATAATGTTAGGGAAGTTCTGGATATGGCAGAAACCAGTGAACGCGTGATTGTATGCGGTGATTTGAACGGATGGGTGGAAACCAAGCGTCCCAACTATGAGGACGTACTTGGTCCATTTGGGGATAAGAGAGTGAACGACGCAGGTAGGCTCATAGCGGATGTATGCATGGAGAGAAACCTTATTGTGTCAAACACATTTTTCCAACATAAGGACATCCATATGTATACATGGAGAAGGAATGAACAGAAAAGTATAATAGATTTAATTTTGATAGACAGTCGCCTCCGAAGCAAAATGTTGGACGCAAGAGCCTACAGGGGCCTCACAAGTCTCGGTGTTGTTGGTCAGCCTTCAGAATGAATAAAATAAGGTCTAAAGGTGGAGGACATTCTTACACAAACACAAGACGTGTTAAGCCGATGGAGTGAATATTTTGGCGATATGTAGGCGGATACTCGAGTTGGCGCCGGTGTCGCATGTGGTTTAGTAGATCAACATTCAGCACCAAAGTCCTCCGATGGCATCAGTATGGATGAAGTTGAATGGACGAAAAGAAGTTTGAAAAATGGTAAGGCAGCGGGTATTGATATGGTGTGGGAGGCGTTCCTGTTGCTCCTCAATTTATGTTGGAGCTCGAGAATGATTCCCAGGGATTGGAATAGCGCAGTCATCGTGCCTTGGTTTAAAAATAAGGGTTCACATTATGACTGCGCAAATTACAGAGCCATAGGCTTGACCAGTTTGACAGTAAAAGTGTACGGTAAAATTATTGAAAGGAGAATGAGGATGGTGTCCGATAGTTTACTGTGTGAGTCACAAGGGTGGAAGACAGAAGAAACACAGGAGTGGAAGGGGATACTCAAGTGTTCTCTCTGCGCAACATTGTGGAAAAGCACCTGGCTCTAGGTAAGAGGGTTTTCTGCAGTTTTGTGGATCTGGAGAGAGCATTTGACACGGTTGTATGAAAGGACGTTTTTTGTACGTTTCACAATGACAGAAGATTTTAAGAAAAGGGGTCTACGCGTGAATGTGAGCAAAACCAAAATAATGGTCTTTGAAAGAGATGAAGCCAGAACAGATGTAAGAGTAACAATAGGTAATGATGTACTAGAGCAAGTGGATGAATTTGTATATCTTGGATGTGGATTTAGCCGAGATGGACGGTACACTACTGATATAGAGCGAAGAGTGAATGCGTATATCTTGGATGTGGATTTAGCCAAGATGGAAGGTACACCACTGATATAGAGCGAAGAGTGAATGCGGGAAATAGAGTGAACGGAGCGTTGGGGCAGCTTCTCGGTAGCCACTAGCTCAGCTAGAAAGCACGTGTAGCAGTACTTAACGTAGTGCTTTTCCCAACATTACTGTATGGAAGCGAGAGTTGGGTATGCAGAAAAGAGTATGAAAGTAAAATTAATGCGGTCGAAATGCGATCTCTACGGAAAATCTGTGGAGTTAGGCTGATCGATCGCATTCGTAACGACGACGTAAGAGAGCGAGTAGGTATAAAAGAGAGTATTGGTGTAAGGATGCGAAAGGAAATGCTCCGATGCTTCGGACATGTGGAAAGAATGCCAAACGAACGTCTGGTTAAGAAGATATACAATGCAAAAGTGGAAGGACCTACAGTACCGGGGTAGACCGAGACTAACCTACCTAGTCCAGATCGGTCCTGTACTGAAGGAAGGTGGCGTCAAGAGTCTCCGAAACTGGCGAGCGTGTATGAAGAGAATTTAGAGATTATGAATGTTGAGCACGGAGCAAATACAAAGAGGAGACGGCCTAAGTAACTGTGCACTGTGATTCTCAAGTAGGCCCTGACGTCATCACGTTAACATCAATAGTAGGCGTGGCCTATTAGTCTTCTGTCGTCGCTGACGGTGTTCGTACGGTGCATAAAATTATATTTTTGGTGTATTTTTATGTTATTACGAAGAAAACCATGAAGTGTTGTGTTTTATCATGTAAAAACTACTCCAATAAACGTACAGATGCTATGGAAAGAATCACATTTGTAAGTATATTTATTCATAATTTATCAAAATAATTTCTAGAAAGTTCTTTTGACGGTATCATGTTCAGAAATAATTTTATTCAACGTTAGATGGCACCACTTTGCGTAATAGGACCTAGAACAACAAAAGCACATACAGTTCAAACATTTAAGATTATTGTAATAACTAATAACCATGAGTATTAAAATTTATACCCAAAGCCTTTTACCTCAACAAAAATATGAGTTTTATATGTAGTTAATAATTATTTTGTAAGCAACACGCCAGCTGTCGTTAACTATGAAGAACTATAAAAGTGTCAAAAATCCAGGGTCGTAATTAGAATATAATTATAACATTCGGATTTTTCATCAAAGAAAAATATTTTTTACACTACTTTAAATGAACCTATTATAATTAAACTGTAAATTTTGTATGTTTTAGAATACCGTCCAATGACGATGTTAGAAGCAATGGATTTCAAAAATTAATAGAAAAACTGGACTCCTACGAAATATACAAAGATTTGTTCTTCTCATTTTAACAATGAAGATTTAAAGGACTGTATTGCAACCAATAGAAACCACTTCGAACAAGCTTTTTATATTTTAAATTGTTTTATATTTATGTATTAAACTAACACTGTAAAAGTCATAAATATTTTTTTCAATAGAAAAAGGTTTTTCTTTGTTACAGTATTTAGGGCAAGACTAGGTATAGCTCAAGAAATATATGATGCAAAAGAGTATTTCATTTTTATTATTGGAACCAATGTCACCCTTTCTCCTTTATTTATTAATAATGTAATTGCACTCGATGCAATTTCTTGATAAGATTAACGAGGTTGAGCACGTCACAAAAATACTCAAAATGGTGGTGGCGTCGAAGGTCTTCAAGTTACCTTTGGCATGGCTAAGTTTTAGATGGCCCGTGCGTCAATCAAACGGTTGCTACCAGGGGGGTCTGGTCTGCTCGCTTGAAATACTCTTTTACATGTCTTGTTCATTGACACCATTGTTGCATTATCAATTGTATAAAGCCTTATTTTAATAGAGTGGTTTGATTCTTTTTTTATATGGAAAAGACAAAAAGGAAGGAAATAATACCGTGTAACTAACATATTTACTAAAAGTCCAACTACTTTCATTCGATAATTTGTTAGAAACCCAAACAAATAATTGTATTATTTGGTCGTCTGGAAAGGACACAAATATGAAGAAAAAAAGGTTTCTAAACTTCTGAGTTTATCAGAATGACAGTAAAGAAAAGATGGATTTTTCATAAAATATTAACATTATGAACAATGCTGACAAGCCTTATAAAGAAATTTTCGGTTAAAAATAGTAGTCATACAGCTATTCGCTATGCAGAATTATTTGATTATAAACATTTGTATTTAAATAGAGCAAACAGCTAATAAGATTTGTTTGTATCTTTGAAATAAAAAAAAATTAGCACTCCTTGATATAGGTAAATTCTGAGTACGTCCCTGTTACACCATACACTTACTGACATCTAATGCAAGATAGCTCAACTGCATACAATATACGAAATTAGTAGTTGTGCTAATAGCCGGTAGATGGACATAAAGGAGGGAGTGAGACAAGTACTATTACTTGTCTCACTTTCTCCATTAGCAGCGTCCCCCCTCACCCCCTGTAAATGACACGCATTGTTTCATAGAAAATATTCATTACAACAGCTCCTCTTTGTATTTGCTCCGTGATGTTGAGGAAGCGAGTGAAGTATGCAAGGATAGAGTTCTCTGACACTCTGTTCTCTCTGTCTACCCTACAAAGGACATGGCGCGATGGTATGTATGTATTTCTTATAAATATGGTTTCAAATCTCACGTGTGTCAATATTTTTTTGTTTGCAAAACAAGCTTATATATATCATCTTCATTAGACGTGTTTTTCTTATTTTGTATTCTTAAGGCGTTTATTTCAGTCATCCAATTACGGTGTACTTCCCTTTTATACATTTTAAAGCTACACTTAACCTGAAGAATCTTATACAAGTAAGCATTCATAAAAAGTAATGGGTCTACGTTAACCACAGCTAGAGCCCACATAACATTAAAAAGCGATGTTTAAAGGAAACTTTTTACCGTTTCTCCATTGGGCGAACCCTTTGCGTACTACCCTGTATATTAAATAAATAATTTCGACGCACAAAGGGTAGATGCCAATTAAGCTTTAAAGTTTAAACTCCCATAGTGACTGACTTTATGTACACGCTCTCAGAAACAGCCTTCTTGGAAACAATATACAAAGAAAATTGTCTTTAATTTAACTGGTAAAGACAAATAGCTGTTTGAAATTGACTCCACAGATGGCGTTGTTTAAAATATCGACTTAGAGTGCTAAATGTTGTGGGTTATATTTTTACGTAGAACAAAAACTCTGTGTGATTCACAAATTGTTATGCTGAATCTGGGTGTATTTGGTATCCGTTATTTGTACGTTTGTAAAGTCCCACGCAGTAGTAGGATTAGTTTCTTAGTGTTCTTATTTTAAAAAAAGAATTATCTTTTTTTAGGAAGAACGTTAATAGTTCTTGCTTTGAAAAAAAAAAGAAACAAACATTTTAATTTTGGATTATGTTCTTATAGATAAAATTAGGACTGACTTTATATTTCTCTGGAAATTGTTGTTTAACAGAAATTAAGACTGTGTTTTGGGAAGAGTTCCATTAACAGACAATCGAGCTTGAACAATTATTGTAGGCATTCCTTTTTAGCTACTACTCTAACTATATATTTTTTATTACAGAATGCCCAGCTGAATACAATTTGACTATCTTAAGACTAAAATAAATAAATTTCCACTGTTTATTTGTATAGTAAGCGAATGTTATTTCGTTGTAACAATAGTCAAAAATTGCAAATTAAATTAATATTCTTTGATTCCTTGCATTTACATATATAAAATGCATATAATATACCAACATGTCTGACCAGCATAGTATAGTAGAGCAATTGCCCTCCCAATATGGAAGAAGCTCGAGCCCAACAGTGGGACATATATGAGCTAAGATGATGATGACTACTTGATTTATTTCTCTCTAAGTTTCTAGCTTATATTGTTTTACATACATACATCCATATCATCACGCCATATCCCTTGCAGGGTAGGCAGAGAAAACAGAATGCCAGAGAACTCTATCTCTGCATACTTCACTCGCTTCCTCAACATTCATAATTCTCTTCATACACGCTCGCCGGTTTCGGAGACTCTTGACTCCACCTTCCTTCAGTATATGACCGATCTGGTCTAGGTAGGTTATTGTTTTAAATTATTAGAAAATCATCTGTATACATTCATTAGCCGATGTTTCTCCACTGCTAGGCATATGCTTCACCAGAAGGCTAATATCACTATTTACCATATACGAATATGGCAAGTCTTCCCCTATAATTAGGGTGCCGAAAAGTCTTGGTATACATACCTACTTATCATACATCTCAGCTCATGCATGTCCCACTGTTGGACTCCAGCCTCCTCAATAATGGGGGGAAAAATGACCTACAATACCACGTTGGTCAGATGTGTTGGTATAGTGTTTTCTTTCAAGATTTCCTTCTCTCGCTCATCATCATTCTACTCTTATCTTAATTATTTGAGATCGACTCAATACGTTCTCTTCTCTCATTATACCTGTTGCAAAACTTTTGGCAATAGTTTTATGACCGACCAAACTAATTCCAGACAGACAGAAGTCTGTCGTCGATTCTCTTTTTGTGTATTTAATTGTTGACCATATGAATTTAGTCCAGTTCAAAATACAGCACTTAATCGTCTTTTATGTCACACTTTTGTTTTTGCGCTGGTCTATGCTGTGGTCACACCCTGTCAAATCGGTCCGGGGTGACGGAAGAGGTGGCGCGCGACCCCATAGACCTACCATGCAAAGCACCTCTCTTTGCCGTGCGAGCGAGCCACCGGTACCCGATCTTTGTGTTCGATGGCCTCTTTTACGTCACCCTCGAGCAATGTTGAGCAATGTTGGTAGTATTTGTAGCCGCCATCACATAACAATAAGCATATATATATATATATATATATACAGGGTGTCCCAAAATTCAACGATAAGCTGGCACCAGCAGGTGGACCTACATATGACTACTCGAGAACAGAAAAGAAAAAAATTCTACCTTGATTTTTTTTTTCATTACGACAAAAAAACCAAAATCTTTAAAAATGGACATCCTTTATTATATTATTAAGTGCTATTGCTACAGTTTTACAAGTAATTCTGTGATTTTTTTTGTATTGGCAAGGTAAGTAGCCCTACTATCGATCACAACCATTAAAAATTCCAGAATATCTATAGTTTTTACACAAAAATCAATCAAAACTATGTTTTTTTCATAAATTATGTAAGATTTTGACTTTCAGCTCACTTTCACTCATCATAGTGAAAAAAAAAAGTATGGACACTACTGTGGCAAATAGTATTAAAAATTGGCGCAACTAACTACAATTCTAAAATGGTATAACATTCAAGGCAAACTAGCCACAAAAATATACTTAGGTGTACTATTTCAAAATAACAACCATATTTCGAA
The DNA here is from genome assembly GCA_905163515.2 of Lymantria monacha. Taxonomy (NCBI): domain Eukaryota; kingdom Metazoa; phylum Arthropoda; class Insecta; order Lepidoptera; family Erebidae; genus Lymantria; species Lymantria monacha. The sequence goes on along the minus strand of LR991098.1, from coordinate 25,331,471 downwards.
AATTGTTAGTGTTGATAGTAATCACTTTTACTAAGTAGCCAAAATGTTTTTGTAGCAAGTTCCCAGAATTTGAATGAGACATATGCGTAGTCCGTAGATCCACAGTCTGAATTATTTTATGGCGAAGCTCGTCCAAGGTTGCAATCGGTTTTGTGCAGACTCTGTCCTTTAGACAACCCCAATAGAAAAAGTCCAGGGGATTTAGATCGGGTGAACGGGGTGGCCACAAGATAGGACCAAGTCGCCCGATCCAACGCCCTGGGTACTCTTGGTCTAAGTACTCTCGCACAGGACGGGCATAGTGAGCTGGGCAACCATCGTTTTGAAACCACATGGTTTGCAAATCACTTAAGGGCACATCTTCTAATAATCCTGGCAACTCATTTTGTAAGAAGTTTAAATAACTATTGCCATCTATGTTTCCTTGTAACTCAAAGGGCCCTATCACTTTGCCATTTATTATGCCAGTCCATAGGTTAACCTTAAATTGGTATTGAGATTGTCTTCTCTCACCAGGTGCAGATTTTCATTGTTCCAGCTATGAAGATTGTGAAGATTTAAATATCCATCTTTCTTGCAGGTTGTTTCATCACGACGACGTGACGTTTTAAAATTCTATGTGCAGTACTTTTTGGGATTCCCGTTGCTGCTTGTACAGCACGTACAGAGGTAGTTGAATCGTTTTCTATTTCATTGAGAACTTCTTCATCGTGTTCCGATCTAGGTTTTCCAGCGTTTCGCCTGTCAGATGGTATACAACCCTCCGAAAAAGCTTGATACACGTTAATAAATACGCGATAATCCGGATACCTTTGAAGATTAGGGTACCTTGCTCGATATAATCTGCTAGCAGCGTTGGCATTGCATCGGCATTCTCCATAAATTAGGTGCATATTAGCGTATTCTAACGCTGTGTATGGTAGCGGCATGATGAATGCTAAACACTTGAAAATAAGGCAAAACTTCTTTAAAAAAAACACAAAATCACAGTCTAAAATAATGCCAAGTCAGGTCAATTTCCAGGTCACTTAATTCAATCCAAAAGTCGTCAGTACCAGAGCCACTTTAATTAAAACAGAACGGTGTGCAGTAAACAAAGAAGTAGAGCATACTGACTTGCTGTGCTGCTGAGGACATTAATTACTTCTCCACCTGCATTAATGTTACTAAACAATTAGCATCTATCTATCTCCCTCTAACGTATAATCTCTCTATCTCTGTCCAACTTATTTTATGGACTTATGGACTACGCACATGTCTCATTAAAATTCTGAGAACTTGCTACAAAAACATTTTGGCTACATAGTAAAAGTGATTACTATCAACACTAACAATTTTCGAAATATGGTTGTTATTTTGAAATAGTACACCTAAGTATATTTTTGTGGCTAATTTGTCTAGAATGTTATACCATTTTAGAATTGTAGTTAGATGCGCCAATTTTTAATACTATTTGCCACAGTAGCGTCCATACTTTTTTTTTTCACTATGATGAGTGAAAGTGAGCTGAAAGTCAAAATCTTACATAATTTATGAAAAAAACATAGTTTTGATTGATTTTTGTGTAAAAACTATAGATATTCTGGAATTTTTAATGGTTGTGATCGATAGTAGTGCTACTTACCTTGCCAATACAAAAAAAATCACAGAATTACTTGTAAAACTGTAGCAATAGCACTTAATAATATAATAAAGGATGTCCATTTTTAAAGATTTTGGTTTTTTTGTCGTAATGAAAAAAAAAATCAAGGTAGAATTTTTTTCTTTTCTGTTCTCGAGTAGTCATATGTAGGTCCACCTGCTGGTGCCAGCTTATCGTTGAATTTTGGGACACCCTGTATATATATATATATATATATATATATATATCGATGTCCTATGTATCCTATATACAATGTGACCTATGTATATGGTCAACCTTAGCCCATATACATAGGACCCATCAATATATAGAAAATCACTTCTTTTATACTTTTTCGTATTTTGCCATTGGACTTAAAATTCTTGTGTGCCCTTATTTTTTTTTTCTTTGCAGGGTAGACCATGGGTGGTCGCGCCCCACCAAATCGATTGGACCCACCCTGCAAGCACCTCTCCTCGTCGTATGAGCGGGCCACCGGTACCCGATCTTTGTCTTCGGTGGCCCGCCCGGCGGTATACCCTTACGGGTTCCTCTCTTGTCAATGCCCCGACAGCTTTCGCCGTCGGGGCGTCGCCCTCACGCGGTGGTCTCACGTCGGGTGACCGGACAATTCCCCGGTCCGATCACCCGAAGCCTCGGTTAGGGCGGCATTAGGCGCAGATATTCGCGCCTGTGCCGCCCCAGCCGCTGACGGCGGCCCGAGTCACGGGAATTCTCCCGGACTCGTTCCGCTGCCTCCTTCTGCGAGATGACAGCCTCGCAAAAGGCAACGACCGCGTCCCAGTTCCTGACGCTGTCGACCATGGCTTAGTGTGTGCTTTGTACCCTAGAGCCCTTGGATGGTCTAAAATGATCGTGCCATATTAGTTACACCTGGCAGGCGGCTTGGTGATCGGGGTATGATGAGTTAGCGCTACGACCCTTTAGTGATGATATTTTATTCTTAACTTATCACCACACGAACAGAAATACCATAAATCAAGAAATTATATCTAAATGAAAATTGATTTAATAAAAAATGGTGAAATGCAAATAAATCTACTCTAATTGTTCCAAATTTCATTTAAAATTAATCAAAATTTTTGAAATTGAATCAATTCAGGTTGACGAATCCTTTAAAAGGGCTGACCCCAGATGTTATCATTTGTCAGTTCAATTCATTAAGATCCATAAAAGAATCGTAGCTAAAATTATTATCTATCTGCGCAACTGTTAGGAGTTTAAAATTTCTCTCTTATTTTATTTTATCCATATCGTCGGATACATTTTTAAGTGCTTTATTGGCTTTATCTCTTCATTAAGTATATTATTGGCTTCTGCCAAGTGCCTCTGAACTACATAGGTAGTTTGGACATGTACAAAGAATGAGTGAAGATAGGTTGACGAAGCAAGTATACAAAGCAAGTGTGACTGAGACGATACAAGGTGAAGACTACGTCGCAATTTTCTGGATAAAATTATACATGTGTTGGCGAAAGGTCACATTAAAAGTACATGTAACCGTAGTGCATGCATGAAGTTTGTAACAAATGTGAACGATGCGATGGAGGTCCACTAGGATTGTGGTTTGTGGCAATTTATTTTCCTTAGTGCAGGGAGGTGTCTTTTAAAAAAAAAAAAAAATTGTAGTCTCAGCCTAACCATCTGAGGTAAAGGCGTGAAGCTATGTATTGAACTATATAAATATACATTATCTCAGCTCTTAAACGTTCCAGTACTAGGCCTGGGCTTACTCTACAATAGTAGGGCAATTGACCTACTATACCACGCTGGTCAGATGGCTTAGCTACGGTTTCATTTCGAGTATTTCTTCTTCCATAGATGTAATATGTATTCTTCAATTTATTTAAAATTATAAGTATCTGTTTTGTACTCGTGTAGAAGCGGATTAAGAATACAGTATGTCATCACCGCTTACCTTTTCATGACTGTATTTAAAGTCAGCTGAGGGTGCATCAGAAGCAGCGTTATTTTGGGGAACTTATAACATCTACTGCAATCGCCAACCCTCGTGCCAAGTGCGGTAATTATGCTATTATCACACCTTTGTTTTCAAGCTTATGTTCAATGGTTGACAAGAGTAGCTGCTAATGGATCATACGAATGAGAAATTGAAGACATACAAATACGCACGAAGACACGAAAAAGTATTTCAAGTAAAGACACATTCCGCACATCGTAACTAAATTCTTCATTTTCTTTATTCTTATTTTAATTATTTTATTATTTTTATCTCTCATTTTTAAATATACAGTGTATGCTGAGAAATAGTCGTGTATAATTTCTATGCAGTAAAGCACTAAGCATTTCCCCAGTAAATATGAAATTTATTTAATATACCAAATATTAAATATACATACATACATACATATCATCACGCCATATCCCTTGCAGGGTAGGCAGAGAGAACAGAGTACCAGAGAACTCTATCTCTGCATACTTCACTCGCTTCCTCAATATTCATAATTCTCTTCATACACGCTCGCCGGTGTCGGAGACTCTTGACTCCACCTTCCTTCAGTACATGACCGATCTGGTCTAGGTAGGTTAGTCTCGGTCTCCCTCGGTGCCTACATCCTTCCACTTTCGCATTGTATATCTTCTTAACCAGACGTTCGTTCGGCATTCTTTCCACATGTCCGAACCATCGGAGCATTCCCTTTCGCATCTTTACACCAATACTCTCTTTCATACCTACTCGCTCTCTTACGTCGTCGTTACGAATGCGTTCGGTCAGCCTAACTCCACAGATTTTCAGAATAGATCGCATTTCGACCGCATTAATTTTACTTTCATACTCTTTTCTGCATACCCAACTCTCGCTTCCATACAGTAATGTTGGGACAAGCACTGCGTTATGTATTGCTACACGTGCCTTCTGGCTGAGGTGGTGGCTGCCAAGAAGTTGCCCCAACGCTCCGTTCACTCTATTTCCCGCATTCACTCTTCGCTCTATATCAGTGGTGTACCGTCCATCTCGGCTAAATCCACATCCAAGATATACAAATTCATCCACTTGCTCTAGTACATCATTACCTATTGTTACTCTTACATCTGTTCTAGCTTCATCTCTTTCAAAGACCATTGTTTTGGTTTTACTCACATTCACGCGTAGACCCCTTTTCTTACAATCTTCTGTCATTGTGTCGACTAGGGTCTGCAGGTCAGTCGCTGATTGTGCCAGCAGGACTGCGCCATCTGCATAAAGCAGAGCAGAGACCACTGAGTCACCCATCTGGACTCCCACATTCATATCGTTCAACCTTTGGAGACATTTATCCAGATATATGATAAACAGCCTGGCTGATAGAACGCAGCCCTGCTTAACGCCGATATTGACGTCAAACCAAGGCGACATTCCATCATCCAGCCGCACACAGGCTCTACAGCCCATATAACTGGATTGCACAGCCTGCAGCAGTTTACCGTAAATACCATATTCCGGTAAAATGTCCCAAAGTTCCTTTCGTACAACCGTGTCAAATGCTCTCTCCAGATCCACAAAACTGCAGAAAATCCTCTGACCTAGGGCCAGATGCTTCTCCACAATGTTGCGCAGAGAGAACACTTGATCCATGCATCCCCTTCCACTCCTGAAACCTCCTTGTGTCTCACACAGTAAACCATCGGACACCATCCACATTATTATAAAATATTAAATAATAAATTAATATAAAATGCATATTCTAATTGTTGCTGTATATTGTTAATAAATGTTATTCTATTCTGTCCTGTTCTATTCTGTTCTTTTCTATTCTGTTTTATTATATTCTAAATTGAAACATAAATATTACGGCACATCATTTTTAGCACTATGTAATAGATGGCGAGGCTTATACACTTTCATAGTTTTTTTTTTTTTTTTATTTACATTTCGCTGCAAAATGTTTATTACCAGTAATAGCGGACGAGCATTTTATTATTATAAAGGTGCAGTTCCAAAATTCCATCTTCCATTGTCAATTGCTTGAGGAAATCCACGGGATTTACACCTTCGAGGATCGCGCTACACTTATTTTATACTCTGATGTTTTTCTACTGAAATTTAATATCTGACTGACAGTGTGAGACGCGATAGCATGCGATATTACTCCTCTCAGATATTTGAATAAGCCACTAACACCTATTTACTAATTTCGGTGACCCGCCCAGTGGATTACCCTTTCGGGCATCTATCACCGTCGACGCCTCAGCTACAAAGCACCAGGACATCGCCCTCACGCTCGGCGTCCCTGCGGGTGGCGGGGTAATTTCGGAAAAGGCCAACTGCGGCCTCGGCTCATATATTACATTTGTTTTTTATTACATCATATTATCTAACCATTGTTCTAACTTGTGGCGATGGTGATAAACACATTTAAAAAACAATTTAGTGTTTAACAAAAAAACAAAATTGATTCGATCGTGACGGAGTAAGAATACAATTCACTGCTATCCTTCTACGACGACTAAAAGATATAATAAGCAAATAACATTAATTAAAGAGAAAGAAAACAACAACAAAAAACAAATAAAACCCTACATCAATTCGTTTGCATATATGAATTTGTTGTTACAGTATGTGATGAAAACTTATAAAATATAGTATACAATATTTTGAGATAATGGAAGTGATTGACGTAACTGTGTAGTAGCAGCTACGAATACTACCAACTCTCACTTCGTTCGTGGATGTCGTAAAAGACGACTAAGATCCTTATTACGACCTGGGCCAACTCCATCTGATGCCGTTTAGTCAACAATTACATTTCCAAGTAGGGTTGACGTCTGCCACTGAAGAAAAGAACGCGTACCAGCGGCCCACCCGCAATGCGTAGAGAGGTATATTGTAGGGCGGGTCTACGGGGTCGTGCGCCACTTCTCCCGTCGCCCCGGATGGATTAGCGGGGCGTGACCGTTCCGTAGCCCGCCGCCAAAAAAAAAAAAAAAAAAGGGTTGACGTCTGGCAGGCGGCCGGTCATAATACTATTGCCAATAACTTTTACAATATGTACTATGAAAGAAGAGTACATATTGTATCGACCCCAAGTAATTGGGATAAGAGTAGGAGAATGATGGGAGTGATTGACCTAAAGAGACCAAGTAGGGAGACATACAAGACTTGTTGATGAGCTGGTAAATGGATGAATGATAATAATGATATTACGGTAAACAATACGAATGCATTTCCAATTGCAAATTTAATTTAATAGAATCATGAATTTGACATGTGAATTGAAATTATCTAGATAATTAATTAACATTATTACGTATTAATTAATTAAGAAATACGTGCATTGGATTCAAATGCTATCGATTCGAGAGAAATTAAACTTATATATAGATAAAGACACAAGGGTATATATATGCAAATTCTACATGTAAGAGAAACAATACAAGGATTTCTATTTTTTCTGATAGGAGTTTTAACGGCATCACTACGGAACGGTGACGCAAGGATATTAAAAATTAAATACAAAGGCAATAAAATCCGCAAAAGTAGTTTGAACCTATAGCCCAAGAAAGACGCATAAAGCCCATAAAGAAAAAATAAACTCCAACAAAACCTTAAAATCAGAATGAATAAAACAGTGCATTTACCTGATACAATAAGAAATACGAAAATCTACATAAAATTCATTAAGAGGCGAAATGTATAAAACTCGATAAAACAAAAAAAAATGTTACAAATTTATCTTCGATAACTTTTTTATTCGTCTATCGTTTTTTCATGTGGCTACCCTAACGAACGTTGGTAAAAAGTCGTCTCTTATTAAAATTCTCCCCAGTAGATTCCTTTGGCAATATTAAAATATTTTGTACGTTCACGCACTGGGAGAGGGAAGAGACAAAAAAAAATTGGGTCATATGGTAATTTTCCTCAAAATCCATTAAACACATTTCTGCATATTAATTAGGATCCCAAATAGAGAATTATTTGTGTGTTTTATTTAAATGCTAATGAAGCTTAAAAGAAAATTTACAGCTTTTGGTGTTCCAGATATTATTTTAATGTTAGATACATAAAATAACCGGATTTTTTTTTCATGTACTGACCAAGTAAGAATACATTATACCTTTTCTTATTTTCATCACCATCTCAGCGCCTGTAGGTTATCATATTCACCGGTGGTCCGCTCGCACGGCGAAGAGAGAGGATTTTACGGTGGGTCTATGGGGTCACGCGCCGCCTTCTCCGTCACCCCGGACCGATTCGGCGGGGCGAGACGCACCCATGGCCTACCAATAAAAAAAAAAAAAAAAAAGGTTATCATATTCTATTGTTAGGCAGGAATCTGGCATTTAAAATCATTATAACGGTTGATTTATTTTAATTATAACTAAAACTTTCGCAAAAAGTTGAAATCTTAGAAGTAACAATTTTCTACTACGCATAGGTAAGTAAAAAAGCTGGAGGCTCAAACCCATCCACCCCAAACTTAGAGTAAGCAGTGAATAGGCAAAGCTCTTGATTATAGCTGACGTCTTTGAGCAGCAGTTAGTCTTCATCAGCAGAATTTTTAAAAGAAAGTATATTAGAGAGATATAATAAACAGAGAGATTTTTTTAGTGTTAAAAGAAAGAGAGAGAAAAGAGTTGAGAAATTTATAGTGGTCGGGCAGCACTGTTGAGAGTTTTCTGGCTATATCTGCAAGCTGGTCCATTCAGGATAGTGTCACTCTCTCAGAGAAGCGACATTTAAACAGTAACAATGCGCTGCTGCGCTTCGTTCGGTGAGCAAGAGAGCCGGGAGCCCTACTTTTTGGATGGATTTTAATTGGTAGGCAGCAGCCTAGCTGTACCCTTGGTATTGCAAAGGTTCACGAGCGGCCGTAACACTTACCATCAGGTGGCACCATAAGCAATAAAAAAAGGATCATCATTGAATAGATAGAAAGTTATCGAACATTTTTTACATACATCAGATAGTATTGACTCGGCCAACCAAAATTAATATACCTATAGTCTATAATCATTTTGGGTTCATTAATTACTTCGCAAACTTTATTTAAAATATTATTTAAAGTTTAACCCACATTAAATTCCCGGTGAAATAATATAACACAATAGTTACCTACGATCGACATTCAAATCTCAGTATCTCGGAAATAAGTCCCGGATAACAGGATTACCTTTGCAGTGGATTTTATCATTCTTTACCACAATTAGGTTTAGGAATATCCGACTTTACATAAAACTGAACTTTTCTGCTAACGGTGGAAGTTAGATAAATTTATAAATCAATTTGGTGCTATCCTCCAAAATTGTATAGGGAATCATAAATAGAAAATAAATATCATCTTGCAGCCAGATGAAATATAATAATAAATGTATTAAAATTTATTTATTATGTATAAACCGTTTTCTATGCTCCGATGGTTCGGACATGTGGAAAGAATGCCGAACGAACGTCTGGTTAAGATGATATACAATGCGAAAGTGAAAGGATGTAGGTACCGGGGGAGACTAAGACTAACCTAGCTAGACCAGATCGGTCATGTACTGAAGGAAGGTGGAGTCAAGAGTCTCCGAAACCGGCGAGCATGTATGAAGAGAATTATGAATATTGAGGAAGCGAGTGAAGTATGCAAGGATAGAGTTCTCTGGCACTCTGTTCTCTCTGCCTACCCTGCAAGGGACATGGCGTGATGATATCGTATATATGTATAAACCGTTTTCTACCATTTTCCGTGTGGCGTCACCACAGTAGTCATCATCACCTCGCCCATATATGTCCCAGTGCTGGGCTCAGGCCTCCTCCGTAATGGAAGGGTAATTGACCTACTATAACACGCTGGTCAGACGTGTTAGTATAGGGTTTTGTTTCGAGTTTTCCTCTCGCATAGATGTTATATGCGTTTTATATCCCTTAATCGTCTCGTACGAACACCCACGGGTAAGATAGGGGGTGCTGAATTGTATTCTTACTCCGTCACCATACGGAAATTTACACATTATCATCATAAATCACCTTAATTTCAATTGAGACTTTTTAATGTCGGTAAAACAAGAACCACGTAAGGGCGAGGGTGACGGCCTGGCAACACTACTATTTGTTGCCGGGGTATTGATTGATGGGGGGGTATTGATTGATACCCGAAAGGATAACCCACTGATATCGAATACATACTAAAATTGTAAGGTATATATTAGTACATACCAAAATTATAATTTAACTTATCTGGTTAGTTATAGTAAATTCGTCAGAATTTGTTATACTAATCACGTTGGAATTCCAAATTAATTCATGATATTAAAAAAAAAGCGCTAAAATGAAAAGTAGTAGGTACAAGTAATCTACGACCTTTTAATTTTAGCTTTCATTTTTGAATATTTTTGTGAAAACTGACTATCCAATACTGAACCAGCCGACTATTTCCATTTGAATAATAAAATTATCTGTTGCAAGTGGCCATTTGTTTTCCCTCTTAAATCTTAATCTATTCCTATATAAAACTCGCCGGCAACTCAATATGCGGAGTGCCGAACTTTTGAAAGATCACTTCAAACTTATAACTAACTATTTTATCGACTTATGCTAGAGTCAATATCCAAACTAATATGATAAAAAAGAGAGAGTCAACTTCAATTTAATCGAAAACCCTTTTTTATGCTGAAATGGTCGTCATCAAAAAAAATTAATAAATTTTGAGAATAACTTCTGGAAGGTAAGATGAAAACACAGTCTAACCTTTATGAGAGGATAGTACCACAAATACCAGAAAATATTCGAAACATTTCAAAAGTAACAAATTCATCATCATCAGCATTCTTCTACTCTTATCCCAATTATTTGGGGTCGATACAATATGTACTCTTCTTTCATAGTACATATTGTAGAAGTTATTAGCAATAGTTTTATGACCAGCCGCCTGTCAGACGTCAACCCTCCTTGTGGATATAATTGTTGACCAAACGGCATCAGATGGAGTTGGCCCAGGTTGTTATAAGGCTCTTAGTCGTCTTTTACGACATCCACGAGCAAAGTAAGGGTTGGTAGTATTCGAAGCTGCTACCACACAGTACAAAAGTAACAAATTCAAATGCGATAAATACCGTACAAAATGTTTCTATTTCATTATTTCTAGATTTTATAGGTTTATTATCCGAGTGAAAACAAACTATAAAAGATTATAATAGCACTTTAGATAGATGTTTTACAAGGCATATAAGGGAATGGATCGTTGACATAAAGCAGATGCATGAGATAGACCTCATTAGTAATTAATATCAAGTCAATTTGCTTGCGAAATATTGTCAGTTTATTAGCAAGCTAATTTTAAGTAAAATTACATCACAATTTAGATTTCATCGTCGCCATTATCTCAACTCATATGCGGCTGGTGGACTCTAGTCGCAAAATTGCCCCACTATACCATGCTGGTCAGATGAGTAAATGATTTTTGATCGAATTTGCTTTCTTTTGAGTATATTTTATCTGCATATATACCGTCTTATATAATACTCACAAAGGGATGGTGAATTTTATTCTTACCCTTACCCCGGATATAATTTAAACATAATAAAAAACTAAACAAGAATTTTTGAAGTGAGACTTTTTTATCGACGTATGGAAGAAATTTTATATTATTATAACATTTTTCTGTTACGTGCCATGTTTATTTCTAAGTAATTTTTTTTCCGTTACGAGCCATTTTTATTTTGAAGTGAAACTTCTTTAGAAAGAGAGAGGAATAGAGAGGGAGAGGGGGAGAGAGAGAGAGAGAAAATACACGCTATTGGTTGATGTATGTAAACGAGATATAAAAATTAGCTTGCCAAAGTTTCACTTCTGATTTAAGTACCTTGTACGCACACACAATTTTTTTTTCTATCGCTATCTTGCTCGAGGTTACTGTAAAAGACAACTAAAGGAGTATACATATAAAATCTATGAAAGAGAAAAAAAAACCATATTCATGTACTGCGCGGTATAGTAAGTCAATTTCTCTCCTATTGTATAGAGGCTCAAACTTAGCAGTGGAACGTATATTAGCCGAGCTGTAAGTATATGTACTTACAGCTCGGCTAGAAATAACTAAGATTTAATTTACAGTAAAGACATGTATGTATTTCGAATTACAATAACACTATATGTACATAAAAACTTATAACGGCCGTTTAACGTTCCGTCATCGTGAATGTTATCCATACGCTGAACTCTACCAAATCGTAAACCAACATTGGCATATAAAAACGTAGTAAAACTTTAACAATCCACCCAACAATGTTCTCGTTAACTGTTCATTTTAACTGTCTATTAGGTCTAACTATTCTTCTTGATTAGACACTTGACTTGTTTTTATAGGTGCCGTTAAAGATATCAGCCAGTTAAGTGCTTCAGTCGCAGGAATATGTTCCTGTTTATTACAAAAGGTTTCGTTTTCCTCTTAATTTCTCTTTTGGAACTTTATGATTGAGGATTGTAAGGTAGTAAAGGGTTTTTGTTGAGAAGTAATAACGTGTGTGTTATAACTTTTAAGAATTTATTTGCCTGAATATTTTTATTAATATGTTCCGTTTATTTCTTTTGTAAGGTTTCTAACGAGATAATTGAGTTGAATTTGTATTCTGCTAATGTTCTGTTTGTATTTCCCATATTAAACTTTTTATAAACTGAAATATTTTCATAACGGTTTTTTGTTAATCTTTGATGAATGATTGGGTTGAAAATCTATATAGATTTTTGCTTCTTACTTAAATGTCTTTATTGAAACACTCAATTATAAAAAATTGCTGAGAGAAGCTTGATCATTCGGATAATAAAATTTAATAACAATCCTATTCATGTGATCACGGAGGGAGAATACAATTCACCACCCCCTATCTTACCCGTGGGTGATCGTAAGAGACGATTAAGGGATATAAAAGGCATATAACATCTATGCGAGAGAAGGAAAACTCGAAACAAAACCCTATAGCAACACGTCTTACTAGCGTGGTATAGTAGGTTATTTTCCCTCCTATTAGGGAGGAAGCCCGACCCCAACAGTGTGATATATTTGGGTTGTAATGATGATGATGAATAATTCTATCGCCAATCTATCTTTCAAGCGTGGTGATTTCATGTTGAAATCATTTCTCCTTAAGCTTATTTCTTGGATATAATTTATTCTTGGGGGTGTTTATGTCTATGTGCAAAATATAATTTAATTAATAGATTGATAAATGAAAAAAATAATAAATAATTTAAACACATTTTAGTAATTTTCAACAAAAGTTTAATACTTCGACTGCAATGATGGCCTAGTAGTTAAAATAAGATGAACCGACTTGCCATGCCCAATTTCAATATTACCATGCAGTACAATACATTGTGGGTTCCACAAATTATTTTTCTGAGTCTAGATGTAATTTATATCCCTTAATTCTATATATGTCAAGTCTTAGTACAAGGTTTAGTTTTAATTATTCTTTACTGTTTAGTACTCAATATTAGTGAATATTGAGTATAGTGATAGATATATAGTGATAGGCGGGATTTTTTGAACATATATTAAGTGAATTAAATGTTAAAAAAGATAATAATAATAATTAGCACATTTTATACGAAAAAATTGTACCCATTGCTAATTGACCTAGATGTATGTATGTATGTATGATGTATGTATGTATTGGCCTATATGTGAACGCTACGTATTGAAGTCATTTTCTTGTAAAAGTCCTGAAACTATATGATATAAATAATAGAAAGAAGCATGTTTTATTAAGATATATAATATATATTTTAATATTAAATTGAGTATAGTGATAGATATATTATATATATATATATATATATATATATATATATATATATATATATATATATATATATATATATATATATATATATATATATATATATTACTTTACCGTATGTAATGAAAGGTAAGATCCTGAATTTAATTTGCTGAGTCAAGCTAGAAGAACATTTATTTTAGTTTTTTTATTACGGATTAATTTTTAATGTTATTTTTAATTTAATCATTTTGAATGTTGAGGAAGCGAGTGAAGTATGCAAGGATAGAGTTCTCTGGCACTCTGTTCTCTCTGCCTACCCTGCAAGAGATATGGAGTGATGATATGTATGTATGTATGTAAGTTACATAAACATAATTATATTCAATACACATATATATTCAATAATTTATAAAACATAATAATATAAATTACAATAATATAAACATATAAACAATATATATACTACATATATATATATATATATATATATATATATATATATATATATATATATATATATATATATATATATATATATATGTATATATATATATATATATATATATATATATATATACATATATATATATATATATATATATATATATATATAATAAGAACGACAAATTATATAAATCATGATGATTCTGCTAATTCATTCAAAAGATGTAAACGAACACTCTTCTTGAACATTTGACGATTGGTGGACTTCCTGATATCGAGAGTTAGTGAATTCCAGAGAAGAACTGCCTGGACAAGAAAGGAAGAATGAACACAATAAGAAGAGTGAGATGGACAAAGTAAAAGCAATTTGTTGGCAGAACGAAGGTTTCTGTCATGATTAGTGGAGAGGTGTTGAAAGAAGCAAGATAAGTAATCAGGAGAATTAGGAGACTTGAGGATAGAGTATAGTAAATTGAGGACACGCAGACTACGGCGTTGACGAATAGTGAGAAAGTTTAGTTGAGAACGATAAGTAGAAACATGGTCATACTTGCGAAGATTATATATGAATCGAATGCAATTATTAAGAAGACGATCTAATTTATTAAGGACATCTGCGTTCAGGTCAAAATAACACACATCACCATAGTCAATTACCGGAAATGTTAAGGTCTGAACAAGCATTGTTTTTGTTTTAGCCGATAGAAAGTGTCGAAGAAAACACAAGCTATTGGTGACTCGTTGACTTATTTTGGCAACTTGAGCTCTCCAATTGAGAGTGGAGTCAATAAACAAGCCAAGGTCTTTGACAACCGAGGATATAGGTTAATAGAACCGTTGTAAGATATTAAAGGGAGAGATTTGATGCCTATTCGGCCTATCATATGCTGACAACCCACAATTATCGAATGACACTTGGTGGGATTTACCGTCAATCCTAACTCGTCACACCAACCTTTTATGATATCTAAATCCCCATTGATTTTGGCAATTGCTGATGCAATGTTATCCACGCTCGTTTGGCAGTACAGCTGCAAGTCATCGGTATAGAGATGATACGAACACTGAAGATTATAAGTAATGAAGTTAATAAATATAAAAAATAACAAAGGAGAAAGAATACCGCCTTGGGGCACACCAGCATGTAGGTCGCACCAATTCGAAAGACTATCCTCAATGCGAACACATTGCTGACGGCCCTGAAGATAGGAAGAGAACCATTCTAGTGCGTTGGACGAAATCAAAATATGAGATAGGATCGCTAGGAGAATATCGTGATTCACGGTATTGAAGGCATTTTAGAAATCAATCAAGGCTAAAACAGTGACATTAGTTTTTTCCATACCAGCTCTAATGTCACCAGTTACTTTGAGGAGAGCGGAAGTGGTGCTATGGCCAGGTCGAAAGCCGAACTGGAACTTACTCAACAAATTAATTCTGAAGACGAAATTAGATAGTTGCTTATGTACACAAGCCTCCAGCACCTTAGAAAGAAAAGGAATGATAGATATAAGGCGGAAATGATTTGGAAGGGAAGGATCAGAAATTTTAGGCAACGGGATCACATAAGCCTTACGCCATAGTGAAGGAAAACGGCCAGATTCAAGAGAAAAGTTAATAATATGTGAAATAGCAGGAAGAAGGTGGTCTAATATTAACATGATCATACGACGACTGACGTAATCACATCCCATGGCATTGGATTTAATGGATAGAATTATGTTTTTGACCTCATCCAACGCAACTGGAGAAAAATGAAACGGTTAGATATTAGATTGAGGTAGATGAGTTAGATAATTCACAGTGCGACATTTGGTTTTGTGATTCAAGGGAATAGTAGATGTAAAGTGCTGATTAATATCATCCAAACCAACAGTTACCCAGCAATCTGACTGACAGTTTCTACCAATACCTAAAGTCCGTAGAAACTTCCAGGTATTAGCAGCAGAAGATGAATTAATGTTATCGAGAATATAGCGGCGTTTGGCGTTGCGAATCAACTGATTACACCGATTTCTTGCAGTCTTATATCCACACCATTGTTCGTCGCACCGGTTACTTCTATATTTGCGATATGCACGATCTCTGCACTTCATTGCTTTTCTTATGTTTTCTGATAGCCAGGGAGCAGGAGGACATTTCAGTTTTACCTTTCTGACAGGGGTGTGAATATCATAAAGGTGGTGAACTTCTTTGCCAAAACAGCGAATTTTTTTGTCAATGCACGAAGACGCTTCTAAATAGTTTCAGTTGACTTTGGAGGCATCACTCTGTAAGTCAGTCAGGTTGATTCTACCAAAACAGCGCATATAAAAAAAACTTGGGCTTAGGCTTTGGAGGTTTTAGAACGTAAGAAAGGAAAATTAGATCATGGTGAGAAAAGGCAAGGGCAGGCAATTGACCTTGAGGGGAGATAAGAGAAGGGTTGGAGGTGAAGATCAGATCTAGCCATGTGTCGTTGCCATCCCTATTGTAGTGAGTGGCGTGTAGTAGTACAATATGAAGATTGGCAGACTCAATGACTTCAAAGAGTTTTTAGGTACGTAGTGATTGGGATAAAAGAAGATCGGTATTGAAATCACCCATGATGATGTGGTGTGCATATTCTGACCCTAAAGATTCCAGAATTGAATCGAGACTGGAGAAGTAGTCGACGTTGGGAAGACAGTATACGACACCAAGAACAGCTTTAGCCCCTTTGGTAGATATCTCTAAAAAGAGAAACTCGGCAGAGGAGGGCACAGAAGATGAGAAAAGAATTTTGTAAGGGAAGTTGCTGCGGAGATATATCGCAACACCACCTCCTCTCCGCTCAGTCCGCTACGTATAAGTACGTAGTTAGTAAGAGGGTAAGCGGTGGAAAGAAGTTGAGCTTTAAGCCAACTCTCGGATATCAGGATGGCGTGGACATCGCAATCAGAGAATGACTCCAAAAAGTCACTGTAGTGGCTCGGAATACCTGAGCGTTTATATGGCACACTTTTAGTAAATTTTGCAAATTATTATTAAATATTTGTCGCACACAGTCACCAAGCGTTGGGGTCGTTGAACTGAAGCTATCATCATGTAATGAAGAATTAACAGAGTAATAGGAATCATCATCTGAATCCATGGAATAAAATAAAGAACAAAAAAAATATATACAAATATAAAATATATATAAATAATATAATATAACAGCTACATTATAGGACGTTCTTGTAATAAAATACAACTTACATAAAATCTGCATCACCTACCAGCTAAAAGGTGTACAATTTCATAATGGCAATAATATCATACAAAGTTTGAGGTACGTTATCCATAGAACGAAACTCAACGGTAACTAAACGTCAAGTAGGAAACGTGCAAGTTCTGTCAAACATTTAATTGACGTTTGTAAAAAGTAAACAATAACAATATTAACTAAACTAAAGAAAAATTTTATGTTTTGAGTTACAACTGGAATATATTAGTTGATGGGTTAAATTCATAAAGCAATAATACTATTATATATTAACTAAATTTTATGCGGTTTTGTATTACCGGTTTTGTATTACCATTATGCAGCATACAAAATATAAAAAAAAACTAATATCAAATCAAATAAAACTATTTCTGAAATATACGATAGCTTTTGCCATCGTATAAGAAAAAAAAAATATCGTGACATGATTAACAAGATAGTCACATCAAATTTTCTCAAAGCGAAGGAAATATAAAAAATGTACAACATTGACTTCGTATCGTCCAAATATGACATTTTTGTAATCTAACTTTTTGCGTCATCAATCACCTTGTAGAAAGTTGCGTCGTAAAGCTACACAGGATTATTAAAAAAAGACTTCAGATATAACTGGCAGTTTCATTACGAGGGTAGAACACGTAGTCACTGAATACTAATCGATCTCGCGTACAAAAAAAAGATTTTATTAGTGGGAGTAATAAAATTAATTATTAATAAAATACAGAATTATTAAATTATCCATTATTTTATATAAAAGGGGGGCATAGTCCGGAGCGTGCTCGCCGCGTCCCCTGCCAGTCTAATTAGACTGCTAATCCGGCCCGATATGCGTACCGCAGTGCGGGTTAGGGCGTCCCACGAAGGCGACGCGTACCGACCCGCCCCCGTCGGTACGAACTTCGGCAGTTACGGCGATGGGGGCCGCCACCCATCATGCCTTGCTCAGTCAGGCGAGTCGAGGAGAGCAGAGTGCCGGGTGGCCGCGCGTGGAATGTAAGAGGTTTTGTGGAAGTTAAGTTGCACGAGCTGATATCCGTCATGGCGGACAAACACCTAGACGTGCTCTGTGTAATAGAGACCAAGCGAAGGGGCAGCGACACCTGCGATCTTCCTGGTGGCGGGATGGCTGTGTGGTCTAGTGTACCATAGAGCGATCGAACCAGTATGGGGGTAGGAGTGCTGTTGTCTTCTCGCTTGGCCTCAGGTGTGAAGGGTTACGGAATGTATTATCCCAGATTTCTTTGGGTCCGTATAAAACTAGGTGTCACCAAGGTATTCATGGTTGTAGCATATGCTCCCGATCCTCGGTGGCATCAGACCTAGAGTAGTTTTAGGATAATGTTAGGGAAGTTAAGAAGATATACAATGCGAAAGTGGCAGGATGTAGGTACCGAGGGAGACCGAGACTAACCTACCTAGACCAGATCGGTCATGTACTGAAGGAAGGTGGAGTCAAGAGTCTCCGAAACCGGCGAGCGTGTATGAAGAGAATTATGAATGTTGAGGAAGCGAGTGAATTATGCAGAGATAGAGTTCTCTGGCACTCTGTTCTCTCTGCTTACCCTGCAAGGGATATGGCGTGATGATATGTAAGTATGTATGTATATTAGGGAAGTTCTGGATATGGCAGAAACCAGTGAACGCGTGATTGTATGCGGAGATTTGAACGGATGGGTGGGGACCAAGCGTCCCGACTATGAGGACGTACTTTGTCAATTTGGTGATAAGAGAGTAAACGACGTAGGTAGGCTCATAGCGGATGTATGCATGGAGAGAAACCTTATTGTGTCAAACACATTTTTCCAACATAATGACATCCATATGTATACATGGAGAAGGAATGAAAAGAAAAGAATAATAGATCTAATTTTAGTAGACAGTCGCCTCCGAAGCAAAATATTGGACGCAAGAGCCCACAGGGGCCTCACAGTCGATACGAACCACTATCTCGTTATTGCGAGATTTAGTGGTCTGTTCAGAAAGTGGAGGCACTGGCGAGAGCGTGTCCACTTCTGAGGGCTTGAAAGAATAAAGGTTGAAAGGATGCAAGAAGAGTGTGTAAGAGAAAAGTATGCAGAGGGTGTCCGTGAATGGCTGACGATGGCAAGCCAGCCGCAATCGGACATTGAAGAATGCTGGAGAGTATAGAAAGAGAGTATGGTAGATACAGCTAAAGAAGTATGTGGAAGTTCAAAGAAGCATAGGAAAACAAATGGTGATGCATGGTGGGATGCGGAAGTGGCAGCTTCCGTAGAGCAAAAGAAGAAAGCGTGGCTGGACTATGTCTCTTCTTTAAATCTGAATGACAGTATGACTGAACAGAAGAAAGAAATATATCGGCAATGTAAGAGTGACACCAAGGCCTTAGTGAAAGAGAAACGTGATAGAGCAAATATGACTGCAGAAGATAGGCTGACTAATAACTTCGAAGCTAACACCAAACTCTTTTGGAAGGAGGTGAAGAAGTCTCGGTGTGGTTGGTCAGCCTTCAGAATGAATAAAATAAGGTCTAAAAGTCGAGACATTCTTACACAAACACAAGACGTGTTAAGCCGATGGAGTGAATATTTTGGCGATATGTATGCGGATGCTACGGTTGGCGCCGGTGTCGCATGTGGTTTAGTAGATCAACATTCGACAACGGCGTCCTCCGATGGCATCAGTATGGATGAAGTTGAATGGGCGATAAGAAGTTTGAAAAATGGTAAGGCAGCGGGCATTGATATGGTGTCTGCCGAGATGATCAAGCTTGTGGCTCCTGTGTCTGGGAGGCGTTCCTGTTGCTCCTCAATTTATGTTGGAGCTCGGGAATAGTTCCCAGGGACTGGAATAGCGCAGTCATCGTGCCTTTGTTTAAAAACAAGGGTTTACGTTATGACTGCGCAAATTACAGAGCCATAAGCTTGACCAGTTTGGCAGCAAAAGTGTACGGTAAAATTATTGAAAGGAGAATGAGGATGGTATCCGATGGTTTTCTGTGTGAGACACAAGGAGGTTTCAGGAGTGGAAGGGGATGCACGGATCAAGTGTTCTCTCTGCGAAACATTGTGGAGAAGCATCTGGCTCTAGGTCAGAGGGTTTTCTGCAGTTTTGTGGATCTGGAGAGAGCATTTGACACGGTTGTACGAAAGGAACTTTGGGACATTTTACCAGAGTATGGTATTAACGGTAAACTGCTACAGGCTGTGCAGTCCAGTTACATGGGCTATAGAGCCTGTGTGCGGCTGAATGATGGAATGTCGCCTTGGTATGACGTCAATATCGGCGTTAAGCAAGGGTGCGTTCTGACAGCCAAGCTGTTTATGGTATATCTAGATAAATATCTCCAAAGGTTGAACGATATGAATGTGGGAGTCCAGATGGGCGATTCAGTGGTCACTGCTCTGCTTTATGCAGATGATGCAGTCCTACTGGCACAGTCTGCGACTGACCTGCAGACCCTAAACAACAATACAATGACAAAAGATTGTAAGAAAAGGGGTGTACGCGTGAATGTGAGCAACACCAAAATAATGGTCTTTGAAAGAGATGAAGCCAGAACAGATGTAAGAGTAACAATAGGTAATGATGTACTAGGGCAAGTGGATGAATTTGTATATCTTGGATGTGGATTTAGCCGAGATGGAAGGTACACCACTGATATAGAGCGAAGAGGTAATGGAGGAAATAGAGTGAACGGAGCGTTGTTGGGGCAACTCTCGGTAGCCACTACCTCAGCCAGAAGGCACGTGTAGCAATACATATCGCAGTGCTTGTCCCAACATTACTGTATGGAAGCGAGAGTTGGGTATGCAGAAAAGTGTATGGAAGTAAAATTAATGCGGTCGAAATGCGATCTCTACGGCAAATTTGTGGAGTTAGGCTGACCGACCGCATTTGTAACGACGACGTAAGAGAGCGAGTAGGTATGAAAGAGAGTATTGGTGTAAAGATGCGAAAGGGAATGCTCCAATGGTTCGGACATGTTGAAAGAATGCCCAACAAACGTCTGGTTAAGAAGATATACAATGCGAAAATGGAAGGATGTAGGAACCGGGGGAGACCGAGACTAACCTACCTAGACCAGATCGGTCATGTACTGAAGGAAGGTGGAGTCAAGAGTCTCCGAAACCGGCGAGCGTGTATGAAGATAATTATGAATGTTGAGGAAGCGAGTGAAGTATGCAAAGATAGGGTTCTCTAGCACTCTGTTCTCGCTGCCTACCCTGCAAGGGATATGGCGTGATGATATGTATGTATGTATGTTTATTTAAAAAAAGCAAAATGATTCAAAAAAACTACGTTTTTATTGAATATGTTCACATGTAAGAAATTGTATTCTTTACAATTTAGACTTAATGAAAAATTTAATTAATAATATATTGCACTTTCCGTGTGGTGACGGAGTAAGAATACAATTCACCACTCCCTATCTTACCCGTGGATGATGGTACGAGACGAACCTATGCAAGAGAAGGAAAACCCGAAACAAAACCCTATACCAACACGTCTGACCAGCGCGGTATAGTAGGTTAATTTCCCTCAGCATCACGGAGGAGCCCCGAGCCCAACAGTGGGATATATGTGGGCTGTGATGATGATGATGATGAATATATTGCACGCCTCATAAGCGAAGCATTGAGGTGATGTTCTACTCTCGATATATTAAAATCAAGGACTTTTCAAAACTAAAAATGACTGAATTTTTCTCACGCTGCACTTATAGGATAATATTAAAAAACTAAACTGCTTAGTCTTTAGCGTATGTATACCTTATAAAAATCGAGTTCGTTTACATTTTTTGTTCGTCCATTCGGACAGGCAAAGGAAATAAATCCCA
This sequence comes from Lymantria monacha, assembly GCA_905163515.2. Lineage (NCBI taxonomy): Eukaryota > Metazoa > Arthropoda > Insecta > Lepidoptera > Erebidae > Lymantria > Lymantria monacha. The sequence continues at coordinate 25,309,637 of LR991098.1, read as the reverse complement.
TATAGCCATGGATGCCAATGCTTGCAGCATTGTAAACGAACAGCTATGTTTATGGAATGGCACGAAATTTCAAGAGTATTTTTTCTTTCATTTTCATTTATGGCATTGACTAATAGTAAATGATAAATAATATAAAAATTATGAGCTGCGCAATTTTGGATTTTCCAAATCATTTTATATAAAATTATTATTAATTCACTAAATGTATAATGCATGTTATTATATAACTATTACATTATATTAAACTAGCTTCTGCCCGCGGCTTCGCCCGCGTAAAAGGTTACTTTCCTAAAGTTTTTGATCCCCTATTTTTATTTTTGACCGTCGGGAATACAGTGCAACGGTATTACAATACTCAGGGTTGGAACTTCATTACTGGACTGCTAGATGGCGTTGAAGAAGCTAGATTTTGAGATTTTTTGACAAACAATTTTTTTATTTTTCATATAAAAATTTTGATGTTTTTTAAATAAAAAGTATCCTATGTTACTTTTAATATCTCCAAGAATATGTGTACAATGTTTCATGATGATCGGTTGAGTAGTTTTAGCGTGAAAGCGTAACAAACAAACTTACATTCACATTTATATATTAGTAGGGATAGGGATGTAACAGTAGGTACATGTTTTCATAAAAAAATCATTAGTTGTAATGAAATTAATTCTCGTTTTATTCTTATTTCTTACGATATACATTAACGATATGTTCAGTGCTGTGCAGTAGCGGTGTTTCATAAACAGGGAGGGTAAATTAAGAATAATGGCACGCTCTTTAGAAATCGGGCATTTCTAGAAAGTTTCAAAGAATGACACTCTCAAGGCATCAGCTGAAATTAACCCAGGCTGACATAAATCTTTTAATCATCTTTTACAAAATTCAGAAGAAAAATCTCTTAGTCGCCTTCTACGATATCCACGAGCAAAGTAAAAAATCATATTATATTGACCACTACCACGCAGCAAGAAGAAGAATAAGATAATTGAAGATAAAATAACTTTATTACTTATTCGAATACAGGACTATAATTCAAATACCTATATATTCCTACTTACTAGTTAAGCTATTACTTTTGTTACTATATAAATACATCATTTTATGTGCGTGACTACTTTTATTATGACGGTCTATTAAATTTAGGTTAACATATAATCTATAGTCAGAAGTAATTAAGTTACCGAAGAAAATATTGCTTAAAACAACTTTTAAGTTATATAAGACTGCTTAAAAATTGGTAGGTATAGGTAAAAATACCTTAATTCTTTGTACCTTTCAGGTTATTGAAGTGTCAGGTTAATAAGTGTCGGGTATTATATTATTTTGTAATTGAAAATAAAATGTGCCGTGATCTCTTTTTTATTCTTTTTGAACCGATTATGAGTCGACCATATACCCTTCAGATGATACCACGATGATAAAAATGGCGTGGTGCCACTTAAAGGCCACTATGCCAATGTGTAACCATCCCTAAATTTTCCCCGAATATGGTAAAAAGTGAGAATAAGTTAAGCTGTGTGGTAGCGGCTACGAATACTACCAACCCTTACTTTTAAGGTACATTCCCAAGGAGGGTTGACGTCTGGCAAGCGGCCGGTCATAAAACTATTGCCAATAACTTTTACAATATATATACTATGAAAGAAGAGTACATATTATATCGAATCCAACTAATTAGGATAAGAGTAGGAGAATGATGATATGTATGGTGTATACAATAAACATTATATATTTCCCGTGGATAATGTTAATAGTTCATAAGCATAATGATATCTAATGTTTACGCGAGTATTAAACATTTGAAATAAAACTAGTTTTACGGATTCTACCGCGTTTGTATTTGATTTTTAATTTCGCGGCGTTTCGAACACTTTACAGCGTTCATAGTCACGCGAGAACTGTCAGACTGTCAGTCATCAAATACAAACGCGATGGAATCCGTAAAACTAGTTTTAATAATAATAATATCAACTCTTTATTGTATACAGGAATAAAATAAGAAAAGATAAATAAACTTTGGTACAATTAGGCTGTCTTATCGCATACTGCAATTTCTTTCAGACAACCTTGGGATGGATTTTAATTTTAGTGAGCAAGGAACTTGATGTGTACTAAACAATTAAAAGAGGAAAATAAGAGAAGTAAAGAGAAGAAAATTACATTATAATAAACAGTATATATAGATATACCGTATGTATGGACATATTTTTCATGGTGGTAAATTGTATTCTTACTCCGTCACCACACTTTCCGTGTGGTAACGGAGTAAGAATACAATTCGCCACCCCATATCTTACCCGTGGGTAATCGTACGAGACGACTAAGGGATATAAAACGCATATAACATCTATGCAAGAGAAGGAAAACTCGAAACAAAACCCTATACCAAAACATCTGACCAGCGTGGTATACCACGCTGGTCAGACTTACCTACTATAGTAGATCCATTGCCCTCCCATTATGAAGGAGGCTCGAGCCCAACAGTGGGACCTTTATGAGCTGGGATGATGATGGACATATATTACTAATTACATATACCTATACATATGTTGTAGACATATACAAACACATACATACATACAATATACACATACATAGATACACATATATAAACAATTACAGATAATACTAGTTCATAAGCATCTACTTACATCACTATGAAGGATGGATATTTCTAAGGCAATCCCCATACCGATACAACTGACAAGTATGATATATAAATTCAATTTTCCACCCAACGTAGCAGTAGTAGCAGAACTATAAAAAATATGAAGAAAGCCACACATTCACTAAGTTTATTGTCAAGTCTTTGACGTCATGTTACGATCTGTATAAATTACTAAATAAACTTAAGATATTTATCTAGCTTTGACAAAATAAAAATATCATTATATAGCATATTATGTTCAGAATAAACCCAAATGGTTTATGTATATGATAAACATTTTGATGTTCTTTGGACATAACATGTCCAAAATTTTATCTTCTCATATTGGGAATTGATTGTAGAGAAAATGGAAAAGTTTTATTTGAGATAAAGTTCTGAGAATATTCTAGATCAAATATTTTATCTTACTCTAAATCGAACATTGAATATTTATTTTAGTAGATATGACATTTTGACATATACAGAGATAACTGAATATTATTTTTCTAAGTTTGGATGGAGCTAAAATAAAATATGTCAATCTAAAAAATACAAACCCAAAAATATTATTTGGCAAAAAGCGGCATTATACTCGTAAGTTCGAGAAACTTCCGTGATTTGATAAAACATACTTGTAAAGTATATGAACTTCCTCCTACGTACTGATAAAGTTTGTGAATTCATTTGACACTTGATAACGAAATACAACGGCAAAGTATAATGTCCAGGGTCCACAGTCACTGAGGCATAACATTTGGGAGATCTTTGCTTTTTATTCCTTCGCCTTCAAACTTTTACTTTAGTAATTACGTCACTAAGTATCGTGTAAAAATTTAACGATTCTACTTATATTTTTTTATAATCTAGGTAGCCCGTATAATTAAACTCAGGCTAATTCGATAATGTCTTTTATTTTTCAAACGCTCCTTAGGCGTTATCAGAGACAATTACTAGCACAAAGAAAAGAGAAATTTAGTTTAGTTATAGCTTAGTTTTTGTTTTTTTTGTAAACCATACCCAGCATTAATGACTTAATCCTTCTATTGCGGGAGATCTTACAAACAAATAAATAATAGACACATATTATAATCACACTAAGAAAAACTATTTATCAATCTCACAAAGTATTATCATCATCATCATCCTGATCTTATCCCAATCAGTGGGGGCTGGACACGGATGGCAAGGAAGCGGTACCAGTGGCCGGCCCAATGGCGATGGGGAGGGAATACGTTGGGTTATAGGGCCACGCGCTGCCCTTCCGTCGCCCCGGACGGAACGGGCGGCGTGTGTGCGCAATATGTACTGCAATTCCATTGTACATATTGCAATAGTTATTGGCAATAGCTTTACGATCAACCGACTGCACAGATATCATAATTGTTAGGATACTGAACTACGGTGCCAGTGTCGTAGGTTCGATTCCTAGGTAGGACAATACTTTGTGCGATCTAAAAATTGTTGTTCTAAGTCTCTTGCACAGATGCCATACAAATATTATCATCAATCATCTTTTGCGATACCCACACATATGAGAGTTGATGATAAACTGTATTCTTACTCCGTCACCATATGGAAGGCTGCTATAAATGTAGTCTAAATAAAACCTTATAGCCAACACGTCTGTACTATAGCGTAGTATACCAGTTCCAGCAGTTGTAGAATACTAAAACGTACACGTTATGTTTAGGTAACAATTTAATCAAAGTCTGAAGAATTATTTTATGATAGGTTACGTCTTTACTTAGTATCTTTATAGGCAATAAAAATCGACTTGGAAAATTTATGTTACCTAAATCTAAGGTAGTAATCTTACAGCGATTGTAATATCTGTAACTACTATGTTTTGATAAAACATTGTATTTATTTTATGATTTTTTAGTACATTACTGCAGCGGCCAGCAAAAGAGATGGATGAACGTGTACATACGTAAGTCCATAAATTCCTAGTTGTGTGTAGTTGTACTTTTCTCAAATAATGCGCGGAAATTAAAACTAAATAGTACTAAGTAGAACTGTATACATGATGAACAACATTTTTCACGAACCAAAGGGTTAATTTGTTTTTTTTTTCATTATCAAACGGGTTTCTTATTCAAGCTAGTTCGAAATTTAAATAAAACTCTGATAAGTTGCCTATTTGGTTGCCATGTTTTGTAGTAACAAGTCGTTCCAAAATACACGATAAATATGAATTTACATGTTAACGACAGATATAGATTTTGTTATTTTTTTTGCCGGACGCTGGTCGCGTGTATTTGGTCAGTACAGCAATTTCGATTTATCTCAAAGAAGGTTATCAAAATAATGGTCAAATTTCCAAGCATGTTTGAGAAAAAGAATATTAAGCCATCTTTTCGCAGTAGTTCCAAACTTGTTACAGCGTCGTCTGGGTGTAATGACTTCTAGCGAATGCGAGAAGTTTTATTTATTAAAGTTATAAATAAGTCATTTTAACAGTTCGATTGTAATATGAGGTTTTAAATTCGGATACTGATTTTAAAAATGTATAACTAATATATTGATTGTATACATGGTGTAGTTAGGTTATAATACCGAACTAGTGATTCGAATTCAATATCCATGCAGGAATTGTTCTTGCGCGATCAACAGTTGTTTTCAATCTGGGTGTATTTTGGGTCCATTAATTGCATATTCGTAATGTCCTCCGCAATATTTACTGGATAGATGACGTAGTGATTAAGACATTGACCTTCCATGCCACTGCGGGTTAGATTCCCACGCAGGACAACACTTTGTGTGATCCACAAAGTGTTGTTTTGAGTCTGGGTGTAATATTGTTTGCGTGCAAGGTGGTATTCTAAAAAAGCTTGTTTTGCATCTGAGTGTAATTTGTCTGCGTTAATTACATGTTTGTAATGTTCCCCGCAACTTATTTCCTTATGAGGTGTTCTTATATAAAGGGAAAATAGATTTTCTATGTATTAAATTTTCATTAGAAAGCGCGGAGGCTGGCATTGTCTGGTCGATAGTAATAGTCACTTCCCCTAACATACGGTGAAAGAAAAAGTTATTTGTTTAAATAACTTTGATGATGAGTAGAAATGAATAATTGAATACGCTATGTGAAGACGTTTTTGACAATGAATAATTTATTGAATTATATAGAAGTTTACTTAATTAAAATTTACATCAAAATAAACTAAAACGAAACATTTAAATTTTTTTTAAATACGGTCGCATTTGTATTTGATTATTAATTTCTCGATGTTTCGAAAAATTTAGAGCTTTCATTGTCACGGGAGAACTGTGGCCATGAATCCTGTAAAGTGTTCGAAACGTCGGGAAATTAAAATTAAAATTCAAACACTATGGAATCTTTAAAAATTATTTAATTCAAATGTGTAATGCTCACGTAAGCATCAGAAGTCATTATAAAACCGTTTGAATATTAAATTTTATAATAATTAGTCAAATATTTTAGTTTCCATACATACATACATATCATCACGCCATATCCCTTGCAGGGTAGGCAGAGAGAACAAAGTGCCAGAGAACTCTATCCTTGCATACTTCACTCACTTACACGCTATACACGCTCGCCGGTTTCGGAGACTCTTGACTGCACCTTTCAGTACGTGACCAATCTGGTCTAGGTAGATGAGTCTCGGTCTCCCTGGTTACCATTAACATTAAAAATATTAAACGACTTTCATCTATTTTTTATTTGATAATCGTCTTCTTTATCTTCTTTATTTATCGAAGGGGTCTCGTAGACGGCTAACAAGAGATGTGAAATACAGATATTATATTTATACAAGAAAAGGGAAACCCGAAATAAAACCCTATACCAACTCGACTTAGTAGAGTACTATAGAAGGTCAATCTTCCTCGGATTCTGGAGGAGATTCGTATAAAGCAATGGGCTATGTATGACATGAGATCATAAAGATGACTTTTATATCGATGAAAGATAAGATATATTTTTTATAGGAGCCACACTGTGGACAATTTTCTGTCTACAGCCATGGGCTGGCTCATCCGTGGCATTGTGTTGCTGTGCTTCATAAGTTGAGCGAGGGTAACGACAATTTTTTGGTTGGGTTTGGGATTTTCATTGGATGACAGGGGCCTTACTGAGGCGTATCCCTGGTAGTTCAAAGGTTTCATTACGATCCATGACCGGCAGTAACAGTAATCATGCATGTTGCTTGTTCGTTTGCCACTGTAGGCAATAAAAAAAATCGAATCTAACTCTTGATTTATCTCTATTTAATATTTAAATCACTAGAAATACATTTTAGAGAATACTGAATACAATAAATCAACATTATTGATCACTGAACGGGACCAATATTTAACATTATTGAGGCATTTGGTTGGCTTTGGGTTTACAAGACTCCTATCATCTATCAGAATCAGGATAAAGGACAAATCGTTGCGACCGGTTAAATTTATTTAAAGGGTCATTCATAGCTCTTATTTTCTTTTTCATTCACGTTCGTATAACATTGGTGAAATTTAATATATATATATATATATATATATATATATATATATATATATTTTTAGCAACCAGAAGTGAGAATTGAATAAAAAAAATAATAAGGCGGTGGCCTAGCCTTATTTTATTTAACTAACTTTTAAACAATGAAATTACAAGAAATATCAAGAAATAATTACAATCAAATACAACCAGTTATTCACGACTTACTTCACAATTACATTTGAAAATAGAACAAGAATTAATTTAACAACAAAACACAGTAATTAACAAAATGGCTTACGTACACCGAGCAATCCAACCAAACGCGTCCGCACCGCGCGATGTCCGACAAGAAGTGACCGAACACTACCAAGCACCGCGCTTTTATAGGTTTACTCGGCGTACTTTATTGACAATCTGGGGGTATATCTAATACGGCCTCACCTGACAGCTGGTCGTCCTCGATCCTGAAGTGCCTATGTCTGACCAGTCGTCCAGGATGTGGCCTAGTCCAGTAGTGGCATTGACAACCCAGCCGTACCACTTGTATGTGGTGGCGAGTCGATCGTACCACTAGCGTCGCATGGAGATGAAGACGGCGAAACAGCTGAAATCGCACCAGTGCGATCATGTTCGCCTGGTGGCAATTTCGGCGCTATCGGCTGAGCGGGCTCCGAGGGGTCTGCTACATCTAGAACCATACAGTCATTATTAGGCCTCTAGAGGCCTATGACATATTACCAAACAACTTACTAGCGAATCGAACGCTACTGTTTTTACGACTGCTAACACTTTAAACAGTCAACGATATGTACGACTTGATATCAGATATCAACGGTACACACGACTTGACAGACTAACGCCAATACGACTTAGCACATAGCGTCAGGATAACTTTGACGCTTGTGCTAACGCATTCGTTAGTATACGGCGACTTGACAACATGTCAACGCCCGTGTTCGCCTAGCGAGACAATTCGCTACGAACACACAGAATAGCGACTTGACAGTACTTCAACGCCTATGTTCGACTAGCAAGGCAAACCAGCCCGCTACGTAACATAATAGCGACTTGACAGCACTTCAACGCCCGTGTTCGCCTAGCGAGACAACTCGCTACGAACACACAGAATAGCGACTTGACAGTACTTCAACGCCCATGTTCGACTAGCAAGGCAAACCAGCCCGCTACGTAACATAATAGCGACTTGACAGTACTTCAACGCCCACGTTCGCCTAGCGAGACAACTCGCTACGAACGTACAATACTCACATTCAAAAAATGCAGCGCACGTTTCCGGAGACCACTCGCCACGCCAGGGCACCATGTGCTGAGCTGCGGCTTGCGTCGTCTTCCCATAGTCTCCAGAGATGAGTTTAAGTTCATAACGGCCACTGGGGAGAATGCTCACGACCTTATAAGGTCCGCGCATTCCCGAATCTAATTTACCTGTAGACTGAGCAGTTTTAATTACAAACACAAGGTCATCAATATGAAATTCCCTTGGAGGTCGTCTTGAACGATTTACACGTTCGTCTTGCTCAGACCGATTTCGGTCTAGAAGGTGTCGAGCTCTGCTCCTAGAAAGCTCTCTGAGCGCTTCCCGGTTAGGTGACAAGCTTTCGATAGCCACATCTCGCACAAGAGCACGAATGACTGGGGTCGTAGCCTCTGTTCCTATAAGGAGGTTAAGCGGTGATGTCTGGGTGGTTTTGTGTTTCGTTATATTAATAACGAGCTGCAGTTTCCATAGAGTGTTTGCCCACAATGCATTCTTATGGTTGGCCTCTATTCGTATCATGTTAAGTACGGTACGCATGTACCTTTCCACCTGTCCGTTGGCATGATGCATTCCAGGCGTTATGTGATGAAGTTCACAACCTAACTTGTTAACCCATTTAACAAACACATTTGATTCAAACATACGACCTTTATCGGTGACCATAAGTTTCGGCACACCAAACAGCGAGATCATTTGTGTAGCCACCTTTTTGAGCTCTTCGGCGTCCTGACGAACCATGGGATATAACATGCAGTATTTACTGAAACTGTCAACGATGATTAGGACATATTTATACTCCTCAGACAGAGGTAGTGGTCCCAGAGCATCGACGTGAACTGTATGAAACGGTACGTCTGGTTTCGGCCACGAAGTAATTTGTTGAAGCGGCGCACGTGGAAGTCGCTTACTAGACATACAAGTCAAGCAGTGTGCTATATACTTCGCGACAAAGTACTTCAAGCCAGGAAACCAAAAATGCCTGAGGATGAGGTCCACAGTTTTCTCCACACCGATATGTTCGTGCTCATCATGGAATATCCGGAGGAGACTAAGCCTGTGTCCTTTGGGTATGTAACACAGCAAGCGTGGCTCTCCACCGACCGGCGTATAACGATAGTAAAGTAGATCGTTACGTGCAACATACCTGTTTGCGTCTAGAGCACCATCCTGCAGTTCCCGAAGTAGGTCCAGGGTTTCTTGGTCGCTTTGCTGGGCAGTGTGAGCCCAGTTACGCGGTCTCTGTATTTGGTGTATCAGAGCAACAGGGTTTCGGCTAAGATAGTCAGCGTGTGACATGAGCACACCTTTCCTGTACTCAATTGAGAAGTCGAAATCCTGCAAGTAGATCCACCATCTTGCCACCCGCGGTAGCAAATCTTTCTTGCGCTCCGTAGCTTTCATGGCGTTACAGTCGGTGACGATGGTAAACTTCAAACCCACAAGGTAATGCCGAAAATTTTGAAGTGCTTTCACGACAGCTAGCGTTTCAAGCTCGTACGAGTGGTACTTGCTTTCTGCGCCCTGCGTGACCTTGCTGTAATACGCGACTACGTGTTTCTTACCGTCCGGATGAATTTGTTGCAAAACTGCTCCGTAACCAATGCTGCTGGCGTCTGTATGCACTTGGGTAGGTAATTTAGGATTAAAAATAGCTAGAACCGGCTCGTTTGTTAAGCACCTGATGAGCTCTTGACGGATGGATTCGTGTTCCGGCGTCCAGGAAAACTCGCAACCCTTACGAGTGAGGTGGGCAATAGGCGCAGTTTTGGTGGCGTAGCCTTTGATGTAACGCCTAAAATAACCAGCAAGACCAAGCAGTTGCCTAACCTGCTTAACGTTTACCGGTGCGTTTGAGTTAACCAAGGCCTCAACCTTTCGCGGGCTCGGCCTCACCTGACCCTTGCTAATTATTCTGCCGAGATACTCTACTTCGCTGACAAGAAAAGAGCATTTTCGTAAATTTACTGAAAATCCCGCACTTGTAAGTGTTCCTAGCACCCTACGAAGCAACTCGATGCCTTCTGGTACGCTATTACTCATAAGGAGTACATCATCCATGTACACCAATGTATTTCCGTCGTTTATGTGTTCACGTAATGTGTCATTGATAATTCTTTGATAGACGATCGGACTGTTGGCTAAACCGAATGGCATCTTTAAAAATTCGAAATGGTCCTCTGGCGTAACGAAACCGGTAAGATAGGTGCACTCCTCTTTTATTTTAATTTGATGGAACCCAGAGGCCATATCCAGGCTCGAAAAGTAAGTATAAGTGCCTAGCCTATCTATCTGATCCTCTATCAAAGGTAGCGGGTACCTGTCTTTAACCGTGACACGATTAAGGGCCCGAAAATCAACACAAAGTCGATCAGAACCGTCGCGTTTCTTAACCAGTATAATTGGGCTGGCATACTCTGAAGTAGAGCGTCTTATAATGCCTTTATCTAAAAGGTCCGACGTTATTTCTCTAACCTTAAGTTTTTCGGCGTGTGAGAGCTTATATGGCCGATAGACCACAGGAGTGGAGCTAGTTAATTTAATTTCCATCTCGCCTGTCTTCACAGTGGTTTCAGCCGTACCCGTAATTAAGAACTGCGAATAATCCCTAACCACACTCAGCAACGTATCGCGCTCAATACCCTTTACTTGCGTATTTATCTCGACTTCATCCGTTCGTGATGTAACATTAACACATTTCACTTGTTCCGAGTGAGAAAGGTATTGTCGGTCCTTTGTTCGTACGTAAGTCACACCGTCGCGGTTAAGTATATCCGTTCCTATTATTATCGGTGTTACCATCAATGCTGACGGTACTATTACTAGGTCAGCTTCGATTGATAAACTGTCAAACTCAATAATAACCGTGATGTATGACGTCGAGAGAAATTCTTTATTTCCGATTCCTTTAAGTACGCAATGGCGAAATTTAGGCTGACAAGGAAGGTATTTTAATACAGCGGAAGAGACTAAGGATACATTAAGTGCGCCACTGTCTATTAGTACGTCCATTGATACACCGTAAACGACAGCCGTGGTAATGTCGCTACTCTGGGTATAGTTCGAGCAGTCCGTGCACAAATTAACACTACGCTCATTTCGAGACTCTGCCCTAGCCTTAGCGAAACAATTGTTCTCCCTATGACCAGGTTTCTTGCAAAACGTGCACAGAGTACTAGGACCGCTAGTATGTACCGGTGGTCTACTGTCGTTATTGCCAACTAGGGACTTTGGCTTCGTGCTACAATTACGGCGTAAATGTCCCCTTTGGCCACAAGAGAAACATTTAATATCTTTATCACGGTTAATTTGCTGTGCTGGACGTGAAGAAGAAACTTTCAGAGCAGGACCACGGGTTTCACGTATGTTATGATTCGGCTTAGTGTAAATAGACAGGAATGACACGAGGCTGTCTGGATTCAAATCTGCATTAGCGGCAGCCGCGCGTACTTGAGGATTTGCAATTCCTCTTATAACAATAAGAGTACGTAATTCATCGCTTAGACCTTGTACAATGCGCAAACGAAGTAAAGTGCGCCGGGCATATTCAGCGTAAGTGGCGTACTTATCCGAGGTATTGTTCATAGCGTCGAAGAGTATATTGGCGTAATCTAGCTTTGCCGGACAAAGAGACTTAAATTCTTTTTTAAAATTGGACCAGGTTCTATCGTTAGTGACCCATTCACCTATCCACACCTTTGCATCACCCTTCAAGCAATTTGCCACGCGGGAAAAACACTCGTGGTCAGACCAACCGTTCGTCTCCCACGCACGATCTACCTCCTCGCACCACGTTTCGATATTATTAATACTGGGGTCAAAGTTAGAAACGAAGTAATTGCGCGTACGCACAGGTTGCACTGCCTTTACGGCATCGATAATTGCTTGAGCGAGAGTAGACGTCTCCGATCCGCGCTGAGTCGAATCTGAGACACGACCCTGCCCTCCAACGCTAGATTTCTCGAGCACGTCGTGCGTAGCGAAAGGAACAGATTCTAGTCTACCCAGTGTGGGGGTTCGTAGACGCGGCGGGGGAGTGTAACTATTTAAGTCATGACCATGTTTACTATAAGCACTGCAACGTCGGCACTTACATCGGTAGCCGCGGGCACGTGACATACTGCGAGACCGGCAGGCGTGATGTGATCTACGGTGCCTTCGTTTCGAAATACGTAGCCCGCTACGGGATCGACTAGACCGATATGAAGTACTGCGAGAACAATGCGACCTATCATACGATACGCGATCATCGTTACTCGAAAAAGAACCTCGCGAACGCGAACGCGATCTCCTGCGATACTGGTCACGTATACGTTTGTCACGAGAACGAGAGGCGTGCCGAGTACGCGAGCCATTCTTACGATGCCAAGAGCGTCCCCGGGACGTACTTCGCGGCAATATTTACCTAACACCAGCTAATTACACTCTTATCGGCGAGTAATTCGATATAAATTACACGAAATACCGAATTACAGAATTTAAAGAAAAGAGGGTAGTCGTGAATCACTTGTTGCCTGTGAGCCTTGAGTTCTTTATCCCACTTCTGATTTTAGCAACCAGAAGTGAGAATTGAATAAAAAAAATAATAAGGCGGTGACCTAGCCTTATTTTATTTAATTAACTTTTAAACAATGAAATTACAAGAAATATCAAGAAATAATTACAATCAAATACAACCAGTTATTCACGACTTACTTCACAATTACATTTGAAAATAGAACAAGAATTAATTTAACAACAAAACACAGTAATTAACAAAATGGCTTACGTACACCGAGCAATCCAACCAAACGCGTCCGCACCGCGCGATGTCCGACAAGAAGTGACCGAACACTACCAAGCACCGCGCTTTTATAGGTTTACTCGGCGTACTTTATTGACAATCTGGGGGTATATCTAATAATATATATACCTTCCCTACTAATATATAAATGTGAATGTAAGTTTGTTTGTTACGCTTTCACCCTAAAACTACTCAACCGATCATCGTGAAACATTGTACACATATTCTTGGAGGTATTAAAAGTAACATAGGATACTTTTTATTAAAAAACAAATCATAATTTTTATATGAAAAATAAAAAAATTGTTTGTCAAAAAATCTCAAAATCTAGCTTCTTCAACGCCATCTAGCAGTCCAGTAATGAAGTTCCGACCCTGAGTATTGTAATACCGTTGCACTGTATTACCGACGGTCAAAAATAAAAATAGGGGATCAAAAACTTTAGGAAAGTAACCTTTTACGCGGGCGAAGCCGCGGGCAGAAGCTAATATATATATATATATATATATATATATATATATATATATATATATATATATATATATATATATATATATATATATATATATATATATATATATTAAAACTTTATTTTTTAAATATAAGTTTAATCAGAATAAGAAATTCATCATCATTAGCCAGCTTTTCTCCATATTATTTATATTATTTGGGGTATCAACAGAATACATATTCCCATTTCATAGTGCATAATACAAATGCAATATAGTTTTATGATCGGCCGCCTGTCCGACATTAACCTTCCTTGGGAATGCAAGTTTTGAAAAGACGACATCAGATGGTATTGGCGCAATATAAAACTCTTAGTCGTCTTTTACGACACCCAAGAACAGTGTTAGGTTAGGTTGTTAGGTTAGTATTCGTAAACATTACTACACTATATAATAAAAAGATCATGTAGTATATTTAAAAGCATAACAATTGAATAATTTTACAAGTATTTGCAACATTCAAATATCATGATTTGTCACCGGTGGTCCGTCCAAATGGCAACAGGAATGGCCGCTGTCCTTGCGCTCATATCGATTTGGCCGTGGTGTTTAACTTAGGTATTATACCTTATTATTTTAGAATAAACTGTTTAGTTCGATACTTAATGCAAGTTAGTGATAAGTGGTTTCTAGATGATACTATTAAATTTGCAGTACAAATTTCTACCTTCTCTGCCATGAGCCGACTGTGCCAACGGTGATGAAGAGCACCGTATTTATATTTCCCTAAATGTTAAGGCGTTTCTTAATTAATATTATGTCGACGAAAAATTCCAAAAAGAATCCAAAATTGATTATATTTGAATATCTTTTTCGTTCTTTGTTTCTTTAATAAAAAAATTAAAACATATCAAGACGATCAAAAAGCCTTACAATTAATCATTTTTATTCAGATAAATATAACTTAAAAATAATATTGCAAATTATTTACGAATTAGAACGATGACAAAATTACTTAGTTTTGAATCACAAGCAGCTTGTTACCGTTTTATCTCTTAATATCATCGTCAATCTATCTTCATTCCACGCTATGTAGGGTTATGACAACAAGTCGTTACCTCCCATATCATCAGCCGATTTGGCTTCCATCCGAATTCATATAATCAATAACTCTCAACAAATAGCCATCCATATCAAGTTAATCTCGCGCTCCTAATGTCTTCTATAAGTCGTACTTTTAGTTTTTCCTTAACATATTTAAATATAATTATGTCTTAATAGATAGATAGCTGACCGATCGCATTCGTAACGACGACGTAAAAGAGCGAGTAGGTATGAAAGAGAGTATTGGTGTAAAGATGCGAAAGGGAATGCTCCGATGATTCGGACATGTGGAAAGAATGCCGAACGAACGTCTGGTTAAGAAGATATACAATGCGAAAGTGGAAGGATGTAGGTACCGGGGGAGACCGAGACTAACCTACCTAGACCAGTATAGTCACGTACTGAAGGAAGGTGGAGTCAAGAGTCTTCAAAACCGGCGAGCGTGTATGAAGAGAATTATGTTGAGGAAGCGAGTGAAGTATGCAAGGATAGAGTTCTCTGGCACTCTGTTCTCTCTGCCTACTCTGCAAGGTATATGGCGTGATGATATGTATGTATGTATGTAGTACATTCGCCTCTGACGTCGATCGACTGTCACAAATATCTTAAAACACAAAAATACACATATACTTAATTTATGGTACTAACACATGCTATTCATAGTTATTATAAGCCCTTACACGCGAATTTTCTGACAACCTAAAAGCACATAAACTTTTAAATATTTATGACGTGATCCAATATATTGTTGAAACTATAAAATTCAAGTTATAAAACTATATATTTCTTTGTTTAGCATTCCCAAGGAGGGTTGACATCTGGCAGGCGGCCGGTCATAAAACTATTGCTAATATAATAACTTTTAAAATATGTACTATGAAATAAGAGTACATATTGTATCGACCCCAAGTAATTGGGATAAGAGTAGGAGAGTGATGATTTGTTTGGAGTGTAATTTGTCTACTTTAATTGTATGTTTATAAAGTCCTCCGCTTGGTCTCCCTCGGTACCTACATCCTTCCACTTTCGCATTGTATATCTTCTTAACCAGACGTTCGTTCGGCATTCTTTCCACATGTCCAAACCATCGGAGCATTCCCTTTCGCATCTTTACACCAATACTCTCTTTCATACCTACTCGCTCTCTTACGTCATCGTTACGAATGTGGTCGGTCAGCCTAACTCCACAGATTTTCCGCAGAGATCACATTTCGACCGCATTAATTTTACTTTCATACTCTTTTCTGCATACCCAACTCTCGCTTCCATACAGTAATGTTGGGACAAGCACTGCGTTATGTATTGCTACACGTGCCTTCTGGCTGAGGTGGTGGCTGCCGAGAAGTTGCCCCAACGCTCCGTTCACTCTATTTCCCGCATTTACTCTTCGCTCTATATCAGTGGTGTAACTTCCATCTCGGCTAAATCCACATCCAAGATATACAAATTCATCCACTTGCTCTAGTACATCGTTACCTATTGTTACTTTTACATCTGTTCTGGCTTCATCTCTTTCAAAGACCATTATTTTGGTTTTGCTCACATTCACGCGTAGACCCCTTTTCTTACAATCTTCTGTCATTGTGTCGACTAGGGTCTGCAGGTCAGTCGCTGACTGTGCCAGCAGGACTGCATCATCTGCATAAAGCAGTGCAGTGACCACTGAGTCGTCTATCTGGACTCCCATATTCATATCGTTCAACCTTTGGAGGCATTTATCCAGATATATGATAAACAGCCTGGCTGACAGAACGCACCCCTGCTTAACGCCGATATTGACGTCAAACCAAGGCGACATTCCATCAATTATTCGTCTTTTACGAATAAATATTATTTTACTAAAAACGAATTTACTAACTAAATATTATTTTACTATCAAAAAAATGTAATTAAAATAATCACCGATTATTAAATATAATCGGTGATAATTTTTGGTCTTCATAAAAATTAAACCATAAAATTTCGAGTTTAATTTTTAAATTTTCTTTTTATTTCTCTTTTTCTTTACAAAATATTTTTTGTCTCTACAACACTTATGCAATTAACTTACTCAATTTACTCTGAGAACAACAATTTGTAGATTTTATAAAGTACTAGCTTCTGCCCGCGTAAAAGGTTACTTTTCTAAAGTTGAACTATTATCCCAAAGGAACACATTACCGGGATAAAAGTAACCATTTTTATTTATATCTAATCAAAAGCCAAATAACAAAATTTTTCGTCAATCTAGCTTCAATAATAACCAATTTCCATATAAACTTTCCCTATTTTTATTTTACCCTCTAAAAAAATACCCTTAGTTTTTTTTACAAAATTTTAATCTCATATTTATTTATATCTAATCAACAGCCTAAAATAAGTTTCAAGCTTCTGGCTTTAAAAATGACGATACTTCCTTACAACTTTTCATCCCCCTTTACAACCCTTTTTTCGTATTAAAAAGTAGCCTATGTTCTTTGTCAAGCTCTAGACTATCTGTGTACTAAATTTTATTTAGATCGGTTCAGTAGTTTTGGCGTGAAAGAGTAACAGACAGACATACAGAGCTACTTTCGCATTTATAATATTAGTAAGGACTAGTAAGGATTGTTCTACGTGGAAACCGAACCCTCAGTACTGGGTACAATAGATATTTTAACCACTATGCCATATGTTCAGTTAAAATATAACTTGAGTAACGATTTTCCCCATTCATTTAAAGAAATACTTACTTCAAACATCGTATTCCCTCTGATCAATGTGGAGAAATCCTTAGACATTCTGACAACCAATTCTTAAAAGGTAAAGGCATTTATTTCTAGATCAAAGGCTGACGACCTTCGAATACTTTCGGAGCATGAAATTTAAACGCTATTGCTTTTTGTCATGAATTCTTCAGTTTTCTTTTATTCTTCTCATAAAAAGATATTTTAGATGGAACAGTAAGTACATATTTCTATAGCTTCCACCGCATTGATGTATTAAAAATGTTCGACCTCAAGTAAAGGAGATAAAAGTAGGATGATGATAATGATGGTGATTATATATTTTAGTTATTCGATCCATATATTTTGAAAAATAGGAGTGGTGGAGTTAGGCTGACCGACCGCATTCATAACGACGACGTAAGAGAGCGAGTAGGTATGAAAGAGAGTATTGGTGTTAAGATGCGAAAGGGAATGCTCCGATGGTTTAGACATGTGGAAAGAATGCCGAACGAACGCCTGGTTAAGAACATATACAATGCGAAAGTGGAAGGATGTAGGTACCGAGGGAGACCGAGGCTAACCTACCTTGACCAGATCGGTCATGTACTGAAGGAAGGTGGAGTCAAGAGTCCCCGAAACCGGCGAGCGTGAATGAAGAGAATTATGAATGTTGAGGAAGCGAGTGAAGTATGCAGAGATAGAGTTCTCTGGCACTCTGTTCTCTCTGCCTACCCTGCAAGGGATATGGCGTGATGATATGTATGTATGTATGTATATTTTGAAAAATAATATATGAGTATATAATATATGATAGTGCACTTTATCTTCACAAATTAAAAATGCCCCGTCGTAAAATCTAAGTGGGTAATATAAAAGTGTATTTAAAGGGGGGTTTTGTGAGTCGCATCCGAGATTACGTTAGACTGCCATAATATTAGTCGGATAATCTGCATTTTGAGACGGTTTAGTGCTATGGCTGGAATAAGCCCGGATGCCGAGCGGGGCCTTTTACAAGAGTTACTAAATAAAGGAAATGCGCATCGCGGCTTTAATAGCTTTGAACAAAGAACTTTACAATTTTAGTCTTAATTTTACATTCCGCCAGATTTCTATCAAATTATATCTGTTATAAAATAAACATTTATGGTATGTGTTTTTAGATATTTAACCTCTTTTTACCGTGTTACAAAGTTTTTAGCCAGTTGCATGTTTTTACCAGGGTTTTAGCAAGTTTTCTTGATGGAAGTGGAACTGTGAGTGATTTTTATTTTTTTATTTTTTTGTCTATTAAAATCTTCTTAATATAGTTAAAGATTACTTGTATATATTAACAGAATTTACCTACTAAGCCACTAATACTGGTTGTATTAGTGTGCTAATTTTTAATTGAAAAAAAAAACAATTAAATATTTAATCGAAAATTGTAATCACCTATCTAAACACCCTTTCATATTTTTATCCTCAAAATTGTTAAATATCAAAATACGTGTTTATTTGTTCTTAATTTATAATTTTTCTTGCTATACAAATTTCACCACATATCACCCACTTCGAGATTGAATTTCGTGTAATATTTTCTACACGAATCTCTACATCATAAAAAAAAACTACTGTCAAAATTTCATGTTTCTAATACCAGTAATTACCACTCGGTATTAATAAATCTATTAACCACCTGTAAATAGAGAAATAAAGTATTTTTGATATAAACTAATGCTTGTTTAGGATACTATATTGTATTATATTGTCACAATACGAATAGGTCAATACCAAAAATCATACAACAAGACCCTTTCACAACAACGTGACATACAAAAGATATTTCTAACAATAAAACCGATAAAAGGCACGAACTGAATACAGCTAGTCAATATTACGAAGAAACAGATTGGTATGTAGAAATATTGAAATAGAATTATTTTATAACAATATAAAACTAAAATACATTTCCGTATGTGGTGGAAGAATATAATTTGCGCCACCTCTTATTTGACCATGGTAGTTAGTTTGACCAAGGATCGAAGTTGACCAAACGGCATCAGATGGTGCTGGCCCAGATTAATACAAAGTTCTTAGTCTTCTTTTACGTAACCCACGACCAAATTAGTGTTGGTAGTATTCGTAGCCTTTAGCTACCATATAGCACAGTTAAGTTTTACTAAAATTTTTTTTAAATTTGTTTAACTCAATGTAGTTTAGTCTTTTCTTTAGCCGGCTATGATATGACATACATGCCGACTGGACGCGGGGTGGTGGGGATAAAACCACATCTATTTATCCTCTTCTGTATATTTCGCAGGCCATTGGAATCGATTCCTTACTTGTAGAGGCCTAAAGAAATTTTGCTCTACGTAAACAAAACGTTAGAATGTGTATTATGGTATAGAAATAGACGAAAATGTACGCAAGTACGGCTTGATTTAAATTCTCCATCCAACTTCTAACCTCATCATCATCATCATCACCCATAAATGTCCCACTGTTGGGCTCAGGCCTCCTCCATAATGGGAGGGAAATCAACCTACTATACCACGCTGGTCAGACGTATTGGTATAGGGTTTTGTTTCGAGTGTTTCTTCTCTCGCATAGATGTTATATGCGTTTTATATACCTTAGTCCTCTCGAACGATCACCAACAGGTAAGATATGCGGTGGTGAATAGTATTTTTACTCCATCACCACACGGCAATTTTTAACCTCGCACTATCAAAACGAATGGCTGTCTTCCGTTTTTACATTATAGATTTTTCTCCTTAATTATTTACTTTTTTAACCTTAATGCTAGATCGGTACTATACTAATTCTTTATAAATGAATGTGAGGTTGTTTTATTATTACACTTTAAATGCTCATCTGATCGAAATGAAATTATTACAAACTTTCCACATGGAAAATCGAGTCATAATAATTTGTATTATGTTGTGTACTAGCAAATCCAGCCCGTTGAACTGTTTGTAGAAATCGATATATCGCAGCGCCACCTGGTGGCGAGTTACATCAATGGTGAAAAAATACATATACATACTAATTTTCATAGTGATTGGTCAAATAGTTTCTTAGTTTAGCGATGTCATATATACAAACATCATCCTTTATAGATATAGATTAAAAATATGATAATTATAATTATATTTACATAAATTTTATCCATTTAATGTCTCATAGAGTTTGCTGCAAATACAGTAATATTAAATGTTATGTTTTACATGCCAACTCATTTTGATGTCACCCTTTTCGTTATAATAAACATGAAATATCCATTTATGAAAGTAAAATTAATGCGGTCGAAATGCGATATCTACGGAAAATCTGTGGAGTTAGGCTGACCGACCGCATTCCTAACGACGACGTAAGAGAGCGAGTAGGTATGAAAGAGAGTATTGGTGTAAAGATGCGAAAGGGAATGCTCCGATGGTTCGGACATGTGGAAAGAATGCCGAACGAACGTCTGGTTAAGAACATATACAATGCGAAAGTGGGAGGATATAGGTACCGGGGGAGACCGAGACTAACCTACCTAGACCAGATCGGTCATGTACTGAAGGAAGGTGGAGTCAAGAGTCTCCGAAACCGGTGAGCGTGTATGAAGAGAATTATGAATGTAGAGGAAGCCAGTGAAGTATGCAAGGATAGAGCTCTCTGGCACTCTGTTCTCTCAGCCTGGGGAAGGGACATGGCCTGATGGTATGTATGTATGTATGTAAATATCCATTTCAATTAGAGAAAATTGTGTATAATAAAGAATATTTTCCATGTGGTTATGAAGCAGGTATACAATTCACTACTCCTTAAAATAATAATTAAGGCTTTCACAATAATTAGGGTAAACCCTAACTATTGTAAAAGCATAATATGTATTACATGGAGTATAATCATCATCATCATCACAGCCCATATATGTCCCACTGTTGGGATCGGGCCTCCTCCGTAATGGGAGGGAAATTCGCGTACTATACCACGTTGGTCACACGTGTTGGCATAGGGTTTTGTTTCGAGCTTTCCTTCTCTTCCATATATGTTATATGCGTTTTATATCCCTTAGTCGTCTCTTACGATCATCCACGGGTAAGATAGGGGTTGGTGAATTGTATTCTTACTCCGTCAGCACACGGATATAATATGAATATTATTTCCAGGCAAACTCAAAATAAAACCTTAAACCAACCCATTTCACCAACGTAGTTTAGTTGGCAAATTTTCCTTCTATTGTGGAGGAGAGTCGTCTTATAGTGTTGTGTCTCTGGAAAGTTCAAGACTAGCAATGGCATATATGTGAGCCATGATGATGAAATATTTTTTATTAGGAATGTTTATTGTTACGTTATATCAATATGTCGGCTAGCTGTGTGGTAGCGGCTACGAATACTACCAACCCTTATTTTACTCGTGGATGTCGTAAAAGACGACTAAGAGCCTTATAACGACCTAGGCCAACTCCATCAGATGCCGTTTAGTCAATAATTACATTCGAGGAGAGTTGCCTGGCAGGCGGCCGGTCATAAAACCATTGGCAATAACCTTTACAATATGTGCTGTGGAGGAGTACATATTGTATCGACCCCAAGTAATTGGGATAAGATTAAGAGAATGATGATCAATATGGCGGCTAGGAAAATTGTCAACACTTACATTGCTCGTGGGTTTCATGACTAAGAGCTCAACATAAACCTACGCGAACTCCAGCTGATACCGTCTGGTCAATAATTACATTCCCGATGAATTAACGTCAAGCCAGCGGCCAGTCATAAAACTGTTACAAATATCTTTTGCAATAGGCACGACGATCCATATTGCGTCGATCCCAATTAATTGGGATAACAACAGATAATGATAATATTTTTTATCAAGTTAATGATTATTACCATCGTCATCATCGCCATCATCAAACAGCCTTTCCCCATCCATTACTGGACGTAGGTCTATAAATGAGTGGTGACACAACCGCCACGCTTCGCAAATGGGATGGTGATTGGATCTTGGATACCTTTAGCTGATTTCTACTATTCTCAAGCAAGTAAAGAGTAGCGATAATTGTATTTTCATTCCATTATGACTAGTAAAATAATTCTCTATTTTACAAATAAAAGAATTAGCTAATTGCTAATGTATGTTTATTATTTTTTAATATATTATTACTGTATGGCACTATACCATGCTAGCCAGCATTCTATTAAATCAATTTTATGACAGTTATGGCGGTGACGTACATTTAGTATTATTAGCCCTCAATTCTATAAAAACAAAAACTTTCATCAAATATTAATAACTTTACCTTGTTATTCAAATTACTGAAATTTTAGCATTTAATATGCTTAATTATTTATAAAAACCCGATTACGAAGCGAAAAATGATGTCACAAGCGGGATTCGAACCCGCGCCTATTGGGAGTCCTGCCTGCAATCGTGCTGCCACTTACACCACCGTGAACTATTGTAGGACAGTCAAATCTCGCTCCGTATCATATTTACGACTTTAAGGTGACGCGCGCCATCTACCCGACAATGTTTTTGTAACATCATTTTTCGCTTCGTAATCGGGTTTTTATAACTTTACCTTGAAAATTATTACTAAAATATTAACCGTCGATAGAAAATGAAATCAATAAAACGAATTCACTAAGTCGTGTTTCAACAATATGGAATGTTCTAATATCGTTTGATTCCTAAAATAGCACGTTATTAACTTAACGTACCTACTATACTTTGGTAGGAACGAATGTAGCATTAATTTCGACAATGAGTCTGAAATTATAGCTATTACGCTGTCTTATTAAATCAATGGGAATTTAACTATCTGTAAAACATTATGTGAGCATGTAGCTATGATATTTTAGTTTTTAATTTTGGCTGTGTTATTTTATATATACCTATATTCAATATTTCAGTATTTTATATCAATTTTTCCGTGTGGTGACGGAATAAGAATACAATTCACCATCCCCTATCTTACCCGTGGGTGGTCGTAAGAGACGACTAAAGGATAAAAAACGCATATAACATCTATGCAAGAAAAGGAAAAATCGAAACAAAACCCTATACCAACGTCTGACCAGCGTGGTGTAGTAGGTCAATTTCCCTCTCATTATGGACGAGGCTCGAGCCCAACAGTGAGACATTTGTGAGCTGAGATGATAATGATGATGATGATATCAATTTGGGCCAACTCCAGCTGATGCCGTTTGGTCAACAATTACATTTCCCTTGAGGGTTGACGTCAGGCAGACGGCCGGTTATAAAACTATTGCAATATATACGAGTACATTTTGCGTCGATTCCAAGCAATTGAGAGAAGAGCAGGAGAATGATGATGGTAAGAACCCATAACAAAATTTTCAAGGGAAAATGTCGATTCGTTAATGAAAAGCATTTAAAGTTTTCAATTTTGTCATCGCTTTTTCTTTGAAACTGAATGAAATGTACCAAGTAAATGATAAATAATCTGCTACATACTCATACTTTCTTAAATATTCATTAGAACCTAAATAAATCAATGATTACGTTTGCTACAGTATGACAAGCGTCGCCTTTACAAACAGCTGATGAGTTAATGACCTTGACTTTTTCCCTTCAAATTTTTGTTATGGGTTCCTACTATCATTACTTAGCACCCTTTTGACCAGCTGTTCCATTCTTTATTACACCCGGTGTGTACCTTTATAATGAAATTATGTAATCATGTCATAAAATAAAAAACAAAAAATTGAAAATTTATATATTCTCCTATATATGATTAACTATTTGGTATTTCTCTCTCGTACTTCTCGTATGGTGATAAATGACGAAGATAATAAATCACCCCTTTTTTTTTCTTTTTTTACATATTTTCACCCCTAGTGGAGAGTCAGAAATGGTCCACCTCAAGCTCCCGGCTTAAAGAAACCCTTATAACGTTATAACTCGAGATGCACGTTGGGATTTGGAATAGTATGGTACCACACCGAATGAGTTAGCTCATATATAACAAGCCAAAGTTATCAGCAGCATTACTCTATAGCCACTAAAAATGTATATATAAAAGTGTGCTAATTATTAACTTTCGATAGATTATTGAGAGATGTGAAAATTCTAAATGATTGATTGAAAATGGAAACAATATTTGATTGAAAATAAATTGAACCTGACTGATTAAGGTCTTGCTTATTTTGAAGTAAAAAATTATAGGACTTGAAATAAATTTTCTGCTTAATATAAATAAAAGATAACTAAAGGATATAATCTGTATATAATATCTAAGCAAAAGAAGGAAAGCCCGAAAAGAGACCCTATATTTGACCAGCGTGGTATAATAAGTCAATTTCTCTTTCATTTTGTAGAAGTCTTGATTCCAGCAGTGGAAGAAAAAGAAGACATTACTTGCCTTAATGTAGCTGATTTTAATCTCAATTATATTAACCGTTTGCTGCGACCTGGTGAAGGTTACTCAGAGTCGTTGGATGAGGGCGTCCCAAAACCGCACTTTGTAGCGAACTATGAGGGAGGCCTACGTCCAGCAGTAGATGGCGAAAGGCTGAATGATGATGAATGTTAACCACTTTAATGGGAAAGGCTATTAAAATAGTAATTCTGAAAACACAAAAAACTGTTAATGTACATCAAAGTCAAGAAATAGATGACGGAAGGCCGTTCAAATGGGGAGAGAGCTAATATGCCAGACTGTGGAACTCCAGCCGTCCTTCCTTCAACTGTTATACACGCGAATATATACATCTAATACCGCCTTAGTCGCAGCCTCAGGTAGTCGGATCAAAGATTAATCCACCACCCGTCGATCGCATGAGCTGACGTCAGGCTCCGGCGTTTTGTAGTCCGTATATCACGTCACTCTTCCGTCACCCTAAATAGTTTAGACAGGTGTAATTATATCACATGTTATAAATTAATAATAAACAAACTATAAATGAAACCTATTTAAGTGCTAAGTAATTTAAATAATTTAATAGGTAGGACTACACTGTTGACAGTTCTCTGTCAACAGCCGCAGACTGGTCCATGCGGGTTAGTACCACACTCTCGCAAGGCAAGGAAACGGTACCAGTGGCCAGCCCAATGGAGAGGAAATATGGTGGGTTATGGGGCCACGCGCTCCCCTTCCGTCGCCCCGGACGGTGCGGGCGACGTGTGACCGGGCCATAGTCTACCAAAAAAAAAAAAAAAAAAAACACTCTCGCAGGAGATCTACGTCTGAGTAATGGCAATGTGAAGTGTAAAGGTCCATGGTCGGCAGTACCACTTACCATCAGGTGTACTGCTTGCTCGTTTGCCACCATACGCAATAAAAAAATAAGTTTTAGAATTTGACTACACAGTTATCTATTATCTGAAGAGTCGCTAACTGAGTAAACTTCCTTTGATCTCTTTTTTGACGATTTACCCTTGCCTTTCCCTTCCTCCTCCTTCCTCTATTTCTGCACTTTTTCTTTCCCTTTCACTTGACTAATAGCTATTGTGCTTTTTAAATCTCTTTTAAAATCTGCAGATTTTTTGAACTGCGGCAATTCAAGGCTTATATGAGCCTTATATGTCATGGCTCATATAATTCATATAATATGGAATACTATACCATATTATATGCACTAACAGTATTCCATATTAGCAACACGGCAGTATAAGTAAAAAAAAATTTTAGATTTAGGGGTTTCAATATACGATGAAAATCAATAAACATCCTTAAACTTTAGTACCCTAAGCATTATTTGAATACCAGTTATAAAAAATAAAGTAATTATACGTTATGATAACAAAAAATTTAAAACGTGCCAAAAAAGTTTTGTTGTACAGCCTTCTAGTTGATCGTGTCTCAAAAAGAAAAGAACAATATGGCGGATTACTGTCACTTGCACAGATTAATAGTTTCATTTGACGGTTCAATTCACAACATCGCGGCATAGATGGCATTACTAGTTTTTATAAAATCTCAGTATCCCATATTAACTGCATATTCCATATTACCTTCCTTTCCTCTACTTTAGTATTTAAGATACCGACCTTCTATCCCAGTGCCATGGGTTGGATTCCTATACATAAAAAAAATATTAAAAAAACCACTACAGTGTACAATTTTGAAAAGAGGTATATTCACCGGCGAGCGTGTATGAAGAGAATTATGAATGTTGAGGAAGCGAGTGAAGTATGCAAAGATAGAGTTCTCTGGCACTCTGTTCTCTCTGCCTAGCTTGCATGGGATATGGCGTGATGATATGTATGTAGGTATTAATATTTTACATCCAAAATTACAAACATTATCTCTTTAAGTTATTGGACGTAGATGACATGTTTTATTTGAGTTTTATGAATTTCTATCTCATATGGAAAAACAATTTTATTGCTCGCTAAAAATAGGTTATTGTTTTCCTTCCACATTTTAATATATTTTATCAATGTTAGTGTTGGCAGCAAGCAATCTCGCAACGATCCGCTCTTTGATTTTCATACCGTTTTATTGAGCAAAAGAAAATAAAAGTCCTTTTATATATTTTACCGGACGAGGCGCTTCCGTGACTAAATATACTGGCAAAATAAATAAAAAAAAACTCTTCTATGGTGTTTACATAATTGTTGCAATAAAAATATTTTGTTTAGATATTGTAATTAAAGATAATTCTTCGTCGTTCTTATCAAAATTATTTGGAGTCGTATATATTTGGCTTTCATCGAAAATATTGCAAAAAAAAAATATATAATTTTATATTAAAGACACCACCCCGAACTAAGTATAAAATATAAATATTCCTTGTACTGCGGGGGACTTTGCAAACATATAATTAACGCGGAAAAATTACACCAAAACTCAGAACAACAGTTTTTGTATCGCACATATTATTTTCCTGCGTAGGAATGGAACCTGCAACACTGGCACGGATGGTCGGTGTCTTAACCACTACGTCATCGGTGCAGTCAATGATTTTATATCTGATGACAATTGTCCTTGGGAATGTAATTGTTGAGCAGACGGAAGCAGATGTTGTTGTCCCAGCTCAATGTTTAGCTCTTAGACATCCATGAGCAAAGGTTTGGTAGTATTCACTTCCACGACAGAGCAAACCTCTAGTGTAATTCTAGGTAATAAAGAAAATATTTTAAAATATAATACGACTGTTCAATCTAATTCACTTAGCTATCAAGATAGACTGTTGCGCATAAGCCTTCTTAAAGCAGATAATGGAATAACCCTCATACTTGATGGGGGAGTTGATAATAGTGATCGATATTATAAGTTTGCCAGAAGTGTGCTAGTATCTTCTCAGACCTTTAGTCGTTTTTTTTTTATCATAGAAAAGTAAGGTGGTGATATAATGTAAATTCAATTATCATTTTTTATGGCGGCGGGTTACCGTACGTCACGCCCCGCTAATCCATCTGGGGCGGCAGAGAAGCGGCGCACGACCACGTAGCTACAACATACGTCTCGACGCCGTGCGGGTGGGTCACTGGAACGCGGTCATAAATTTAATCATCCTATGAGTAATACTCAAATAATTTAAATCATCATCATATCAGCTTATATATGTCCCACTGTTGGGCTCGAGCTTTCAGCACAATGGTAGGGAAATTAACCTACTACACCGCGCTGGTCAGACGTGTATAGGGTTTTGTTTCGAGTTTTCCTCCTTTTGCATAGATGTTATATGCATTTTATATCCCTTAGTCATCTCGTACGATCACCCACGGGTAAGATATGGGGTGGTGAATTGTATTCTTACTCCGTCACCAAACAGGAAGCAAATAATTTAAATACATCATCATTATCGTCATCATCTCATCTAATATATATCCCACTATTGGTATCGAATCTCCTCCACAATAGGAGGGAAATTGGCATACTATCACGCTAGTTATACCGTTAGGTAACCTATACGGTTTTATTTCCAGTTTTCCATCTTTAGCAAAGATTTTTTATACATATTATTATATAATTTTATTATTATACACTTTTAACTATTCGTAAAAAAATACTGCACATTTTTACCCATAGATATCATAAGGAACGGTTAAGTGAAATAAGCAGAATATCCGAGGAAAAGAAAGTTTTAAAACAAAATCCCTTTCTGTGGAAGGGTTTGGATTTACGTAACGACACGATTTAATAAGTAAACAGATTAGGAAGGCTATTATAAAGCTTCTTTTTAACAAAAAAAAAGACACTATGCCATACAGCCAGCGTGCTATTTTTTTTTATTCCCAGACGTCGATTTTCTGCGAGAGTGTGGCAACGACTTCAATTGAGGGGATTGAGTCTCTAGCTATTTAAAATTTCGTTTCTTAATGATTTCTGATGTATTACATATTTGAAATAAAACTACTTTTACGGATTCTATTGCGGTTATATTTGATTTTTAATATCACGACGTTTCAAACACCTTACAACGTTTAGTGTCACGAGAAGAGTCACCATTAACTCTATACAATATACCTACATACACGACAGAATCCAATTTTTATCCCTTTGCGTAGGCACTATCTACTGAAGCGGTAGCCGCTTCAGTAGTTATTTTGATTTTACTACCTTATTCTTTTTAAATTATCAGTTAAGAAATGACCAGTACGTCTCTTATAGGCTGCAAGTCCTAAGTCATCTTTTAAAATACGTGACATGGTTCTAGGTGCTATGTTCATCTCCCGAGATAAAATATATTTTAAAATAATATTGCGACTATCAATCAATGTGGAAGCTATCCTATCTTTTAAGTTGGATCAAACTACACATTCTGTGCAAATTTGAATAAAATTGGTTAAGTACTTTAGGAGTTCATCGCGGACAAACAACGTGACGCGTAATTTATATATATTAAGAAGATATATATCAGATATTAGAATTCTCTTTGATCAAAAACTTCACCAATATTTGTTCTAGACGCTTCAGAGATTGCCACAAAAAAACAAACACAAAGAAATAATAAAGGAATGATGACATACATATAAAGACAAAACAAGTTTATTTGGTGTCATTGTCGATAAAGTTAAATCTACGCACTAACTGTATCGATCATAAAAAGTAACAAAGCTGGCGCTGTGATTTCATTATATACTTTTGATCGTAAATAAAGTAAGTTGTTGTATATAATATACTATATATATTTATTTACTTCAATCAGCGGACATCACTGGGGATAACGAATATGGATGTGATTTAATTTTGAAGAGGTAGCGGAAGCGATAAGCGATTATTATCAATCCACAAACCTATTGACATCCATTATATATTTCTCTATAAGAGATTATCATTATTCTTCTACTCTTATCCCAATTGCTTGGGGGTTGATACATTATGTACTCATCTTTCATAGCGCATATTGTGAAAGTTATTGGTAATAGTTTTATGACCGGCCGCCTGCCAGACGTCAAGGAGGGTCCTTGGGAATGTAATCGTTGACGGCATCAGATACAATTAGCCTAGGTCGATATAAGGCTCTTAGTCGTCTTTTACGACATCCATGAGCAAAGTAAGGGTTTGTAGTATTCGTAGCCTCTACCACTCAGCTATAAGAGATAAGATAGTGTAATTGATTTCGATGGCTTGCTTAGGAATACGGCAAATTATTAGTCTTCGGAACTGTCGGAGGAATGTCCTGCTGTCATCATGAACGCTGTAAAGTGTTCGAAATATCGAGAAATTAAAAATCAAATACAAACGCGATATAATCCATAAAAATTGTTTTACTTCTAATGTGTAATACTCGCGTGAACAGCAGAAGTCATTTACTATAATGGTTTTATTTCAAAGGTCTCTTCTCTTGAATAAATGTCTACATATTTATATTCCGTAGTCGTCTTTGGCTATGGTCTGGTAACATCGCGTCTAAATTGTACGTTATGACCCAAGAATAATGTACTATCCCCTTATTATACGGCAAATATCTCCCATTCATCATTCGTAATTAAAAAAATATATTTTAAATCCAGGAAATAGTCTATGTCTTTGCAAATTTTATCCAGATCTGTTGAACGGTTTACGCGTAATTGCGTAACAAACATCCAAACTTTATCACAAACTTTAACATTTATAATATTAGTAAGTGATATTTACACAGGTCAATTAATTATAAAAAAGTTATTCAATGTTAAATTAAAAAAAGATTATCACTATCAATTTTGATTGATAAAATTGCTTATTGAGTCACGGATATTTTTTTTAAAGAAATCATATTCGCATGATCGTTAAAATATTCTAAAAATAATGCTGCCGAACACATTCAAAAAAAATCAAGCAGCTTTTTACTGCCTGCCGGCGCTGTGACATATCGAGGTCCGCGCTCGGCTCGATGAAACGCACATCGAGAGCTCGCAGATGCTGCTGTGTACTTAATCTAATAATGAGCATCGAATATACTCAAAATCCGGATTGACTTATCGTAATACGTAAGTTTATTATTTTTATTTACTGCATTTGATAGCTGAGGAGTAGGTAGCACACTTAATCACAAGTGGTAACTCAGTAGTTTCAGAAATACAGTAAGGTTATTGCCTAAATTAAATCCTTGGAACTTCGGTTCTTTTATTCACAGAATGAAGCGCAGAATATGAGCGGGTGGTATTACCCAAACTATCTAACAGTTTATGGCTAAAGAATATAACTACCTCTATTAAGCCTTTATATTTGTACATATTTCTATAATGGAGAAACGGTAATTGATACAAGTACTCATATATAATATGAGTAAGTACCTACTTGTATCAATCATCATCATCATCTCAGCACATATAAGTTTCACTGCTAGACTCGAATCTCCTCCATAATAGGAGGGAAATAGACCTATTAGGGCAGACGGGATGCTATAGGATTTTATTTTGAAAATGACGTTTTTTGCATATATGTTATCATCATCATCATTTCTTTTGCCATCCACTGCTGGACGTAAGCCTCCCTCATATTTCTACATAAAGTTCGGTCTTGTGCCGCCCGGATTCAACCAATCCCAGCAACCTTCACCAACACTGCACCATCTGATACGCGGTGGCCACTCATGAATCTTTCTTCTCCAACGGCTATCGGTTCGTCGAATGATGTGGCCTGCCCACTACTACTTTAGCGTGCTAATTCTTCATGCTATGTCGGTTACACCTATTCTTCTATGGATCTCCGTATTACGGAATGAAATTATATATTATATTACCTATTATACGGATATTATATACTATGTAGTCTTGTATAACACCCACGGGTAAGATAGCGGGTGGTAGAATGCATTCTTATGCCATCACTATACTCATATCACTCATATCAGTATCTTCTGTTTTCAACCAATTTCAAGCCTAGGTTCAAGTCTCTACCACAACATCATCATTCTCCTGCCCCAATCCTCCCTCCCTTCTCTTACCCCAATTACTTAAAGTACTCCTCTGTCATCATTACATAGTAAAAATTATTGATAATAGTGCTATTGTGCTTCGTTCGGTGAGTGAGAGAGCCGGAAGCCCAACTGGGTGGGTTTGGGGTTCGTAATGGTAGGCAGCAGCCTAGCTATACCCTTGGTGTAGCAAAAGTCCATGGGTGGTAGACATGCGCGAAACAGTACTTCGCGAAGTGATGTGATATGACATTATATTTTGTGCCGAGTAATATTACATTTAACCATCACTTCCAACATCACACATGACATTTCATATCATGTGTGATGCTAAATGCGATAGCGCTCTATACATACGGCGGGCGGCGTCAAGAAATATAAGCCTTAACGTTCTGAAAATAAAGCTCAAAATAAATATTGAATTGCCAGACACCGAACATTGCAGAAATGCAGAACAGTACACGGGTGTTCGCGTCATGTTTAATGTGATGTGTGATGTTTAATGTGATGTGATGTTTAGTCGCGTAATGTGTAATATGACAGTACTCGGTCGGGTAATATTACGTGCGATACATCACTCGCATTACTTACACATGTCTAATGGGTGGCAGTGACACTTACCATCAGGTGTGCTGCTTGCTCGTTTGCCACCATAAGCAATTAAAAAAAAAGAAAAAAAAACGACCAGCCATCTGCCTGACGTAAGTCCTGGGAATGCAATTGTTGACTAATTGCCATCTGGAGGAGTTTGCCGAGATATAAAACTCTTAGTCGTCTTTTACATACATACATATCATCACGCCATATCCCATGCAGGGTAGGCAGAGAGAGAAGAGTGCCAGAGAACTCTATCCTCGCATACTTCACTCACTTCCTCAATATTTATAATTCTCTTTATACACGCTTGCTGGTTTCGGAGACTTTTGCTCCACCTTCCTTCAGTATGTGACCAATCTGGTCTAGGTAGGTTAGTCTCGGTCTCCCCCGGTACCTACATCCTTCCACTTTCGCATTGTATATCTTCCTAACCAGACGTTCGTTCGGCATTCTTTCATTCTTTAGTCATATTTTACAACTAAGAGCAAAGTAAGGGTTGGTAGTATTTGTAGCCACTAACCACACAGCTTTCTCTACCATCCCAACAGAAGCATATTAATTTTTTTATATCATTATTAAAAAAGGTTGGCATAGGCTTATGTTTGTAATTATCCATAGTTCAGTGATCTCTAATTATATCTCTTAATTTTCTTTTACGGTAACGGAAAGAAGAAATAATGGGAGAATACTTATTCCGTTAAAATACTACACGCTTATATTTAGGCCATGCACTAATCTTTTCCAATATTTCTTCATAAAATATTAAAGGGCCTATCTCCCGTTCTCCCAGTAATCTTTGGCTCACAATCATGTAAGATATGAAAGGGAACACTGAACTCGGGTATACAAATTTAAAATACGTATGAATACAATATATTTTTTTACCATGAAATTCAGTCAGGCGTGTAATTTTTATTAGGTAGTATAATTTTATACTACCTTGACTTATAATATGATCGTAAAACTGTTTTACATTCAAATAGTTAACTAGGGCATGCATTGATACCCCATTTAACTGTATAATATATATCTGAAAGGTTCATTATGGTGATAAAAAATAAGAGAAAATATTAAAAAATATTTCCTCATATGGTGAGGAAGTTAGAATGCAATTCGGCACAACCCATCTTCTCTTTTTGTATTAATAAGAACGCCTTTTTTTTTTTCTACGGTCGGCGCACTCCTCGCACCACTCCATCCGGGGTGACAGAGGGGCGTAAGCGCGCACACCCGTAACCCACCCGTGACGTCGCCTTTGTCGTTGGGCCGACCACCGGAGCAGAGTGACTTGACGTCAGTGGTCGGCCCGACGGAATACCCCTGAGGAGTACCCTCTCCTCGACCGACATCCCCCCCTCGGATTAATAAGAACGCCTAAGGAGTCATTTTCCATTTTTTTAAAACACCACCTAAGGAAATAATTCTTGTATTTCTCGAGGGACTTTACTAACATGCAATTAACGCAGACAAATTACACCCAGACTCAGAACAATACTTTGTTGATCATACAAAGTATTGACTTGCGTGGGAATCGAACACGCGGCACTGGCACGGAAGGTCGGTATCTTAACCACTACGCTATCTGTGCAGTCATACAATACATATGTAAAAATCAAATGCATTTATCACATATATGTAGGTATAAGAGAAAAAACACTCGAAATAAAACCCTATACGAACATGTCTAACCAACCAGATATTGTAGGTCAATTTCCATTCCTTTTTAGATGAAAATTAGATTGCATGTATTTGAATTGAAATCAAGATCATGATAAAATAAATAATCATAATAATAAGACACATGTTTCATAATAATAATTCTTTTGGACCTCATATTGATTATGATATCTGTATCATCATTCTCCTACTCTTATCCCAATTACTTGGGGTCGATAAAAGATGTACTCTTCTTTCATAGTACATATTGTAAAAGTTATTGGCAATAGTTTTATGACTGGTCGCCTGCCAGACGTCAACCCTCTTTGTGAATACAATTGTTACCAAACGGCATCAGATAAAGATGGCCCAGGTCATTACAAGGCTCTTAGTCATCTTTTATGACATCCACGAGCAAAGTAAGGGTTGATAGTAATAGTAGCCGTTACCACACAGCTATACGATATCTGTATATGAAATAGATAATTAAATATCTATGCTTCAGATATCAAAGCTTCACCCTAAACTAACACAGTAACCGCTCAGCTGATACAAGATAGTAGATATGTATTTGTCGAGTTTTATGAGGATATAAAAGTAATAATAGGGGAGAAATAATAACAGCCAAATCTTGTGTTGAATTTAGGCGTCTATGTGTAGAAGTATGAGTGAATGTGTATTTTTTTTTTTTTTTTTTTTTGGAGTTTATGGCTTGGTTACTTAGACCTTTAAGCCAAGGCTTCATAGTTTAGACACTTCGTGCCTTGTCTTCCGTATTATTGTTTACCACTACTTCAAATTGTAATTAGTCCTTGATAGTCACTGTCCGTCAGTAAGTCAAGTCGTTACTATCAATTTGGCGCTGATAACCAAATTCATAGTTTCGTTGGGAATTTTGGGTGAACACGAAAATACACGAAAACCACTATTATACCATATTCACTACACTTCAGCACTTTAACTGTATCATATTCCATAAAATACCAGCAAAATTATTCAATATAACACTACAAAACACTAAAGAAATGAATATAATACAAGAGCGTGACATGACATTTCCATATTCGCGCCAAAACTCCCTGTGAATGTGTATGACAAAATTAATGTATAGATTAGTTATAACCACTGTTGAGCTAGAGCTGCATCTACGATGGAGATCGAATGCGAGTTCGATCCATAGACTTTTGCACGCCTCTTAAGCGAAGCGTTGAGGTGATGCTTTACTCCCGATATATGAAAATTAAGGATTTTTTAAAATTAAAAATAACTGTATTTTTTCACACTCCACTTATAGGGTAATATTATCATACACATGTCAAGAAAAAACATCTGTTTAAACTTATTTGATATTTTTAAAAAGCAATTATTTTGTTTCAGGTAAGAAAAGTTAATTGAAAAAATATTCGAGGACGTCCGAATGTCTGCTCATATGGATCTGGCACTCTCACGACCGTAAGAATTAACGTATCAATTTTTTATTCGTAATTGCAACGCGCTGTTTTCTTTCAAAAATGGCTTGGTAATTCTTTGTCGTTTAATTGCAATTAATAAAAAAACTAAACTGCTTAGTCTTTAGTGTATGTATACCTTATAAAAATTGGATTCGCTTACATTTTTTTATTTGGTTCTGTTCATCCATTTGGACAGGCAAAGGGAACAAATTCCATACAGCCATGGTTTACAATACTTCAAGCTATGTTTTGCGCTACGTCGAGAATGGCGCGACATTTCAAAAGTATTTTTTCTTTCATTTATGGCATTGACTAATGTAAATGATAGATAATTTAAAAATTAAGAGGCCTTTTGGATTTTCCAAACTATTTTATAATCACACGGTCAAAAAAGGTGGTGACCTATATTAACTTTTAAATTGTTAATGTAATATTATATTATTAATATCTGCATTACAATTATCATTGGGAGGGAAATTGGCCTATTATAGCACGCTGTTCAAACAGTTCATCATCATCACCATCATCACAGCCCATATAAGTCCCACTGTTGGGCTCGAGCCTCCACCGCAATGGGAGGAAAGAATAAAATTGACCTACCACACAACGCTAGTCAGACGTGTTGGTATAGGGTTTTGTTTCAAGATTTCCTTCTCTTGCATAGATGTTATATACAACAATACATAACATCACGCCATATCCCTTGCAGGGTAGGCAGAGAGAACAGAGTGCCAGAGAACTATATCTTTGCATACTTCACTCGCTTCCTCAACATTCATAATTCTCTTTACACATGTTCGCCGATTTCGGAGACTATTAACTCCACCTTCCTTTTAGTATATGACCGATCTGGTCTAGGTAGGATAGTCTCGGTCTCCCCCTGTACCTACATCCTTCCACTTTAGCATTGTATATCTTCTTAACCAGACGTTCGTTCGGCATTCTTTCCACATGTCCAAACCATCGGAGCATTCCCTTTCGCATCTTTACACCAATACTCTCTTTCATACCTACTCGCTCTCTTACGTCGTCGTTACGAATGCGGTCGGTCAGCCCAACTCCACAGATTTGCCGCAGAGATCGCATTTCGACCGCATTAATTTTACTTTTATACTCTTTTCTGCATACCCAACTTTCGCTTCCATACAGTAATGTTGGGACAAGCACTGCGTTATGTATTGCTACACGTGCCTTCTGGCTGAGGTGGTGGCTGCCGAGAAGTTGCCCCAACGCTCCGTTCACTCTATTTCCCGCATTCACTCTTCACTCTATATCAGTGGTGTACCTTCCATCTCGGCTAAATCCACATCCAAGATATACAAATTCGTCCACTTGCTCTGTACATCTGTTACTCTTACATCTGTTCTGGCTTCATCTCTTTCAAAGACCATTATTTTGGTTTTGCTCACATTCACGCGTAGACCCCTTTTCTTACAATCTTCTGTCATTGTGTCGACTAAAGTCTGCAGGTCAGTCGCTGACTGTGCCAGCAGGACTGCATCATCTGTATAAAGCAGAGCAGTGACCACTGAGTCGTCCATCTGGACTCCCACATTCATATCGTTCAACCTTTGGAGACATTTATCCAGATATATGATAAACAGCCTGGCGGACTGAACGCACCCCTGCTTAACGCCGATGTTGACGTCACACCAAGGCGACATTCCATCATCTAGCTGCACATAGGCACTACAGCCCATGTAACTGGACTGCACAGCCTGTAGCAGTTTACCGTTTATACCATACTCCGGTAAAATGTCCCAAAGTTCCTTTCGTATAACCGTGTCAAATGCTCTCTCCAGATCCACAAAACTGCAGAAAACTCTCTGACCTAGAGCCAGATGCTTCTCCCCAAAGTTGCGCAGAGAGAACACTTGATCCATGCATCCACTTCCACTCCTGAAACCTCCTTGTGTCTCACACAGTAAACCATCGGACAAAATCCTCATTCTCCTTTCAATAATTTTACCGTACACTTTTGCTGCCAAACTGGTCAAGCTTATGGCTCTGTAATTTGCGCAGTCATAACGTGAACCCTTGTTTTTAAACAAAAGCACGATGACTGCGCTATTTCAGTCCCTGAGAACCATTCCCAAGCTCCAACACAAATTGAGGAGCAACAGGAACGCCTCCCAGACACAGGAGCCACCAAGCTTGATCATCTCGGCAGACACCATATCAATGCCCGCTGCCTTACCATTTTTCAAACTTCTTATCGCCCATTCAACTTCATCCATAGTGATGCCATCGGAGGACGCCGATGCTGAATGTTGATCTTCTAAACCACATGCGACACCGACGCCAACTAGAGTATCCGCATACATATCGCCAAAATATCCACTCCATCTGCTTAACACGTCTTGTGTTTGTGTAAGGACCTTTAGACCTTATTCTATTCATTCTGAAGGCTGACCACACCACACCGAGACTTCCTCACCTCCCTCCAAAAGAGTTTGGTGTTACCCTCGAAGTTTTTAGTCAGCCTATCTTCTGCACTCATATTTGCTCTATCACGTTTCTCTTTCACTAAGGCTTTAGTGTCATTCTTGCATGATTTATCATGATTACATTTTAGATGTTATATTATTATTATATCCCTTAGTCGTCTCGTACGATCACCCACGGGTAAGATATGGGATGGTGAATTGTATTCTTACTCCGTCACTACACAGACAATCAAATCACCATATGGTAAATATATACGCTTTCCTCAAACGTCAAATTCAAACTAACCTAATTATAATGAACATGGCGATACATGACAGTGTAAGATAATATCGCTACTAATTAATTCGATGAACTATTGTTAATCTATATATTTAATCAAATTATAAGTTAATTAATTAATAGAGCAGATAATTAGTATTATTAAGTTCTTTATCATCATTCTCCTGTTCTTTATCTCAATTACTTGGGGTCGACGCAATATGAGGGTCCTAGAACCAAAGCCTAACTACAAGAACCATGTTTTACAACATGGAGAGAATTAAAACTAAATTAAATTCAATTTAATCGATTTGTACATAAGGCAAAAATGTACTTGTACTGCACCCATATTGTTAGGAGCTTGTAAACAATTATAGGCTGCTGTGGTTTTATATATTAACATTTTTAGATTACGAAATTGCAATTAGGTTAAATGTTTAAAAATGATGTTAGGCCACTCTGGTTCTAGCAGCATCATACTTAAACATATTTATTGCAAAAGTTATTGACTATAAATTGTTGATCAAATGGCATTAGTTAGAATTGCGCCAGGTCGACATAAAGCTATTAGTCGTATTTTACGACATCCACGAACAAGGTAAGGGTTGGTAGTATTCGTAGCCGCTACCACACAGCAAGTGAAAAAGTTAATATTATATAATATGCATCATTTATGCAAGAGAAGGGAACTCAGTATAAAAACTATATTACGACGAACGTGGTATAAAAGCTTAATTCCACTCCCAGTGTTTTTGGGAGACTCAAGCCTATCCCTACCTAAATAAGACCTATATAAGCTAATGATTTTTACTTGACCAAAATAGATATTCTATAAACTGTAAAAATATGTCCTAGAAAAGATTTATTTGTATTAAAATTATCAAATAAATAACCACTAATTTTGCCAACTTAAAATAACATACATACATACATATCATCACGCCATATCCCTTGCAGGGCAGGCAAAGAGAACAGAGTTCCAGAGAACTCTATCCTCGCATACTTCACTCGCTTCCTCAATATTCATAATTCTCTTCATACACGCTCGCCGGTTTCGAGACTCTTGACTGCATCTTCCTTCAGTACGTGATCAATCTGGTCTAGGTAGGCGAGTCTCGGTTTCTCCCGGTACCTACATCCTACATCCTCTATAACATAAATAAAAATTAACTAACTATTCTACCACATATTCAGATATTGAAAATATGTATTTCGTCAACGTTGTAAGTAGGAAATATTAACGAGAAATCGCTATTGCCTCAGGACACACCCAAAAACTTAAATTGCACATTAAAACCATCCAAAGTTTAATGTTACACCCAAAAACCGTTAAAACGTCTACTTATTTCCGATAAATTCCGGTATTTGGAGGACTTCATTAAGATCATAAACGATTCGCTTTATTTTGGTTAGAATCGGTTTTGAAAGTGCCTCGGCAAATAATACGAAATGTTTTGCGTAAAGATACCATTGTTAGTTGACGCTGATAATGTGAATTGGGATTTAATATTAAGTTTATTCATCTGATGGAATCTGTTATAATAGTTGTAATTAAATTTAGACCCTCTACGACTAGGGACTAATAGAGTTAAGATAGGGATTTTCGTACTTTGATTAACATAAATGTATTTTTAATTTATATTCATTAGTAACTGTGTGATAGCGGCTACGAATACTACCAACCCTTACTTTGGTCGTGGATGTCGTAAAAGACGACTAAGAGCCTTATATCGACCTGGGCCAGCTCCATCTGATGCCGTTTGGTCAACAATTACATTCCCAAGGAGGGTTGACGTCTGGCAGGCGGCCGTTCATAAAACTATTGCCAATAAAATTTACAATATGTACTATGAAAGAAGAGTACATATTGTATCGACCCCTAGTAATTGGGATAAGAGTAGGAGAATGATGATGATGATTCATGAGATATTTACCATGTGGTAATGGAGTAAAAATAAAATTCATCGTCTTGTTTGTAAATGTCGCAAAAGACAACTAAAGGATATAACATTTATGCAAGAGAAGGTTAACTTGAAATAAAACTCTAACCAACCCGTCTGACTAGCGTGGTATAGCAGGTGAATTTCCCTCCTATTGCGGAGCAAGCTCAGAACCAGCTGAGGCGATCGGGTTATATTTCAAGTTTTCCTTGTCTTTTATAGATGTTATATGCATATTAACCGTGTTTTATGACTCCCATGGGCAAGGTAGGGGATGATAAACACTATCCTTACTGATTTCATATACCTAATGATCGATTTCATATTGTGGTTACATAAATCCACGGCAAATCCTTAAACAGCATTGCAAGTAAATCTATTAGATGCGTATAAAGACTGCCAATTAACACTAATCTAGCATTATAAAGGTTTGAAGTTATTTCATTACTATAAAAGAAGATTCATTGTCCGTGTGGTGACGGAGTAAGACTAAAATTAGAAAAAAAATAAAAAATATAGAAAAGAATAAAACCACCTCCTATATTACCCGTGGGTGATTTTAAAAAGCTACTAAGGGATATAAAACTCATATAGCATCTATGCCAGAGAAGGAAAACTCAAAACAAAACCTTATACCAACACGTCTGACCAGCGTGGTATAGTAGGTTAATTTCCATCCTATTATAGAGGAGACCCGAGCTCAACAGTGGGACACATATAAGCTGTGATGTGATGATAATTCACAATGAAATGATAGTAAGTCATTAAGTTAATAATTTAGTAGTCAAATCAAACATAACGTATTTGTTTTATTAATTCTAAGCCCGACAAGTAAAACTGACCGTTACGATGTTTAAAAGCAATTAACTAACGCAAACACTCCGTTTGAATTGATTTGCGAATTGATCAATCTGTGCCGTATTCAGCCCGCTCAGGATGTAATAGAAATCCAACTGAGTAAATACATTTATTTAAACCTTGTTTACAACTAATTGTGGCTACGTTTTGCCTTGTGTAGTACAATTAATTAGTTTTTCTTATTCTCCGTTCATAAATATTCTGTAGTTAAGTTTACGATTGTTTTATAGTGAGAGGAAATTGCATTATCACTCTGATTTCAGGTTAGTATAGGCCAGTAGTCAGCAAACTGCGGCTCGCGAGCCACATGCGGCTCTTTGGATGTGAAGTTGCGGCTCTTTAGTTCTATACGCAATAAAATATTTTATAAAAAAAAAACCTTTGAAAATGGTTCTGAATTGATTAACGAGGATTACGCACAATTTATTATTCGAAAAAAAAAATTTGGCTCCTTAAAAACTTTAAACTTTTGTAAATTGTAATTTTTGGCTCTGCCGACTCAAAAGGTTGCCGACCCTTAGTATAGGCTATTATTTCGAGTTTTTTTACATCAGTAGTGGGTAGGTAGTCGTTGTGGTTCAAATATCAAACCAAGTGTGGAGTGGTTTATTGGTTTTATTAGTTACCTTTTTTTTTGGCAGCGGGTTATGGTACGTCACGCTCCGCTAATCCGTCCGGGGCGAGAGAGAAGCGGCGCACGACCCCGTAGATCCGCCCTACATATACGTCTCGACGCCGTGCGGGTGTTGGGTTGATTATTTACTTATCCTTCATTTAAACCATCACATGTTTTTATTTATACTAAGGTTATCTCCAGATGTAGGAATACTGTCCAACTATAACACGCTAACTAGACGGTTGACTTCGAATTTATTTTTTCCTGATATGATTTGCCTATACTCCTAAATAGTTTCCTATAATAAATACGAGAAAGAAAGAGTAGTGGCCATTGTATCCTTATTCCGTAGAATCCGAACCCGAATTGATTGCCTTATTTAGCATGTATATAATATTTGCAACGGCTAATTCAGAGTTTCAGGCCTTCTAAATAGAATTAATGAATACAAGAAACGACTGTTGTGTTTTTTTGTTAATTCTCAATAATAAGCATGAAAACCAAAATACTCTAATTGATACTCATATATTAAGAAAAAAGACGACTGCATGTAGCAGAAATGTGAATGTTGAAATAGATGTATATTGTGACGATAATGGATAAAATTAGGAATGACCACGTTAGAAAATTTACGTTTGGTGAAGGAGTAAGAATACAATTATCCACCACCTTTCCTTCTGTAACAAGGTAAAAAAAATCTGTCGACTTAAAAAGTCATATTTATACTGGTCAGCTGATTACGAACTGCCACGAAGAATGACGAGCGGACCCGAAGCTGCTGTTCCCTGCGATCTACACATTCGATTTTGCCAAACGATTTTACGTTACACTTTGGGAATTATTGCACCTTTTTTCCTATATAATTATATAACATTTTATATGTGATAAATGAGGAATATTTCTTAGATATTTATAAAATACACCGTTAGAACATAAATTTATAGTGTATTTTATCTATGCTTGTCTGTGGTGTAGCTTTAATTGTATCATATTGTCAAAAGATATAAATGCGACTGGCTATTATTGTAGCACCCTTTTAATTGTTAGGAACGCGTTAACTACTGTACAATAACAATTGTTGTGAATTAACCTGCCGTTCGCTACAATGTTAATAAGAAGTGTCTGTTGACACCATAAAACGCAGTTCACTTTTGAAATGGTGGTTTAATTTGCTGATTTTTACAATAATATTGTTGTAGTTAGTTTGCCGGTAACGTAACATCGAAAAAGAAGAAAAGGTTAGAAAAAAACACAATAACTAAAATTTCACTGAGTAATGTCATACGCACAGGATCCAAGCACAGAGTATGAATAGAGTTGAGACTAGTACTGGACTGGCGTAGACAAGAAGAAGTAACAAGGATTTTACACATCACAGCCTACTTTATCTATACATATAAATAAAATTGAAGTTTCTGTTTTTAATTCCAAATTAACAGGTTTTAATAAATATACCTATATAAAAGTATATATGGTACCAATATAAACAAAAAAACATTTTTTTTAATATTCACTGTCTGTTGGTACCGGCTAATCCATGAAACGGCTTGACCGATCTTTACGGGACTTTCAGCGGCAGATAGCTGACGTTATAAAGATTAACTTAGGTTACTTTTATTTTAGAAAAAAAAATGAAATATAGTTCCGCAAAAACA
Organism: Lymantria monacha; assembly: GCA_905163515.2. Taxonomy (NCBI): domain Eukaryota; kingdom Metazoa; phylum Arthropoda; class Insecta; order Lepidoptera; family Erebidae; genus Lymantria; species Lymantria monacha. Next base: position 25,266,483 of record LR991098.1, on the reverse strand, counting down.
AAATTAAATCCATTGAGTGCCACAGAGTACGCGACTGAAGCCTGATAGCCTACATTTTTATAAATAAATGCAACCACGGGCGAAAGCTAGTTTGGTATATAAGCGCTCATGTCTTTAAATAAAAAAGAATCTTACTATAATAACATAAATATCTATACATTATTATATTTACAACATAAAGCTTGAAACATTTGTCAAGATTTAGTTGTACATGTGAAATATATTTTGGAACATTAATCGTAATTACTTCGAGACTATACAGCGTCGTAATACCGTTGTTATCTATACGACTTGGTTGCTAATTTACGTTTCTGTTACCCCCTCAAATACAGAAGACGTAATGGTAAGAATTATTGTTAACATCTTGCTGCACAATTTATATTTATCTTCTACAGATGAAGCATACTAAAAACATTGAATAATATACGAGATAAAATATAGGGCAGATTTATTGTATCTCTTTTACTGCATTGCCGTTTAGGTTGGTAATGGATAGACTGATATTATATTTCGTAGATACTATAATGCTGTTTCATCTCAGCCTACATATGTCCCACTTTTGGGCTTGAGCCTCTGAAATAGTTAAGAAATTGATCTACTATACCACGCTAGTCAGATGTGTTGTATAGTTTATATGTTATCAGTAAATTATATTCCTTAGTACTAGGTAATTATATACCTTAATAGGTACCGGGGGAGACCGAGACTAACCTACCTAGACCAGATTGGTCACGTACTGAAGGAAGGTGGAGTCAAGAGTCTCCGAAACCGGCGAGCGTGTATGAAGAGAATTATGAATGTTGAGAAAGCGAGTGATGTATGCAAGAATTTTTATCTAGTCACCATAAGGAGAAAATCTATCATAAATATTAAATTGTAAAATTATTATTCGCTCTGTGGTAAAACACTGAACGCTGTGACACTTCTGACTAGTGTGCTATAGTAGGTTAATTTCCTATTGCGGAGGAGGCTCAAACCCAAGAGGGGGACATATGTGGGCTGGGATGATAACATCTCTTAATCGTCTCTTACGATCTCCCACGGCGAAGATAGGGATGGTGAATTGTATTCTTACTCAGAGTCACTACACAGAAAATGCAATTATTATCCCTACGTAAAAGGCACGAGTCGAGTATATATGATTGTATATTTTTCAATCTATCTTTCAGATATTCAATGAAAATCTTGATTTAGTATTAATTAATTTTCTATATAGAATTCAAGATTCAAGCCAAGAATCTCGCTATTAATAGTAATTTACCACGAGATATATGAGCTACTTATCACATCTTAAAATTCTTTCAACAAATCTAGTTCTAGAATAATGTAATGTGTAATGTGATATTATATTCGAAATGGCACTACAAAATCCCTTGAGAAAGAAATGATCTTTTTTATATAAGTAGGCGTTGGTTAAATTAAATCCAAAAATAGTTCGCGGCTTTGTAGTAGATCAATTTCACTTCCATATTTGTTATAAACCATTATCCGTGTGGTGACGTAATAAGAATAATATAGAGGATATTGCCTCTAGGTATCGTAAAAAACGAATAAGAAATTATATATACATATATATATATATATATATATACTAGCAGACCCGGCCACGCGTTGCTGTGGCCAAGGTAGCCTTAGTAACACGTGGTGGTTATGCTAATTAATTATAGCTTATATGAAACGTGTGTACGTTTAGCATAGTGCCATCTATGAAATACTTACTCAATCTAGTCAACAGATACTGCCATCTGTTAGAATCGTTTGGAGATAACAGATAATTGTGTCAAACAATAGACAAATAATTCGCAGTAAAATTATATTGCGACTATAAATTGAGATGGAAGCTATCCTATCTTTTAAGTTGGATCAAACTACAGATGCTGTGCAAATTTGATTAAAATTGGTTAAGTACTTTAGGAGTCCATCGTGGACAAACAACGTGACGCGTAATTTATATATATACATAAGATATGTAGATGAGAAGGAAAGCTTGAAATAAAACTATACCAACCCGTCTGATGATCGTGGTATTAAGAGTCAATGTCCTACTTACAGGAGGCTTCAGCCTATCAGTGGGGTGAGTTGCGATGATGATGACGATTTCAAAAAGAGCAATTATCAAACTATAGACAGGTTTTTTGTTTTTCTAATTTTGTAAATGACATTAAAATCATTAGTTGTTTTTCTTTGAGTCATGTGTACGTACAATTATTGATAAGGGTTTTCTCCAAATGATGGAAATCTGGCCTACCAGAACTGGTTTGTGTATTGTTTTCAATTTTCTTTCCTTTGCTGATATGATCTGCTTACATTCCTAAATCAGCTTTAACAATATTCATATGAAGGGAGTAAATATGAACGGTTAGTGGTATTTTTACTGTTACATCACATAAATTTGGTTTTTAAATGAGGTAGAAAGTTTTCATTATATTGTTCAACTTAATAAAGACACTTTAAAAATAGATTCCTTTGAACCTCGTAGAATTTTACTGCACAAATGGTGTTATGATAACCTGACATTGTCGTGAATTCGATTCCCACGTAGGACTCTCTTTGTGTGATCTTGATGTTCTAAGTCTGGGTCAAAATTTGTTTACATTACTCGTATTATTGTAAAGACTATATGGATTATTTCCTTAGTATTAGGTATTGATTAAAAAAAAATGTAAAAAGAATATTAATTGAAAATTTAAGGTTTTTTATTTCACCTCGTTACTTTAAAACGATTACGACCTTTTTAAAAAATCTTCGACAAGGATAAATTTGCCGATTTTAAACCACATCGAAGCTTATTTATTCGCGTACATTTTTAAATCTCGCCGGCCGTAATCACATCACGTTGTTGCCGCTGTCGATTTAGCGGTGATACGTGGACCGAATTAATTCTGTCCCTGGAATCAGTCAGGCAACTCCTGATATAAATAAGTTTAGGGCGCTGACGGCTCAGTGATGGTGATAACGAAATGAGTTTATTAGACATATACTACAGTGATAAGCTATAAATATAAAATTTCAAATAAAAAAAATAGATGGCAAAAAGCAAAACTTTTTGTGGTATGCTATAGTGTAGGCAAGTTCTGCCCAGTAAATCCGGGGCGAGAGAAGGGCAGTGCGGTGCCTTATAACACCGCCTTTCCTTCTAATATGATTGGACCGATTATTAATATCGATTATTTGACATCCGTGTCCGGCCCAGTGGGTTACCCTTTCGGGTATCATCCCTATCAACGCCGCAGCTACAAACGACGATGTTGCCGGAGCATCGCCCCGCGGTTGGTCTCTTGTGAGTGGTGGATGAATCTACGATTCATGACTTAGGCCACATAGGGATTATTCCTTAGGTGGCCAAAGTCTTAAACCGAGGATAATCATCACCTGCCATAATCATCACGATCACAAAATGAAAAAAGTAGCTTGACAGACGTAACGTCATTAATTCAAAGTTAATTCGACAAGAATTTATTTCGAATTGGTCTTGCATATTGAAAACAGCCATTACTATAAAGACTGATCTGAGAATGTAGCGCATGCTGCACTAAGCTTGGACAAAGTATAACCTTAAACTCACCTTTTGTTTCACAATTTGACCAACTATGGCGCCTCTACGAAAAAAGAGGTGTAGAACATGTAAATGAAAGAATCATCAGTCTTCCGACCCACAGAAAAACAAAGGACTCACTTTGCGCAATAGGGTCTTAATAATCTTTGGCTTTATGAGTGTTGTTCTGTGTGCGATGAAACTTTCTTTTTATGTGATATGGTCTCGTCCTATGCTATCTAAACCATCACAGACAACGGTAGGACATCGGGTAGGCTCATAGCTTGCCGTATTACTCACACCACTAATTGCGCCAGCCATCAGAAGAGTGGTGAATTTAAGGCAATTTAGCACAAACACGTCTAAATAAGAGGGTGCACACGCTCCAGGCATACCTCTTCTTGGGAGACATCTAGAAAGTTACTAGTACCATGGTGAAATAATTTATTCTTTTTTAAAATTAATTATTATTTTAAAATGGAGGAACGGACCACCACTTTCTCATGGTTAAGTAATATATATTTGGTTCATTATTCTAAGTTCTCCGGAAAATTGCAAGTTGAAATTCTGGAGGCTACTCATCACATAGGAGTAAGAGTATATATTAGTTGACCTTTTCTTCTTATTCCATATTCCTTCCTTTTTTAGAGTGTTAGTATATTTACTAATCATGAAAATGTGGCGAGTTTCCCTTCGTCTCCTCAATTTTAAAATAATAATAAATTTGTGTCATATGTCACCTACTTCAATCACTTATCTGCAATAAATTATAATGCTTTTCATTTCATAATTTGGTTTATATTTTACAATTCTCTAGATATAGCTTCGATATCACTACTGAACAAGCCTAATGAGATAAGTGAATACAAAGAAATCGGTCAAACCCTTAACTCAAATCTAAATAGAGGGAGAAAGCCCAGCCAATCGATCTTAAGAGCTGTACACATTTGTTCGAAGCTTACAATATAGTCGCTTTGCAAACGAGTATTTTGTGATGATTTACATATAAATATAATAACGGCGATTGCATAGAATGGTGTCCGTAAACTAACAGGCATAATAAATCTACTTTTTTTTAATTATGACATTTTTTTTTTATTGCCGGTGGTGGCAAACGTGCAAGCAGCACATCTGATGGTAAGTGACACTACCGCTCATGGACCTTTACAATACCAGGGCACAGCTATGCCACTGCCAACCGTGAAGAAAGAGCTCTTCTTAAACCTCGTTTAAAAAAGGACATGTCATAGCGCTCGGGAAACACGGCAGCAGGTAGTTCATTCCAGATCTTGCACGTACGTGGTAGAAATGATCGCTGAAAACGTATAGTAGACGTCCGTATCGTTTTCAGGTGAAATGGATGAACCTTGCTGCGGTGTCGAGTGGTACGGTGATAAAATGGTGACGGCGGTACCAAGTCAAATAGTTCCTCAGAGCACTCCCCGTGAAAGAACCTGTAGAGTACACAGAGAGACCCAAAGTCTCTCCAGCTCCCCAATGACTCCAGTCTTGCCGTGAGATTGGGATCACCGACGATTCGAACAGCACGTCTTTGCAGGGAGTCAAGTGGGTCTAGCTGATATTTGGGTGCGCCTGCCCAGAGATGTGAGCAGTACTCCACATGAGGACGGACTTGTGCTTTATATAGCACAAGACGTTGTCTCGGTGTGAAGTACCGCCTGGCTCTGTTCAGGCTGCCCAGCTTTCTACTTGCCAATTTGGCTTTGTCCTCCAAATGACTCCCAAACTGGACTTTGCTTGATAGTTCGACGCCGAGGATCCCAATACTCTCGGCAATTTGAAAAGTTACTCCTTGGAACTGAGGCGCCATGACAAACGGGTCCTTCTTTGCAGTGAATGCGCAAACTTGTGTCTTAATGGGATTGAACTGAAATAAGTTCCGTTCACCCCATTTCAAAGCTCGATCCAGAGAGCGCTCGACTTTAGACACAAGTTGAGTCCTTCTTTCCTGTAATATACTCCGAGGGATATTCTGATGCTCGGTATACCACTCGTCACCCGTGCTGTCATCCGCATAGCAATGCATATTCTCTATAGAGAGCATGTCATTGATATGCAGGATAAACAGCGTCGGGGAGAGCACCGAGCCCTGTGGTACACCAGCTTTAATGGTCATGGTATCGGAGCAAGAGCCATCGACGACGATTTTTATATTCCGACCATCCAGGAAGCTGGCAATCCATTTACAGAGTCCCTCGGGGATTCCATAAGAAGGTAGCTTCTAAAGAAGGGCCCCGTGCCAGACCCTATCAAACGCCTTTGCGATATCAAGGCTGAATGCTAGCACCTCACCCTTGCCCTCCAAAGCCTCTGCCCAACGGTGGGTAAGGTACACAAGAAGATCACCAGCCGATCGACCATGTCGAAAGCCGTATTGGCGTTCACTGATCAACTGGTGATCCTCAAGGTACTGCAGAAGCTGGCGGTTTATGATTTTCTCCATTACTTTGGAGAGCAAGGATGTTATCACAATCGGCCGGTAATTCAATGGGTCCGCCCGGTCTCCCTTTTTAGGGATCGGGTGGACTTGTGCGAACTTCCACGAAGATAGAATCCTATTAGTATCGTAGGAAAGTCGGTATAGCCGCGTGAGGACGGGGGTTAACTTAGGGGCGCACGTCTTTAAGACCACTGCAGGGATGCCATCCGGCCCACTCGACTTATAGACGTCTAAAAGCCGCAGCTCCCGCCTGACCGCTCACTGCGAGATACGGATTTCAGGTAGAGAGCTGTCACACCACGGGATGGTAAGTGGTGTGGCAGCTCCCGCGTCCAAAGTCGAGTTACAGGCAAAGAATTTACCTAAAAGATCGGCCATCTCCTTTGCGCTGTGGGCTAGGCTTTCATCGCTTTTCTAAAGTGGTGGGAGATTGGACTGGCAGAAGTTGCCTTGGGCAGCCGTGGAGAGCGACCAGAATGCACGACTCCTAGCGGGCTAACTCTCCAATCGCTCGCTAATTCTGGCAACATGTTCTGCCTTGGCACTGGCAATAGTCTTCTTACTAGATCTAGAAGCGGCGTTAAATTTTCGCTTCAACTCTCTGACGTTCGGGTCTTGAAAATTTTTAGCCCTGTTCCAGGTCCGATATGTGGACTGCTTCTGCCGTGCAGCCTGCAGGTTTTGTTAAACCAAGGGCAGCTGCGGCCGCCGACGGGTATTTTGGTATTCGGGATGAATAAATCCATCCCCGTAATAACTGTTTCGGTAACGCAGTCCGCACAAACGCCAGGGTCCTCAGAGGCGAAGCAAATCCGCTTCCATAGGTAGGATGCGTAAAACTCACGAAGTCCATCCCAATCTGCTGACTTATATTGCCAGACTCTGCGAGTCCCAGTCGCTGTAGAGCGATTAGGCCTAGCAACTGGGGCTCTGCTACGGATCAGGCAGTGGTCAAATGACCCAAGAGGGGCTTCGACCACTACATGGTATCCTTGCTGGTGTGTAGTCAGCAGAAGATCCAGTAAAGAAGATTCATGGCTCTCAATGTCTGGGACACGGGTGGGCTGTGTCACCAGTTGTGAGAGTCCATAGGCCGTGACCATATTGAAGAGATATCGACCCTGGATGTCAGTGGCTCGGGACCCCAACCACTCTTTATGATGAGCGTTGAAGTCTCCAAGAACCACCACTTCCGCTGATGGACACTGCTCCAATATTTCATCAATCCCCCATTGGACGTTCTCAAATAATTGAGTTGACCCCGAATCACTGCCATGCGACTTGTAGAGGCACGCGTAGATGCGGGTAAACCCTCCATAGTCTACGCGCAACCACAAGATTGACAGGTCATCATGTTCGAGGGCCCGAAGCTGGCGACAACGGATATCACCCCGAATGAACACGCACACCCCGGCCTTACGACGGAAGGAATGCTCCAACTCGTAGCCGGGGTAGTTAAGGTACGAAATATCATCCGGAGCGCCTATCTGTGTCTCCGTTAAAAAGTGCAAGGCAGGCCGCGCCGTCTCGAGATGGTGGTGAATGGTGTCGAGATTGCTATGTAAACCCCTGATATTGCAAAAATCCACATCAAATGTAGATAAGGGGAGCGCCGTAAAAACTTTCTCTTTTTTCTGTCTCTTTTCATTAGGGTTTTTTAAGAAGAGGAGGAAGGGAGTGTGGATGCGTGCAATGAGATTCGGTGGTACCAAAAAAAAAAGGTGCAGGGCATAGTGCATGGTTGGGAGGGTGAGTTTTGTGAGAAGGTGACACGAAACACGGAAGTGCATGGTTAGGAGGGTGAGTTTTGTGAGAAGGTGACACGAAAGACGGAAGGGCCCCCGGTGCCCCCCCGCGCGCAGCCGACGTGCTAAAGAATATATCCTTGTATGCCTAGAATGGCTTTGAGAATACATAAAACTTTACCTGACGTAACTGTTAAACTAGAGTGATCCTCGCACCAAATGTTCTGGGTTCAATTCCCACGCCGGACAATAATTTGTGCGATGCATAAATTGTTTGTAAAGTCTCATACAATACTAGAATTATTTGCTTAATCCAGATTTTTTTTTTGTTAGATTGAACGTTAGACTTAGATGGTTGTGGGTTACTGGACTGGGGAATAGTCCGTCACCCGCAGAGAGGTTGACCACGTGAGGGCGACGCCCCGCTGGTTAGCTGTGGCATACGAGGGATGGTATCCGAAAGGGTAACCCGCCGAGTTGGCCCAATGGCGATGGGGAGGAAATACAGTGGGTAATGGGACCACGTGCTGCCCTTCCGTCGCCCTGGATGGAATGGGCGTGAGTCCGGACCATAGCCTACCCAAAAAAAAAGCCTTAGATGGCTGTTACAGCCTTACATAAACTAATGGATAGCACACAACTTAAAACAATTAAACAGCAAAGCCCAAAGACATCCTCTGTGGAGTTTGAACCTAGACATGGGGCGTTGCTGATGGCAATGTAGAAGATCCCAAATTAATTGAAATGATTATTATGGTGACACACCTCGACAGCAAGGATGTGAGTGATTTTTTTATATGTTACGGACCATGTATGCTTTATTTTTGGGGCGTAGGCTATGGGTATAGCCACACTCCGAAGACGTGTATGTTGTAGTGATCTTGTCGTCGTTGGATTCGAATGTCCTGTACATCCTTTTTTATTGATTACAGTTGCTAAACTAATTTACTCTATTTGCGCTGTGGTTTCTCAACCCTGCTTTCATCTATTTATACCTATTTTCATGCCATATATATATTACTCAATCGTGATGCTCAGAAAACCCAACTGTTGTTTTCACCTTTTTTTGGGAGATAACACTCTATCCGGGGCTATTTTTAGCCTCAATTGTGATCGTTAAGCACTCAGTTGTGGCGATTACTATAATATTGCGTTTTGGTATCTATCTCGAACAGTTAGTTTTGATAAACTGATGGATAGGTATTATAATAATCATCACCTTATCATCATCTAAGCTCTTGTACGCCCCACTAGTGGGCCTCCTCCAAAATAACAGGAGGCTCAAGCGTACCAGTGCGACGTGAGTAATTTACATTACTAGTCAGATCAGACAGGTTGGCATAAGGTTTCTTTTTTTAGTTTTGCTGCCATTACCATCTCAACTCATATACGTCCACTGCTGGGTTCAAGCCTCCTCCGAAACAGGAGCTAAATTGATCTACTACACGTTAGGCAAAGGTGTTGGTATAGAGATTTATGATGTTTTATGATTACGAGTTTTCCTTCTCGTGCATATGTTTTATATGCATATTAAATCTCTAACGATCACCCATGTTTAAGGTGATAGCGAATTGTATTTTTACTCCGTCACCACAAGGAAAACTAACACACTTTTCTTGCATATATTATGTAATATGAGAAGAGATGTAATATGAAAGTGAGGAATCGAACTCACACCGTCACCATACGGATAAAGATATTAAAATACATACATACATTCATATCATCACGCCATATCCCTTGCAGGGTAGGCAGAGAGAACAGAGTGCCAGAGAACTCTATCCTTGCATACTTCACTCGTTGCCTCAACATTCATAATTCTCTTCATACACGCTCGCCGGTTTCGGAGACTTTTAACTCCACCTTCGTTCAGAACGTGACCAATCTGGTCTAGGTAGGTTAGTCTCGGTCTCCCCCGGTCCCTACATCCTTCCATTTTCGCATTATATATCTTGATAACCAGACGTTCGTTCGGCATTCTTTCCACATGTCCGAACCATCGGAGCATTCCCTTTCACAGGGCAGATATTAAAATGCCTTATATAAAAATAATATCGTAAAAAATATCACATAAAATTATGAATTTAAATGTCATTCCAATTCATTTTAATACACATGCATTAGAAAATGGATAAAACCTGTCAACGAGCGCTTTGTCTCTAAATCCATTTAAACGTGTCCATTTTTTCGGTGTCCTATCATTTTCTAATCCTATAAAAAAAGGTTGTTATCATCGAGTGGATAATTGATAGAATTTATACTTAAAATAAAACAGTAATCATTGTTTTCTCTGGTCGTATACGTCTTACTGCTGAACTCGAGGGTCCTCAATAATAGAACAGCAATCGACTTATATACCAGCCTGGTCAGTTGAATTAGTATAGGGATTTATTTCGAGTTTACCATCTCTTTATATATTAGTAATAGGACCACGCTGTTGATTCTTATCTGTCTATAGCCACAGGCCGGTCCGTCCGGGTTAGTACCACACTCTCGCAGAAGATCGACGTTTGAGCAATGACAATGTGCTATTGTGCTTCGTTCGGTGAGCGAAAGATCCGGAAGCCCAACTGGGTGGGTATGGGGTTTGTATTAGTAAGCAGCGGCCTAACTATACCCCTAATATTGCAAAGGTCCATGGGCGGCAGTAACACTTACCATCAAGTGTGTTGCTTGCTCGTGCCACCAAAAACAATAAAAAAAATTTCAAAAGTAAGTAAACCCACCACACATTCCTATCATTGTAATTCTTGTAAGCCAAGGTCAATGGTCTCCATGAAAGATACCGAGGTTTGACTCTCAGGAAGTCTTGGAGAACACTTTTTATTGTCTTGACACTCACAATATATAGAAAAGAAAAGCCAGAAGAATCGGAAAATTCCACTCCCATCCTATGCAAAGCGGGAAACATGCAATTTCTGAGTTTGCCATGCCTTGCAAAGATGTTATATACAATAATATACATATCATGTGCCTTAGTAATACTTTAAGACCATTTGCAAGATAATGAGTGCTGAATTGAATTCCTAATGAGAAAGAAAGAAAGAAGAAGAAAAGTGTTTATTTCTCCACTCATGGAAAGGACATATTAACAAGCTTAAACTACTTAAAAATATAAAATAAAATAAAAATTAATAATTTGAAATAAAACTACTTTTACGGATTCTATCGCGTTTGTATTTGATTTATAATTTCCCGACGTTTCGAACACTTTACAGTGATCATGGTCACGGGAGGACTGAGGTGTCTTACGTCCAATATGTCATTGTTATTACAGAAATTTATTTATATCTACCCTATAAGATATTAAATTTTGACCCACATTTTTATACAAAATTAATACAATTCATTGCCAGTACAAAAAGAGAATGATTCTATATATAAAATGTATGTTGTTTATGATTTTTTATTATTAAGGTATTTAATTTATGATAATTATTATTGTGGCAATTTTACAATTTTTACAAAACTAACAAAAACTATTCAGCTACTACCGGATCGGAACGCGGCCACTCTGAGAAAGATCCGGCGAGAAAACTCAGGAGGCATGATACTAATTTTATTATTGAATTTTTGAGTGGCGGCCTACTTTATCTTACTAAAATTAATAATATTAATAGTTAAATTTTAATTTAATTAATTTTAGTAAGATAAAGTAGGCCGCCACTCAAAAATTCAATAATAAAATTAGTATCATGCCTCCTGAGTTTTCTCGCCGGATCTTTCTCAGAGTGGCCGCGTTCCGATCCGGTAGTAGCTGAATAGTTTTTGTTAGTTTTGTAAAAATTGTAAAATTGCCACAATAATAATTATCATAAATTAAATACCTTAATAATAAAAAATCATAAACAACATACATTTTATATATAGAATCATTCTCTTTTTGTACTGGCAATGAATTGTATTAATTTTGTATAAAAATGTGGGTCAAAATTTAATATCTTATAGGGTAGATATAAATAAATTTCTGTAATAACAATGACATATTGGACGTAAGACACCTCAGTCCTCCCGTGACCATGATCACTGTAAAGTGTTCGAAACGTCGGGAAATTATAAATCAAATACAAACGCGATAGAATCCGTAAAAGTAGTTTTATTTCAAATGTGTAATACTCGCGTAAACATTAGAAGTCAAAAATTAATAAAATAAATACAGTGGCGTCCCCTCCACAAATGAGGAAAAGGACACTGCTCAGCATAATGTTGTGGTATCTACTACAAAAGTGATACCACAACGCTGTTATTTTGCAGTGTCCTGCTAATCCGTCCTCATAGTGAATTATAATTTAAATAAGCATTGTACAGAGTCGTCGTAGTTAGAAATATAAATATCAAAAACTAAACACTTTTAATGAGTTAGAATAATTACAGATTCAGAAGTATACATAATAAATTAAGGCAATTAATTTATTGTGTACTTATAAAATATTTTTATATGTTTCGTTGATTTACGAGGTAGAAAGAAATGCATGCAACTTGTGACCATGACCGTATTCGATTCCCAGATCACGCAAAGTATAATTCGATAGAAAATTTCCAATAACAGAAAGAAGTGCGTGATTCAAAGAGTTACACAGCAAACTCCGTGTTTATTTACTACATTGTAAAAAACATTTTTTTACTGCATAGATGGTATAATATTTAAGATACCATCATACTGTGCCAAATGTCGTATGTTCGATTCCTATGCAGAACAAAAGTTCGGACAATTCACGAATTGTGGTCCTGAGTCTAGGTTTCATTTATGTCTGTTACCTACTTATGTTGTTCTTGCTATACTTAGTAAGCGGTTTTTTTTACATAACACCGCTAATTTATATTTACAAAAGACGATGTTTGTAGAAAAACTGTATGCGAAAGTGGAAGGATGTAGGGACCGTGGGAGACCGAGACTACCTAGACCTACCTAGACCAGATTAGTCACGTACTGAAGGATGGTGGAGTCAAGAGTTTCCGAAACCGGCGAGCGTGTATGAAGAGAATTATGGATGTTGAGGAAGCGAGTGAAGTATGCAAGGATAGAGTTCTCTGGCATTCTGTTCTCTCTGCCTACCCTGCAAGGGATAGGGCGTGATGATATGTATGTATGTACGATGTTTGTATATATGACATAACTAAGCTCAGAAACTATTTGATCGATCATTATGAAAATTGGTATGTATATATATATTTTTTCATGGAGAAGGTTTATATTCTAGTTTCATTGATGTAACTCACCACCAGGTGGCGCTGCAATATATCCAATTCTACAAATAAACTAACGGGTTTGCTAGAAATATATATATATCACTGTAATTTGTGACATGATTAAAATATTTCTACACTATTGAAGTAATTCTTGTATTACGGGGGACTTTACAAACATTATAATTCAAGGACACAAATCACACCCAGACTCAGAATAACAGTTTTTTGATCGCCAAAAGTATCTATTGTTCTGCAATCGAATCTATAATACTGACACGGTAGATCTGTATTTTAACTACTACGTCAGCTATGTAATTTAGTAGTCGCAATTAGTGTAATAATTTTCCTTAGCGGCTATGAGCTAAGAGCGGCTGTCAATTCTGCAGTTGATTGCTCAGCTGGTTTTTACGAAATGCCATTGGAAAATTACGGATGGTTAAACATCCTGTTCTTTTATTATAAAATGGAGGAGAGGAAGGAAAACCCACCACTTTCCCACGGTTAATTAATATACCGTACACCTCAAAAAAGGAAGGAATACGGGATGGGATCAAGGTGTAATAGGATATAAGGTAATCTTACTCCTGTGATGTAAGGACACAAGACAAGTACATCACAGTAGTAAGATTTCCTTATATCCTATTCCACCTTGATCCCATCCCGTATTCCTTCCTTTTTTGAGGTGTACGGTATATTGATTAACCTTCCTCTCCTCCATTTTATAATAATAATAGATTTCCGCCATGTATCGCCTAATTCAATCAATTATATCCTGTTCTTTAATTGTCATCGGGTGGATAAAGCTTATAATTCATTATCATAATGATTTCTGATGTTTAAGTGAGTACCTATTACACATTTGATATAAAAATATAACATTTATTAATGGTAGGAGCACGCTGCTGATAGTTCTCTGTCTACAGCCACGGACCGGTCCATCCGGGGTAGTGCCATACTCTCGCAGAGGATCGACGTCTGAGTAATGGCAATGTGCTATTGCTCTTCGTTCAGTGAGCGAGAGAGCCGGAAGCCAAAATGAGTGGGTTTGGGGATTGTAATGATAGGCAGCGGCCTAGCTATACCCTTGGTATAGCAAAGGTCCATGTGAGGTAGTGACGCTTACCATCAGGTGTGCTGCTTTCTCATTTGCCACCATAAGCAAAAAAAAACTATATATATATAAAACTACTATTACGGATTCTGTAGTGTTAGTATTTGATTTTTAATTTCCCGACGTTTTGAACACTTTACAGCATTCATGTTCACAGGAGGAACTCTGGAGGAGTCCTCCCATGACACTCAATCGAATACAAACGCGACTTAATCCGAAAAAGTAGTTTCATTTCAAATTCATCATCACTTTTATCCCAATCACTTGGTGTCGACAAAATATGGAAAAATATTAGCTTTGGTTTTATGACCGGCCGCCTGCCTAACATTAACCCTCCTTGGGAATGTAATTGTCGTACAAACGACATCAGATGGAGTTTGCCTAGGTCGATTTAATCGTCTTTAACGACATTCACGAGCAAAGTAAAGATTAGTAGTATTCAAGGCCGCCATCATACAGCAAAGTCTAAAGTATTTAATTACATAATATTTTTTATATTTCATCTTGCTCGAGCGTATAAAACTAAACATGAAATTAATAATGAATCGTTAGTATCGTAATAATATATAGTAGTATCTACTGAGTAAAGAGAAATTCGATGAGACTAATATATCTTGGACTTAACATGCTTTCAAGTAACAAAATACTATAGTTCAACGTGTTGTGGATGTGAAATCGCGAACGAAAACGTCACCTAATATGTTTTCTACCTCAAAAGAAAACTTTGTCATCAAAATTGAATCTCGGAACGTTCAATACGAGAATCAAAATGGCTCCCAATTGAATTTCAGCACTTTCGTTAAGTCTTACAACACTTCTGTACAGAATTGCGCGTAGTTTTAAATTGGTTATAGTTTAAGAATACTTCATTATACAATGATTGGCAAAGAAAACATATTTTATACAGATATATACATAGATATATCGATTGATAAATACTATCCGTGTGGTGACGGAGTAAGAATACAATTCACCACCACATATCTTACCCGTGGATGATCAAAAGAGACTACTATGGAATATAAAGTAAATAAATCTAGAAGGAGGTCATTTCATTCATAGTAGACGATTTTCCCTCCCATTATAGAGGAGCCTCGAGCCCAATAGTGAGAAAATGAGCTGAGATGACACACATAGACAAATAGGTACTTAAGAAAAGTACAAAACCAATTTTATTTAACAATATTTTGTTGGAATAGAGAAAATACAAATAAACTCATGGATGAAAAATGATTGCCACATTTTGGATTCGAACCCAAACCTATTAGAAATCTGTTCCAATTGTTCTTTTTCTTTTTTTTGTGACTACACGAGTGTGGGCTGACGTATGTCAACCAAATTATCACTCGTATTGTCATCGCTACGGGAATACGTGCGCCATCTATCAGAAATAGATCTAGTCATATACTACTAACAATAGGTGAAACCTCGGTCAGAACTAGTGGTAATATATGTCACTATTTTCTTTGGGTAGTGACCAGTGTTCAATGGTCAAGCGGCCCAGCGATTAAATAAACTTTGATCGTTGAAATGCGATGAGCTGTGAAAAATTATGGTTTCCATACAAATATCTACTCCTATGTTACTATAGTACGAACGGTTGCTGAAAACCTTATTTTTTATTGAGGTCAGTTAAAACAAACGGATCTGTTTTCGTGTAATTGAGATTGAAACATTATTTTTTATTTCTTTTGTCGATATTATGTTTGTTAAATTTGAGTTGCACAGATGACGTAGAGGTTAAGATACTGACTTACTATGCCAGTATTATAGGTTCAATTTTCATGTAGGACAGTTCTTTGTTCTTTTCTGAAAATTATTGTTTTGAGTTTGGGTGTAATTTTTCCCTTGATGTTTGTAAGATCCCCGCAATGCAAGGATTAATTACATAGCACCAGATATTGTCGTTAAAAAAATGAGACTTCAGAGATTAGGTAAGACGACTGACCTACCGAACTAGTATTCGATTCCGATATAGAAAATACTTTGTGCTTGCATGAAATTATTGTTCTGGGCCTGGATGTTGCCCAGCACCATTTCTTTCCTTTCCACAGATTCACCGCTTTCCCACAGTTAATCTATATACTTTACGTACACCTCAAGAAAAGAAGGATTACGAGATAGGATCCAGGTGAAATAGGATATAAGAAAACCTTCTTACTCCTATATGATGTAGAGCTTCCTGAATTTCAATTTAATACATGTTTCGTCTTTGAACAGGCCATCCTCTGAAAAGGTCCAAATGCCATATATAACGCCAAACCTCTAATCTCGCATTTGTACATTTATTAATTAACCGTAAGAATATATATATATATATATATATATATATATATATATATATATATATATGTGTGTATGAAAAGGAGGATTGAAAAAAAGAAAGAAAGAGAGTTCCTTTCCTCCTTTTCAAAACAATAATGAATTTGGAAAATAATTAAAATGGTGGCCATGTAGCGTCTTATATAATATTATCTTTAAATTACCATCATCCTTCTCTTCTCTCAATTATTTGAAGTCGACGCAATATGTCCTCTAATTCCAGGCAACCCTATCAGATGTCATCTCTGCATTCACTCCTTTTTTATCCATGCCATGCTTTACGCAACCCATCCATCTTTTCCTCGGTCTTTCCTCACCCCTAAAGCCTTTAATATTCGTACTTAAGACTGCCCTCATAATATTACTTTCATCCCGTGTCATTAGATGTTCTTACCACGTCAGGTATTCACTTTTTAACTTTACCGTGGCCGGCGCAACTTTCTTCTTTGCATTCATTTCTTATTGAGTCTATTCTAATCACGCCGTATATCAATCTCCAGATCTCATCTCTGCTATATACAGTTGATTAAGAGAAATTAATTATTATATTACCTTATTTATTACTTCAACTACTTTTTTCATCATTATCATCACCCTGCTCATATCCCAATTACTTGTATATCTTATATATTGCAAATAATTATTAGCTCTGTTCTCTCTGCCTACCCTGCAAAGGATATGGCGTGATGATATGTATGTATGTATTATTAGCAATAATTTTAGAATTGGCCGTCTGCCTGACGTCAACCCTTCTTGGGAATGTAATTATTGACCAGACTGCCTCAGATGAAATTGGTGTAGATCGATTTTAAGCTTATGATATTTTTTACGATTCCCATAAACAAAGTAATTAAAAAGTAAATAAAAAAAATTCCATGTGGTAATGAAGTAAGAATACAATTCACCACCTCGTATCTAACCCATAGGTGATCGTACGAGATGACTAAGGGATACAAAACGCACATAACATCTATGCGAGAGAAGGAAAACTCGAAACAAAACCTTATACTAACACGTCTGACCAGCGTGGTGTAGTAGGTCAATTTCCTTCCAATTACGGAGGAGGTTCGAGCCCAACATTGGGCTCGAACCTCCTCCCATATGAGCTGAGATGAAACAAAGTAAGGTTTAGTAGTATTTATATCCAGTAACACATAGTAGACATTATCTATATTTTTGTAGGATTTTTTATTGGTAGAACCACACAGTTGACAGTTCTCTGTCTACAGCCGCGAGCATGTCCATCCGGGGTAGTACCACACTCTCGCAGAAGATCCATGTCTCAGTAATGGCAATGTGCTATTGAGAGCTGGAAGTCTAACTATACTCTTGGTATTGCAAAGATCTATGGGCGGCAGTAACACTTACCATCAGGTGTGCTGGTTTCTCGTTTACCAACATTTTTTTTTCCTTTTTTTTTTTTTTAACAAGGTGGGACCATGTATGTGGTCGCGCCCCGGCAAATCGGCCCGTGGCGACGGAAGAGGCGGCGCGCAACCCCATGTACCCACCCTGCAAATACCTCTCTTCGCCGTGCGAGCGGGCCATCGGTACCCGATCTTTGTCTTCGGTGGCCCGCCCGGCGGTTTACACTTACGGGTTGCTCTTGTGTCGACGCCCCGACAGCTTTCGCCGTCGGGGCGTCGCCCTCATGCGGTGGCCTCACGTCGGGTGACCGGACAATTCCCCGGTCCGTTCTCGTTTACCACCATAAGCTATAAAAAAAATACGTTTATTTAGTACAGGGTTTTATTATCGTAGCTGTTAATATCAAAATGTGTTGTCAGTTTTTTATAAAACACCAAACACCTATTCATATATGGCCATATAATTTAGTATTCTAGGTCATATTTATATTGCGTGTACGTTGTATATAAGCGTGTGAATATATGAATTATGTAGCGTTTTAGATATGTATGATAAACATAATTAGTTTCTTTTGTACTAATGTTATGATAGCTGTAACTAATAGTTACGAAAATAATTTATGTTTAATAAGATTACATTATTTGTTTGGTGACGGAGTAAGAATATAATTTACCACCTACCTTACCCGTGGGTGATATAAAGAGACGACTGCAAGATATGAAACGCATATAACATCTATTGCAAGGGAACCAAAACTCGAAACAAAACCCTATACCAACACGTCCGACCAGCGTGGTAGAGTGAGTCAGTTTCCCTCCTATCACGGAGGAGGCTCGAGCCCAACAGTGGGATACATATGAGCTGAGATGATGATGATAATGAAGATTACATTGCTATGTGGTATTAACTAGAAATAATATCAACACTCATCTTGCACGTAGAAAACGTAAAAGATGACTAAAAGCTTTATATCGAACTCGGCCAACTACATCTGATACTATCTGGTCAACAATTACATTCGCAAGAAGATTTGAAGTCAAGCAGTCGGCTGGTCATAAAACTATTATCAATATCTTTTCCTGACCGACCGCATTCGCAACGACGACATAAGAAAGCGAGTAGGTATGAAAGAGAGTATTATTGAAAAGATGCGAAAGGGAATGCTCCGATGGTTCAGACATGTGCAAATAATGCCGAATGAACGTCTGGTTAAGAAGATATACAATGCGAAAGTGGACGGATGTAGGTACCGGAGGACCTAGACCAGATTGGTCACGTACTGAAGGAAGGTGGAGTCAAGAATCTCCGAAACCGGCGAGCGTGTATGAAGAGAATTATGAATGTTGAGGAAGCGAGTGAAGTATGCAAGGATAGAGTTCTCTGGCACTCTGTTCTCTCTGCCTACCCTGCAAGGGATATAGCGTGATGATATGTATGTATGTGTAACTTTTGCAATATGTGCGATAGAAGAAAAGTAGATATTGCGTCGACTCCAATTAATTGGAATAAGCAGAGTAATGGTGATGTTACTTTATTTAAATATAATATCCAGCACTGAGATATAATACGAAAGCAGATTTACGACTGTATGTATCAACAACAACATCAACTTTAATTGAGAATGTAATTGTTGACTAAACGGTATCAGCAGGAGTTGGCCTAGGTCGACGTAAAACTCTTCTCCGCCTTTTACGCCACTCATAAATAAGGCTTGATTAATATTCGTATTATCCGTGTGGTGACGGAGTAAGAATACAATTCACCACCCCCTATAATACCTGTGGGTGATCGTAAGAGAAGACTAAGGGATATAAAACGCATATAACATCTATGCAAGAGAAAGAAACTTCGAAACAAAACCCTATACCAACACGTCTGACCAGCGTGGTATAGTAGGTTAATTTCCCTCCCATTACGGAGGAGGCCCGAGCCCAATAGTGGGACATATGGGCTGTGATGATGATGAATATTCGTACCTGTAGCGGTTGCATATAGCAAATATCGCATACAGCAAATAGCTAATATATTGAATTTAAATACGCATATAAGTAAATTTTAATGCCTAGCCCATCTGTTAATAAATAAAATCGCGCTCATTGTTCATTGTTGAAAACCAATATTTTATTTTAATAATTTTCTATTTTAACACCCTCGTTATTACAATGATATATTTTTATTGCGGTCACGATATAATAAGTTAAATTTATTAGCCGAGATTGAATCGTTTTCGGATATTATATTAATAATTTTAAAATATTAATATAGTCATTTATTGGTAACTTAATAATGTTTGAGAATTTTATAGATATTAAATAATCCTTACTAATATTATAAATGCGAAAGTAACTCTGTCTGTCTGTCTGTCGCTCATTCACGCCAAAACTACTGATCGATCCGATCTAAATGAAATTTGGTACACAGATAGTCTAGAACCTGATAAAGGACATAAACTACTTTTTAATGCAAAAAAGGGTTGTAAAGGATGATGAAAAGTTGTAAGGAAGTATCGTCATTTTTAAAGCCAGAAGCTTGAAACTTATTTTTAGGCCACTGATTAGATATAAATAAATATGACATTAACATTTTGTAAAAATATTACCCTTAAGTGGTAAAATAAAAATAGGGGCTGAAAACCTTTAGGAAAGTAGCCTTTTACGTGGGCGAAACCGCGGGCAGAAGCTAGTACTGTATATAGCTTAAAACCTTTAAAAAGTAAAGGCATAGCAAACATTGATATTACATTTCAATATGTTAATATCGTTCTCATTTCTTTCTTTCTTTTTAATATCAAAATAAATATACATGTTGGACCAAGTATTCATCAAAGTCATTTATCTTATTCATATGTGTAAAATTAATTAAATGCAAAAAAAAAAAAAAAAAAGGGGCAAAATAGGGGATGAAAAGCTTTAGGAAAGTAACCTATTAAGCGGGCGAAGCCGCGGGCAGAAGCTGGTTTATACATAAATTTCCTCGAATATTAGCATCATTTCATTTCCTTTACGTCTCACTGTTGGGTTTATCTATAATAGGAGAGAAATTGATCTACTATAACACCCTGTTCTGATGGATTGCTACAGGGCTTTGTTTTACTTTTTCCTTCTCTGATACCATAGATAAATCATTCAAGTAAGAATATAATTTGTCCTTCTTTCTTATCAGTACCTAGGTACCGGGGGAGACCGAGACTAACCTACCTAGACCAGATTGGTCACGTACTGAAGGAAGGTGGAGTCAAGAGTCTCCGAAACCGGCGAGCGTGTATGAAGAGAATTATGAATGTTGAAGAAGCGAGTGAAGTATGCAAGGATAGAGTTCTCTGGCACTCTGTTCTCTCTGCCTGTAGGGTACTACAAGCATGCATAAGGTACGGCATGATGATATGTATATATGTATGTGTTCTTATCAGTAAATATAGCACAGCTGGGTGGGTTTGGGATATGTATTAGTAGCCAGCGGCCTAGCTATACCCTTGGTTATGCAAAAGTCCATGGGCGGCAGTAACACTTACCATCAGGTGTACTGCTTGCTCGTTAGTGGCCAAAAGCATTAAAAAATATATTCTGAAAGACTAAGGTATATACAGGGTGTCCCAAAATTCAACGATAAGCCGGCACCAGCAGATGGACCTACATATGACTACTCGAGAACAAAAAAGAAAAAAATTCTACCTTGATTTTTTTTTTCATTACGACAAAAAAACCGATTTCTTTAAAAATCGTCATCTTTTATTATATTATTAAGTGCCATTGCTACAATTTTACAAGTAATTCTGTGATTTTTTTTGTATTGGCAAGGTAAGTAGTACTACTATCGATCACAACCATTAAAAATTCCAGAATATCTATAGTTTTTACACAAAAATCAACCAAAACTATGTTTTTTTCATAAATTATGTAAGATTTTGACTTTCAGCTCACTTTCACTCATCACAGTGAAAAAAAAAGGTATGGACACTACTGTGGCAAATAGTATTAAAAATTGGCGCAACTAACTACAATTCTAAAATGGTATAACATTCTAGGCAAACTAGCCACAAAAATATACTTAGGTGTACTATTTCAAAATAACAACCATACTTCGAAAATTGTTAGTGTTGATAGTAATCACTTCTACTATGTAGCCAAAATGTTTTTGTTGCAAGTTCTCAGAATTTGAATGAGACATGTGCGTAGTCCATAAGATAACATAAGTTAGAAAGAGATAGATATAGAGAGATTAGAATTTACTATATTATTAAAATTACAATAAATGTTCGAATTGTTTGCCATTGGCAGTAATGCAGGCACGACATCGCCTTAAAAATGAACGTTTTATTTTTCTTGCATATCTGATTCTGTTCATGTGATCCACAGCCTGAATTATTTTTTGGCGAAGCTCGTCCAAGGTTGCAATGGGTTTTGAGTAGACTCTGTCCTTTAGACAACCCCAATAGAAAAAATCCAGGGGATTTAGATCGGGTGAACGGGGTGGCCATAAGATAGGACCAAGTCGCCCGATCCAACGCCCTGGGTACTCTTGGTCTAAGTACTCTCGCACAGGGCGGGCATAGTGAGCTGGGCAACCATCGTTTTGAAACCACATGTTTTGCAAATCACTTAAGGGCACGTCTTCTAATAATCCTGGTAACTCATTTTGTAAGAAGTTCAAATAGCTATTGCCATCTATGTTTCCTTGTAACTCAAAGGGCCCTATCACTTTTCCATTTATTATGCCCGTCCATAGGTTAACCTTAAATTGATATTGGGATTTGTCTTCTCTCACCAGGTGCGGATTTTCATTGTTCCAGCTATGAAGATTGTGAAGATTTAAATAGCCATCTTTCTTGCAGGTTGTTTCATCCGACCATAAAACTTTGTCTAAGAATTGGGGATCTTCCCTGTGTTTTTGCAGCATTACACGGCAAAATGCGACCCGCAGTGGATAGTCCCGCGGTAATAACGCCTGCACGCGCCTGTAATGATATGGATGAAACTGGTGACGTTTTAAAATTCTATGTGCAGTACTTTTTGGAATTCCCGTTGCTACTTGTATGCCACGTACAGAGGTAGTTGTATCGCTTTCTATTTCTTTGAGAACTTCTTCATCGTGTTCCGATCTAGGTCTTCCAGCGTTTCTCCTGTCAGATGGTATACGACCCTCCGAAAATGCTTGATGCACGTTAATAAATACGCGATAATCCGGATACCTTTGAAGAGTAGGTACCTTGCTCGATATAATCTGCTAGCAGCGTTGGCATTGCATCGGCATTCTCCATAAATTAGGTGCATATTAGCGTATTCTAACGCTGTATATGGTAGCGGCATAATGAATGCTAAACACTTGAAAATAAGGCAAAACTTCTTTAAAAAAACACAAAATCACAGTCTAAAATAATGCCAAGTCAGGTCAATTTCCAGGTCACTTAATTCAATCCAAAGTCGTTAGTATCAGAGCCACTTTAATTAAAACAGAACGGTGTGCAGTAAACAAAGAAGTAGAGCGTACTGACTTGCTGTGCTGCTGAGGACATTAATTACTTCTCTACCTGCATTAATGTTACTAAACAATTAGCATCTATCTATCTCCCTCTAACGTATAATCTCTCTATCTCTGTCTAACTTATGTTATCTTATGGACTACGCACATGTCTCATTCAAATTCTGAGAACTTGCAACAAAAACATTTGGGCTACATAGTAAAAGTGATTACTATCAACACTAACAATTTTCGAAGTATGGTTGTTATTTTGAAATAGTACACCTAAGTATATTTTTGTGGCTAGTTTGCCTAGAATGTTATACCATTTTAGAATTGTAGTTAGTTGCGCCAATTTTTAATACTATTTGCCACAGTAGTGTCCATACTTTTTTTTTTCACTGTGATGAGTGAAAGTGAGCTGAAAGTCAAAATCTTACATAATTTATGAAAAAAACATAGTTTTGGTTGATTTTTGTGTAAAAACTATAGATATTCTGGAATTTTTAATGGTTGTGATCGATAGTAGTGCTACTTACCTTACCAATACAAAAAAAAACACAGAATTACTTGTAAAATTGTAGCAATGGCACTTAATAATATAATAAAAGATGTCGATTTTTAAAGAAATCGGTTTTTTTGTCGTAATGAAAAAAAAAATCAAGGTAGAATTTTTTTCTTTTTTGTTCTCGAGTAGTCATATGTAGGTCCACCTGCTGGTGCCGGCTTATCGTTGAATTTTGGGACACCCTGTATATATATATATATATATGCAAATAGCATCGATACAAGAGAAAGAAAACTCAAAATAAAAAAAATTGGCCAAGTGCGAGTTGTACTCGCGCACGAAGGGTTCCGTTAAACTAAAAAACAAACCAAGTTTGTTGTATGGGATAGACATGTGCAAATAATGCGAGTGATGCATCACACGTAATATTACCCGACCGCGTACTGTCATAGTACACATTACGCGACTAAATATCACATCACATTAAACATCACACATCACATTAAACATGACGCGAACACCCGTGTACTGTTCTGCATTTCTGCAATGTTCAGTAATTTGGTGATGGACATCTATCTCTCACACGCACCGTGTGTCCTTTTGGGAGAGTGAGAGCGAGGGACGACTGGACCGCGCTGCGCCTGCGGTCGATAAATATTTATTTTGAGCTATATTTTCAGAACATTAAGGCTTATATTAAATTAAATGTCATGTGTGATGTTTGAAGTGATGGTAAAAAGTAATATTACTCGGCACGAAATGTAATGCCAAATAACATCACTTTACGAAGTACTGTTTCGCGCATGTCTAGTATGGGAGCAACCTCTTAAATATTTATTTTATTTTATTTGATACATTTGTTTTATAGCGGCAATAGAAATACATCTTCTGTGAAAATTTCAACTGTCTAACTATCACCGTTCTTGAGATACAGCCTGGTGACAGACGGGCGGACGGACAGACAGCGAAGTCTCAGTAATAGGGTTTTACTCTTTGGATACGTTTTTACTCTTTGGATACGGAACCCTAAAAACTATACCATACTTGTTTAATCGGCGCGGTATAATAGGTCAATTTTCCTCATATTCTAGAGGAGGCCCGAGCCAAGTAATGGAACGTACCTATATGAGCTAAGATGATCATAATCTACTATTATAATAAATTTGGTTATTAATTTTTCTATAAAATTCTGATAGTAATAAAATAAAACATATAAATGTTGGAATTATTATTAAATTTAATTACTTTTGAAAGTTTATTCAACTCTTATACCAATCTCATAATATTTCTTTTTCGGGTATTAACCTATCATTTTGTGTTGAACTTTGTTCAACCCCAGGTTGATCCAAATAGATAAAACAAATTAATACATATAATATGGCTGATATATAAACTGTACGTCGAAGTTTATTAATATTATTACACACATACATACATATCACCACGCCATATCCCTTGCAGGGTAGGCAGAGAGAACAGAGTGCCAGAGAACTCTATCTCTGCATACTTCACTCGCTTCCTCAACATTCATAATTCTCTTCATACACGCTCGCCGGTTTCGTAGACTCTTGACTCCACCTTCCTTCAGTACATGACCGATCTGGTCTAGGTAGGTTAGTCTCGGTCTCCTTCGGTACCTACATCCTTCCACTTTCGCATTGTATATCTTCTTAACCAGGCGTTCGTTTGGCATTCTTTCCACATGTCCGAACCATCGGAGCATTCCCTTTCGCATCTTTACACCAATACTCTCTTTCATACCTACTCGCTCTCTTACGTCGTCGTTACGAATGCGGTCGGTCAGCCTAACTCCACAGATTTTCCGCAGAGATCGCATCGCATTTCGCCCGCATTAATTTTACTATCATACTCTTTTCTGCATACCCAACTCTCGCTTCCATACAGTAATGTTGGGACAAGCACTGCGTTATGTATTGCTACACGTGCCTTCTGGCTGAGGTGGTGGCTGCCGAGAAGTTGCCCCAACGCTCCGTTCACTCTATTTCCCGCATTCACTCTTCGCTCTATATCAGTGGTGTACCTTCCATCTCGGCTAAATCCACATCCAAGATATACAAATTCATCCACTTGCTCTAGTACATCATTACCTATTGTTACTCTTACATCTGTTCTGGTTTTCTCTCTTTCAAAGACCATTATTTTGGTTTTGCTCACATTCACGCGTAGACCCTAGATTAATATTATTCCTGACAATATATGTTTCTCTTCAGTAATATTTGTTATAAAAAATATAGGCAGTATTTGGTTGTGATTTTTTCTGTTTACGCGAGCTTTAGACATTTCAAATAAAACTATTTTTACAAATTCTATCACGGTTATATTTAATATTTGATTTCTCAACGTTTCGAATACTTTAGATCGTTTATAGTCACGGGAGGACTAAGTTGTCTCACGTCCAACAAGTCATCGTTATTACAAAGATTTATATCTATCCGCTACCGTATTAGTTATTAATTTTTGACACATGTTTTTGATACAAATTCATTACTAGTATAAAAAGGAAATGATTATCGTAATAATGAATATCGATAATCACGTGTTAAGTCCAATAGGGCCTAATATAGACCAATAAGGCCTAAGACGTAATTAAAGATAGAGTAGTTATTTGAGAAGAATAATTATCATTTCGAAATACTACTGGTATGTATTTTATCATCATCTTTTTAACGTCTATTGCTAGACGTAGATCTTGTTCACCAATGAAGGATAATGCCATAATTGTCATCGACAAGTAAATTGGCGATTGCAGTGAGTTATTTTACGTTTCCTTGTAGAAAGATGATAAGTCCTATTGTATCGACTTCCACCGGCAAATAATGGGTGATGGTAATTATATTCTTCTTATTCTGTCGCCATAACGGAGTATGTACTTTAGTGTAACTAGAAGCTGACAAACAAGAAAGGTTTAGTATGATACGATAATGATTATTTAGTATAACATAGTTAACTAACAAAATACTACTACCTAAAGTACTAAGTACGATCCCGGCAACAGTTTTAAGTTTTGTAATAAAAAAAATGTTATTTTTTTTTATTAGTTATAGTGGCAAATGAGCAAGCTGCATGCATTTTTTTTTTCTTGCGATGTACTATGGAATTGGTCGCGCTCCGTCAAATCGGAGTCGGCGCGTAACACCCTAGACTCACCCTCCAAGAACACCTCTCTTCGCCGGGCGAGCGAGCCACCAGTACCCGATATTTGTCTTCAGTGGTCAGCAAGCTGCATGCCTGAAGGTAAGTGTTACTGCCACTCATGGATATTTCCAATACTATAGTTACTGTTAACCAAAAGCCATATAATGTTGGACTGCCTTCTTTTTCGTTCACCGAACTGCTCTGTACTGCTCAGACATTGATATTTTGTGTGTGCTACTACCACCGATAGACCGCTCCGCAGCTGTAAACTGAAAACTGTCAAGAGTATGGCCACTATCACTAAACATGCATTTTCATCTCATCTCAGCTCATATATGTCCCATTGTTGGGCTCGAGCCTCCTCTATAATGGAAGGGAAATTGACCTACATACAACTGGTCCGGCGTATTGGTATTGGGTTTTGTTTTGAGTTTTCCTTCTCTTGCATTGAAGTTATATGCGTTTGATATCCCTTAGTCGTCTCTTACGATCATCCACGGTTAAGATAGAGGGTGGTGAGTTGTATTCTCACTCCGTCACCACACGGAAAGCACGTATATTAATCCATGAGCTAAATCTACTCGTCCACGTAATAAGCAGTAAATATAGGAGCATCGTATACCCTTTTCGACAAAACTAGCAATAAACATACATATATTAAATCGAAATACTGAGAAATTTAATTACACGGACTAGTTGCTGTGAAATATGAAGTTAATACTCTGTTAATAGTGGTGAATTTCCCCCCCAACGTTTACCCAACTATATGTTTACACCCCTAAAGGAATATTCAACGAAATTT
Organism: Lymantria monacha; assembly: GCA_905163515.2. Classification (NCBI taxonomy): domain Eukaryota; kingdom Metazoa; phylum Arthropoda; class Insecta; order Lepidoptera; family Erebidae; genus Lymantria; species Lymantria monacha. The sequence continues at coordinate 25,238,828 of LR991098.1, read as the reverse complement.
CACTGTGTACACATTGTTATAGAATTGCAAAGCCTTAAATATTTTGGTGCGACATACAACAAATAAGGCTGTATTTATCTTGTGAAATAAGGTTTCGTCCACAACATAGACCCTTCATATAAATCACATAGATACTTAAATCGTGGAATATGTTGAGCCTAAATTTGCTTTTAAGTATTCGTAATTATCTGTGTGGTAGCGGCTACGAATACTAACAACCCTTACTTTGCTCGTGGATGTCGTAAAAGACGACTAAGAGCCTTATAACGACCTGGACCGACTTCAACTGATGCCGATTAGTCAACAATTACATTCCCAAAGACGGTTGACGTCTGGCAGACGGCCGGTCATAATACTATTGCAAATAATATTTTACAATATGTACTATGAAAGAAGAGTACATATTGTATCGACCTCAATTGGGATAAGAGTAGGAGAATGATGATGTATTCGTAATTAAATTATCTGTGTGATAATGAAAAAAATATTAAGCGTCATCACCATTTCCTTGCCTTTCCCCCCTATAAGACGTCTAAGAGACGCAAAAAGACAACATAAATTCAAGAAAAGGTATTCTCCATGTGGTTACGAAGTAAGTGTACAATGTATCGTAATCTATACCAATCTGTTTTATCGGCATAGTGTAGTAGGTCAATTTTCTCCCTACTAAATAGGAGATTCGAACTCAGATTTGTGAAGTGTATGAACTGAGATCAATAGAATGTAAACGCAAAATAAAATCCTAAAATATCAACAATAGTTTGAATAGTGTTGTATATTAAATCAATCTGTTACCCAATGGCGATTTGGTAGGGAACATGGTGAGTGATGAGGCCACACGCAGCCCTTCCATAACCTCGGACGAATAGGTGGAGGGTGTCCAGACCATTACCTATCAAAAAAAAGAGAAAGAAAACTCGAAACAAAACCCTATATCGATCCGTCTGATCAACGTGATTATAGTAAATTAATTTCCTAAGCGAAGGAGACTAAAATTCAGTAGTTGAACTTATATAAATGTTTGTGTTGCTTATAATACAGGGCCAAGCCGCACACTTGATGATAAGTGTTACTGCCGCTTATAAACCTATGCAATACAACTAGGCCGCTGCCTACCAACCCAAACCCACTCAGAAAGTTAAGTTGCCAGCTATCTGACTCACCAAATGAAGCACAAAAACACATTACCACTGATCAGACATCAATTTTCTGAGAGAATGTGTTACTACTCCGCATGGACCAGCCCATGGCTGTAGATAGAAAACTATCAGCAATGTAACCCTAGCATTATAGAGCTATGATGATGATGATAATTAAATAAACCGTGTAAATTTTATTAATTTTGTGATACTTAAAACACCAATTGTGATCGCCAACTTATCTGTCAAGCGTGGCGATTACAGCAGACAGACAGATTATATTTTTAGCGTTTAGCGTTAAAGGGTTGATGAATGATGATTGCCTAGTTCATTAATTTTCATAAGTATATAGATTATATTTCTCCATGTGGTGACGGAGTAAGAATACAATTCACCACCCCCTATCTTACCCGTGGATGATCGTACGCGATGACTAAGGGATATAAAACGCATTAATATCTATGTGAGATAAGGAAAACTAGAAAAAAAAACCCTATACCAACACGTCTGATCAGCGTGGTATAGTAGGCTAATTACCCTCTCATTATGGAGGTGGTTTGAGCCCAACAGTGGGACATATATGAGCTGAGATAACGATAGACTATATTTGTTGTTTTAAATCCTAAATAAAACAACAAAAATGTTGTTAGGTTTTATATTATCCATTCATATTTAAAAATTTTGCGAAATCTCTGTTGAAAAACATTGCGGTTTTATTTTTTATCACCGTGAAATTGCATACTGCATATAGGCTTAAATTATTTGGTTAACCAATGAAATAAGGCCCGCTTGCTTAATTAAATAACAATTCTACTTTAATTATATTTTATCTATTAAAAAAATCTGAGAATATGATTACTAGTGGACATATGACCCTAAATATAAAGGAAAAAAAAACAGACAGATAGCGTAGTCGTTAAAATCGTCCTACCGTGTTAGTGTCATAGGTTCGATTCCTATACAGGATAATACTTTGTACCATCGAAAAAAAAAAACTGTTGACATAATGTTGAGTATACTGATACTGTCTACAGCCGCGGGCCGGTCCGTCCGGGGTAGTACCACACTCTCGCAGAAGATCGACGTATGAATAATGACAATATACTGTTGCGCTTCGTTTGGTGAGCGAGAGAGCCCGAAACCCAACTGGGTGGGTTTGAGGTTTTTACTGGTAGGCAGCGACTTGGCTATACTCTTGGTATTGCAAAGATCCATGGGCGGCAGTGACACTTACCATCGAGAATGCTGCTTGCTCGTTTGCCACCATAAAGCAATAAAAAAATAATTAAAAAAATATCTTTCTGAGTCTGGGTGTAATTTTTATCCGTTAATTGTATGTTTGTAAAGTTCCCCGAAATACAAGAATTTATTACCTTAATGCAGGGTGGTATTTAAAATAAAAAATATTATTGATTATTATTTTTTATTCACTTCAACAAAATATTTTTAATAAAAAAACAAAATAGAACAACGCAATTCTATGAGAATTATTTGTTTTAACTTTCAACTTTCTCACTTGCTTTGACATTATAATAAACGTCGCGATAAACAGTGTTGAAAGTAAACAGCTATAAACACAGGTAATTTGCGTCTCAATTCCGTTTAGATAAGGCAAATACCTTATGTGTATTTTATTCTAACAAAATACATGCATATATACTATATAATTGAGATATAAAGGTATAATACATACATACATATCATCACGCCATATACCTTGCAGGGTAGGCAGAGAGAACAGAGTGCCAGAGAACTCTACCCTTGCATACTTCACTCGCTTCCTCAACATTCATAATTATCTTCATACACGCTCGCCGGTTTCGGAGACTCTTGACTCTACCTTCCTTCAGTATGTGACCAATCTGGTCTAGGTAGGTGAGTCTCGGTCTCCCCCGGTACCTACATCCTTCCACTTTCGCATTGGTAAGGTATATTAAGGTATAACATAAAGGTATAATCGTAACTAAAAAATGTAGTACAAGAGTAATCGGACTGGGAATTAGTCCGTAGTCACCCATAGAGAGCCTGAACTACGTAAGGGCAATACTCCAACAACACTGTTCTTGAAAGAACACAAAATACACATCATCATTCTCCTACTCTTATCCCAAACACTTGGGTTCAATACAATATGTACTCTTCTTTCATAGTACATATTGTAGAAGTTATTGGCAATAGATTTTATGACCGGCCGCCTCTCGATCCTCCTTGGGAACAGGTTGGTATAGGATATTATTTCGATTTTTCCTTCTCTTGCATATATTTCATATACATGCATATTAATATCCTTCACTCGTCTTTTACGATACTTACGTGAAATATAAGAAGTGGTAAGTTGTATTCCTTCTTTGTCACCACACGGTAAGAATTTTTATTACAAAAAAATTATAACGTATAAAATATAACATTATCTACAAGACAAAAATTATCAAAAGCATGGCTATTTACCAAGAAGTCTTCGCAGCGCTGGTCCGTTTAAATGGCAAAATACAATACATGATATGAAATATGCGAGCGAATAATATAATAGCAGATAAGCGGGTTAATCGTGGCGTTCACGAGAAGCGAGTGTCGGCGGCGCGGCGGCGCGCGCGTCGCGCGCCTCGCTGTACATCAAGTGATACATCAGGTGATATATCAGGTGATATTACTGTATGGTCCAATATACATTAGCAGAGCGGATTGTTTCGAATTGTTGGGTTGCGGTCCAATATGAGGTAGTGGCGGATAGTCGCCACAGAGGTACAGAACGATAGATTATAGGCTAGTACGCCGACCCTGCCACTACACCGGATGGTTTGAGCGAGTTATGGCCAGATCGTAGTCTGAGACAAAAAAAAACAAAGCCATACCTAATATAAAACCTAATGTAGGTGTTCGTAGACTGTAAATACTGACAACTCGAATGACGAAATTTATACCCATATATTTTACCTTAAATGGTAAATATATGTATCTAAATTCATATCTATCGTGTATTTTAAAAATGGAACGACTTTTTACTTCAGAACATGATCTTACTTATCAGAGTTTTATTTAAATTTCGAACTGGCTTGAAAAGGAAACCTGTTTGATAATGAATAAAAAACAAATGAATCCTTTAGCACGTAAAAATGTTGTTTGTTGTTCGTCATATATACAGTTCTACTTAGTACTACTTAGTTTTAATAGGGAATATATGCACGTGATACCAAAATGAACAAAATATTTTTATTTGTAATTTTTATTGCTTAAAAAACATACCTATAAAATTAATTTTGAAATTCATCATTATTTAATAGTGAAATTTAATTATCAAAAATCGGCTTATTTGAAATTCGCTCGCAAATTTCTAAAACGCGACGCGATTGGTTGTTCAAAACGTGACGTCATCGTACACTCGAGTCTTCTGGTATCAAGGTGTTTCTAGTGATTATTTTGTATCGTTAGGGGCCGTTCAAACATTTATAGGGGGGGGTCTTGTGAAGTGTTACAATACGTTACATAGCCGGGAGGGGGATTCAAACAACGCGTTACGTAGCCTTGTTTTTTTATTAAATAAAAAAATAGGGAATTAAAATTTCCTAAGTTGGCAAGCAAATTTTTATTTTTTAGATGATGAATAAACAACATACACATGTATTGCGAGTTTGGAATCTCTTTTTTTATTTATTATTGCCTCAAACACGTTTAAAAACGGTCACTTGTGTGTTACGTAACGTTCAGGGAGGGGGAAGGGGGGGTACATACATACGTTACGGTGCGTTACATGTAGGGTAGGGAGGATCAAAAATCTTCAAAAATTGCGTTACGTAATACTTGAACGCCCCTGTAATTGATACAGAGTCCAGTGCCAAGGCAATAGAATTTAGAGAAATAAATTAAACGACACGTATTGTAAAATATTAACAACAGTGACACAGCGCGTGCGCACACCCATTCGCGGACACTATCGTCGGACGACTGCCCCCCCCCGCCTGAGCATGGAAGCATCTAGAAAACACGGTCGAACGCGCTGCGCGTTTCTATACGTAACTACCCACAACTCAGTAGATAAAATAGGTGTACCTACGCGAAGTTATATTGTGGCATTGCAAATAACTTTATTATTTTTACATAAATAGGTACATAGTTACATAGGCAAATATTAGTATACAGAAATCATACATGGATCACACAAAGTTGGTTGTCTGGTTAGCCCTACGACTATTGTCTTGGGTTCGGCGCCGGTGGCCACTAACCAGACAACGAGGCATAGGTAAACACGTTGAATCATGTTTAGGTACACACACAAGTAATACATTATTATTTTAGGTAAATGGTGACGTCATGCCTCGTTAACAGCCCCCTTACGCAGTTATTTCATGAGTTATTAGTTTTCTATGTTCAAGTGTTAATCCTTGTGAATGAGAGACTTAACAAACGTCACTTTTTGTCCCTGTTCTAATGCCATTATTTTGTATTGCATATAATTCTCTGTATCTGAAATCCAATAGAAAAATAAATAATAAAATGGAATAAATAGTTACATGTTTTCATTCATAGGTAACATAGATGACTAAACATATATTACTTTTATGGATGACCCATGTACCTATTAGATATTGAGAATATATCTTTAGGAACTTTACGTAAACTAGGTAGGTATGTGTATGTCGAAGTTTGTTAACAAAACAAGTATGTGCATGTAATTAAGGAAAAATAATTCTTTTATGTACTTCATCACTTCTCTAATGTGTTTACTTACGTTAAAATGATTTTCACAACAGTATAAACTGCTCAAACACGACACATTGTCTGTTCTTATCGCCTTGCACCATTTTTTTCATATTTATTACATTTCTCGGCATAAGAAAATATACTTTGTTAGGTGCAGTTTTGATAATATTTTGGCACATAGGAACGATACAATATTTATAATACGGTTTTCTGTTCTTTTCCGTGGTAGTAAGTTAACTTTACACTCACGTTTTTAATTTTCAATAACTTCGTGAATCAAACATTTCGTTGTTGACATCCAACTTGTGTGTGTATTCTGACGTCACAGAAGCGCGCCACAATAGCCGCGTTTAAATCGCCCAAAAATGATAGTGATTTTAATATTTTTTAGCTTAATGGTTTATATTTTGGATGTGTTATATTTATTTTTGGTAATGTATGGTGTATGTAATAACTAGTAGAAACGTTTAAAAAAATAAAAAATAAACATGCATATTCCCCATTGCCGCACATTATTTGCGAAAAGCACTATACAAGCCTTGGCCACAACTAGGAATTGATGGACTTACGTATGTGTGCCTCGGTTACGCCTCGGCCCACATTTACACGTTTGTCTATCAATGCTTCTTTTGCTGGCCGTTGCAGTAATGTACTATACCAGCGGTAGTCCATGCCATCATACGGTAGAAATCTGCCTCACTCTTCTGCAGACGGGCTATTTAAAACTTCATCACAACAATTGTTAGAAGCTACGACGGTACTAAACTATGTAATATCAATGTGTAAACTCGTCACTAACACACACAACACACAAATAGACTAAATTAATATAATTTTAAGACTGTATTTACTAACCTTCTCTGGGTGTCATTTGTCTAAAATAAAAATTATAATAATTATAATTTCCGTGTAGTGACAGAGTAAGAATACAGTTCACAACCTCCTCTCTTACCCGTGGGTATCGTAAAAGACGATTAGGGATATAATATACATATATCATTTGTGCAAGAGAAGGAAAACTCGAAATAAAACCCTATACCAACACTTCTGATCAGCGCGGTATAGTAGGTCAACTTCCCTTCTATTATGAAGGAGGCCTGAGCCCAACAGTGGGAAGTATGTGGGCTGAAATGATGATGATGATAATTATAAGTCAGAAATATATAAAGTAAACAAAAAAATATATTTTAGAAGATCTTTTATTTCACATGTCATTAAGTCTGAAAAAAACCTCTACAACAATCAATATGAGTCAGTACTGATGTTAAAATGAATGATAATAATACAAGTGTAATGTAACTATTTTTTTTATAAAATACTTTAAATATTAGAACAGTCCGTTTTTCTTGTGAAATCAAATAACCCTTTTATAAAGATGATTTATAAATTTAAATGAATCAGCTTGAAAAGTTTCTTATAGAAGTTTTGAAATTCTATTTAATTAATAAAAGCTCATTTAATTATAAAGAATTATTTATCTTAGATATATTTTCTGTATACAATGATAACTCCAACTTTATAATTGAGAAAATTCTAAGAAGTATATTTTTATTCTATCGTATCTACGAGTATAATGTTTCAGCTATTTTCTATTTATTTTAAACAGCCTGTAGCTCACACATAATAGGATATCTATTCATAATTTTGTACACTTACCTACATTGTCATAATAATGAAATCTAAGCAATGAAGAGTCAAGGGTTTCCGAAACCGGCGAGCGTGTATGAAGAGAATTATGAATGTTGAGGAAGCGAGTAAAGTATGCAAAGATAGAGTTCTCTGGCACTATGTTCTCTCTGCCTACCCTGCAAGGGATATGGCGTAATGATATGTATGTATGTAAGTAATGAAGGTAGGTAGATTATATATTGATATACCTAGTTATATGATTACTGATTATGTTGCTGTTTCGTCTACGCAGAATGTTACTGCGATCTGAACCAACCTTAGTGGTTTTTAGATTGTAATCAAACAATTGATAATTATTGTAAAAATTTATAACAGTAATAAATGAAAAAAGAAACCTAGAATCAATTACAAATCACTCAAATATATCTACTATATACCTAGATAGATAAGTTAAATAATACTTGATTTACTCCCATATTTTTTTTGGTAGCAAGCTATGGTATTTTTTTTTATTGCTTATGGTGGCAAACGAGCAAGCCTGGTGGTAAGTGTCACTGTCGCCCATGGACCTTTGCTATACCAAGTGTATAGCTAGGTCGCTGCTTTACCTGAGTAAACTAAAAACTACCTGCTGTATGAGACGTTCCACCAATCGGTACATATATTGTAAATGTAATATAAGATTTTTTTTTAAAGATTTGTTTGTCTTTGTCTTGTCCTGCATTAAGGAAATAAGCCTTCTATTGCGGGGGACTTTACAAACATACAATTAACGCAGACAAATTACACCCAGACTTAGAACAACACTTTGTTGATTGCACAAAGTACTGACCTGTGTAGGAATCGAACCGAAGGCACTGACACCGGAGGTCGCTATCTTAACCACTAAGACAGCTGTGCAGTCACATATGACAGTTGGAAGAGATTACCAATAGATGGTGGTTATTTATAAGCGGTAGTGCCATAGTTTTGACAATTTTGTGTATGTAGCCGCGGGCTTATCCATCCGGAGTAGTGTTACACACTCGCAGAAGATCGTCGTTTTAGCAGTGGCAATACGCTGTTGCGCTTTGTTCAGAAAGTGAGACAGCCGGAAATCCGAATTTCTGGGTAGGTTTTAGTTGGTAGTAAGCAACCCAGCTGTATTGTAAAATTCTATAATCGGCAGCAATAAATGCCATCAGACGTGCTACTTGCTTGTTTGCCACCATAAACAATAAAAAAAATGTGGATTTAAATTCTGCGTATGGTAATAATGTATCGCTCACAAATATTCGAACCTACGTGGCAAATTCCAATGTTAGATTCTGAATGCTGCTCATTTGATAGAAATATGAATTTCTCTTATTTGTTATCCTATTTTGACATCATCTCGAATACCCTTATGTTTTAAGGAATGCGATACGTTTTTAAACTCCTAAAAAAAATGTAGTTTAGGCTCATTAATATGTATTTCAAAATAGTATTTTACGATAAAAAATTGCAATATTGTGTGCAATTAATATAAAGTTTATACCAACCTTACTTCAAACAAACCCTCAATACCAACCCGTCTGACTAGTATAGTTTACTAGATCAATTTTGCTCCTATTGTGAAGTAGCTTGAGCCTAATAGTGAGACATATATGAGCTAAGATATATATACTACTAGCAGACCCGGCCTCGCGTTGCTGTGGCTAAGGGAGCCTCAGTAATACGTGGAGGTTATGCTAATAAATTTTAGCTTATATGACACGTAGCGCCATCTATTAAATACTTACTCAATTCAGTCAACAGATACCGCCATCTGTTAGAATCGTTTGGAGATAACAGATAATTAAGACTGTCAAATAATAGACAAATAATTTGCAATAAAATAATATTGCGACTATAAATTGAGATGGAAACTATCCTATCTTTTAAGTTGGATCAAACTACACATGCTGTGCAAATTTGATTAAAATCGGTTAAGTACTTTACGAGTCCATCGCAGACAAACAACGTGACGCGTAATTTATATATATTAAGATTAAGAAGATATATAACTAACGTTTGGTTGGATTTCTTTTTAAAAGCACTTTTCACTACATTTTTCACGTAAACACATATGAAATATCATACTATTAATTGATTTAATATTTATTCGACACTTAGTAGAAATAATATAAGTTTAGCACAAAAAATAAATCACTAGCAAGAGTCTCATTTATTTTTCTCGTACGACTTCGCTTCTTCAAGCGAAAATATTTTCAACATCTTGGATGAAAATCGATATCAAACTGAACTCATCAAAGTTATGATTTGTTCGTGAAAGCACAATGCATAGATAGACTTTGACGGGGAGACTGACACGTTTTAAACTTACTCGTCGCGTATTCTATAGAATTGCTTGCAGGTTGAAGTTGTAATACAATTTAGTAGATTGTATTTTATTGTTTCACCTGACTATTGAATAATGTTTGAATGAATTGGTAATATTCTCAAGGAGGGTTGACGTCTGGCAGGCTGCCGGTCATAAAACTATTGTCAATAACTTCTACAGTATGTACTATGAAAAAAGAGTGCATATGGTATCGACCTCAAGTAATTGGGATAAGGGAAGGAGAATGATGATGATGGGTGTTCGTAAGAGATATAAAATTAAGTCCTATACCAAACTCGAAACAAAACCCTATACCAACAAGCCTGACCAGTGTGATATAGTATGCCAATTTCCCTCCCCTTATGTAGGAGGCTCCAGGCCAACTGTGAGACATATATGAGCTGAGGTGATAATGATGATGAATTGCTAATACAATAATGTAGTGATGTTTAAACAATGACAGTACTAGCACATCTGTTGTAAATACTAGCTAGGGAAATCTCTAAGAGAAATAAAATATTTTCAAAGGGCACTCTTGAACATACATACATATCATCACGCCATATCCCTTGCAGGGTAGGCAGAGAGAACAGAGTGCCAGAGAACTCTATCTCTGCATACTTCACTCGCTTCCTCAACATTCATAATTCTCTTCATACACGCTCGCCGGTTTCGGAGACTCTTGACTCCACCTTCCTTCAGTACATGACCGATCTGGTCTAGGTAGGTTAGTCTCGGTCTCCCTCGGTACCTACATCCTTCCACTTTCGCATCATATATCTTCTTAACCAGGCGTTCGTTCGGCATTCTTTCCACATGTCCGAACCATCGGAGCATTCCCTTTCGCATCTTTACACGAATACTCTCTTTTATACCTACTCGCTCTCTTACGTCGTCGACACGTAGCACTCTTGAACCTTTCTAAAAAACTATCTTTCGGTAGAAGAGCAATAGCATTATAAATCTTCTTTTTGAAGTGAAATTTAGTGGCGTTGTGCACTTTTTGGGGATACGTAAAAAATGTTAAACTCGCGTCAGGACACGTGACCTGATCGAAAATTCGTAAGACGGAGGGAGATTAGACCGTAGGAGAGGAAGTAATAATATAATATGTATATAATATAATGTAACATATGTATTTAATATGTATATTTATTGTATGGTCATACCCATATATACTCCTTTTTTAATTTTATTTTTTGCGGCGGGCTATGGTGTGTCAAGCCCCGTCAAATTAGTCTGGGGCGATGGAAGAGGCGGCGCGCGATCCCATAGACCCACCATGCAATGCGCCTCTCCTCGCCGTGCGAGCGGGCCACCGGAACCCAATCTTTGCCTTCGTTGGCCCGATACATACTCCCTGGGCCACTCTTTTTTTTGTATTTGTTTCTTTTTCATATGTTGAAGTCTTCACTCCTTTCGGCAGTCCCCGAGACTGCTTTCTTCTTTTTTTGTTATAGCTCTTAGATTATTATGCATAGTTCCAATTTAAAAGAATCTAACAATTTAAGAATAAAATAATAAAAATTCAGCTCACATACACCTGTATTGTTGCTGCAACATTTTAAACTTAAAGAGCTAGATCTGAACAAGCAAGAATGTGTTTACTTGAGAGGTTGCCTTTGTGTTACATAAATGGGTTATATCACTTTGTAACCCTTGTAATATAATAATCTCTATACTTCACTGTCTGAACTTATCGTTTTTATTAAAAAACTTTATTTAATATTTTTCATCTTTCATCATCTTATCTCAGCCTGTACATGTCGCACTGTTGGGCTCGGGCCTCCTCCATAATGGAAGGGTAATTGACCTACTATACCGCGCTGGTCAGACGTATTGGTACAGGGTTTTGTTTCGAGTTTTCTTTTTCTCGCTGTTATATGCGTTTTATATCCCTTAGTCGTCTCGTACGATCACCCACGGGTAAGATAGGGGTTGGTGAATTATATTCTTACTCCGTCACCACAAGGAAAACATAATTTTACAACGATATTATTATGATTTAAATTATTTTTTTCTTTGTCGTCATTCGTTATTATTTTAACTCAAAAACGTCCCACTATTCATCTGAGGTTATTATAATAAGAAAATTAACTCACTATATCACGCCGGTCATTTAGTATAGTAGGGAAATAGACTTATAAACACGCTACTCCGACAGGGTGGTATAGCATTTTATTTCTACTTTTACTTCTCTTTAATAGAGGTAATATTCAAATTCAAATTTATTTATTTACATTATTAAGATTAATAATATCAACTTAAAACAGTAGATACGTAATTATACAATTTTTTAAGGTGACACATAGTTAGGTACTATAAATACTAAATTAGATGATTACAATTTTACATGAATTATTTTTTTAAAACGTGTTATTATAAAGTAACATGTATAGGTAATAAGTGTTGTGCTAATATTAAAAACTTAATAAGTAATATTGGATCGGCTAACTATCAATTTCACACCAGTCAGCGTTATCTTAATTTTTTTTTTCTAATGAAGTGTATTAGCACTTACCGATCAAATTTATCACATCACTAATTTACATCTTATATAGTTATATGGTCACAATATGTATATCAAAACATAACTTCTTTAATAAACAGTTATGTTTTTGCTATTATGTGATAAAGACTTGCCCTAACCTCCGAACTAGTTATAAACTGTATCTCAGACATGCATATTATATACTTTACATACACATACATACATATCATCACGCCATATCTCTTGCAGGGTAGGCAGAGAGAACAGAGTGCCAGAGAACTCTATCTCTGCATACTTCACTCGCTTCCTCAACATTCATAATTCTCTTCATACACGCTCGCCGGTTTCGGAGACTCTTGACTCCACTATATACTTTAGCCGTCTATTATAATATTCACCGGCGAGAAAGGGGTTGATAATTGTATTGTTGCTCTGTCACTACACACTTTTTTTTTCTTATCTGCTTTTCTTACCAAAATAATACATTATAAAATTCAAATATTACGTTAGTTTTTTTTTTATATGACTACTGACGACGGCGTGCTCTAAGTACTGAATATTTGTGTGAAGTAACGTGGTGAATAAATCTTTGTGCAATCCACGAATGTTTATTCTGGGTCTGAGTATAATTTGGGTTTGTTAATTTGATTATTGTTTATATCTTTTTTTTTTTTTTTGTTGCGGTGGGCCATGGACGTCGCACCCCGCCAAGTCGGTCCGGGGTGACGGAGGAGGCGGCGCGCAACCCCATTGACCCACCCTGCAAGCAACTCTTCTTCGCCGTGCGAGCGGGCCACCGGTACCCGATTTTTGTCTTCGGTGGCCATTATTGTTTATATCTGCGGGATGTTAAGACTTTACTACTTACCGCAAGGCATAATTTAAAAAAAAACATAGTAAATAGAATATTGGCGTAATTATCTTAATAGAACATGATGTCTTAAATGAAACGATGACAATGACCAGCTATCGGCCACCCACACACGCAGCTTAAACCGGACGTAGCCACATAGAAGAATATTAACATCACAAGGCAAAGAGGGTAGGACACAAAGTTCTATACTGCCCAAGAAATCAAAGCAATAGTACGTCATTTTCCCTCATATATGATGACATATTTCATTGCTTAGGCACATCAAGCTATAGAACATATTATTCTACTTCTTTTCAGCTTATATATGTCCCAATACTGAGCTAAGCCCTTCTTTAGATTAGAGATATTAGTCTACAACGTGGTTAGATGCATCAACGCAAGGTTTTATTTGAAGTTTCCTTCTTTTGTAGAGTTATATCGAGTTTGCCTTCTGTTGTAGAGTTATCTACTTGTGCTCTTAAGTTGTCGTTTTAGCTCGACGACGATATAGAAAAGGATTGTAACTATTGTAATCTTACTGCATCAGCACAAGGTTAAAATACAGCTTTCAAAAACTAATTTGCAAAAATTCAAAAACATTTTTTTCGTGATCATAAATTCTAATCCAGAATGTCACTTTCAATTCCAACCACTGGACCAATCGAGTTTCTTTTTTATTTTTTAACATGCAATACAAGTCCTTTTTACGAATGCTCTTGAGTTATCTACGAGTAATAAAATGCGTGACACGAAATTATATTTACAAAAACATATCTTCTATGAAATCCCTTGAGAAGGAAATGACCTTTGCTGTGGTAAGATTAGGTCAGAAAGTAATATCCACAAAATAAATTTGGTATTTCTATTTCGATTTTGTTTCAACGTAATATTTAGAAATATGTAGCGGTATACATGTAGCGATATATTTATTAATAACTAGCGACCCGCCCTCGCTTCGCTTCGGTTACGTCAGTTCATTGTGTAGTTTACTTTCACTACATAGAATTCCTTTCGGAGAAGGATTTTCTTAAAACCCTAATTCATCTGACCTTTATGGGGCAGAAAGAAAGTTCACACCGAACTCCAAGTCTGTAGGGGCAATATTGGAAAATGTGAATTTTTTGAGTAAACAACTATCCACTTCGCCCGAATTTTTAAAAAGCCGTTCTTAGTTAACCTCTGTATCGTAACACAAATATACCTACCGAACTTGAAATCTGTAGGAGCTGTATTTAAAAAATGTGATTTTGAGACCCCAGCAACCTTCCTTGCGGGTGGAATTTCGTAAAATCCGTTCTTAGTTGACCTTTGCTCGGCGAAAGGAATATTCCCACCAAATTTAAAGTCTCTAGGTCTAATAGTTCCAGAAATATCGTGATGAGTAGTATATATATATATATACACATACATACATATCATCACGCCATATCCCTTGCAGGGTAGGCAGAGGGAACAGAGTGCCAGAGAACTCTATCCTTGCATACTTCACTCGCTTCCTCAACATTCATAATTCTCTCTCTACTACTCTTGACTCCACCTTCCTTCAGTACATGACCGATCTGGTCTAGTTAGGTAAGTCTCGGTCTCCGTCGGTACCTACATCCTTCCACTTTCGCATTGTATATCTTCTTAACCAAACGTTCGTTCGGCATTTTTTCCACATGTTCGAACCATCGGAGCATTCCCTTTCGCATCTTTACACCAATACTCTCTTTCATACCTACTCGCTCTCTTACGTCGTCGTTGCGAATGCGGTCGGTCAGCCTAACTCCACAGATTTTCCGTAGAGATCGCATTTCGACCGCATTAATTTTACTTTCATACTCTTTTCTGCATACCCAACTCTCGCTTCCATACAGTAGTGTTGGGATAAGCACTACCCAACGCTCCGTTCACTCTATTTCCCGGCTTCACTCTTCACTCTATATCAGTGGTGTACCTTCCATTCGGCTAAATCCACATCCAAGATATACAAATTCATCCACTTGCTCTAGTACATCATTACCTATTGTTACTCTTACATCTGTTTTGGCTTCATCTCTTTCAAAGACCATTATTTAGGTTTTGCTCTTCTCGCTCATATATATATATATATATATATATATATATATATATATATATATATATATATATATATAGATAGATAAAAATGTCGATAGCGTCGCCTAAATTTTGCTACGAGGTGCGGGTTCCTTCAATATAGCTGATATAGTATAGTATGATTGATCTAGTAATTAAATTTGCAACAAATACAACTTACAGGATGACTTCAAATATCGATTGAGCTGCTCAAAATACGTCGTAAAAGTATAATCTGATTCGTCGCACAACCAACTGGTGACCATATTTTTATTATTTTTACCCTTTTATCTTACAAAACGTATGTGGTGGCGTATATTAGACACCAAATTTTTGTAACCCTTATATTCCCTTGCCACGGATATCAAGGACCAGTGACGGGACCAATGGGGATGAGGAGGGATTACGGTAGATTATGAGACCCCGCGACGCCCTGCCATCGCCCTAAAAGGAGTGGGCGCGCGTCCAGACGATAGCCTGCCAAAAAAAGCCTTATATTCCCTTCGGAGTTATAAAAACCGGCGTAGAGAACACCAAGGAAGTAAGTAACAACACTCTCTTTGGCAACTCACAACACCTACTACCTTCGCTAATCCACCTGCTAAGTATAGCGAATATGGTATTAATCCCGTCTTCAAAGGAATTCAACAATAGGTATCGATACATTGATGGATTAGAAAGTAATATTCCAGCAATATTAACCTAAATATATTCAAAATTTTCTGACGTAAAAGAAATACAATTGTACTACATTCACCGTTAGCTATTGCCGAAGTCATCTAGTGAAAAACAAGAAAGTAACGTTGTCTCCCAAAGCGTATCGACATTTAATCAATCAAGCGTACGACAATCGGATAAAGTTGACAAATCCTATCTCCTTAAGGATTTCTCACAAATCAGTCTTTTGCTCATACTTAAGGGCCTGAATAAATGATCAATTACATTGTACAATATGAATAATGAGAATTATGTAATATTATAGACTATAGTTAATATTAGAAACCTTATGGATTAATATTTAAATTATAGGTTATGGATAAAAATGAAGACTGTACAGTAATTATAAGTAGTTAAAAATACGTGAAATTAGACTGCTTTTTACGAATTTGATTGCGTTATCATTTTGTTATTTTAATTTGATTTTATAGTGATTTCTAAAGTTTACGCGAGTATTACAATATTTGAAATAAAACTATTTTTATGGGTTCTATCGCGTTTGTATTTGATTTTTAATTTGCCGGCGTTTCGAATACTTTACAACGTTCATGATCATGGGAGGACTACGATGTCATTGGGCCGAACTCCCAACAGATGCGGGTTCGAACCCCGCTTGTGACATCATTTTTCGTTTCGTAATCGGGTATTTTTAAATACTTAAGCATATTAAATGCTAAAAAAAAACACAGCAATTTGAAGGACTACGATGTATCACGTGCAACAAGTCATTGTTATTACGAAAATATATATCTACCCGCTATAGTATTAGTTATTAAATTTAGAAATAACTGATCATAAGCAATATAAAATTTTATACATAGAATCGTTTTCTCTGCCATGCCAGTACATGGTAATGAATTTGTATTAAAAATGTAGAAACACAAGACGTGTTAAGCCGATGGAGTGAATATTTTGGCGATATGTATGCGGATGCTACGGTTGGCGCCGGTGTTGGATGTGGTTTAGTAGATCAACATTCGACAACGGCGTCCTCCGATGGCATCAGTATGGATGAAGTTGAATGGGCGATAAGAAGTTTGAAAAATGGTAAGGCAGCGGGCATTGATATGGTGTCTGCCGAGATGATCAAGCTTGGTGGCTCTTGTGTCTGGGAGGCGTTCCTGTTGCTCCTCAATTTATGTTGGAGCTCAGGAATGGTTCCCAGGGACTGGAATAGCGCAGTCATCGTGCCTTTGTTTAAAAACAAGGGTTCACGTTATGACTGCACAAATTACAGAGCCATAAGCTTGACCAGTTTGGCAGCAAAAGTGTATGGAAAAATTATTGAAAGGAGAATGAGGAGGGTGTCCGATGGTTTACTGTGTGAGACACAAGGAGGTTTCAGGAGTGAAAGGGGATGCATGAATCAAGTGTTCTCTCTGCGCAACTTTGTGGAGAAGCATCTGGCTCTAGGTCAGAGGGTTTTCTGCAGTTTTGTGGATCTGGAGAGAGCATTTGACACGGTTGTACGAAAGGAACTTTGGGACATTTTACCGGAGTATGGTATTAGCGGTAAACTGCTACAGGCTGTGCAGTCCAGTTACATGGGCTGTAGAGCCTGTGTGCGGCTGGATGATGGAATGTCGCCTTGGTTTGACGTCAATATCGACGTTAAGCAGGGGTACGTTCTGTCAGCCAGGCTGTTTATCATATATCTGGATAAATGTCTCCAAAGGTTGAACGATATGAATGTGGGAGTCCAGATGGGCGACTCAGTGGTCACTGCTCTGCTTTATGCAGATGATGCAGTCCTGCTGGCACAGTCAGCGACTGACCTGCAGACCCTAGTCGACACAATGACAGAAGATTGTAAGAAAAGGGGTCTACGCGTGAATGTGAGCAAAACCAAAATAATGGTCTTTGAAAGATATAAAACCAGAACAGATGTAAGAGTAACAATAGGTAATGATGTACTAGAGCAAGTGGATGAATTTGTATATCTTGGATGTGGATTTAGCCGAGATGGAAGGTACACCACTGATATAGAGCGAAGAGTGAATGCGGGAAATAGAGTGAACGGAGCGTTGGGGCAACTTCTCGGCAGCCACCACCTCAGCCAGAAGGCACGTGTAGCAATACATAACGCAGTGCTTGTCCCAACATTACTGTATGGAAGCGAGAGTTGGGTATGCAGAAAAGAGTATGATAGTAAAATTAATGCGGTCGAAATGCGATCTCTGCGGAAAATCTGTGGAGTTAGGCTGACCGACCGCATTCGTAACGACGACGTAAGAGAGCGAGTAGGTATGAAAGCGAGTATTGGTGTAAAGATGCGAAAGGTAATGCTCCGATGGTTCGGACATGTGGAAAGAATGCCGAACGAACGCCTGGTTAAGAAGATATACAATACGAAAGTGGAAGGATGTAGGTACCGAGGGAGACCGAGACTAACCTACCTAGACCAGATCGGTCATGTACTGAAGGAAGGTGGAGTCAAGAGTCTCCGAAACCGGCGAGCGTGTATGAAGAGAATTATGAATGTTGAGGAAGCGAGTGAAGTATGCAGAGATAGAGTTCTCTGGCACTCTGTTCTCTCTGCCTACCCTGCAAGGGATATGGCGTGATGATATGTATGTGTGTATGTGTATGTTAATTTTATAGTTTAATATTTGAAACAACGTTTCATATACAATTTTTTATTGTAAATTAAAACCCGATGAAATCAATAAAAATACTGCCATAACCTACTTAAAACAGGTCTAAGCTTTTTATTCTTAAACGTGCATGCTTCACAAATGATAATTGATATCATGTATAGATCCCCCAGTAATTATAAATGGTGAAAGTATTAATAACATATTTAATGTTTACTAAAATGTATAAATAATAGGATATAATAACTGTAATGATAATAATAATGAAGAAATATAGACTAATAATGATAGACGCTTATTTTTATAACACAGAACTAAAAGAAGGTTATTAATTTCTTACGTGGGGTAGAAAAAAGGGGAAGATATTTTCTCTCTTCGTAGGTACTAATTTTATATTCAAACATGTAACTAAAGAAATAATAGTAAAACGTAATAAAGAGCAATTGGTCAAACTTTTTTCTGATCTGACTAAAATCAAACGACGCCTCTGCGTCCAACGGGGATAATGGCTGGCATAGTGCACCATTAACTAAAATATTTCTATTCTCTTATTGAACAAAGTTTACTAACATACTTAACCATAGTACAGACTTATTTTTTTGAATATTTCTTTTAATATTTTTTCTGTTTTAGTTTAAAAGTATTTTCAACTAAAAAAAATGTAAGTTATTGTAATATTTTTTCGAATGATTAGTAATATAGTCAGCCTAATAATAAGATGTAAGAATAGATATCTTTATAGTATAATTTATTCTTTTTATATTTTACTATGCCTTATTATCGTAAATTTATTTTGTAACACACAACGCTGACATTCAATTCCTTATGTATTCTACATTGAAGGCAATTTTCTCAGTTCACATATTTGGGTCGGTATTGGTCATATGAATTCTTGACAAAATCTCGTGACACCACATGTTTCAAAATATAATATTTAATACTTGTTATTCAAGACTAGTAGGAGTGGTTTCATTTAGACTTGAAAAAGATTTTGTATGTATATACAATTTCTATGCTAACTCAAAGGAAGCAAAGGAAAAATTTTGGAACGGGACTTTTTGTAACATAATGCATAGAAAAAGTAATATAGCTATGCCTGTACTACTTAAATATTTTTTTTGTAAGCATGTTTTCACAAATCAGCTAGTAGAATTAAATGTTCCCAACGTTTCGACTGGGTTCCACCAAGGGTCAACTGTGTCATCCGGCAACCACAGCCGGTATTTTCCTGGTAACCTTTCAATATAGGCGTGCAAATCCCGTTTTATGGATTATTTTGGATGTTTCGTCTTTGTAAAGTACGGAGCTCTCTGAGGCGACGTTACACTACTCGTTGAAGAATCCAACATTTAAACAGTTACTTTGACAGTTACTTTAGGAGTTTTATCTCGAAGATCAAAACCATACCATGAGTAATCCACGTAACTAACAACAGTGACGTCAGCAATGGTGACGTCACACCTTTTAAAAATACAATGGTGGTGCCTCCTGCGTCATGATTGGTTTCTCCTTCGTCATATATTATGTGTATTTTGCACTATAATTTAAGAGAAAATATTTAAAAAAATATTTGTTATGATATACATAGTATTTAGGGCTAAAAATATAGTGTTGCAAATTTACAACACGGTGCATACCTGTATAAAATGGTGACTTATCCTATGAATGCAGAATAAAAAAGATACGTCGTTTTAAATTACTTTTTTAATTGACCGTTTTTATACGCCTTTTATTAGCTTGACCTGTATGTTTGTAACCGACTCCTTTGGACTTGATTTTGACCCACTTTGAACGGTCAGATTTCATTTAAATTTAGTAGAATTATAGAGGACCGATGACAATGCAATAATTTAATAAGATTACACCATTATCCTAATCAGTTATTGGGATAGTCAGGATTAAATTATTGCTACCGTAAAACAGCGTCCTCTAACAATATCAATGTCTCTCTATTTCGTGACATTAAGCCACTGTATGTTTTTCTTGTTAGTTTTATATTAAATAGTTAATAAAACTCGAGCTACGTCGTTCAATTCATCAGGTTAAGGGCCCAGAAAAGCTCAGAAATAAAGACAGTGTAATATCTAATGGCAAAATCAGTGATCAAAGACATTGAAGTGAACATTAAAAACGAAACGTAGTTCATGTAAATGTTTTCTTGTTAGGTGTTTGCGAAGTATTTAAGTATTTGAATTGAGATATCTATTTGAAAATGGCATTAAATAATACTCTCGCATTTATCGAAAACCTGTCTGGCCATACAAATTATGCAACCTGGCGTTTTGCAATGCATACTTACAACATGAGGAACTCTGGGATTGCATAGAAGACTTCTCAGAAAGAGTAGATAAGTTTCTTATCTAAACAAGACGCTAAAGCTAAGACGAAGATAATACTCTCAGTCAATCCAACAAATTATGTGCACATTCAAATCTCGTGTATTGCCAAAGAAATATAGGAGAAATTGACAGGAATTATCTGTGCAGTACTCAGGACAAGTAAGCTTAGACACTTATATATTATATAGGTCATGACAAAAAGGTCCTGTTCAATGTTTTACATGTTCTCAAACTAGCAACCTAGCAATCTGATATCTGTGATTCAGGTTATTCAAAGTGGGGGCCAAGTAAGATTTAACAAAACTGACTGTTATTATAAACAGTAAAAATCAGATAGCAACAGTAAGAGAAAGTGATGGTTAATTTGGTGGATGGCGTAGTGATTAAGATACCGATCTCCCGTGCCAATGCCGTGGGTTCGATTCCCACGCAGGACAATACTTTGCTATCCACAAAGTATTGTTCTGAGTCTGGGGTGTAATTTGTCTGCATGTTTGTAAAGTCTCCCACATTACAAGGATTATTTTCTTAGTGCAAGTTGTTTTTTTAAAGAAAATCAAATAATAAAATAATGAACTGATGGAACGCTAACATTTAAAGATATGTTACAAAAATTATATTTTTTTTTCTGTTATAATCAAGTAAGTAATTAAAATTAAGTCACACTTTTAAATGAAGTATAAAGCAATAACCTAAAAGAGGGACAACCTAATTCAAGTAAGTTTGCATAATTTTTTATTAAGCCAAAGCTGATCCTACTGTTTTACACTATATTACTTCATGCAACCAGCTACTTAATATATGTAGCTCTTATGCAACAATAATAATTCATGACAGTAGTCTTTGCAGTTTCTTAGCCAAATTAACTCTATGTATATTTAGTTAGTGTAAATACGCAATTGTTCGCTTGATTTGATCAGTGTGTATCGTTAATGATTAGCAAATAATAAATAGTGCGGCAACTGAATTTGAGTTCGTTAAAGACCCTGCCTAGATACGTTGGCGATTTTCTTACGATTTTAGTTGAGGAGCTTGATAATGTAAATTAAACATCATTAGTTTTAAATACATTTTAGTTATCACTGCAACTTTGTTCACGTATTATGGTGTAGATCACTATCGTTATCGTTAGAACAATTTTTTTTTAAATTTTTTTTTTACTGCAGAATCAGTTTTTTTGTGAAAGAATGATAATTACACATACATGTGTATTTAAAATTGTATGATGACATATATCAAATAGCCTTAAATTATATCGATTTGTGAAAGCAACATAACTTTGTTATTATCATATTCAGAGTAGCATTTCAATTTGATTAATTAGACAGAGAGAGTAATACAAATAAGATGATGTGAACTTTGCAATCTCAATATTAATTTGCACCTGTCCTAAACACACAGCGTTTTGTGGGCGAGGCATCGAGTATTCCCAATCTTATAACTTCCAAAACCTGTAAATTGTTTAATTATTACTATTTCCTCATTATTACTGAATATTTTGACTTAAATTTACATGTGTTACTGATAATTTAATATTTTGAGAGTAATCAAATACACAGTTGTACAGAATATTAGTTGGAATTATAAATTTTTTTTTTTTTTTTTTTTTTTTTTTTTTAAAAAGACACCTCCCTGCACTAAGGAAAATAATCCTTGTATTGCGGGGGCCTTTACAAACATGCAATTAACGCAGACAAATTACACCCAGACTCAGAACAACACTTTGTGGATCGCACAAAGTTTTGTCCTGCGTGGGAATCGAACCCACGGCACTGGCACGGAAGGTCGGTATCTGAACCACTACGCCATCTGTGCAGTCAAAATTGAAAATATTCAAAACACGAGCTTTTAAGTTTCACTTCTTGTAAACCATCTTGAAATCAAATAACTAATTTATTGTAAATATAGTAGAAAGTTATAACTTCTGAGCATTACGTGTAGTAACAAGCTAAAAATTTGTCACCACTCCTCACATACCGGTAGGAATCATTAAAATTGGATGGCAATACAAAGAGAATGAGAAACAACTGATTGTTGTACAAATTATATCATACCCGCTTGCCAAATATGACGATACTGCCATTATGTCCTCCTTGAAGTGGCCTATGGCTAACATCGTACCTCGACTGAGGGTTGGACGGATCCTCCAACATAACTAGCAAGTGAAACCGGGGAAAAATAGTTAGTAGGAACAAAATAAAGGAAACCAAAACATCAGCACGAAACTTATGAACGCGTATTATGACAACACTCACGTACAATCATGATGCTTTCTCCGTTCATATGGAAATGAGTATATTTCCCATTCATCAGCTCCTAGGCTACATAGATATTCACACTGCTATAGATTATATTATATATAGTTCATAATCCATCACTAAATGAGGAGATATATATGCCCAACGAAACGGTTTACGGTCTTAGGTACATGGCTGTGTAACGGTAACTTATGAATTAAAAATGGTTGGCTAAATTCCAAGAGTATATTTTTCGTCTTATGAGTGGTATTTGGATATAGTGATGTTTTACTATGTAAGTAGTATTATTGAATATCTCTTCACAAGTTACAATTTTAGTATCCAAGTTGCAAAAATTGCCTTGAGTTTTTGTGAAGAAATCTTTAAAAGTCATATGAGAATATTATTCCTTTGTTAAGCACTTTTGCAATAAAGAGTTAATAGAATAATAAGAATTAATTAATTTGGAAGGTGGAGTCAAGAGTCTCCGAAACCGGCGAGCGTGTATGAAGAGAATTATGAATGTTGAGGAAGCGAGTGAAGTATGCAGAGATAGAGTTCTCTGGCACTTTGTTCTCTCTGCCTACCCTGCATATATCCCTTATATGGCGTGATGATATGTATGTATGGAATATAAAAAAAAATATTTAAATCTTTTGATATCCTCAAAAATATTCATCGAAATTATTATCGCTGTACACGAAAATATATAGTTTAAGTGAAAATTGTTAGCTCTATGAATTACAGAAATACATATAAAATATATACATACGTAAAACGTATGAATAAATTCGGGACATCGTGGCCCGTGAATAGACATGAAAACGGAAAAATATTTTAATTAAATATTTTTAAGTAAGTAATAAATACGCAGTTTTATTTTTTTCTATATAAACTACCTATATAAAAAAATATTTTGCATTCATATTTTTTTTTTTCAAAATTTATATACAATTACTTTGCAGGTCTCCCTTCATTTGCTTTTGCCAATATAATGTAACAGGTGCAAGCCTAGAATCTAAAATAGTAAACTGTTATCAAAGTCGGCCTCATTGGCCCATTGCCAATATCGATATTAAAACTATATACATACCACGTAAAAGGTGTTTGAAGACATAGTTTTATGGCATAACAAATCTTGTCGAAGTATTTGTTGGTAAAGTAAAGTTGGCTTCAATAAATTAATCATATCTAATATATTTATGAGTGTTTTTCTGCGTTCTTATTGTTGACTTATAATTAATATACTTTTAATAATCATCATCATTATTATCTTTATCATCTTATTATCAACCTCATCATCTCAGTCCATATACGTCATACTGTTACTGTTCGTCTCGGATTTCCTCCAAAAGAGCAGAGAAATTGTACTACCTACTCATCAGAAGGCTTGGTGTAAGATTGAATTACATTACAAGCTTTCCTTTCCTTGCAAAGATGCTATATGCAGATTATACGCCTCAATCGCCTTTTACAACACCCACGGGTTAAGGAGTAGTAAATTTTAGATTTAATCCGTCAACCCATGGTGAATAAATAAAACAGTTACATTAAAATCTAACCGAGCTAAATGTTCTAAAAGAAAATAAAATTGAAATTAAATCAAAACTATTAATATACATACGGCAATACAATACTTATATGTTATAAAGACTTACCTTTTTTTTTGCGGTGGACTATGGATGCGTCTCGCTCCGCCAAATCGGTCCGGGGTGACGAAAGAGACGGCGCGTGATCCCATAAACCCACCATGCAAACTCCTCTCTTCGCCGTGCGAGCGGGCCACCGGTACCCGATCTTTGTCTTCGGTGGCCTTATAAAGATTTACCTATTGCAAGATTAACATAGTCCTAAGCATGATAACATCTCTGATGTCACGTTTATGCGATCTCATCTCACCTCATATATGTTCCACTGTTGAGCCCGATGCTGAGAAATTAATCCACTATACCACGCTGGCCAGATGTGTTGGCATAGGGTTTTATTTCGAAAATTCCATTTCTTGCATAAATATTATCATCATCACAGCACATAAATGTCCACTGTTGGGCTCGGGCTTCCTCCGTAATGGGAGGGAAATTAACCTATTATACCGCGCTGGTCAAAGGTCTTGTTATAGGGTTTTGTTTTGAGTTTTCCTTCTCTCGCATAGATGTTATATGCATTTTATATTTCTTAGTCGTCTCGTACGATCACCCACGGTTAAGATATGGGGTGGTGACTAGTATTCTTACTCCCTCAACACACGGAAAGATAGATATTATACGCGTTTTATATCCCTTAATCGTCTCTTATGATCACCCACGGATAAGACAGGGGTCGTGAATTGTATTCTTACTTTGTCACCTCAAGGAATATACGTACTAACAGTATCCTAGACATTTTAGTAGATCGATGAATGGCTTCAATAATGCAGCTTATTATGAGCTGAGTGTTCTTATGTACGGTTGAGAGCCAAAGAGTATAAAATTGAATAAGTCTATGAAGTAACCGTACGACAACGGATTAAAAATACAGTTCATTATCACTTTTCTTGCGTGTCGTAAAATACGCCTATGGGGATGTAATAACCATGTAACATAGGTATACTGAAGATAAAATCTTTGTAGAAAATAAATTGTTATTGGTTAAACATATATCTAAGTCATAAATTACTGATATATAAAGCATTTAACATGTGAGATTATTGTAAAGATTGAAGAAGAATTGTTATACGATTGAAGAAGAATTGTTATACGTAGTTAATTTTTCGCTCGTAAACATTTTTTTACATATAAGTTTTGAATCTGTATTATATACTATACTTTAAACGGCTATCGTTTAATAATATTTATGCAAATACATAAATAAATAAAAAAAACAGATGCGGCTTCATTCTCAAGCTTGAAAAATAAAAATATTCATTTACTGACACTAATTAACAAATTATTTTCAACACCTTTTTTTTTTTTTTTTTTTTACGCGGGGCTCTGGTACGATCACACCCCGCTCAATCCGCCCGGGGTGACAGATGAAGCGGCACGCATAGACCCGCTCCGCTTCCTTCGTTCCTCTCCTCGCCGTGCGAATGGGACACCGGAACTCGACTTTTGTCGTCGGTGGCTAAAACCGAAAGATCTAGATCGATTTCTGATGTTTACGCTATTAATAAATATTTGAAATAAAACTATCAAGGGTCACGGTAGAACTCCTCCAGGATGAAAGGTTTTTCTGTAAAGGTTATAAAGTATTCGAAACTTTAATTAATTAAAAAAGAAATACAATAGCAATAGAATCCGTAAAAATAGTTTTATTTCAAACCTAATCTAAAGTAAATGCTTTATAACAAAGTTATATATTGTATTACTACTTATTTATCTAAATAATTTATGTATTTTTGTTTGAATTACTGAAATTTAGCATTTAACATACTTGATTATTTATTTATAAAAACTCGATCACGAGCGAAAAATGAAAATCACAAATGGGACTCGAACCCTACCTACCTATTGGAAATCCATTCCAATTGTGCTACCACTTACACCAGTGTGAGCTGTTGTATGACATTCAATTTCCGGCTCGGATTATATTTTCGTCTTTAAAGGAGACGTGTGCCATCTACCCGACAATGTTTACACATCGTATTCAAGTTTTTATTTTTGTTTGTTTCAGATGAAATGGCGATTGAATGGTGGTATGGGCATACAGCTAGCAGCAGCCGTATTCTGCATACTGCCATTATTTACATCATCTACAGGAGATATACGTACGTAGTACTTCATGATTTGCATAATAATATCGCAGCCGATATAGCTCTTTATATCTTCTAGATTCTTCTATTGTTAGCCTAAATTCTTGAAATTGTAATCGAGCTTAGAGCTCGGCACTCTCTTCTTATATTCTTTAAATACAATTGTATTCAGTTTCATTATATTTTTACTGTGATATGATTCTACAACCACGTATTTCTATCAACAATGCCTTCTTCTTTCTTTTTGTGTCTATATACATGTATCTGCTGTGTGGTAGCGGCTACGAATACTACCAATCCTTACTCTGCTCGTGGATGTCGTACAAGACGACTAAGAGCCTTATAACGACCTGGGCCAACTCGATCTGATGCCGTTGGGTCAACAATTATATTCCCAAGGAGGCTTGACGTCTGGCAGGCGGCCGGTCATAAAACTATTGCCAATAACTTTTACAATATGTACTATATATACTATCAAAGAAGAGTACATATTGTATTGAGCCCAAGTAATTGGGATAAGAGTAGGAGAATGATGATACATCTTATGTTTGGGTACAAATATTCTCCATAACAAAAGTGAAATTAATCTATGATACCACACTGGTCGGGCTGGTTGACGTGTGGTTTCATTTCTAGTTAAACCCCCCTTGCGGATATATTATCAGCTAACATGTCCTTATCATTTTTCACGCCATCCATAAGAAAGTAAGGCTTGGTAAATCATATTATTACGCCATCATCATCAACACGCTCTTATCCTAATTATTAGAGGTCGATGCAATATTTACTATTATTGTACATAACGTAAGTAGTTATTGGCTGTAGTTTTATGAGCCGCCGCCTACCAACCGATATCAACCGTCCTTGTGAATGTAATTATTGACCAAAAGGCATCAGCTAGTATTGGCCCAGATCCATGTAAAACTCTTGGTCGTTTTCTACGATACCCACTAGCAAAATATGGGTTGGTAGTATTCGTAGCCACACAACCTTTTTTTTTTTTATTGGTGGGCTATGGATGCGTCTCGCCCCGCCGAATCGATCCGGGGTGACGGAAAAGGCGGCGCGTGACCCCATAGACCTACCGTAAAACCATCTCTCTTCGCCGTGCGAGCGGACCACCGGTACTCGATTTTAACTTCGGTGGCCCGCCCGGCGGTTTTCCCTCGCGGGTTCCTCTCGTCGACGCCCCGACAGATTTCGCCGTCGGGGCGTCGCCCTCACGCGGTTAGCCACACAACCTGTAATCTTTCTTATGGTGATGGGGTAATATCATCATAGGAATAATAACTTATTTTTTATTTTTCAAATCCAATATTAGATCTATTTAAATGCAATACGTATATCTTCATAAATATATCTTCTATACAGAATATTTATTTAATTAAATTTATTATTTTGCTAATACCGTGTGATAACAGCCAAGAATACTACTTATCCTAAAATTGCTCGGGATAACGTAAAAGTCAACTAAGAGCGTTACCCGATCTGTGCTACTCGTAATTCAACTTCATGCCGTGTGATCAATTATTGCGTTAACGGTTAGTGACAGGCAAAGCAAATTGTATCAGCTATATTTTGACCCTAAACGTATTGAGATAAGGACAGGAGGATCAGGATAAGGTATTATTACATCATCTTCTACTTGGCACTTCTTTTTACTTTTAACAATAAGCTGTTAATACAAGATCATATAAATAATTGTCATGATCGAATGACTCTATTTTTCGTTTTTATTTTTATTTTTAACCTTGCTTTAAAGTCATTGTCTATCAGTAAATGTAACTGTCAACATTAGTAAATAGATGGCAACTTAAAAGATTATCGTGGGCATTTTGTTAGAACATGAAAACAAATACAAAACACTGTTAATTTATGACACTATACTTTAGCAATTTTTCTGTTCTATATGACAAACATTAAAAATAAAATTTCATTAAAATATTCAGTATAAGACACAACAAAATAGTAAAATATTGAAATGAATTTAATAAATTTAAGACTGCAATATATTAAGATCGCGTGCCCATCAAAACTTATATCAAAATTAGCTTCTGCCCGTAGCTTCGCTGGCGTAAAAGCTTACCTGCCTAAAGTTAAAGTATACTCTATTGTTATTTTACCTCTAAGAGCAAATTTTTTATAAAATTTTAATGTCATATTTATTTATATCTAATCAATAGCCTAAAAGTAAGTTTCAAGCTTCTGGCTTTAAAAATGACGATAGTTCCTTACAACTTTTCTTCCCCTATTACAAACCTTTTTTTGCATTAAAAAGTAGCCTATGTCCTTTATCAAGCTCTAGACTATCTGTGTACCAAATTTCATTTAGATCGGTTTAGTAGTTTTGGCGTGAAAGAGCGACAGACAGACGGAGTTACATTCGCATTTATAATATTAGTAAGGATTAAAAAGTTTAATGACATAGTAATGTAATATATACTACCTGTAATATATATACATACATACATATCATCACGCCATATCCCTTGCAGGGTAGGCAGAGACAACAGAGTGCCAGAGAACTCTATCTCTGCATACTTCACTCGCTTCCTCAACATTCATAATTCTCTTCATACACGCTCGCCGGTTTCGGAGACTCTTGACTACACCTTCCTTCAGTACATGACCGATCTGGTCTAGGTAGGTTAGTCTCGGTCTCCCTTGGTACCTACATCCTTCCACTTTCGCATTGTATTTTTTCTTAACCAGACGTTCGTTCGGCATTCTTTCCACATGTCCGAACCATCAGAGCATTCCCTTTCGCATCTTTACACCAATACTCTCTTTCATACCTACTCGCTCCCTTACGTCGTCGTTACGAATGCGGTCGGTCAGCCTAATTCCACAGATTTTCCGAAGAGATCGCATTTCGACCGCATTAATTTTACTTTCATACTCTTTTCTGCATACCCAACTCTCGCTTCCATACAGTAATGTTGGGACAAGCACTGCGTTATGTATTGCTACACGTGCCTTCTGGCTGAGGTGGTGGCTGCCGAGAAGTTGCCCCAACGCTCCATTCACTCTATTTCCCGCATTCACTCTTTGCTCTATATCAGTGGTGTACCGTCCATCTCGGCTAAATCCACATCCAAGATATACAAATTCATCCACTTGCTCTAGTACATCATTACCTATTGTTACTCTTACATCTGTTCTGGCTTCATCTCTTTCAAAGACCATTACTTTGGTTTTGCTCACATTCACGCGTAGACCTCTTTTCTTACAATCTTCTCTCATTGTGTCGACTAGGGTCTGCAGGTCAGTCGCTGACTGTGCCAGCAGGACTGCATCATCTGCATAAAGCAGAGCAGAGACCACTGAGTCACCCATCTGGACTCCCACATTCATATCGTTCAACCTTTGGAGACATTTATCCAGAAATATGATAAACAGCCTGGCTGATAGAACGCAGCCCTGCTTAACGCCGATATTGACGTCAAACCAAGGCGACATTCCATCATCCAGCCTCACACAGGCTCTACAGCCCATGTAACTGGATTGCACAGCCTGTAGCAGTTTACCGTTAATACCATACTCCGGTAAAATGTCCCAAAGTTCCTTTCGTACAACCGTGTCAAATGCTCTCTCCAGATCCACAAAACTGCAGAAAACCCTCTGATCTAGGGCCAGATGCTTCTCCATAATGTTGCGCAGAGAGAACACTTGATCCATGCATCTCCTTCCACTCCTGAAACCTCCTTGTGTCTCACACAGTAAACCATCGGACATCATGCAATATATATACCTGTAATATATATACCTGTAATATATATACCTGTAATATATATACCTGTAATATATATACCTACTCTTTGAACAATGAAAAAAAAAAACTTTAATTAAACTGCTGATAGAAATATCAAATCGTATAAAACCAGTATGTAATTACCGTAATAAGTTTTGCTGAAGATAAATTAATGTAGATAAGCGAGTTCATAAATTAAAAGACTTCTTATAAGAACCCCGAAAACTCAATGAGAACCGCACTTAATAGAATTAATTATTGAATAAAGATAATAAATTATTCTCGAAATTCTGGTGAGAGAATATCTCATTATCATCATTTTACGGTAATCCGATTGAAGAAGAATCGATTGTCGAATATGAAAATCGAATTAGACAATCAAATGAATTGTAGCTTTATATCAAACAAAGCAATATTGAAATTTATTTTTTAATATAGTCTTACAAATTGGGAAATATGATTCTCCGTATTGTTTTACGAATGGCTTATTGAAAATTATAATTTCGCTATAATATTTCGAGCTCATTAGCTTGGTAGTGCTTATTATTATTGCATCTGCCAAGTTTAGTAATTATCGGGTTATTCTCACTGGGGTAAATCTATTTACAACAATGGATATACATAGGTAGATCACGTACTGAAGGAAGGTGTAGTCAAGAGTTTCCGAAACCGGAGAGCATGTATGAAGAGAATTATGAACATTGAGAAAGCGAGTGAAGTATGCAAGGATAGAGTTCTCTGGCACTCTGTTCTCTCTGCCTACCCTGCAAGGGATATGGCGTGATGATATGTATGTATGTATTCGTATGTATGATATAGACAGGCTTTGATGATGATAATACTGTATGTAATAATATATGCTATCACCCCTTGCTTTCCCGTGGTTGACATAAAATTTGAGGGACCATCAGAAGAATAGGTAGCAAAACTTTCCTCAGTTATATCTTATAACTGCACCGATCGTGAAGTGGCTTGCCAAGCGTAGCTGTTAGGTCATTATCTCCTTTTATGAGGAATATTTTCCGTGTGGTAACGGAGTAATAATACAATTCATCGCCTTCTATTTTACCTTTTGTTTTTTTTTTTTTTTTTTTTTTTGGTGGGCTATGGGTGCGTCTCGCCCCGCCGAATCGGTCCGGGGTGACGGAAAGGCGGCGCGTGACCCCATAGACCCACCGTAAAACCTTCTCTCTTCGCCGTGCGAGCGGACCACCGGTACTCGATTTTAACTTCGGTGGCCCGCCCGGCGGTTTACCCTCGCGGGTTCCTCTCGTCGACGCCCCGACAGATTTCGCCGTCGGGGCGTCGCCCTCACGCGGTGGCCTCACGTCGGGTGACCGGACAGTTCCCCGGTCCGATCACCCGAAGCCTCGGTTAGGGCGGCATCAGGCGCAGGTATTCGCGCCTGCGCCGCCCCGGCCGCTGGCGGCGGCCCGGGGCGCGGGAATCCTCCCTTGCCCGTTCCGCCGCTTCCTTCTGCGAGATGACAGCCTCGCAGAAGGCGGCGACCGCGTCCCAGTTCCTGATGCTGTCGACCATCGCCCTCGCGACGGCCGGCAGCGTCAGGTCGGCACCGATGACAGCGACGAGGTCACGCCGCTGCCGATCCCATCCCGGACACACCTCCAGCGTGTGTTGCGCCGTGTCCTCGTCACTCCTGCAGTGGTGGCAGGCCGGAGTCCACTCCCTATACACGACCCTGTGCAGGTACAACCCGAAACACCCGTGCCCCGTCAATACCTGCACCAGCCGAAAGGTGAGGACTCCGTGCCGCCGCTCCATCCACTCTATCAATACGGGCCGGAGAGCCTCAACGGTCTCCACACCGTGCCTAGGCCTCTCCAGCCGCGTAGCCCAACGGGCGATGACGTCTCGGCGGGCATCCACGCGCCAGGTGGCTATCTCGCTCAACGATGGGGAGCCACCTTCCTCGCGCGCTGTGATAACCCGCCGGTAGAGGTCGGAGAGCATCTCCGCCTGTAGGTCCCACGGGGGTGTCCCGGCCAACAGGCACGCCGCCTCTGTCGACACCGTGCGGTACCCGCAAATGGCTCTGTCCGCCATGGCTCTCTGTGGCCTCCACAGAACCGCCCTGAGCTGGGCGTTCAGAGCCCTCGCCCACACGGGTGCGCCGTACATGGCCATCGAGCGGATGACCCCCGTATACAGCCGTTGGCCCTCGAAACTGGGTCCGCCCACGTTCGGCATGAGTCGAGAAAGGGCGGACGCCGCGCCGACAAGCCGGGGAGCAATCTGTCGGAAATGCTCCCGGAACCACCATCGCCCGTCGAGCACCAGACCCAAGTACCTCATATGAGCCTGGATGCTGATGTGGATGGAGTTTACCACTATCGAGGCGCCGATGAGTAGCCTCACACGGGGCCCATGGAAAAGTAGGGCCTCCGTCTTGTTTAGGGCCACCCTGAGCCCCAGCGCCTCGATCCGCCTGACCATCTCCTCGGTGCCGAGAGTGGCCAGGCTCGCCGCCTCTTCGAGTGTCCTGCCCCGGGCTGTGACGAGCGTGTCGTCAGCGTAGCACACCAAGCTCAGCCCGGGGGGGAGACTCCCTCTCAACGCCCAGTCGTACCCGATGTCCCACAGGGTCGGCCCCAGAACCGACCCCTGTGGAACGCCGCACGACATGGGCGTCCGCACAATGTCCCCTGCGGGACCCGCGCAGAGGATACTGCGGCCCTCCAAATAGTCTGCCACCAGCCGCCTGAGGTACAGGGGCACTCCATGGAACCGGAGCGCCTCCCTGATGCAGCCGAATGGCAGACTATTGAATGCGTTGGCGATGTCCAACGACACCGCCAACAGCACTCTCTTCCCGGCGACGGCCTCCGCGGTCGCCTGCCTTAGGTGTAGTAGGGCCCCGATGGTCGAACGCCCCCTCCGAAATCCATACTGAGCGTCCGACAGATCGGGCCCCACCTCCTCCAGGTGTCGGACGATGCGGGCAGCGAGCACACGCTCCAGCAGCTTACCCACATCGTCGAGGAGCACGATGGGCCTGTAGGCCGACGGCAAATCCGGGGACCGTCCCGGCTTTGGCAGGAGAACCAACCTCCCTTCCTTCCAGCACTCAGGGAACCGTCCAGACGTCAGACAGGCGTTGAACAGCTGCCTGAGGCGAGGCTCGAAGTGCTCGAGGAGCGATGTCAGCACCCGAACTGGAATTCCGTCCGGGCCGGGGGCCGTGGTGGCGGAACGAATCTTCGCCACGGCCGCCCCCACTTCCGACTCCGTCACGGGCGGAACACTCTCGTCGTCGTCGGCCTCCCGGTCCTGATCTGGCGGAGCCATGACCGGGGGCGTGCGTTCCGACTGCCGTGGAAACAGCTCCTCGACCACCCTACGAAGGAAGTCGGGCTGGAGGGTCTCGGTGAGGGGGGGGGCCCGCGCGCGAAGCTTGTTCAGCGCCGCGCGATATGGGCGACCCCAGGGGTCACGGTCGAGACCGTCCAGCATCTCCTGCCAACTTAGGCAGTCCGCGCACTGCGGTACGCCTCGTACAGCTGGCCCTCCCGCTCGACGTCGCGGTGACGCCGCCGGCTGCGGGTGTAGGACCTTCGGGCACTGATACACGCCGCACAAAGGTCCGCCAGTCTTGGGGACCACCAGTAGACCCCCTGCCTCGGAGGCGGACGCCGCCGCACTCTGGGCATGGCCGCATCGCAGATCTGCGTTAACGCACTGCGAATGCGGACAGCCTCAGCGTCCACTCCGTCCGCTGGGGGTGGTGAGGACAGCCACGTGCTGACAATGGCCGCCTCCGCCAGTAGATCCCTGTCAAGACGACCCACAGCCCACCGCGGAAACGCGGGAGCTCCGTCCGCCCTGTGACCCCTACCGGGTTCCCGGGGGGAGACCTCCATCCGGATGTACCGGTGGTCCGACAGGGTCTCCGCTTCCTCCAGGACACTCCAGTTCCTCACCCGTGGCGCGACAGCGGGGCTAGCGAACGACAAGTCCACTATCGACCCGCCCTGCCGCCGCACACACGTGTTCACCGAGCCTCTGTTCAGAACACAGAGGCCCAGTGAAGCCGCCCACTCGTTGACCGCCCGCCCGCGGTCGTCCGTCGTAGGGGACCCCCACGCCGTGGATTTGGCGTTGAAGTCCCCCAGAACCAGGACGAGGCCCGGTGCCAGTCGCCGTATCGAGGCCTCCAAGGTGGTGAGTGAGGCCCCGAAATCGTCCATCCTCCTAGTGGGGGAGAGGTATACGCTGTAGAGCGTGACCCCTCCCCACTCCGCCGCGACAAATTCCTCGCCCCTATCCAAAAGGGACAAGGACGGGAAGTGCCGCTGCGTTGAGACGACGGTTGCCGCGGTACCGTTTCGACTGACCACCCAATTGGGGCGATCAGGCACGGCGTACGGTTCCGCGACTACGGCTGCACCAATCGACCACTCCGCCATGGATTGCAGGAGGAGATCCTGCGCTCCGGCGGAGTGGTTGGTGTTGGCCTGCAGGAGGAGGTGCATGGCTGGTGTACCCATTATCGGGTTGTGTCCATGACCTCCTCGCCAGCGGGCGATCGGACCGCGCTAGGAGCGGGAGCGGCCGAGGTCGTAGGGCCGCCCCGCGCCTTTGGGGCCGAAGCTGGAGGTTTGCACGCCCCAGAGCCCATGCGGTGCTTGGCGGGCTTATTGCCCGCCGCACACGCGGGGCAGTGGGGCGGGGCGGCGCAAGATGCCGCCACGTGCCCGGTCTGACCGCAGCGGAAACACAATCCGCCGCAGTCGAAGCAATTAGTGCACGTCGGTCGAGTGTGTCCGACCGCCATGCACTTGTAGCACCTCGCGGGCCGGTGCTCAAGCTCGGTTACCCGCGCCGAGCTCCAGCCCACGAGGAGCCTGCCTGAGCCGGCCAGTTGCCTGACCGACTCCACCGGTCACTGCGCCCAGGCAGCACCTACGCCACCCGGACCGGGACGAATGGCACCGACCCGGACGGTGTCTATGGGACACCCGGTTTTCGAGGCAATAGCCTCCCGGATGTCTTCCACCGTCACCGAATCGTCCAAACCCGAAATGCGCATTTCGGCGCACTTGACGGGCCTGGCGATCCTGATGCCACCCTCCTCGGCGAACAAACCTCGCAGCTTCTCGGCCACGCTGTCGGCCGTCTTGGCGCCCTCGGCCCCTGGGAACTCGAGAATTTGAGCCCCCGTCCGGGCCTTGCGGGTCCTGGCTTCGACGCCTCCAATATCGGAGACGTCTAGCTCCCGCCGGGCCTTCCTCAAGACGGCCTCGTAGCTGAGGCCCTTCTCGGCCGCCTCGGGCAGCACAGTGATCACCACTGCGGCCGTCTTCGGCGACTTGAGCCCCTTGCGCGGTCTCTTCTTCCGTCCGGCTCCTGCCTGTGGAGCGGGGACCTCAGCGGCGCGCTTGGCCTCCGCTCACCTTCTTTGGCCGCGACTCCTTCTGTCACGCTCGGCCACCTGCCAACCCTGTTCGGGTACGGCAGTCGTGCCAGACGCGGAAGGTCTCGTCGCAGCCTCGCTGGTCGTCGCCGGCGGTGTTATTGCGGGCGACTTCAGCGGTCCGGCAGGAGCTGTAGCCGTCTTCCTCCTCAGGGCGGGTCCCTTCGGAGCTGGGCCGGGGCCTTTGGGCTTAGGCCAGGTCGCGGCCGCGGCGTAGCTCCCCACGCGGCCACCCCGACAAGGCAGCGGGGCGGGGGCTGGTGCCACATGCGGCCGCTTGTCCGCGGCGAGAGGTGGTCGGACACGTGGTTCTGGAGGCAACCTCGCCTCCAGAACGGCGAAGCGCGCATCGACGAGCTTGCCCACTGCGCCGATGATTTTGGCGAGGGCCTCGTCCGATATGCCTCCCACCTCAAACGGGGTCGGCTGAGCCTCCTCAGGGGCCCGTCCTACGGCGCCTGGCGGCTTTGGCACCGCAGGGGCGCTAGCCGGCGGCAAGCGGTCCGCGGGGAGAGGCGTCAATCTCACCACCGGGACAGGGAGTTTCGCCACGGCGACTGCGCCAGCGATAGCTGGCGGCGCGCGCTTCGCGGCGGCAGGCGTCTTCCTCGCCGCGGGGACGGGTGTGACGGTGACGCCATCACCCAACGTCGTCGGCGCCGCAGCGCGAGGCGGCTTTGGCGCCGCAGCGGCCGCTGAGTAGCCGGTCTTGGCTGGTGGCGCGGCTGGCGCAGGCGACACGAACAGCGCCACCTGCGCCTTGAGGTCGGCCACGTCGATCAGCAACTGGCGGTTTGCCCGACGCATCTCCGCCAGCATGTCGCCCAGGTTCCTGTTTCGGGTCCGCAGGCCTGACATCTCGCCTCTAAGGCGGACATTTTCGGCCTGCAGATCCGTGGCGTCACCGGCGCGGACAGCGACCGCCGCCGCCCTTTCTACAGCCGAGGTCCCTCGCCCTCTTCGGGAGGCCTGGATCTTGGGTGGAGGCATGTTGGCCACGCTCCCCTCGGTTTCGGCGCTCGAGCTGCCTCCCTTACTCAGGGGGCGCTTTCCCACCTGCGAGGGGAGGGCCTCCTCCTTCTTAGTCGCGGTCGCCGGCGGCGTCTTTGCTGCTAGACGCGCCGACGACCTAGTGGGGCCTTCACCAGCCGACCCGCTGTCCTCTTTGGAGCCTTCTATTTTACCTGTGGATGTCGTAAAAGACGACTAGTAGATATAATATGTATGTATATAACTTGTAAAAGATGACTGTGAAATATAATAACATCTAGGCAATAGAAGAAAATCTCCAAATAAAACCCTCTATCAAAACACCTATCCAGCGTGATATATGTATATAGCACCTTATTTTCCATTGTGGTGGTGGCCCGAAGCTAGCAGAAATATGAAAATGAGTTGAAATTATGAGGAATCTTATGTCCCAAAGTGGCTGTCAATAAAATTATGGATTTGGCCAAATGCATCAAAACTTCGTAATGATTTGTAACTGATACATAATAATTTCTACATTATACTTTTTTTGCTCTAGATTCTAAATACTGATTCTATGATATATAATCAGATATATAATTTTCTTTGTACCAGGACATCATGGCACATCAAGAGCAAGAGGTTGGCGTGGAGGTGTTCAGCCATCCCCTGATGCTACTGCCAATAATACAGTGAGCAACATCACTGCACAGCTTGGTGGTACTGCGTACCTTCACTGCCTTGTGGGGCATTTGAGTGAAAGAGGTGTAAGTATTCTTTAAGCATTATAATGATTTGAGAAGGAAAATTCAGGCATTTAAAATATAAGAATTGATTGAATTGACTCCCCAATCCGAAATATTCGCCGAATGATATTGTTCAAATAGATGCCAACTATCCTTTTCTTTTTTTTTTGCGTTGGACTATGGAGGTGGTCGCGCCCAGCTAAATCGGTCCGGGGCGACGGAAGAGCCAGCGCGCAACCCCATAGACCCAACCTGCAAACACCTCTCTTCGCCGTGCGAGCGGGCCACCGGTACCCAATCTTTGTCTTCGGTGGCCCGCCCAGATGCCAACTATCCTGAGGGAGATCATATAAAATCGATCCATTGTGCTCAAAGCTCAAGACAAACTTAACTTAGGTATGCTCAAAGCTCAAGACAAACTTAACATATACAGTCTACAAGAGCTTTCTTTAAATATTAGGATCTTTTTATTGAGGTAATCCTACTAAGCACTGAGAACGTCTGCGATTGACTCAATAAATAATTGTAACTTTTGTAAGCAACAGTGCCTACTATGTCTATAGTGGTACATAGATCTACAATGGTTTCCATGAATGACCCTCAAAATGTTCCACATAACGATTTTAATAGTGTTGATACCTGCATAAAATTGATTTAGAAAATATAAACAGAAAAGTTGGAAAAATAGATTGCACTTCGCTCCAGTGCGACGCAATAATTAAAAGAGCAGCTAATAAATAATAAGATAGAAGAAAGACAGAAGCGCAACAGTGCAGCACTTGGAGTACCTACGTCAAAACTTAATAGGACGCTAAATGTTAGTCTTAAGATTGTTTCAAATATTACGTATGGCAGAAACGAATGAATGCACAGTATTCTCGAAGGACAACATGGTCCATGTACTGCTTCTATTAGTATACTACTCTCCCTAGCCGAGGCCGCGGGTGACTGGACCGGGGAATTAGTCCGTCACCCGCCGAGAGGCTGACCGCGCGAGGAGGGAACGACGTCCGCCCCGGGGGGGGGGGACGTCGCTGAAGGGGAGGGTACCTCTCAGGGGGTATTCCATCGGGCCGGCCACTGACGACAAGTTCACGCTGCTCCAGTGGCCGGTCCAACGACGTAGGCGAGGTTCGTGGGTGGGTTACGGGTATGCGTGCTTACGCCCCTCTGTCGCCCCGGACAGAGTGGTGCGAGAAGAAAGCCGACCATAACCCACCCCAAAAAAAAAAAAAAAAAAAAAAAAAAAAAAAAAAAAAAAAAAGTATACTACTCTAAATATTAGAACAATTAATATGGATTAGTAGTAGCTGTGTGGTAGCAACGAATACTACCAAGCCTTACTTTGCTCGTAGATGTCGTAAAAGACGACTAAGACTACTTACAATGATCTGAAGCAACTCCATCTGATGCCATTTGGTCAACAGTCATATTCCCAAGGAGGGTTGATGTCTAGCAGGTAGGTGGTCATAAAACTATTGCCAATGACTTTTACAATATATACTATGAAAGAAGGATACATATTGTATCGACCCCAAGTGATTGGGATAATAGTAGAAGAATGATGTTAAATATTGATCTCGTCTCATAGTCTATTTGCTAACAACTGCCAATAATAATATCATATTTGTGATTCAATAATCAAGTAATATCTGACAATCAAATAACAGTACAGATGACATTAATAATAATTGATCTCGTGAATATAGTCTATCTTTGGATCGCAATCAAGTTTTTGTCCGCGATATTGCAAAATTCATGAATAATGATTAAAATTTAGATGATTTATTGTGTACAATTAATATTAATTGACACGTAATAAATGATCCATTGCCCTTCCATCAATCCATTTATCATCCTATTATCATCCACTATTGTAAATAGTTCTGTGTAGTGACGGAGTAAGAATATAATTCACCACCCCCTATCCTACCCGTAGGTGATCGTAAGAGACGACTAAGGGATATAAAACGCATATAAAATCTATGCAAGAGAAGGAAAACTCGAAACAAAACCCGACACCAACACGTCTGAACAGCGTGATATAGTAGGTTAATTTCCCTCCCATTACGGAGGATGCCCGAGCCCAACAGTGGGACATATATGGGTTGTGATGATGATGATGATTGGAAATAGACTTTGTCACTAAGGTGGGTAATGTCAAAATTACCACACTTGGCAAATTGGTTACTTTTATGTACTCGTAGTTATCCAAGCTAAGAAGATATACAAT
This sequence comes from Lymantria monacha, assembly GCA_905163515.2. Lineage (NCBI taxonomy): Eukaryota > Metazoa > Arthropoda > Insecta > Lepidoptera > Erebidae > Lymantria > Lymantria monacha. Next base: position 25,198,851 of record LR991098.1, on the reverse strand, counting down.
GCGAAAATGGAAGGATGTAGGTACCGGGAGAGACCGAGACTCACCTACCTAGACCAGATTAGTCACGTACTGAAAGCAGGTGGAGTCATGAGTCTCCGAAACCGGCGAGCGTGTATGAAGAGAATTATGAATGTTGAAGAAGCTGTAAGGATAGAGTTCTCTGGCACTCTGTTCCCTCTGCCTACCCTGCAAGGGATATGGCGTGATGATATGTATGTATGTATGTATTTAGTTATCCAAAAGATCATTGCACTACTTTGGTGATTTCTTATCTTTGCCTCGCAGGTTCAATACCCATGCTGGATAATACTTTGAGTGATTCACATATTGTTGTCTTTAATCTGGGTATCATTTGTATCAATTGGTTGTATATTTTTAAGTCTCACACAACACAAAGAGACGTTCCTTAGTGCAAGACGTTGTCTTTTTGGAACGAAGTTCCTTATCGCGCATTGCTAAAGGGGGCTAGACGGAAAAAATTAAGACCAAAAGTTGTCACGACACAACAAAGTTGTAACGACACAACATAAAACAAAGTCGCTTTCTCTGTCCCTATTTATGCTTAAATCTTTAAAACTACGCAACGGATATTGATGCGGTTTTTTTTTTATAGATAGAGTGATTCAAGAGGAAGGTTTATATGTATAATATATGCATAATGTAGTAGAGAAACACTGATAATTGGCTGCACAGATGGCGTAGTGGTTAAGATACCAACCTTCCGTGCCAGTGCCGTGGGTTCGATTCCCACGCAGTACAATACTTTGTGTGATCCACAAAGTGTTGTTCTGAGTCTGGGTGTAATTTGTCTGCGTTAATTGCATGTTTGTAAAGTCCCCCGCAATACAAGGTTTATTTCCTTAGTGCAGGGTGGTGTCTTTAAAAAAAAAAAAAAAAAAAAAAAAAAAAAAAAAAAAAAAATTATAAATTAATTATAATTTTAGATGTTTCTAATGTGATGTCGTAAACAAACACATTATTTTGCGCTTACATTGCAAACATTTAACACATGCACATTTAATTATATGTTTATAAAGCCCTTAGAGTAGAAGGCATATTTTCTTAATGATGGGGTGATATATAAAAAAAAACTGCTAGAGCTGACCTGCTTACCATAAATTCGTAGCTCTTATACATAGTAACTTTAAAACAATTTATTTAGGCATCCGTAAACATTCCTGATGTGCGGTAGAAGTGGAAGCTACTAAACCAATAAATAAACAGTGCTGGCTGACAAAATATTTATCGCAATTAACGGGAAAATGCAGCATAAAATAAACATTGAAATATTATAACGGTGCTGAGGTCGCTTAATTAACGATAAACTAAAACAGCTATAGATTTAAAATACCCCAGTGGAGATACGATACAAGTTGTTAAAGTGCTAAACTTGATCTCAGTAGTGAAGCGATTAATCTGATTAGGAGTTTCGAAGTCACTTTGAATGACTTTGATACGCAGTGTCGCGGATAAAGTATCTCTTAGTAACTTTGATTTACACAAAGGACTAAAAATATTAACTTTTATTATATTTTTTTAATATATATTTTTAAATATTATTTATCTTTTCTTTTTATGATGAGATTCTTTATAGATTATATTTTTTTTTTTAGAAGATAAGTCTATGAATACCGGTTTTAGCTTTTTTTGTAAAACGATAAAACAAAGTATGAATATGATACTATGCATATATTTAGATAGTATTTGTTAAAAATATGAATTTTCATTCATTTCGTCGCGGCTTATATAACTTCCAATACGAGGTTTGAACCCTTTTTTTATTATTTATGATGGGATACAAGTAAACAGCACACTTGATGTTAATTGTTGTTACCCTGCAAAATCAGCCGTACAACTACACCGCTGTCTACCAATGAAAACCTCAAACCCGCCCAAAAAGTTGGACTGCTCACCAAATGGTTTGCACTTTTACCGTTTCGAGAATCATTTGTTTAAATTATTAAGATATACCATTCAATATACTGGTTCACTCCGGGTTGAGAACCTTCATCGCTCACCCGCAGTCTGGTTAAAGTTGTCATAGCCATCTGCGACCAACAACTAAGTCACCCAAAAAAAATGCTGGTTTATTTATAAAAAACTTGTATTTTACGTGCGAAAAATACACACCACATGTAGGATTTAAACCCAGATCTATTAGATACATACCGGAAAACTTTTTTGTTATTCCTATTGGTGGCAAACGAACAAGCAACAGACCTGGTGGTAAGTGTTACTGCCACCCATAGACCTTGGCAATACCAGGGGTACAGTTAGGCCGCTGGCATATATATCACAATTATGTCTATTCTCCGATAGATGGCGTATGCCGTTAAGACGATAATACGAGCGAGTATTTGGTTGTTTTACGTACGTCAATGCTCATTTCAATGGTAAAACAATTTTCAATCGGACAACACGTGTGACAAGCATTTACTTAATAATCGCAAAAAAAAATATTTTATCCTCAAATTAAAAGATTGTATACTACTAGGCTATGGTAGTAGCCTAAATAACAAACTCGTGGCAATTCTCTTAAGTGTTAAATTAATTAATATAAAATTTTGTTTTACAGCAAGTGTCATGGATAAGAAAAAGGGACTGGCATATCCTGAGCTCTGGAAAGTTTACATACACAAATGACGAGAGATTTCAGGTACGCTATTATTTCACTTTATATTCAGTTGATGTTTTATAGCGGCTACGAATACTACCAATCCTTACTTTGCTCATAGGTGTGATGAAAGATGACTAAGAGCTTTACTTGGCCAACTCCATTTGATACCGTTTAGTCAACAATTACATACTCAAGAAGGGTTGATGTCAAGCAGGCGCCCGATCACAATTTTTTTTCTATAACTTTTACAATATATACGTTGGAGGAGGAATAGTTACATGTGGCCTCGACCCCAAATAACTGAGATGAGGGCAAGATGATGAGAATCATTCATTTTTAATAAATAAAAAAGAACACGAAATGAGTGTTTTTTTTTTTTAATTTTCAAAAAGCTACAGCGATAATGGAATTCAATCATGAAGTAATTCATATCAGTTATAAATTACAATAATTTGCTGCTTTTTCTAATGAAATCAATATATAGGTTTTATAATATATAGGTTTTATTATATATATTTTGTTATCTATCTATCTATCTATTGCTGTATGCACAATGATCATTATTCTTCCTAAATATTATTTCCTTTTATATTGACGTCGGTTTTTAATTTAACTAAATCCCAATGAAAATCAATCTTTCCACGGAACGACCTCGTTTTTAGGGTTCCGTACCTCAAAAGGAAAAAACGGAACTCTTATAGGATCACTTTGTTGTCCGTCTGTCCGTCTGTCTGTCTGTCAAGACCTTTTTCTCAGAAACGCGTGGAGTTATCAAGCTGAAATTTATATCAAATACTCAGGTCTACTGTCTCTTGGAGCTGTGAAAAAATCAAACTTCTAAACTTACGCAATCAAAAGATACAGCTGTTTATGTCGCAAATTTCTGCAAATTTTCGACACTCGCAAGGGAATCAAAACCTACAGGGTACTTCCCGTGAACTCAGAATCTTGAAATTTGGTACGAAGCAACGTTCTATAGCACAAATAAAGGAAAAATTGTGAAAACCGTAAATTTTTAATTACATCATGTATAAAAAATATTGTTAATAATTTTAAACTCACTACCTCTTTCCTGCTGAACGTGTGGAGGTATTAAATTGAAATTCATATCAAACACTCAGGTCTATAATACCTTTAAGTTGTAACAAAATCAAACTTCTATGGCAACGCAATCAAAAGAAACAGCAATTTAAGCCGCATATTTTCAAACTCGCAACTACTTGCAAGGGAATCAAAACCTAAGGGATACTTCCAGTCGACCTATAATATTGAAATTTGTTATGAAGCAATGTTTTATAGCACATATAAAGGAAAAATTCAGAAAACCCTAAATTTTTAGTTACACACATTTTTTTTTAGTTTTACGGAACCCTTCATGCGCGAGTACAACTCGCACTTGGCCGATATTTTTTAATTTAAACTCTTTAAGCCACAGCGGTAACTTAACGTTCTAATGATATTATTCATGTCACTGCAGACTAATATTTAGTGTTTCTTTATCTAATGATATCACTATCTTTAGGTTTTATAATAAATACTTTTTTGGACTTTACTCCTTAAGTATCGATTCGTATAAGGCGCCCGGTATGAGAAAAATTTGAGGAGTAAAATCTAGTGATTGAATGACCTCGTTACGTTTTTAGTGCGCAACCTGTTCTGCGCACCTTTCACTTTCTGACGTGAGATAATACTTCACTGAACAGTTTTAATAAATGTAAATAAATATATATATATTTATATATATATTTTTAGTCAAATGAGCTTTTTTTGCGCCTGTTTTGATAATCATACTTAAAGAGTAAACTCCAGTCGTGCGTCGGAGCTGACACACACTTATTTTTTTATTTATTGTTGTATAGTGGTAGCTACGAATATCACCAACACTTACATTGCTTGGGAATCTAAAAGATTATTAAGAGATACATCGACCTGTACTACATCTAATGCTGTCTGGTCAACGATTACATTCTCAATGAGGGTTAACATCAGTCAGAATTTCAGTCATAAAACTATTGCCAAAACTTTTAGCAATATGTACGACGGAACAAGAACGCCAAATAACTAGGATAGGAATAGGATGATGATCTCTGATGATGATGAGTCTTTGTTATTTGTCTTTGTCAATCTATACATACATACATACATATCATCACGCCATATCCCTTGCAGGGTAGGCAGAGAGAACAGAGTGCCAGAGAACTCTATCTCTGCATACTTCACTCGCTTCCTCAACATTCATAATTCTCTTCATACATGCTCGCCGGTTTCGGAGACTCTTGACTCCACCTTCCTTCAGTACATGACCGATCTGGTCTAGGTAGGTTAGTCTCGGTCTCCCTCGGTACCTACATCCTTCCACCTTCGCATTGTATATCTTCTTAACCAGGCGTTCGTTCGGCATTCTTTCCACATGTCCGAACCATCGGAGCATTCCCTTTCGCATCTTTACACCAATACTCTCTTTCATACCTACTCGCTCTCTTACGTCGTCGTTACGAATGCGGTCGGTCAGCCTAACTCCACAGATTTTCCGCAGAGATCGCATTTCGACCGCATTAATTTTACTATCATACTCTTTTCTGCATACCCAACTCTCGCTTCCATACAGTAATGTTGGGACAAGCACTGCGTTATGTATTGCTACACGTGCCTTCTGGCTGAGGTGGTGGCTGCCGAGAAGTTGCCCCAACGATCCATTACCTCTATTTCCCGCATTCACTCTTCGCTCTATATCAGTGGTGTACCTTCCATCTCGGCTAAATCCACATCCAAGATATACAACTTCATCCACTTGCTCTAGTACATCATTACCTATTGTTACTCTTACATCTGTTCTGGTTTTATCTCTTTCAAAGACCATTATTTTGGTTTTGCTCACATTCACGCGTAGACCCCTTTTCTTACAATCTTCTGTCATTGTGTCGACTAGGGTCTGCAGGTCAGTCGCTGTCAATCTATTGGAGTCCATAATTGGGTATAGGCCTGCCGAATAAATCATAATACTCCTACTCTTATCGCAATTACTTGGGGTCTATAAGTTATTAGCAATAGTTTTATGACTGGCGGCCTACCAGACGTCAACCCTCCTTGGGAATGAAAATGTTGACCAAACTGGCATCAGATGGAGTTGGCCCAGGTCGTTATAAGGCTCTTAGTCATCTTTTACGACATCCACGAGCAAAGTAAGGGTTGGTAGTATTCTAGCCGCTAACATACATGCCGAATGAATGGATAATATTAAATCAACTCATATAATATGCCCCACTGCTAAGCCTCTGCAATTAGTGTTATCCAAATGTAGTGTTGTCCAAACTCTTCCGAGACTCATAAGTCCTGCAACTCTCGCAGTTAGAATAAAAAATCCACAAAGAAATGAAAAATCCAACTAAATTAATTAAATTCAATTTAGCTAGTGGCACTAACTGTACAATTATCTGTGGGTCTATAATTACACCCATCTATCATGAGACTAGTTAAAATAACATCAATTATTTCCCCATGCACTGGTATTAAGAATACAAAACGTTGACAAACTATTCTTTGCCAAAGGAAACGTAAAATGCTCTCTAAGAGAGCACTGTGAGAGTCTTGCAACGAGTATTGGTCTTGCATTTGGGCAACACTATCTATAGTAGAAGGGAAATCGACTATAGTATACCATGCTGTAATAGGGTTTTATAGGGTATTTTAGAATCTTCTTTCTCTTGCATAAATGTTATATGGTTATTATAAATGTTATGTACTTTAATATTTTATTACGCACAGGCAAGATTAGGGGTGATGAATTATATTCTTACTCCGTCACCATGTGGAAGGAATGATAATATAATGATATTAAAACGGTATAATTTGAAAGTAAGTTTGAAAGTAGCGTCAGTGACGGAAAAGTTAAGGAGTGAAAGGTTAACATGGTATGGACATGTGATGAAAGTAATGTTGTGAGGAAAGTTTTAAATATGAATGTTGAAGGCTTTAGGGGTAAAGGAAGACCAAAGAAAAGATGGATGGACTGCGTGAGGTATGACATGGATAGACAGGGAGTTACTGCATATATGACGTCTGATAGGACTGTATGGAGGAAGATGACATATTGCGTTGACCCCAAGTAATTGGGATAAGAGCAAGATGATGATGATGATGATGATTAAAACAGTATTTTGCCATAATTATCAAGTTTAAAAGGAGAGCCATCGGTTTCAGTTAGTGTTAAAAATTTCCTTGAAAAATACTGTCCAATCTCTTAGTGATTCCTCAATCAGTTTTTAAGATTCCCATGAAAATATAAGAGATCTTATCGTTATATATTCTTTAAAAGTCACCACGTAGAAAATATTTTGATATATTCCTGTTTAAAATATATGTAAACTAAATGTATACATTCTTATTCACTCGATATATGAGAAGCGCGCTTTTGTCGGCTTGCGGCTGTTATCTTACTACACACGAGTTCGCAAGCACCTCGAACCTGAAACTTGCTTAAGCATACAGCCGATACAAATGCAAATATATATTTGTATACTCGTAATAGAATACAATGTGTTATTTACTTAATAAGATGGAAAACTTATTCTTAGTTATTTGAAATTTATTTTATTTTTATATATTTGCTGAGATGAATATTCTATGTTAATCCTATTAATCGATATTATTATAAGTGTTAGAGTTTGTAAATATTAATATATAATTTATTAATTTTCATTATTATTCTTTTAAAATAAAATAAATAACAAAATAAAAGCTTAGGTGGCACCCGATAGGGCAATCCGGTGAGCAGCCACGGCATACGAGTGCTCAGTATCAGCGGTCCGTCTAAAAAGTGACACAGGCTAACCATACCCATAGGCTGTGCAAAAAAAGATATATATATTTCAAAACTGTGCCATTTAACAAACTCAACTAGCAGCTAAACACTAGACATCTGTAAGTAATGCGAGTGATGTATCACACGTAATATTACCCGACCGCGTACTGAAATATTACACATTACGCGACTAAATATCATATCACATTAAACATCACACATCACATTAAACATGACGCGAACACCTGTGTACTGTTCTGCATTTCCGCAATGTTCGGTAATTTGGTGATGGACATCTATCTCTCAAACGCGCCGTCTGTCCTTTCGGGAGTGTGAGAGGGATAGAACGACTGGACCGCGCTGCGCCTGCGGTCGATAAATTTTTATTTTGAGCTTTATTTTCAGTCCATTAAGGCTTATATTGAATTATTGAATGAAATGTCATGTGTGATGTTTGAAGTGATGGTAAAATGTAATATTACTCGGCACGAAATGTAATGAAATATAACATCATTTCGCGAAGTACTGTTTCGCGCATGTCTACTAAAGACCTCGTGTATAAAAAGTAGTAAAAATCTATCGAGCATTTTATACGAAAAAGAATCACAAAAACCTATTTTGAAATAAAGAACAATAATAAGAGATTTATATAGTTTCACAACAAAATAATAAGTATAACTTTTTAATTATTATCATAAATTTCTACCTGCATTATAATATAGCAATTAAAAGGAAAGAAAATACACTTAATTTCACGTCGAAATTTCTATAAAGCCTATTTCTAAGGTATTTCCTTATTGTAATACGTTTACATAGTAATTTCACAGATGGAACAGTGGTCTAAGTGTTCACCAACTTGTCGAGTGACGTTGGCTGTATCCCCACGCAGAATAATTCGTCACAAATTCTTGTTATAACTGTGAGTGTAATTAATGTACGTTAATTGTATGTTTATGGAGTCCTCATCATCATTATCATCTCAGCTCATATAAGTCTCAATATTGAGCTCGAGCCTTCTCCATAATGAGAGATATTTACCTGCTATACCACGCTGCGCGCTGGTCAGACGTGTATCAACCTCATACCATAAGGTTTTGTTGCGGGTTTTTCCTTCTCTTCTGAAGTCCAAAGACAAGTATAACTTCTTTAGTGTTCAGTGTATTCTGGAAAAATAATAAGTTAAGTATTTTTATTCTTAATAAGTGACGTTAAAATTTGAAAAAAAAAAAAACAACACCAAATATACTTGTTGCAAATAAATAAAATCAAGGAAAAACACCATCTGTATTTTATGTAATACATATGCTACCCATATTTTTATGAACAATATCCCTTATATATATTAATAAATAAACCTAACGAAATAACATTACATAAACAGTCAGCATCTAATTTCATTGTAGGATATATCTAATAAAAATATAAGACAATTAACATTAAGAAAATCAAATACTTACCTTTATATAAATCCTAATCGGTGATAATATGCCGCAAGGGGCATATTACTGGAGCCATGCTATTGTCAATGAACACTAAATTGTACCGAAATAGGACGGCCACAAAATTAACGCCCGCAAATACTAACGAATATGTGATCCCAACCACAACTGGTCCAATATAGGCACAAAATGTACCGATATTACGAATGATTTTATCATCGATATTTTGTTACTAGTTGATACTGCAATTATTTTAGTTAAAGCATACTTTTAGAAACTTCTGGTTAAGAACACTTCTGGTTAAGAAGATATTTGGAAAGATGTAGGTACCGGGGGAGACCGAGACTAACTTATCTAGACCAGATTGGTTACGTACTGAAGGAAAGTGGAGTCAAGTCTCCGAAACCGGCGAACGTGCATGAAGAGAATTATGAATGTTGAGGAAGCGAGTGAAGTATGCAAGGATAGAGTGCTCTGGCACTCTGTTCTCTCTGCCTACCCTTCAAGGGATATGGCGTGATGATATGTATGTACACTTTTAGAATTTCCATGTGGTGACGGAGTAAGAATACTATTCATCACCCCATATCTTTCCAGTCATAATGCCCATGGGTGATCGTACGAGACGACTAAGGGATATAAAACGCATATAACATTTATGCGAGAGAAGGAAAACTCGAACAAAACTCTAAACCAACACGTCTAACCAGCGCGGTATAGTAGGTTAATTTCCCTCCCATTACGGAGGAGGCCCGAGCCCAACAATGGGACATTTGTAGGCTGTGATAATGATGATGATGATGACACTTTTAGAAAAGGAAAACTCCAAATAAAACCTTTTTTTGGGTGGGAAAATGGCTTTACGTATGCCCATCTCTCAGGAGAGATGGGATATACTGGACTCAGCGCCAACTAAATGCTAGCGTCACTATCTGCTAAAAACCACACACTATTCCTTCCTCCCGCTTACGGCGAATTCGTGGGACCGTTTTCACATGATCCGGTATGATATTGAAGTAAAACCCTACACCAGCTCCCCCGAACAGCGTAGGAAGGTCGATTTCTACCTAATTGTGTATAGGTTCGAGCCTATCAGTAGCTCATATGTAAGCTGAGTTTAAGGTGATGTTGAAGTTAATTTTATTATTTTAATCTAACTAGACTTCCTACTGGCTTTCTGTGTGGTGACGGAGTAAATATATAATTTACCACTCCCTTTTCTTACCCGTGGGTGATAGTAAAAGACAACTAAACTATAAAATATGTAGGTATATAACTATGCAAGAGAAAAATTTGAAATAAAACCTTATGCCAACACGTCTGACCAGCGTGGTGTAGTGAGTCAATTTCCCTCCTAGTGTGATATGACATGACATGTATGAGCTCAGATGATGATGAGAGTTCCTGCTGTTATGATGATTTAAAAGTACAATGACCTATTATATTTTTAATTGAACTTCTAACCTTTGCGAATTCATCATATAGAAAATGCGATTCAAAATTTGATACAAAATCCCTACGATTGTGGTAGCATACTGATGCCGTTCAAATAACGAGGCAGTTTGGCAACTGGAATACCTACATATCAATTGCCTATATTAGTTATCGATTCAGTTTTATCTAACTACTAGATGGCGCTGTATCGCTAAGCCTATCGTCATGACTAGGTATTGGTTTAAATAGTTATTTGAATGGGAGAATACCACGATATAATGCTATTTAGCTGAATAAATATTATTCTGGTCGGTATTTCAGTGAATATGTTTTTGTGCGTGCAAATGTTTGAACAAAGTTAACGGGAAGTCATCATCTCAAACATGTCGTCCCACTGCTGGGTGGGACGACATGTCCCACCCAGCAGTCTTCTCTATAACAGCGCAGGACGATCCCCAACTCGGTGGACTGAGGACATTATCAAGGTCGTAGGAAACCGTTGGATGCAGGTAGCACAGCACCTTTGCAATGGCATTCTCGTGGGGAGGCCTATGTCCAACAGTGGACTTCTACAGGCTGATGGATAGATGGATGGATGGATAACAGGGAAACTGACCAACTACACCCCGCTGGTCAGACTTATTTGTATAGGGTTTTATTTCGAGTTTTCTTTCTCTTGCATGGATGTTAAAATATATGCATATCTCTTAGTTGTGTTTTACGTCACTCACGGGCAAGAAAGAGATTGGTGAATTCTATTCTTATTCCAACACCAAAAAAAATTTTACTTCTATGAGAAAATAGTTAAAATTATAAATATGCAAATTTACAATTCATATCGTTTTTTTATTGTTATTTCAAGACTACAGCCGGCAATATAAAATCTTTGTATCACGGTCCTCCGTGATAAGATCAAAAGATTTGTTTCAGTTGATTAGACGTTTGTGAAGTCCTCTTCACAAACGTCTAATCAACTGAAACAAATCTTTTTGGACTCCGGGCAATCCCTGGATTATCAACGAAGGTATCGAGGTTAAGAAATGGATAACGGTTAAATTGGCAAAAGGATATATTACGCCAGCTTACTATGCCCTGCTCTAGTCACCCTTGACATATCTTAGGCTATAAGCATACCAATTATAAAACATTCCTGTAATTATTCCGAAATTTTAAAATATAGATTATATAAGAATTATATTTCCTTTTCAATTCGTTTAATGTGTTAAAAAATTTATATACGTATACAAGACCAACCTCAAAATAAATCCCAATAGCTAAGGGTAGAAAGAAGCGAATAGTAGAAAATTGTTTTCATTAATATTTTTATGCTTAACTGTGGGACGTTGACGTATATACTCTGTACAAAAATAAATATAACAGCTAGACTATGCAGGGTTCTGATAATAAATATACTCGTATATATCATAGAAACTATTGCTCTTTAAAGTAATACCTAACCACCTTTGAAGTCAGAGCACCCTTATCACTCAAACCCGCAGCCTTCAATTTAAAACTCGTGTTGAATACCAAGCAATCTTGCCGATAGACCTACAAAAATCATAAACACGACTCCAACGAAACCGCTGAGTCATTTTTCATATCGACGTCGGCATAAAAACTCATTTTTGTGTACAAAAAAAAAACTCGTATTACCCGTTTCGTTGTTTCGACCTCCTTTCAGTCATTGACGCCTCGTTTTCGTTTTCTGTCGAGTCAGCTGATTGTTATACGGTCTAGAATTCTCCTGAAGTCACTTCAACAACGTCAAAATGAGTTTCGCTGACGTCATCACCGGTAAAGGTAGATAAATTTCAGTTTACTTAGTGCGACAATATTTACATAAAGGTTTGCCTACCTTTTGGGATGAAAGTCAATATCGAAATAGATTTATGGCTCTTAAAAGTTATAGCTACATCATGTAATAATTCTTCAGCGTCATCTCATCTTAGCAAAATGTTCTTTACTAAATATTGAGCTCTTTTATAGATTATCTACATGATTGATGTACAAAGTGAAATTTAGGCATAGACTTATATTTTTATTTTTTAAATCTGGCTTTCACCATCAAAGGCTGAGCAGAGATGAAATACAACTTTTACTATGTATTCTTTACATTTTATCAGCCTATCAGCGTCTACTCTAACTCTCACGTAGGTGGAATAATATCATGTCGGGCCGGCCACTGATGACAAGTTCACGCTACTCCAGTGGCCGGTCCAACGACGAAAGCGAGGTTCACGGGTGGGTTACGGGTATGCGTGCATACGCCCCTCTGTTGCCACGAACGGAGTGGTGCGAGGAGTACGCCGACCGTAGCCCACACCTAATAAAAAAGGTGGAATAATATCATAATCCCTATAATCGGCATCGACTCGAGAGGTTACCCACGAGGGTAAACCACTGGGCGGGCCACCGAAAACAAATACCGGGTACTGATGGCCAGCTCGCTTGGCGTAGAGAGGTACATGTAGGACCAGTCTATGGGGTCGCGCGCCGCTTCTTCTGTCGCCCCGGACGTATTAGCGGGGCGTGACCACTCCATAGCCCGCCGCTAAAAAAAAAATCCCTATATTTGACCGCCGTAATCATAAAACTTGTAATCAGGCACACTTTTAAGCTGTTCGCTAATGAGTATTTCTCGATAAAATCTTTAAATATCGTGTAAATTTGCAGAATATCACAGCAACACTTTTGTTTTTGTTTAACGCATAATTAAAACTCAATGGGTATTCACATTTTTATCACATTATATTTGTTACCGAGACATTTCTGTTGTGAATTAGCATAAAATATCATTCCGCACCTTCTTTTTTTATTCTAACGGACGTTTTCTAGTTGTCCAATGGTTGTACCGAATACATGAGTAGTGATATTCATTACTAATAATATAATTTTATATACATACATACATATCATCACGCCATATCCCTTGCAGGGTAGGCAGAGAGAACAGAGTGCCAGAGAACTCTATCTCTGCATACCTCACTCGCTTCCTCAACATTCATAATTCTCTTCATACACGCTCGCCGATTTCGGAGACGCTTGACTCCACCTTCCTTCAGTACCTGACCGATCTGGTCTAGGTAGGTTAGTCTCGGTCTCCCTCGGTACCTCGGTAATTTTATATAACTTCCGCAATTTAAAACAATATCCTAAAGTTAATCTTTCATTAACACAGATGGGAAAAGATTAAAATATACAAAGGGGTAGTTAGACTAAATTTTAAAATAATCCACCGAACTGATATCAAACTTACTTGAAAATGCAATAGTTGACCACATAGAACTTGGTGGCATTAAGGTAATAGTCGTAGAACCACACTGGCAACAGTCTTCTGTCTACAGCCGTGGGCCGGTCCGTTCAGTATACCCTACTCTCGCAGAAAAATGTCTGAGCACTGGCAATGTTCTATAACGATTCGTTCGGTGAGCGGAGTGCCGTAAGCCGAACTTGAATGGGTTCCGTTGGTGGACAGTGGCCTTGCTGTAGCCCTGAAATTGCTAATTACCATGGGCGACAATAACACTTACCACCAGGTGTACCGTTTATTCGTTTTTCACCAAAAAATCCAAAATTGTACACAGTTCTTAATCGGGCTATTACGTAATCCAAAATCAAAGTAACGATTAGTAATAATATAGACATCTACAAAGTCAGATTAAATCTAAGGCCTGCCATAACTATATCAACCAATGACAGCATATACAATTGATTTTACGTGACAATTGTGACTTTAATTTTTTGCAAAAATTTTCCACTTAAATTTTTTTCCAATTTCTCTCTCTTGAAATCTTTTAATTCCATCGTGACTTTTGTTTCAGTTTTCCAATTTTTTTTTCGCATCGTTAACAAATCCTTGGAATTCGTTAGGACTTTTGACTATTGACAGACTTTTCATTAATTCTCCATTTCAGCAGTTTTAACTAACAACGTGCAATTTTTAATCCGTTGACGACAGCAAAGTCAGGTATAATGAAGTTAAGTAAGGCTGTCGTTAAAAATATTTTAATATAACTTGATATTTCACTGCCTCAATAAATGGTCGAGCGAAATTTTATTTATTATGCCTCAGTTAATTCTCAGGAAAAACTTGGAACAACGAAACCTTGTAAATGCTTCAACTATTGCCATAACTTTCTAATAATGGCAAATGTTTAAAGAAACTTATTTAAGGCTAAAAATAAATATAAGCATGATCATTCTTCTACTCTTATCCCAATTACTTGGGGTCGATACAATATGTACTCTTCTTTCATAGTACATATTGTAAAAGTTATTGGCAATAGTTTTATGACCGGCCGCCTGCCAGACATCAACCCTCATTGGGAATATAATTGTTAACCAAACGGCATCAGTAGAAGTTGGCCCAGGTCATTATAAGGCTCTTAGTCGTCATTTACGAAATCCACGAGTAAATTAAGGGTTGGTAGTATTCGTAGCCGCTAACCACACAGCTATCTAAAAATAAATATAAGCATTAAATTAAATATATGATTAATTTTAAACTATATTTCTTTATGTATTATGTATATGTTTACAATTTGCTGTGTGATAGCGGTTACGAATACTACCAACCCTTACATTGTTAGTGGACGTCGTATATGACGACTAATAACTTTATATCGACCTGAACCAACTCCACCTAATGTCGCCTGGTCAAGAATTATATTGCTAAGAAGAGCTGATATCAGTCATAAAACTACTGCCAATAACTATTTTCAATATATACAATGGGAGAGAAGTACCTAAACATTGCGTCAATTCCAAAAAAAAAGAAAGTGTGTGTGTCAGCTCCGACGCACGACTGGAGTTTACTCCTTAAGTACGATTATCAAAACAGGCGCAAAAAAAGCTCATTTGACTAAAAATAATATATATATATTTTTATTTACTTTTATTAAAACTGTTCAATGAAGTATTATCTCACGTCAGAAAGTGAAAGGTGCGCAGATTGGTTGCGCACCAAAAACGTAACGAGGTCATTCGATCACTAGATTTTACTCCTCAAATTTTCTCATACCGGGCGCCTTATATGAAAATCGATTCTTAAGAATGTAAACTACAATAATTGGGATAACAATAGGGTTACTACTAAGTAACCCTTAGCGCTAGAGCGACACCATTGGCAGTTTTCTCTCTACAGCCGCGGGCCGGTCGGTCCAGGTTAGTACCACACTCTCGCAGAAAATCAACATCTAAGTAGTGACAAGTTGTGCTGTTGTGTTTCATTGGGTGAGCGTGAGAGATGGCAGCCCAATTATTTGGTTGGTTTGGAGTTTTCATTGGTAGGCATCGGTCTAGCTATACCCATGGTACTACAAAGATTTATTTTGATTTTATTATATGTTTATAATGTTATAATAGTATTTGTAAGAAATTCATAAATATAAAAGAACTTTCTTGTAATTATATGAATGTCTTTATTCCTTTTAAAAAACCCAATTACGAAATGAAAAATGATGTCACAAGCGGGATTCGAACCCGCGCCTATTGGGATTCCGGCCCAATCGTGCTGCCACTACACCACCGTGACTAATTGTAGGACATGCAAATTTCACTTCGTATCATATTTACGTCTTAAGGTGACGGTATGCTATCTACCCGACAATGTTTACACATTGTTATAGGCTTAATACTTAAAACTTTACAGTTAGAATTGTATTAAACGATGACACAACCTTGTTATTTAAATTACTGAAATTTAGCATTTAATATGCTTAATTATTTATAAAACCCAATTACGAAATTCCTGTCTTTATTCCTGTCTCTATTCTTCGGTAGACGAAAGTCATAATACAAATTTAATTCCATTGATATGAGATCTCATTGTAATACATCAATTGTCTGACACATTTATATACATATATATCATCACTCCATTATACACGCCACGGAGTTAGGCTGACCGATCGCATTCATAATGACGACGTAAGAGAGCAAGTAGGTATGAAAGAGAGTATTGGTGTAAAGATGCGAAAGGGAATGCTCCGATAGTTCGGACATGTGGAAAGAATGCCGAACGAAAATCTGGTTAAGAAGATATACAATGCGAAAGTGGAAAGATGTAGATACCGGGGGAGACCGAGACTAACCTACCTAGACCAGATTGGTCACGTACTGAAGGAAGGTGGAGTCAAGAGTCTCCGAAACCGGCGAGCGTGTATGAAGATAATTATGAATGTTGAGGAAGCGAGTGAAGTATGCAAGGAAAGAGTACTCTGGCACTCTATTCTCTCTGCCTACCCTGCAAGGGATATGGCGTGATGATATGTATGTATGTCATATCTTTAGCAATAGATAGAATAGCATATATGAATGGGTCGTTTGAGTTATCTCAATTATTGATTGTTGAGTAATGGAGTACGATATCAACGGTAAACAAAGTCAAATTACAACGGGTAATACAGTAGTTCATTTTTTCATTAGTTATGTGACTGTTGTTATTATACTATAAGGTATTTATACCTTATGATTACAACGCTGTACTTAAAGCATGCGCGATTTTTGCATGAGTATTAATAGTATCATCATTTCAGCTCATATATGTCCCACTGTTGGGCTCGAGCCTCCTACATAATGGGAGGGAAATTGACCTACTATACCACGCTGGTCAGATGTGTTGGTTTTATTTCGAGTGCTCCTTCTCTCGCATAGGTGTTATATGCGTTTTATATCCCTTAGTCGTCTCTTACGATCACCCACGGGTAAGATATGGGGTGGTGAATTGTATTCTTACTCCGTCACCACACGGATAGAGTACTAATAGTAGGTATGTACGATCGAAATTAAATACGTTGGCAACTTCTAAAGATAAGTCACCACTAGAGAAAGATAATTTAAATCCATACAAAGCGGTGAATTGGATTTAATCAATGTTCTCCAAACTTAAACGCAATGCTTCCCACTGTGGCTGGCAGCAGCTTCAGCGCCTGTTTGTATGTTCCTCACACAAGTCCCTTTGGGTGGTAAAAATACTAATAATATGTACAATCGCAATTGTGCCTCAAGATATAATCGGGAGAACTCAATATCAATGCGGACACACAGGTTTCTGACACTAAATCAATTTGTATTTATTCTGAACGGAAATTTGCCCAGTAGAAAATTGACTGAACGTTTGCTAGCAAAATAGTCGGCATCACTCTCCTTTGAAACTACGTCACAACACCTTTTTTTTTTTTTTTTTTTTTTTTTTTTTTTTTTTTTTTTTTTTTTTTTTTGCGGTGGGCCATGGACGTCGCACCCCGCCAAGTCGGTCCGGGGTAACGGAAGAGGCGGCGCGCAACCCCATTGACCCACCCTCCAAGCACCTCTTCTTCGCCGTGCGAGCGGGCCACCGGTACCCGATTTTTGTCTTCGGTGGCCCGCTCGGCGGTATGCCCTCTCGGGCTCCTCTCCTGTCGACCTGTCCCCGATAGCTTTCGCCGTCGAGGCGTCGTCCTCACGCGGTGGCCTCACGTCGGGTGACCGGACAATTCCCCGGTCCGATCACCCGAAGCCTCGGTTAGGGCGGCATCAGGCGCAGGTATTCGCGCCTGCGCCGCCCCGGCCGCTGACGGCGGCCCGGGTCACGGGAATCCTCCCGGACTCGTTCCGCCGTCTCCTTCTGCGAGATGACAGCCTCGCAGAAGGCGGCGACCGCGTCCCAGTTCCTGAGGCTGTCGACCATCGCCCTCGCGACAGCCGGCAGCGTCAGGTCGGCACCGATAACAGCGACGAGGTCACGGCGCTGCCCGTCCCAACTCGGACACACCTCCAGCGTGTGTTGCGCCGTGTCCTCGTCACTGCTGCAATGGTGGCAGGTCGGAGTCCACTCCCTATACGCGACCGTGTGCAGGTACAAACCGAAACACCCGTGCCCCGATAATACCTGCACCAGCCGAAAGGAGAGGACTCCGTGCCGCCGCTCCATCCATTCCATCAGTACGGGCCGGAGGGCCTCGACGGTAATGACACCGTGTCTTGGCCTCTCCAGCCGCGTAACCCAACGGGCGACGACGTCTCGGCAGGCGTCCTCGCGCCAGGTGGCTATCTCGTTCAACGATGGGGAGCCACCTTCGTCGCGCACTGAGGTAACCCGCCGGTAGAGGTCGGAGAGCATCTCCGCCTCTAGGTCCCACGGGGGTGTCCCGGCCAATAGGCCTCGGTAGACACCGTGCGGTACCCGCGAATGGCTCTGACCGCCATGGCTCGCTGTGGTCTCCACAGCACCGCCCTGAGCTGGGCGTTCAGAGCCCTCGCCCACACGGGTGCGCCGTACATGGCCATTGAGCGGATCACCCCCGCATACAGCCGTCGGCCCTCGAAACTGGGTCCGCCCACATTCGGCATGAGCCGAGAAAGGGCAGACGCCGCGCCGACCAGCCGGGGAGCAATTTGACGAAAATGCTCCCGGAACCACCATCGCCCGTCGAGCACCAGACCCAAATACCTCATATGGGCCTGGATACTGATGTGGATGGAGTTGACGACTAATGAGGCGCCGATGGGCAGCCTCACACGTCACAACACCTACAATCGCTTAAAAGGTTGGCGATCGTAACATTAGTTATATTTTTTTTAATTTCTCGAAGTTTTGAACAGTTTTCAGTATTCGTGACTACGAAAGAACAAAGGTGTCTCAGATCCATCAAATCATCGTTATTAAAGAGATTTATATTTACCCGTTACATTATTATAGTCTATCTAATCTAAGAAGTGCACTTTGACAGCTGTCGGAGTAAGTTTTCTAGGTATGTGAACCAATAATCGCTATCGAAAATATCCGATTTTAGTGAGAAATCGATATTCATTCTTTTTAATTAATAATCGGTTTATTTTTAATTTTCAAAAAATAGATGACTAAATTAAGTGCTAAATTAATACTAAACAAATTTAATTATTTCAGCATAAAATTTATTCATCATATTTAGTAGGATTAGGTTAAGTAAAAACAGAAACTGGATTTGAAAATAGCTATTTATTCAGAATCATTACTGTTACTTGAATTGTCATCTTCGCAGACATTAATAATTATTTCCTTATCAATAAAATTGTCGAAATGTACATCTCTGTCAAAATCTCTATTCGATTAATTATATTATTCTAATATTTTTACCGATTATTTGGATATTCGTGAATTGGAGGTTGTCAAGCACTACTGTGCAGAACGTGATGACGTGACATTGTTAGATCATCCATAACAATTACTATTTACCATGTTATTTTTACTTCAAATTAGTTTTACGAGTTTCAACATTAGATTATTGTACAAGAAAGTCACTAGCAACGTTAATCATGTAAATAACTTAATAGTTCTTAAAAAATTTAGATTTAGTGTTTGCAATCATGTGTATACGTTTGACCAAGGTTATTTATTGTGTATTAAAAAATGCAAAACGTCAAAATGCACTTCTTAGATTAGATGAACTATGGTTATTAAATTTAATCCACAAAAGAAAAAAGATTCTATATAAAAAAAATATATTGTTTATGGTCGGTTATTATTAAATATTAAATTTATGGTCATTTCAATTTATAGTCATTAATATTATGCCATTTTACTAGTTTAAAAAACCAAAATCTATTAAGCTAGACTGCTACGTGTGAACGTGAATTAATTACTTGTATGAATAGAATAAACTGTCTAAACGCTATTATTATTTAATAAAATAATTATTTTTCTACTTCACAGGTTTTACACGGCGAAGGTTCCGAAGACTGGACACTACAAATAAAGTTCGTTCAAAAACGCGACAACGGCACATACGAGTGTCAGGTAAGAATAATCATTATTTATATAACTAGTTATAACCAATTCGCGTACATTTGTGATCTATTTTAACACTAGTTTTATTAGAAAATTTCTTTATTATGTATTATAATAGATGTTTTTCTACAAAAACAGGCAGCGTCTTAGACTAAAAAACTAGTTTTTATGTTGCGTGGTACTTTATAAATATACAACCAACAAAAATTACACAATTTGGGATAACAATTTCTAAATATCATAAAGTAATATCCTTCGTAGGAATCGAATACGCAACATTTAGTAAAGTATGTCGATATATTAACTAATATGCCATCTTTGTAGTCAGAAATTATAGAAAACAAGTTACTTATACATATCGCAATGAAATTAAATATATACAGGGTGGAAGTGGACCGCTCCCGAAAACAAAGACAGGTGTCCCTACTAGTCCTACTTGTAATGATAGGCTAGAAAAAAAATCGATTCGGATGAATTTTCTTTTTTTTTTACTACGAATTTTATTTTTTTTCACATTCCATCGTGTAAGAACAGTGCCATGTAACGATAATTCCATAAAAACTACGTAACTTTACCCAGATGAGAAAAGACGTAATCCATTCAAAACTCACGATCATATGTTTAAGAGTTCAACGACCTCACGTGGTGAAAAAAAATTTTTTTTCAGCCGATTCGATTTTTTTCTAGCTTATCATTACAAGTAGGACTAGTAGGGTTACCTGTCTTAAGTGGAATAAATAAAATACTGCTATACGAAATATATACTTAGATTGAATACTTATTTAAACTTTAAATTAACTTTGAAACTATTATAGAAGTATTTCATATGTGCCCTCAACGCTAGATGGCAATATTATATATTAATTTTATTTTAAAGCCATCTATATATTTTTTATGATTTATCATTCTCCTACTCTTATCCCAATTACTTGGGGTCGATACCAATATGTACTCTTCTTTCATAGTACATATTGTAAAAGTTATTGGTAATAGTTTTATGACCGGCCGCCCGCCAGACGTCAACCCTCCTTGGGAATGTAATTGTTGACCAAGCGGCATCAGATGGAGTTAGCCCAGGTCGTTATAAGGTTCTTAGTCGTCTTTTACGACATCCAACTGCAAAGTAAGGGTGTTAATATTTTTTTATGATTATTAAACATTAATCACGCAATTTCACAATATTTTTAAAAAGCAACCCGTAATTTTGTATCGACGTCCTACAATGAGGACTAAAAGGAAACTGTAACGCAATTAAGAAAGATGTTTTAAAACTTGAAGTAGCCGATAGAAGGAAGCAACGATATAGTATCAAAGTAAATTATTTATATGAATCTGCA
Organism: Lymantria monacha; assembly: GCA_905163515.2. Taxonomy (NCBI): domain Eukaryota; kingdom Metazoa; phylum Arthropoda; class Insecta; order Lepidoptera; family Erebidae; genus Lymantria; species Lymantria monacha. Next base: position 25,177,475 of record LR991098.1, on the reverse strand, counting down.
AGTAGAATAATATTGATCATGAATATGAATACATATATTTATATAATGTATTTTTTTCCTAGCTATTCTCCGTAATGGGTTCTATCCCACAAACATTTGTCATAATAATGGCTCTTAAAAGTTATGTGTGTACGTGTATCTCATGTTTTCTCTTGTGGCATAAGTATACAAACTTTATTTATAAGAAAACAGGTAGTATAAGTTAAGTATGAATATTTTAATTAACTTCAAAAATTCTAGTGTAATATTTGGGAGTGAGAGAGGAAAGTTGGTGAGCTTTCCATGTGGTGACGAAGTAAGAATACTATTCACCACCCCATATCTTACCCGTGGGTGATCATTCGAAACGACTAAGGGATATAAAATACATATAACATCTATGCTAGAGAAGGAAAACTCGAAACAAAACCCTATACCAACACGTCTGACCAGCGCGATATAGTAGGTTAATTTCCCTCCCATTACGGAGGAGGTCCGAGCCCAACAGTGGGACCTTTATGAGATGTGATGATGATGATGATTTGGGAGTGATGGCGCTAGTAATTAACTCATGAACGAGTGCTGCGCCATAATCTTTTAAATTGTATTTAAATTTTACATTATATTGAAGTTCGAAAGGGCATCACACTGCTAATTATTACTGATCATGCATTATTTTCTAAAAAGTCAGTAAAAATAACAATATTAGACGAACCCGCTTAGTTTCTTGCCGGATCCTCTCAGTAGCAATTCCGATCCGATCTGATGATAGTTTATTGCATTAATTTCAAATGTTAAAACTGACATTATGTAAGTGTCCTCGACAAGGTTTATTTAAAATTTAAAAAAAGGTTTATTTAAATTTATAATTATATATAAAAGAAAGTTGTGTTAGTTACAACACTTATAACTCGAAAATGGCTGGACCAATTTTTATGATTTTTATGTTTTTGAGTTTATTATCGTCGGGAATAGGATATTAAAATATGATATTAATCAACAAAAAAAAACAATAAAAAAACCTCAGTCAAAACATCAGTTTAAACGTTCATTTATTCACGATATCACAAAATGTGCAGCTGACAGCTCATGTAATCTATATATATATATATATATATATATATATATATATATATATATATATATATATATATATAAAGAAAGTTGTGTTAGTTACAACACTTATAACTCGGGAACAGTTGGACCAATTTTGATGATTTTTATGTTTTTGAGTTTGTCTTCGTCAGGAATAGGATATAGGATATTAATATATGATATTAATCAACAACAAAAAAAAACAATAAAAAAAACCTCATTCAAAACATCAGTTCTAAACGTCCATTTGTTGATGATTTAACACAACGCAACTGACAGCTCACGTCATTACGTTGTCTAATAGTTTGTTTGGAAAATACCGCGAAAAGTTGAAATTGAATTTGACCGATCAGAGTTCGTTTTGTGCGAGTGTTACAAATTTTTACAAATATTGTTATAATAAATCATATTGCGTCTATATTGTCATCAACAATGCCGCGACCAATAAGATCAAATCTTTTCAATTTCAATCTTTCAATCCGATCCGATCAAATCTTTCAATCCGACAAAGTCGTAACGCAATTAGAATTCGAAGCATGACGAATGTAACCACGGCAGAAGAACAAGATATTGCACATTTTTGAGGCAGCCCGTGAAACGGCTCGGTTGACAATACGAAATTGTCGAGAAATCTCAGAGATCAATAATTAGATAATTTTCAACGCGAATGAAGAAAAATTTCGTATAACATACGGTACTTCTTCGTCCTGCTGGCACGTTATTAAAATACCTGATGTTTTGAATTTATACATTATACATATTTATTATCATAATAAAAAAATAACCTAATAATTTTGAATTAATCGAAATCTGCTCATCTCATTCATTAACTATTAGGCGGAACGAAGTGTGCCGTATGCGCTAGTAATAAATAAATTTGGATTTTATAAATATTGAATTTCAATTCGACTCATGTACACGATTTTCAAGAACATCATCATCATACATCATTATACTCGATTAGGGTGTGGTTCTTTAATTATTTTTTTTAATTAATTTCACAATTTTTAAATATTAAGTATGAAAATCTCTGAGGGTAAATAGGGTGCATCTTTAATCCGTTTATTAGTATAAAAGATCTAAACAGAAAACTGTCAACAGCTACAACTGGCAATAGACAGAAAACTGTCGACAGTGTAGCCCTACCACTATAAAAAAATAATATAATAATAATAAAAACTGTGTTTGAAAACAAAGGTTTATAACCAGTGTGTGTTACCAGCGATGACTTACGGAACTGAAACGTGGTCTCTAAATGTTGGCCTCATCAAAAGGCTCAAAGTTGCTCAGCGTGCTATGGAAAGGGCTATGCTCGGTATTTCTCTACGTGATAGAATGCAGAATACGAAAATCCGTAGAAGAACGGGTGTAACTGACACAGCCCGAAGAATTAGCACGTTGAAGTGGCAATGGGAAGGCCACGTCGCTCGACGAACCGATAACCGTTGGGGAAGAAAGGTTCTCGAGTGGAGAGCACGAATCGGATGGCGCCGCGCAGGGCAACCCCCCACTAATTGTCCGGTCACCCAACGTGAGGCCACCGCGTGAGGACAACGCCTCCACGGCGAAAGCTGCCGGGGCGTCGACAGGAGAGGAGCCCGAGAGGCCATACCGCCGAGCGGGCCACCGAAGACAAAGATCGGATACCGGTGGCCCGCTCGCACGGCGAAGAAGAGGTGCTTGCAGTCGACGTGGGCGTGGGCGACGTCCATAGCGCACCGGAAAAAAAATAAAGGGCGACCCCCCTACTAGGTGGTCTGACGACATTATCAAGGTCGCAGGCAACCGCTGGATGTAGGTGGCGCGGAACCGTGTTGAATGGCATTCTCGTGGGGAGGCCTATGTCCAACAGTGGACGTTTACGGGCTGATAGATGAATGAATAAAAACTACAATAAAATAATAATCAAGTGAAAAGTAAGAATGAAACAGGAGCTTTCTGGATTAGACCGCTTGATTTCCAAATTAAAAACCTATTCTTTGTGTGTATTTAACTCTCAACTTACTGAAGGGTCCAAATTTTATGCACGTTAGCAATGCCCAGGCAAAACTGCTGTCTATTGCCGGGGCATCGATATCTTGTACTTGAAAGGATACCCCGCCGGGCGAGTCACCGATGTTATTTTTTAGTGTTAGGACCACGCTATTGACAAGTTTTCTGCCTACAGCTGCGGGCCGGTCCGTCCGGAGTAGTACCACACTCTCGCAGAAAATCCACGTCTGTGCAATGGCCATGTGCTATTAAGCTTCGTTCGGTGACCGAGAAAGCCGGCAATCCAACTGGGTGGGTTTGGGGTTTGTATTAGTAGGCAGCGGCCTAGCTATATACCCTTAGAATTGCAAAGATCCATGGGCGGCAATAAGTGTGCTGCTTGCTCGTTTGCCACCATAAGCTATAAAAAAAACACAAAGCAGTCATGAGGACTGCCGACAGAAGTGAAAACTTAAACCTATGAAAATAATTAATATTATAAATTAAAATAATACCTTGTTTCTAACTAGATATCACTGTTAAAAGTTTTGAATCACGGTATGGTTTCGATGCAGTAAATGTCATACGCTACTTGTTACTTGCTAACGCTCGCAATGGTCTGCAACAGGCATAGATAATATACTATAACAGGTATACTACGCGCAAGCGCTATAGTACCGTTGCGTTAAACGTTTAACGCAACCTTGTTTTTTTTGGTTTTTTTTTTTACGACTTTGCAGAATATATAATTATCTATTTCATAATGATAGTTAGCATATTTACAAACTATTAGTGTAAATATTATCCTAGTAAGACACATACAAACTACATAATTTCTTAGTTACAATTCTAACAAATTTGTAGGTAGCCTTTGTGAGAGAACTGGTATCTATACTAGGATAACGATCCTGTCTAACAGATTACCAGGTCAATTACACGTAACAGTATCTTATGTATTAGAAATAAGCGATAAGTATTACGTTCTTAGACTAAACAAGAATAACAAGTATGTATCTATAAATTTATAATATAAGTTTAAGTAAATGTTTATTTGTAGGTATGAATGTATGCGCGTATGTATTTGGACGCATAAGTGTGTGTGTGTTTGTGTGTGTGTGTTTGTGTGTGTGTGTGTGTATGTGTGCTTGTGGGTGTGTTTGTTTACATGTGTGTAAGTGCATGTGTGTTTATGTTTGTGTGTGCTAATTGCATAGGTAATTTAAATGAGTGTTAATGTTAATTTCGAAATCAGGATATTGTAACTATTAATTTTTCAGTCTCTTCATATGTTAAATTTAGAAGCCATTTTGAAACTATGCGTCTACTCTTACTTTTTGGAGAGGAATATATATTAAGAACTGTATTAATCCGATTATAAAGGTGGATACCTAGAAACAGTACGATTTGAGTGACAAACTAAGTTTATATAATACTGGTGGGCATATTCAATTATTGCGGCGCCTGTGTGCAGAAGGGTTGTAATGAAGCTCAGAATGTTTCTTAAGTACAGTGTATAAAATATAAAGCTGGCGCACTGTAAGTACTTGACAGCTTTGGTACAACTCTGTAGTAGGATGATAGAAGGGAAGACAGTTAGCCACTTTTAAAACGGCTCTTTGAGCACGCTCAAGCGGAAGAATTATTGTTTTGCCTGCTCCACCCCACACTGTTATGCAATAAGTCAGAATCGACTGACATAGGGCAATGTAAGTAGTTTTTAATATTGACTTATTTGCCACATGTCTAAGATTTTTAAATATGTAAATTAGTTTTCTAACCCTTGACGTTAACATGAGCCCTGTAATTAAGATTCTTATCCAGTACTACACCTAGATAAGTCATGGTATTTACTTTTTTGATGTCAGGACAGATACATGAATTGTTTTCATCAGTGTTACAAACGTGAGCAACTATGCGGTATTCAGGTATATTTGTATTGATTAGAGAAATGGGCATGTATTTTGTTTTCTCCACATTAAGGGCCAAACAATTATTAGAAAGCCATGCAATTACGATATTGAAACCAGTTTGAGCATATCTATGTACCTCATCCCATGAATTTGCACTAAATACAAGAGCTGCATCATCTGCGTAAGTTAGAATTTTCCCATGCGATAATTGAAGATTACACAAATCATTAATAAAAGTTAGGAATAATGTAGGTCCCAATATACTCCCTTGTGGTACACCGTACTCTACTTTCAAACTATCGCTCACCCACTTATCAATTTTGACACATTGAAAGCGACCAGTTAAATAGCTCTGAAAAAGTTGAAGTTGAGGACCTCTTACTCCCAATGCTTCCAACTTTTCCAGTAGAATTGGTGCAGATACTGTGTCAAAAGCTTTAGCTAGGTCCAGAAATATCGTAAGAACTTTCTTTTTTTCTTCAAGTTTACTAATTATATGATTCGTTATCTCATGTACTGCATCATTAGTTGAACGGTTTGCACGAAAACCATATTGAAAGGGTGACAATAAATTTTGTGATTCTAAGTATTGTTTTAGTCTATTGTTAATTATTTTTCTAGTATTTTTGAAAAAGTTGGTAAAATAGATATTGGTCTATAATTGCTTACACAGTTTCTGTCTCCACTCTTATGTATGGGATGAATTAGGGATTTTTTAAAAGATGAAGGAAATGTACAATTACGTAATGATAAATTGCACATATAAGTAAATGGCTTAACTAATGTATTTACATGCATTTTTATCAATTTGCTAGATATAGAATCGTATCCAGCAGAATGATCATTTTTTAAATTCATAATCAATCTCCGGACCTCATTTTCATCCGTTTCCAAGAGCACGAAAGAATTAAAGGGCTTAGAAAATGCTGGACGTTCCAATAAAGGGACTGACCCAGGATCTTTGTTGATCGATTCAGCTATATTTTTACCAATACCCACAAAATAACGGTTAATTATATTTACAGATTCAATAGGATTATTTGAAATTAATTCGACTCCAGATTGAGATATTTTTTTAGTATTAGTTATGGTTTTGATGACATTCCACAATTTCTTATTATTACGTTGATTATTTGTTAAAGCTTTTCTTTCATACTCATGCTTTATTTTCTTTAGAAGAGAGTTACAAAAGTTACGATATCTCAAATAGATGATTTTGTCTGCTTGACTATCTGGATATTTTCTCATTTTAGCATGAAGTCTATCTCTATTTTTAATGCATCGTAGGAGACCGGTTGTGATCCATGGCTTTAAAAGTCGTTTGCGTCTAGATACCTTCTTTTGGAAGGTAGAAGCGGTATGTATACCATTTATAGACGTTACCAAAAAGTCCGTAGCCTGATTCGCATTATTCAAACTATAAATGTGCTTGAAATCAAATCTCGACAATTCTCTGTCAAAAGAGACAAAGTCCAATTGGTTGACTATTTTGTAGGAGTTAGAAGGTCGACTATTTACCATTAGACTCAAGATTACGGTATAGTGATCGGTAACAGTAGTTGGAGATATAAAGCACCTAGCTGGGTATCTAGTTTTAAGAATGATGTGATCGAGACAAGTTGCGGAGTGGGTTGGTAGATTAAAAGCTGGAAGCATACCATGTGAGGCCAATAACGTGAGGTAGACTTCAGTTCTAATATCATGTGACGTGGGAGAGATATCAATATTCAAATCACCTGTTAGAATTATATTTCTGACTGATTTTAGAGACGTTAATAATTCATTTAAAGATTCTAAAAATGTATTTACGTTTCTGTTACCTGGTGGCCGATATATAGCAATTATGATGATATTTACATTAACTTTAATTATTAAACTGTTGGCGTCCAAAATTGTATGCGGTTCCGAAATTAAAAAGTTGTGTGTTGATTTGTGGTAATTAACTACACCCTCGTTTTGTGACTGATTGTTTTGAGTAAATGAGCAATTATAACCTTTAATGATAGGCAATATACGGTTGCTAGACAACCAGCATTCTGTAAATATTATTATATCCCAATCAACATTCGCGCGACTTAATATAGTGTGGAAATAGTCAATGTTTCGTTTCAAGCTTCTTATATTCTGTAATACAATATTCAGAGCAAATATATCACTGAAGATAACTTGGTTGCAATCATCTATATTACAAAGGGAGCTATCCGCCACAGATAAGCTATCCAAGTCGTAGTTTAAATCTATATTATCGAATTTTAATTTTATAAAGAAAAGATGTTCCTACCAATTGAGTATTCGGTATAAGGTATACCATACAGCTGTGATCTGCCATATAATGGAGACTCGGCATATTATAGATCTGAGTCAGTGATATTTCTAAATGTATAGTAAGATAATACATTCGAAACTTGACAGTACATCCTTGCAATAATTCGGTTACAGTTATGCCAAGAAAAATAACATTTACAGATCTTAGTGTTATTGTAAAGTATTGAGTAATTAGGATGTAGATATTATATAGGCAATGATTACACATTTTAATTAAAATTATTCTAAGAAGATAAGTTAAATATATTGTACTGTTTATATCATTAGCATATAAGTTGCGTAGATGCATGTCTTTGTGACTATTGCACAACCACGGTTGGTTACATAGTTTATATTTATGGTGAATTAATATTAAAATACTAAATCTCACCGACAATTTACAGTATAAGAAATCTTTATATGCTCCTAAGCTCAAATACATATAACTAATTTTGGTTAGTTTATTATTTATGTTATCTCTATTAAGTTCGTAAAAAAAGTATTGCATATAAATATTTATAAATAAAATATAATTTAATTTATCTTTAACTATATCATAAAAATATTTATATTTATAATTGTTTTTAGGTAAGTTACTATTTATTGTATTTTTGATAAAATTATAGAACTGCACCATAACACAACTAAATGTAATGGAATACCAGATATTTCTAGTATAATATACAGAAAACTGCATATGAAAGTTATTTATGTTTACAATAACTTGGCAGATATTACTTACTATAATATTTATAAGCTTACAAGATATCTGTAAATATGTGTGTAATATGTGGATTAATAGAATGTTCAAAAAGACCTGAAGACGTGTGTGTACAATTATTATTTTTGTGTGAACTTGCCTGTGAATATGTTTTGTTAATGTAATAGCGATAGTGTACGTATGATTTGTGTGTATAATGTAGGTAAAACAGTGTATGTATAAAAAATTAATACAACATAACACACAATATTTATGATGTGAAAGCATGCCGTATAACAAAAATAAATTATCAATAAATTTAGAGTAAAATTAATATGGAGTAAAATTAATATGGAGTAAACGTAGTCAAGAAATTGATTTCAAATCATTAAGATCAGATTCGGTCTTTATATGATATGCAGGAACTCCCTCTTTCTTGCGTATTAATACTTTTCCATTAACGGTCCAGCAAAATTTATAATTGAAGGTCTTTGAAAATTCTCGCGTAAGGTAATAGAGTATTTTAGCTTTATTTGTTAAGCATTCCGATATATAAGCAGGTTGATCTGGCCCTGCTAATTTTATTTTATTCGTAGATAGTTTGTGGTCCTTATTTAAGTTATTATAAGATTTCGTAGATTTGAAAATCCTCTCCTTCACGCTCACCAAAGTAAAATTTATAAAAATAGATTTGTTGGTACCTTATTTTGTTTTAATACGATATATATCTTTTATATCATGATGCATTGCCCGTATCCATGATGATATTAATTAGATCTTCCTTCGACTCCAGTGACTTTGTTGGAATGTTTCTTAGTTCCAGACAAGTAGATTTTTGCTGCCTATCCAAGTTTTCTATCTTATCTTCTAACTGCTGCATATAAGCAAGAGAATTCTTACGATCGGCTCTTAAATTGTCGAGCTCCTTCATAAGGTTGTCATATTTTTCAGACACAAATTCCACAGTGGCTTTTAAAGCTGAACTTAACTCCTTTATCTCATTTACAGTAGTCAGCAGCATAGAATGTTTCTCATTCTGTTGTTTTTCGAATCTACAAAACATTTCCTTCATCTCGGTCATAAACTCATTTACATCATCAACTTACTCATATTTACGTTTCCGTTGCATTGCAGTAGAATCAAATTCCAGTGATGTTGTAGACAAATCCGGTTGCGAGGCACTGTATGTTGAGGGTGATACTGCTGGTGGTGGAGTACGTTTTGACGGCATGTTGATACGTTATAAAAACAATAACAAAAATTATACGTATTTTAAAATAGAAAAAAAAACAACAAAAATATAATCACAATTGAAGGTTCGAACCGGCGGTCTGTGCGTTCGAAGCAATAGCTCTACGGATGGATTACTCACGCGCCTTATCGCCATTGCGAAATTATGGTCGTTAACTTGCTCAATGTAAAAAGTATTTACAGTGTTGGTGTCTTCGTTTAACTTCGATCATATTCGTACAATACTACTCACAAGATATGTGCTCCTAGTACTTTTCGGACTTGAGACTTTGCGTTATAAATTTGATTTGTTGACAAATAAATGTACACGTTTGAATTATTTTCGGTTTTTATACAGGTATGCACTCCTAGTATAACCTTAACTTATTATTTCGGATTTAATTGATTTTTTAAATTTAAATTAAAATTGATGCAGTAACGCACGTTTAATCGCTTTGGCGGTTCAAGGGGGAGAGGAGAGGTAGAAAGTCGCATTAGAAGTTTTACTTCAAAAATAAGAAACCAATGATATCCTACCACCGGTACTAATTCCTTGACCTCTGTACTTCATTCGCTAATCATTCCTTAATCTTGGTGATACTTATTATTGCAATGGCTATGGGCAGAATACATAGATATGGGGCTGTAATTTCCTTCCTTTTATCGCACCGGATCAATTGAGACGTATCCAGACCATAACTAACCTCTAAAAAAACTAGACTATAAATAAAAATAGAACACAGCCTGTATACAGCAGGTCCATGAATAGTTCTGCGGTTAAATTAAATTTAACAAATGCAATTTGTAAAATGGTTATTGCTGAATTTCCTAACTACTGGAAGTCACTTGGGTACGAAGATACTGTTTCTATAATTACAAACCGTTAGCAATGTAATCTAATTAGATTAATAAAATGTTTGAGTGTTTAGTATTTTTGTTTTTAAAATGAAATTACTGTAACAGCTTATACTAGAATTAATATTTTATCGGGTTTTTGTTTGAGTCAGTTTTTGGTTCATCGTATGTGTCTGCATAGATATAGCTTCATTAAGATATTAATCTCATTATCATTATCTCAGCTCATATATGTGACACTGTTCCGATCGAGCCTTTTCCATAATACATACATACATATCATCACGCCATATCCCATGCAGGATAGGCAGAGAGAACAGAGTGCCAGAGAACTCCATCCTTGCATAATTCACTCGCTTCCTTAACATTTATAATTCTCTTCATACACGCTCGCCGGTTTCGGAGACTCTTGACTCCACCTTCCTTTAGTACGTGACCAATCTGGTCTAAGTAGGTGAGTCTCGGTCACCCCCGGTACCTACATCCTTCCACTTTCACATTGTATATCTTCTTAACCAGACGTTCGTTCGGCATTCTTTCCACATGTCCGAACCATCGGGGCATTCCCTTTCGCATCTTTACACCAATACTCTCTTTCAATCCTACTCGCTCTCTTACGTCGTTTTTTCCATAATGGGCGGGCAAATTGACCTATTATACCATTGGTATAAGGTTTTGTTTTGAAAGATTTTCTTCTCTTACATAGATTGCACATGCATTTTATATCCCTTAGTCATCTCTTACGATTACCCACAAGTAGGTACGATAGGGGGTGATGAATAGTATTCTTACTCCGTCACCACTCGGAAAATAACCTGAGCACATAGAATGTACTAAAAAGTAATCAATCAAATGGTATCATTTCTAGTACTATGGATGTTTTTTCAATGCGTTATGTTTTAAACATAAGGCAAAATGGATATGTTTATAAAAACTATATTACGAGCGAAAAATTATTGTCACACATGGGACAATCATTTTTCAAACATTCCATGTGTGACAATCATTTTTCGCTCGAAATCAAGTTTTGTAAATAATCAAGCACGTTAAATGCTTAATTTCAGTAATTTGAAAATAAATATGGTTGAATTTTGATAGAGGTAGGTCTGAATTAAGATATAGGCTGTTGTTTATTATCTTTGTTTTATTATTTCCTTGGTATATATTTGATTAACAACGGATACGATAGGGGTGGCCCCTATCGTACGGGTAATCATAAGAGCCGACTAAGAGATATGAAACCCACATAACACCTATGCAAGAGAAGGAAATCTTGAAACAAAACCTTATACCACCACGTCTGACCAACATGGTATGCATGGCATGGTAAGTTAATTTCCCTCTCATTGTGAAGGAGGTTTGAGCCTAGTCAGTGGGACATATATGAGTTGAAATGATGACGATGATGAGCTAATTATACAAGTTAAATTAGCAAACCTAAAAATGATTATCACACGTGGGATTTGAACCTGTTTCAACCGCTGTAATAATTCAGATAGTGATGCCTATCAGCATAAAGAATTATTTTAGAGTGTGAGAAGCAGCTACCTATATCATTAACGAATATGATAAATAATAACGGGCCTAATAATGATCCTTGTGGAATACCGGACGGGATATGTACAGACGTTGACGTGTAACCATTTAATACCACCGTTTGGCAGCGGTTATCAATATAAGACTTAAACCATCTAAATAAATCACCAATTATACCTATTTCTAAAAGTTTTTTTAATAGAATGAGATGATCAATTCTGTCAAACGCTTTACTGTAGTCTGTATATATAGCATCCACTTGGGATGCGGCAGACATGCCATTTGTAAAGTAATCCCAGGCAACTAATAGATTAGAAGTAGTAGATCTATTCTTAAGAAAGCCATGTTGATAATCGTTTAACGAATGTTTAATGCTTTAATATACTGACGTGTAAACAATTTTTTCTAATATTTTATAGAATATACAAAGCTTCAATATTGGTCTGTAATTCTCTACTTGATCTTTGCGCCCGTGTTTATGTATAGGGGAAATAAAAGCGTTCTTCCAGATACGCGGTACCACACCTTCCTTTAAAGATCTCCGGAATAGCAATGTCAAAGGTAATGATAAACTTTTAGCACAATTCTTTATTAAAATAGGATTTATGCCATCAGGCCCTTTTTTACTTAGAACACTAAATTTTCAGTTTATATAGTGGTACAGCTAGACTGTTGACAGTTTTCTGTCTACAGCCGCGGGCCGGTCCATCCGAGGTCATACCATACCATCGACGCCTGAGCAGTGGCAATATCCTGCTGTGTTCCCTTCGGTGAGCAAGAGAGCCGGTAGCCCAACTTTCTGAGTGGGTTTGAGATCGTCATTGGTAGGCAGGGGCCTATTTGTACCTCTGGTATTGCGAATGTCCTTGAGCGAACGTAACACGTACCATCAGGTCTGCTGCTTGCTCGTTTGCTACCAAGATCAATAAAAAAAATGGAATCGACCAACGGCACTGGCACGAAAGGTATCTTAACCACTATGGGTCTCTGCAGTCTGGTTCTAATTGAAAAGTGTCATTTTTTGATACATCAAGCATTAAGTAATCTATAATTTGGATACGAAAGTGGAAGGATGTCGGTACCGGGAGAGACCAAGACTAACCTACCTAGACCAGATTGGTCACGTACTGAAGGAAGGTGGAGTCAAGAGTCTCCGAAACCGGCGAGCGTGTATGAAGAGAATTATGAATGTTGAGGAAGCGATTGAAGTATGCAAGGATAGAGTTCTCTGACACTCTGTTCTCTCTGCCTACCCTGCAAGGGATATGGCGTGATGATATGTATGTATGTATAATTTGGATTATTGAGTCGTATGCTAAAGTTATTCTAGCTTAATTTCTACAGCGATTGAAACATACATCCAGTAAGGTTGGGTTCAGAACCCATGTATGATAATCAATGTACCTACAATGTTTTTGCTTCTGCCAATACATATTTCAGTATTCAAAGAACAATTGAAAAGATAATGGCTTTCTATTTATGCTTAGAATATATAGGTTTGTATGTAGAGAATTTCTTATTACGTGGACATGATAAGATCGCCAACATATTTGCTCAACGGGGCCATTATTTTATTGCCCCACCTTTTGAGACTTTCTATGTGAACGTCGGCATTATGTATGTAAAGCTTACCGCAATCCTTACTAATATTATAAATGCGAAAGTAACTCTGTCTGTCTGTCTGTCTGTCGCTCTTTCACGCCAAAACTACTGAACCGATCTAAATGAAATTTGGTACTCAGATGGTCTAGAGCCTGATAAAGTACATAGGCTACTTTTTAATGCAAAAAAAGGGTCGTAAAGGGGGATGAAAAGTTGTAAGGAAGTATCGTCATTTTTTAAGACAAAAGCTTGAAACTTATTTTTAGGCTACTGTGATTAGATATATAAATATGACATTATTTTAAAAGTACCCTCAAGTGGTAAAATAAAAATAGGGGATGAAAACCTTTAGGAAAGTAACCTTTTAGCTGCGGGCAGAATCTATTATAAAATATTTCTTCGAATGTATTATCTTTATAAAAAATATCATACACTAACTGTATTTAAAAACCTTTTAGAGTTAAAATCAAAATAAAACCTAACTTGAATTTATCATATGTGAACTATTTCTGGTTGCTATGAATGCTAAAAACGCTATAAAATAATCATATTTCATACTAGCTGTACTAGCAACATGACTTCCATTGCATATTCACGCTAATATTTTTGGACACCCACATTATCTTGTGATATTAAAAATAATATCATAATAGTGATGGAGTAAGAATAGGATTCACCACCTTGCCCCTAGGCGCTACCTATGGTTAAAAAACGGATTTTTTTAGCGGTGGGCTATGGCGTGATCATACCCCGCTAAATCCGTCCAGGGTGACAGAAGAAGCGGTGCGTGACCCCATAGACCTGCCCTACATGTATCTCTGTGGGCCACCGGAACCCGGTCTTTGTCTTCAGTGGCCCGCCCGTCGGTTTACCCTCGCGTGTATCCTCTCGAGTCGATGCCCCGGTAGCTTTTGCCATCGGAGCATCGTCCTCACGCGGTAGCCTCGCTTCAAGGCGACCAGACTAATCCCCGGTCCGGTCACCCGCTGCCTCGACTAAGGCGGCATCAGGCAAAGGTACTCGCGCCTGCGCCACCTAAGGCGCCGGCAATTGTAAACGGTTAAGGGATTAAATACGCACATAAAATTTATACAATAGAAGTAAAAATCGAAATAAAACTATACTAACCCGTCTCATCAGTATAGAATAGTAGAGCAATTTCTCTCTTATTGTACAGAAGACTCGAGCCAAGAAGTGAAATATACTTATATCAGCATTCTACTATTCTTATCCCAATTACTTAGAGTCGATACTGTTATTGGCAATAGTTTTATGACTGGTCATCTACCAGATGTCAACCCTCTTTGTGAATGTAATTGTTGACCAAACGACATCAGATAGAGTTGGTCCGTTGGAGTGAATATAAGGCTCTTAGACGTCTTATACGACATCCACTAGCAAAGTAAGGGTTGGTAGTATTCATAGCCGCTACCACACAGCTTAAATAAAATATACTTATATATTAACTAAAATAAACTTATAAAATGAAATATACTTATATATTAACTAAAATAAGAATGAAAATTTCGGTTTAAGTGTTAACCCTTCCAAATGTCAGGCTATGATTATTGGTAGCCCAAGAATGATAAGCAGATTGAAATTAACTTTTCTTCCCGCGGTTATTTTCGATGGTTCTGTAATACCCTACGCCACCAACGTAAAAGATCTCGGCTTACATATAGATATGGCTCTTAACTGGCATCCAAGTGGCTCAGGTCGGACGAAAGGTTTCCGGTATATTACGTTCTCTCTACCGTTTAAGAAATTTACTTCCACTTATTACAAAAGTGAAGCTTGTGCAGACTTTATTTTATCCCATCATCGATTATGCTGATGTATGTTATTTCGACCTGAATGCAGATCTACTCAATAAACTTGACCGTCTTCTCAACAATTGCATTCGGTTCGTCTTTAATCTTCGTAAATACGACCACATTTCTTCCTTTCGATCCGAACTAAACTGGTTGCCCATACGTCAACGACGAAATTTGCGTGCACTAACTATGCTTTATTCTATTCTCCACTCTCCCTATGCACCCTCATACTTAAAGCCTCATTTTCAATATATTTGTTACAATCATGACCGCAACCTTCGTTCTTCTAACAATCTTCTTCTTTCCTGTCCCACTCATAGCTCCAGTTTGGTTCAATCTTCTTTCTTCATTCAGTCTATTTTACTGTGGAACGCACTCCCTCTTGAAATCAGGATATCCAGCACACGTGACATTTTCAAGTCTAGAGTTCGTAAGTTTTATATTGATTCTTTGGCAGATTTCTCTTCATAAATCTTCGAGAGTATATTTATATAGGTATATGTGTATGTGTATATATGTGTGTACGTGTATGTGTATCTGTGTATATAATTATATATTTTTCTATGAGTATGTATTATATGTATACATAGGGTTTATTATTTTTCATATTATTGTTATTTAGTTATATATGTTACATTTCTTTTTTTTTTTAACATAATTAGCAGTAGTTCTCACAACAGTTTTCTATATAAATGGCACCTACTATATTATTTCATCATCACCCAAAGGTTGACTGGAAGGAAATGCCTATGGCATTAAGTCCGCCTATACTTTATTTTGTGCATGAAGATTAAATAAATAAATAAATAAAAATGATGAGACAAATTTATTATAAACCTAAAAAAAAAGTGTGTTATAAGACATTAACGCTTTCAAATAAACAAAATTTTCCGTTTTATAACGATAATCTTTATCATCATCGTCATTCTCCTGGTCTTATTCCAATTATTTGGAGTTGACACAATATGTACTCGTAGATATTGCAGAAGTTATTGGCAATAGTTTTATGACTGACTGGCTGATGTTAACTTTCCTTGGGAATGTAGTTGTGGACTAAATGGCATCAAGTGGAGTTGGCCGAGATTGATATAAAGCTCTTAGTAGTCTTTTACGACATTCACGACCATAGTAAGAGTTGGTAGTATTCGTAGCCGCTACCACACAACACTTAAAACGTTTTATAATGCTAATCTATACTAATATTATAAAGCGGAAGAGTTTGTTTGTTTGTTTGTTTGTTTAAACGCGCTAATCTCAAGAACTACTGGTCCGATTTGAAAAATTCTTTTTTTGTTGGATAGTCCATTTATAGAGGAAGGCTTTAGGCTATATAACATTACGCTGCAACCAATAGGAGCAGAGCAACAATGATGAATGTGTAAAAATCGGGTTTATGTTTCCTTTTGAGAGCTTCCGCTGCGTAAACGGTTAAAGTTGCGCAAAAATTATGTACTACATAATTGTTCCCCTTTCAAAGTTCTAAATAAGAGTCCGCAACAGCATATGTCTATCTTTTAAGATTGGCTCACTATAGCCTTTTTTATGCTAATCAAATTTGTTTTAAAATAATGTGATATTTTCGAAGGTGTTTTTATAAACATAATATTAATCCTTATCCAAATAAATGAGTTATTCATCACAAGTATTTAATTTAAAACAAAATTGCTCTTTACATTATTTGATTTCAATGAATATCTTAGGAAATATCGCAGTTTAAAAATAACATCGCAGCAAAATAATGATCAAGTACTGGCCGCGCATTTACGATAAAAATACTGGATCTTATAATCTTATATTAAAAAAAAATTCAAACTAATGTTATTTCAAAGTACTTCTGCACACACTACATTTTTAGTTTTGTTTTCTTCTCATGACCTTCCGTCGGCTTTACACATCCTAAATAATAATAATAAGTATAGGAAGTATTAGTGCCTGCCCTCATGTACGGCAGTGAAAGTTAGATTTGGCGGGGAAGACATGAAAATAGAATAAATGCTGTAGAGCTGACAGCTCTTCGTAAGCTGTGTGTGATGTAAGTATGAAAGATAAAATTAGGTATAATGTTATAAAAGAGCGCTGGTATGCTGAGATGGGTTGGACACGAAGTGGAAGAAATAATGAGTGGGCAGAGGTTGACGAAGCAAACATATAAAGCAATCGTGAATGGGACGAATACAAGGGGAAGACCTTTTCTGGACCAAATTGGCGATTTGTTCACGAGAGGTCATCATCATCATCATTCTCCTACTCTTATCCCAATTACTTGGGGTCGATACAATAAGTACTCTTCATTCATAGTACATATTATAAAAGTTATTGGCAATAGTTTTATGACCGGCCGCCTGCCAGACGTCAACCCTAATTGGGAATGTAATTGTTGACCAAACGGCATCAGTTGGAGTTGGCCCAAGTCGTTATAAGGCTCTTAGTCGTCTTTTACGACATCCACAAGCAAAGTGAGGATTGGTAGTATTCATAGCCGCTACCACACAGCGATTTCATACACATTAAAAGTATGTGTAATCGTAAATAGGCGTAAGTGTATGTATGTATGTATAATATACATACATTGTATATATCTATAGAAAGTATAGATAAGACCCAATACTTTTACTTGCATTAATTTATATGGTACTACATTGCATTATATGGATTACGTCAAACTTGAATCACTTTTAAATACTTATTTCGCGTAACTACAAATACACACAAAAAAAAAAGAAATACATACATGCACGCACACTACATCACAAACACACGCACACCACACACACACACACACACACACATACACATACACACACGCACACACACACAAACACACGCACACCACACACACACACACACACAAACAAACGCACAACACACACATACACACGCACGCACACACACACACACACAACGTGTGAGCGCGCTCACTAACACGTTAATTCTCACTCATTCATTTATTATAGATTTCTTTATCATTAGTCTTTATTACGTAAGATATATATATTCATTATTTATAATGTATGTTACTGTAAAATAATTTGATGTTCAAGATTTATGTATTTCGGGAAGGAACTGTCTCTTGAAACACAGGTATTACCTAATTCAAGAGGCAAAGACATCTATGTCAACTGTCATATGTATTTAGTTTTCAATAAAGATTATTATTATTATTATTATTTTACTTAAGGTTAAATTTTCTACTCTTACTAATAAAAGGGTCATGTAGGTACCTAAAACAGCTTTAACGTATGTATTATTTAAAAATATTTCCACCTTTTACGTAAACGAATTCGCGAGTTGAAGTTAACGTTAGCCCAAAGTAACCATTCCACGCGGACGAAGTCGCGGGCAGAAGCTAGTATAAATATAATATTCTGGAGATATCTTTTTCTTTGCCTAAAAATGTTAAAAAATGAAATAGCAATATTATACTGTATGTACTAAATTTATTTTAATGACTAAGCGGGTTTTAACGATAAAAAAAATCAGTGTTCTCGTGTTAGTAGCTTAAACCTTTTAAAAAATAAAATAAAAAGTACAGTTATGAGCATACAAAACCTTAAGCCGCTTACCATATTTACGTACTTTTAAATGTACTTTTATATATAATAATATATCTTACGAAAAAAAAATACAAAATGTTTAAATAATGATACTTTGTCTGAGCTCAACGTTATTAAAAACTAATGATGTATTTCTGCTTCAAAGAATATTTCTACATATGACTGTAAGTCTTTGAAATATCGAATATAAATTTTATATATTTATGATAGATTCCATGTACATGGTTAGATTTTTCATTAATTTTATTACTTTTTAAGATTTTTTTGCTATTACTTTTTGTGATTCTGTTGAAAAATAAATTCACCACGGACCGTCCCCGTTCATCCATTTATTAGCGCGTGGACTTCTGCTGTTGGAGGCCTACCCACGATAATGCCACTCAGTACGGTCCTGTGCCACCTCCATCCAACGGCTTCCTACGACACTCAAGATCGTCGCCATTCCATCTAGTAATAAGGAATATATCCTTTCTCATTTACAGAATTTTCTTCTTCAAAATACCCATTAAATACCATATTAAAACAACTAATATTTGCCTTTAGAGGATGAAATTTGATAAATGTTGAAATATACGACATATGTTTTTTATAAAACCCCGATTACGAGCAAAAAATTATTGTCACAAGTGGGATTCGAACCCACACTAATTGGCAATCCATCCCAATCGTGCTGCCACTTATACCACTGTGAACTATTGTCGGACATACCATCCGCCAAGCACCATTATTACGGAAGAACTGTCCTATTCTTATGTGATAAGGGCGCTTGCCACAAATCTATCCATCCATCAGCTCGTAGACGTCTACTGTTAAACATAGGCCTCCCCACAAGAATGCCACTCAGAACGATCTTATGCCACCTGCAGTCAAAGTTTTCCAGTGACTTCCTTAATGGCGTCATTTCATCTAGTGGCTAATGTGATCAGTTCATCCAGTGGTTAAGCTCTTCCGTATCTGTGGTGCCATATTGCTGCGTTTATCGTAACTACGGTACGGCACGCCCCGCTAATCCGTCCGGGGCGACATAGAAGAGGCGCATAATCCCGTAGACCCGCCCTACAACATACGTCTCGACGCCGAGCGGGTGGGTCAGTGGAACGTAGTCTTTTTCTTCAGTAGCCCACCCAGTCTCGCACTCTGCTTAGGAGGGAAGTGGAATCATGCTTTCCAATTCTTCCTTTTTAAACTTTTGTAACTAAATTTCTTACGCAAGACAATTAAAATCACATCCCGGGACTGCCTGAGGATCAAACCTCGGTATCATTTATAGAGACTATTGTGGATCCTGGCTTACAGGAGTTACAATGGTGGGAATGTGTATTGGGATTAGTCCTTTTAAAAAAAAAAGTTCATATAGTAGGGAGTCGCCCTACGCTACGTCATCCGATACAAGATCACGCGAGAACCTATGTCCAATCCCAACGATTCCACAAGCAATGTGGCCTGCCCATTGCCATTTAAATGTAGTGATTCTTCGAGCTATGTCATTTACATCCGTTCTTTTACGAATTTTATACCTACGAAATACCGAGCATAGATCTCTCCATAGCACGTTGAGCAACTTTGAGCCTTTTTGTGAGGCCAATATTTAAAGATGAGGTTTACGAAATAAATTTTCTTTCTTTCTGTTTTCTTTCAGTCACCGTTGGTAACACACACTGGTTATAAAAATCTTTGTGTTCAAACACTGCGGAATATTGCAACAGATCACAAAAGTAATAAAGTACATGGTATTAATCCAGTTAATCATAATTTCGTAAGTGTCCATGATAATTTGAAATCGCATAATGATTTCTAATGTTTACGCGAGTATACACATTTGAAATAAAACTAGTTTTACTGATTCTATCGCGTTTCTATTTGATTTTTAATTACCCAACGTTTCGAACACTTTACAGTGTTAATGGTCACGGTAGGATTAAGGTGTCTCACGTCCAACAAGTCATCGTTTTTACAGAGATTTATATCTACCCACTACAGTTACCAACTATGAAATTGAAACCCCATATTTCGTAAACATATAGTCAGATATATATTAGTCTGTGTATATAGTACGCATCTGGCCTATCCGGACCTTTCAGACACGCAAATACTAATTCCGAGAAATAAACAAATATATTTCGAATATAGCTAGTAATAAATAAACGTACGATATTAAAAAAAATATATCAACAGCAATAAAATCCATAAAAACAAAACAGACAAAGATGTAATACGAAATCGGCTCTGTACGGATCTTAATTGATTTCGCACGAACAGTTTTCGCCGCTCTGCAAATCGGGTGTATCCGAGTGTGAAATATAACAAAGGTGATCCAATTTGGTCCCGATAATTTTTTTTTTGTACACACGAATGACAAGGGTACAAGGCTTAATTTAGGCGTTAATTAAAAATTTCAGCACCGGATAACGTTGATAAGTATACAAACTTATTTCTATAGAGTAATATGTAATTTTTAAGAATTGTTTACAAATAAAATGACTGCACAGATAGCGCGGTAGTAACTTCCGTGCCAGAGTCATGCGTTCGATTCCCACACAGGACAATAATTTGTGCGATCAACAAAATGTTGTTCTGAGTCTGGATGTTATTTGTCTGCGTTAATTTCATGTTTGTAATACCCCCCACAATACAAGGATTTCCTTAGTTCATAGAAATGTCTTTTTTTTAATCTAGATTTTTTTTTATAATTCTAGATTAGGTACATATCATCATCACCCTATCAACGTCTTTTTTTTTTGGCAGTCCACGGTCTGGACACACGTCGTCCGTTCCATCCAAGGCGACAGAGGGGTGACGTGTGGCCCCATTACCCACTGTATTCCCTCCCCAACGCTATTGGGCACGCCTCTGGTACCGAATCCTTGAGGTCCATAGTCAGTCCGGGCTCTACCAACATCTACTGTTGGACATAGGCGTCCCCATAGAGTAGGATAATACCATGATTGTTAAGCCTAATAATAAATACTTTATTTTGTGTTTTTATTGTTTATTTTTATAGTTTTAATAAAAATCTTGAGATAATTTATTGAATTTTTGGTTAAAATTCATTATTATTTTGAGGTGGAGGTGATGGGAGATCTACCACTTTCCAACCATTATTCAATGTACCGCATACCTCAGAAAGGAAGGTATATAGGATGAAATCAAGGTATAGTTTAGAAGGAAATCTTCTTACTCCTATTTGATGAGTTACCTTCAGATATTCAACGCAATTTTCCGGAGAACTTCAAATATTGACGCGATACGTGTTTCATTTCTGAACGAAGTATCCTCAGACAAATTGCAAGTTAAATTTCTGGAGGCGGCACGTTGAGTAGGGGCAAGAAGACTTCCTTTTATCCCACCATGGTCCCATTCATGTGAAAGTGGTAGGACGGCCTTCCTCCATTTTAAAATAATGTAGGTATTTGTAAAACTGTTAGACAGATGGACTTATTTATAATTTAATGGTAAGTTCTAAACGCTTTTGATTCGAAATCGAAAGGAATCATATTCGTAAAAAATAAATACATATATTCGTATTGCATTTTTATACAATATCCTATTGGTGTATTAGTATTGGTGTAAAGATGCGAAAGGGAATGCTCAGATGGTTCGGACATGTGGAAAGAATGCCGAACGAACGTCTGGTTAAGAAGATATACAATGCGAAAGTGGAATGATGTAGGTACCGGGAGAGACCGAGATTAACCTACCTAGACCAGATTGGTCACGTACTGAAGGAAAGTGGAGTCAAGAGTCTCCGAAACCGGCGAGCGTGTATGAAGAGAATTATGAATGTTGCGGAAGCGAGTGAAGTATGCAAGGATAGAGTTCTCTGGCACTCTGTTTTCTTTGCCTACCCTGCAAGGGATATGGCGTGATGATATGTATGTATGTACAATATCCTCTGATGAAAATTGCTACGCTCTCATTTAGGTTACGTCAACACTCTAAAGGGTAAAATTATTCTTTATTAAATTTTTATAACCCCAATAAATGAGTTGATGTAGGGCATATTAAGTAAATAAAAACATTTTCCATGCAATATTGAATAATAACAATAATAAAAAATACTCTTATAACCTTTTAAAATTTGATTATTGTGGCTGCACAGGTGGTTTGTTCATTAAAATACGCTGCTAGTACTCAGTAGCTAGAACTCACGACACACTTTATGCTATACATAAATGGCTGTTCTGAGTCAAGGTGTATTGTATCTGTTAATCCTTACTTCCTTACTAATATTATAAATGCGAAAGTAACTCTGTCTGTCTGTCTGACGCTCTTTCACGCCAAAACTACTGAACCGATCTAAATGAAATTTGGTACACAGATAGTCTAGAGCCTGATAAAGGACATAAGCTACTTTTTAATGCAAAAAAACGGTTGTATAGGGGCATGAAAAGTTGTAAGAAAATATCGTCATTTTTATAGCCAGAAGCTTGAAACTTATTTTTAGGCTATTAATTAGATGTAAATAAATATAATATTTAAATTTTGTAAAAAAATTACCCTTAAGGAGTAAAATAAAAAATAGGGGATGAAATCCCCTATTTTTATTATTTATATTTACTACTTTATACTTACTACTTTAACTTTAGGAAAGTAACCTTTTACGTGGGCGAAACCACGGACATAAGCTAGTTGTATATATATATATATATATATATACAGGGTGGAATGGGACCGCTCCCGAAAACAATGACAGGCAACCCTACTAGTCCTATTTGTAATGATAGGCTAGAAAAAAATTCGAATCGGAAGAAAAATAAATTTTTTTTCACCACGCGAGGTCGTTGAACTCTTGAACATTTGATCGTGAGTTTAGAATAGATTGCGTCTTTTCTCATCTGAGTATAGTTAAGTATTTTTTATGTTATTATCGCTACATGGCACTGTTCTAATACGATGTAATGTGAAAAAACATTAAAATTTGTTGTGAAAAAGATTTATTTTTTCTTCCGAATCAATTTTTTTTCTAGCCTATCATTACCAGTAGGACTAGTAAGGTCACCTGTCTTTGTTTTCGGGAGCGGTTCCCTTCCACCCTGTATATGTATATATATATATATAGCTATATATAATAGCGACCCGCCCTCGCTTCGCTTCGGTTACGTCTACTTTCGCTATATAGAATTCCTCTCGGAGAAGGAATTTCTTAAAATCCTTTTTTATCTGACCTTTACAGGGCAGAAAGAAAGTCCACACTAAATTCCAAGTCTGTAGGGGCAGTATTGGAAAATGTAGATTTTTGGATTAACACCTACGCAATCTGCTTTAGGGTGGAATTTTTAAAAAGCCATTCTTAGTTAACCTGTGTATTGTAACAAAAATATGCCTACCGAAATTTAAGTCTGTAGGAGATATATTTAAAAAATGAGATTTTTACACCCCAGCACCTCCCCTTGCGGGTGAAATTTCGTAAAATCCGTTCTTAACTTATCTTTATTCAGCGAAAGGAGTATTTTTACCAAATTTAAAGTCTGTAGACTTTATAGTTCCAGAGATATCGTGATGAGTTAATACATAGATGGAAATCTCTTATATATATATATAGAAGAGAAGAGGATAGATTATAACTCATCCTTTCTGTCTCGATTTTTCCAAACACGTTGATTAAAAACTGGCTAAACAGTGACCGAAAATATAGCAGATGATTTTATACTCCTTTCCTAATCATTATAGGGTAAAATAAAAAGTTGCAGTAGATATAATTTTATAAAGCGGTGTTTATGGTTTTAGTATCGCAGTGGCTATATCCTAGCACAATTCAAAGACCAAACACCTGCTGAAAAAGAGTATCGACCATCGCCGTAGCATGACACAAACGGATATTGTCACACATACTGTAATGCATCGTGTGAGCGATGGATTTCAGTTATTCGATGCAAGGTTGCTTGATTACCATGGCTTGGAATTACAATATTCTGCTTAGAAAATTACCGTCCAATCATTTCAATGTCTACTCTAAAGCTTAGAAACCTATAAACACCGTACTAATATAGTGCGGTGATATTCGAGACATTTCAATTTTAAAAAGTATTTGCATTGTACCAAACGTTTATGTGACATCAACCATTTTAGAGTTCCATACCCAAAAGATAAAACAGGACCCTATTACTAAGACTCCGCTGTCCGTCCGTTACTTCACCTGTCTGTCACCAGGTTGCTCTCATGAACAGTGATAGTGGGACAGTTGAAATTTTCACAGATGATGAATTTCTTTTGACGCTACAACGACAAATACAAAAAAAAATATTTAAGGGGCTCCCACACAAAAAAGGTAATCTTTTTGCTCGTTTTTGCTCGATATTGATAACAAAAATAGGTAGACGTTTGAAATATTCTCAGAATATTTAGTAATATATTCATTTTAGAAATAAATAATTAAATTAAAATAAAACAAATAGAGAATTTAAGAGGGGCTCCCATACAACAAACATGATTATTTTGCCATTTATAGATAATCGTACGGAACCCTCCGTGCGTGACTCCGAGTCGCTCTTGGCCGGTTTTTTGAATATAATCGAATTGAGTTTTCAAACATGTGTCAAAATAAAATGTCTTTTAAATCAAAATCACTAAGAAGTATTGATATCAACTTTAAAGCAAATCACCCCTAAAATAACTTTCCAACCCTTTTTAACCTAGTTAGGAGATAAATCTCAATAGAATATGAATCACGTCTTTCATCAATTCTGTTAAAGAATGCTTATGCAAAATTTGAAATAGATTGGACCAAGGAATCACGTTGTCCCATACAAACTTTGCTCTGATGTTTCACCCCTTTAGGGCTATTATTTCGTAAAATCCGTTCTTAGCTGACCTCTACTCGGCGAAAGAAGCAGACAGCACACCTGATGGTAAGTATCACTGCTGCCCACGGACCTTTCCTATACCAAGGGTATAGATAGGCCGCTGCCTACCATTACAATCCCCAAACCCACCCAGTTGGGCTTCCGGCTCTCTCGCTCACTGAACGAAGCGCAATAGCACATTGCCATTACTCAGACGTCGATCTTCTGCGAGAGTGTGGTACTATCGCGGACAGACCGGCCCGCGACTGTAGACAGAGAACCGTCAACAGCGTGGTCCTACCATTAATACGGGTGTGAAGAGCAAATGAATAAGTTTTGTTGCAGTCAGATTCCAAAGGGATATTTTTTTTACTCTTTCTAATACAAAAAAGCAGAAACAACTTAATTACATACATACATACATACATATCATCACGCCATATCCCTTGTAGGGTAGGCAGAGAGAACAGAGTGCCAGAGAACTCTATCTCTGCATACTTCACTCGCTTCCTCAACATTCATAATTCTCTTCATACACGCTCGCCGGTTTCGGAGACTCTTGACTCCACCTTCCTTCAGTACATGACCGATCTGGTCTAGGTAGGTTAGTCTCGGTCTCCCTCGGTACCTACATCCTTCCACTTTCGCATTGTATATCTTCTTAACTAGACGTTCGTTCGGCATTCTTTCCACATGTCCGAACCATCGGAGCATGCCCTTTCGCATATTTACACCAATACTCTCTTTCATACCTACTCGCTCTCCTACGTCGTCGTTACGAATGCGGTCGGTCAGCCTAACTCCACAGATTTTCCGCAGAGATCGCATTTCGACCCCATTAATTTTACTTTCATACTCTTTTCTGCATACCCAACTCTCGCTTCCATACAATAATGTTGAGACAAGCACTGCGTTATGTATTGCTACACGTGCCTTCTGGCTGAGGTGGTGGCTGCCGAGAAGTTGCCCCAACGCTCCGTTCACTCTATTGCCCGCATTCACTCTTATTTACATTTACAACTTAATTACATTTATACAAATGTCTTTTCACTGCTTCTAAGTGGAGACTTCGATCTAGTGATCATCATATCAACTCGTATACGTTCTACTGTTGGGTTCTCTATATTGGGAGGGAAACTGTCCTACTATACAACGCTGGTCAGACGTGTTGGTATAGGGTTTTGTTTAGAGTTTTTCTTCTCTTGCATAGAGGTTATATGCATTTTGTATCCCTTTGTCGTCTCTTACGATCACCCATGGGTAATAGGGCTGGTGAATTATAATCTTATTCTGTCACCACACGGAAAGATAATGTGATAAATCTTTTAAAATAAAAAATCTAATGTCACGTATACATTTACTTTTACCAAAACCGAAATAGATTTTAATAAATTTTTGTTTGTTAATGTCATGCTTGATCCGACTTGAGAGATAGGATAGATTTTATCATGATAAGTGGTACTTTTAAGAGGATAAATACGGTCAAATATTTTTACGACTTTTACCGACCGTGTAAGCCGAGCCAGCCGGGCTATTTTTAGTATAAGCCTAAGATATAATTTTAGTTTGACAGTATAAATGTATATAAAACAAAATACAGATTTTATAGCGTTTTGGTTTTGTTTTCTGCTGCCAATAGTTCGATTGTTTTTCACCATTGATGGTGACGGGAAGACTAAAGCAATTGAAATCCCATAAACCATAGTTATTACAGCTCTAATTAAGTAGCCACAGAAAACAACGACCGGGTACCGGCGGCCCACTCGCACAACGAAAAAGAGATACATATAGGTCTACGGTCTATCCGTGTGGTGACGGAGTTTTTTTTTTTTTTATTATATATCTTGCGATCAGTCATATTATAACTATAAGCAGATGAGGTGCGAGTACTGTTGGCGATCACGATATTGCTCCCAACGGAACCTGCCCTTTCTTTATATTAGACTGGATTTTAAACCCTCTACTTGTTGAATATATCGCGCCACTTTTTGAGCCGGCGTATGGTTTCGGGGATAGTGAACTGTCCTGCTAGCTGGTGCGGGTGCCTTGATAGCCTCGACATGTAATTGGCTCCATGGGTTTCTATTTCCTATCTGACCATTGGTATATCCAAGATTTCATGGACCACTGAAGTTCTTATAAACCAGGGTGAATTGGACATTTGTTTTAGTACATAGTTTTGTGTTCTCTGTATAATCATAATGTTGGAGGCGCTGGCCGAGCCCCACAACTGTATGCCGTATGTCCAGATGGGTTTTAGGACTGCGGGCGCTGGCCGAGCCCCACAACTGTATGCCGTATGTCCAGATGGGTTTTAGGACCGACTTATAAATGAGCAATTTATTATCCATGGATAGTTTTGAGTTGCGTCCTAGCAACCAATAGAGACCTCTGTATTTTAGATTGATTTCCTCTCTCTTTGTTTGGATATATTTTTTCCAAGTAAGTCTGCGGTCCATATACATGCCCAGGTATCTTACTGTCTGTTGGTGAGATAGCTACATGCCACTTAAGTAGACTGGGGAACAATCTTCTTTTCGGAGAGTGAATGTTATGTGTACAGATTTGGACACGCTGACAGCGATTCGCCACTTAGCTAGCCATTTGTCAATTTCATTCAGGCTGTTTTGTAGGATCTGTGAAGCCCTAACAGGGCATTTATTCGAGGCGAGAAGGGCTGTATCATCAGCAAAGGTTGCAACAGTTACTCCTGGAATTTGCGGTAAGTCATATGTGTACGGTGTATACAGAACTGGTCCCAGCACCGATCCTCGTGGATGATCGTAGGAGACGACTAAGGGATATAAAATGCATATAACATCTATGCAAGAGAAGAAAAACTCGAAACAAAACCCTAAACCAACACGTCTGACCAGCGTGGTATAGTAGGTCAATTTCCCTCTCATTATGGAGGAGGCTCGAGCCCAACAGTGGAACGTATGTGAGCTGTGACGACGATAGGTCTACGGGGTCGTGCGCCGGTTCTCCTGTCGCCTCGGATGAATTTAGCGGGCTGTAACTATTCCATAGCCCACCACCAAAAAAAAACGCTTTAATTATGTAGTAGAAGTATGTACGTAATCTACGTTTATAAATCAATCATACGAGTTTGAGCCCTTTCTTTGTTTTGATAAGTATCACATAATATATGAATTTTAAAACGAGACTTATCGAGTGCCTTTTAAACAAACATCGCTTACATTATGTCCCATTTTCTCTGCGGTACAACGCTAATTGCATTGTGCAAAACGTACGTGTAAAATTCCTAACATTATAGTTTCTGATTACAAGCTTCTTACCAATTAAATTAAAAAATAATTATAATGCGTGTTGACGATATAGCGTATTAAATAGAAGGGGTCGTTGAACCGGTATAATTTTATCACCTTATACTAACTAGATTAGTCGCGTACTGGAGGAATGTGGAGTCAGGAGTCTCCGAAACCGGCGAGCGTGTATGAAGATGATGATGAATTATGAATGTTCAGGAAGCGAGTGAAGTATGCAAGGATAATGTTCTCTGGCACTCTGTTCTCTCTGCCTACCCTGCAAGAGATATGGCGTGCTGATATGTATGTATGTAAACTACCTGCTTTACAAAATATATTAACAAAATAGTTAATCATTGGGCAAAGCCGGTTACAATAACTAAATTATATAATTTATATAAATCAAGAAAAATCGTATTAAAATTGATAATAAGGTCGCATTTCCTTTGTATGAGTTAAATGGTAGTGAGTTTGCCTATTAAGAAACAAAAAGAAAATAAAAAAAAAGTGTTTTTTTTTTATTATTAAATAACCACTCTGTACTAATGATATAACCCTTATATTGTGTGGACTTTGCAAACACACAAATTACACCCAGACTCAGAACAATACTTTGCATCTTAACCACTACGCCATCTGTGTAGTCAAATTGCTATGTGATTTCATTGTTATTAATACCTATATTTTTATTATATTTAACTATTCTAACTATCCGTGTGGTGACGGAGTAAGAATACAATTCACCATCCCCTATCTTACCCGTGGGTGTCGTAAGAGACGACTTTTTTTTTCCTTTGCAACGTGGACCATGGATGTGGTCGCGCCCCGGCAACTCAGCCCGGGGCGACAAAAGGGACGGCGCGCAACCCCATGGACCCACCCTCCAAACACCTCTCTTCGCCGTGCGAGCAGGCCACCGGTACCCGATCTTTGTCTTCGGTGGCCGGCCCGGCGGTATACCCTTGCGGGTTCCTCTCGTGTCGATACCCCGACCGCTTTCGCCGTCGGGGCGTCACCCTCACGCGGTGGCCTCACGTCGGTTGACCGGACAATTCCCCGGTCCGATCACCCGAAGCCTTGTTTAAGGCGGCATCAGGCGCAAATATTCGCGCCTGCGCCACCCCGGCCGCTGGCAGCGGCCCGGGTCACGGGAACCTCCCGGACTCTTTCCGCCGCCTCCTTCCGCGAGATGACAGCCTCGTAGAAGGCGGCGACTGCGTCCCAGTTCCTGACGCTATAGACCATCGCTTTCGCGAGAGCCGGCAGCGTCAGGTCGGCACCGGTGATAGCGACGAGGTCGCGGCGCTGCCCGTCCCAGCTAGAACATCTCTCGAGCGTATGTTGCAACGTGTCCTCCTCACTACCGCAATGGTGACAGGACGGAGTCCACTCCCTCCATACGACCGTGTGCAGGTACTTGCCGAAGCAACCGTGCCCCGACAACACCTGCACCAGCCGGAAAGAGAGAACCCCGTGCCGCCGCTCCATCCACTCCATCAGTACGGGCCAGAGGGCCTCAATGGTAACAACACCGTGTCTAGGCCTCTCCAGCCGCATCGTAAGAGACGACTAAGGGATAGGAAATGCATATAACATCTATGCAAGAGAAGGAAAACTCGAAACTAATCCCTATTTACCAGCACGTCTGACCAGCGTGGCATAGTAGATTAATTTCCCACCCGTTATGGAGGAGCCTCGAGCCCAACAGTGGGACATATGAGCTGATTATAATGATACATACATACATACATATCATCATGCCATATCCCTTGCAGGGTAGGCAGAGAGAACAGAGTGCCAGAGAACTCTATCTCTGCATACTTCACTCGCTTCCTCAACATTCATAATTCTCTTCATACACGCTCGCCGGTTTCGGAGACTCTTGACTCCACCTTCCTTCAGTATATGACCGATCTGGTCTAGGTAGGTTAGTCTCGGTCTCCCTCGGTACCTACATCCTTCCACTTTCGCATTGTATATCTTCTTAACCAGACGTTCGTTCGGCATTCTTTCCACATGTCCGAACCATCGGAGCATTCCCTTTCGCATCTTTACACCAAAACTCTCTTTCATACCTACTCGCTCTCTTACGTCTTCGTTACGAATGCGGTCGGTCAGCCTAACTCCACAGATTTTCCGCAGAGATCGCATTTCGACCGCATTAATTTTACTTTCGTACTCTTTTCTGCATACCCAACTCTCGCTTCCATACAGTAATGTTGGGACAAGCACTGCGTTATGTATTGCTACACGTGCCTTCTGGCTGAGGTGGTGGCTGCCGAGAAATTGGTGATGATATTTTGAATAAACCAATAAACATTGTTCTATACAATTTAAAAATAAAATAGTATTACTTAAAAATCGTTCGCAGTGCAATCTGCAATCAGTTTAATAGTGGTAGAACCACGCTGTTGACAGTTTTCTGTCTACAGCCGCGGGCCGGTCCGTCCGGGGTAATACCATACTCTTGCAGAAGATCGACGTCTGAGTAATAGCAATGTGCTATTGCGTTTCGTTCGGTGAGCGAGAGAGCCGGAAGCCCAACTGGGTGGGTTTGGGGTTTATATTAGTAGGCAGCGGCCTAGTTATACTCTTGGTATTGCAAAGGTCCATGGGCGGCACTCGGCAGTGACACTTACCATCAGGTGTGCTGCTTGCTCGTTTGCCACCAATAGCAATAAAAAAAATAAAAAAAAAATAAAAAAAAGCCACAAAGTAATACGTTTAATATTTTATTTTAGTAGTCTGAAACAATCGGTTTAGGACGCATCTTTTTGGTGCACTTTCTTCATGGTAAGCAGTGGCCTGACTGTATTCTTATTATAGCTAAGATCCCTGTGCGGCAGTATTCTTTGTGTGCTGCTTCCAATACAATTTTTTAAGCGATTCAGAAATTATTGTTCTGAGCTTGAATATAATTTATGATTATTAATTGCATATTTATGAAGCTCTTCACTTATTTATATTTTAGTATGGGGCCTTGTCTTTAAAAAAAGTAAAAATTGCTATAACTAACTACTAACTTTGTGGTTAATAATCTTACGTTATAAATCTTTACTTACGTAATAGTAGTCTCACGTACACGAAATTCCCTCTTCACCTCCTCTCTAACCTAATATACAATGTTAATAATCATGTTGAAACTAACGACGTTGACATCGAGCTTCCCTACAACAAGACGTCAAACTAACGCGTCATACTGACGTCGTAAGTTATGCTACATAACTCAATGTAACAATAAAGTGACATATCAGTAGATGAACTATATTACGTAAAATATAATATGAAGCTACTATATTACGTAAGATATAATATGAAGCGAAATCTGCATGTCCTAAAATAGTTCACGATGGTGTAAGTGGCAGCACGGTTGGGCCGGATTCCCAATAGGTGCGGGTTCGAACCCCGCTTGTGACATAATTTTTCGTTTCGTATTCGGGTATTTATAAATAATTAAGCATATTAAATGCTAAAAATTTCAGTAATTTGAATAACAAGGTTGTGTCATCGTTTAATACAATTCTAACTGTAAAGTTTGAAGTATTAAGTCTATACAATGTGTAAACATTATCCGATAGATGGCATACGTCACCTTGAAGACGTAAGATATAATATGAAGCGAAATCTGCATGTCCTAAAATAGTTCACGATGGTGTAAGTGGCAGCACGGTTGGGCCGGATTCCCAATAGGTGCGGGTTCGAACCCCGCTTGTGACATAATTTTTCGTTTCGTATTCGGGTATTTATAAATAATTAAGCATATTAAATGCTAAAAATTTCAGTAATTTGAATAACAAGGTTGTGTCATCGTTTAATACAATTCTAACTGTAAAGTTTGAAGTATTAAGTCTATACAATGTGTAAACATTATCCGATAGATGGCATACGTCACCTTGAAGACGTAAGATATAATATGAAGCGAAATCTGCATGTCCTAAAATAGTTCACGATGGTGTAAGTGGCAGCACGGTTGGGCCGGATTCCCAATAGGTGCGGGTTCGAACCCCGCTTGTGACATTATTTTTCGTTTCGTATTCGGGTATTTATGAACTATATTATTCATAGACACTGTGGTAGGACCACGCTGTTGACAGTGTTCTGTCTACAGCCGCGGGCCGGTTCGTCCGGGGTAGTACCACACTCTCGCAGAAAATCGACGTTTGAGCAGTGGCAATATGCTGCTGCGCTTCGTTCGGTGAGCGAGAGAGCCGGAAGCCCAACTTTCTGGGTGTGTTTACGTGTGGTGGGTTCAGGTGGTGCCTGAAACTTGCGGTGGTGAAGTCTTGGTTGGGGCATTGAGCGTGAGAGGCTGACATGGGGTACAGGGAGACCCGGTGGGAATGGTCACCGCCGGCCACCTGCCGGTCAGCAGGGGACCCGAACCCAGGATTATCCTCCCTGGGAGGCTGTCCCGCCAACCGGCGAAAATCCCGCTGTGTAGTCGTTGTGCCGGAGCAGGAAACCGGAGTGGATTACGGCGACTGCGCGCGGGGGGGCACCGGGGGCCCTTCCGTGCTTCGTATCAGCTTCTCACAAAACTCACCCTCCAGCCATGCACTGTGCCCCGCACCTATTTTTTTTGGTACCACCGAATCTCGTTATACGTATCCACACTCCCTTCCTCCTCTTCTTAAATAAAAACCCGTATGAAAAGTACTAGAAAAAAGAGAAGGTTTTCTACGGCGGTCCCCTTATCCACATTTGATGTGGATTTTTGCAATATCAGGGGTTTACATAGCAATCTCGATGCCGTTCACCACCATCTCGAGACAGCGCGGCCTGCCTTGCTCTTTTTAACGGAGACACAGATAGGCGCTCCGAAGGATATTTCGTACCTTAACTACCCTGGCTACGAGTTAGAGCACTCCTTCCGTCGTAAGGCCGGGGTGTGCGTGTTCATTCGGGGTGATATCTGTTGTCGCCGGCTTCGGGCCCTCGAACATGGTGACCTGTCTATCTTGTGGTTGCGCGTAGACTATGGAGGGTTTACCCGCATCTACGCGTGCCTCTACAGGTCGCATGGCAGTGATTCGGGGTCAACTCAGTTATTTGAGAACGTCCAATGGGGGATTGACGAAATATTGGAGCAGTGTCCATCAGCGGAGGTGGTGGTTCTTGGAGACTTCAACGCTCATCATAAAGAGTGGTTGGGGTCCCGAGCCACTGACCTCCAGGGTCGACATCTCTTCAATATGGTCTCGGCCTATGGACTCTCACAACTGGTGACACAGCCCACCCGTGTCCCAGACATTGAGAGCCATGAGTCTTCTTTACTCGATCTTCTGCTGACTACACACCAGCAAGGATACCGGGTAGTGGTCGAAGCCCCTCTTGGGTCATCTGACCACTGCCTAGTCCGTAGCAGAGCCCCTGTTGCGAGGCCTAATCGCTCTACGGCGACTGGGACTCGCAGAGTCTGGCAATATAAGTCGGCAGATTGGGATGGACTTCGCGAGTTTTATGCATCCTACCCATGGAAGCGGCTTTGCTTCGCCTCTGAGGACCCTGGCGTTTGTGCAGACTGCGTAACCGAAACGATTATTATGGGGATGGATTTATTTATCCCCAATACTCAAATACCCGTCGGCGGCCGCAGCCGCCCTTGGTTTAACAAAACCTGCAGGACGGCTGCACGGCAGAAGCAATCCACATATCGGGCCTGGAACCGGGCTAAAAACTGTCAAGACCCGAACGTCAGAGAGGTGAAGCGAAAATTTAACGCCGCTTCCAGATCTAGTAAGAAGGCTATCGCCAGAGCCAAGGCAGAACATGTTGCCAGAATTGGCGAGCGATTAGAGAGCTATCCTGCTGGGAGTCGTGCATTCTGGTCGCTCGCCAAGGCTGCTCAAGGCAACTTCTGCCGGTCCAATCTCCCACCACTACAGAAAAGCGATAGCAGTCTGGCCTACAGCGCAAAGGAGAAGGCCGATCTTTTAGGTCAATTCTTTGCCTGTAACTCGACTTTGGATGCGGGAGCTGCCACACCACCTACCATACCGCGGTGTGATAGCTCTCTACCTGAAATCCGTATCTCACAGCGTGCGGTCAGGCGAGAGCTGCGGCTTTTAGACGTCCATAAGTCGAGTGGGCCGGATGGCATCCCTGCAGTGGTCTTAAAGACGTGCGCCCCTGAGTTAACCCCCGTCCTCACGCGCCTATACCGTCTTTCCTACGATACTAATAGGGTTCCATCTTCGTGGAAGGTAGCTCAAGTCCACCCGATCCCTAAAAAGGGAGAACGGTCGGACCCATCGAATTACAGGCCGATTGCGATAACATCCTTGCTCTCCAAAGTAATGGAGAAAATCATAAACCGCCAGCTTCTGCAGTACCTTGAGGATCACCAGCTGATCAGTGATCGCCAATACGGCTTTCGACATGGTCGATCGGCTGGTGATCTTCTTGTGTACCTTACACACCGTTGGGCAGAGGCTTTGGAGGGCAAGGGTGAGGCGCTAGCATTCGGCCTAGATATCGCAAAGGCGTTCGATAGGGTCTGGCACGGAGCCCTTCTATCGAAGCTACCGTCTTATGGAATCCCCGAGGGACTCTGTAAATGGATCGCCAGCTTTCTGAATGGTCGGAGTATAAGAGTCGTCGTCGATGGCTCTTGCTCCGATACCATGACCATTAACGCTGGTGTACCACAGGGCTCGGTGCTCTCCCCGACGTTGTTTATCCTGCATATCAATGACATGCTCTCTATAAAGAGTATGCATTGCTATGCGGATGACAGCACGGGTGACGAGCGGTATACCGAGCATCAGAATATCCCTCGGAATATATTACAGGAAAGAAGGACTCAACTTGTGTCTGAAGTCGAGCGCTCTCTGGGGCGGGCCTCCGAATGGGGTGAACGGAACTTAGTCCAGTTCAATCCCACTAAGACACAAGTTTGCGCGTTCACTGCAAAAAAGGACCCCTTCGTCATGGCGCCTCAGTTCCAAGGAGTAACTCTCCAAATTTCCGAGAGTATTGGGATCCTCGGCGTCGAACTATCAAGCAAAGTCCAGTTTGGGAGTCATTTGGAGGACAAAGCCAAATTGGCAAGTAGAAAGCTGGGCGTCCTGAACAGAGCCAGGCGATACTTCACACCGAGACAACGTCTTGTGCTATATAAAGCACAAGTCCGCCCTCATGTGGAGTACTGCTCACATCTCTGGGCAGGCGCGCCCAAATATCAGCTAGACCCATTTGACTCCCTGCAAAGACGTGCTGTTCGAATCGTCGGTGATCCCAATCTCACGGAAGGACTGGAGTCATTGGAGAGCCGGAGAGACTTTGGGTCTCTCTGTGTACTCTACAGGCTCTTTCACGGGGAGTGCTCTGAGGAACTGTTTGACTTGGTACCACCGTCACCATTTTATCACCGTACCACTCGACACCGCAGCAGGGTTCATCCATTCCACCTGGAAACGATACAGACGTCAACTGTACGTTTTCAACGTTCGTTTCTCCCACGTACATGCAAGATCTGGAACGAACTACCTGCTGCTGTGTTTCCCGAGCGCTATGACATGTCCTTTTTTAAACGAGGTTTAAGAAGAGCACTTTCTTCACGGTAGGCAGCGGCCTAGCTATGCCCTGGTATTGCAAGAGTCCATGAGCGGCAGTGTCACTTACCATCAGGTGTGCTGCTGGCTCGTTTGCCACCACCGGCAATAAAAAAATAAAAAAAAAAAAAAAAAATAGAAATTCAGGTTTATTATCTACTGCGTAGTAACAGTTCAATAAGATATATCTCAAACTCAAATTAGCGGTAGGATCACGCTGTTGACAGTTTTCTGTCTACAGCTTCGAGCCGGTCCGTCCGGGGTAGTACAATACTTTCGCAGAAGATCGACGTCGAAGTGAAGACGAAATGCTAGCGCTTCGTTCGATGAGTGCGAATCCGGAAGTCCAACTGGGTGGGTTTGGGATTTATATCGGTAGGCAGAGTCCTAGTTATACCCTTGCTATTTGTATATGCTTCTTGCTATTATTATAAATATTTTTTATTTACTTATTCATATTATCTGTGTGGTAGCGGTTACGAATACTATCAACCCTTACTTTGCTCGTGGATGTCGTAAAAGACGACTAAATGCCTTATAATAAGCTAGACCAACTCTATCTGATGCCGTTTGGTCAACAATTACATGGCCAAGATAGGTTGACGTCTGACAGGCGGCCGGTCATAAAACTATTGCCAATAACTTTTACAATATGTACTATGAAAGAAGAGTACATATTGTATCGGCCCCCAAGTAATTGAGATAAGAGTAGGAAAATGATGATGATATTCAACGTCCATTTTTCTCGAACAAAAAATCCATATCATTAACGAGGCTGCTCGTAAATTCACGAGAATCGGTTAAGAAATGCCATCTCCAGAGGAAAACAGTCGGATATCTGAACGTTTGGATACACATACCAAAGCATTTTTACTTAAGCCGAAAGCTTAACCCGCGTTTTGTTCTCGCTTTGTTAATTAAGATTAAGCTTCCGTATGAGAATCAATACCTTACTTGCCGTGCCCGTGCCATGTGGTTATAAAAACGAATATAGGATATTATATCAAGAGAATATCTTGACTAGTAAAGGCAAATTCGTCATAGCACCTATGTCAAACCTGTTATTGAAAAGGTTTCAGCCCGCTACAAATAACGAAAAATCTTAATATATATAAATTACGCGTCACGTTGTTTATCCGCGATGGACTCCTGAAGTACTTAACCGATTTTAATCAAATTTGCACAGCGTATGTAGTTTGATCCAACTTAAATGATAGGACAGCCTCAATAGATAGATAGATCTCAATTTATAGTCGCAATATTATTTTATTGCAAATTATTTGCCTATTATTTGACAGTCACAATTATCTGTTATCTCCAACCGATTCTAACAGATGGCAGTATCTGTTGACTGGATTTAGTAAGTATTTAATAAATGGCTCTATGTTAAACGTACAAACGTTTCATATAAACTATAATTTATTAGCACAACCACCACGTGTTACTGAGGCTACCTTAGCCACAGCAACGCGTGGCCGAGTCTGCTAGTATTATATATGTTAAGAATAATTATATATTTTTTTTTATATAAACTAAAAGCTAAAGCAATGAATTTTCCATTTACGGTTTAATTTTACAAATTATATGATAATGTAGTTATATAGTCAGGTCAGATATATAGATATATATCAATATGATATTATCTAACTATATTGAAAGTTTTTGTTCGCAGCTAAAACGGTTGCTTTACACGTTTGCCAAGACATATCTCTCATAAGTTATCATAACACCCTGCTCTAATCTCACTTACTTGGGATCGACGCAGTATATTTTCTTTTTCTGCTGTATATATTATAAATGATTAGGCAAAAATTTTATGACCACCATCTGACTGCCTTTAATACTAGTATGGCCACGCTGTTGACATTTTTCTGTCTAGAGCTGCGGGCCGGTCTGTCCGAGGTAGCACCACTCTCCCAGAAAATCGACATCTGAACAGTAGCAATGTGCTATTGCGCTTCGATCGGTGAGCGAGAGAGCCGGTGGCCCAACTTTTTAGATGGGTTTTGGGATAGACAGCGGCATAGCTGTATCCCTAGTGTTAAAAAGGTCCATGGCAGCAGCAGCAACATTTACCGTCGTGGGTGCTGCTCGCTCGTTTGCCACCATCATCATTCTCCTACTCTTATCCCAATTACTTGGAGTCGATTACAATATGTTCTCTTCTTTCATAGTACATATTGTAAAAGTTATTGGCAATAGTTTTATGACCGGCCGCCTGCCAGACGTCAACCCTCCTTGAAAATGTAATTGTTGACCAAACGGCATCAGATGGAGTTGGCCCAGGTCGATATAATACACTCAGTCGTCTTTTACGACATCCACGAACAAAGTAAGGCTACGTCCTAATTGACAAGTCGTTCTACGACAAAATCGGTTGTTCGCATTGCCGTGCGACGAGTTGGTCGTACGACAATAATGATGTGTCCAAATTGCATTGTCGTCAGTCGTCGAAATGTCGTTGTCTTTTGAATGGAGCTGTCCTAACTGACAACTCGCACTGACGTGCGACATCGCATTTGTTGGTCGTTGTGTTTTAAATTCAAACCTGTTCTATTTTGTCGTGTCGGTCGTCCGGGCGACACGTGTTTTTGGTTGATAAGTAAAATGAATACTATGACATATATATATCTTTGACAACGACATTTCGACGACTGACGACAATGCAATTTGGACACATCATTATTGTCGTACGACCAACGTGTTGCACGGCAATGCGAACAACCGATTTTGTCGTTGAACGACTTGTAAATTAGGACGTAGCCTAAGAGTTGGTAGTATTCGCAGCCGCTAGCACACAACGCTCGTTTGCCACCATAAGCAATAAAAAATTCTCCTTGGGAATAAAATTATTGACCAGACGGCATTAAATGCTCCAGGTCGATGTTCATAGTTCTTAGTAGTTATTTACAACATCTAAGAACTATGTAAGTGCTAATAGTATTTGCAGCCACCAGCACACAGCACTTTCATATATAAACTCATTTGCAAAAAAAACGGGCGGTTTTGATTTTCATTCATATTTAAAAAGATACAATACCAAAAAGGTTTCAATCGTTTGTACACGTTACTGGCCGGTTTTAAAAATGCTGTGGTATTTAAAAAAGTACGTTCTAAATTCAATTTTTCATTTGATGTTCATTTTTACAGAAAACCCCTTTTTATCCTACATTTTTGGCGCGAAGTTCCAGAAGTTAACATCGACTTTCATAACTTTTATTCAATTTTTATCGATTAATTTCATATCCTTGACTGTCAAAGCTTTATTTAATGCTGTTTGGCTGTATCAAAAATGGTAGATAAAGTGGTAAAAGCTACCAAAATTATCGCGCTGCTTGAAGAGGGTTGCAGCCAATGTTTCGTGGCTAGGAGGCTAAATGTTAGTCGCTCGACAGTCCAAAGGACCTGGCAGCGATATCAGGAGACTGGTTCCGTCGAGAGAAGGCCTGGTTCTGGAAGAAAACCATGTACCCAACCACGGGATGATCGTTTTCTTGTGAGTCGCGCATTGAGAAATCGCAAATCTTCGTATGTGGATCTTAAGAACAACCTCCAAGAAGTAAGAAATGTGCATATTAGTCTATGGACGGTCAGGAGGAGGCTTCTCGCTGCCAATATACGCAGTCACCGCCCGGCCCGCGGCCCCAAATTACTCCGTGAGCACAGAGTTCACAGGCTTAGGTTCGCTAGAAATTGTGAATCATGGACTCAAGACGATTGGAATAGGGTTTTGTTCTCTGATGAAGCCAGGATATCTCTGTTCGGTGAAGATCGACGTCGGCGAGTGCTAAGAAGACAAGGAGAACGCTTTGCAGAGCCATGTTTCGAAGAAATCACACCTTATGGTGGGGGCTCTGTTATGTTTTGGGCAGGAATAAATTCAATGGATCATACAGAGTTAGTCTTCATTGAAAACGGCTCACTGACTGGGCATCGATACATAACGGAAGTTCTAATTTCTCATGCACAACCCGCATTGGCCGCTCTAGGTGAAGACTCGATTTTTATGGACGACAATGCTCACGCCCACCGATCCCGCGATGTTAATGCGTATGTGCAAGAGGTCGGCATTCGTCGTTTGGATTGGCCAGCTCGAAGTCCCGACCTCAATCCCATAGAGCATGTCTGGGACGTTCTGAAACGGCGTGTGAGATCAGTACACCCGGCTCCGCAGACCATCAGAGAGCTGAAGAATGTGATTACTGCGGAGCGGGAACGTATTCCGCAAGCAAGTATCCGGGATATACTCGCTAGCATGCCCAGACGAATTCAAGCTGTGATTTTAGCTAGAGGGGGTCACACTCGATACTAAACATTTATCTGCTTTTACTTTATTAAAGAAAAACAAACAAAAAAACTTTTTTATTTTTACTTCATGAGCATATGCACTACTAGCGAATATACACTACTAGCGAGGTTTAGCATTATTTCCCATAAATTGTATCTAAATTTTATGAAATACTGATGAAAACGATTATTTTCTTATTAATTTACCAATTTGTGTGGATAAAACTACCTATAATTATCAAACAAAGAAATATTAACATTTGAAATGGTTCATTGCTTAGGTGCCCGTTTTTTTTTGCAAATGAGTGTATTATTAATTATTTAAGGCAATCTAAATCCCAAATTTGCGATGGTTCTCCTTATGATATCCCTATCTTACCCGTAAGTTTTGTAAAAGACAACTAATGTGCATATAACATTTATGAAAGAGACAGAAATCTCGTAATAAAATACTATACTAGCCCGTCTAATCAACATGGTACAATAGGTCAATTCTTATGCCAATTACTTCGGGTTGATACAATATGTACTCTTCTTTCATAGTACATATTGTAAAAGTTATTGGCAATAGATTTATGACCGGCCACCTGCCAGACGTCAACCCTCCTTAGGAATGTAATTGTTGACCAAACGGCATCAGATGGAGTTGGCCCAAGTCATTATAAGGCTCTTAGTCGTCTTTTACGACATCCACGAGCAACGTAAGGGTTGGCAGTATTCGTAGCCGCTACCACATAGCTCTTCTAATGAATATGGAAAATAATTGTAGGGGTTTCTTAGCGATCTGAAAGGTTAACCCGTCGGGTCAGCCTCGGATGTCAAGAAGGTGGTACCAGTGGTCAGCCCAAAGGCGATGAGGTTATGAAACCGCACACCTTCCGTCGCCCCGAGTGGAACGGGCGCCGTGTGTCCAGTCTGTAAAAAAATAAAATAAGTAGTCTCTTGGCGAGAGCAGGAAAGCGTTATGTGGTGGTCTTGTATTATATTCAATATCTTAGTGATTTAACGAGTTATATTAAATAATTTCGATAGTATTTTAAGTAATGTGATGTGAAGGAAGATTTGGGGTGTAGTGAAAATATAATATAAAAGTACTTTTTAAATGTTTTTGATATCCTCCAAATTATACTCTGGGATATTAACTATTAATAGTGTGATCATAGCATTGCCAACATGCATGCAAGCATGCCAACAAAAAAAGAAGAAAAGTAATTGTAAATGACTTTTAATAAGACTTTTAAAAAACCTCGAAGGTAACTTCACAAATTTCCTTGTATTTTTAACGTGATTAAGTCACAGCCTAAGCTAGTGTATTGACGAACTTGTAACCATTAGTCTTTTCAGTGTAGAATTTTGAAAGAGCATATATTTATCCATCAATCTTCCATTGCTGGATATAGACCTTTTAAAGAATTATTTGCTGGAGATAGACCAGCTAATAATACCATAATCGCTACGCTTCCAAGTTCACGATTACAATTGGTATTACATATCCCTGAAGACTAGTAGTCTCTCAGCCGATTTTATGCTTCCCACAGGAAATTATCCTTATCATTTTTATCATCATTTCAGCTTCTATATACCACTGCCTTCTTCACAATAGAAGGGAATGTGACCTACTATACCACGCTGGTCAAACGGGTTGTTATAGGATTTTAATTCAAGTTTTCTCATTCTCTTGCATAATATTATTTACATATTATATTCCTTAGTCATTTCTAACGAATGGCCAAGATCCTCACCACATAGGAAATTATCCTTAAGACTCCCTACTTCACACATCCGCAGCAAACTGCAGAATAACAGCATGGTGGTATCACTTTTTGTAACAGATACCACAACGTTATGCTGATCAGCCATTTTTTACTTATTTGTGGAAGGGGCGCCGTTGTTCTCATACACTAGTGGTATGACCACATTGGGGGCCTGTCCGTCCGAAGTGATACCATACTCTCGCAGAAAATCGATGTCTAAACAATAACTATATACTGTTGCACGTCGTTTGGTGGGCAAGAGAGACGGCAGGCCAACTTTTTGGGTGAATTTGGGGTTGTCATTGGTAGCTGCTCGACCCCTGGTATGGCTGAGAACCATGAGTGGCACTAACACTTACATTTATTAGGTGCTCTACTTGCTCGTTTGCCACCATAGGTAATAAAAAATAAATAAAAACAAAATTATAATTTATCTGTATATTTCTATTTTTAGTATTTTTTGTACTTTTTTTATTTTATTGGAATATAGTTATAAGTACCTGTATGTTTTTTGTAAGTAGTTCTTAATATTTTTAACCATTATAATGTGTCCTGTCTATGAACGACGTATTAAATTATTTTTCTTTTTTCTTTCTATATATAGAAAGAACACAAAATGAACTGTATTATTTAAAATTAAAATGTTACGAACTCTATGTTACATAATAAAGAATATTACTGACAAAGAATGAAACTTCTGCAATAAGTTTGTAGTACAATGCATTGCATTACGACCCGGCAACACATTCTCGTCACGTAGCCCCTGATTGTTTTGTAGGCTCCAACAACACTTTGTTAGAAATAAACTATGTTTACTTACATTTTTATGTCTTCCCCTTTTTACAAAACAAGGGTTTTATTTATTTGGCACAGATTTAAGATAATATTGAATGAACTTTTTTCATATTGCTCGTTGTATATTTATTGTAATACATTTTGTTGCTTGATTTTCTTTTTATTTATTCTTATATTGCCTAAAACAATATGTCAACGATTTTTAACTTTTTCCCTATCGTAATGGTCAATAAAGATCCTGGACATGATGCACGTGTGAACAATGTTATATATATATATATATATATATATATATATATATATATATATATATATATATCAATTCGTGCTAAATTACAGTAAATGCTAAACCACTTGCTGTGAAGATCTCCTAAGTTATTCTGTGTAGCGACAGGATAAGAATAGAACTTTTGCCACCTCTTACTAGTCCGTGGAAGTCGTGAAAATCGATTAAGGATTCACCAGGAGAACGGGCAGCGGTTCCCTTCTGGAATATGTATAACAGCTCGCTGCGATCGCCAAGCCCTCAGCCAGGCGCATCAATTAGCGCACTATCCCCTTACACGTATGACCAGCAAAAGGTTCCAAGATAATGAATGATGATGATACCGTGAAAGAAAAAGAGCTTCGTAATTTTACATCAAATGACCTATACAATTGCTTACCGGCCTTTAAAATCTGTGTAATTGCAATATTAATTGAATAAATAAGTGTCTATTTTTACACTTATTTATTCAATTAATATTGCAATTACACAGATTACATATAAAACCGCTTCTCTTAAGCGGTTGGATCGATTTATATGTTTTTTTTTTGTATAATAATATATTCAAGAATTATTAGTTTAGCAATTGAATCCGGAAGGTGGCGCTACATTATATTGCAAGAAATTCTATATGTATTGTTGTTTAAGATTTGTAGAAAACTGCCTTTGTTGAGTCAGCAAGTATATCTGTAATCCGGTGGTAGGTTAATAAATTTGTTTTTTTTTTAACTAGTAAATAGCTTTAATATAATAATTACCATTTTATTTTTTAATGACTGACCATAAACAATATATTTTTTTATAGAATTATTTATTTCAGAACTAGCATTGTATTTGAATAAAAACTGTGTGACAAAATTTAATAAATAATACTATAGCGGGTATAAATCTTTGTAATAACGATG
This sequence comes from Lymantria monacha, assembly GCA_905163515.2. NCBI lineage: Eukaryota > Metazoa > Arthropoda > Insecta > Lepidoptera > Erebidae > Lymantria > Lymantria monacha. The sequence goes on along the minus strand of LR991098.1, from coordinate 25,133,315 downwards.
ACTTGTTGGACGTAAGACAACTTAGTCCTTCCGTGACCATAAGCCCTCTAGAGTGTTCGAAACATCGAGAAATCAAAAAACAAATACATGTAGGAATAAAATACGGTTGGTATTTTTAGGTTTCGTTTGTATTTTCAGTCTTACAAAATAAAATCGTTAGATATTTAACAAAAGCGTCGTGTCATCGCATGCGCCATCAGTCCGTCTACTTTTCGTCACTCTCACTAATTCATTCATTCTATCTTATTCACCCACTCCTTGAATTTCGTTTCACTAATCAATCCTACATACAAATGCGATAGAATCCGTAAAAATAATTTTATTTCAAATATATCTGTAATATTACTGCTATGTTCATATTTTTAACATAGAATGGTATAATTTAATTGATTTTAAGGGTAGCTTAACAATTAACTCTGGCGTCCAAGACGGTCTGAAGTTATAGAACTATTGTCCCAATGACATAATGTAGAGAATTAGATTAAGATTCCTGTGGTGATACGTATCACCCCGAATAAAGATTCATGTTGTCAACCATGGGTACTACAAATAGTTGAACTTTTAAACAGAAACAATTTTAATGGGATAAAATGTGACGTCATTGGAGGATCTGTCAGAATAACAGCGCTTTGGCAACCGTGTTGCCTTAGCAAATAGCTGAGACAGATACCATATTTTGGCCTCACGCATATGCACATTAGTTATCATAAATTTATATTTAGCTTAAGCAAAATGTGAGGTTGCAAATAAAACAAAAAAAAAAAAAAAAAAAAAAAAAACGCTTACAGTCAGATGTTAAACAATTTCTAGAATTGAGTTTTAAAGATGACTGTTGTTTTATAAATCGAAGGAATTGATAATATATAATATGATCTATCTAACTACATCTGTTTGTTTCTCAACGAGTATAGACAATTGGTAGTAAGTCATTTAGAGCGAGTTTTGCAGGGTGGAGTGGATTTCTGTTTCTCACTTTCCACGCCCTTTTGAGCAGAGCAACACAGAATTATACTGGATAGTTAGGATATTTGAGTATACCTACTCACTACCTATATTTACTATCATAAGTGTGTCATGACAGACGGGACCGACGACTTATCCTCGGAGAGCATCAAGTGATACCGTCTATTGCTCCTCACTCACATATCGTAAAATGTATAAAAAAAGTTTTTAAAAATGCCCACACAATATCGGTACGTTATTTAATTGATACGAGCTCTTACGATAGTCAAAAATAAACTTCAGCGCTAGCCTTTTTACAATATTAAAACTTTTAATACTCAAATAATTATTTTCATTTACGTCTACACAATTAGACCCAGATTAGAGCTCGCATTAGGGGAAGTGGGAGTTGGTTATTTGTTTACAAACGAGTCAGCGACCCAGTTCGCTCAGTTGACCGAAGTTCGTGCAAAGTTGTCGACTAAGCAGCTGACGCTCAGTAAAATACCTAGTCTGTTTTCTATTACGACTTGCTTGTTCAAGTTACGGTTTGTTGCCATTCTATGCTACGTATATTATTACTATTTTCATTTGGGTCAACTATTAAATACGCTATTGCCAGAACATTCTGTATTTGATGTAATTTATGGACGGTAAGGCAATCTAATTTTAGTTGTTCTCAATAATAATTACTTAAAGATGTTGATGGCCCTTGCCATAAAGGATAAAGAATACAATATGTAATCAATCCTTCATTCAAGGATCAACCAGAAGTATGGGCATCGCCCTCATAGAACTATTATAGGAGCCAATGGGATCGCTTATCCTAACGTGGGGAGACTATGATTCTATCATTGAGGAGAGGGATTCCTTCCGCGAGAAAACCTTTTATAATGACAGACTCCTTGTGCAAGCCTACCTGCTAAAACGGTATTACGTCCATCTACCTATTGCCCGTGAACAGGATTAAGCTCATTGCATCAATTTATCTACCCCTGATAGATTTCTCTTATATTTTTGACAGCTTTGCCTGATCGTGGAAATTATAATATTTTCCTTCTTTTGAAAGGCCTATGTCCAACAATAGATTTTAATAAGATGATAGATAGTGGCTCTATTAACTTCTAGTGTAGTGTCGCGGGTTCAATTCCAATGCAGAACAATACTTTATACGATCTATAAATTGTTGTTTTGAGTATAGATGTAATTTTTGTTCGTTAAATATAAAAAGAAACTCCATTGTTGTGAAAGAAACCATTAATAGACGTTGACAGACTGATGGATGTATGAAATGCCAACAGACGGCAAAAATCTTCACCTGTATTCTTCTTCTTCTCAGCATATATATCTATCACCATTAGGTTCGATCCCGTTTCACAACGAGAAGAAAATTCACCTATTATACCACACTGGACATATGAGTCGTCATAAGGTTTTATGTCGCACTTTCTTCTTTTTCACCAATTTTATCTGCTTATCTTCTAAGATACCCACAAGTAGAAAGAATCTGTGGTGAATTATATTGTTTTTTCTACTACCACACGAAAGTAACCTTCTATAAGTAATCCTTCTATAAACAATCTTCGGAACCTCTATTACGTAGGACTAAATATTATTTGATAAAACTCTTTGTTCTTAAAAGACAAAGTTGCCAAGCAACAAATTTAGATAAATAAAAATAAATTCCTAAGAAACTTTATTTATATACCCCTATTGTATAAATGGGCAAAAAAGAAAATATCGCATAAAATTACCTATACGATATTCTTAAAACTAAACCTTGTAGGAGAAAATGTAGGTTGAGATTTCAATTTATTATCTGAGTCCGCCATTGTTTAGCAAAATTACTCGAGTCGAATACAAGTCTTAAGATCCGTTTACATTTAATTGATTTCAATATTGTAAATATAAATTGGATTATATTATATTATTTCGTCGTTTTATAACGGATTTAGAAGCTTCGGTTACGGGTTCGGTTCAGTTGTGTTTACTTTGGCAACATAGAATTCCTTTCGGAGAAGGAAAAATCCGTTCTTAGCTAATCTCTACTCGGCGAAAGGAATATTTCAACCAAATTTTAAGTCTGTAGGCGTTATGGTTCCAGATATCGTCGTCGTAATGAGTCATTACATAGGTGGAAATCTCTTATATATATATATATATCCATCCAGCCATCCATCAGCCCGTAAACGTCCACTGCTGGACATAGGCCTCCCCATGAGAATGCCATCTATAACGGTCCTGTGCCACCTGCATCCAACGGTTTCCTGCGACCTTGATGAGGTCATCAGTCCACCGAGTGGGGGGTCTTCTTACGCTGCGTCGTCCGATTCATGGTCGCCACTCGAGAACCTTTTTTCCCCAACGGTTGTCGGTTCGTCGAGCGATGTGACCTGCCCATTGCCACTTCAACGTGCTAATCCTTAGGGCTATGTCGGTTACACCCGTTCTTCTACGGATATCCGTATTTCGGATTTTATCACGTAGAGAAATAAAAAAGTACATACATATCATCACGCCATATCCTTTGCAGGGTAGGCAAAGAGCACAGAGTGCCATAGAACTCTATCCTTGCATACTTCACTCGCTTCCACAACATTCATAACTCTCTTCATACACGCTCGCCGGTTTCGGAGACTCTTGACTCCACCTTCCTTCAGTACATGACCGATCTGGTCTAGGTAGGTAAGTCTCGGTCTCCCCCGGTACCTACATCCTTCCACTTTCTCATTGTATATATTCTTAACCAGACGTTCGTTCGGCATTCTTTCCACATGTCCGAACCATCGGAGCATTCCCTTTCGCATCTTTACACCAATACTCTCTTTCACAGCTACTCGCTCTCTTACGTCGTCGTTACGAATGCGGTCGGTCAGCCTAACTCCACAGATTTTCCGTAGAGATCGCATTTCGACCGCATTAATTTTACTTTCATACTCTTTTCTGCATACCCAACTCTCGCTTCCATACAGTAATGTTGGGACAAGCACGGCGTTATGTATTGCTACACGTGCCTTCTGGCTGAGGTGGTGGCTACTGAATAGTTGTCCCAACGCTCCGTTCACTATATTTTCCGCATTCACTCTTCGCTCTATATCAGTGGTGTACCTACCATCTCGGCTAAATCCACATCCAATATATACAAATACATCCACTTGCTCTAGTACATTATTACCTATTGTTACACTTACATCTGTTCTGGCTTCATCTCTTTCAAAGACCATTATTTTGGTTTTGCTCACATTCACGCGTAGACCCCTTTTCTTACAATCTTCTGTCATTGTGTCGACTAGGGTCTGCAGGTCAGTCACTGACTGTGCCAGCAGAACTGCATCATCTGCATAGAGCGGAGCAGTGACCACTGAGTCGCCCATCTGGACTTCCACATTCATATCATTCAACCTTTGGAGACATTTATCCAGATATATGATAAACAGCCTGGCTGCCAGAACGCACCCCTGCTTAACGCCGATATTGATGTCAAACCAAGGCGACATTCCATCATCCAGCCGCACATAGGCTCTACAGCCCATGTAACTGGACTGCACAGCCTATAGCAATTTACCGTTAATACCATACTCCGGTAAAATGTTCCAAAGTTCCTTTCGTACAACCGTGTCAAATGCTCCCTCTAGATCCACAAAACTGCAGAAAACCCTCTGACCTAAAGCCAGATGCTTCTCCACAATGATGCGCAGAGAGAACACTTGATCCATGCATCCCCTTCCACTCCTGAAACCTCCTTGTGTCTCACACAGTAGACCATCGGACATCATCCTCATTCTCCTTTCAATAATTTTACCGTACACTTTTGCTGCCAAACTGGTCAAGCTTACGGCTCTGTAATTTGCGCAGTCATAACGTGAACCCTTGTTTTTAATTAAACAAAGGCACGATGACTGCGCTATTCCAGTCCCTGGGCACCATTCCCGAGCCCCAACATAAATTGAGGAGCAACAGGAACGCCTTCCAGACACAGGAGCCACCAAGCTTGATCATCTCGACAGACACCATATCAATGCCCACTGCCTTACGATTTTTCAAACTTCTTATCGCCCATTCAACTTCATCCATACTGATGCCATTGAAGGACGCCGGTGCTGAATGTTGATCTACTAAACCACATGCGACACAGGCGCCAACCGTAGTATCCGCATACATATCACCAAAATATTCACTCCATCGGCTTAACACCTCTTGTGTTCGTGTAAGAATGTGTCCACCTTTAGACCTTATTTTATTCATTCTGAAGGCTGACCACACACACATATATATATATATATATATATATATATATATATATATATATATATATATATATATATACATATATATATACATATATATATATATACATATATATATGTATATATATATATATTTATATATATATAACATTACTAAACTAAAAAACTATTTGACCGATCATTATGAAAATCGGTATGTATATGTATATTTTCACAGAGAAGATTTATATGATATTCCCATTGATTTAACTCGCCACCAAGCGGCGCTGCGATATATCGACTTCTACATCGTTCAACCGATTGTCATGAAAATTAGTATCTACATATATTTTTTCATAGAGAAAGTGATTATGCTAGATTCACAAATATGAATGTAATAAAATTTGAATTAAAAATGTAAAAAGGTTTTTCTTTTCTCAAAACAAAACCCTATTGCAAACCGTCTAACAATACATATATTTGGTAAATTTTTCTCTCCACTCTGAGGCGTTCCAAGAAAATTTTAATTAATAAAATTTTTATTCTCAATTGAAAGCAAAGAAAAATAAGCTAACAATTTTGGTTCAATTTTATAATAAAGTATGTCTGATAAAAACCATTCATTAATGAATTGTAGTTGATAATCATAATATTTTCATTAGGTGAATTCATCTTTTAAAATTGCGTAGTAACCAGGCAATTTGCCATTGATTAATCATTCTTCTGCTTTTTGCCCTTTTTAAGGGGATAGGAATACCATTATCACAGAGTTTGGTAGATAGAGAAGAAACTCTTTCATTTGGATAATGAAAATTATCTAATAAAATATTTTAGAAAATACATGAAAATACTGTGGGCCTTTAGCAAAAGTTTTAGTATGTATAGAACTGTAACTTGGGTAGGTACATTTCATCATCTCATCATCATCTCAGCTCGTACATGCCCCGCTATTGGGCTCGAGCCTCCTCCATAATGGGACGGCAATCGACCTACTATACCACGCTGGTCAGACGTGTTGGTATAGGGTTTTGTTTCGAGTTTTCCTTCTCTCGCATAGATGTTTTATGCGTTTTATATCCCTTAGTCGTCTCGTACGATCACCCACGGGTGAGATAGGGGGTGGTGAATTGTATACTTACTCCTTCACCACACGGACAATACATAGGTACATTTATGTACTGGTAAATTTATGTACTTTTATATAATTTATTAACGTACTTCCTTAAAAGTCGATATACGAAAGAAAATCAATCGCTTTCAGGTACCGTGTTAAAATGTAACAAATATTAATTATTTATTGAGATATTTACTTATTTTTGTCGTTAGATATTTAAGATGGCTATTCAAATATTAATACTTACATTATTATTGGAACATGATTATGTACAAACAATTTTTTTAAGAAATAATAGAATTTATTTGCCACTAAGTCCCACTTTTGGGCTCGAGCCTTCTTCTTAATGGGAGGAAAATTGACCAACTACACCACGCTAGTAAAACATATATGTATAGAGTTTTATTTGGATTTTTCTTTACTTGCATAGATATTATATACGTTTTATATCCCTTAGTCATCTTTTACGGTCACCCACGGGTAAGATTAGGGGCTGGCGAATTATATTCATACTCCGTCACCACACGGAAAACGCTCCTAACCATGAGGGTCATAAATGCAATAAAGGGAATAATAAATAAGTGGCAGCACGGTTGGGCCGGATTCCCAATAGGTGCGGGTTCGAACCCCGTTTGTGACATCATTTTTCGTTTCGTATCGGGTATTTATAAATAATTAAGCATATTAAATGCTAAAAATTTCAGTAATTTGAATAACAAGGTTGTGTCATCGTTTAATACAATTCTAACTGTAAAGTTTGAAGTGTTAAGTCTATACAATGTGTAAACATTGTCCGATAGATGGCATACGTCACCTTGAAGACGTAAGATATAATATGATTCGAAATTTGCATGTCCTAAAATAGTTCACAATGGTATAAGTGGCAGCACGGTTGGGCCGGATTCCCAATAGGTGCGGGTTCGAACCCCGTTTGTGACATCATTTTTCGTTTCGTATCGGGTATTTATAAATAATTAAGCATATTAAATGCTAAAAATTTCAGTAATTTGAATAACAAGGTTGTGTCATCGTTTAATACAATTCTAACTGTAAAGTTTGGAGTGTTAAGTCTATACAATGTGTAAACATTGTCCGATAGATGGCATACGTCACCTTGAAGACGTAAGATATAATATGATTCGAAATTTGCATGTCCTAAAATAGTTCACAATGGTATAAGTGGCAGCACGGTTGGGCCGGATTCCCAATAGGTGCGGGTTCGAACCCCGTTTGTGACATCATTTTTCGTTTCGTATCGGGTATTTATAAATAATTAAGCATATTAAATGCTAAAAATTTCAGTAATTTGAATAACAAGGTTGTGTCATCGTTTAATACAATTCTAACTGTAAAGTTTGAAGTGTTAAGTCTATACAATGTGTAAACATTGTCCGATAGATGGCATACGTCACCTTGAAGACGTAAGATATAATATGATTCGAAATTTGCATGTCCTAAAATAGTTCACAATGGTATAAGTGGCAGCACGGTTGGGCCGGATTCCCAATAGGTGCGGGTTCGAACCCCGTTTGTGACATCATTTTTCGTTTCGTATCGGGTATTTATAAATAATTAAGCATATTAAATGCTAAAAATTTCAGTAATTTGAATAACAAGGTTGTGTCATCGTTTAATACAATTCTAACTGTAAAGTTTGAAGTGTTAAGTCTATACAATGTGTAAACATTGTCCGATAGATGGCATACGTCACCTTGAAGACGTAAGATATAATATGATTCGAAATTTGCATGTCCTAAAATAGTTCACAATGGTATAAGTGGCAGCACGGTTGGGCCGGATTCCCAATAGGTGCGGGTTCGAACCCCGTTTGTGACATCATTTTTCGTTTCGTATCGGGTATTTATAAATAATTAAGCATATTAAATGCTAAAAATTTCAGTAATTTGAATAACAAGGTTGTGTCATCGTTTAATACAATTCTAACTGTAAAGTTTGAAGTGTTAAGTCTATACAATGTGTAAACATTGTCCGATAGATGGCATACGTCACCTTGAAGACGTAAGATATAATATGATTCGAAATTTGCATGTCCTAAAATAGTTCACAATGGTGTAAGTGGCAGCACGGTTGGGCCGGATTCCCAATAGGTGCGGGTTCGAACCCCGTTTGTGACATCATTTTTCGTTTCGTATCGGGTATTTATAAATAATTAAGCATATTAAATGCTAAAAATTTCAGTAATTTGAATAACAAGGTTGTGTCATCGTTTAATACAATTCAAACTGTAAAGTTTGAAGTGTTAAGTCTATACAATGTGTAAACATTGTCCGATAGATGGCATACGTCACCTTGAAGACGTAAGATATAATATGATTCGAAATTTGCATGTCCTAAAATAGTTCACAATGGTATAAGTGGCAGCACGGTTGGGCCGGATTCCCAATAGGTGCGGGTTCGAACCCCGTTTGTGACATCATTTTTCGTTTCGTATCGGGTATTTGCAATAAAGGGATTTAAAATGCATATAATATCTGTACAAGAAAAGGAAAACTCGAACTAAAACCATATATTAACTCGTCTAATCAGCACGGTATAGTAATTCAATTCCCCTCCCATTGTATAGGGGGTACGAGACCAGCAGCGGGATATATACAAAGTGGGATCGTGATGATAATAATGATTGATTTTGATTAAATTTATATTACCAAGCAACTTTAACAATGACATTGTCCTAAAATATATATGAAAGTTATACATGTGGAATATTTTAAGGAAAACATTTCGACATTTCGCTAAATATATGAACATATGTACAAGTATCTTTACTCAAATATGTTCGGGTCTGTTGTGCCAAAGCGAGTAAATCGATGTCTAAATACCCATTGTATTCCTACCCGCAAATATATCTGTCGTAAAAAGCGAATACTTGTTATTTTTTTTTTACAAGAGATATTTTTTTACCCTTGCGATTGGGTATCCATGCTATTTATGTTTGATAAGGATTATATCAACGATGGATGACTTTTTTTTACAATGCAAATCGGAAATGGTAATGTAATGGTTCTTTCTATATTGCGGATTTATACAATAGTGTGGCTGTTATTATTGAGTTTTGAACTAAAACTACTTTACGGGTTCTGTCGCGTTTCTATTTGATTTTTAATTTCCCAACGTTTCGAACACTTTACAGTGATCATGGTCACGGGAGGACTAAGGTGTCTTACGTCCAAAAGTCATCGTTATTACAGAAATTTACATCTACCCGCTACAGTATCAGTTATTAAAAGTTTGACCCACATTTTAATACAAATTTATTGCCAGTACAAAAAGAAAATGATTCTATATGTATTTTTTTTTTATATTTTTTATGATCAGTTATATTAATAGTAGTAATACTTACTTTCTTTGTTGTATATTCTCAAATTCATCATCATTATCATCATCAGAGCTCATATATATTACACTGTTAGCCTCGAGCCTCCTCAGTAATGGGAGGGAAATTGATTTACCACACTAGTCAGACGAGTCGGTATAGGATTTTGTTCCGAGTTTTCCTTCTTTTGCATTGATGTTATATGCATTTTATATCCCTTAGTCGCCTCTTAGGATCACCCACGGGTAAAATAGTGGTGAATTGTGTTCTTACTCCGTCACCATACGGATTACCAAAGCTATAAACTCAAGTTACAAATGACAATATGAGTATTGGAATCAAGTTTTCTAAAGAAATACATAGTGACAGCCATCATCGTCCTACTCTTATTCCAATTTGACTGACTGCACAGATGGCGTAGTGGTTAAGATACCAACCTTTCGTGCCAGTGCCGTGGGTTCGATTCCCACGCAGGACATTACTTTGTGCGATCCACAAAGTGTTGTTCTGAGTCTGGGTGTAATTTGTCTGCGTTAATTGCATGTTTGTAAAGTCCCCCGCAATACAAGGTTTATTTCCTTAGTGCAGGGTGGTGTTTTTAAAATAAAAAAAAATTTAAAAAAAAAATTACCTACGTGGGTTCGATACAATATTGTCATACATCATCATCATCAACCTGCTCTTATCCCAATTTATTTGGGGTCGACGCAATATGTCTTCTCCTTCCATACAACTCTATCATACGTCATCTCTGTGGTCACTCCTTGTCTATCCATGTCATGTTTCACGCAGTTCATCCATCTTTTCTTCAGTCTTCCCTTACCCTTAAGCCTTCAACATTCATGCTTAAAGCTTTCCTCACAACATTACTTTCATCCCGTCTCATCACATGTCCATACCATGTCAATGTTTTACTCCTTAATTTTTCCGTCACTGGCGTAACTTTCAAACTTCCTCTTATATGTTTACCACACATATTACAAATAATTTTGATAATAATTTAATGACCGGCCAGGCGGCCGGCATCTGAGGTCAGCCCTCCTTATTAATGTAATTGCTGATCAGACGGCATAAAATACAGTTAACCCAGGTCTACGTAAAATTATGATATTAAAATAATTACCTGCCGTCTATTTTACTATTTTAAGGTTAGTAAATTAATTTGATTGCGCTACTCTGCGCAGATAATCATTTCATCATCATATATGTCCTATTGTTGGGCTCGAGTCTCCTGCATAATGGGAGGGTAATTGACCTACTATACTCCGCTGGTCAGACGTGTTGTTATGGGGTTTTGTTTCGAGGTTTCCTTCTCTCGCATAGATGTTATATGCGTTTTATATCCCTTAGTCGTCTCGTACGATCACCCATGGGTAAGATAAATATAAAATAAGCTGTAATTAAAATGAGCAGCACAATGACAATATCGTCAAGAAATTGATCATAATATGACAAGAAGATCGGACAAGTATCGTTGTATATTCTAAAATCTAAGTTCTACAAAATCAATCAATACTTATAAAAACTTGATTACGAGCGAAAAATGAATCATTCAATAATTTTTAACTCGTAATCACGTTTTTATAAATAATCAAGCATGTTAAATGCTAAATTTCAGTAATTTGATCAATCAATACGTTAAATAATAAAATTCTGTCCTATTTTTTTTACCACCCACTGCTACACTCACGTCTCCTCCACAATAGGAGGAAAAATTTACCTACTATATCAAACTGGTGAAACGGGTAGTAAATTTAGGGTTTTATTTTTAAAGAGAGAGCCTTCCTTCTCTTGTATAAATGTTATTTGCCTATTATATCTCTTAAGTCATCTTTTACGACATGACGTGTAAGAATGGGAGTGGTGAATTGTATTCCTACTTCATCACTAAACGAAAAAGAAGTTATAATATAAGTTAATAAACCATTCTCTACGGGGGTCAGAAACTCAGCTTAGGGAGATACTGAAGACAAAATAGATGTTTCTGTTTCATTAAAGATGACGGAAGATAGTTTCAAACATTTGAAGAATTCCCGAGACGCTTCTGAAATAGAGCGAAGTCTTAAAAATGCTCTAGTTGCGAAATTATCTACGCTATGTGAAGATAAAATCTGCTATCTATCTTTTAAAAAGATCTAGACTTTTTAAGACTTGGATCAATTATTAAAAAAGTTTTTATACAGATATAAAGTTTTCTGTTGGGTACGACAACAGGGATTTAATAAGTAATAGATTAATGCCACTACACTGCAGAGTAGTAGGTTTGAGGTCCTGGCTCTGTCAGTCACCGAACACGCAGAAGCATAATAGTAAAGCTATTGAAACCTCAATTTACCTGCAAAAGTACATCAAACGAACCATCTCATTTATGATTGCAGGCTTCTGCCCTATACTTAGAGTTCTTACTGTCACCAAACGTGGCCATACAGTTTTTTTTTAGGTAAATACAACAACCCTGCACTAAGAATCACACTGGAGCTATTTCTTATTAAATATGTTGTACCATTTTTTGTATAAAAAAAAAATTAAAAGAAATAACAATAATAGACTAACCCGCTGAGTTTCTTGCCGGATCTTCTCAGTAGTGGTCTACTTCCGATCCGGTGGTAGTTTATAGTTTTAATTTAATATATTAAAACTAACAATATGTAAGTGCCCTCGCAGGGTCTATGCATAATAAATAAATTTGAATTGAATATAATCATTTTATTACGGGCGACTTTACGAATTTATAATTTAACAGAAACAAATTACATCCATACTCGGATAGCAATTTTTACAACGCACAAAATATTATCCTGCGTAGAAATCAAATTCTCGGCACTTAGCGGTTAGTCGGTACCTTAACCACTACGCCATCTGTGCAATCAAAAACCTATATTATACTTTATATTACTATTTATTGGTTGCAGGTTTCTACCCGGACGGGGATAGTATCTCATTACGTGAGACTACAGATTGTGGTGCCGGAAGCCTTCATCCTTGGTTCTGGAGAGCACCACGTGGACCTAGGCAGTGTCATACACCTCATTTGCATTGTGGAAAAGGTAATTTGAATACTACAGAGCAACTCTATAAATTTTGCATTACTCTACACTCAATAATGGTATTGTCAATCTTGCATTACACTACACTATTTTTTTAATTAAACAACATTAAAAAAAGAACCTTGTGTATGACTTTTACATATACGGGCATAGATTACAATATATAATATAAATAATAGGCATCGATTACAACCAAACTAAAGGCAAACATGTCTCTAAAAAACTAGATGATTTATCTAGAGAAGCCACAACTGAACTAAAGTAGTAAATGCAATAAAATTACAATAATAAAAACCCCGTAAATTGAATAATATCAATTTTAAAATGTCTATAATTGCCTGGCTTTTTGCACATATTCAAGCTATAGAGAACCTCTTAAAAGTGCCATAGAATTTCTGTAATATACACACACTTATATATGCATATAAAATAATATATTCATACATACACACACAGCTATGCACGAACACATACAGTCACGCACAAACACATTCAGTCACGCACAAACATACACATGCGCACGCACGCACACGCACACTCACGCACGCGCGTACACACACACGCACATTTTAACATTATAATTACTTTTCTTTTTTAATATTATTGTTAAGTTTTCTTTCTATTTTATTTAATTTTTAATGTAACAATAAGGTCAATGTATAAGGGTGGAGACACTAACACCCGCAACACAGTCTTTACTAGCGCAGGTGTTAGGGAATCCTATTAATTCGGGTGACTGGACCGGGGAATTAGTCCGTCACCCGCCGAGAGGCTGACCGCGCGAGGAGGGACCGACGTCCGCCCGGGGGGGGGGACGTCGCTCAAGGGGAGAGTACCTCTCAGGGGGGTATTCCGTCTGGCCGGCCACTGACGACAAGTTCACGCTGCTCCAGTGGCCGGTCCAACGACGTAGGCGAGGTTCGTCGGTGGGTTACGGGTATGCGTGCGTACGCCCCTCTGTCGCCCCGGACGGAGTAGTGCGAGAAGAGCGCCGAACATAACCCACCCCCAAAAAAAAAAAAAGGGAATACTATTAATTATAATGTACATTTTACGTCAATAAACATTGTTATTATTAATATTGAAAAATATTGATAATACGTACAAAAATTAATTCTGCGGACACAAAACTTTTATAATTTTATTTTGTGACAAATCAGCTATGTCTAAATTTTTTAGCGTAAAGATGAATAAAATTCTATATAAACACAGTAATATAATCCGTAAACATATTTATATTTCACAGAGAAAGCCGTCGTCATTAACATACGCAGTGAAAACAATGGTACTTTTTCACACATTCTGAAACTATTATAGTAGATATAATATTATAGGTCAATTATTTACGTATACCATTTGCTTAATATTATAACGCAAATAAACTGTTTGTGATATTCAATATAATAGCGGGCAACAATACTACTCTAAGTTGGCCAACGATCAATACACCCGTTTGTCACTTGCTCCAAAGAAAAAGTTATAATATGTATTGCTTATTTATGAGTATCCGATATTGGAAAAGTTTCTTGTACCATAGTTAGCCTTTTGTCACCAATATCCAAGTAAGGGCCAATTAGCTCATAACTGCTATGAATGTTATGTATTTCGGGCTCTTTTCTTTTTTTTTTTCTTGAAGTGTTATTTTTTTTTTTTTTTAGGACAGAGTAATTGCTATATTTATAGTTTACAGAATAATATTCAATCATGTGTATATATTTGTCTTGATACATATAATTCTTCTATATGTGACTGCACATCTCCTAAACGGCCTGGTCGATTTTGATAAAACTGCATGCGTTTCCGTTGATCAATCAAGTGGCGCCGCGACCAATTTCAACTTTAATTTTTATTTTTTTAAGATTGGAACAGTGTCTTTTGGGTCGACTAGTAGTTATATTTGTATTAAATCACCAATATGGTGATTAATGAAGATATGCATTGTCACCCCCCATCCCCCTCCCCTCCCCCTTATATTCCCGTATTCCCACACCAACACCCACGGTGTTGTAAAAACCAGCAGGAAAATGAACAATAGCGTTCTTCTGAGAAAATTATAATGCGAATGCCAATCCGCTTGCCAAGCGTGAAGATTACAGCAAGAGGGTTTACTCTTATAGGGAAATCTGTTAAATAGTAGACGTTGATAATACCAAGATATATCAAGATGTTATAGCTACAACAATAGCCTTCACTTAAGTGTGTATTTTCGATGCTGTGTATTTATATTCCATTTATTAATTTATTAAAAAAAAATCCAAATATTTTTTTTATTTGAAGGTTATATATATATTAGGGTTATATATATGTATATATATTAGCAATAGAAAATAGAAGGTTATATATATATATATATATATTAGCAAAAGTGAAATAATACAGTGGTAAAAAAACTTAAAAATAATCAATTCGAATCGTTTATAACTGTGTAAGTCGTAACTCAAATTATTGTTTATTTATAAACCTTCCTTCGTTGACAAGATTCGGCAAAAATCTTGGAGGATCTTATTTAATAACTTGTACTATATTTATGAAATTGATCTTCTAAATTGTACAATGCTTATTTATTATAATACAATATAAAATAAGAACTGCGTAAAAATTAATCATAAGTATCAAAGAGGAATGGGCAAATATCGATGCATCTGAATACACACAGTAAGGCCATTACGTAAATAGATATTTTATTTAAGTTTCATGGTGTTTATGTCATTCAACATACTGCTTTGGGGGTACTTCTTTTCAATAGCAAATCATCATCATCATCATCACAGCCCATATATGTTCCACTATTGGGCTCGGGCTTCCCTCGTAATGGAAATTAACCTACTATACCACGCTGGTTAGATGTGTTGGTATAGGGTTTTGTTTCGAGTTTTCCTTCTCTTGCATAGATGTTATATGCATTTTATATCCCTTAGTCCCACGGGTAAGATAGGGGGTGGTGAATTGTATTCTTACTCCGTCACCACACGGAATCAAACCTCTATAGCAAATCTTTAATAAAAAAAATAAGGAGATTTATATACAAAAAAAAAACACTACAACACTAAAATGCGAAAACTGAAATATGTTGGCAATTCAAAAGATGGATTTGACTTCGTTACGCTTTATATAGCGCGATACTAAGTCGAAAAGTGAAGGTATATCTAAGTACATGTACCTAGTACTATGTACTAGATAAATAGTACTGGACTATATATCTAGTAGATAGATACATTAGAGAAATACTGGTGTACAAGCTTTTTCCAATGAATTTTCTAAAGAAAAATTTTAGAAAGTTTTACCAGACGTAAGACTGTATGGAAGAAGATGACAATTTGCGTCGAGAAAAGGTCCTTATAAAAACACGTAAATATTTTAGTATCTATCTCTGCTCATAAGTTCTACTACTATGCTCAAATTCTCTTCTACATTAGGAAAGAAATTGACCAGGTATACCAAAACTGTTGGTATAGGTTTTCATTCAGAGTTTTCTTTTCGAACATAACATATTAGATGCATATTATAACGCTTTGATGTATTTTACGTCACTTACGTGCAAGATTAGGGGTTGAATTTTATTCTAACTTTGTCATCAACGGAAAATATATATTCGTAAAAAAAAGTATATAAAAAGTAAATGTTATGTATGTATTATATCAATTAAAAAACAACTCTTATCGAGTAACCAAATGAACATCAACATAGTGAACTATCAAATGACTTATGAAGATGTTAATCTGCAAAATGCTACTAAAAATTAAAAATAATATGGAAAATCCAAAAGTGCACGTCTCATAATTTTTATTTTATTTATTATTTACTATTAGTCAATGCCATAAATAAAAATGAAAGAAAAAAATACTTTTGAAATTTCGTGCCATTCTCGACGTAGTGCTAAACATAGCTGTTCGTTTACAATAGGCTGTATGGGATTTGTTTCCTTTGCCTGTTCGAATGGACGAACAAAAAAATGTAAACGAACCCAATTTTCATAAGATATACAATAATTGCTTTTAAAAATATCCAATACGTTTAAACGAATGTTTTTCTTGACATATGTATGATAATATTATCCTATAAGTGCAATGTGAGAAAAATACAATCATTTTTAGGTTTGAAAAGTCCTTGATTTTCATATATCGAAAATAGAGCAAGACCTCAATCAACACTTCGCTTATGAGGCGTGCTGTATATATTTTGAAGTATATTTTGCAATGCAATGCTACAAATTCAGCGATTAAAGTAAATGACAGTTCATTCTGTAGTTCATTACTAACACGATTACAATTTGCTCGGCAATTTTCTGATGTTTTTGTAATATAATTAACCTGTTACAGTTTTATAGTGTTCTTTTTGATTTTGGCTTAAACAAATACAAGTCTTTTGTTTTATGATAATTATAAGTGAGTACCGCGCTTTGTCTAACGAATTTAGGCTTCTGTTGTTTGTAATTTTGATGAAAGAACTATTTGCAGTAGCAGTAGATCAATTTTCTACCTTTCCTTCAATGTAGTTAAGTGGTATGATATTTGTTTTAGTTATTTAAACTAGTAACCGACGGTAAGCTAGTAATTCACTTGTGAAATCGGATCTAGCCAAACTATTTGCATTAATATAAATATTATATAAAAAAGATTATATTATAATATAAATATTATAATATATATTTTTTTAGTGGACTTTGACCCATTAGCGATTTATTATATTAAATTTAATGCGAATCCTATACAGAATAGATTTTTTTCTAACCCACTAAATGGCTAAGTATATAAATTTACGTCCATTACTTGTTCGTAAAGTCCCTCGTGATATAATTTCTTATAATGGCTGTTATAAATAATAATAAAAAAATCAATCCACATCTACTAAAGAGAATGTTTGTATATATGATATCACTAAACTCCGAGAGTAGTTGACCGTTTATTAAGAAAATTCGTGTATGTATTTTTTTCACGGAAAAGGTTTATATGCTATCTGCATTGATGTAAAGGTTTATAAACTGCCCGCTGACTTCTACGAATAAACCAATGCGTTGCATTTATTAGAAAAAATATATAAATATGAATTCATGTTTTATTTATTTCATCATCATCATTCTCCTACTCTTATCCCAATTACTTGGGGTCTTTAAAATATATATATACTCCTCTTTCATAGTATATACTGTAAAAGTTATTGGCTATAGTTTTATGACCGGCCGCCTGCCAGACATCAACCCTCCTTCGGAATGTAATTGTTGACCAAATGGCATCAGATGAAGTTGGCCCAGGTCGTTATAAGGCTCTTAGTCGTCTTTTATGACATCCACGAGCAAAGTAAGAGTTGGTAGTATTAGTAGCCGCTACCACATAGCTTTTTCATGTTTTTTTTTATTTATAACAAATATATTTAAATTTGGTATGAAATGTTTTATTACATTGTACTTAAACTAATCTAATAAGGCGGAAAAATATTCCGCACGTAGTTAAGTCCCAATATATCATGCAGAGAAAAATTGCTACTCCAACGCAAAGACGCTGAGAATAAATCGTGTAGGTACGTGCTCTTCTATGCACGGTGACATATGACACTGTGTTATGCAGTCATCCTTTATAGACTTGTCTTTGACAATACTTACACCGATTTCAACAATAATTCAATCATTTCTTCACAAATTTTATTTTATATGATAATTATTTTAAAACTATTTGGTTTTTAAAATTGTAGAGATAGATGTGTGGTGTGATAAGAATAGATAAAACGAGAAATGAACATATTTGAAGAAGTTTGAAAGTTGCGCCAGTGACGGAAAAGTTAAGGAGAGATCGATTGATATGGCATGAACATGTGATGAAACAGGATAAAAGTAATGCTGTAAGGCAAGTCTTAAGTATGAATAGGCTTGAGGAGTATAGGAAGATCAAAGAAAAGATGGATTGACTGCGTGAGGCATGATATGGGCACAGAGTGCCTACTGAGATGACGTCTGATAGGACTGTATAGAAGATGATGACATATTGCTTCGACCCCAAGTAATTGGGATATGAGCAAGTTGGCAATGATTATATGTGTTTTTAAGCATTTTTACAGCTTCTTAGCTTTATTCCAAAGGCTAAAAAAGTATAATAACAAACATTATGAGTGAAACTTAGTTTCTATACTACGCTAGTTGGACGTTTTGGCATAGGGTAGGTTTTATTTTAAGATTGCCTTCTTCTGCATAGATGTTATACCTATGTACATATATTATATCACTTAGTCGTCTTTTATGATACCCATAAGTATGGTGAATTGTATGCCTATCCCACGGAAAACAAAATTAAACTCTTATTAAAATATATATATAAATATTTTCTCAATATTACTTTTACTAATCCTTTTAATAATGTAAATGCGAAAGTAACTCTGTCTGTCTGTCGCTCTTTCACGCCAAAACTACTGAACCGATCTAAATGAAATTTGGTACACAGATAGTATAGAGCCTGATAAAAGACATAGGCTACTTTTAAATGCAAAAAAAAGGGTTGTAAAGGGGAATGAAAAATTGTAAGGAAGTATGGTCATTTTTAAAGACAGAAGCTTGAAACTTATTTTTAGGCTATTGATTAGATATAAATATGACATTAAAATTTTGTAAAAAAAATATCCTTAAAAATAAAAATAGGGCATGAAAAACTTTAGGGAAGTAACCTTTTACGCGGGCGAAGCCGCAGGCAGAAGCTAGTAATACATATTTTCAACGTAAAAAAAAAAGTAAATTAAAATTAGAAACAAACAAATTAGTCACACCGTTTTCAGAGTAACCGAAACAAAATAAAAAAGTGAAACTAATTGGTCGTTTCAAACAATATTTTTCTTTGATATTTACGTTTCTTCCAGGCCCCTTTTTTTGCTTCGTAACGATCGGCTTTATGTTTAGTACTATAAGGAAGTAATTAGTTACTGTTAGGTGCTTGTTTTATACTGTGAAAGTTATTGATGGGTATAAAAACATTATAAAAGTTGAGGCCAACGTGAAGGCGTCATAAATACCGTTATCTAACAACTTATTTTTACAATAAAGCTGTAAACTTTTTCCAATTTTTTTTACAGCGCCATGTTTACTTATTCTCACAGTAAATATAGGTTTGATACATTTACTTTTCATCCACAAACTTTTAGTCAAACTTAAAAAATGGATAATTTCAATATGGATATTCAAAATTTCCTCTCTGTAAATTTTCTATAAATATGAAATATTTTATGTTTCCTTTCTTTAGCCCAACTCAAAATTTCAATCATAAGTTCCTTGATCCTCAATCGCTTGCTCGTGCCACCACTAATCCTAGAGAGGTAAAGTTTTTATTAAAACTGAAGTAACAAATTTACCAAGATTAAAGAAGGAAGGCACCAAGAGTAAAGACGATCTTGAATCTTTTTTTCAAAAATATGTGCATATTTAGTCATAGATTATGATTTTCTATAGAAGGCGAAAAATCACATCGACGATAATTTTCCAGAGATCTGATAAATCCTAGGATACTGAAGTCACTCATCAAATGGGCTGTTGTTATAACAACAGCTCATTTAAGTAAAAACCATTAACATAATGTATTACCATCAACACAACTCTTTTCCGTATGGTGACGGAGTAAGAATACTATTTACCACCCCATATCTTACCCGTGGGTGATCGTACGAGACGACTAAAGAATATAAAACGCATATAACGTCTATGCGAGAGAAGGGAAACTCGAAACAAAACCCTATACCTAAACGTCTGACCAGCGCGGTTAAGTAGGTTAATTTCCCTTCCATTACGGAGTGTGATAATGATGATTACCATCAACTCAGTTAGTTAGACATAATCCGCTATAATCGCCTCATATCAGTTCCGAAACCTTGCTGACTCCACTTTTTGCAAGTATATTAATAAACCATAAGCTTACAAATTTTTTTTTCAATGTTTCAGAGTCCAACCCCTCCTCAATATGTATTCTGGTACCATAACGACCGAATGATAAACTATGACGCGACGCGAGGTGGAATCACTGTGGAGACGGAGCCGGGTGCTCGAACACAATCCCGGCTCACCGTCCGGGGTGCCACGCTCAAGGACTCTGGCAATTACACCTGCAGTGCTAGTAATACCGAGCCTGCCAGCATACACGTATTCGTCTCTGAAGGCAGTGAGTATTTATTATTTGAACACTTTGATCTTCTTCTTCTTCTTCAGTCCGATAGTGTTCCTGAAAAGACGTTGGTAAAAGACTACACGTCTTACTACTCGACACGGATCTTTTTCACGACAGAAAATTTACCTACTAAATTACGTTGTTCATACGGGTCAATATAGGGTTTTATTTCGAGTTTTCCTGTTCTTGCAATAATTAGTAATGTTATCTGCCCTTTAATCGTTGTTTAAAACACAAAAGTTGGTTCGGACATTTGTCCACCCGAGTCAAGCAATCAGTAACGCTATTCACCCAGCGAGTGGCAGGTTGAGGTGCAGTCCTGTTTGCTACAAAAAAGAAAGGAGTAATGAATGGTATTCTCATGCTATCTTTACATGAAACGTTTTGAACGGCTGTCTTATTTACATTTTAAGTACAAAATTACTTGGTCCGATGCAAATTTAAAATTACGATTCCATAGTAATATTATATTTTTAATACATAATTTGAAAGTTTTATTAGTTATTATATACGTCCTACTGGACCACATATTTTGTAAACAAATTATTTAAATCAAATAGAAATGATAGAGTTACTTAAAATTGGCTTATCTAAAGACTCGTCTTTAGTAAGTGGAAAGCCGAAATATAAAAGGAAACTACGATTAAAAAGATTAATAAGTCATTCAAAACCAGATCTTACACTCCAATTATATGCAAAAGTTTATCCACAAATGGTCAGTGTCCCTTATTTTCTTGTATAATTCGTAAGAAGCGGTTAAGGGAGAAGCAGGAAAATGTACAAAAGCACTCTTCTGGAAAGTTTAAACACCAGCTGTGATCACCCGCCGTCCAATCATGGGGATTGTGATTTATATCCATCTTTGGGGAGGACGTAGTCCAGCAGTTTGCGAATGGCTGTATAAAATAGTTTTATTGATATAAAATTGAATATGAGTCTGACCAGAAATATTTAGGTATATTGGATAGATTATTAGGGGATTAGGGTAGTTGTTAAAACTGAAATATATCCATCAGCCCATCGCAGACGCTATTACTAATCTGTCTTCCAGACATTATATTTTTAGATATTTTTAAATTAAAGAAATGAACGTTATTATTTTACTCTTCCAGGCAACAAAATGGCGGCCATACTACGACGCAATACAAGCGCTATCCATGGCATCACATCCAGCGTGACCTGTCTACTGCTGCTTGGTTCTGTACTGCTGCACTTCGGTCTGCGATGACGTTAGCGCTGAAAACTCATACATCAGGCACTGTGTGATGGCTTAGCTTCATTAATAATTTACAACAAAATGGCCGACAATTCTGAACTTTCAATCATTCAAACGATGCGTGCAATAGAGAAATTCTATTTAGGAACTACATTTCATATTAGTAGAGAATATTTTGTTATTAATTTAAGCATTAAACATCATTATTAATTATTAACTTTTAGGATTGATTTTTTTAAACACAGCTTAATATTAACAGTCATATTATTTATTAAGATCTGACTGAATATAAAAATAAAACAAATAACAACTTATCATATATTGTAATTTTTAATTAGTTTAAGCTACATTTTATCGTGTATCGGTAAATTGAAAAATCCATAATTTATTTGGCTTAAATTAAATTGAAAAATCCATGACATATTTGGCTTAAATACTGTACTGTGTAATATTAAAGTGATTATTTTTCAACTTTCTTTTCATAAATAGGAGTAGAATACCTTCACACTGTATCATAAATATAAAACTAAATAATTAATTTGTTTAAAATTTTTGAAAAAATAATTATTGAAAAATCTGTAAAATAAGTTGATTGTAACTCTAGTTAAAAGTAACAAAATTACGTAACTTAGTTACTTAGTAAATATATATTATAGGCACATAGGTATTGTACAGTTGAAATTGTAGCTAAGAATATAAACTTAAATACATTGTTTTTTTTTTCTAGCGTACTCGATTAGATAAGTTGTATACGGAATATTTAATTCTGAATCTGATGCCATAATTCTCTAATAATGTATAAGTATATTTTCTTATCAGCCTGTAAATGTTCCATTCCAAAGTAAGATTACATATTCATGTGGAAATTGAATTAATATCACGCCGGCCAGACAAGTTGGCATAGGGTTTTATTTCAAGTCTCTTCTCGGAGTAGACTCCCATAGTTACGCTTAAGGAAGCGTTTTCACTCATGACAAAAAAGTAGTGAAAGAAAATTATATTTATAATCTGCCACCACATCTTATTAAATTTTATTAATTTAAATAACTTTCTCCATAAATCTGAGAACTGTCACATAATACAAAGAGTTGGATTTATTAAATATATCAATATCATCATTCTCCTACTCTTATCCCAATTACTTGGGGGCGATACAATATGTACTATTTCATAGTACATATTGTAGATGTTATTGGCAATAGTTTTATGACTGGCCGCCTGCCAGACGTCAACCCTCCTTGGGAATGTAATTGTTGACCAAACAGCATGAGGTGGAGTTGACCCAGGTCGTTATAAGGCTCTTAGTCGTCTTTTACGACATCCACGAGCAAAGTAAGTGTTGGTAGTATTCGCAGCCGCTACCACACAGCTCTAATAAATATATCAACCGTAACCTTGTAAGAAAGTTTCTTGATCTCATAGATCAAGAAACTTTCTTACAAGGTCACGGTGTTTCATCAGTTTTGTTCACTTAATCAATTTAATGCATTACAACTAGAAGTATTAGCGTTACGATTGAATGAATCAAAACTAAATGAACGTATAGTTTTATTTTCATAGGTAGATAGTTATAGAGATTCATAATCATCATCATTCTCCTATTCTTATCACAATTACTTGGCGTCGACACAATATGTACTCCTGTTAAGACATCGGCTCGGTTTGCCTTGGCCATCGCGGTGTGGGGAGGCAACAGCTGTTCGTCGCATCGACCGCTCACGACACTACAACCAACATCGTCGTCTAGCGCGCGTCCATATTTACATTTTTTACTTTTTTTCATTATTAATTTTATATTCGCTGCAGTTTCGACAACATTGTATTGTCTTTTAATTAACTTCAACTACAATATAGTTATATACAGTCCACGGCTTTTATTCCGCACAACACCTGAGGAATCACCCCAACATATGTTGAGCGGTCGATGCGACGAACAGCTGTTGCCTCCCCCACATCGCGATGCCCCCCGTCGTGGCCAAGGCAAACCGAGCCGATGTCTTAACAACTCCTCTTCTATCGTACATATTGCAAAAGTTATTGGCAATAGTTTTATGACCAGCCGCCTGTCTAACGTTAAACCTCCTTCAGAATGTAATTGTTGATCAAACTGCATCAGATGGAGCTGGCCTAGGTCTATATAAAGCTCTTAGTCATCTTTTACGACATCCACGAGCAAAGTAAGGGTTGATATTATTCGCTGCCATATGACAAGGTATAGAGATTTCGATTGTGGTGAAAAATACATTCACCTCTGCTTTTGTTAATTATGGGTGTCGTAAAAGATGACTAAGGGATATAATATGCATATACAATCTACGCAAGAGAAGGAAAACTCGAAATAAAAACACTATACCCAGCGTGGAATAGGTACTAGGACAATGACACTCGTGTTTTGAAGTAGACTTAAGCCCAGCTGTAAGACGTATATGAGCTGAGTTGATTATGATAAGGAATAAAGATATAAGACTCCAGTTTTCCTCTTTGTGAAATAAACACGGCAGAATGATAGTCTTACTTTTTTTTATAAATCTAAAAATATTTATTGATAATTTTAATATGTACCGATCTTATTCAGTCCTTTTAATTTATTACTTGCCAAACTAAATATATATTTCAGAGTTTTTAATTATAAATATTTAAACTTCCAAGGACTCATCCGATATACTAGCTGCAGTAATTCCGCAACACTGTTATGTACTGTCACAAGTATGAATGTTGAATGCTTTAGGGGTAAGGAAAGACCGAAGAAAAGATGGATGGACTACCTGAAGCATGACATGTATAGATAAGAAGTGATTGCAGAGATGACGTCTGATAGGGTTCTATGGAAAAAGAGGACATATTGCGTCGACTCCAAATAAATTGGGATAAGGGCAGATTGATGATGATGACGTTATCCACTATCCACAAAAATGGTTTGATAGACTTTAAGGTCTGGTTGTTAAATTCGCTTCTAGGTCAGAGTTTTCAGTATAACCTTATCGTTACCAGTTGCGAAAATATCATACTCGTTAATTTAAAAAAAGTATTGCATTACGTAAGAAATTTATGAAAAGTTAAATTCAATTTTAAATATTATAATCTTATATAACATCGAAATAACCTTAACCTATTATACCACGCTGGTCAGACGTGTTTTGTTTGGAGTTTTCCTTCTCCTAGAAATAATATCGTAGAAATATTTAAACATGTAATGACGAAGTAAACATACAATTTCCAGCCCATTGCCTGTGGGTGTTGGAAAAGACAACTAAGGGATATGATATGCATGTAACATTTACGCAAGAGAAGAAAAACTTAAACTAAAACCTTATACCAAATAAGTTTGACTAGTGCAGTAGGTTAATTTCCCTCCTGTTGTAGAAGAAGCTGGATGGCCCGCAGTGGCTATATAGGCTGATATGATAATTCTTATCACTACGTATACGCGTAATGAAAATTTAATAATTTTTATATTTACCACATGCGTAATGACAAGTATGACATATTTATACATCCTTCCAATACTCCTCTGACGTCGTCTGTTGAATACCTTCCTATAGTAAATATTAGCACAATGGTCATACTTAGCATCCGGGTTAACGATCGTAGATGATATTAAGAATTTGTTACGAAAGCGATGTAGACAATTAACTTGATACTCACGTCACTGACTTTTACGACTTCCACAAACAAGAAGATAAAACAGAGAGATGATCTCTTTAAGCTTTAGCCAAAATTGATTTATGAATAACAAACAGAAGTGCTCAAAACTCCTTGTACATACTGAAGTAATCATCTGTGCATAAAACTATGTAATATATATATATATATATATATGTATGTATATATATAATATAGAATTAATAATTGTGTCCGCAGTTCTTCCATTTATAGTTTCATAATAATTTAAAAAGACGTTATTTTTTTATTAATGACGTTTGATGGAATTACAACAATCCATCCGACTGTTGAAGATGTCTAAAACAGAGCATGTATCTCCTCTTTACTTTTTGCGTAAACCAGTAAAGTGTATACTTTATCTCTGTAAACCGCAATGCGACTTATTCTTGCGGAGTTATCCTGTACGATAATCCATTGTACCTATGGGCGAGAACCAATATAGTAGGCCTCATTACGGGTACAAAAGATATTTTCATAGCTGACAGCTTATAATTTTTCAATAGTCCCTAAGATTATCGCGCTCTGATAGATAATAATCTTTTCAATAATAGTCTTATGGATTGTATCATTTTAAATTATTTTATCTGCTTGCCTGCCATAATAAAGAAATGATGATGAGTAGAAAGAAGGTAAACGTAAACGTGACGGTGACGTCTGAGTATAATATTTTGAGGAGAAAAATATGAGTCCAACTGATTAGAATTAGTGCAAGGTGATTCTTATGATGTGTTTTATTTTTTTAGTTTTATTTATAGTATCCCTATGGATATTTTAAATAAACTTTATATCCATATGGATATCTCTGTTAGGTAATTATAAGCATGTTAGTTGACTTATGGTAACTTATATAAGTTACCACAAGCAACTAATATGCGTATAAGTACCTAAAAAAGGGGACTGCGGGCTCAACTATAGAAAAATAACTATTCCCCTTTTATTTTCATTATATTCAATAATTAAATTCCATTATAAATAAAAAGTATTTCATAAAAATATAATGTAAGTATTAAAAAAAAATAATTGAATGTATCATGGAATTAACATTAAGTAGAAATTTAAGACACACACACAAGAAAATATTGAAAAGACTTCACCATTTTAGTCTTTCGTCCATAATGAAAAAAAATATTTCTCCAATTCTGAGTATGTCTCTGGATAAATGCATAGGTATTTTTAATAAACCTAAGTAGACATGTAATAATTGTAATTCTAATTTTAACTGTAGGTAGAAAATAAAATAATAAAACATTTTATAATAATAGGTATGAGTTTCCAACAAATTTAAAATAACGGCAACCAGTTTTTGTAATTACTTATATATATTAAATATATATTTATTATTATTATAGTATAAAATAGTATATAAAATTGATTATGAATTTTGAAAATTATTTCAATGAGAAAAATGGATTTCTAAATGAAGTCAATTAAATAATACGTATATTAATATTGAAATATAACATGTATCTATCGTAATTTAAAATATTACCAAGTAAAATTATTCAATTATAATATTCTGTACCAGAATAATTATATTTCAAAAGGATAATATATATTACTTAAATGATTTTAATTTCAATCTAATTAATAATACCTAATTAACTCAAAAATCTCAAATTTATATAAAATTTAGCAATATTTAATATTTATAATCAAATTTAAACATTCATAAATTTGGTAATTACACATGTTAATTAATTACTTATTAAAGAATTCGTGTTGTTTCGAAGGAATATGTTGTTAAAATAATTCAGAATTATTGTTCACACCAAGCTACGCCCTACTTCCTACTACTACGTTCTCCAACTCAATATATTTAAGTGGAAAAATGTATTAATGCAAGTGTTCCAAATCCAACACAATTATAACTGTAGAAATGTAAAGCTTTGAACATAAGATATATTATGTACAAAAGAAAATCTCGTTTGGTTATAATTTGATAAGGTTACTAGTTAGGTGATCATCATTCTCCTACTCTTATCCTAATTACTTGGGATCGATATAATTTGTACTCTTCTTTCATAGTACATATTGTAAAAGTTATTGGCAATAGTTTTATGACCAGCCGCCTGCCAGACGTCAACCCTCCTGGGAATGTAATTGTTGACCAGAGAGCATCAGATGGAGTTGGCTCAGGTCGTTATAAGGTTCTTAGTCGTATTTTATGACATCCACGAACAAAGTAAGGGTTGGTAATATTCGTAGCCGCTACCACACAGCTAACTGGTGATATGCAGTTATAATGAAAAGGCACACCATAAACAGGCCACGAGTTGGATTCGTGGTGCCCACTATGTGCGTTTTAATTTCTTAACACATCTCGCCCATCCCATCCGGGTTTAAAACGCGGCATGCACCCACTTTTTTTTTTGCGGTGGACTATGGATGTCGTCGCGCCCCGCCAAATCGGTCCGGGGCAACGGAAGAGGTGGCGCGCAACCCCATAGACCCACCCTGCGAGCGGGCCACCGGTACCCGATCTTTGTCATCGATGGCCCGCCCGGCGGCATGCACCCCTATAAACTACCGTATTCCCTCCCTATTGCCTTTGGTCTGGCTACTGATACCAATTCCTTGAGCTCGGTGGCGAATTATCCGTCTTAAGAAAACGTTTGGAAAGAAAATATATTCCATTTGGAAATATAATAAGAATACAATTCACCGAGCTTTTGTTTAAGCCGGGTCTCTTAAAAGAACACTAATGAATGTAGACAGAAGCTACCTGGCTCTCTCTCTCCCTCTCTTTTACTGCAAGAGATGGAATATTCATAAAACTCTATACCAAAATACCAGAACAGTAAGGTCAAGATCGTTCCTTTCATGGAGAATACCATTTACCAATAGTGGCATCGTATAAGATCTGAAGAAAGAGAAGAAGAAAACCTCAACTTCTATAATAACTTCGAAAATTCTTGATTGTGTGATTAAAATGTAAGCCGATTCGCATTAGGACAACACGTGAAAGTTAACTTAAGTCAAGTCAATTTATTTATATATCTTAGGTAAACCCCATTTCCTTCTATCAGCCCGTAGACGTCCACTGTTGGACATAGGTCTTCCCAAAGAACTTAGAATAGTGCTAATTGTATCCAACGGCTTCTTGCAACTTTTGTGATGTTGTCAGTCCACCTAGCAGGGTATCGTTCTACGCTACGTCATCCGATATATGTCAACTTCAACAATAGAATTCATTCTCATTCATCCATCAGCCTAAAAGTCCACAAGGAAATAATATCATCATCATCATCATCTCAGCTCATATATGTCCCACTGTTGGGTTCGAGCCTCCTCCATAACGAGAGGGAAATTGACCTACTACACCACGCTGGTCAGACGTGTTGGTATAGAGTTTTGTTTCGAGTTTTCCTTCTCTTGCATAGATGTTATATGCGTTTTATATCTATATAAAACGCATATAACATCGCATACTAAATATATTATGAAGCTCGGTAACTCTAAATCTAAACTATCAGATCCAATCAATTTAAAAAAAAAATATCGGTTCTATATGAGGCACGTTATAACGGGGTTTTTTTTTCACACGGTCAAGCTGGCAACCGAAATGTAATAAGCCCCTCTAAAAGAGTACAATAATCACCGCGCTTAGCGGAAACTGTCCATATCATTAATCAAAAAAACTTAATTTAGAATCTACTACATGCCTAGTTGTAACCGAATATCCAGATACACAGAAAAGGACGTAGCAAGGTGCTGACAATATAACGCGCACGCATGGACTTCAGTGTAACATTTTAAATAAGCTACAAGAACTATAGTGATGTCATGAGACGCCCTAAAGGAATATCATAAGGTTTTAATAAAAACTAAATAGTAAAAATCTTAAAATATTATTTTAACTTCAATCACTCATGATAAAAAGGTGTATAGTTACTATAATTAAAACTATATACTATGCATTTTAATGTAATTGACAATTACAGTCTGTGGTAAAACCATAGATATAGAATTATTATACCACAAGTATACTTGAATTTAAAATTTGAAAGTTTGATTCTAACAATTTGTTATCTTGTGTAAATAAACAAAAAATAAATTATAATAAATAATATAGCGAATATTAGTCTTACTATTAGCGATTTGTAAATAAATTCATCAGTGTTACTAAATCATTTTAATGTAAATAAAAAATTCGATGATCATGTATGCAATAAATAAATTTCCTTGGCATTTAGTTTTATTTTAACAAACAATAGGACAACCTTTATTTTTTGTATGAGCAATTTTTACTTTATCATCATCATCTTCATAGCTCATGTACGCCCCACTCAACAGTGGGGCGTACATGAGGCTCCAGCCCAACGGCTGGAGCCTCCTGTATAATGAGAGAATATGACCTACTATAATCACGCTGATCAGACGAGGGTTTCGTTTTATGATTTCCTTCTCCTGCACAGACGTTGTATGCATTTTATATCCCTTTGTCGTTTCATACGATCACCCACGGGCAAGATAGGGGTTGGTGAATTGTATTCTTATTCCGTCACCACACAAATATTTTAATTTACTAATATAAATCTTTCTTTCATCTAATGACGGAGTAAGAATACATTATATCTTGCCCGTAGGTGATCGCAAAAGACCACTAAGGGATCATCATCATTTACCAGCTCTTATCCCAATTATTTGGGGCCGACACAATATGTACTTGTTAAATTAATTGTGTATATATTATATTTTTGTATATATATACATATATATAGGTATTATATAATTATATTTAGATATATGTATTATTAATACTCAATATTACCTGTAATAGGTATCGGATAAATAAAAATAAAGCAAACAACCTTATAACAATACATTTAATTTACATAGCAATTTATCATAATACTATTCAATGAAAATAAGCAAAAGTATTACCATTAAATGCACGACTACATAATGATACAAAAATACAACCTTAGATGTTAACAGTACGAAAGCCAACAGCAACTGACTCGTTTTACCGCGCTATCGCTCCTTAAATACCCACAAACTGCACAAACAACCGACAACCCACAACTTTGATATCAAATCAGCGAATATTATTTCATTTTAATCCACTTTTCACCCTAATAACACAAATCATATCGTAATTCATCATTATTTTTTAAATCGACGTAAAATAGAATCTTATTACCTTTTTTAAATGCTATATACCTATACATTTCTTCTATTATTAATCTAACACGGCCATACTGACAAGTACTTCGCTCTCGAAGTACATTATTGTATTATTGCCAACATATTTGCAAACAGTGACTGTTCAAAACTTACATATGTTTGTTTGCCAATTGCCTAGACGTGTCAAGCCCCCTCCACCCGCTGCTTGTGGGATAAACTTGCACCAAGCAAAAGACCGACCAGCGGAAACAACATACTGCAAATCATGATTCTTCAAAATGTATATGTTTTTGTTTGCCAATTGCATAGACATGTCAAGCCCCCTCCACCCGCTGCTTGTGGGATAGACTTGCACCAAACAAAAGGCCGACCAGCGGAAACAAAATTTATATATTTTTGTT
Source organism: Lymantria monacha (assembly GCA_905163515.2). NCBI lineage: Eukaryota > Metazoa > Arthropoda > Insecta > Lepidoptera > Erebidae > Lymantria > Lymantria monacha. The sequence goes on along the minus strand of LR991098.1, from coordinate 25,102,110 downwards.
TGCCAAATGCCTAGACGTGTCAAGTCCCCTCCACCCGCTGCTTGTGGGATAGACTTGCACCAAGCAAATGACCGGCCAGCGGAAACAATTTATTTACTAAACAATCACAATCCACTAACAAACAAATTAGCAATTATACACTTATGATAATTATCTAAGTACTTAAATCAATTCGTAAGCTACATTTTCCTTGCAATTTGTAGCAATCAACTCGTTGACTTATTTTTCAAAAGAAAAATAGAGTTCTGTACAAAAATGTGACCCAAGTCGACATTCAGATGGTCTTTATGACTAAATATATCAGAGCGAAGCTCTTTAATGCCTTACCAGCTCCTGCGACGGTACCGATACTGCACCATCCCAATACTTTAAGACAGTTCCTCGATGTTGAGACCCCAGCCTTCCGCATCACGGCCCTCATCACTTTTCGCTAGGTCGAAGGCTGCATTTGCTATATCATCAGCATGATGATTGCCGGATACAGCATCTTAGATTGCCTGGAGAACTTCTAAGACAGCGGGATCTATTCTGAAACTCGGATATTAGGTCTATTATTAATTAAGGTATTTATCCCACTTCTGATGTTAAATTAATTGTGTATATATTATATTTTTGTATATATATATATATATATATATATAGGTATTATATAATTATATTTAGATATATGTATTATTAATACTCAATATTACCTGTAATAGGTATCAGGTTATTATCATATCGGATAAATAAAAATAAAGCAAACAACCTTATAACAATACATTTAATTTACATAGCAATTTATCATAATACTATTCAATGAAAATAAGCAAAAGTATTACCATTAAATGCACAACTACATAATGATACAAAAATACAACCTTAGATGTTAACAGTACGAAAGCCAACAGCAACTGACTCGTTTTACCGCGCTATCGCTCCTTAAATACCCACAAACTGCACAAACAACCGACAACCCACAACTTTGATATCAAATCAGCGAATATTATTTCATTTTAATCCACTTTTCACCCTAATAACACAAATCATATCGTAATTCATCATTATTTTTTAAATCGACGTAAAATAGAATCTTATTACCTTTTTTAAATGCTATATACCTATACATTTCTTCTATTATTAATCTAACATACTCGTATATTGCAAAAGTTATTGGTAACCTTATCTTCCTTGGGAATGTAATTGTTAACGAAACGGCATCAGGTGGATCTGTCTCAGTTCGATATAAAGCTCTTAGTCGTCTTTTACGACATCCACGAGCAAAGTAATGGTTGGTTGTATTCGTAGCTGCCACCACACAGCAATAATACTAAAAGATATAAGCACTAAGGGATATAATATGCATATAACATCTATGCAAGAGAAGGAAGCCTTGAAATAAAACGCTACACCAACCCATGACCAACATGGTATAGTAGGTAAATTTCCCTCCTATTGTCGAGGAGGCTCGTGCTTACTGTGACATACCTATATGAGCTATGATAATGATGAAAAATCTTTAACAAAAAAAAAGCAAAAAAAAAAGCAAAAGAAAAAAAGCAAAATGCAAAACAATTTAGTATAGGTCAACCAAATATGTATTATAGAGGGTAACTCAAAAACAACTAGTCAGATCTTGATTATGGGCAGCACAAACATTTCCATATAAAAGTCATAAAAATTGGTTCACGTAGAAAAAGTTTTGGACACGACTTAAAAAAGATAAACTCCACTTAAGAACCCCCCTTTTTATTAAAGTCTGCTTAAAATTGTAACATTGCTTATGGAACCTTTCTTCTTCAGTATGTTTACGTATTCAACAAAGGAAAGTTTATTTTCATGATCACCTGATGAACGCTGTAAAGTGTCGTAAAATTAGAAATGCAATATAATCCGTAAAAATAGTTTTATTTCAAATGTATAATGCTCGCGTAAACATCAGAAATCATTATAATTATTAACTTTTACAATCACGTATTTTCCTAACATTTATTTATTCAGAAATTTATTAGTAAGTAATATTAACAAATTTCTCACTATAACTACTAATAATTTCTTACTAGCTAGTAAAATTTATAAATTCATGTAATTATATATGTAATCCGAATAGAAATTAATATTTTTCTGTCATCATCATCTCAGCTCATATAGGTCCCATTGTTGGGCTCGAGCCTCCTCCGTTGGAAGGGAAATTGACCTACGGTCAGGCGTGTTCGTGTGTCGGTAACCTACGGCTCGCGAGTCGCAAGCGGCTTTTTGGATGTGAAATTGAGGCACTTAATTCTATAGAAAAAACTATATTTAATAAAACCATTTAAAAATGCTTCTGAATTGATTAACGAGGATCAAGCACAAATTATTGTAGAAAAAAAAAATTTTTTGGCTCTTTAAAAACTTTCGACCCAAAAGGTTGCCGACCCCTGGTAAAGGTTTTTGTTTCGAATTTTCTTTCTCTTGCATAGACGTTATATACGTTTTATATCCCTTAGTCGTCTTTTACGGTCACCCACGGGTAAGATAGGGGGTGATGATTTGTATTCTTACTCCGTCACCACACGGATAAAGTAATCCGAATAGAAATTAATATTTTGGAACGAAGTTCCTTATCGCGCGTTGTGAAAGGGGGCTAGACGGAAAAAATTCTTACGAAAAGTTGTCACGACACTTTTTGCTATACCTAGTAAGCTATTGTAAGCTGTGCGGCGTCGCATGTTTCTCTGTCTGTCTCTCTCTCTCTCTCTCTTATAGAAAGCAAGCCAGATATTTTCATTTCTATTTCGCATTGAACAGTGTGGTGTCGCGACGATTTTTTTTATAGATAGAGTGATTCTAGAGGAAGGTTTATATGTATAATATATGCATAATGTACTAGAGAAACACTGATAATTTTAGAGGTTTCTAATGTGATGTCGTAAATAAACACATTATTTTGCGCTTACATTGCAAACGCTGGCTGAACCCTACGAAATAGATCAAAATAAAGTACTACAGTATTATACAGCTTAAAAAGGCCTACAAAAAAGTCCGCGATGGTATATATCTATCTCTTAAGCATAACATACTATATCCATTTTAATACTTTAAAAAATGTTCTATTATAAAACGGTAATTGAAAAGCTATTTACACAAATACTGTATTAATCCTTATCATTTTAAATACATTAGTTGGCTTGAGCATTTCATGAAGATATTTTTTTTCCTTCAGACCATGCAAATTAAATCAATACCTTAAGAGATATAGCAAAATCAAAATAATGCGCAACGAAATTATTTTCGCCCGTGACCGGGCCGCGTGGCCGGCTCGCGTTCGAGCTCGGGGCCGAAAAGTTTTGGTAGTCTAGTGGAATTGTATATCCTATTATTAATATTATAAACGTGAAAGTTTGTAATAATGTATGGATGTGAACATGTTTGTTGCTCTTTCACGTAAAAACTACTGAATGGATTTTGATGTTTATAGTAATATAGCTTGCACATCAGAATAACACATAGGCTATAATTTATAAAGATATTTTGCAAATTGGCTAAAATATAACGATAAAAATCGCTTAAGGCAGAAAAAAATTATATAATTAAAATAGAACTTCGTTCCATCCGGGTGTCCCTTGACACCTCCGGTTTTTTTTTCTGTATATATTAAATATACTTTCGGACACAGCTAACATAATCATACTATACATATTTTTAGTATAATTTCAATAGACTAAAAAAAATGCTATAACCATACCATGCCATGCCTACATTTGTTAGTCATTATTATTAAACAGGAATATAAAACATTTCCGTCGTTTAGATGATTATTGCAAATAAAATATAACTGTTTTGCTCATTTTATCTTGTTTTAATTTTACTACCATGCCGTTTCGATTACTTTTTAGGGTTAATAGTCACGCGAGGTCTGTCTGTTTTTATCTCATATTCAAAGGTATAGGTAATTAATGTTTAGATGTTGAATCTTTGGCCACCAAAGACTAAGATCGGGTACTGGTGGCCCGCTCGCATGGTTAAGAGAGGAGTTCTTGCAAGGTGGGGGGTCTATGGGGTTGCGCGGCGCCTTTTCCGTCAGCCCGGACCGATTTGGCGGGGTGCGACCACATCCATAGCCAACCGCAAGAAAAATAAAGATGTTGAATCTTTAGAAGCATGATTTATTACATATGACCTTAAAATAGAAGTTTATCGTCTATTAGAACTTTACAATTTATTATAAATCATTTATTTATGTACTACATACCAACATTACGACTACTTGTGTTGAATATCTGTTATCGTGACCGTGACATTTTAGTTCTGAAATCAGTATATTACAAGACGCGCTAAATGTTACTCGTCTTCCCGCGAAACGTTCTCATTTTTTCATTAATATACTGTCAAAAATAATTGTGTCATCTGCAAGAATTATGAGTGATACTATCAATATTAATGATATCACAAATTCAGGACATTGTTTTTCGCATTTGTGACTCGGATTCGTTTCCACACCGAGAGATACCGAACTTACCCGAGCAGTAACGATTGCGTCAATAATTATTTATGCGTATACGCTATGTATCAATAAAAATAATAAAATTCTCACATAATTATCCGTAATTACGTACTTAATACTTAATCATTTACATTTATTGTTTTAGTTATAATTGTACATACATACATATCATCACGCCATATCCCTTGCAGGGTAGGCAGAGGGAACAGAGTGCCAGAGAACTCTATCTTTGCATACTTCACTCGCCTCCTCAACATTCATAATTCTAGTTGTAATCGTAGTTTTATCTATACTATTTAAAAATAAATAAGGTTAAATATTGTTGATTTGTTGACAACATGGCGTTAAATGAACTTGAAAGTGAGAATGTATTAATGAGAAATATAAATAGTTATAATGGAACACAAAGTGATAAAGATGATGAAGAAACTGGATTTATAAATAGAAATGGTAAATAATATTTTATTAAATACAATTAGATTATAACCTTCAAATTCTGAAATGCCGATATTATCAATGATTCCATCTCATGATTAAAATTGTTTACTAACCGTAGTACCTACTTCTAAACCAAATCAGCATAGCAATTTTTTACTATTGCCCAGCAATAAACAAACCTAATTGTACATAAACTATTCGATCGTGTGCTCAAAAACATAAAGTTACACCATATGTCAGGTGCAATTATTTTTTTTTATTATACACAAACTTTGGCAACGAAAACATCAGTTTGAATCAAATTATAAAATTCACATGTCTTTTACAATAATTCCCTTTATAACCTATAGTTTTCTAATTTATAGTATATTATCTATGCCGATAGTAGGTATTAAACATTTTTTTGTTCTGTTCGTCCGTTCGGACAGGCAAAGGGGACAAAGTCCATACAGCCAAGTCTTATTTAATTTTCTTCATGTATTATTTATCACTGTCTTCTACATATTGCATAGCTTTAATAGTCACTGTCCGTGAGTAAGTCAAGTCGTTACCATTAATTTGGCGCTGATAACCAAATCATTTTGGTTGCTTTGAAAATTTTGTGAAAACATGAAAACACGCGTAAACCATTATTATACCATATACACTACACTTTAGCACTTTAACTGTACCATATTCCATAAAATAACAGCAAAATTATTCAATATAACACTAAAAAACATTGAAGAAATGAATATAATACAAGAGCGTGACATGACATTTCCATATTCCCGCCAAAAGTTTAGAACAATATTACACTTCTTCATATTGAATAGCTTATTCATAATACCAGTGTCAGTCAGTAACTCAAATCGTTCCTATTATCGATATAGTTGAAATATCGATATTTAAATATCGATTATAACTCTAAAACATCGACGAACGACGACGAACTCAAATATTTGAGAAAGCCGGACGCCCAATTGTGTGGGTTTGGGGTTTATACTGGTAGGCAGCGGCCTAGTTATACCCTTGGTATTGCAAAGCTTCATGGGCGGCAGTAACACTTACCATCAGGTGAGCTCCTTGCTCGTTTGCCACCGCTAGCAATAAAAAAAAACATCGATATTTTTAACATGATATCGCGTTATGCTCAGTCATTCCGAGTCACTCATTTATTCATTTATTACAAGTCAGCAGCAGTTCTCAGTTCGAATAAACGTTGAATTATTTTAAGAAATTGGCGTTTGTGGTTCCGGGAGTATTTCCGCAGAATTGCTCCCCGGTTGGTTGGCGCGGCGTCCGCCCTATCCCTGCTCATGCCGAACGTGGGTGGACCCAGCTTCGAGGGCCGACGGCTGTATGCGGAGGTGATCCGCTCAATGGCCATGTACGACGCACCCTTGTGGGCGAGGTCTCTGACCGTCCAGCTCAGGGTTTTTCTGTGGCGCCCACAGAGAGCCATGGCGGTCAGAGCCATCCGCGGATACCGCACGGTGTCGACCGAGGCGGCATCTGCATTGGCCAGAACACCCCCATGGGACCTAGAGGCGGAAATGCTCTCCGAACTCTAGCTGCGGGTTAATTTAGCACGCGACGAAGGTGTCTCCCTATCGCTTAGCGAGATAGCCACCTGGCGCGAGGACGCCCGCCGGGACGTTATCGCCCGTTGGGTTGGGTTGGTGGGCTGGAGGGGCCTAGATACGGTGTTGTTACCGTTGAGGTCCTCCGGCCCGTACTGATGTAATGGATAGAGTGGCGGCACGGAGTCCTCTCCTTCCGGCTGGTGCAGGTCTTCTCTGGGCACGGTTGATTCGGCAAGTACCTGTACACGGTCGCGAGGAGGGAGTTGACTCCGTCCTACCATCGGTGCGGTAGTGACAAGGACACAGCGCAACATACGCTCGAGGTCTGTACGAGCAGGGACGGGCAGACCTCGTCGCTGTCATCGGTGCCGACCTGATGCTGCCGGCTGTCGTGAAAGCGATGGTCGACAGCGTCAGGAACGGAGACGCGATCGCCGCCTTCTACGAGGCTGTCATCTCGCAAAAGGAGGTGGTGGAGCGAGTCCGGGAGGATTCCCTCCATGCGGACTCGATCAGCCGCCGACGCCTCGGGCGGCGCAGGCGCGAATATCTACGCCTGATGCCGCCCGGCGAAAGCTGTCAATATTAGACGACCATGTTAGACGGTGAAAGCTGTCGGGGCGTCGATACATGGAAGCCGCGAGGGTAAACCACCGGGCGGGCCACCGAAGACAAAGATCGGGTACCGGTTGCCCGCTCGCACGGCGAAGAAAGGTATTTGCAGGGTGGGTCTATAGGGTTGCGCGTCGCCTCTCCCGTCGCCCTGGACCGATTTGGCGGGGCGCGACCACCTCATTAGTCCATCGCAAAAAAAAAAACGTAATGTTTTATGAAAACAATTAATTTTGACTATCTTATTACTTTATAGGTATGTGTGATGTGAATGTGGTGAATCATGTTATCTCTTAATCAACGGCTTCACTTACCTGCATGAAAATTAAAGCTTGCTCTATAATCTATAAATGTTCTTTAATAATTTCTTGTATAATTTAATAAATTCGATCGATATTATAAAATATTGATATATTGTGGCCGATAATATCGAATTATCGATATTGAGCTATCGATATCAATATCGATATTTTATTAATATCGCTTATTCCTAGTTCCCATTAATTGAGCGCGGATACATAAATTGTAATTCCTCGGGTAATTTTGGCAGAATATGAAAACACGCGTAAACCACTGTTATATCATTTGTAGGGAACTATACTATAGAATTTTCTCTGTATTAATTAATAACATAAAATACACAAAAAACTGAATAAAAAGAGCACGACTTAAAGAAACTAGAGCACGCTTGAGAGCACTACTAGACATTTTCACATTCCCGCCAAAACTTCAAGATAGAAGTAACTGTGGCAAAAGATTATTGTAAATGCACATTCAAGGCAGACCAAGTGTGGTCAAACCATAGCCCATCAAGAAATTTAATTGCTGATTTGTATTATTACCGTCAGCATATGGTGTAATAAGAAATTTTATACATTGCCTCACATCCATTAATCTATAATATTAGCTACTAAACATCCACTATTAGACGTAGGCCTATCCACGAAAATACCATATAAAACAATACTGAGTTGTCTGCTAGATGCACCTTTCCATGCAACTTTCATAATGTCGTTAGTCGTTTGTTTATTGATTCGATTGAGCTATCTGATTGTAATTTATAGATCTTGGTGTGGTCATGCTCTCAAAAAAGGTCTCTGCCTGCGGTAGCTACGTGGAGCGGGTCTCTCCCTTCCCTCCAATGTGGTTGAGGGGCGTGATGGCTGCTTTAGTAGTTAACTCGTGCTCGGGTGCCGCTTGTGGAATCTGATCCAACCATTTCTGTTCTTTTTTGTTTTTTGTTAATCTTGTATTTAACTTTACAAAAATGAATCTTTACTCGAAGGGCATCTCACTGGAGCTAATATGGACTAAACATGTATCTAATAATATTTAAGAAAACATATAATTTAAAAAAAATGACGAACCCGCTGAGTTTCTTGCCGGATCTTCTCAGTTTGTGGCGGCTTTCCGATCCGGTGGTAGATTAATTTTAAAAAATATGTAAAAATGACAATATGTAAGTGCCCCTATAGGACTTCCATCCATCCATCAGCCTGTAAACGTCCACTGTTGGACATAGGCCTCCCCACGAGAATGCCATCTATAACGGTCCTGTGCCACCTGCATCCAGCGGTTTCCTGCGACCTTGATGAGGTCATCAGTCCACCGAGTGGGGGGTCGTCCTACGCTGCGTCGTCCGATTCGTGGTCGCCACTCGAGAACCTTTTTTCCCCAACGGTTGTCGGTTCGTCGAGCGATGTGGCCTGCCCATTGCCACTTCAACGTGCTAATCCTTAGGGCTATGTCGGTTACACCCGTTCTTCTACGGATTTCCGTATTTCGGATTTTATCACGTAGAGAAATACCGAGCATAGCCCTCTCCATAGCACGCTGAGCGACTTTGAGCCTTGTTATGAGGCCGACATTTAGAGACCACGTTTCAGTGCCGTAAGTCATCGCTGGTAACACACACTGGTTATAAACCTTTGTTTTCAGACACTGCGGAATATTAGACGAGAAGATCCTCCTAAGTTTCCCGAACGCTGCCCAGCCGAGTTGGATTCGTCGGCTGACCTCTTTCTCGAAATTGGATCTACCTAATTGAACTGTTTGTCCTAGGTAAACATAGTGATCGACAACTTCGAGAATCGCATTCCCAACCAGGACCGGTACAGAAATGACATGGGCATTAGACATGATTTTCGTCTTGTCCATGTTCATTTGCAGCCCTACTAGTTGGGAGACCTTGCTGAGGTCATTGAGCATGGTGCTAAGGTCCTCCAGGGATTCTGCCATGACTACGATATCATCTGCGAATCGAAGGTGAGTGATGTATTCGCCATTGATGTTGATGCCGAGTCCGGTCCAGTCTAAGAGCTTGAAGACATCTTCCAGCGCAGTGGTGAACAGTTTCGGAGAGATAACGTCTCCCTGTCTCACGCCTTTCTGCAGCTGGATCGGTTTCGTACTCTTATCCTGGATGTGGACTGACATAGTAGCGTCTTTATACAAACACTTCAGCACTTCGATATATCGATAGTCAATTTGGCACCTCTGAAGGGACTGCAGCACTGCCCAAGTTTCGACAGAATCAAAGGCTTTCTCATAGTCCACAAACGCTAGACACAGAGGCCGATTATACTCCTCGGTCTTCTGTATAATCTGGCGTAGCGTGTGGATGTGGTCTATGGTACTATAACCTTTTCGGAAACCGGCTTGTTCGGGCGGCTGGAAGTCGTCTAGCTTGCGCGCGAGTCGGTTCGTAATGACTCTTGAAAACAATTTGTACACGTGGCTCAGGAGTGAGATGGGTCTGTAATTCTTTAAGAGCGTTTTATCGCCCTTCTTGAAAAACAGCACCACCACACTCCTGGTCCACGACTCTGGAACGTCGCCCCCGAGAATGACAGAATTAAACAGCTTCTGTAGGGCTTTTAAAACTGGCTTGCCGCCTGCCCTCAGGAGCTCTGTGGTAATTCCGTCATCTCCCGGTGCCTTTCCGTTCTTTAATTGTTTTAGAGCCATTCTGATCTCGTACAAGCTAACGTCCGGGATTTCTTCGGTATAGTGCCGAGTTAGCTTGGATCTGGGGTCTTGGACCAAGCTGACAACAGGATTCAGGGATGATTTGTACAACTGCCCATAGAACCTTTCGACCTCTCCCAAGATCTCACTCTGGGATGAAATGACAGTACCGTCATCGGTCTTCAGCTTAGTCATTTGGCTCTGCCCAATAGACAAATCTCGTGCGAACACTTTGGAGCCTCGATTTCGCTTTATCGCCTCTTCAATACGCAGTGTATTGAATCGGCGAATATCGCGTCGCATAGATTTAGAGATTTGTCTATTAAGCTGCCTGAGTTCGGACCAATCGGCTGAAGACTGTACCGTCATTTCCTTTCTCCTCTCCATGAGTTGAAGAGTCTGGTCAGAAAGCTTTTTTGTTCTAGTAGCGCGATGGGCCTTAAAGAATTTTGACCCGACCGCGTGGACAGTTTCCACGAACCTGTTGTTCATATCGTTCGAAGATTCGCACTCTTCCAGGCATTGGAAGCGATTATGTAATTCGAGTTGAAAGCTATCGGGGTTCTGGTATTGGACAGGTGTAGGTCGGAGTGTAGACTTCATCAAGCGGGACCGCTCGACTTTCGTACGAAGATTCAATGTGCCTCGAACCATGCGGTGATCACTCCCAGTTTTAATCCTGCTGATCACAGAGACATCATTGAATATTTGTCGTTTGTCCGTCAAGATGAAGTCTATCTCATTTTTAGTGGATCCATCAGGGCTAATCCAGGTCCACTTCCTTTGTGGCCGTTTCTTGTAGAAGGAATTCATCATGAAGAGGCCTTACTTCTCCAAAAAGTCGGCCAGTTTTTGGCCCCTTTGGTTTCTCTGTCCAAATCCATATTGCCCCACTATCAACTCATCGTCTGTCCTTTTGCCTAGTTTTGCGTTGAAGTCTCCCATAACTACCGTGAAGTGGGTTTTGGACGTGTGGATGGCTTTCGAGATATCCTCGTATAAGGCCTCCACTACGTCGTCGGAGTATGTCGAAGTCGGTGCGTAAACCTGTATGACCTTCAACGAATACCGTTTGGTAATTCTGAGTATAAGGTACGCTACCCTTGTTGACACACTTTCGATCCTCTCCACGTTCTCTACGAGAGACTTGCGAACGATAAACCCTACACCGCCTTGGGATGGGTGATCTCCCTCCCGGTAGAAGAGCAAATTTCCAGACCGGAGGATTATCGTGCCCTCCCCCTCTCTTCGCACTTCTGATAATCCTACAATGTCCCATCGGATTTTGCTCAATTCCTCTTCCAGTTCGATGACCCTCTCGTCGGTCCTAAGCGTCCGAACGTTGTGTGTTACCAGGGCCAAGGGTCGATTTTTTTGGTAGCCGGATCGCGGCCGGAGATTCCTAGCACCCCCTGCCCCGCCACCAACAGGCCCGCTACCAAAATGAGCCCGTGGAACAGCGGAACTGCCGTGACTGGGGGCCGTGACTTTTTGTGCATCCATATTTATTTTGGGGGGGTAATAATGCCATAATCGCCACGCTTGGCGAGCGGATTGGCGATCGCGGTAGATGTTATTAAGTTTCCCGGGAGATAGCCGCTGCCCAATCTCCCGGTGAGACCCTTAGCCGATCTTTACGACTCCCACGGGCAAGTAAGGGGTGACGACCTTTGTATTCTATTCCCGTCGCCACACGGGTAATAGGACCCTATAAGACAGGGCCCTATAGGACTTATGCATAATAAAGGATTTGATTTGATTTGACCTAACACAACGCCCTCCTGCACTGCGATGTCCGATAAAAATTTCTTAATAATTAATTACTATACAATTAAAAACTGTTGATTTATTATAATCCTAATCAAAATTTCACACTTAATTCCAGAACCCTCTTGTCCTATAGAAGATATTAATAAGACATTTAAAGAATGCAAATTTGGTCGTTTTCATATAAGGTTATTATTTACAACATTTTTTGGTTTTATTGCGTCAATACTCGTTACAAATACGACATCATACTTGCTGCCGATTGCTGAATGCGATCTCAATATGAATCTTAGAGAAAAAGGAATTCTGACAGCTATACCTTTCTTTGGTAAGTTATTTTTTGCCAATTTTAAGACTTTTAATTCCTATATCGTGATATAGTAAGAATACATGCACAAGAGTGACAACCCTTCTTTTCTCGTGAGTATTCGTAAAAGTCTAAAGGACGCCAGTAGATAATAACGCTGCAAGGCAGGGCATATTCGGAATAAAATCTATAATGACACGTCTGACCAGCGTGGTGTAGTAGGTCAATTGCCCTCATCATTTTGGAGGACGCTTGAGCCTAGTAGTGGGTTGTATATAAGCTGAGATCATGAAGTCTAGGTTTCAAGTAATAAGAAATAAATCTCATCCAGCAATCACAGAACCAGACTATGTAAACGAAAATTGCTAAATTACCTTAGATCGGCCTCAGATAATTTTGTCTTCAACCATTGAATCGTTTCTAGTGGCCTGCTCAATAGACGAACAAATGCAATACGGCAGGGTATGGATCCCAACTCTTACGGCATTCTTACGTCGCTCCGAATAATAATTTCCCTCCCGTTATGAAGGGGGCTCGAGCCCAGCAGTGGGACATATGTGAGCTGATATAAATTATTGTTCTATTGAAAAATACTTAAGATATCCAAAAACTGCAAACAAATTTTAAAACGCGACATTATTTGTAAATGTAGTATTATTTCATATTAAAATAGAATTAAACGTTAGATTAAACGTGTTTTTATTCATCTGTTCGCAGGAATATTGATATCAACTGTGATATCAGGTTTTCTAATCGACACGTTTGGAAGAATCCTATTTCTGAAAATAGGTTACGGTGGCTTATATATTTTCACATTATTATCAGCGTTTAGTCAAAATTACATGATGTACGCTGTTGCTAAGTTTGGTGAGGGAGTTTTGTAAGTAATTACTTTTTCTTTCCAGTCATATTCATAGTCCTCATGATCTTAGTTCATATTCATAAGATTGCTGAATTCCAGCCTTCTCCACAGTGGGAAATTGTCCTACTATTCTGCAGTATCTTCTCTTGCAATGTTATTTGCTTGCATCTGTTACGATCACCTAATGAGCAGGAAGGGGTGGTAATTATTGTATTTTTAATCTATCACCATCTGGAGAGAACTTACGAAGTCCTCTACAGATGTATAATGTATAAACATTGTCGGGTAGATGGCACACGTCTCCTTTAAAGACGAAAATATAATACGAGGCGAAAATTGAATGTCATACGACAGCTCACGCTGGTGTAAGTGGTAGCACGATTAGAACGAATTTCCAATAGGTGTGGGTTCGAATCCCATGTATGACAATATGTTTTCGCTCGTAATCAAGTTTTTATAAATAACCAAGCACGTTAAAAGCTAAATTTCATTAATTTGAAGTTCTCTCCAGTATTTGAGACTTACCTATTTGATGAAATTTCTCATAACTTCACCTCCGAAGCGAGAAGCAGAAGTATACTATTCCTTCTTTTTTCAGGAGTGGAATAGCGAACAGTGGCATAATGCCTATAACGTCAGAATTCTGCCATCCTGACGTACGTGATCGTATTTTATTGTTTCAATCGGGTTTCGCTGCGATAGCTCAGATTGTCTGTCCAGCGATGGCCTGGGCTATTCTTATGCAAGATTGGGAATGTAGCCTTTTTGGCGGAGCGTTTGGTGGGTTGCTGTTATTTATATGTGATAAATTAGGTTAATTTGAAAAATATACCATTACCAAGGATTCGAACACCTATACATCCATATACCTTTTTGTTGGCGGACCGTATTATGCACCCGCCCGATTATTACAGTGATAGCTGAGCAACGTTTGGCTTCATAACCTGCTCTGCGCTGGCTGTTTGGCACTAGCATTTTCAGCATTCAATCACAGTGGCACGCTCAGCTTTAGGCTATGTTTTACTTCAAATAGTCCTATGGCACAAATACAGCACTCAAAATCCAATAACCAGAAAAACAGCCAATACATCGGAATCCCAAAAACAGGCAATACATCGGAATCCCAAAAACAACCAATACATCGGAATCCTAAAAACTATAGTTTGCCAAGAGTTATTACTGAAATTCTAAAAGAAATATAGAAAATGTGTTACATAATTCGCTAAAACTAAAACCTGAATTAATCAATTTTGAATGTAAATATTGCAAATTATTCGCCATTATTATTACTTTTTCTATTGTATAGCCATTAATAGAAATCGTGTTTTACGACTAATAAAAAAACGGCTAATAAAAACATTGGCCACGAACTTAGTCACTCATGAGTGCATACCTAAAGGAAATCATTATCATACATGACGTTATCAGTAAATTGTGCTTCAAACGCTAAACAATTGTTAATTTAAAGTCCTTTTTAAAGAAAATTTTTACAATGTGTCACCATTGGTTACTATCTCGTGGGAGTCTTAAGAACTTGCTAGGGCAAGGCACCAAGAAAAAAACCGATTTCAAAACGCTAAACAATTTTTAATTAAAAGGCTTTTTTAAGGAAAATTTCCAGTGTGTTACCATTGGTTACTATCTCGTGGGAGTCGTAAGAACTTGCTGGGGCAAGGCACCAAGAAAAAAACCGACTTCAAAACAATGTACTCGAGGTCAACTAAATACTGAGGATAAAATGTACTAGGCAACTCTTAATAAATTATAAAAAGGACCATCAAAATCGGTTCACGTAGAAAATTATTCTGAGGTAAAACGCATAAAAAAATACAGCTGAATTCAGAACCACCTCATTGTTTCTAGTCCGTTAAAATAAGTTGTTGTTATATTTTCGATGATCTTTCTGGAAAATTTTAAATAATGACGTCGGTTAAAAGCTAAAATTTGTTATCCAGTTAACGACAATAAAACCGCTCCTATCACGTAAACTAAAAACTGTGGTGCAAATTCTCCATATGTTTTAAACATTATCATAACCTTTCGAGCAAATTACAAAAACTGCACGTAGTGGCTAAGTAGCGACCTTATATTTTGAGTGTCAATTTACAAATATTTGTTTCGGCGTGTTATTTGTGTCCGTTAAATTAATTTTGTAAAGTCCCCGAAAGACTTTGTAAATATTTATTTCTTAGTTCGATGATATTCAAAAGTATATAAAAAATATTAAGTTCTGACGGACTATGTGTACCTTTTTTTAATTCATCAAAGCAATTTGAATAATCATTTATATATTTATTTTAGTACTTAAAATTTGGAATTTCTTTCTCTTCGCAATGTCTCTGTGGTCATTGATCGGTTATATTTTATACACCACATTACCAGAAAGTCCTAAGTTCTTAGTGACCAGAAATAAATATCTCGAAGCGAGAAATATTTTAATTAAAGTTTATACAGAAAATACTGGCAAAACAGCCGACACATTTCCGGTGAGTCTTCTTTTTCAATATATCTGTTTTTTTTTTATTTAAATGTACAGACAGGTTTAGTTTTTAATTAACTATTAACATTGGAGCAATGGTAAGCCTTTTTTTATAATTATTGAATTATAAAATTAAACAATATTTTAATTTCAATTTATTATTTTACTCGTTTTCCTTGAAAATTTAGAAAAGCATATATTTTTAATTATTTCTTTTTTTATGGAATAGCATAGTGTTTATTATTTTTAATTATAAACTGCTGTGATGGCGGCAGCGAATACTACCAACCCTTAAATTGCTCGTAATTGTTATAAAAAACGATTAAGAGTTTTACATCGACTTGGATCAATTCTATTTAATGCCGTCTGGTCAACGATTACATTCCCAAGGAAGGTTGAGGTTAAGCAGGCAGCCGGTCATGAAACTATTTGCCAAAGTATTATACAATGCAAAAACAGTAGGTACATATTGCGACGAGCCCAAGTAATTGCGCAAAAGCATTATGATTATCATGATGACAAGTACGAAAAGATAGACAAAGATTAACATTGTGTTGACGGTTTAGAAATACATGTCACCACCCATTCTTTTATTGCGAGTGTCGTACAAGTCAACTAAAGCTACTGTTTTCATAAATAACATTATTACAAGGAAAACTCGAAACCAAACCCCACACATTCTTAGCCATCATGATATAGTAAACAGCCAATTTCCAAGTAAAAGTGCCTCGAAGAAGTGTTCAGAGTTTTCTATAGCTTGTTTTAACTACGTATGGGTATCTTGATGACCAATATCTCTGCTTCTCGATGCTTCTCAATCTTGTTGGTCAGTATGATCAATGGTGCAACTCTCAGGAATCATATGACACTTACTTTGACTCATATTCAATTGTTACTCGTCAATCACACTGAATATCACATTGACAATTAAATTGAACATTGACAATTTATTGAAGCGTTAAGTTTTTCAGTATCCGCATTTATGGGATAAAGAAATTATGAAAGAGAGTAAATCGAAGCCAAACAACAATGCTTTAAGAGAATTTGGAGATACTCTTTTAGTCGGATTGAGGAATTTAAAGCCGCTGATTCAGATGCCATTAATTTTATATTTCTTAATAATTGGTATTATGCTGTTGGTAATTGTTGGTATGTAAGTTTCATTTGTTTTATTTGGTTTGAAATATTCGTTACTAGCTTGCGCTCGCAGATCATCCACCTTAGGAGACGTCCATTAATCACGTATTTTTTTCATTTTTAACCCCAACCTTGGTGAAACATTAGTTTTAAGACTATGAAGGTTTAGGACTTCGTGATTTTTGTCAAACCCTCAACCCCCTTTTCAAACCTCACGTGATTAATGGACGGCCCCTTAAAAGTATTTTAACAAAGTTGAACTATCGTCCCAAGAGAACACATTATCGTGGTAAAAATGGTCTATCTATGTGCCAATTTTTATCCAAATCTGTTCAATAGTTTACGTATGATTGAATAATTAACATCCAAAGGTTTTCATAAATTTTCACATTTATAATATTAATGATTAGTCTATGGATCCATTTGTTTGCGGGGCTGCCAGTCATCATCTCGCCATCTCAGACTATATACGTCCAAATGTTGGGCTCGACTCGCTTCCACTTTACTTGCATATAAGTTATCTAGATATCTCTTAGTCGTCTTTTACGACACCCACGGCCAAAAGAAGAGGTGGTGAATTGTATTCTTACTCCGTCACCACACGTGTCAGTAGCGCGAACTTATACTCCTAGATATTTAAATTATTTATACAATATCAAATCTAATTATACAAAAATATAGTCATCAATAAATATAATAATCATTACGGAACTAATTAATCGATCCATTTTTTTACAATTTGCAATTAATTTCATTCCGGCGTGGTATATTTAAATAGCTGTTTCTCTCACGGCACGGAGGAGGTTTGAGTTTAGCAGTAAGACCTATATGAGCTGAAATGAAGATGATGAATGATAGTAATAGTACATCTAGGTAGTCCTAGTAATACATTCATTACTTGTTTCGTTATTACATTTATTAGATGAGAAATCATTATGCTTTACCTAAATATATTTCTTTTTTCGATAGTGATAGGGCCACATAGGGTAGTCGTTAAAAATTAAATTTCTTGCGGCGCCCCATAAAAAGCTTCCTTTTAATGAAAAAACACTGGGATTTTTTTTTAATTTTTTCAAGTTCAGATAACACGTGGCTCAAGACGATTCAAGTTAATTTTTGGGTAATATCAATATATATTACAAAAGCAATTCCTCATTCAAATCTTAGATGATTACAGAAGCAAAGGCATTAATTAAGAAAACGAAAGAAAGTTTACTTAAGGATTGTAATGAAGAAAACTAGAGATTAAAATTAAATTTGTATTAATTTTGTAATAAAATAAAAATATTAATTAAAATATCATTGATTTTTTTAATTAACAAACCATATTGTTTGGAAAATCTATTGTTATTTTGATTAACTTTTGTATTCTCATGAATTTTGGCTCTGTGGTTGTTTATATTTTGTATGAAATTGCATTTATTATTAAAAATCTTCAAAGAAACATGATTATACCTAAAAATTAACTTAAATCATCTTGAGGCAAGTGTTGTCTTGACTTAAAAAAATTATAAAAAAAAATCCCAGTGTTTTTTCATCAAAAGGAAGCTTTTTAAGGAGCGCCGCAAGAAATTTAATTTTTAACGACCACCCTAAGCCACACTGTTGACAGTCGCAGACCAGTCTATGCGGTGTAATACCACACTCTCGCAGAAAATCGACGTCTGAGCAGTGACAATGTACTTCTGCGTTTCGTTCAGTGAGCGAGAGAGCCGAAACTCAAATTTTTAATAGTTTTGGGTTGATAGGGAACGGCCTAGCTGTTGCTGGATAGCCATTGATCTAATAATTATTAATTTAATTTTTTTTTTCAGCTCCGATGTTCTTAGACTTTGGTTTCCACAGATATCAACAATCGTGGAGAATCATATATTAGATGAAGATAGTAATTTATGTGTTTTAATTGATAAATATACAGCCGCTGAAAAAATAAGAATATCCAATATTACAATAAATAATACAGATGTTTGTATACCGGTAAGTTACCTACATTTAACAGTTTCTATTTTATATTTTTGGTACATCAATACAAATAAATATAATTGTATACAGGGTAGAAGTGAACCGCTCCCGAAAACAAAGACAGGTGACTCTACTAGACCTACTTGTAATGATAGGCTAGAAAAAAAATTGATTCGGATGGAATTTTTTTTTTTTTTACAGCATTTTTTGCGTTGTTCAACATTTTATCATATAAGGACGGGCCCGTGTGATGATAACATACATCGTGTATTTTCTCATCTGAGTAAAGTTACGTATTTTTTTTTTAAATTATCGTTACAAGGCACTGCTCTATTACGATGGTGTGTGGAAAACTTCCAAAAATTGTTGTAAAAAAATTTTTTTTTTCATCCGAAACGATTTTTTTCTAGCCTATCATTACAAGTAGGACTAGAAGGGTTACCTGTCTTTGTTTTCCGGAGCGGTCCCCTTTCACGATGTATATAGTACCTAATTTACCTTTTATAGTAGTAGTGCATGGAATCGTCCCAGCTCATACACCTTCCACTGCTGGGCTCGAATCTCCTCCGAATGGAAGGGAAAATAAAACGAAATGGATAATAACCTGCTACACCACGCTGATCAGAATTGTTGGCATAGGGTTGTGTTGTGTTTCGAGTTTTTCTTCTCTTGCACGAATGTTATATGCGTTTTATATCGCTTTAGTTGTCCCTTACGACCACCCACGGGTAAGATGTGGTGAATTGTAGTCTTATTTCGTCACCACACGGACAAGTGCATGGAATATTTAGTATTCCATTAAAAAAAAATATTAGGATAAATTTATGTGTGACCTTACACATATTTTTCAAGGCCATTAGTTCTTTTTGTAAGCTGCTGACAGATTTTACCAAATTGCCGTAGGGATGATGCATTGTGAATTAAAAATTGGGTATTTATTTTGATTTCAAACGTATATGTATACAAACATTTGGGACACCTATTTACAATGGTTCCACTGAGCTAATTTGATAATGAAACTCGAAGATAGAAGAGGAATTCCTCGATTGCCTATTAGTAAACCCATCAAATTCATTTTTTCTTTTTCTAAAAAGAGACAACATTCTGCACTTAGAATATAATCCATGTATTGCGGAGAACTTTACAAACAGCCGGTACCCCAACTGGGTGGGTTTGAGGGTTGTAATGGTAGGCAGCGGCCTAACTATACCCTTGGTATAGCTAAGGTCCATGGGCAGCAGTGACACTTACCATCAGGTGTACATGCTCGTTTGCCACCATAAGCAATAAAAAATATTAATAAATACAAATTACACTCAAAGTGAAAACAATAATTTGTGCGAATTATTGTTCTACGTGGGAAACGAACCCACGCCACTGGCACAGTAAATCGGTATCATAACCATTAAGCCATCTGTGCATTGGATTCGTCTTAACTAGTTCTGTTCATTTCTTTTTGAGGGTTACTTAAAAAAAAAATTTTGTTTTCAGCATATCAGTGGTACAGAAACTTATGTCAATAGTATCATTATTGGTCTGGTCTGTATCATACCATATTTTATTAGCGGTGTAATAGTCAACAAAGTGGGCAAGAAATGCCTTTTAATGATATCAGCTATGATTTGTATCGGTGGTATATTGGGCATAAGATGGGCGACATCCAAAATTATGATGGTGTCCCTATTCTCTTTAGACGTTGCAATTTTACAAACAATGAAAAGTTTGGCGCAAATGGTTTTGGTTGAAGTATTTCCAACTACGTTACGGTAAGACTTTTTTAGTTTTTAGCAGACTATGATATAACTATTACCTTATCCAGGCCCACCGGGTTAATAATAAGGCAGTGTGGCCCCATAACTTTTTAATCAAGAGATTGCTAGCGTAAAAAGCATGCCAGCGTAAAGAGAGTTGTAAATTCGTCATAAGACATGAATCACATTATTGGGACGATATCTGTTTTTTGTAATACATTATTTAAATAACACAGAAAACAGTGTATATATAGTAGGTACCGGGGGAGACCGAGACTCGCCTACCTAGACCAGATTGGTCACGTACTGAAGGAAGATGGAGTCAAGAGTCTCCGAAACCGGCGAGCGTGTATGAAGAGAATTATGTATGTTGAGGAAGCGAATGAAGTATACAAGGATTGAGTTCGCTGGCACTCTGTTCTCTCTGCCTATCCTGCAAGGGATATGGCGTGATGATATGTGTGTATGTAGAAAACTGTATTTTAATTTATATTTTGTTCGTTTCACAATCAATATTTTTTTTTATTATAGATATTTCGTTGAATTACTCCGCTCGGTGAATTTTTTTATTGTTACTTTTTGGTAAATATCTAATGAAATTAAATATGTTATAATTCTGTATAGAATGCCGCAGTGTGCACCAAAAGGGTAATCTTAAATTTAAGATCTGTGGTAATTTTTTTATCCGCGGGTGTATTTTTCATCATTAGTTTGCACGATAAACTTTAAAATGAGGGCTGAATTATGGAACTTGATAAATAATAAGGCAGATCTCGTGGCCCGACAGATGAAAAAGCTAGAAAAATAATTCGTAAGACTGGGCCCCACATTGGGTTGGATTAAAATTATAATGTGTCACCCATTAATTTGTTTTGTAAAAAAGGCTCACCAACAACTTGGAGAATGGTTAGCACTACTCTTCTGGAATACTTTAAGTAGTAGTACATCAACTACAATCGCCAACTCGCCTGCCGTGGTGGTTATGGCATTATCGCCCTTTGGAAATAGTTCCAACACTGGGTTTTAATAGGTGAATGATTGAATATTGCGTCATCACAATAATTTTCTTCATTTACAGGTCACTTTCTTTGGCTTTAGTTATAATGATATCTCGAATCGGCACTCTATTCGGCAATATTGGCTTTCCTATACTTCTAGATAAGGGATGTGAAGTTCCATTCTATGTTATGACTGCAATCATGACTAGTAAGTTACTTATAATTAATTTTTAATTAAACGTCTAAATGCAAGAGCCTCCACTACCTTTTTTTCTTTTTTTTTTGCGCTGGGCTATGGATTCGTCTCGCCCCGCCAAATCGGTCCGGGGTGGCGGAAGAGGCGGCGCGTGACCTCATAGACCCACCATGCAAAGTGCGAGCGGGCCACCGGTACCCGATCTTTGTCTTCGGTGGCCAAAAGTGGAGGCTTTTTTTTACCCTGGCAGATTCTTACTATACTGCGGCTGTTATAGGCGGTCATGTTATCATGACTTCTAATGGTTAGCAAAGGATTATGATTCGAATACTTCTCTTACAGTGATGTTATATGCCAATCTCTGTCTGTCTCAAAAATCTCTTACTCCTCATCTCTTTTCGTCTCAGCTCATACTCGTCCCACTGCTCGACTCGAACCTCCTCCATGGTGGAGAAGTGACCTATTACAAGCCTGGTCAAAAGAGTGGTACAAGCCTGGTATAGGGTTTTATTTCAAGTTTGCCTTGCCTTATAGTGATGTTACATTGTGCCCCTTACGATCATCCATGGATAAGAAAAAGAATGGTGACTAGCAATCGTACTCTCTCACTACTTGTATGATCGTAAACTCAGCATTCAATACAACATAAATAGGTAAGTACGAGTACTTACGTATCTATATAAAATTAAAAACCATTAATGTTAAAATTATGGGCTTTTATATTAACAATTTCAATTTAAGAAATTCCAGTTCGGATATACCAAACACTATTATCCATCCAGGCAAATTATTCCATTTATTACCAACTTATTACAATCGTTTATTCTACAACTTCTTTGAAGGTTGTGTTTAGCAGCAGCGATTATTCGCAGAATAAATTAGTGAATAATATCATATTTTTCTTTACCACAGGTCTAATCGTACTTGCAATATTCACACCGAAGAAAAAGGAAGGCTAGATGAACTAGAAAATTATTATATAATGTTCTTGAAAACTCGATTAAGACTACATCACACTAATCTAGGGATTATAAACAAAATATTAGAACTTGTACAAAGCTTTTGACTAATATATATTGTAATTAGAATCTCGCTCTGTCTTCTTAAAACTTTCACATTAAAATCCGTTTCTAACCCTTCTAATTAAAATCAGATTCGAAAGAACAATTAAAATTCGATACGAAAGAATAAAACTAATATGGCACGTTTGATTTATAAAAGAGATTATTATTTGGAACTGTTTATTGGTGAAACTACTGAATAATAGTTACGATGTTTTAGTAGGTGAACCCGTCTTATGAAATAAAAAATATTTTTATAAATTTTATTGCGTATTTGATTTTTAATTTCCTGGTGTTTCGAGCAATTTTCAGCATTACGGGACCCTTTTTCAGTCCATATAGTCCTCTTATGACAAACTAACAAACGTAATTATCATCACCTCGGGCAATATACGTCTCACTGTTGGACTCGAACCTCCCCAATAGCTTTCTACTTGCCTTCGAAAGTGACCCATTATACCACGCTGACCTATTTAGAAGAAATATTAAAAAATACGACGATAAAACTAAATTGTCTATACATTTGTGAGCAAGAATTTGGATTTTAAAAATTGTAAAAAATGGGTCACATAGTATGGGTAGGTTCCCTTATAACTATGATCGACAACAATTGGAGGTGGAAAAGTCCTGGAGTGGCAACGGCAAATCGGCGAACGCAACGTAGAACATTCCTCCATTAGATAAACAGACAGCCTGTCAATAGTCACAAGGAGCCGTTGGATGCAATTGGCTAAGGAACGTTCTAGTGGCATTCTCGTGGTGAAATACATTAAAAATATAATAATAAAACTAAAAAAATACACAAAGCAGTCATGAGGACTGCCGATAGAACTGAAACTTAAACCTATGAAAAAAAATTGAATAATTAACAATAACTATTATTACATATAAATTGAATATAGCAAACACAGCGACACAGCAATAAAGAGCAGCTGATTGTATCTTTCCCGCTCGTGTGCACTCGGCGGTCCCGATTTCACCCGATCGAGTCTTTCACCGCAAAGCGTGACGCATCAGCCTCACTTACAGCCTACGACAAAATCTGTGTGCGGTACGCCAAAAGAATTTTTCACTTCAACAAAATGGTTTTGGACTCAACTTGTGACCGGGTATGGAGGTGCACCACAGCCGTTGATTTTCAGCTCAAACCAAGGAGTCATTTACTGGCTGATGGATGTATGGGTATACAATAATAAAAGACAAAACGTCTGTAACTGATAATTTAATTCACACATATGTCAATAACAAAGCGGTCATGTACCTAAATTGCTAAATCATTCATCTAAACTTGCTTTTAACAATGTTACTATGTTTTTACATAGTTTTGTTTTATTATACAGGATGGAAGTGGACCGCTCCCGAAAACAAAGACAGGTGACCCTACTAGTCTTAGAAAAGAGCTAGGCTAGAAAAAATCCAATCTGATGAAAAAAAAATTTTTTTTTCATAACGAATTTTAAGTTTTTTCACATTACATCGTATTAGGACAGTGCCATGTAACGATAATTCCATAAAAAATACATCACTTAACTCATATGAGAAAAGACGCAATCTATTCAAAACTCACGATCATAATTATGTTCAAGAGTTCAACGACCTCGCGTGGTATAAAAAAAAATTTTTTTTTCATCCGTATCGATTTTTTTCCTAGGCTATCATTACAAGTAGGACTAGTAGAGGTCTTTGTTTTCGGAAGCGGGCCACTTCCACCCTGTATAACTAACTATTTGTAAATTGCTGCCATTAATAATTGCATTATTTACTTAAGAGACGGTACTCACAACGTCATCCATGCGAAATCCATTTTTATTTAACATACCTGTTTGACAATTGGTTTTAAATAACAATAGCTTCTAGCAACGACATCCTCATCATCCATCATTGCAGCTCATATATGTCCCACTGTTGGGCTAGAACCTGAGGAGGCTCTCCCATTATGGGGACACAATGGAGGGAAAACATTGATTTAACTGTGATTTTTAATATTTACAAAAATTCTGCTTATTGCCCGTTCAGTATTCAAAGATAAAATACATTACCCGTATTTAAATAACAAAAGCATGAGTGTTACAAATATATTTTTTTTGTTTTAATATGTTTGTCCAATAGTGGCAGACATTTTTTAATTAAACCGTAGAGATGGTGTAGTGATTAAGATACGAATGCGTTTGATTCCCATCCAAGACAATACATTGCGCGATTCACATACAGTACTGAGTCTGGGTGTAATTGTTTTCCTTAATTATGTGTTTGTAAAGAGCCTCCACAATACAGTAATTATTTATTTCCTTAGCTGTACCAAGTTTTAGTTGTCTTATTCCGAAAATAATAATAAATACTAAGTAAATTCACAGCAACTTATCCGTGTGGTGACGAAATAAGAATACAATTCACCACCCCCTACCTTGCCCGTAGATAATCGTAAGAGACGACTATCCCTACTAATATATAAATGTGAATGTAAGTTTGTTTGTTACGCTTTCACGCTAAAACTACTCAACCGATCATCATGAAACATTGTACACATATTTGGAGGTATTAAAAGTAACATATCCTATGTTACTTTTAAGACTACTTACTAAATACTTTAAATAAAAGTTAAAAGTTAAATACTTTTTATTAAAAAAAAATCAAAATTTTTATATGAAAAATAAAAAAAAAAATTGTCAAAAAATCTCAAAATCTAGCTTCTTCAACGCCATCTAGCAGTCCAGTAATCAAGTTCCAACCCTGAGTATTGTAATACCGTTGCACTGTATTACCGACGGTCAAAAATAAAAATAGGGGATCAAAAACTTTAGGAAAGTAACCTATTACGCGGGCGAAGCCGCGGGCAGAAGCTAGTGGGATATAAAACACAAGTAACATCTATGGTTCGAGGCTCGAGCCCAACAGTGGCATATATGAGTTGGCATGATGAACTTCACAGCATCATTACAATGATAATTTTATGCGTCATACGCATTACATATTTCTTCTATAATAATATACTTTCAATATATTTCAAATCTGTTATAACAAATTTGACATCACATATTCCATACATCATCAACCTGCTCTTATATTAATTACTTGGGGTCGGCACAATATATTCTTCTTCTATCATGGACATTACAAAATTTATGTCAAAATTTTATGACCGGCCTGGCGTCAATCATTCTTAGTATTGTTAACTAGACGGCATCAGTTTTTACTCAGTCGTTTTTACGACACCCATGAATATAAGCGTTGGTAGTACTCCTAGCTACCATCACACAAAATCCATACACATATTATTAATTGTGCTAAAATATAATGTAGCTTTTTAATTACAGATGCCCCTAAATTACAACAGAATACATTAAATATAGCGAGTGATTTATATAGTGTATAATTAACGCTTCTCTTGGTAATTTATCATCTTCGTATAATTAAATTATACAAGAAAACTCCAAAGAAAAATATTTAATAATAAACAGAATACATTAAATATAGCGAGTGATTTATATAGTGTACAATTAACGCTTCTCTTGGTAATTTATCATCTTCGTATAATTAAATTATACAAGAAAACTCCAAAGAAAAATATTTAATAATAAACAGAATACATTAAATATAGCGAGTGATTTATATAGTGTACAATTAACGCTTCTCTTGGTAATTTATCATCTTCGTATAATTAAATTATACAAGAAAACTCCAAAGAAAAATATTTAATAATAAACAGAATACATTAAATATAGCGAGTGATTTATATAGTGTACAATTAACGCTTCTCTTGGTAATTTATCATCTTCGTATAATTAAATTATACAAGAAAACTCCAAAGAAAAATATTTAATAATAAACAGAATACATTAAATATAGCGAGTGATTTATATAGTGTACAATTAACGCTTCTCTTGGTAATTTATCATCTTCGTATAATTAAATTATACAAGAAAACTCCAAAGAAAAATATTTAATAATAAACAGAATACATTAAATATAGCGAGTGATTTATATAGTGTACAATTAACGCTTCTCTTGGTAATTTATCATCTTCGTATAATTAAATTATACAAGAAAACTCCAAAGAAAATTATTTAGTAATTAAATGACATTATTTTTTTATATTAAAATTAGATTTTCGAATTATTATTAAAATTTTCGCATACTTTTTTTCTATTATTTTCGAAAATAAATAATGTAAAAACAAAAAACCAAGAACTTGGTTATTTGAATATTTCACATAAAGTTTGAGGTTATGTAAAAAAAGTGTAAATACAAAAGTTGTAGATCTTTTTATTACCTACAACTTCGCTATTTAACTTTTTCTATAGGACTTGTAGTTTTGCCGAAAATCGAGATAAACCGTGTTTTACTCTTAAAACTCAACCCCTTCCACTTCCCGACCTCAAATCGTCCGTAAATTATTTTTCCTTTCATTTTTGTTATATTCTTTTCCTATTCCAATGAGTTCCATTCTTCTATTTTTTATTTACTTTTTACCATTTTTAAAAGTCAGCCCTGGTCTAAGTACCCGTGGAGCCCGAAAAATATCTAGTAGTGAAACCCCGGTCTAAAATTAGCTTAAAAATAAATAAAACATAAATTATTCTTAAAACTAATCACGAGCACGTAACACATAAAAAATAAACACCATCAAAAATATAAATAACGAACAAAAAATAATTTTCTGTACAATAATGAAATGCTGTATTGAAAAATGCTTTATAAAAATGATTACTTTCAAGTAATTTTAATTATTTATGTTTATCGAAGCAGGGGCAGCTTAATGGGATATACTGGCCTAGATTTTTTTATCGTTTTTTTTTCAGTTGCCATTTTGTGAAAAAAAAAACAACTTTTTTTACTTACAAAGGTTTACTTCGGCATTACTCTTAATTAATAATTAATCTTTCTTTTTCCAAGAGTGCTAGAAGAGTTGGAATCATGGGTATGGTCGCGTGCCAATATTTTGAAACCCCTATGATCAGCTGCTAACTTTTGAATTTTATTTTTTTTTTACTATTACTTTTTTTCTGTAATCTTGAAATATTAATATATTAAAAAAATGAATAGTAAAATATTGATTGCCTTTTTTGTACAGCACTTCAAAAACTACCTTAAAGTCATGCCTCTAGACCAGAATACCTCCTTAAAAAAACTTACAAGAAAACAGTTCAGTGTGTTGATGAAGTAAGAATATACAATTTACTACTCCCTTTCTTAGCGGTGGTTATCGTAAAAAACGACTATGATAAGATAACATTAAAGCAAGAGAACTAAAACTCGATATAAAAACCAGTGAGTATAGTAGGTGAATTCACCTTTCATTATACAGAAGGTCTGTGCCCAACAATGGGACATATATGTTAAGAATATGAAAGAGAGTATTGGTGTAAAGATGCGAAAGGGAATGCTCCGATGGTTCGGACATGTGGAAAGAATGCGCAACGAACGTCTGGTTAAGAAGATATACAATGCGAAAGTGGAAGGATGTAGGTACCGAGGGAGACCGAGACTAACCTACCTAGACCAGATCGGTCAGGTACTGAAGGAAGGTGAAGTCAAGAGTCTCCGAAACCGGCGAGCGTGTATGAAGAGAATTATGAATGTTGAGGAAGCGAGTGAAGTATGCAGAGATAGAGTTCTCTGGCACTCTGTTCTCTCTGCCTACCCTGCAAGGGATATGGCGTGATGATATGTATGTATGTATGTAATATGAACGTAAATTATTATAATATTAGAACATTCGAATAAGAGATCGAATCTGACATTGGACACATACCTAATGACGACAGAGTTTACTATACCACCATCGCCATACTTAATAGGTGAATAGATGATCGCATTTGGTGTTATTTCTCAGGAGAGCAGTGATAACCACTACATTGATGATTCCTCAGACGAAGTAATGAAGTGGGGGGCGGTATACATATTGTACTCTTAGCCAATCAACACATGAGGGAGGGGATTACTTTAGTTTTAAAAACTTATATTTATCAAAGCATTGAGCAACTAATCCCGGCTGGAACATTCGGACCGACGTACCTACCCATCGCCATTTAGGCTGACCACCGGTAAAAAATCCTTGATTTTAATGGAGGATCACGATTTCGGGTCCCCGATCCAAACATCCGGTGAATCACAATCTTGATAGAAAAACTACATGCCTAGAAGATTTTCTCGGCAGACTGTTCATAAAAGCCTAATGCCTAACAAATTCCAGACTACCAGCTTATAAATAGATACTAGCATATTCCATTCTGGTGATATAGCCTATTCCATTAATGACCGTGACAAATCCCTGGCATTTAGTCTTCTCATTCTTCAAACGAAATTCTTCCTAAACTACTCTTGATCTTGTTGCTTAATGAGGTTCCAATATAAACCTTTTTGCTTCTTCAACTGATCATGGGTACCCATCTGAAAAATATATAATAAATATGTGATCATCTGTGAATAAATGAATTATCAATAGAAAACAATAATTAAGAATAATTTCTAATGTTTACGCGAGTATTACATATTTGAAATAAAACTACTTTAACGGTTTCCCTCGCGTTTGTATTTAATTTTCAATTAATTTTTCAAAGGATAGATATAAAATTCTGTAATAACGATGACTTATTGGACGTAAGACACCTTAGTCCTCCCGTGATGATCACTGTAAAGTGTTCGAAACGTCGGGAAATTAATAATCAAATATAAACGCGACAAAATCCGTAAAAGTAGTTTTATTTCAATAATAAAGAAATTAAGTAAAGTAACAATTTTAACATAAATTTTCATAATCATCTCCTACTGTTATCCCAATTACTTGGGGTCGACGCCATATATACCTCTTCCTTCATAGTGTATATTGCAAATACGTTACTTAGTTATAACATACTTTCAATTAGTTGATGGGTTATGAATGCAATGTGTACTACCCCCACTACTTGGCCATAGGAATTGTAAGAACCGGTTGAGGAATCAGCAGAAGAATGCGATAATCTCATAATATCAGTTGTAATCACCAACCCAATCGCTAAGCGCGACCAATATGGGACTATTCCGCCTTAAGAATACCCAATAGTGGGCAAGCCTGGTAGATACATAGATGGAATATTAATTAATAAAACTAATATTTATATTCCACCCCCTATCTTACTCGTGGGTGATCGTAAGAGACGACTTAAGGATATAAAATGCATATAACATCTATGTAAAAAGAGAGAAGGAATCGATGTAGAGAAGGAAAACTCGAAACAAAACCCTATACCAACACGCCTGACCAGCGGAGTATAGTAGGTCAATTTCCCTCCCGTTATGGAGGAGGCTCGAGCAACATTGGGACATATATGAGCTGAGATGATGATGAGGGCCAAGATAGGGAATGTTGAATTGTATTCTTAAAATCACTGTACGGAAATGTCAGTCAAATCTATACTAATAAATGGAGGGTCGATTTTTTTGTTCGGTTATACTGCCAAAACTACTAAACCGATCGGAATAATACTTATAACATAAGATACAGCGTTATTTCGGAAAAGGTTTGAGTGTATGATATATTGGTTATTACTTATCCGGAAAGGGAGGAAGCGGGAGGGGGACAGATATAACTATAATACAACGAATATAATGTATCTATGCTTACCTCCACAATTTTGCCTTTATTCAACACCACAATGACATCAGCATTCATGATGGTTGATAATCTATGTGCAATGACCAGAACTGTACGACCTTTGGCCGCTGTCTCCAAGGCATTCTGTACAATTTTTTCACTAGCGGAATCCAAGGCACTGTGAAAAAAATAATCATTATTATCTCGGCTCATAACCATCCCACATTCAGCTCGAGTTTTGGGTTCGTTAGATAAATGTTCTTCCAGAATATGAGGGCAATTAATACACTACATTGGTAAGATATAATTTAATTATCGAGATTTCCTTCTCTTGTAATATATTTTAAATATTATATCACTTAAAGCGAGTGAAGTATGCAAAGATAGAGTTCTCTGGCACTCTGTTCTCTCTGTCAGCCCTGCAAGGGATATGGCGTGATGATATATGTATGTATATCACTTAGTCGTCTTTTACGACCCACGGTTAAAATAAGGGACCGAATTGTGTTCTTAATACGCATTGGTACTTTCACAATATTTCTTCTACGGTGGCGGGGTCTTTCTTAAGTGATTTTTTATCCCCAGGTGATAAACGGGGTATGCCACATGGAGGGGACCAGGTAAAAATGTAGATACTGCCGATTTTTAGTGATAATTGATTTAGATATATATTTATATACATATACAGTCCTTGGTCCAAATATACAATACATACATACCATCACGCCATGTCCCTTGCAGGGTAGGCAGAGAGAACAGAGTGCCAGAGAACTCTATCCTTGCATACTTCACACGTTTCCTCAACATTCATAATTCTCTTCATACACGCTCGCTACGCGTGGCTTCTGGCTGAGGTGGTGGCTTCCGAGAAGTTGCCCCAAAGCTCCGTTCACTCTATTTCCCGCATTCACTCTTCGCTCTATATCAGTGGTGTACCTTCCATATCGGCTAAATCCACATCCAAGATATACAAATTCATCCACTTGCTCTATTGGAGCATCATTACCTATTGTTACTCTTACATCTGTTCTGGCTTCATCCCTTTCAAAGAGCATTATTTTGGTTTTGCTCACATTCACGCGTCTTTTCTTACAATCTTCTGTCATTGTGTCGACTAGGGTCTGCAGGTCAGTCGCTGACTGTGCCAGCAGGACTGCATCATCTGCATATAGCAGAGCAGTGACCACTGAGTCGCCCATCTGGACTCCCACATTCATATCGTTCAACCTTTGGTGACATTTATCCAGATATATGATAAACAGCCTAGTTGACAGAACGCACCCCTGCTTAACGCCGATATTGACGTCAAACCAAGGCGACATTCCATCATCCAGCCGCACACAGGCTCTACAGCCCATGTAACTGGACTGCACAGCCTGTAGCAGTTTATCGTTAATACCATACTCCGGTAAAATGTCCCAAAGTTCCTTTCGTACAACCGTGTCAAATGCTCTCTCCAGATCCACAAAACTGCAGAAAAATTTCTTACCTAGAGCCAGATGCTCATTCTCCTTTCAATAATTTTACCGTACACTTTTGCTGCCAAACTGGTCAAGCTTATGGCTCTGTAATTTGCGCAGTCATAACGTGTACCCTTGTTATTAAACAAAGGCACGATGACTGCGCTATTCCAGTCCCCGGGAACCATTCCCGAGCTCCAACATAAATTGAGGAGCAACAGGAACGCCTCCCAGACACAGGAGCCACCAAGCTTGATCATCTCGGCAGACACCATATTAATGCCCGCTGCCTTACCATTTTTCAAACTTCTTATCGCCCATACAACTTCATCCATACTGATGCCATCGGAGGACGCCGGTGCTGAATGTTGATCTACTAAACCACACGCGACAGCGGCGCCAACCGTAGTATCCGCATACATATGGCCAAAATATTCACTCCATCGGCATAACACGTCTTGTGTTTGTGTAAGAATGTCTCCACCTTTAGATCTTATTTTATTCATTTTGAAGGCTGACCAACCACCCCGAGACTTCTTTACCTCCCTCCAAAAGAGTTTGGTGTTACCCTCGAAGATTTTAGTCAGCCTATCTTCTGCACTCATATTTGCTCTATCACGTTTCTGTTTCACTAAGGCCTTGGTGTCATTCTTGTCTTGGTGTCATACATTGCCGATGTATTTCTTTCATCTGTTCAGTCATACTGTCATTCAGATCCAAAGAAGAGACATAGTCCAGCCACGCTTTCTTCTTTTGCTCTACGGAAGCTGCCACTGCCGCATCCCACCATGCATCACCATTTGTATTTCTATGCTTCTTTGAACTTCCACATACTTCTTTCGCTGTATCCACCATACTCTCTTTCAATATTCTCCAGCATTCTTCAATGTCCGATTGCGGCTGGCTTGCCATCGTCAGCCGTTCTCGGACACCCTTTGCATACTTTTCTCTTACATACTCTTCTTGCAACCTTTCAACCTTTATTCTTTCAAGCCCTCCGAAGTGGACACGCTCTCGCCAGTACCTCCACTTTCTGAACAGACCACTAAATCTCG
Organism: Lymantria monacha; assembly: GCA_905163515.2. Classification (NCBI taxonomy): domain Eukaryota; kingdom Metazoa; phylum Arthropoda; class Insecta; order Lepidoptera; family Erebidae; genus Lymantria; species Lymantria monacha. Next base: position 25,069,455 of record LR991098.1, on the reverse strand, counting down.
CGATAACGAGATAGTGATCCATATCGACTGTGGATCTCCCCTGTAGGCTCTTGCGTCCAATATTTTGCTTCGGAGGCGACTGTCTACCAAAATTAAATCTATTATACTTTTCTGTTCATTTCATCTCCCATGTATACATATGGATGTCCTTATGTTGGAAAAATGTGTTTGACACAATAAGGTTTTTCTCCATGCATACATCCGCTATGAGCCTACCTGCGTCGTTCACTCTCTTATCACCAAATGGACCAAGTACGTCCTCATAGTCCGGACGCTTGGTCCACCCATCCGTTCAAATCTCCGCATACAATCACGCGTTCACTGGTTTCTGCCATATCCAGAACTTCCCTAACATTATCCCAAAACTTCTCTAGGTCTGATGCCACCGAGGATCCTACGGGAGCATATGCTACAACCATGAATACCTTGGTGACACCTAGTTTTATATGGACCCAAAGAAGTCTGGGATCATACATTGCGTAATCCTTCCGCCTGGGCCAAGCGAGAGGACAACAGCACTCCTACCCCCATGCTGGCTCGATCACTCTGTGGTACACCAGACCACAGAGCCATCCCGCCACCAGGAAGATCGCAGACGTCGCTGCCCCTTCGCTTGGTCTCTGTTACACAGAGCACGTCTAGCTGTTTGTCTGCCATGACGGTTATCAGCTCGTGCAACTTACCTTCCACACATCCTCTTACATTCCACGTGCCCACCCGGCACTCTGCTCTCCTCGACTCGTCTGACTGGACAAGGCGTGATTGGTGGCAGCCCCCATCGCCGCATCTACCGATTTTCGTACCGACGGGGGCGGGTCGGTATGCGTCGCCTCCGGGGGACGCCCTAACCCGCACTGCGGTACGCATATCGAGCCGGCAGTCTAACTAGACTGGCAGAGGACGCGACGAGCACGCTCCGGACTATACCCCCCAATGTTTTTGCTATATTATATACTAGCTTTTGCCCGCGACTTCGTCCACGCAGAAGTCATCTCTGACAGAGTTAAATAGAAAAAGCAATGCAAGGTGTTGAAGGTTGATAATCAACAGCGTCAGAAACTGGGATGCGTTGAGGTGTTGATTCTGCGAGTTAGTTGTCTAACGGAATTAGGCAATAGGGTGGGTCTGAGAGAAAATATTCTACGTTGACACGCTCTACCGTCGGTGCTTTGGGTGGCACAAGCGTCAGTACCTGTATTTAGGTTCTCTGCATGAGGGCTTCGAATCGAGATGATAACCGGTTGCGGTGGCCTGCCCGCACAACGTAGATAGATGTACGTGTACGGCGTGCGTGTGTCTATATACCATAGCCGGTCACTAAAGAAAAAGGTGGTTCAAAGTTCTATTCATTCTACAAATTATATTGCCATTAATATAGTATTTACGGTATGACCATGGGATAAAAATATAATTATTTCCACCCTTTATTTGACTGTTATGTTTCACCAGCAGTGTTGCGACCTCGTTAGATATGATTTATTATTTATTTTTTTAATGAACATTTTTAAAGCTAAACTTAACCTGTATCTTAAACTATTAGGCAAGAACCTATTGCCGTCTACTATGTGTATCGTGTGAGCTCTCACGCCGGAACTGGTCACCACAACGGCACTGGTGCGGGGTTGATGGAGAGGGAGAGAGAAACACGTGATTATTTATTTTTACCGAAGAATATTTGTACGTAATTTGAAAAGAATCGATAAAGAAACTTTCTCCCCAAACACACTTTGCCGCTTTGTTACACCCCCTTAGAGGCGGAATTCATAAAATCCTTTCATATTGAATCATGTCATAAATAAAAACGTGCTTCAAAATTTTATGTTTCTAGCTTTAATAGTTTCGGCTTGGCGGTAATGAGTCGTTCAACCCGCTTCACAGGCCTAATTTACACAACCAGAGGGTGAAAATTGACATATGCCGGATATTACCCTAGAATATTTGATTCGACTCGTAATTTGAAAAGAATCAATAAAGATTTTTTCTCTTCACACAAACTTTGCCACTCTGCTCCACCCCCTTAGGGGTATAATTTCGTAAAATCCTTTCTTAGTGAATCTCTACGTCATATAAAGAAACCACTGTCAACATTTCAAGTTGCCAGCTTCAATAATATCGGCTTGGCGCTAATGATTTAATGAGTCGTCCAACCCGCTTTGCAGGCCTAATTTACACCCCCAGAGGATGAAAATCAACAAATGCTGAAACACGTGTTTATTTATTTTTACTGAAGAATATTTGTACGTAATTTGAAAAAAATCGATAAAGATTTTTTTCGCCGAACATTTTTTAAATTGACATAACTTTTTTTTTATAAACCAATTGGCATAAAATAAAGCCTAAATGTTAAGTGAAGCTTACCACAATATATTAGTGAAAACCGCGTCTAAATCGGATAAGCCGTTTCTGAGATTAGCGTGCACAAACACACAAACAGATAAACAGACAAACATTTTAAAAATTATTGTTTTGGGTTCTATTAGTGTTGATAAAGGTCCCAGTAATATTTTTTTTCATATATCTTCCATGTACAGACAGGGACCCCGTTACATTTTTATTATATGTATAGATATAGTTGATGAGTAAGTCCTTGAACTTTTAGCTAACAATCAAGTATGTGCGCTATTTCAAACACGTTGGTGTGTCAAAAAGTTAAACTTGAAAAAACAAAAATATGAAACGTATAGTTGATTTAATAAACTTAAAAATAAAAGTGAATTTTTTTTTCAATGTCGACGTTTTCAAGCTTTTCCCATTTAAATATATTTTTTTTATTTTATGTACCTTAGTCGTGTCAATTACGACACCCGGCTAACATAGGAAGCGATGAAGTATATTCTTTCTCCGTCACGACTCCGACGACGCGCTGTGATCAATAATTACAATTTAGGATGACAAAAATATTTTAACTTGAAATTACAAGAATCTAATACTGTTATTGAAAATATTGCTATTAAAATAAATTAATCTTTATTTAAATTCAGTTTTTGATATTCCAACGTACAAAGTTTCGCCGTATCTCTTGCATATTTATCAAAAAGGGCACTGTTTATTTTATATGGACAGCTTAAAGTTTTCAGAATAGTCCCAAATCTTACAATCAAGACACGATCGATGTCTGTGATCTCGTGTACTATATCAAGATCGGCAAAAAATCTCCTAGAAGTGTTGCCGAAGCCCGGCTTTGGAACATCAACCAACAAACCAAGTTTTCTTTAAATTGCTCTTGTATATTCTTTTTTCTATTGGCAACAATCTGTTTATTTTCTTCACCCCAAACTGGCCACGACTTCACAGGCAATTTATATGATATGTGCAGAAGGCACTCAAAAAATCTAATAGATGCGTATAATGGTGATATGCCGCAGTCCAGTGTTTGAGGGTTGTAAGATCTTGGTTCTAAATCTAGAATTTTATTAAAATCAGCCGTAGTCGCTCTACAAATGTAGCATCTCTGTGTTGACTTATTTAATGATCTGCATTGCAGAACTTTCCATCAATCATAGTTTTCAGCAAAATATGTTTGACATTATAAGTTCGACCATACAAATCTATCTTGGTAGGTGTTAAATTAACGATTTGTCTATCCATCTTAGCAAACTCAGAATTAATTACTTCTGGTGTCTCTTTCACGAATTGCAACTTAATCGGCCTACAAAATCTGGTGGTATTAGTACGTGGATTCTGCCAAATATTTACATCATTATTTTTTTGTATGTAGTGTAAGCGTAGAGGAACTAACGAAGTAATAAAAACGTGCGAATCATTCGAATCCTGTTTTCCAAAGTTTTGTTTGTAATTTTTTTAACTACCACTGCCATCCACGCCCCATTTATAGGTCATTTCCAGGCCTAAGTTACTATGATCGCTAAAAGACATAAGTAGTTCTTTTTGGTTTTCAGCGATACGTGACACTGTACTATCTACTAAATTTTGTAATGGAACTTCAGCCGATATGTCTGTAATTTGTATGTTCGGTGGATAACACTTGGCTTTCTCTTCTAAAAGTTTATAGTACGGTGGATACAATTTCTGTAATTTTTTTCGTATAGCTGATGCCCTAAGTTCAATATACTGAAGACGCCTTAATTTCAATTGGATAAAAAGTGCTAGTGCTTCTTTTGCCGAATAAGAAATATAATTTTGTACACTGTCTCGTAACTTGACAGTACAGTCAGGAGATGATGAAATATTATGAAGTGCTGAAGCAGCCCTACGTTCTCCGACTGAATGAAGTTTCATCTCAGCTGCTAGGCACAACTCTTCTTCACTTGACTGCACAGATGGCGTAGTGGTTAAGATACCGACCTACCGTGCCAGTGTCGTGGGTTCGATTCCCACGCAGGACAATACTTTGTGCGATCCACAAAGTGTTGTTCTGAGTCTGGGTGTAATTTGTCTGCGTTAATTGCATGTTTGTAAAGTCCCCCGCAATACAAGGATTATTTCCTTAGTGCAGGGAGGTGTCTTTAAAAAAAAAAAAAAAAATCTGGATGATACTTCGTCTTTTAACCTTCTACGCTTAGTTCTCTCGCCTAAATCCATGAAATTCTTTTTTGGGCGTCCTCTACCTACAGACCCAGAAGTTGAAGGCTGTTCAATATTATGATCTCCAGATGTTATTGTGCATTTAGACAACCAATCATGATATTTTTTTTTTAAATTTGGATACTACTTTGTCGATTTTAATTCAATTTCTGGAAGCTGATAAACAAAAGCTATGTACTGAATTTCGTAACTCATTTTGTTGTTGTGTTGTCAAATCTGATACTCCAATGACCTCATAAATATAGTTCAATAACATATCTTTAGATTTCTTAGTTGCAGGCAAAGAGTAAAATTATATCAACTGAAAAAGAGTGGCAACTCGATGGTAAAATATGCATGTATGGAAAGTGCTGCTACCTAGAGCTTAGGCGATGAACTAAAGTTGAAGTAATATACATATATACCTACGTATCTACATGTGTGTATGTAATTATATAGGATTCTTTTTTACTATGAGTTCTACCCCGAAATATAAAAGAAAAACTATATCAGCCGTTAACGAAACGACAATAGTATAAACTTAACAATGAAAATTGAGATAATTTCCAGAAAGAACATCAATAACCGAAAATAGATTATTGACAATAAGTACATACGCTAGGAAATTCTCAGTTGTCAAAATTTTGACAATCAGGACAAAATGGCAGCTATGTTTGTACAAACAATCTGTAGGCGGCGCGACGATCAGTAAAAATAAGTAATGTTTTAACTGTGCCCCCCCAGGTTGCAGGTTTAAATGGCGGGTGTTTTTTGAGATAATTAAACAAATCGGCATTTCTAACTGTGCCACCGTTTCCTGTATAAATGAAAACTTTTTTCAAGCAGGGGTACTTTGGGGTATTTTTTTTTAATTGAATATCATACTATAGACTTCCAATTATCTACTAGTGTAAAAATGTCTATGTTCTAATATGTTCCTCGTAAGATGTATCTTAAAAAGCCTGTAGGCTTTAAAATATAAAAAAATGTTAAATTTTAAGTTAAGTTTTGAATATTTCTTCCTAAATTACTGTAACAATTAACAGCTACTAAGTGTTATACAAAATGTAACACATACCTTTATTAATGTGTACCATATTTATTGATTGATAACTGTGCGCGAAAAAAGAAAGTAAATTGAACAAATCAATACAATTAGTGAGAACACTGCATTCACTAGCTGATATCTCAGTAATGACTTACCTTCAACCGTTCATATTAAACAATAATATGAGGTAAGTACACCCAATAGCATAGAGATATTTTGTTTTACATACCCTCGCAATGTCAAATTTGAATATTATCCACCTAATATCTAATAATTGATCACTGTGCGACGGTCGGACTACAAGTTAAAGTTAGTTAAAAAAAACTTACAATAAAAACACAACTCACCTTGTCGCCTCATCTAGTATAATAATAGGTGGATTTTTAATGACCGCTCTGGCAATTGCAATCCTCTGCTTCTGACCACCACTTAAAGCCATACCCCTTTCACCTACCAATGTGTCATATTTATCAGGGAAACTTAATATGAAGTCATGCGCATTCGATGTTTTAGCTGCATTGTATATCTGAAAACGATATAAGATAACAGATAGTATAAATAAAAAAAAAATAAAATTATAGCTCATATAGGTCAAATAAATCGGCAAATATTAAATTTCGATTTTTAGGGTGAAATATCGATTTATTGAATCGATTCGGTACGAGCACGTCGATTAATCGATTTCAGATCTCCAAAAATTCCTGGTATATTATTAGTTAACTTACCTCATCATCAGTAGCTTCCGGGCGTCCATATCTGATGTTCTCTTTAATAGTAGTAGCGAATAGTACTGGTTCTTGACTGATCAAACCGATGGCACGCCCTCGGAGCCACTGCGGATCCATTTCTGTAATATTTACACCATCTATGGTCACCTCACCAGTATTTACATCGTAAAACCTGAAACCAAAATTAAACTTTCTGTACCATGACGCAATGTGATGATGAAATAAGAAGAATACATTCATCACCCCCTATCTTATTGCTTTTTTTTAATTTTTATTTTTAAAAATACAGCACCTGACACTACGGAAATAATCCATGTGTACAAATGTTATCCTGAGTCTGGGTGAAAATTTGTGTCCGTTAATTACATGTTTGTAAAATCCTCCGCAATACAATGATTAATTCCTTAGCGTACATACATACCATCACGCCATGTCCCTTGCAGGGTAGGCAGAGAGAATAGAGTGCCAGAGAACTCTATCCTTGCATACTTCACTCGCTTCCTCAACATTCATAATTCTCTTCATTCACGCTCGCCGGTGACTCTTGACTCCACCTTCCTTCAGTACATGACCGATCTGGTCTAGGTAGGTTAGTCTCTGCCTCCCCCGGTACCTACATCCTTTCACTTTCGTATTGAATATCTTCTTAACCAGCTTCCTTAGCGTAGGTAGTTAAAAAAAGTCGACTGAGACTAGTATTGGCTACTTGACAAAATATGTTAAAATGCTATAATGACCGCCACGGCCGTAGCTGCTTAGGAGGCGCATTGTGGAGCAATGCCCTACCTTGAAATCACAATGATTCATTTAAAAATCACAACACTTAAAAATACTAAAAACCAGACATATTATTATAATTAAATTGTTTGTTCATAGTTTGAGATAATTATCATTGACCAGTGACTGAGGTCAGTGATAAACATGGTGATTGTTTTAAGAGCCCGTGCTTCTAAGGTAATTATGATATTTTTTTTACTTCCGCTCTATCTGTAGCCAATGCTGCCCAACCTCAAATTCAGCTCTAACTACAGCCCTAATGTCCGCGCTTGGCAGACAAATTGGCGAAATTAATTAATGTTAAAAGTCTTCCAAAGAGAATGGCAGCCGATTCTCATGGTAACAGCAGCTGTTGGAAAACTCGCGCATAAAATTTGAATTTGACCCCGGGGCTATTTTGACGAAGAGTAACCGGATCGTAGAATAAACCAAAAAAAAAAGTGGTAGACTATACATGTACCATAAACTCAATGGAACATAAACTCAACTGGTTTTAGAACTATTAATGAAAACTAAGAGAGAATGACATATTGTATTCCCAAAACTGTCATCATCGTAGGGACAGAAATTGACGTACAATACCATACTGGTTTAACCTGTTAATATAGGGTTTTATTTCGAGTTTTCCTTCTCTTACATATTTGTTATATTCATATTACACCTCTTAAGCATCTTTTACGACGTCCACGGGTAAGATAGGTGGTGGTGAATTTTATTCTTACTCTGTTACCACATGGTAATTTTTAAAGGAATTAAAAAAAACTTAAGTTGGTTTACCTCTCCAATAAAGCCGCAATAGTTGATTTCCCATTACCAGAAGTACCAACAATAGCAACAGTCTTGCCGGCTGGAATCTTTAGATTAAAATTCTTCAACACTACCTGTAATTTTGAATCATTCATGAAACACACTAAACAACTTTTCATCTCATCTCAGCTCATGCATCATGCATATGGCCCACTGTGAGCTCGAACCTTATCCAGAATGAGAGGGAAATTAGCCTACTATACCACGCTGATCATACGTGTTAATATAGGGTTTTGTTTCGAGTTTTAATTCTCTTACATAGATGTTAATTATCCCTTTGTCGTTTCTTGCCCACGGGTAAGATAGGGCGGTGAGTTGTGTTCTTACTCCGTCACCATACGGAAACAACTAGTGGCTTAGTATTTTCTTTTAGTACTGTTTAGATTTAGAAGCGACGTTTAGGCTAACCTTAAATTTGTTACACCTACAAATTATAAAACCAAAGGAAAACAAAAAAATATCTTACTTTCTTTCTGGTATATCCTATTATACATATCTAGACAATCTAGTATGTAATACCACCATCACTCTACTTATGAAAAGAAAGACGTTCATGCTGAACAAAGGAATCAGTTTATGTACTGTGAAGAAAGATAAGAACATGGTTTACTTACAGCTTCTGGTCTACTCGGGTATGCAAAAGTGACATCCTTGAACTCAATATCACCCTGGAATTCATGATATTTGATAGCCTTCGTGCCAGATGTGTCCATTTCAGGATACTTGTTAATATACTGGAAATAAATAAAATAAAAATAAATCCTAAATAGTTTGGAAAATCCAAAAGTGCACGCCTCATTTTTTTTATTATTTATCATTTACTATTAGTCAATGCCATAAATGAAAGAAAAAACTAGTTTTGACATTTCGCGCCATTCTCGACGTACCGCAAAACATATGTTTTGATAATTGTTATGAAAATTGGATTCGTCCGTCTTTAGTGTACGTATTATACCTACGAGTATACATACACTAAAGACAGAAACAGTTTAGTTTCTTATTAATTGCAATTAAACGACAAAGAATTACTAAGTCAATTTCGAAAGGAAAAGCGCGTTGCCGTTATGAAGCTTTTAAAAATAAAAATATTTGGATACATAATGTTTACGGTCGTGAGAGTGCCAGATCCATACGGACAGACATCCGGACGTTCTCGAATATTTTTCTACAATCAACTTTTTTTCTAACTTTAAACAAAATATTTTAAATTACATTTATTAAATATACGTTTAAACAAATGTCTTTTCTTGACATATGTATGATAATAGTATCCCATAGGTTCAGTTTAGTATTGAAAAGGCCTTGATTTTCATATATCGGTAGTAGAGAATTACCTCAACGCTTCGCTTATTTGCGTGCAATAGATTAATTTCTCAAAATGTAATTTTATTAGTACAGATATAAGGTCATACCTCAAAAACTCTACCCCCGGCGCTTACACCCTTGAGCAGTGCGCCAAACAGTAACGACAGCTGTGTTACAGACCGCTGTATTGTCTGAGCGTTGACCAGGAAAGCCATGACATCACCAGCCGACAAGTGACCCGTAGACATTAGGTGACCACCAAAGAAGACCGTTGATAACACTAAACTGAAATTGGAATGATGATATCTTTTGTTAAAAACTAACTGACGCGGCACTTCGTCCGCGGTTTTTCTATTTACAATAAAATTGTCATTTCATCTCATAAACCAAATTACTGGAATTTAACATTTTTTTTTTGTGTTGTGATGAAGTAAGAATACAATTCACTACCCTCTATCTTACCCGTGAGTCATCATAAATGACGACTAAGGGATAAAATAAACATATAACATCTATGCAAGAGAAGGAAAACTTGAAATGAAACCCTATACCAATTCGCCTGACCAGCGTGGTGTGGTAGGTCAACTTTCCTCCTAGTATTGCGGAGACTCGAGTCCAGCAGTGGGACATACGAGCTCATATATGAGCTGAGATAGTGAAAATTTATTAACGACCATAAAATTCACACGTCCAAACGTCTGTCAATCCATTCAAAACGTCCTACCGCTTAAACAAGTGTGATCTGTCGTATAACAATCAAATTGCGACTCGTATTATTTTGTAGTATTTATGTAAAACGTTAGTGGTAGGACCGCGCTGTTGACAGTTTTCTGTCTATAGCCGCGGAGCGGTCCGTCCGGGGTAGTACCACACTCTCGTAGAAGATCGACGTCTGAGTAATGGCAATGTGCTATTGTTCGTGCGTGCTTCGTTCGAGACCCGGAAGCCCAACTGGGTAGGTATAGGGATTGTAATGGTAGGCAGCGGCCTAGCCTTGCAGCAGTATACCCTTGGTATTGGAAAGATCCGTGGGCGGCAGTGACATTTACCATCAGGTGTGCTGCTTGCTCGTTTGCCACCATAAGCAATAAAAAAAAAAGAGAAGTGTGCCATCTACCGGACAATGATTATGCATTATACTAATTTAATACAATAACGTTTCTCTTGAGAATTGTATTATTGGATCATTAAATTCAATTTCATATCGCTGTATGGTAACAGCTACAAATACTACCAACCCTTACTCTGCTCATGGATGTCGTAAAAGACGACTAAGAGCTTTATGACCTGGACCGATTTTATCATTACTTACTTATTTAGAAACAGATTAATTCCAGCTTGAAATATTCCAATACCAACACCCAATTCAATGTTAAGATCAGCAGCGGTTTGACATTCTTTAGCGAACATTTGACCTTCGTTCTCTTCACCCGCAAATGCTCTCACTGTACGTATGTTCGATATCGCTTCCTCTGCCACTAACGTTGCTTTTTCTACCTGAAAAAAAAACAGAGAAGTTAATATGAGATGTCATAGACTATAAACTCTATAGCTATGGAAAGTAAGGGGTGGTGAGTCGTTATTGTCTTCACCTTGTTTTTTATAAAATAAATAATAGTTAAAAAAAAACTAGTAACACGCTTTGTAGATAACAAACTAAAAAGTATAAAATAATTTTCAATTAATTTAAACTATGAATAGTTTAATTAAAAATCATCATTCTCCTACTCTTATCCCAATTACTTGGGGTCGATACAATATGTACTCTTCTTTTAAAGTACATATTGTAAAAGTTATTAGCAATAGTTTTATAACTGGCCGCCTGCCAGACGTCAACCCTCCTTGGGCATGTAATTGTTGCCCAAACGGCATCAGATGGAGTTGGCCCAGATCGTTATAAGGCTCTTAGTTGTCTTTTATGACATCCACGAGCAAAGTAAGGGTTGGTAGCATTCGTACCACACAGCGTAACACAAAAAAAACAAACAAACACACGCACACACACACACACGCACACACGGGCACGCGCACGCACACACGGGCACGCGCACGCACACACGCGCACGCGCACGCACACACACACACACACACACACACACACACACACACCGGCACGCACACTGGCACACACACACGCACACCGGCACGCACACCGACACGCACACCGGCACGCACACCGGCACGCACACCAGCACGCACACCGGCACGCACACCGGCACGCACACCGGCACGCACACCGGCACGCACACCGGCACGCACACCGACACGCACACCGGCACGCACACCGGCACGCTCGCACACACATTCACACACAGTTTAATTAAACTAAAGGATATACATTTATTAAAAAGTATATATTACAAAAAAATAAGTATAGCCAGTTCTTATAGTGAAAGAATTTTGATGCGCTCAGTCCATAGCTTCTTAGTTTTTAAATATTTCTGATTTATTTTAAATCTGGAATAAGAAAATAATTGGCTTCCATATGGGTACTAAAATTTAGTTAGGTACGAAAATATCTTATTGGAGAAAAATGCGTAAACATGAGCAAAATTGTCACTTTCCTGTGGGGCAATTTTACAAAACGCAAGCTTTCTACCAAGATAATACGTAAAGTAGATAAATCAAAGGGATTATATCTAATTACAGTAACAAGCAATAAAACTTTGCTAAAACGTAAAAAACCTGGCATGTGTCCTTAATTTTAGTCAATTTTCACCATAGAATAGGGGCAACATAAATTGTGTATCACATTCCTGTCAGCTAAAAACATGTGCAGAATACCAATAAATTGAATAATAAGTTCTGTTGCTAGATTGCCGAGGCAAAGTACGTAGTAAAATAAGGGCACGGCCGCTTAAAGTGCCGCCTAACAGCTAATCAGGCAGTCACCATGAATATCTAATCAACCGCAGATGCATTCGGGTCAGACAACTTCTCACTTGTATGGTACCTATGTATTTATGTAAAGAACATTTGGATTTCTTAAATATTGTTTATTGTTTTGATTAATATATGTGTGTGTGATTAATATACTTTAAATTAAAATTAACATGTCATTCAAACACAGCGTTTTTGTGTTTTTTATGAATAACCTTAAAATTTTGAGGTATCACTTTCCTGTGTATCACATGTCTGGATGCATTTAAAAAGGAAACTCTTAACGGTTTAATAATACATACATACAATGGTATGTATGTATTATTAACCCGTTGAGGCCTTTTTTCCCACTCAAACCAAAATGTCACATTTCACAACCTAAAAAAAGACTAGAGAAGTATTAGTACAAATTAAGATATAATTGACGATATCTTTGACCAGCCAGATTCTGAAAGGAATGATGCCGGAAGCCACAACACTCAACCTTCCGGACATGGATGATATTTGGAGCTGTACTGAGCTCACTTTCCTGGTTATTTCTCACTATTCTGGCAGTAAAATAACCCTCACAACACAATATTTTCTAACGGTTTTCAGACAATGTATAAATTATATGTAGTCAAGTATGTACACGTCACTTATATTATACACTAGGTATGCGTCCGATATATCAAAACGAATCTGAAATCGGATTTCAGTCAGAAATCGTATCGTATCGATATTCAACACTATACAAACTGATTTTAGAAAACGTATTTCGGCAGAAACTAAATCAACATATATCAAAACAAAACGACGAAAACGCAAACTAATAATAAATCTAATCATCGCGCAATCGTTTTCTATTGCTAGTTTTGCAAACCAAACCAATATTTGAAAACTTACTAACTATCTCTTTCACTCCGCTAAGCGATCGCTTAGTCAGAATGAGAGAAAGCGAATTTCATTAAAATTCGCCTCCTTTCATTCTAACTAAGCGATCGTTTAGTGCATTGAAAGAGATAAAGCGAATTGTCATCTGTTTTGGAATTTGGCGGTTTCTAAGAAACTCAGAATGGCAGATGGAAACGAAACAGAATTACAAGAGTCAGGGAATAAGATCTATATTAGAATGCAACTACTTCCATGATAATATTACACAATACTTAATGATAGTAGTTTAAGTTTTGTGTTTGTTAAATAGATTTTTGAATTATAGGAGAGTTTTTGCACACTTGACCTTGGTGACACGTGCGGTGTGCGCGTAATGTTATTTTTGTGATCTCGTGAACTATATAATTAGATAGGTATTTTACGATTCAATACTATACTAACGTATGTTAGTATCATACATACGATTTGATGATAAATAAGAAATAACTATTTAATGTAAAAAGGTAAGATTTTCGCTTCGTAATCGGGATTAATAAAAAAAAACCATACAAAAAAAATGTACATTATATAATATAATCATGAAATCATTGTAAATATGACGATTTTTAAATACGCAAGAAAGTTTTGTATCATATCCAAAACAAAACATGTTTGCTAGTCTAGTACTCTAGTTAAGCCTAGATAAAGCATGAAGGAAAATCGTACACCTAAATCCAATCAACAAAGAAATTATAGAAAAATATTTTGAATGCGTTCGTTCGATTGCGTTTTTCGTTTGCTACGCTAAAATAACTAAAAACATCGAATATCGATCGAAACTAAAGTAAACCCGCTCCGTCAACCGCTCTGGAAATCGATTTCTGAAATCGGTTTTTAAAATCGATTTAAATGTCAGAAATCGAATTTGTATCGGTTTGCGTAAAAATCTGAAAACGCTCATCTCTATTATACACATCACTTATCATGCAGTTTATACATATTTAAAGTTAATTTTCATTTTCCTGTGCCATTTATAACTTGCCGTCTTCATTTTTTTTAAAAAGCCTATAATTTAATTATATACCAATATTTTGTACCACAAAACTTAAGTTTGCTTAAGTAATAACCTTGACCTCTGGTCACTTTGCATACTAAATTTAGAAAATAAAAGTATGAGATTAAAAACGTCCCGTATTATTCCTTCATAATAACAACTAGCCGTATATATTATTGTAAAAAAACGTGGGGTGCTAGATATTAATTGTTATAAAACTTTTATTGACATATGTTGGTAAAAGTAGTCATTTTGATAACATCTTAAAAACACGTTGCAAAAGCTCTTCAATTAAAAAAAATTATAGCCTATGGTTTTGTCACATCCTGTACAAACTGAAGTTCTTTTTTTTATTATTTATTTATATTTATTAGTTGAATCAATTCTATAGGTATTTCTTTAATTTTTTGATTAATATGAAAAATATTTTTAACCAATATCTGATTACGTAAATATTGTAGAGAAAGAAAATTGCTTAAATCAATAAAATATGCCTTAGTTTTAAAAGGGAAAAAACTTACAATTTAACACGTAAAAACCAACTTCAACTACATTTTTTTCTTTTTTACAAAGCAAATGGAAAAACTCACCGGACATTGTTATACCTGATTTTGCGCCTCCCGTGACAATTTTCTAAGTATAGAACCGATGATTGAACCGCAGATGACCAACGATGGAATACACACCAGTGTGGCACCAGACAGATGTGGTGAAATTAATACAAGACTGATCGAGGAACCCAATATCTGTAAATTAAACGCAAAATAATCTATACAAATTACTTTTTTACATTTAAGCGAATATTGTATAAAGAAAGGCGTACAAATTCTTTTATAACAGAAGCATTTCAGCCATTTCATTGTTACTAAAGATTTGAGGTCTTATTGCTCATGGTGGTAAACGAGTAAGCAGCCGATCTGGTGGTAAATGTTACTGCCGTCCATGGACTTTTGCTATACCAGATGTAAAGATAGGCCTCTGCCTACCAATGAAAATCCCAAACCCACCCAGAAAGTTGGGCTGCCGGTTCTCTCGCTCACCGAACAAAACGCAGCAACACATTTCAACTGCTCAGACGTCGATTTTCTGTCGATATTAACTGTCAACAATTTGGTCCTACCATTATAGTTATTTCGATATTTGATGTATAATCACCTTCTTAGTTCCTATATGTCCCACAGCTGGGCTCGAGGTTCCTTCACAATACGGACGCAATTGACCTACCATACAACGCTAATCAAGCGGGTTTTATTTCAAGGTTTTCTTTCCTTTTACAGTGATGTTATCTTATCGTAAGTGTTGTTCAAGACGACTAAGAGCTTGCGCAGACTAAGAGTGACCTGAGCCAACTCCATCTGAAGCTGTCCAATCAACAATTACATTTGGAAGGAGGGTTAACGTCAGGCAGGCGGCCGATTATAAAACGTTTGTCAAAATTATTGCAAGCGCGAAAAATATATAACCCTTATGTTACTCGTGGGTGTCGTAAAAGACGACCAAGGGATATAATATGCAAATAACATCTGTGAAAGAGAAGGAACACTTGAAATAAAACCCTATGCCAACCCATCTGACCAGCGTAGTCATCATCATTCTCCTACTCTTATCCCAATTGCTTGGGGTCGATAAAATATGTACTATTCTTTCATAGTACATATTGTAAAAGTTATTGGCAATAGCTTTATGACCGGCCGCCTGCCAGACGTCAACCCTCCTTGGGAATGTAATTGTTGCCCAAACGGCACCAGATGCAGTTGGCTCAGGTCGTTATAAGGCTCTTAGTCGTCTTTTACGACATCCACGAGCAAATAAGGGTTGGTAGTATTCGTAGCCGCTACCACACAGCTAATCTGACCAGCATAGTATAGTAGGTCAATATATATATATATATATGCACAAAAATAAATTTAATATTATACCTGTGTAATAGATCTAATTCCACCAGAAACTATTTGTTTGAACGAGCTCTTGAAATCTTGTACATCAACGGTTAGCCTGAAAAATATGAAAAATATAAATTCGTAGCAACCAAAGACAAGGAGCTGTATCAATGGTTCCCTCGAATGACAATAAAGACATTCAAAAATGGTTTTTACCAATATTGTTACTGACACTCCTTTTTACTATTTCTTTAAGTAGTTAAAGGATCAAACTATACTATAATATAAAAAAAATATATATTATATAACAGCTGTGTGGTAGTGGCTAAGAATACTACGAACCTTTACTTTAAAGACGCCTAAGAGCCTTACAATGACCTGGGTCAACTCCATCTATGCCGTTTGGTCAACAATTACATTCCCAAGGAGAGTTGACGTCTGGCAGGCCCGGTCATTAAACTATTGACAATAACTTTTACAATATGCACTATAAAAGAAGAGTACATATTATATCAACCCGAAGTAATTGGGATGAGAGTAAGAGAATGATATATTATATAAAATATTTATTTTAAAATGATACAATGTTTTGTTTTGATGTAAGTCCATGTCAGCCTTGCTCACTTGATCACTTTCAAAATGATTTTAATGTTTAGTTTACCCTATAGAAATAAATATATTGCATAATATATTTCTGAGAACCTCATCCTTTTAAGATTTTGGAACAATTAATATTATTATCAACAATTAATAATTATAAATTCATATTATATTGATGTTTACGTTCAAATAATTGCCAAATAAAATAAGCTGATTTTTTTTAAAATAAAATGACAAACTTCTTTCCTTCAATTTAAAGATTGAAATACAGGAAATTGTCTTAGGGCCTTCTGCAAAAATTTTCTACCATACCTATTGACTAGTTCTCCCGTCCTCTCCTGATCAAAGAATGCCATGTCCTGCCTCAGTATGGACTCAAACAGATCTTGTTTCATTTGACAGGCTACTCTCTCTCCTACAAGTGCTAGTAGCTTGATGTACAAATAAGTAAAAAATGCCTGAAAATTCAAACAGTAGGGTAAGGTCTAAAATACATATCTCTTTTCTTTTTCTTTTAATGATGCAGACTTCCAGCACAAACAAATAGATCCTTGTGTCACAGGCAACTAAAAATATATAATTAACAGACACAAATTAAGACTTAGAATAATGATTTGTAGATTGCAAAACAAATATAGCACACTGTTGACAGTTTTTTGTCTACAGCCGCAGGCCAATCCGTTCGGGGTAGTCCACACTCTTACAGAAGATAGATATCTGAGCAATGGCAATATGCTCTTGCGTTTTGTTCAGTGACCGAAAGTCGGAAGCCCAAATGAGTGAGCTTGGGATTTGTATTTGTGGGCAGGGGCCCAGCCTAATCCTGGTATTGCAAAGGTCCATGAGCGGCAGTAATACTTACCATCAAGTGTGCTTGCTCGTTTGCCACTATGGTGGAATAAAAAAAATTACCTTGAGTCCACTCTATGCCATTATTTTTTCTAAAATTAATATAAATCATATACAAAAGCTCACTACTAAAAATATATAAATTAAAGATACAGCAATAAAAATGAATGTGTATGATATTAATTCTTGAAAGAAACCTTTTGCTACAAAATTCACCAGTAAATACTAGCCATTGATAAACACTAAAATATAATAAAACTGCTAGCGTTTGTAGTGTTGGACCTATTTTAGGGGTAAGGCATATATACATATATATTAGAGTGGGGGAGTAATTTAGAATAGGACAGAGTTGTAAGTTACTGATCTTACTAATTTTTGGAAAATGAGTATCAATTAATTTCTGTTCCATAGAGCTTTGTTCTGTAGCACACTACCTATGTGCGTTTTTGTATGTTGTACAAATGCAAAAGAATGTAGTTATGTGGAGTCAAATATAGATAAAAAAGCTTACAGAATATGTGGTTTTATTTATTAATAAAATTGTTTTAAAAAACTTGTAATAGATACTAGACTATCCGTGTTCCAAGCGAAGGCACACAGATAGTGTGCAACAGGGACAGTGCTCTACGAATTTGAAATTAGTCAATTGTCTCTTTCTAAGTGTCAGTGTGCAATATTTATCATCGGCTACTCTACATGGAAACTAACCCATATTAAGTCCCATGTTCATGAGCATATTGCCTTTAAGCATAAGATTTCAAACTTCAAACTTGCTATTAAGTTTCTTACTCACCTGTCCAACATATAATGCTAGAAGTTTAATCGCTGGAGCCTTGATTTGATTCATAAATGCTGCAGCTGTATTATGTCTCATAGAAGCTAATACATTGATTATGGTGCCTAAGCCTGCTGGAATGTATACATTCAGGAATGCCACCACTAACGCAGCCTAAAATAAATAAGAGACAATTGATTACAATATAAGGCAGTTCACAACATATTGAAATGTATTTTTAACACCTTCGGCGCCAAGAATGTTTTCCAAAATCATACATGTTTGATTTTTTTTTTATTAATTTTATGGTACCCCAAACCCAAATAGACTAAAAGATTCGCCCGGGTCAAAGCTTTTTTATCTTTAAAGAAATGTATGAAAATTTTTTTTTTTGAAAAAGACACCTCCCTGCACTAAGGCAATAATCCTTGTATTACGGGGGACTTTACAAACATGCAATTAACGCAGACAAATTACACCCAGACTCAGAATAACACTTTGTGGATCGCACAAAGTATTGTCCTGCGTGGGAATCGAACCAATAACACTGGCACGGAAGGTCGGTATCTTAACCACTACGCCATCTGTGCAGTCTAGTATAGAAAATGCTGAGCATTTGTGATACACAACGACTTAAACGCAATGAACACAGTGTATAATTTTCAAAACACCGGCGCCGAAGGTGTTAAAAAAAAACAACACTGCTATAAGGCCTTATATCGCAGGGGTCTTGACAAATATATAATTAATGAATACAAATTACATATAGACACAAAACAACAATTTGAGAGTAATACAAAGTATGGTCCCGTGTGAGAATCGAACCCACGTCACTTAGACCAGTAAATAGGTATCTTCTCCACTACACCATCGGTAGTCAATTTAAAGGGATTATAAGCATGATTGTTATTAATTTAACTATACTACAATGTTTATTACCATCTAATTGAATAATTGTTAATATTTGAATCTTCATTTTATTCTTGTTTAGCTATGTGGTAGTGGCTATGAATACTACCAACCCTTACTTTGCTTGTGGATGTCGTAAAAGATGACTAAGAGCCTTATAACGACCTAGGCCAACTCCATCATCTACCCTCCGACGGCGAAATCTGTCGAGGCGTCGACGAGAGGAACCCGCGAGAGTAAACCGCCGGGCGGGCCACCGAAGTCAAAAATCGGGTACCGGTGGCCCGCTCGCACGGCGAAGAGAGAGGATTTTACGGTGGGTCTATGGGGTCACGCGCCGTCTTTCCGTCACCCCGGACTGATTCGGCAGGGCGAGACGCATCCATAGCCCACCAATAAAAAAAAAAAAAAGGCCAACTCCATCTGATGCCATTTGGTCAACAATTACATTCCCAAGGAGGGTTGACATCTGGCAGGCGGCCAGTCATAAAACTATTGCCAATAACTTTTACAATATGTACAATAAAAGAAGAGTACATATTGTATCGACCCTAAGTAATTGGGATAAGAGTAGGAGAATGATGATGACTTTATTCTTGTCAATTAAGGGAAGACCGAGCCAACAATAGATGGACTGTGTACCATATATGTAGAGATTTAACATAGAGATGACATCTGATAGGATTGTATGAAAACAGTACACATTGCGACATTAAAAAAAATTGTAAGTAATGAAATAAGAACTAGAATTAATACTTACAGCAATGGCTGCGATTAATAACCATTTATGCGGTGCGAGATATTGAAAGAATTTATTCCAATCAAATTTAACACTGTCATCATTAACTTTGAGTCTCCTTTGAATAGTTCGACTAGGTGCTGCCTTACAAAATGCTACACCATTACAAATAAAATATCTCACACTTAGACCTATACTGACGCCTGTACACAATTTCCAAGGGCTACATAGTAATAACAAGCCGGACTTTGAACTTTTCTCGGTGGAAGTTTTGATTTCGGAAATGTAACGTTTTACAACATTAGGCGGTCTACTTTTTATTATGTTTTCAAACAGGATATTACTCTTATTTGTTAGCAACCTGTAAATAATTATAAAAATCTAATGTAATTTAAGTTTATCAAAAAAAAAATGTATTATTATTGATGATTATAATAACCTCTGTCGCATAACCGTACATGAGTGAATTTTTAATAGCTGCCACATTCTGACTAGTTAGCAATTTAACACTCTAAATAGAAACATTACTGGAATACACTATTATTCTCACTTTAATTAAAAATTAAATTTTAAACTATCTTTTAAAACTTTTATTCTATCCTACATTCTATGCCTTTTCTGCATGTCAAAATAGTGACGTAACAGTTTGACATTTTGTTTTTCGTTCAGAAACCAAGCTTAAAAGGTCAAAAACTATGGAGAGTAAAGTTAAAGAAAACCATATTTACAAATACATATTGTTGGTCCGAAAGTGTCTAAATAGTGGAGGTACTACTAATATACAGCTAGCTTGTAATATAATTCTTTAACTGCTTTCATTCCACAAACTTTGCCTATTATTGTTCAACATTTTTTTAAATTATAGAACAGTAAAGAGGAAAAGTAGGTATTACCAAATATATAATAACAAAATTAAAACGCGCATCATACTTAACTTCGCATAGAATTGCTACATTCATATCATTTCAATCGCTACGAGAGCGTTAGTTTTATTAGTCTTATAGTTATAATTAAATTTGTTCTTATGTGACATCATAGCAGATGATTCGTCTTACCGCACATATATGAACGATACACACACCTTCCGTGGATGTCATAAAAACACGTTTATTTCTATTGGTTACAGAATACTATGACAAAATAAGATGGTCGTTACAAATATAGTTTGTTATTACATTTGTAATGCAATGCAATGTTTACTTACTTATGGCCGTCTTGAACTACGAGTATGTATATTGTTCGATAGTTGGTTTGTAGAATAATGTTACCTACTATTATTGACAGTTTAGCACACATTAGCATGTCAATTCTTCGAAATATATTGGTCGGGAGCTTACTCCCGAATATAATTATCTATAGAACATTAAAAAAAAAAACAATTTAATTATTTTTTAATTTTTAGTGTAAATAATCATAGTTAAGTAATCATTTTAACTAGTTCATATAAATTAAATTATTTATTAAATATAGCACTATGTAGTATATAGTAGATCGACTAAAAATGCACGTAGCACGAGGAAGAATAGAAGTAGGGAATCAAAATAAAAAAATAAAGAACGTATTTCGAAAAAATGGAAATGAAATGCTGTATCTCGTTGCCAATGGTTTAAATTTCACTGTTACAATCAATTCGCGTTTACACCATATTATGTGCTATCGATGCGTCACGTGAGGCAGCAACTTAGGTATGAGATACTACCAACATCCAAGTGATGTAAATAATTGTGACGGTTTGATGCAATTGTTAAAACTAGACATAGGCTCCAGAGTCATGGTAAGATGCAATATCTCTGTCATTAATGGCTTCGTAAGCGGGCAATAGGGATAATATCCAAACTTGTAGGCTTCCCCTTCATTGTTACCAAATTGAAACAGGCTAGTTACCTGATTTGGATTTTATAAAATTTAATAACGACACTATTGCCACAAAAGTGAAAGACAGTGACGAGTTAGTTGCCATAGTGCCTGTGTCAACCATATATTAGGAAATGAAAGGTTACGGAATAATGAACGGAAAATGCTTCCACTAATCTTCTGTTGGGTGGTTACGGTATATAAACTCCAGGGTACTTTACGAAGCATTAAACAAAGCTGTCATTGATTTAGGCAAAAATAAAATTAACAATGATCAGTTTTATATTGCACTGAGTTGTGAAAAAACTCTAGGGGGACAGCTTTTTGCGACTTAAGGTCTAATAAACTACTCAAAAGACTATACCAGGAGAAAGCGTAAGCGAAAGAATAAGACGGTCCTAAATAGATACGTATTTAAATTTAAAAAAAATTATACAATTATCCAATACGGCTGGACAGCGTTTAGGAAACTTAAAATGATCTTCTCATCCATCATATCTCAGTTTCTGAAGACACAAGTCTATGACCAGTGAAGATTTATGACATGAAAATGCGGTCCCTAAATGTGAGCTTCCTTCTAAAATCGACGTTGAGAAGAACATTAACAAACATATTTAGTGACGTGTTAAAAACTAACCTTAAAGTTTATTAAATCATACCTATATAGAATAAACCATATTTTTGGACTTTAGGTGGGAATATATAATTTATGTAATGTGTTTTACAAATATTTTATACACTACAATATAGTCATAGCACTGTTGGAAGCAACGATTTGACTTTAGTGAACGACCGAAATTTCTGTTTCGGTTTCGGTCAGTTTCGGCCAAAAAATCTAGTTTCGGCCTTAGTTTCGGTTTCGGCCAAAATATAGCCGAAAGCTTCGGCCTCGCCGATACTCAAGTGTTTATCTTTAAAATATTGTGAACACAATTACGTATTACTAGTTAGCTATGTACTATACGAGAAGAGGTCCAAAAAGAGGTTCGTGGAATAGAAGAGTTTTAAATAAAATGAATCATATCTATTTTTCCTTTTCAATATACTCTTAAGTTGTATATATTTATTAGATCTATGAATTAATTTTGATCTATGAATAATGATTTAGAAATCATTGTAAAAATATTTTTTATCGTTTGCCTCAAAATGGGCCACAATCGTCTCCTTTACCCTATTGTCGTCGGTAATTGCCTTCCCCGTAAATCTTTATTTTAAATTCGGAAACAAACAAAATCACTTGGGACAGATCTGGATTGTAGGGTGGGTGGACTAGTGATTCGATCCTCTTCAATTGACGCCCGATTATGTTTAAAAAGTTTATGCCACTTGTAAATCATTGACTTAATAAGGCACTGTTCCCCATAAATGGTTTCCATTATGTTCAAAACGGTTTGAGTGTTCTTTCTTTGCTTGGTAAGGAATTTTATCACAGCACGGTGTTTAATTTCTCTCCATAGTTTCAGTTTCTTTCCGGATTCTCCTGTTTAGCCAGCGAGTGTTAGCGTAAAGGAAAAAAAGGTTCTCGAGTGGCGACCATGAATCGGACGACGCAGCGTAGGACGACCCCCCACTCGGTGGACTGATGACCTCATTAAGGTCGCAGGAAACCGTTGGATGCAGGTGGCACAGGACCGTTATAGATGGCATTCCCGTGGGGAGGCCTATGTCCAACAGTGGACGTTTACGGGCTGATGGATGGATGGATGGATTGTATGATGGTTTTATAACAATTCAGACAAAGCACATTGATTTGAGAATTTTTTGTCATTGTGTCAACTAATTTGCTCATGAATCACGCAAAACTACCGGATCGAATTCCTTGAACTGTGATTTAATATTAGTTCATGTATTCTCTGCGGTAGGTACGTAGGATCATTTTAATCATAGATAATAATTTTAATACAAAATTCGTAGCAAACAGAGTCTCGGACACAGCTCAAAAATGCGATGGTGAATCTGTCGATTTGTTATATTCTCACGATAAAAGTCGTAAGTAAACATTTAATGCAAGCTGTTCAGGAACGGGGGTATTCGAATCTACTCCAATAAAATTATTTCTTCGTTTATGTACGTTTAATATTGAAATTTAAAAATGAATACATGAGATGTTGTATAATAGCCGTTAACAATGTGAAAGTATAAAACGTAAAAAAATATATTATTCAATTAAATTGTTCACTCGGTTTTGTTCGTCTCTCGTTCGAACCTAATTCAATAAGGTTGCAGTGGTTTTTTAAGATGCCACTAGATGGCGCAAGACGTATGTAGCGTCGACACAAGCGGTACAGGACCGTACCAAGTGTCGTTCTCATAGAGAGGCCTATGTTCTACAGTGGACTTCTGCGGACGGATGAATGAATGGACGAGTCTACAATGCTTATACTGTGTGTAGCGTTTTAGTCTCAATCCTTTTACAACGCAACCGTTTACGCACAGCAATTGACCAAGCAGTTATATATTTCACCCCTGAAATGCTGAGATCTAAACCGCCCCTTTTATTACGATGCTATAATCCCCAACTAGTCGGACCCTCTCCGTTGTTGAGTGCTGACAATAAAATGCATTATTACGCTTTAAATAATGTTTAATTTGTTTGATTTCATTGTTGCTATTTAATAACTTAGAAATTGATAATTGAAAGTTAAATGTTAGTAAGTAGTCAAGCAATGTGTGTTCGTCCAGGTAGGGTAAAAACCATAATTGCCACGCTAGGCTTGACTTGGTACCTCCTTCCAACAGTTCTTATGGCTCTTACGAGGTGGTGATACTATGTATTCTGAATATGTCACACTTTTTGTGAACGAGAGTTGTATACCATGGCAGCAAACCATGCAAAACTGGCTGATCTCGCATGGAATTTATTTATTTCTTCAGACACGACAAATGGCCCCCAGCCTATATTTGAACACGTTGGGTTACAAAGTATAACAACATTTAGAGAAAAAACTCATAGGTACTAAACCTCACTAGTATTTGACCTCTCTCAAAACATCCTTGATTAAAGTAGGTAGTGTTTAATTTAGGCGTGAATATTCTGCGTGCTGCGATCGACGATTCAAAATTAGAGTGAATAACTTTAATAAATTTTTTATCTACATTTTATTACCTTTCTTGTACAAGTACCTATATATCCTATATATTTCACATAAAAATCGGAAGGCTGAAAATTGATTTGATAAAATCTTTGTGACAGAACTTATGACCCGACGTGATATAATATACACATAATATTAAGTACTTTGCCACTCAAGGAAATGAAATTTAAAATTATCTATTCGTAAAAATTTAAATTTTAGTTCCGAAACCGCATTGTACAAAGCAAATCACAGATGGTCAAGTGGCGAGAATGCACCCCGGTTTTGGCGCCAATAAAACCTATTGTTTAACGCAAGTGGCGCGTTTTAAGTTGCTATTGTTTGTATATCGACAGATTTTTATTTAATTTTTTGCTATTCTTATTTATTCTTTAATACGGATTTATTTTTTGGTAGCAAATAAAAATGATTATTATATATATATTTTCTTAAATCACAAATGCTTACTGTTAAAAGTATTTTTTTCTTCCTGAACTGATGACTTGTTATACTCGAGACACTTAATCCCTGCGTGACCATGAACGTTAAGAACTGTTCGTAACCTCAGGAAATTACAAATCCCCTAACAACAACAAACAACTGACAAATGCCCTAAAATAGTTTTATTTCAAATGTGTATTACTCACGTAAACATGAGAAATCATTAGAAAATAAATTGCTATTATTTATTTAAAATAAATTATTTAATAATAACATATTTATGATTATTTAATAATGCTTACTGATCCATATTTTTACTTCGAACGTTTCCCACGTTGGCCATAATTTATTTGCTGTCTATTCACAATAAACACAAATCATTGACCAGGATTAAAGTAGCCATTTATAATGACAGAATTCTTTCAAACCGGTATGAAGGATAATAACAGATTAGTAATCACGTGCACTTTTGTGAAAATTATTCATTAAAATTATGCTCATATATTTATTACACGTAGGTACCTAAATAGCGGGGTCAATATGTATTATGAAAGAAGAGTAAATATTGTATCGACCCCAAGTAATTGGGATAAGAGTAGAAGAATGATGATGATGATGATTTACTATACCTAAATATAACTGCCCGCCTCAACACTAAGCGTGGTACGAACTACAAATCTCTCTATTCCTTTAACACTTATTAAATATTATAATTATAAATAAATATACGCAATTAAAAATAAAACACTTTTTCAAACAGTTTTCTCTTTTTTTTTTTTTTATAATAATTAAGCATATTAAATGCTAAAAAAATTCACTAATTTGAATAACAAGGTTGTGTCATCGTTTAATACAATTCTAACTGTAAAGTTTGAAGTATTAAGCCTATACAATGTGTAAACATTGTCCGATAGATGGCATACGTCACCTTGAAGACGTAAGATATAATATGAAGCGAAATTTGCATGTCCTAAAATAGTTCACGATGGTGTAAGTGGCAGCACGGTTGGGCCGGATTCCTAATAGGTGCGGGTTCGAACCCCGCTGGTGACATCATTTTTCGTTTTGTAATCGGGTATTTATAAATAATTAAGCATATTAAATGCTAAAAATTTCAGTAGAGTTTTCTCTTTCTTCAATTGAACAACATTAATACCAAAAATAAAATTGTCATAAAAAAATATTTTATAGAACAACTAGGACCTGGTAACTAAACACTATATTGATTTTACTGTAATTAATAGTAGGTCGGCAAAGGAATAACCTAGGCTGACCACTAGGCTTAGTCGCCAGTGGCTTGCTCAAAAGACGGAATGAGCCTCGAAATGTGATAGATGTGCATAGTGAGAAGTGACACTCTATAAATAAAACTAATATACGAACAGTGCAATATTTTATCACGTACGCGATATATTAATCTTCTGTCATACTATCTGACATCATGGTGAAGTGTGCAGCTTGTGGGAAGTACATCGCAGCGAAAGGGGGTGCAATTTGTTCTAATATTTCATGCTCAAATAGGTATCATTTGGCATGTCTACTCTTGCCAGAGACGACACAAATGAACAGCAACTGGAAATGCCCAGACTGCAAGAAAAAGGTGCCTAAAGGCGACAACAGTTGCACCCCAGTAAAACAACTGACTGGTGAGTCAAGCGACTCCAATATTCCGTCACCTGATCGAACATCTATGGCTGCATCACCAGATATACCCACTACTCATACGGATACTGACGTCCTACCATCCCTCCGTGATGAAATCAAGATGTTTAGGTCGGAGTTGCGAGAGGTGAGGGATGAGTTGCGAGAGTTCCGCCGCGAAGTGGCTGGTCTCCACACTGCGTTTGGAGACTGTATACAACGAATGGATGCGTTGGAGGTCAGGCTGGAGGCACTGGAGAACAAGCAGATTGCTATTTTGCCAGAAAACATATCGTTAACCCATCTCCAGCATACAATAACACGATTGGAGCATGAGCTAAATGACAGAGACCAGGAAGCATTGTGTACTGATTTGGAGATTTCAAATATCGCGGAAATACCTGGTGAAAATGTGTTGCACACCGTCGGACTAGTTGCGTCTAAGTTGGGGATTGGCATGGAGGATCGTGACATAGTCTTCGCGCAGAGAGTGGGATCTCCCGTGCAGCGAGAACCCGCGGAGGTGGCAAGTGCGCCGAGACCGCGTCGCATCGTGGTGCGGCTGGCACGACGCTCGCTCAGAGACACCATGCTACAGGGAGCACGCGTGCGTCGCGGCGTAACCACCGCGGATCTCGGCCTTCCTTCCCCTCCCCGTCGATTCTACGTTAACGAAAGGCTGACTAGAACTAATAAGCACCTATTCTACCGCGTTCGTGAGGCTGCTGGGCGCCTGGGGTGGAGATACACCTGGACTAAATATGGGCGCATATTGACCAAACAGACTGACGGCAAACAAACTTATTGTATTCGCACTGAAGAGGACTTGCACCGTGTTTTTGGACTTGAAATCATTAGAGATAAGAATTAATTATAGCATGTTTTATTTAACAAGAACAGATTATTTATATAAATGTTGTATTTACCTTGTAGAATTTAGTTTATTGTGGCATTTGATATATCATGAAGAGTTAACTATTTATATTCCCTTGTTAACAATCGGTGATGACCGAGTCACTTACACTCTATTTTATTATCTAATCATATTTTTTTATTTTAATAATGATATATACATTACATATACAGTTTTATTTGTTTATCATAAATTATTATACCGTATCCTACAAATAATGAAAAGTTTTCAATTATTTAAATATGTTGAAATTATACTATTGGAACTAAATATGAGATTTCGATACACTATTTCACAAATTCACTTGATTATTATACTATTTCAGCCATTCATACAAATTTACACTAGTAATCATGCTTAAAACAAAAAACCTAAAAGTTGGCTTATTTAATGCGGGATCGCTGGGTACCCGTCATGAGGAATTTATAGCAGCTGTAAGGGACTTAAAAGTAGATATAATGGCGATTAATGAGACTTGGCTCCGAGCCGGAGAAGAGGCGCGAGCGCCTTCGTTGATTGATTATAGACTACTGCACGTGCCTCGAACGCATGAGGTGCGCGGCGGCCGCGGCGGTGGAGTAGGCTTTTATGTACACCGTAACTTGCGCGTGCGTACCGTCCCTCACCCCCGCGTGCCGCACGTCGAGCAAATGTGGCTCCGTTTAAACGTCAACGCGTGCTCTGTCATCATCGGTACTGCATATCGGCCTCCATGGTTCGACGTAATACATTTTATTGAAGCGATTACTGAATCTCTTACTTCTTTCTCTAACGCCGATAAAATCATACTGCTTGGTGATCTCAATATCAATTTTCTTAATTCATCTGATAATAAAACTAAACTTCTGAATAATTTTCTACAATACTCAAATTTAAAACAAATTATCAATGAACCTACCCATTTTACGGATCATAGCGAGACTTTGATAGATATTGTGTGCACTGATGCCAAGGTACATGCAGTAACAGTTTCCCACATACCTGAATTAGGTCACCATGCAATTATATCTGTGGAGCTTAATTTCAAAATAGAAAAACCTTCACCGCATTGGATCACTTATAGGCCAATAAAAGACATTATGATGGATATTTTTAATAAGGATTTACAGAGTATAAATTGGAAAAACATAGAAAGCGCGGCGGATGTGAATGATATGGTTACAATGTTTAATACGTATATATTTAATCTATTTGATTTGCATGCTCCTAAAAAATCGGTTCTTATTAGAAATAAGTCATTCCCATGGATCACTGATACCGTAAAATTAATGATGAAGCTACGTGACAAATCTCACACTAAATACAAGTCAACAAAATCTGAACGCGATCTTAACTCCTATAAAGAGCTCAAATATATTGTTCGCGCAGCAATGGATAGTGAAAAACGTGCCTATTTCAACTCCCACATTAATAAAAATATTGGACAACCAAAGAAATTATGGAAGCAATTAAAATCCACCATATGCATTGCAAAAAAAAGAGACAATAATTTACTTCATTTCTGTAATGACCCTGATGCGATAAATACACATTTTTTAGACATTCCCAGCAATGACTTAGTGACAATATCCGATTTGACATACTTCGAATTCTTCCGAGCTGCAAATGTGTTCCAGATGCAGACAGTATCTGAGATAAATGTGCTTCATTTTCTGCGCAATCTTAAGTCTAATGCTCTAGGATCGGATAATATTTCTTTGGATATGCTCTTAATGACGTTGCCTTCTACTCTTGGCATAATAACATCCATAATTAATAGGTCAATTTTAACTTCCACTTTCCCCAGCTTATGGAAAATGGCAATTGTGCAACCAGTTCCTAAAACAGCCAATCCTGCTAGTATAAAGGATTTGCGTCCCATCAGTCTTCTTCCTTGTCTCTCCAAGATACTGGAAAAGGTTGTATTTAGTCAATTGAGGGCTTATTGTGAAGAATCTAAGATACTACCTGTCACCCAATCTGGGTTTCGTCAGAAGCACAGCACAACCACAGCATTACTCGATGTAGTTGATAACATATTAGAAGACAGGGACAGGGGTATGACAACTCTACTAGTTCTCCTCGATTATTCCCGAGCTTTTGATTCAATCAACGTTTCACTTCTTCTTTCTAAACTGTCTTTCTATGGTTGTAGTTCTGAAACTATAAAATGGTTTCATAGCTATCTGTCCAACCGCTCTCAACAAGTCTTAATAAAAGGCAGGAAGGGGAATGATGTTATATCTTCTCCAGGGGAGGTTCGTAGAGGCGTACCTCAGGGTTCCATCCTTGGGCCACTGCTCTTCATCCTGTATACTGCTGACATCACCAACTGCATACTTCATTGCAAATTTCATCTTTATGCTGATGACCTTCAATTATATATATCGTTTCAGCAACAAAATGCTGAAGAAGCTATAAAAAAGCTTAATGCAGACCTTGAGCGAATTTCGGAATGGTCGGGCAGAAACTCCTTAGTGCTGAATCCTGAAAAATCTAAGTTTATCGTAATAGGCTCCAGGAACATGTTGAAAAAGTGTAAGCAGTTCGATGTTAGAATAAAGGGACATTCGATTGCGCAAGTGCAGGAAGCGCGTAATCTTGGAGTAACATTTGATGGGCAGTTACATTTTGAAGCACATATTACTGAAGCAGTGCGTAATTGTTTTTATAGGCTGAAATTATTGTATAGGATCCGTCCGTATATAAGTGTAGATATTAGAGTAATGCTTTGTGAAACATTGATTTTGTCTAAATTAAACTATGCAGACACCGTTTATGGCACTTGTATTTTGAGCAAAACGCAGAAACTAATACAACGGGTTCAGAACGCTTGTGCGCGATATTGCTTTAACGTCCCCCCACGATCTCACATCACCCCCTTCTTAAATAAGGGTAATTTAATGAAGATGACGGCACGTAGAAAGCTTCACCTTCAAATCAACCCAACCCAATCAAAGCAACCCTTTTGTTTGATGTTGTTGTATCCAAAATGCCTGAATATCTATATCGCAAATTATCATGGTCAAAAGATTATAATGCAATAAAGACGAGGGCATCCTCTTATTTATTGTTAACTCCAAGACATAGAACGGCAGCATTTCATGGAAGTTTCAAATTCGCTGCAACTCGATGCTGGAATGATTTGCCACCTCCATTACGCCTGTTAAAATCGGTTAACAATTTTAAAATTAAATATAAGGAGTATTTGCTTGATCAACAGCATAAGGCACAATAATATATATTGCACAAATGACCTTTATAGTTCTTTCACATTTGTTCAATACATTTTCTACATCAATTTTATTATATTCCTTACAACCTATCTATTAAATAAAGAAAAAAGATCATATTTATTTAATTCATCAAATATTTAACTTTATTTTCTTTTGCTATGAAACAAATACATAAGCGTTAGTCTTATTTCTATGAATATGTTTACACTTTCCTACTATTGATACAAGTATATATGTATATATTATGAGAAGTCCTAAGATATATTTTCATTGATCAAAACTTTTTAACTCTCTGTTATCTCTCAGTGCCACAGCCATCTATTAAATTTATAAAAGTGATAAGTGAATGTGTATATAGCTATAAGTGAATTGTACGTGTATGTATTCGTGTACGTGTGGATAATCATATGTGTGTGTATGTTTATGTATGTGTGTAGGTATGTATATGTATGTGTGTATGTATGTGTATGCGTATGTATGTATGTGTTGCATGTTGTATATGTTATTAGCATGTATGTGAATGTATGTGTATATGTATGTATGCATTATGTTTAAGTGTATGTGTGTGCGAACGTGTATGTGTATGTATATTGTATGTAAGTTACAAATGATTTTGGCACTGTGTTTAGTAGTACTGTGTTTATATATTGCACCTGTGTATATTTTTTTTTTATGTTGTAAGAAAACATACTCTCACTCATTCTCTCAAAGGTTTTACCTGAAAATCAGCGCTGTATCACGTTTGTGATGCACCTTATGCTGAGGTGAGACCTTTTTCGGTATCCTATGTACCTATTTGAATTTGTAATTATCAATTTGTATTATTTTGGAAGCCGAAATAAATGATTTTCTTTCTTCTTTCTTTCTTTCTTTCAAATGGTCTCTTATTACCCAACTGTATTGGTTGCGACCTGACATATAACATGTATGAAGGCTCTAAGAAGCATGTGTTAATTTCTCAAGTAGGTATA
Source organism: Lymantria monacha (assembly GCA_905163515.2). Classification (NCBI taxonomy): domain Eukaryota; kingdom Metazoa; phylum Arthropoda; class Insecta; order Lepidoptera; family Erebidae; genus Lymantria; species Lymantria monacha. The sequence continues at coordinate 25,037,619 of LR991098.1, read as the reverse complement.
TAGCTAAAGTCAACATTATTCCAAGTGCTTAAAGTGTGAGTGCTATTACCAGCACTGATATTATTATCAGTTTTTTTTTACTCCAGTTGTACAATCGACTGAGGTTCAGCCATAGGACACGGAGCCCAGACTTTGGTCCATCTACACAAGACCTGATAAAGAAGTTTTCAGTGTATTTATAAAAGTATTTTGTTGTCATATAATCTGGTGGCCCATAGGGCGATGGTGGCACTTCAAAGGGTAGCCTGGACAGGCTATCAAAGTAAAAAAATCGGTTCAGTGGCCCACTTAACAAGTAGGGACGAGAAATGTAGTAGATTATGGGGCGCTCTTTTCAAAAATTTCTTCCGTTTCTCTATCTCGGTTCTCCGTTTTTTGGACGAGTGTAGAAAATTTTCAACCATAAAAGGAAGGAAAGCATTATTTTGTTTCTTGGGGTTTATTGCTTGGTTACTACGTTAAAGTCACGTCTTTGTTTATAAATTAACTTTATTTAAAGTCATCATCCATAAGTAAGTCCAAATGGTCGCTTTCAACGGTGCCATGGCCATACTGTTAAAGGTTGGGAATTTTAGTGGAAAACGAAAACAATGTAGGGCACTGTTATATCATATTCCTTTACTTTGCGGCGGGCTATGGAGTGGTCACACCCCGCTAAATCCGTCCGACAGAAGAAGCGGCGCGCGAACCCATAGGCCCGCCCTACATGTACCTCTCTACGCCGAGCGAGCGGGCACTGGAACCTGGTTTTTTTCTTCGGTGGCCCGCCCGGCATATCATATTCCCTGCACCTCAATACTTCATTTCGCATCAGATTACATAATGGCCATCAAAATTACTTAATATGATACGTTAAAACATTAATAAATTTAACATAAAGCACCATACAAGAGCACCATATGACACTTTTCCTTTCCCGCTAAAACTCTTTAGAAGGCATTAACGTGAAATAATCTATAAGAATAAAAAAAAGTGAAATTCAAATTTAAAAAAAGAATGTGAATCTAAAGTTGTCGTTTGGACTTTTGACGGGAATTTGAAAACGTCATGTGGTGCTCTTGTATTATATTCAATATTTTAGTGTTTTAACGTGTTATATTAGATACTTTTGATTGCATTTTATGTATTGTGATGCGCGGAACTACTGGGATGTCGTGAATATCATATAAAAGTGTTTTACAACGTTTTCATTTTCCATCAAAATTCCAACAAGATACCATCAACAGTGTGGCCATAGCACTGTTGATGGCGACAATTTGACTTAGACTATAACTAACCTGAAAGACTGAAGATATTTATAACTAGTTGTTGGCGAAATCTAGTAAACGCCATAAAAAAAAAAAAAAAAAAAAAAAAAAAAAAAAAAAAGTTGTCGTTTTTTTTTTGATAATATCTAAAAATGACATTCACAATTACGAAAGTAATATTTTTTTAATTAAATAAATTAAAGGGTCTTTCTATTCTTATATATAATTTTAATTTTGTGGACTACTACGTTTATACTTTAAGCAGCTAGCGTCAATATGACATTGTTGATTAAGCTTAACTGTGCCAAAGCCACATACAAAAGCAATCATAACAATTAATCGTCATCCCATATGGTAGCCAGTGGCACAATTTAAACTGCAAATATCAATAATGTTCAATAACTACTAATACCGTTATTTATTGTCTGTGGTGACAAAATATGCCATCGTTTGCTCCCCTGCTCTGTGGTAATGACGAGGGCGTGATATTACAGAATAGTATAGGATTACCAGACTTTTATTGGTTGCATAAATAAATATTAATTTTATCTTGTCAGTTTTAGCTAAGTTACGAGTATAAGTAGAGGAGTTTGGTCGTCCTTATAACTACGAACTAAAAAGACACAGTCTCCACACCATTTATCTTGTAGTGGTTAATATGCCAGATGTAGTGGATGCAATTCCCATGCAGTACAATACTTTGTGTGGTCCAAATATTGTTGTTTTGAGTCTGGGTGAAATTTGGGTCTGTTAATTATATATTTTTAAGTTAGAAAAAAGAACTATTTCCTTAGGTTATATTCCTGCAAGATAATATTTATTTTAAAAAGAAAAAGACAGAAAGAAAAATCTATAACTATCTACTACTATGCATTGCTCAATTTGACCAAGACTTAAATGTGGGTATTTGAATTATTTTTTATTGCTTGTGATGGCAACGTGCAAACAGCACGACTAATGGTAAATGTTACTACCGTTCATGGACCTTTGCAATACCAGAGGTACAGTTAAACCTCTGCACAGCTAAAACCCACCCAGAAATATAAGCTACCAGTTCTCTCGGTCGCTGAAAGAAGTACGACCGCACATTGTCACTGCTCTAACAAATGTTTTTCTGTTAGCGAGTGATACTAACCTTGACGGATCGGCCTATGGCTGTAGATAGAAAACTTTATGGTCTTAGGACTATGGATATTAGTTTTGCGGTCAAATCGTCATCATTCTCCTGCTTTTATCCTAATAATTTGGGATCAACGCAATGTGTATTAGGGCATATTGCAACAGTTATTGCCAATAGTTTTATGACTGGCCGCCTGCCTTCCATGAACCCTCTTAGGGAATGTAATTGTTAACCAAACGGCATTAGGTTTGCCCAGGTCGTTATAAAGCTCTTAGTCGTCTTTTACGATATCCACGAGCAAAGTAAGGGTTGGTAGTATTCGTAGTCGCTACCACACAGCATACCTGATGGCAGATGTCACTACCGCCCATGGGCCTCTGTAGTTGCCTGCCAATCAAAACTCACCCATAAGGTTGAACAGCCGCTTCTTTCGCTCACCGAACAAAGCGCAACAGCACATTGCCATTACTCAGACGTCGATTTTTTGCCAATCTGTGGTACTAAACGTGTGGCCCTTTTTTTTGCGGTGGACTATGGACGTTGTCGCACCCCGCCAAATCGGTCCGGGGCGACGGAAGAGGCGACGCGCAACCCCATAGACCCACCCTGCAAACACCTCTCTTCGCTGTGCGAGCGGGCCACCGGTACCCGATCTTTATCTTCGGTGGCCCCCGGCAAAACATGTGGCCCTGCCACTATAGATATTAGTTTTGTAGTTAGATATTGAATAATTAAAATAAAGTTTTAGAATATCACCACGTGTATGATGGCCCAAATAAAATACATAATCCTATTAGCCACACTTGTTCTGTGCAAGTGTTTAATGAATCCGATTATATTATATACGATTCTTGGTTTGTAGGTTGGAGCGCTAAAATGGCGACGATGTTTTTAACAATGTAAATTATTTCGAAAATGTTCGGCACGTATGTCGTGTATTTATAAATGTCATCAAATCGCTCTTTACGTACATATAAAAATAATTATTTATTTTGGCGTCTTTAATGTGGCGCTCTATTTCCATAATTAATAATATTGTACAAAGAAGTTCAAGAACTATTGAAAGCAAACATAATTATTTTAATTAATTGTGACTCTTAATTAAATGATTATATATTATATACCTATTTACACGCCCTACTGGGCATAATATGATGTACCTACCTAAATTTAAATGTAACACCTGTTTATACCATATTTGAGCAAGTAAAATGAATTGAATTAATACCAAATGATTAAATTTAATATAATATATAGTTCAATAATAAAAAACAGTATTGCAAAGTTTGCCTTTTTATTAAATTTTGTGTAGATTATTTATATTCTATTTCCATTCAAGTTTTAATATTAAATAAATCATCATCATCATATTAAAAAACAATATTACATACATACATATCATCACGCCATATCCCTTGCAGGGTAGGCAAAGAGAACATAGTACCAGAGAACTCTATCTTTGCATACTTCACTCGCTTCCTCAACATTCATAAGCGTGTATGAAGAACACGCTCGCCGGTTTCGGAGACTCTTGACTCCACCTTCCTTCAGTACATGACCGATGTGATCGAGGTAGGTGAGTCTCGGTCTCCCCCGGTACCTACATCCTTCCACTTTCGCATTGTATATCTTCTTAACCAGACGTTCTTTCGGCATTCTTTCCACATGTCCGAACCATCGGAGCATTCCCTTTCGCATCTTTACACCAATACTCTCTTTCATACCTACTCGCTCTCTTACGTCGTCGTTACGAATGCGGTCGGTCAACCTAACTCCACAGATTTTCCGTAGAGATCGCATTTCGACCGCATTAATTCTACTTTCATACTCTTTTCTGCATACCCAACTCTCGCTTCCTTACAGTAGTGTTGGGACAAGCACTGCGTTATGTATTGCTATACGTGCCTTCTGGCTGAGATGGTGGCTACCGAGAAGTTGCCCCAACGCTCCGTTCACTCTATTTCCCGCATTCACTCTTCGCTCTATATCAGTGGTGTACCTTCCATCTCAGCTAAATCCACATCCAAGATATACAAATTCATCCACTTGCTCTAGTACATCATTACCTATACATAAAATAAAAACCTATAAAAAAAACAATATTAAACATGCAATATGTCTCTCAATGGGTGAAGGCCACCTCCTTTCTGCTCTTTGTCTGTCTATCCTCTGTTTTAGTCAATCAGTTGCATCAACCCATTTTCCTATCGGTCTACCTCTGTTACTTTCGTTGGTGTGTGCTTGCCAGGTAGATACTGTTTGTATCTATTTTCTATATTCCTCTATGTTAAGCTAAAATCCATGTGACCTACCCGTTTTTATTTTAATTTTTGAGGATATGCCAAAGCAAGTATGCCTAGTTATTATAGAATATTTTATGAGTGTAATCGTCTATCATGTTTATTAGACTATTATATGACATATATGTAGGAACGGAATGCAATTAAAGGTGTGAATAAAGGGCAATATGCCTAAAAGCGGGACAAGAAAAACGGATGGCGAAAAGGGTGAAAAATGTAAGACGAGTATAAAACTATATATATATATATATATATATATATATATATATATATATATATATATATATATATATATATATATATATATATATATATATATATATATATATATATATATATATATATATATATATATATATATATATTAGAATGCTAACTGCAAATTATATTATTAATAGCTTATTACTTCTCATATTTATTATCATCATTAATATCAGCAACATCCTGAGCTTATCCCATTTACTTGGGTTTAACACAATTTCTATCAATTATTGTCAAAGAAAAAATAATCAAATTAAATATATATAATTTCATTTAAAGGTGGAGTCAAGAGCCTCCGAAACCGGCGAGCGGGTATGAAGAGAATTATGAATGTTGAAGAAGCGAGTGAAGTATGCAAGGATAGAGTTCTCTGGCACTCTGTTCTCTCTGCCTACCCTGCAAGGGATATGGCGTGATGATATGTATGTATGTAATTTCATATGTTGTGTATCAATATTAATATATGTAGATTTAATCTTCCTGAAATACTCTCTTCCCACTTTACTGTACGATAAGAAACCTACGAAAAGGATGAGACTCCCAATTGTTTATTAACAATTCAATTTTGTTTCAATATTAGCTATTCGTGGAGTAAGAATACGATTCACCATCCATAGCAAAATAAAGGTATCTTACCCGTGGACAAAAGATGACTAAGAAATTAAATATGCATATAACAACCACGCTGGTCAGACGTGCTGGTAAAGAGTTTTGTTTCGAGTTTTTCTTCTCTTGCATAACATCTATGCGTTTTATATAGTCGTCTCTTACGATCGGGTGGTGAATTGGATTCTTACTCCATCACCACACGGAAATATGTTTACGGACAGTAAAAGATAAAGTCACAGCAACATGTTAGCGGCCCAGTTTCATAGCATTTCGTAATGACCACCCGCGATTCGACTTCACAGATCAACTTTAATATTTCGAGATACGTCTAAGATTAAAAGATTTCAATAATCAACATTAAGTTAATACACATAAAGTTTATTATTGCATATTACAATTAATGGAGGGTAGTTTACACTAGCTGAGTGTTCGAATCTGTCGGCAGATGGCGTGAAAGGATAATATAGGCTCGCAACGATGAATATTGGTTATGATATAAACCAGAATAAATGCTTCATAAATTGTTTGTTTGTCAAACAAAAGTTAAGATTGTGAGTTAACAATAGGAAGGGTGTTTGATTTAAAGTCAAAGTTATCCACATATAATAGGTACCTGAGAGATTTTTTTTATATCGCCTATGGTAGCAAACGAGCAACCCGACTAGAAAAAAAGTATGGTTCAACCAGATCATGTATCTGGACCCGATCAGGATAGAATGAGGCATGCCGGATCCGGCAAACCCTATCAGGACCAGGTCTGGTCCTGATCAGGATAGCCTGATGTGAAATAACATCAAGTATGGTAAGGCATACCGGATCAGGACCAGATCAGGACCAAATAAGGATATCCTGATGTGAAATATCATTAAGTATGGTAAGGCATACCGGATCAGGACCAGATCAGGACCAAATAAGGATAGCCTGATGTGAAATATATTCAAGTATGGTAAGGCATACCGGATCAGGACCAGGTCAGGACCAAATAAGGATAGCCTGATGTGAAATATCATCAAGTATGGTAAGGCATACCGGATCAGAACCAGGTCAGGACCAAATAAGGATAGCCTGATGTGTAATATCATCAAGTATGGTAGGGCATACCGGATCAGGACCCGATCAGGATAGAATGAGTCATGGCGGAACCGGCAAACCCTATCAGGACCAGGTCTGGTCCTGATCAGGATAGCCTAATGTGAAATATCATCAAGTATGGTAAGGCATTCCGGATCAGGACCAGGTCTATACCAAATAAGGACAGCCTGATGTAAAATATAATCAAGTATATGGTAGTGCATGTAGCATATCAGGATCAGAAACAGTTTTCGTAACACAAAAAAAATATCAATCAAAATTCAATATATATGCCATATTTATGCCACGGTGTAAATTGTATTTGCATCAGAGGAGATTAATCTGAAATCTTTAATTAATCATATGTATTTAATAATAATAATAATGTTTAATTAATAATATAAAAATAATTTATATTTAAAGTAAAAACAAAAACAAATAATAGGTACATTTGAAAACATAGATAGAAATAAATATGATAATATTGTAACAACCATTCTAACATTTGATGTTTTGGGTCATAATAAATTGATGGCGTTAGTAAAATGACGTCATTATCTGAATCGCGGTGTTAAGATTCTCCGAAGTGTAATGACATCGCCTAATATTAAATTAGTTGTTGATCGATCAGGTCATGAATGAGAAATTCAGGCGACAGTTGAAGTCGTTAGCATCTGGTGGTTGCGCCCTAATTGGAACGGCTCACTGGGACTCTCTATGATAAGAATATAGCACTGCATTCGCTGCCTACGTCATATATTGATTTATATTTTTATCTATTAAACATGTTCTTTAAGATATTCATGTTTTTTAAAAGGACCGGACTCAGGACTGGTCATACTCGTTTTGGATCAGGCAAGATATATAACGCAGATGATTGATTCGGTTCCGATCAATAAAATTTCATCTGGACCCGATCAGGAATGCCTGATTTGGACCTGATAAGGTTTTCCTGATCGGGTCCAGATATATCTTCTGCGTTACATACCTTATCTGGTCCAAATCGGGCATGCCCGGTCCGGTCCTGTTAAGGAAGACGAAAAAATTTCTAGTCGGGAAGCAGCACATCTTATGGTAAGTGTTGCTAACGCTCCTTTGTAATACCTAAATAACATAAAAAGAAAAAAAAGATAAAGCTGGACCGCTGTCTATCAACCAAAACCCACCCAATTTGGGCTTCCACTCTCTCGCTCACTGAACGAAACGCAACTGTGCAACCAGCGCTTAGACGTCAATTTTCTGCGAAAGTAAAAGATGATAATACAGAAATGTTAATATTCTCCACACGGCTCCCTACTCTTCTTTTAATTTGACTGTTGAAATATATTTACGCTGTTGACAGTTATCTATCTTTAGCCGCGGATTAGTCCGTCCAGGTAGTGTCACACTCTCGCAAAAAATCCACGCCTGAGTAGTGGCAATGTGATGTTGCTCTTTGTCCATCGAGTGAGAGAACTGGTAGCCCAACTTGGTTAGCTAGGTTTTGATTAGCAGGCAGCCGTCTTGCTTTATCCTGGTATAGCAAAGTTCTATGGGCGTCAGTAACACTTACCTTATAAGCAATAGAAAAAAAATACTAACTGCCATTATGAAATCCACCAGTATCAAACATCTTATAAGCTGTAGACGTCATAGATTAATCTGTCAGTTTTCAGTAAAGATATACGTACTTAATGAACAGGCAACCTTTTCTCAGATTATAACCGAAATGTGTACACATATGACGTGATAAATATTTACATTAAATCTTAACAACTGTTTGACTTTGGGAAAAAAATATTGAGATATTTTTATGATGAGAATCTTTATTGTTAGAGATTATTGTAAGGACTGAATTGTTTGTACAGATGTTCTATAAACAAATGCACTGCTTGTACTTTAATGAGTTTTTGAAGATACTTAGCGTAATCATTTCTTATGTAATTATAATATGAAAAATAAACACATCTTATTCTTAAACTTGTAAGAGTTGTAAGCAATTAGTTAAAATTTATATGTTTGGTTGAATATATATAAGTTACTTAGGTAAAACTATTTTTACGGATTCTATCGCGGTTGTATGTATTTGATTTTTGATTTCCCAACGTTAGTTCGACTTTACAGCGTTCCGTGGCAACTTTAAAACCGTGTTAAAGGATCGCTTGAAGATTAGTCAGAATAGTAGCAAATTTATTACACCAACCTGCCTGGAAAGCATGACCATTGTGGTATTTTACCCCTTCATTGGGAGTTCTATGTCTAACAGTTAATAAATGTGAGCTAGTGGATGGATGGAAATTTTATGAAAGTATGGTATGCTATATGTAAAAAGGATAGTAAAAAAATAATACTGATTAGTTTTATAAAGCCTTATTTTTAAAGTTTCATTAAGTCGTTTATGAAAATGTATACATCTTCGTTTCCTAAATATATATGTAGTATAAATGTTATTAATATAATATTGTTAATGTATTTGTATTAAAATGAAATTAGTATTAAAATGTGCGAAAGTGAAAGGATGTAGGTACCGGGGGAGACCGAGACTAACCTACCTAGACCAGATCGGTCATGTACTGAAGGAAGGTGGATTCAAGAGTCTCCGAAACCGGCGAGCGTGTATGAAGAGAATTATGAATGTTGAGGAAGCGAGTAAAGTATGCAAGGAAAGAGTTCTCTTGTACTCTGTTCTCTCTTTCACCCTGCAAGGGACATGGCGTGATGGTATGTATGTATGTAGTATTAAAATATTGAAAGAAGATAGTTTGATGGGTGAAAAGATGTCATTTTCTAAGTTTCAAAAGCAACAAAAATTGATGAATATGAATTGTAGCTTGGACTTTTGTTGCTCTAATAAAGATATTAGTGTTTCTTCAATGTCCATAATATACAGACTATAATCAGCCCATCACAATTTTATTATATATATATCTATATATAGAATTATGTATGTTTAGACATGTATGTGTATATGTTGTATATTTCATTATAACCATAAAAGCCAGTAGTTTACCAGCGACGATTTCACGTGGCCACACTCTAAACTACTCCGACAATCCAGGCGTAATTTCCACTTGTCCCTTTGACTTAACCTCGCCAGAAATTCATAATAATTGAGGAACAATTAAGGCCGGCAGACCTTTGGTACACCTTTGAGGTAGGAGCCATTGCGTCCTATTTTACTTTGAGCGTTTAATAGAGAGTAACCTCAAAGAAAAATGTACTTTCAAACAATTACACCTATGTATGTAAGTATGAGGCACTTGGTAGGGGTCTGAGTCAGGCACTAGGGATGGTAAATGTTATCGATAAAATTAGTAGAGTAATATTATTATTATTGACCACAAATAGTTATTTATTATATTTTTTATAATTAAAAATTTATTGTAGATAATTTTGATTTTGATTAAGGTTTGTAAGATTTCTGTATTATTTAGTATTTTCCACAATATTTCTTTTTAAAGTGCGGTCAAAATGTATACATTAATTATATATCAACATAGCAATTGAGCTTCAAATTGGCTTTTTTTTTATTGCTTACGGTAGCAAACGAGCCAGCAGCATATCTGAAGATAAGTGTCACTGCCGCCCATGGACCTTTGCTATAACCAAGGCTATAGCTAGGCCGCTGCATACCATTACAATCCCCAAACCCGACCAGTTGGGCTGCCGGCTCCCTCGCTCACCGAACGAAGCGCAATAGCACATTGCCATTAGATCGTGTCTATCTTCTGCGAGAGGGTGGTACTACCCCGGACGGACCGGCCCGCGGCTGTTGACAGAGAACTGTCAACAACGTGGTCTTACCACTATGATATAGGTAAATATATAATGTAGCTTATATTATGATCTAATTATACGAGTCCCTAAGGAGACTCTGAGGTATAGCCGCTAAACTTGCCGCTCAATTTACCACTGCCCGCACCGCTTTCCCTTTTCATGCCGCTCCCCACCACATGAAAACCGTTCGCGTTGCTGCCGAGAGCGGCTACTCATGGCGTCATTAAAAAATTTATTACATTTGTTCTTGCCTCTCGGCACCCCGCGTTAAGCTGCCGCTGACAAAAGCATATTCGTAGTCGCGCCGTTACGCAGACAATGAATGACTATCGAACCAAAAGTGATAGAAATAAACTAACGTTAGAGTAATATCGACAAGCACTCCTCCCTAGTACGCCTCCACTCGCTGCGTGGCCTTTGTGGAGTCTCTCCAATATTCGCTTTGTTACTCTGAAAAATGTACCGCACCGGTCGCATCGGGGGTATTACTTTGTCGTAAATGTTTGCCTTCATATAAATACGCGGCATTCACTGTATTATATCATGTTAAATATTATATTTGCAAGTATAATGTGGTTTTATTCGTTGAGTCATATTTTTTATCGGTTTCGGCGACTGTTGCTTTGGCTCTACTATGGTATGAGAGATTCTATAGAAAATTTTAAGAGTTATTTTCATCAGTTGACGATATTTAAAAAGCTAATTTGCTTTTTTTTAACTAGTAAAGATTTACATATCTTACTTTCTTTGTTTTTGACCATATATTCCACTGTTGAGCACAAGTTCTTAAGCTTTGTGTTAGATATTGGGGTAAAGGCAAGTGAAACGATCGTTAGCTAGTTACGCATTGTTTAGTGTAGCTGTCACAATGCATCTCGATTGCGGGCGCGGGGAGGGGTGCGCCACCAATACACGTATATAACACTTTGTATTACCTATTTAAAATAAAACTATTTTTACGGATTCTATCGCGTTTATTTTAAAATTTTAATTGCCCGTAGTTTCGAACAATTTTCAGCGTTTATGGTCAAGGCATGACCGGGCCACCGAAGACAAAGATCGGGTACCGGTGGCCCGCTCGCACGACGAAGAGAGGTGCTTGCAGGGTTGGTCTATGGGGTTGCGCGCCGCCTCTTTTGTAGCCCCGGACCGATTTGGCGGGGCGCGACCACGTCCATAGGCCACAGTGGTCACGGCATGATTAAGTTGACTCATGTCCAATAACTTATATGTATTAACGAGATTTATATCAACCCGCTACAATATCAGTTATTAAAGTTTAACACTCATGCTAGTTTTTAAACTAAGTAAATTGCCAAAATATAATATTTATCAAAAAATTTATGTTTAATAATGACAAATCAAAAACAATATAAAATTTTATATATAAAACCATTTTCTTTTTGTACTGGCCATTGCCAATTAAAAAAAAAATGCCATTGCCAATTAAAAAAAAACTAATTAATTTGTATTAAAAATGTGGATCAAACTTTAATAACTGACACTGTAGATATAAATCTCTGTAATAACAATGACTTATTGGACTTGAGACACCTTAGTCCTCCTGTGACCATGAACGCTGTAAAGTGTTCGAAACATCGTGAAATTAAAAGTCAAATACAAACGCGATAGAATCCCTAAAAATAGTTTTATTTCAAATGTGTAATACTCGCATAAACATCAGAAATCATATATTTCACTGCTGAGCACAAGTTCTTAACCTTTGTGTGACCTTTTCTTCGTATTTACAACATTATATTTATTCGTAAATCTAATGAATGCGATAATCTAATATAATGTCGCTGCTGCCGCATCTGCAGAAAACCTCAAGCGGCGAAAGAATAATAACCTTATTGGAAATTATATTTTCGAGCCGTTTGGGGTCGGAACTCTTGGGCCTTGGGGTCCGAATGCGCGCATTTTATTTAAAGAAATCGCAAAAAAATTAATCGCTGCTTCACGTGATCAGAGAGCTGGCTTATATTTTGCACAAAAGGTTAGCATTGCCATTCAACGTGGCAATGCTGTGCAACGTGGCAATTACCCATGTGGCGACGGAAAAAGAATACAATTGTCGACATCCCTTACTTGCCCGTGGGAGTCGTAAAATCCGGATAAGGGTCACACCGGGAGAGTGGGCAGCGGCTATCTCCCGGGAAACTTCATATCATCTACCGCGATCGCCAATCCGCCTGCCATGCGTGGCGATTATGGCATTATTCCCCCCACAAAATAGGGAAAACGCAAAGAAAGTCTCGGCCCCCAGTCACGGCAGTCCCGCTGTTCCACGGGCTCATTTTGGTAGCGGGCCTATTTGTAGCAGGGCAGGGGGATCTAAGAATCCCCGGCCGCGATCTGGCTACCAAAACACTCGACCTTTGGCCCTGGTAACACACAACATTCGGACGCTTAGGACCGACGAGAGGGTCATCGAGCTGGAAGAGGAGTTGAGCAAAATCCGATGGGTTTTTGTAGGATTATCAGAAGTGCGAAGAGAGGGGGAGGGCACGATAATCCTCCAGTCTGGAAACTTGCTCTTCTACCGGGAGGGAGATCACCCATCCCAAGGCGGTGTAGGGTTTATCGTTCGTAAGCCTCTCGTAGACAACCTGGAGAGGATTGAGAGTGTGTCGACAAGGGTGGCATACCTTATACTCAGAATTACCAAACGGTATTCGCTGAAGGTCATACAGGTTTACGCACCGACCTCGACACACTCCGACGACGTAGTGGAGACGTTATACGAGGACATCTCGAAAGCCATCCACACGTCCAAAACCCACTTCACGATAGTTATGGGAGATTTCAACGCAAAACTAGGCAAAAGGACAGACGATGAGTTGAGAGTAGGGTAATATGGATTTGGACAGAGAAATCAGAGGGGCCAAAAACAGGCCAACTTTTTGGAGAAGAAAGGCCTCTTTATGATGAATTTCTTCTTCAAGAAGCGGCCACAAAGGAAGTGGACCTGGATTAGCCCTGATGGATCCACTAAAAATGAGACAGACTTCATCTTGACGGACAAACGGCAAATATTCAATGATGTCTCTGTGATCAGCAGGATTAAAACTGGGAGTGCCCAGCGGATGGTTCGAGGCACATTGAATCTTCGTACGAAAGTCGAGCGGTCTCGCTTGATGAAGTCTATACTCCGACCTACACCTATCCAATACCAGAACCCCGATAGTTTTCAACTCGAATTACATAATCGCTTCCAATGCTTGGAAGAGACTTTCGAACGATACGAACAACAGGTTAGTGGAAACTGTCCATGCGGACGGGTCAAAATTCTTCAAGGCCCGTCGCGCAAATAGAATAAAAAAGCTTTCTGACCCGACTCTCAAACTCATAGAGAGGAGAAAGGAAATGACGGTACAGTCTTCAGCCGATTGGTCCGAACTCAGGCAGCTTAATAGACAAATCTCCAAATCTATGCGACGCGACATTTGCCGATTCAATACATTGCGTATTGAAGAGGCTATAGAGCGAAATCGAGGCTCCAAAGTGTTCGCACGAGATTTTTCTATTGGGCAGAGCCAAATGACTAAGCTGAAGATCGGTAACGGTACTGTTATTTCAACCCGGAGTGAGATATTGGGAGAGGTCAAAAGGTTCTATGGGCAGTTGTACAAATCATCCCTGAATCCTGTTGTCGGCTTGGTCCAAGACCCCAGATCTAAGCTAACTCGGCACTATACCGAAGAAATCCCGGACGTCAGCTTGTACGAGATCAGAATGGCTCTAAAACAATTAAAGAACGGAAAGGCACCGGGAGATGACGAAATTACCACAGAGCTCCTGAGGGCAGGCGGCAAGCCGGTTTTAAAAGCCCTACAGAAGCTGTTTAATTCTGTCATTCTCGGGGGCGACGTTACAGAGTCGTGGACCAGGAGTGTGGTGGTGCTGTTTTTCAAGAAGGGCGATAAAACGCTCTTAAAGAATTACAGACCCATCTCACTCCTGAGTCACGTGTACAAATTGTTTTCAAGAGTCATTACGAACCGACTCGCGCGCAAGCTAGACGACGTCCAGCCGCCCGAACAAGCCGGTTTCCGAAAAGTTTATAGTACCATAGACCACATCCATACGCTACGCCAGATTATACAAAAGACCGAGGAGTATAATCGGCCTCTGTGTCTAGCGTTTGTGGACCATGAGAAAGCCTTTGATTCTGTCGAAACTTGGGCAATTCTGCAGTCCCTTCAGAGGTGCCAAATTGACTATCGATATATCGAAGTGTTTGTATAAAGACGCTACTATGTTGGTCCGCATCCAGGATACGAGTACGAACGATGCAGTTGCAGAAAGGCGTGAGACAGGGAGACGTTATCTCTCCGAAACTGTTCACCACTGCGCTGGAAGATGTCTTCAAGCTCTTAGACTGGACCGGACTCGACATCAACATCAACGGCGAATACATCACTCACCTTCGATTCGCAGATGATATCGTAGTCATGGCAGAATCCCTGGAGGACCTTGGCACCATGCTCAATGACCTCAGCAAGACCTCTAGGCAAGCAACTAGTAGGGCTGCAAATGAACATGGACAAGACTAAAATCATGTCTAATGCCCATGTCATTTCTGTACCGGTCCTGGTTGGGAATGCGATTCTCGAAGTTGTCGATCACTATGTTTACCTAGGACAAACAGTCCAATTAGGTAGATCCAATTTCGAGAAATAGGTCAGCCAACGAATCCAACTCGGCTGGGCAGCGTGCGGGAAACTTAGGAGGATCTTCTCGTGTAATATTCCACAGTGTCTGAAAACAAAGGTTTATAACCAGTGTGTGTTACCAGCGGTGACTTACGGCACTGAAACGTGGTCTCTAAATGTCGGCCTCATAAAAAGGCTCAAAGTCGCTCAGCGTTCTATGGAGAGGGCTATGCTCGGTATTACTCTACGTGATAAAATCCGGAATACGGAAATCCGTAGAAGAACGGGTGTAACCGACATAGCCCAAAGAATTAGCACGTTGAAGTGGCAATGGGCAGGCCACATCGCTCGACAAACCGGCAACCGTTGCGGAAGAAAGGTTCTCGAGTGGCGACCATGAATCGGACGACGCAGCGTAGAACGACCCCCCACTCGGTGGACTGATGGCATTGTCAAGGCCGCAGGAAACCGTTGGATGCAGGTGGCACCGGACCGTTGCGAATGGCATTCTCGTGGGGAGGCCTATGTCCAGCTGTGGAAGTTTATGGGCTGATAGATGGATGGATGGATGGATGGATGGTGGCAATGCTGCTAGCCTTCTTGGCACATTATGCGTGGACGGTGATGCAGAGGAACTTTTCGATGCCTGATTGCGTTGCTTTTGTTTCTCTTTTTATTTTTTTTATTCCTTATTCTATTTTCTTCTATTTTGCAGTAAATATTTTAATTTAAAACTTAGCTTTAATTGTATACATTAATTTTAAAATATATAATAAATAAATTATAACATTAAGATATTAAAAAAAAATGAATGCGATTGAAGTTTTTTTTTTTTTGCACAAACACCATTCGTATTTACAGTTACTTACATAAAAACATTTTGTAGAGTTGTCGGCAAAACATTTTTTCCCCAAAAGCAATCTATTGGGTTCACACCTAATGAATTTAGAAGGTTAATGGAAGAGGACCCTCCGTTCGGCAAATGGCCGACGATCGGACAATATTGACCGGCAATTCTGTACTACGATGTTTCTGCTATGTTTTGTGTAAGTTATTTTGATTAAATAAAATATTTTGTTATTGGTAGATATAACAAAAAAGTATGTTATGGCTGAGGAAATTAAGTAATAAATTGTCTACTTACTTATTACCCTTACCTTTTTTTTTTTTAATAATACTTAGATTATTTATAAAAAAACCGTTCCAATCATGCTTGTTTTCTAATAGGTGTGGGTTTGAATCCCACTTGTGACAATAACTTTTCGCTCGTAATCGGGTTTTTTATAAATAATCAAGCATATTAAATGCTAACTTTCAGTAATTTGAATAGGTACTTAGATTATTTTCGCTAAGGTGGGCTAAAACTCGATATAACCTAAACCCTATACCAATTCGTCTGATCAGGATCAAGGGGGAAGGGGGTTAAAAATGCTAAAAAAAAGATCACGTGATTAATGGACGTCCTCTAAGATATGCTATCAACACACCCCGTCTTAACCCATCCGAGATGATGAAAGGGCGGCGCGCGATGCCCTAAGCTACCGTATTTACTCCTCATCGTATCGCCATTGGACTGGCCGCTTGTAACATTTTTTTGACTGTCTTGAGTATAAGTAAAATATCCTATAACTCATGGATTACCCACTTAAAAGAAGACCCTTATCATGATCATCACCTCACAATAGGAGAGAAATCAACCTACTATACCACGCTGGTTGGATGAGTTGCTATAAGGTTTTATTTCAAGTTTTCCTTCTCTTACATAGAGATATTCTATGTACCTACATTGTATTGCTTAGTTATTTTTTACGACACAAATGGGGGGTGACGAATTATATTATTATTCCGTCACTATCAGTATCAACTGGGTTATTATTTCGAATTTTCATTCCTTTCCACAGATGATATATATATACATCTATATATATATATATATATATATATATATATATATATATATATATATATATATATATATATATATATATCCCTTAGTCGTCTTTTAAAACCCCGACAGGCAAAAAAGGCAGGTGATGAATTTTATTCTTAATCCGTCACCACACGGAAACCTCTTTACTGAGGTAATAGATGAAATATAAACAAAAATATTTTAGGTAATTTTATAAACTACTTTTTAATAATATACTATATTCAGTAAACTAACTTTTAAAATTATACTAACAAAAAAGAAAAGCATAATAGAATATTATGTTCGTATACGCAGTTATGAGTGATAAATATTGTCCATTTGATCACTAACAAAGATTCCTGTACACATTCAGCATATTGCCTAGGGTGAAATGGTCAGATGGTCGGGCAATCCACGGCGTGTTGACGGCAATATCGCGATGGCCGGCGGCTCATTTAATCACGCGAAGGAATTTGCAGGCTAAGACGACCTTCTTGGTTGGCAAGTATAGATAATGTTTTTGATTGTTTTATAGCCATGTTGATAATCATCAAGAATTAATTATTTCTAATGTTTACATGAGTATTCATCATCATCATCATCACAGCCCATAAATGTCCCACTGTTGGGCTCGGGCCTCCTCCGTAATAGGAGGGCAATTAACCTACCATACTGCGCTGGTCAGACGTGTTGATATAGAGTTTTGTTCCGAGTTTTTCTTCTCTCGCATAGATGTTATATGCGTTTTATATCCCTTAGTCATCTCGTATGAATACCCACGGGTAAGATATGGGGTGGTGAATAGTATTCTTACTCCGTCACCACACGGAAAACGTGAGTAAACGTGAGTATTTCACATTTGAATTCGAAACTATTTTTAGGGATTCTTTCACTATTGTATATGGTTTTTAATTTCCCGACGCTCAGAGCACATTACAACGTTCATGGTAATGGGAGGGCTAAGATGTTTCACGTTCAACAAGTCATCGTTATTATAAGGATATATATCTACACGCTACAGTATCAAGATTTCAAGTGCAGATAAAATTTAGTGTTTTATTTTATCATAGATAAGAATTTTAATGTTATTTATATCTGTAACTTTACTTAAGCTAAAAATCATCAAAGAAATCATAATGACTTTGTTTCTTCCCATTTTTCTAGAATCAACGCAATATGTATGGTTCTGCCATCACATAGATTGTAAAAAATTAAAAATAGTTTTATGACCGGCCGCCTACGTAACATCAGTGCTATCTGAAGTCCAGTCTGAAGATATAGGTAATAATAATAGTCTAATCACAGGAACTGGTTACAGTCTTAATCTTCTTTTTTACGGATTTACGGACGGATTACGCTCTGGAAAGACCCTTTTTTTGTGGTGGGCTATGATCTGGTCACAAATCCATCCGGGGCAACAGAAGAAGCGGCACGTGATCCTATAGACCCGCCCTACAATGTACCTCTTGACACCATGCGAGTGGGCCACCAGAAATCGGTCTTCGTCGTTGGTGACCCAACCAAGTGGCTTGTCTTCTTCTTCTTATATATTGGCAATCAGCTACATATACGAGCTATTGGTGCCAGTGTCAAGTTTTAAATATTTTCACGTTTTTAGTCTTTCAAGTTAGTCATTGTCTAAGTCAAATTGTCACCATTAACAGTGCAATGGCCACACTGTTAATGGTATCTTGTGGGAATTTTGATGGAAAACGAAAACGTTGTAAAGCACTTTTATATGATATTCACTACATCCCAGTACTGCCCCATCACATTACATAAAACGCCATCAAAATTATCCAATATAACATGTTAAAACACTAAGATATCGAATATAATACAAGAGCACTACATGACGTTTTCAAATTCCCGTCAAAAGTCAAGTGGCTTGGTAAATAGCACTGCGATCGACTTCAAGAAGTTCTATTTGTTTTTTATATCTGTACATAATAATGTTTTATAGGATTACTAGTTATATAATAATTTAAAAAAGCCTTCTCCTTCATTGCCAACCAAATGGCAGATAAAAGGCGGACATCGTACGCTTATTGGACGAGTCAATAATGTACTATCGCAGGGCCGAATGCCGGGGCCAGACAGCATACTTGTATGTAGAGCTAGCAATAAACGATGTCAACGATAATGTTGGCTTGTCACCGGGCCAAACGTGATTTTGTCCTTTGTTCTTTGCATTTGAATTGTTTTCATGTTTTGTATCATATTGTGAAATTGAAATAATAACTTATTCGCCGTATAGTCACGGAATCTGAATATTATTCAACCCTATATCGGCCGTGGGTTTTATACATGACGAGTAAGGGATGTAACATATATACAAGAGACGGAAAACTCGAAATAAATTCCTATATGAACACATCTGACTAGCGTGATATATTTGGTTAGTTTTTTTCCTATAGGTAGTGGAGAAGACTCGAGCTCAAAAGTGTAACGTATGTAATTTGAATGATGTTTTTCCTCTGGGTGTCGTACAAATGGTGAGAGAGTGCCAGACTAATGCAGTACTCTTCTGGAACACACTTAAATAGTCAGTTTCGACCATAATGATTTTTTAAGTCATTAATCGATCTAAATTACTGAAATTTGTCATTTACCATACTAGTTTATTTTTAAAAATGAACGAAACATTATTTTTAGTTAGAATAAAATGTTAAATCTTAGAAACTTAGATAATAGGGTCGTGTCTTCGTTTAATGCAATTCTAATTGAAAGGTTAGAGTATTAAATCAGTACAATATGTATTTTTAGTCCGGTAGATGGCGCACGTCTCATATAAAGGTGACAAAAATACGAGTCACAATTTGATTAGTTGCTATAAAGAATCAATTGATATCTGCCGTGAATATGACAATTGATCTAATTCCAAATATCGATTGCTGCTCTGCTCCATATATCCTTGGTGCTGTACTGCTTTTTTTTATTTCTATTGGTTGCAAACGAGATAGCAGTACACCTGATGGTAAGTGTTATTGCCGCCCGTGGATCTCTGCAATACCAAAGGCATAAGCTTAGGCCGGTGCCTACCAATAAAATCCCCAAACCCACCCAGTTGAGCTACCGGTTCTCTAGCTCACGGAACGCGCAACAGCGCACTGCCTCAGACGTCGATCTTTTGAGAGAGTGTGGTAGGTACTACCCCGGATGGACCAGCCCGCGGCTGTAGATAGAAAACTGTCAACAGCGTGGTCCTACCACTGTTAATGTAATTGTTGACGAGACGGCGTCAGATGGAATTGGTCCAGGTCGATGTAAAATAAACTCTTTGTAGTGTTTTTCGTCACCCACGTACAATGCAACCGTGTATCGGTATACACAGTAGTAATTGTAGCCGTTACTACAGAGCACCTTATTTGCACATATGATCATGAATATGATTGCTACGCGGACGTTTGGAAATCAAATCCTAGAGCAGCAACTATTTTTTGTAGTTTTTAACCGACTTCAAGAAATGAGGAGGTTAAAAACTAAATGCACAACTACTGTTTGTTACCTCATAACTTTCGACTGGGCAAAGCGATTTTAATGATTCTTTTTTATTTGAAATGTGGTGCTTCCCGAGTGGTCCCATTTCAATTTGATCCAGTTCTGACAGTGGCATCCATGAGAAAACCATACAAGTCTAAAATTAGCATTAAGTATGAGTGCGACAAATGAACGAGTAGCTCAAGCCCTGCTACTAATAGAACAACCTACGTGTGTATGTAAAACAAAAAAGTAAAAAATAAAAAAAATATACTTTTAAAAAATAAAGTTTAAAAAAATCGACTTCACAAACTGAAAAGTACAAAATAACTTAAAATACTATCATTTGTATGTGCTATCTATTGATAGGTTTGAAGTCGGTATCGGTATCTTTAGTGGAGGAATTTCATTACAGTAAGTATCTAAGCTATTTATAATTTTGTTTAGGGCTTGGCACCGATTTCAAACCTATCAATAGATAGCACATACAAATGATAGTATTTTAAGTTATTGTTATTTTAAATTGTTCTAACATATCGCTTATTTTAAAAGTGTAGAAAAAAAGTTGCACTAAAGTTGCCGAATCTTCTATCTGTATCTCTAGAAGAGGATGTTTTTATATATGACATCGCTAAACTCAGAAACTATTTGACCGATCATTATGAAAATTGGTATTTGTATGTATTTTTTTTTCACAGAGAAGGTTTATATGCTATCTCAATTGATGTAATTCACCACCCAATGACGTTGTTTTTTAAAGACAATACCCGACATTAAGAAAATAGTCCTTGTATTGCGGGAGACTTTACAAACATATAATTTAACGAACACAAGTTACACCCAGACTCATAACAACAATTTGTGGAACGCACAAAGCATTATCCCGCGTGGGAATCGACCCCACAGTACTGGATAGTAGGTATCTTAACCACTACGCTACCACAACACTATCTACGTAGTTAAATAGTCAGTTTCGACCATAATGAATTTTTAAGTAATTAATCTTTATATAATAGGTACTAGCTTCTGCCCGCGGCTTCGCCCGCGTAAAATGTTAATTCCCTAAAGTTTTTCATCCTCTATTTTTATTTTACTCCTTAAGGGTATTTTCTTTTTACAAAATTTTAATGTCATATTTATATCTAATCAATAGCCTAAAAATAAGTTTCAAGCTTCTGACTTTAAAAATGACGATACTTCCTTACAACTTTTCATCCCCTTTACAACCCTTTTTTTGCATTTAAAAGTAGCTTATGTCCTTTATTAGGCTCTAGACTATCTGTGTACCACATTTCATTTAGATCGGTTCAGTAGTTTTGGCGTGAAAAAGCTACAGACAGACAGACAGAGTTACTTTCGCATTTATAATATTAGTAAGGATATATATTAGGTCTATATTAATACTCTAACGATATTAAATATATATAATATATATAATATATATTTAATGTTGTTAGAGTAATCAATACAATACTACTACTTTGTCCAGTAGATGGCGCATGTCTCCCATAAAGACGTCAAAAAATACGAGTAACAATTTGATTAGTCGATATAAAGAATCGATAGATATCTGCCGTAAATATCATGATAATTGATCAAACTGCAAAATTACTATTGCAGCTCTGCTCCGTATATCCCTGGTGCTGTACTGCTTTACTTCTTGTAGCTGTACTTCCTCTTATTTGTTGGCTTCTTAGTTAACTTTGCTTCACACTTCCACAAAACGAAAATAGAATTTGCAATTTACTTCTATATTAGTTTCCTAATTGAATTATTTGCGGGTCCTAAGACAAACAAAAGCGTTTCCTAGAACTTCCTGACGATCAAGTCTCGGTGTCATTTATGGACATCATTACGGATTCTGGTTTCCAGGAACTAGAAATGGAAATGAAATGGAAATTTGTGATTAGACTAAAAGAAAAGAAAATACAGTATTGCTACTCATAGTAGATAATATTAAAATTAATTAGACTAGAAAACCGACTCCAATCAGGAACAATAAAGGCTCAGGCGATGGATTTTCTTTTTCTAAAAATGCTAGTTATTTGTCAACATTCCATATGATAGTAAACGATAACACGATCTTAGATGATCACATTTATTTATTTTCTTATTTTTATATATTTTTTTATTTAAATAATCAGTCGTATCCTTCTTATGTTTATAGAATATATCTAAAATTATTCATATGTCATCATTATAGTAATTTGTATCTAAATATACTTCCAAACTGCATTATAAACTTTTAATATCAAAATATACATATTATCCAAGAAAACACAATTAATCAATAAAAAAATTAAATTAAATATTAAAAAAAAACCCCCGACACAAAAACTAAGTTCCCCTTAAAAAGTAAAAAATAATAAAAAAAGAAACTTAATCTTAAAATACCTAAGTATGTATTAATAATTCTAAAAAAATACATCACATGCCTACCTATATAGTCTTTTACAACTGTAAACTGATGTTAAAGTAAATGACAACAACTCAGAAAATAGGAATATAGCAGCGCGGGCGGCGCGGCGGCGCGCGGCGATATGCAATGCGTATTCATGCGCAAGCATTAAATTGTTAGGTTTGGAGCGGTCCTCCAACGCGACGTATTTTTTTTTAGAATTATTAATACATACTTAGGTACTTTAAGATTAAGTTTCTTTTTTTATTATTTTTTACTTTTTAAAGGGAACTTAGGTTTTTGTGTCGGGGGTTTTAATTTTTAATTTATTTTTTTATTTTATACTTTTTATAGGTACATACTTATTATAATGTAGATTTTGTTAAGTTGTAAATACATCGACATTTGGATTTCCATCCCTATTCCTCCTACCCTACATATATTTGCAGACATTGGGTAAATTTCCCTACGTTTACCCCCAGCCTTTTTTCACAGCTCAACCGATTTTCATTGAACATATTATTTTGTAATGTGCACCTAATGCTCTTTCATTTGAGATCCCACTCGAGTATATTTGCAGACATTCGGTTATTCTTTCCCAGTTTAACCCACCACGACTTTTAAACGGATCAACCGATTTTCATCAAACATGTCGAAGAACACTCACACATAAGTCACCTTTAATAAAAAAAAAACTAAATTGAAATCGCTTCATCCGTTCGAGAGCTATGATGCCACAGACAGACATACACACAGCCACAGACAGACACGTCAAACTTATAACACCCCTCGTTTAGCGTCGGGGGTTAAAAAAATAATATGTGTGTGATCGAGCTAGGCTCGTTCACACATACGCTGGACCGGTCACGGATGTCAAGACATCGGTGCCAGTGGTCCGTCCAATAGCGATGAGAAGAGGACACGGTGGGTTGTGAGGCTGCATGCTGGCCTCCCGTCGCCCCGGACGGAACGAGTGGAGTGCGTCCAGACTATAGCCTGCATAAAATAGATCGGTCAATTTAGTAGGTCAATTTTCCTTCTATTATGGAGGAGGCTCGAGTACAGCAGTGGGATGTATATGGGTTTTAGATGATGATGATGATGAAAATTAATATGTATCATCATCATGTGTGATGATGACGATGATACATATTAATTTTCACTATCATCATCTAAAACCCATATACCGAGATGATGATAATGAAAATTAATATGTACCTATACATATTATGAAATCTAAATGTGAAAAATAATAAAAGATTATTTGTCAGACTTCAAACGAGAAATAAAAACTATGAAAGTTTTGATTTTGGACATCTTTGAACTCTCAAAATAAATCGCTGGTTACGCTCGTGTTGGTCATAATAAGGAAACTAAAGGTGTAAATGTCATGCTTGGTAAGCAGATTGCCAATCACAATTGATTAGTTATACAAGATTTGCAAAAAAAACCTGCATCCTATTAGTAATCTCTTGGCTTTTAAGACGGTCAGTCAAAGGAAAATCTACGAAATTATTTTCAGGCTTCACCTATTAACACATAGTGAACTTTCTACTCTAAAGTATATTATTAATTGAATTAGGCAATACATGACAGCAATCTATTATTATTTTGATGGAGAATGAGAATGGAAATCCATACTTTCTCACGTTTAATCAACATACCGCATACCTTACTAGGAAGGAATACAGGATAGGATCAAGTTATAACAGAATATTAAGAAAAATTCTTATAAATATTCTTTGGTATTTGATAAGTAGTCTTCAGAATACGCCAAAGTGTTTTGGAGGATGCTTCGTTCAGAGATGAAACACGTGTGGAATCAATAATCGAAGTTCTGCAGGCAAATTGTAGGCTAAATTCTAGGGACTGCTCAGCACTAAAGGAGTAGAAAGTTTTTGTATCTAATTCCACCTCGATTCTATACCATATTTGCTTCCTTACTCCTTCTCCTTCTTTTCTGTGTGGTGGTAGCTAGAAATACTACAAACTTTTATATTTTTTTTTCAAGCATTAATTTTATTTAAAACTATTATATTTATATTTAATTTATTTATTCAAGCATTTTTTTCAAGCATTAATTTTATTTAAAACTATTATATTTATATTTAATTTATTTATATAGAAATATTTTATTATGATGATATGATATAAATACAAATAAATAATTAATATGTACAATTAAAGCTAAGTTTTAAATTAAAATATTTACAGAAAAATAGAAGAAAATAGAATAAGGAATAAAAAATAAATAAATAAAAAGAGAAACAAAAGGCGCAATCAGGCATCGAAAAATTCCTCCGCATCACTGTCCACTGGTAATGTGCCCAGAAGGCTAGCAGCATTGCCACGTTGAATGGCAATGCTAACCTACCTTTTACATTGCATTTATTTGTAACACAAAGACGACTAAAAGCTTAACGTAGACCTTGGACAACTTCATCTGGTCAACAATTATATTCCCAAGGTGATTGACTTCAGATAGATGAACATTCATAAAATTAAAGACAAGACTTTTAAATAACTATCTACATATTGCGTCAACCTCAAGTAACTGGCATAAGGTCAGGATGAAAATGATACCTTTCTTGAGTGTGTAATATATTAATTAAAGTGGATAAATGAATGATCTCCCGTCTTATGCCACATTAAATAACATCAACGTAGATTATTTAAGTACACCTATCATTTCTCCAAAACGATTATTTACAACCAAGTGCATAAGAGAATCTTAACAATAAAAAAAAGATATCGGTCACTGCGGCTCATTCTTTGAGCACATCTTCACGCTTTCAAGTGCGTAATCCTTCAGCTTCCAGCCACTATTGTACTGCGGAGACAGAGCATTAATCCTGCCTTTTCAAGACGAGAGATATCCATCAATTGTCAACATTGAACCGGCGCGGTGCGTCCCCTAACCACCCCAAACATCCTGCCTCCACACTCACACAAATATATTTGTCATAGATTATGCGAATGAGTTTAAAATTTTGTTATGAGCTTTGTAGATAATTCAATTGTGTTTCATGGAGTTCAGTTGGAGACGAATTATAGACTTCATAAAGTTTAGTATTCAATAGTTTTTAATATTTATTTTTTGACGGCTGGCTATGGTATGTCACACTCATACATACTCTCTGGGGCACGCTCTTTTATTTTTTTATGTGCTTTTTTTTTCAAAGATTTAAGTTTGCTCTTCTGTAGGCAGCCTTCTTGACTGCTTTGTGTTTTTTAATTTCCTGGGGTCAAAATAAACCCCGTGCGATATTTCAGAAAAATACCCTATGTGATATTTCAGACAAACATCTAGATCGTATCAGCTGTTTGGAGGCGATTGAGTAATAAACTCCATTAAAACGTTTACAGTTATAATATTAGTAAGATAAATTTTCATAATATGAGAGTACCTACCGCAATTTGGTTCTAATGTCATCATTTTGCTGTTATCTCAATTACTTATCGACCAAATACATAGATATAAACGTGTAGAAGAAGACTTCTATCGCTCATATTGCAATATTTTCGGCAATAGTTTTATAACCGGCCGCTTTGGGAATCTAATCGTTGACCAGTTGACATCAGACTTAGTTGGCCTAGGTCAATATAATAACGCTTAACCACCTTTACCAAACCTGCAAACAATGTTAGTAGCATTCATATCATAGCCGCCACCACACAGTAAATATTCAAAATATAATATATAAATTAAATAAAAGTAGGTAGGTATAAGTATTACCTATACATATGTATTACCTTAAATAAAAAAAAAAGAAATAGGACGAGGACATGGGCCTCCGAAGGAGTGAAAATGTTACAATCACGATCAATATAGTAACGGGTAATATAATAATATTACCCTGTATAATAATATTATAATATAATAATATTCTCAGTAGATTTACCATTGTAATATAATAATATTCTCAGTAGATTTACCATTGTAATATAATAATATTCTCAGTAGATTTACCATTTCATATCTTAAGCTATTTATCCTATTTTACGCTTACCAAAGAGTTTGGTTTAGTTACTCATACTTATACTAAGGTAATTAGTAAAATCCTACGTATGTTAATAATTTATAGCCCAAAATATTTTTTTAGCAATATTCTTAACTGGAGAGTAACTGAAAAATAATAAATACGTTATACCTACTTTTTTTATTATTTTCTGCTTTCATTTTATATTTTAAATAAATTATTAAAACTGTAGGTAGCTAGCTAATCTTTGACAACCGCCAATGTACGTAGTTATATGAGTGAGCTAGTGATTGTCAAAATTTGGCTTCGTAGAACAAAGCGTTATTTACCGAGCCGGGAGGGCCTTTGTGTCGGCATTACACCACTCTACATAATATTGTGAAAGTTCTCACAATACACTGTTTGCTTGGAGGTATTATGGAGCTTTGGTGAAAAATTGCGATTCTCTCTGTAAGGTGACTCGGATTAAGGTTTTAAAATCTTAATGGAAGTTGAGTGTAAAGATATCTTATGTGTTTTCTTCATACGGATTTATTACACGAAAGATTTTTTTTGTATATATTATGCCATATAGTTTTTAATGGCTAAATAGAATATTGAAATCAATAGTGGCACATAAGTAGGTAATTCTACCGAATTACAATATATTTATCCCTTCTAAATAATTAGTATCATAATTACATATTTATTTAATCTCTAATCCACTATGAATAGATAATACATTCAACTATTAAATAACAATAAAGCCATCAGCTTTTATACACAAAAAGCGAATTGCATAGAAATTAATTGGCCGAAAACCCATCGGAACACACGTTCGAAAAGCTCGCGTTCGAAATTCAAATGAGGAGGCACGCCCCATCCCCGGCAACGCCCCGCCGCCATCTTGGATCCGAGTGGGGGCGCGGAGGGGGGCTATTAAATTATTTCATTCCACATTGGGCCGCTTGCGCTATCGGATTAAAACAATTGCCTGTGAAACCGTAAATGGATAATGAATTTTGCGAAGAAAATAATATGGTACGAAATTTAATTTTGTTTGAAGCTCTTTGTTTTATTTCTTTTCGTAATATTTTCTTACGTATTAGGTACCTATGTATTTTTGTATCTTCAAATGTTATTAATTTATCTTGTGTGATGTTATTTTTTTGTTATTCAAAACCAAATATTATTGTCCGTTAGTATTTTTAACACAAACTGAAGAAAACAAATGTACCTAAATAAAAGCGCCCATTGTAAATGATAGATGGAAATGACCAAATGCATGACAAAGAAAGTGGTGAGTTACAATGGCGGTGAGGTACAGTAGAAGAGGAAGAACAAATCTAGGATTAGGGTAAAAAATGTCCTAAATCAAAAGCTCGTTCTTATTAATAGCGCCTATGTACCTACTATGACTAGGAATCGATAGGATCATCGATAACAGGGAATCGATAATAGTGGTCAGACCAAATAGCGATGGGGAGGTAATAAGGCAGACTATAGGAGGAGTATCCACCCCATAACCTGTTAAAAAAAAGGGGGAGAAATATAAGACTGGTACTAACCAGAGTAAAGCTTCATGTGCTGTCTTTATATCGAAAGCATTGCTTTTCTATCCAAGTACTGATAATGCCGTAATAACCACGCACGGCACTCGGTTTGGAGTTCGCAATTAATAGTATAAGTCTCCCAGAAGATTATTAATAATAATAATTTAAATAAAATAATTCCATAATTTGTTGTTTCATTTTTAATTTCAACATACCGTAGTTACTTAAGACATAATTCTTATAGTATATTGTAGAAAACCTAACTAACATACAATTAACGAAGTCAAATTACACATACGCACTCAGTTTCTTGACTGCACAGATGGCGTAGTGGTTAAGATACCGACCTTCCGTGCCAGTGCCGTGGGTTCGATTCCCATGCAGGACATTACTTTGTGCGATCCACAAAGTGTTGTTCTGAGTCTGGGTGTAATTTGTCTGCGTTAATTGCATGTTTGTAAAGTCCCCCGCAATACAAGGTTTATTTCCTTAGTGCAGGGTGGTGTCTTTTAAAAAAAAAAAAAACAAAAAAAAAAAAATGTTTCAGAATAAATCTGCTTAGACTAGACAAAGAATTGTTTTACGTGGAAATTTAAACCTCACTACCTGACCTGAGAGGTCAGTGCCTACTATATAATATTATTACACCATCTACGATTGTTTTTAAATAAAATAAAACACTATATATTAAGTTTCTTTTTCCTTTATGAAAAAGAAATTTCAATAAAAAAACATAAGTTAAAAACTGAAGTAGGTACAATTAATAAGCACTATAAAAGGTGTAATATAAAAAAATCAAATACATATAGAGATTTTAAAATTATAGCTGTGGTTGCAAGCCATTTTTCTCAGTGTCGCTGACTGCATAAGTTACTTTAGGTAAAAAGTCATATGACTACATCTGTACTTACTATGAAGATCGCTATGCTATATATTTTCTTGTTTCATTAGTTTTGGAGTGCTCAATATTAAGTTAGTTTCTCAACTTATTTTTATTTTGAGTTCCTATTTCTATGTATGAAATTTTGAAAGTATCTACATACATACATACCATCACGCACATTCATAATTCTCTTCATACACGCTCGCCGGTTTCGGAGACTCTTGACTCCACCTTCCTTCAGTACATGACCGATCTGGTCTTGGTAGGTTAGTCTCTGTCTCCCCCGGTACCTACATCCTTCCACTTTTGCTTTGTATATCTTCTTAACCAAACGTTCGTTCGGCATTCTTTCCACATGTCCGAACCATCGGAGCATTCCCTTTCGCATCTTTACACCAATACTCTCTTTCATACCTACTCGCTCTCTTACGTCGTCGTTGCGAATGCGGTCGGTCAGCCTAACTCCACAAAATTTTGAAAGTATAAATATAAAATATTTTTTGCTGTGTGGTAGCGGCTATGAATTAGTATTCGTAAGAGTCGACTATCCACGAGCAAAGAAAGGGTTGGTAGTACCAACCCTTACTTTGCTCGTGGATGTCGTAAAAGACGACTAAGAGCTTTATAACGACCTGGGCCAACTCTACCTGATGCCGTTTGATCAACAATTACATTCCCAAGGAGGGTTGACGTCTAGCAGGCGGCCGGTCTTAAAACTATTGCCAATAACTCTTACAATATGTACTATAAAGGAAGAGTACATATTGTATCGATCCCAAGTAATTGGGATAAGAGTAGGAGAATGATGATGAATGATGAAATAGAAAATAATAAAATGTTAAGCCTGTTTTAAGTTGACAGGCATATGCTTGTTGTTAAGTTGACGCTTGCGTTAACCCTAAGTAATTTATATGAGTTAAATAAGTATTACATAATACTTATTTAACTCATATAATTATACGCAGTTATTGAACTAATGCAAGTAATACAACAAAAAACACATAATACGAGTGAATATCTACATAGTTAAAATGTGCTAATTAAGCCCTTTAATTTTGACACCGAAAATTACATTGCACTGATTGACAAAATGGTTTTGCTACTAGTTTAAAATAAAATAATTTACCTCTAAAATTCCCATGACCAGTGAGGAATTGTGCTGCAAAGTGGTCAATTTCCAGCCATATTTTCTCTAAACGCTCTTGAATAGATGAGAAGAAAAGATATAAATGACGATCCCTAGGTTATGAGTGCCACCTTTCCTGCCATTCGGTCAGAAGCTTTTCGTACACGACGGATTGCGGTGCGAAAAGTCAGGTAATTTTATTACGATTGAGTGGTAGAAGAAAATCGGTGCTCATGTTTTCCCTGGTAGAATAATACATTGACGCGCGCTTTTATGTTCTTTATATGTAGAAATTTAGTTTAGTATCTGTACCCTTCACTCTTTCATCATTTTTCGTTAGACTAGAAATATAATTAGCACAACAAATTCTTCCTGCAGTTGATGAAAGGAATGCAATTGTAGTATATTACATCTTTGTAAGAAAATGAGAACTCAAAATAAAATACTGTACCATAAAAACTAGCGTAATGTATAGCTGGCTAATTTACGTTCTATTGTATAGAAACATCGTCCCCCAATAGTAGAATGTAAATCGATTGAGAAAAGGTATTCCTGTATAGTCTTTTTTAACAATTTATTTCAGTATTGTATTGTAGCTTTTGGATAATCTTTACTAATATTATAAATGCGAAATAACTCTGCCTGTCTGTCGCGCTTTTACACCAAAACTACTGAACCGATTTAAATAAAATTTGGTACACAGATAGCCCAGAGCCTAACGAAGGACATAGGCTACACTTAATGTGAAAAAAAAATGTTGTAAAGGGGGATGAAAAGTTGTACGGAAGTCATTTTTAAAGCCAGAACCTTGAAACTTTTTTTAGGCTGTTGATTAGATATAAATAAATATAACATTAAAATTTCCTAGATTAACATAGGTATAGATTTCTTTTTACTTTTATCTCGGTTCCTTGGAATAATAGTTCAACTTTAGGAAAGTAACTTTTTCCGCGAGCACAAGCTAGTGGATTATAAATGTAAACTAATGGTACGTTTGTTTTTTTTTTTGCGACGGGCTATGAAGTGGTCACGCCCTGCTAATTCGTCCGGGGCGACAGAAGAAGTACTAACAGTTTTCTGTCTAGGGCTATAAAAGTACAGAATCATGCGGAATAGTGCCACACTATCACAGAAACTTGATGCTTGAGTTGTAATAATCTGTTACTGCGCTTTGGTAAACGACTATCATCGTTATCCTGCTCTTATCCCTGTACATATTGCAAAATATATTAGCAATCGTTTTATGATCGACTGCTTGACTTTAACCTTCCTTAGGAATTAATTGTTGACCAAACAGCATCAATTTCCCAGTGGTGACGGAGTAAGAATACAATTCACCACCCCTTATCTTACTTGTGGATGATCGTACGAGACGACTAAGGGATACAAAAGGCATGTAACATCTATGCGAGAGAAGGAAAACTCGAAACATAACCCTATACTAACACATCTGACCAGCGTGGTATAGTAGGTCAATTACCCTACCATTATGGAAGAGGCCACAGCCCAACAGTGGGACATATGGGCTGAGATGATAATGAAACAGCATCAGATGGACCTGGTACAGGTAGAGGTAAAGCTCTTAGCCGTCTTTTACGGCACCCACGAACAATGTAAGGGCTGATAGCGTTTGTAGCCACTGTCAGCGAGCTGGAATACCAAACCCTGCCTTATAGTAGGTAGCAACATAACTATATCCAAGGTGTTGCAAGGTTATTGTGGAGTACCATGTATCATCAGGTGATCTTCTTGCTCATCTACCAACAAAAACAATGAAAAAAAAGCATATCAGTATTAAAAAAGTTCTATTCTTGAACACTTAAAATAAGTTCTCGCAGTGTCTGAACATCGGTGACCCGGTACTGGTCCAAAGTTCTTTTCGATATTCGCTTCGCAACTTAAGAAGTTGTTAGTGAAACTTGTGGCTGCGAGTGCTTCGGTTAAGCGCCGAGGAGGTGACAGCTTACGGTGGCGAACATTTGTGGTACCGTCGTGCAGCGGTACAACTATCGCGAAGTGGTAATGTTGAGTAATATGCTCTATTTCTTTAATTCATTATGGATTTCGTTTTAAATATGCATATAATGATTTCTGATTTTTACACGAGTATTAAATATAGGCAATAAAACGAAGTTTCAAGCACTTTTCAGCGGTCATGGTTATGGAAGGATCTCTGTTATAGGTCTTCTATAATAACGAAAATTTGTTAGACCTTTACTAGTGGTAGGACCACGCTGTTGACAGTTTTCTGTCTACAGCCGCGGGCCAGTCCGTCCGGGGTAGTACCACACACTCGCAGAAGAAGGACGTCGGAGTAATGCCAATGTGCTATTGCGCTTCGTTCGGTGAGCGAGAGAGCCGGAAGCCCAACTGGGTGGGTTTGGGGATTGTAATGGTAGGCAGCGGCCATAGCAAAGGTCCATGGGTGGCAGTGACACTTACCATCAGGTGTGCTGTTTGCTCGTTTGCCACCATAAGCAATAAAAAAAAGACGTGAAACACTTTTAATCCTCCGGTGACAATGAACGCTGAAATGTATTCGAAACATCGTGAAAGAAAAAATCAAATACGCACATAATTACCTTTTTTAAGCAGCGATACCCAAGTGGAAGATTAATAGCTATGCAGCAGTACACTCAAGAGGTAAACTCTTATCTACGGTACACACCTACAACTTATATGGATCTTTAAAAAAAGCAGATATAGTATAACATGGAGGGAATTATCTGATGCAAGATTTTCCTAAGCCTGCCATACATTTTAAACGAAGCTTTAGAGGAGTGTAAGTCTAATATTAGGTAGAATTTTAACTCTAATCGTGGCGTTTCCGAAGCCAATTAGTTGCAATTGAAAATAAAATTGGAGCGGAGCTGTATCGGTAAAATGGCCAACGTTTTTATAGTAAAACATCTACCTCAGTGAGTCACTTTTAGTGCTAAAAATTGAAAGTAAAAGAACATTGACTGGGTTATAAATATTTTAATAATAATATCAGCTCTGAATAAGTAGTAAATGCATTAAACTTTTTTCAAATAACTTCCATCTTTCTGACTATAGTTGTTATACTCGTATACCTGGCTATCTATTCCACGACCTAAGGTCGACATATTGAATATTTTGTTACATTTCATGACTATTTTTAACTGTAAATATTGTCTTAACCATTCTCATTTTAATGAGAACCAATTATTCAAAATAATCTCATAAAATAATTACCATTCTATCACGTATGAGTTACTAGTTCCATTGAATAGTAATGAGGTAAAGCACCGGTTTCGGTCCTTCCAAGTATCGCGCCTTCTTCGCCACCCCGTCTGGCCCCGACGAAAATTTTAGGTCATAGAAAACTAAATATCTAAGCTAAATAATGAACCTAGATATTGAAATTTGAAATTATTAAAGTAGAACGATATAGACCTTTTCATTAAGGTCCCCTTTTTGACATGTACCACTGATCTTTCCGTACGATGACGAAGAGCACAATTTACCGCTCCTTATCTTGCCCGTGGGTATCGCAAAAGAACACCCCCATGGGACGGGCAGCGCTGTGACCTCGTCGCTGTCATCGGTGCCGACCTGACGCTGCCGGCTGTCGTGAAAGCGATGGTCGAAAGCGTCAGGAACTGGGACGCGGTCGCCGCCTTCTGCGAGGCTGTCATCTCGCAGAAGGAGGCGGTGGAACGGGAGGATTCCCGTGACCCGGGCTGCCGTCAGCGGCCTGGGCGGCGCATGCGCGAGTATCTGCGCCTGATGCCGCCCTAACCGAGGCTTCGGGTGATCGGACCGGGGAATTGTCCGGTCACCCGACGTGAGGCCATCGCGTGAGGGCGACGCCTCGACGGCGAAAGCTGTCGGGGCGTCGACGAGAGAGGAACCCGAGAGGGTATACCGCCGGGCGGGCCACCCAAGACAAAGATCTAGTACCGATGGCCCGCTCGCACGGCGAAGAAGAGGTGCTTGCGGGGTGGGTTAATGTGGTTGCGCGCCGCCTCTTCCGTCGCCCCGGACCGATTTGGCGGGGTGCGACGTCCATAGCCAAAAGGGTATCGCAAAAGACGGCTAAGGGATATAATATGCATATAATATCTATGCAAGAAAAGGAAAACTCGAAATAAAACCATATATATATACCAATACTTCTAACCGCAGTATAATAGGTCAACTTTCCCCCATGAAGGAGACAGACACTCAATACATACATACATACTATTACGCCATGTCCCTTGCGGGGTAAGCAGAGAGAACAGAGTGCCAGAGAACTCTATCCTTGCATACTTCACTCGCTGCCTCAACATTCATAATCCTCTTCATACACGCTCGCCGGTTTCGGAGACTCTTGACTCCACCTTCCTTCAGTACATTCAATGACACTCAATAGTGGAACATATATCAACCGAGATAAAACTCCTAGTTTCATTGTGATTTTAAAGATCTTAAAAAAACTTAGTCCGTCATTACATAGATAGTGATGAGTAGAGTTACTTTGCAGTTATTATCAGGTCAGGTGCGAATCGAACACGATTTAGCCATCAGCGCTCGGCGTCGTCAATCGTCCCCCAAGCCCCTCCCTGTCTCTGATTCAAATTGAATCGTCGAGTTGCACTCGGTTGAACTATGCACGCGGATTGGGCGGATGTGGCATCCGAGACAATGCGGCTTCACTGCGATCGATATTCACTTCTCTGTGTCGTAATGTTTGGATTACACATACTGTAGAACAAAAATATCGTATGGTATAAGTTGTTTGGTTTATCTCATCGTTAACAGTAAGCCTTGTGGTTGTAATATTGTTGTAGGTAAATAATAATAATAATAAGGGCACAACAACAACCAACCACAACCTCCGGGCCAGTCGTTACCTCACCATGAGGCTAACGCAAAACTCTGAGGAACATTATATGGCTCCTTAAGTTCTTTTGATATAAAAAAAAATGTATCACAAGATTTACAGGAAAGCCAATAAACCGCAGGGCAGCTTGTGGCGAGCTGAATGTGAGTGGCGACACTGCGGTCCTGAATACTCCAGAGAGTCGACCAGGGACTCGTCTCCAGCTGGCCTTCATTGGCTGGCTAGAATGGAAACCGAAGAGTGCCCGAAGGACTCTCAGCTCTGGCTTGCCTTAAACATCTGGTCAGAGAGGGGTCGCCAGAGCTATATGCTCGGGGGTGGAAGTGTCATTTTCAAGGGCATAATTACGGGGAAACCAAGGGTCTGTTTATCGCAGACTCAATGGTGAAACCGGCGCAGCACCGCTCGACACCCCTAGCCACTTACACCAATGTTGCCCTCTGTTGCCCGTATGACTAGTGTGTCTGTGGCGACTGTTTAGGGGGCCCATTCAGTGAGTTGGCGAGTCACCGTCTGCCACCGTTCATCTCTTAACATGGGTTTGAAGGCAGACGACAGTTTATAATTTCATAGATACAAGATGAACCAGTCCACTAAGCACCCACTTTCATATTTATATATTAGATACCATCATCACACAATAGTTTTACACTTAGTGCTGGCATTCCACGTATGTTATGTGCAGACGTGGAATGTCATCGGTAGGTGTCCCATCCCAATATTTAGATTAAATTTCTGTAAAGGCCTCTGCGTGTTGGATCCATATCCCCATGTAAGCCTACCAAAGGACCGGGTATCTTCCCTACGGAAGATCCCGTGCATAAATGGAGATACAATAATAATAATAAAGCTTCATTTATTCCATGCAAAATTTAAATAATAATGAACATAAATCTATATATAACATAATTTAAAAAGATTGGCTTAACGTAATATTATAATTCAATTAAAATAGTATTTTATCAATAATTTAACATAATTGTAATTAAATTGTAATTAATGACTATGATTATGATTTTTGCATGGACCCCCTTCGGGTAAAAGCCTCCTCTAAGATATACCACTTCTCTCTGTCTTTGGCAGTATTTAGCCAGTCTCGGCCTGCTATTGTTGTTATTTCATCCGCCCATCTGGCATG
Source organism: Lymantria monacha (assembly GCA_905163515.2). Classification (NCBI taxonomy): domain Eukaryota; kingdom Metazoa; phylum Arthropoda; class Insecta; order Lepidoptera; family Erebidae; genus Lymantria; species Lymantria monacha. Next base: position 25,001,305 of record LR991098.1, on the reverse strand, counting down.
CGGGCGGCCTCTAGCTCTACTTCCTCGTGGTCCTGACCATGCTACCGACCTCCGGGTCCATCTGTTGTCGTTGTACCTGGCTACATGACCTGCCCATTTCCATTTCCTTTGTAGCGAGAAAGATAGAGCATCTGTTACTCTGGTTTTCTTGCGGATGTCCGAATTCCTCACCTTATCTTTTAGTTTTAAACCCATAATGCTTCTCTCCATTCGTCTTTGAGTTGTTTCGATTTTATTTTTAATTTTTGTATCGAAAGTCCAAGTCTGGCACCCATATGTTAAGCATGGTAGTATAGCCGTGTCCATAGCAATTTTTTTAGTGGGTAGTGGGAGTTGTGATTTGAAAATTTCTTTATGAGCCCAATATTTTTTCCAGGTTATCGTGATTCTCCGGTCCACCTCTTCGGAGTTTCTTTCTTTGTTAAAAGATATTTGTTTGCCAAGATATATGTATTTATTTACAAATTCTAGAGGTATGTTGTTGATTGATATCGGTGACGTTTGATGATTAGTCATAACTTTAGTTTTATCGAGGTTCATTTCTAATCCAACTTCTGTACTAGCTTGGTGTAATTCGTTTAACATAATATTCAATTGTTGTGGACATTCTGAGAATAGTATAATGTCGTCTGCAAATCTGAGATGGCTTAAATAGTTACCATTGTAGGTAAATAGATCACATCAAAACACTATGGAGTTTAAAAGGTTTATTGGTAACTCTGCGTTAGTTATCTGAGTCGCAACTTTAGTAACGATAATTAATTAATGACATTATGCTCGTTCGATTTCTAGTCGGGCCCGACTAGAAATTTTTTCGTCTTCCTTAGCAGGACCGGACCGGGCATGCCCGATCTGGACCAGATAAGGTATGTAACGCAGAAGATATATCTGGACCCGATCAGGAAAACCTTATCGGGTCCAGATCAGGCATTCCTGATCTGGTCCAGATCAGGCATTCCTGATCGGGTCCAGATTAGGCATTTCTGATCGGGTCCGGATGAAATTTTACCTGATTGCCTCATCCAAAACGAGTATGCCCAGTCCGGTCCTTTTAAAAAACATGAATATCTTAAAAAACATGTTTAATAAATAAAAATATAAATTTAATATGACGTAGGCAGCGAATGCAGTGCTATATTCTTAACATAGAAAGTAGAGTCCCAATGAGCTGTTCCTATTAGGGCGCAACCACCAGATGCTAACTGTCTTCTACTGTCGCCTGAATTTCTCATTCATGACCTGACCGATCTGTTTTGATCTGATTCGATAACAACTAATTTAATATTAGGCGATGTCAGTACGCTTCGGAACATCTTAACACCGCGATTCAGATAATGACATCATATTACTAACGCCATCAATAATTTATTATGACCCAAAACATTAAATGTTAGAATGGTTGTTACAATATTATTATATTTATTTCTACCTATGTTTTCAAATGTACCTATTATTTATTTTTGTTTTTACTTTAAATATAAATTATTTATATATTATTAATTAAACATTATTATTATTATTAAATAAATATGAAAAATTAAAGATATCAGATTAATCTCCTCTGATGCAAATACTATTTACACCGTAGCATAAATATGACAATCATGATATGATACTTTTTTGAATTTTGATTGATATTTCTTTTTGTATTACGAAAACTGTTTTTGGTCCTGATATACTACATGCCATACCATATACTTGATTATATTTTACATCAGGCTATCCTTATTTGGTCCTGACCTGGTCCTGGTCCGGTATGCCTTACCATACTTGATGATATTTCACATCAGGCTTTCCTTATTTGGTCCTGATCTGGTACTGATCCGGTATGCCTTACCACACTTGATGATGTTTCACATCAGGATATCCTTATTTGGTCCAGACCTGGTCCTGATCCGGTATGCCTTACCATACTTGATGAGGTTTCACATCAGGTTATCCTTATTTGGTCCTGATCTGGTCCTGATCCGGTATGCCTTACCATACTTGATGATATTTGACATCAGGCTATCCTTATTTGGTCCTGACCTGGTCCTGATCCGGTATGCGTTACCATACTTGTTGTTATTTCACATCAGGCTATCCTGATCTGGACAAGACCGAGTCCTGATAGGGTTTGCCGGATCCGGCATGCCTCACTCTGTCCTGATCGGGTCCAGATACATGATCTGGTTGAACCATACTTTTTTTCTAGTCGAGATGGACGATACGAATGCTTATATTAATTAGGTTGCTGTACTTATAGTATACGTAAGCCAATGTCGCTGTGTGAGCAATATTGGCTCGCACATAAGTTTAGAATTCTATCCAACTATTGTTTAAAAGTAATCAACTTTTGAATCAACTCTAATCATCTGAAAGGGAAGAATAAACACGTACCATAGTTTGACGGTCTTACTCGACGGTCAATATAAGTTATTAGTAGTAATTTTCTATACATTTTATGAAAATCGGCCTAGTGCGAGTTGTACTCACGCACGAAGGGTTCCGTACAAAATTTGAGTGCATATAAATAAACGGCGAAAACCTCTTTTATTGTATAGGAGCCCCCTTTATTATTTATTTTATTTCATTTTAATTAATTATATTTAAAGAGAACATAAAACTAAATATTCTGTGAATAGTTAAAACATCTACCTGTCACCGTTATTAGTATCGAGCAAGAAACGGTAAAAAAACCAAGTTTTTCTATGGGAGCCCCTCTTGAATATTTATTTTATTTTACTTTTAGTATTTGTTGTTATAACGGTAATAGAAATACATCATCTGTGAAATTTCAACTGTCTAACTAACACCGTTCTTGAGATACAGCTTGGTGATAGACGGACAGACGGACGGACAGCAAAGTCTCAGTAATAGGGTCCCGTTTTTATCCTTTGGGTACAGAACTCTAAACAAGCTAATTATTGAGAATGAGAATTAGGTATTTCTGTGCAGAATTCGACATATTTCTGGCACAATTATATTAATTGTTTACCTAAATACGAGTAGTTTAGTGACTAAGTGTGTAACTACCAATTATTGAGTTCGAGATTCGAGGCCCAAGTAGATGAGAATTATTAAAAATTCATTTGCAGATTTTTAAAATGCGAAATGCGGGTGTATTTTTTGACTTCTTTGACTTATAAATGATTTAATATTATACATGAATCTCCTTCATCATGGTAGGAAAATAACATACTGTACCTGCCTGGCCTGCTCATCAAACGAGTTGATTTTTTATTTTTTTGTGAAGTGTATTTTTATGTCATCTCCACATGGAAATTGGGTATATTATATCTCTAAATTAATGTAGATTCAGTTATGAAAATTTGATAAAAAAAAACAAATAAAATATATAGTATTAAAAATTATGGTAATAAAGTTTTACAAAAAACGTCCCCCTTGCCACTTGCTTTTTTATTAAACGTTTAAAGCAATTTGTTAGAAGGTATAGCCGTTCATTTGGTTTGCAAATTATCAAGCGTATAAATTATTCATTACCTACTTAACTACTTTTCAAACAGCTTTATTTGCATTTAATAAAGATTTTTCTTCATTGTAAAGGGTTTGCATTTCATTACGGCAGAGACTGTTAAATGGTGGAATGATCTTAGTACGGGACTCTGATGCCAAGTTTCGTGCATTCGATTCTCAAGCATGTTAACTCTTCACAAACGATTATTATGAGTCTGGGTTGTAATTATTGTTCTTGAATGCCACATTTATGATGCCTCACGTTATTCTCTGTGGTGACGGACTAAGAATATAATTAACCATCCCCATGAAAGGTAAGTTTCTTAAAAGACGGCTAAAGGATATAATATACACATAATAATTGAAAGTGGTAGGAACACGCTGTTGACAGTTCTCTGTCTGCAGCCGCGGGCCGGTCCGTCCAGGATAGTACCACACTCTCGCAGAAGATCGACGTATGAATAATGGCAATGTGCTATTGTGCTTCGTTTGGTGAGCGAGAGAGCCGAAAGCCTAATTGGGTGGGTTTGGGGTTTATATTGGTAGGCAGCGGCCTAGTTATACCCTTGGTATACCAAAGGTTCATGGGCAGCAGTGACACTTACCATCAAGTGTGCTGTTTGCTCGTTTGCCACTACTAGCAAAAATAAAATAACATCTTTGCAAGAAGATTGGAACTAAAACCTTGTACTATCACGTCTGACCAGCGTAGTAGGTATATAAGGTCATTTTCCATCCTTTGATGGAGAAGGCTCGAGTCCAACACTGGAGCGTATATGAGAATAAAGTCTTCTGTGAGACATTGGTGTGAAGATTTATCCCTTAGTATGGAATGAAAAAAATAGTTTCTATGATCTAAAATTCGCGACTTGAGACTATCAATCATTAGATTCGAAATGTATATTAATAAATTTGACCATCCCAGTTCTTAATAACACGCACAAAGTACCTATTATAGTACCGTTTATTGTATAAATAATGAACGTCAGAATAAACTCAACCAACCTGTGAAATCAGCTTTAATATTATAAAATGGAGGAGAGGAAGGAAGACCCACCACTTTCCCATGGTCAATCAATATACCGTACACCTCAAGAAAGGAAGTAAAGGGCGCATTTGAAGCCGAACCATCCTGAGGATGCCTCGTTTAGAGGTGAAACCCGTGTCGAATCTTTATTCGAAGTTCTACAGCAAATTGCAAGTAGAACCTCTGGAAGCAGTGCTCATCAGTGGTGGGTCTTCCTTCTTCTCCTCCATTTTATAATAATAATAGATTGCCGCCATGTATGTAATTTTACAGCTTTAATATGTCACGTTTAATTGTACAGGTGGCGTAGCGAATTAAGATACCAAGCTACTGTGCCAGTATCGTGGGTTAAATTCCCATGCATGTCGATACTCTGTGCTATCTACAAATTGGTGGTATGAATCTGGGTGTAATTTGTCTCCGTTTTATATGTTTGTAAAGTACTCCGTAACACAAGAATTACTTCCTTAGTGCATGTTGTCGTTTTTATAAGAAAAACAAAATTAAAATGCAAAAATAAAACAAACTAAACATATTGAAATTACTGAAATTTAGCATTTAACATGCTTTATTATATATAAAAACTTGTTTACGAGCGAAAAATGATTGTGGTGAAAAATCCCACGTGTGACAATCATTTTTCACTCGTAATCAAGTTTTTATAAATAAGCATATTGAATTACAATTTCCGAAACACTTAACTCTAGTGACAGACATTCTAAGCCTTAATACCTATTGAAAACGTATATCTATAATACCTATAGGATATTCAATATGGTTACGTATATATTCAGGATATACCAGTTTGCAGTGAATTGGGAAAACGGCCCGGTGCACATCAATAATGCACGCAAGCGGACAAATCACTTAGCGGGTCGATACTGTCGACACTGCAGTGTTGCCACCCTACTGCATGTAATGAGTAATAGATGAGTTTGGATTATTTACTCTTTTATTTCATCCGAATACTGGCAATGAATTGAAGTATCGAAAGTACACAAGTGGGATCAAATAAATAAATTTAAAAATAAACAATCAGATTTTATTTAGGTATGCACTTCAAAAACGGAAAATAGCATTTAAAATATAATTAAATCTAATGCTTTCTAAAATACAAATAAAAAAAAACACAAAGCAATCATGAGGACTGCCGACAGAAGTGAAAACTTAAACCTATGAAAATAATGAATACTTGTTATAAATTAAAAAAATTGGAAAATCCAAAAGCGCACACGCCTCATAATTTTTTTATATTATTTATCATTTATTATTATTAGTCAATGCCCTAAATGAAGGAAACTAATCCCATACAGCCATGAGTTTACAATGCTGCAAGCATTGTCAATGAACATCTATGTTTACAACTACGTTGAGAATGGCACGCAATTTTAAAAGATTTTTTTTTTTCATTTTCATTTCATCATCATTCTCCTGCGTTAATCTGAAGATAGTTTAATTAAATTATTTATTTATAATTTATTGATGTTTATTTAAAATATTATCGTTTCTTTTTACATTTTTTTATTAATACGTTTTTATGATCCCTCTCCATCTCCCTCTCTCCCTCTCCCTCTCTCTTCCCCCTCTTTCTCTCTCGCTCTCCCTCTCTCTCTACCCTCCTCTCTCTCTCCCTTCCCCCTCTCTCTCTCTCCCTTGCCCCCTCTCTCTCCCTTCTCCTCTCTCTGTCCCTCCCTCCCCCTCTCTCTCCTGCCCCCCCTCCTCTCTCTCTCTCTTCTGTCCCCCTCTCTCTCTCTCACCTCCCCCTTCTTCATTCTCCCTCCTTCTGTCCCTCTCCCTCTCCCTCCCTCTCTTCCTCCCTCTCTCAGGCAGGGAGAGAGGGAGGCTCTCTCCCTGCCTCCCTCTCTCACTCTCTCCCTTCATCCCTCTCTCCCTTCATCCCTCTCTCCCTTCCTCTCTCCCTTCCTCTCTCGTGTCGCGTTTCATCTGTAAAATTTTTACCTTCGTGCGCTTATAATCTCAGCTCATATATGTCCCAGTATTGGGCTCGTGCCTCCACCATAATGAGAGGGAAATTAACCTACTATACCACGCTGGTTAAACGTGTTGGTATAGGGTTTTGTTTCAAGTTTTCCTTCTAGAAATTAAAAAATAAGATGTTATATGCCTTTTATATCTCTTAGTCGTCTCTTACGATCACCCATGGGTAAGATAGGGTGGCGAATTGTATTCTCCGTTACCACAGGGATAACCCTCATGAGCTTTACACTTTAAAATAAATATGGCGCTTAACAGAAAAACGTTACATTATAAAATTTCTCCTATTCGTCGATAAAAAAGTTTCACTTCAAAAAGTTAGAGAAACTAGAAAAAATACATGTTTTTTATGATACTGAAGTTAACAGACATGTGACAATTTATTATTATTTTATTTATCATTTACTATTAGTAATACTATAAATAAAAATGAAAGAAAAATTTCGTGCCATTCTCGACGTAGTACTAAACATAGCTGTTTGTTTACGATAGGCTGTATGGGATACCTTTGCCTGTCCGAATGGACGAACAAAAAAATGTAAACGAACCCAATTTTCATAAGGTATACATACACTAATGACTAAGCAGTTTAGTTTTTTATTAATTGCAATTAAACGACAGAGAATTACCAAGCCATTTTCGAAAGGAAACAGCGCGTTGCCATTGTGAAGCTTTTAAATAAATAAATAGTTTGATACATTAATTTTTATGGTCGTGATCCTGCCAGATACAAAAAAAAATATCCGACGTTCTCGAATATTTTTTTTAATCAACTTTTAACAAAAACTTTTTAAAAATATCAAATACGTTTAGATGAATGTTTTTTCTTGACATATGTATAATAATATTATCCTATAAGTGCAATGTGAGAAAAATACAATCATTTTTAGGTTTGAAAAGTGTTTGATATTCATATATCGAGAGGAGAGCAAGACTTGAGGTCTTGCCTACTCTTCTTCCGCTTATGAGGCGTGCAATAGAACAACAAGTACTAGTAGTGCTAATTTCACGATTCACCACACTGTTTACTTCGCTGCATAGCAAGAATACCACGCGCATGTGCTTGGGATCTACCAACTCTCTTTCTCTCTCCTACTTTTTACCTTTGTGTATCTTTCTTTTGCTCTCCCTCTTGCGTTGGAATATTGGACGCTACTCGTGGCTAACGTTCGCACTGACCTGTAACAGGTATACTACGCGCATACGTTCGAGTGCCATTGCGTTAAACGTTTAACGCAACCTTGTTCGAAGTCGCATTAGAAGTTTCACTTCAAAATATAGTGTAATAAATCTATTGATATGGATTTTATGCCATATTTTTTAGATTTTTACTTATCAACCGAACGCTATAATGGTGGCTAAAAATACTACCAACCCTTATAGGTGTTGTAACAGGCGACTAAGAGATATTGACCTGGCCCAGCTCAATCTAATGCCGTCTGCTCAACATTTACATTTCCAACGAGGGTTGACGTCTGGCAGGCGGCCGGTCATAAAACAATTGCCAATAACTGTTTACAATATGTACTGTGGGTAAAAATACATTCTGATGACTTCAACTAATTGGGATAAGAGCATAATAATGATAATGGTGTATTTGGTTTTTACTTTCCCAACGTTTCGAACATTTTTTTAGCGGTCATGGTCACGGGAAATCCAAGATGTTTCACGTCAATGAAGTCATCATTATAAGGCAAGTTTTTATGTACCTACCTGTATTAGATAGTTATTAAATTATGACACAATTCATTTCCATTTTCAATACAAAATAATAAATAATAGACACGCGATAAAATCCGTAAAAATAGTTTTATTTCATATGTGTAATATTCGCGTAAACACGTAATCATAAGAAATTATTAATAAATACTAGTAAATAATTATTGTAGTATATTCGAACCTTAACTTTGTTTTTGTTAGTAATTAATTTAATTTAGGTCCTTGCGTAATGTTCAGTAAATGTGCAGATTTCTTTGCATTACTACTAAATTTAATATTATTATAATTATATAGAAAATAAAAATTATTTTCTTCTCCATTGCTGTTATTATATATTTTTCACGCCTTTTTCACGCCGATATATTAAAATCAAGAACTTTATAGGTATGAAAGAGAGTATTGGTGTAAAGATGCGAAAGGGAATGCTGCGATGGTTCGGACATGTGGAAAGAATTCCGAACGAACGTCTGGTTAAGAAGATATACAATGCGAAAGTGGAAGGACCCGGTACCTACATACCGGGGGAGACAGAGACTAACCTACCTAGACCAGATCGGTAATGTACTGTAGGAAGGTGGAGTCAAGAGTCTCCGAAACCGGCGAGCGTGTATGAAGATAATTATGAATGTTGAGGAAGCGAGTGAAGTATGCAAAGATAGAGTTCTCTGGCACTCTGTTCTCTCTGCCTACCCTGCAAGGGATATGGTGCGATGATATGTATGTATAAATATAACCCACACATGCGTGCCTGGCAGTAAAAAGAAAAAAAAGAACCATTAAAAAAACAAAAGGCCAAGGAATTTAAGACAAGCGGCAGTTATAAAGTGCACATTCTTGATAACAAAAGTGAGGCGCGAAAGAATGTGGAGTCTATTCTTTCAGCTCTATCGGCTAAGACTTAATGAAATACTTCGTTGATGAAGCGAACGTAGCCAGCGGCCATTTTGAAAATGTTCTTTAATTCTTTTATTTTCGCCTTGCTGTTTTTATAGAAAGAATCTGGATGTGTGAATTTAGAGTGAACAGGAAGAAATCGTCTTTGTTAGAGAACGATTGTATATTTATACTAAACCAACGACTTTGCTCGCGTAACATAGACTAAAATAATTTCATAATTTCATATTATGCCTCCCTTCAAAATTAGGCTATTACCATCGCCATAATCCTATATTTTATTATATATCATCATCATCATTCAACCTTTTGTCATCTACTGCTGGACGTAGACCTCCCTCATACTTCGCCACAAAGTGCCGTCTTGTGCCACTCGCATCCAACGACTTCCAGCAACCCTCACTCACCTTTTTTTTTTATTTTGCGGTGGGCTATGTATGCGTCTCGCCCCGTCATATCGGTCGGGGTGACGGAAGAGGCGGCGCGTGACCCCATAGACCTACCGTGCAACTCCTCTTTTCGCCGTTCGAGCGGGCCACCGGTACCCGAACTTTGTCTTCGGTGGCCCAACCCTCACACACCTTGGGGCGACCAACATTGCGACGTCCGATACGTGGTCGCCAATCGAGAACCTTTCTTCCCCAACTGTTATCTATTCGTCAAGCGATGCTTCTGCTTCTTGATTCTTCGTGCCATGTCGGTTACACCCGTATTATATATCGTATTATATATATAATTCTATCCCGTCAGAAATACCAAACATAGCCTGCTCCATATCACGCTCAGCGACTGAGCTTTTTTATGAGGCCTACTATATAGGTATATCATCACTGGTAACACACACTGGTCATAGACCAGTGTTTTCCTGATGACTTGTATTACAGGTAATCTTTTTACCTACCACAAGCATCAGCGAACCATAATCATATTTGCAAATTTAGAGTAAGTGTTATTGTGTACTGTAAAGTGTTATGGTGAGAAATAAATCAATTTATTATTATTATTTCTTTTCAGACCCTGAGGTATAGCGGGTGAGAAGATAGTCTTAAGTTTCCCGAACGCTGCACAGCCGAGTTGGATTCGTCGGCTGACCTCTTTCTCGGAATTGGATCTATCTAACTGGACTGTTTGTCCAAGGTTAATATAATGATCGACAACTTCGAGAATCGTATTGCCAATTAGGATCGGTATTAAGATGACATAGGTGCCAAAGTCGAAAGGTCGAAGGTGACGAAGCCAAAAAAATAATAAAATCTGCCTAGAAGTTTTTAGTAGTAAATGATATATAAAACAATTAAAGCATATGTATTATGTTTATTCGAAAAGTTAGAGGTATCAAATTCTACATAGTATTTTATTATACCGACTAGTCCATTGGATATTTTGGCCTCCATATTTTTCACTACTCAAGAATTGTAATATGAGCCGATACCTTAGCTTGGACAAAAAACAGAGAGAGTTGCAATTTTTCTAACAGTAAGATATTATCAAATCCATCCGAAAAAAATAGCGCATTAGACGCATAAAATGCTACTTACGGTATATGTATAAATATTTTTTTCTTCTATTTACTTTTCTTTCTTTCTTTCCTCTTCTAGGTATTTGTTTAGCATAGGTACCTCAAGTGTCCTTGCGTACCAAAAATAAAAATCCATCCTAAGGTTGTCTATAAAAAATTGCAATATGCGACAAGACCGCCTAATTCTACAAATATTAAATTATTGTATTTTATTTTATTCTTATGCTTAAAAATGGTGTGCAATAAAGAGTTATTGTATTATATTGTACCACAACAATGTCGCTAAGCAATGAATTCAAAAAACAACAAAATCTTAATACGATTTCCATGGGAACATACAAAGTACATGTGCAAATAGTTTTCCATTTCAGCACACTAATATCCGTTGAGCAAACGAAGAACAGACAGCTGGAACCAAAATAAAACTGTATACCTATTCACATATAGATAGACTGTATAGCTTTATTATTTAGATTCAATTTCTATTAACATTTAATTTTCCATCGGTAAATATATGTTTGTATATTCTAGTAGTTACATGTTGACAACTTTTTGAAGGGGGGTTTTTGAGACAAATAAAAATGTAATATCGCTTTGGAGTGAGTCACGTGCGGCGGGAACTGATCTCTCTAATATTGAGATGGTGTTGAGATAATTGACATACAATTTGTCGTTAAAATAGGGGCTAAGTGATTTGAAATGATCAATAAATATATCATTTAAAAGTGTTGTTAGTTCTTTATTTTCGTTTCGGAATACAAACCCTATGCCTGAGCTATTTTATCTAACAAATTTAGGTTTTTATTAAATAGTTATTTGCAAGGGAAATATATTTAATTTTCACCTAAAAAGAGGTTTATGATTTTTAATTATAAATTTATATTAAAAGTGATTAACTAATGAGAAAACACACACATAAAAGTCTTCTAACATGTTGGACAAGAGATTTTAGAAGGAAGAATATCATATAATGATCATTGCAATTTTAAATAATTAAAAAAATAAAAAAATGCTATCATAATTTCATTCATCTAGCCCACCCTACATTCACATATTGCATTAATCCGGATCCTAAGTTTGGCTAAATGGATTGGGTTACAAGATGCCTACCTAATATTAAAAAAATAACAGTTATAATCATTATAGTAACTGACATAAATGACAGTCCCTCATAAAAAGGAGGGAGATCTTCCTTTTTTTTTTTGTAAAGCGCATTACGGAAAGCAAAGGAAAAAATAATAATAACACTAAACGACACTTTATTTTTCATAGCCACGCAATAACGGTGAAGCCGCAGCGCAATTATAAATATTTCAATTAAAACCAGAGAGATACAGCGCTTCTATAATTATAAATATTTCAATTAAAACCAGAGAGATACAGCGTTTTATAAAGTCTGTTCAAATTCTGATGCCATTTTGTAAGTGATATTTTCTTGGGATGTAATTACATCCTTGTTAGCCTTGTACGGTTTAAGCGTAGAATTTATCACCATTGCTTACTTTTGCATACTTCACATCTTTCTACTTCTTCTTCACAGCCCAAATATAGCCCATTGGTCGAGGGCCCTTTTACAATGACAGAGCAATTGTCTTACTATTTTGAGTTAGCCTATACTAACCGATCTGTCTTCATTTAAAACGTCCATATTTTTTATTTAAATCCATTACGCGCATCACATAATAGTCTTGGAAAAGGAAAATTATTAACGTATTGCATTCTTAGTTCAACACATTTTAAAGCAAAAAATGCTTTAGCTGAAGACATTGCCTATATTATTAAAAAAACAAACAAGGAATGTAGCTTAATATGAGCATTCAAACGAGAGAGTGTACAATATTCATGATTGGTGAGTTAACACTTATTACGCGGCGTCCCTCGCTGCTCTGTGCTCATTATGTCTCTATGTAATTATCTGAATCGAATTAAACTTATAGATGTTTTATATACTATGCAATATGTTAAAGTATAATGGAAGGGAGTCATTTAGCAACCTTAAATTATATTTAATATTTTAGCGTTTTATGGTGTTATATTGTGTTAAATTACTATTTTATGTTGAATTTTATGTTATGTAAAGCAGAGGAAGTGCTAAACTGCGAATATGATTTGATAATGCTTGCCATGTGCCGTAAAATGTCCTAGAGAGACTTTCTATTAGTTGACTAGCATTTCATTAAAGGTAACGACTTAACTTGTAGATGGACAAAAAATAAGGGAACTTCTGATAAATAAAGACTCAGTTTAAAGTTTTTTGTTTGCAAAAGTTGATGATTAGCCTTGTTAATTACATGAAGATCTTATCTAGTACCACAAAAGCAAATGTGAATTTTACGTTGCGTTTCAATAAGTACTATTACGGGGTTAGAAAATTTGTATCATCATCTCAGCTCATATATGTCCCATTGCTGGGCTCCAGCCTCCTCCGTAATGGGAGGGTATTTAACCTACTATACCACGCTGGTCAAACGTGTTAGTATAGGGTTTTGTTTCGAGTTTTTCTTCTCTTGCATAGATATTATATGCGTTTTATATCCCTTAATCGTCTCTTACGATCATCCACGGGTAAGAAAGGGGGTGGTGAATTGTATTCTTACTCCGTCACCACATGGATAAGAAAAATGAAAAACAAAATCAAAATGAACGGGTACAAAGCAGTAGACATATGTAGATATTACTATTATAAGAATATTTGGTTTCATGAATGCTTTATAAGAGAATTATGAATGTTGAGGAAGCGAGTGAAGTAAGCAAGGATGGAGTTCTCTAGCACTCTGTTCTCTCTGCCTACCTTATTTTTTTTTTTTGCGTTGGGCTATGGATGTCGCACCCCGCTAAATCGGTCCGGGGTGACGGAAGAGGCGGCGCGCAACCCCATTAACCCACCCTGCAAGCATCTCTTCTTCGCCGTGCGAGCGGACCATCGGTACCCGATCTTTGTCTTCGGTGGTCCGCCCGGTGGTATGCCCTCTCGGGTTCCTCTCTCGTCGACGCCCCGACAGCTTTCGCCGTCGAGGCGTCGCCCTGACGCGGTGGCCTCACGTCGGGTGACTGGACAATTCCCCGGTCCGATCACCCGAAGCCTCGGTTAGGGCGGCATCAGGCGTAGGTATTCGCGCCTGCGCCGCTCCGGCCGCGGGCGGCGACCCGGGTCACGGGAATCCTCCCGGACCCGTTCCGCCACCTCCTTCTGCGAGATGACAGCCTCGCAGAAGGCGGCGACCGCGTCCCAATTCCTGACGCTGTCGACCATCGCTCGTGCAATAGCCGGCAGCGTCAGGTCGACACCGATGACAGCGACGAGGTCACGGCGCTGCCCGTCCCAGCTCGGACACACCTCCAGCGTATGTTGCGCCGTGTCCTCGTCACTGTCGCAATGATGGCAGGACGGAGTCCACTCCCTCCGCACGACCGTGTGCAGGTACTTGCCGAAGCAACCATGCCCCGATAAGACCTGCACCAACCGGAAGGAGAGTAGGTACTCCGTGCCGACGCTCCATCCACTCCATCAGTACGGGCCGGAGGGCCTCAACGGTAATAACACCGTGTCTAGGCCTCTCCAGCCGCGTAGCCCAACGGGCGATGACTTCTCGGCGGGCGTCCTCGCGCTAGGTGGCTATCTCGTTGAACGATGGGGAGCCACCCTCGTCGCGCATTGTGGTAACCCGCCGGTAGAGGTGGGAGAGCATTTCCGCCTCTAGGTCCCACGGGGGTGTCTCAGCCACTAGGCATGCCGCCTCGGTAGACACCATGCGGTACCCTCGAATGGCTCTGACCGCCATGGCTCGCTGTGGCCTCCACAGTACAGCCCTGAGCTGGGCGTTCAGAGCCCTCGCCCACACGGGTGCGCCGTACATGGCCATTGAGCGGATCACCCCCGCATACAGCCGTCGGCCCTCGAAACTGGGTCCGCCCACGTTCGGCATGAGCCGAGAAAGGGCGGACGCCGCGCCGACCAGCCGGGGAGCAATTTGATGGAAATGCTCCCGGAACCACCATCGCCCATCGAGCACCAGACCCAGGTACCTCATAGTGAACAAACGTCAAAACGGCCATCATAGCGTGCTGCTAGTATAGTCATCTTTTATGATATCACGGTTAAGATAAAGCGTGCTGAATTGTATTCTTACTCTATCACGACATAGATTGTTCCATCATTTCAGAGAAAGTTCTAGCCCAGCAGTGGAACGTATATGATTTACCATCATCATTCTCCTACTCTTATCCCAATTACTTGGGGTCAATACTATATGTACTCTTCTTTAATAGTACATATTATAAAAGTTATTAGCAATAGTTTTATGACCGGCTGCCTGTCAGACGTCAATCCTCCTTGGGAATGTAATTGTTGACCAAACGGCATCAGATGGAGTTGGTCCAGGTCGTTATAAAGCTCTTAGTCATCTTTTACGACATCCACGAGCAAAGTAAGGTTTGGTAGTATTCGTAGCCGCTACCACACAGCGGATGTATATGATTTACCATCAGATACTAAAAAAAAAAAAAAAAAAAAATATTAAAATCCCTACTAATATATAAATGTGAATGTAAGTTTGTTTGTTACGCTTTCACGCTAAAACTACTCAACCGATCATCATGAAACATTGTACATATATTCTTGGAGGTATTAAAAGTAACATAGGATACTTTTTATTAAAAAAAAAATCAATTTTTTTTTATGAAAAATAAAAAATTGCTTGTCAAAAAATCTCAAAATCTAGCTTCTTCAACGCCATCTAGCAGTCCAGTAATGAAGTTCCAACCCTGAGTATTGTAATACCGTTGCACTGTATTACCGACGGTCAAAAATAAAAATAGGGGATCAAAAACTTTAGGAAAGTAACCTTTTACGCGGGCGAAGCCGCGGGCAGAAGCTAGTATTAAATAAATTTGGTTCATATCACATAAAGCCATCCAAAAGGCGGATATAGACACGCGACTAGGCGACAGTGCGAATAGCAAATAACCCAGCGGCTATGCTACACTAATTACATCTCTTGTAAATTGTAATATGCACTGATCGTATTTGTTGTAAATGTTTGAAGAGTTGAATAAGTAACTAAACTAGTTCAAGTTGAAATTGTTTTGTTTTAATTATACTATTACATACATATATACATACATATCATCACGCCATATCCCTTGCAGGATAGGCAGAGAGAACAGAGTGCCAGAGAACTCTATTCTTGCATACTTCACTCGCTTCCTCAACATTAATAATTCTCTTCATACACGCTCGCCTGTTTCGGAGACTCTTGACTCCACCTTCCTTCAGTACATGACCAATCTGGCCTATCGTCAGATACACATTGGAATTTAGAATATATTAAGATCCATACTTTTTTTCCGTATGACGGTCATGGGAAGATTAGTCCTTCCATTTCTAGATGTACTCAAATTTTAACACACATTATAAGACAAGAGTTTCGAAGTAGAGCTGTAACACATATACTTAATAAAAGAATGAACATATTACCATCAAATTACTGAAATTTTTAGCATTTAATATGCTTAATTATTTATAAATACCCGATTACGAAACGAAAAAAAATTTTCGTTTCGTAATCGGGTATTTATATTACCATCAACTCAACGCAATTTCAAATCTGATACCTGTATTGCCAAATTTTATCAAACATTTTTTTTTTTGTATTTTGTAACGCATCTTTCGTAACTCTTGCATGTCAACAGATCAAATAAATGTAGAGTTTAATATCTCAAGTCTGTAGAATATTTAATTATTATTACATACATAGCCTCACGCCTGTTTCCCAGAGGGGTACGCAGAGACTACGGATTGCCACAAACCACGATCCTGACATACCTCCATCGCTTCATTCACGCTCATCATAGTCTTCATGCATGCTCTACAATTACGCGTACTCTTAATCTGACCTTTCACTAACACATCTTTAATTTGATTCAGAAAATTACGACGTGGTCTTCCCCTTGTAATCATCCCACTCACATTCGCTTTATATACTTGTTTAGTCAACCTTTCTTCACTCATTGTTTCCACGTGTCCAAACCACTTCAGATTACCCTTTTTTATCATTGTCATTACTTCTTCATTCACACTACAGCGCTCTCTTATAACACTATTCCTAATTTTATCTTTCAGACTTACACCACACATACTATGAAGAGCTCTCATCTCTATCTATATCTTATTATTATCTACTAAACTAAATTAATTTAAACAATAGTGTGTGAAGTTAATAGTGAGTATTAATATAAGATCCAGATGACATATAGGTAATGAAAACTTGACACAAAAGCTTATGCCAACACGTGTAACCAGCGTGGTATAGTACAGTAACTACCCTTCCATTGTTGAAGAACCCCGGGCCCAATAAAGGGACTCATATGGGCTAACATGTTGATTATTATAGTGTATTTTTACATGTATGTTTAATTGATGCGGTCGAAATGCGATCTCTGCGCAAAATCTGTGGAGTTAGGCTGACCGATCACATTCGTAACGACGACGTATGAAAGCGAGTAGCAAAAGTAGTAGTAGAGAGTATTGGTGTAAAGATGCGAAAGGGAATGCTCCGATGGTTCGGACATGTGGTAAGAATGCCGAATGAACGTCTCGTTAAGAAGATATATAATGCGAAAGTGGAAGGATGTAGGTACCGGGGGAGACCGAGACTAACCTACCTAGACCAGATTGGTCACGTACTGAAGGAAGGTGGAGTCAAGAGTCTCTGATACTGGCGAGCGTGTATGAAGAGAATTATGAATGTTGAGGCTGCAAGTGACGTATGCAAGGATTAGGAGGAAAGGAGAGTTCTCTGGCACTTTGTTCTCTTTGCCTACCCTGCAAGGGATATGGCGTGATGATATGTATGTGTTTTTACATCACGATCTTCTTGCTATTTGATATATTTATTAAAAATTGAGTATAGGTAGTAAGAAAAGCCCAATAGAACAAAACATGTTTTAGAATGTTTTATCTGTCTATATATCTATGTGTCTATATGTCTATATGAATGTACACGCTAATCTTTAAAATTACTAAACGGATTTTCCGGAGTTTTTATAAATTGATTAAGCTCAGATCAGACCAACATTTAGTCTCATTAAAATCTCATGTCAGTTAAAAAGTTATTGTCATTTAAATTAAAAAAAATCATCACTCGCTTTTATGTCACTAAAAGGGTCAATTCAAGAATATTACGCGGAAGAAGTCGTGAGTATCAGCTAGTATGCACTAAAAATCGAAACTAGCTAATATTACATTCCAAAATTAACAAAACACTTTCAAAGGCAGTGAAGTGTAATATGTGTTTGATGTCCGCCCATGTCCTCGTGTTAAAGTGACACGTGCCAAAATAATCAATCGACGCCTTTTTATCAATAGCAAAACACTTATTGCGACTGACTAGCGGGATTTTGTTTGTAGTAACGTTTGAACACAACTTTATGGATATTTTTTTTTTACAATGAACTTAATTCTGAATTGAGTGGCAAAAACTATCCATGACTTCCGATGTTAGACACGACTGTATCCTCTCCAATGGTTAAATAATAGCATAATGACTACTATTGGTAGACTATATATAATGCATGGATCTTGTAACAATTCGAGAAAATTTCGATTTTTTAAGGCGTTTCTGCTTTTTATGGTAATCAATTTGAAGGCTCACGTATATAAATAAAACCTTAAGTCTTACTACCTTAAGCTCTATCACATCCATGGAGGTATACTTTTCTGTGTGTTGGGAGAGTAAGTATACAATTGCACCCCTTATATTACCCATAAGTGATCGTAAGAGACGACTAAGGGATATAAAACGCATATAACATCTATGCAAGAGAACGAAGTCTTGAAAGAAAAGCTTATATCAACAGGTCTGACCAGTGTGATATAGTAGGTCAATTTTCTTCCCATTATGGAGGAGGCTCAAGCCCATATAGTAGGACTTATATGGGCTGAGATGATGATTCTTCAGAATCTCTCATAGCTATAAATACTCTTTTTTTTGGCTTATTATTCATTTTTGTTATATTCAAGTAAATGCAATCATCTTTTTTTTCAGAGGAGCGTAAGCACGCACATCCGTAACCCACCCGTGACACCTCGCCTTCGTCGTTGGACCGACCACCGGAGCAGCGTGAACTTGACGTCAATGGCCGGCCCGACGGAATACCCCCTTAGGGGTACCCTCTCCTTGACCGATGCCAATGGAGGACGTCAGTCTTTCCTCACGCGGTCAGCCTCTCGGCGGGTGACGGACTAATTCCCCGGTCCAGTCACCCGCAAATGCAATCATCTAAGAAAGCATCAAATCTGAAAAATTTAACACAATATTAACAAACTCAATTTACTTGGTAACTTACTTAGTATCTAGAAACAGATAACTAGAGGCTGCATACCAACCAGTTGTCATACAAATCTGTCTAGTAAATGTGTGTAGTGTGAACACAGACTGATGCTGACTTAATCTCACCCACGTTGTACTCCGAGGACACTTGAAAATGTGTCATCTACTGAACAGAACTATTTTCATAGTTATGTACTGCGACTGCTATAACATGATACTTGAAGTGTAAATAAAATCTTATTACGACTTTTAAAGTAATATAACTGTATTTACATCATCTAACAAAAAAATAATTATAAAAAGAATAAGACCAGTTCTTATTCTTTTTATTTTTTTTAGTAGTTCTTATTCTTTTTTTTTTATGCTCTACACTAATAAAATAATCTTTGTATTGCGGGGCACTTTACAAAAACATACATACATACATATCATCACACCATATCCCTTGTAGGGTAGGCAGAGAGAACAGAGTGCCAGAGAACTCTATTCTTGCTTCACTCGCTTCTTCAACATTCATAATTCTCTTCCTGGTTTCGGAGACTCTTGACTCCACCTTCTTTCAGCAAGTGACCACGTGACGAATTTACAAATATACGAGAATAATTAACTGACACAAATTATACCCAGAGCCAGACTCTGAACAACAATTTGTGGATCGCAGAAAGTATTGTCTTGCATAGGAATTGAACCCACAGCTCTTAGTACAGTAGGTCCGGTATCTTTGCCGCTACGCTATTTTATTATATTGCAGTCAAGTCAAAATTCAAGTTCAATTCGCATTATCTTGAAGAAGATAGTCTTGAGACATCTTGACGCTAATATAAGCTTATCAAAGCTATATACATCGTTATTCTCCTACTCTTATCCCAATTGTTTGGGATACAATATGTACTCTTCTTTCATATTACATATTGTAAAAGTTATTGGCAATAGTTTTATGATCGGCCGCCTGCCAGTCGTCAAGGAGGGTCCTTGGGAATGTAAGTTTTGACCAAACGGCATTAAATGGAGTTGGCCTAAGTCGTTATAAGGCTCTTAGTCGTCTTTACGACATCCACGCGCAGTAAGGGATGGTAATATTCGTAGCCGCTACCATACAGCTAGCTTTTCAAAGTCCTACCACCAACCAGTCAGGCTGTTGCAGTGCTTAACTCACTGATCGCTCACTATCCAGAAGTTAATATATTCTTCACTAAATTTGATTTATTTTTAAAATTTTGTTTATACTTTTTATCTTATAATTATACACTTAAATTATAGAATTGTAATGGCTCAGTACACGTATTGGGAAACTGTAACTGTAATGAGCAGTTGAGTAAAATAAATAAATAAAATAAATAAACAAAGCTATATTGTATTGTAACCAAACACATAAAAATTTAAATGCATAATTCCAAGTACCAAGATTTGTTATTCCTCTATTGGTAGAGTTAGAAGCGGCAGAGTATATCCGGTTTATTTGCGCTTATATTGTGTGGACACAATACTTCAGAGGGATCATGTCGCGTCTGTGCCATACAACCTGCTGCTTTATCTATAGAATGACAGAACCTAAGGTTTCATATATACCTAAAAGATTTTGTATTAAAAAATACACCCCTCTTTTTCCCATTTGGCGACGGGATAAGAATACAATTATCAGCTTCCCTTACTTACTCGTGGGGATCGTAAAAACTGGCTGAAGGTCCACGAAGAGAGTAGGCAGCAGTTTTCTCCTGGGAAACGTCTAGCACCTCACTACGAGCGCCAACCCGCCTGCAAAGCGTGGCAATTACGACACTCTGCTCTGATAGGGAAGGTCTACGTTCAGAATTGACGATGAAGGGCTGGAGGAATGATGAAATATTGCCAATGTAGTTAAGAATACAATTCATTCCATTTTTTAATCAAGGCTGTCGTAAAAGACAACTAAGGTGTGGAGGAATCCTAAGCTTTCATAGGCTGAAAAGAAGAGAAAAAATATTGATAGAATGGTTTATAGTATGAAAGTATAAACTATTTTCTTTTCTTTCTAAGCAAGCCTTTCTTCATCATCTCATCTCAGCTCATATAATCCCACTGTTGGGCTCGAGCCTCCTCCGTAATGGGAAGGTAATGGACCTACTACACC
The DNA here is from genome assembly GCA_905163515.2 of Lymantria monacha. Classification (NCBI taxonomy): domain Eukaryota; kingdom Metazoa; phylum Arthropoda; class Insecta; order Lepidoptera; family Erebidae; genus Lymantria; species Lymantria monacha. The sequence continues at coordinate 24,980,255 of LR991098.1, read as the reverse complement.
ACGTTGGTCAGACGTGTTGGTATAGGGTTTTGTTTCGAGTTTTCCTTCTCTCACATAGATATTAATGCATTTTATATCCCTTAGTTGTCTCTTACGATCACCCACGGGTTAGATATGAGGTGGTGAATTGTATTCTTACTCCGTCACCACACGGAAAAAGCCTTCCTTAAGAATGTAGGATTACTTTCTTTTTTTATGTCATTATACATAGAAAATATGGTATTATTTTAAATGATTTCTGATGTTTCCGCGAGCATAAGACATTTGAAATAAAAATTATTTTTACAGATTCTATTGCGTTTATATTTGTATTATTAATTTCGTCGGGAATGGGATACAACGGCTGATAGAAGCGTATGGAACTATGGAAGGCTAGAACATGTTGTGCCCACCCCACTTAGTGTGGGAAGAGGGCAAGCAAAGATGATGTATCGAACGCTTTAAAGCATTCATGGACAAGAGAGGACTAAGGTATAACCTCTTAAAAGTGAATAATTAGTAGCAGTGACCATGAACGATAGTGATAAATAAGATTTTAATTTTTAATTTTGTTGTTCTTCTTCTTTTTATGTATTGGCAATCAGCTACTTAAATGAGCCATTGTTGCCAGTGTCGAGTTATAATTATCTTCAAGTTTTTAGTGTCTTCAGATTAGTCATTGTCCGTCAGTAAGTCAAATTGTCGCCATCAACAGTGCTATGGCCACACTGTTAATGGTATCTTGTGGGAATTTTGATGGAAAATGAAAACGTTGTAAAGCACTTTTATATGATATTCACTACATCTCAGCAGTTCAGTCACATCACATTACATAAAATACCATAAAAAATATCTAATATAACACGTTAAAACACTAAAATATCGAATATAATACAAGAGCACCACATGACGTTTTAGATTCCCGCCAAAAGTTAATTTTGTTGTTAAAACATGATACCGCCGAGTGTAATTCTAAACTAGTACTCGAATCACGGAAGAATTTACAATTACCATTATCATCATTCGGCCTTTTATCATTTACTGCTGGACGTAAGGCCTCCCTCATATTTCGCCACAAAGTGCGATCTTGTGCCACCCGCATCCAACGACTCCCAGCAACCTTCACCAAGTCGTCGGTCCACTTGGTTGGGGGCGACCAACACTGCGACGTCCGATACGTGATCATCACTCGAGAACCTTTCTTCCCAACGGTTATCGGTTCGTCGAGCGATGTGGCCTACCCATTGCCACTTCAGCGTGCTAATTCTTCGTGGTATGTCGATTGCACCCGTTTTTCTGCGGATTTCCGTATTACGGGTTCTATCTCAAAGAGGAATTCCAAGCATAGCCCGCTCCATGCTCCATGGCACGGTGAGCAACTTTGAGCTTTGTTATGAGGTCTACAGTTAAGTTAAGAACTTAGAATTTACAAACATGGGTACAATTAACGGACAGAAGGAATAAAAATATATCTATGACTTACTATTTGAAAAAATATAAACTAATCATTATTAAAACTTAAACACGTTTCCTTTGTTTGTCGTAAAGCTCGGTCTGTGTATGGGAACACAACCATCTGTAGTGAGCAGTAAGCTGTATCACAAACAAGCCTCTCGAGTCCTTCAACATTTGAGTTCTCCGATGTCCGTAGCGTTTCAGCTTTGAGGATTTTCTTAATACTTGCACAAAGAATAAACATGTATATTATCTTTACTTTTTATTATAATATTTTCAAAATGGTTTTGTTTCTTTTTGAAGTGAAAACTTCTTTAGGCGCGTTGAGCGTTTTTGGAGGAGAAAAACTTATAGATTCGCGTCACCGACATGCTAATGCTAATAGTATATCTATAGCTATGTGAAAACTTCTTTAGGCGCGTTGAGCGTTTTTGGAGGGGAACAACTTATAGACTTTTATTTTTATATAAAAATTAGAAAAATATTATTATTTCAATTAGTCTTAAGTTAATAACTTCTATAGGCAGTCCCCATGACTGCCTGTTGTTTTTTTATTACACAATTTTATTAATATATATATTCTATCCGTATATATTCTATCCGTGTGGTGACGGAGTAAGAGTACAATTCACCACCCCTATCTTTCCCTTGGGTGATCGTAAGAGACGACTAAGGGATATAAAACGCATATAACATCTATGCAAGAGGAGGAAAACTCGAAACAAAACCCTATACCAACTCGTTTCACCAGCGCGGTATAGGGTTATTTCCCTTCCATTACGGAAGAGGCCCGAGCCCAACAGTGGGACATATATGGGCTGTGATGATGATGATGATGGTCATGATGATGATACAATTTTATTATATTAGTAGGAAAAAGTATAGTATAATTAGTATAATAGGAATGTACTTATAAGAAATAGTAATTACACAGCTCTTTTCTTACTGTAGATAGAGCTACCTGTATATCCATTTATTAAGTTATATTTCCATATCTCTTTGTATATCTTATCGTTTAATCGTAATTCTAATAACTTAAATGTTTTTTTTTTTACAATACACGGGGCAAAAGAGAAACTGTTGAAGTATATTTTTATTCCGTTACCATCATTCGCCCTCTTTTATCCCAATTATTTGGGGTCGACGCAATATCTACTCCTGTTCATACATAATTATTTCAGAAATTATTAGCAATAGTTTTATGACTGTCTATCTGACGTCAACCCTCCTTATGAATGTAATTGTTGGCCAAACAGCATCAAGTGGTCGGCCCAAGACCATAATATAAGGTCTCAGTCATGTTTTACGACATCCACGAACGATAAGGACTATATTATAGCAACTGTACTAATAAGTAAGGACTTACTTTGGTGGTAGCGGCTATGAATATTAGCAACCCTGGTTGGTACTAGTCATAGCAGCTACCACACGGCTATTATTTCGTTAATGTATAATATAGAAATTACACAATAACTCATTAAAAGAAAACCTCCAGTTGCTGCTAATATTAAATAATATAAATATAATATATAAATTAATAATCTCTGATGTTTTAGCTGTGTGATAGCGGATACGAATACTATCAACCCTTACTTTACTCGTGGATGTTGTAAAAGATGACTAAGAGCCTTTTTTTTTTTTTTTTTTTTTTGTTCACGCTGTGGAAATGCATTTGCGCACTAGCCCTCGCCGGTGACAGACGAGGGGGTGTGTGGGACTCGCCGGTCAGCTGGTTCGACCGAAATACCCACTAAAACCACAGCGGTCCCTTCCGCGCTTTTACGGGATGCCGGAGAGATCGTCTATTGACATTCTATCCCCGACACCCCAACGCTAGGCCATCTGGCCACGTCCAGTCGAGATGACTAAGAGCCTTATAACGACCTAGGCCAACTTTATCTGATGCCGTTTGGTTAACAATTATATTCCCAAGGAGGGTTGACGTCTGGTAGGCGTCCGGTCATAAAACTATTACCAATAACTTTTACAATATGTACTATGAAAGAAGAGTAGATATTGTATCGACCCCAAGTAATTCGGATAAGAATAGGAGAATGATGATGAATCTCTGATATTTATACGAGTATTACACATTTAAAATAAAACTATTTTTACGGATTCTATCGCGCTTATATTTGATTTTTAATTTTCGGTATTTCGACAGTCCTCCCGTGACCATGAACTCTGTAAAGTGTTCGAAATGTCGGGATATTCAAAAAATCAAATACAACTGCGATAGAATCCGTAAAAATAGTTGTATTTCAAATTAAATTTCATTATTAATTTGTTGGTTGCCCTCAAGTTGTCCCCCGCTAATACTCTGCCCTCTCATTCAAATCTTATTTGTAGTTTTTAGTTTACAAAGTCAATAGTTTAGGAGTTTTGTGTGTTTAGCTATAAATGTTAGGGACGCGTTGGTGCTTACTGTAATCCCTGTGAGATAATGTACACTTTCACAATATATTTGTTTAATAACTTAATTGTCACCAGAGTTTTACTTTTTTTATTTACAAATTCAAATTCAAAATTATATAATTATTTATATACCCTGCGCTGCTGTATATTATGTATATTACATATTGTCAGTTTTAATATTTTAAATTAATACAATAAACTACCACAGGATAGGACGGTAACCGCTACTGAGACGATCCGCCAAGAAACTCAGCGGGTTTGTCTATTATTATTATTTCATTACTGATTTTTTTATAAAAAATAGTAGAACATGATCAGTAAGAATTAGCTGCAGTATGATGCCCTGCCTTGTGATGCCTTCCTTAAAATTCAAACAAACACCTGATCGCACAAATGGCACCCGATCACGAATTAACGACTAGAGCAGACATCACTCCATAATCATCATTATCCTGTTCTTATCCCAATAATTTGGGGTCGATGCTATATGTACTCTTCTTAATACCTATTTCAAAAGTAAGCAACAGTGTCATGAATGGCCTGACGTTAATCCTTCCTTTTGCCCCATCAGATGTCAGAGTTGGCTCAGGTCAATATTAAGCTTTTAGGCGTCTTTTACGACATCCATCAGCAAAGTAAGGGTTGGTAGTATTCGTAGCCGCTACCGCCTAGTGGCCACTAGCAATTTATTTACAACCCATATACATATATACCCTTTTTGATCATCATTTTGATTTACCACTAGAGGGCCACTTTAGCCTGCTATATTACACGTAACAAATTTTATTGATTAACTATAGTCTATAAAATATAGCTTGATCTCTGTGACAGTTCTCACTAGTGCCGCACGCTTACGATGCAGTCCGTATTTTTGTCGATATAATTCTTTAGTTTTTTAAGTTATTTGCTACTGCAATTGAAAAACAATGTATGAAAATCTAGTAAGATTTTCGAGAAATTCAGTAGAATTTCAATCAAATAGATGGGTGAATTGATTATAAATTTAAAATAATCTATGAAAATCTTATTGAATTTGAATTAATGTATTTTATTTAATTTAAACTAAAGCTGTTAATTGATTCTTTTTATTATTTGAAAGGAATACACCCAAGTTCATCGTCACTATTATCATCATCACTGAAGCATTCTTGTAGGTTGATGATGAGTTCTTGGTCACAGATTATTTCATGAATAATCATGTTTATTTTATAAATGAAATTATGTTTTTAATATAAAAGAAATGGTCTTATTAACATTATAACTGATGTTTGAATGCTAAATTAACACAACTTACTTATTTTATAGCGTAACCATATGGTTTACATAGGCAATGTATTGGTTTTACTTGTTTTATAAATAATTAATAAGAATGTTATCGATTTACGTTTATCGATTGCCCCATCTCTATCTTATTCTCAGTCCAGTATGACTTTGTACTTGCGTAATATTGATGTATTAAAAACCCGGGTTTTTTTAAAACATCAATGTTGCGTAAGCATCATATTTTTATGAAATGGTTACTAAGTATTTTAAAACATATGAGGTACAAATTTTGGTGTAGATATTTATATTTTTATATTCATAATTCAGTTAAGATTTAAGTGGCATGTAAAGAATGAAAATATAGACGATTCAAAATAAAATTTTAAACATGACGCGTATTCAAAATTACTTCATCGGTTTTGTAGCTAACTGTCACAGAGATCAAGCTATATTTTAAGGACTAAGTATAGTCCAGTTTTATTTCGAGTTATATCTACTTCATATTTATAAAAAAAAAACAACACACTGTGCTAAGGACTATCTTTCTGATTTTCCTAACTTACGATTCATCATCTCAGATCATATATATATGATCCACTGTTGGGCTCAAGCCTCCATGGGAGGGAAATTGACCAACTATACCACCTTGGTCAGATGGGTGGACAATTGGACATAGGTACTTTTTTCAAGTTTCCTTCTCTTGCACAGATGTTTTAGTCATATCATATGCTTTAGTCCTCTTCAACGACACTCACGTGTAATATAGGGGGTAATGAATTGTATTCTTACTTCATCGCTACACGGAGTAAAATTAATATACAAAACATTCGATGACATAAACAACAGCTTGACTTAGATCAACAATTCGTGGATCGTACAATGTATTGTCCTACGTGAAAATCGAATCCCCGACATTTGGAATGGTAGACCGGTATCTTAACCACTGAATCATTTGCGTAATCAACAATATGGTGAAGGATTAAGAATACAATTACTACTCTTTACTTTCTCACCAAAGTTTCTAAAAGTGGCTGAAGGGCACCAAGAAAATGGCCGGCGGTACTTGGCTTTTCTTTTGGCGGCGGTCTATGGTGTGGTCATGCCCCGCTAATCCGTCCAGGGCGACAGAAGAAGCGGCGCACGACCCCATAGACCCGCCCTACAAGGACCTCTCCACGCCATGCCACCGGATCCCGGTCTTTGTATTTGGTGGCGGTTTCGCCCGGCGGTTTACCCTCGCAGGTATCCTCTCGGGGGTCCTCATGCGGTGGCCTCGTTTCGGGGCGACCAGACTAATCCCCGGTCCAGTCACCCGCTGCCTCAGCTAGGGCGGCATCCTCGTTTTACTGCTAGAACCATTTGATTCATGGACACAAATTATAACCAAACTAAGAACAACAATTAGGATGGCAAAATGGCCTAAGTGGGAACCAAATTAACAATACTAGATATGGTATGTTGGTATCAAAACCACTACGCCTTTTGTGCAGTCAATTATGTTGTTTTTTTATTTCTAAATGTTTATGACACAAGAAATACAGATTAGTAAAAGGAACCTATAGTTTTTTTTATTGCTTAGTGGCAAATGAGCAAGTAGCATATTCCTAATGGTAAGTGTTACTGCCGCTCATAAACCTCTGCAATATCAGAGGTACAGCTAGACCAACCAAAACCGACCCAGAAAGTTGGACTTCTGTCTCTCTTGTTCATCAAACGAAGCACAACTGCATATTGCCACTGCTCAGACGTCGATTTCCTGTGAGATTGTGGTGTATTAACCCGAACGGACCGGTTCGCGTCTGTAGGCCGAAAATTATGAACAGTGTGGCCCTTTTTTTTTTTTTTTTTTTTGGTGGACTATGGATGCGTCTCGCCCCGCCAAATCGGTCCGGGGTGACGAAAAGGCGGCGCGTGACTCCCATAGGCCCACCGTAAAACTCCTCTCTCTTCTGACCACCGGTACCCGGTTTTTGTCTTCGGTGAACAGTGTGGCCCTACCACTAAAAAAAAAAAAAAAAATTAATTAAAATAATAGCGATATCTACTTTTCTATAGATTATAAAGCCGACAGATACTTCACACATCATAAGATACATGAGAATTAAAAAATAAAACCAGTAGTATCTTTCCGCCCAATGTGACGCAATATCAAATAATACACATTAAACTATGGTACTTAACTGTTAACAATCGGACGTTTTGCGAAATGGCCGGGCAGCGTCAAATTGGGGGTTTGTTCACCCATCCGTTATACAATTTGCTCCACCGGCATAATATTTATTTCATTACTTCTATTCATAGGCTGTAATCTGTGTTGCGGTTAAACTTTAAAACTAATGTTATGCTAAGAAACTAGTAGTAACTAGAACTACTAGTAGTAGTAGTAGTAAATATTAATTTCTTATTTTTACATAACAATCTTCAGTTTTCACAGACTTGACTTGATCTGTTAAAACACCATCACTCTTATCCCAATTACTTGGTCGATACAATATATAATCTTCTTTCATAGTACATATTGTAGAACTTATTGGCATGATCTGTTAAAACATATAAAATATTAAAAAAAAAGCTCATATTTATACCAAAAATCAATTGAAATTAAATATAACTGCACACTACTTTTGAAGTGAATATACAGAAGAATTTCCCGTGTGGCGACGGGATAGAATACATGTGTCGCCACCCCTTGCTTGCCCGTGGGAGTCGTAAAAATCGACTAAGGGTTCACCAGGAGAGTGGGCAGCAGCTCTCTCCTGGGAAACGTATTACACCACATTGCGATCGCCAACCCGCCTGCCAAGCGTGGCGATTACGGCTTTAACCCCTTATGAGCAACACAAATAGAGAAACGGCCCCCAGTCACGGCAGCTCCGCTATCCTACAGGCTCATCGTGGTAGCGGGCCTGGTAGCCTTGGAGTAGGGGGTGCGAAGAATCTCCGGCAGCGATCCGGCTACCAATCAAAACGACCTTTGGCCCTGGTAACACACAACATTCGGACACTCAGGACCGATGAGAAGGTCATCGAGCTGGAAGAGGAATTGAGCAAAATCCGCTGGGACATTGTAGGATTATCAGAAGTGCGAAGAGAGGGCGAGGGCACGATAATCCTACGTTCTGGAAACTTGCTCTTCTACCGGGAGGGAGATCACCCGTCCCAAGGTGGTATAGGGTTTATCGTTCGAAGGTCTCTCGTAGGTAACGTGGAGAGGATCGAGAGTGTGTCGGCAAGGGTAGCATACCTTATACTCAGAATTACCAAACGGTATTCGTTGAAGGTCATACAGACGAGGTGGAGGTCTTTTACGAGGATATCTCGAAAGCCATACACGCGTCCAAAACCCACTTCACGGTGGTTATGGGAGACTTTAACGCGAAACTAGGCAAAGGGAGTGATGATGAGTTGAGAGTGGGGAAACATGGATATGGACAGAGAAACCAGAGGGGCCAGAAACTGGCTGAATTTCTGGAGAAAGAAAGCCTCTTTATGATGAATTCCTTCTTCAGAAAGCAGCCACAAAGGAAATGGACCTGGATTAGCCCCGATGGTTCAACAAAAAACGAGATAGACTTCATCTTGTCGGACAAACGACATATATTTAATGATGTCTCAGTGATCAGCCGGATTAAAACTGGGAGCGATCACCGAATAGTACGAGGCACATTAAATATCCACACAAAAGTCGAACGGTCACGCTTGATGAAGTCTACCCTCCGACCTACACCTGTCCAATACCAGAACCTCGAAAACTTTCAACTCGAACTACACAATCGCTTCGAATGTCTAGACGAGTGCGAATCTCCGAACGATATAAACAACAGGTTCGTGGAAACTGTCCACGCGGTTGGGTCGAAGTTTTTCAAGGCTCACCGCGCTAATAGACCAAAAACACTTTCTGACCCGACTCTCAAGCTCATGGAGCGGAGAAAAGAAATGACAGTACAGTCTTCAGCCGATTGGTCCGAACACAGGCAGCTAAATAGGCAGATCTCCAGGTCTGTGCGTCGCGATATTCGCCAATTTAATACGCTCCGTATTAAAGAAGCGATAGAGCGGCATCGTGGCTCAAAAGTGTTCGCACAAGATCTGTCTATCGGGCAAAGCCAAATGACTAAGCTGAAGACCGATGACGGCACTGTCATTTCATCCCAAAGTGAGATCTTGGGAGAGGTCGAAAGGTTCTGTGGACAGTTATATAAAACATCCCGAAATCCTGTTGTCGGCTTGGTCCAAGGTCCCAGATCCAAGCTAACTCGGCACTATACCGAAGAAATCCCGGACATTAGTTTGTGCGAGATCAGAATGGCTCTCGAACAACTAAGAAACGGTAAGGCACCGGGAGATGACGGAATTACGGCAGAGCTCCTGAAGGCAGGCGGCAAGCCGGTCTTAAAAACCCTTCAGAAGCTATTTAATTCCGTTATCCTCGGGGGCGACGTTCCAGAGTCGTGGACCAGGAGTGTGGTGGTGCTGTTCTTCAAGAAGGGCGACAAAGCTCTTCTAAAGAACTACAGACCCATCTCACTCTTGAGCCACGTCTACAAGTTGTTTTCGAGAGTCATTACCAATCGACTCACGTGCAAGCTTGATGACTTCCAGCCGCCCGAACAAGCTGGCTTCCGAAAAGGCTATAACACCATAGACCATATCCTCACGCTTCGGCAGATTATCCAGAAGACCGAGGAGTACAATCGGCCTCTGTGTATAGCGTTTGTGGACTATGAGAAAGCCTTTGATTCAGTCGAAACTTGGGCGGTGCTGCAGTCCCTTCAGCGGTGCCAAATCGACCATCGTTATATCGAAGTGCTGAAGTGTTTGTATAGGAACGCCACAATGTCAGTCCGTATTCGGGATAAGAGTACGAAACCGATCCAATTGCAGAAAGGCGTGAGACAGGGAGACGTCATCTCTCCAAAACTGTTCACCACTGCACTGGAAGATGTCTTCAAGCTTTTAGACTGGACCGGACTCGGCATCAACATCAATGGCGAATACATCACTCACCTTCGATTCGCAGACGATATTGTCGTCATGGCAGAATCCATGGAGGACCTGGGCACCATGCTCAACGATCTCAGCAGGGTATCCCAACTAGTGGGTTTACGAATGAACATGGACAAGACGAAAGTCATGTCAAATGCCCATGTCATTCCTGTACCGGTCCTAGTTGGCAATGCGATTCTCGAAATTGTCGATCATTATGTTTACCTTGGACAAACAGTCCAGTTAGGTAGATCCAATTTCGAGAAAGAGGTCAGCCGACGAATCCAACTCGGTTGGGCAGCGTTCGGGAAACTTAAGAAGATCTTCTCATCCAACATACCTCAGTGTTTGAAAACACAGGTCTATGACCAGTGTGTGTTACCAGTGATGACTTACGGCACGGAAACGTGGTCCCTAAATGTAGGCCTCATAACCAGGCTCAAAGTCGCTCAGCGTGCTATGGAGCGGGCTATGCTCGGGATATCTCTGCGAGATAGAATCCGAAATACGGAAATCCGCAGACGAACGGGTGTGACCGACATAGCACGAAGAATTAGCACGCTGAAGTGGCAATGGGCAGGCCACATCGCTCGAAGAACCGACAACCGCTGGGGAAGAAAGGTTCTAGAGTGGCGACCACGTACCGGACGACGCAGTGTGGGACGCCCCCCCACTAGGTGGACAGACGACCTAGTGAAGGTTGCTGGGCGTCGTTGGATACAGGCGGCACAGGACCGCACTCTGTGGCGTAAAATGAGGGAGGCCTATGTTCAGCAGTGGACGGCAATAGGCTGAAATGATGATGATGATGAATGATGATACAGAAGAAAATAAATGGGAAAATTTCTATAGAAATAATTAAGAAATTCTGTTAACAAGCTGAGAAAATGATGCGTAGGGTGACAGAATAAGAATACTTTTTACCACCTATCTTGTATGTAGATATCGTAAAATACGCCTAAGGGATATAATACGCATATAACATTTATACAAGAGAAGTGAAACACGAAATAAATTACTATAGCAACACGTCTGACCATCTTAGCAGGAATAGATTAATTGCCCTCAACCTCGAAAAGAGAATCGAGCATAGCAGTATGACGTATATGAGCCGAGATGATGATAAAGTTGGTACATAAATATTGTACGTTATTGAAAATTGTGAACCTAATCATAAACATAATAAAAAAAAACTGAATAACCCAAGAAATCATTACAAAGTACTCTATATATTTAGGATTATAATATATGTCAGATTTAAGATATAAATGCACAAATTCCAGTCAATTTTGAGACTGTCTGATTTATCCCATCTAGCAGTAACTATCAGCATACGAACAGATCATAGCTTACTTCACGGGGCGTCACTATCAAGGGCTGGATTTTTCAACCCCTGTGGCGACATTATCTTATAACAATAACTAAAAAATCAACCTTACAATAAACTAATAAAGTCGAAAATCCTTTAACAACAATTTGTCAACGAAGCTTCAATGCGGAACACTATTGTGAGGATAATACCGCGATCAAACGTACACCCATTGTAGATGATAGAGCTAAATAAATTTAAATCTTGTGCGATTAGAATTAAAGTTTAAATTTGTTTGATACAGTGAATAGTGGTTTTGAATAAGGGCTAAGTGAGATTCGTTTAATTCATGTAGACGTGAACGGGACTCTTAATTTTGAATGTCATATTTGTAGGGTGTGTCAATTTGATAGCTTTAACCAAGTTTAAATTAAAACTATAATATACTTGAAATTTTCAAGCACAAGCCATTCTCAATTATTTATATCATTATAATGGAATCTGTCATGATGTGTGGAGGCGGCTATGAATACTACCAACCCTTATTTTGCTCGTAAATGTACTATAAGATAACTGAAAGCTTTACGTCGACCAGAACCAAATAATATCTGATACCGTCTGGTAAACAATTACCTACATTCAGTGAGGAAGTGAGGAGAAGTGAGTTGACATCAGATAAGCTTCTGATCACAAAACGATTGCTAAAACATTTGCAATATGTATGATCGACGTAAAGTACATAATTGGTATAAAAGTAGGGTGATGACGTAATTTTTTTTTAATTTCATACATCTTTATTGCCTTTAGTGGCAGACAGGCAAGCAACCTATCTGAAGGTGACTACCGCTCTTGTACCATTATAATACTTAAAACACTTACAGGTTGCTGCTTAATGTAAGGTGGCATTTAAACTTCCAGCTCTCGAAATGAGTTGCAGTAGAAAACTTCTACTCAGACATCGATTTTCTATGAGAGTTTGCTGCTACTACTATTTTTAACTCGTGATCGGGTGCCCCTTGTGGGATCTGGTCCAGCCATTTTTATTTCTTTTTTGTTTTATAAATATTTTTAGATTAATTTTGTATTATATACAAAATTTAAAAAAATATTTTTTTACTCGAAGGGCATCTCACTGGAGTTAACATAAATTAAACATGTAACCAATCACTTTCGTGAAAATATATAGGTACCTAATTAAAAAAAAAATGACGAGCCCACTGAATTTCTTGCCGGATCTTCTCAGTATGTGGCTGCTTTCCGATCCGCTAGCTGCTTACCACACAGCTCGTTATTTCATGTAAGTCGCAGTATTTGAGATTATTAAACAATAGGAGGAAACTGATCTACTATATCACGTTGGTCCTCTGACCTGGTGTTGATATAGGGTTTTATATTGAATTTTCTTTATCTTGCAGGCGTTATATGTATTATTCTTTACTCGTCTTTTAGGGCACCAAGGGTAAGATAGGGAGTGGTGGTGGCTTACTCAGTCATCGCACATAAAATAATAATAATATGAATCTATAACTTTACAAGAATAGATAGGATTTCTCTTAAAGAGAGTGGATAAAAATGAAACTTTTATATTACATGGAAATATTTTAAATATTCATCAAAGTATTTTGAATGATATAGATTGTTGAAAATTATTGAATTAGGCGATACATACATACATATCATCACGCCATATCCCTTGCAGGGTAGGCAGAGAGAACAGAGTGCCAGAGAACTCTATCTCTGCATACTTCACTCGCTTCCTCAACATTCATAATTCTCTTCATCTTCATACACGCTCGCCGATTTCGGAGACTCTTGACTCCACCTTCCTTCAGTACATGACCGATCTGGTCTAGGTAGGTTAGTCTCGGTCTCCCTCATTAGGCGATAAATAACGGAAATCCTTTATTATTATTTTAAAATGGAGAAAAGGAAGGAAGACTCACCACATTCCCACTATTATAACACTATTACAATGAATATGAGAAAATATCAAGGTGGAAAAGGATATAAGGAACACCTACTTCTGCCGTGAACAGCATCTAGAACTTCAATTTACAATTTTTTACCTAGATTCGAATAATAATGTATGTAAAAGTATACAGTGGAACGGTAGGTACCGGTTTACTAGATATATTTACCTGGCTACTTCATCTATCAATATAGCAGTATTTCGCTGTTTTCACTTGAATTAAAAGTCTTCTTACAAAAAGCTAAATGCGATAATTGCCAGTCTTAAGTTGGAGTTATCGCAGATATTATTAGTTTCCTAAGCAAGTGCTACTGTCCATTCTATAGCCGATTATGACTGCTACGAAAAAATAAGGGGGTCTACTCTAAATATATTGTATTTTAAACCTGTCACCATACTTGGTGACCTACTAAGTTATTTGCTTAGACCTTTAGAAATAAAGGCATAAGTACTTATACCATCACTATCCTGCATTTATCCCAAATACTTGGGGTCGATGCAATATGTACTCTTCTCACGCCGTACATATTGCAAAAAGAAATAGCGATAGTTTTATTAATAGTGGTAGGACCACGCTGTTGAGAGTTCTCTGTCTACAGTCGCGGGCTGGTCCGTCCGGGGTAGTACCACACTCTTGCAGAAGATCGACGTCTGAGCAATGGCAATATGCTGTTGCGCTTCGTTCGGTGAGCGAGAGAGCCGAACGCCCAACTGGGTGGGTTTGGGGTTTATATCAGTAGGCAGCGGCCTAGCTATACTCCTGGTATAGCAAAGGTCCATGGGCGGCAGTAACACTTACCATCAGGTGTGCTGCTTGTGCATTTGTCACCGAAAGCATAAAAAAAAAGTTTTATTACCAGCCGCATACCTATTTAATATAATTGTTGACCAGACGGCACTAGATATCAATCTTTTAGTTGTACTTTTACGATACCTCCGAGGAATCTGAAGGTTGGTAGTATTCGTAGCGGCTACCAAACAGCATTGCACGAGTTCTTGTATAACGTAAAAAACAATAATCGCTTAAAAAGATAGTATAGATATATACAATTATATATAGTCTTTACATAACACACAATATAGGGATAAACAAGAAGGGATGATAGCCCTTCGGCAAATCTAATAAACATCCCAAAAGGGACATTTGGAAAACAATTTGCCAACGATTTGATTTGATGTGTGTCTAATAAAGCTTTTATATGTAAAATATTTCATTTATTATAAGTATTATATGTTTAATGGGTTGAAAATATTTGTTGTTAGTTATAGAAATGGATAAAATATAATAAAATATTGTTGCGGCTGCGTGGTAGCGGCTAAGAATACTACCAACCTTTACTTTGCTCGTGGAAATCGTAAAAGACGACTAAGAGCCTTATTACCTGGGCTAACTCCATCTGATGCCGTTTGGTTAACAATTACATTCCCAAGAAGGGTTGACGTCTGGCAGGCGGCTGGTCATAAAATTATTGCCAATAACTTTTACAGAATGTACTATGAAAGAAGAGTACATATTGTATCGACCCTAAACAGTTGGGATAAGAGTAGAAGAATGATGATGGATAAAATATTGTTGATTTTATCAGTTTTATATTGTCGACGTGCAATTTACCTACAGTTTTTTTTTTGCTAAATGGTCATTTTATTTGAAACAACGTAAATGTGCTTCGACATATTATTATGTATGACAATCACAAATAAATATGTTTTAAGATTATTTATTTCTCCAAAAGAATACAATTCACTTAGAAGAGAATTAATAATGTGTAAACATTGGCGGATAGGCGGCAGTTAGCACACGTCTCCTTTAAAAAAGACGTAAATATAATACGAAGCGAAAATTGAATGTCATACAACAGGTCACACTGATGTAAGTGGTAGCACGATTGGAACGGATTTCTTATAGGCGTGGATTCGAATCCCATGTGTGACAATTATTTTTCGCTCGTATTAGAGTTTTTATAAATAATCAAGCATATTAAATGCTAAATTTTAGTAATTAAAATAAAATTAATACTAGCAAGTGTACGAAATTAATAACAAAGTAAACTAATTAAATAATAGCATTAAAAACATTCATAAGTTGGTATGTACGTTGTACACGTGGGTAAACAGTGTAATATGACGAAGAAATGTAATATAAAATGTCTATAAGACCTATTTACATATTGTTTACTATTCTTATGCATGCTGTCATTTATAGAATGTCTATTAATAGAATCTCTAGTAATTGTAATTTCTATAAAGATTGATATTGTGAAAAGTCACTCAAAACATGTTGTTTGAATTTATTCTTAAATGACAGAAGCGTTACCGTATTTTTTGATGTCGTTTGGTAATCCTTACTCATATTATAAATACGAAAGTAACTCTGTCTGTCGCTCTTTCACGCCAAAACTACTGAACCGATCTAAATGAAATTTGGTACACAGATACTCTAGAGCCTGACAAAGGATATAGGCTATTTTTTAATGCAAAAAAGGACTGTAAACGGGGATAAATAGTTATAAGGAATTATCGTTATTTTCAAAATCAGAAGCTTGAAACTTATTTTTAGGCTGTTGATTAGATATAAATAAATATGACATTGTAATTTCGTAAAAACTTTACCCTTAAGGGGTCAAATAAAAATAGAGGATGAAAATCTTTAGGAAAGTTAACTTTTAAGCGAGCGAAACCGCGGGCAGTAGCTAGTTTATTATATAACTAAGCTTCATCGTACAATAATAAAATTAAAGAAATGACAGTTCGAGTGAGTATCAATCTTAATGTGTACATTGATTACCAATAACATCTTATACGCTACGGTAGTGCGAAAATAATTATCGTTTTACTTACTCGAGCATACTATATAGTATGATTTTCGCGTCTTTCTGCTACCTACTTAAACTTTTATTTTTAATGGGCGGTCTAAATAATCTAGGGCGAAGAAATGGCGGCGTGCTTCATTACTTGCCATATTATCCCTCACCGCTAATTGAGCGGGCCACCGGCAACGATACGGCGTCCTCGTTCACCAGTTCGACGGTTACCCTTTAGGGTACATACTTGGTACCATACCTGGTAAAAAGGCAGGGACGTCGCTCTCTCGGCTCTCTGCTAAGCCTTCTGGTGGTACTTCGATGCTGTCCTGCAATTTATCGATTAGTTACAATATATTTAGCGCTCTAGGAAACTAACCGACAGCCTAACAATTCAATGCAGACTAAGCCAGTAGAGTTATCACAAAATTTTTTTTTGCTAAAAATGTTTTTTCCTCTTCATAGTTAAAAATGTTGTGGACAAAAAATGTTGTGAAACATTTTTTTTCCAAACGTCGTCGGGTGGATCACTCACTCTCACTCACTCATTCCTACTACGCTAAAAAAGACATTAAATTTTTTTATGGAATAATTAAATAATGTTTATTTATTATCTTACTTATTAATGTTAGCGCAAAAACAATATTTTGATATTTGCCGGCAAATATAAATATTTTGCAGTATTCTTAGTAAATGGACTGAATGTAGTGTAATAGTTTTAAAATCTATAAAGGCCAAGGTAAAAACTATAATAGATAGATAGAAACATTCTCTAACCATATACAATATATTAAAAAAAATAGCCAAACGCAAGGTACAAATGACACAGTAGCGACCAAAGAGTGCTTAAAAACCCATAGAGAGTACGACAAAAACATCTTCAAATAATAAATTCAATAAGAATCACGGTACATGTGGTCGAGTACAATTATAGCCACTCGAGTGCACGCGTCATAATATGTAGATACATTTGTTAGGGACATAATTGATCATAAGTATAGGGGTTGTATAAAGTAACGCAGATATGACAGTAGGTAAAAATGTTGATTCGGGTACCGGTAGCCCGCTCGCACGGCGATGAGAGGCGCTTTGCAAAGTGGGTCTATGAGGTTGCGCGACGCCTCTGCCGTCACCCCAGACCGATTTAGAGGGTCGTGGCCACTCCATAGTCCAACACAAAAAAAAAGTCGAATGTTACGGTGATGATGGTAACAACTCAAACAGTTCCTCAGACCACAGTGAAAGAGCCTGTAGATTACACCGAGTGATCCAAAGTCTCCCAGTTGCTCCAACGACTCCAGTTTGTCTGTGGAATTGGGATTAGCGACGATTTGAACAGCATATACATACATAAAATAGATCAATCAATATAAACTACATATAAATTCTTGAATAATAATACAGTTGATGTAGGTATATATTTTGATTCAGCCTAAAAATATAGCCTTAAGTCCGCAGCCATGTAATATGAACATGGCTTACGTAGTTGTGGACGTCGTAGAAACTAGTTAAAGAATCACAAAGAAAATGAGCTGCAGCATTTTCTAGGAAGACTTACAGCTATTGTGATCTACATTCACTCTGCGAGGCTATTATATAGCTTTACCTAACTAGAGGGGTAACTATGTTCACAGCAATAAACTATACATAGCAATAAAATTTAGGCCTAGTTATTCATTGTAATGTTCTCCGATTATTATTAGTGCAATATCTTGTATATATTCTTCATATCTATGGTTCTAAATTATCATTATATTATTTCTAAATTAACACACAAAATTAAATATAAAGACAAGAAATTTTAGACAGAATACTTACAGCTATAAGACATCTGTATTGTTAGATCTATATTTATAAATGAGTTCTTAATAGGTATAAAGCACCAGCCGTATCTGCGTATATTTCTAATCTATATGACCTAACACAATGCGATTGTATACGAATATCAAGCGTGCAGTACCGATCAATTGTGAATTCAACGATTTAAATAATCATAAGATCCATACACTTCAATAAATATTTGTTAAATTTATCACAAAAACAGTGGGGGGGTGCCTTTAGTAAGTTTTTAAGGTGTAGTTGTTAAATCATGCTTAAAACTTTTTGGCCAACTTTTTTTTTAATATTGACTGCACAGATGGTGTATTAGTTAAGATATTGACCTTCCGTGCCAATACCGAGTTCGATTCCCACGCAGAACAATACAATTATACGATCCACAAAGTGTGTTCTGAGTCTGGGTGTAATTTGTCTGTGTTAATTACATGTTTGTGAAGTACTAGCAATACAAGGATTATTTCTTTAGGGCAGTGGGGTCTTTAAAAAGAAAACTTCAAATCGCATATAAATTAAAAGTATTTTTTTTAAAGATTTTATAACTACCCGAGATGACGGGGCGTCGACATGAGAGGATACCCGTGAAGGTAGACCGCCGGGTGGGTCACTGAAGAAAAAGACCGTGTTCCAGTGACCCACTCGCACGGCGTCGAGACGTCTATGTAGGGCGGGTCTACTGGGTCTTGCGCCGCTTTTCTATCGCCCCGGACGGATTAGCAGGCCGTGACCTACCGTAGCCCGCCCCCAAAAAAAAAGAAGGATTTTATAACAATTGTATTTGATTTTTACTTATAGAGCTTTTGAATACATTTTAGCATTTATAGTTGGTATGGTAACACTTTTTCGATTTGTATGGTATGGTAACAGTTTTTTGAGATGAGGATAAGATGTATAGATATAAAAGTATTATCTACTAGTCTAACTGCATAAACTTAAAATATATAGAGCAAGCAGCTAACCTGATGATAAGTGGTACTATAGCTCATCATCATCATCATCACCATCTCAGCTCCCACCACTGGGCTCGAGCCTCCTACGTAATGGGAGTGAAATTGACCTACTACACCGCGCTGGTCAGACGTTTTAATATAGGGTTTCGTTTCAAATTTTCCCTCTCTTGCATAGATGTTATATGCGTTTGATATCCCTTAATCGTCTCTTACGATCACCCACGGGCAAGACAGGGGGTGACGAATTGTATTCTTACTCCGTCACCACATGGATAAGGTCATATACCAACTGTAGCTCATAGAACTTTCCAATACCAAAGATAAAGCTAGGTCTATACTTACCAATCTAAATCCACCTAGAAAGCTAGGCTTCTGTTTATCTCGCTCACCGAATGAAACGCAAAAGCACATTGGCATTACTCAGACGTCGATTTTCTGAGTGAGTTTTCGAGAGTGTGGTACTAACTCAAACAGAGCGGCCAGTGGCTGAAGATAGAACACTATCAACAGTATGACCTTCCTAATATTAAACTTACTGATGATGATCAAATTCTAGTTTCAAACTATGAACAGATTATCTATAGCGATTCTCTAAAGCATATTCCGACCATTATAGTCAGTGGACTAATCCACGCATTATTCCATATACGTCCACTGTTAATCACAGGCTTCTCTAGGAAGAAGGAATAATATCACAATCGCCACGTTCGGTTAGCAAGTAAGCAATCGAAATTGATATTAAGCCCATACAATGTATAAACATTGTCGGGTAGATGTCTCCTTACAGACGTAAATATGATACGAAGCGAGATTTGAATGCGCTACAATAGTTCACAGTGGTGTAAGTGGCAGCACGATTGAGCCGGACTCCCGTAAGACACCTTAGTCCTCCCATGACCATGACCACTGTAAGGTGTTTGAAAAGTCGGGAATTTAAAAATCAAATACAAACGCGATAAAATCCGTAAAAGTAGTTTTTTTTTCAAATGTGTTACACCCGCCTAAACATTAGAAGACATTGGCATAGTGAATTTCTCAGCCATATTCTGCTGCTCACTAGAGTTCCCTTAGTCAGTTATTCTGCTGCTTACTCCCCTAGAGTTCCCTTAGTCAGTTATTCTGCTGCTCACTCCCCTAGAGTTCCCTTAGTCAGATTTAAAACTCTCGCGGAATAGATAGTATCACAATGTATCCCTTAGATTGTCATCACATAGTTGACTAAATGATCCTATAACTTAATATACCAAATGCCATTGTCCATGTAGTGTAAGAATACAATAATATACAATGTATCGTAAAAGTTCAACCATCATCTCGAAGATGGCCTCCTTTTGTAAGGCCATCATGGAAAGGAAGGAGGCCGCGGAGCGGGAACGCGAGGTGCTTGCGTCCGCTGACTCACTCCGCCGCCGGCGACCAGGGAGGAGGAGGCGCCGTTATGCGCAGCTCACTGCCTAAAGGGTCGACAGGACGTGGCCAGAAGGCCAAGCGTTGGGGTGCCAGGGATCGAATGTCAGTAGACGATCTCTCCGGCGCCCCTTAAAAGCGCGGAAGGGGCCGCTGAGGTTTTAGTGGGTATTCCGGTCGGGAAGCTGACCGGTGGGTCCTACACTCAAGTCTATCACCAGCGGGGGATAGAGCGTAAAGGCGTTTCCACAGCGATAACAAAAAAAAAAGGTATCGTTAAAGTTGACCAAAAGATGTTCAATGTACGAGTACATAATATTTTTATATTTTAATAAGAGAAAACCCTGCAGTAAGGAAATAATGCATGTATTACATGGGACTTTACAAACACAATTAACTGATCCAAATTACAACTTATTACGCAAGAGAAAGAAAATTCAAAACCTATAGATAACAATTCCAATGACTAGCGTGGTATAGTAGGTCAATTTCCCTACAGTTGTAGCGGAGGCTAGAGTCCAACTGTGGGCTCTATATAAACTCAAATAATAATGGTTACGATAATTATTTATATTTTTTTTATAAAAGGGTTAAGGGCGTAATAAATTTATGCAGATCTTTTGTTTTTTTTTACGGTGACCTATGGATGCGTCTCGCCCCGCCAAATCGGTACGGAAGAGGCGGCGCGTGACCCCATAGACCCACCGTTCAACTCCTCTCTTCGCCGTGCGAGCGGGCCACCGGTACCCGATCTCTGTCTTCGGTGGCAAAATTTATACAGACCTGGGCCAAAAATGCCGTTTGGTGAACAAGTACATTCCCAAGGAGGGTTGACGTCAGGCAGGCGGTTGATCATAAAACTATTGTCAGTAAGTTTTACAATATTTCCGATGGAAGAGGCGTACATATTGTGTTAATCCCAATTAATTTTAATACCTAGAAGCAATAAAATCAGAATAATAATGAGGTATAATAAATTAAGAACTGGACCTATGTCCTTGACAATTATTTCCTTTGTATCTTTAAAAAAAACATAGTAAATGTCAGTTATAATGTGAAAACAAACATGGCTATCACAATTCGCATACACGTTAAACAAACGCTAATTTAATTATTATTCTTGTAACATAGTTGCTAATGCCTTTGTTATCGTAGCGAGTGTTTATACAACACTATGTGTTACAAGCCAAACAAGATTTTAGGAGAAATTAGTTTTCTCTAGATCAATTTACAATTCTACAATCCTCAAATCGATCAATTCAAATGTGTTTGTTTCAATCCTTTTGGTTTTTTTTTTCTTTTATTATACCTTATTTCATTTTCTTCTATATTTCTGTAAATATATTAAAACTTAGCGTTAAATGTACATATGATTGTAAAATTCAAAATTTTAATTTAAGAAAATCGAAAAAATCTTCCATTTTGCTATTTTTACACCTTTAACAATATAATATTAATAAATTTGCAATTAATGTATACAAATCAAACAATAAAATCAAACTCGAAACAATAAAATTTGTCAGAACATCTCGGCAAATTATATATAGAATTATCCATTTTTCTTTTTGGTGACAAGCTGTGTTGTAGTCTCGCCCTACCGAGCCCGTCCGTACGATGGAAGGGACGGCGTGCGATCCCATAACCTGCCATAAACGTACCTTTTCGTCGCTATGAGAGCGGACCACCCGACTTTGTTATCTGTATTTATAAAAGTCTTGATCTTGCATTTGGGCAGACTAGTTTTACTCATGGGCTTGGGCATCTTTTTTTACTTTGCATAGGCTTTACTTCGAGATTTATTCCTTTTACAAGACATTATTCGTCTTAAGCCCATGATGCGTATATTTTAAAATAAAACCTTAATTGAACTAAACCAGGGGTCGGCACCTCTGGATTCGGAAGAGCCAAAAATTAGAATTTATAAAAGTTTAAAGTTTTTAAAGAGCCACAATTTTTTTTTGCCAACAATAATTTGTGCCTAATGCTCGTTAATCAACTCAGAACCATTTTTAAAGGTGGTTTTATTTATAAAATATTTTTTTGCATATAGAACTAGAGCCGCGACTTCACACCCAAAGAGCCGCATGTGGCTCGCGAGCCGCAGGTTGCCGACCCCTGAACTAGACATAAGCAGTTTGTCCTAAAATTCTATTCATACAACAACATGTACGTATTACATATTTGTACTACTAGAGAAATTGCTTGTGTTTATTTAGCTTATGTCTCTGTTTAATTATATAATATCACGTTAAATAAATAGTATAAATCACTTCAAAGATGTCTACGTAGCCCTTGTTGAACTAATCATTAGTCTGCTAATAATATAGACCTAAAAATTTTGATTGTTGCGTATTTTGAACGCGCCAATATCAGATTTGGAGAGGATATTGATTGAAAATATTGATATCACAAGTTCTGAGTAATTAATCCTTTTTTTTCTGTCACAGTTTATATTTATAAGATCATCATTATCAACATCCTGATCTTATCCCAATTATTTAAGGTCGTGGCAATATAATATTCCTTCCATACAACACTATCAGACGTCACTATTGCTGTGTGGTAGTGGCTGTGAATACTACCAACCCTTACTTTGCTCGTGGATGTCGTAAAAGACGACTAAAAGCCTTATAAAGACCTTTTTTTTTGCGGTGAACTATGGACGTGTTCGCGTCCTGCCAAATCTTGCCGGGGCGACGGAAGAGGCGGCGCGCAACCCCATAGACCCACCCTGCAAACACCTCTCTTCGCCGTGCGAGCGGACCATCGGTACCCGATCTTCGTCATCGGTGGCCCGCCCGACAGCCTTATAAAGTCCTGAACTAACTCTTTCTGATGCCGTTTAGTCAACAATTATATTCCCAAGGAGGGTTGACGTCTGGCAGGCGGCCGGTCATAAAACTATTGCCAATAACTTTTACAATATGTACTATGAAATAAGAGTACATATTGTATCGACCCCAAGTAATTGGGATAAGAGTAGGAGAATGATAAGAACACTATCAGACGTCATCTCTGTCATCAGTCCTTTTCTATCTATGTCGTGCTTCACGCAGTCTGTCCATCTTTTCTTTGGTGTTCCCTTACCTCTAAAGCCTTGAACATTAATATTTTAAAACTTTAAAATATAACTAGTTTTTTGGGTTCTATCGCGTAAAACTAGTTTTATGGATTGTATACCGTAAAACTAGTTTTATCTCAAATGTGTAATACTCGCGCGTAAACATCAGATAACATTATTTAAAACTTTCCTCTCAACAATACTTTCATCCCGCATATTCTCATCACATGTCCATATCGCATCAAGCATTTACTCCTTAGCTTATTCGTCACTGACGCAACGTTTAGACTTTCTCTTATATGTTCATTATTATTATATATAGTACATACATATCATCACGCCATTTCTTGCAGGGTAGGCAGAGAGAACAAAGTAGCAGAGAACTCTATCCTTGCATACTTCACTCGCATCCTCAACATTCTTTTCATTTCATTCTTAACATACATACATACCATCACGCCATGTCCCTTGCAGGGTAGGCAGAGAGAACAGAGTGCCAGAGAACTCTATCCTTGCATACTTCACTCGCTTCCTCAACATTCATAATTCTCTTCATACACGATCGCCGGTTTCGGAGACTCTTGACTTCACCTTCCTTCAGTACATGACCGATCTGGTCTAGGTAAGTTAGTCTCGGTCTCCCCCGATACCTACATCCTTTCACTTTCGCATTGTATATCTTCTTAACCAGACATTCGTTCGGCATTCTTTCCACATGTCCGAACCATCGGAGCATTCCCTTTCGCATCTTTACACCAATACTCTCTTTCATACCTACTCGCTTATTATTCGTTCAGTAATTAGATTTATAACATCATATGATATAATATTATTTATTCAAAATTATTTTCCGTATGCTGGTAATGTAAGAATATAATTCACCACTCCCTTTCTTGTCCATGGCTTCTTGATCGTAAAAGAAGACTAAGGCATAGGTATGATATGCAGATAACATTTATACTAGAGAAGGAAAACTCGAAATAAAACCCTGTATCGAAACGTCTGATCAGCGTAGTGTCGTAGTATTTTTTTTTATTGCTTATGGTGGCAAACAAGCAAGCAGCACACCTGATGGTAAGTGTCACTGCCACCCATGGACCTTTGCTACACCAAGAGTATAGACGCTGCCTACTATTACAATCCCCAAACCCACCCAGTTGGGCTTCCGGCTCTCTCAGGGTAAGTCAATTTCTGTCCTTTTATCGTGAAGGTTTGAGCCCAGCAATGGGACATATAGTATGTATAAGCCGAGATAAGATTTATTATTTTCGACTGCATGTATGAGATAATGGTTAAGGTACTGTGATTAAGATACCTTCCATGCCAGTACTTGGGGTTTGATTCCTACGCAGGACTATGTGCGATCAGAATACTATGTGCGATCCACAAGATGTTGTTTTGAGTCTGGATGTAATTTGTCTAAGTTAATTGCATGTTTGAAAATTCTCCCTGTAAAAGGGGTGCACAGCGAAGTTTAAACATTTTTCTATCTACTATTTATTTTCTATGTAGGTACATGTTTTGTGGCAAAAATAAATCTCTTCCTTCCTTTTTTCTATTCAATTTCGAATCTGTTCCTAATTATGTATTCTTAAAACTAAATTATTTTAGGTACATTTTTCTCAATATACATTGTAAGTAATCATTGATGATGAGTTAATCTAAATGGTAATTATTTTTTTTTATTTTTCAATTAAATTCTCGCTGCGAAGATAGAGTATTAAATCGGACCAATGTATAAAGCTTTTCAATAGATGGCGTGGTCAAACATCATCTATAAAAACGGGAAAGTGAACAGTAAACTGATTACTACAATTATCTGCTCTTTAACTTAATTTTTAAAATAGTTGCAATGAATTTTCAATAAATCCATCCAAAGTCTCTACGTAGTATTCCCTAATTCGTACAAAAAGGAATTTTTATAAGCAGCTTTTGCAATATTTTATGATTACGAATCCATTGTTCTAATAAGTCGGACATGTACAAAAAAATATTTATACTCGTATTTCAAAACACATCGTATATCAATCTCAGAATTTCTATTATCAGTCGTTGCTCTTAATGCAGCCTCAGAAATTGTATGATAACATATACAAACATAATATAAATTAAGCAATCGTAATCATTTGTGTTATTATGAAATGATTTTATTGTGAACCTTTTAAATTTTCTTTAAAATACATCTTGGACTTTTGAAATAAAACTACTTTTACGGATTCTATCGCGTTTGTATTTGATTCATAATTTCCCGACGTTTCGAACACTTTTCAGTGATCATGGTCACGGAAGGACTGAGGTATCTTAAGTCCAATATGTCATTGTTATTACAGAAATTTATATCTACCTTATATAAGATATTAAATTTTGACCCACATTTTTAATACAAAATTAATACAAATTCATACATACATACATATCATCACGCCATATCCCTTGCAGGGTAGGCAGAGAGTACAGAGTGCCAGAGAACTCTATCCTTGCATACTTCACTCGCTTCTTCAACATTCACAATTCTCTTCATACACGCTCGCCGGTTTCGGAGACTCTTTGACTCTCTCTTCTACAAATTCATTGCCAGTACAAAAATAGAATCATTCACTGTAAAGTGTTCGAAACGTCGGGAAATTAAAAATCAAATATAAACGCGATAGAATCCGTAAAAGTAGTTTTATTTCAAATGTGTAATAGTCTCGTAAACATCAGAGATCATTATATATCTTGGACTGCAGTGCGGTACGGTACGAATGCTATCAGCCCTTACTTTGATCATGGATGTCGTAAAAAAGGACTAAGAGCTTTATATCGACTTGGGCCAATTAGGTCGATATAAATCTTTTATATAGCTCTCACTCTCTCGGACGGTATTGGGTGGAGTTCTATCGGATACCATCTGGTCAACAAGTACATTACCAAATAGAGTTGATAAAACTATTACCTTTTACAATATGTGCATATATAATACAACCCCAAGTAATTAGGATGAGAGCTGAATAATTATGCACTAAGGCTAACCCTTGTATTGCAGGGGACCACAAATATGAAAATTCGGGGACACAAATTACACTCAAACTCATAGTTATAGGACCATTTTGTTGGCAGTTCTCTGTCTACAGCTTCTCCGTCCTAGGTAGTACAACACTCTCGCATAAGATCCACGTCTGAGTAATGGCAATGTGCTATTGCGCTTCGTTCGGTGAACGAGAGAGCCCGAAGCTCAATTGGTTGGGTTTGGGGATTGTAATTGTGGGTAGTGGCCTAGCTTATACCCTTGGTATAGCAATAGCATTGCTCGTTTGCCACCATAAGCAATAAAAGAAAAATCTCGTAATGTCCTGTCCAAAATCCTATAAAGTATTGTCCTACCTAGGAATCGAACCTACCACACTTGGTACTGTAAGTCGGTATCATAACCACAATGCAATATGTACAGTTTTATTATTGAAATTATCGTATGTTTGATACATAGGTATGGTCAAATATGTAGGGTTTTGTTTCGAGTATTCCTTCTCTTACGTAGATGTTATATGCGTTTTATAACCCTTATTCCTCTCTTACGATCACTCGCTAGCAAGATACGATGAATTGTATTCTTACTCTGTCACCACACAGAAATAAAGGTTGTTATATGGTTTTATGTCGAACATACATTAGAGGAAGTTTTAAAGTTGCCCAAGTGACGGAAAAGTTAAGGAGTGAACCGCTGACATGGTATGGACATGTGATGTGGCGGGGTGAAAGTAATGTTGTGAGAAAAGTTTTAAGTATGAATTTTGAATGCTTTAGGGGTAAAGGGAGACCAAAGAAAATATGGATGTCATGCGTGAGGCATGACAGGGAGTGACTGCATAGATGACGTCTGATAGAGCTGTATGGAAGAAGATGACATATTGCGTCGACCCCAAGTAATTTGGATAAGAGTAAGATGATCTCCGATGGTTCGGACATGTGGAAAGAATGCCGAACGAACGTCTGGTTAAAAAGACATACAATGCAAAAGTGGAAAGATGCAGTTACCGGGGGAGAAAGGGAAGAAGAAGTATGAATGTTGAGCAAGCGAGTGAAGTATGCAAGGATAGATAGTTCTCTGGCACACTGTTCTCTCTGCCTACATCGCAAGGGATATGGTGTGATGATATGTATATAGCAAGATGGTGATGATATTGTTTTATTTCGAGATTACTTTGTCCATAGATGTAATATGCATATTATATCACATAGTCGTCTTAAAAAAAAAGGGGGCTTACCTACTTATAAAGAAATCTAAAAACAAAAAAACATAGTGGAGGCTTATTATCAAAATTCAACTTGTCACAAAATGTCACAATGTTTTTAAATGGGCACACTTATGTTGATTTAGCATTAAATTACTCGCATTGCGTACTGTACACTCGACTTCAATAGTGTTAAAAGCAATATTTGGGGTGCCAAGGTGAATAATTTTGTACGTAATAATAAATTTAATTCCAATTTAAACAAGAAAAAAGATAACCCTAAAAGAAATAGCAAAAAAATATGCTTAAGAAAAATTGTTATGTACAAAATTAAACTATGTTAGATAAGTACCATTTTAAAATGTAATAGTTTAGTTAGATAAGATATAATTGGCAAAAATATAGAAACTAACAAAACAAAAAATATTACTAACTTATATAAAATAATATATACAATGAGAAATCACAAAAACATATAATAAAAAGGCGACAATTATTCAGTGCAGCCATACAGCGCATGCGCACTCCCACATGATCGCTCGCTTTGTACATTTTGAATATGCGCTTGATACTTGATTAAAACTGTGATATCTCCTAAAATATTCGTTGAAATCAAAATATGTTGAGGACAATTTTGATTCAAATTGACGCACAAATGGCGTAGTGGTTAAGTTACCTACCTTACGTACCAGTGTCAGTGGGTTCGTTTCCTACACAAAACAATACTTTATACGATCCACGGTGTTGTTCTAAGTCTGGGTGTAATTTGTCTGCGTTAATTATATGTTTGTAAAGTCCTCCGCAATACAAGGATTATTTCCTTAGTGCAGAGAGGTGATAAAAAAAACCTACTTATGATGCTTAACGCATTTATTTGGATAAGGATTAATATTATGTCTAAAAAAGCAGCTTCATATTTAATGCATTTTCAGATTATTCTGAAATATAGAGCAATTTTGATTGCCATAAAAAAGATTATAAGGAGTTAATTCCTAACTCGGTTAACCTTAAAATATAGATATATGCTAACTCAGACTTTTTGCTGGCAGCCCAGCTTTCTAGGTAGGTTTGGAGTTTTCATTGTTAGGCAGTGGCTTAGCTTTACCTCTGGTATTGCAAGGGTTCATGGGTAGGAGTAACACTTACCATCAGGTGTGCTACTTCTCGTTTGCGACCATAAACAATAAGAAAAAAAAAGCTTTATCTTTTTATTTCTAAACATCAAATGCTCTATTCGTTTAATATTTTATTTCATACGCTTGGATTCAAGGTTGGTCGAGAATATTTTAGTTCAAACATTAGGTTCAAGGCTCCTTCAAAATAGGAAGGAAAATGCCTACTATAACCACGATATTGAGATAAGTTGGTACATGAATTTCTTTCGATTTTACCTTCTATTCTAACACTTAAATATTATAGTCTATATCTCTGCGGAAAATCTGTGGAGTTAGGCTGACCGACCGCATTCGTAACGACGACGTAAGAGAGCGAGTAGGTATGAAAGAGAGTATTGGTGTAAAGATGCGAAAGGGAATGCTCCGATGGTTCGGACATGTGGAAAGAATGCCGAACGAACGCCTGGTTAAGAAGATATACAATGCGAAAGTGGAAGGATGTAGGTACCGAGGGAGACCGAGACTAACCTACCTAGACCAGATCGGTCATGTACTGAAGGAAGGTGGAGTCAAGAGTCTCCGAAACCGGCGAGCGTGTATGAAGAGAATTATGAATGTTGAGGAAGCGAGTGAAGTATGCAGAGATAGAGTTCTCTGGCACTCTGTTCTCTCTGCCTACCCTGCAAGGGATATGGCGTGATGATATGTATGTATGTATGTATGTAAATATTATAGTTTCACACTTTTGTGTACAACTGTACGCGTATATCTAAACAAACACAGTTTGTTTTTCCAACGAGACGAAATACTGTTGGTCTAGTATAATTACTTATGGTTCTGTACAATCTGTCTCTGTGTTGTTTCTATTGCGAAATGATGACATCTTAGCAGCAATAAAATCATTATTTTTATTATAGTTACACGTCTTTATTCTCGAAGAGTTATTCTGTAGAGCAATATACACATTTTTAATAATTTTCAATTCAAATGAATTTGTTTTATTATGCTTGGTATTGAATATTTCCGAGTAGTGATGGATTTAGAATACAATTCACCACTCCCTTTCTTGCTAGTTGGTATCGTAAAAGATGACTAAAGAATATGATATGCATATAACATAAGCAAGAAAAGGAATACTCGAAATTAAACCCTAATACCAACCCGCCTCACTAGCGTAAAAAGGTCGATTATTCTCAATTATACAGGAGACTTGAAGCCCAGCAATGAGAAGTATATGTGTGATGAATTCAATATTTATAAATTAACTTAATAATTGACTGCACAGATGACGTAATGATTAAGATACCGATCTTCTGTGCCAGTGTCGTAGGTTCGATTCCGACGCAGTTCAATAGTTTGTGCGATCCACAAAGTGTTGTTCTGAGTCTGGGTGTTATTTGTCTGCATTAATTGCATGTTTGTTAAGTCCCCCGCAATGCAAAGAGTATTTCCTTCGTGCGGAGTCTGTTTAAAAAAAAACTGTAAATCGATAGTAGAATACAATTGACATCTTGTAGACGCTCGTGAAAATCGTAAAAATCATTTAACTAGGAGCATGTGCAGCAACCTTTTTTTTTTTTTTTTTTTGGTGGACTATGTATGCGTCTCGCCCCGCCAAATCAGCCCGGAGTGACGGAAAGGCGGCGCGTGACCCCATAGACCCACCGTAAAACTCCTCTCCTCTCTCTTCGCCGTTCGAGTGGACCACCGGTACCCGATCTTTGTCTTCGGTGGGTGTGCAGCAACACCTAGGAAAAGTATAACACCTCGCAGCACAGATGATGTAGTGGTTAAGATACCGACCTTTCGTGCCAGTGCCGTGGGTTTGATTCTCACGCAGGACAATATGTGTGATCCACAAACTGTTGTTCTGAGTCTGCATGTACACGTAATTTATCTGCGTTAGGGGACGTCCATTAATCACGTGATCTTTTTTTAGCATTTTGTAACCCACCTCCCCCTTGGTGATACGTGGTGACGTTTAAGACTATGAAGGTTTAGCACTTCGTGATTTTTGTCAAACCCCTCCCCCCCTTTTAAACCTCACGTGATTAATGGATGGCCCCTTAATTGTATGTTTGTAAAGTCACCCGCATTACGAGGATTATATTCTTAGTGCAGAGTTGTGTTTAAAAAAAAATTGAAAATCACCAACCCACCTGCCAAACGCAGCGATTACAGCAGTATCCTTCCATTTATTGAGCAGTTTACTCCTATACGTTTCACTGCTAAGTTCGAGCCTGATTCATATTAGGAGGGAAATTGATTTAATATACCGCGCTGGTCAGAGATGTTGGCATAGGGTTTTATTTCGAATTTGACTCCTCTTGAATACTCTTATACGTTCCTCTGCTAGGTTCGAGCATGATCCATAATAGAAGGGCAGTTGATCTACTATACCACGCCGGTCAGATGGGTTGGCAAAGGGGTTAGTTTCGAATTTACCACCTCTTAATAAGTATATGTTAATAAGCATAAGTAAATGTTATAAATATATATACTACTTCTCTGACTTCCAAAGTCACACAAAATAAAACGTCACAGACATTATTATCATCATCACAACATCACAGAGGACAGAAACATCTACAAATAGAAGGGTTTCACCAACAACAAGACCACCAGCGCCAAGAAGAAACCCTAAAAGACATGTTGTCGCTCAACATCTATGACACATTAATTGCGCTCTTCAAGCTTTATCCAATTGTAATAAAGCCACTTCAAGAACATTAATTTTATAAAAAAACCACCATAACAATTAAATTAAATATAAAAAGAGCACGGACAAAAAGTCTGTGGTATAACATACTCATAATAAAAAAAAAAAAAATATATATATATATATACTATCCTTTATGGTCCGAGAGCCAGGTGAAAATTTGGTTAATTATTTCTTCTCGAGAGATAATTGGTGATACGCATCAGACAATAGTATCATGAAGCCTTATGACCGTCAGCTGCAGCACGGTGGGGGGGATGAGCAGTTGTAACCTCCCACGCTCGAAGAAAAAAAAAATACATTCACTCATTTCCTCTCGGCTAAAAATTTATCAAATTATAGCTAACCCAATATCTCAACAAAAAAAAAATCAGCTGGCTATAACATAGTGTATTGTACGTCAGCTGATGTCTCGATCATGGAAAAAAAATCTTCACTTTCAGTGATATCCTCTCAAATAAAAATTTACCTGATGATAGCTTATATGTAACTATTGATAAATATATACGTCAGCTGGCTGTATCTCGGTGGAAAAATCGTCAGCTGATAATTTGAAGTTAACGTAGAAGTTAGCCAGAAGCATTTACTGACTATTTAAATGCATCAGCTGACTAAGTTTCCCTCGACTTACTGCTAGCTGATTTTTTTTATTTATCACAGAAACATATTTAAAATCAGCTCACAAATTTTCATGTGGGAGGAAATGTCATCTCTTTAATTATTCGGCATAGCACTCCAATATGAGTGTTGAGGTGAAACAAATATTCCGTATCAATATTTTTTAAACTTATACGTGTATATTCAAATAATTTTAGTTCTATTCCAATATTTAAATAATGTATTTGCTTAGTATAAATTAACTAGTTACTTGATAAAAAATATTTATTATAAAAAAATTATGAAAAATTACAATAAGAAGTCAGTAAATGCAGCAGTCAATAAATGCTTCTGGCTAACTTCTACGTTACCTTCAAATTATCAGCTGACGATTTTTCCACCGAGATACAGCCAGCTGACGTATATATTTATCAATAGTTACATATAAGCTATCATCAGGTAAACTTTTATTTGAGAGGATATCACTGAAAGTGAAGATTTTTTTTCCATGATCGAGACATCAGCTGACGTACAATACACTATGTTATAGCCAGCTGATTTTTCTTTTTGTTGAGATATTGGGTTAGCTATAATTTGATAATTTTTTAGCCGAGAGGAAATGAGTGAATGTATTTTTTTTTTCTACTGCTCATCCCCCCCACCGAGCCTTAGCTGACGTTCACGAGACTTTATGGTTCCATTTTCTGATGCATTTTACTAATTATCACTTGAGAGGAACTTGGTCATATATATCTGTTACTGGCTCTTGGACTATTATAAAAACCCGATTACGAAGCGAAAAATGATGTCACAAGCGGGGTTCGAACCCGCACCTATTGGGAGTCCAGCCCAATCGTGCTGCCACTTACACCACCGTGAACTATTGTCGGACAGTCAAATTTCGCTTCATATCATATTTACGTCTTGAAGGTGCGGGTTCGTACCCCGCTTGTGACATCATTTTTCGCTTCGTAATCGGGTTTTTATAAATAATTAAGCATATTAAATGCTAAATTTCTGTAATTTGAATAACAAGGTTGTGTCATCGTTTAATACAATTCTAACTGCAAAGTTTGAAGTATTAAGCCTACACAATGTGTAAACATTGTCGGGTAGATGGCGCGCGTCACCTTCAAGACGTAAATATGATATGAAGCGAAATTTGACTGTCTCACAATAGTTCACGGTGGTGTAAGTAGCAGCACGAATGGGGCGGACTCCCAATAGGTGCGGGTTCGAACCCCGCTTGTGACATCATTTTTCGCTTCGTAATCGGGTTTTTATAAATAAATAAGCATATTAAATACTAAATTTCTGTAATTTGAATATACTATCCTTTTTAAGATTTGAATATACTATCCTTTTTAAGATTTAGGCAAGAAATGTTTTTTTTTTTCATTCTGTTTTTAATTCATTCATCATCATCATCATCATCTCAGCCCATATATGTCCCACTATTGGGCTCGAGCTTTCTCCTTAATGGAAAGGTAATTGACCTACTATAACACGTCTACACCTACTATATCACGATCAGACGTGTTTCGAGTTTTTCTTCTCTCGCATAAATATTATATACGTTTTATATTCCTTAGTCATCTCATACGATCACCCACGGGTAAGATAGGGGGTGGCGAATTGTATTCTTGCTCCATTATTACACGGAAATTAATATATGTAAGTAGTTATAATACATAAATTTACACTGTAGAAAAAATATTATTCAGCTGTTTAAGTAAATTAGGTAAAACTTTTATTTACATTGTCACTATTTGTACTAATTTTGTTAATATTAATTAATTGCAATGTCTAGACATAATATCAGTATTTATTATTCTTTTATTACAAATTGTTTGTTAAAATTGTTTGTTGTTTCATGGCGGCTATGAATACTACCTACATTTACTCTTCGTTATCGTAAAAGTCAACTGAAAACTATTACATTGACCTAGGTCAACTTATTCTGATGCAATAGGTATGGTCGATAGTTATATTCCCAAGGAGGAGTCAGACAGGTAGGTCTTAAAACGATTGCTTATAACAAACTACAATATGTGCGACGGACAAACACAAATAGTATTGACCATAAGTAATTGGGATAAGAGCAATGCGATCATTATAATATATGAGAGACGATTGAGTGACTATAAACGTTAGCAAATTGGACAAAATAATGACAACGAGACGTAATTTTTGTATTGCTAAGGAGACATTGTAGTGATAACAACCATCGTAATAAAAAAATCATACTAAAGTATCATTCAAGTATTATGTAAGCATGTGATGGAACCAGGCTGGCCACAGATGTCAAGGAAGCTGTAACAGTAGCCGCTGCAATGGCGATTGTGAGGGAATATGATGAGTTATGGGGTCACGCGCCGCCCTTCTGACGCGCCAGACGGAATGGACGGCGTGGGTCCAGACCATAGCCTGCCAAAAAAAAGCATGTAGTGGCATCCCCAAATAGTGATAGAGAGGGGCTGAGGTATGATAAGTTATGCCGATGCGGTGGCACATCATCCCTTCACCCGTGGGGTGGCTTAGGTAATACCTATCTACAAAACCAGAAATGTTATTTGAAACATCAACTAGTAAACAATTACATTATTTTTACATACATTTATTGACAAAGAGATATAATTTTATTACACCTGTGCATCTTAGTGTAAAGATGTTTATTTTAGCTTTAATATTAAATATACGTGGAGCGGACATCCTTGAAATGCATTGCCAATAACTCTTTACAGATGACGTAACAAACTTCCTTTGTCAAATGTCTGTATAGATAGCCCTTTTTTATTGTTTATAGTGGCAAAAGAGCAAGCAGCACGTGATGGTAAGTGTTACTGCCGCCCATGAACCTCTGCAATACTAGGCCGCTACTCGCGATTATCATAAATTTTGATTCATTATCATCATCTCAGCTCATATGTCCCATTATTGAGCTCGAGCCTCCTACATAATGAGAGGGAAATTGACCTACTATACCACGCTGGTCAGACGTGTGTAGTTTTGTTTCGAGTTTTCCTTCTCTCATATAACGACGACGACGACGACTCTCTCATATAAGAGACGACTAAAGGGCATATAACGCATATAACATCTATGATGTTAGATGCGTCTCTTACAATCACCTACGGGTAATTTCTTAGGTCCTCCGCACATGCCTACACTCGCGCCGAAACTTCAATCGCGTCCATCTTGCTTCGTTTTCGTCTACGAATTGTAGATACACTGATTGATATACGATTCGTGAAAGCAATTGCGGACACATACGTGCCCACCAATGTCAAAGAGACATTGGTGCAGTGTCGTGAACGAGTGTGAGTGTGGGCATGTGCGGCGAGGTTTACTCCGTCACCACACGGAAAAAATCAATTAAAAGGTCTAAAATGACTGCCCCAAATCCATATGATGTTATTCTCAAGGTAAGTTAACGTCAAATCACCGAAGGCAAAGACCGGGTACAGTTGGCCCGTTCGCACGGCGTTGATAGGTACTTCAAGATGTCGTCACAGACGGATCGAACTTATATGACCATGCTATAGCTCACCGCCAAAAAGAAAAAAGCTAATGATCGAATATCTATAAAAACTTATCAAAGTTATATGTATTTTACGCTTTTATTCTTTGGCATTTTTAGTACTAAACCTTTTCTTAGGGCAAGCTATGATCCGCTTATACGCCACACACACCGTCCGGAGTAATGTAAGGGTCGTTGTTGAACAATATGACCCATATAATTTTCTATATTGTAAATCTCTAACGCTATTTGAGTATGCAACTGGGTAACAAATCCTAGAAGTAACGGTAGAAACTGCAAAAAAAAAAAAATAACGAGCACAGATTACACCTAAACGCAGATAAAATATTCTTGAATTGAACAAAGTATTATTTTATTTGAATTGAAACAATTTCTAAATTTGGACGTAATATTATTTATGTAACAGTAAACTTATCCGATTAAAAATCAGACTTTATGGTTAAGGTTTTTATACTAACCGTAGAACTGCTACTTTCAAACAGATAATCAACACGGACACTTAACGAGAGAAGATAGTTAAAATAAGATATAAGAAAACTTCTTAATCCTATCTCATGAGCCGACTCTACAATTTCAACTTGCAATTTGCCGCAGATCTTCGAATATATTCAATACATGTTCCGACTTGAAACGAGGCATCCTTATGATGGTTCAATTTCAAATGCGCATATGCACCCTTTTTATCCTCCATAGCAAAATAATTACAAATTGCCATCATGTACCATAATTCAATCAATATAATTTTTTCAATTGTCTAAATATTTTTCCAAGCAGCAAGGTCATAATGTTAGAAACAAAAGCTATTCCAGGACCACCCAACAACGATGCATTACGTAATTCGCGTTATCATAGCTCAGCTGATAAGCCGCTAGTTGAGTGTAATCCTAGAGCTTTCTGTGTCCCGTTCACTTGATATGTTTGTAGTGTATTCACCTCACACGATGAACTAGTTCTATTATCATTAGTATAACCTTTACTTCATTTTGTAGAAGGATATCATGTTAGTATACAAAAAAAAATCTAGGTAATGAAAAGTATATTCGAGTTTACGCATGGATGGACTATATAGATGTCGTACTATACTAAACTGTGACATGTAAGAAGGAGGGTTATCAATCTTAATATGTATATATAAATTACGCGTCACGTTGTTTGTCCGCGGTGGACTCCGAAATTTAATGCCTTGATCACACCTAACGAGTACAGTGGCGAATCAGTCAGTCAGCTCTCGGCCGAGAGAGTCGCCGAACCGAGTGGATGGTCACATGTATTTATTAAAGTGGCGAGTCAGTTCAGTTTTGATCACGCTTAAAAGTAAAGGGCGTCTGCAATGGGTCGCAAAATGAAACATAGAACCTCCTCCTTTTTGAAGTCGGTTAAAAAAGGAATTTAAACGAGTTTTCAACCGGCTGTTACCAGACATTATTAACGAATTGTGGGATTTATTAGAAGAAGAAGACCAAAGAATTAATAAATTAAAATAACACTGAATAAATGTTATTGTTGTTTCCAAGTTGCATTTGTTAGCGGACATTTTAATTATTAAATTAATCTAATTAATTTAATTAGATTAGGATAATTTGAAAACAAAAACAACACTGCTTGGTGATGAACGAACGAGTGGCGAGTGGCCGAGTGACAAGCGAGTGCGTGTTCATTCCTGCCGAGCGGGATATCGAGTCGCTGTGGGGGCAGAAGAATGAAGCGGGGAAGTGGGTACTCTTTTTTTTTTTTGTGGACTATGGATGCGTCTCGCCCCGCTGAATCGGTCCGGGGTGACGGAAAGGCGGCGCGTGACCCCATAGACCCACCGTACCTAGCACTCGGCCGAGCACTCGTTAAAGTGTTTATACCAACAGAGCACTCGGCCGAGGGCACTGTCTCGCCACTGTACTCGTTAGGAGTGATCAAGGCATAAACGATTTTAATCAAATTTGCACATCATATGTAGTTTGATCCAACTTAAAAGATAGGATAGCTTCCATCTCAATGTATAGTCACAATATTATTTTATTGCAAATTATTTGTCTATTATTTGACAGTCACAATTATTTGTTATCTCCAAACGATTCTAACAGATGGCGGTATCTGTTGACTGGAATGAGTAAGTATTTAATAGATGGCGCTATGTTAAACGTACAAACGTTTCATATAAACTACAATTTATTAGCATAACCACCACGTGTTACTGAGGTTACCTTGGGCACAGCAACGCGTGGCCGAGTCTGCTAGTATGTCTGTAGATGGACGGAAGAATCGTTGCAGACGATCACGAGAACAAAAAGAAATGGATGGATTATGTGAAAGAGGATGTGTGTATTGTGTATGAAAGCTGTAAGTGCAGATTTGACTGCTGATAGAAGTTTATGGAAGGCAAGAACATGTGCTGACCCCACTTAGCGTGGGAAGAGGACAAGTGAATGAAAACTGTGCCTGGAATTCCACCTATCAATCAATTTCTAATTTACCTATAGAACCACGTTAAGATGGTCAAATGCAAATTTTAAAGCCGAGTAGACCAGAGGATTGCTGGTTCAGGGGCGAAACACGTATCGAATTAATATTCGAACTTCTACGGTGAGCTGCAAGTTGAAGTTGGCGGTGTATTACATAGGCCTAAGTTTCCCTATATTCTAATCCATTTTGATACCATACCGTCTTCCTTTTTTGAGGTAGGTACGCGTAATATTGATTGACCGTGGAAAAATTTGTTCACGTTTTCCTCCATTTCAGAATAAAATTCAAATTTATTTTATTCAGGGTCAAAATATATCTATCCGTTTAACTATATGGTTGATACGATAACATAACGAAAAAAGCATTGCTATTCATATTAATAAATAAAAGAATCCTTTGAAATAAGTAAATTTTTACAGATTCAATTGAGTTCGTATTAAAATTTTAATTGGCCGATATTTCGAACACATTACAGCGTTCATAGTCACGGGAGGACGGTCTATCCTTCTGCGACCTTGAACGCGTTTGGTGGTTTGGTAAGCTCAAATTTCTTAATGAGTTTTGGTTGTTAAGCAGCGGCCTGACTATATCCATGAGTAGTACTTATCATCAAGTGTGCTGCTCGTTTGCCAGCATAAGCAATAAAAATACCCTTCTACT
This sequence comes from Lymantria monacha, assembly GCA_905163515.2. Lineage (NCBI taxonomy): Eukaryota > Metazoa > Arthropoda > Insecta > Lepidoptera > Erebidae > Lymantria > Lymantria monacha. Next base: position 24,941,524 of record LR991098.1, on the reverse strand, counting down.
TCCTCGGGTTGAGAACCCTCAGCGCTCACCCACAGTCCGGGTAAAGTTGTCATAGCCATCTGAGACTAAAAAATAAGTCACACAAAAAAAAACTTCTACTTCCGCAATTGCTGAAGTTTTGCAGGTTTTTGACATCTGTTTCTTTTTTTTGTTTTTTGAGAGCCCTCAGCTCTCAACCCGATAAACTTAAGCGACTGATCTCGAGGGCACCCCCTGTGGGGTACGGACCTCCCCAGCTTTTATAATGGTAATTTGAACAGAACTATGGCGTTGGAGGGGAGAATGAAGTCCAAACTACATCATCATTAATGATAAATTCATCATTCTAAATATGTATTAGAATCCATCATTTAGATTGTTGCATGTAAATGTGGCCAAATTGTCTTGCATAAAATATCATCATCATCATCATCACAGCCCATATATGTCCAACTGTTGGGCTTGGGCCTCCTCCCTTATGGGAGGAAAATTAACCTACTATACCTACCACGCTTTCTTGTATAAATATTATATGCATATTTTATTCCTTAATTGTCTCTAACGATCACCCACGGATAAGACGGTGATGAATTGTATTCTTACTCCGTCACCACATAGAAATGACAGTTTACTCATCTCTTAGTTAGGGTATCGCTGCTCTAGCGATCATCAAGCCCTTTAAATTACAAGGGAACTTCATAAAACATTAACATCACTCCATAAACATTATAAGATATTAAAAATGTGACAGTTATATTATTCCTAAGCTAAACTATATAAATCTTCTTTTCAAACTATTATTTGTATAGAGATTGAAACGCTTTACTGGTATATACGACGTAATAAAGGTACTGTAAAAGTAATAATACGACTGCCTTTCATAAGTAGGTACATGAGAAGTCGAACTTGACAGTGGCCAGATTTGAACTCTATAAATTAAGAGTGGCAAGATTTGAACTCTATAAAGTTTACCAAATCCAAAGCTTACGGATGAATATCATCAAAGAGTCATCCAAGCCTCGCGAACCGCCCGGGTTTCACCCACCATATAAGAATGTTTCAAAACATCCTGGAACTCGAAACTTCCTTTAAAAAAACTCTAGACCTGAAAGGATAATCCCCGGAGAGGCTACGGACATCAAAATTGAACTTTCGGACCATCAAGCGAGATGATTTCAAATTATAATTTACCAAAAAAAAAAGGCCGGAGTTTAAACTTATAGTTCGTGAGGAAAGACCAACGTCCTCCCCGACGGACGTCGGTCAAGGAGCGGGTACCCCTCAGGGGGTATTCCGTCGGGCCGGCCACTGACGTCAAATTGACGCTACTCCGGTGGTCGGTCCAAAGACGAAGGCGAGGTGTCACGAGTTACGGGTGTGCGTGCTTACGCCCCTCTGTCGCCCCGGACGGAATGGTGCGAGGAGTGCGCCGACCGTAGCCCACCCCAAAAAAAAAAGAGTTAGTTATTGGCACCAAAAATTTTCTTTATAATTAATAGGTACGTAGTTCTAAAGCTATAGGTACATGATAAACGATCATAGATTCTTCTTCTTCTTGTTCTTGGTATTCGCAATCAGCTAATTATACGAGCCATTGTTGCCAGTGACGAAATATAATTTTCTTCATGTCTTTAAAGACAAGAAATTAATCTCTTCATGTTATTCATTGTCCGTCAATATGTCAAATCATCGCCATCAATAGCGCTATGGATACAGTATTAATGGAATCTTCTAGGAATTTTGGTGGACAACGAAAATGTTGTAAAGCATAATGACTTCTAATGTTTACGCGAGTATTACACATTTGAAATAAAACTACTTTTACGGATTCTATCGCGTTTGTATTTGATTTATAATTTCCCGACGTTTCGAACACTTTACAGTGATCATGGTCACGGGAGGACTGAGGTGTCTTACGTCCAATATGGAAAAGGAGTCACTGACAAGATTGGCTATATCCTAAAACATGCTTCTATAAAAACCTATTTTAAGCCACTGAAGAGGATTAGTCAGTTCTTACCACCTGTCAAGTGCCAGATCCCTCTACAGGATGCAGGAGTTTATAAATTAGACTGTGACTGTGGTCTCTCTTATATAGGCCAAACAAAGAGATCTGTAAGAACTCGGATCAAGGAACACATAGCTGATGTGAAACACCGCCGTCACACTAAGTCTGCAGTCTGTGAGCATAGTCAGGACCGCGCCCGCCATTATATCAGGTTTGATAAACCACAAATCCTCGCAAAAGAACACCGATACCTTCCTAGAATGGTTCGCGAGGCTATTGAAATCAAAAAACATAAAAATTTCAATAGGGAGGATGGCTGGGTATTATCATCAAGCTGGGATCCTGTCATTCACTTAATTAAAAATAAAACTAAGAAAACCACCACAAGACTGCAAGACACTGTGAGCACTTATTGTATAGATTTGACCCACAATAATAGTTAAATTTTAATTTAATTAATTTTAGTAAGATAAAGTAGGCCGCCACTCAAAAATTCAATAATAAAATTAGTATCATGCCTCCTGAGTTTTCTCGCCGGATCTTTCTCAGAGTGGCCGCGTTCCGATCCGGTAGTAGCTGAATAGTTTTTGTTAGTTTTGTAAAAATTGTAAAATTGCCACAATAATAATTATCATAAATTAAATACCTTAATAATAAAAAAATCATAAACAACATAAATTTTATATATAGAATCATTCTCTTTTTGTACTGGCAATGAATTGTATTAATTTTGTATAAAAATGTGGGTCAAAATTTAATATCTTATAGGGTAGATATAAATAAATTTCTGTAATAACAATGACATATTGGACGTAAGACACCTCAGTCCTCCCGTGACCATGATCACTGTAAAGTGTTCGAAACGTCGGGAAATTATAAATCAAATACAAACGCGATAGAATCCGTAAAAGTAGTTTTATTTCAAATGTTGTAAAGCACTTGAAGAAGTCTCGGTGTGGTTGGTCAGCCTTCAGAATGAATAAAATAAGGTTTAAAGGTGGAGACATTCTTACACAAACACAAGACGTGTTAAGCCGATGGAGTGAATATTTTGGCGATATGTATGCGGATGCTACGGTTGTCGCCGGTGTCGCATGTGGTTTAGTAGATCAACATTCGACAACGGCGTCCTCCGATGGCATCAGTATGAATGAAGTTGAATGGGCGATAAGAAGTTTGAAAAATGGTAAGGCAGCGGGCGTTGATATGGTGTCTGCCGAGATGATCAAGCTTGGTGGCTCCTGTGTCCGGGAGGCATTCCTGTTGCTCCTCAATTTATGTTGGAGCTCGGGAATGGTTCCCGGGGACTGGAATAGCGCAGTCATCGTGCCTTTGTTTAAAAACAAGGGTTCACGTTATGACTGCGCAAATTACAGAGCCATAAGCTTGACCAGTTTGGCAGCAAAAGTGTATGTTAAAATTATTGAAAGGAGAATGAGGATGGTGGCCGATGGTTTACTGTGTGAGACACAAGGAGGTTTCAGGAGTGGAAGGGGATGCATGGAACAAGTGTTCTCTCTGCGCAACATTATGGAGAAGCATCTGGCTCTAGGTCAGGGGGTTTCTGCAGTTTTGTGGATCTGGAGAGAGCATTTGACACGGTTGTACGAAAGGAACTTTGGGACATTTTACCGGAGTATGGTATTAACGGTAAACTGCTACAGGCTGTGCAGTCCAGTTACATGGGCTGTAGAGCCTGTGTGCGGCTGGATGATGGAATGTCGCCTTGGTTTGACGTCAATATCGGCGTTAAGCAGGGGTGCGTTCTGTCAGCTAGACTGTTTATCATATATCTAGATAAATGTCTCCAAAGGTTGAACGATATGAATGTGAGAGTCCAGATGGCGACTCAGTGGTCACTGCTCTGCTTTATGCGGATGATGCAGTCCTGCTGGCACAGTCAGCGCCTGACCTGCAGACCCTAGTCGACACAATGACAGAAGATTGTAAGAAAAGGGGTCTACGTGTGAATGTGAGCAAAACAAAATAATGGTCTTTGAAAGAGATGAAGCTAGAACAGATGTAAGAGTAACAATAGGTAATGATGTACTAGAGCGAGTGGATGAATTTGTATATCTTGGATGTGGATTTAGCGGAGATGGAAGGTACACCACTGATATAGAGCGAAGAGTGAATGCGGGAAATAGATTGAACGGAGCGTTGGGGCAACTTCTCGGCAGCCACCACCTCAGCCAGAACGCACGTGTAATACATAACGCAGTGCTTGTCCCAACATTACTGTATGGAAGCGAGAGTTGGGTATGCAGAATAAAGTATGAAAGTAAAATTAATGCGGTCGAAATGCGATCTCTGCGGAAAATCTGTGGAGTTAGGCTGACCGACCGCATTCGTAACGACGACGTAAGAGAGCGAGTAGGTATGAAAGAGAGTATTGGTGTAAAGATGCGAAAGGGAATACTCCGATGGTTCGGACATGTGGAAAGAATGCCGAACGAACGTCTGGTTAAGAAGATATACCTACAATGCGAAAGTGGAAGGATGTAGGTACCGAGGGAGACCGAGACTAACCTACCTAGACCAGATCGGTCATGTACTGAGGGAAGGTGGAATCAAGAGTCTCCGAAACCGGCGAGCGTGTATGAAGAGAATTATGAATGTTGAGGAAGCGAGTGAAGTATGCAAAGATAGAGTTCTCTGGCACTCTGTTCTCTCTGCCTACCCTGCAAGGGATATGACGTGATGATATGTATGTATGTATGTATGTATGTAAAGCACTTTTATATTATATTCACTACATCGAAGCAGTTCCTTGCCATCACATTACATAAAATGACATCAAAATTATTTAGACACGTTAAAACACTAAGATATTAAATATAATACAAGACCAAAAAGAAAACATTCTTATATCACAGACTTTACAAAAGTCCAAGACATGAATATAATATGTAAATAGACATTGCCCTTTGTAGATCAAATAAATATTTATTTTATTGGTAATTTCTTCATCTAACTACATCATCATCATCATCTCATTTAATATGGGTTTCATTAATGTACTCAAGTCTACTCTACTATAGAAAGAAAAATGACCTACTTATATCACCAGTCAGAGGGGTTCGTACAGAATGTTTTCGAGTTTTCCTTCCCTTAATATAAACTATCAATTCAAAATACTGTAACTACAATTACCTAAGGATATCGTAATCACGATAGTTAGTTCAACAGCCGCTTGATAATATGCGTATTTAACTATTATTTTTTAAGGAGAATTAACATTGGTTGTAAAATTTAACAAAATCTCTTTGCAGTGTAATTTTTCCTTTTTTGGGCGTATATAAGTGAAAGGATACATTTTATAGAATATAAATTGGGATAAGAGAAAGCTGATGATTATAATATTCTTCGTGGTAATTGTAATCATAATAGTCACAACAAGATATTATCGCGATGCTATCAATTACGTAGTATTCAGAAACTACATAGCTTAATGTGTATTTTTATCTGCCTGTAAATATAAAGGCATAAATCCGAAAAATATTTCCGTATTTAAAAAGATTAATTAACCATTTCGATAAATTTATATTTATTCAGCAGGAAATAGGTAAAAATTTAAATTAAAACTATACATTTCTTCACAGTATTTTATATTTTTCATTAAAATTATGGGTATTACACAAAATAGCTACAGTTAGTTAACAATTAGATACATCCTGGCTCTCACATTCCGAGTTAGCGTATTTTCGCGCCAAATATTGCAATTACGTTATTGACATTAAATGTTACGAATATTTCGAATGTCACTATGGTATTTCATAGACTAAATAAATATATTTTAAATCCAATATGGCGTTGACAATATTGAATAAAAATTTTAATTGATATTTTTTATCAAGTTGCATTTTGTATTTTTTTAATTGTGACATACTAAAACAGGTAAGATTAGTGACACAATCGCAACATTGTATGCCAAACAACGATAGTCTCATAAAGTTATAACAGAAATGTCAATATTTACATTAATAATTAAATACTTACATTTTACACCCCTTTAACTACTTTGTACATATAATGACTAGAATTATTTGTAGATTTCTATCTCTTTAATGCTATCAAATATTTGTTTAAGGTTATATATTGTTATTTTAAAAAGAAACATTTTATTGAATCTGATACTATAAACATCTTTTTCAGAGATAAGCAATAAAATTATAATTATCTTATAAATAAAAACCAAAAATAGTAAACAATTAACAAAAATAAAATAAACAAATCAATTTCAAATGCAAGTTTACAATAAGTGTATTAATTTTTTGTATCTAGTTAATATGTTTATTTAAACGTATGAAATATCTAATAAATCAAAGGATATATTAAAAAAGTTAATACCTAATTTTCGTAATTAAAAGATTCGGTATGTTTCGGTATATTTACACACACGAAGATAATTGCGTCTTAATCAATTTTTTTTTTATCAATGATAAATAAACATGAAATTACGAAGATTTTAAGTAGAAGATGGTAATAAAAATGGTAACCTTGTCATTATTTGGTCATGACTTAGCAGAAAACTTTGGAACTAATTCATTATCAATCAATAAATATACAATATATCATACAAACCTATCTTACAGACACCATACGAACACCTCATTATTATCTTATTCAAAAAACACATCAGTCAATCGGCGAGGATTATATTTGGTCCGACGGGACGTTTTAAAACGGGGAGGGACTAGATCCATGCCCGTTTAGATACATTCATCTGGCCCAGTCGTCTGGTGGGCCATTGCTTTGGTGCAGAGGAGAAAACGCACTTCTCCTTGGCTCAGGTGTCATTGAGCTCTCTGAGGAACCAATTATGGATTCGATTGAAAATCCATTTCGGGATCTCTTACTTCTTGGTTCGGTGGTTTCTGCAATACGGAGTGGAAGGGGCACTGGTCGCAGGGTAGCCGGCGGTGGACGCGGTAAGGACAGCAAAGGTGTCGAAGGTAAATAACAGGGAAGAGGCAACAAAGGCGCATAAGCTTCTCGAGCCAACATGGCCACTACCGCATGCGCGTGTTGCAACGACGGCGCTGGTCTTTTATATCTCTTTCTCCTTCTCAAAAAACTCCCATTATCAAACATGTCTTCAGCCAAAGGATCCAACGTCCAATAATTCCCCTTTCCTGGATTACCAGGCTCTCTTGGAATTTTGATAAAACAATCATTCAGACTCAAATTGTGCCTGATGGAATTTTGCCAAGCTGGAAACTTTTCTCTGTAGTATGGAAACCTCGTCATGATGAATTCACAAATTCCACTCAGCGTCAGTTTTTTATGCGGTGATTGCAGTATGGCCATTGTGATGAGTGCAATGTAAGAATAAGGCGGCTTAATAAGTTGTGATGATGATTTCTGTTTTGGTTTCTTTGGCGTGGAAGGTTTGGTATCCGTCGGGCTGGAAGCGTCGTACCTCTCTGAATCACTGGAAGCTGGTGGTATTTCTGGAGTATCTTCGTCAACAGAAACGTAAGTATCGTCTTGATGATATTCTGGATCTCTATCGTCTCTAAGGTAGTGCGGTAGATAAAGACGCGGAGGTGGTCTTAAGTCAAGCGGTAGTTCACCCTCGATGATCATGTCGCGGTATTGGGAAAGATCACAATCTTCCATACTGTACGGTCACATGTCAGAGGTGCGTGGTGGCGCGGCGCGAACTGCGGATCGTTTGGGGCGCGAGGCTCTGCCCCGCGGAGCCCCGCCCACGACCAGCCCCGGTCCCCCACCGCTCCAGGCCTCGTTTACGTTCCACTAAACACAACAATTGTCGTTATTATTACTGCGGGTCGGAGCTTTGTGCATGAATTTCAGGCCGTTGACTAATAATTATTAGGCCGCTTCGTATCTATCGATTCAACTTTTGTTATGATAATAATTTACAGATTTATTTAAAAAAAAATCTTTATTTTTTTATTTACGCATATCTACATTTGTTAATTTATTTAGTTATTTTCGTAATAAGCAGAGTAGGTACAATTTTGTAATTGAATATTTGTTGATTTATTGTTTATGTTTCTAGTTGTTTTATTCTAACTTTGGTCTAGATACCAATGAATTTATTTCCTCGTTATATTTTTTTATAAGCATAGATATAATTAGCATTTATAACTTTTTATAGCCATATCTATTAAATTGACATTTCTAGAATAAATTGATCTCAGCAAAACGAAGGTTAAAAATAAATAAACCTCTTGAATTATCAAATCTGTATAGGTACCTAACTCAAAAAGAAAAACAAAACAAAATGAAAACATTAACATATATTACAATTACTAAGAAATCCACATCCTTTAATCCGTTAAAAGAGTGCCATTGAAAAAAAAATCTCATAAAGCGAATTCTAGCACTCCATTCAGGTAGATATCTTCAAATAAGACTCGCGTAAAAAATATTTCAGAGAACGGCATGACAATGCGAGCCCGGTGCTAGAAAACCCTCGTATATGTTTACTACCATAACATTTACCCCTCGGGCGTTGAGGGAAAAGCTACACGTAGGAGTGAAACGGAAACTACCAAAGAAAGAGATGGAAGTAAAAACTGACCAATGGGAATCGAGATTTGATTGGGCGGAGTCCTCAAAAGCTAACATGTCAGGGCGTGGCATTAGATCCTATTATTGTCTGGCAAGGCAAATAATATTTTGCACAATGTACACATTGGGGTAAGGGGGTGTTTAAAGGGGGGGTTGCTAATTTATTCCCAACTTCGGTTACGGCTTGTTTTTCAGCTTTGCGAGGCTGTTATTTAAATTGGACTCTGTTGGTTATTTGTATGTAGTCTGAAGGCATTGTTGCTTTTAATGAAGGAATTTTCGTGGGATTCAGTTGTTGAAATTTTACGATACAAAGTTAGATCTGGCTTTGTGAATATTTTTGCTTATTTATGTTCGCGACGTTTTTGGTTACATTTGAAGGTTTTATTTATTTTATTTGCCACTTTCAGTTTTTTAGATTTTTATTTTTAATTGTAATAACTAGCATTTTATTCAGTATTTTTATTAAATGGGTCTCTAGATGATATGGTTAATGACTGTTACGACGTCAGACCTAGCCTTCGAAAATGGAGCTGAAGTGTAGCATATATATGGTAGCTTGCCGTGCAATAGCGATGTTACACCTCCACCTACCCATACTCCTCCACAAAGGGTTTCTAGCATAAGAAACGTATGAAAGTGGAAGGATATAGGTACCGGGGGAGACCGAGACTCACCTACCTAGACCAGATTGGTCACGTACTGAAGGAATGTGGAGTCAAGAGTCTCCGAAACCGGCGAGCATGTATGAAGAGAATTATGAATGTTGAGAAAGCAAGTGAAGTATGCAAGGATAGAGTTCTCTGGCACTCTGTTCTCTCGGCCTACCCTGCAAGGGATAGGTATGGCGTGATGACATGTATGTATGAAAAGTATGAAGTAAAGTAAAAATATAAAAAAAAAGTAAAGGTAGGGGAAGGTTGCGATCAATGGACCAGCGCTTTCTTTGGACCACCTAAGACCACCGAGCCCAGTAACTGCCCCTCAAACCTCAGGATCGCCGTGCCATACATTGCGAAGTAACGTGTACGCACGTGTTTGTGAAGACGGCGATGTAAAAATTACACAACGAAAACATCCATGTAATTATTGTAATACTTTTGTTTATTAAGCGATAGTATTCTATATTGATAGAATATTAATCTGTATTTTAGTAAGTGGTTGAGAATCTTTCCGATTTCATACCCTTTTTTTAATAGAAATATACCTATTTTTAATTTAGCATCTAGTTGCTACCATTGGCCCACCATAGTGATGCTATGAATGGACTGGTTCAATCAAAGAAACTTTGATATACAACCTTTTTAAAAGAGAACTAAGTAGGTATAGGATTAAACGAAGCATCTAGAATTTATGGTGTTCTAAAAACAACTCTAAAACGCAGATTGGACGGCAAAAACCAAACAACCGTGGCAGCGACTCAAATTATAGGATCAGAAGGTGACCTTCCTGCAGTATTAGAAACGAAACTTGGCAACCACATTATAGAGATGGAAAATTCATTGTATGGAATTACTTCTATAGTCATGGAATATATGTCATGGAACTAGCATTTCAATTAGCCGAAAAAAAATAAAATTAAGAAAAGATTTAATAAACAGAAAAACCTAACTGAAAAAAGTGTATTGTTAATCGTTAATTATGTGATTGCGATTGTTCTCATTAATAAAAGTTGATTAAAATTATGTGGTTTAATCATATTAGGTACCATGATTGGACCTTTTGCCTATAGTTTTCTAAGTCCATCGATGGCAACTGGGTGGTCCATTCAATGCAACGGTGGTACAAAGAAAGCAACGCATCTCTAAATCATTTTAACATTATTCTGCTTAAATTGCTCAACTTTAAATTGAAATAAATACAGCATCGTATTTGTATTAAGAAAGGATTAAATATTAATCATTAGTTTTATTCTATCACTTTCATTTTATTAGATATGAAACTTTAAAGTTATGTGGTCCAATCTTCTTAGGATTTGTTTTTTTTTTGTGTGTCTTAGTTTTTAGCCTCAGATGGCTATGACAACTTTACCCGGACTGTGGGTGAGCGCTGAGGGCTCTCAACCCGTATGAGGTTATGAGTAAAGCATTGGTGCTATATATATTTTTTAATAATATAGTTCTTCGTAAAAAAAAAATTAACAATAAAATAATAACAATAAAAAATTAAAATTAATTGAGTATGTACTCACCTACAATAGGTACTGGAACAAATTAACCTTTTAATAAATCTTTAGTAATTCTACTGATTATGCTTTTCGTATAGTTTCTAAGTGAAATTCTTCATTTTCTTTTCTTGTGGTGACGGAGTAAGAATAAAAATCACCACCCAATCGTCTAACCCCTATCCTCCTCTCCTTCCCACTGTAGGTGAGGCATGTACCCAATTGTCTGGACTTTTGTGAATTGAATAACAAAAACAATGAATTTCATTTCAAATGTAAGTAGGTAGGTAGATAGGTAGGTACCTATAGGTAACACTCGTATAAATCATCATTCTCCTACTCTTATCCCAATTACTTGGGGTCGATACAATATGTACTCTTTTCATAGTAGGTACATATTGTAAAAGTTATTGGCAATAGTTTTATGACCAGCCGCCTGCCAGACGTCAACCCTCCTTGGGAATGTAATTGTTGACCAAAAGGCATCAGATGGAGTTGGCCTTTGGTTTGGTTTGGTTTGCTTTTTGGTTTTTTTTCTTTTTCCTTTGCCCTTTGGTCGTTATAAGGCTCTTAGTCGTCTTTTACGACATCTACGAGCAAAGTAAGGATTGGTAGGTACCTATTCGTAGCCGCTACCACACAGCAATATTAGAAATTAATTAAGGATAGAACTCCAATTTTGTAAATGTGAACATTTTTTTGCTACTCTATTTTAAATTTGGCTGCACAGATGGTGTAATGGTTAAGTACTGTGTCAAGTGTCGTGGGTTCTAATCCCACGCAGGACAATACTTTGTGCGATCCACAAATTGTTTTTCTGAGTCAGGTTGTAATTTATGTCCGTTAATAGCATGTTTGTAAAATCCCCCGCAGTATAAAAATTGTTTCCTTAGTGTAGAGAGTTGTTTGCTATTAAAAAAATATATTAGGTAATAAAAATCCTTTATTGACACAGAGATTAATTATATAATGTGAAAAGAAATTAACAATATACCTACCTTAAAAACACACTACTTAATATTACTAAGTGGAAATGGTGGACAGTTTAGCGCTACATTAGAGTCGGTTACTTAACCGAAACCTACGCTGATTACCAGCTGCAACTCAGAAGTGTTTCTCTTACAACGTTATTATTATCTGCTTATATAGAGTATTAGTATAGATGATAGATACATACAAGTTTTACAGTATCTTTATAGAAATTGTAAAAGTAGAGTTAAACTAGAAAGAGCTGGTCCGCTCATAACCATATGTAGAGGCGTGAGACAGGGCGATCCGCTATCACCAAAGTTATTCATAGCGGTATTAGAATTAGCCATTAATAAACTCGATTGGGCAAAAAATGGGCTTAACATTAACGGCAAATATATCAGCCATTTAAGATTTGCCGATGATGTCGTTCTACTGTCAGAAAGTGCAAAGGAAGTAGAGTCAATGTTATGTTCTCTACAAATAGTTAGCAAAGAAGTAGGCTTGAAGATTAACTTAAATAAAACAAAAATAATGTCAAACTCTACAAAACACACTATAAGTCTTGAAAATATACCTATAGAATATGTGGACTCATACATATATTTGGGAAAACAAATCTCTTTTTTAAAACGTAATAATGAATGTGAGGTAGATAGACGAGTCACAGGTGCATGGAAAAAATTTTGGAGTTATAAAGAAATATTAAAAAGTACTATGCCTATAAAAATAAAGAAAAAAGTGATGGATTCCTGCTTGCTTCCTTCCATAACATATGCGTGTCAGACATGGAAATTTACCAATGAATTAAAAAGAAAAATTAGATCCTGCCAGCGTGCCATGGAAAGAAGTATTACCAATATTAACAAAATTAAAAAAATACGTCATACTGTTATAAGAAATAAAACAAAAATAATCGATGCCTTAAGTTATTCAACTAAAATAAAGTGGCGATGGGCAGGTCACGTCTCTAGAATGAGTGATGACCGTTGGACGCGGCGACTAACAGTCTGGCCTGGCCCCATAGGCAACAGAAAAAGAGGGAGACCAACATATCGATGGGAAGATGATATTAAAAAATTGGCAGGCAAGAATTGGATATCGTTGGCAGGGGATAGAGACATTTGGCAGAGTCTGGAAGAGGCCTTCACCCTCACAGGAGGGGTTCTTGCATGATTAATACAAATTGTAGGTTAAGAATAAATTTATTTTAAGTATATGTTATGATTTAGATATCAATAGGATGTGTGTTACTATGCAGATCAAATCAAATATTTTTCTTAACATTAATCTTCATTGTAATTTGTTTTTAGCTCACAATTAGTTGATCAAATAAATGAAATTAAGTATTTTTACATATCTATATCATAATTATGACATTTTATTATACAAATGAATTTTTTAAATTTATTTAAAAAAAAAATGTTCTTAACTATTTATTTATTCACCAATTTTAATGTTTTAAGTTATAATTTCAATATTATTTTGCATGACTTCTTTCTATTATTTACTATTAATTAAATGTAACTTGTTTGTAACTGTAATGATTGTGTGCTTGCAAGAAATAAAAGGCTTTTTTATTTTTATTTTATTTTATTTTTATTTATATAGAGTACCAAAATATAATCATGCAATATTTTATGAGAAACTAGATAACATATTGAGTAAAATAACTAAATTCTAATAAAAATATTATACTGGCAGGAGATTTTAATATTGATGTTTTAAAAAACAATACTACTACTTTAGACATAGAAAATTTTCTTTTGCAATATAACTTAAAACTAGCGCTTCGTGTGCCCACTAGACCAAAAAGTAATACCTGTATTGACAACTTTGCACAAATTTATCAAAACAAGTGTAAAACAAAAATAATAGATTTGATTATCTCAGATCATACAGCTCAGTTAATTCAGGTACCTATTAGAAAAATTCGTAATTTTAAATATTGGAAAATTAATAAACAGGACCATTCTGTAGATAACTTAACGAATTTTACAACCCTTCTAGAGAGCTTATCTTTTACACAAGTATACGAGACCAAAGAAGCTAATAAATCTTATAATATCTTCATTGAAGATTTTCTATTATTATATAAGTTATGTTTGCCTGAAATAAAATTAATTAAGAAAACTAAAAAGACAACCAAATGGATTACCCGAGGAATAAAAAAATGTAGTAGGAAACAAAGACGATTACTTTGGACATATAGGTTTAACCCCACTTTAAGAAATAAAGCAATTTTTAAAAAATATAGTGTCATATATAAAAAGATTTTGAAGTTTACTCAAAAGACTCAAAATAATCACTTCATTAATTCCTCTTATAATAAATAGGCTGCATGGCAACTGATAAATAAATCGAAATTTTGTCTCCCACCGGAACAAATATTAACTATAAAAAAGAATAATCTATCTTTAATAACTCCTATTGACATTGCTAATGAATTTAATAATTATTTTATTGACGAAATTGAGAATAATATATACAACTGACATCACTTATGAAAATAATTTTGAAAATTTGACATCACAATCTATACCTATTCATATTACCTGTTACAAATAGCGATATTATAGGAATAATTAACAACCTTAAAAATAAAAGTACAGTGGGATATGACGGCATTTCAACAAAGGCAATTAAATATGTAAAAGATGTTATTGCACCATCATTAACACATATAATTAATTTATGTATTACTGATGGCATTTGCCCAGAAAAGCAAAAAGGGTAATAAAGCAGTTATAAATAATTATAGACCTATTGCTAAAATTCCCATATTTTCAAAAATTTTTGAAAGAGTAATATATAACGCTTTGTACACATATTTTGAGAAATTTAAGTTATTATGTAAGGAACAAAAAGGTTTTCGTAAAAACACTAGTATTAATATGGCAATATACCTACGACTTATTGTCAAATGTCATGGCTTCTATGGATAAAAGAAATCCAGTATGTGCAATATACACTGATATGACTAAAGCATTTGACTATGTGGATCATAAAATACTCCCGAAAAAATTATATGCATATGGTATAAGAGGAAACATTCTTGAACTCATACAGTCATACTTAACCGATAGATATCAATGTACAGAGGTTCTAGAATGTGCCCAGATAGTAAATTAGTAACTAACTATACATCAAGACAAAGAAAAGTAAGATACGGTGTGCCCCAAGGGAGCGTGCTAGGACCCTTGCTTTTCTTAATATATACCAATGACTTACCAAAAATTCTACAACATAAAATGGTCTTATTTGCAGATGACAGTACGGCCTTAGTTGAATGCAACAATTTGAAAAACTATCAATATGATATTAATAACTGTCTTTCTACCATCATACATTGGCTCAACAAAAACAATCTCGTAATTAACTTAAATAAAACTTAAGTTATGCATTTCCATCAACGTCTAGAAAGTAAAAAAATCAATATCACATACAAAGACGTGAATATAGAAGCAGTAGAAAGTGCAAAATTCTTAGGGATAACAATCGACCATAAACTGACTTGGAAACCCCATATTAAAGAAATATGTATACGTTTAAGTAAATCCACATATGCACTCTTTCAATTATCTAAAAAGGTTAATACTGAGACACTACTGAACGCTTATCATGGGCTGGTTGCCTCAGTTCTCCGTTATGGAGTTATTTTTTGGGGTCGATCTACTGATAGGGAACTTGTCTTTAAAATCCAAAAACGCTGCATAAGATCAATGTGTGGTTTAAAAACGATAGACAGCTGTTTACCTTATTTTAAGTCCCTAAAAATATTAACCTTGCCTTCATTGTACATTCTTGAAACTGCTCTATTTGTGAAGGCAAATCCCTACCTATTTATAAATTTTTCAGCAGTAAAAACAAACCCCATACGTGCTCCATATAGATACCAACTTTGCCAGGTAAAATGTAAAACCTCTTTGATGCAGAAGAGCTTCTTTGGTGTTTCATCAAGCATATATAACCAAATACCAGATAATATAAAAAATCTGCCTTTTATAAAATTTAAAAATGTAGGTACTCAATAAATTACTAATTGAAAAATGTTATTATTCTGTAGATGAATTTTTAAATGACAAATTGTAACTAACTATATAATTGTAATGTATTAAATAATCTAATGATATTAATTAATCAATGTATTAAATATTGTAATACTATCAAGAACTTTATAGTATAGATTTTTCTTATTTAATTTAATTGCATGAACAATAAAAATATAACTAATAAAATATATGTATAATACTGTACTATTGCATGCCCAATATAGGTATACTGTTCAATACTAAATATATAATTGTAATAACATAGGCACAAAATGTAACAGTAAAGCAAAAAATGATTCTGATTCTGATTCTGATTATTCCATTGAAAAACAATGTCTTTATTCTCATATAGAAGTAAACACATAGTTTTACAATGTTTACCATTCGTCACGTATTAAGCACCTACGTAGGTGGTACTTAAACTTACGTACAGTACCCACCAATAAATATTGCACTTCGAGCTTTAGAAATAAGCAATCGAATAATTTACACAACATATGGTCTTTTTTGTGGCGTTTATACCTATTCCAATCCCTTATAAAACTATAATTTATTACATAAACTTGAGTTTTTGTGACATTAACTGGTTATCATTGATTCGATGTTTTATGAAAAAACATCGATACATCAAGTATTTCGATAGCTTTTCAGAACATCGGATCGATTCGATTTATCGCATTGTAAACATCGATGTAGATGCAGTCCTGCTGGCACAGTCAGCGACTGACCTGCAGACCCTCGACTCAGTGGTCACTGCTCTGCTTTATGCAGATGATGCAGTCCTGCTGGCACAGTCAGCGACTGACCTGCAGACCCTAGTCGACACAATGACAGAAGATTGTAAGAAAAGGGGTCTACGCGTGAATGTGAGCAAAACCAAAATAATGGTCTTTGAAAGAGATAAAACCAGAACAGATGTAAGAGTAACAATAGGTAATGATGTACTAGAGCAAGTGGATGAATTCGTATATCTTGGATGTGGATTTAGCCGAGATGGAAGGTACACCACTGATATAGAACGAAGAGTGAATGCGGGAAATAGAGTGAACGGAGCGTTGGGGCAACTTCTCGGCAGCCACCACCTCAGCCAGAAGGCACGTGTAGCAATACATAACGCAGTGCTTGTCCCAACATTACTGTATGGAAGCGAGAGTTGGGTATGCAGAAAAGAGTATGATAGTAAAATTAATGCAGTCGAAATGTGATCTCTGCGGAAAATCTGTGGAGTTAGGCTGACCGACCGCATTCGTAACGACGACGTAAGAGAGCGAGTAGGTATGAAAGAGAGTATTGGTGTAAAGATGCGAAAGGGAATGCTCCGATGGTTCGGACATGTGGAAAGAATGCCGAACGAACGCCTGGTTAAGAAGATATACAATGCGAAAGTGGAAGGATGTAGGTACCGAGGGAGACCGAGACTAACCTACCTAGACCAGATCGGTCATGTACTGAAGGAAGGTGGAGTCAAGAGTCTCCGAAACCGGCGAGCGTGTATGAAGAGAATTATGAATGTTGAGGAAGCGAGTGAAGTATGCAGAGATAGAGTTCTCTGGCACTCTGTTCTCTCTGCCTACCCTGCAAGGGATATGGCGTGATGATATGTATGTATGTATGTATTAAATTACATATGAAGTCCTCCAAAATCTGCCAGTTGGCTTACACTGTTAACAAAATGTACAAGTTTATCAATTTATTGTGTATTTTAACATGCATGTCATATATAAGAGGCAAAGGCAATAAGTGAAATGTCATCTAGATAATAAATTGTGGAACATGTCAAGTTTCATAGTAATTATTAATATTATTCATATATGTCAAGTATCATTATAATTATTAATATACAATACTATGTTATATACTTAATACTAGGATTATAAATTGTCAGTAAAAAACTCATTAATTGTATAATAACTCTTATTAATTAATAATAAACGTAATTTATGTTTGAATTGTATTGTATTTAAATGTTTTATACGATTTGGTATTGTGTTGTAGATTTTAGGAGCCATAAACAATATACTTTTTTGCATTAAAGCAGTTTTAGAATTAGGTATACAAAAGTTATGTTTATATATTTCTCTAACAGGACGCATCCTACTTTCTGAAACTTTTTTAAATAGGTGCTGATTCTGTCTTACAAAGAGGACAGTCTCATATATATACAAGCATGGAAATGTTAATATATTTAATTGCTTAAAATAAGTTTTACAGCTTTCTCTTGAGTTTAGTCCACATATTGCTCTAATGCATCTTTTTTGTGCTTTGAAAATAATGTCTTTGCCAGTAGAATTTCCCCAGAATATTACCTACACCGTAACGAAGAATAGAGTCAACGTATCCATGATAAGCCATTAAAACTGCTTCCCGGTTTACTATTTTTCGTAACTTATACAAAGCAAATGAAAATTTACTTAGCTTTTTACTTGATGAATCTACATATATGTTCCTTCCACGTTAGCTTATTATCAATAGTAAGGCCAAGGAATTTAGTATTTGTTACAAATTCAATGATTTCATTGTTAAAGTGAATGTTAAGGTCATAGTTTTTATGCAATCTATGAGAAAAGTTTGTTATTTTAGTTTTATTTAAATTTATTGATAGATTATTTTGCTCCAACCAGTTAATAGATTGCGTTACTGCTATCTTTATATCCTTTTGAAGATTTTCTTTGCTATCATGTCTTAGAATTATAGTGCTATCATCAGCAAACAAAACCTTTGGATATGATATTTGTTTTGGAAAGTCATTTATGTACACCAAGAATAGCAAAGGCCCCAAAACACTGCCTTGAGGTACCCCGCAAGATATAATAGCTTTTGATGACATATACTTTACTTCTCTCCTAGTTGTTATATTTATGTGACTTATATGTTGAACATATTGGGACCTGTTACTAAGGTAAGATTGAATAAGATCCAGGACATTACCTCGTACACCACAAGAATTAAGTTTTCTTAAAAGTAGTTTATGATCTACTAAATCAAAAGCCTTTTTCATGTCCATATATATAGCAGAAACCATAGACTTTTTATCCAAATTTGTCACTATTTTATTAAGAAATTCGTATATGGCTAAGTTTATTGATCTCCCCTTTCTAAAGCCTTAGGTACAGTTTTGATAATATTTTGGCATATAGGAACGACACAATATTTATAATACGGTTTTTTTATTCTTTTCCATTTTACGGGGGTTTGTTCTTTTCCATGGTAATAAGTTGACTTTACACTCACTTTTTAATTTTTTAATAACTTCGTGAACCAAACATTTCGTTATTAACATCCAACTTGTGAATGTATTCTGACGTCACAGAAGCGCGCCATAATAGCCGCGTTTAACTCGCCCAAAAATAATAGAGATTTTAATAATTTTTTTTTAGCTTAATGGTTTATATTTTGGATGTGTTATATTTTTTTTTGGTAATGTAATAACTAGTAGAAACGTTTAAAAAAATAAAAAAAAATCATGCATATTCCCCATGGCTACATACTAATACGCCAACTGGAAATAAACGGGTGCTAACTTTGTATTCTTAGTCATTTATCCCAAAGAAACTATGATCGCTCTTCTTTCCATGCAGTGATTGTTCCTTTGTCCCATGGTTTGCTAGGAGTAAAATACAAAAAAGTTGTCTTGCGACGGTAAACAGTTAACGGCAAGCAGATAATATCACTGCAATAGAACGAGAAGGTCGGTACAATCCACAAAATTAATGTTCTGAGTGTTGATATAATACATACATATCATCACGCCATATCCCTTGCAGGGTAGGCAGAGAGAACAGAGTGCCAGAGAACTCTATCCTTGCATACTTCACTCGCTTCCTCAACATTCATAATTCTCTTTATACATGCTCGCCGGTTTCGGAGACTCTTGACTCCACCTTCCTTCAGTACGGTACAGTTGATATAATATGTGTTCGATAACTATATAAGTGATTATAGTTACAGTCACCCGCAATGCAAGAAGTCATTAGTTAATGTATGGTATTCCTGTTTAACAAAAAAAAAATCAAGTCCCATTACAAACTGCTTTATTAAATGTAGCAAGCAATATGAACAAAAAAAGAAAAAATTCAAACGATCTGCAAAATTTGGTTGAATTTATTTAAAATTTGTTTAATAAACAACAATAACATTATATCTGAAGCATTTTGGTAAGCATATTGGTATTTTCTGAAATTAATAGGTACATTCAAATTAACAGCTCTTTGATATTAATAAAGATAGATAATGTCTTCCAGAATACATTATCTTCTTCTTAATCGGTATATCTTTGGCTGCTGCAGTATAATCGCTTGCTATGATCACGCATTTCCAACAACTACTAAGGATAGCGCAAGGGAGCACGTCAATATAGGCGAATTACCTATTCCCTCATTCTCATAATGAAATATAATATTAAAAAGTAAAAGTAAAGAAATATATTTCGAGAAACTTGCAACACAAAATCAGTCAAATTAAAAAAAAACACAAAGCAGTCATGAGGACTGCCGACAGAAGTGAAAATTTAAACCTATTAAAATAATGAATATTATGAATTAAAATAGAACAACAAGTACGTATTTCAGCTAATTTCACGACGCTCACACTGTTTACTTCGCTGCATAGCAAGAATACCACACGCATGTGCTTGGGATCTACCAAGTCACTCTCTTTCTATCTCCTACTTTCTACCTTTGTGTATCTTTCTTTCTCTCCTCCGTTGGAATATTGGACGCTACTCGTTGCTAACGCTCGCGCTAGCCTGTAACAGGTATACTACGCGCATGTGTTCGAGTGCCATTGCGTTAAACGTTTAACGCAAACTTGTTGGAAGTCGCATAAGAAGTTTCACCTCAATAAATAAATATTCTAAGTTAAAAATACAGAGAGCGTTGCAAGAGCTTTTAAAAAGAGGCGTTTATCATTAAAAGGTGCATTACTATAAGCATTGCTGCGCTTGCTAGTTTTCAGCAAATCTCCATGATACCAACTTTAACTTAGTATACAATTATTCATACATTCACGCCTGTTTCCTAGAGAGGTAGGTATAGATTACGGATTAATAATAAGCCATTATTAATGGTTGGTCCTACCACGCTGTTGGCAGTTCTCTGTCTATAGCTGCGGGTCGGCTCTTCCAGATTAGTACCACACTCTTGCAGAAGATCGACGTCTGAGTAATGGCAATGTGCTATTGCGCTTCGCTCGGTGAGCGGGAGAGCCGAAAGCAGAACTGGATGGGTTTGGGATTTGTAATGGTAGGCAGCGGCATAGCTGTACCCTTAGTATTGCAAAGGTCCATGAGCGGTAGTAACACTTACTATCAAGTGTGCTATTTGCTCGTTTGCCACCAAAATACAAACAATAAAAAGAAATCGATTTTGGTACACCTCTATCACTTCAACCATGCACAATACAGTCTTCTTGCATGCTCTACGCTTACTCTTAATATGACCTTTCCCCAACACATCTCTAATTTGATCCAAAAACTTGCAATATTGTCTACCCCTTGTAATAGTTCTATTCACACTTTGTACGTTTGCTTCGTCAACCTCACGTCACTCATTCTCTCTACGTGTCCAAAGCACCTCAGTATACCTCTTTTAATTTTTATGACTACTTCCTCATTCCCACCTAAGCATTATAACATTATTCCTAATTTTATCTTTTAGACTTATACTACACATATAACGAAGAGCTCTTATCTCTACAATATAATAACTCTTATTCTACTTTCATATCTTACCTGCCAAATCCAACTTTCACTGCTATATATTAGGCCACGATCATTAGTTACCACACAATATGCCCATATATACAGCTCCCTTATAGAGTATGATAGTAAAATTAATGCAGTCGAAATGTGATCTCTGCGGAAAATCTGTGGAGTTAGGCTGACCGACCGCATTCGTAACGACGACGTAAGAGAGCGAGTAGGTATGAAAGAGAGTATTGGTGTAAAGATGCGAAAGGGAATGCTCCGATGGTTCGGACATGTGGAAAGAATGCCGAACGAACGCCTGGTTAAGAAGATATACAATGCGAAAGTGGAAGGATGTAGGTACCGAGGGAGACCGAGACTAACCTACCTAGACCAGATCGGTCATGTACTGAAGGAAGGTGGAGTCAAGAGTCTCCGAAACCGGCGAGCGTGTATGAAGAGAATTATGAATGTTGAGGAAGCGAGTGAAGTATGCAGAGATAGAGTTCTCTGGCACTCTGTTCTCTCTGCCTACCCTGCAAGGGATATGGCGTGATGATATGTATGTATGTATGTATTAAATTACATATGAAGTCCTCCAAAATCTGCCAGTTGGCTTACACTGTTAACAAAATGTACAAGTTTATCAATTTATTGTGTATTTTAACATGCATGTCATATATAAGAGGCAAAGGCAATAAGTGAAATGTCATCTAGATAATAAATTGTGGAACATGTCAAGTTTCATAGTAATTATTAATATTATTCATATATGTCAAGTATCATTATAATTATTAATATACAATACTATGTTATATACTTAATACTAGGATTATAAATTGTCAGTAAAAAACTCATTAATTGTATAATAACTCTTATTAATTAATAATAAACGTAATTTATGTTTGAATTGTATTGTATTTAAATGTTTTATACGATTTGGTATTGTGTTGTAGATTTTAGGAGCCATAAACAATATACTTTTTTGCATTAAAGCAGTTTTAGAATTAGGTATACAAAAGTTATGTTTATATATTTCTCTAACAGGACGCATCCTACTTTCTGAAACTTTTTTAAATAGGTGCTGATTCTGTCTTACAAAGAGGACAGTCTCATATATATACAAGCATGGAAATGTTAATATATTTAATTGCTTAAAATAAGTTTTACAGCTTTCTCTTGAGTTTAGTCCACATATTGCTCTAATGCATCTTTTTTGTGCTTTGAAAATAATGTCTTTGCCAGTAGAATTTCCCCAGAATATTACCTACACCGTAACGAAGAATAGAGTCGACGTATCCATGATAAGCCATTAAAACTGCTTCCCGGTTTACTATTTTTCGTAACTTATACAAAGCAAATGAAAATTTACTTAGCTTTTTACTTGATGAATCTACATATATGTTCCTTCCACGTTAGCTTATTATCAATAGTAAGGCCAAGGAATTTAGTATTTGTTACAAATTCAATGATTTCATTGTTAAAGTGAATGTTAAGGTCATAGTTTTTATGCAATCTATGAGAAAAGTTTGTTATTTTAGTTTTATTTAAATTTATTGATAGATTATTTTGCTCCAACCAGTTAATAGATTGCGTTACTGCTATCTTTATATCCTTTTGAAGATTTTCTTTGCTATCATGTCTTAGAATTATAGTGCTATCATCAGCAAACAAAACCTTTGGATATGATATTTGTTTTGGAAAGTCATTTATGTACACCAAGAATAGCAAAGGCCCCAAAACACTGCCTTGAGGTACCCCGCAAGATATAATAGCTTTTGATGACATATACTTTACTTCTCTCCTAGTTGTTATATTTATGTGACTTATATGTTGAACATATTGGGACCTGTTACTAAGGTAAGATTGAATAAGATCCAGGACATTACCTCGTACACCACAAGAATTAAGTTTTCTTAAAAGTAGTTTATGATCTACTAAATCAAAAGCCTTTTTCATGTCCATATATATAGCAGAAACCATAGACTTTTTATCCAAATTTGTCACTATTTTATTAAGAAATTCGTATATGGCTAAGTTTATTGATCTCCCCTTTCTAAAGCCTTAGGTACAGTTTTGATAATATTTTGGCATATAGGAACGACACAATATTTATAATACGGTTTTTTTATTCTTTTCCATTTTACGGGGGTTTGTTCTTTTCCATGGTAATAAGTTGACTTTACACTCACTTTTTAATTTTTTAATAACTTCGTGAACCAAACATTTCGTTATTAACATCCAACTTGTGAATGTATTCTGACGTCACAGAAGCGCGCCATAATAGCCGCGTTTAACTCGCCCAAAAATAATAGAGATTTTAATAATTTTTTTTTAGCTTAATGGTTTATATTTTGGATGTGTTATATTTTTTTTTGGTAATGTAATAACTAGTAGAAACGTTTAAAAAAATAAAAAAAAATCATGCATATTCCCCATGGCTACATACTAATACGCCAACTGGAAATAAACGGGTGCTAACTTTGTATTCTTAGTCATTTATCCCAAAGAAACTATGATCGCTCTTCTTTCCATGCAGTGATTGTTCCTTTGTCCCATGGTTTGCTAGGAGTAAAATACAAAAAAGTTGTCTTGCGACGGTAAACAGTTAACGGCAAGCAGATAATATCACTGCAATAGAACGAGAAGGTCGGTACAATCCACAAAATTAATGTTCTGAGTGTTGATATAATACATACATATCATCACGCCATATCCCTTGCAGGGTAGGCAGAGAGAACAGAGTGCCAGAGAACTCTATCCTTGCATACTTCACTCGCTTCCTCAACATTCATAATTCTCTTTATACATGCTCGCCGGTTTCGGAGACTCTTGACTCCACCTTCCTTCAGTACGGTACAGTTGATATAATATGTGTTCGATAACTATATAAGTGATTATAGTTACAGTCACCCGCAATGCAAGAAGTCATTAGTTAATGTATGGTATTCCTGTTTAACAAAAAAAAAATCAAGTCCCATTACAAACTGCTTTATTAAATGTAGCAAGCAATATGAACAAAAAAAGAAAAAATTCAAACGATCTGCAAAATTTGGTTGAATTTATTTAAAATTTGTTTAATAAACAACAATAACATTATATCTGAAGCATTTTGGTAAGCATATTGGTATTTTCTGAAATTAATAGGTACATTCAAATTAACAGCTCTTTGATATTAATAAAGATAGATAATGTCTTCCAGAATACATTATCTTCTTCTTAATCGGTATATCTTTGGCTGCTGCAGTATAATCGCTTGCTATGATCACGCATTTCCAACAACTACTAAGGATAGCGCAAGGGAGCACGTCAATATAGGCGAATTACCTATTCCCTCATTCTCATAATGAAATATAATATTAAAAAGTAAAAGTAAAGAAATATATTTCGAGAAACTTGCAACACAAAATCAGTCAAATTAAAAAAAAACACAAAGCAGTCATGAGGACTGCCGACAGAAGTGAAAATTTAAACCTATTAAAATAATGAATATTATGAATTAAAATAGAACAACAAGTACGTATTTCAGCTAATTTCACGACGCTCACACTGTTTACTTCGCTGCATAGCAAGAATACCACACGCATGTGCTTGGGATCTACCAAGTCACTCTCTTTCTATCTCCTACTTTCTACCTTTGTGTATCTTTCTTTCTCTCCTCCGTTGGAATATTGGACGCTACTCGTTGCTAACGCTCGCGCTAGCCTGTAACAGGTAAACTACGCGCATGTGTTCGAGTGCCATTGCGTTAAACGTTTAACGCAAACTTGTTGGAAGTCGCATAAGAAGTATCACCTCAATAAATAAATATTCTAAGTTAAAAATACAGAGAGCGTTGCAAGAGCTTTTAAAAAGAGGCGTTTATCATTAAAAGGTGCATTACTATAAGCATTGCTGCGCTTGCTAGTTTTCAGCAAATCTCCATGATACCAACTTTAACTTAGTATACAATTATTCATACATTCACGCCTGTTTCCTAGAGAGGTAGGTATAGATTACGGATTAATAATAAGCCATTATTAATGGTTGGTCCTACCACGCTGTTGGCAGTTCTCTGTCTATAGCTGCGGGTCGGCTCTTCCAGATTAGTACCACACTCTTGCAGAAGATCGACGTCTGAGTAATGGCAACGTGCTATTGCGCTTCGCTCGGTGAGCGAGAGAGCCGAAAGCAGAACTGAATGGGTTTGGGATTTGTATTAGTAGGCAGCGGCATAGCTGTACCCTTAGTATTTCAAAGGTTCATGAGCGGTAGTAACACTTACCATCAAGTGTGCTATTTGCTCGTTTGCCACCAAAATACAAACAATAAAAACAAATCGATTTTGGTACACCTCTATCACTTCAACCATGCACAATACAGTCTTCTTGCATGCTCTACGCTTACTCTTAATATGACCTTTCCCCAACACATCTCTAATTTGATCCAAAAACTTGCAATATTGTCTACCCCTTGTAATAGTTCTATTCACACTTTGTACGTTTGCTTCGTCAACCTCACTTCACTCATTCTCTCTACGTGTCTAAAGCACCTCAGTATACCTCTTTTAATTTTTATGACTACTTCCTCATTCCCACCTAAGCATTATAACATTATTCCTAATTTTATCTTTTAGACTTATACTACACATATAACGAAGAGCTCTTATCTCTACAATATAATAACTCTTATTCTACTTTCATATCTTACCTGCCAAATCCAACTTTCACTGCTATATATTAGGCCACGATCATTAGTTACCACACAATATGCCCATATATACAGCTCCCTTATAGACATGCCGTTTTAGACACATTCGTGCACCTCATAAAAGTGTATAATATCTCATTTACTTTATTACCAGCATTTACACTTCTTTTTTCTTTAACATATAAGTATAAGATTATCTGTGAGGTGACGGAGTAAGAATACAATTCACCACCCCTTATCTCACCCGTGGGTGATCATAAGAGACGATTAAGGGATATAAAACGCATATAACATCTATGCAAGAGAAGGAACCTCGAAATAAAACTCTATAACAACACGTCTGACTAGCGTGGTGTAGTAGGTCAATTTATCTCCCATTACAGAGGAGGCTCGAGTAGGACCTGGATATATGAGCTGGACCCCTCATAAGCGCAGCGTTGAGATGGTGCTCTACTCCCGATATATGAAAATCAAGGACTTTTCAAAACTAAAAATTACTGTATTTTTCTCACACTGCACTTATAGGATAATACTATCATACATATGTCAAGAGAAAATATTCGTTTAAACGTATTTGTTATTTTTAAAATGCAATCATTTTGTTTAAAGTAAGAAAAAAGTTTATAAAAAAAATATTCGAGGACGTCCGGATGTCTGTCCGTATGGATTTGGTACTCTCACGACCGTAAAAAATAATGTATCGAATTAAATTTTATTTTTAAAAGCTTCATTCTTTCGAAAATGGCTTGGTAATTCTTTGTCGTTTAATTGCAATTAATAAAAACTAAAGTGCTTAGTATTTAGTGTATGTAGTTTATGTAGGTATACCTTATGAAAATTGGGTACGTTTACAATGCTTGCAAGCTATGTTTTGCGCTATGTCGAGAATGGCGCGAAATTTCAAGTGTTTCTTTTTTCTTTCATTTATGACATTGACTCTAAATGATAAATAATAAAAAAAATATGATATATGGCGTGCACTTTTGGATTTACTCGACACAGCCCTTTCCCTTCATAACATCTTATCACGCAAAAAGTTTGCGGATAAAAATATTTTACGCTTAAATATCATCAAGTATATTTTCACCCTCCAGTTTTATAAGATAAAAAAGAATCACTAACAATTTATTTTTTTTCCAAACCACGGCCATTTTATAGTAAATATTCTTAAGGTAATCCATCTTGGTACGGTAGTTGTGCAAACATTTCTATTCAAGATAAGCTAGGTGGACTAAGCTGGATTATGTCTGGGTTCAGCGTTTGAGCAAACTTTGTACGAACGTCGACGAAACTTTGTTGTAGCCTATGGTATTTCAATATATGTTCGAATACTTATATTAGGATTTATCGAATTGATTTGACCTCTTTAAATCTGTTAAAAATTAAATAGATTTTTGGATATTTTCAGTGTCTGGTCTGGATCATGTATCTAATAGTCATGCTATAATATGCAAACACTGCAACACTCTGTTGTATCAATGTCCATTTAACTTAAGAGAGTCCAGCACTATTTAAATTCTAAGTGAATGGTGAGATGATAATCGGATTAATTATAATAGTCTCATAAAGAGGCTTACAAGTTGCACATCGTGCTATGTAGGGTGCTCTATCCGTTATACAGAAATCCGACGCAACGTAGAATCACCTTTTTACCTTTTTTGAATGGTGGACCATGGATGTGGTCGCGCCCCGACAAATCGGTCCGGGGCGACAGAAGAGGCGGCGCGCAACCCCATGGACCCACCCTGCAAACACCTCTCTTCGCTGTACGAGCGAGCCACCGGTACCCGATCTTTGTCTTCGGTGGCCCACGCAGGATCACTCCTAATTAGTTAGTACTGTTCTTTAGATGCAAGTGGCATAGAACAGTTTTAGCGGACATTCTCGTGGAGCGGCTTATGTCCAACAGTGAACGTCTACTGACTGACGGATGTATAGATTATAATATTCGATATTTGTCATCGGTGGCATCGTTCCCTACACTG
The DNA here is from genome assembly GCA_905163515.2 of Lymantria monacha. Taxonomy (NCBI): domain Eukaryota; kingdom Metazoa; phylum Arthropoda; class Insecta; order Lepidoptera; family Erebidae; genus Lymantria; species Lymantria monacha. Next base: position 24,913,452 of record LR991098.1, on the reverse strand, counting down.
GACAATTTTACGTTTGTCTGAGTATTGTAAATGAATATATAGTTATAAAACCCGATTACGAAGCTAAAAATGATGTCACAAGCGGGATTGGAACCCGCACCTATTGGGATTCCGGCCCATTCGTGCTGCCACTACACCACCGTGACTTATTGTAGCAGATGCAAATTTTGCTTTCGTATCATATTTACGTCTTAAGGTGACGGTATGCCATCTATCCGATAATGTTTACACATTACAATGTGTTTACAATGGTTTTATAAATAATTAAGCATATTAAATGCTAAATTTCAGTAATTTGAATATATAGTTCTCAGAATGAATGAAGATTGAATCATCCGAGCGTTATACGGTATCGTATAGTATGTGTTCTTATATTATCTATGAGGATATAAAGGGTTCGGAATAGCCTAATAAATATTGTATTTTCTCTGCTTAAAAAATCCTATTCTATCCGTGTTGTGACGGAATAAGAATACAATTCACCACCCCCTATCTTATCCGTGGATGATCGTAAGACACGACTATGTTATATAAAAGGCATATAACATATATGCAAGAAAAGGAAAACTAGAATCAAAACCAACATGTCTGACCAGCATGGTATAGTAGGTCAATGTCCCTCCCATTATGGAGGAGGCTCGACCTCAACAATAGGACATATGAGCTGAGATAATAAAAAAATCCTGTTACTGTGCATATGGTGTTTACTTTTAACTAAATACTATTTGTGTTTTAAGTTGTTAATTAATAAGAATTTGTGCAAACAACTGTTATTTAACCAAATAAATGAATAATACCTCAGTTTACAAATAGGTTGGTTGCGTAATCCGCAAATTGGAGTGAAAAGAAAATATCTATATTTTCTAAGGTTTATTATTACAAAACTGTATAAATAAACCGCCCAATCGATTTTAATGAAATTATGAATGTTTATAGTGCAATGTACTCATTGCAGTTTAAAACGAACGAAATTTAACCGACCAAATAACTAATTACGGAACCTAATTATACCTATTTTCTATTTTTGTTGCAAGTATCTATAGCAATATAAAGGGCCACCGAAGACAAACAACGGGTACCGGTGGCCCGCTCGCTTGGCGAAAAGAGTTACATGTAGGGCGGGTCTATGGGGTCCCGCGCCGCTTCTTCTGTCGCCCCGGACGTATTTAGCGGAGTGTGGCCACTCCATAGCTAGCCGCAAAAAAAAAAAAATTAACGTGTTATATAATATTAAAATTCTTGTAAAGTAAATATCAACTATTAATCCCTACAAAAATTATATAAATATTTTTTACATCCAAGTTTACTAATTTATACCTACAAAGGAGGACATTGTCAACGTATCTTGATATGATACCCGTATAATGGAAAGCTTCAAAATACTTAAAACAGATGGACTCTTTCTTATATTTTGGAAGGAATATGTACAAGGATTATCGTTGTATTGTGAGAGAAAATATTCCTTGTATAGCTTGTATCATTTCCTTGTAGGCATTGCTTGACTGACTGACTGACTGACTTGAAAAATATTAAGCGGACACAAATTAAACCACTACGCCATCTGTGCATTCGCCATCAGTTTACAAAATACCTTTTTTGCGCTGTGGAAAAGGTGTAGGATTCGCGCATAGTATGGTTTTACTGCGTCAGAATACCTACTAAAAACCACAGCGGCTCCGTGTCCCCGCCGGTTGTGGGACGCCAAAGGTTCGCCTTCTGACGTTCCGGGGTTTTGAAATACTAATACTTCATATTTTACAGTCATTAGTTTTATTTTACTAAAATATTCGTAGAGTTGGTTGAGGTTTGAACTGTAAAGGAAAGTTTTATATTTTAATCACCCTCCATAGCCCATGAAATGATGAACAAAAATGTCTATATAAATTTACAATACAATTTTATTCCATTGTGATATTTTTGAAGAACAGCTTTTAATCAGTTCATCTAGTATAAGTACATTCACGCAGCAAACGTTACTGCAATATAAGTTTATAATTAATTTAATCTTTTGTATTAAACTAGAGAAATGCTAATTAGTTTACTGTTATGATTTGATCACTTTATGTTTTAAGATTATTAATTTAATCAACATGATTTATGAGTTATGACGATTGTCGGCATTTCATTTCGATTGTTTCAGATGTAAATAGCTATTTCATTATACTACTACTACAACTCTTATTACAAAACTTTAGTTGTATGATTAATGACATCTAGTAACGCATAGTGAAAAAATGAACCACGTTATCATTCATGGTAATAACGAATAAACTTAATTTAGCTATCCGACGATAGATGGCACTTAGATAAAAATCATAAGTTTCACTTTAAGCCTTTCAGTTTTAATAATTTATAAATAGATGGCGTATATACAAATAGTGTTTCCAAGCTTCATTATTCAATTAAAAATTCTTATAACTTGTAGATAAGCCGATAACGTGAATATAAAATATTCATTTTTATTTAGAAACATGCCCACCTTGTAGTTTATTTATATTATGTTCCAAATATCTACTGAACTAAAATTACGACTTTTACCTTTATTGCACCGACAATTATGATGTAGGTTAGTGTGTTTCGTGTTAGCAAACTAATTTAATAAATAGTTTTAACATTAATTATAATTATAGGTACTTGAAAAAACGTTGAATCAATGTTGCGATCACACTAACACACATATCGTCATATTTAATTACGGACTGTTAATAAAAAAATATTTCTTTATAATTCAGATTGACTGCCTAAGCTCTTGAACACACTAAGTCAAGGTGTTGGACAGTCGACGGAGAGATTAGACTGACAGAGTCTATACGTAGAATATATCTAAAATCAAAATTAATAAAGTGCAATAATACATTTATTTCATGTATTTAATTAAGAGTGCTATGTGTGAACATTTATGATTTATAAATACCCGATTATGAAACGAAAAATGATGTCACAAGCGGGGTTCGAACCCGCGCCTATTAGGAATCCGGCCCAATCGAGCTACCACTTACACCATCATGAACTATTTTAGGACATGCAAATTTCGCTTCATATTATATCTTACGTCTTCAAGGTGACGTATGCCATCTACCGGCCAATGTTTATACATTGTATAGGCTTAATACTTCAAACTTTACAGTTAAAATTGTATTAAACGATGACACAACCCTGTTATTCAAATTACTGAAATTTTTAGCATTTAATATGCTTAATTGTTCATAAATACCCGATTACGAAACGAAAAATGATGTCACAAACGGGGTTCGAACCCGCGCCTATTGGGAATCCGGCCCGATCGTGCTGCCACTTACACCATCGTGAACTATTTTAGGACATGCAAAATTCGTTTCGTAATCGGGTATTTATAAATAATTAAGCATATTAAATGCTAAAAATTTCAGTCATTTGAATTTATGATTTAATAAAATAGATTTCATGTGTAGGCTCGATGTCCACCTAGAACAGCTTTTACGTTTTAAACATCATCTTGCACTAAAAACATAATCGTTGTATTGCAAAGTCTATAAAAATACTCAAGAGCAATGTGTGGATCGCACGAAGTATTCTCCTCCATAGGATTCGAAACCATGACATTGGCACGATTGGTCGGTATTTTATCACCTTCTGTGCACTCAAGTTATTTGTATAGTCCTGACTGTAGTGTTGCCCAAACGCAAAATTCTTGCGTGTCTCGCAAGTAATGCAACTCTCGCTTTTAGAATAACACAGAGTCACTTGTTTTGGTAGAAATGAAAAATCCACATAGAAATGAAAAATCCAAGTAAATTAATGAAATTCTATTCATCTAGTGGCACTAAATGTACAACTATCAATAATTAGGTACAGACCACTTAACGGGAATGGGACTATAATCACACCTATCCAGGGGCGGCTCTAGCACATGTAGCGCCCAGGTGCAATCAATAACCTGGCGCCCTTTTGTATTTTTTTTTATTGCTAATGATGGCAAACGAGCAAGCAGCACATCTGATGGTGTCACTGCTACCCATGGACCTTTGCAATACCAAGGGTATAGCTTAGACCGCTGCCTACCAAATACCAATACAATCCCCAAACCCACCCAGTTGGGCTAATTCTTCTTTTGTATCAAAATGCATGAACAAAATGAACTAGGTTGACACTCAACACGTACAACTAAACTCCGAAGCTCACTAAAATGCGTTGTCATGCTTAGTCTCGTTGTTTTGACACGAAACCAGGTAAACGCGATCGGATTATGAAGTTACAGTGAGCATGGCGACAAAACAACCTACTCAAACCTGTCAAATAACGCATCCACTATCTTCAGGCGCGGCTCAAGCACATGTAGCGGCCGGGTGCAATCAATAACCTGGCGCCCTCTTGTACCCCAAAGTGGGTGAACCAAATGGAATAGGTTGATGGTTACAAGCGGCTCTCGGCGCCCCCTAACACCCGGCGCCCGGGTGCACCGCACCCTCTGCACTATAGGTAAAGCCGGCCCTGACTACGTTTATAAATGGTTAGGCACTCGCTGCATACGGTGCGCCCGCTCCGTGCGGAGTGTTACAGTGGAGGCTCTATGTGGCCCGAGCGGCTCTCGGCGCCCCCTAACACCCGGCGCCCGGGTGCACCGCACCCTCTGCATTATAGTTAAAGCCGCCCCTGCACCTATCTATAATGACACTGTTTAAAATAACATCAAATTATTTCCCCGTGTACTGTTATTAAGTTGACAGACCTTTCTTGACAAAATGTTGACAATACTTTCTTTGCCAAAGCAATCGTAAAATGCTGCCAAAGGGAGCACTGCGAGACTCTCGCTGCGAGTCTTGATCTTGCATTTGGGCAACACTAGTTCTGAGTCAGGAGCTTTTCTTTTTTGTTATTTGTATGTTTGTAAATTCGACACGCTTTCACGAAACAACTCTTGTTTGAGTAATAATACTACCGATATTTCATATCATCATCAGACGTCATCCGTACCAACATATTATCCACAATGTGCCTACAGACATTCACTGTTGAATATACGCCTCCCCAAGCATTAGGTGCAGGAGAACCCTTTATCAACCAGGGGCACAGATAGTAGGTTGGCAGCTTCTGGTTTGCTCTCTCAGCAAACAAAGCACATTAGCAAATTGCTATATTTCAAAGAACGAGTTTTTGCGAGAATGTGGTTCTACACGAGCCGATCATTTTATAATTAAATAGATTAATTAAAAATGATGTAAGGAATGATTTCTCAAAATATATAACAATCTAAAAAATAACAAAAATACTTGATTAAGATTTGTAATGCTTACATCAGAGTTACATACACCAACAGGCTAGCATTGCAATTAGGCAGTCAAGCATTGTAGAAATAAAAAAAAAGTTTAAAAATAAACAACAAAAAAGCCACAGGTGTCATAGCCAAACAGCTACCTATAGCGATGAGCGGCATTCCTTAGCTCTATGAAAAAAAATAACAATAAGTGGATTATAATACCCTTTTGTCACATTGCATTCAATTTGATATATATTAAAAAGTAAGTCATGCGTTACCATGTTTAACGTATCATGTGTGGGAAACTAAATCGATTTATTTTATAAATAAGGCTTCTTTCTTATACTTGGAACGTATCAGCTAAAGAAATGATGAAAGATCAGTAACGTAGCTCGCGTTAGACGAGTCCTATAATAAAAGTTATTGCGGAGCACACATGAAGAGTTTTTTTTTGGCAGGCTATGGTCTGATCACACGCCGTCCGCGACCACTTGCACCGAATCCTTAACGTCCGCGTCCGTGGTTATTCCAGACAACTTAAGGGTATATATAGTACATTACTGCAGCGGCCAGCAAAAGAGACATTGATGTACTTTTCTCAAATAATGCGCGGCAATTAAAACTAAGTAGTACTAAGTAGAACTGTATACATGACGAACAACGAACAACATTTTTCACGAGCTAAAGGGTTCCTTATTTTTGTTTTTTTTTTTCATTATCAAACAGGTTTATATTTCAAGCCAGTTCGAAATTTAAATAAAACTCTGATAAGTTGCCTATTTGGTTACCATGATTTGAAGTAACAAATCGTTCCATTTTTAAAATACACGATAGATATGAATTTTTATACATTTTTTGCCGGCCGCTGCTCATATGTATTTGGTCAGTACAGCAATTTCGATTTATCTCGAAGAAGGTTCTCAAAATAATGCTCAAATTTACAAGCACATTTGAGAAAAAGGTTTTTAATAAACGAAACAAATGCAAGCGCACACTGCATTAAATTAATTAGGTATATACTGATTATTAAATTATAATTGCAATTAATGCTGCTAGAAGTAAGTTTATTTTTCTGGCTTTTCTATTATTTGGCAAAATTATTTCGATATCAACATACCTACATAATAATATCTGATGTTTACGCGAGTACCTATTATAAATTTTGAAATAAAACTATTTTTACGGATTCTATCACTCTGTATTTGTTTTTATTTATATTTTCTTGACGTTTCGTACACTTAACAACGTTCATGGTTATGGGAGGACTTATTAACATTTATAGCTCGAAATGATTTCGCCCCGGCAATAAACATCTATCAATAAAAAAGTAAAAAACGATTAAGAGATATATACAGATAATAAGTTATAACTTCTATGTAAGCGAGCTTGAAATAAAACCAGATACCAATTCGACTTTGACCAGGGCGGCATAACATTATTTTCACATATTTAATTAAAATAGGAAATTTTGGAGGCGGCTCGAACCCAGCTCTAAGATGTATTTGAGCTGAGATAATTATGATGATGATCAAATGATTGAATACGACTATGACAGCGTAAATATGGTCAAAATTTGCTGATAATAGTTTTAACCATGTATTGTATGACCAGATTGTTCACGTACTGAAAGAAGGTGGAGTCAAGAGTCTCCGAAGGCGAGCGTGTATGAAGAGAATTATGAATGTTGAGGAAGCGAGTGAAGTATGCAAGGATAGAGTTCTCTGTCACTCTGTTCTCTCTGCCTACCCTGCAAGGGATATGGCGTAATGATATGTATGTATGTGTTAACCATGTATAAGAATGAATAAATATTTGATACCTATTGAATTAGGTAATTGGTTTTTTATTTTGCCGGGATACAAGGCCTAAAAAGTTGAAATGTAATTATGAACAATATTTTATGAACATTTATTTACATACGCTGTAGCCCCGTATAATTAATACAGTTGATACGGCGATTGTTACATCTAAACTAATATTATAAAGCTGAAGAGTTTGTTTGTTTGAAAGCCCGCAGGAACTACTGGTCCGATTTCAAAACTTTTCCAGTATTGGTTAGCCTATTAATCCAGTATAAATCCAGTAGTTAGTTTATCGAGGAAGGCTCTAGGTTATATATCATCACACTTATAGCAATAAGAGTAGAACACCAATGAAGAATGTTACAAAATCTGGAGATTTATTTCCCACAGAATCCCCTCTTTATCACAGAATTATTTTTTAAAAGTTCTAAAATAAAAGTCCGCGACAGCATAATGTATATACATATCTCTAAGGGTTGCTTCATTATAAACTTTTTTATGCTAACCAAATTTATTCTAAAACATACATACATATCATCACGCCATATCCCTTGCAGGGTAGGCAGAGAGAAAAGAGTGCCAGAGAACTCTATCTTTGCATACTTCACTCGCTTCCTCAACATTCATAATTCTCTTCATACACGCTCGCCGGTTTCGGAGACCCTCGACTCCACCTTCCTTCAGTACATGACCGATCTGGTCTAGGTAGGTTAGTCTCGGTCTCCCCCGGTACCTACATCCTTCCACTTTCGCATTGTATATCTTCTTAACTAGACGTTCGTTCGGCATTCTTTCCACATGTCCGAACCATCGGAGCATTCCCTTTCGCATCTTTACAGCAATACTCTCTTTCATACCTACTCGCTCTCTTACATTGTCGTTACGAATGCGGTCGGTCAGCCTAACTCCACAGATTTTCCGCAGAGATCGCATTTCGACCGCATTAATTCTAAAATAATGAGATATTTCGCAAATAAATTTGTGAAGAGGTTTTTATAAACTTTTGCATTTAATTGTCCATTATATCATTTGATTTCAATGAACATCTTAGGAGATATCGCAATTTTAAAATAACATCACAGCAAATTAACGATCAAGTACTGCGCACTAAGAGTGCACGATATATTATGTAGATACTTATCGATATTTCATAAAACATTGATATATAAATACGATATATCATTTCCACCCAATATTATCAAATAATCTAGTATCGATATATACCTACAATCGATACATTTCATGATTCATCCGATATACCAAATATCGTTAAAAATCGTATATCATGTGGATAGTAGGTTATTCTCAATAAACTTAAAACTAATGTTATTTTAAAGTCCTACGCACACTATACCTATCTTTAGTTTTCTTCTCAGGACCGCCCGCTAGCCTTACACATCCAAAAATAAAAATAATAAGTATAGAAAGTCTAGATAAGTCTCAAGACTTTTACCTAACGTTTCGATGTTCTACTCTTACTAATAAAAGCATCATGTAGTAGTATTATTTAAAAAAATTTCAACGTTCTACCTAATCGAAGTCGTGAATTAAAGTTAGTGTTAGCCCAAAGGAACTATTCCATGCGGACGAAGTCACTGTTAGAAGTTACCTAATAAAGATCATTCGATGGATGTTTATATAACTCTTTCGGTTGATGTCTATTTGTTTTTTTCTTAAAAACAACATACTTAATAATGAAACATTGATAACATTGTGTGTCGCAGGGATTTAACATGTAATTCTTATTCTCTTCTTTTCGGTTTTTATACATCCCACTGCTGGACACGGGGTTACTTCAGATGAAGGAATTTAGCCTACTACGCTCAGATGGCTAGATAGGTTGATATAAAATTTTATTCTCATTTTCATTCTCGTCTACTTATGTTTATTAAACGATTTTAAAAATTTTAACTATGACTTAGAAAAGATAGAAGTGGTAACCATTATATTCCTATTACTTCACCTCGTAGAAAAATATGCAATTCAGACAGATACAAACTATAGTCCTAAATTCGGAACAAAAAACCTAGACTCGGAACGAACGATTGCACACACAATTTGTCTTTTTTTTTGGCGCCGGCTACTCAATTTGTCCTTCTATTGGGTCGTGCAACTTAAGAGTTATAAAAAACTACTTTCGGGATTGCCTATCTATTATAAAGCCGTAGAGTTTGTTTGGTTGTATGCGCTGAATTTCAGAAACTAATGGTTCGAATTGAAAAATTCTAAAGCAAATGCTTGTTGTCGCGCAAACAGGAGGATATAAGAATATATACCTACCTATGTTATAAAGTCTAAATATAGATTATATATAACAGATATTTTTAAAAAGATATCTGCGCTAAGGAATTAATCTTTATATTGTAGGGGACTTTACAACGCCCATGTCGTGCGGCGTTCCGCTGACGACACGCTCGTCACAGCTGACGACACGCTCGTCACAGCTGACGACACGCTCGTCACAGCTGACGACACGCTCGTCACAGCTGACGACACGCTCGTCACAGCCCGGGGCAGGACATTCGAAGAGGCGGCGAGCCTGGCCACTCTCGGCACCAAGGAGATGGTCAGGCGAATCGAGGCGCTGGGGCTCAGGGTGGCCCTAAACAAGACGGAGGCCCTACTATTCCATGGGCCCCGTGTGAGGCTGCCCATCGGCGCCTCGTTAGTCGTCAACTCCATCCACATCAGTATCCTGGCCCATATGAGGTACTTGGGTCTGGTGCTCGACGGGCGATGGTGGTTCCGGGAGCATTTTCGCCAAATTGCTCCCCGGCTGGTCGGCGCGGCGTCCGCCCTTTCTCGGCTCATGCCGAATGTGGGCGGACCCAGTTTCGAGGGCCGACGGCTGTATGCGGGGGTGATCCGCTGAATGGCCATGTACGGCACACCCGTGTGGGCGAGGGCTCTGAACGCCCAGCTCAGGGCGATGCTGTGGAGGCCACAGCGAGCCATGGCGGTCAGAGCCATTCGCGGGTACCGCACGGTGTCGACAGAGGCGGCGTGCCTATTGGCCGGGACACCCCTGTGGGACCTAGAGGCGGAGATGCTCTCCGACCTCTACCGGTGGGTTACCTCAGTGCGCGAAGAGGGTGGCTCCCCATCGATTAACGAGATAGCCACCTGGCGCGAGGACGCCCGTCGAGAAGTCATCGTCCGTTAGGCTACGCGGCTGGAGAGGCCTAGACACGATGTCACTACCGTCGAGGCCCTCCGGCCCGTACTGATGGAATGGATGGAGCGGCGGCACGGGGTCCTCACCTTGCGACTGGTGCAGGTGTTAACGGGGCACGGGTGTTTCGGGAAATACCTGCACATGGTCGTGTACAGGGAATGGACTCCGGGCTGCCATCATTGCAGTAGTGACAAGAACATGGCGCAACATACGCTCGAGGAATGCTCGGGCTGGGACGGGCAGCACCGCGACCTCGTCGCTATTATCGGTGCCGACCTGACGCTGCCGGCTGTCGCGAGGTCGATGGTCGACAGCGTCAGGAATTGGGACGCGGTCGCCGCCTTCTGCGAGGCTGTCATCTCGCAGAAGGAGGCGGCGGTACGGGCCCGGGTGGATTCCCGTGACCCGGGCCGCCGCCCGCGGCCGGGGCGGCGCAGGCGCGAATACCTGCGCCTGATGCCGCCCCAACCGAGGCTTCGGGTGATCGGACCGGGGAATTGTCCGGTCACCCGACGCGAGGCCACCGCGTGAGGACGACGCCTCGACGGCGAAATCTGTCGGGGCGTCAACAGGAGAGGAGCCCGAGAGGGCATACCGCCAAGCGGGCCACCGAAGACAAAGATCGGGTACCGGTGGCCCGCTCGCACGGCGAAGAAGAGGTGCTTGCAGGGTGGGTCAATGGGGTAGCGCGCCGCCTCTTTCGTCACCCCGGACCGATTTGGCGGGGCGCAACGTCCATGGCCCACAACAAAAAAAAAAAAAAAAAAAAAGGGGACTTTACAAACTTATCATTAATGGACACAATTTACATCCCGACTCGAAACAATAATCTGCGGATTGCACAAGATATTGTTCTGCGTTGAATTACAAATCTACGATTCTTGGCACGATAGGTATCTTAACCACAAGGTACGCTATATGTACAGACAAGATTGTTCGTCGGAGTTAAACTTTGAACATCCAAACTCCTCCTTCTGTCTACGTCCGTGCTTTGTAATTTTATAAAATACTAGCTGATTCGCATAATTTCATCTGCGTCACATAAAAGAGAGAGTTACGCTCTTAAACCTCGCTTCGGCAGAATATTCAGATGACCGAGGAATAGAATCGGCCTTTGTGTTTACCGTTTGTGGACTATGAGAAAGCCTTCGAATCTGTCGAAATTTGTGCAGTGCTGCAGTCCTTCAGCGGAGTCAAATCGACTGTCGTTATAATGAAGTGTTTGTATAGAAACGTCACAATGCCTGTGCGCATCTGGGATAACAGTACGAAACCGATCCAATTGCAGAAAGGTGTAAGACAGGGAGACGTCATCGGATATCTGCAAAACGGAGCAATATGGTAATCCGCAAAAGGATGGGTGTCACCGACACAGCGCGAAGCATTAGCACGCTGAAGTGGCAGGTCACGTGGCTCGACAAACCGATAACCGATGGGCAAGAAGGGTTCTCGAATGGTGACCGCGTATCGGACAACGTACCTAGTGTTGGTCGCCTACCAGGTGGACGACGACTTCGGGAAGATTTCTGGGGTTGTCGGATGCGGGCGACACCGGATCGCGTTTTGTGGGAAAATACATATATGAATGTAATATTTAATAATAAATAATATTTTTTTATTTTATCAATGTTAACAGAAAATTAAAAGAGGTAGGTAATTAAAGTTAGGAAAAGATTATCAAAGCAAGCAAGTGTGAGTGGCCAGACAATAACTGCTAATTCTCTTTGCAGGATACTCATGTTTTCTAAGCAAATCCATCCATCAGCCCGTAAACGTCCACTCTTAGACATAGGCCTCCCCATGAGAATGCCATTTGCAACGGTCCTGTGCCACCTGCATCCAACGGTTTCCTGCGACCTTGATAATGTCATCCGTCCACCTAGTTGGTCGTTCAACGTGCTAATTCTTTGGGCTATGTCGGTTATACCCGTTTTTTTTACGAATTGCCGTATTCCGGATTTATTCACGTAAAAAAATACCGACCATAGCCCTTTCCATAGCACGCTGAGTGACTTTTACCCTTTTTATGAGAACGCCATTTAGAGACCACGTTTCAGTGCCGTAAGACATCGCTGGTAACCAGAGATGTACAAAATGGTTTTAAAAAAGCATTTAAATACAAAATGCAAAATACTTTTCAGTTTTACTATTTCAAATGCAAAACACCAAATAGTTTTGCGTTTTGTATTTCAAATGCTAAATGCAAAATAGGTATTTTCAAAATACTTTTTCAAAATAAACACCTTTTGACCAAATCTCAGAAATTTTTATTTATTTTAGGTATTTATCTTATGGCCGCACCTGCGTGTATCATTACGAAGCTTCGTGCAATGAGACGATACACGCAGATGTGACCGGTCATTATTGGCTATCGTCGTAAACATTCGGGCTTCGTGTGCAATATCGCTTGGGTGGCGATAAGTCAAAGGGTTTTAGCGCGCTAATATATCGCGCTCTGTGGTCAGACTAGCGTTTTTCATTTCGGGGGAAATTTTCGTTGTGTTTAGACGCGTTCGAGGATCTCCAGTTAATCAATAAATATGGAGTGGGGTGATGAAATGGTGTTAGACTTTATACACCATTATGAAGCTGAACCCATGAAGGGATCCAAAAATATCATTATGTAATTATTAGCATAATATAGCTGTAATAGTAAAGCAATTCGTCATCCATAGTTAAACGCATGAAAATAATTTCGGCCATCTTTAATTATAGCACGATACTTCGTGTAAAATACCGAAGTCGCTAATGTGACCACAGTTTTATCGCGATAATTTTCTAGTGTACCAAACGTACGAAGCTTCACCACAAATTACTTCGGAACGATACACGCAGGTGCGGCCCTAGCATTAGAAATAGAGATACAATGCCGAGCCAAACAAAAACGTCAAATATCATGGCACCTTATGCAGGACATTTTGGTCATATTTATCTGTACACATATCAATAAATTCTATTATGTTATTAATAATAATAATACTCACTTAAAATAATGTAAAAAACTAGACTAACGAAAAGAGAGCCATGGCTCCATTTTGTGAATTGTGTGGCCATTTATTTCGGTTCACTTTTCTTTTCTCTTATCTTGTTATAGTACAGTATATAGCAGTTTCAATATTGTAGGGATAACAACAACACTTCAATATCATAAAAGTAGGTAATCAAATACAATAAAAAAAGGGCGCGCATGGGTAGCAGGTGCCTCTATCGGTGCTCGAGGAATGTTCGAGCTGGGATGGGCAGCGCCGTGACCTCGTCGCTATCATCGGTGCCGACCTGACGCTGCCAGCTGTCGCGAAAGCGATGGTCGACAGCGTCAGAAACTGGGACGCGGTCGCCGCCTTCTGCGAGGCTGTCATCTCGCAGAAGGAGGCGGCGCGGCGGAACGAGTCCGTTAGGATTCCCGTGACCCTGGCCACCGCCAGCGGCCTGGGTGGCGCAGGTGCGAATATCTGCGATATCCGAGTTGCAGGGGCGTGACCACATCCATGGTCCACCTTGCAAAGGAACAAAAAGAAAAAAAAAATGGTGCCTCTATCGGTCAAATTCGGCAATACAAGGGTCATTCGTTCATTTCATTTTGTTTGACTGGTAATGTTGGCTAAACTTAATCACAAAGTATTTGGCATTTTGAAATGAATATTAAAAATGCTAAATACATCTCGAAAGGTATTTCAAATAAAATACAAAATGTTTTTTACTAAAAGACCCACCGTAAAAACTCCTCTCTCTTCGCCGTGCGAGCGGGTCACCGGAACCCGATTTTTAACTTCGGTGGCCCGCCCGGCGGTTCACCCTCGCGGGTTCCTCTCGTCGACGCCCCGACAGATTTCGCCGTCGGGGCGTCGCCCTCACGCGGTGGCCTCACGTCGGGTGACCGGACAATTCCCCGGTCCGATCACCCGAAGCCTCGGTTAGGGCGGCATCAGGCGCAGGTATTCGCGCCTGCGCCGCCCCGGCCGCTGGCGGCGGCCCGGGGCGCGGGAATCCTCCCTTGCCCGTTCCGCCGCTTCCTTCTGCGAGATGACAGCCTCGCAGAAGGCGGCGACCGCGTCCCAGTTCCTGATGCTGTCGACCATCGCCCTCGCAACGGCCGGCAGCGTCAGGTCGGCACCGATGACAGCGACGAGGTCACGGCGCTGCCGCTCCCATCCCGGACACACCTCCAGCGTGTGTTGCGCCGTGTCCTCGTCACTCCTGCAGTGGTGGCAGGCCGGAGTCCACTCCCTATACACGACCCTGTGCAGGTACAACCCGAAACACCCGTGCCCCGTCAATACCTGCACCAGCCGAAAGGTGAGGACTCCGTGCCGCCGCTCCATCCACTCTATCAATACGGGCCGGAGGGCCTCAACGGTCTCCACACCGTGCCTAGGCCTCTCCAGCCGCGTAGCCCAACGGGCGATGACGTCTCGGCGGGCATCCACGCGCCAGGTGGCTATCTCGCTCAACGATGGGGAGCCACCTTCCTCGCGCGCTGTGATAACCCGCCGGTAGAGGTCGGAGAGCATCTCCGCCTCCAGGTCCCACGGGGGTGTCCCGGCCAACAGGCACGCCGCCTCTGTCGACACCGTGCGGTACCCGCGAATGGCTCTGACCGCCATGGCTCTCTGTGGCCTCCACAGAACCGCCCTGAGCTGGGCGTTCAGAGCCCTCGCCCACACGGGTGCGCCGTACATAGCCATCGAGCGGATGACCCCCGCATACAGCCGTCGGCCCTCGAAACTGGGTCCGCCCACGTTCGGCATGAGTCGAGAAAGGGCGGACGCCGCGCCGACAAGCCGGGGAGCAATCTGTCGGAAATGCTCCCGGAATTGTTTTCAGACACTGCGGAATATTAGACGAGAAGATCCTCCTAAGTAGCCCGAACGAAGCTAAGCAAATGAATTTCGGGAAAAAGGTGAATGACCTAAAAAGTAGGTAAACCCCAGTCAGGCCAGGCAGCCAGGTCATTTGATTTTATCTCAATTTCGTATTTTAAACTTTGCTTAAATTTGCTTGGTCCGTTCTCGAAGAGTTCTCAAGAAAAAACTAATAGCGTTTGTGCAAAAATTAATTTCGAATTTTATCTTGATTTTATTATCTATTCGTAAAAAGAGAATTGCCCCCAGGTATGAGTCTAAGTATTTATGTTGTTACCTAGGTACTACAAATTAAGTCATCAAATATTTTAATTTGAGTATTAAGTAGCAGTAAATAAGCAACATAAACAGCATAACCACGCATAATAAGTATGTTTTCATTTATGCCACTCGATGCCAGTTGCCGACTGTCAAAATCAACATAAATGAATACGACACGCGTGAATAGAGTAGCGAACTCTGTGAACGCTATGCTATGTTTGTTTCCGAACGCAGTCTGCGAGCGCATGCGCCCGATGTTGAACGTTTTTATATTGTCGAATTTTCATTCAACATTTAGTTGCTATTTCGTAATATCGGAGTTGAAGTGCTAGTGTTTTTAATAATTTGTTTGTGTATTTTAAAAAATATTAACTTAAAATGGAAAGAAATGACCGTAAAACAAACTCTCGTAATCATACAATTACGATAGACTGTAAAGATACGAAGTTTATCATGCGAAAAATTTTTTTGGATTTCGCCATCCTATTTTGTGGTGAGTTAGCTTAGTTTTATTGATTTGATTTATTACAATTTTATTTGTTGTTGTAAATATCAGTTGTGAAACATGGAAATCCTTTAGATAAGCTGATACCATAATAATTCAACTCAAACGAACTCATTATTTATTTTTGATATAAATAAAAATGTATTCCGGTATTATATACCTACTGAATAGTGATTATGTTATTAAATAAACGGACACACATAATTTAATACAACATTCACCACTTTAGCTTGATCTTCTAATTCCATAATTCTTTTATCATTTTTATTCACAATAAGCTATTTATATTGTCATAAAAAAAATATATATTTAATTTGACCATGTCCCATGGCTTACTTAGAAGTTTAACTCAAAAGGTCACTTGGTGTTACTATATGATATGACCTTGTATAGATGTGTTTATTTAAAAAAAAGTGTGAAATGTTATTTTCCCCTCATTCTGATGTTGTATAGTAATGTTTATAATATTGGTATTCATTTTATCAACTTTTTTAATTTGGTGTATTTTTTTAAATTATATTTTTAATTAAAAAAACATTGTTTGAGAATATGCATCATAATAATATAGACATATTATTCTTATTTTAATATAGTATTGCATATATCTTCATATTTAAGTCTGGATACTTTTATTAAATCTACACTATCATAAATAATATTTAGGACAATTCATTGCCTAATTTATTTAAAATAAAAAATAAATGTAATATACCAAATATTGCATAATTCATAAGTAAAAAATAACATATTCTTTCATATGTGGTAATGTAAATAAGGCAATTTCTTCCAATATTATCCTTTTAATGTGATAATTGCAATTTATCCTCGTTTAATAACTAATATATGACACCAACCTAATATAATATTATACTTGTATATTTAAATATTAATAAAACTTGTAATAACTTATAAACACATATAATCAGATCTATCTGAATAGTAATAAATGTATGACTGACTCCTATGTGAATAAACATGTTTGAGAATCTAAAATAATAACATTGTAATAATAATTGAGAATAATGATATTTTTATTTTAATAAGGATATTTTTAGTAAATAATTACTAAATGTAGTTAGAATGAATCATTATTATTCTCCATTTAACCCAATTACTTGAGGGCTGACTCGATATGTAGGTACTTGTCTACTATTTTAGATATTCAAAAAGTTTCAGCAATAGTTTTATTATCTGACTGCCTGCTTGACTTAATGACCAACCTTGTCAACCGTGACCAGACAGCATTAGAGTCCAGTCCAGGTTGATGTAAAAACTCTTAGATATCTTTTACACCACCCACAAGCAATGTAGGGAATGATGGTATTTATAGCTGCCACCATATACTAGGAGTCATTACATATTTTAATGCAAGATATATAGGTCAAGATGCAAAGCTCCATGAGTCGCTGTAACACTTACCATCAGGTGTGTTGTTTGTTCGTTTGCCACACCATAAGCAATAAAAAAATATGCCCAAGTAATAAAAGCTGCTACTTTTCCGTGTGGTGACGGAGTAAGAATACTGTTCACCACACCATATCTTACCCGTGGGTGATCGTATGAGACGACTAAGGGATATAAAACGCATATAACATCTATGCGAGTGAAGGAAACCTCGAAACAAAATCCTATACCAACACGTCTGACCAACGCGGTATAGTAGGTTAATTTCCCTCCCATTACGGAGGAGGCTCGAGCCCAACATTGGGACATTTATGGGCTGTGATGATGATGAATAAAAGCTGGTGTTATGAGGAATTAATATTTAACAATTACAAAGTATTATCAGTAAATTTTAAAAACATTATCCCTTACAGAAATCAAATACATCCACGACAATAAATTAGTACTGAAAGCAATAACTTGCATTGGATAGTTTTAGTGCATTATTTGTTAAGCCGTTGAAGTTGAGTCTTTTACTATATAGCCTAAGGTATTTTTGTTATATATTGACTGTTTTTTTTTTACTTCAAAATATATTTAACTATTTTTGTAGTCAGACAAGGTCAACAGGGTCACAAAATATCTTGCCATATATATTTAAATATATATATATAAATAAATATATATATATATATATTATTGCTTATGTTGGCAAACGAGCTGGCAGCACACCTGATGGTAAGTGTCACTGCTGCCCATGGACCTTTGCAATACCAATGGTAAAGCTAGGCCGCTCCCTACCATTACAAAACCCAAACCCACCCAGTTGGGCTTCTGGCTCTCTCTTGTGTGTCAGTTACTAACTCAATTAACAATTGAGTTAGTAAGTAACTGACACTTCATTAATTAATGTTTTTCCTATACAAAAATAGTATTCGATATGAAGACTAGGATGTGGTTTTACTGTCTTGTTCAAAATATAGTTAACTATATTTACCTTATAGCTAGTTAATAATTCTAAAATTAAAAAATATATATATATATATAACAAGTAAACCACAAATACTAACAGACCATAAATACTGACATAACAAAGTTTACTGACACATTAACGTGTTACACTGTGTTGCATGTCTCTCAGCGAGACAGAGCACCCATTGATCATATTTAACATGCACCCATTCATGTGTTATACTCGGAAATATCTGTAAAGATTTTTATTCAACGCTATCTGTCTAGATCACGCTAGTAGTTTTTTTGTTTGTGATTAACTTAGATCTGTAGGTATGTATTTTTCGTCCCTTTTTTAATTATTTTTTTTGGCGACTGGCTATGGACTCACACCCCGCTAAAGCCGTCCAGTGCGACAGAAGAAGCGTCGTCCGACCCCATAGACCCGCCCTACATATACCACTCTACGCCGTGCGAGCAGGCCACCGGTACCCGATTTTTGTCTTTGGTGGTCAGCCCGGCGGTCTACGTATTTTACACGGCTGACCTTAAATTAAATTTTTAAAATTTAACTATTAACAATTTAACTATTAACAATTTAACTATTAACAATTTAACTATTAAAAATCTTTATTTAAAAATAATAATAATTTAATTAATTTTAGTAAGATAAAGTTGGCTGACCTTAAATGTAAAATTTATATCTTTTATTTGTAATCTTTAACATAAATTCACTACTTGTGTAAGTGCATATGTATTAGTCTCTTTATTTTTGATTACGCAGATGCCGTAGTGGTTAAGACACTGACCGACCAAGCTCGTGTCTTGGGTTCGATACCCACACGCAAGGCAAAAATTTATGCAATTCACAAATTGTTGTTCTGAGTCTGGATTTAATTTGGGTCCGTTAAATATATACTTGTAAAGTTCTCGCAATAAAAGGTTTATTTTATTAAGATCCTTAATGCTGTTGTATTTTTAAAATTAAAAAATAATTTATCTCCTCCTACATGTTTCTTTTTTTATTGCGATAAAAGGAGCAAGACTATATTTGAATTTATTCTCCGAACTATCATTATTCAAAATCATATTTTTGGATAACCAGTTTTGTAAATAAACGATATTCCACAGAATTACTGTTGTCTTACCTTCGAAATTTACAAGGATAATGATATTATAAGATGACCGTTGATATCTATTTACGGATGGTTACTCTTCATATTGACTGCCATAGTTATGTCATACTGTAGCATTTTCTAGTTGTTGAGGGAATGTAGGATCTGAACCGTTTGGGGCGGCGGAAAGAATGGAGTGCAACCCCCATAACTTGCCATATCTTGCTGTCGATCTTTGAGTGGGCCACCCGTACTGAGCACTTGTCAGAACTGGTATTTTAAAGGTATCTGAATCTTGCTCTGATTCTAATTACTTGCGGTTGACGCTATATATACTTGTTTATCATCGTACATATTTCAAAAATTTTGGTAATAGTTTTTTGACCGGCCGCTTACTTCACGTAAACTTATGTAGACCAAAAAAAAAACAACAGATCAGGTCATCAGGTAGGCTGATAGATATTAATCTTCATTTATCTCAGCTCATATATATACCACTGTTGGGCTCGACCCTGTTTCAAAATGGGAGGGAAACTGACATACTATACCACGCTGGTCAGACGTGTTGGTATAGGATTTTGTTTTCAGTTTTTCTTCTCTTGCACAGATGTTATATGCGTATTATATTCCTTTGTCGTCTCTTACGATCACACACGGGTAACATAGAGGGTGGTGAATTGTATTCTTACTCCGTCATTACAAGGAAAGGTAATTCTTAAATCATATAATAATTATTTCAATGCAATATATTTAACTAATGATGTAATATAATTTTAGAATGATGTAATTAGAATTATGTAATGATGACATATTATTACAACAAAATAATATAGAAATGATTAGCAAGGCTATTATTAGCTTATATTAAATCAGTCAATCACCTGCAAACTGACACTTACAAGGTTGATATCGACATTCAGCTTTGTCAGGTGTGCTAGTTTTCGTTTTTAGAGTTATGAGTGAAATGTCTAGGTAAACTTTAAAGGGTCATATAATGAAAGGGAAATGGCTAGACTTTTAACACTTTATTGGAGTTTACTCCTTAAGAATTGATTTTCATATAAGGCGCCCGGTATGAGAAAAAATTGAGGAGTAAAATCTAGTGATCGAATGACCTCGTTACGTTTTTGGTGCGCAACCTATTCTGCGCACCTTTCACTTTCTGACGTGAGATAATACTTCACTGAACAGTTTTAATAAATGTAAATAAAAATATATATATTATTTTTAGTCAAATGAGCTTTTTTTGCGCCTGTTTTGATAATCGTACTTAAGGAGTAAACTCCAGTCGTGCGTCGGAGCTGACACACACACTTTTTTTATGGGGTTCAACGAACGAGCAGCTCACCTCTGCGATACCAGGGGTATAGCTAGGTAATGACCTAGCTATACCCCTGGTATTGCGAAGGTGGGCTGCTCGTTCGTTGGTAGGCAAGGGCTTATCTACCAAATCTTATTCAGGTTGGGTTACCGGACTAAGACCGGTTCTACCCCGAACGGACCGGCACGCCGCTGCAGACAGAAAACTGTCAACAGTGTGATCCTACTAAGGTGTTTAGCAGGACAATTACCTTACTATTGAAGGATTGAATCTATGCCAATTGCAAAATACTGCACGAACTATAATGATTCTCCGATATTGTCAATAGGATGCTTTGAATTTAAACTTGGGAATGGATGTCAAGGTCATAAGATTAGCCAAACGGTTCTTATCTCATCATTCAAGCTTATATACGACCCATTGCTGGGGACGAACCTCCTTCACCATAGAAGGGAAATTCACCTGCTTAGTTCAACTATGTTCTACTGCTGGGTTCGAGCCTATTCCAAAACAGTAAGAAAAATATTGTTACGTCGCGCTGGTTAGAAGAGTTTTATTTCAAAATTGCCTTCTTTTGAATAAATATTATATACGTATGATATCGTTTACTGGTCTTTTACGACATCCACGGGTAATATAAAGGCTGGTGAATATTATTCTTACTTCGTTATCACACGGAAAAGACTAACGGATCTGGGATAGTGAATTGGATTGATATAACAGAACCAGGCCTCAGACGATATCATGCGACTATTTCGAGTATATCCCTTTCAAGGAAGATATAGGCTTTCTAAATCAGATTGGATCATTAGAAATGTAACCTTTGCTTATACGGTAAATAGGCTGGTCCAT
Organism: Lymantria monacha; assembly: GCA_905163515.2. NCBI lineage: Eukaryota > Metazoa > Arthropoda > Insecta > Lepidoptera > Erebidae > Lymantria > Lymantria monacha. Next base: position 24,891,989 of record LR991098.1, on the reverse strand, counting down.
TTATCGTGCAAGTTTAATAGGCTTCTGAACAATCTGTCAAGTCTTAACAAATATTTTAGAACCAAATATGAGTTTGTTACGCTTTTAAGCGTAAACCTATCGGACCCAAATCGGTGTGATTTCAAAAAAATTATAATAAAATGCTACATAATCAGCGAGTAACATAGGATATATTTTATCCTCGTATTCTCACGTGGAAGGGATTTCCCTTCCACGTGAGAATACGAGGATACGTGGATATTTGTTAGTAACCTATGAAATTTATTTAACTCGTCAAATGGTACTTCCCGAGGATCAAACCTCGGTGTCTTATACGGAGACCATTGTGGATCCTGGCTTACAGGAGTTACAGTGATGGGAATGTGTGGTGGGATTAGTCCCAAAAAAAAAGAGAAAAGAAATAACTCGTCAAATGGTACAATTATTTTAATAAATGTGTATATATTTTTCTTCATATATTATTATCATCATCATCATCTCAGCCCACATATGTCCCACTGTTGGGCTCGGGCCTTCTTCACAATGGGAGGGAAATTGACCTAACAGACCAGTCAGACGTGTTGGTATAGGGTTTTATTTCGAGTTTTTCCATCTCTTGCACAGATGCCCTTAATCGTCTTTTACGACACCTTTACGGTTGAGATAGAGGGTGGTGAATTGTATTGTTACTCCGTCACCTCACGGTGGTACACTTATTATGGTGTAATTGAAATATTTAAATGCGTTTTTACGAGTAGCATGATAAACACTGAAGTTCATTGCTGTAGCAGTAAGGCCTTATCCCACTACGCTACGTTAGTTTGGTACTATTTCAATATTAAAGTATAAAAAAAAATCACCTAATCCAGTTATAAATAAATATTTTAATTAAAGAGAAACATTACCAATAATCCTTACCTAACTAATATTATAAGTGCGAAATTAACTCTGTCTGTCTGTCGCTCTTTCACGCCAAAACTACTGAACCGATCTGAATGAAATTTGGTACACAGATAGTCTAGAGCCTGATAAAGGACATAGGCTACTTTTTAATACAAAAAAGGGTTGCAAAGGGGGTGAAAAGTTGTAAGGAACTATTGTCATTTTTGAAGCCAGAAGCTTGAACCTTTTTTTAGGCCTTTGATTAGATATAAATAAATATGACATTAAAATATTGTAAAAAAATTACCCTTAGAGGTAAAATAAAAATAGGGGATGAAAAACTTTAGGAAAGTAACCTTTTACGCGGGCGAAGCCGCGGGTTCTGCCCGCCCCGCGCTAATACTTTATAATTAAAGTAATTATTCATAAACGCTAAAATATGACATTGTTTTCCTGTTCGTTGTTGTATATTTAGAATTGTATTTTAGTCATTATCACGATCCTACTCTTATCACAATTATTTGGGTTTGACGGAACATAGGACGAATTGCGTCGACCCTCCTCATTCCCTTAGACGTTATCTCTGTGATAACTCCCTGTCTATCCATGTCATGCTTCACGCAGTCTCCATCTTTTCTTTAATCTTTCCCTACCCCTAAAGCCTACTAAACTACATTCATATTTAAAACTTTTCTCACTACGTTATTTTCATCCCGTCTCATCACATGTCCATCCCATATCAAGCGTTTACTCCTTAACTTATCCGTCACTGGCGCAACTTTTAAACTTTCTCTTATAAGTTTATTCCCTATTTTATCCATTCTCGTCACACTGCACATCCATCTCAACATTCGCGTCTCCGCTATTAATATATATTTTATCGTAGCTTAGTGTATAATTAATTCTAAATTTATCGTCTTTCATTTGTTAATTTCCTCGATAAGTGCAATAAGCAAATTTCAGATATCGCCGCACTTTTTGTTAATTTTTTGTACATTTAAAATACAACCTTTATGACCTACGCCTAAAAAACCTAAAGATTTATATCTAATTCAATGCAATCGTGTCACTATTAGGAGCGATAATAGGTCTACGGCCTTTTAGAGAAGTAACCCTTCTCTTTGAATTTAGTTGTAATTGGTTAAAAATGTGTGTGTGAATAATAATATTTATTTGGCAAGTGTTGTATTTTATTCAAGGTCTTAAGTTTTAAAATCGATTGTAACTTATACGTAATAATTCTAACATACTGTTGCATGTTTATCGCTAGGGTTGTGCTACATGTTGCGTGCGGTTTTATTACAGTATTTCATCATACGTTCTATTACTCAATTTTGGTCAGAAAGCGTAATAACTTGGTAGGTAATAGACGTTTATTCTAAAATAGATGGACAAAAATAGCTATTTATATTACGCGAGGTAACGAATTAAGAATACAATTCGTCATACTATTTCTTGCCAGTGGATATCGTAAAAGTATACTAACATCATCATCATTTGCCTGCCCTCATCCCACGCTAAGTGGGGTCGGCACAACACGTTCTTGCCTTCCACAATCTTCTATCAGCCGTCATATCTGCACTCACAACTTTCATACACATATCCTCGTTTACACAATCCATCCATCTTTTTTTGGGTCTCACACGACTAATGGATATAAAGGTTTAAGACAACCTTTATGCAAGAGAACTAGATTTTACTAACTAGACTAAGGAAATAATCCTTGTATTGCGGGAGACTTTAAAAACATGCAATTAACGCAGACAAATTACACCTCAACTCAGAACAACACTTTTGGAATTGCACGAAGTATTGTTCAGCGTGAGAATGGAGGAATGCCTAGAGCACTGGTACGGAAGGTCGATATCTTAACCATTGCATCGTCTGAGGCGTCAAATAATAAAATCATCTACCTAAGTTAACTGTTTCACGAGTGTAATAGTTGGTATTTTTTTCCCTAATTGTAGAGGAAGATCGAGCCCAGTAGTGGAACGTATATGAGTTGAGTTGGTCCTAAATGCGATGGAGCCTCATACCCCGGTCATGCACTGAAGGTTGGATTGAAACTACACGAAATGAAAGCCAAGACGCAACTGTGCGCCGGTATTAGCACGTTTAAAAATTATCTATTGCATTCTAGTGCCTATTGCAATAATATTTGTTACTCACCCAAGAATTCGTAACAACTATATGAACCAAAACAATCTGCTGTGGTCCCATTACCTTGCCCCAAATTATTGTCCTATTACTTAATTTGTACCCATAACATTGGCCCCGTATATAGAGCATACCGTTCCCCCGGGTTCACAGCACCCCGCAGGATGTGAACAGCATCTCGGCCCGCCAAACAAAGTGGCAGGTAATTGCCTCGCTGTCAAAACATCCGACGCACCGACCTGTCAGATTAAACGTATCCGTTAAGTAGGCATTCGCGTATGACAGGCAGGATGAGAATACCGTCGTCTCGGGTTTTATGAATTAAAAAATAAAGCGTTCCATTTTTAAATTTCAGTTTGTTGGCTGGTTATGCATTTATGTCGTTTCGTTTGAAGTATGTAATGTCACATTATTTTTTATATTTAGTTTTTAAGTTTGATGAGAATGTGTCACACGTTATTTCTGATAATGCGCTTTGTTGATCTCCGGAGGAAGCGAAGTTCAGATTTTACCCAACTAAAATGGGCAATGGTTAACTACATTTATCCATACAATTATAATAAAAGGCTATTTTGTCTTGTTCTTCCTTTCAGCTCAATCAATCAATCAAATCAATCAATCAATCAATAAAATAGCCAAAACTGAGCCAATAGCCTTTTTTGTTTCTCGTTTATGTCATTTTATACCAGAAGTTGTTTTCTTTAATTCTGTTTATTTTCATTTTTTAACGAGAACAAAATAAATGTTTTTCTTTCTTTGTTCTTTCTTCTTCTTTCTTAATCCTCAAGTCAATCAAGTCCTCAATTATACATATCGAGTAGTGGTTAAGATACTTAGTTGCCGTGCCAAGGGTCACAGGTTCCACTGCCGCGCTGTATAATATTTTGTACAATCCACATATTGTTATTATATTCTTCGCTAAGGGTTTAAAATAGGGAAGTATTTTATTTTATCATAAAATAATGAAAATTATATTTAACGAGGACGTTACTCATTATTTTTACGCGAACGATGTCGCGGGCAAAAGCTAGTAAACTTATGTAATTATTAATAGGATTAATTTAAGTAATCAATTCAAATTTGATGTGTCATCCTTTTATCGGGCAAAAATAAAAAAAAACATTTGAAATACAAACGAAACTATCTTATTATCTTCGAGTTGGTTTGGTCGTCCTCTATTTGTTTTTTTTTTGTAACAACGTAGGCTTGGAAATATGTCAATTTGTCCCACTAGGTAGTATATAGATAAGGGCGTAAATGAGGTATGACTTATAATTATTCAACCATCGAAACAAGTGATAGTCTTTGGTTTATATGATTTTGGATAACCTGTTTTATCTGTATTTTAATTTTTATTTGGTTATTATAGATGAAATTGTCTCGCTGTGTGGTAGAAACTACGAATACTACAAACCCTTACTTTGCTCGCGAATGTCAATTTTTTTTGTGTCTGTCTTTTAGTTGTTAGCCGCAGATGGCTGTCACAGCTTAACCCGGACTATGGGTGAGCGCTGAGGGCTCTCAACCCGGTAAAAATTTTAAGCGACAACGCCCGAGGGCTCCCCCTGTGGGGAACGGACCTCGGTTCGGTGCGTCGCTGGTAGTGTCGTAAAAGACGACTAAGAGCTTTTATATCGATCTGGGCCAACTCCATGTGATGCTTTTTGGTCAATAATTACATTCTTAAGTTGATGTCAGGCAGGCGGCCATTCATAAAACTAATGCCAATAACTTTTGCAATATGTACCAGTATATTTTCTGTTATTGGGATAAGATCAGGAGAATGAAATGAGATGAAAATGTCTCGCTTAGTCGTTATAGACTTAGATATATTGAAAAATAAGAAACCGCGAACTTTAGTCATCAACATCATTGATTGAACATAGGTGATTGATTATTATTTGTGTTTCAGATATAGATTAAGAGAGAGTTGAAAGATCAAAGTAAGCACTAACGTTTGAATACTTACTTCCTTATCATTTGATCATTGATTGCCTGTGAGTGTTGTAAATAATGACTAAAAACTACATCGATCTTGACCAATTGCTGTTGACCGTTAGCAAAATCATCTTCTAACCTTGATTACAACCATTTACTTATAGAAATATGATTAATAAATATGGCAATTACCATGGACGGCACCGCAATAAAATTGGCACCATCTAAATCACAATTTCATCGGTTTACGTACATCGCTTTCAGATGATTTTTTTTTTATTGTTAGTGGTGGCAAACGAGCAAGCAGCTCACCTGATGGTAAGTGTCACTGCCGCCCTTGGACCTTTGCAATACCAAGGGTATAACTAGGCAGCTGCCTACCAATAAAAACCCCAAACCCACCTAATTGGGCTTCCGGCTCTCTCGCTCACCGAACGAAGCGCAATAGCACATTGCCATTACTCATACCTCGATATTCTGCGAGAGTGTGGTACTACCCCGGACGGACCGGCCCGCGGCTGCAGATAGAGAACTGGCAACAGCGTCGTCCTACCACTATTAAATGTTCTAGGAAATTACATTAGAATTAATGTATAGATTAAAAATTTTAATTTTTTTAAGCAGAGTTCTTTGTAAATAAAAAACGCAGCGATATACGAACAGGCAAGTGGCGGCGGTGGCGGGGGCTACAAACAACTGGAAAACATCGTGGTTACAATATTAAATGTAAAAAAAATAGTAAGAAGCAGAGACACGCTGTTGCATCGTTACCAAAAAAAAAAATATAGAGTATAAAATTCTATCACAGAGATTAAACGGGTTAATCTTGTCAACTAGTTTGGATATGACATGTGTCATCCTTGTATCAAAAATTTATAAGGGAGATCTATTTCAATGGGAATGAATATGATCCATTTCAATGAACTGGAAATTTTAATAAATGATTATATCTGTGTCTATTCTATGTGTTCCTTCTACTTATACTCATATTTTATTATTAAAAATACGTAAGGCTGTGTTTCATTTTTTTGTGATGTCGAAATAAGAATGCTATGATTAGTCACCACCCATTTTCAGTGGAAATATAAAAACCGATTAAAAAAGTACCAAGAGAATGGGCAAAGCACTCTTCTGCAGAAATTATAACATTCTCTACTATTGCCTAACTGACCTCCAAGCGCTTTTGTTATAATATCGTAAGTTTTCTGTGTGGTGACGGAGTAAGAATACAATTCGCCACCCCCTATCTTACCCGTGGGTGATCGTAAAAGATGACTAAGGGATATAAAACGCTTATAACATCTATGCCAGAGAAAGAAATCTCGAAACAAAACCCTGTACCAACACGTCTGACCAGCGTGGTATAGTAGGTTAATTTCCCTCCCTTTATGGAGGAGGCTCGAGCCCAACATTGGGACATATGCGAGCTGAGGTGATGATGATGATGATCGTAAGTTTAGAAGGTCTATGTTTAAACTGGACATAGATCTATCTACTAAATTTGAAAGGCACTTCGATTATTATTATTTTTCTATTTGTCAAAATGCACATTTTAGATACTAGCATAATCTCACAAAATAAATGTTTGAAAATAAGTATTTCATTCGAAATAAAACTACTTTTACGGATTCTATCGCGTTTGTATTTGATTTATAATTTCCCGACGTTTCGAACACTTTACAGTGATCATGGTCACGGGCAATATGTCATTGTTATTTAAGAAATTTATTTATATCTACCCTATAAGATATTAAATTTTGACCCACATTTTTATACAAAATTAATACAAATTCATTGCCAGTACAAAAAGAGAATGATTCTATATATAAAATTTATGTTGTTTATGATTTGTTATTATTAAGGTAGGTATTTAATATTTATAATAATATTTAAAAGTATTTCAATCAAATAATTCATGCTACAATTCTATCTACTTGCGCGATCGAGTATTTGCACTATTTGTTGCGGGCGAAGAAACCCAAAGAAGACCGCGGGAGTAGAATAGTGTGGTGGTTTTAATATTGGCCAACAATGCCAAGTATTTTTTTTTCGATTGCCGCGCCGAATAATAATTTGCGCGATTTACATTTCTGAGGCTTTTATGTTTATTTTGTCCCCTATAATACAAATATTGGTTCAGTTCTTTAGTGCAGGTCTTTAAAAAAGTGACTGTTCGGTTTCTGTCAGAATTATAATTTAATCATCATCATCTCTTATCCCAATGACTTGGGGTTAACGAAATATTACTGTTATTCACATGTATATACTGCAAATACTTTTGGAATATTTTTATGACCGGCCGCCTGCCTGATTGATGTCAACCCTTCTTAGGAATGTAATTGTTGACCAGACGACATCACAAGGAACTCCGTCTCTAAGGCCAGGACCTTATAAAACTCTTAGTCGTCTTTTACAACATCCACAATGTAAAAGTTGGTAGTATTCGTAGCCGCCAAAACACAGTAGTCTTTTAATTTAATGTAAAGAATAAATCAGAATATTATATTATATTTGTCACTATTTTTTTTTTGTGGGGTGGGCTACGGTCGTCGCGCTCCTCGCACCACTCTGTCCGGGGCGACAAAGGGGCGTAAGCACGCTCACCCCATAACCCACTCGTGAACCTCGCCTTCGTCGTTGGACCGGCCACCGCAGCAGCGTGAACTTGTCGTCGGTGGCCGGCCCGACGGAATACCCCCTGAGGGGTACCCTCTTCTTGAGCGGCATCGGAGGACGTCGGTCTTTTCCTCGCGGTCAGCCTCTCGGCGGGTGACGGACTAATTCCCCGGTCCAGTCACCCGCGGCCTCGGCTAGAATTATATTTTTCAGTTGGCATAATTTAAATAAAAAAAAAAAAACAAAGAAAAATTGTCTCTTATCTTTTTAAAACTTCACACATCGTAATAATACTGCAGCTATTTATTTATCTAGACTGATTACTGCATTTCTACGTAATACATTACAAGATCTTCCTTGAATTCCTCGTGATGGTAAACACAGGGCATTCATTCAAGCTGCAAGTTTAATTGCCTTGCACTCATACCAGTTCTGACTCGTGTTTGACTCGAATAGCTAGAACAAGGGAAACGCTTCTAGCTATTATATAATTTACTTTAAACACTTAATTATTACTTAAACATAACTTAAATTAAAGATAAACTTGCATAATTGTGTCTCAGTTATTAAAATTAATTCTACAAATTAGATGATATAAATTGAGATTCTAGCTTATATTAAAATAGGTTTTACGACTTTAGAGTAATCGGCTTTGTCTCACAACAATCGTTTATGGATTGCGCAGAAAATACGCTTTGTACAGGAATTGAATTGGTGACACGTAGCGTTCTTAGAACGATTTTAGCTCGCAAACACAACTCAAAATCCATCCAGCTCACCGAACGAACCACAACAGCGCTACTGGTTATACGTCGATTTTCTGCGAGAGTGTGGTACTACATCGGACGGACCGGCTCGCCGCCGTAGATACAATAGTGCCTACAGTGTAGCCCTTTTCTTTTTAGCAGCCTATGAACTTCGCACATTTCGCTCATTCCGTCTGGGGCGACGGAGTGGCGGCGTGCGGGCCCATAATCCATCGTGTTCCTTCCCTATCGCTATTGGATCGCCTGCATAGGCGTCACTCTTACGCGTTCGGCCTCTCTGCGGGTGGCGGACTAGTCCCCAGCCCCGCGACTTCAGCTAGGGCGAAATCAGGCACAAGTACAGTGGCCTTACCACTACTAACTATTCACCGTTCCCTATTTAACCCTTACCCGTCTAATAAGCGTACTACATCGATGTAAGAAAAAACATGATACCAATCTATCTGACCAACGCAGCATGGTAATAGTAGGTCAATTTCCCTTCTATTGTTGAGTCTTGAGTCCAGCACTAGGATGAATATAAGCTGAGATGATACATGGAAAAATCTTTTTCTTAAAGAAAAAGTTAAAAAAGTTCATAGTAGATGCTCCTTAACACACCTGTTTACAATTAGCCGATGGCGTATATCAGTGAATTTCTTCGTAAGTGCTTCGCTAATGTACCTAAGTTGTACTCAAACCTTAAGTACACACTTAACGTGTTTAAGTGGTCGTAGTATTGCAACCACACCGGCTTTGCGGTGTCTCATACACGTTGCGTTATTATTATTTGCGTATTTATTAATTAGTGAGTTTGTCTTTTTTTGACATGCTTCGATAAAGATTAATATGACAGAACGTACTGTTGTCGGTATAGTTTTGTGGCTATTTTTTTACATCAGTTTTATTATGTTATTAAATACTCATAGGTTACTTTTCTTTAGTAAAATTTTTGCTAGGCTGTATTTAAAAGCGTACATAATTTGTCTGTTTTCTGTTAAGGTTGTTCCCTTATTAATAATTAATGCAGCTTAATCGCAAGGTTGAGGAAATTCGGGATATAATTATATTGACATATTTATATTATTGGCAAATTTACCTGTTATATAAGTATTTACTATGTGCTATGAATAATTTTATGTCGTTAATTATTACCTTCGTTACTACAGGGAAAAGTTATGACATTAAATAATAACTTTTTTGTTGACCAAGTTACAATACAATTCACCGTTCCCTTTCTTGCCGTGGTAAAAAAACCACTAATAGATATACATAATAGGTATGTATATAACATCAATGTAAGAGATAAAAATTCGAGGTAAAACTCTATACTAACGACATCTCCAGCGTGGTATAGTTGGTCAAATGAACTCCCCTTTTGAAAGAGGCTCATATCCAGCAGTGGGATGTATATGAGCTAAGATGATGATGATATAAATAATAATATTGATTACAGTAACATAATTATTATTTAATAGCGGTAGGGGCACATTGTTAAAAGTTTTCTGTCTACAAGCTGGTCCTGCTGCGTATTTCTTTTGCAGAAAATCCACGTCTGAGCAATGGCAATGTGCCGTTGCGATTCGTTCGGTGAGCAAGGGAATTTGAAGCCCAACTTTCTGGGTGGGTTTTTGTTAGTAGGTAGTGCCTTAGCTGCACCCCTAGTATTGTACAAATCCATGAGCGACAGTAACGCTTACCATCAGGTGTGCTGCTTGTTCATTCGTCTACTTGGGCAATAGAAAAAAATCGTTACTGTTCCTTAATTGTTTACAGGGCACAATTTTGAACTCAGTATTTATTATATTAAATATTTGTAAGGTATTCGGGAGGTAATACAACATATTTTTCAGTGGCTATTCGCACGGGAGGATACGAGTGGTCTTGCCATCATAATGAACGATGGCAAGTGTTCAAAATTTCAGCAAAGTAAAAATCAAATATAGAGGCGATAAAAAACATAAAAAATAGTTATATTTCATATTATTATTGCCTACGTAAAATAAATATCACTTTATGTCCGATTCAGGATCCGAATCGAACTATCTCACAATCGGTAGCGCGTATACATACCACTGAAGGAAATAAAGTGCCTAATAATACTATCCGAATTAATTCAATAGGTTGTGGTTTTGTATTCCGACCGCAAACAATCCATATGAGACTGAATGTGTGGTAAAATTTGTATGACAATTGGCTACCGTGATACGAATAAGCGGACCTAATTAATAACTGTTCGAGCGTGTGAGTTTCAAATCAAATTCACATAAATGTGTTATAATCTAACGCATGTTAATTTAAAACTAAATTATTATCGTAAATATTTATCATTAGTGAAGTGTCAGAAACTTTTAGGTCATCTGTAAATATTTGAAGTTATTTGGGCGTATTTTTGGTGATAGGCTAGTATCATACTCGGTACGTCAGGCTTTTTTTTTTTAAGGCTATATATAGTAACCCACCGTACTCTTGTCCCATCACCATTGGGCCGGCCACTGGTACCGCTTCCTTGACATCTGTGGCCAGCCCGGCAGTACGTCAGGCCTTCTTTTTTTTTTTTTTTTTTTTTATTGGTGGGCTATGGGTGCGTCTCGCCCCGCCAAATCGGTCCGGGGTGACGGAGAAGGCGGCGCATGACCCCATAGACCCACCGTAAAATCCTCTCTCTTCGCCGTGCGAGCGGACCACCGGTACCCGATCTTTGTCTTCGGTGATCCGCTCGGCGGTTTACCCTCGCGGGTTCCTCTCGTCGACGCCCCGACAGATTTCACCGTCGGGGCGTCGCCCTCACGCGATGGCCTCGCGTCGGGTGACCGGACAATTCCCCGGTCCGATCACCCGAGGCCTGGGTTAGGGCGGCATCAGGCGCAGGTATTCGCGCCTGCGCCGCCCCGGCCGCTGGCGGCGGCCCGGGTCGCGGGAGTCCTCCCTGACTCGTTCCGCCGCCTCCTTCCGCAAGATGACAGCCTCGCAGAAGGCGGCGACCGCGTCCCAATTACTGACGCTGTCGACCATCGCCCTCGCGACAGCCGGCAGCGTCAGGTCGGCACCGATAATAGCGACGAGGTCGCGGCGCTGCCCGTCCCAGCCCGAGCATCCCTCGAGCGTATGTTGCGCCGTGTCCTCGTCACTACTGCAATGATGGCAGCCCGGAGTCCACTCCCTGTACACGACCGTGTGCAGGTATTTCCCGAAGCACCCATGCCCCGTCAACACCTGCACCAGTCGGAAGGTGAGGACCCCGTGCCGCCGCTCCATCCATTTCATCAATACGGGCCGGAAGGCCTCGACGGTTACGACACCGTGTCTAGGCCTCTCCAGCCGCGTAACCCAACGGGCGATGACGTCTCGGCGGGCGTCCTCGCGCCAGGTGGCTATCTCGCTCAACGATGGGGAGCCACCCTCCTCGCGCACTGAGGTAACCCGCCGGTAGAGGTCGGAGAGCATCTCCGCCTCCAGGTCCCACGGGGGTGTCCCGGCCAATAGGCACGCCGCCTCTGTCGACACCGTGCGGTACCCGCGAATGGCTCTGACTGCCATGGCTCTCTGTGGCCTCCACAGAACCGCCCTGAGCTGGGAGTTCAGAGCCCTCGCCCACACGGGTGCGCCGTACATGGCCATCGAGCGGATGACCCCCGCATACAGCCGTCGGCCCTCGAAACTGGGTCCGCCCACATTCGGCATGAGCCGAGAAAGGGCGGACGCCGCGCCGACCATCCGGGGAGCAATCTGTCGGAAATGCTCCCGGAACCACCATCGCCCGTCGAGCACCAGACCCAAGTACTTCATATGGGCCTGGATGTTGATCTGGATGGAGTTGACGACTAACGAGGCGCCGGTTGGCAGCCTTACGCGTGGCCCATGGAATAATAGGGCCTCCGTCTTATTTAAGGCCACCCTGAGCCCCAGCGCCTCGATTCGCCTGACCATCTCCTCGGTGCCGAGAGTGGCCAGGCTGGCCGCCTCTTCGAGTGTCCTGCCCCGGGCTGTGACGAGCGTATCGTCAGCATAGCACACCAAGCTCAGCCCAGGGGGGAGACTCCCTCTCAACGCCCAGTCGTACCCGATGTCCCACAGAGTCGGCCCCAGAACCGACCCCTGTGGAACACCGCACGACATGGGCGTCCGCACAATGTCCCCTGCGGGACCCGCGCAGAGGATACTGCGCCCCTCCAAATAGTCCGCCACCAGCCGCCTGAGGTACAGGGGCACTCCATGGAACCGGAGCGCCTCCCTGATGCAGCTGAATGGCAGACTATTGAATGCGTTGGCGATGTCCAGCGACACCGCCAACAGCACTCCCTTGCCGGCGACAGCCTCCGCGGCCGTCTGCCTCAGGCGTAGCAGGGCCCCGATGGTCGAACGCCCCCTCCTAAACCCATATTGAGCGTCCGACAGATCGGGCCCCACCTCCTCCAAGTGTCGGACGATGCGGGCAGCGAGGACACGCTCCAACAGCTTACCCACATCGTCGAGAAGCACGATGGGCCTGTAGGCCGACGGCAAATCCGGGGGCCGTCCCGGCTTTGGCAGGAGAACCAACCTCCCCTCCTTCCAGCACTCAGGGAACCGTCCAGACGTCAGACAGGCGTTGAACAGTTGCCTGAGGCGAGGCTCGAAGTGCTCGAGGAGCGACGTCAACACCCGGACTGGTATTCCGTCCGGGCCGGGGGCCGTGGTGGCGGAGCGAATCCGCGCCACTGCCGCCCCCACTTCCGACTCCGTCACGGGTGGAACACTCTCGTCGTCGGCCTCCCGGTCTTGATCTGGCGAAGCCATGACCGGGGGCGTGTGTCCCGACTGCCGTGGAAATAGCTCCTCGATCACCCTACAGAGGAAGTCGGGCTGGAGGGTCTCGGTGAGGGGGGGGCCCTGCGCGCGAAGCTTATTCAGCGACGCGCGATACGGGCGTATCCAGCGGGCGTTAGTGGGCCGTATCCATCACCTCCGCCTCGCCAGTGGGCGATTGGGCCGTGCTAGAAGCGGGAGCGGCCGTGGTCGAAAGGCCGCCCCGCCCCTTTGGGGCCGAAGCTGGAGGTCTGCACGCCCCAGAGCCCATGCGATGCTTGGCGGGCTTATTGCCCGCCACACACGCGGGGCAGTGGGGCGGGGCGGCGCAAGATGCCGCCACATGCCCGGTCTGATCGCAGCGGAAACACAATCCGCCGCAGTCGAAGCAATTAGTGCACGTTGGTCGAGTATGTCCGACCGCCATGCACTTATAGCACCTCGCAGGCCGATGCTCAAGCAGGGTTACCCGCGCCGAGCTCCAGCCCACGAGGAGCCTGCCTGAGCCGGCCAGTTGCCTGACCGACTCCACCGGGCACTGCGCCCAGGCAGCACCTACGCCACCCGGACCGGGACGAAAGGCACCAACCCGGACGGTGTCTATGGGACACCCGGTTTTCGAGGCAATAGCCTCCCGGATGTCTTCCACCGTCACAGAGTCGTCCAGACCCGAAATGCGCATTTCGGCGCACTTGACGGGCCCGGCGATCCTGATGCCACCCTCCCCGGCGAACAAACCTCGCAGCTTCTCAGCTACGCTGTCAGCCGTCTTGACGCCCTCGGCCCCTGGGAACTCGAGGATTCGAGCCCCCGTCCGGGCCTTGCGGGTCCTGGCTTCGACGCCTCCAATATCGGAGACGTCTAGCTCCCGCCGGGCCTTCCTCAAGACGGCCTCGTAGCTGAGGCCCTTCTCGGCCGCCTCAGGCAGCACAGTGATCACCACTGCGGCTGTCTTCGGCGACTTGAGCCCCTTGCGCGGCCTCTTCTTCTTGTCGCCAGCTCCTGCCTTGGGAGCGGAGACCTCAGCGGCGCGCTTGGCCTCCGCTCTCCTTCTTTGGCCGCGACTCCTTCTGTCACGCTCGGCTACCTGCCAACCCTGTTCGGGTGCGGCAGTCATGCCAGACGCGGAAGGCCTCGTCGCAGCCTCGCTGGTCGTCGCCGGCGGTGTTGGTGCGGGCGACTTCAGCAGTCCGGCAGGAGCCGGCGCCGTCTTCCTCCTCGGGGCAGGTCCCTTCGGAGCAGGGCCGGGGCCTTTGGGCTTAGGCCCAGCCGCGGCCGCGGCGTAGCTCCCCACGCGGCCACCCTGGCAAGGCAGCGGGGCGGGGGCTGGTGCCGTATGTGGCCGCTTATCTGCGGCAAGAGGTGGCCGGACATGTGGTTCTGGAGGCAGCCTTGCCTCCAGAACGGCGAAGCGCGCATCGACGATTTTGCCCACTGCGTCGATTATTGCGCGCAGGGACTCGTCCGGCAATCCCCCCACCGCAGGCAGCGGGGTCGGCAGCGGGGTCGGCGCCTCCGGTTGAGTCTCCACCAGGGCCCGCTCCGAGACGCTTGGCGACTTCGTCGCCGCGGCGGGAGGTGTCCTCCTCGCCACAGGGACGGGTGTCGGTTCGGTGGCCGCGACGACCTCCTACGGACGACTCGCCTACGGACGGCTCTGCGACGTCACTGTCGCCCTCGTCCGTACACGGCTCTGCAGCAATTCTGCCACCGTCCTCCTTTTCAGCAGCGGCAGCCTCTCTGCGCGCTCGCTGCTCTTCCATCCGCCTTTTGTGGCTCAGGCCGTTGCCCCGAGTCTTTCGAGGCGACTTCCTCTTCTTCTTTTGGGCCTCCACGATTTGTGCCGGGCCCTCGGCGGACGCCTCAAGTCCTGAGGACGAGGTGTCGTTGTCAGTTTTTCTTTGGCTTGACAAGGCCGTGGTGTGAGAATCACAGGGATTCCCGTCGGTTTTTAAAAATGTTTTTAAATTTAAGGTATCCATATGATTCCCACGAGTAGGGGAGATACACAACGTCGACCCGGGCAGAGATCCCTTTACCCGGGCAAGCCTACATTTACCAACCAGGGGGGCAGCCGGTGCCCTGGCTGGAGCGTGCTAACGACAGAACAACCCATCTGCCATGCATCTTCTCGCCGCACGCCAGAACTTAAGATTCTGGGTGATTTCCGAGTTCGAATGTTACTTCGAACTCTTTATAGAGGTTGTCTTCCTCGCGGTCCGGGCGGTTAAGCCAAGACCCTCGCTCCTGATATTACGCCTCAAGACAACGTGTCTTGAAGCAAGATATCAGGTTTACGATGTGTGGGAGGTGGCATGTGCCTGCCCAGCCCTCAAATGAATGAGTGACTGAGCCCGTCCCAATATTTCGCGTCCTATAACCTCTACTACGACTGTAGTAGAGTAAGGAGCGAAATCGCGCAGATATTCGCTACGGACGACAGTACAACAGAAGAACTGGGGACCGCTGCCCGCACCCAGGGTACACCGCGTGGAGGTTTCTGGGATAGTGCCCCGTACGTCAGGCCTGCGATTA
Source organism: Lymantria monacha (assembly GCA_905163515.2). Lineage (NCBI taxonomy): Eukaryota > Metazoa > Arthropoda > Insecta > Lepidoptera > Erebidae > Lymantria > Lymantria monacha. The sequence goes on along the minus strand of LR991098.1, from coordinate 24,876,348 downwards.
TTTTTAATAGTTTTACGCTTTCATCTCCTAAGTGATATAAAGAGGTGTTGGTATCAACATACGACTATGTATGTACTATTTGTAACTGGTGTGAAAAAGTAAGGATGTGATTTTTTTTATTTCTGTAAACGCTATCGCTACGTATGACTACTAACCACTTATGGCTATTATTAGTGGTAGGACCACGCTGTTGACAGTTCTCTGTCTACAGCCGCGGGCCGGTCCGTCCAGGGTAGTACCACACTCTCGCAGAAAATCGAAGTCTGAGTAATGGCAATGTGCTATTGCGCTTCGTTCGGTGAGCGAGAGAGCCGGAAGCCCAACTAGGGTGGGTTTGGGGATTTTATTGGTAGGCAGCGGCCTAAGCTATATACCCTTGGTATTGCAAAGATCCATGGGCGGCAGTGACACTTACCATCAGCAATAATAAAAAGCAATAAAAAATAAATAACAAACATGACGTCATTATTTCACGTTTGATAGTTAGTTACTAGGAAAACTATTAGTTAATAACTATTTTAATGTTAAATTTTAATACTTAATGATAATTATATCTTTAGAATTATTACCGTTATGTCAACTATTAATTGTTATAGAGAATTGCCTTGTAACTTGCTAAATAAGGAAATTAATTTAAGAGAAAATACCTTGTTTGTGGTCAGTGAGTATTTATTTAAATATTACAATGTTAAAACCGTTGAATCATATACTTTAATAAAAACACATATATGTTATGAATTATGATCTTTATATGTAGTTTTATTTTTGATACAAATATATGTAACAATTAAAGACTATTTCCTCGTTGGTTAAATTTTCAAAAAAGCCGTTTGGTATACCCTGAGCTGGTCACACACTGTTCGTAACTGGCGGAAAGAGGTAATAGGGTAGATATGAGACTCCATGCCATTTTTCTTTCGCCTTGGATTGTTTAAACGGATGTCTGCCAAAAAAATCCTTTCTATATGGTAGGCGGAGATTTATCATATGACCCAACCTGGGTTCTATGTCATACTGCTGTTTCTCCAACTGGGCAGTGAGTAGTGAGACTGAGTGAGTAGCCTACAAAACATAAGCCCTATAGTTTATGATCCCTCATAACATTATATGCTCGACTGGTTTGCATATGGACATTGTCTTTTATCGCATTAAATGCATATTTATTCATTTATGCAATAACGAAATCATTATCTCTGTATTAATTAGCAAACTATAATTAATTTTCTTTTCACTCATGCATAGTTGAGCATAATATGTACGTAATGATAGACTATTTTATCTGAGTAATTAATCGGTGTTTGATTTATGGATAGCTTCCATGCACTTCATCTCAGTTTGTACAAGTCTCAAGTCTTATTGCTGATTTCGAGCCTTCTACACAATAAAAGGGAGTTTTACTTACTCATCATCATTCTCCTTGTCTTATCCTAATTATTTGTCACCTACTATAACACGTCTGACCAGCATGGTATAGTAGGTTAATTTCCCTCCCATTACGGAGGAGGCCCGAGCCCAACAGTGGGACATTTATGGGCTGTGATGGTGATGATGATGTGATAATAACTTAAGTTTAACTTGTTACATGATTGTTATGCATATACAGGGAATGAATTTAAAAAATAAAGGATTATTTTTTTATGATAAAGCTGTTTATTAATTGCTCCTTGTTTTATTATTTAAATTACGACTAGTGTCTGTAACATTAAGAACGACGATTGTGCCTATCGCCATATCTAGTGATTTTCTTAATCATTGCTACTTGATGCGCTACGTTCGCGCGTTCCCACGTGTGGCTGTTGTATTAATATTTGTACAAACCTCATTATCAGTTACTATATCCGCGGCCTTAATCACATTACACGATAATAATGTACTAAAGAGTTGTGAATGAGAATTTATTCTGAAGCAATCTCCACCCATAGATCTAAATTCAAATTTAGGTTTGTTACAATTTTAATTCAATTAATAGAAAGTCCATTTCTTTTCGATCTTCGAAGATTAACAATAGCAATAGGAGTTGGAATAGAGAACTATAATTAGAGAATACCCGAAGAAAACGTGAGTTGTGGCCCTGTTCGGTTTCGTGTAGTTGTTGAGTGTGAGTCGAATCCACAATAGGAAGGGAATGGCAAAGAGTTTGATACAGGGTTTTATATTGAATTTCTGTTGTCTCGCAGTGATTTTATTTGTTCATATGCTTTATTTCTCACATGAAACTAAGCGGCGGAAGATATGCTTACACTTATTCTTGGTCCGTAGAATTTATTAGATTGTTTTTGGATGTAAATATATCTATTTTAACTGAAACTTTTATTTTAATGCTCTATAATCATGATGCTAAAAAAGTTTGTCTAAAAAAAAACGAATAGATAAAAATAGTAAGCGAAACCACATTCACCTTTTCATTACTTAGCGACAACATAAAGTACGTCCGGGCAGATAGTATGTTTATAAATAGTACCAACCCCAAATGTGGTTACACTATTCCATCAGTGAATGAGGCACAGACTAAACAAATCTTATTTTTATTGCTAAAGAGAGGCAAACGAACTAGCCGTCGTAAAAGTAGCTTACATTAGTCCTTAGGAAACAAGTGTAAGATTGTAACATCACCAGTATAAGGGAAAAAGTAATAATAAACATAAACGCAATTAAATTTCTAATCATCGTTTAGTTTTCATATAAATATTAAAAATCATTACGTAACCTAATTAAACAACCATTACCACAACCGTTCTGAAATCTATATTAATCTTCCTTTTAGGCAGACAATCATATCCTTATTTGAGTTAATCAATTCAATTTCACGTCTGCTCTCAATTGGTGTTTGTCGTTCTAAACGATATCTTCCTGGCAAATAAATGTACCATTCTCGAGTTCCCGGGTAAAATTGTATAGACTAGTTTTTGAAACAAGTTGTATGAGGAAATTCAATTTACATATGACCATGTATTACGAATTTAATATAATTTATTGAACTGCGCGATGCCTTGGCGGATATCCTTTATTTCGTTACTCGTTTGTTGCCTAGCTGTTTTTAACAATGATTCGTTCAGAGCCGAAATGCTTGTTGAATCAATGTTCAATAACTATGCGAATTATTGCAGTCTTGATTTGAGTTTCTCATTAGACTAGATTGAATTATTTTATGTATTTTGAGACACATATTTCGATGTCCCGTCGTAATTAAGAACCTTTGAAAGTGTCGATGGGTTAAGGATTTGGTGAGTTATTAACAAATGACGTCCTTGCCCGCAATGTCCAAAGAGACGATTGTTCAAAACATATGACATGTGGCGCTATAACTTCTGAATTTTATCAAATTTATTACCAGTCTTGGTCACTGCGCCTCTTTGTTATGTTTTATGTTCAATAATCTTTCTCGTAAATAAACTGCATAATGCTTTTTTCGCAGGGGACATTGTTTTATTACGTAAGACAATTTAGGAGGGTGGGGTTCGATCATGTCTTATTTTTTATAGAAGTGAGTTTTGAAGGCCTTCTTTTTTTTTATAAATGAATGGCCTCTTATATTGAGTAATAAACATTTCTAAATTTATATTTCTAAACGTTAGATATGTACAAACCAAACCAAAAGTGTGTTAAACAAATATTAAAGAAAGTAACAATACAATGTTGATGTTATTTCTTCAAATATATTAACTGTTTTGTACAAAAAACATTAGTGTCAATGGTATTCTCGTTAAGTGTTCGCTATTATATCGCATATTTTAATCACGTTACATATAGATAACAGGTTGGCACTCTACAAACTATGTATTTGATAAGTTTGTTTGGTTATTTGTCTTTGTATATTTCGTTCACTACGCATCAACCGTTCGCATCGTGATTCCAACGGTATAAAGATGTGGATACCTAGAGAAGTCTTATTAGGTATTTTTATCAGACCGAAAATTTGTTAGCCACTCCGCAGTCTAAGAATCGGTTCCCATAGCTTGCTCGGATATACATATAAGGCACAGTTCCCCGTTGTATTATATCCTACGCTACCCGGGCAAGGTAAACCATAGCTGGACAAAAAAGATTACATACATACATACCATCACGCCATGCCCTTTGCAGGGTAGGCAGAGAGAACAGAGTGCCAGAGAACTCTATCCTTGCATACTTCACTCGCTTCTTCGACATTCATAATTCTCTTCATACACGCTCGCCGGTTTCGGAGACTCTTGACTCCACCTTCCTTCAGTACATGACCGATCTGGTCTAAGTACTAAGTAGGTTAGTCTCGGTCTCCCCCGGTACCTACATCCTTCCACTTTTGCATTGTATATCTTAACCAGACGTTCGTTCGGCATTCTTTCCACATGTCCGAACCATCGCAGCATTGCCTTTCGCATCTTTACACCAATACTCTCTTTCATACCTACTCGCTCTCTTACGTCGTCGTTACGAATGTGATCGATCAGTCTAACTCCACAGATTTTCCGTAGAGATCGCATTTCGACCGCATTAATTTTACTTTCATACTCTTTTCTGCATACCCAACTCTCGCTTCCATACAGTAATGTTGGGACAAGCACTGCGTTATTTATTGCTACACATGCTTTCTGGCTGAGGTGGTGGCTACCGACAAGTTGCCCCAACGCTCCGTTCACTCTATTTTCCGCATCAAAGATCCCCCAAAAAAGATTATGCCTTCTAAAATTATCGTTACTAAGTAGGCACTAGAAGTCACCGGACTTATATTAATTTCAATTATGCAGGTTATAAAGCAACAGGAGTGACCACACTAAAAATTACGAGTAAATGGAAAAGGTTAAGGACGACGTACGTGACGTAAGGAAATATGACCTATATGCAGTTATTTATTTTTACACCTTTTATCGTGTTTTAATTTTGTTTTTATCCCGACATTTTGAATTTATTTCAGTATACATGGTTACGGGCAAATTAAAATATTTTGATAAGTCATCGTTATTGTAGAGATTTTTTATCTAGCCATCACAAACTATATCGTATATTAATACTGACCCACGTTTTGGTTAGAATTTTTATTGTTGATAGAAAATGAAAATGATTTCATATAAAATCTTAATATGGTTTTTATTCATTTACAGTTAATTTTAAATTATCATTATGTGGGTTAATTGCAGTGTCATCATCATCATCTCAACTCATAATATGTCCCACTGTTGGGCTTGAGCCTCCTTCGCAATGGGAGGGAAATTGACCTATTATGCCATGCTAGTCAGACATGTTGGTATAGGGTTTTGTTTCGAGTTTTCTTTCTCTTGCATAGGTGTTATATGCCTTTTGAATCCCTTAGTCATTTCTAACGATCACCCACAGGTAAGATAAGGGGTGGTGATTTGTATTCTTACTCCGTCACTACACGGATAAATTGCAGTGTAACAATTATTAATATAAATTTGGCAAAAATTCAAGATGATTCTATAAGAGTGAGAAAAATCTGGCTAGTGGATTGAGAGCCTAACATTAGTATTTAGTAAGCTAAAAAGTCTTTGAAGATTTTTATTTTAATTAATTTAAATGACTGCATTTTTTTTTTGAAAATTGTATTACCCCACATTAGGGAACTAATTAATAATTAGTTCATTTAGCTGTGTGGTAGCGGTTACGAATACTACCAACCCTTACTTTGCTTATGGACGTCGTAAAAGACGACTAAGAGTCTATAACGACCTGGGCCAACTCCATCTGATGCCATTTGGTCAACAATTACATTCCAAAGGAGGGTTCACGTCTGGCAGGCGACCAGTCATAAAACTATTGCCAATAACTTTTACAATATGTACTATGAAAGAAGAGTACATATTGTATCGACCCCAAGTAATTGGGATAAGAGTAGGAGAATGATGATGATTAGGGAACTAATTGTTTAAAAGGACCTTTACAAACATATAATTAACGCACACAAATTACATCCAGACTCAGAACAACAATTCGTGAATATCATTCTATTCAGGACAATTCTTGTGTGTGTAACGAAATTGCAAAACTTTTATGCAATCTTAACTAGTAATAAATATAACGGTAATAAACTAAAAGTTCGAATAACTTAATTATTTATTAATTTAATCGAATACTTACCGCGTGTATAACTAGTTGCTTACCACCAGTGAATTAAATCATGATATGATTATAATCTCATCTTTATATTCATGCACCAATTGATATCGTTATCGTTAATTATGATCAGCATCAATTCATTACTGGCTTGTTATCACGCATTTGATTTCAACACTCATGATGTTACTGTTTTAAAATATTTTATTTAATTACAATCGTATATTCTAGAATATTTGTAATCAATATTTCGCATACTTTCATTGAAGCGGGTTGAAAATTGTTACACACGTTTGATTCACGTGACAGTGCACGATTATTTAAATGTCATTATTTTTGATCCAATATGGTGGACGTCACAGAATGGTGATTATATATGTATATATTTATACATATTATGTATATTTGATATCAAATGCAAGGACTTGATGAGCCAAATACAATAACTGCGATGATATCATTCTAAATCCAATATGGCGAATCTTACAAAATGGCGATGTTTTAAACACTTGGTGACAAATTCTAAAAATTTAAATAATGCAAAATTTTTAAGACTTGAAAGTAGAAATTAAAATTAATTAATAAAAAAATATTTTTAAATACTTCTTATTTAACAATAATATACCTATTAAATATATATAAAAAGAAAAATTAAATATTTCCTAATATAAATTTAGAATAATAATAATATTTTTATAAAATAATTAAAAAGAAGTAGAATTAAGATGAAGTATTATCACTTCAGTTTTAATATTTTGGCTTGACAAAAGTTCTAAAGCGTATTGAATCCAAAATGTATTTCAACCAAAATATTTCTCCTACATGAGTTTTCCGTATTCATGACCGACGTATTTCTACATGACTTTTCTGTATTCATGGCCGTGAATAAAAGTTCGGATACAAGTATAATAGGATTGATAACACATTGTGTTTTATCCACCCAAGAGAAAAGAGTTCATTTCTCGATACAGTTGAATCTACGCCCTATTTATTTTGCCCTGCTATGATCCTATCAGATATAGCACGGTGTGAGACTGGCGGGGGTCCTATAATCTCTCTTGTGGATCTAGTTGCATTCTGGTCACTGGCATTATTATTTATGGGTTTTATTTAGTGTTATTTTTAGTTAAATTTAATAAATGTAATATCAAATAGAAAATAACTTTCGCACAATGGACAGCTAGTTGCGGTACTAATACATTCAAACCACCCCTCTCATAATAGAGGAGGCCCGAATCCAACAGTGGGGTATATGTGAGCTGAGATGATGATAATATATGTTTGTACACACATCAGGCAAAAAATATAATTGAATACATGTAATAAAATAGAAATAAAAATATTTTCATTAATGTTTTGCTAGAAGTTTAACTCAAAATATGGCTTACTTAACTTAAAATAATTAATATCTTAGTTATTAATGCAAACAAAGCAACGGGCACAAATGTTTTTTCTTAAGACCCTTGATGAATAATCATCATATTGCGAGAACTTTATATTATCCAGATTCAGAACAACTAGTTGGTGGAACATACAGAGTATTATGTGTGGGAGCCAAACCCCCAGATGGCACGATAGGTATCTTAACTATTATACGAGTATGATATATGCAGCATAGAATAAAACTGACGTAATTTTAATCAGGCGTAAAGCATTTTGCTGTGGTTATTTTTATAATTAAAAATAATTTCACGTATTCCACTTCTCTCCTGATTGTTTAAATTCGAGTAACAGTCAATTTGTTTCATTAATATTGATAAGCTCTACAATGGCAATTAACATGCACCATGCTGCTACTGTCTGCAATAAAAGAATCTAATCACATAGTAGGATTGCCCAACCAGACCTAAAGGAATACGCATCTAAAGTATTCTATTGACTATATTCAAGTCGCTAACCTGCTTTACCGATTACGGTCGACACTAGGTAACAAGCTTCACGCCACATTAGAACAAACTGTCTGTTAAGCCACTTAGTACGCGTACCTGCATATTGGCATTCATTCCCACCGTTCTATTACCAATAATACCATATCCAACACTCCTGAGGATGCAGCGAAATTACTACGTCCGCACGTCTAATTGTCGTAACAAGATCCGATAGTCCAAAGAGGAAACTACTAATAAATTTTATGGCCTATTAAATATCAGAATTCAAACTAAAAGCAATGCGATAGTGTTATTGTTAGAGACATAAATTGATGAAATAAAGGTGTAGAAAGTAGTGGATAAAATCTTCGTCTCTGATGACAGTTGGATCATCAAATATCCAAGTCCTGTCGTGACCATAGTTGCTGTAATAAAATCAAGCACGTGCAATTTAAGTAAATTATTAATCTACTGCACAGAGGGCGTAATAGTTAAGATATCGTGATGTTCCATTTCGTGGGTTCAATGCCACGCAGGATAATAATTTGTGCGGCCCACAAATTGTTGTTCAGAGTCTGTAATTTGTGTCCGTTAATTGCGTGTTTATAAAGTCCCCCGTAATACAAGGATAATTTCATTTTATTTTACAGATGCTGTCTTTAAAAAATAGAAAATTAATAAAATATTTTTATTTCACACTAGTTCTGTCTGCGACTCTGTTCACAGTGAAATTTGTATTTAAATTATTATGATTCAAATGGTCCTATATGTTACTCGAAAGTATAGTTTATACTTTATACTATATCTAAAGAAATGCTGGACATTAGTTCTTGCGTAATTCACAAATAGACGCAGATGGATAAAAATTGCAGAGATTATCCTTATCTAGAATACATTACTATATTTTCAAATGGTGTACTGAATTTGTGTGTCTTACTTTTTATTAGTGTATGCTTATGTAACTATTGAAAATTTTATTCTATATTAATTGACTGAAAGGTGAATCATGAGTAAAGGGTCCCTGCTTCAGCTTGAGCATAATTGCTTACGTATGTTTGTCTAAATTTTCGAATGTCCTGCGTGGTGAGTACTGACAGGTGAACTACCTCTACAGGACTTATTTTTGAGCTTATCAGGTTCGATAATTATTATTATTACCTTAGCAGGTTTGATAATTATATGCTTTTTCTTTTGTGAATTCAGTTTTTGGCAATGTTTAAAATGGTGTAGATATAGGGATATGAAACTTGAAAAAAAATTTTTCAGCCATAAACGTATTTTCGCCAATTTCAAAAATGTGCCAAGAGCCCACAAATGATTATTTTAAGATGTACCTTCAGCTTTTATTCAGGTTTAAGCTATAAAAGACAGTTGAACGGAGTCTACAGCTCACAGAGGGACTATTTTTAATATACTTATAAAACACAAGTAAGTACATAGTAGCCAGTCTGTAGCAATAAAATATTTCTGAAACAAATCTTTGATAACTTAATATCAATAGCTATTGAAATAAAAAGTATATTTTAAATGAAGTTATTATAAAATTCCTGCGGTGAACCTATTGTGTAATCGACAAAGAACAGGTGCCTAAATCTTTTAATACCGGAAGGTGTTATACAACACCGTTGAAAAACATAACAGGAAGAAAAAAACTTCAGTATCTTGATGTAAAATCCCAAAATGATAAAAAAATCTCAATCTTTTAGCAGGAAGCGTCCGCTTAGAATACGCCGGAGATTTGATCAGGATTCATAAATCAACACTGGATCTTATCTCACTGTCTAATGAAATAAACCTCTTTCAAGCTTTGTCTTCCGAGATCTAAAATAATTAATGCCCAGTGCAAGATTTACGAGTTCTTAATGCTACGCCCCCGCGATTTAAACTTACCTCTAACGCTATATCTTCACAGGTATTTTATGAACCAAAGGGTTATGCCGTCAGTCTTTATTGCATTGAAATAAGGATTATGTTGAACATTACTGCATAAGCCTTAGCGCAGCCTCCGTGAAATACGATTTGCGGCGACGACATAATGAATGAGTTCTGTTCATGTTTTGTTTTGCTCTTGTCAGCTCGGTACATTTGTATATTTTGATTCATTGAGACAGTAACATATATCGCAATTATCATTGCTTGCCCTTTATAAGCGTTTCAAACTTTTTTCTCATTTAACTGATTTGCATTTGGTTAATGTTTTAGTATTAGCTTGCTTGAAATGTATTACTGCAAATTATGTTTATTAATCATCGTATTATGAGTTTCCAAAATCTGACATTATTTTCTCGAATTGATATTTTTTTAATATCAAATCTGAAAAATTTGAAATCTTATATGGTACATACATACATGCATATCATCACGCCATATCCCTTGCAGGGTAGGCAGAGAGTACAGAGTGCCAGAGAACTCTATCCTTGCATACTTCACTCGCTTTCTCAACATTCATAATTCTCTTCATACACGCTCGCCGGTTTTGGAGACTCTTGACTCCACCTTCCTTCAGTACTTGACCGTAGTGGATTTTATAAAAACTTTTACAGGACACAAATAACAACCAGAATACGACAACCGTTTGTAGCTCATCAAAAACTCGCGAAATTATCAGGGCATTTACAATATTAAGATATTAGTTGAGGCTATTTCTAAATCGGCGTTTGGAATTGATTCAATGATGGGTACATACTGTATTTGGGATTAGTATGTGAAGAACTTTAAGAAATATTATATAAAAAAAAAACAAATTAACACAACAAAACTTTTTTATTGTTAATTAGAATGATCACAGAGTACCTATTGTTTGTTTAAAGCTTTATACAGGCACAGATTTTCGATATATCGATACACAATCTATCGAATGAAAACATACTATATTATCTGCATTACGACGTTTTATAAATGATGGAGTCCTCACAGACAAGTTAGCTATATCTTCACATAATAAAGATTAAACTAATGTATATGCCATAACGTTATCGAAGCAGGTTCGAATATCCTTTATACTCATTAAATAGGTGATGGGACAAAATAACATACAAATAGATATTAACGATCATTTGTCTTGAAGATTTGAAGAAGAATTTGAATATATTTTAAAGATTAGATAAGCTTGTACGAAAACTTATTGTTTATAAAAACGTCTGATACCTTTATGTAGGTCCGCGTAGCTATTATATGCGGTGGTAGATTAAAGCCCATATTAGTAGCGATGCGTTCTGTGATGCGATCTGAGGTGAGAATGCAATCATTGTATGACGGCGTGCTGGTTCTTGTACGATAATCTATATCGACCTCATCTATATATACGAACAATTATAATAATAGTTTTTTTATTTCTCTCTCACATAGAAAAGTTACAAATAGATCTTAATCTAAGATAATTATTATAAAAAAATGTTAGTATCTGTGTGAGAGACTGGCATCTATAATAGGAAGACCTGTATGACAGATTACCAGTCTCTCCTAACTCCAGACTTGATTGATGACAGATTGTAGTTATAAAGCTAAACTGATCTATACATAAAAGGAACTTATTAGGAAATTAATCAAACAATACAATAAATTAAAAAAAAAATATTTAGCTGATTTTATGTTTGATAAATTTAAAATTGCTCTTCTCTAAAGTAATGATTATGCAGATGTAACTTTATTCTTACACTTCTTACTTTACACTTGCATACGGATAGGAAATTTGCCTACAATTGATTCGATTCAGTTCATTGCAACGGAGTTTCAATTAGGATCTGGATGCCGTCAATATAATTATCATTTAATCCACTCTAGAGTAGTAGCATATAATACGATTAATCTAATGGATCCTAGATGCTTATAAGCTTGTGGATTTGATGAAAGGATTCCACCACGAGATTTCTCACCACATAGTATATATCAACGTCATGCGGGTGACTGGACTGGTTATTAGTCCGTTACCCGACAACAGGCGACCGCATGAGATCATCGACTCGAGATGATATCAGATAGGGTAACCCACTGGCCGGGCCTATGATGACAAGGACCAGGTACTGTTGCCCCATATGGTGAAAGAGAGGTACGCGCATGACAGGTTATGAGGTCGCACGCCGTCGCTTCCGTCGCCTCGGACGTATTAGGCGGCGAGTGCTTGCACAATAGCCGCCACCAAAAAAAAAACATGTAAACATCTTACTCCGAAATGCAAAGCTTGTGGATATGCTTTAGGCTCGTTATCGTGTTGTCTCTTATTCCAGGTGGAATATTATCAAATTGTAAAAGACACAACTATCACAGATTAAAAAATAATACCGGTGCAACGACCGATATGGTAGATCAAAACGGATAGGCTTCTTAAAACATAATTCATGTCATAAGCTTAGAAGGAATTTAGAAACTTAATCTCAATTAATATGCTTGTGACAAGTACATCTCTCGTTGTAGTCTCAAGTGTTATTTGATCTCTTTACGTAAATAACATTTTAATGGATGTATAAATACTCTTATCAAGCACCTAAGGTTGCCGAGAAGAACATGATTTAAATATAAATTTTGTTGAATTTCGTAGTTCGTGTATAAGAAAAAATATAATGTACCCATTAAAACGTAATGGATCGTAAAAACGGTAGTACTTAGATCGATAAGAATAAATTAAACGGTATCATCGTTTTTTTAAATTTTATGGCGTCTAAGTTTTTTTCGGTTGGTTTTTATTTTGAAGGTATTTTTTGATTTATGTTTTAGTATTTTAATTATCACTGGTTCGGTACCTAAAATATGCTACTCACGAAGACCTAGGTTCAAATCCTGGGTGAATAAAAAAAAATTAAAGTTCCTGCACTAAGGAAATAATCCTTGTATTGCGGGGGACTTTACAAGCATGCAATTAATGCAGGCAAATTACACTCAGACTCGGAGCAGCTTTGTGGATCGCACAAAGTAATGTCTTGCGTGGATATAGGGTTTTATTTTGAGTTTTCCTTCTCTTGCATAGATGTTATATGCGTTTTGTATCCCTTAGTCGTCTCTTACGATCACCCACGGGTAAGATAGGGGATGGTGAATAGTATTCTTACTCCGTCACCACACGGATGTTACTCCTTCACTACATTGAAAAAAAAATCATCAGGTACATATAAATATATTTAACATCATCTTAATGGAATGATTGCCAGTAGTAGGGCCACGCTTTTGTTCGCTTCATGCGTGTAGCCATAAATCGATAAGCTCGTCCGAGGCAGTATCACATTCTCGCAGAAAATTGTGGTCTGCTGAGCATATTGCTACTGCATTTCATTTGATCTTACTCATTGCCAATTTAGGTATTGAATTTGGTGTGCTTCTAGTATTGTATAAGTTCATGAGTGACAGCTAATTAGCATCAGCTAGTCTACTTCCACGTTAATAAGTTCAATATTACTTCGCTTCCTCAACATTCATAATTCTCTTCATACACGCTCGCCGGTTTCGGAGACTCTTGACTCCATCTTCCTTCAGTACGTGACCAATCTGGTTTAGCTAGGTGAGTCTCGGTCTGCCCCGGTACCTATATCCTTCCACTTACGCATTGTATATCTTCTTAACCAGACGTTCGTTCGGCATTTTTTCCAAATTTCCGAACCATCGGAGCATACTACTGAGTGTACTAAGGACTGGAGTGTACTAAGTAAGAATAATTACATTTCCATGGAGGGTTGACGTCCGGTATAAAACGATCGTTCGTAAAACTATTGCTAATAACTTTTGCAATATGTATGAGTACATATCGCATCGACCCAAGTAATTGGGGTAAGAGCAGGCGATTGAGATGATCGATTTGATTCAATGATGATTGAGACCCACGCATGGTATTATATTTTTCGCTTGCTAACAATTTTATAAATAACCCTAGCATGTCAAGTGATGGTCGAGATGACGGGGCGTCGGCATGAGAGGATACCCGTGAAGGTAGACCGCCGGGTGGGTCACTGAAGAAAAAGACCGCGTTCTAGTGACCCACTCGCACGGCGTCGAGACGTCTATGTAGGGCGGGTCTACAGGGTCGTGCGCCGCTTTTCTGTCGCCCCGGACGGATTAGCGGGGCGTGACGTACCGTAGCCCACCGCCAAAAAAAAAATGTCAAGTGACAGTGGTCTCTTATATAAATAAATATTTTCTTTCTTACATAATAAAAAAACCTATTGTCTTTGATAAAAAGAATAATAAAAACGGAATCTACGTTACACATTAGTAAACAAAACAGCTGTAATAAAGGTATCATTTGCGAGAGCAAATCTGAGCCATTAACGATTACCCACTACCAATGTCAATATTTATACTCTTTTGCGTTGATTGATGGTCTATTATGATGAAATTTATATGAATGACATATCAAAACTTTCTTATCATCTTCCTTAAGCATTATTTCGCTTTACTTATAATTACTATTGTAAATAATAATATGTAAATGTAATAATTAATTTGTGTCGTGTGGTAGTAAGAATATAATATATTGCCACACCTTTTAAATACCCGCGTGTGATTGATTGACTCAAGCAAATAATATTGCTGTAAAACAAGGTAAATTCTTACAAAAACTTATACCAACACGTTAGTTAGCTCTTTACCTATTCGTTGGGCATGAACTTCCTGAACATTGGTAGAGAAAATTGATCTAATATACTATTCTAGCCAGATGGATTGTCATAGTATGTATTTTGTTTGGAGATTTTCTTCTTTAATATTTTTAATTAGCACATTGAAGTGGCAATGGGCAGGCCACATCGTTCGTTAAACTGACAACCGTTAGGGAAGAAATGTTAAAATTACTGAAATTTAATATTTAATATGCTTGATTATTTATAAAAACTTGATTACGAACGAAAAATTATTGTCACACATGGGATGGGAAGAGCTGTTCTCGAGTAGCGATCACAGATTGAATGAAGTAGCGTAGGACGACTCCCTACTAGGTGGACTTACGACATTATGAAGAAAACCGTTGGATACAGGTGGCACGGGATCGTTTTGAGTGGCATTCTCGTGGGGAGGCCTATGACCAGTATTGGACGGTTACAGGCTGAGGATAAATAGCAATAAATTTCATTCTTCATCCATCACTACGCAGAAAATTCGATGAAGAAAATTCTTCCATGTCTAAGTTAGTATTCGTAGTATATCGTTAAATAAAACATAGAACCTCCTCCTTTTTGAAGTCGGTTAAATAGTTTATCTTACTGATATTCTGTGGAACCGTTTATAATGTCTGTCTGGCAATGAAGACATATTTGTCAAGTAACAAAGTATTTCAATCTTTATTACGGACAGAAACAAAGTGCTATTGCGCAGTTAACTTTCAGATATACTATCTAGTTTGAATACTCATAACATTACCATTATTTTCATGCTATTATATTTCAGTGTTGAAATATCCATTTACAATGCAAATTAAGTAACAAATTATTGTTTTGCATCAATAAGGTGTCATGGAGTTGTTTCGCTGTATTATCCTTTTACTGCGTAACTTGTTTGTTGGAGATTCTTAAACTTAACTGTGTTACTGATAAAATTATTATCAAACCTTGATGAAAATATATAAGTGACTTTATTGAACATAATTTAGTCATGAAATATGTAAGAAACTGAAATATCTTCTATCCAACAAAAAAAAAATATCAAAAAATATGTATATATATACGGTCGAATTGAGAAACCTCCTCCTTTTTGAAGTCGATTAAAAAATTACCAGAGAAAATATTTTCATCATTGAATCGAATTTTTTTAGATGCTGACAAAGTATATTCTTTTTTAAACGCTAACGAAATTCTAAAAGGAATGTTTCAAGTATTAGTCTAGTCTAGTTTTAATCGAGCAAAGATTATATTTTGGTGTTACCCGTATGAACCCTTTTAAGAGCTTTTGTAGCCATAATAAGTCTTGAACTGAAAATTTTATTTCTCTGGTGAAGCTCACTTATAAGGAGTAGTATCAATATATCGACTGTCACATCATAGTGAAATGTGGGTTAGTGAATTTTTACTAAAATACATTGGAAGCATATGTTTAACAAACTATTGCATTACTTTCAGTGTGTTTCCTTGGCCATAACTGTATAGGACAGCATCCTCTATATAGATTTATTACAGTGTGAATCGATCCGGTGATTGGTATCTGTCCGAATCCCTTCGTTTATGGTCAAAATAGTCTACTACTTTACACCGTTTATAGTCTACCAATGACACGAAGCAATTTTATGGGCAAAGCGCTTCGGGGTAATAAATTTCTGTCTTGGTTGTTGATAAACCTTTTCAATTTTATCAAATACCACATATGCTTAAAAATAAAGTCGAAAAAATAACAAATATATTTAATTTAATACTTAGTTTTTGGTTCGAAAACATTTTAGGTAAGGTGTGTGAAAATGACGTAAGTAGACGGTCTTACGTTAAAATTAAATATATTAAAGTAAAAATAATGTGGTCGTGAACAAAAAATTCTTGAAGTTTCATATTCAATTGCGATAAACGTGTGTAATTTGTGATTTATTTTTAATCATCTTACAATTTGGAATCTTTTAAAGAATCATCATTCATCATTACTGCCCATATACTTCCTACTGTTGGGCTCGGGCCTCCTACGTAATGGGAGGGAAATTAACCTACTACACCGCACTGGTCAGACGTGTTGGTACAGGGTTATGTTTCGAGTTTTCCTTCTCTTGCATAGATGTTATATGCGTTTTATATTCCTTAGTAGTCTCTTACGATCACCCACGGGTAAGAAGGGGGTGGTGAATTGTATTCTTACTCCGTCACCACACGGATCGACTTTAAAGAATATTTTTCATAAATGTTTTAATATCTTTTTAGTCATTTTTATAAGGGCAATTTATTCTATATTTCTGCTTGGTGTCTACAAAATGTAGTCTACATGCAAAAACTGAATTTCCTTAAAAATAAAGAAGGACGAAATTTGCGAGGAAAAGGGTAATGTTGCAGTTCACGTAGCGACGCATAATATCTGCAAATAATTACCTAAATTTTAGGATCAAATTCAGTTACCTGCCCTTCTAAAAGAACGCAATTATTTTGTCCTGCTGAATGACTACAATGAAATATAGATATAAAAATAAATTCGTTGCCACGTAGCTGCGGTCGGCCTGGCGTCTGATATTGAAAAAAATATTTTAGTATTCAATGTGTGCATTGCGCATTCGAGCAGATTTATTATCTGTGTCCATTAGTCAAGGTAGGACACACACACTGACTTAATTATATTGTGAAACTAGTGGTAACTAGCAGCTTTGTTTGTCCGAATAATTTAATGTCTGTTTTAAATTCTCTCAATGTTAAGGAATACTTACAATAGCACTTACAATAATACTTACAATTTTATTCCACGTTAGATTTGATTCAAATTTATTTCGTTGGTCTTAAATAGTAGATATCTTTTTCATTTCTACAGTAGCAGATTATTTTATGGTAAGTTGAATGTCTGTTTTGAATTCGGTAATAAGCAATATCAAGGCGACAACGAAGCTTATGATACCGTGCCTCTTGTGTAAAGATATATATTAAAATTCGCTATGTGTCTCCTAATATCTTATACTTACTCAATATTGTTATTCACCGCTCAGAGGCTACATGTTAGTTTAATTTATGATGAATCTCTAATTTTATTATCTATAAATTCGTCTACATACAATGCAATCACGTAGTTTTTGATTATGTATCGAATATTGATCAATATATACATGTCCTTAGACGAATCGTGAATTGCTCATTTGGAATCTAATGTTAGAATGATTTGTTTTAATAGTTCTTTAAAACGAATGAGCAGTATATTACTATCGTTATTTTATGCAAGAATATCTAAACCTTCTTAGTTATCTGTATTTGCTTTTTTCTTTATTTAGTTAATTGTTATTCCAAACTTATATTCTATATTGCGATACCTATACGTTGGTGGTCTGTTAACTAAATGAATTTTAAAAACGTTTAATATTTCGGCTTATTTTTCATAGTTTTGTATTCAAAAAGTGTGTGACTAGTGGAACATGGAATCTTGACTATGTTAATGTCGTTGATTTATTCTACCTATATGATTCCAAAAAAATATCCATAAATGTCTGCTTTCTGTTTATTTTACTTTTATGAATATAGATTATACTTATATGTATATAAGGTAGTTTAAAAGAAAACATTACACATTATTTATCCTCTTGTGTTTATTGTTGAATTCTTAATTTAATACAATTGCTTTGCCCTTACCCTTTTTGTCAACCCATATATGTACCTACGTTAAGACGGTAAGTAAAGTAGGCTTATGTGTACACATCTCTTACGCAAGGGAAGAGCATTTGACCTACAGTTAAGTTGGTATATTTATATTTCGAGTATTTCTTCTCGTCTCTTACAGCAACGTCATCTGCCCACATCTTGTAGTTGTCTTTGGTGGTGTTGAGTGGTGAATTGCAATCTTCTTCAGTTACCACATAGAAAATTTTCTTATTGTATTAAAAGAAAAATAAATATTTCAAGACACGGTAATTTGTACCATTTATATGTGAGGCCTTAATGTAGAACTTTGTTTACCTGATGCTTCGGAGCTGATAATATATTTAGGGTTTTTATGATTCCGGCCTTCGAGTATTTTCAATCCCTCGCGAAGTAAATACATACTTCTTCTATATCACCGCAGTCTTCTTTAACACGAAAGTTTAATTAAAATTGCAACGTAATCCTCGAATTAATTTAGGAATCAACAAAACCCATATATAAATGATCGATTATCAAGATATATGTCATCCTGTATGGTCTGTGGATTATGCTTGTAATATTATTATGATTCTATTAATCATTAATAAGGTAAATTGCGGTCATAGATCCCGTTGTAATGTGTTTAATTTTGCTTATAACGTTAAAATAGAACATAAATTGGTTTATTTATATCTCGCGTTTAACTGAGTAAATGGTACAAGCGGTTGATTCTTTTGTTGCATTGTACATTTTTAGAAGTGAAGAACATGTATGCAATTTACGCATTTTCAATTGTAGTAAATTGAAAGATGTGACGAAACTAACAAAATTGCTGAGAAATTTGGTTTGTCTTCGCTTGGTAAATATTCTTTGTATCTGGTTTAAAATATGTATCTACAAGGTTTGCATTAATTTAAAATGTACTTTTAGAAACGCACTAGAATTCTTTTTATGTGTATTTTGATAAATATAATATAAATTCAATATAACATATAACCTTCATTACGAAAGAATACGAAAGAAAGAATTTCACTATACTTGATCAAGACATTGAGGCACCCAAACATGCGGAAATTATTATATTGCACGCTAATTATTTACATAAGGAAACATTTAGACTTTTGTTTTTCCTTATTTAAAAGTCTCCGAAGACATAAAATTGTATTTTTGGCGAACCACGGTCTCGTATCGTTATTTCATGAAAAAAAAAGTCCTTTAAATTATGCTATCAAGGAATTTTTATGAACGTTGCATAATTTTTACGAAGTCATGCTGCTTAATATCTATATCGTAAATCTTAGAAACTTTTATTTTACTCTTTCAAATATTTTATAGCCAGCCATAAGGTATTTCTAGATGAACATTTCTTGAGTTACTACCATCTGAATATGTACGTTTTATAAGATTCATAACAGTAATCTTCAATTAATCCGAAGTAATGAATTAAAAACCTGTTCGTTTCTGATTTATTTCTTTGGTAATTATAGAGGGATACCGTTTATCATGGTACATCTGCTCTTTAATCAAAACACTGCGATCTTATATTTGCAAGAGACGGTCATTTGTATATAGGACGATTTACGTGATAATTGTGGATGAAGTATTGCTTTTATTCAATTAGAGTATTACAGCGAACTACTTTATGTTTTTAGTTTATCTTTTTATTTTCTCTAGAGTGTCTTTGGAGATTCTACGAGCTAAAATTGTATGTACGAGACTGAATTCTTCTTAATCTGGATTCATTTTAGGTCATGATTTTTATAAATAAAATGGGTAGTGAATAGACAATAAATCATTTAACGGTAAGCGGGGACCGTCGTTTATCAATTCCTGCTAATATTAAAAAATATCGTATTTAAGAATATGACAGAAATGGGTGTCTTATTGTTTTGACAGCAGTGCAGTTGTTCGACTACTAACTACTTAGTTCTCCGTCTGGCGATGGGAGAAAATACAATTGCCCCCATCTATTACTTGTCCGCGGTAGTTAATAAAAGCGCTTAAGGGTCTCACCAGAGGAGTGGGTAGCAAATTTCTCCTGGAAAACGTATAACACTTTATTGTCATTACCAAAGGTATCGATTACGGCATTCACTTTTGGTTGAAGCCATCATCTTCTTATTTGTGGCTTGGATCCAATAGATGGCAAAAGGCAACAAAAAGTGAATGATGATGATGAACACTATCAGTAGCTTGTTTTATATTAAACTTAAAAACTATTATTAACGTTACTATCTCCTTTAAGGTTAACATTAGGAAAATCCAAACCATACTTTTGTTTCTCGCCGCTGGATTTTAAAGTGTCATACACTTAACCCAACACATATCGTCTGTATTCTTACGTAACAATATAACTAAAATAAACCTTGCCCATTTCATTATTCAAAAGAATCTCTCGTTACAAGCACAACTGTTGTTTGTAGAAAACTGCCTGAGCAACAATGCATTGTTATTGTAATTTATGTTAAAATGCTCTTGGGTGCTGCGTTTCGTTAGCGGGTACGTTGTTACTGAATGTTCGTGTTTCAATATTGTACACAGCATGTCATTATTGATTGGACAGGTTCAATTTGGCTCTGTTTAAAATACGGTGACCCGATATAGGTCTACAGAAAAAGCCAATCGTACACAGCAGGCATCATGTAGCTTTTGGAAAATAATTTTGATTCGTTTCTTAATGCAGAAGAAGTATGCATATTTGAATGTAGATATATAAATCAGTGGCCCGCGACTCCTATCTATTGATTGGCGCCAGAGGTAACACCTTTTGGGAATGCGAATCTAACATCCGAGGCATCACGTACGTACCAAAAGGATTTTGAAAGACTCCTTACTTGGGGAAACTCATTACTTAGGAAACCTGAAATATTACTTTTGTTGGAGCTTAAATTGTTTTTCTCCTTTTTGCTGTATATGTAAGTACCATTATTAAACAAAGGCCTTCTACTAGAAGGAAAAATGATCTTCTTTAATTTTGAGTGTTTCATTTTTAGCGGTGATGTTATCTGATCACTAAATTTTCTTCAAGACCTTGAAAAGCAAAGTGTGATGAATGGTCTTCTTATTTTTAAAATGATTACTTATTATAGATGTTAAATATTATTTCCATGTAAGTGACCTTGCTTTATGAGAATTATCTTTTTATCGTTTAGACTTTTGGCGTTTACTTATAGATATAAGCATCCTTCATAGAACGCCAAAAAGTTCGATCTTGTGCTGCCCGCATCCAGCTGTTCACAGAAGTTTTCATTAAGTCGTTGGTCCTTCTGATGCAGGGACCTCCTACACATCCGACACGTGGTCGCCACAGGAGAACCTTTGTTTCATAGTTGTTATCGGTTCATCTATCGATGTGATCTGCAGCTGATAATAAAATCTTAATGAGAAACTTAATAATCAAATATGCAATTTTTCTAATATATACATATTATAAAAAAAATGTTGTGCTACGAATAGTACCAACGTTGTTCGTGGGAATCGTAAAAAGCGACTAAGAGCTTTTCATAAACCTGAAACTATACTATCTAATGGCCTCTGGTCAACAATTGCATTCCCAAAGGAGGGTCGATGTCAAAGCGGCCGACCATAAAAGGATTGCCAAATTTTTTTCAATGTATACGTCGATGGAAAAGGAGTATATTCCAAGCAATTGGAATAAGAGCATGATGATATTGATAGATTATAAAAAAAAAATATGAACAATAATATTTTTTTTTTATTTGTAGACATGCACTTGCTCAGACACAGTTTATCTTCGAGTTTATTTTATTATGTTTTGCAACAATTAAGATAACATCTGTGACATTGATGACATAAGTCTTATTAGTTTTGACTTTAGTTTAATTAGTCTTATTTCATTGTGGAAAAATTCGGCGAGTATGTAGTTATCTAAAAAAATGCAGCTATATTATAGTACCATATAAAATATCCTTGAATTACATTTGTTATGTTAAACAAAGACGTTATCTGGAGACTTCTTATACGTTTCATTATCAAATAGGGACCTTGTACAGATTTGGAAAACTTCCATATAACTTAGACGAGTTTTAATGGTATTTGGTTTTACGTCGAGTTAATGATATTCTTTGCTTTCATCTTCCTCTTCTGGTGAATGAGTTGGTCTGAGGATTACCGGAAGAATAAGTAGCAGCTAGAAGAGTTATAACTATTTATTATTAAGTAGTGCATTCTTACTCCGTCACCACACGACAAATACGTATTTTATTAGTATACGTATATGTATTCTTATTACCTTATACATTCAGCACTTAAGTAAACTCTTCGTCGTTGGACATGGGTTTCATCAACAACACTTGAGGTGTGGTTTAGTGATCGCAGTGGCTCCTATAAGTTTTGTAAAATTGTGCTGCTACCTTCTATCCAGGTGATCTCTCAATCGGATTTTGAGGAACCCCGCGGGCAAGTAAAGAGGGTACAATAGGTACTATACCACATTAGTTAGATTGGATGAGCTGGGAAGTACTTATTGGGTTTTATAATTAAAATCGAAAATTCCTTCTCTTTGAATTGGAAATCACAGTTGGGATTGCTGCCACCTATCCTTCTCATAATCCCTTAGACTCAGACGATTCTTAAGACACCCACGGGAAAGATAGGGTTGACGACATTTTTGTGATAACATATCATGACATATTACAGAAAGGAATGAGTGAAAGGTATATTATGCCAAGAGATAAAATATATAAAATGTCGTGTAACAAGTCTTAAAATTTAAAAGTTCAACCGTTCTGAAGTTCAAACTCAACCCTCCGACTGTAAGTCATCGACACGTACAGTTATTGGTCGATTATATCCCAAAAACAAATGGTGCGGGCTGCGCGGACGCAGGAGCGGGGTCATTGCGCGATCGACTACATTAAATGACCATGGGCGCCTATTACGTATTGCCTTATGGTAATAGCCTATAATAATTGATGATGTTTAATGGTTATGGAATGGTGTGTGATAGAGATATGAACAAAATTATGTTTATAATCGAAGTATGGTAATTTGAATTGTGGTGTTATTGGAAGGAAATTTAATGTTGATTGCTTTATTTCATTACTGATAACTTTTTCCGTAGAATAATTGCGTAATGTTTAAAATTTATAGTTGCGATGAATATTCGAAGGTGCTCTTATCACACATAATAGCTGAATGTTAATATTTATATATATATAATTCTTATGTGCGTGTGTATGTCACTGAACTCCTCCAAAACGGCTTGACGGATTTTGTTGAAATTTTTTTAGTGTGTTCAAGTGGATTCGAGAATGGTTTAAATTTGCAACTGGACCTGATAGGTGGCGCAGCGATCGAGTTGTAGGATTTTAATTTTCTTATATTGACTGTTAGACGGAACAAAGTTTGCCGGGTCCGTTAGTAAACAATATTATTCTGTTACAATAGTATCAGTAATAATATTAGCTAATAATAACAAAAGTATAAAACGCGCCACTAACTGCTAAAAACCGCACGCTATTCCTTCCTCACGGTTATGGCGAAGTCATGGGACCGTTTTCACATGCACCGCAACTTCGCCGGGCCGACACATCCACAGTACGCGGTCTCACCTCGGGGAAGTACCACTTTCTCCCCTTAACAGCTCAAGTAAAGCCTAGAAACACAGGCGCTGACACCTCCTTAGGGCCTTATGCTTGGGATTGGACGCAGGCCGAAACCCTTACAACCGATGCCCTAGGTGATAAAGTGGCCTAATTTAATACTCATTAAATCACAAGTCTTAATAAATCTGCTATTGTTTTTAACAATACCGATATTAGTAACATTGTAAATAATCGAGAACGTCTGATAACTTCAAAAGTTCCGTTTAGTATCAAGGAACTGATACTAGTTGACTTATGACGATTGCATCCAATCTAAGCAGTTAATGCACCGAGTGCATTTATCTATTACAAATATAAAACGATTAATAAATAGTACAGGTGACTCTTTTACCGAATAAACATGTTTAACAGGCAGCAAGATAGCATTAATCGGCCGATGACATTAGGGCGCGTGAATTATATGGTGATCGTACTTTCGTTTCATAGTTACTTAGGTGTTCTGGTTAATTAAAACATGACACAATTATGTTGACAGCCTGTCTTATAGATGAGAATATTAGAGACAGTCACAGATCCACGATATCCTTAACATATGACTTTTCTCTGCTCCGGTGGTTGGCCCAACGACGAAGGCGACGTCACGGGTGGGTTATGGCTGTGCATGCTTACGCCCCTCTGTCACCCCGGACGGAGTGGTGCGAGGAGTGTGCCGACCGTAACCCACCCCCCAAAAAAAAAAAAAACATATGACTTTTAATTGTTGTTTTGGCTGGTTACGACTGCATTTTGTTATCTAATTTCATCGCCAATAAAATTTCAATATCTAGAGCACAAGGCTTAGATAACCATAGGCTTACCTTTAAGATGCCGGAGTAAAAGTTATATGAGAAATCGGTCCGGTGCGATGGAAAAGACAGCGCGCGACCCCTTAGACCCACCCTGCAATGCGCCTCTTTTCGCCGTGCGAGCGGGCCACCGGACCCGATCTTTGTCTTCGGTGGCAAGAAAGAGTGGTTATTATATATCTTGACATAAGTTTGATTATGTGCTATATCTAGTCGCTAACAAATCAAAAAATAATCCTTACTAATATTATAAATTCGAAAGTAACTCTGTCTGTCAGTCAGTCTGTCGCTCTTTCACGCCAAAATTACTGAACCGATCAAATGAAATTTGGTACACAGATATAGAGCCTGACAAAGGACCTATGCTACTTTTTAATGCAAAAAAATGGTTGTAAAGGGGGATGAAAAGTTGTAAGGAAATATTGCCATTTTTAAAACCAGAAGCTTGAAACTTATTTTTTGGCTATTGATTAGATATAAATAAATATGACAATAAAGTTTTGTAAAAGTCTACGATAAAATAAAAATAGGGGATGAAAAACTTTAGGAAAGTAACCTTTTACGCGGGCGAAGCCGCGGGCAGAAGCTAGTTTCATACAAAAATCTTAAAAATATTATAGGGCAATAAATATAGATTTACAATGGTTTATAATCAGCGTGAATCATCATCATTCTCATGCTCTTATTCCAATTACTTAGGATCGATGTAATATGTAGGTACTCGTACGTGTTGCAAAATCAAGTCAATAGTTTTATGATTGCTCTTAACCCTCCTTGGGGATGTTATTGTTAACCAACGGTACCAGGTGGAGTTGGCCCAGGTGGATATAGAGCTCTTAGTCGTCTTTTACGACATCTACGAGCAAAGTAATGTTCGGTAGTAGGTATTCGTAGCCGCTACTACACAGCTAATAGTCATAGTCAACGTGAGTATTATATTCAATTAATATTATTTTTGAACAATTTTATACTTTTTTGTCTCTTCACGATATGTTGTCTTAAAGGATATTTTTTTTATTTTACATCATAATGAAACGCTACCATAGTTCCTGTACTAATTTCAAGTTAAATAGTGAGTGTAACTGAATAATTCTACAGTCCATATATGTACCTCTCATTGTTGGGCACGAGCCTCCCCCATAATAGGAGGGTTTTTGGCTTATTATATCATGCTGGTATTGGTATAGGATTTTATTTTGAGTTTTTCTTCTCTTGCATTAACATTATAAGAGTATATCCAGTCTTTATTAAAAATATGTGTTTGGATGCTAATCTCATTAGATTAGCATTCAAATGTAATATACATATATTACAGTGTGAAGTGGGTTTCAATCATACGCAGGGAACTTTTTGTCGGATCCACAAATTGTTCTTCTGAGTCTGAGTGTAATAGTGTTATAGAAAACACAATAAATTTATTATTAAAGTAAATCCAATAAAATAATCTAATAATTATTATAATAATTTGAATAGAATATAATTATATTCTATTCAAATTATTATAAAATTGGAAAATTATATTATTGGAAAATTAAGTAAATTTAATTAGTTAATGTGAATATTAAAATATATATTAGATAGGTACTTATATAATAAAAAAATAATTTAATAATATTGTGTAGGTACTATATAATTAATTAAATTATGTTATGTAGTAATTATAAATAAAAGCTTTTTGAATTTGAATTGAATGTACATTAAATAATTTTTAATTGCTTACGAACGAAAACAATAAAATATTCTCCTACCAACTCAAGGCGCGAAATATGAGTGGCTTCATGCACGAGAGAATAAGCCTAACAAATGTTTATAAATTAATAAACCAATTACGAATGTAGAAGGTTATAATTAACATAAAAAAATAACATTTAAGTACTTAAGTGCACTGGTAAATCATTAACATAATGCCTTTTGATTAGTATCATAAAGTAATTGCGTATATTGTTACTTCATCATTCTCCTACGCTTATCGCAATTACTTGCGGTCGATACAATATGTACTCTTCTTTCATAGTACATATTGTAGAAGTTATTGGCAATAGTTTTATGACCGTCCGTCTATCAGACGGCATCGGATTGTGTTGGCCCAGGTCGTTATAAGGCTCTTAATCGTCTTTTACAACATCCACGAACAAAGTAAGGGTTGGTAGTATTCGAAGCCGCTACCACACAATTGGTGTATATTAGTACTTATAACAACACTTTTGCAAGCAGTACTTCAAAATATATATTAGGTAAGCAATGCCGAAACATTATTCATTTGGTTTTCATTAAGGAATAAAATGGGCAATGAATTTAAATGTAAAACGTGTAGCTATACTTTCTACCTCACGACTTTTTACTTAAAAATATACTTATACTTAATTACATATCATCTTTAAAAAAATGTAATTTGATCTTCGATAGTAAAGTGTATTTTTGTGAAAGCTTGTCCACTCTTAAAAACCACTAAATTGTAATTTGATTAAAAGACATAATAATAATAATATCTACTATTATTTTTATTTCTCATCCACACAAAAAAATTACGAAATAGATCTTAATCTAGTTTAATTGTGACAAAAAATATTAGTATCTGTGTGAGAGACTGGCATCTGTATCTACTAGGAAGACCTGTATGACAAATTACCAGCCACTCCTAACTCAAGACAATGTCCAGACGAATGTATGTAAAGCTCTTAGCCGTCTATCAAGACACTCGTTTTTTTATTTCCAGTAATTGTTAAATGAAAAATATCAGCTAATTGCTATGGCTACGCCAATCAGAATACTAATTTTAACACTAAGCATAGCAATTGCTATTACTATACGTAATAAAGTAATTTGAAAGGGAACAGCGGGACCATTCATCCAGTAATGTTTTTATTTGAACGTTACCACACAACATATTAAATAGAATTAACCATTGCCACTGTAATTAAATATTTCAATTGTGTAGCCTTTGACTTATGTTTCGCTATAGTTACTTTTGATATTAAATTTTGTGTTACTCACTTATTATAATTAATAAATTCGATGTTTATTTTTAACTAATAATATAATTTATTCTTAAATATCATATTTAATGTCAGTGTGGTGATTAAGAATACACAATTCCCAACGCCCCATTTTTACCTGTGAGTGATCGTAAGATACGACTAAGAGATGTGACATCTATGCAAGAGAAGGTAAACTCAAGACAAAACCTTATACGAACACGTTTCATCAGCGTGGTACAGTAGGGCCAAGAGTGGTACATATATGAACTGAGATGATGATGATGATAATATTTAATACAACTAAGAATTTTCAAGTCATAAATAACGTTGAGGGTTTCCAAATGAAATTAAGTAGAGAAGATTTAATTACACAACCGATCGTAATAATACAGGAGTATCTGGAATATAGATTAATGAAAAGATATTGTTTCCCCTGTGTGCTTTAATTGATTAACAAAGTCTACATGATAGTTTAGCGGTTAAGAATCCTTCTATGCACGCACTATGAGCCAATTCTCAGGCAGGACAAAATACTTTATGCGATCTGCGAATTATTTTTTCTTAAGTCTGGATGTAATTTGTCTGCTATTTATCTTTGTAAATTCACGCAATATAAGTATTATTTCTTTAGTGCAGGGTGTTTTTGTTATGTTATGTCTTTAAAATAAAATAAAAAATATAAAAAAAAAGGTTAATACGATCGATATCTCAGGTTTAGGTAATATTAATAGCTTATTTTTAATTATTTTCTTCTCATATCTTCTTCAAGATTTTCATTCTCTCATTTCTTCACCGTCGGGTGACAGGTTGAAAATACAATATGTTATCATACCTTATTGTTTTCTTAAGTGTTGTAACATTCAGCTGCTGAATCACCGAATAAGCAGGAGTATTCTCCTGTGAAACTTAGAACACCAACTGTAATCGTTGATTTGTTTTCCTAGCTTGGCGATTATAGCATTGTTCACCTTTCGAGAGGCCTATTGGGAATATCTGAAAGTGAACAAATAATAGACTAATAGAACTCGAATGTAAGAAGTTCTTGCTATTCACCATCTCAGCTCATATATGTCCCACTGCTGGGCTTTAGCCTTTTCCACATTGGGAAAGAATTGACATAATATACCACACATATTAAACAATTGTATTTTAATCGATTATGTCGATCCGGGTTTCGAGCATATCCGATGCTCATCATCAGGGCGAGTGCGCAGCTGCGTCTGCGAACCCCCGACGCGTACTAATAATGAGGTGCGCTCGAAACCCGGGTCTACATAATCCACTCTAACGCGTGAGTATTGCCGAAAAATGCAATTGATTAATAATTTACAATTATTATATTAGCGCTTACCACTATTAAATACAATAAATTCCCATAACACTGCATGCCCATCATTACCTAGTCACATTAAAATTGCTTTCGAAATTCATGTATTATACACATTCCTTTAAATATCTGCTTATCATAACCTGCTTACAAACGGTTCATCACTTACATACAATATTAATATTCAAGCGTCGCTTGAGTTGACATCGTACTTGAGGTACCAAAATGCATGTTATCAAACATTTACAGAATGCGACGAATGTTTTCTTTTTTCTTTTCGTTGCGCAATGAAGATACTGTAAGTGGTATATGGATGCCGTTTGGTTTATTGCTAGGGTTGTCATTACCATGGGTAAGCTACTGGGTTGGTTACTGAAGCCAAATAGTAGGTTATGGGGCTCACGTCATTCTGCCAGCGTCCCGAAAGACTTTGGAGGAGTGTGACAAAACATAGCTAAATAAAATGATTTGCAATTGTCATTATTGACAATAAATTATTTATCCTACTGCTGTATAGGGGCCGTCCATTAATCACATGATCTTTTTTTTAGCATTTTTAAACCCCTTTTGGCGATACGTGGTGAGGTTTAAGATAAGGCAAACATCACGTGAATTTTTAGTACCTACAAAGAATGAACCTACAACTTATTATATTCTCGGTTTTTTCCTTTTTCATGCTTTGCAAAAAGGTCTTTTTACAGATCACTTACTTTAAACATTGTTTTAATGCAAAACGTACGAGGTAACGGTTTACGCATATGTTTTCGGTGCCAAAACAATAGAATAATTGGTGATTGGCGTGCCGAGCCGGGTGGTCGTCGTTGGCGCGTGAGGACATCGTTTGTTGCCTGGCAACGGCAAGTCAAAGTCCAAAAATTAAAAAAAAAAATACATGATAAATCCGAAGACCTCTTCAATGGCCATTTCTCTTTGTCTTTATTATGTGGAGATCCTACTATGCTTATTACCAAAATTTACAACGATTTCAGCCATTTGGAAACCCTATATGCGACCCGTGTTTTTATTTGTTCATGTAGGTAGCTACTGCTACTATTTGGTCAACTGTTCCATCATAAAAAAACATGTTAAAGAACTTGTAATGTTCTAAACTCACAATGTACTTAGGTACTTAATACATCTTCGAAAAGTCATCTTCGTTATGGTTGACAAAACAAGTATATGATTTGGTAAGATATTATTAATTTGTCACCACTGCTCAACAATTAAGGGATGCAAACAGATAACATCACATACAGAGAAGGAACCCGTGAAGGATAAGCATACCTGGCAACCAATCCGTCTGAACCTCGTTGACAAATTTCTGTTTCGTTATAGAAAAACGTCGGGCTCAATAAAGAGATGTATTCGGATTGTAGAAAGGCGCTTGGGTTTTTCTTATTTGTGGTTAAATGCGTACTAATCAAAAATACTGACAATAACTATTAATTTCACAAGTTTATGAACTGTATATAAAAGTTTTTATTATATGAACATGAATTTATTACAAAATAATAACTATATAATAGCTCATTATCAGCGTGATAACTAATTAATATGTCAGTGCTAATAGTATCTAATTAATATTTATAGTAGTAGCAAGACCAGAAGATAGGATCTCAAGCTTGAAAAGCAAATGCATGCGCTTTAAAGCGTATAAATTAATACTTTATTTGAAGAGGTAATACAGATTATAAACTGTAGGGTATTTTTTTTTGGGTAGGCCATGCTCCGCACACACGCCGCCCTTTCCGTCCGGGGCGACGGAAGGGCAGCGCTTGGCCCCATAACCCACCGTATTCCGTTTCCATCGCTATTGGGCCGGCCACTGGTACTGCTACCTTGTCATCCGTGGCCAGCCCGACAGGTTACCCCTTCGGGTACCATTCCCTGTCGACGTCCCAGCTAACTGCCGGGGCGTCACGCCCTTACGCGGTCAGCCTCTCTGCGGATGACGGACTATTCCCCGGTCCAGTCAACTGCAAACTATTGTGTATGGAAAAGACAGAATATATATATATATTTTTAATCCAAATTTCATTAAACTACTTGCAAATTTACATGCTCTTAGTGCCATGATTTAGTTTTAATGTTATTGAGCTGGTATGTTACCAGCTATGTATTAGCTGATTTAAAGGTGTAGGATTCAATTTCTTTTTAGAATGAAAGTTTAGATTTGAGGCCAATTAAATTTTAATAGTAAATGCATAGCTAGGTAGATAAAGGTAGGCTAGCAAGGTACAGATCCACTGTACCTTGGAGACTGCAATCGACTCCTCTATACCTATAATAAATTTCATAGCGGAATGTATTTGCACCTTCGCTTACACCTTTAAAAATAATAGCATGAGACTATAAAAATAACCTATGTCTAACCTAGTACGCACATGTCTCGAATACGAATCTATGACAAAATCTTGGTGTTTCTAATCAATTTATGTACTAATGAAGATTTTCAAGTTTAAAGATTAGTTTTCGATGTATGGAGAATTATATACGAATAATGCCTAAAAGAAAACTACTTCTAAAAGAAAATTACGAAATTTATCGCGTTTGTATTATTAGATTTTTATTTAACCGAATTTTTTCATCGTTTTCAGTGATCATCTAAGGTTATCAGTGTGATGAGGGAGGATACAATTCACCAATCTTACCCGTGGGTGTCGTAAAAGACAACTAAGAGATAAAATATGCATATAAAATCTATGCAAGAGAATAAAAACTCGAAATAAAACTCTATAGCAAAACGTCTAACCAGCGTGGTGTAGTAAGTCAATTTCCCTCCTACTGTGAAGGAGGCTCGATCTCAACAGTGGACATATATGAGCTGAGATGATGATGATGATGATAATCAAGAAGATCATGGAAGCACTAAAGAGTTTTACGTTGTCCAATAAATCATTGCTATTATTAGGTCCATTAATAACGTGAGGTTTGAAAGGGGGGAGGGGTTTGACAAAAATCACGAAATATCACAACGGGGATTGTAGTAAGATATCATGTGTATTTATTTTTCGTTAAACGCTGCGATTTCTAATCTGAAAAGCGGCGTGTAGTGTAACTTTGACTTGCCGTTGCCAGGCAACGAACGAAGTTTAAAGTAGGTGATCTGTATAAAGACCTTTTTGCGAAGTATAAAAAACCAAAAAAAAATTTAAAAAATGAACAAGTGATTAATACATGGGTGTCCCCTTACAAAGATTTTTATCTACAAACTACGGAATTAGTTATTAAATAGGAAACGTGCGTTGAAAAAATAAAAGCCAAATAAATAATATCCGTAAAAGTACTTTTAATTTCATATCATCACAATCATCGAAGTCATCACGAATAACGTATCGACATAAATAGATATAAATAATAACAAGTTTCTCTTCATATAACTATTTATATTTATTTAACCAATAATTACGACCGCCAAAGGAAATTAAATAAACATAAATAAAATATCAATAGAAAGCAATTAATATTAATCATATCTAAACTTAATATATGTGATTAAAAAATCATTTAAATAAATCATAACACAATGAATAACGAAAACATAGTTATAATAATTTGTGTAATCGGTTTTCTTGTGAAATTTCTTAATAAAGCGGTCTAAAATATTTAGGGTATTTTATATGAATTATGTTATATGAAGCTATAATTTAGTGACATTAGAGCGGTTACGCACTACTTCCGATCCGAATCCGTGAAAATATAGACAAAACTCGGACCGAATTCGGATGTTGCTTACGCACTTGTCCGATCCGAACCCGTGAAAATCATCTTCATCATTCACCTACTTTTATCCCAATTACTTGGTGTCGATACAATATGTACTCTTCTTTCTTAGTACATATTGTGAAAATTATTGGCAATAGTTTTATGACCGGCCGCCTGCCAGACGTCAACCCTCCTTGGGAATGTAATTGTTGATCAAACTGCAACAGATTAAGTTGGCCTAGGTCGTTATAAGGCTCTTAGTCGTCTTTTACGACATCCACGAACAAAGTAAGGGTTGGTAGTATTCGTAGCCGCTATCACACAGCAAGAACCCGTGAAAATATGGGTCTAGAAAACTCGGACCGAATTACGTCATTTTACGCGGAGCCACAGCAGAGTATTCACGTCGTTGATGATGAGTCCTTTAAATCGACGTCAACTTCTGGCAATACTATTGTATGTACGAAGAACGTAGACGTTCGCTCGTACGTACATACGAACATAGAAAAGAAGACGTACGTACGAACTAATACACTGGATGGCTGCTTGCCGCTTCACGTCACCCAGCCACATAGCCCGCCCGCCCCGCTGCCTCTCTGCTCGTATGCAACTCGGCTTTAACTCGGACGCAGTGCGCAAGCGTTCATACAAATAATTCTATGGCTACATCGGTCCGTCAAAAATCTCTTCCGGCTTGGACATTCTAGAATGACGGAAAGAAATCGGATGACAGAGATCGGATGTAGTGCGTAAATTACCATAGAAATAGTTTTACGGCTACGACGGACCATATTTTCACGGGTTCGGTTTGTTGTTTCGTTTAGTTTTAATTTTGATTTATTTTCATTCTTATACATTAAAAGAGTTTGTCACTGGTGTTACGTTCTTTCAATCATGATCATTATCTTCACTCTGCTCTTATCACAATTACTCGGAGTCAACACAATATAAACTTTTCTTCCATCGTACATATTACAAAAAAAAAATGGTACTAGTTTTATGACTGACCGTCTCTCAGTTGGACATCAACCTTACTTGGTAATGGCAATGTTGACTAGACACGGCTTCAAATGCAGTTGATATCGGTCGATGTAAAGCTCTTCTTAGTCGTCTTTTACGAGATCTACAAACCTCGAAACAGCGTTAGCGTAAATATTAGTTCGGGCCGGCCACTGACGACAAGTTCACGCTGCTCCGGTGGCCGGTCCAACTACGAAGGCGAGGTTCACCGGTGGTTTACGGGTGCGCGTGCTTACGCCCCTCTGTCGTCCCGGACGGAGTGGTGCGAGGAGTGCGTCGACCGTAGCCCAACCCTAAAAAAAGCGCATTTATTAACGTGGTATAATGAATCAATTTTCTCCCTACTGGCAGTACTATTGTCCTGAAAATGTATGAGAGTATTATGAGAGTACTTCTTTTCTGTGTGTCTATTGAGTACACGAGCAACAAACCTTATAGTTTCCGTCATTATCCATCAAAGTGTAATGTACAAATAAATTTGTTTTGCTCAATTAGTGTCACGCTCATATAGTGTTACATTCATTAAATAATTACACATACTAACATATACGAAGATACTCACACCTGCACCTGTTTTATAAACACACTAAAAATCATAATATTTCAAAACACATTATCAGTCCGCATCAAAAAAAAAAAACACCGCAGAACACACGCGCGGTTTGTTTTACTTGTAATCTAAGATTACAGTGCTATGTAATAGAGGTCGTTGGCCTAATTTGTGTGTTAGTGACTCATGGTTTATGACCTTACCGTGTCTGATGGGATGTTTGGTGTATATTTGTATCTTGTGTGTTTGGGATGTAAATATATTATGTACGCGAAGTTAGATTGTGTACATGGCGTTGTGATTAAGATAGCAATCTTCCGTGATAAGTGTCGCGGGTTCGATGCCCAGGTGGGACAAAATATTTTTTGCGATTTACAATTCGTTGTTCTGAGTTTGAGTGTAATTTGTGTTCGTTAATTGTTTATAAAGTCAAGCAATATAATAATTAATTACTTAATGCTGAATGTTGTATCTTTAAAATAAAAAAAAAAGAACTATCAATCAATCAATCATTTATTTTGCAAATATGGGTACAAATATGATCTTACAATAAAAAATTTACAGTTCTTCCATATTTTACCATAAGGCATGAAAACTTTAGGTTTCGTAGTTAAAACAAGAACAATTTATTTAAAATAAACAAGGAAAACGGAAAAATGTACATTATTAACAATTCATAAAATACTTGAATTAATATTATATTAAGGCATAAAATGATTATATATTAAAATTCTAGCAGATTACTTTCCGTGTTTATTATCATGGGTTCGATTTCCACGCGGGACAGATTTCATTCGTTATATTCAGTGATATTTGTACCCTCTTTGAATGTATGTACATAAATATGATCAGCTGTCACCGAATTTTGCTGTAGATTATAGTAAAATTTGACACTAAAAATTATTATAATTAATTTATATGAAATAAAACATACATGACCTTCTTATTTTAATTCTGTTATCTTGAATATTGAAAAGTATTCAAAAGCATTCATGTCGAGTATGTCTATTATAGTTCATCTAATCTAAGAAGTGCATTTTGACGTTTCGCATTTTTAATACACAATAACCTTGGTCAAACGTATACACATGATTGCAAACAATAAATCTGAAATTTTAAAGAAATATTAAGTTATTTATAATACATAATTAACGTTGCGAGTGAGTTTTTTGTACAATAATGTAATATTGAAACTCGTAAAACTAATTTAAAATTAAAATAACATTGTAAATAGTAATTATTATGGACGATCTTACAAAATCACGTCATAACGTTCTAAACAGTAGTGCTTGACAACTTCCAATTCACGAATATCTAAATAATCGGTAAAAATATTAGATTAATATATTTAATCGAATATAGATTTTGACAGAGATGTACGTTGTACAATGTGTAAACATTGTCGGGTAGATAGCATACCGTCACCTTAAGACGTAAATATAATACGAAATGAAATTTGCATGTCCTACAATTAGTCGCGGTGGTGTAGTGGCAGCACGATTGGGCCGGAATCCCAATAGGCGCGGGTTCGAATCCCGCTTGCGACATCATTTTTCATTTCGTAATCGGATTTTATCCAGTTTTTGTTTTTACTTAACCTAATGCTACTAAATATGATGAATAGATTTTATGATGAAATAATTAAATTTGTTTAGTGTTAATTTAGCACTTAATATTTCATCTCCTTTTTGAAAAATAAAAAAATAAACCGATTATTAATTACAAAGAATTAATATCGATTTCTCATCAAAATCGGATATTTTCGATAGCGATTATTTGGTTCACATACCTAGACAACTTACTCTGACAGCTGTCCAAGTGCACTTCTTAGATTAGATAGACTATCCCTACTAATATATAAATGTGAATGTAAGTTTGTTTGTTACGCTTTCACGCTAAAACTACTCAACTGATCATCATGAAACATTGCACACATATTCTTGAAGGTATTAAAAGTAACATAGGATACTTTTTATTAAAAAAAAAAAAAAAAATTATATGAAAAATAAAAAAAATGTTTGTCAAAAAATCTCAAAATCTAGCTTCTTCAACGCTATCTAGCAGTCCAGTAATGAAGTTCCAACCCTGAGTATTGTAATACCGTTGCACTGTATTACCGACGGTCAAAAATAAAAATAGGGGATCAAAAACTTTAGCAAAGTAACCTTTTACGCGGGCGAAGCCGCGGGCAGAAGCTAGTAGTAAATAAAAACAAAGAAATTTTAAATTATATGATCGGTACAATAGTAATATTTTCATGATGAAATTCTCATTGGCAAGCATGAAGTCGAGAACTTCGGCCGGGAAACGGCAATAATTTAAGTCTGTGTAGAAGTGCTGTAAGTGATTAAAATTATATGTCGGAACTTTAGGAAGTGAAAATCCTTTCAAGTACGTTACCTCAATGTACTCTTATAGGTTTCTGATGTTTACGCAAGCGTTACACATTTGAAATTAAACTAGTTTTACGGATTCTATTTCACTTAACAGTGATTATGGTCACGGGAGGACAGTCAGTCAGTCCTCCCGTGACCATCATCACTGTAAAGTGTTCGAAACGTCGGGAAATTAAAAATCAAATACAAACGCGATAGAATCCGTAAAAGTTGTTTTATTTCAAATACTCTTGTAGGTGTTGAATCTACTGTAATATAATTATCCTTCCAATAGAAGGAAGCTCATTTTCAAGAGCAGCACGTATATGAGTAGGAAAAAGAGCAATCTTCAAACATTAATTCATTATATAATATTATGGTTTGTCATGTACTGAAGGAAGGTGGAGTCAAGAGTCTCCGAAACTGGCGAGCGTGTGTGAAGAGAATTATGAATGTTGAGGAAGCGAGTGAAGTATGCAAGGATAGAGTTCTCTGGCACTCTGTTCTCTCCGCCTACCCTGCAAGGGATATGGCGTGATGATATGTATGTATGTAGGTTATGGTTCGTTCAATTATATTATGTGGGATTTTGGAATCATTGTCAGTATCAGTGGTCAATCTAATTTCAATAGCGAGGTAAAATGGTAGGTTATGGGGCTGCACGCAGTCCTTCCCTCTCTACGTATGGATCGAATAGGGTTAGTCTAAACTACCACAGAAAAAAAGTTAGTAGGCTGAAATGATTGCCACTTAGAAGAATGCCACATCGCGATCCGATAACCATAAAAAAGAGTTAGTAGGCTCAAATGATTGCCATTTCTGAGTGTGCCAAATCGGGATCCGATAACTGTAAGGGACGAAAGGTGTGATAAATATGAATCAGACCACCAAATGTAAAATCATTTCTCGAACAGGCTGATCTATGGACTTTTGTGAGGCCATCATCAAAAGGAAGGAGGCCGCGGAGCGCAAACGCGATAGCGCGTAAATGCGTTGCCACAGCGATAACAAAGAAAAAAGGCTGCACTATGGAAAGTCTGTAGGGAGGTTTTGAATGCAGGTGGCACAGAACAGCTCTATGTGGAGCTCTGTAAAGCAGACTAATGTTCAACGGTGTAGGATGCGAAGCTAATCGATAGATTTACTTATAAATTATTTAGAATGATGTTCAATATAAATGATTTCTACAGAAAATATTACCATTAATTTAATTAACATCTATGTACTTAATTCTCACTAAGTGTGTAATTAAAATAGATTTAATTCACAGCTCACTGGTAGGATTTCCTGTATCCGCGTGTAAGAATAGACATTTATAAATAGTTAGATTTATAAACAGCTGTTGTACTTAATCTATAAGATAAATCGTTTTAAATGTTTTCTCTTTACGTTTTCAAATAATGAAACTTTAGCAGGCAGGTTTTAAAGAAAGGATAGCAAGAGATGCATTGTAAACTTAAACTATCAGTTCAAGATGAAGAGGAAAATGAGACGCGTGAGAGACGGTAAGTTGAGTTTGACGTACGATATTAAAAGTATTTTATTCACCATTAAAATGTATATATAAAGGTCCCCGTTTACGAATGAGAATCGTGGGTGATGTAAAAAAGGATAGTTGGATTGTGTGATGAATATGGATATAAAAAGCAGTGAGTGTAGACATGATAACTGGCAGATCTATGCAACTTAAAGACATGTGCCGATCACACTTAGCATGGAAAGTGGGCAGGCTAATGGTGTCTATGATAACTGCGTGTTATTTTTTTTTGTATGAGCGCTTTTTTTTCACCGTTAAGGCAGGTATTTTTGTAAAAATAAATACCACCGGTCCTCAGTTCTACCATGACAGTGAACGCTGTAAAGTGTTCAAAACGTCTGGAAATTAAAAATCTAATGCAAACGTGATAGATACCGTAAAAATATTTTATTTCAAATGTGTAAATATTTATATTTTTATTTTATTTAAATCGGTCATGTACTGAAGGAAGGTGGAGTCAAGAGTCTGTAATTGTTGAGGAAGCGAGTGAAGTATGCAAAGATAGAGTTCTCTGGCACTCTGTTCTCTCTGCGTACCCTGCAAGGGATATGGCGTGATGATATGTATGTATGTATGTAAATATTTAGAATCATTATACCACACCGGTAACTTTGTTATCATGACCGATTGGACCAAGGGATTCTTGCGTTGATTTTAATTCAGGGTCATTTTGTATATTGCTTACTGTGTGGTGGCGGCTGTGAATACTTCCAATACTTGCATTAATCGCAAAAGACGACTAAGAGATTTACATTCGATCTGTGCCAAATTTATTTGATGCCATCTGGTCAACAATTTTATTTGAAGGTGAGGTTTGATGTCAGGCAGGCGGCCGATTGTAAAAATATTGTCTAGCTTTTGCAATATGTACGATGAAAGAAGAGTGCATATTGCGTCAACCCCATGTAATTAGGATA
Organism: Lymantria monacha; assembly: GCA_905163515.2. Classification (NCBI taxonomy): domain Eukaryota; kingdom Metazoa; phylum Arthropoda; class Insecta; order Lepidoptera; family Erebidae; genus Lymantria; species Lymantria monacha. The sequence continues at coordinate 24,837,403 of LR991098.1, read as the reverse complement.
AGTATAGTGTTGCCCAAATGCAAGACTCTTGCGAGTCTCGCAAGTCTTACTTCCGTCCCAAAAAAAAATCTGTTTCACATCAATAATTTGTCTTATTTTGCAAACACATGTTACAATGACACGCTAAAGTATGTGCATGATCTCGGTAACTGTTGACCCGATTTCTAACGTTTTCGCTCCAATAATCGTCGGTGTAAAGTTACACAGTATATTTACTTAGTTGCGCTTTGCTCGCGGCTTCATGCGTTAGTTCATTTATCTTCAATCACAGTGTATATCATCTTAGCATGTCAGTATACTACTCACTGTTGGATTCAAGCCTCCTTCATAATAGCTGAGAGATTAACTTACCATGTTGGTCAAACGGTTTTTTATTCTCTTGGATATTATATGCATATTATAATCGTCATTTTTTTTTTTAGGAAAAAGCTCTCAATCTTTTTTACCCGACTGCGGGACGCAAAGGAGTGGTATTGTGTTTAACAGTCTATGTATGTATGTTCCTTTGAAGCACTATACAGACCAAACGCCTGGGCCGATTTTAATGATTCACACATCAATCGATTCCTCTTAATCCGGCGAGTGTCACTACACACATGACGTTAGTGCAAATTCAATATGGCGACCACTGGACGCCATTTTGTGAAAATGATAAAAATGAAAGTCAATAAACTATGTCGAGTGGGATATCGTTGAATAGGTATTTAAAAATCATTAGTTTTCTCACAACCTTTTTCGATTCGATAAACCGTTTAGGATCTATATCGATTTAAAGTTGCATAACAACCATTCTCACATATAGGTCTTTAGACAGTAGAAATTTACAATGAAAAGACGAAAACTTCGTATGACTGTGCATGTGAATGTGGATGGACATATAGATACTAAATTATCTACTAGATACCTACTATTTTGGATTGGCCTACCTAAAGTATCTAATGTCTGACACGGTCGCCCATCTCGACTTTCAAACGATTCAGTACTCAACTTAAGTCGAAAAACTATATGTATAGGTAGGTACCTACTCATTAGTAAATAAAATAACTATAGCCTAGCTAGATACTCATAACTAAAAAGTATAAAATAAATAAAATAATTTAAAAAATCAAAATACCCGACTGTGTAAAAAGTGAACCAAATTACGGACACAATAAAAAAAACTGAAAAGAAATAAAACAAGCACTTAGATGTCCGGTGGTCTATAATTCTATAATATATTATTGAATGAATACTATTGAAGAAAATAAAATATATTCTAGTAATGGAACATAAAAACTTTTTTCGCTTCGTAATCGGGTTTTATAAATAATTAAGCATATTAAATGCTTAATTTCAGTAATTTACCATGTCACCTTAAGACGTAAATATGATACGAAGCGAAATTTGCAATGTCCTACAATAAGTCACGGTGGTGTAGTGGCAGCACGATTGGGCCGGCATTCCAATAGGCGCGGGCTCGAATCCCGCTTGTGACATCATTTTTCGCTTCGTAATCGGGTTTTATCAACTAAATAAGTTGATTTTTACAAAACCCACAGCAAGACGGGGACAGGGGACGACTTCGATGATAGTACCCCACCTGCAATAAAGTAAGCAATTGTGATATACCGTGGGCGCTGTGGCATGGTATTGCATCATCGAGTAAATATTAAACATTTATACAGTTTTTTTTTTATATAAAAGAAACAGACATCAGACGCCAGTGGTCACACGACGACTTAACGACACCGCCATCATTAAAACAGCAGTTAATCCAATTAAGAGTTCATAAAAAGCATATCAAACTAGAAACTGACTGGTACAATTTCCTCACTCACTCTTCCTTATTGAATTAATTACGCATTTTTCTCACAAATTTTGTTTACGTACTAATATTAGGTACTATCAAACCAATAATATGTGACAATCATTTTTCGCTCGTAATCAAGTTTTTATAAATACTATCAAACCTTTAACATCGATTTCGGTCAACTCCATCTGATGATGTCTAGACAATGATTATAGATATTCTTAAGGAGGGCTGGTTAGCCGGTGGGCCATAAAACCATTTTCAAAATATTTGTTAGTTTGTGTTTTGTTGTTTGTGCGTTGCAAAAAAAAGTAATGCTTGTATTGCGAGGGATTTTACAAACATATAATTAATGCAGGCAAATTACACCCAGACTCAGAACAACAAGTTGCGGATCGCACAAAGTATTGTCCTGCGTAACCCACAGAACCGGCACGGAAGGTCGATATCTTAACCACTACGCCATCTGTGCGGTCATTAGGGCATAATAGCATTAAAATATACGATATGGTCACTAGGAAAGTTAACACCCGTGACGCTCTAGACACGGCTAGTTTATGGTGTACCTTTATTGAATGGGAGTTCTTCCATTGAGGTAGCAATTGGCCTATTACTTTAGCCAAACAAATGGCTATAAAGTTTTATTTAGATTTTTACTTCTTTTGAAGTGTTATCATTTGTTTACGTCGCTTTATCGTTTTTTTATAGCAGACAATAGGGAAAGAAAAATATCTACTAAAAGTCGTATGCATATGTAAGTTTGTGCGTTTGATTAGTTGAAGTAATAATAATAATAAAGTCAAAAAAACTAAAGCCCAATGTACTAAAAAATTGCTCTCTAATAAATATAAATAATTAAATAATTAACATAAGGATATTTAGAGCATACCCTTGGTCGCATACCGTTTTGGTTAACGGATTGTTTATACATCATCATCATCATTACAGCCTATAAATATCTTTACCGGCGGGTGACCTCAGTGCGCGACGAGGGTAGCTCCCCATCGCTTAGCGAGATAGCCACCTGGCGCGAGGACGCCCGCCAAGACATCATCGCCCGTTGGGTTACGCGGGAATAGTCCGGTCACCCGACGTGAGGCCACCGCGTGAGGGGGTCGACTCGAGAGGAACCCGCGAGTGTAAACCGCCGGGCGTGCCACCGAAGACAAAGATTGGGTACCGGTGGCCCGCTCGCACAGCGAACAGAAGTGTTTGCAGGGTGGGTCTGTGGGGTTGCGCGCCGCCTCTTCCGTCACCCCAGACCGATTTGGCGGGGCGCGACCACGTCCATAGCCCACCGCAAAAAAAATAGATGCATATTATATCATATAGTCGTCTTTTATGATTTAAGATAAATGGGGGATGTTGTATTGTATTCTTACTCGGTCACCACATGATTTTTATTTATTGACTTGCATCAATTTAATCATAAGCTTATTTAGGTTATTGCTACAATTCACAACAATATATTTTATTACGACGACCTGTTTCGCGTAATACTTTTAATATGCGTGCGACTGCTTTATTGCAGTTATAAATTAATGTATTAGCCGTTAAACAAGTTCTTTTTTTTATTTGAATCAACATTATATACGAACTCTTATTTGTGCTTTTCATGATTCACAATGGATCCTAGTAGATGGGTAGATCAATCTATCGTAGGTTCACGAGAATCGTTAAATGGATATTTATAGCCAACGTATTTGCAAGTGAAATTAAAGGCCTGTGGCAGTGGGTCTTGCACTTCAGTGGAACTTATTAGGACTGACATGAAGAAAACAGATTATTGGAATAACTGATAACTCGTGACAGCCGATTAGGTACAATTTGCTATCGTTTTTAGATTCACGCTTTGCTTACAAAGTGTGAATAAATTAATTAACATATCGCAATAAACCAATTCTAAATACGTTCGATCGTATGCAAGACAGCAATTTGAATCTGTATGTTATTTACTTTCTTTAATTATATGTTTGCAAAATCTGTCATAATACAAGCATTTATTGCTTTATATGAGGTAATGTATTATTTAGTTGTTTTTGGTAGCGACTATGAATACTACCAACGCTTACTTTGCTCGTGGAAAAAGACAACTAAGCTTTTTATTGACTTGGTCCAACTCCTGATACAGTTTAGTTAACAATCACTTTCCAAAGGAATGTTGACGTCAGTTTTTTTTGTGTGACTTAGTTGTTAGCCTCAGATGGCTGTGACAACTTTACCCGGACTGTGGGTGAGCGCTGAGGGCTCTCAACCCGAGTTGACGTCAGGCGGCCGGTCATAAAACTATTGCCAATAACTTTTTGCAATATGTGCGATGGCCCAAGTAATAGTGATAGGTCGAGAGGCCTCTCCGTTCATCATCCTCCGCGTAATGATGTAACAGCCATCTGAGGCTAACAAAGAATTGGGTTAATATCACGAGAATTATGACTTTGTGTTGTAATAATAGAAAATATAAATACTTTATCTTTCAAGAATAATAGGAAGACATTATGTCAAAAACAATAGTGAATTATACGATCCATTAAATTAATAAGAACGCAGCGTTAATAACATCGTAGTACATTTGACAGCTGTTGCAATACATGTCCTCTCCGCTCATATTGTTTATGGTAGCGATCGTAACACGATAGTGCTTACGGCCATAAAACAATGTTTGTTATTTTTAAACAGGCCAATAACAAAACACCAAGTCCTTTAAGCTTTTATCGTTGACTTATATTGCTGGAAGCGATTTACAAATCTAGTTTTTCAAAGATATTTTTGGGTGTGCATTTAAATGATCCTTAATATACACTTCGGAAAGTTTTTGTTTATGATATTTCACCCATTTAGTACACATTTTGAAAATTGCTTATTTTTACAAATGACGAACAAGTAAATATATTTTTTTTTCTTTATCTCTCTCATGTAGTCCAGCCGAATTTCTAGGTCAAATAGCTTTATTATAAATACTTTTTCGAAAAAAAAAATTATTAACAGTACAATGACTTACTACGTAAAAATTGGAGGCGTTGCTTCCTCTTGGTGTAATTACGGGTAACCTACGGGTGCTCACCGAAGTGTGGGAGGAGGCAAAATTCTAAACAATGGGTCACGTGGTTATGGTATGTTTACTTTTTTTGTTAGCTCGGCTATGGTTTGGACACACCCCGCCCATTCCGCCCAGGATGACGGAAGATTTTTTAATTGCTGTAGGTGGCAAAGGAGCAAGCAGCATAGCTGATGGCAATTGTTACTGGCGCCCATAGACATTTGCAATACCAACGGTATAGCTAAGCCGCTACCTATTCCTATACCCTTTCAATTGTGGTAGGACCACGTTGTTGACAGTTTTCTGTCTACAGCCGTGAGCCAGTCCGTCCGGGGTAGTACCACACTCTCGCAGAAAATCGACGTCTGAGTAATGGCAATGTGCTATTGCGCTTCGTTCGGTGAGCGAGAGAGCCGGAAGCCCAACTGGGTGGGCTTGGGGATTTTATTGGTAGGCAGTGGCCCAAGCTACCCTTGGTATTGCAAAGGTTCATGGGCGGCAGTGACACTTACCATCAGGTGTGCTGCTTGCTCGTTGGCCACCATAAGCAATAAAAAAAAAAACCTACCAAGAAAAACACTAAAACCATAAAGTTGCGCTTCTGGCTCTCTCGCTCACCGAACAAAGCACAGCAGCACTTTGCCACTGCTTAGACGTCAATCTTCTGCGAGAGTGTCGTACTACCGGCTGGACAGGCCCGCGGCTGTAGATAGTAAACTGTCAACAATGTGGCACTACCACTATTAACGTACGGCCCCATAAACCACCATATTCCCTCCCTATCGCCATTGGACCAACCGCTGGTAAAGTGTACTTTCTCTTCTCTTTGACAATATCTCTGTGTATTACACGGCAGTTTTACTTAATGCCTAGTAGGTATTTGATGAAGAAAATCCTTTTTTCAATCCATTGAGTTTTTTTTTTAAAGACACCTCCCTGCACTAAGGAAAATAATCCTTGATTACACCCAGACTCAGAACAATACTTTGTGGATCGCACAAAGTATTATCCTGCGTGGGAATCGAACCCACGGCACTAGCACGGAAGGTCGGTATCTTAACCACTACGCCATCTGTGCAGTCAAAGTTTAATAGTGGTAGGACCACGCTGTGGACAGTTCTCTGTCTACAGCGGCGGGCCAGTCTGTTCGGGGTGCACTATCGCAGAAGATCGACGTCTGAGTAATGACAATATGCTATTGTGCTTCGTTCGGTGAGCGAGAGAGCTGGAAATCCAACTGGGGTGGGTTTAGAAAGAAAAAAACAAAATTATTAATTACTCCTTCACGAAAAGAAAATAGTGGTTAATATGAGCAAATGTTTAACAAAATCAAAAAATAAATGTATATAAAAAAATTAAAGCACTATTTATAAAAATATAAAAAAGAAAAAATACAATTACAATAAAAAAAATTATGTTATGACAAAGGCGTCCCCTCCGGAAATGAGGAAAAAGATGGCTGCTTAATGTTATGGTATCAACTACAAAAGTGATACCACAACGCTGTTATTCTGCAGCGTCCTACGACGTCTGTCAGCAAAGAAACAGCAGTTCAAAAAGAGAAAAAAAAAAATACATGTCCTAGAAATTACCTAACTGCAACCGTGCACCTATATTATATAACTTGTTAATAACATATCTATTTTAATATAACATATAAAATTTAATCTTAAAAATAATAATAAAACAAATATTGCTTTACAGTCTACATCTTACAGTGTATATTAAAAGTTGTTTATTCTGTGCAAGGTTTAGGGTTTGTAATAGTAGGCAGCGACCTAATTGTCTTTGGTATTGCAAAGTTCCATGGGCGGCAGTGACACTTACCATCAGGTATGCTGTCTGCTCGTTTGCCAACATAAACATTAAAAAACAAAAAACAACAGGCAGTCATGGGGACTGCCTATAGAAGTGAAAACTATTAACTTAAGACTAATTGAAATAATAATAATTTTCTAATTTTTATATAAAAATAAAAACCTATAAGTTTTTCCCCTCCAAAAACGCTCAACGCGCCTAAAGAAGTTTTCATATAGCTATAGATATACTATTAGCATTAGCATGTCGGTGACGCGAACCTATAAGTTTTTCCCCTCCAAAGACGCTCAACGCGCCTAAAGAAGTTTTCACATAGCTATAGATATAGCATTAGCATGTCGGTGACGCGAACCTATAAGTTTTTCCCCTCCAAAAACGCTCAACGCGCCTAAAGAAGTTTTCACTTCAAAAAGTTCGAAGATGGGATAAGAATCATATAGTTAAAATAGTACTGGTAATCGTCTTGACTAATATAACTGTTATTTACGTACTAAGTAAAACTGTGAATAGTTTATATCGGGAATACACTCAGTAGTTCAAATAAAAGACAGCCTTTTCTACATGTGTAATATTTTTGGTGACATTAATATTAATAATTTTTGCATGAAAAACTGATTACAGTTGATATTTTGCTTGCTTTTTCTAGAGTTCTTTTAAAAGTCTTCAATATCTCTATGTTTTCAAACTCGGTTATATAAAGCTAAGAACCATAACAATATTACTTATATAGCTTAGACGGCGTGAAATATTATTGTAATTGTTTGAATTATGCAACACTTGGCAGTAGTTCAAAATAATTTTGAAATGTAGGTTAGGTTAGTTTAGGTAAGGTTACATATGAGAAAACAAGAAATTTATTTATTGCCATGCCTCATGAATGCCTCGTTTGAAGGCGAAAGTTTGTGAATTAAAATGTTATTTTCCGATTACTTTAAACTTACTTGAAAATTTATTATACAGCTCTACCTACCTCACCAAAGACAAAGATTGGGTACCGGTAGCCCGCTTGCACAGCGAAGAGAGGTGTTTGTAGGGTGGGTCTATGGGGTTGCGCGCCGCCTCTTTCGTCGCCCCGGAACGATTTGGCGGGGCGCGACCATGTCCATAGCCCACCGCAAAAAAAAAAACAAAAAAGTTTCTAAACCTCTTAAATGGTAATTTTAGTTAAAAAGTATATTTTTTTTTTGCCACAGTCTGTATTTGGAAGCCACCAGTAGTATTAGAATCATACTGTTGACAGTTTTCTGTCTACAGTCACGAGCGGGTTCGTACGGAATAGTACCAAACTGCACTCGCAAAAAATCGACGTCTGAGTAGTGATAATGTGCTGTTTCGTCTTCGTTTAGTGAGCGAGTAAGGATGGATTTGAAATAGCAGCGGCCTATCTATGCACCTGGTAATGCAAAGGTTCATGAGTGACCAGGAACACTTAGATACTATCAGTGTGCTGAGTGTGAATTTTGACGTTAACATAACGCGCTCTACAGCGTGCGCGTAAGCATACCATTTGTATGAAGAAATGTAGTTTCAAAAACGCGCCGCTAGTGGCGCTGTACATTTCTTCATACAAATGGCATGCTTGCGCGCACGCTGTAGAGCGCGTTATGTTAACGTCAAAACTCACACTCAGCACACAGGTGTGGTGTTTGCTCGTCTGTTACCATAACTAATAAAAAAGAGCGTATTACGCTCTTTTTTATTACACGATTAAGCGTTAGTTTGTTCTACAATGGGAGAAAAAATGCCTAAAATACCACGTTGGTCAAATAGGTACCTATGCATAATTATTTAGTTCCAATTTTCCTTCTCTTACAATGTTGTTGTTTGCTTATGCTGTGTGCTAAAGAAATGTAGTTTCAAAAACGCGCCGCTAGTGGCGCTGTACATTTCTTCATACAAATAACATGCTTACGCGCTCGCTGAAGAACGCGTCATGTTAACAACAAAACTCACACTCAGCACACTGATAACATCATTGAATTTTTTTTTATCTCTGTGGTGATGGAGTAAGAATACAATTCACTACTTATTTTGCTCGTGGATGTCGTAATGACGATTAAGTAATATCATATGCAAATAACGTTAATGCAAGTGAGTGTGAACTCTAAATAAAACCTTATATCAACTCGTCTCACCAGTGTCGTATAATAGACCAATGCACCTTACACTGTGGAGGAATAATCTGAGGCTAACAACTAAGACACACAAAAAAAAAAAAAACACTGTGGAGGAGACTGAAGCCCAGCAATGGCATTTATATGAGCTGAGATGATGAATCTTATTAACTGTATGCCTACTATTGAACTGTAATCATGATTACGTAATATTTCAATGAAGAGAATTGTTTCGGGGATTCCCCTTTAAAAGGCACGCTAAATATTTGTAGTAAACAGAATGCAATAGAACGTCTTATATCATAGACTATTCTAAAATGACAAAAAAACAAAACAAAGCGGTCTTCAAATTGACACCTGCTCTTCATCTATAAACAAAACCTGTATTTACGTCATTAACCACAGAGCTGTTATTTCGATATAAACTTGACGTTTCCGTAGAATTATATCTCTATGACCACCCCATTTTGGTAGTACCTGCTGTTTTTTCTCCATCGTCATATGTTTGTTACAAGGAACACTCCGTGAAACAATAGTTAATTTTAATACAACGAATAGGGATCTCAGCCAATTGAAATTCCAGATTCGAGTTAATTTTTATTTTTTTAATACGTTCCGGAACGTTAATTGCCTGTCGAGGATTTATTACCTGAATACATTCTAAATGATTTATTATGTGTTGCTAGATGTAAATATATTTTTTTTTGTATAATTAAATAGAAGAAGTTTATTTTGATGTCGTTCCTGTAGTCAACTAATTTTAGTTTTTTTTACTAATGAGAAACAGTACGGGGAAATATTTTTAAATTGTCTAGTCGCTTTATTACATTTTTGCTTTGGTGTTGTATTATAATATGTAATAATATAATTTTATATAATATATATTGCTGTGTGGTAGCGGTTACGAATACTACCAATCCTTACCATGCTCGTGGATGTCGTAAAAGACGACTAAGAGCTTTATAACGACCTGGGCCAACTCCATCTAATGCCGTTTGGTTAACAATTACATTCCCAAGAAGGGTTGACGTAGATGGCTGGTCATAAACCTATTGCCAATAACTTTTACAATATGTACTATGAAGGAAGAGTACATATTGTATCGACCCTTTTTTTTGTTTTTTTTTATTTTTCTCGCAAATTGGGACCATGGATGTGGTCGTGCCCCGGCAAATCGGCCCGGGGCGACGGAAGAGGCGGCGCGCAACTATATTGTATCGACCCTAAGTAATTGGGATAACAGTAGAAATATAATTTTATATACATTTTTAAAAAAAAAACTGAGGATTATGATTTTTCCGTCTTTTAATTTAGCTTTTCACTACATGAAACATCACATATCTTTTACATCTATAATTCTATATTCTAAAGTGTATGCTGAGTATATCAAGTATTACACTAAACTACTTTAAGCTACTTTAAGCTTAGTTATACGGCCGTAGCATGATCTCTAACTATCATCATATCATTTCTGACTATTAGGTACACATCTGTAGTCACGAAAGGCTAAATATTTTGTTAAGCTGTTAATTGTTAGCAGGATTTTTTTAATAAACAATGTTATTTCTTTTGTTACAGTCGGTTTCCCGATTCTCGTGTTCAACCTGTGGGGTGTTCCATATAATAGAGGTTTCTTCTGTGATGATGAGTCATTGAAACATCCTTTTAAAGAATCGACTGTCACCAGTACAATGCTGTATATCGTCGGGATTGGACTGCCCACAATCTCTGTAAGTATTATATTATATGCTTTTTTTGTGAACTTTGAATGGGGACATATTTTTTTTTTTTTTTATTTATTGATAAAGAAAAGGGCTTTGTCGCTTAGCGACTATATCGCCCAATACACATATTTAATTTATATCTAATTACATTATAAGTATATACTATCTTATAGCTAGTTTGTATAATTCTAAAGCCTTACTTGATAGTGGCAACGCGAGAATGGAATTACAGTAGCCTATGTCATACTTTTTTTTGATCCAAAAATCTTATTTCTGGTTTCCTCATTCCGAACGCATTCCATTAGAACATGGTAAAGATCATCGACAACATTAGGTGATTGGGTTTTCTTAATCAAATATGAAAATTTGTTGCTTGCAATGTGGCCAGATCGAAATCGTAAAGCTACTGTCGTAGTAAGTTTATTCAGGATACAGTCAATCCATGGAGTTCGGGATACCTCTGGTTGGATAGTCCGATACCAAATTCCTTTTTCCGGGGACATATTTTGAAAATATATATTTACGCTTATAAAAAACAGGCAAGAACATTTAAAATTGATATCTACCAGTGTTTTTTTGAAAAATTAGTAAATAACTATTATAGTACTAATGCTATGTGGTACTTGGTAGCGAGAAAGAATATATCCGGCTATAGAATCCGTGAAAATTGATTTTTATTTAAATAATTTCTAGTTATGATTTGTTTAATTAGTAGGAGTCCAATTGACCTACCACTTTGGTTAGACGAGTAAGGTATAGATAGGGTTTTATACTGAATCTTCTTCTCTTACATCAATGATATTGTCAGCAAGTTATATCTATTTTCATCATTTACAGCAGCGACGGGTAAGATAGAGCGGCGAATTGTGTTCTTACTCCGTCACCATACGGAAATTTATATATTATTGATCATCATCATCACAACCCATATATGTCCCACTGTTTGGCTCGGGCCTCCTTCATAATGGGAGGGAAATTGACCTACTATACCGCGCTAGTCAGACGTGTTAGTATAAGGTTTTGTTTCGAGTTTTCCTTCTCTTGCGTAGATGTTATATGCGTTTTATACCACTTAGTCGTCTCTTACGATCACCCACGGGTAAGATAGGGGGTGGTGAATTGTATTCTTACTCCGTCACCACACGGATATATGTTATTACAGAATTATATTTATTCTGCTTTAGTTAGTACTTATATTAAAATTTATTTATTATTTATAAACCCTGCGGTACTCACATATTGTCGGTTTAGCCAACTGGGTGGAGTTGGGGACGGTATTGGGAGGCAGCGGCCTAGCTTTACCCTTGGTATCGCAAAGGGCGGCAGCAACACTTATTATCAGGTGTGCTGCTTGCTCGTTTCCCACTATAAGCAATAAAATAAAAGTTTTAACATTTAAAATTAATTTAATAAACTACCACCGAATCGGAACGCAACCGCTACCGAGAAACTCCGGCAAGACACTCAGTTTATTTCTATTACTATTTCTTTACTGAAATTTATAAAAAAAAAATAGTAGAACTTGATCAGTAATAATTAGCTCCAGTATGATTGATGCCCTTGGAACCTCGATATAATGTAAAATTTAAATCGATATAATGTAAAGTTTAAGAACAGATCCCATATATTGTTGTTACCTACCATAGGAACAATGTAGGCATCATTTTACATGAACAATGGACTAATTTAGACGCTCGTTAGCTCACAATCATTCAGACTAATTTATGTATTCGATAAGTTCATGGGTAATTGATCGATTATTACACTCGTAAAAATACTCGTGAATATTTGAAGACAATGAAACTGTGATGCCAATTTAACGTACCATTGGAGAACATTGCACGCTGTTATAAATCAACGTGTACCTTATTTATTGACTAGCTTCTGCTCGCGGCTGCGCCCGCGTATAAGTTTACTTTCCTAAAGTTTTTCATCCACTATTTTTATTTTACCCCTTAAGGGTAAATTTTTACGAAATTTTAATATCATATTTATTTATGTCTAGTCAATAGCCTAAAAATAAGTTTCAAGCTTCTGGCTTTAAAAATGACGATAATTCCTTACAACTTTTCATCCCCATTTACAACCCTTTTTTGCATTAAAAAGTAGCCTATGTCGTTTATCAGGCTCTAGACTATCTATGTGTCAAATTTCATTTAGATCGGTTCAGTAGTTTTGGCGTGAAAGAGCGACAGACAGATAGAGTTACTTTCACATTTATAATATTAGTAAGGATAGGTGTTTTTATTATCAATTGATGCATGAAATTAGATCGCTTTCATTAATCATGAATAAATTTCTTGGATTTTATAGTTATATGGGATGTTATTGAGTTCTATAACCGTAATTGAAATTAATCGATATTTGAAATAAAACTATTTTTACGGGTTCTATCGCGTTTGTATTTTGATTTTTAATTACCCGACTTTTCGAACACTTTACAGTATTCGTGGTCAGGGAGTACCATGAATGCTTTAAAGTGTTGGAAATGACGAGAAATTAAAAATCAAATACAAACACGATAAAATCCGTAAAAATAGTTTTTATTTCAAATGTGTAATACTCGCGTAAACATTAGAGATCATTATTATTCGATATGTTAAATGAAAACATAAAATTTGTCCGAATCTGCTTTGAAAAGACCACGTTTCGAATAATTTCGAAAAGGATCGATCTGTATGTGACATGTTACAATATATTTCTTCAACTGACTGAACCAACAATTGAGACTACTGAGACAAGACAGACAAATATCCGTAATTGGAACTATGTATCCATAAAGGTCGGATAATCAGAAATAATTTCTTATTCCTAACCATATCTGAAGCCTTTATTATTTTAATATTTGTGTTCAGATCCAAAGCTTCATATTCGTAACATCTCTAATAAAATATCGACCAGCCCTCGTTTGTTTTCTTTTTTCTTTTAAAGATAACAACCCAGCGCTAAAGAAGTAATCCTTGTATTTGGGCAAAGTAACCAAACGTGGTAAAAGTGGACAAACATATAATTGACGGTTACAAATTACATCCAGACTCAGAATAATAATTTATGGATGAAGTATTGTTCTGCGTGGGATCGACCCTATGACACTGGTGTGGTAGATCGGTATATTAACCACTATATCATCTGTGCAGTCTTTGCTTCAGCATAGCGCGATTTTTTAAATTAAATACAATCAAATTAAAATATATCATATTAAGTTATTACAAGCCAATCTTTCTGATTTTTAATTACTTTGTAAATCATTCATTGCTATAACGCGACGCGTCACTCGAGACTCACTTGCCTCTCAATTTCAAATCTGTTAGGGATATACCGACTGAAGTACTGGATCATCAGGAAAATTATACTTACACTAATAATAATTTATTTACATTTCGTTTATGGCACATTTATTTGTAGTAAGACCACGCTGTTGACAGCTTTCTGTCTACAGCCGCGGGCCAGTCCGTCCGAGGTAGTACCACACTCTCGCAGAAGATCGACGTCTGAGTAATGGCAATGTGCTATTACCCTTCGTTCGGTGGGCGAGAGCCGGAAGCCCAACAGCAGGGTGGATTTGGGGATTTTATTGGTAGGCATAGGCAGCGGCCTAAGCTATACCCTTGGTATTGCAAAGGTCCATGGGCGGCACTGCCACTTACGATCAGGTGTGCTGCTTGTTCGTTTGCCACCATAAGCAATAAAAAAAATAAAAATAAATAGTAAAACATATTCTGAGCCATAAAAAATATTCATAAACAGATTATCTTTGTTTCTAAAGGTACCTATATAATACAGTTTTGGTTCGTATTTTACCTTTCCTTTGGGCGTGTGGTTTATTTAGCCTTTAGCCGCAGTTGGTTTTCACAGTTTAGCTCGGACTATAGTTAATCGCTGAAGGCTCTCAACTCGAAATTTACCTTCTTTGATCCTTTTCCTTATATAGAGACTATCCTCCTGGGAAATTATCGGCTATCCTGACTGGACAGCACACAACTATATAGGTTTCACTAGAATTGTTAAGAATTTCAAACCATACCGCCTCAAGTGTGAAATATATATTTTTTTCTTCTATTTACGTATTATTTATCGTTTGTCAACATTGGAGACTCGGTCGATCATTGTTTGCTCATAATTTTTGTGTGTCTACTTATCTATCTATTATTGGTCCAACATGTTTGGCATCACACGTTTCAGGTCGATTAGGACTGTTCGACAAACATGGAATGTGTTTGGTTAAAATGTTCGCTGTACGGGTCGATAATGAAGTTCAATTGGTGATCCCATTTTTGTTGCTGCCTTGGTTAAGTGAATTCGAGTGGTCTACTATTTGACCTCGATTCTCGCTCAAATAAATACGTGGTAGTATAAATAAGTTTTGAATACTATGTTACTTTGAAGGTTTTTCAGCAGTTTTTCGGATTAACAACTCATTGTTGGGCTCGAGCCTCTTCCCAATAGAGTTTTGATTTGGGTTTTCCCTATGCCTGTATATATGTTATGTTATGTTATAGAATAATCGTTAGTCAAGTTTTATTACACCCTGCGTATGATAGGATATATACTCCGTTACCTTATGGAGAAGGCTTATTGCTGACTGGGAATTTTTCTTTTTCGTAGATCCTTCTCAATGAATCACTAAGAGACTAGGCAGCAGCATTCTCTTATAAACTTACAACTCAAAATGTGATCACCAATCCGCCTGTCTCAAGAGTGAAATTTATTATCTAATCTTTTTTTTTTTTTGGGGGTGGGCTACGGTCGGCGCGCTTTTCGCACCACTCCGTCCGGGGCGACAGAGGGGCGTAAGCACGCACATCCGTAACCCACCCGTGAACCTCGCCTTCGTCGTTGGACCGGCCACCGGTGCAGCGTGAACTTGACGTCAGTGGCTGACCTGACAATTTATTATCTAACCTAAAAAAATATATCATAAAATTATCAAGATGATCATTTTAACCGCTGCGCTATCAACACAACCAATTATCTTGTTACGTTCCGTTCGATCTACATGAAATAGCTGTCCATTATACAAATCCTGTTCCAAGTTTATTATTATTCAAATGCCGTTGTATTACTATTAGCGTATTTACATAACCACTGTTAATGAATTATAGGACCGCAGTTATGGTACATGATATTATACACTGTTTATTGATTCAGAGTTCATAGTAATTTATTTTATAATAAATACATACATACATATCATCACGCCATATCCCTTACAGGGTAGACAGAGAGAACAAAGTGCCAGAGAACTCTATCCTTGCATACTTCACTCGCTTCCTCAACATTCATAATTCTCTTCATACACGTTCGCCGGTTTCGGAGACTCTTGACTCCACCTTCCTTCAGAACATGACCAATATGGTCTAGGTACGTGAGTCTCGGTCTCCCCCGGTACCTACATCCTTTATATCATCATAATCATCATTCTCCTACTCTTATTCCAAATACAATATGTACTCTTCTTTCATAGTACATATTGTAAAAGTTATTGGCAATAGTTTTATGACCGGCCGCCTGCCAGACGTCAACTCGCCTTGGTAATGTAATTGTTGACCAAAGGACATCAGATGGAGTTGGCTCAGATCGTTATAAGGCTCTTAGTCGTCTTTTACGACATCCACGAGCAAAGTAAGCGTTGGTAGTATTCGTAGCCGCTACCACACAGCTAATACTCAAATACGAACCCGATAAAATCCATAAATATAGTTTTATTTCAAATTTACTTATTGGCTGACTAGTCAATATTGCTTTCGGTCTCCGGCTTTACCTGGGAGGGAAGTGGAATCACTCTTTTTCAACTCGTCCTCTTTAACTTTTCTAAGTAAATTTGTTGCGGGTTCATGGACAATTAAAATCATTTTCCGGGACTGCCTGAGGGTCAAAGCTCGGTGTCATTTATTATGACCATTTACTCGCGTAAATATTATATATCCTTGTATAGCGTGGACCTTTAAAATATAAAAATTAGAGATGAAACGGATATCCGGTAACTATCCGGTCATATTTTCACTATCCGGCCGGATACCGGATAGTAATTCAGTATCCGGCCAGATTACAGATAGTAAAATTTAAAAAAATCCCATTGTTATACAAAAGGCAAATAATACCACACCCCGAGAAATTTGAACCTGACACAATATACATACCGCGTACTTGTTATCATCACTGTTTAAATCAAAATATTTTCAAATTGGCGATCGTTTTTGATGACATTTCTTTTCAATTCAAACATGAAACCACAACGACATACATAAACAAAAACAAACTGACACGCGCGAACACTCGAACGCCCCCGAGTCGTCGCGATCTCCGCGCTGTCGCAACACCCGAACGCGCACGAATATTTCCGAAATTTCCGGCGCTCCGACCTCGCAGCTTGCCGAATATTCGGTATCCGGTCAAACCACTATCCGTTTCATCTCTAATAAAAATCTTCATCATTATTTCACACACGTTCTCACTGTTGAGCTGGTTAAAAAATAGCAAAAAAATGGGTTAGGTAGTATGAATACGTACCATTATACATTTAGATTAATGTTTATTAAAGCAAGTGTTAGATACGATTTGTTGTATATGATAAGCATATATGTTTAGTTCATGCGAAGCAAAAAATCCATAGTAAGCGCTTGTCAAGTCAATCATCAATTACTTATGCAAATAACTAGCATGCTCGACGTAGACATTGTATGACTCTATAAAATCGTATGTTTCCATGCTGCGTAGGTAAGTTAAAGCAGCTATACATAAACTCTTTTATTATTGGCCATTGTCGTTATATTAAATTAGTTGTACTCCTCTTATAGGTGACAATTTTGCCCAACAATCATTGACGGAGTTAAGTTCGATGGTGAACGAGAATTAGAGGTGTGAAACCGCGGCTATTTCATGGAATGGCGATTATGATAACGAATTTTGTTAGTACCTATTTCATGTATAATTTAAATTTTAGTAGGTAATACTAACATAATTAATCATTTTAATAAAATAATTATATATTTCAAATTTTAACATTCTATGGTTTTAAATTATTATCCGTGTGGTGACGGCGTAAAAATACAATTTACCACCGCCTATCTTACCCGACGGAAAGGCGCCGCGTGACCCCATAGACCCACCGTAAAACCTTCTCTCTTCGCCGTGCGAGCGGACCACCGGTACTCGATTTTAACTTCGGTGGCCCGCCCGGCGGTTTACCCTCGCGGGTTCCTCTCGGCGACGCCCCGACAGATTTCGCCGTCGGGGCGTCGCCCTCACGCGGTGGCCTCACGTCGGGTGACCGGACAATTGCCCGGTGCGATCACCCGAGGCCTCGGTTAGGGCGGCATCAGGCGCAGGTATTCGCGCCTGCGCCGCCCCGGCCGCTGACGGCGGCCCGGGTCGCGGGAATCCTCCCGGACTCGTTCCGCCGCCTCCTTCCGCGAGATGACAGCCTCGCAGAAGGCGGCGACCGCGTCCCAGTTCCTGACGCTGTCGACCATCGCCCTCGCGACAGCCGGCAGCGTCAGGTCGGCACCGATAACAGCGACGAGGTCACGGCGCTGCCCGTCCCAGCTCGGACATACCTCGAGCGTATGTTGCGCCGTGTCCTCGTCGCTGCTGCAATGGTGGCAGAACGAAGTCCACTCCCTATACGCGACCAGGTACAAGCCGAAGCATCCGTGCCCCGACAACACCTGCACCAGTCGAAAGGAGAGGACTCCGTGCCGCCGCTCCATCCACTCCATCAGTACGGGCCGGAGAGCCTCGACGGTGACGACACCGTGTCTAGGCCTCTCCAGCCGCGTAGCCCAACGGGCGATGACGTCTCGGCGGGCGTCCTCGCGCCAGGTGGCTATCTCGCTCAGCGATGGGGAGCCACCTTCGTCGCGCAGTGAGGTCACCCGCCGGTAGAGGTCGGAGAGCATCTCCGCCTCTAGGTCCCACGGGGGTGTCCCGGCCAGTAGGCATGCCGCCTCGGTCGATACCGTGCGGTACCCGCGAATGGCTCTGACCGCCATGACTCTCTGGGGTCTCCACAGAACAGCCCTGAGCTGGGCGTTCAGAGCCCTCGCCCACACGGGTGCGCCGTACGTGGCCATAGAACGGATCACCCCCGCATACAGCCGTCGGCCCTCGAAGCTGGGTCCGCCCACGTTCGGCATGAGCTGCGAAAGGGCGGACGCCGCGCCGACCAGCCGGGGAGCAATTCGGCGAAAATGCTCCCGGAACCACCATCGCCCGTCGAGCACCAGACCCAAGTACTTCATATGGGCCTGGATGCTGATGTGGACGGAGTTGACGACTAGCGAGGCGCCGATTGGCGGCCTTACGCGTGGCCCATGGAACAATAGGGCCTCCGTCTTATTTAGGGCCACCCTGAGCCCCAGCGCCTCGATTCGCCCGACCATCTCCTCGGTGCCGATAGTGGCCAGGCTCGCCGCCTCTTCGAGTGTCCTGCCCCGGGCTGTGACGAGCGTATCGTCAGCGTAGCATATCACGTTCAGCCCGGGGGGGAGACTCCCTCTCAACGCCCAGTCGTACCCGATGTCCCACAGAGTCGGCCCCAGAATCGACCCCTGTGGAACGCCGCACGACATGGACGTCCGCACAATGTCCCCTGCGGGACTCGCGCAGAGGACACTGCGCCCCTCCAAATAGTCCGCCACCAGCCGCCTCAGGTACAAGGGCACCCCATGAACCGCCTATCTTACCCGTGGGTGATCGTAAGAGACGACTGAGGGATATAAAACGAATATAACATCTATGCAAGAGAATGAAAACTCAAAACAAAACACTATACCAACACGTCTAAGCAGCGCGGTATAGTAGGTTAATTTCCTTCCCATTACGGAAGAGGCCCGAGCCCGACAGTGGGACATATATGGGCTGTGATGCTGATGGTGATGATGGTTATAAAAGTACGAGAAGATGCAATAAGATTTGGTTTTACAGTTATTAAAAAAATCAAAGTCAATTTTTCTACTGAATTTTGCTACTTTAAATATTTTGGTGCCGGAGAAGACTTGCTGCTCTAATACCAAGCCTCGTGGTTCTAAGTCTAAATTCTCTACTGCCAACAGTGTCAACTTCCTAGCCTGCATTTTTTATACACCATCCATTAATTTATAAATAATAATAATATTATGATGTTGAAGCTTGTTTATTTATTTGAACGCGCTAATCTCACGAATTAGCTCTTGGATTCCAAACAGATTTCAGTAAGAAAGCTTGTTTATCGAGACAAGTTATAGATTATAAATACATATGCCTGCAACAAAAAGAAA
This sequence comes from Lymantria monacha, assembly GCA_905163515.2. Classification (NCBI taxonomy): domain Eukaryota; kingdom Metazoa; phylum Arthropoda; class Insecta; order Lepidoptera; family Erebidae; genus Lymantria; species Lymantria monacha. The sequence continues at coordinate 24,817,664 of LR991098.1, read as the reverse complement.
CGAAACACTCTCTACATAACATTTTAAACTAACAATGGAACTTCGCGCCTATAGGATCCTATCCTAACATCGTTGTCACAGCAACTGCTTAAATAACGTATGTACATATTGATGTATTCTAGCTAGCTGTGTGGTAGCGGCTACGAATACTACCAACCCTTACTTTGCTCGTGGATGTTGTAAAAGACGACTAAGAGTCTTATAACGACCTGGGCCAACTTCATCTGATGCCGTTTGGTCAACAATTACATTGTCAAAGAGGGCTGACGTATGGTACGCGGCCGTGTAATAAAACTAATGGCCACCCAAGACATAGTTCGGGTACCGGAGGTCCGCTCGCACGGCGAAAAGAAGTGCTTTGCATAATGGGTTTATGGGCACGCGCGCCGCCTCTTCCGTCGCCCCGAACCGATTGGGTGGGGCTTGACCACAGCATAGTCCACCGCAATAAAAAAAAGTGTTATAAAATTAATGCCAATAACTTCTACAATATGTACTATGAGAGAAGAGTACATATTGTATCGACCCCAAGTAATTGGGATAAGAGTAGGAGAATGATGATGATATTGATATATTATAGATGTTATAAATGTTGATAATATTAAGGCCATGGGATTGCCTACGTCAAACAAAGCAATATACGACAAGTAATTGAAAAGGATATAGTAGTGATAGGACCACGCTGTTTACAATTTTTTGGTCCGTCCGGGATAGTTTCACATTCTCACAAAAAAACAACGTGTGAGTAGTAGCAATGTGCTGTTGCGATTCGTTCGGTTAGCGAGAAAGCTGAAGCGCAATTCGGGTGGGTTTGGGTTGGTAGAAAGCGACCTAGTTATACCCCTAGTATTTCAAAGATCTGCGTGCAGTAACAAGTCTCTCAGCTGTGCTGCTGGCTCGTTTGCCACCATTAACAATAAAAAAAAACAACAGGCAGTCATGGGGACTGCCGATAGAATTGAAAACTATTAACTTAAGACTAATTGAAATATTAATAATTTTCTAATTTTTATATAAAAATAAAAAATATTATCGAACATCTAGGAATCGGTTTATCACGCTAGTAAGATAACCTTTAAACCACAATGATACTCATTTCATGACATAAAGGTTAAATATTAAAAATACAATTAAAAATAAATAATGCCATACTTTTAAATGCAAATATTGATATGAATATTGAAAATATTTGAAAATAAATTCTTTATTTTCATTATTCATTTATCTATATAAAAACACTACTCATAGCTATAGATTATACTATTAGCATTAGCATGTCGGTGACGCGAACTTATAGGTTTTTCCCCTCCAAAAACGCTCAACGCGCCTTAAGAAGTTTTCATATAGCTATAGATATACTATTAGCATTAGCATGTCGGTGACGCGAACCTATAAGTTTTCCCCCTCCAAAAACGCTCAACGTGCCTAAAGATGTATTCACTTCAAAAAAAAAGACGCGTAGGTGCCACCAGTGAATTGAAAAGGGCTAATAAATTATTGAAACAAACAAAGTGCCTAAGAATAAACCATATATAATTATCGTGAATGTCACATATTCTATTCTTATACAATTCAACTACAGAATTATCAACACATTTCGTTTGACAAAGATCGTAGACCACACAAGCGTAAAACAAAAATATGTCAAACAAAAGGCAATTGAATAATTTACACGCTATCTTTGACACAATCAAATTTGATCGTTTATGTTTCAAATCGTGTCAAAGATACCTTATAACGGGACATGTGGTCTCGATCGCTTTAATTCCCACATTACTATCGATACCACTTAAATATCTATAAATAACATTGCAATGCATCGCCCTTGATCTGTATTGGCTGCAATAAATTATTTATTAATAGTCTACGAGTGATAGTATGTGTTGTCTTGAATAATAATACGCTAAATCCTCGAGTGTTTTAAAACTAAGTAACGTTAGTTGTTATCCCTTCCCTAGAAGACGGTTGCTAATAAGGGATTTAAGTTCGAAGGCACTCTAAGCCCAAGTTAATTTAACAGCCTTATAATAAAATAATACATACATACATACATACATACATATCATCACGCCATATCCCTTGCAGGGTAGGCAGAGAGAACAGAGTGCCAGAGAACTCTATCCCTGCATACTTCACTCGCTTCTTCAACATTCATAATTCTCTTCATACACGCTCGCCGGTTTCGGAGACTCTTGACTCCACCTTCTTTCATCACGTGACCAATCTGGTCTATGTAGGTGAGTCTCGGTCTCCCCCGGTACCTACATCTTACATCATATCATACTTTTGCATTGTATATCTTCTTAACCAGACGTTCGTTCGGCATTCTTTCCACATGTCCGAACCATCGGAGCATTCCCTTTAGCATCTTTACACCAATACTCTCTTTCATACCTACTCGCTCTCTTCGTCGTCGTTGCGAATGCGGTCGGTCAGCCTAACTCCAGAGATTTTCCGTAGAGATCGCTTTTCGACCGCATTAATTTTGCTTTCATGCTCTTTTCTGCATACCCAACTCTCGCTTCCATATAGTAATGTTGGGACAAGTACAGCGTTATGTATTGCTACACGTGCCTTCTGGCTGAGGTGGTGGCTACCGAGAAGTTGTCCCAACGCTCCGTTCACTCTATTTCCCACATTCACTCTTCGCTCTATATCAGTGGTGTACCTCCCGGCTAAAACCACATCCAAGATATACAAATTCATCCACTTGCTCTAGTACATCATTACCTATTTTTATTCTTACATCTGTTCTGGCTTCATCTCTTTCAAAGACCATTATTTTGGTTTTGCTCACATTCACGCGTAGACCCCTTTTCTTACAATCTTCTGTCATTGTGTCGACTAGGGTCTGCAGGACAGTCGCTGACTGTGCCAGCAGGACTGCATCATCTGCATAAAGCAGAGCATTGACCACTGAGTCGCCCATCTGGACTCCCACATTCATATCGTTCAACCTTTGGAGACATTTATCCAGATATATGATAAACAGCCTGGCTGACAGAACGCACCCCTGCTTAACGCCGATATTGACGTCAAACCAAGGTGACATTCAATCATCCAGCCGCACACAGGCTCTACAGCCCATGTAACTGGACTGCACAGCCTGTAGCAGTTTACCGTTAATACCATACTCCGGTAAAATGTCCCAAAGTTCCTTTCGTACAACCGTGTCAAATACTCTCTCCAGATCCACAAAACTGCAGAAAACCCTCTGACCTAGAGCCAGATGCTTCTCCACCATGTTGCGCAGAGAGAACACTTGATCCATGCATCCCCTTCCACTCCTGAAACCTCCTTGTGTCTCGCACATCAAACCATCGGACACCATCCTCATAATATAATAAATTTACGTACCAATACCAATAAAATAATAAATTTACGTTATATTTTATTTGTCATTTGTTTAAAATTTAAAAATTACCTGCGTATAAGATTTAATCATTTTAACCAAATAATTCTTCTTTTTAAATTCTGACATCGTAAGGCTCATTTTCATGCATCGCGGCTGATAGCGCGGACGGTCGACTACAACTGACGCGCGCGGCTTATCTAACTAGCCAACGCATAAAAATGTATGCGCAGCTTCTGACAATTGTCGCTTTCGACTGTCGCAGAAATCAGAAAAGGCCGAGCGCCCCAGTCGTAGGCTATCGATTGCGCGAGGCTGTAATCGGGCGCGATGCCCAGAAATTAACCTTTAAGGTTGTAAAAGCAAGAGAAGTAATTAACTTGGGTCTTACGCTCAATAGAAAAATAGATTTTAAAGTTTTGCTACTTCCAAAATTTTTACATCTCTAAAATTTTTCTGCTATGAGCCCGGACCTCGCGGGTCAAAACTATGTCCGTCACCGGTGATTGAGGGCAAAGTTGACTGCTTTAGTTAGTTATTAGCTCGTGATCGGGTACCGCTTATGGGATCTGGTCCTATCTAGTGGGTTGCATATGCAACCCACAAATTATTGTTCTGTGGGTGTTATTGATGTCAATTAATTATATTTTTGTAGGTCCCTCATGACGCAAGGATTTCCTCCTTATTCATGTTGTTGTTTTAAAAAACAATAATAATTACAACACTATTATATTTTTCATTTACATAGTAATGTTTAGACAAAGTCCAAACTAACAAAGCCGAAGAAGTTGATGTCTTTAAGAACAGAAATAAGATCATTAGGCTATTATCTGACAGTGCTATTGCACAGACTCTTGATAAAAATAATAATTGCATCACGCATATTAACTACTATAAAGTCAGAATAGTTTTCGAGATAAAGCCCAGCATCAAGAATTAAATCATTATTTTGAGTGAAACTTTATAAATCATCATTAATCATTCAAATTTTCGCCATCCTCTATTGGCCTTCCCCACTAAGGAGGGGGTAGTGAGATAATCATCATCCGTGGCAGGCGAGTTGGTGGTCGCAGAATAGTATTAATACGTAGTTGTATCGATTGTCGCATCTACTGTCTTAGAGCGACTTTACAAGAAGTACTTTACTAATACTAAATACAAATTACAATCATATTCGGAATCGTTTACGTATTGTGTAAAGAATTGATGCAAGCACCTCCTGAGGTCAATACGCATTACTTGTATTGGAGAAGTGCCAAATACGGTCACACCAGCTTAGCGACCTTGGCGTTATATTCAGTTTAGCCTTTCGCTTTTCATCGCCATATGGACATTAAAGATCTATTCACAGTAAGTGTCAGCAAGGTCAGGGTAACAAAACTAATATAAATGGAGTTTTATTTATGACAGTAAGAACTCTAGATATTATTTAATCCGAAAAGAAGCATATTTTTATAACAATTTCTCATACTAAGTGATAAACGCACGAGTTTCTCGTCAGGGAATAGTAAGGAATACAATCTATCGTTGACCATACTGTCCAGTGACTAAAAATCAGGTAACTGATCACCAGGCAAATGTAGAAATTTCATTTGAGATTTCGATAACACTAATTGTAATAGACAATTAGTCCGCTAAGCGTACAAATTAAAACCTTATCTCTCTTGCGAAGGAAAGAAAAGGAAATCTCGATATAAAACTTTATACCAATACGTCTGAACGATTAGGTGTAGTAAGTCAATTGCCTTCCTATTATAGTGGTGGCTTGAACCCAGCTCTGTTTATGTCTGATAGTAGACGTTGAATACATTGATGGATGGATAAGTGTATGGTCATAATTTGCCTCTAACTCAGAATAATAGTTTGTGAAATATTTTGCGGAGAAATTGAACCTATAACAGTCAGGACAGAAGTCGCTACTTCGATTACGATGCCAACTGTGTTAATCAGAATCATTAATAATGCTAGAAATGTGCCTCTAGATCGACATCATTCTATTTTTGAGTTTTAAGTTTCTCCTAAGCCTGTCACCGACGGGGGTCGCGCGCCGCTTCATCTGTCGCCCCGGACGGATTTAGAGGGGTGTGACTAGACTATAACCCGCCGCAAAAAAGCATAGACATCATTATCTCAATTCATATACCTCCCACTGCTGGGATGGAGCCTCTTCCTCAATAAGAGGGAAATTGTCCTATTATACCATTTTTTTTTTCCCTGAAAGGTGGACCATGGATGTGGTCGCGCCCCGACAAATCGATCCGGGGCGACAAAAGAGGCAGCGCAACCCCATGGACCCACCCTGCAAACACCTCTCTTCGCCGTGCGAGCGGGCCACCGGTACCCGATATTTGTCTTCGGTGGCCCGTCCTATTATACCATGCTAGTCAGACTGGTTGGTGTACGGTTTTATTTCGAGTTTGTCTTCTCTTACATTTGTAAGGAAGGAACACTTTCCCGTAACGTATACGTACACTACAACTGTGGCCGAAGAAAGAGATGGCATCATATCTTGTCTATCTAGTCTATTAAACATAATGAAATTATTATTAATATACTCATGAAATTCTGTTTATATAAACATCTTTTAACCGTTATTAATAGTCATCATAAACCTGTTATTGACTCATCATTGAGCATTGGTTTGAGGGATTTTTTTAGGCTAGGATTGTAGTAGAATATGTAAGGATACTAGTATTAGCGTGTTGATAGGCTCATTGACCTGAAATTCTTCTCTTCTCAGCCCATGCACATCTTAATGTTAGGTGTGACTTATTGCTATATGACCTAAATTAGCTTGAGTTTTTTCTCTCGCACTGATTTTACTTTCCTACCCACGTATTAACAGCGGATCTCTTTCTCATTCTCGCAAAAAATCGACGTCTGAGCAATATCAATGTACTGTTACGCTTCATTCGGTGAGCGAGAGAGCCGACAGTCCAACTTTCTGGGTGGGTTTCGAGGTTTCTATTGGTAGGCAGTGGTTAGTCTAGCTGTACCCCTGATATTGCAAACGTGGCAACAACACCATCAGGTGTGCTGCTTGCTCGTTTGCCACCTTAAGCTATAAAAAAGAACATTGTGAACATAACACGACTATCGTGCCCAAAAGATCTCGTTACCCTCTTTGGGAAACAAGACTTCATTAAAATCGAACTCGATACCTCTATATTGACAATTATCAAAATCTCGTCTATATGGCTATCATTGCTACATAGCCATTATTATAAAATTACGTTACAAAAAAAATAATAGCATTCTTCTTTTATTATTGTACTTTAAAACAAGCCTAATAATTTTCTTAGAAATTGAATGCCTCACATGTAGGGCGCAGCCAAAAACTAGAGAAAAAAAGCTCCGTAATTACTTATACGTATCATTATCGAGAATAGGACCACAATCTTGTCATTATCTGTTTCTGGGCTCCCATTTTGTGACATAAAAATCAACAATCGATAAATTGCTTTATCGCAATTGATTTGATTGAGTTACCGGGTTGAGAGCCCTCAGCGCTCACACATAGTCCGGTTAAGCTGTCAAAGCCCTCTCGGCTAACAGCGATCGTAGTGGATACGTTTAGTGGGTATTTTAGCCCCGAAGCTAGCGAGTCACACTCTCCGTTCCGGGGGGTGGTGCGTAAATGCATTCGGACCACTGCGATACCAAAAAAAAAATGATTTGATTGAATCTCTTTTTATTTTATCGATGCAAATAATATACCGAGTCAATCAACTCGTGAATAAAATGTTCGTTAATGTACGCACGTTGTTTGTTCGCCAGACCATCCGGTGGTCGATTTGAATGTTTATTTGTTCGATTATTACTCGCACAGTTTTTATATCGCATTCACTTGTACGTAATAAATAAAATGTTGGTAAAGAGATTTCGATCTCTTATCGGTTTGTATATCGGTTTTCTTTCTACTGTGGTTATTATATCGGTTTTCTTTCTACTGTTGTTATTATATCGGTTTTCTTTCTACTGTTGTTATTATATCGGTTTTGTTTCTACTGTGGTTATTATATCGGTTTTCTTTCTACTCGTTATGGTAACGAAAATCATTTTGACAAGAAGGTTGGTCTTTTATATTTAATCTATTCTGGAATTACGTTTTTAAAGTACATGAATTTAATTTATTCTTTATTGGGATTCGCTCGCCGGTTTCGGAGACTCTTAACTCCACCTTCCTGAAGTAAGGTGGAGTCAAGAGTATCCGAAACCGGCGAGCGTGTATGAAGAGAATCATGAATGTTGAGGAAGCGAGTGAAGTATGGAAGGGTAGAGTTCTCTGGCACTCTGTTCTCTCTGCCTACCCTGCAAGGGATATGGCGTGATGATTTGTATGTGTATGTATGGGATTCGTTAAAGAAAATATTATAAATAGTAATACTTACAATTTATAATATTTATTACAATAAAAAAATACCTAATTTCTCTCGAAATAATTAAAAAAAAAAACCTTTCATGATAGTGCCTATGTGCCTGCAAAGGATATATAAAACTCCATGCCCGTCTTGGGGACGTGGTATAGTAAACCTATTGCCCTTCTAATATGGAGAAGGTAGCCGTTTAAGAGTCAGCTAAAAAGAAAATATCAAAGTAAAATTGTATCGACGAAGTGCGCTCAAACTATCAGGCAAAAAAACAGCAAATACATCAAATTATTGCTATATTAATTTGCATTTGTCCATATTGGCACTATATTTTTTTTAAAATAATTGTTCACATATTTTAAAAGACTTTCTTATATTTCGAAATTAATCTGCCATTATAAGAACTAAAAAATATGAATCTATTGAACAAACAAATATTTTTATTGATGTTGAACAGAAGAAATTTATAATAGTACATGATTCTATGAGTATATTTCAAATATTCAATTACTAGTACACTTGTATCTAAAAGAATATAATTATACGAAATCATCTCAAGCATTTTGTATCAATCTCAATTGTATAAAAATGCTTTATATACGAGTAGTTCAAATAGACAAGTCGATAACCGCACGGGTTGATTGCACTTTGTTTTTTAAAAAACCTTGAAATTGAGTCCATTATTTCTTTTACGATGTTTTTTTTTACTTGCAATTTATATTGTGAAAGTATAATAGAAAATATTGTGGTCGTTTTTTTTTCTATTTAAATATCTTACGTGCAAAAATCAACATATGTAGATCACACGAGAGAAATGTATACCTACATATAATAGCAACAACTTTATGGATTGATTAAGTTGAAATAGTTTCTTTTTTCGTGGTTAGCTGGGAAAGCTGGATATAGCGACGGATCCTAAATAGTAGGGAAGTTTAATATATTTTATATTAGGCACACATTTTAGATTTTGTTGTTTTTATCCAATAATGTTAACTAACTGATGATTTTTTAAAAATCAACTTCGATAAATCACACGAGAGAAATGGAGAACTATATTATCAAAAACTTTGTGGATTGATTACATCGAAATAGATTTCTTTTTGAGTGATTATCTTTTTTTTTAGGCTATGGATTGACCACGCTCCGTCAAATCGGTTCGTGGCGACGGAAGAGGTGACGCGCGACCCCATAGACCCACCCTGCAAGCACCTCTCTTTACCGTGCGAGCGGGCCACCGGTACCCGATCTTTGTCGTCGGTGGCCCGCCCGGTGGTTTACCCTCACGGTCCTCACGCGGTGACCTCACATCGGGTGACCGGACTAGTCCCCGGTCCGATCACCCGATGCCTAGGCTAGGGCGACATCAGGCGCAGATATTCGCGCCTGCGCCGCCCAGGGTGCCGGTGACGGCCCGAGTCGAGGGAATCCTCCCAGACTCGTTTCGGGTGGTTATCTGAGGAAACTGTTAATAGCAAGGAACCCTAAACTGTAGTAAGATTATTATAATTTATATTTAAGCCTTAAGGATTTGTAGATTTTGATCCGATAGTGTGAACTTCTCGGTGATATTGTTTCTGTTTAACATACAAGAGAAGACTAATCACACAAGAGAAATGTAGACCTATACATCTTTATGAGACTATTCATTTTGTAAGTTTTTCTCTCAGACGAAGCCCCTAATGAAGAAATTTTTGACTACATCATAATTAAAATTATATTTCACATTGTATCAATTGCGCTTTTCTAACTTGTGCTTTACTCTGTAATTACGGCTATATTCAATAATGGTCAATAATAGCTAGTCTACTTCCTTGCTGAGCCCTTCATCATCGACATAATCGCACCTTCTTATAAATTAACTTGCAATTGTTCCCACTAACCTCAATCATAACACTAAAAGCAATATAGAAAATCTTTGTAATCAGGGCTGTCTAAAATTAAATTAACTTGCTTACGTTCAGATTCTTATTGACAGTATCAAGTAAAGAATTCTGGCAGATTGTAATTCTATTGAGATTCCGCTCGACCTTCGAGGACTAATTACCGACTGGACATTACTGCCTTCCTTTATAAAAGTAAGTGTTATCGCAAGTTCTTTTAATCTTTCTTAAATTTCCTAAACTCTTCTCTAGATATTCTAATCTTGTCTCTTTTTATTTATACTCTCTCTTCTTTGTCGCAAAAGAGACAAGCAAAGTTGTAGACTGACTGATAGAGCTGAGAGTGAGTTGAGAGAGCCGGAAGCCCAACTAGGTGGGTTTGGGGTTTGTATTGGTAGGCAGTAACATAGCTATACTCTTGGTATTGCAAAGGTCCATGAGCGGCAGTGACACTTACCATTAGGTGTGCTGTATGCTCCTTTGCCACCATAGCAATAAAAATAAAATATATTGTCGTCGGTAGACACGGATTTTTACTGGGCATAAGTTAGACACTTAGTTTACTTTAGTTTTACCTACTTTAGTTTTACCTATTCAAAAAAAGGAAAGAATTTACATTGCATCCATAATAATTAATAAATTGTCAAGAACGTATAAAAAATATTACTCTATAAACTTATAATATACAAAAACTACATTTAATAACATGTTTGATTTAAATCAATGTTTAAGCAACACTTATCGATCAACCCTATTCGAAACTATTCATTACGTCTTCGTATGATTCTCTTAATCAAATTTCCTTTTCACATTAACCTCTACACCGGAATATAAATTTGCTGTTATAGTATACTTATCGTGACTAACTGTTTATAATTTAACGATAATCATACCTTTCGATACTGCAATGAGTGTATCGATATGTTGATAATTTGGAGCAATGATAGATTAATTAGTATTTGAAGGCCTATAAACTTTCCTTTTTATGAGATATCTACATATATTTTTATGTGTCTAAGTGTACCGAGATATGGTTTAGTGAGTTGATGTTCTGTTAAGTGTGCCTCTGAAGTTATAACAATAGTTTTAGCAGTCAGCTCAAAAGATTTAGGCGCATGACGGATTGTAGGATTCTAAGTTGACTTGATGTCTTTACAGATAGACGTCCGGGTAGCTGCTAAACCGCGGCCCGCTTAAAAAAAAATAGTGGTGTAAATAAAGATATTTCCTTAGTAAAATGGTGGGTATGTAGTGGTGTAAATAACGACCTCTTCTTACGAAAATTGTGGGTTAGATTTCCTTCGCTCAATATATATATTTCATTACCGGGAACTTGGCGCATATAAAATACAATTGTATATGAATGAAAGGGTACTTTATTGTGTAGTAACTGAATGGAACAAGAATTTACCAACATCTTTTTTGCCTGTAAGTATCATAGAATCTCCATAATGGATGTGTTATGCAGATAATATCGATGTGAGTGAAAGAAAACTTAGATTGCAACTCTATACGAATTTGTCTGTTCAATACTGTATAGTAAGTTAACCCCTCTATCGAGGTGATCCAAGCCCAAAAATGCAACGTATATGAGCTCAGAAGATGAAATGGCGCTATATCACTTTGGCTACGCGGTTAGGTCTAGAATTGTCTTTAAAGTTTTTCTTCTCTTTCAGTATTGTTACCTTATCTAAAATGTTGGTTTCTTATTTAAAATTGAGAATTAAACGTCTTGAACACCAGTATTTAAGGAAGACCAGTAATTTTAGACCATCCCACTGAGGATACTGTGATCAAAGAATATATACAAATGAACTACAGCACTTTATTTCTGTGTTTGAATACCCTACCAATAATACTGGATAGGTTATAAGCGCCCGCCCTTTTCATGTATTTTACCTATAGCAAACGCATAATCACACATTTACAAGCATAACTGGTTATGTTTACATAAACTATAAGTTACGTATTATAACTGGTAGAGTAAATAGCAAGTGCAAAATTAATTTTATCTTAGATATTTTGCTAAAATACATTGGTTAGATTTATATGTAGATATTATAAGATTAATTTTTAATGTTTTAATTGCAAAAAAATTAAAAAATCTGCAGAAATCAAAAACAAAATAATTTTCAAACTTTATTGATAGATTTAGATCACTACAACTATTCCATCATCAGATCATCAAGCATTATTAGGTAGCGGCCCAAGCTATATCCTTGGTATTGCAAAGGTCTATGGGCGGCAGTGACACTTACTATTTAAAAAAAAAAAAAAAAAAAAAGATCCATAGTACCATATTAATTAATTATTAAACAAGTTAATTCTAGCTATACACATCAGATTATTTGCTATTTGATTTGCTAAGTGGTAGTGGCTACGAACACTATCAACGCTTATCTTGATCGTGGATGTCGTAAGACGACTAAAAATTTTATATCGACCTGGGCCAATTCCACCTGATTCCGTCTAGTCAACAACTACATTCCCAAGCAAGGTTGACGTAAGGCAGGCCGATCATAAAACTACTGCCAATAATTTTTACAATATGTACGATAGAAAAGGATTACATATTGTGCCAATCTCATGTAAATGAGATAAGAGGAGGATAATGATGACAACAGATTATTATCTTTTCTTCTCAAAATATTTATCAATTTCTGTATAGTAATGAAGAGATTGTTTTTTTCAATTGTGTGAAGTACATTCATGGGGGAGGAAGGAAATAAGCGTTAGAAGGAACGGGGGAGGAAATAAGCGTTAGAAGGAATGGGGGAGGAAATAAGCGTTAGATTTCGGGTAACTAACCGACACTAATACAATGCTGAGTTATTGAACCTTTTGAGATAAATAATATTAATGTTAATTAATTACCGAATATTGTAATATATTTCAAATTGATACTGGTTACATTTCAAACATCATAGGAAGAGGCATGATACTAATTTTATTATTGAATTTTAGAGTGGCGGCCTACTTTATCTTACTAAAATTAATTAAATTAAAATTTAACTATTATTGTGGGTCAAATCTATACAATAAGTGCTCACAGTGTCTTGCAGTCTTGTGGTGGTTTTCTTAGTTTTATTTTTAATTAAGTGAATAACAGGATCCCAGCTTGATGATAATACCCAGCCATCCTCCCTATTGAAATTTTTGCAGTCTGTGGGCATAGTCAGGACCGCGCCCGCCATTACGTCAGGTTTGATAAGCCACAAATCCTCGCAAAAGAACACCGATACCTGCCTAGAATGGTTCGCGAGGCTATTGAAATCAAAAAACATAAAAATTTAATAATTATAATTAATAATATGTATAGAATCATTCTCTTTTTGTACTGGCAATGAATTTGTATTAATTTTTGTATAAAAATGTGTGTCAAAATTTAATATCTTATAGGGTAGATATAAATAAATTTCTGTAATAACAATGACATATTGGACGTAAGACACCTCAGTCCTCCCGTGACCATGATCACTGTAAAATGTTCGAAACGTCGGGAAATTATAAATCAAATACAAACGCGATAGAATCCGTAAATGTAGTTTTATTTCAAATGTGTAATACTCGCGTAAACATTAGAAGTCTTTATCATAGGAAGACATTGGATGCAGGCGGCACAGGATTGTTGCCAATATCATTCATGTGGAGTAGCTTTAACAGTGGATACTAGTGATTCAACCGTAATGTATGGATTAGAGTTTTATAAAAAGGTTTATTAATTGGCAATTGAAGGCTCGGTCTCTAGGATTTGAAAGCTCTATTTCAGAGAATTTATATTATTATTATTAAAAATTTTCCAATAGTGGTATTATTATTATTATTAGTATTCTGATAGTGGTAGGACTACGCTGTTAACACTTCTCTGTCTACAGCCGCGGGCCGGTCCGTCCGGGGTAGTACCACACTCTCGCAGAAGAATGACGTCTAAATAATGACTATGTACTATTGAGCTTCGATCGGTGAGCGAGAGAGCTGGAAGCCCAACTGGGTGGGTTTGGGGCTTTTATTGGTAGGTAGCGGCCTAGCTATACCCTTGGTATTGCAAAGGTCCATGGGCGGCAGTGACACTTACCATCAGTTGTTCTGCTTGCTTGTTTGCCACCATAAGCAATAAAAAAGAAAACAATTTCACAGTTGAGATTTTAAGAAATGATTAATAGAAAAACATACTTGATTATTTACTCAAATAATTTTATGAAATTAGTTCACAGGGTGGTCGTGACTGCTTACGTTTTTATTACTTGAGTTACGATGTTTTGACAGCTATATTAGCCACTCGGCGCGTGGGCCGCGGTCACTTTATCCATTCCACTATTCATATGTCTGCTAACACGATTCACATCGCGTTAGAATATGTTTGAGGTGTTCAAACATTTGATTATGTGTTGACGGATTAAGATCATTAAACGTAATTCATACTATCGATAGATAAGCAACTCGATCATAAGATTTTATGACTGCAAAGAATGTTTCTGTGCTATTTTCACTACAATAGTTAAAACAGGTTTTGTTTACAGTTCTAAACACTTTTATTGCAGGTAGAAGAATATGATTTTTATGTTGCTTATAGTGACAAACGGGCAAGCAACATACCTGATGGTAAGTGATACTGTCGCTCATGAACCTTTGCAATACCATTTTTTTTTTATTGGTGGACTATGGATGCGTCTCGCCCCGCCAAATCGGTCCGGGGTGACGGAAAGGCGGCGCGTGACCCCATAGACCCACCGTAAAACTCCTCTCTCTTCCCCGTGCAAGCGGACCACCGGTACCCGATCTTAGTCTTCGGTGGTGACCTTTGCAATACCAGGGGCAGAATTATGCCGCAGTCTACCAGTTAATTCTAATCATCTAATCAGATCTATTATATAATCCATCCATATCTCTATCTCATAAACTAAGCGAAGATATCGATGAAAACTACAAAATACGAAATTAACTAAACTATCGGATTACGAGCGAAAAATGATTGTCACAAGTGGGATTCAAAGCCACACCTATTGGAAATCCGTTCGAATCGTGATCGGGGTTTTATAAATAAGAAAGTACCTATATTAAATGCTAAATTTCAGGAATTAGACTATCGGAGTCAAGCAATACTCAGTAACTTCTTGCGTATAGTCGTGTAGTAAGATTATCAAAACAGGCGCAAAATAGCTCATTTGACTAAAAATAATACACATATATATATATATATATATATATATGTATATAATTTACATTTATTAAAACTGTCCAGTAAAGTATTATCTCACGTCAGAAAGTAAAAGGTGCGCAGAATAGGTTGCGCACCAAAAACGTAACGAGGTCATTCGATTACTAGATTTCACTCCTCAAATTTTTCTCATACCGGGCGCCTTATATGAAAATCGATTCTTAAGGAGTAAACTCCAAAAATGTTGGCAATAGTTTTATACTCGGTTGCCTGGTTGACGTCAAATCTCCTTAGGAATGTAATTATTGACCAGACGTCATCAGATGTGAAGCTCTTAGTCCTCTTTTACGACACCCACAAGCAATGTAAGTGTTGGTAGTATTCGTAACGATCACATATCATTGTACGTTTATAATTTACTAAAATATAATAGCGATTCTTAAGTCATCCCTTTAAAGAAAACAGCAATAAAATAATTTATTCCAACGACTATTTTATCTATCTGCAAGTATTATCCAACAAAATTGAATGGTTTTTAACGAGACTACAATTGTTTTAATCGTTAAACACTTGCTTAAACAACACGATAAATATTATATTGCCGTGTCATAAAAATTGTATTGCTACGTTAACATAGTCAACGTATTTATTCAAATAATATTATTGCAATGGAACTTTTTTAATACATTCATCATGATTAAAAAAATATATATATTTTTGAAAAACTTATATATAATAGTAGTGTCTAAATTTGTCGTGTCTTTCGTTAATAAATGTATTGCTGTTTTTATGGTCACTATGGCCTCTTTTGTCAAATAGATGCTCAAGTAATATTTAGAACTATTATTAGGCATTCATTGTCTATAACTTTAAATATTGTATAACTTGTAATATTTTTCTGTATGACTGTATGTGCCAAAATAAATGAAAAACAAAAAAATCATATACCGCGCTAGTCAGACGTGTTGGTATAGGGTTTTGTTTCGAGTTTTCCTTCTCTTACATATATGTTATATGCATATTATATCCCTTAATCGTCTTTTACGATACCCACGGGTAAGAGAGGGGTTGGTGAAGTGTATTCTTACTCCGTCACCACACGGATATTTACATACATTAATTTAAATAAATTAATTTGTAATAATAAAATAAATGCAACGAGGCAATTATTACAGAATTATAGTGGTAGGTGTCACATTGTTGATATGTTTCTGTCTACAGCCACGAGTCGGTCCATCCGGCAGCCCAACTTTCTGAGTGCGTTTTTGGGGTTTTCATTGATTGACAGCGGCTTAGTTGTACCCCTAGTATTGCAAAGGTCAAAAGGAAACATAAATCACTTACCATCAGGTGTGTTGTTTGCCAATTTTGCCACCATCAGCAAAAAGAAAAAGAATATAACATATGCAAAAGGTTGCTTAATATTAAAAATATAATTATTACGAAGAACAAGTTCCAAAAATGTCCACAAACGAAAAGAAAATTTATGTGACATTTATTTGAATGACCTAACTTGCTACTTGTTTATAGTAGTTAAGAAAGTTCTCGTGCAATGGTGATTTTACGCTTTCGTTCCTGCGTTATCTCAAGATCACGTAACGTTGGGAATTAAAATGTCACTGCTGCATGGTATAATTGTTTGATAACTCCATAACATTTTTATATAAATAACAATTGCGTAATTTGAAGATAATTTGTCTATATATGTATATAAAAGTGCTATGTGATAGCGGCTACGAATACTATCAAACTTTATTTTGCTTGTGGATGTCGAAAAAAAAAATATATGTCCAATTTCATCTGATACCGTTTGGTCACTAATTACATTACCAAGGAGGGTTGATGTCAGGCAAGCGGCCGGTCATAAAACCATTGCCAATAACTTTTATAATATGTACTATGAAAGAAGAGTACCTACATAATGTATCGACCCCAAGTAATTGGGATTAGAGTAGGAGAATGATGATGATGATGAAAAGCGTTCTGTATTAGCGGCTACGAATACTATCAAACCTTACTTTGCTCGTGGATGTCGTAAAAAACGACTAAGAACTTTATATCGACCTGGGCCATCTCCACCTGATGCCGTTTTAGCAACAATTACTTTCCCAAGGAGGGTTGATAACAGGTCAGCTAGTCATATAAATATTGCCAATAACTTTTGCAATATATACGAGTTTATCGATCATCATCGACTGCAAGTAATTGGGATAAGAGTAGGAAAATAATATAAAAATGTAGGTATATAAAACTTTGAAATCATCGTACTGATGTGCACCAATCCGGTTTTAGGCCATCAAAACAATGTATTAGATGTACCTGGTAGATGGCGCTATGATCGATTTCAAGGAATTCTATTGTTTATTACTTATATTTTTTAATTTGTAGAGTCAATTAATTTGTCTAACAGGAGGTCAACTGGTTTCAATTAAATCTTCAGATTTCTTGGAGCTAATTTAGAAGAATCTACTTGTAAGATTTTGTCATGTGATTTATCATGCTCATCAACCCATATATCTGCTTCATACTAATGACTACAACTTTCCTTTATAATGGTAGGGAGATTGAGCCTAATATAGCACGCTGATTAGACGAGTGTAAATAAGTTTTTATTTTCAGTTTTCCTTAATTGTTAATGATGTTATCTGATCTTAGTCGTTTTGTACGACACCCGCTGTGATTGAAGAAGATTTGGTAAATTATTATGTTACTGCTTTACTGTATGGAAAGCTAATCATGTCGATTTTTTTTTTCAATATTAAATTTATATATTTATACTATCACATTAAAAAAAAAGTCAGTGGTATGAGTGTACTCAAAAGCGAAAACTTAGCTTCCCACCCTGGTAAATATATTTTTTTAGTTAAGTTAAAAATATTTTCAAATTATTTTTATCAAAGTTTAAACGTAGCAGTAAAATTTTCATTTATTGCCCTATTTTAAAATAAATGAATGATTATTACCTGTATAATACTAGCAGACCCAGCCACGCGTTGCTGTGGCTAAGGTAGCCTCAGTAACACGTGGTGTTATGCTAATAAATTGTAGATTATATGAAACGTTTGTACATTTAACATAGCGCCATCTATTAAATACTTACTGAATCCAGTCAACAGATACAGCCATATGTTAGAATCGTTTGGAGATAACAGATAATTGTGACTGTCAAATAATAGACAAATAATTTGCAATAAAATAATATTGTGACTATAAATTGAGATGAAAGCTATCCTATCTTTTAAGTTGGATCAAACTACACATGCTGTGCAAATTTGATTAAAATCGGTTAGGTAGTTTAGGAGTCCATCACGGACAAACAACGTTACGCGTAATTTATATATATTAAGATATACAAATTTATAAATACACACATCTCTGTACATGTGTATCTGAACATGATGTTCATGTGAGTTCAATGCTTTCCCTCTTTTTTTTGGCAGATGTGTCCATCGTGTCTAAAGAAGTTTTCACTTTAAAAATAGAAAATGATGTATATAATATTATTTAATACCAAATTTTTATAGAAACGTCACTTAAATAACATATGTATGTACATAAGTAAATCATTCTACAAATAATGTCACAAGTCCTTGGAAATGTATTGTTAAATTATTAAAGCATCTAAATTTGTAAGAAATTCTGCAATTGTATAGTGTACTCTCAATAATATATTGATAATTCAATTCTCAGAAGTTGTTGATCATTATTTTTGTCTAGAACAAACAGTCCAGTTAGGTAGGTTCAATTGCGAGAAAGAGGTCAATTGATGAATCCAATTCGACTTGTGAACATTCGGGCGACAGGAATATCTTCTCATCTAATTACCCTTAGTATCTGAAAGCAAAAGTCTTACCAGTGAATAGATATAGCACGGAATCGTAGTCCTTAATCGGCCTCAGAACTAAGCTGGTAGTTGCTGAACGTGGTATGGAGTGGACTATGCACGCGATTTCTCTGCGAGATAGGAACATTTGGCAATCTGTTGAAGGTGTAAAGGACATAGCACGCTGAACTGATAATGAGCCTGCCACTTTGCTCGACGAACCGATAACCACTGGGAAAGAAATGTTCTCAAATGGTAACTACGTATCGAACGACGCAGTACGGAACGGCCAGGCTACCACATCAACCAACTAGTTGGTGAAATTATTTTTGATTTTTTTCCTAGACTCTGAGTGGATAGCTGTGTGGTAGCGGCTACGAATACTACCAGCCCTTGCCTTGCTCGTGGATGTCATAAAAGACGACTAAGAGCCTTATAACGACCTAGGCCAACTCCATCTGATGTCGTTGGATCAACAATTACATTCCCAAGAAGGGTTGACGTCTGGTAGGCGGCTGGTCATAATACTATTGCCAATAACTTTTACAATATGTACTATGAAAGAAGGGTACATATTGTATCGACCCCAAGTAATTGGGATAAGAGTAGGAGAATGATGACTCTGAGTGGATCACGTCCCATCTCACTTTATGGAGTTACAACCTGAGAGTATTGGGCACTCTATAACTTTCTGTGTACCCGTTCGCTGCCTTTAAAGCGAGCCTCTGATTATGTGTATTCAATTTCATTAATCCGCTTAGCTATTGCAGAGTTTAAACTGAGTTATAATATTGATTATCACGCGCCAAATTCACCGTAACATTCACTCTCTAGTAGGCCGCTGACATTTTTATTGCCAAAGACAATCAAAAACTATGCTAGCATATTTTATTGAAATGTTTCTACACCTGTCTACCATATTTATTTGAAGATACTCAATAAAATAACCTTGACCGCTGTCAGTGAATGCTTGGCGCAAAGCCAACTAATACGATCGATAATTTTTATATGGCAGATATACGTAGTTCTAATTATTTGAATATTCTTTTTAGTTTTAATTTACGATTTGTAGAGGGGATTTTTGTTAAAGGCAACATCCTACACCGAACAATAAAAAGGGGCTTTACAGTGTCTGATCA
Organism: Lymantria monacha; assembly: GCA_905163515.2. Lineage (NCBI taxonomy): Eukaryota > Metazoa > Arthropoda > Insecta > Lepidoptera > Erebidae > Lymantria > Lymantria monacha. The sequence goes on along the minus strand of LR991098.1, from coordinate 24,797,942 downwards.
GCGTTATATAATAGGTCAATTTCCCTGCTATTGTAGAGGAAGCTTGTGTCCAATAGTGGGACATATATGAGGCAAGATGAGATGATTATAAGCATACAATTAATTATTAGCATACAATTAATGGATGTAAAATCAACTCCAGACTGAACCCAATCAATTGTGGGTCGCGCAGAGAATTGTCCTGTATGGGAGTCAAATTCATCACACTCGGCCCAGGGGGCCCGTAAATAGCCTACCACTCAATCATTGGCATATTTAAAAGTGATTTATTTGTGAATTGAGAAAATCGGTATGATTACATTCATGTCCAAGTCTTATTAAAAATTACACCTATTATTGTTTCTAAATAACTTAGTTTCTAGAATCGATACACATTTACAGATGGCGCCATGATTAAGACACATACCATACCATAGTCAGTTCGATTCCCACGCGTGACAATACATGTGCGATACACAAATTGTTGTCCTGAGTCTGGGTGTAATTTCCTTAGCGCAGGGTCTTTCTTTTTAAAAAAAAGAGAATACATATTTCCTGTTAAATCTTATTTCTGTTCTAATGGATATCGACATACAATGAATTAGAATTAGTATGATTAAGATACCTAATCAAACACTATTAAGTACCATTTTACTGTTCGCCATCTATTAAGTATCTAAAAGTATACGTCTATAGTTCTCATTATGTTACCAAATCAAATATTAAAATCAAGTATTTAGAATTAAATTGTAATTACCATTCGGAAAAAAACCGTGACAATATTTATTTTTATACATACAGTCATGCAATCATTGCATGAAATGTCTGTTAATCAGTCGCTCGCCTGACACTAATCTTCGTTTTTAAAGTTTTTATTAGTTGCAACCGCGCTCTACCCACTATCACAAAAATGATGTCATTTGAAAATAAATTCTTACTATAATCGATATGTTAACTTTTTTATTATTTTTTTTATTGGATAGGCTTTACTTGGGACTAATCCCACCACACATTCCCACCATTGTAACTCCTGTAAGTCAGGATCCACAATGGTCACTATAAATGACACCAAGGTTTGACCCTCAGGCAGTCCTGGGATATGATTTTAATTGTCTTGGAACCCGCAACAAATTTAATTAGAAAAGGTTAAAGAGGAGGAGTGGGAAAGAGTGATTCCACTTCCCTTCTAGGCAAAGCGGCCGACAGGAAAACAAAATGACTAGTCCGCCAATAATTAAAGAGGTGTACGGCTACGATAAGCGCAGACGTACGGCACCACGGATACGGAAGAGCTTAACGGGGCCTATATGTGAGCGTTAAGATTGATTGCTACAGTAAGTATGGCAGAAACGCATGAACGCACGGAAATTTTCTCGAGTTGCCACAAGGTCCGTATAGTATACTACTCCACAGGTGACTTGCAAACTGTTTAACATAAGGTTATGCTCGTTTCGCCAGAGATCGCACTCCCAGAGAATGTGATGTGCTGATTGTTCATACTCATGGTCAGGTGTGGAACATTGACATAGTGGTGAAGGTACGAGTTTAAAAGAAAATAATTTACTTTTAAAGTTGCCATATCCAGTTAAAAATTGGGCCACAAAATGATCAACCTCTAGCCACCCTTTCTCCAGGCGCTTTCGGATGCAATGAAAAAATTGATAAAGACGGCCTTTCTATGATGAATCCCATCTTTCTTGCCATTCAGTTAAAAGCTCTTCATAGACATTGGATTGTGGCGCAAACAATCTAGCAATTTTTATTCAGTCGCGCGGTAGAAGGAAATCGGTATTTATAGTTTCCCTTGTGGTGTAATACATTGACGCTCGTCTCTGAATCTCCAAATCAACCGGAAGCACACCCGCTAGCACCTAGCAAGGCCCCGGTACTAACCGTTCTATAGGCTTTACATAAGAATATTAGGGCCAATCGTTGGCTCTGTAGTAATTTAAGGCGAGCCGCCCTTATGGTGGCCCTATCGGCCCATACAGGTGCAGCGTGACAAATACAACCCAAATATGTGGCCATATATATGGTTTTAAGTGTATTAAAGCGAAGGCCCCAAGTAGATGTGGATATTCTAGTAAGCGCGTAGAAATTGCTTTTCGCTTTTTCACCTACAGTTTTAATATGCTGAATCAATGAAAATTTTTTTTCTAAGACTAGGCCGAGATAGCAAACTGATTCTTTCTTTTTGACAGTCATATTATTGAATTTTATACGCGGCGCACATTGTAAATTTCCTTTTAATAAAAGATGATATGCTTTTTGTGGTGTGAAAGCAAGCCGGTTTCGTATACCCCAATCGAATACATCATTGAGACATGTTTCCGTTAATTTTTCTAAGCCATCCCTAGTGTTTGATTGTATAAGTAAAAGACCGTCGTCTGCATAGCCGATCAGTAGACAATTCTTCGGTAGAGTTAACTCGAGAAAATCGTCAAAACCTAAATTCCATAGATAAGGACTTAACACCGAAACCTGAGGGCAACCCATCGTCAGGGGCTTCGACACAGCATGGTGACCAAGTTTCAATTTAGATGAGCCATTTAAAAAGTACGACTGTATGATTTGGTAGATATTTCTATAGCACCCACGAGCCTTTAATTTAAGAAGTAGCATTGGCCACCATGCGTTATCGAAAGCACCTGAGATGTCCAGGAAGACGCCTAGTACGTATTTAAAAACGGATGCGCTAATGATTTTTCTTACCGCAATGGCCGCGTGGATAGTGGATTTACCGTGAGTGAAGCCGAATTTATTGGGTAGGCTATGGACACAGTCCGCTTGTCTCGTCCCGGGAGACGGAAGGGCGGCGTGCGGCCTTCATAACCCATGTTTTCACTCCCCATCGCCATCGGGCCAGTCACTGGTACCGTTTCCTTCTTATAATAACATATGTAACTGCAAATATATTTTGCTATGTATTATTTACTTTTCTGCTCTATCTTGTTGCTTTTATCCCGCATCTTCGAGCTCGTCGCAATAAGTAAATAAAATCAATCAACTTATAATAATAATAATAATAATAATAATCCTCCTCCGGGCCAGTCGTTACTTCACCATGAGGCTAACGCAAAACTCGGAGGAACATTATACGGCTTCCTAAGTTCTTTTGATATAAAAAAAAATGTATCACAAGATTTACAGGAAAGCCAATAAACCGCAGGGCAGCTTGTGGCGAGCTGAATGTGAGTGGCGACACTGCGGTCCTGAATACTCCAGAGAGTCGATCAGGGACTCGTCTCCAGCTGGCCTTCATTGGCTGGCTAGAGTGGAAACCGAAGAGTGCCCGAAGGACTCTCAGCTCTGGCTTGCCTTAAACAGCTGATCAGAGAGGGGTCGCCAGAGCTATATGCTCGGGGGTGGAAGTGTCATTTTCAAGGGCATAATTACGGGGAAACCATGAGTTTGTTTATCGCAGACTCAATGGTGAAACCGGCGCCGCACCGCTCGACACCCCTAGCCACTTACATCAATGTTGCCCTCTGTTGCCCGTATGACTTGTGTGTCTGTGGCGACTATTTAGGGGGCCCATTCAGTGAGTTGGCGAGTCACCGTCTGCCACCGTTCAGCTCTTAACATGGGTTTGAAGGCAGACGACAGTTATAAATTCATAGATTTAAGATGAACCAGTCCACTAAACACCCACTCCCATATTTCATATATTAGATACCATCATCATACAATAGTTTTACACTTACTGCTGGGATTCCACGTATGTTAAGTGCAGACGTGGAATGTCATCGGTAGGTGTCCCATCCCAATATTTAGATTAAATTTCTCCAAAGGCCTCTGCGTGTTGGATGCATATCCCCATGTAAGCCTCCCAAAGGACCGGGCATCTTCCCTATGGAAGATCTCGTGAATTAAAAGGAGATACAATAATAATAATAATCATTTATTTGTTTGAACATAGTATACATATAAATGCAAGATGTCAAATAGCGTACAATGGTCCTGTCATGTTCAGCCTCGTGCTAAGGCGTACAAATTTGTGAGGAAGCGCTAACAGTCATTATATTAGTAGGTACTAAATTACATTAAAATTTAAATACAATTAAAACCCATACTCCATTAAATTCAAATTGTGTCAATACTTGTAACAATGTCAAATATGGAAATTGAATTAAAATTTATCACTGGAATAATGTCAAATATATAAATTGAATTGAAATTAATAATTTGAATACAGTCAGATATATAAATTAAATCAAAATTAAGGACTTAATAATGTCAAATATATAAATTTGATTAAAATTAAACTCTAGAATAATGTCAAATATAGAAAGGAAGAGTTAAAATACAGTGGAATTGGTCATGTTATTAGTAAGTAATATTATCATTTTATGAACTACATAATTATATTTCTCTTTCTAGTAAGAATTCAGAGACATTATAGTAGACTTTCACGCTTAAAAATTGCTTGAGTTTTTTTCCGAATGCTACCTTATTGAGACTCTTCCATGATTTTGGCAATTTATTATAGATAATTGGGCCCATACAGAAGATACTTTTAGTCATTAACGCTGTTTTAGCTTCTTGTAAACAAAGCTTGTTATTATCTCGCCTATTTCTTGGATAAGTATCTGCCACTCGCGCGAATAGTTTTAAGTTTAGTTTAACAAACATAGCAGTTTCATAAATGTATAGTGAGGGCAGTGTTAAAATATTATGTTGCTTAAAATAGGGTTTGCAGCTATCAATTCTTGCAATGTTAAACATGGCTCTTATACATCGTTTTTGTGCTTTGAGTGCTATATCGTTATCGGTACTATTACCCCAGAATATGACTCCATAGCGCAGCACTGATTCGACTAACCCATAATAAGCAGTAAACAAACCCCCAGTATTAAGAACCCTTGACAGTTTATTTAATGCATATGCTGAAGAACTTAAACGCGTACTGACCGATTCTACATGCATTTATCATCATGCTTAGATTTCATAAACTTTATAATGATTACTACATAAAACAAATTTGTCTTTAAGGAAGCCCAGTTAAGAACAATTTTAGCAACTGTTTCTATACTGTATTCTGCTTTCGTAATGTAGACTCTATTGCATCGAACATTCAACGTGCGTTAGGATATGCGACCATTGGAATTTCTATGTATTCCAGCTTCATGTTCAAATTCAAACGTTGCAATAAGTTTCCCCAACTTATTTTCACTATCATTTACAACGATTGCCAACAATTCTAAAATGACTTCCTACATGAAATTCATTGAGAGATAATGTTAATTTGTTTTTGTCGCATACCAGATTATATGCGTTATTATTGTAGATTTGTTTTTATAGGGGCTATTACGTATATTATTACTACCTGGTTAACTACTGCCGCGGTTGCGTCATCCAGGGCAAAATATTTCTATTTTTTTTATTTTGGACGAAAATTTAATAAGTAGTTGACCATGTTTCTTGGTAAGCAAAACCTAAAACTGTCAGCCCAATAACTTTTGATCTCGTATATTCGCCCCTTAACTAAATACAAATCTGTGTGGTGGTAAATAGAAAAAAAACAGTGTATCACCATTTATTACTCCACTCTTTATTCCTTTATCCCTAACGATTTATATACCTCCATCCCTTAGGGATAAAGGTATAACCCTTATCTCTACGGGATGGAGGTATATAAATCGTTGGATGGACTGCCAAACGAATAGGTACCCTAGGTAACTGAATGCTCCACCGAAGTTAAAAATCGGGTCCCGGTGATCCGCTCGCACGGCGAACAGAGAGGAGTTTTACGGTGGGTCTATGGGGTCACGCGCCGCCTTCTCCGTCACCCCGGACCGATTTGGCGGGGCGAGAAGGTAACTGAATGCTAAACCAATCAAGCTAATCCTGGCATATTAGACTTCGATAAATGAATAAAATTAAATAGCGAGGTCCAACATACCTCAAACTTTTAATGATACACAAAATAAATGCTTTGCATTTTATGACATTTTATTATTTCAAATGAAAATTTCATATAAACACGCTCCTGTCTTTGTTTGTTGGTGAGCTATGGTCTGACTAAACCTGGACCGGTTATTCTAAGTGATAGCAGGACAGCATGAGGCCCGTCTACCTCCCTTATATTCTCACTCTAATTTTGAAGTGGATCAGTATAATGGGTATAGCAAATAGCCACTGTGCACATCCAATCTGCATGAACCACTTTGCACTTTTTCGAGTATCTTTATTAAGAAACTTCTATCTTCTAAAATACATACACAGAAAATTTGGAATCTGTTTTATTACTATTATAAAGCTGAAGAGTTTGTTTGTTTGTACGAGCCAATCTCAGGTACTACTAATTTGATTCCAAAAAATGATATAACATCGGAAAGCTTTTATCAACAAAGTTATAAAACCAAATGCTGTGACAAATCCCAGCGAAACAGTATTATTTCGGTTTATAGAAATTTATTTCTCAAAAAGAACAGTAATTACAGTTCACTTAAATTGAGAATGTACATTATTAATATAAGTTAAAATTATACAATCTAAGGCTACTAGGTACATAACAGTTATAGTAATAAATAAATCAATCACTACATTTTTTAACAAAAGAGATCAAATGCTTCTTAAAGGTAGCTAGCGTGGGACAATTAATAATATCCTTTGATAGTTTATTGTAAAGATACACTCCTTCGCACATTATGCTACTTTTACCATAGTTAGTCCTAGGTATAGGTAATTGTAGTTTGTGGCATCCTCTTGTATTTTATGTGTGTGTTTTATTGTGAAACTCGAGTTGTGACTGTGCTTGTCGTGTGATAATTTTTCTGATGAGTATGCATGTGATAATTTTTCTGATGAGTATTTAATATTCAAATCGTGAACAAATAGTAGATATTAGTAATGCTGGGGCCACAGTAGCGGCTAACGTCAATGTCCAATAGCGCGATAATTATTGCGATAATTTTTAACGCGCCTAAGTGGGTGGCTACACTTGAACGGTCAACGTGAATACTCATCATTGGCGATAAAAACGACGTTAATTTTACTTGAATTGAAGCAAGATGGACGTTGGCAGAGTTCTGTATTTCATGAGTGTAAATTTTTATTATTTGAATTTATTGAATCATTACCGAATGAAGGAAAAAAGGAAACAATTAAAAAGAAGATGGTGGATTATACAAATGCACACTGACACTGACGTAGTGTGGCCGCTGCATTGCACTAATTCTCGCGTTAATGTCTTTGATGTACCGCCACTTGAGCTATTGCTTAACGCCAAACGGCAATGTTAATGCCGTTGTCAAATTATCGCGTTAAGTCCTGGCTACACCTACGGTTAACGTCCATTATCGCAATAATTAATGGCATTTCTCGTTAGTGTGGCCCCAGCATAACAGTCGTTAATCGTCCTGTGCAATCGCCGTTATCATAACCACCGCTTAGAAAACGAAAATAGCGATTGATGACGTGAATACTATATTATATTGACACTAGCTTTTGCCCGCGACTTCGTCCGCGTGGAATAGTCGTAAGTTAGCGTTAATCCAAAGTAACTATTCCTCCTACAATATTTCATTCCTCTTTTCAACCCTTTTACAACGCTTCTTCCAATTAAAAATTATGCCTATGTCCCTTCTCAGCCTTTAGACTATCTGTGTACCAAATTTAATTTAAATCGGTTCAGTAGTTTTGCCATAAAAGCGAGACAGACAGACAGACAGAGTTACTTTCGCATTTATAATATTAGTAAGGATTATTATTAATACCAAAAGACGATGTAGCTATTCAAATAAAATAACATAAAATAAGTACATATGTCATGCCAAGCGAAGCTGCTAGTACAGCAAGTCATATACAAAACCGTTATAAACAAATTCGTTAACATTCCATTATGATGCGATTAATAGAAAATAATAGTCTAATTCTACATTTACAAAACACATTTTATTACCCACCATATGTCAGGCACTAAAAAAAAACTTGTGTGTTTTCAAATTGTATCAACACTTGGCGATCGACAACAAATTATTTTTATTCAACGTTTATTTTATCGCAGTGTGTGGTCCGTTCGTATCAAGAATTTAATTAATTAAATAAAAGCATGTGATATTTTAGATTAAATGAAAAAATAAATTATTATTATATACCTATAATATAACATTACGTAATTCTATTCATTTGAATTATTTATAGTTCGCGTAATCTCGCTCAATATGTACTCATCACATAAAAATTGAGATTACTATATAATTTATTCTTTTAATTATCAAAATATATCAGTAACTTATAAATTCTTGTATAGCGAGAGACTTGAACTAATATATTTTTATATAAACCGTGTGGTGACGGAGTAAGAATACAATTCACCACTCCCTATCTTACCTATGGGTAAAATACGACTAAGAGATAAAATATGCATATTACATCTATGCAAGAGAAGGAAAACTCGAAATAAAACCCTGTATCAATACGTCTGACCAGTGTGGAGTAGTAGGTCAACTTTCCTCCTAGTGTGGAGGAAGCTCGAGCCAAACAGTGGGACATATAAGAGCTGAAATTATTATGATGATGATGATGAGGGACTTTACAAAAAAATATAAAACGACCTAACTTATACCAGTTCATAGAATAATCATTTTTGTAAATCTCATAGAGAATTGTCCTGAATTCGATCTTTAACGAGATACTATATATATATATATATATATATATATATACATATATAGGTATATATTTAGATTACCACGACATCTAAGCAGTGTGTATTACCAGCAAAGTTTGAACTGAAACTTGGATTTAAAATGTATATCGTAATGAATAATGGCTAGCCAATATACTTGTTTTAATAAATAATCAGTTGATTCAATGAGTCTGGATTTATTTTTATTCTTTTTTTTTCATCTAGGTCAAAAGTAAACTCAGGCTTATGGTAGGCTAGATAATCCGCCTTACAACCGCTCTTCGCATTTTGAGCGGATTAATAGAAGAATGCACTCTTTCGTGTTCCTTCAACAGCTATTTCTAGGCTGTTTTTTTGAGGTGCGCAAGGACATGACTGGCAAAGCCAGTGTATTACTCGGCGGCTTGCTCTAATGACTATGTATTCCTTACTCGTTCATCCATCCATCAAGATACCGAAGTTCATGTTGGGTCCTTAAGTTTAATAATTCTATAATCGCCACGCTGGGTTGAAGGTTGCTGGCTTTCATTACGCCTACGAAAAAGAAAGAATTGTGGGTTATTATATTCTTTACCCATCACAACCCTAGTTTTTAAATTATCTATGCATGTTATTCAAAACAATATGAAACTGTACAAGGACAAAAATATTACGAAGTCAAACAATACAGAGCTAGTTAAATATTGTGTTAAAACAGATGGCATTTTGATACAATGTGTATTTATTGATAAGACGTACGAGTATATCGTAGCTGAAATTTTACAAGCTCTTTAATATATTCAAAATACCTACTATACTTTAGTTCATATTAATATAGTTTTGTCAACCAAGTTTTCTCGGGTATAGATACTTTTTCTGCAATAAATGTCTTTTTTGTATTCCTGGAAACATGTATACGAAATTTAAAGATGATCGGTTCAGTGGTGAAATGTAAACCTAACAACAAACTAAATAATATTCCTATACATATACAGGTTAATATCATAATAATAATTAGTGTGTACGAGGTAATTAAATATTTAATGGAGCCGAAAGAAAGAAATAGTAATAAGAGAAATCAGTTTAAGTTTTATTTCATTGTAGATTTTATTTTGTTATTTTGATTCTATTTATTGTATTTGTATCTTTAATGTGTGATCTTTAGTTAGTTTCAACTCGACTACTATGACTTCAGTTTAAAAGATGACAGACAATTTCGTCAATGACAGAATTTTTTGTTGTTAATAGTTAAGAGCTGCATTATTTTTGACTCATTAATACTTTTTATAACAAAATAAAATATTGTATTTTTTTTTATTTGTATTTAGTTGTTTATTTGATTTGTGGTCTGACACAGAAAACTATTCACAAAATTAAATCACCGATAAAATCAATAAGTATGTGCAAATGGTATACGATGAATAGTTTGATAAGCAATACTGAACTACATAAGAGACTACAATGGAAAACTATTTCGAAACATCCGATAACCTTGAAATAATATCGATCAAATCCCAAATTTAGCACCCACATAATGTATTTGGGGGATTTGTTCAATCTAACATCAGAGACAAACATGACCTCAATAAACATTATGATGTTTATTTCCTACTACATACTTGAATAAGAAAGAGTCTTTCGTGTTTAACTTAGAATAGATAATAAACCAACAAACTATGTTTATTACACATAGAAAGGTTTATACAATCAAAACGTACGTAGGAAACTATTCACATTTATAACCGCGACTTCCAATATTAAATAAGTATTCTTGAGCTTTATATACTATACAAACTTGTAACGTATAATAATGTTACAAATTTTGCCTGGTATTGATGTGGAGTGGTAGTCACTTTTTTATTTTTTTTTTGGCGGCGGGCTACGGTACGTCACGCCCCGATATCCGGCCGGGGCGACAGAAAAGCGGCGCACGACCCCGTAGACCCACCCTACATAGATGTCTCGACGCCGTGCGAGTGGGTCACTGAAAAGCGGTCTTTTTCTTCAGTGGCCCACCCGGCGTTCTACTCTCACGGGTATCCTCTCATATGTCGACGCCCGGACAGTTTGCACCGTCGGGGCGTCGTCCTCACGCGGTGGCCGATCACCCGCTGCCTCGGCTAGGCCGGCATGAGGCGAATGTATTCACGCCTCCGCCGCCCCAGTCGCCGGCGGCGGCCCGAATCCTCGAAGAGAAGATCCTCTCGGATTCGCTCCGCCGCGCGCCGCTTCCTTCTGCGAGATAACGCTCTCGCAGAAGGCGGCGACCACGTCGCAATTCCTCTCGCTGTCGACAGTGTCGACCATCGCTCTCACGACGGCCGGCAGCGATGGCGGCGACGAGGACAGAGCGCTGCTGAGGTCACGCAGACCTCGAGCGTATGTTGCGCCGTGTCCCGATCGCCGCCGCACTGTTGGCAGGACGGAGTCGTCTCCCTTTCTTGCGACTGTGTACAGGTACTCGTACTTGCCAAAGCAACCGTGCCCCGTCAAGACTTGCACCAGCCGGAAAGAGAGGACTCCGTGCCGCCTCTCCAGCCGGAGTGGTAGTTACTATGACAACGTTTTGACAGATTTCGTTTCCCTTTAAAGTTCTTTAAGTTAAAAGCGTGTTAAAACATGATGTTTACATTATTAGCCGACCTAACTTCTTGAAAATGGCTTTTATTTCCTACTTTATTTAAGAATATAATTTATATTTTAAATAAAACTATTTTTACGGATTCTATCGCGTTTGTATTTGATTTTTACTTTCTCGACGTTTCGAACACTATACAGCGTTCATGATCACGGAAGGATCATGAACGCTGTTCTTTTAAAAATACAAACGCAATAGAATCTGTAAATATAGTTCTATTTCAAATGCGTAATACTCGCGTAAACATTACAGATCATTATAATATAATATATAGTTACATTCTTGTGGCAGTCGTAATACCGTATCGCCAGGAGTATGGGTAGTAACACTCTCCTTCGAAACTTATAACAACAACTACAATCGCCAACCCATCTACTAATCGGAGGGAGTATGGATAGATAATGATGACCTGTGGGAGATAGATGTATAGCTAAATGGAAATCTAAACCCAAGTTCTTATTTATTTATTGTCCAATCCAGTATTACAATAACATCCTTAGGATGTTCGATTACATTCACAAAACATGACAATTCGTAGCCAGAACGGTACGCGTTAAAAATATAACATTGACGCAATAAAAAAGGCAGAATTAGATTTGCGTAAAATCGAAAACATAAATTTTACATATTTACTATTTCCCTTGTAAGCAAATTGAATTTTCGTAGGGAATTTGTTTTGGTTTATTTGTAGCTTTGAACAATGGATCATTGTTAGTTTTTTAAAGAAAATACTACCCGCACTTAGATATAAAGCCTCAATTCGGTTTACTTTTCAAACATTCAGATACAAATAAAACAATTATCGAATACTAACATTTTTTTAAAATTTAAGACAGAGATAATATTTAATTTCAAAATGAAGCCATATTCAGAGTGTTATTGAATTGAAGACGAAATAATTTTTGTTATAAAATATGAGTAAAATCTGCAAAAAGTACTAAATATACTTACAAAAACTAACGATACAATATTGGTGATTTGCACTAAGTATATTCTTATCACATTTAATAAATCTATAATTCTGAAAATATATTGAACAAGGAAAATTGTAAGCAAAAAAACAAAATACCTTGAATGGAAACAACTTGGGTGGTTTCAATGATAAAAGATATATTTTAAATTTTAATGAAATAAAAATAACTGATAATCAAGGCTTTAAACAAATATTCCACAAACTAGATAACCTCTGAACTGCAGTTTTAAGAACTGGATAATTATATTTTATTGTAAACAGTGATTGCCCATCATCATTAAATGATAAACGGAGGTTATCCTTGAGTATCTTTATTTACTCAGCACGTGATCATCAACAATGTAATCTTGAATGATGAATTCATTTCATCATCAAAACACACGAGATTCATGGCACTTAAACACACACGCACAGGCGCATACACAAGCAAATGTAATGGCACACCCTCACACTATAATTTAATTTTTCATTTATTTACTCATTTTCTTCATACTTTATTTTACGTTATTTATATTATATTACTTATTTTGTTTTAATTATTTTATTATTTTCATTTACTCTCTAGGGGTTTGCTGAAAACCAGCCGTGCATAAATACTATGCCATACAGCGCTGAGCATTCCCCTGTTGACTATATAATATGTAAATAGTTAATAAAAGTGATACATATATTGTACCCGTAACCTGTTATTTATGTATATTGTCAATAAATGTCATTCTATTCTATTCTAATATATCATTTCATCAGTTTTGTAATAATCCTTATTAATGTTATTATAAATACTCTGTAGTAAGTGTCGTATAAGACGACTAAGGAATATAATATGTCTATAATATCTGTGCAAGAGAAGAAACACTCGAAATAAAACCTATGCAAACGAGCAAGCAGTATACCTCTTGGGAAGTGTTACTTGCAATCAAGGACCTATGCAATATCAAGGCTACAACTAGATACCTGGACTATCACTAAATTCCTTTTTTTTTGCTATGGATGTGTTCTTGCCTCGCTAAATCGGTCCGGGGCGACGCCCATAGATCCACCCTACAAGCTCCTCTCTTCGTCGTGCGAGCGGGCCACCGGTACCCGATCTTTATCTTCGGTGGCCCGCCCGGCGGTTTACCCTCGCGGGTTCCTCTTGAGTCGACGCCCCGACAGCTTTCGCCGTCGGGCGTCGTCCTCACGCAGCGGCCTCACTTCGGGTGACCGGACTATTCCTCGGTCCGATCACCCGATGCCTCGGCTAGGGCAGCATCAGGCGCAGATATTCGCATCTGCGCCGCTCGAGGCGCCAGCGGTGGCCCGAGTCCGCATGGAGGGAATCCTCCTGGACGCGCTCCGCTGCCTCCTTCTGCGAGATGTCGGCCTCGCAGAAGGCGCCGACCGCGTTCCAGTTCCTGACGCTATCGACCATCGTTTTCACGACAGCCGGCAGCGTCAGGTCGGCACCGATGACAGCGACGAGGTCACGGCGCTGCCCGTCCCAGCTCGTACAGACCTCGAGCTTATCTTGCGCCGTGTCCTTATCACTACCGCGCTGGTGGCAGGATGGAGTTAACTCCCTCCTCACGACCGTGTGCAGGTACTTACCGAAGCAACCGTGCCCCGACAAGACCTGCACCAGCCGGATGGAGAGGACTCCGTGCCGCTCCATCGATTCCATCAGTATGGTCCGGAGGGTCTCAACGGTAACAACATGTCCGCGTGTAGGCCGTGTCTAGGCCTCTTCAGCCGCGTAACCCAACGGGCTATAACGTCCCGGTGGGCGTCCTCACGCCAGGTGGCTATCTCGCTAAGCGATAGGGAGCCACCCTCGTCGCGTACTAAAGTAACCCGCCGGTAGAGGTCGGAGAGCATTTCCGCCTCCAGGTTCCATGAGTGTGTTCCGGCCAATGCATATGCCGCCTCGGTCGACACCGTGCGGTACCCCAGGATGGCTCTGACCGCCATGGCTCTCAATCAACAATAACATTTCCAAGGAGGGTTGACATCTGACAGGCGGCCGCGTCGGTCATAAAACTATTACCAATAACTTTTACAATGTGTACTATAAAAGAAGAGTAGGTACATATTGTATCGACCCCAAGTAAATGGGATATGAGTATGAGAATGATGATGATGATAATGATTATTCTAAATGTGGATGTTTGCTTGTTAGTTAATCAAGCACCTCATCGTCGACAATTATATAGCTATAGAAAAACATTATCAGCTTTATATCTATCTATGTGTATCGGAAACAGTTGGCCAGTAAACTGTGTCGCGACGGCATTGGTGCTATGAATAGCATGCGGGCATACCGGCCGATTTTTAGACTTCGCACTTAGTTCGTGTATTTATAGAATTTAGATGCTTTGTTGATTGTTTTGTCTTTGTCTATATTTTTACAGCTTTCCAATTTTGTATTGTATATATTGAAGTAATGCCAAATTTTATGAGATTTGTCTCTTTTATTTAATTTGAATAAATTTTGCTGTGAAAGTAAATTTTTCTTCTCCTGAATGAGAGAACAATTGTTCTATAATGGTGCCGAGTTGACATAGAGTTGTATATCCATTTTACGTTATGTATAAGTTATATAAAAAGCTCACTTAGTTGTTTTATACCGAGACTTTTGTCTTAATATGGCCTTTCGCCATTTTTTTCAGCTTTTGTTCCATATTGCGCAAAATTAAATTACATAAGGCAAATTAGGTGTGTTATACCTCTGTAAGTTTTTTTTTTGTTGCTTATGGTGGCAAACGAACATGCAGCTCACCTGACGGTAAGTGTTACTGCCGCCCATGGATCTTTGCAATACCAAGGGCATTGCTAGGCCGCTGCGGTTTGCGTACCAATACAAACCCCAAACCCACCCAGTTGGACTTCCGGCTCTCGCTTACCGAACGAAACGCAATAGCACATGGCCATTACTCAGACGTTGATCTTCTGCGAGAATGTGGTACAACCCCGAACAGCCCGGACCGCGGCTGTAGTCAGAAAACTGTCAACAGCGTGGTCCTACCACGAAATAATTAATAAGTTATGAAACATCAAATAGAAAAAAAAATAGCTTTTTTTAATAATTATCACATTTTGACGTAATCCACGCAATCTTCATATAGTGACAGCTTAAAAATAAAATGTTGCTTTATCCTCTACTTGCCTGTAGGAGTCATAGAAAACAGGTAAATCATTGTCAGGAGAAAGAGCAGGTATCTCGAAAACTTATAATCTCAACTGCAATCGGAATATCTTTGCCAAGCAACAATAGCCACGATTATAGTATCAACCACCCTTGGTGAACAACAGTACCTAGACATGGGCAGGTGGATGGATGGATAGAACGTAATGTTACTACACAAACAAATATAGTATTTTTAATAATACATTATGGTTTATTCTTATAACATGTTTAACAATTTTATGGTTCTTTCTTCTTTGGATCATAAAATATCCGCGCACTATATTGTATGATTGTTTGTGGTGAAGTAGCGTGAAAGCAATACAGATTATTAAACGGTTTTATTGCGTAATTTACAATATTATAAATCAACTTTTTAAACTAGCATAGTTATGTGTTCTGTTTAAAAAAAAAACACGTCATTCCTACTTTTTCTCTACATCGTGATCTCCGTAAACAGATTTACAAATCCTTTTGTTATGAATTTGATAATGAAGAAACGGTTAGGTAGTTTGTCAAACATGTACATTTTATTTAAAAAAAGTACTGCATTCAGACTTCTTATTTAATTTCTTTTCAATTATAAATTTATCTTTTTATTTAAATGTCTATTACATACAAATGTATATATACTAATAGATCTTTTTATATATAAAACCAAAAACAATGTTTAGTTCTACGTATGTTCGCTATGGACTTTGAAAGTATCCAACCGATGTGCCCTGAACAGGTTTCATTGCAAAGCCAATACTGCCAAGATGGTTTTAAACCACTAAAAATATATTTATTAGGGAACGCTAGGTAACGCTACGATCTTTTTCAACAAATTGTATTTTGTTTTTTTTTTGTTTCAAAATCCTTACTAATATTATAAATGCGAAAGTTCCTCTGTCTGTCTGTCGCTCGTTCACGCCAAAACTACTGAACCAATCTAAATGGAATTTGGTACACAGATAGTCTAGAGCCTGATAAAGGACATATACTACGGCTTATTAATACAAAAAAGAGAGAAGAGAAAAAAGAGAGTGGAACGAAAAGATTTAAGGAAGTATCGTCATTTTTTAAGCCAGAAGCTTGAAACTTATTTTCAGGCTATTGATTAGATATAAATAAATATGACATTAAAATTTTGTAAAAAAATTACCCTTAAGGAGTAAATAGAAATAGGTGATGAAAAACTATAGGAAAAGGTTACCTTTTTTTACGCGGGCGAAGCCGCGGGCAGAAGCTAGTATTAAATATATTATTGCACGTATATATTTCATGACAGTGACAAGAAAATACTAATCTTCTGTCCTTGACCTTTGCTAAAGAGCCATCATAAACTTGGCATTCGCAATACATTAAGGGACCCCATCCTTAAATATCAATTTGCCTAAAGGTTTGCGTGTCGATCAATAATGTTATAAATATAGGTATGTTTTGTTAGTTTTAATATGTTATATAAATCCAACTCCAATTCTTTTATTCGAATATTAATATCTTATAGGAATACCCATACCATACCCACCAATACCCGAAAAAAGATATATCATTATATGGTTTTTATCGACCTAGGCCAGCTCCACCTTGTTTGGTCTACAATTACATTCCCAAGCAGGGTTGACGTCAGGTAGGCGGCCGGTCATAAAAATATTGCCAATAACTTTTTCAATATGTACGATGGAAGCGGAGTACATATTGCGTTGACCTCAAGCAATTGGGATAATTGCAGGAGGATGATAATGATGACACTAATGATAATGGTGACTAGAAAAATGCTTGTATTTTTTTTTATTAAATATTTATTATTATTTTCGTATTTATTATTATTATTTTCGTATTTATGAATACAGAGTTGTCGTTTTTAGATTATGTTTTCTGACGTGGATATGTATCATAGTGGCTACCATCGTTTACAAATCAATAATATTTTAAAGAACCTTTTAATTCAACTTCGCCACGACGTCGTTCCGTATAGTGATCAGACCATGGCCTGTCAAAAGAAGGCTCACTTTAATCAAGTCATACTATAAAAATAAATTATAGTACTGAAATATGAGATTGTCGTATCCACCAAATGTCGATATATGACCTTGATTTGCATGCAAACCTGAGATAATTCTGTCACAAATATTATTATAGCATACTCTGATTTACATAAATACTTATGTAATCGAAGTTGCCCGTTAAGTGCTTGTTTTATCATAATTAATTCAGGCGCCGAAATGTCTAGATAGAACAAAACCGCTGCTCGGTAGAGAAATGATCACATTAATTCTTAACATCCAAAGCATCCTTGCACAAATCATGTGTATATAGTCTAGAAATACGTAACCCGTTACCGTATATAACTAAATGTATTTAGTAATCCCTAAATTCTTGGAGGAACATCATAAAATGTGTCGTAAAGACAGCGTTATGGTAGAATAAGGAAATTATAACGTGCCTTAAGCCCGGCCATATTGGTTAATCTTAGTAAATTTCTCATTCGACACATAAATATTCTTAGGACTAATTTCACTGTTCGCTCTCAAATTTTTTTTTTTTTTGTCAGTCTTGGTTTCCGTGTAGTTCAATACAACAGAAAATTAATTATAGCCAGTAAATATTAGTATTATTTTAATTAAAAAAAGTCGAAATAAAAGTCGTGTCGATCTTTCTGCCCAGCTAACTAAAATTACGAAATATTTATTTTCTTTCTTTCTTTCAAATTTCTTAGCATTGTGGTTTTCGTTCGATAATGAGACGTGTATTCGATATAGCTATAATTTTCGATATCCCTTTTTTTTAATGTTATCTGTTAAAAAATCTTAATCCTCTCTTACGTCACCTGCTGATTTTTGGATACGTGACGATAAGGTGGAAAGTGTGTCAATCTCTCCTATATTAAATAAAATTATAGAAAAGTATTCTGAGATCGGTATTTAGGGTAATTCCAAAATTCCTAGTATACTCCGAAGTAATTTGGATGTAATCGATGCATTACACAACGCCAATTGAATTTGTTATTCTAATTTAACGAATATACCACGTTGTTTTTACATAAGAAAAGAAGAGAATTTTCATTGGCATTCCAAAAGGATTAGATAAACGTGAATGCAGTTACATTAGAATTCGATGCTCTTAACATTTTTATTTATAAGTAAGTCTGTCGCTTTGTGATCGTGCTGATAAGCAGTATTTATTTGTATTAATGTGCATATCCATGTTAGAAATTATAAGCGCAGTAACCAATAACGTTACAATTGTACACTAGACTTGAAAAGCCCTTTTTTAAATTAAAAATTTAATACTTTCATATTTGTGAATCTAGAGATGTTTTTTATGAATATTATCCAAAAACAACAATTTTAGATTCACTTTTTTTTTTGTTTTTTTTTTTTTAATTATAAGTACAATACATTGCCTCACGCCTGTTGCCCAAAGGGGTAGGCAGAGACTACGGATTGACATACCTCCATTGCTTCATTCACATTTATCACGGTCTTCATGCATGCTCTACGATTACGCGTACTCTTAATCTGACCTTTCACTAACACATCTTCAATTTGATCCAGAAAAGTACGACATGGTCTTCCCCTTGTAATCGTCCTACTCGCACTCGCTTTGATTACTCGATTAGTCAACATTTCTTCACTCATTCTTTCCACGTGTCCAAACCACCTCAGCATACCCTTTTTTATTTTTGTCACAACTTCTTCATTCACACCACAGCGCTCTCTTACAACACTATTCCTAATTTTATCTTTCAGATTTACTTATATATTACGAAGAGCTCTCATCTCTACAGCATTTATTCTACTTTCATGTCTTCCCTGCCAAATCCAACTTTCACTGCCATACATAAGAGTGGGAACTAATACTCCCTTATAGGCTAGGCGTGCTTTTTTAGACACATTCCTACTCTTCATAAAAGCGTACAAGTGTTTTTTCATAAGTATTTTTTTTATCTTATAGATTACTACGTTTATGCTTTCTAGCATTAATATGTATGTATAGGTATTACCAGAGTTTTGTTAGTGAAATTGCGAAAATCATGACTGTATTCAGGAACAGTGGCCCTGAATGTAAAGTTATTTGTTAAGTGTTTGTACGCTGCACTGTCTTTTGTTTAGTGAGACTTAAACAATCCAATCCATCGGCCTGTTTCACCAATGTCAAAAGAGACTGTGATTAACACTCTTTTTTGACGATGGGAAGAGTGAAGGAATAAAGGAGATAAGTGCAGAGTAATTAAAGGTTTTTAAACTATGGCAAAGAGATTTTTCTTACTTTACACATATATTATCGCAAAAAAAAAACCGAAGAAAGCCATCGTATCACAGATGTGCCAAAGATGTTAAAATCACCTAAGGCTGGTTTTCTTTCTTAACATGGTAAGTATCAAGACGCTCAAAACTCAAAAACGAAAAATTTAATACCGTAGCTTATGTAACGTAAGGCAAAACTAAAAAAAAAATCCTATGCCAACGCTTCTGATTGATTGCGCGATTAGCGTGATTCTGAGCAGGTAAATTTCAAAGTAGGGTCCTTGCCCAATAGTGGGACGTATATGAGCTGAGATGATGATAATGATGATTAACGAAAAGATAAGGAAATATTTATGAATCATATTATCAATGACGCTTTTAACGAATTATATTGACAGAGTATACAGTCGCGGGCCGATATGCCCGGTGTAGAACCACACTCTCGCAGAAGATCGACGTCAGAGTATTGGCAATGTGCTATTGCGCTTCGTTCCGTGAACGAGAAAGCCGGATGCCCAACTGAGGTAGGCAGTGGCCTAGTTGTACCTTTAGGATTGCAAAGTTCCATGGGCGCCAGTGATACTGACCACCAGGTGGGCTGTTTGCTCGTTTGCCAACATAAGCAATAAAAAAAGTATTTGTATTATAGCAATTGGTATAAGTAAAATTATATAAGATTTTTTTAATTAGAATTAATGTTAGCGTATTAATTAATGTAAGTAAATAAATACGTTATAAGTACTAAATATTAACTAAAATATAAAGTAATCATTATACATGTATATAAATTTCAAATTTATGAATTTAATGATTATTAAAAATGAATTTGTTACAATTTATGATTGAAATAAAATTAAAAAATAATAACTGTAATTGTATTTAATTAGGTCCCAAAATTTTGTTTGGTGTTCATTAAAAAATATACGTAAATTAATGTTAAACGACCCCTTGTGGTGAAGGAGAGGAATACAATGATCAACACTCTTTCCTTTCCCGTGGGTAACATATTTTTATAAGCAAATAACATCGCTGCTTGAGAAGAAAAACTAAAAATAAAATCCTATGTCCATCTGTCTAGCCGCCATAATGTAGTAAAGTAATTAGAAAAAAAAGAAAGAAAAATAATTTATTTTGTTCTCGTTAAAATTACTCATAGGCGAGGTCTTTACGCCACCCATGACTGAGAAGAAAAAAAAAGTGTGTGTGTCAGCTCCGACGCACGACTGGAGTTTACTCCTTAAGTACGATTATCAAAAAAGGCGCAAAAAAAGCTCATTTGACTAAAAATAATATATATATATTTTTATTTACATTTATTAAAACTGTTCAGTGAAGTATTATCTCACGTCAGAAAGTGAAAGGTGCGCAGAATAGGTTGCGCACCAAAAACGTAACGAGGTCATTCGATCACTAGATTTTACTCCTCAATTTTTTCTCATACCAGGCGCCTTATATGAAATTCGATTCTTAAGGAGTAAACGCCAATAAAGTGTTAAAAGTCTAGCCATTTCCCTTTCATTATATGACCCTTTAAAGTTTACCTAGACATTTCACTCATAACTCTTTACTATCGCATACATTAAACTCGACCCAATACATTTAAATTAAATTATTGCAATATATTTATTACTTAGTAATTGTGAAATATGTATCTTATTTATGTCATCATTCATTGCGTCTCTAGTATGATGATACGATAGCCAAATTTGGGATAGACCCGTCGATGCATATGCAAATTTGCAATATTCTTTATCATATTTTGAATACTCAGTATTTCCAACTCGGTGTTTTATAAATAGACACAGGCGTCTATTCTGCAATTTACCGCACTAAACTTATTTTTATCTTTTTACGAATACCTTAAGATAAAGATTGGTATTACTGCCTAATGTTAAAGTAGTATCTATGTTAGAACGGTAACGTTAATGATAGCTATCATTACTTTGAAATTTGACTTTAAGGGTAATAGCAATAATTAACATCGAAGTTGTAAAATATTTCTTTTATGCAAATTGGTTCATTGAAATAAATATCTTTTATAATAAAATAAAATTTAGTAGTTTTTATATAATTATTTAGCTTCGCACATTGACTTAAAATCTATCTTTCAATCTCACTGACGATAGATATCAAAAGTTAGCTTGTTTTTTTTTTTTACGTGTGGGTTATGGTCGGTGCTCTTCTCGCACCACTCCATCCGGGGCGACAGAGGAGCGTACGCACGCATACCCGCAACCCACACCCATGAACCTCGCCTACGTCGTTGAACCGGCCACTGGAGCAGCGTGAACTTGTTGTCAGTGGGGTACCCTCTCCTTGAGCGACGTCAAGGGGGCGGACGTCGGTCCCTCCTCGCGTGGTCAGCCTCTCGGCGGGTGACGGACTAATTCCCCGGTCCAGTCACCCGCGGCCTCGGCTAGGGCGGCATCAGGCGCAGGTAATCGCGCCTACGCCGCCCCAATCGCTGGCGACGGTTCGCGTCGTCGAGGAGACGCTCCTCGCGCACGCGCTCCGCCGCCTCCTTCCGCGAGACTATTACCTCGCAGAAGGCTGCGACCGCGTCCCAGTTCCTGACGCTGTCGAGCATCGCCCTGGCGATGGTCGGCACCGATGATTGCGACGAGTTCACGGCGCTGCTCTGCCCAAGCGGCACAACCCTCGAGCGTATGCTGCGCCGTATCCTCGTCACAATCGCAGTGGTGGCAGGACGGTGTACTCTCCCTCCTGACGACCGTGTACAGGTATTTGGCGAAGCATCAAAAGTTAGCTTAGACAAACACCGTGTCATGTGATTTTAGATTTTAAGATAATAATAATAAAACAGTTGTTGTATTTGTATCTGTTAGATTAGTTAACTTAACTTAAGATTTGAAAATCGTTTAATCATTTAAGTTAATTTATGGTTTCAAGAATTTTTAACAAACAAATAAATAAATCTTTCAACAACCTGTTCTTATCGATGTATCTATACACGCATGTTTTGTAACGTATTTATACATCATTAGCCCTTCATCATCCACCGTTAGACGTAGAATTCCTTCTCTAATATTACCTAACACGGTCTGGTGCCGTCTACATATAACTGCTCCTTGCATGTTTTATGAAATCCTCAATCTACCCAATGACAGGCTGACCTACTGTGTCACATCCGATTCAATGATAACCATTCGAGAATACTGCTACTTCAGCAGTTAACTATTCATCGAGCAATAGTTCCGAACTCAAATGCCTGTTACTTTTTACACAATGTCAGTTACTTTTTACACAACTTTGTGTAAACATATTTTTACGCAATGTGTTTAATCTCTCTAATAACTTTGAATTGAAAAATAACTGAATTCTCGAATGTACAAAGTTACACATTTTTCCAATTCAATTAGAATTAGAATAGCTAACGATTACAGGATAGGTACATTCATTAATTAATAGTTTATTTATAATAACTCACCGCAAATATAACTACAACGTTTGAGTAAAATAAAGCTGTTTTTATATTATAATTCTATTAACTGCGATTCAATTATGTAAATATTAGTACATTCATGAAGATAAAGTAATAAACATATGCATCTGAATAGATTATCTGAATAGATTCATCGTTTTCTTTAATGAAAAATAAAGTGTATTTTTTATAGAATTAAATTACGTGATTCATCAGGATTCCCTTAGGAATTGGTACCG
Organism: Lymantria monacha; assembly: GCA_905163515.2. Taxonomy (NCBI): domain Eukaryota; kingdom Metazoa; phylum Arthropoda; class Insecta; order Lepidoptera; family Erebidae; genus Lymantria; species Lymantria monacha. The sequence goes on along the minus strand of LR991098.1, from coordinate 24,774,668 downwards.
TTGACTCAGCACAATAGCGATGGGAAGGTAATAAATAGGAAGGGTCGCATGTCGCCCTGAATAGATCGGACGGGGGCGTGTTCAGTTCATAAACTGCCACGAAAAATGATTGCCTTGTATCATAGTGTGACTCAGTACTTCAGTAGTAGATAATATCTAACTAATTAAAAATTTTGTGAAGCCTTTCTATTTTTTATTTCTTTTGGTCATCCACTAACTAGTAGCCCACCTTATCATCATCATCATCACAGTCCATATAATGTCTCCCTGTTGGGCTCGGGCCTCTTCCGTAATAGGAGGGAAATTAACCTACTATACCGCGCTGGTCAGACGTGTTGGTATAGGGTTTTGTTTCGAGTTTTCCTTCTTTTGCATATATGTTATATGCGTTTTATATCCCTTAGTCGTCTCTTACGATCACGCACGGGTAAGATAGGGGGTGGTGAATTGTATGCTTACTCTGTCACCATACGGATAAGTCCACCTTATGGTAAGTGGTAATTACCGCTCATGGACCATTGCAACATTAGGTACACTGCTAAGTGGCTGCCTATTATATTAGGAGCCATGATGATATTGATGTATACGTAACATATGGACCATCACACATTTCAAATTATAACAGTTCTTAGAATAACACATTTTTATAATGCACTTAAAGAAACTTCTTCGCTTAGAACAATAATTATTTGTTGATTTAATGTGAACGTGAAACCAATCAATAAATTGATGTGATGTGTGATTAATCTATGGTTCTGTGTTTATTAGAGCGGTATAGTTATGCGACTAACTAGGAACCATGATGATGTGGTTTGAACAAGCCCCATCCGATCAGCGCGGAACGATGTAAATGTATCGTGCGACCCCATAAACTACACCGCCTTCCCATAGCCATTGGGCTGGCTAATCTAAATCTTTAAAAAATTTTTTTTTCATTTGAATGGTATTATTATTACTACGCAATTTTAAAATTGTTTTTTTTTATTTAAATATAAATTTAAAAATAAATTTCTTTATCAATGGCCGCGCGTAACAAGATTAGTTTATCCTTAAATCACAAATATTTTTAGATATTTTCAAATGAAAATAATTAGGTAATTACTAGTGATTTTAAAAATTTGACATTTTTAATATAACATTATTTATACGTAGAACATCATAAAAAATTTGGGTAATCTTAGAAAAACAATTCTGTATAACCAAAGATTTATAAATTTATGTAAGCGAAATAATGTTGTATAATTTTTCTCAAGTTTGCAGAAAAAAGAATATCACACATAACGGTTGCGGAGTAGAATTTCAAAGCCGGCAAGACTTATAGAAAGTATGACTTTATTTTTTTTTGTTTTATGTATAAAGCATGACTTCATTGTTTTATGAATATTCATAAATGCACGTAAAACATCGAATAACTAAATAGCATAAAATAATACCATTTTTATCCAAACCTATAAATTAAAATTTTACAATCAAATTCTTATTTTATAATAACTTTATAAAAGCCTGTAAGTTTTAACTAATCTGAATTAAGTCTAAGTAACCACGGAAGTCATCCGCACCTACAGGTTTCGACAGAATGAGAGGCTCCTCCGTTTTTGAAGTTCGTTAAAAATTCTTTAAGACCGGTAATGTTATCAAGGAATAAACAATATAGCTACATAATTTTATCTAAATGGCAATAAGTCTGAATGAATATTGGTTATATAAGTGGTCCGATATGAACTAAAGGTGCTGCAAACGAAGGGAAAGATAATGTGTAAATAGCCGGTAATGGAGCGCTAATGGTTCTTCTGATAACATATGCAAACAAGATTCCTTACTGTTTAGCATAAATCTGTGTGTGGCAGCCATTATTTTTGATTACAGAAACTTAATTATGCTAGATTAATGAGCTTTTTATCAATAAATTATGAGGATCCAATAGATTGGCCCTATGGATATTTTCTTTGCGTGTATTTTACTTGGTAGTTTTGAGTTTTATGTTATAACGATCAGAATTGATCATAGTTGAGTTTGCGCTATGGTGAAATTAATAATAGATATAATCAGTATTGATATTAAATGTCAATCTTAACATAATATAATCTTACATTTTATTATCGCTGAAGGTATGGATAAAGTTATAGGTAGGTACATTTTCCTAGTTAACATTTTTGGTTATAATATAGATAATAATACTGTATTGTAATTAAATAAGAATTTAATGATCCTAGAATAAAATATCCTTTCTTCATCGGCGATTTTGTAGACGATTAAGGGGCGACTACAGTATCATTTCAGAATAATGATTGAAACACTTAGTCGATTTTTCTGATCAAATTTGTATTTCATACTAATTTATCTATGAAATAAGCTCGTGGCCCATCAATTAGACACATATATAAATAAAATAAAATAAAATAGCCTTTAATTTCTACTACGTTACATAACATACAGGGATTGATTATATAATGAAAGTAACTTAAACAATAATTAACTTACTAACTAATTTTCCATAGACTAAACTTTTTTATTATTATAATGCAGTAGTCGCCTCTAGGGCGTAGGCCTCCCCTAACCTTTTCCATGCTTCTCTTTCGCGCGCCTTTTGCATCCAATTTATGCCACATTTCTGAATAAAAATATCCCTCCATCTCTTTTTGGGTCTTCCTTGTTTCCTTCTTTTGTCCCTTGGTGTCCATTCTGTCAAACGCTTTGTCCATCTATTGCTACACAACCTGCATATATGACCAGCCCACTGCCATTTTAATAATCTAATTCTTTTTCTAACATCAACTAATTTTGTTTTGTTTCTTATATTATTTACGTTAATTCTATCTGATATTTTAATGCAAAGCATACTTCTTTCCATTTTACGTTGGCAAACAGCAAGTTTTTCCTCGTCCTCTTTTCTTAATGACCATGTCTGGCAACCATAGGTTAAACAAGGCAATATTGCAATTTCGAATACTTTTTTCTTTATATTTAAATTAATGTTGACATTTTTCATAATTTCTTTAAATGACCAATATTTCTTCCAAGCTAGAGCTATTCTTCTTTGTATTTCTTTTTCTGTGCTATTTTCAAATGATACTATTTGCCCAAGGTAAATATACTCTTTCACGTATTCAATTTTTACATTGTGTATTAAAATATCTTGCGGATTTCCATTGCTTAAAATTTTGGTTTTTGCCGTATTTAATGACAACCCAACTCTGTAGCTCTCTGTTGCTAGTTCATTTATCATCATTTCAAGATCTGTTGCATTTTCTGCAAAAACCACAATATCGTCTGCGAAGCATAAATGACTCAATAGCTCTCCGTCGATATTTACTCCCTTAGAATCACAATTTAGACGTCTGAAAACAGACTCGAGCACTGCTGAAAAAATTTTTGGAGATAGAGGATCGCCCTGTCTCACACCTTTTTCTATAGTAAACTCTTCACCCTCACGCTCTAGTCGTACTTTGGCTTGACATTTTGAATATATGCTGTGTATTATATTTATATATTTCTGATTAGCGCCTTGTTCTACCAGAGATGTCCATATAGAGTCGAAGTGGAGCGAATCAAACGGTTTCATGTAGTCTATAAAACACATATATAGACTTTGCTTATATTCATTTACCTTTTCTATTAATTGCGTAACGGCTTGTATGTGATCTACGGTTGAATACATTTTACGAAAACCAGCTTGTTCGCGGGGTTGATTTTCATCTAAGCTCTTTGCTCTATTCAGTATAATTTTTGAAAAAATTTTATATGCATTTGACATAAGACTAATTGGCCTATAGTTTTGTAGATCACACCGCTCTCCTTTTTTATGTAATAGGATAATTGTTGACTTAGACCATTGCTCTGGTGTGGTTTCTGTCCTTAAAATATTATTAAAAAGCGATTGTAAAGGCCTCCAAATAGCCATAGATAATGGTTTCAAATGTTCATTTGTAATATTATCGCTTCCAGGAGATTTGTCATTTTTTTGTGAGTTTATTGCATATTCGATCTCTGACCTAAGGATGTTTGGTACGTCTGTATTCTGTATACTAGGCAAGTTGCTTGTTTTTGTGTGTGAGTTATTTGTATATAAGTTCTTGTAGAATTGTGTTGCTGTGGCAATAATATTAGGACGTCTGTACTGTATAATCCCTTGCTTATTTTTCAATTTTTCTGTCCATTCCGATTTATCACTCAGCTCTTTATAAGCTTTGCGTAGGGCTCCTGTTTTATTCATATATTTCTCAAACGTCTTTTGTCTCGTTATTTTTTTTTTGTTGTGTAATATTCCTGTTAATTTTTTTACTGATCTCTGTTATTTTAAACTTAATTTGCCTTGTTTTTTTCATCTTGTATAACTCTTGTCTTTGTTGTAGAAGATCTTTTATTTCCTGGCTAGTTTTCCTTCCTTTTTCTTTCTCTTCACTACGTAATTCATCCAAAAGCTTTTTTAGTTCTATCTCTAAACTATCGTATTGATTTTGCACTTCTATAGATGTATTTATTGCTGCCATAAATTTATTTTCGTAATATATAGCGTTATCTTTCGAGACAGTAGGTAGGTAGTTATAATGTTCAGCGAATTTTATTTTTCTTCTAATAGAATTTAAATCTATAGATAGCCTGCATCGTATCATCCTGTGATCAGTATAAAAATTCAAGTTTTTTATGATATCAAAATTTGTGATATATCTTGGTTGATTTGTTATTATATGTAGTCGATCTCATTTAGTTGTTTACCATTTGGCGATCGCCAAGTCCATTTTTTGTGTGGTTTGCACTGGAACATATTATTTACAATGTAGTAATTATTTTCAAGTACAAAATCCACTAATCTCTGACCGTGCGGGCTTCTTCTCCCGTGTGCATATTTGCCTATATTTCTTTCTTCGCCTTTCTGTGCCTTACCTGTTTTTGAATTAAAGTCACCGAGTACAATAATGTTTTTTGGGTTTATATAGTCCAAGGCGGCTTGTAGCGTTTGGTAAAATTTATCTATTTCTTCTTTTGTATATGTTTCTGTCGGCGCATAAATTTGTATAAATGACCACACATTTTTCTGAGATGTCTGAATTTCTAGTGTCGCCACACGATCTGAAAAACTTCTTAAGCTCAAAATCTTATTCTTCAAATGCTTTTTTATCAGAAATCCAACTCCGTTTCTCCCATTCTTTCCATTACTATGAAATAAGATGTAATCAGCGTATTCATTTATTAATTCTTTCTCTCTTCTAATTTCGCATAAGCCTATTATATCCCATTTTATTGATTTTACAGCGTGTTCTAGTTCCAAGATTCTACTGTCTGATAATAAAGTCCTAACGTTAATGGTTGTTATGTAGAGATTGTTCAGCGATTTATTTCTTTTATTTTCATTAGTAGTGATGTTTCCATTTAATTGGTTAAGATGTAGGGGGTGGTGGTCTAACTTCTCCACGGTGACCAACCGGCTTGGAGAATTAGACATATATAACTTGACAAAAATATAAGTTAAACCTAAAAAAAAGATATTCTACTGTCGCTTGTAAAGCGTATTAACCCAATACATAATGAGAATAAATAATAGTAACCACGAGTAATCGATAACATCTTATGTACACTATGTGTGATCAACTCTTAATTCCTCGTGGCAATCGTAAAAACCATCTAACTGATTACCAGGTAAATAGGCAGAAAATCTTATAATTTTTTTTTGTGAAATAAAGTAGCTATCTATGATCTTGTCCATTACGCAACGGATTTTAATGTGGTAGTCATCAGAGTGACTAAAGAAGTAGGTTTATGTGTATAATATATGCATACTATAGTACAAAGAAACCGAGCATTCCAAGATTTGTTATTTGTTGTCGTAAAAACATATATTTTTGTGCTCTTACATTGCAAACGCTGCCTAAACGTTAAGAGATACATCAAAATAACATACTACGAAATTGTAAAGACTAGAAATATTTTTCAAAAAGTTCGCAACGGCATATGGTTATCTTCTAAAAATAACCCACAGTGGGTTTACCTTTTATATATTACTAAAAATGTGGTTAATATACAAAGCTATTTTAAATAATACTGTATTATTTCTTATCCAATTAAATACATCAGGTAATGCATTTAATCTAGATCAAAATACTTCTTACACATCATATCATTAAAATGAATATCTTAGATATGATCAGACTTTTAAAAATGCGGGGTTAGTCCTGTCGAAACTGAAGCAAAGCGAGAACAGGTCACTAGTTTAATATAAATGGTAAATATCTATACTAATATTATAAAGCGGAAGAGTTTGTTTGTTTGTTTGTTTGTTTAAACGCGCTAATCTCAGGAACTACTGGTCCGATTTGAAAAATTCTTTTTTTGTTGGATAGTCCATTTATAGAGGAAGGCTATATAACATTACGCTGCGACCAATAGGAGCAGAGCAACAATGATGAATGTGTAAAAATCGGGTTTATGTTTCCTTTTGAGAGCTTCCGCTGCGTAAACGGTTAAAGTTGCGCAAAAATTATGTACTACATAATTGTTCCCCTTTCAAAGTTCTAAATAAAAGTCCGCGACAGCATATGTCTATCTTTTAAGATTGGCTCACTATAACCTTTTTTATGCTAATCAAATTTGTTTTAAAATAATGTGATATTTTCGAAGGTGTTTTTATAAACATAATATTAATCCTTATCCAAATAAATGAGTTATTCATCACAAGTATTTAATTTAAAACAAAATTGCTCTTTACATTATTTGATTTCAATGAATATCTTAGGAAATATCGCAGTTTAAAAATAACATCGCAGCAAAATAATGATCAAGTACTGGGCGCGCATTTACGATAAAAATACTGGATCTTATAATCTTATATTAAAAAAAAACTCAAACTAATGTTATTTCAAAGTACTTCTGCACACACTACATTTTTAGTTTTGTTTTCTTCTCATGACCTTCCGTCGGCTTTACACATCCTAAATAATAATAATAAGTATAGGAAGTATTAGTGCCTGCCCTCATGTATGGCAGTGAAAGTTAGATTTGGCGGGGAAGACATGAAAATAGAATAAATGCTGTAGAGCTGACAGCTCTTCGTAAGCTGTGTGTGATGTAAGTATGAAAGATAAAATTAGGTATAATGTTATAAAAGAGCGCTGGTATGCTGAGGTGGGTTGGACACGAAGTGGAAGAAATAATGAGTGGGCAGAGGTTGACGAAGCAAACATATAAAGCAATCGTGAATGGGACGAATACAAGGGGAAGACCTTTTCTGGACCAAATTGGCGATTTGTTCACGAGAGGTCATCATCATCATCATTCTCCTACTCTTATCCCAATTACTTGGGGTCGATACAATAAGTACTCTTCATTCATAGTACATATTATAAAAGTTATTGGCAATAGTTTTACGACCGGCCGCCTGCCAGACGTCAACCCTAATTGGGAATGTAATTGTTGACCAAACGGCATCAGATGGAGTTGGCCCAAGTCGTTATAAGGCTCTTAGTCGTCTTTTACGACATCCACAAGCAAAGTGAGGATTGGTAGTATTCATAGCCGCTACCACACAGCGATTTCATACACATTAAAAGTATGTGTAATCGTAAATAGGCGTAAGTGTATGTATGTATGTATAATATACATACATTGTATATATCTATAGAAAGTATAGATAAGACCCAATACTTTTACTTGCATTACTTTATATGGTACTACATTGCATTATATGGATTACGTCAAACTTGAATCACTTTTAAATACTTATTTCGCGTAACTACAAATACATACAAAAAAAAAAGAAACACATACATGCACGCACACTACATCACAAACACACGCACACCACACACACACACACACACACACACATACACACACGCACACACACTCAAACACACACACACACACAAACACACGCACACCACACAAACACACACACAAACAAACGCACAACACACACATACACACGCACACACACACACACAACGTGTGAGCGCGCTCACTAACACGTTAATTCTCACTCATTCATTTATTATAGATTTCTTTATCATTAGTCTTTATTACGTAAGATATATATATTCATTATTTATAATGTATGTTACTGTAAAATAATTTGATGTTCAAGATTTATGTATTTCGGGACGGAACTGTCTCTTGAAACACATGTATTACCTAATTCAAGAGGCAAAGACATCTATGTCAACTGTCATATGTATTTAGTTTTCAATAAAGATTATTATTATTATTATTATTTTACTTAAGGTTAAATGTTCTACTCTTACTAATAAAAGGATCATGTAGGTACCTAAAACAGCTTTAACGTATGTATTATTTAAAAATATTTCCACCTTTTACGTAAACGAATTCGCGAGTTGAAGTTAACGTTAGCCCAAAGTAACCATTCCACGCGGACGAAGTCGCGGGCAGAAGCTAGTAATTTAATAATTAACCGCAATTGCCAACCTAGGTGGGTTGTCGTGTGTGGTAATTATGACATAATCTTCCCTTGGGAGTCCTATGGCTAATGTTTGACGTCAATATGCTAATGGACGGATAGAATTAAGGCTATATGATGATATACACTACCGTCCAAAAGTTTGGAAGCACACCTGTTTTCAAACAAAACAAATAAATGCCGACTAATAGCGGTAAAAATTAGCAATAATCTTAAGTTTTACAACCTTTTACGACTGTCTACACAAACACAAAAGGATTATTATCCTACATTCATCAAGTTTTATGGAATTCCTTAATATTGACGAAACACGTGTTTTATGACTTAATCCGTCGGCTACTTTATCCTATGCAATGGTGTAGTTTTATTGATAATGTTTGCTGGTTTTAACTTTTTTAGACCTTATTCAGTCGCACTTGAGCATTGGCACGTGAAAGTTGTGATATTAACATTGTCTGTATTCGAAAGATATCGGCTACTACTTTGACCGTATTTTTTCTTCTGAAAATGGCAAAACGCAAGCAAATCACGCTTGAACAGCGAAGCGCTATTTGCACTCTACGCGAGGAAGGATACAGTGAACGTCAAATCGCAGAAAGGCTCGGAATTTCTTGTAAAGGTGTCCACTATACCCTTGCTAGAAAACAAGAAACGGGGAAAAATGAAGATAGAAAGAGATCTGGTAGGCCCAAATCCACAACAAATCAAGAGGACAACTTCATTAGAGTTCTTTCTAAACGGAATCGACGCTTAACTGCACCACAGATCACTGCAGCTCTGAATGATACGCGAGAAACACCCATTTCAACAACTACTGTTAAAAGACGCTTACTGTCTGCGGGATTAAGAGGATGTGTTGCTGCTAAAAAACCCAAACTAACAAATCGACATAAGAAAAATAGACTAGAATGGGCAAAAGCGCATAAAAACTGGACTATAGAACAATGGGAAAATGTCCTTTGGAGTGACGAATCAAAATTTCAGATTTTCGGATCCAATAGACGTGTCTTTGTACGCCGGTCAAAAGAAGAGAGGGCTTCAGAGGCATGTACAGTGCCTACCATCAAACATGGTGGTGGTAATGTCATGGTTTGGGGGTGTTTTGGCAACAGTAAACCCGGCAATCTTGTGAGGATAACCGGAAAATTAAACAAGGAAGGCTATTTAAAAATTCTCCAAGATTCTGCCATACCCAGTGGACTAAGTCTCATTGGTTCTGGATTCATTTTTCAACAGGATAATGATCCTAAGCATTCGTCTAAATTGTGCCAGAACTTTTTAAACAAGAAAAAAGCTGAAAACATTTTAAACATCATGCAATGGCCATCTCAATCCCCTGATCTTTCTCCCATTGAACTTGTTTGGGATGAACTTGACAGGAGGGTGAAAAGTCGTTGTCCTACGAGCTCAGAACATTTGTGGCAGCTATTAGAGAACGAATGGAACAAATTAGATAAAGATTATTTAAAAAAATTGATTAATAGAATGCCCAGAATATGTGAGAAGATTATAAAGGAGAAAGGTGGACACTTTGATGAAGCTAAACTTTAATCTAATTTACCATTGTATATTATTTTTTTATTTTGTTTAAGTTAGTTTCTGTTTGTTCTTTATTTTTTTATCAATACATTTAAATTTAAATGACTTAGTTTGGTTTTATTCGATTTTACCTTGCTGCTTCCAAACTTTTGGACGGTAGTGTATATGAATGCAATTAAAGCAATAGAACGTTGAAATAATGTGTTAAATATAGCGCATTGTTTCTTTTTTTTTAAAGACCCTGCACTAAGGAAATAATTCTTGTATTTACAAACATGCAACGCATTAACGCAGACAAATTACACCCAGACTCAAAATTTACACTTTATGGATTATACAATGTATTGTCCTGTGTGAGAATCGAACCCACGTCACTGGCACGGAAGGTCGGTATCTTAACAAATGTGCCATCTGTGCCAATTATCTAATATAATGATGCCTAGTGTTTACGCAAGTATACTATTTTTATATGAGCACTCTATACTATTTTTCGGATTTAATCGCGTTTATATTTGATTTTTTACTTTCCCGACGTTTCGAACAGTTTTTAACCGACTTCAAAAAAGGAGGAGGTTCTCAATTCGTCTGTACTTTTTTTTTATGTTTGTTACCTCATAACTTTCGACTGGGCGAAGCGATTTTAATGATTCTTTTTTTATTTGAAAGCTGGTGCGTCCCGTGTGGTCCCATTTCAATTTGGTCCAGTTCTGACAATGGCATCCATGAGAAAACCATATAAGTCTAAGATGAGCATTAAGAATGAATGCGACAAATGAAGAGAGCGAGAGCAACTCAAGCCACGCTACTAGTAGAACAACCTATGTGTGTCTGTAACACTAATACGTAAAAAATAAAATAAAAAATCTACGTTTAAAAAAACCGACTTCTAAAACTGAAAAGTACAAAATAACTTAAAATACTATCATTTGTATGTGCTATTGATAGGTTTGAAGCCGGTGCCGGTATCGGTATCTTTAGTGTAGGAATTTCATTACAGTAAGTACCTAAGCTGTTTATAGTTTTGTTTAGGGCTTGGCACCGATTTCAAACCTATCAATAGATAGCACATACAAATGATAGTATTTTAAGTTATTTTGTACTTTTCAGTTTTTGAAGTCGGTTTTTTTAAACATAGTTTTTTTATTTTCTAAATTTCATTTTCCATTCATCCGGTCACAGGAGAACCGTTACGCTTGACCGTCACAGAATCGTAAAAATAGTTTTTTTTTCACAGCATCATTGAAGTTAGGTTTGTTGCAGTGAATATATATTTATCTAAAACAATTAGTTTTGAACTTAGTCATTTCTAAAAGTTTAAGGACACGTCTGTTGTCATATAACTGGAGTTCGTGTTATGGAATTTATGACCGCTGCCACAAAGCAAATAGAATTGAATCGTATGCATTTAAAATAAAGTTGATAATCGTACAAAATGTAAAGGTCAGTGTGAAATTCACGTTTACGGTCAAGGCTCTAAGAGTTCAAGTGTATGACTCACTTTTGTTTGTGTATGTCTAACGTTCATAAGCGAACTGTTACTTGTGTTATCGCTTTTGTTTGTTATTGTGATTCTAATTTGGACTTCTTAGTATTGGTATTATCTTATTATTTGATTGTAGAGATATCTTAAGGACCTGGATTGCTAGCTCCCTTATAGAAATTGCGAGTTCGTTCCTTTTGCATTTCATACAAGTATATTGTTTCTTGTTATTGCCTTTAGTAGCAGAGTACGAGTAGCAAGCAGCTCTAAATAGTTATTATCGTTTATAGAAGTTAATCGTAATAGGGGTCAAGCCGCTTACTAATATACGAGCAGGTTTGTAGGGAATGAAATGAGGATATAAAAGGAAGTGGAAGTTATTTGGACTACACTGGCTCACACGTTCACCAAACGAAGTGCAGTAGCAAATTTCTATGTCTTAGATGTCTATTTTCTGCAAGATTATGGTATTACCCCGGACGAGCCGTCTCCTTAATGGCTGCTAGCAGAAAACTGTTAGTAGCGTGACCTATCACTAAGAAATTTCTATACCTAGTATCATTTGGTCTGAGTTTGGCTGTATTATTTCTAATGATTTATGTTTTTGAAGTTTCTAGTCACATACACACACAGACACATATACCTATTACATTTAAAAAATAAATAGTAACATGGCCTACTAAACTAAGTTGTAAATCGCAGTATCGTCGGTGGACCTGAAAAAAAAATACAATTAACGGACTCAAATTACACTCAGACTGCCAATTCTGTATATTGGTAAATCTTAATTTAGTTCTAAGCGGTAAAATTCCAGATGTGTTGATAGATAGGAATATCATATAGCCATTGTGAGAGTGGTAAAAACTGGCTAAAAGAACTCCAGGCTACTGCCTAGTCCTACTGGACTCTACTAGAAAATTCCAACTACGTTCACCAAACCTACCCAGCCTGTGAATTACACACTATCTCAGCTATGTAAAACGCCATGTCCGACATTGCACTTCGATAAGTTGATGAATGGATTGAAGTTATAAAGACAACTGCGTGGTTTTAATTTTGAACGACAGAGATATGTCTTTGTGTCTCTGTCGTCTTTCCGCTTAAGTCTTTCCCCTTTTTTTTTTTTTTTTTTTTTTTTTTTTTTTGCGGTGGGCTATGGACGTCGCACCCCGCCAAATCGGTCCGGGGTGACGGAAGAGGCGGCGCGCAACCCCATTGACCCTTAAGTCTTTCCCCTACACTTTAATAACGACTCAGAGGAATGAGGCGGAGGATATATTCTATTCATAGTTTATCACCATATAGACAACATGTACGAAACTTGGTTTATACTCGTTAATACTAATAAAGTTACTGCCACCGCAGACAAGGGGTTGACGTTGACTATCGGCCCCATGGCGATAGACGGGTACAATACGGCAGGCAATGGGATTGCACGTCGTCCTTGCCACCCCTTCTGGACGAAGTGTTTTTTCCTGAGAATATAAATATAGTCTGTCCCCAAAAAAAAAATCAGATACAAATACATTTTGCTGCCATTTACTTAGTCAGCAGTTCTTATTAAAAATAATGTTTGTCTATATATGACTCAAAACACATGTTCCCCTAATAAGATTCTTCTTTCTTAAAATATTGTTATCAAGTTGATTAAATATATATTTGAACATGATTCATTACATGCTGACTACAAAATTATTATGAATTTAATTATAACGCATTTTTGTATATCAGATAAGAAGATAAACTAATAAATAATTGTGACTGCGTCTGATTTTCTAGGTATAGTTTTGATAATTTTATTTAACAAATTTTCAAATCAATTGAAAATAAATTACTAATTTTCAAATCAATGTTAAGTTACTAACTGCATTTTTGTTAGTATTCTAAATGTTTTATAAAATTTATAGATTATAAAGACATTATTAGACTAAATATAGATTGAATAGACTGAGATTATACTACTGTATAAACCCCATTCGTATGGTATGTTTCTATATTATTTGTGATATTGTAAAGGGTTCGGGATAGCCTTTAAAGATTTTTATCTTCAGTCTACTCAAAAAAGTCATTTTTATAATGTGGTGGCTACTTTTAATTAGATGTTTCACTACTACTCGTATTTTATTTAATATTTTTAATGGTATCATTGTACATAACGGCTGGTGAATCAAATGAACAAATAACTTTAAACAAACAATTCTTTTCTCTAATGATCTAGATTAAATATTGTACGTATCAAAAAAAAAAATAGAGAGAATTTGCAGAAAACTTTCCAAACGACTTTTCAACTCCGGTCATTAATATTGGAATGGACTGTAGTACTTATGCTATTCAATTCATTCATGTAGGCTTTTTGTTTTGTTTTATTTATTTGGTATGTGTATTAACAGTACCGGGTCTCTCGATTAGAATATAATAATTTTGTATTTAAATAAAATACAATGATTAAGGTATTATGCTGAAAATTTTAAGTAACACGTCTTACATTAAATTGTGGAATTCCATCACGTTCATATGACCCACCTCAAGCACGTTTGCACGTCGTTTCTTTGCGGTATTTTTTTCAAAACTTTGTTAATTATACATACATAGGTACATACCATCACGTCATGTCCTTTGCAGGGTAGGCAGAGAGAACAGAGTGCCAGAGAACTCTATACTTGCATACTTCACTCGCTTCCTCAACATTCATAATTCTCTTCATACACGCTCGCCGGTTTCGGAGACTCTTGACTCCACCTTCCTTCAGTATATGACCGATCTGATCTAGGTACGTTAGTCTCAGTCTCTCCCGGTACCTGCATCCTTTCACTTTCGCATTGTATATTTTCTTAACCAGACGATCGTTCGGCATTCTTTCCACATGTCCGAACCATCGGAGCATTCCCTTTCGCATCTTTACACCAATACTCTCTTTCATACCTACTCGCTCTCTTACGTCGTCGTTACTAATGCGATCGATCAACCTAACTCCAAAATAATAAATACTAAAAAATGTCATAATTATACCTATTAGTGAAAGCAAAGCCCATACATTGGCGCCACTTAGTTTTAACTGATTAGAAATAATAAGATTAAATACATGCAGATACAAAACAAGTGCCATTAATAGTTTTATTGCAAAAATATCTGATAACATAAGTGAAACAGAAACGGATGTGTCAACGGGAAACTATGTGGGTGGTGACACTATTCTAGAATTTATTGTGTTAGTATAACAAAATGTGAATCAGACTAATTATATCTCTTATCCCCTCCATCCCATCTTATCATGTAGTGACGAGCTATGAATACAATATGTCACCAATTCTACCACTTTCTCGTAAAGCCCTAAATCTTTTATTGCTTCGCTAACGCTACAGGTGGACGGGTGATAATCCGCTTACCATAATAAGACCTACAGAATAGAAAGAGAGAGAGATCCATTAGTATGCGCTAGGATATAATTTGGCGTTTATGTAATAAAATAAAAAATATATATATAATAGCTAGAAATTTAAAAGAAGCAAATATACTGGATAATTGAATATTGCATGGAACTTAAATGAATAGACAGATAGATGGTTTATAATGATGGCATTTTCTTTTTAAGATTTTTGGAGAATTTATTTAGATATTAAAAAGATATTATAAAATAATGAAAAAAAATGAAAAAAGGAAGTTAAGGATCGGACCGGAGCTGTCTGCATTAGATTGCTCGATTTATCAACTAAGCTAGGTATATCTATTCTCAATTGGGCTTCATATTCTAATAGTTTTAAGCCGACGAAAATATATTTTTTCGTTGGCTGAAAAAATTGACTATGACAAAACGATATTTTCTATATATGAAATTTGACTAGATCTATCTGGAACCTGTTTTATCACACTCGAAACCTCCCGCATACTAAATTTCATGGAAATCGGCGTTGCCGAGCTTCTAAGAATCTAATTATAAGAATTTAATATCTAATTGTAAGAGAGTGAGTAGGTATGAAAGAGAGTATTGGTGTAAAGATTTTTTTTTTATTTATTTAAAGGGCTTTGTCGCTATGCGACCACATCGCCCTGTAAGACACTGTACAAAGATCAACAAAAAAAAAATATATGTAAATAAAAAACAATTAAAGTTGACGAAATTAAGGCCTTTGCAGACCCAACTCCGCCAACTTGTATAAAACAATAGCGTCATCAGACTCTGGGGCATGCTCCGATGGTTCGGACATGTGGAAAGAATGACGAACGGACGTCTGGTTAAGAAGATATACAATGCGAAAGTGGAAGGATGTAGGTACCGGGGGAGACTGAGACTAACCTACCTAGACCAGATTGGTCAAGTATTAAAGCAAAGTGGAGTCACAAGTCTTTGAAACCGGCGAGCGTGTATGAAGAGAATTATGAATGTTGAGGAAGCGAGTGAAGTATGCAGAGATGAGTTCTCTGGCACTCTGTTCCCTCTGCCTACCCTGCAAGGGATATAGCGTGATGATATGTATATATGTCTAAATGTAAGAATTGTTCTTTTAAAGATATAAGATTAGATTTATTAAAATATATAAATAAATCTGTAGTAAAAAAAGCCGACATTTGGTTCTAATATTGGCACTAACATTATGTTGAGGTTAAAGCTGGATATAATGAATAATTTTCGCATCCTATGTTAAAATTTAATTACCCGCAAGTGCTATAGGTTTATTTTTATCAAACTGAAAATGCTATTTACATGGAAAGATGTAGGGTTGTAGTCACAGCGTATATTGAACTGCGTACCATCTAGTATAATATGAACCATACGAACGAGTTTATTCAGTGCGCGTGCGACCCGACCGTGCACCATATCAGTGCAAGGTCACTCACGTAATCAAACATAACATACATATGTATGTAAGTAATGTATGTTATTACATACGTTTAATTACAACAATGATTGTAATCGGAACCTTGGTCTGTTTGCCAAAAAGTAAAGTGCTGTGGATTTTTTTTGTGCAGATAGATGTTTACGCAATACATATTAGAAAAATTATTGGACGCCGTAATCGGGTTTTTATAAAAAATTAAGCATATTAAATGCTAAATTTCAGTAATTTGAAAGTCAGTTTAACTCTTAGGTCGTCTATCTTTATACATATATATCTTCTGTACATATGTCTGACTCACTGTCTTCCTCTTAAACGGATGGATTTATTATGATGATTTTTTCTGACCATGCGGTGTGTTATCTCTATTATCACAGATATTCTAAGACTTATAGATCGTTGGTGAAAACCGTCATAAGTTTCTTAAAAATAATGTTTTTCTTAATTCACGTTTAAAAGACATTTTTAGATGTTAATAATAAACTTAATAATGAAATCTGTGGAGTGAGGCTGACCGACCGCATTCGCAACGACGACGTAAGAGAGCGAGTAGGTATGAAAGAGAGTATTCGTGTAAAGATGCGAAAGGGAATGCTCCGATGGTTCGGACATGTGGAAAGAATGCCGAACGAACGTCTGGTTAAGAAGATATACAATGCGAAAGTGGAAAGATGTAGGTACCGGGGGAGACCGAGACTCACCTACCTAGACCAGATTGGTCACGTGTTGAAAGAAGGTGGAGTCAAGAGTCCCCGAAACCGGCGAGCGTGTATGAAGAGAATTATGAATGTTGAAGAAGCGAGTGAAATATGCAAGGATAGAGTTCTCTGGCACTCTGTTCTCTCTGCCTACCCTGCAAGGGATATTGCGTGATGATATGTATGTATGTAATAATGAACTTCTGTAGACCTTAAAATATATTTTTTACCTTCTAAATGGCTTATCGCTTTCTTTTCTTTCACAGATGTGCCTAACGGAATGGATTCGACTGCGCGACCATGTCAGCAGTTACTCCCGAAAAGTTCTTGGTCGAGAGATTCCTCCATGGGTGTGGGAAGCTTACCAAGTTGTAGGCGTGTTCCTGTTTGGTTGCGCCTGCCAACAGCTCACTACGGATATCGCTAAATACGCTATAGGCAGACTACGGCCGCACTTCTTCGACGTAAGTTTTTTTCGCATTTTCATTTTTTAATATTGTACTCGAAGAATTTAATCACTTTGACTATACTTCGAACGATAATTTCCCCATTGATTTTACTCGATTTACGCATGTGTATAATTTGAAGGAAAATATGCTTGTATTTCGATAAATTTATTTAACTTTTTCTTCCATATTGTATAATTATAACCGATAAGAAATATCTTTCATGGACTTCTAGCCGTATTGTGAACATGACTAGAAAACGGGATATTAAAAAAATACACTAGAAGTTCCCATACTTACGTATTCTTTGTTTTATTGCCAGTATAAAATATTTTATTGACTGTCTTTATTTCTGTTATTATATAAGGAAACTCACAGACGTGGGGACATCTTACTGCTACCCCACTCCTACCAACGCCATTTGTGTATAAAACTTATGACCTGTTGAAAAATAAATGGTAACAGTATTATCATTTTATTCAAAACAATCATTCTCCTAGTCTTATCCAAATTACTTGGGGTCGATACAATATGTACTCTTCTTTCATAGTACATATTGTAAAAGTTATTGGCAATAGTTTTGTGACAGGCCACCTACCAGACGTCAACCCTCCTTGGGAATGTAATTGTTGACCAAATGGCATCAGATAGAGTTGGCGTAGGTCGTTATAAGGTTTTTAGTTGTCTTTTACGTCATCCACGAGCAAAGTAAGGGTTGATAGTATTCGTAGCTGCTACCACATAGTTTCAATGATTAAAAAGCAAATTTATTAAAAAGTATGTTTTTAAATCTTTCATTTTACTTATAAGGCGTTATCAATTCAAATGAACTAAGAAACTTTAAAGGTACAAACGCATCTAATTATAAAAAAGAAACGGTTTATAAAGTGAAGTGAAAATTTAATGTGGTTTCCATTGTTTATGTTTGTTCAATTCATAAAAGTATGCAATTTTATAAATGTTTTTTTTTAATGACGTTATCACGTAAAATGATCTCTCGTATATCGACTATATAAACAACCATCTCTTTTTTCTTACAACTTTAAACAAGGTTATTCATAACGGTCTCATTATTATAGTTCAATTTCAATACATATTTCTCGATACACATTAAACAAAATTGATTCCGTACGTGGATATTGGCACGTTCGACCTACACACGGAGCTGTAATCAGTTGAAACAATGGAAATAATTCACTTCCGTTTCGATTACAAAGTTTTAAAATTAGCTCCGGTTACATATTACATATATTGCAATAGATTTCTTTTGAATTATTGATACAGTACGTTTACGTGCATGTAATCATTGATAGAGTAAGAGCAATACCTACCTATAGTCCTTAAAATATAGCTTGATCTCTGTGACAGATAGCTACAAAACCGATGTAGTAATTTTGAATACACGTCATGTTTACAATTTTATTTTTATCGCCTATATTTTCATTCTTTACATGCCAGTTATATCTCAACTGAATTATGAATATAAAACATGAATATTTACACCTAAACTTATATCTCATATGTTTTAAAATACTTAGTAACCATTTTATAAAAATATGTTTTGCTTACGCAAGTACAAGGTCATACTGGACTGAGAATAAGATAGAGATGGGACAATCGACATGGTTATGCTATAAAATAAGTAAATTGTGTTAATTTAGTATTCAGACATCAAAGTTGTAATATTAATAAGACAATTTCTTTTATACCCAAATTTATTTTATAACCAAGACCATTTCTTTTATACTAAAAAATAATTTCTTTTATAAAATAAACATGATCATTCGTGAAATAATCTGTGACCAAGAACTTATCATCAACCTATAGGAATGCTCCAGCGATGATGATAATAGTGACGCTGAACTTGGATGTACTCCTTTCGAATAATATTTTTTTTATTGCTTATTATGGTGGCAATCGAGCAAGCAGCACACCTGATGGTAAGTGTCACTGCTGCCCATGGACCTTTGCTATACCAAGGGTATAGCTAGGCCACTGCCTACTGTTACAATCCCCAAACCCACCTACTTGGGCTGCCGGCTCTCTCGCTCACCGAACGAAACGCAGTAGCACATTGCCATTACTCAGACGTCGATCTTCTGCGAGAGTGAGGTACTACCTAGGACGGACCGGCCCGGTCCGGCCCGCGGCTGTAGACAGAGAACTGTCTACAGCATGGTCCTACCACTATTAAAATAAATAAAAAGAATTAATTAACAGCTTTAGTTTAAATTAAATAAAATCCATTCATTTAAATTTAATTCATTGATTTAAATTTATCCATTCATTTATTTAAATCCATTGATTTAAATTTAGCGGCTGGTCATAAAATTATTGCCAATATATTCTGCAATATGTGAGAAGAGGAGTACCTATTGCGTCGACCCCAAGTAATTGGGATAGGAGCAGAAGAAAGATGATGTCTTTTTAATGCGTATCTATTTGCCAACGTAAATGTTTATTTTTCTTTTCACTAAGGGCTCGCCACCTATTTATGAAGGTGAACCCTAGAGGGTTACGCCATCTCCATAAGGGATATATCAAAAAGCCTATTAAAAAAACTATACAATTTATAAAGTACATAAAACTCACATTATTTGTTTACACTTCGCTCAGTTTGTTTCAGAACAGTATATCTTTTACATGTGTATGTAATTATAACTAAATGCAATCAACGTTTTACGAAGTAGTTAGCGCGGACGATAAAAAAACCACTCAGCCATATATAATACTAGGATATTTTCATACACTCGTAAAATAATTACGAAAAACCGTAAAGCGGAGAGAATAGATATTTATGGTGCCAGCGGGCATATTTTATGGCTGTGGTCAAACCCCGTGGCATCGTAATACGTTAGAAGCACGTGTGTGAAAGTGATGTATTCATTAATAGATGTGGCTTATGTATGTGTCTTTTTTTCATATATGCTTTAGAAACGATTTATTTAATATTTTTTCTGTATCAAATAACATGATTATAAGATGATTTAATGTAGATATTAGAATAGTGTAGGCGTGTGGAAATTAATATAATTATAGATACATTTATTGTTTTTTTTTTTGGTTGCTACGGATTACGACGACATATATGTTTTATAGTTTAGAAGCTATTTTTGGCACGCTATGGTCTGGACACACGCCGTCCACTCCTTGCGGGGCGAAGGAATTGCGACGGGTGGCCATGTAACCCACTGTATTCCCTTCCCATGGCCATTGGGCCGGCCACTGGTACCGCTTCCTTGACATCCGTGGAAAGCCTGCCGGGACAGTTTATGAGCTTAATAATCTGCTTGTCATATAATATAAGGCATTTCATATCGAAATAAAACCGAAAGAAAACACCAATTTTATAGCGTTTGTTTTTTATTAATTTTGCAACGTTTCGAACTCACTTGCCACAACAAATCACTTAAATGCTTAAAAATTATGATAACCGTAATTTTAAGTTAAATCTCTGCCTACCTCAATAAAACGAATTAAATCCCACAGTAACTATGACCTATCGCTCGTTTACGGACCCTCAAGCTGGTGCTCAATTGAGGAAATACCTCATTACAGAGGCTGTAACCAGCGAACTAGCAAATTGCTACTATTCGACCAATTACACCTTTAACTAAGATGTAACGGAACGGCTCTAGTATAATTTGTCTGTTTATTTGAAAACATAGATTTTGATGACTGCGGCCGTCTACTCTAATGTATATATCCTTACTAATATTATAAATGCGAAAGTAACTCTGTCTGTCTGTCGATCTGTCACTCTTTCACGCCAAAACTACTGAACCGATCTAAAGGAAATTTTGTACACAGTCTAGAGCCTGATAAAGGACATAGGCTACTTTTTAATGCAAAAAAGGGTTGTAAAGGGGAATGAAAAGTTGTAAGGAAGTATCGTCATTTTGAAAGCCAAAAGCTTGACACTTATTTTTAGGATATTGATTAGATATAAATAAATATGACATTAACATTTTGTAAAAAATATACCCGTAAGGGGTAAAATAAAAATAGGGGATGAAAATCTTTAGGAAACTAACCTTTTACGCGGGCGAAGCCGCGGGCAGAAGCTAGTATAGAATAAATCTAATAACATCGATTTTCTTATCTTGCAATCCTAAATAGAAATGAAACGTTGAGTTTTTCATAAATTGCAGTACATTCACAACGAATTTACAAATGCTGTAGATTTTATATAAGTACCGTATTATAGGCATATATTGAATGCTTCTGGCCATGGCTTGGCCTGCGTAAAATGTATGTTGCCCAAAGTTGAACTCCCTACCGGCATAAAAGATATAGGTATGTGTTAATCCAAGTAATAGTCTGTCTATTTAATAATATTCATTCAAATCTGTTCAACAGTTACGCGTTATTGCGCAATACCCTCGATATATCTTCACCAAATTTTACGTTTATAATATTAGTAAGATAGCTCCTTGTGACGATTATCATTTTCTTTCCTTCTGGGCTTATGTGTGATAGAATGTCAATATAATATATGGTTGAATGCATCTCTTTGACTTCGGAAAGCACGTAGCGTGTTAAATAATGTTCAGACTACTATATCATAAAAGTCATTATATTATAAAAAATATCATGTTAAATACTATCTTGTTATTCATAATTATTGACCGCGAAACCTTAATAACCCTTTTTACCGGATCCGGAAATCGAACCTGTTATTGATTGCCTACCATGTCGCCCATGAGTACTTAACGATGCTGATTATCATGCATCGTGAGCTTATCTGACGACATTTAGGAGGCATCCATTTATTACGTGAAGCGTGAGTAGACAGATTCAAGACGAAACTTATGAAATTTTACGTTGATAGTTTGGCAAATATTATGTAATTTTTTTTCCGCAAGCAACAATATAAAATTGTGAGAAAATTAGATTAAATTGAGTACATCGGATTACTTCACTAAATCATGAAAATAATATTTATTGTGGCAAATTTGCAATTAGGCAAAATGTAATTCTCAAGTATTATCATAAGATAATTTATTTATTTAATTAGAATGGAGTCCATTTACACTAGATACTTTCGTAAAAAGAAACATATAAAATTATTTAGCTTACATGCATATTATAAACCTATAATAATATATAACACACACAAATAACAACAGGCATACTGATATGATATCCTTTCATTCATCTGCAAATAAGTCACATTCAAAATGTTGATCCAGAACTTGTGAGGTACTGGAGCGTTAGCATACGGCACAGTTTTACAATTTGAAGTAGCTAGTAGTCTGCTAATTTTATTAATTAGTAATGACCTTCGAAGTTTCCGTGCTCAAACGCCAACGGCTTTGAGTGATTAAATCAGAGAGAAAGTTGAAGGAGCAGATGATTTTGCTGAAAATTACTTGAGCCATAATACCAACATGGTGTCGCAATACCTTAATCTCTAACAATATTAATTATTATTAATTATAATTATAAAACAAAATATTTTTTAGCAAAATCTTACGCATCTCACTATTCAAAATAACAAAAAGACTTCACGTAATTAATGGACACTCTCTTGCTGACTACATCTCGTCAAGAAGATTAGAATAAATTGAAATAACTGTTTTATACAAAGTAACGCGTTGCGTCTCTTATTGGTAGCAGTTGTGTGTTGACTTCTAAGTTAGAACGCATTAATGAGAACCAAGACCCAGATAGATAATAGGAAGGTAATTGGCGTACTATTGGCATTTGTTTTGTGTTAGGTTATAGTCTAGACGGTCATGGCTTCGCCAGATCACGACCGGGAGGCCGTCGAGAGTGTTCCGCCCGTGACGGAGTCGGAAGTGGGGGCAGCCGTGGCGAAGATTCGTTCCGCCACCACGGCCCCCGGCCCGGACGGAGTCCCAGTCCGGGTGTTGACGTTGCTCCTCGAGCATCTCGAACCTCGCCTCAGGCGACTGTTCAACGCTTGTCTGACGTCTGGACAGTTCCCTGAGTGCTGGAAGGAAGGGAGGTTGGTTCTCCTGCCAAAGCCGGGACGGCCCCCGGATTCGCCGTCGGCCTACAGGCCCATTGTGCTTCTGGACGATGTGGGTAAGCTGCTGGAGCGTGTCCTCGCTGCCCGCATCGTCCGGCACCTGGAGGAGGTGGGGCCCGATCTGTCGGACGCTCAATTTGGGTTTCGGAGGGGGCGTTCGACCATCGGGGCCCTGCTACGCCTGAGGCAGACGGCCGCGGAGGTTGTCGCCGGCAAAGGAGTGCTGTTGGCGGTGTCGTTGGACATCGCCAACGCCTTCAATAGTCTGCCATTCAGCTGCATCAGGGAGGCGCTCCGGTTCCATGGAGTGCCCCTGTACCTCAGGCGGCTGGTGGCAGACTATTTGGAGGGGCGCAGTGTTCTCTACGCGAGCCCCGCAGGGGACATTGTGCGGACGCCCATGTCGTGCGGTGTTCCGCAGGGGTCGGTTCTGGGGCCGACTCTGTGGGACATCGGGTACGACTGGGCGTTGAGAGGGAGTCTCCCCCCCGGGCTGAGCGTTATTTGCTATGCTGACGACACGCTCGTCACAGCCCGGGGCAGGACATTCGAAGAGGCGGCGAGCCTGGCCACTCTCGGCACCGAGGAGATGGTCAGGCGAATCGAGGCGCTGGGGCTCAGGGTGGCCCTAAACAAGACGGAGGCCCTGCTATTCCATGGGCCCCGTGTTAGGCTGCCCATTGGCGCCTCGTTAGTCGTCAACTCCATCCACATCAGTATCCAGGCCCATATGAGGTACTTGGGTCTGGTGCTCGACGGGCGATGGTGGTTCCGGGAGCATTTTCGCCAAATTGCTCCCCGGCTGGTCAGCGCGGCGTCCGCCCTTTCTCGGCTCATGCCGAATGTGGGCGGACCCAGTTTCGAGGGCCGACGGCTGTATGCGGGGGTGATCCGCTCAATGGCCATGTACGGCGCACCCGTGTGGGCGAGGGCTCTGAACGCCCAGCTCAGGGCGGTGCTGTGGAGGCCACAGCGAGCCATGGCGGTCAGAGCCATTCGCGGGTACCGCACGGTGTCGACAGAGGCGGCGTGCCTATTGGCCGGGACACCCCCGTGGGACCTAGAGGCGGAGATGCTCTCCGACCTCTACCGGCGGGTTGCCTCAATGCGCGAAGAGGGTGGCTCCCCATCGTTTAACGAGATAGCCACCTGGCGCGAGGACGCCCGCCGAGATGTCATCGCCCGTTGGGCTACGCGGCTGGAGAGGCCTAGACACGGTGTTTTTACCGTTGAGGCTCTCCGGCCCGTACTGATGGAGTGGATGGAGCGGCGGCACGGAGTCCTCTCTTTCCGGTTGGTGCAGGTCTTGTCGGGGCATGGTTGCTTCGGCAAGTACCTGCACACGGTCGTGCGGAGGGAGTTGACTCCGTCCTGCCACCATTGTAGTAGCGACGAGGACACGGCGCAACATACGCTCGAGGTATGTTCGGGCTGGGACGGGCAGCGCCGTGACCTCGTCGCTGTCATCGGTGCCGACCTGACGCTGCCGGCTGTTGCGCGAGCGATGGTCGACAGCGTCAGGAATTGGGACGCGGTCGCCGCCTTCTGCGAGGCTGTCATCTCGCAGAAGGAGGCGGCGGAACGGGCCCGGGAGGATTCCCGTGACCCGGGCCGCCGCTCGCGGCTGGGGCGGCGCAGGCGCGAGTACCTGCGCCTGATGCCGCCCTAACCGAGGCTTCGGGTGATCGGACCGGGGAATTGTCCGGTCACCCGACGTGAGGCCACCGCGTGAAGACGACGCCTCGACGGCGAAAGCTGTCGGGGCGTCGACGGGAGAGGAGCCCGAGAGGGCATACCGCCGAGCGGGCCACCGAAGACAAAGATCGGGTACCGGTGGCCCGCTCACACGGCGAAGAAGAGGTGCTTGCAGGGTGGGTCAATGGGGTTGCGCGCCGCCTCTTCCGTCACCCCGGGCCGATTTGGCGGGGTGCGACGTCCATAACCCACCGCAAAAAAAAAAAAAAAAAAAAAAAACAAAAAAAAAAAAAAAAAAAAAAAAAAAAAAAAAGGTTATAGTCTAGACACATCGCATCCGTTTTGTCTGGGACGACGGAAGGACGACCTGAGGCCCACAACCCAGCGTATTCCTTCCCCATCGCCTTTGGTCGACACCACTGGTACCGTTTCCTTAACTTCCGTGACCAGCCCGGAGCTATATGACATAAGATTTTTTAACTAATAATTATTTGTTATATTAAACTAAAACCCCATTGTAAATTAAATTTAAATGAATACGTTAGTTATTCTTGCGTTCCTATATTTACCTTACACTTTTGTGGGATGTTTTGTTGTCTGGGTGGCTCTAAGTTGTCGCTATAGAAACATACGGTTTCAAATTTTGCGCGTAGTCGTCAATTTTGTATATAATTAGAGTATTGTGTTGCATGACATGGCTCAAATGTTAAGAGATATTAGTGAAACAATTAAAATAGATTTTTATGTAACGAATAGTACTAGTATAAAGTACGTTTCCTTTTTTTTCCTAACTGCATATTAATAATTAATTTTCCTTCAATTTATAGAATAAATTTGTTACTTCTTAAAATAATTTGGTAGTAAAAGAAAATAATAAATTGTTTGCTGTAAGGTAGTATGAGTAGTATGAGTATTTACATATTGTTAACAATTTATTAAATACATATTTATTATTTCTATACAAAAATATTACCGCATTACTTTAAATGAATTTAATAAGCTGTAAAAGTTATTTACCTTATTGAAAATATTTACAGAGTGAAAGAACTACGAAACGATTCTCGAGTGGTTAAGTACAAAACAATACCCTATACCCTATTAATTTTAAAATTCGGTCACGTCTATAGTGTACACCTTTATTTATAATCAGAGAGCAATTTAGTTTAACAAAAGACAAAATCTAACTTCACTACAAACGACTTTTCACAGTTCACATAACAGATAGACTGTTTACAAAGTAACAAAAATAACAATATGTCACATTAAGTAGAATAATATATTGCCTGCAGCGTGTACGCCGTAATTAATTCTCCATGTTAACTATTTTGAGTTGAGTTGCTATAAGCGTATAAATAATTTCCATACCAACTTCACGCTCGGTCGTGTCATTTTGAGTAATTGGTTAACTCGAACCAAACACGGACTTAATCAGTTTGATATTGTATACTTTTAGGCTTAATTCACAGTAACATCTGAAATTTTATAATTGAAAACATCTTGTGCGGATTGGGTGGTGGAATATTATTTTTTGAAAAACATAGGTACCTATTAAAATACTAACTTCAAGTACATATTGAAATTCAAATTTATTTATTATATAAAACAAATGTCAATTTTAAAATTTTAGATTAATCAAACAAAATACCACTGGATAGGAACGTAACTGCTACTGAGAAGATCCGGCAATAAAGTCATTTAGCTATTATTATTATTTCTTTATTGTGTACTACATGTTTAAAAAATGGTACAACATGTTTAATAAGAACTAGCTCCAGTCTGAGCCCTTTGAACACCGATATAATGTATAATTCAAATGCAATATAAAAGATTATAGCTGGGCCATATTCCATAAGCGACACCCGATCACGAGTTAACTACCATATAACATAGTTTGACACATAATAAATGTCAAACTATGACAGACTTGTATTCTGTCTTATAATAGAATTACCTATGTATATTTTGCAAAACTATCTATCATCGAAAAAGACAACACACACCAATTTTAAATTAAATTTGCTTATGGCATTTTTTTTTTTTTATTATGTGCGGTATTTAATAAATGCCATCATTAAAAAAATGATGATGACATTTATTAAATACGCCACATAATAAAAATGCAATCAATTAAATAAACTACACTACCCTTTCCTTGGAGTATTGTGAGTGACTACTGACTCAGGAAAACTAATAATATCTCTAAAGTAGAAAGAGGATTCGAAACAAAAACTTATACCAGCCCATTTACCCATTGTGGTATAATAGGCTGATTTGTCTCCTTTAGTACAGGATGCACGTGGGCTCAAGAAGAACTATAATTTGAAATCATACCTCTATATATCCATTAGTTTATTGACCTCAATTGTTGAACATATCTCCATTCAAGGGAAATAATATCACATTTATCGCCTTGGTAGACAAATGAGTGATTACAGTTGATGTTATAAGTTTCCTAGGTAATACCAGACAGCCTGACAGCCTACCAGGATTATGGGCAGCTATACAGGGCACATATAATTATGGTAGGCTGTCAGTTTTTACACAGTTTTTACGATATCCACGAGAAAGGAAATGCTGATGGTACATTTTATTCTTAACTACACAGAGGAAGATCATATCTACTTACATATAAAAGTTTTGCTTTCAAAATCATTCATCTTTATGTATACGTCGGTAAATATAAACGACGACGATTTTATCTGGAACAACGATATAAATTATTTATTCAACACTTTATTCATTTGTTTGAAATTATAATATTAACATAAGCGATTCATTGGATATTAAATTTTGATAAGTTATGAATTCCTACGATGTTCTCATTTGAATCGTGAGAAATTGTAATCGATAATAATAATTAAGCTCAATTTTATACAGCATTTTTTCTCTTTGATCTTGCTACACCGTTTTAATATCTGTTTGGCGGGAAGCAAATATTTGATAGATTGAATATAATAAATTTAATATTAATGGCAGTAGTTTCCTAGCTAGTAACATGGAAATGAATGGCCAGGTCAAGATTCAACTTAAGGATTTTAACTGTTTTATTTTTAATTCATTCTTACTTTAAATTTTATTATCCACGTTGGAATGAGAAGTAGTGTAATATACTCACATTTTGTAACATACTAAGTACAATTTAAGCGAATTAATTAAAACCTTTGCGAAACCTTTTCTTTGATAAGGTTGGTCCAGGCAAATCACACCTAAACCGTCTGATGGATGGCTAAGTGACATCATGTTTACCAGGCGATAGTTTTACTCGAAATTTATTATCCTAATCACTACGTACTACTGCGAATTCTCTACCTACGACGTTGATATCGGCGTCCTGGCACTTTGTTACCGATTTATCGGCGTACGCGATCGATCTCACGAAATGCTGTCACAACTTTGTGGTCCTCGAGTAAAGGGTACCTACTTGTCAAATATGGTTTGGACATAGCAGACGGCCTCAATTTTGAAAACAAAATTAATAAATATTTTCATGGCAGAAACTTATCAAAGGAAGCGATGTTTAAAATAATGTTTAATGACCCAAATTTTTAAAATAAAATAAATAAATATTTTAATATTTTGTGAATAATAATATTTTTTTTATATATATGTTTTTTTAAATAATTTATTTAAATATAAATAATTTTAGTCTCCTATGGCAGCGTTGAATGAACTTTTCAATTTCACAGCGGTTGGTTAGAAGTTAAATAAATATCACTCGGTATCCGAGATGTAATTAGAATCCATTTCAGTAACAAAATAGAATAAGAATGTGTATTACTAACGGCGAGAGGGTTAGCAAACAAGGGCTCGTTTGAAATGGTTTACGCTTCACCGACGACGTGTGACGTTGAGCCGGCGCGGCGCAGACAAAACGACGCGTATGTCGCATGCTGTTTATACTTCGGATTTGATTTTAATTGAAAAAGAATGACAGTTTGTTTGTTCATTTTAATTTATTTATGGGCTTGTAATAGCGAAGTTTAATTATGACATTAATAAGTATAATATTATAACATTTTTGATCTCCATATTACAAATAGTTTAGTTATATTCCCGTGTAGTAACAGAATAAGAATACAGTTCACTACCTTCTTTCTTGTCCGTGTGTTGTGAAAGTCGATTCGGGGATGTTATATGGAGACATCTATGCAGGAGACGAAAATCTCTATATAATACCTGTACCAACTCATCCGACCAGCGCAGCGTAGTGATAATGAGTGAATTTCCTTCCTATTACGAGTATGGAGGAGGCTAAATTTGAGCAAACCCGTTTATGAGCTTAAATTATCAGATGAAGGATAGAAAGAAAATGAAGATGAAACTAATATTGTTTTTGGTTTCCATATTACAAGCAGTTACAAGTATTTTAAGACCATGAAGTTATGTAGAATATACAAGTTACTATGCCAATAATAGTTTATTTTTTCATAAAATAAAATAAAACAAAAGATCAATTTAAGATCGCTATATTATGTTGAAAAACAATAAAAATATATCAAGTATCGCATCGATGTCACGTTACTATTATAATGTATAATACTTTTTAGGGTTCCATTCCCAAAGAAACAGTTACAATATAATATTAATTACTAAGCTTTTTTTACAACACCCTGCACTAAGAAAAGAATGAGAGGTGTCAAGGGACCCCCGAATGGAACGAAGTTCTATTTTAATTATATAATTTTTTTCTGCCTTAAGCGATTTTTATCGTTAATTATTTTAGCCAATTTGCAAAATATCTTTATAAATTTATAGCCTATGTGTTATTCTGATGTGCAAGCTATATTACTATAAAGTTTCATCAAAATCCATTCGGTAGTTTTTACGTGAAAGAGCAACAAACATGTTCACATCCATACATTATTACAAACTTTCACGTTTATAATATTAATAGGAATAATAGGATATACAATTCCACTAGACTACCAAAACTTTTGGGCCCCGAGCTCGAACGCGAGCCGGCCGCGCGGCAACACGAAATTAATTTCGTTGCGCATTATTTTGATTTTGCTATATCTCTTGAGTTATTGATTTAATTTGCATGGTCTGAAGGAAAAAAAATATCTTCATGAAATGCTCAAGCCAACTAATGTATTTAAAATGATAAGGATTAATACAGTATTTGTGTAAATAGCTTTTCAATTATCGTTTTATAATAGGCCATTTTTTAAAGTATTAAAATGGATATAGTATGTTATCCTTAAGAGATAGACATATACCAACGTGGACTTTTTTGTAGGCCTTTTTAAACTGTATAATACTGTAGTACTTTATTTTGATCTATTTCGTAGGGTTCAGCCAGCGTTTGCAATGTAAACGCAAAATAATGTGTTTATTTACGACATCACATTAGAAACCTCTAAAATTATCAGTGTTTCTCTACTACATTATGCATATATTATACATATAAACCTTGCTATTGAATCACTCTATCTATAAAAACCGCATCAATATCCGTTGCGTAGTTTTAAAGATTTAAGCATAAATAGGGATATAGGGACAGAGAAAGCGACTTTGTTTTATGTTGTGTCGTTACAACTTTGTTGTGTCGTGACAACTTTTGGTCTTAATATTTTCCGTCTAGCTCCCTTTCGCAACGCGCGATAAGGAACTTCGTTCCAATAATCCTTGTACTGCGGGTGACTTCACAAACACATAATTAGATGGACACAAATTACACCGAGACTTAGGACCACAATTTGTGGATCATACAAAGTATAGTCCCGCGTGGGAGTTGAACACACGCCACTGGCACTGTATATCAGTAACTTAATCACTACGCTATCTGTGCAGTCTTCGACAGCGTTCACTGTCCGATCGTCCCTGTTTTCTTTCATAAGTCAGTTTGTCTGTCTGTCACTGAACTTATATACTGGGACTATCAATATTACTATTATACAGCTGAAGAGTGTGTTCATTTAATCGTGCCAATCTCAGAAACTACCAATTACATTAAATTCTTATTGTGTTAAATAACTTATTTATCGAGAAAGATTATAGGCTATAATATATGATGCTGCAATATATAAGAGCGGAACAATGTCTACAAATCGGTATTCAGTGACATGAAGCATTCTGCGTAGTCACCGTTCTCACAACAACTGTTGAGATTACAGGAAAATTGATGTATTGTGGATATTATTAATGTTGATATTATTACTTATACCATGAGACAACGCGAGCGTAGTAGTACGAGTAATATAGTAAAAAATAAAATAAAAGTGCTATGTAATACGAATACTAAAATCTTTACAGTGCTTATGGGTGTCGTGAGAGATGACTAAGAGATTTTCATCGGCCTGGGCCAACTTCATCTGATGACGTCTGGTCAACAATTACATTCCCACAGCCGGTTGACGTCAGAAAGGTGTCCTGTTATAAAACTATTGTTAAAATGTTTGATATGTGCGCAATGGACGAAGGTTACATATTGCGTCGATCCAAAGTTATTGAGGTGAGAGCAGGATATGTAGATAAATAAAGCAAGTGAATTTGTTGGTCCACCTAGTAGTCAAATAAGTAGATTGATCATATATTTTTATTGTCTTTATTATAGCAAATAATGAGAATAAAGTTAAAAATTAAAGAGTCTCTATGTTAATAACGTGGTTTTTGGTACTTATTGCTCGATTTGATTAAAATTATAGTTAATATATACAACTATTTTAAATAGAATTTATTTAAATAACTTACATATAGGTAATATTATTACGTAAATGTTGTGCGAAATGCGAAAGTGGAAGGATGTAGGTACCGAGGGAGACCGAGACTAACCTACCTAGACCAGATCGGTCATGTACTGAAGGAAGGTGGAGTCAAGAGTCTCCGAAACCGGCGAGCGTGTATGAAGAGAATTATGAATGTTGAGGAAGCGAGTGAAGTATGCAGAGATAGAGTTCTCTGGCACTCTGTTCTCTCTGCTTACCCTGCAAGGGATATGGCGTGATGATATGTATGTATGTGTAAATGTTGTATTGTATAGTATGTTTTTTTTTTAATTTGCATTGTAAATCTTGTTTGTTGATACGGAACCCTTTATGAGATAGTATAAGACGCGTTTCAATGATTTTTTTATTTTAAAATCGCCAACGTGATCAGAAAATGTGCGGCGTAATTCTTTTGTTATTAAATTCTTCAATAGATATTATTTTTAATATCATGTCACGTACTATCGTTCCCTTATATTGTTAAGCGTGAATGGTAACTATAGAGATTATATTCTCCAAAAAAAAGTTTATCAAACATATATGAGTATGAATGGTTATTTTGAATACTCTAAGAGCATTGAATGCACATACACTGTCATGGTTAAAATACTCTCCTATCGTACCACGTGTCGTAGGTTCGAATCACACACAGGACAATACTTTGTGCGATCTACAAATTGTTTGTTCTAAGTCTGGATGTAATTTGTGTCCATTAATTACATGTTTGTATAGTTCCCCGCAGTTCAAGTCATATTTCCTTTGTGCAGGGAGTTGTCTTTGAAAAGAAATATATACAATCACTCATTGTTTCTTTTATCGTCTGTTTTGGTGTATTTTATTGCAAAATATCCATCGTCATCTTTGTCATAAATTCTTCTTCAGTATACTTTGATGTATATATATTTAGGCGTCAGCCATCGATTAAGCTTGTCATGCTATTGCCTTTAACGTTTTTTTCTTGTCAGTGATTGAATGTCCTTGGATTTTGGCCAATATTTGTAAGTTGAGTAAGCTTAATACATTTATAAAGCATTTAAGAGTTATTCTTTACCTTCAAAACATCATCAGGATCGTATAAAATTCAAACAAAAGCTATTACCATATATATCTGTCGTTCTTTTTCCGTTTCTCATTTATATCCTCCTCGCTTCTCCAGTAACAATATAACTTTTGGCAGAAAGTCCTTTTGTTTGATCTCTTTAGAGGGCGACTATTAATTACGTGAGGTACAGCTTATGTAATTGGTCAAGCCGAATTTTATTAAAACTCACTTGTTGGGTGTTGTTCTTGGCAAATATCACGTAATTTATTTTAACTGAAAATGATGTAAAACTGCTGTTAAATTAAAGTGAAATGAAAGTGAAAAACCTTTATACTCCCGTGAGGGAAGGGGGGAGGGGATCGAGAAAAATCTTACGACATCTACCTACTACTGCTACTACTCATCTACCAAGTGCTGTCAAAAAATCCTTAAAAATGCCTCACGTAATTAATGGATGCCCCCTTACTCCTTAACAAACATATGTCTGGTATTTGCGTTGTCCTCTTTAGTTTGACAGTAGTTATATTCTTGGATGTGCCTTCTACAAATTATTTAAGTCCAACGATTTATTGATATTCATTTTATTTACGAATAAATTTAGATGCAGTTAAAAAGCCCATTAGAACTTTTTTCTGTTTAAACTCAATAGATGTAAAAATGTTACATTAATGTGCATTTCAACTAATTAAGATGCGTTCGTATAATTAAAATATCATCTCGAGCAATTAAATTGAAACTTGGGAAGACAGTTTTATTGAAATAAATATAGATTTGGTTTATTATTTCGTTTTCTGTTTAGCTTTTGGTACACTTGTTTATCTTATAGATTTGGTCGTTGAACATTAAATAAAAGATAAATACATAAGTATGGTAATAAAACTTACTTTTTTTTGTATAGGACAATACCTTTTTCTTTTTTTGCGGTGGTCTATGGATGCTTCTCGCCCCGCCAAATCAGATCGGGTGACCGAGGAGGCGGCGCGCATGCAAACTCGTCTCTTCGCCGTGCGAGCGGGCGACCGGTACCCGATCTTTGTCTTCGGTAGCCCGCCCGGCAACACCCAGCACTCAGAAAATAATTCTTGTATTGCGGGGGACTTTATTAGAATATAATTATCATCATCATCATCATCCCAGCTCATATATGTCCCATCATTGGGCTCGAGCCTCCTCTATAATAGGAGGGAAATAGATCTACTATACCACGCTGGTCAGACGTGTTGGTATAGGGTTTTGTTTCGAGTTTTTCTTTATTTTTGCACAGATGTTTTATGCATTTTATATCCCTTAGTCGTGTCTTACGATCACCTACGGGTAAGATAGGGGGTGGTGAATTGTATTCTTACTCCGTCACCACACGGATAAACACCATGTACAAAGGAAATAATCCTTATATTGCGGGGGACTTTATTAACATATAATAATTAATGGATACAAATTACTCCCAGACTCAGAACAATGATTTATGTATCGCTAACTATGCAGTCAATTGAATCTTGAATCTTTGTGTGGTGATAGAGTAATAAAAAAAATAATTAAAAAAATCAAAAAACCCGACTGCGTAAAAAGTCACCAAAACTACGTACATAATAAAAAAACTGAAAAGAAAAAAACAAGCACTTAGTTGTCCGGTGATCTAGAATTCCATAATATATTATTGAATAAATACTATTGCAGAAAATGAAATATATTTTAATAATAGAACATGACAACTGAACAGTCGGGATCCTTTATTCGACAGCAAATCTAATTTTTCAATTTTTGATTTTTTAAATTATTTTTTTTATTTTATACTTTTTAGTTATAAATACCAAGGTAGCTATAGTTATCTTATTTATTAATAAGTAGGTAAGTACCTAACTATATATAGTTTTTCGACTGAAGTTGAGTACTAAATCGTTAGAAATTGGAGATGGGCGACCGCGTAAGACATTAGATACTTTAGGTAGGACAACCTATGGTATATTGGACAATATACCTACTAGATACTTCAGTATATGTCCATCCACATCCAGTTATATGAATTTGTCGTCTTTTCATCGTAAATTTCTACTGTCTAAAAAACGTATATGTGAGAAAGGTTGTTACGAAACTTTAAATCAATATAGATCCTAAACGGCCAGTCAAATCGAAAAATGTTGAGAGAAAACTAAAAATGATTTTTAAATACCTATTTAGCGATACCCCACTCGATATAGTTTGTTGACTTTAATTTTTTTTATTTTCACAATATGGCGTCCAGTAGTCGCCATATTGAATTTTCAATAACGTCATATCTTTAGTGACACTCGCCGGATTAAGAGGAATCGATTGACGTGCGAATCATAAAAATCGGCCCAGGCGTTTGGTATATATAGTGCTGCAAAGGAACATACAAACATACATACATACATAGACTGTTAAACACAATACCACTCCTTTGCAGTCGGGTAAAAATACACTGACCCCTTATCTTGCCTTGCCTTGTCGTATACGTGGTAAAAGACGACTGAAGAATATAATATACAAATAATAATCTATGCAACTGATAACATTTATGTAAGAGAAGGAAAACTCGAAATTAAACCCGTCTGACTAGCGTGGTATAGTAGGTCAATTTCCTTCCCATTTTGGACAAAATTCTAGTCCAACGGTGGGATATATATAAGACTAGCTACTGTCCGCGGCTTCGCCCGCGTAAAAGGTTATTTTCCTAAAGATTTTCATTCCCTATTTTTATCTTACCCCTTAAGGGTATTTTTTTTACAAAATGTTAATGTCATATTTATTTATATCTAATCAATAGTCTTCAAATAAGTTTCAAGCTTCTGGTTTTAAAAATGACGATACTTCCTTACAACTTTTCATCCCGCTTTACAATTTTTTTTTAAAAAGTAGCCTATGTCCTTTACCAGGTTCTAGACTATCTGTGTAACAAATTTCATTTAGATCGGTTCATTAGTTTTGGCGTGAAAGAGCGACAGACAGACAGACAGAGTTATTTTCGCATTTATAATATTAGTAAGGATTCATGAAGTATGATATAAAAGTTATACGTTAAAAAAAATATAAGTAATATAAGTACAATTTGAAAGCTGAAACTGCACCAAGATTCCGAATAGATGTTCGTCATTCACTCGATTGTTTGACTCGCTTGGTGATTGGATTCAATGCACGATGCGTGGGATTTGCGTGGGCGAATATCATTATAAAAATAATACTAAAACATCCATCATTTATCCTTATAGTAAATTTTTTTCCTCATTATTTTAAGTAGCTTTTGTTTCGTTACAATCATTACTCTATTCAGTACGTGTGTCTGTGATAGCAGTATAGTAGTGATATATATATATATATATATATATATATATATATATATATATATATATATATATATATATATATATATATATATATATATATATATATAATATCCCGTGTGGTGACGGAGTAATAATACTATTCACCACCCCATATCTTACCCGTGGGTGATCGTACAAGACGACTAAGGGATATGAAACGCATAATATAACATCTATGCGAGAGAAGGAAAGCTCGAAACAAAAATCTATACCAACACGTCTGACCAGCGCGGTATAGTAGGTTAATTTCCCTCCCATTACGGATGAGGCCCGAGCCCAACAGTGGGACGTTTATGAGTTGTGAATTGTGATGATGATGATGATGATAGCTTACAATTAATTTGTTTTTCAATTGAATGCACATATAGTATAATGGTTAAGATACCTACCATGCCAGTTTCATGGTTTACTTTTGATTTTCATATAGGGCAATACCTTGTGCTATCCACAAAGTGTTGTTCGGAGTCTGTGGGTGTAATTTGTCTGCGTTAATGTTTGTTAAGTCCCCCTCAATAAAAGGATTATTTCCTTAGTACAGAGTGGTGTTTTAAAAGATAAACTCCATCTGATGCTATCCAGTCAATAATTACATTCCCAAAGACGGTTGACGTTAGGCAGGCGACCGGCCATAACACCGAAGCTAATAACTATTGCAATTTATACGAAGCAAAAAGACTACTTACAAACATATAACAAACGCAGACAAATTACACCCAGAGACCCAGACTAGGGACAATTTGTGGTTTGCACAAATTATTATTCTACTTAGGAATCGAACCCACTGTACTAGCACGGAAGGTCAGAATCTTAACTACTACGCCATTTGTGCCGTCCAGATCGATGTAAATGCTTTTGGTCATCTTTTACGACACCCACGATGTTTTATATGCGTTTATCTATGTAATCATATATTCTTTGTTAAATTATATAAATAATGATCATCATCATCATCATCACAGCCCATATACGTCCCACTGTTGGGCTCAGGCCGCCTCCGCAATGGGAGGGAAGTTAACCTACTATACACTGCGCTGGTCAGACGTGTTGGTATAGGGTTTTGTTTCCAGTTTTCCTTCTCTTGCATAGATGTTATATGCATTTTATATCCCTTAGTCGTCTCTTACGATCACCCATGGGTAAGATAGGTGGTGGTGAATTGTATTCTTGCTCCGTCACCACACGGATAATGATATCTAAGCTATAAAATCAGTTATAAATGAAAAAAAAGTATAATAAAATGGCTTTTTTAAATCACAACTCTATCTTTACAAGTAAACGTAACTGGCTAGACGGTCTCTTCCATGATATGTGTATCCTCTATCGGGTCATCGTTCCATGCTGTAGGTAGGTACGTAGAGTGCGCGAGCACATTAGCGGCGGGCGCGTCTCAAACGATCAATTAGCGCTATCTATCCACCGACGATTGAAACGCCATCTGAGCGTAGTCTTAAACATTACTTAACGGGCTTAAAGCGATTTAAAGCAATATAAATAAATAATTCTATTAACATAATGATTTTTGATGTTTACACAAGTATTACCGCATATGAAATAAATGTATTTTATCGTATTTGTATTTGATTTTTACTTTCACAGTGTTTCATATTTGTTATTTTTATTTAATAGCGCCATCTATCCAAATAGCTAAGTTAACTTCGACGAACGAAATGTTTAAAGAACAAAAAATATGAATTTATTTTATTCGTTATTGCGGTTAGTTTATTTTATAATGAAAACAATTCAATGAGTAAAACAAAATTACCAAAATAGTGCATATATTCATTAAAAAAAATCCTAATTTCTCTTAAAATATAATAATTAAAATTGTGCGTGTGTACAAAGTAAACATATCAGAAGTGAAACTTTAGCAAACTATTTTTTAAATCTATTTTACATACATCAACCAATAGCGTGTACTCTCTCTCTCACACACACACACACACACACACACACACACACACACACACACACACACACACACACACACACCCACACACCCACACACACACACACACACACACACACACACACACACACACACACACACACACACACACACAACACACGAATATACACACACACTCTCTCTCTCTCTCTCTCACTCTCTCCCTCTCTATCTCTCTAGTGGGGGGTCAGATAGTGTGGATGCTCCGAAGAGTCCCACAAAGAGGAGACCGAGACCGTCCAATGTATTCTATCTCATTCTCTCGCCGGCTGAATCCTATACATTTATGTGTTTGTGTCTCAATGTACTTATTTTTTCGTTTCTTCGAGATTGAAATCACAACGATTCTAAAGAAGTTTCACTTCAAAAAAAAACCAAACGTACACATGTGCCGATGTCACTGAAGAGGCAAAAGTATATTCTGTCAGAAAATAAAGCATGTTTCATACATTAAAGTGATATTATTAACTGATTTATAACAAATTTCTGTTATCCGTTTATTCTTGTTTTGCAAGAAACAGGACCATTCCTGTCATGGTTATTTTACATTGCATTTGAACTATTGGGTTCGAAGGGACATTAGAGCTATTTCTTATTCAGCATGTTGTACCTTCTATTTTTTTATATGAAAAAATAATACAGTAAAAAAATAACAATAATAGACAAAACCCGCTGAGTTTCTCAGTAATGGTCTCGTTCCGATCCGGTGGCAGTTTATTTTATTAATTTAATATCTTAAAATTGACAGTATGAAGTGCCCTCACAAGGTCTATGCATATTAAATAAATTTGAATTTGAATATAAATACTTATTTTACAGATCAAAATAAAATCATAATTCGCACATGTTTTTTTATGTCGTAATCAGGTATCTCTTTACAAGGCATTAATAATTTAGACAACTACATATGACATTTATGCATTTTAAGTCTAGATGCAATATCTCCGAATACTTAATAAAATTTCAAATTGATTCTGTAACTTATCGCTTGGACCAAACGTTTCAGTTAATTGGATTTGTTTTGTAACATGCGTTTGTAATTGAATCGGATGTCTAAGGAATGGTACGGCACTTTTCCAGCATCGGATTTAACCGTATCAACCTCGACCTTTCATTAAAAGTATACATTAAAATTATACTTTGAAATTTTTTACCCGACTGCTATGGAAGTGAAGTTTTGAATGTGAATGTTGAAGGCATTTTAAAGTAATCATCATCATCATCATCATTCAGACTGTCACCGTCTACTGCTGGATATAGACCTTTCCTATAAATGATCGATGTGATCACATTGACATTTTCCAGGAGAAATCTGATTTTCTTGGTAAGACCCTTCGCCGAATCTCCGAAGTGAGAGATGGCGACAATTGTATTCTTATCCTGTCGCCCCACGAAGATTTAAAGTAATAACAAATAAAATATTTATGCTGTGTATTTTAGCTGTGTGATATGACTTGTATAAATAAGGAATGTCTACAGACGTGATACACATATGACAGGAAGTTCTAGAAGAAGGGGACACATTTAATCCATTTCAAATATATAGTTAGGATAAGAACAGAATTGGGATAATATTGAGGCACTATTTTGCACTCTGAATAAATTTTATTACTTCTTAACAGAAAATGAAGTACGCTGGTATATTGAAATATATTCATCCATGGCCTACTGATATTCGCTGTTAAATATAAGCTATTTTAAACTAAATGAATCAGGTTATCACTCAATGTTTTCCTAGCAACAAATTTATAATTATTGTAATAATTATATTGAATATATGATAGATTAAGTCCTCAAATTCTTTCTCCCCATCATTTCTACAAGCTCCAATTGCCAATAACCACTGTAGTTCAATCACAAATATGAATCAACGACGGCCTAAATAATAAACTACTCCTCACACAATGCCACTTGACAATCTGTCAATAAACATTCTTTACATCTGTTTGATATCAACATATATAAATGTTAAAATGTCATTCTCGTCTTTCATTCTTATATACAAATACATAGGCTCTATATTCGCCTAACTTTCAATATATTGACTAATAGATTATTTGGATAATTTGTTACGGTTGTCGAAACACATTTCAAAAGCTAACACATTTTATAATTCTGATTTTATGATAAAAGTAAAAGTAGAAACCGTATGTGGAATTTATCGCTAATGAGTGTAGTCGATGGATGCAGTAGGCATAGTACCAATCTGAGTGGCATTCTCGTGGAGAGGTCTATGGCCAACAGTGGACGTCTACGAGCTGATGGATAGATGAATGGATGGAGGGATAGGCGCTAAGATTAAAGAAATATAATACATATTATCTAAAAGTTTTTGTCTGTCTGTACACGCTAATCTCCAAAATTACTGAAAGAATACATTGTATGGTTTATAAAAATAGATTAAACTAGATAGAACAACATAAAATAATTGTCCTGTTTGAGATTCGTAACCATAGCATTCTACGTAGAATGTCATTACATAAACATTTATATTACCATAGTATTTTCTTTAAGAGTATGACTCTGATGTTGCTTACACACGAACTGCCCTTATAAAAGCCTAAAATATGTCGAAACAGGAACCTATTCAATAACGTGACGATTACCTCAGCTTAGTATAGTAGGCCATTGCCCCTCATATTGTATATAAAGCTTGTGATTTGCAGTGGAAAATATTTCTATAATCCATAGGATTCATCTAGCTGTCCGCCCGCGCCGCCCGCTTCTCTCCCTTTTGGATAAGATAATCACCAATATATCATGTACTAAAACAACCCTATCTCTCAAAGTTATGAAAGAATGTTAATATCTCTTACACTAAAATTCTCACAATTATACATAAATACTCTTTTTAAATTCTTCAAATTCAATAGTGATATGTTATTCATAATTTTCTAATAAAAATACAATTTGTATTTCGATTTCTGGTAGTTGTAGCACAAAATGCGCATGATGATATAGTTAAATGACTCTTAATACGACAGTGAGGCCATTATCGTATAAGTTTTCCCACAAAATATCATTGTATCTATGAAATTGGTAGTTTATATTCCGTGCATGATATATTTTACTTAATTTATAATAGAATTACAATTGTATGATTAGTAAAGAAAGAAATCGTTCTTGTAGAATTTCTTTATGAGTTTAGTGACTGTATTTATTATGCATATTTTTTTCAAAACATTTCGAAACCATTTTTAATATATTAATATCGATGAAATGCGAGAGTTTCGCATCTACAACTTGCTACACGATTCCCTTTTTTTTTATTTAAAGAAGACTTCTCTGTCTTAATGCCGTGTGGTAGCTTTAATTCATATTATTAATTCAAACATAGATCCTGTAGAAGTCTACTAAGAGTTTTTTTTACAGTTTGTGTTATTGCTTATTGCACCTACTGCTTTGTGTCATCTATATAATATCGGTATAACAAAAATAAAATTCAGAACATTGGACATCGTCTCAACCCATACATGTTCCACTGGGGCTCGAGCCTCTTCCACAATAGAAGGAAAATTGATCTACCCTAGATCTATCTATCTATTCTGGTTAGATGGCTTCATTTTATTTCAAATAGTCCTTCTTTTGTTGATTACTGTATATTATTTTCCTTTATCATCTTTTACTACAGGATAAAAACGGGGTGGTGAACTAGATTTTTACTTCGTTAGAAAAAAAGGTTTTTAAAAATAATAATGATGAAACTGGCGTATTACAATTATAGCTAACGTAAGTCCTCTCATATTGTAAAAAAGATAATGGTTACTCAAAAAAAGAAACTAGTTTTTATAACTATGTAATGTCTAACTATGTATGTTGTTCTTCCTGTCCATATTACTACCCACTTTCAACCACAATCTTCTTTAGTAACAGTTACGATAACTCCATTGCATTTATAATGCATTTTCACATTCATAAACACTCAATCTGACAGCTCAAGATCTATTCGTTGAGTCTGCATACTTGAGAGTATAATGTAACCATGTATAAGATGACCTTTTTTTTTCCTATATCTAAAGCACCTACTGAAACGCAAATGTCACGGAGATTGCCTAATAAAACATAATTAGATTTTTAAAGTAATATTTACGCACCCGTGGCTTGGGAAGTAAGCTGGTGAATGCGTTACGAAAATTTTGATCAGGCGAAGCGAACGGCAGTTGAAAGGAAAAGATGGTGTAAGTGGCAGCACGGTTGGGCCGGATTCCCAATAGGTGCGGGTTCGAACCCCGCTTATGACATAATTTTTCGTTTCGTATTCGGGTCTTTATAAATAATTAAGCATATTAAATGCTAAAAATTTCAGTAATTTGAATAACAAGGTTGTGTCATCGTTTAATACAATTCTAACTGTAAAGTTTGAAGTATTAAGTCTATACAATGTGTAAACATTGTCCGATAGATGGCATACGTCACCTTGAAGACGTAAGATATAATATGAAGCGAAATCTGCATGTCCTAAAATAGTTCACGATTGTGTAAGTGGAAGCACGGTTGGGCCGGATTCCCAATAGGTGCGGGTTCGAACCCCGCTTGTGACATAATTTTTCGTTTCGTATTCGGGTATTTATAAATAATTAAGCATATTAAATGCTAAAAATTTCAGTAATTTGAGGAAAAGGTAAGTTATTGAAGATAGAAAGAGAGAGAGTTACGGTTCGTATATTACTGTATGGGAAAGAGAGAGAGAGGTGTAAGCTCACATTTTCTTTCTCTCTTTCTCTCATAGTCAACGTTTCGTATACATATAGATGGAGCTACAGAAGTTTTACTTTAGTCGTGTGGTCTTATTTAGTTTGTTATTTTGTATTTTATTTTATTCATGTAAATCAATACGATGTACCAATATGAAAATATTTTTATTACTATGTAATAATACAATGAAAAATTGACTACTTTAAAACGGTGTAACGTACGGTGATAGCACGTCATATGCTTTTGTCCAATGACAGGACATTAACAGCCTTAGCTACGCAATGACGTAAATGACGTTTCACGTAAGCATGTGACTGCTTCAAAATCTTATTGACAAGGATAGTTTTTGTTTCATATTGATTTTATTTTATTTTTGTACCAGATATGCTAATTTGCCTACGTTGATTCCTTTGTTATTTATTATTTTGATATTTATTGTATTTTTAGTCCTAGATGACACCATGTTTTAAATTTGTTTGTAAGCTGTGGTGCGTGTATGAATATAAAGACAAAGATTCTAAAAATTCTTGTTATTTCTTCTTTTCTTATAAAGACCACCAATATTAGTTTTTTTTTTAATATCTATAATGTACAGACATTGGCCTGTTACAAATTTATTGTGTGATAGGCATTTGATATTTAAAATAGGCGGTTTTTATCAAGTTATTAATTTTATTATACTTCGTTATTATAAATCCCGTTTAGCGATGGGATAAGTGGGTAGCTGTTTTCTCTTAGAAAACATATCGCCAACACGCTATCTAGGCGAGACGACTGTGGTATTATCTCCTTTTTGTTGAAGAATGCCTACGTTCA
The DNA here is from genome assembly GCA_905163515.2 of Lymantria monacha. NCBI lineage: Eukaryota > Metazoa > Arthropoda > Insecta > Lepidoptera > Erebidae > Lymantria > Lymantria monacha. Next base: position 24,731,027 of record LR991098.1, on the reverse strand, counting down.
TCAATGTACGGGAAAATCTGAATGACTAATGAACCCAGCTCGAAATTGTTTGTCCAAAACAAATTCTATAATAATTTTGTTTTACATCGTATAAAATTACATTTTAAATAAGCCCGTTAGAGCCAAGCAGTAATTTAAGCCGCCATAAATTAAATCTTTGTTCTTTATGGTTTCAATGTGTGGTTCCATGCTCCAATGTCACATAAATTGTATCCCATATTTCTGTATGTTTAAAAGACATGTTATCTTTTAGTACGTGAGAGTAATGAAATGATTTTAACTGATGGGTATTATAAGTATTTGCTGTGTGGTAGCGGCTACGAATACTGCCAACTCTTACTTTGCTCGTGGATGTCGTAAAAGACGACTAAGAGCTTTATAACGACCTGGGCCAACTCTACCTGATGCCGTTTGGTCAACAACTACATGCCTTTTTTTTTTTTTTTTTTTTTTTTTTTTTTTTTTATTGGTGGGCTATGGGTGCGTCTCGCCCCGCCGAATCGGTCCGGGGTGACGGAAAAGGCAGCGCGTGACCTCATAGACCCACCGTAAAACCTTCTCTCTTCGCCGTGCGAGCGGACCACCGAACAACTACATGCCTAAGGAGTGTTAATGTCTGGCAGGCAGCCGGTCATAAAACTATTCCCAATAACTTTTATAATATGTACTATGAAAGAAGAGTACATATTGTATCGACCCCAAGTAATTGGGATAAAAGTAGGACAATGATGATGATGAAGTATGCTAATATATGTTATTGAGTTCATCAGCAACTTGATTATACAGTTGGTGTAGTAATTAAGATATTGGAACAATCGTATCTAGCGTAGGTTCGATACCCACGCAATACAAAACTTTGTCATCATCATCATCATCATCACAGCCCATAAATGTCCCACTGTTGGGCTCGGGCCTCCTCCATAATGGGAGGGAAATTAACCTACTATACCGCGCTGGTCAGACGTGTTGGTATAGGGTTTTGTTTCGAGTTTTCCTTCTCTCGCATAGATGTTACATGCGTTTTATATCCCTTAGTCGTCTCGTACGATCACCCATGGGTAAGACAGTAGGTGGTGAATTGTATTCTTGCTCCGTCACCACACGGAAAACAAAACAACACAAAACAAAACTTTGTACGATTCACATATTATCGTTCTGAATCTAGTTGTGATTTGTATCCGTTAATTATTGTTTCTAAAGTTAATTCAATAATTATTTTATTTAATTATTTGCATATTATTTTATGTATTATTTCGTATATAAAATCATCACACTGATTCTTGACAATTTTAACAGACTTTGAAACTATTATTACATAAATTTAAAATTAATCAACTTTTGAACCATTAAGCCCACTGTGTACCTACTCCAAAAAAACTGTAGGTGCGCTTGAAAAAAGTATTATTTAAAAAATATGTCTTTGTAAGTCCTTTATTTGTTATTAGAACACTTGAACAACAATTTGAAATTAGAACAAAGAGCTTATTCTAATATTTAATATGAAAATTTAATGTGTGTTGGAACATCATTATCGCTACTAACAATACAATGACAGGCGCTCCCCTCTTATACGCGTGACATTTCTAATACCATCCCTTACAATTCCATACAATTTATTATAACCCAAACTATCTATCTCATTTTCTCACTATTACACGTCAATATCCATTGATTCTGCCTCATTCACACTTGGACCAAATTCGGCTTTTGCCTTATATTAATGTTCCGATATAATTAAAAATTATGACGCATCAACATTGCCCCTACAAAAATATAGCACTACTATTGTATACGTGTTGATTTGTTAGCGTTCCCCCTTCATATGTCCTGAAGCGACCATATTATTGAGAACCATTGCAATTTAATTGTCGTATTCAAATTTGTATAGATTCAATGTGTCTTGAATTATTGGTTGTATTTACAATGGGTTTGCCGGCTTGAATGAACGTCAGTCTATCTCTTTTACACCTTTTGTGGTGTCACGGTTGCCTAAGGGATTAGTGGAATCACCGTGAAATCATTCTGTTTTATTAAAACTATTTCTCTTGTAAATCTTAAGATTGCCATGCATCTTTATTATCATAGAATCCTTACCTGTGTAATACCTAATTTTGTTCACACCTGTTCTAAGGAATGATTGTTCTCTCGCATCCCGTGTGATGCTTTTATTGTGGCGTATATTTGAAAGGAAAAAAAAAAAAAGATACTATTTATTACCTATAAAATATATATATAGTAAAATGAGGAAACAGAAAGAAAGAATGGAAGAGATAAATGTATTTATTGCGAGGAACATACAAGATGCACACATGAAATAATATAATATAAATGAAATACTGCTCATCACAAAACGTCTCCATCTCAGCATATTACAGGTTAAAAGAATCTGCACTGATGTTAAAAGCCTCTCTGGCTTTGATAACATCACAGATGCCAATTAAAAATAGCATGAACATAACTTGACGCTAAAGTTAATCTCAGCACAAGCTAACTTCCAGCTATTATTCTACATGATTATATGAAATAGAACTGTGTATATAAAGTAACTATGTATGTAGACATGCTTACAAATATTCCTTATTGCAACACAACTAACAGAGCATTCATTTCTATGCAAATTATTTACACTCTTGGTTCAATTGTTCTTATTCGATACGAACATGTTTTCTGTAATATATTTGATAGTATTTATTTTGTGTAACGATGGCTAGGTAAAGCATATTAGTATCTAACAAATACATAAATACATACATATCATCACGCCATATCCCTTGCAGTGTAGGCAGAGAGAACAGAGTGCCAGAGAACTCTATCTTTGCATACTTCACTCGCTTCCTCAACATTCATAATTCTCTTCATGCACACGCTCGCCGGTTTCGGAGACTCTTGACTCCACCTTCCTTCAGTATATGACCGATCTGGTCTAGGTAGGTTAGTCTCGGTCTCCCTCGGTACCTATATCCTTCCACTTTCGCATTGTGTATCTTCTTAACCAGACGTTCGTTCGGCATTCTTCCCACATGTCCGAACCATCGGAGCATTCCCTTTCGCATCTTTACACCAATACTCTCTTTCATACCTACTCGCTCTCTTACGTCGTCGTTATGAATGCGGTCGGTCAGCCTAACTCCACAGATTTTCCGAAGAGATCGCATTTCGACCGCATTAATTTTACTTTCATACTCTTTTCTGCATACCCAACTCTCGCTTCCATACAGTAATGTTGGGACAAGCACTGCGTTATGTATTGCTACACGTGCCTTCTGGCTGAGGTGGTGGCTGCCGAGAAGTTGCCCCAACGCTCCGTTCACTCTATTTCCCGCATTCACTCTTCGCTCTATATCAGTGGTGTACCGTCCATCTCGGCTAAATCCACATCCAAGATATACAAATTCATCCACTTGCTCTAGTACATCATTACCTATTGTTACTCTTACATCTGTTCTGGCTTCATCTCTTTCAAAGACCATTATTTTGGTTTTGCTCACATTCACGCGTAGACCCCTTTTCTTACAATCTTCTGTCATTGTGTCGACTAGGGTCTGCAGGTCAGTCATATATATATATATATATATATATATATATATATATATATCACAAAACGTCTCCATCTCAGCATTAGAGCTAAAGCTTTAGAGCTAAAGCATTAGATTTTTTTATTTCATTAACTTCCAGCTATTATTCTACATGATTATATGAAATAGAACTGTGTATATAAAGTAACTATGTATGTAGAAATGCTTACAAATATTCCTTATTGCAACACAACTAACAGAGCATTCATTTCTATGCAAATTATTTACACTCTTGGTTCAATTGTTCTTATTCGATACGAACATGTTTTCTGTAATATATTTGATAGTATTTATGTAACGATGGCTAGGTAGAGCATATTAGTATCTAACAAATTATAATGTATATAAGTACTGATTATATTCTATGTATTATTTTTATAGTAAAAAATACAGCAATAATCAGAATCCAACAACAAGATGAGGCGTAAGAACGTTGAATTTATACTGGGTGTCCCATAAGTCCTTTGAACTGAAAAAACAAAAATATAAATAAAAAACTATGTACAATATGATTGTTTTATTTATTGTTTAGTAATTTACACTAAAAAGGAATTATTTTTTTAAAAATCACTTCATCTAAATGTGCTCCATTTCGTTCTTGGCACCTATCCTTGCATACTTCACTCGCTTCCTCAACATTCATAACTCTCTTCATACACGCTCGCCGGTTTCGGAGACTCTTGACTCCACCTTCCTTCAGTACGTGACCAATTTGGTCTAGGTAAGTTAGTCTCGGTCTCCCCCGGTACCTACATCCTTCTATTTTCATCTTCTTAACCAGTTTACAGGAGTAAACGACGACTAAAATTTTCTATCACTGCACCGCAAGTACGCTCTGAAATGCTTGACATTTCTCGCCAGGTATTTTCTTTTAGTTCATCATTCATCATCATTGACCGCGGATTTGTTTCGTAGACTTTAGAGTTAAGATAACCCCATAAGAAAAAGTCCATTGGACTCAAATCCGGGCTACGTGGTGGCCAGAGAATGTCTGCTCTTCGAGATATCACTTTGTTAGGGAAAAGTTGACGGACGACGGGCTTTAAGTCTCATTGGTAGGATCAGTATCTTTTAATTCCTCTACTAAGGAATTTTGTATGGATGAAATTTCTTGTCATTCTTTAAAATGCGCTGTAACGTCGATCTGGGTATATTTAATGCACTGGAACGCTTACGAATGGATTCAACTGATTCTTGCACAACGTCGATGTTTTCTTCCGTCCGTGATGCCCTTGGTCAACCCGATCGTTGTTTATCCAACGTAGAGCCTGTCTCCTCGAACTTTTGAATCCAATTCTTAATCGTTTGAGCACTAGGACAGTCATTAAACGTGCGTAAATTGCGATACTTTCTAAATTTACGCCGCGCAATAGTGGCTGAATCATTGTTGCGATAAACCTCACGCACACAAAAAGCATGATCCAGTCCGGTGAAACGCTCCATGGCGACTGAATGCCGAAACACCGTTGGTGCTTCCCCCGCATCCCACGCGCCATTCCTGCGCGCTGTTTGAATTTTATCAGAAATTTAAATTTCAAAGGACTTATGGGACACTCTGTATAAACAATGAAAAGTAAATGATAGCTTATGATTAAGTACGTGCTTAATTTGAAAAAAATAAAAGGTTTTATATTTATAATTTGAGACATTATAAAGTTTCTTACACTCCAAATAAATATATCTCGATCCAGACTTATTGTCAAACATAGTTGTTTCTTTACAATGGAATTAATGCCATTAGCTGTATTAGCCGATATTTAAAATAGGTTTTACCGAATTTAACACTATTTATATACTTGGATTGTGGAAATTGTATCATTAATTACGAAAAGCCTTATCGTAGTAAGGTATAATTTAAAACATAGAGCGCGAAAATATATGACTATTTTTTTGCTTACTCTGTACTCCAAGAAAACAAAACTCGCAATTTAAAATAATTGAAAAACATCCTATGCGTGTTCAATTTAGTTTTAAACTATGGACCTTTTTATTCGTGCGCCCTTCACATGATCAAGCTAAAACAAAAAGTCGACGTGTGGTACACATACTTCGAATTGATTGTTGATGCTGCACTTTTATTGCCGACAATTGGACGTGATTGCAAAAGGGGGAACGTAGACACGAATTCGAAATTGCGCAAGTAGTATAGTGGTTTTAAGAACCACTTAAAATTACTACTAATGCGGTGAATAAATGAAATTTTTCCTTAGTTCATATATGTATATCACACTAGCTCCTCTACAATGGAAGATAATATGATCTACTACCTACTACTAATACTATCTACTACTACTACTAACTACTACTGATGAAATTTTATAATAGTTTTTTGGGAACATCTGCATTCAAATCTGTTTATATTTTTAAGTATTACATAATCATCTCAGCTCATATATGTCCCACTGTTGGGCTCGAGCCTCATCCGTGAGGGGAGTGAAATTGACCTACTACCACGCTGGTCAGATGTGTTGGTATAGGGTTTTGTTTCGAGTTTTCCTTCTCTCGCATAGATGTTATATGTTTTTAACTCTGAGGTGGTAAAAGACTTGTCTTTGTCTAGATTATATGCAAACAATAATGATATAAAAACAGATTTCCTTTTTCCATTATTTGCTACTTGGAATATCAATATGTAGTGATTTGAGCAATTTTACTTAAGTTGCTCAATCAGTAATTCTAGTTGCTAATCACATTATTGCATAGATTCGTAATAAATCTTAAGAGAGAGGTGCATTAGCTAAAACTGCATTTACTTACCATATATGCAATAGTGTAGAATAATATATGCTTGATTAGATTGCTCAACTCACAATTTATGTTTATTAAGGAAATTGATTCCGCAAATGGTGGTTTAAGTAGCCACTTCTAACGCATGGTATGCCGATTTCAATTTTGAAAGTTCTTGTGTGAGGGACTTTAGAAATATGACATTAAAGGATACAAAATTACATCCACATCCATTAATTTGTGAATAGCTCTAAGAATGTTTGATAGAGTGAGCGATTTTCGGCGTCTTGGTACATTATACATATATATGACTTTAATTACTAAAAATCTTACTGCTCATGTGTTGAACCAATTTAAAATTGACTATGACTGTTGACTCATTCATTATTTGTCGTAATTGAGAGCGACGTGACATCAGCATAGATTTAAAACGTTATCACGCAACCAATTTCACCACAGTTACTGTCACAGCAGATTTCGAATCCTGAAAATTTACATTATGTAAAAAAAATATAGATTGACTCAAGAATACGGGCACTGACGTCAGATCAAATGCTGCTCCGGTTCTCTATGGATTTTCAATGTTTTTTAGAAGATTTGCTGTGATTAGTTTTAAGAGCAGTGTCTAATTAACGAATATTGTCTACCCAAACCCTTACCCATTCGGGGCGACAGACAGGCAATTTGAAGTCCCATAATTCATCATGAGTCGTCCTTTCGCCCTTTTATTGGATGGCAAGTATTTTTTTTATTGCATGTGTTGGCGAACGAGCAAGCAGCACACCTGATGGTAAGTATTACTGCCGCTCATGGAGCTTTGTAATAACACGGGTATAGCTAGGTCGCTGCCAACCAATACAAACCCTAAAACCACTCAGTTGAGCTTCCGGCTCTCTCGCTCACCGAACGAAGCGCAATAGCACGTTGCCGTTACTCAGTCGTCAATCTTCTGCGAGAGTGTGCTACTACCCCGGATAGACTGGTCCGCGGCTGCAGACAGAAAACTGCCAATAACGTGGTCCTACCACTACTATGCATATAGCATATGTTTTAGTTTTAAACGTGCTCATTCTTAAATTAAAAATAACGGCGTAAAAATGAAATCATTAATGAAAATAGCTCTTAATATTTGCCAGCAAATCCTTCGTCTTAAATCCTAATATTGGGTAAAATAATATCAGAACTAAATATTTGTGTAGTAAATACCCATTAATATATTTAGATAACCCAGTATCTGCACTTTCCTTTTAACTAAACATGTTTAAGGAAATATTAATATAAGTAGAGCTTTAAAATATTTATCCGGCTGCTTCGATATTCTGATGGTAAAAACATGACTTTGTTAAGCAGGGGTATCAGTTTCAAAGCCAAGATTGAACAACAGTGTTATTGAATATGCTGCAAAATATTTGAAGGAAGCTTCGTGTGGAGACCACTTGGGGACACGATTCCTCACCACTCTCTTGCTTTCTTTGCAAAAGTTGGTAAAACCATCTGCGGAATTACCGGGAGATTAGGCAGCAGCATTCTTTCGGGGAACATATAATACAAACGACGGCCCTCAAACTTAACTCTCAAGTGTGGCTATTATAGCCATATGCCTGCATATTGACTGCACAGATGGCGTAGTGGTTAAGATACCAACCTTCCGTGCCAGTGCCGTGGGTTCGATTCCCACGCAGGACAATACTTTGTGCGATCCATAAAGTATTGTTCTGAGTCTGGGTGTAATTTGTCTGCGTTAATTGCATGTTTGTAAAGTCCCCCGCGATACAAGGATTATTTTCCTTAGTGCAGGGAGGTGTCTTTAAAAAAAAAAAAAAAAAAATATATCGCCCTTGGACAGACATAGGTCTGTCTGTATAGGATATACAGACAGATTGAATTGACAAGCCATTACCTGTAAAATCTTGAAATATTTATCCAATATTAAGTATGCTTTTACTAAATTAAAGCTAAATTGTCTCTAACTGCTTTCATCATTGTTTCAATTCATATCCATCGAGCTACTGCAATCGAGCCTTCTCCATAGTTGAAAAAAGAAATTGAATAAATATACCACGCCAGTCAGACGAATTGGATTAGGGTTTTATTTAGAGATTTCTAACTCTTGCAGTAATTATCCCTTAATCGTCGTAAAAGATTACGACCGGTCATGGTAGAAAATGCATGGTAACTTTTTTTTCTTACAACACGAGAATGCTGCCATATTTATTCAGTTAAATGACCTAACCTATGGGGCACCTATGCCCTATATACTAAAAGCCTTATAAAAATATAACATGTTATAGTTATAAGACCACGTTATTAACAGTTTTCTGTCTACACCCACTGGCCGATCCGGGGTAGTACCATACTCTCGCAGAAAATCGGAGCCTGAGCAGCGGCAGTGAGCTGTGCTTCATTTAATGAGCGAGAGAGTCGAAAGCCTAACTTTTTGGGTGGGTTTGGGATTTTTATTGCTAGGCAGTACCCTTGGCCACCGAAGACAAAGATCGGGTACCGGTGGCCCGTTCGCACGGCGAAGAGAGGAGTTTGCATGGTGGGTCTACGGGGTCACGCGCCGTCTCGTCCGTCACCCCGGACCGATTTGGCGGGGCGAGACGCATCCATAGTCCACCGCAAAAAAAAACCATGTACTCTTTCAAAGTGTTATGGGCGCCGGTAACACTTGCCAACAGGTCAATGCTTGCTTTTTCCCACCAAGAGCAATAAATAAAAAAAATCAATTCACATGTTTTTCATTCAAACACGTATTACAACATTGTTATAAAATATATCAAATTATGTTTTTGAAGCAAACTTTTGTTATGACGTTCTAATTACACGTTTCCTTTGTTAGATCTGTACCTATTTGTATTGTTACCAGCGATGTAGATGGAGAAATTATATGCGTTTATGTTGAAAGTTTGTGTGCAACAAATAAATGTTTCCGTTTATCACCAAAACAATTTGTATGGTTTAATTCGTAGATATGATTTTGTGTATAAGTTTTGTGATTTTTTTGGATATGTACTACGATGTTAACTCGATATAGGACGCTTTTTCGTCTTGCTTTTGTGTATGAATCACTCAGGAACTGATGATAGAGCAGGAAAATAATGTGGTAATAAACCATGATCATTCTTTATCTTTACGTAATAAAGTGGATGGTTTTAGACCTTTAAAGATAAGTACCGCGCTAGCCGTGTGGTGAAGAAATAAGAATACAACTCACCACCCCCTATCTAACCCGTGGGTAAGAGACGACTAAGAAATATAAAACGCATATAACATCTATGCAAGAGATCAAAACTCGAAATATAACCATATACCAACGCGTCTGACCAGTATGGTATAATAGGTCTATTTCTCTCCCATTACGAAGGAGGTTCGAGTGGGACATATCGCTTGCCCGGAAGAATAGTGTCACAACTCTAAAAATTACAATTTTCATTATATTTAAATTTTTGATGGCGGAGGGGTGTTAATATTATAAGTTCTCCATAGTAACTCTTCGTCGTCATTCTTAAGGATATTATGCTGACGTGCATGCATTTAGAATCGCTGCTGAACCGAGCTGAAAACAAAGAAATACTTATTTTGACCCTCCTGAAAAATTTAGCTTTTTTTAATTGTGTCACTATTCTTCTGGGCAAGTGATATGTGAACTGAGATGATGAGGTTCTAATTTATACTTTTGCAATTTTTACAGAACAGTGTCTTTTGAACTAGCTAAATAATAATAAAAAGCAAAGTTATTCATCTTTCATAAAAAAAGAAATCTTGCTTCTTTGATCCGAATAAATAACCAAAAATCTAATGAGTGTTTTAACAATTTTAACACACGTATTATATCTTTCCGAATATAGTAGTTATAATTAGATTGATGTTCCTGCTATGTTCTTAGAAACAGTTATGCGAACGCCTAATAAAGTGGTCCAACTTGTTCGTACTAATTGAATGTAATTCGCTTCATTGACAGAGATAGGTCAAAACGTTAGCGCCCTTAATACTTCTACATTTTAAATGCAAGAAAGCTAATTTAATATAAATGCAAGAAAGCTAATCGTAGTAGTTAACACGTGATCAGGTGCTGCTTATGGGATCTAGTCCAACCATAATCTTTTACGTTGCATTTAAATTTTACATTATATCGGGGTTCTAAGGGTACTATTTTTTATAAAATAGTCAGTAAACAAATAATAATAATAAACAAACCCGCTGAGTTTCTTGCCGGATCTTCTCAGTAACGGTTACGTTCCGATCCGTGGTAGTTTATTCGATTAATTTAAAATGTTAACACTGACAATATGTAAGTGCCCTCGCAGGGTTTATACATAATAAATGAATTTGAATTAATCTTATTATTATTATAAAGCTCAAAAGTTTATTTGTTTGAACGCGTTAATCTTAAGAACTAGCCATTCGGACTCCAAAAGATTTTATATTTTCAGATGGCCTGTTTATCAAGACTGGTTATGGGCTATATATATATATATATATATATATATATATATATATATATATATATATATATATTATATAACTGTGTTACAAATAGGACAGTCATCATCATCTCAGCTCATATATGTCCCACTGTTGGGCTCGCGCATCCTCCATAATAGGAGGGTTATTGACCTATTATACCACGCTCATCAGACGTGTTGATATAGGGTTTTGTTTCGAGTTTCCTTTTTTCTTATAGATGTTATATGCGTTTTATATCCCTTAGTCGTCTCGTACGATCATCCACAAATAAGATAGGGTTGGTGAATTGTATTCTTACTCCGTCACCACACGGAAAAATAATAGGACAGTGACTATAAATAATAGCAAATCGGTCGCGTAGCACGGTTTCTGTGCAATCTCCACTGCGGTGGTTGATTTATTGTGGAACTAATTAATGTTAAAGATCTATGAAATCTAAAAAGTAGAGAGAGACACTGCAATTAATTATAAGCGTAGTATTCACATTATCGCTATACCAATCTGTCTGACCAGCGTGGTAGAGTAGGTCAATTTCTCTCCTATTGCGGAGGAGGCTCGAGCCTGGCAGTGGGACTTATATGAATCGAGAACATAAAATGATAATGAATCATAACATTGTCCACCGTGTGGGTTATGAGCACTCTGTATCAACAACTCCGTATTTCTCGTGTTAGTCTTGAAAATTGGCTAAGGGATCACCAGAAGAATAGACAACAGTGTTCTGCCGAGAAATAAACAATAATTGTGATCGTCATTCCGTCTAAGAAGCACAAGAATTGACATATTATATCTTCTTACAAGCAGGCATCTATCCAACGGTGGACGTGGTTGAGCTAATGGATACATAGAGTTTCATTATCTCAGCCCACATATGTCCCACTATTAGGCACGAATTTCCTCTATAATGGGAGGGAAATTGACCCATGCTGGTCAGACGTGTTGGTATAGGGTTTTATTTAGAGTTTGCCTTCTCTTGCATATATGTTATATGCGTTTTCTATCCCTTAGTCATCTCTTACGATCACCCATGGGTAAGACAGTAGGTGGTGAATTGTATTCTTACTCCGTCACCACACGCAAAATAATATTAACATATGTTATAACGTTTAATTATGCGAATAATTACACGTTTTTATTATAATTTAGACTCAATTTGGATTGTTATTTTGAGCCTAATATCTACTAAGGCATCCCTTATAAAGCTAATTGTCTATTCAATTCATTAATAATTACAATCAATCATACGTTCGTATTGTTCGTATTGACGTCAGGTGGCCACTAGTGATGAATTGACTCTAGCTATGGTTTATGATAATGCGTTCAAATCTGGGTGATAATTATTTCATCTTCGTCCCTAGCCGAGAATGGAGCGATTGAGATTTGTTTGCCCATTATAATATAGTCCTCCGTGTAACTACAGTATTTGGAATTAAATATACAGTATGCTTGTTGTTCAGGGTTTGACAACCTGGAAATATAAGTTAAAACTGGTAGTATATAAGTGCTTTCGCAGGGTTTATATATTAAACATACATATCATCACGCTATATCCCTTGCAGGGTAGGTAGAGAGAACAGAATGCCAGAGAACTCTATCCTTGCATACTTCACTCGCTTCCTCAACATTCATAATTCTTTTCATACACGCTCGCCGGTTTCGGAGACTCTTGAGTCCACCTTCCTTCAGTACGTTACTAATCTGGTCTAGGTAGGTTAGTCTCGGTCTCTCCCGGTACCTACATCCTTCCACTTTCGCATTGTATATCTTCAAATTCATTTATACATTAAAAATGAATTTGAATTAATATTATTAGGTACTATTATGAATTTCCGTGTGGTGACGGAGTAAGAATACTATTCACCACCCCATATCTTACCCGTGGGTGATCGTACAAGATGACTAAGGGATATAAAACGCATATAACGCGAGAGAAGGAAAACTCGTAACACCAACACGTCTGACCAGCGCGGTATAGTAGGATAATTTCCCTCCCATTATGGAGGAGGCCCGAGCCCAGCAGTGGGACATCGATGGGCTGTGATGATGATGATGACTATTATGAAGCTCAAAAGTTTATTTGTTTAAACCTGCTAATTTAAGGAACTACTAAGGAACTGCGATCTCTTCGGAAAATCTGTGTAGTTAGGCTGACCGACCGCATTTGTAACGACGACGTAAGAGAGCGAGTAGGTATGAAAGAGAGTATTGGTGTAAAGATGCGAAAGGGAATGCTCTGATGGTTCGGACATGTGGAGAGAATGCCGAACGAACGTCTGGTTAAGAAGATATACAATGCGAAAGTGGAAGGATGTAGGTACCGAGGGAGACTGAGGCTAACATACCTAGACCAGATCGGTCAGGTACTGAAGGAAGGTGGAGTCAAGAGTCTCCGAAACCGGCGAGCGTGTATGAAGAGAATTATGAATGTTGAGGAAGCGAGTGAAGTATGCAGAGATAGAGTTCTCCGGCACTCTGTGCTCTCTGCCTATCCTGCAAGGGATATGGCGTGATGATATGTATGTATGTATGTACTATTACTACCAACCCGGAAATATAATCTACCACGGAAGAATGAAAGTCAAATATACGAGCCTACAAAAAAAAAAACATATTGCTGGACAATCTTAGAACGATTTGCTATTTGGCATCAGAAGAAACATTATTGAGCTTGCAGTGTTTTTATTAAAAAATATATAATTTGTCGATTATATAAATATAAAATTAAACAAATTTAATAAAAACTAAAGATATGCTGTTCACACATGCTGGATGTCACAAAGTCTTACACTATGTGAGAATCGACCTTGAGTCACCCACTATAGAAGACCGTTAAGAAACTCACTACACCATTGGGACAATCAAACTAAATTTAAAAGTCAATTACTGCAGTAATATCACTACGAATGCCACATTTCTTACTCGACGCTAATTTAGAAATAAAAACATTCCTTATGAACCGACAAATATCGTAAAAGTTCTAAAGGAAATCGTTAAAAACAGTGGAAAAAAAAACAAATTAATGTCCCCGTTCCATGGTAATTAATAGGTTGACTGTGTTACTGATTTTACGACACAAAGTTCTGTTCTATGTCTTATTAATTGAAGAGATCAAGCATCTTGGTAAATATAGACGAAATAAACTGCTACGTAGAGATAGCTCTCCATTTCTAAACAAGGCTGACATCTAAGAGTGATAGATGATTTAAGAATCATCATTCATCATTCTCCTACTTTCATCCCAATTACTTGGGGTCCATACAGTATTATTTTTATGTCATAGTACATATTGTAAAAGTTATTGGCAATAGTTTTATGACCGGCCACTTACCAGACGTCAACCCTCCTTGGGAATGTAATTGTTAACCAAGCGGCATCAGATGGAGTTGGCCCAGGTCTTTATAAAGCTCTTAGGCGTTTTAAGTTAGGGTTGGTAGTATTCTTAACCGCTACCACACAGCAACAGATGATTTAAGAATATGAAAACTAAATTATAAATATGCAAATTATTATTAAACGCAAAATATAAGGACCACTTACTTAACGTCAGCGCGTATCCTTGAAATGACCACTCAAGCCGATTGTACTATAGGAACTTATATTTTTATATTCTTAATTGAGTGCACATTATTATTAGGTATTGTGTAAAAATAAATAGAGAAAATTCTTGGTTTATTGCGTCATTTTTCTGACATCTAACAGTTATTCCAAATATTGCTTTGAACTAGTACCTAAAGGACTCTAGAAACGTGTGTTCATACGTTATTATTAATACCGTATATAGTATCTGTGTAGTGACGGAGCAAGAATACAATTCACTACCCCCTATGTTACCAGTGGGTGATCGTAGCAGACGACTAAGGGATATATAACGCATATAACATCTATGCAAGAGAAGGAAAACTCGAAACAAAACCCTATGCCAACACGTCTGACCAGTGCGGTATAGTAGGTTAATTTCCCTCTCATTACGGAGGAGGCCCGAATCAAGCAGTGGGCCTTGTATGAGCTGCGATAATGATGATGATGATTATTAATACGTACATATGTTGTCCATCCACTGTCCATCGTCGAGGTCTCGACCACAAGACGCTGATGTCCTACCAACTAAGCGGGCGTCCTGTGATTCGCAGATTACTCTCCGGTCCTCACTCGACACATTCTTCGCTCAACAGTTTCAATCAAATCAATATCGTTATTGTAATGTAACGGGTCAACGTAACTATTGACGTTAGAAAAATCGTAACGCCACAACATTTTCGCTCTTATGGTGCGATTAAAAGAAGTTTTAAAAAATAAAAATTAAAGCGCATATATATAGCTCTGTAGAATATTACACAACAGCCCATTCCCATAGTAATTTATATTTTACGATCACAAATAAGAATGAAAATGTTTTTCGGTATTCTTGTTAAGATATGTACGACCTTAAGGTCAAACAATTTATTGTTGACACAAACAGTTAAATGCGGTGGTTGTATTTAAGTTATTTAAGTGTCATTTCGAAAGCTTTTTTATGAGTTTGATGTCAATGAACAGTCTGGTATTGTTTTATGCATTTCTTGAAGAAAGAGTATATCAAAGTAATCTTTTCGACGTCCAGTTTGACATAGATCTCTCAATATAAAGGTAATTGTAACCGGCACGACTGATGGTTGACGAAAGCAGCATGTAAAATGCTAAATCAACAAAAGGTAGCTAATAATTTAGATTATTGGTTCGTGTCATCGCTTAATATATTTTTAGTTGAGAAGTTAATTAAATCAAAAAAAAATTACAAAATTTGGCGATAGATGGCGCGCTAAAATTTACGCGTAAAGACGAAAATAATTTCTAATATGTCCTTTTACTTTCCTCTTTGAGTAATATAAACCAGCTAAAAGTTTGCTGGACAATGAATGAGCTGCAGGCTCTCCTGAGATTTTTTTATATCAACTGCGATCGACCTACTGTATCCCCCATGCTGATCAGACGTGTTGGTTAAGGGTTTGAGTTTTGCTTGTCTTGCATAGATATTATATGCATTTTATATCCCTTAGTCATCTTTTACGATTACCCACTGGTAAGATAGGGGGTGGTTAATTATATTCCTACTCCGTCGCCACACCGTAAATATTCCATATAGATTGGAAGTAAATTATATTTTATTTATTTGTTAAGTAGCAATAATGTTACTGCTTTCTTTCTTCAATTAAATGAGTATATAAGAAGATAAACGTTATATGAAATTGTTGTTGATTATACGTTCTATAGATTTTTTAGTTTGTTATTTCAATTCGATATTGCTATAAACGATTTAGATAATAATATGGAATCAAAATTTACAATTAGAAAGTCGTGATTGCACTTTAGTTTCTTTTTAGATTTGTAATAAGCACGTCTGCTTAACTTTCCCATTACCTCAAGGTATTCTTTTTTACTCATGTGATGTTGTTAAAAAAGCAATGTCTCCCTATCACTATCTTCCCCATGGGAGTCGTAACAATTCGCTAAAAAAGGAGAACTAGTGGGACACTCTTTTTGTTTTTTTTTCGTGCAGACTGGACACACACGGTCCGTGCCGTTCGGGTTGACAGAAGTGCGGCATGCGGTCCCATAACCTACCACGTTCTATCCTCATCGCGAATGATACCGATTTCTTTATATCCGTGGCGGGCACGTCAATGGAGAACCCTACTGTAAAACTAACTATGATCGCCAACACGAGTGACAAGAGTAGTATTTATGACATTATTGCCTCGCGTAGAAGTAAGAGAGATGCATGGATGGTGTTAAGTTCTTCAGTAATTTCTTTTTTTTCGATCATGCACTCGTTAAGCTAATTGAATAAATTAATAGAATTAACTAATCAGATGATATTAGTTCGCAAAGGTTGGATTTCAATGAAAAGCAAGTTACAGAACTACATACATACATAGCCACACGCCTGTTACTCAGAGGGATAGGCAGAGACTACGGAATTACAGAACTATGTCGTCGATAAGAGAGAGAGATAGAGGTTATATTTCTGTAAAGTTCGCTGCAATAGAAGGATTGTTTCCTTAGCGCTGCAGGCGTTGCACTACTGCTTTAAAAAAATAGAAAAAATCTAATACTGTGATAGAATCCGTAATGATTAAAAAAATCAAAAAACCCGACTGCGTAAAAAGTCACCAAAACTACGTACATAATAAAAAAAACTGAAAAGAAAAAATCGCGTCCAAATGGCGTCCAGTAGTCGCCATATTGAATTTTCACATATCTTTAGTGACACTCGCCGGATTAAGAGGAATCGATTGACGTGGGAATCATAAAAATCGGCCCAGGCATTTGGTATATATAGTGCTTCAAAGGAACATACATACATACATAGACTGTTAAACACAATACCACTTCTTTGCAGTCGGGTAAAAATAGATACATTTCAAATATGCAACACTTGCGTAGATACCAGACACCAGAAAAATAATAAAACTAAAACTATTACATAACTTACAATACAGCCATTATAAATGTTCTAAATGAACTAGGCTTAATTAAATTTCTTTTTATTGAGAAACGTATGTAAAAATATGTACGTTGACATATATATATACGGGTAGATACATATATAGAGATACACGGATAATCATTAATTAAAATTATACAAATAACTGTTTAGGCATTAGATTTGATACGCCATACATGATGTATGGCGTATCAAATCAAATCTTTAAATCAAAATATTCTTAGTTGGATATCTATGTTTCATTTAGTTATGATACGTTTAGTTAGCTAGCACACGCCTCTCATGATGTTATCCGTTTCTATTTAATATCGCATTCTGTTTGATTAAATTATTCTTCTTATGGATGGATGGAACAATTCGAAAGATTAAAGACATTTCAAAGTCATTTGATAGTTCATTTCGAAGGATTATACACAGAAAAGCTTACACGGAATGAGCTTTTTTTTGTGTTTGTGTCTTAGTTGTTAGCCTCAGATGGCTATTACAACTTTACCTGGACTGTGGGTGAACGCTGAGGGCTCTCAACCTGAAACGGAATGAGTGCAGCTAAGGCCTAATAGCCCACGCTGGTTAGATGGGTTGGTTTAGACTCTGCACAGATTTTATATGCATGTCTAGACGATTAAGGTTCCTTAGTCATCTTTTACAACACCCACGGGCACTATAAGAAGGTGGTAAATTGTATTCTTATTCATAATGTTTTCCGTGTGGTGACGGAGTAAGAATACAATTCACCACCCCCTATCTTACCCGTGGGTGATCGTACGAGACGACTAAGGGATATAAAACGCTTACAACATCTATGCGAGAGAAAGAAAACTCGAAACAAAACCCTATACCAACACGTCTGACCGGCGTGGTATAATAGGTCAATTACCCTTCCATTATGGAGGAGGCCCGAGCCCAACAGTGGGACATATATGGGCTGTGATGATGATGATGATTCATAATGTACCTTAATCTTAAAGAACTGATCCTAAACACAGTAGTGGTAGGAGCACGCTATGGACAGTTCTGTTTACAGGCGCGGGCAGGTCCGTCCGGGGTAGTACCACACTCTGAATAATGGCAATATGCTATTGCGCTTGTTGCTCGTTGAGCGAGACAGCCGGAAGCCCAACTGGGGTGGGTTCGGAGTTTCTGTTGGTAAGCAGCGGCCTAGCTGTACCTTTAGTATTGCAAAGGTCCATGGGCGGCAGTGACACTTATCATCAGGTGTGCTGTTTGCTCGTTTGCCACCATAAGCAATAAAAAAAAAACAACAGGCAGTCATGCGGACTGCCGATAGAAGTGAAAACTATTAACTTAAGACTAATTGAAATAATAATAATTTTCTAATTTTTATATAAAATTAAAAAATATTATCGAACATCTAGGAATCGGTTTTAACCACGCTGGTAAGATAACCTTTAAACCACAATGATACTCATTTCATGACATAAAGGTTTAATATTAAAAATACAATTAAAAATTAGCATGTCGGTGACGCGAACCTGTAAGTTTTTCCCCTCCAAAAACGCTCAACGCGCCTAAAGAAGTTTTCACATAGCTATAGATATACTATTAGCATTAGCATGTCGGTGACGCGGACCTGTAAGTTCTTCCCCTCCAAAAACGCTCAACGCGCCTAAAGAAGTTTTCACATAGCTATAGACATACTATTAGCATTAGCATGTCGGTGACGCGAACCTATAAGTTTTTCCCCTCCAAAAACGCTCAACGCGCCTAAAGAAGTTATCACTTCAAAAAAAAGATTTTTGAATATATTTTTTTAGAAAAAAGACACCAGCCTGCGCTGAGGCAGTAATTCTTGTATAGCGGGAGACTTTATAGACAGACATGCAATTAACACAGACAAATTACACCCATATCATCCATAACAATATTTAGCTGTGTGGTAGCGGCTAAGAATACTACCAACCCTTACTTTGCTCGTGGGTGTCCTAAGAGACGACTAAGAGATTTACATCGACCTGGGCCAATTTCAACTGACGCTGTTTAGTCAACAATTACATTCCCAAGGAGGGTTGACGTCTGGCAAGCGGCCGGTCATAAAATTGTTGCCAATAACTTTTGCAATATGTATATGTAATAACTTGTGAATCGCACAAAGTATTGTCCTGCGTCGAAATTGCGACACTGATACGAAAGGTTAACTTTATCAATCAATTTAAGTTTGTATTTAATATTAATTTCAGCATTTTGTACTACATTTCTTTTTGTTTTTGTAATAACAGTAAAATTATTAACACGATCGTGTCTGACTATGAATCTAAATTTGCGATTGGCGGACCGTGAATTGGATCCTGCAAATCATGTTCTGTAACTTGTCACATCTATCGAGCTTGAGGACCGACAACGACATTTTGAGATAACGCTACGTGCAATTTGCTTGTTAAGCCCTTTATATATCTATCTGGAATGGTATCTTGGTGCGCTTAGATAAATTTAAGATTACATTCCGAGTAAAGTAGATATTGTAATTGACGTTGTCTTTACTAGTTATAGTGTTCGTGTATAATATTAAAAATAATAGAATTAACATTATCATTTCAGTTTATATACTTCCCATTCCTAATGTCCAGAATCTTCAACCGTGCAAGAGAAATAGACCTACTATACGACGCTGGTCAGATGGGTTGATATTTTTTATAGACACCACCCTGCCCTAAGGAAATAATCGTTGTATTTTGGGGGTCTTTACAAGTATATAATGAACTGATACAAATTACACCCTGATTTAGGATAACAATTTTTGTGACCGTATAAAGTATTGTCCTATGTATGAATCGAACCTGCGACACTTTGCATGGTAGGTCTTTAGGTATCTTAACCGCTACATCATCTGTGCAGTCAATGATATTTTTTGTTACGATTTTTGATCTGCCTTGCAGTGATGTTATGCGCTTGTGTCCTTTAGTCGTATTTTTTTATTATCTCTCACGGAACAGGACTAAGTGGTAACTATTAAATACTTACTGCACCACAACACTATACAAAATTTACCACCATAGAAGAAAAATGCCGGTAGTTATGTACATAGGAATTCTCAAAGGTATCTTACAAAGTACTATAGATTTATTTATACTGTTATTCATAAATACCCGATACGAAACGAAAAATGATGTCACAAGCGGGGTTCGAACCCGCACCTATTGGGAATCCGGCCCAACCGTGCTGCCACTTACACCATCGTGAACTATTTTGGGACATGCAAATTTCGAATCATATTATATTTTACGTCTTCAAGGTGACGTATGCCATCTATCGGACAATGTTTACACATTGTATAGACTTAATACTTCAAACTTTACAGTTAGAATTGTATTAAACGATGACACAACCTTGTTATTCAAATTAGGGTTCGAACCCCGCTTGTGACATCATTTTTCGTTTCGTATCGGGTATTTATAAATAATTAAGCATATTAAATGCTAAAAATTTCAGTAATTTGTATACTGTTATTCAATAAAAAAACTGCTCACGGCAGATGTGCTGTCACAATATTTGCTGATTAATAGTCCTAATAGCGAACGACAAACGCCTTTTGATAACTATTGTGGCATAGGCATATATAATACATCCAGACTCGGAGTTGGATGTATTATGTTTCGGTTAATTATTTTCTTTTACAAAGTCAACACTAAGAGTTTTTGAAATATAATAAATACTATATTTTTTTGAAATATGATTTTTGAAATCATCATCATTATCCTGCTGTTGTCTCCACCACCTTTTTTTTTCGGGGTGGGTTACAGTCGGCGCACTCCTCTCACCACTCCGTCTGGGGCGATAAAAGGGCGTAAGCACGCACACCCGTCACCCAGCCGTGGCACGTCGCCTACGTTGTTGGGCCGACCACCGGAGCAGAGTGACTTGACGTTAGTGGTCAGTCCTCGACCGTTCTTTCCTCACGCGGTCGGCCTCTCGGCGGGTGACGGACTAATTCCCCGATCCAGTCACCCGCGGCCTCTAGGCGGCGGGTAGGGCGGCTTTAGGCGCAGGTAATCGCGCCTGCGCCGCCCCAGTCGCCGGCGGCAGCTCAACCACCTGGGGTCGACACAATATGTAAATATACATATTGGAAAAGTTACAATTATCTGTTATCTCCAAACGATTCTAACAGATGGCGGTATCTGTTGACTGGATTCAGTAAGTATTTAATAGATGGCGCTGTGTTAAATGTACAAATGATTCATATAAGCTACAATTTACTAGCATAACCACCACGTGTTACTGAGGCTACCTTAGCAACAGCAACGCGTGGCCGGCTCTGCTAGTATCTTATATATAATTCTTCTGTACGTGTGTTGACAGTGAACTTCTCTTAAACGGCTGGACGGATTTTAATGAATTTTTTTGTATGTATTCAAGTGGATTCGGGAATGGTTTAAATTCGCAATTGGACCCGGTAGGTGGCGCGGTTGTCGGTATGTCGAACGGCTGCACGGACTGGGATGACATTTTCTATCTATATTTCACTGGGTCCCAGGATGATTTCAAAATACAATTGGACCCGGTAGGTGGCGTTGCTGTCAACATATCGCTTAAAGCTTTTCCGGGCAGGACAACGTCTGCCGGTAGCTAGTTTAATATAAAATACCACTAAAGTGATGTACTTTTTCACTGCTTACTTAAGTCGAAATTTGTATAACTCAACCCAGTGTATAAAAATACAGAATTGTTCCATGCGCCATAACAATTTGCATCACTCAATATTCCCGACGGGTAACGAACGAAGGTATCTTGAACAAATAAAATGCCTTATCGCTTATCTCCATCTACTCTTACTGGTTGCAATGCTGTTCATAATTCAATCCAACGTGTCGTGACTAGACATCAATAAGCTTGTTACGTGTTTCTCATACATAATATTGTTACTGATAATTGTCTTGCTTTAGTGCTGTAAGTAGATGAACAGAAATGGAATTGGATTTCAATTCATATTGAAATAAATAATATTATTCCTGAAGATTTAAACAGTAGTATAGTACACACTCAATTTTTTACATACATACATACATATCATCACGTCATATCCCTTGCAGGGTAGGCAGAGAGAACAGAGTGCCAGAGAACTCTATCTCTGCATACTTCGCTCGCTTCCTCAACATTCATAATTCTCTTCATACACGCTCGCCGGTTTCGGAGACTCTTGACTCCACCTTCCTTCAGTACATAACCGATCTGGTCTAGGTAGGTTAGTCTCGGTCTCCCTCGGTACCTACATCCTTCCACTTTCGCATTGTATATCTTCTTAACCAGGCGTTCGTTCGGCATTCTTTCCACATGTCCGAACCATCGGAGCATTCCCTTTCGCATCTTTACACCAATACTCTCTTTCATACCTACTCGCTCTCTTACGTCGTCGTTACGAATGCGGTCGGTCAGGCTGACCGACCGCATTCGTAACTCCACAGATTTTCCGCAGAGATCGCATTTCGACCGCATTAATTTTACTATCATACTCTTTTCTGCATACCCATCCAGAACTTCCCTAACATTGTCCCAAAACTTCTCTAGGTCTGATGCCACCGAGGATCCTACGGGAGCATATGCTACAACCATGAATACCTTGGTGACACCTAGTTTTATACGGACCCAGAGAAGTCTGGGATCATACATTCCGTAATCCTTCACACCTGAGGCCAAGCGAGAGGACAACAGCACTCCTACCCCCATGCTGGCTTGATCGCTCTGTGGTACACCAGACCACAGAGCCATCCCGCCACCAGGAAGATCGCAGGCGTCGCTGCCCCTTCGCTTGGTCTCTGTTACACAGATCACGTCTAGCTGTTTGTCCGCCATGACGGATATCAGCTCGTGCAACTTACCTTCCACACAACCTCTTACATTCCACGTGCCCACCCGGCACTCTGCTCTCCTCGACTCGCCTAACTGGGCAAGGCGTGATAGGTGGCGGCCCCCATCGCCGCAACTGCCGATGTTCGTACCGACGGGGGCGGGTCGGTACGCCTCCGGGGGATGCCCTAACCCGCATTGCGGTACGCATATCGAGCCGGATTAGCAGTCTAATTAGACTGGCAGGGGACGCGAACGAGCACGCTCCGGACTATGCCCCCCCAATTTTTTTACGGTCATAATTTCAGTTGACATGTAAATTTCTATGTTATAAATGCAATGAAATGTGGAACGCGTAAAGCACTATTAATTTTTTTTTTTTTTTTTTTCATTTTGTATTTTGTGTTGTATTACAATTACATAAAATGCTAACAAATTTTATGATATATTTTTTAAATATATTTATAGTGTATGAAACATCAATATTGAAATATAATTTAAGACCGCCATGACACATCCGCTTTCCGGTCAAAATTTACATAAGGACTTATGATGAAAAGTGATATCAAGGAATATTTCTAGGCATTTCAAATCACTAATATCTGCGCCTGTTGCCGCCCTAACCGAGGCCTCGGGTGATCGGACCGGGGAATAGTCCAATCACCCGACATGAGGCCATCGTGTGAAGACGACGCCCCGACGGCGAAAGCTGTCGGGGCGTCAACTCGAGGGAAAACCGCCGGGCGGACCACCGAAGACAAAGATCGGGTACCGATGGCCCGCTCGCGCGGCGAAGGGAGTAGTTTGCATGGTGGGTCTATGAGGTCACGCGCCGCCTCTTCCGTCACCCCGGACCGATTTGGCGGGGCGAGACGCACCCATAGCCTACCGCAAAAAAAAGGCATTTCAAATCAGAAGAAATCGCCTGTTTCCTTGTATTTTGCTTTAACAAATTTCATTGAACTTCAGACTTTGAAGTGAAATGGAATTTATTTTACATATAGTTTAATCTGAATTCACAATATAACACCACGCTTATTTTCCATGGCTACCATGACAGATAACATTACATAGCCGTCACGCCTCGGGACATTGAACATATTCCGTTTTGATTCGTAGATACAGTCATGGCCATTTCACCGTTACAGTATAATGTATTATAATATGCAGAATGAATTATTTATGCATATTAATTTTAATAATCAAGTTTTCTATTAAATATTGATCATGGCGGCTATATTAAATAAAGAAATTATTACGGTGATCCTATAATTTATTAACGTTGCATTGGACGAATGGCATAATGATTTAAGCAGCTATCTGCAATGCAAATAATAAATCATTTATTGCCATTCTGATCTGGATAAAGACTGGTATTAAAATTTAATACGAACTCATTTGTTTAAGAACAGATATAACAGGGTTAAGCGGGAAACCAGCACCAACGGTCCGTCTGGCAAACGCTGAGCGAAATCCGTTTAGAATAGATAGAAAATTTTGGTAGCTTTTTCATATTTCTAAATATTTATATATAACTAGCGAACTGCCCTCGCTTCGCTTCGGTTACATCAGTTCAGTTGTGTAGTTTACTTTCGCCACATAGAATTCCTTTCGGAGATGGAATTTCTTAGAATCCTACTTCACCTCACCAATCAAGTCTATAGAAGCTATATTTAAAAATGTGATTTTTACACCCCAGCAGCCCCAGAAATTTTGTAAAATCCGTTCTTAGCTGACCTCTACTCGGTGAAAGGAATATTCCTACCAAATTTAAGTCTGTAGGCCTTATGGTTCCGGAGACATCGTGATGAGTCAATGCATAGGTGAAATATATATATATAGATTATTAGATGCAACTTTACCAAAATTAAACTCTATTATCCGTAGAAAATATATTATCGGGATAAGAAATATCCTAAGTGTAAACCCAAGTAATGATGCATCTATGTACTAATTTTCATTCAAATCTGTTCAACGATTCATGCAAGAATGAGTAACAAAATAATTCCGTGTGGTGACGGAGTTTGATAAATGCACCACCTTTCTATCTTGCCGGTGGGTGATCGTAAGAGACGGCTAAGGGATAATAAAACGCATATAACATCTATGCAGGAACAGAATAACTCGAAACGAAAACCAACACATCTGACCAACGTGGTATAGTAGGTCAATCTCCTTCTCATTATGGAGGAGGCTCGAGTCCAACAGTGTGACGTATATGAGCTGAGATGATGATGATGAGCAATAAATATCCAAACACTTCAACAAACTTTTACATTTATAATATCAGTAGAAAGCTTTTAATTCTATACATCTTAATTAATATTGTAACTAAAATATTTTATGGCTCCTATTGGTGCCAAGACTTTGTAATTCTACCGATTAAATTGTATTAAATATTGATACTAAATTACTTATCGAAGCCGGCCCTGCAGCTATCGTTACTCACGAATAGGCTGACCATAAGCTACTGTATTTTATGGTATTCCCGTTTTAGTTAGATGAATTTGGCCATGTAAGATTAATAATTCAACATAGAAATACTCGTACCTCAAATGTCGAATGTATTTCTATTTCAAACAGAAAACTACTATTTGGTTGTATAATTATTGGTTTAATTTATTTTTTATTGATATAAAAATATTAGTGGGTAATATACACTATTAGTTATTTCTACATACATACATACATATCATCACGCCATATCCCTTGCAGGGTAGGCAGAGGGAACAGAGTGCCAGAGAACTCTATCTCTGCATACTTCACTCGCTTCCTCAACATTTATAATTCTCTTCATACACGCTCGCCGGTTTCGGAGACTCTTGACTCCACCTTCCTTCAGTACATGACCGATCTGGTCTAGGTAGGTTAGTCTCGGTCTCCCTCGGTACCTACATCCTTCCACTTTCGCATTTAGTTATTTCTATTCCTTATAAGTACATATTATTGTCCGTGTGGTGACGGAGAATACAATTCACCACCCCCTATCTTACCCGTGGGTGATCGTAAGAGACGACTAAGGGATATTATGCAGATTACTTACTCAGTTTTTTCAGCACCCAGCAGTCTTTCTTTTAAATGACTTTTTTTTTAAAGTAATTACCATGCATACCTACTATTCGATAATCATTTAAAAGGAACTCATTATTGCAATAACCGGCTATAAATATTACACATCGATTTTTGAAAAGAGACACTCGGTTAATTTCGGCTTCGTAGAGCGTTGTCATTTTTTTTTATTGCTTAAAGTGGCAAACGAGCAGACAGCACACCTGATGGTAAGTGTTACTGGTGCCCATGGACCTTTGCAATATCAAGGGTATAGATAGGCCGCTGCCTACCAATATAAACCCCAAAGCCACTTTCTCGCTCATCGGCTTCCCGCTCTCTCGCTCATCGAACCGAAGCGCAATAGTACATTGCCATTACTCAGCCGTCAATCTTCTGCGAGAGTGTGGTACTATCCCGGACGGACCGGCCCGCGGCTGTAGACAGAGAACTGTCGACATTCTGTGGTCCTACCATTAACAAAGTCTTTGCCGCACACTACCTCTGTGATGTGACGTTTGGACCATTTCACGTGACTTGGACAGAGATATAGAAAGATTTTGTTCATTGGATTCAATTGTACTTCCATAGAACCTAAATAAATTTACGTCATTATTTATATTTCTTTTTGTTTACCTATTTACGAATTAATTTGTTCATATAATTATCAAAATTAGCAGAACTGATTTTTCGATAGCTATTAATGAAGTTAACCGAATTGATTGAACAATAAATAAGTAGTGTTTATTTGAGGATTTTAATGCATTCTAGAAAATTGATTGAAATAAAAAATAAACAAAAAAAAAGTGAGTGCTCAAGCAAAGATATGCTTATATAAATATGTACAAATAAATTATATAAATATGTACAACAATTATTGTCGGGTAAACATTGTCGGGTAGATGGCACACGTCACCTTAAAGACGTGAATATGATACGAAGCGAGATTTGAATGTCCTACAATAGTTCACGGTGGTGTAAGTGGCAGCACGATTGGGCCGAACTCCCAATAGGTACGGGTTCGAATCCCGCTTGTGACATCATTTTTTGCTTTGTAATCGGGTTTTTATAAATAATTAAGCATATTAAATGCTAAATTTCTGTAATTTAAATAAATTACCCTTAAATAAAAAGCATATTTGGTAACACTACTTACGTGTGTAGAACTTGCATATATAGTAGTCTCGTAGCCATGAATATTGAAAGGTAAGGTACCAGTACATGTGAAAATTCACATAATCGATTCATTTTACAACCATAACATGTTATTCAACTGTGTCCACGTATTCTGCGTTGATAAAATACGATAATTGTATGCCGTATTACAAAATTTATAATTTCTATGCACAAACACGAAGCCCATACATAATGTTTTAACATGAATGCCGATAATTACATATTAAAATTACAATTACACTGATGGTGCAGTGGTTAAGTTACCAACATAGCGTGCCCAGTGTCGTGCATTCGATTCCCACAGGATAACATTTTCGATGCGTTCCACTAATTGTTATAAGTGTATAATTATATCTGTTAATTGTTAAGTCCCCCGTAATACGAGGTTTATTTGCTATATACAAGGTGTTTTCTTTTCCCAAAAAAAATACACGCGTAATATAAGGTATGTTACCAAGCTTTTCTTCTTGTATGTTTTTTATTGCCCATGGTCGCAACCGAAAATGCAGCACACATGATGATAATTGATACTGCCGCTCATGGATCTTTGGAATACCGAGGCATAGCAAGGCCGCTACCTACCATGAACAAAGTGCCCTTCTCAAACCTCGTTTAAAACAGTACATGTCATAGCGCTCGGGAAACACAGCAGCAGGTAGTTCATACCAGATCCTGCGTGAAATGTTCGCTTAAAACGATCGTGTATATTATGTAGAACATATTCAATTGCAAATAAATATGTATAGCTGTTTGCCCTCTATAAGTAGAAAAGAATTTAACATTGAAACAGTAATTAAATGTAGGAACTAACTTCAATGACATATTTTCAATGTTTAAACGTCTGTATTTACTTTAGAACGTGATGCTATCGAATCGCTAAAGTTTCTTATGAAAATTGTTACAATTAGTTTTAAATTATAGTTAAGTTTTACGACTTTGCGTTCATTTATTTCATCTATTCATACAACCCCGTGGACATGAGGATATGCATGATGCATATCCTCATGTCACATTCTCCTGCTCTTATTCCTATTACTTGGAGTCGACGCAATATGTACTCCTTTTCCTGCAAGAGTTATTGGAAATAGTTTTATGATCGGCCGCCTGCCTGAAGTCAACCCTCCTTGGGGATGTAATTGTTGACCAAACGGCATCAGTTGGTTTTGACTCAGGTGGATATAAGGTTCTGTGTCGTCTTTTACGACATCCATAAGCAAAGTAAGGATTGGTAGTAATGGTAGTCGCTACCACACAGCAAGGATATACATATACACACATATACGTAACGAGACCATTCGATCACTAGATTTTACTCCTCAAATTTTCCTCATACCGGGCGCCTTATATGAAAATCGATTCTTAAGGAGTAAACTCCAAAACACATACATACATACATATCATCACGCCATATCCCTTGCACGGTAGGCAGAGAGAACAGAGTGCCAGAGAACTCTATCTTTGCATACTTCACTCGTTTCCTCAACATTCATAATTCTCTTCATACACGCTTGCCGGTTTCGGAGACTCTTGACTCCACCTTCCTTTAGTACATGACCGATCTGGTCGAGGTAGGTTAGTCTCGGTCTCCTCCGGTACCTACATCCTTCCACTTTCGCATTGTATATCTTCTTAACCAGACGTTCGTTCGGCATTCTTTCCACATGTCCGAACCATCGGAGCATTCCCTTTCGCATCTTTACACCAATACTCTCTTTCATACATACTCGCTCTCTTACGTCGTCGTTACGAATGCGGTCGGTCAGCCTAACTCCAAAAAATACATAAAATTATTTTAAATACATAACACTGTGTTTGTTTTGTTTATAAGAAATATGTTAACGATGGCTTATCAATAAATTATACAGCGACAGCTCGTGAAGCGTATAATGACTAAATTGTCGAGTACCGGTGAGCGAAAGTCGTAACGGTGTTTGCGCGTAATTGCTTCAATATTTATATTAACATTTACACTGTTCAAATGTTATGGACCTGTTATTATAACGTAAAAAATACTTGTCTATTAAACTATTTAATAATTCATAAGCAAACTACACAAAATAAAAACAGACAATAGATATTTTGTCATATATACATATATGCCTTTCCCGCGGCTATGAGGTAAGCAAATTGGAATAAAAATATAGTACCGATACAATACTGTGTTTTCCAACTCGAAACTTCTTCAACTTTAATTAAACCAAGGCTAAAGAAATTTCGAGTTGAAAAATACAGTATACACTATATTATATACTATGTTATATATTTAATTAATTTTATTATATACAGTGTTTTATTATATGTGTGTACTTAATTAAACCACTTACCAAGAAAAAACCTTAATTAAACCAAAAATATAGAAAATAGCAATAGACCAATAGGTATTCAATATACCTATTGTTCTTTTGCTAAGCCAAGAAGCCTTGAAATTAAAATGATACACTTGTACAAACGATAATACAAATAATTGCGGAGTAAGAATACAATTCAACCCGTGGACATCACGAAAGACGATCACGAGATATAAATATGCTGTTAACATAGATGTAAGTGAAGGAAAACTTGACATAAACGCCTATCCCAACCTGTCAGGTATATAATGTCCTAGGTCAATCTCCCTCCCTTTGTGGGGAATAGCACGCACGAGAGTGCGACATACATATGTCGCCTGGAATTATAATAAAATGATGTATAAATAAATCACCCTATACCAACACGTCTGACCAGCGTGGTATCATCATCTCAGTTCCTATATGTCCCATTGTTGGGCTCGACCCTCCTCCATAATGGAAGAGAAATTGACCAATACACCACGCCAGTCAGACGTGTTGGTATAGGGTTTGTTTCGAGTTTTCCTTCTCTTGCATAGATGTTATATGCATTTTATATCCCTTAGTCGTCTCGTACGATCACCTCCGGGTAAGATATGGGGTAGTGAATTGTATTCTTACTTCGTTACCATACAGAATGTATATAGTATCAGCGTGGTAAATGTAGTAGATTAATTTCCCTCCCATTACGGACGAGGCCCGAGCCCAACAGTATATATGAGCTCTGATGATGATGATAAATAAACCAAGTATCTAGAGTCCTCAAATTATATAGATATAAAATTTTAAAATATTAATTATAAATCTCCCATCTATGGTACAGATCATTCTACTGCAATGACTGTTCCTTATAGGGTAAAATTATAGCTTTCTCAATGTCCATATTTAAACATAGCCAGTACAATAAGGACCAAAATCAATTTACAAACCTATTCTCCATAAGTTCTCACGAACTGGCGGTAACTACTAACCGCTCGGGGGCATAACAACCCGCCCCCTTACCTCGTTGCCATAATCACTAAATTACCAAACGCATGCAAATAATTTACGTGCTTATTTTTTTAATATTAAAAAGCTGATATAGACGAGAATGTTTTGTTTAAAAACTTGCATTAAGGCAATGGTTTTAATAAAATATTTTTTCTGTGTGGCGACGGAATAGGAATATAATTCATCACTCATCGTTCGGTGAGTGTGAGAACCGAAAGTCCAAACTTTTTTTTGGTTGGTAAGCAGCAGCCTAGCTGTACTCTAGCATTGCAAAGGTTCAGGAACGGCAGTAGGGCATTTCTTCAATAATGAGTTATTTAGTTGATCGCTCTGGACTTTTCAAATACTGGATATTTGATGACATTCACATATAATATATTCGTAATCGGATTTTATAGACATTCACATATTTTTATTCAAAAGAGATGCCTAAAACTTATTTAATATATTTATACAATATTGAAGAAGTGCCCAGTAACAGGTGTGCTGCTTGCTCGTTTGCCATCGGAAACCAAAGAAAAATCACTCCTTGGAAATTTATCTATAATATTCGGATTGAATGCCGAACGTGGTGATAATAACATTATCCTTTCTTCGAAGAAAGCCTTACTTCAATAGGACACCAATAGGTTGCTAATGATGACTATAAACTTTAGTATAAAATTGTTCACAGAATAAGAATACGATTTACCACCAACTCTCTCTTGCCCATGGGTATCCTCAAAGATGACTAATGGAATTAATGTGGATACAACATCTATGCAAGAGAGGAAACACTCGAACAAAACTATAACAAGCCGTCTGACCAGCACGGTGTAGTAGGACAATTTTCCCCTTATTGTGGAGGAGGTTCGAGCACAACAATAATGATGGTATTTACCTGAATGAACCACCACCAGTAACTGAGAATTTTCGAGTTAACTGCCATTATTATTTAGTTAAATATAATAACAAAATCAATTAAGAGTTGAAGTAAAAGTATTACGTAAGAATTACTATAAAATAATTTTTTGTGTAAAAAAGAAATATTAAATTAATCTGGAAAAAAATACTAAATTAATCTCTAAAAAATATTAAGCTGGGTAGTAAATTTCATAAGTTAAATGTGAAAGTGTCTATTATGTCAGGGATGAAAACATGAAAGTTTTGAAAATATTAAAATAACTTACTCTTAAGTTGCTAACAGGTTTTATTACCAGCGAAGTAGCCTACTTGATTGGATGATTGAAACGTTCCGCATAAGGCGAATAAAGTATATAAAAAGCATTTAACGACATGTTATCGAGATTGTAAACAAAATTATGCACTTAACCATGCAAGCTATAAACTCTCTGGCTCGAATCGCTCCCTACATATTGTAAGCTTTGTAAATCTGCACATTATTTATATCCACAAAGATAAGAAAATGTGCGGAAATCTTTGATAGTGAAATATTTCTTTACAAAAGAGCAAACTCGACAGGAGACTTAGCGTGCAGTGAAAATTGTCACACGACTAGCCAGTCTAACAACCCAACGCTACTTTGTCGCTTATCTTTAGAAAGTTTTTTTTCTCGGTTCATATAGGGTACAGTGGGAAGCACTGTTATAAGACTATAATTGAATGGAAATCAGTCTACTGTACCACACTAGCCAAGCAGGTTGGTATAAGGTTTTATAGCTATGTTTATACCTGAAGAATTGGATATAAAAATAAAATTGTAAGGCTACAATTAATGAGAAACCTGACGATTGTGTAATTTATTGACCATATCACTGATTAATTTTACGTTTTATACAGGAAAAACTCTCTTTAAATCTCGTCAAAAATTGTTACATGATACGCTACAACGTGCTACCAAAAATTAAAATGTTTTTCGTTGCGATCAAAAATTATCTAAATTTTGTGCGAAATTTCACTAATTAATTTTAGAGTTTTTTTAGAGATTTTATAATAAACATACATACATACATACATATCATCACGCCATATCCCTTGCAGGGTAGGCAGAGAGAACAGAGTGCCAGAGAACTCTATCTCTGCATACTTCACTCGCTTCCTCAACATTCATAATTCTCTTCATACACGCTCGCCGGTTTCGGAGACTCTTGACTCCACCTTCCTTCAGTACATGACCGATCTGGTCTAGGTAGGTTAGTCTCGGTCTCCCTCGGTACCTACATCCTTCCACTTTCGCATTGTATATCTTCTTAACCAGGCGTTCGTTCGGCATTCTTTCCACATGTCCGAACCATCGGAGCATTCCCTTTCGCATCTTTACACCAATACTCTCTTTCATACCTACTCGCTCTCTTACGTCGTCGTTACGAATGCGGTCGGTCAGCCTAACTCCACAGATTTTCCGCAGAGATCGCATTTCGACCGCATTAATTTTACTATCATACTCTTTTCTGCATACCCAACTCTCGCTTCCATACAGTAATGTTGGGACAAGCACTGCGTTATGTATTGCTACACGTGCCTTCTGGCTGAGGTGGTGGCTGCCGAGAAGTTGCCCCAACGCTCCGTTCACTCTATTTCCCGCATTCACTCTTCGCTCTATATCAGTGGTGTACCTTCCATCTCGGCTAAATCCACATCCAAGATATACAAATTCATCCACTTGCTCTAGTACATCATTACCTATTGTTACTCTTACATCTGTTCTGGTTTTATTTCTTTCAAAGACCATTATTTTGGTTTTGCTCACATTCACGCGTAGACCCCTTTTCTTACAATCTTCTGTCATTGTGTCGACTAGGGTCTGCAGGTCAATCGCTGACTGTGCCAGCAGGACTGCATCATCTGCATAAAGCAGAGCAGTGACCACTGAGTCGCCCATCTGGACTCCCACATTCATATCGTTCAACCTTTGGAGACATTTATCCAGATATATGATAAACAGCCTGGCTGACAGAACGCACCCCTGCTTAACGCCGATATTGACGTCAAACCAAGGCGACATTTCATCATCCAGCCGCACACAGGCTCTACAGCCCATGTAACTGGACTGCACAGCCTGTAGCAGTTTACCGTTAATACCATACTCCGGTAAAATGTCCCAAAGTTTCTTTCGTACAACCGTGTCAAATGCTCTCTCCAGATCCACAAAACTGCAGAAAACCCTCTGACCTAGAGCCAGATGCTTCTCCACAATGTTGCGCAGAGAGAACACTTGATCCATGCATCCCCTTCCACTCCTGAAACCTCCTTGTGTCTCACACAGTAAACCATCGGACACCATCCTCATTCTCTCCTTTATAATAAAAACCTTTATTAAGATCACGTCCGATTACTACGTGATAGGCTACGGCCTTTTTTTTATTTTTTTTATTGGTGGGCTATGGATGCGTCTCGCCCCGCCGAATCGGTCCGGGGTGACGGAAAGGCGGCGCGTGACCCCATAGACCCACCGTAAAATCCTCTATCTTCGCCGTGCGAGCGGGCCACCGGTACTCGATTTTTGACTTCGGTGGCCCGCCCGGTGGTTTACCCTCGCGGGTTCCTCTCGTCGACGGCCCGACAGATTTCGCCGTCGGGGCGTCGCCTACACGCGGTGGCCTCACGTCGGGTGACCGGACGATTCCCCGGTCCGATCACCCGAGGCCTCGGTTAGGGCGGCATCAGGCGCAGATCAGAATGACTTATAATTCCAAATTGGTATACATATATTCTGAAGTTATTATTTATATTATTATGCTGTGTGGTAGCGGCTACGAATACTACCAACCCTTACTTTGCTCGTGGATGTCGTAAAAGACGACTAAGAGCCTCATAACGACTCTGGGCCAACTCTATCTGAAGCCTTTTGGTCAACAATTAAATTCCCAAGGAGGGTTGACGTCTGGCAGACGGCCGGTCATAAAACTATTGCCAATAACTTTTACAATATGTACTATGAAATAAGAGTACACATTGTATCGATCTTAAGTAATTGGGGTAAGAGTAGGAGATTAATATAATATTCTGAAATTATTATGTAAGTAAGCTTATCTAATCAGTCTAATAACCTAATCTAATCTAATCAGTCGTTAATTCGAACATTGTATGTTTGTAAACGGTTCATTCAAAGTCATGTTATGTCAATATGTAATTATCAGTGTAACTTTATCATTTTGTTGTGCATAGTGGCAAGGTTATGTCTTAGATTTACATTGAAACAAATGACATAATTGATTGAGTGAATGGAATGTTAACTTTGTTATGCTTAATCGTAACTTTCAAATTTTGCTTAGTAGTTTTACTCGTAATTTAATATGTTGCTTTGCGAGTATATACACAAGTGTACAACAGTATAATAATAATAATAAAAACTTTATTGCTTTTTATGTATGTAGTACACTGGTAGTTACAGTTTGTATAATATGGTAAAATAACTATAGTTTTACAATTTGAATGGGTGCAGTTCTGTTCTCCTTACTAGGATTCAAAGAAACCTGTGAAAAGGAATGACAGTTCCGTTCCCCTACGGATTAGAATTTAATGTTATTATATATGAACAATTTTATTCTTTTATACTTTTATTATTTTAGTATGATAGAAGTATTTTCATAGCTGTCAATATTTCCAAGCGGTAGAATAATATAATAAATTTTATAATATTAAGCTGATGTTGATGCATTTTCTTTGTTATTTTTTCAACTATATTGAAATTTTGTTACGCAAATAGTTGTAAAGATTTATAATGCTGTTGATTTGCTTTTAGCTAAAATATTTTAGGTATTTGGCATTGGGTCTTTTTTAAAAATAGTTCTTCATGACGAGCATTGATGCTTTCTTTACATAAAACAATGGCGATCAGTCTTGAAGAATTTATAGCGTTATAAATAAGATTAATAGGGTTTTATTTTTTCTGATTTTATGTATTATTCATAGCTGCATTCTATCTTGATGTAGTAAAAATAAACTCGTTATAAATTATAGTATGTTTTTACATAAAATCTTACCTAAACAAAATTGAAAATCGATGGTGAATCGATAAATAACAAAAAAATACAAGATGCCAACACTTTATATATCTTGATTTCAACTTTGCATAAATTGCACGTTGTAATTGCGATAAATCTTTAAAATTATACGTTTACATGTTCTACTTTTGTGTAGCATTTAAAATATACTCAATGCACAAATGGGAACCAAGTTGATGCCTTGAGGCAGGCCGTCACTCAAGAGGTTGTTTTAAAACAATATTAATTGTCGGGCAATTTACGATGGCTTCAGAGAAAATGAGCTGCTATATAATTGGATTGTCTCACGGTAATCCATCAGCTTTTTACGTTCTTTGATGAAATTCTTGACAAAATTAAATATTATAGCTATTGATGGCTAATTGCATTGGTACCACCGGTAATCAAAGGCTACCTGAAAATTTTGATATATCATCAATTCACCTAAATGGATTTTTCCAATGCTACGTCATCTGATATAGGCCACCATTCGGAACTCTTTTTCGCTAAAGGTTGTCAATTGGACGAGCGATGTGGCCTGCTGATTGCCAGTTTAACTTGATAATTCTTCGAGCTATATCTCATGGATATTCTACAGATTTCAGTATGCCGGAATTTATCACATACGTACATAAATTCCGAAATCCCTCTCTATAGCTCGTGGAGAGGTTTTCAGACTCTTTATGAGGCTTATATTTGTAGACCACCACTTCTCCTACAATTTTTGGGATTTTATTAACTTTGACTGTTTCTCTGTGGACGCATATTTCTTGGTCCACTCAATGTGGCTGAACTGCTTGATCAATCTGAGAAATCCATAGGGTTAATTCTTTTTTACGTTCTTGGCTTGGTCTGGTTCCTGTAAGTTAACCGAAAGTGGGTCAAATTAAAAAAAAAAACCCTAGTAGTATATACACTTTACAAATGCAAAATATTCTTGCGTAATGTAACTGGGTCAAAACTCGAAAAGGTTTCTAGAGCAAATATCGTATGCTATGAATGAAAACGACTCGATTCAAAATTCTGAGATATTAAGTTATACAGCAACTTAAAAACTAATAATTTATCATCTGTCGTATAAAGAAATGACTATATTTAGAACTAGAAGACATATTTGTATCTTTGCAACTCCTTTCGAACCATGCGATTATATCTCTTCCTGCGCAATGAAGATATTAAACCTTGTTAGAGTATTTTGTGGACTGTGGAAGAATATTTAGTGGAATAATCCAGAATACTTTTATGTTCAAAATTTTAGGATTTGAAATTTACAATAGAAAGGCAGATCCTCTAATTTCCAACTGTTATTTAGTATATCAGTAAATTTCGTGTGTTGATGGAGTAAGAATACAATTCATCACCCCCCTATCTTACCCGTGGTTGATAGTAAAAGACGACTAAGGAATATAAAACGAATTTAATATCTATACAAAAGAAGGAAAACTCATAACAAAACCCTATACGAACACGCCTGACCAGCAAGGTATAATAGGTCAGTATCCCTCTCATCATGGAGGAGGCTTGAGCCCAACAGTGGGAGATATATATGAGCTAAGTTGAATCAGTATATCACACACCTTAAATAGAAAAGGGATACAGAATAATATTAAGTTGGAATAGAATATAAAGAAACTTCTTACTCCCATGTGATGTTTGGATTTAGGAGCCAAAATGTTTTGAAGACACCAACCTTTTAAGGTCCATGACGAATCAAAATTCGAGGTTCTGGCGACTCCTTCATCATCATTCTATTCATCATCCTATCGACGTTTACTATTGGAGCGTTGCTTAACCATGGGGATTTAATCCATAATCTGATATCCAATCTGTTATTAGCTTAGCAGACGGAGTAACTTTCTAACTTGATATTAAGAACTAGCTTGTGTTTCCTTAGTCGGTTTACAAACTCCACGTAAAAGCAAGGTGTGGCGACTAGAGATTGGAATCCGACGTCATTTTTAGTCAATTGATTAAATTAGAATGATTTTCACTTTTCGGCTCAAAATGAGTTGTAGCTGTGTTAGTAAGTAAATCAAGTGCCATTGTAGTTAATATAGGTAGTTTATATAAAACTAGCGACCCGCCCTCGCTTCGCTGCGGTTACGGCGGTTCAGTTGTGTAGTTTACTTTCACGACATAAAATTCCTCTAGGAGAAGGAATTTCTAAAATCCTACTTCATCTGACCTTAACAGGGCAGAAAGATAGTCCACACCAAATTCCAGGTCTGTAAAGCAGTATTGGAAAATGTGGATTTTTTGGGTTAACACCTACATAATCCCCTTTGGGGGTGGAATTTTTAAGAAGCCGTTCTTTGTTTACCTCTGTATCGTAACACAAATATGCCTACCGAAATTCAAGTCTGTAGGAGCTATATATAAAAAATTAGATTCTTACACCCCAGCAACTCCCCTTGGGGGTGGTATTTAGTAAAATCCGTTCTTAGCTGATCTTTACTAAGCGAAAGGAATATTCCTACCAAATTTAAAGTCTACAGACTTTAAATTTGATAGGACCTTATGGTTCCAGAGAAATGGTGATGAGTCAATACATAGGTGGAAATCTGTTATAGGTATATATAGAATAAAACATATATAATATCAATTTTACTTCCAATCCAATGTTAAGATTAGACAACGAGCAAACAAATAAAATCTAATAGTGCAGGTAACTAGTAATTTTTAACGATGTAACGAGTAGCTCAGTTTTCCTAAATTTCACTTTCACAGGTAGATTAATTATTCTAATAGGTTACTTTATAAATATGTGGATTATACGGATATATACGAATACGGGATGCGGGGAGTGGAGCGGTACTGGCACTACGTAGTGGGCTAGAGCAGCTCGGCGTCGAACGACTCGCACGCATGAACGCCACGCGCAAAACGTTTGAAATGCCTACCCATGCAACAACTTTATTATTTTGCCAAAAATTGCTGGCACTGTATACTGCTACCGGATCCGGTGAACATTTAATGACGCCGGATCCACTGGATTACCGCATCCGGTTTACCGGATTGCAATCCCTAGTAGCTACTAGTTTCCCGTGTGGTGACGGAGTAAGAATACAATTCACCACCCCATATCTTACCCGTGGGTGATCGTACGAGACGACTAAGGGAAACGCATATAACATCTTTGCAAGAGAAGAAAAACTAGAAACAAAACCCTATACCAACACGTCTGACCAGCGTGGTATAGTAGGTCAATTTTCCCTCCATTATGGTGGAGGCTCGAGCCCAAGAGTGGAGCTTATATGAGCTGATATGCTAATCCCTAGTAGCGACCCTTTATATTCGAAACCCATCAAATCCTTTTTTTTTTGCGGTGGGTCATGGACGTCGCACCCCGCCAAATCGGTCCGGGGTGGCGGAGGAGGCGGCGCGCAACCCCATTGACCCACTCTGCAAGCACCTCTTCTTCGCCGTGCGAGCAGGCCACCGTTTAAAACCCATCAAAACCTAGGGAATGGTTGATTGTTGTTATTTATTAACTTGTAATAGCTACTAACTGCAACTCTAATAGTGGTAGGGCCCCCCTGTTGACAGTTTTCTGTCTACAGCCGCGGGCCAATAGGCTAGTACCTCAGTCTCGCAGAAAATCGACTCGTTCGAGCAGCAGCAATGTCCTGTAGCGCTTCGTTCGAGCGAGATAGCCAACAACCCAACTTTCTAGGTGGTTTTAGGGTTTTCAGTGATAGGCAACGGCCTAGCTGTTCCCCGTGGTATTGCCAAGATCCATGAGCGGCAATAACGCTTACTATCAGGCGTGCTACTTGCTTATTTGCTATCACAAGTAATAATAAAAAAGTCTTTAAGAAGGACTTGTGTTATATTTTTTTTTGTGTGATATTTTTGCGTATTTCGGTTTGACATAGATTACGTAGAGGCTAAGATACCGATGTATGTCGATACCGATCTATGTCGATCTACGATCGTGTCAGTCAGGTTCGATTCCAATATAGATCAATATTTTATGCGATCCACAAACTGTTGTTTTAAATCTGGGTGTGATTTGTATCCGTTAAATTGTTTGTACAGTACCCCGAAATGCAATGATGATAACAAATCACTCGTTAATCCTCTCAATACTATAATAGTATTAATAATACAGCTATTTCATAATAAATAAATTATTTTATATAAAAGAATCTATAATAACGACTGAATAATTGGTAAATAAATTAAGGTATTGTAAGGTACTGTTAGCGACATCTAGTGTTTAATAGCAAACTTAAATTAACTAAGTTCATTTTGCTTTTTAATAATATTGTCCTTTGCAATCTTTAATCGTCATAGTTACCACAATAATATTTAAAGCTAAATTCAGTCAGGGAAGGATCTATAGATAGTATAAGCGACAAAACTTTAAATTAATTAAAATTTTCTTCTATCTTTACAGGTTTGCAGGCCGGATATTGATTGTACACTACC
Source organism: Lymantria monacha (assembly GCA_905163515.2). Taxonomy (NCBI): domain Eukaryota; kingdom Metazoa; phylum Arthropoda; class Insecta; order Lepidoptera; family Erebidae; genus Lymantria; species Lymantria monacha. Next base: position 24,691,072 of record LR991098.1, on the reverse strand, counting down.
AGACAACAGATGGCGCTACATAGAAGAATTCACGTGCCTCATGGGTAATGAAAAATCACATAAAGCGATGAGGCTATCGTTTCCCAGTGGTCATTCTTCATTCTCCGCCTATACTATGCTGTACTTAAGCGTAAGTAGAATCCAATGTATCATAAATATCGGATAATATAATATATAATTACGGATCCGTGCGATGTCGGAATAAAAATACAGTTTGCCTTAAGATTACATTTCACCAGGGCCGGCTTTACCTATAGTGCAGAGGGTGCGGTGCACCCGGGCGCCGGGTGTTAGGTGGCACCGCATCGGGTGCCTAACCATCTATAGTCGTAGTGGGTGCGTTATTTGACAGGTTTGGGTAGGTTGCTTTGTCGCCATGCTCACTGTTACTACATAATGCGACCGCGTTTACCTGATTTTGTGTCAAAAACTTTCAACCTATTCCATTTTTTCAGGAATTTTGATACAAGAGGGCGCCAGGTAATTGATTGCACCCGGGCGCTACATGTGCTAGAGCCGCCCCTGCAGTTCACCATGTCTTTTCTTGTCCGTAGGTGTCCTAAAATATAAGTGATAGGTGCAGATAGAGTGCCTAAGTGATAGGTGCAGATATCATTTATGCAAGAGAAGGAAAAGACCAAAATAAAACCTTTTACCAATCCGCCTAAGAGAGCCCGCAGACATGCAATTGCAAGTTGGCCGATTAAATCGCAGATAGGTGTAATAGGTGTAGTTACTTATGCTAGCCCGCACATCTTCTCCAACTAAATCGTCCAACTAATTAATTGGACATTGATCGTATCAGAACCAAGATTCCCTTCCGATTACGCACAATTAAAAAGTTGTCCAACTATTGGTCAACTGCTTGTTAGCATGGTTACTCTATGCAAGTTCGCACACTATCCAACTTTGTTGGGCAGTCGCACGGCAAGATGCAAGACGACCACACGCGTGCACGTGATTTTCCCACGCTCGCATGTTCGTCGACGGGTACAACGTCTGCTTCCCGATCACTTGTTGCCAACGAAAAAGTAGAAGAGCTCATAGAAGAAGTTTAAAAAAGGCCAGCGTTGTACAAAAAGGACTTGAAACAATACTCTGACATAAATGTTAAGAAAAGATGGGATATGGGAGGAAGTCTGCGAGTTAGTCCAACCCTCCCTTCAACGGCAACAGCGAGTCGTAAAGTTGTGTCCTGTTTGATTATCGCTGGCCCGATTAGATATATGAGCTCATCAAAAGACGAAATACTCATTCTGTAATATGAGAAAAATTTATCAGGGTAATATCTGAGTTTAGAATGCAATGTATGATGCTTCCCATAGTCTAATCTGTTACTTAATATGGGATGCACCCAAAATGTTCTCTTTTGTTTTCGTCTTCTTTTTATTAATAGAGCAATTAAAGCGTTTTGTTTCCGCATTTTCACGCACACGCACCGCGCTAGCAACACTGGCACCGACTAAATCGATTAAGTCTGCGGCTTGTAACCAATAAAATAAAGTTGGTCAACTAAATTATAAAAGTACGCAATTTAGTCGTTCGATAGTCGGCCAACTTGCAATTGTATGTGTGCGGGCTCTCTAACCGATTTGGTATAGTAGGTCAATAGCTGTGTGGTAGCGGCTACGAATACTACCAACCTTTACTTTGCTAGTGGATCTCGTAAAAGACGACTAAGAGCTAAGGCTCTTAGTCGTCTTTTAACGACCTGGGCCAATTTCATCTGATGCCGTTTAGTCAACAATTACATTCCCAAGGAGGGTTGTCGTCTGGCAGGCGGCCGGTCATGAAATTATTGCCAATAACTTTTACAATATGTACTATGAAAGAAGAGCACATACTGTATCGACCTCAAGTAATAGGGATAAGAGTAGGAGAATAATAATGATGAAGTTAATTGCTCTTTTATTCTGGAGGGCCTTGAACCTAGCAGTGGGACTTAATATGTTGATGATCAATTTGCTTGAAATCTATACAATAAATTGACTAAGTAGCATGCTTTGTGGTGATTATATTACAACGAATGACTCTGATGGGGGATGTGTTGCGGTGACCCGCATCGCATCCTTCGAAGTTATGAGGCGACTTGTTGAGATATGATAGTCACGCTAGACTTATAACAGCTACAATCGTCGTGCTTAATATTGCATATCTAGTCCATCATCATTTCAGCTCATTTACGTGCCATTGCTGGGCTCTTATCTCCTCCACACTAAGAACGAAGTAGACCTACTACCCTGCTGGTCAGAGGTACCTATATTGTGTCATTGAGCCGTATTTTACTACAGGTATGAGTAAAATAGAAGTTGCTGAATTATATTCTTATTCCACATCATATGAAAAAGTATTCACATGACGCTGGTCAGACGTGTTGGTATAGGGTTTTGTTTCAAGTTTGCCTTCTCTTGCATAGATGTTGATCTCGTACGATCACCCACAGGTAAGATAGGGGGTGGTGAATTATATTCTTACTCCGTCACCACAAGGATAATTAATTACTCTTTTTAGTTTATAAAAACCCATATATTATTAAACAGATATTTATCAAAGTTAAGGGCAAATTAAATTACTAGAACGCTGAACTAAATGGATGTACAGAAGACGAAAATGAAATACCTGCAAATAATATCGTCAAAAAAAAACAAGCAAATTCAGCTGCTGAAAATTTTGTTTAAGTAATAATTATTTTGTTAACAGATGTATATCCAAAAACGTTTCGTGTGGCGTGGTTCTAAGCTGCTCCGTCACGGCATCCAGTTCTTATTGATGATGTTCGCGTGGTACACCGTCATGACTAGAGTCTCGGACTACAAGCACCACTGGAGCGATGTGCTTGCTGGATTCAGCATTGGCGTATTATTTGCTGTTGTTATCGTAAGTATAATACACCATCAATTGTCAAAATAATTAAATCGATCTCCCAACTGTGCATTTACTAGACTACTGGCCATTTCTCACCAACGACCCTTACATTTTATGTGATCCCTGAGTCTTTTTCTTCTTATATATTGGCAATCAGCTACATTTACGAGCTATTGGTGCCAGTGTCAAGTTATAAGTATTATTACATTTATAGTCTTGTCAGGTTAGTCATTGTCTAAGTCAAATTGTCGCCATTAACAGTCCAATGGGCACACTGTTAATAGTATCTTGTGGGAATTTTGACGGAAAACGAAAACGTTGTAAAGCACTTTTATATGATATTCACTATATCCCAGTATTCTGTCCCATCACATTACATAAAATGCCATCAAAATTATCTAATATAACACGTTAAAACACTATGATATCGAATATAATACAAGAGCACCACATGTCGTTTTCAAATTCCCGTCAAAAGTCCGATCCCTGAGTCTTCTTCTTCTTCTTATGTATTGGCGATCAGCTACATATACGAGCTATTGGTGCCAGTGTCAAGTTTAAATATTTTCACGTTTTTAGTCTTTCAAGTCGGTCGTTGTCTAAGTCAAATTGTCACCATTAACAGTGCAATGGCCTCACTGTTAATGGTATCTTGTGGGAATTTTGATGGAAAACGAAAATGTTGTAAAGCACTTTTATATGATATTCACTACATCCCAGTATTTCCGCACATCACATTACATAAAATGCCATCAAAATTATCTAATATAACACATTAAAACACTAAGATATCGAATATAATACAAGGGCACCACATGACGTTTTCAAATTCCCGTCAAAAGTCCCGATCCCTGAGTCAATGATACATTAAGTCAATGTTAAGTGTCAAATATGTCACCATAGATGTTTTTTTTTTTTTATTATCATATACATAGCATTAAAAAACAGCAATGTTACGTGTCATTTATATTGCATTAAGTGTCACTTAATTTTAAAGGTCGTCGCTGAAAAGAACTAATGTCATAGCCAAACTCTTCTCTACAACGCATTCCACTTGTTGATCAAGAGCATGTCATCATCATTATCCTGCTCTTATCCCAATTTATTTGGGATTGACGCAATATGTCCTCTCCTTCCATACTACCCTATCGGACATCATCTCTATAGTCACTCCTTGTCTATCCATGTCATGTTTCACGCAGTATATATCGGGAGCTGTGTGTCTAGATATTATTATTTTTTTTTTTACAACATTAATTATTGCACTGGAATATATTATCCTTACATCGGTCAGATTGGTCACGTACTGAAGGAAGATGGAGTCAAGAGTCTCCGAAACCGGCGAGCGTGTATAAAGAGAATTATGAATGTTGAGGAAGCGAGTGAAGTATGCAAGGATAGAGTTCTCTGGCACTCTGTTCTCTCTGCTTACCCTGCAAGGGATATGGCGTAATGATATGTATGTACATCGTTCAACTGTATATAAAAAGTACTGTGTAATAATTGTGTACATTTTCATACGCGGCTTTAAACATAGAGTATTCATAGATATTGATGGACGTAATTGAAATTAAAAAACTAAAAATATCTACATTCTTTTTCCAGTTCACGTTTGTCTCTAACCTTCGTAAGGCTTCTCGTTCGCGCACATACAGCCATGAGGGTGAGCTCCGTGCGACCAATGGCAACACTCGGGTGCAAGTTTGACAATCATCTCCAGTAAGCTCCCGATGTGACAGCGGTGAGGAACTATGATACGAACAACCCGTAATCTCGTGGATCTCCCACGAGTACATAGACGCTTGTAAACAATCATGCGATTAAAATGCTTAGTGTTGGAACAATGCCGTATGTACAATTTGAATGTAACTGTTAAATGTAGCATCGAATTATAAAACTAGAATAGATAGTGACATATAATCAGCTTATAATATTTATGACGTGTTAACGCTATATTCTAAAGACTTTAATATGTAACTACGCGGTTCATTTAAATGAACTTCTTGATGAAAATAATTAGAAACCATTTCATTTTTCTAATGAGAAAGAGTGCTCGTTGATAGATACGGTTATAAATAAAAATAATGCAATCGTGCATTGAGAACTACTTAATTGAATGTAGTTCATTTAAATTAATAGGTGAAGTTCTTTTTTAAATTATACTAGTGTTAATTCGATCGACTAAATTTGATAGTACATAGTTGAATTTTTACATTTTAAAATTTGTTCTTATTTTTTTTTGTGTGGATTTATTCTTGTATATTTATTTTTTAATCTTAATGAACTCAAGCTTCATTATTTGGCTTGTAAAATAAGTAAATGGCAAAGTACTAATATGTTATTCTAATATCATTCTGCTTAGCTAGATTTTTTTTTTATTATTGCTTATAGTGGCAAACGAGCAAGAATCACGCCTGATGATAAGTGCCACTGCCACCCATGGACCTTTTCAATGCCAAGGGTATAGATTAGGCCACTGCCTACCATTATAATCCCCAAACCAACCCAGTTGGGATTCCTGCTCTCTCGCTCACCGAACGAAATGCAATAGCACATTGCCATTACTCAGATGTTGATCTTCTGCGAGAGTGTGGTACTTACCCCGGACGGACTGGCACATGGCTGTGGACAGAAAACTGTCAACAGCGTGGCCCTACCACAGGCAATAGTATAAACAAATCAAGCTAGTATAAATCAAGCATTATAATTAAACTCATGACCGATGATATTTAATAAATGAGTTGTATATGTACATACATATTTTTATTATATCAAAAATATCTAAAGAAAAAAATCTTAATTTATTTAAGAAACCTGTGTTTTCATTATTTTGAAGTTCCGTTGAAATAGAAAATATATAATTATTGATTTTAATGATAATTGTGATAATAAATATTGATATAACATTGACATACTTAATAGTGCTTTGACAATTATATTCATCATAATAATATTTTGAGGATTGTGCAATCTTTTAAATAACTATACTATTTGTTAACCGTTTGTATGTGTATGTATATAGGTATATATATATATATATATATATATATATATATATATATATATATATATATATATATATAATAAATAAATATTGTAGATAATAAATACTCTAACTTACTTTATTTATAGAAATATATTATACATTTGAATGTTAATCTCAAAAATGTGACATATAAAATTATTAATCGGATATAAAGTCTTTTGTTAAATATGCGATTAATATTTTTATTAATTGAAACTTTATAATAATTGAAAAGACTACCATAAAGTCAAACACTGGTAATATAGTACCAACCTAATCACTGCAGTGACTGTCATAATATTAGGCACTGATAACATAGTACCAACCTAATGACTGCAGTGACTGTCATAATATTAGGCACTGATAACATAGTACCAACCTAATGACTGCAGTGACTGTCATAATATTAGGCACTGGTAATATAGTACCAACCTAATCACTGCAGTGACTGTCATAATATTAGGCACTGATAACATAGTACCAACCTAATGACTGCAGTGACTGTCATAATATTAGGCACTGATAACATAGTACCAACCTAATGACTGCAGTGACTGTCATAATATTAGGCACTGGTAATATAGTACCAACCTAATCACTGCAGTGACTGTCATAACATTAGGCACTGATAACATAGTACCAACCTAATCACTGCAGTGACTGTCATAATATTAGGCACTGGTAATATAGTACCAACCTAATCACTGCAGTGACTGTCATAATATTAGGCACTGATAACATAGTACCAACCTAATGACTGCAGTGACTGTCATAATATTAGGCACTGGTAATATAGTACCAACCTAATCACTGCAGTGACTGTCATAATATTAAGCACTGGTAATATAGTACCAACCCAATCACTGCAGTGACTGTCATAATATTAGGCACTGTTAACATAGTACCAACCTAATTACTGCAGTGACTGTCATAAAGTCAGGCACCGTTAACATAGTACCAACCTAATTACTGCAGTGACTGTCATAAGGTCAGGCACCGTTAACATAGTACCAACCTAATCACTGCAGTGAATGTCATAATGTTAGGCACTGGTAACATAGTACCAACCTAATCAGTGTGTAGATGTATATATGAGAATTCATAAATTTTGTGTAAATAATTCAAGCGATTATTAATTGGCAGAATTAAGCCAATTATGAATCTCACATCGGTCGATATCACCGCCACGTATTGCTGTATAAATTGTTATATTTTATGATATTAAAAATATTTTATAGTTATATTTATAAAATTAGATATTCCATAGATGGCGTTATATGCATAAATATTTTGGAGGTCATTATCTCTTATTTACAATATAAAAAAATAGTACAAGTTATTATTTTCAATTTACTTTCATTTTAAATAACAACGAATTACTTTATTAAATTATTACAGGGTGAACTAATAATATAATGCATTTATTTGTATTTATTAATATTCGAGCAAGTCTCTTAAATTTTATATCGTTTGTAATCTCCTACACAAAAAAAAAATATATTTTATATTTGAAAGGAATATCAGAAGTATAATAATTTGAAGATATTATAACTGTTTTTTTTTTTAATCTATACAGACATGGTATTACTTAATCGAGTAATAATTCAATTAATTTATATTCTTATTGAGCATTAGTATATGTTCTTAAGCGATTCATACGATGTTTATCGCTATGGTTTACTTGCTACTTTTATGATCTACTTAATACTTACCATTTTTTAAAATGTATTTGATCTGTACGAAAGATCTAATTAAATATAAATGCGTGTGTTTTAAATTTCAAAATCTATCGTCTGTATTATTTCTTTTTTAAATATTTACATCTAATAAAAATATTAATTAATAATTAATTTTGAAATTTATATATGATATTTTTAAAGCCTTGTACAGATACTGCAATACTTATTAAAAACTAAATTATTTTAAATATTAGTCGTTAATGAGGCATGTATTATATTATGATGACTGATGTTATGATGACACATATATTTTCTTTTAGTGCAGCTTTTAGATCGGCTATCGTTGGGCATGAGTCCCCTCTACGAATTAAGGCAAATTTGGTCAATTATATCACATTAGCTAAACATATTCGCAAATATCGAATATATCACAAATGTCTGTTTAAACTTTTGTTATATAAAAATCACACCAACGTAGCATTTAAATATAATTTTGTAAGTAATTTGTAAATTTTATATAATACAACATAGTTGCACATATAATGTTATAGTACAATATATTTCTAAGTTATTTTATAGATTTCACTGGCATTTTTTTGTCAAAATTCTAAACAAACCATTGGACATAATGTTCCAATAATTATTTACTTCACGTAAAGCGTGAATGAACATCGTTGTGTTTTTAACTAATTCTTTGGTTAAACCGTTCTTGTACAGTATTTGTCATGAATTCGTATTTTCTATTCAATTGCCATTTTTTCATCAATTAATATTCTTACCTAGCAGTTAATATTATGTACATGTTAAAACAATGTTCAAATTTGCTGACATCGTTATTCATTAAATAAAAAGTTAGCTGAGCCGAAGTGAATAAGGTTACTAAAGTTTAGCTAAAATAATTCTAATAGAAAAAAAGTGTTTGACAGTTAGAAAATAAATAAAATAATTGAATAAAATTAAATATTTTCTTGAGGATAATGTTTAATTCGTAATAAGAATGATTTATCATTTTTTAAACAAAATATATAGAGCTAATTGTAATTAATTTTGAGTACATATAATAATATAAATATCTCAACGATTAGATTCTTGTAGGCTTTATTTACCATACAATTTTTACCAGCAGTTATTCACTCTTACAGTTTTTTAAAGGAAATTACAATTGTGGAAACTTGAAATTATAAATACAGTCAAGTATAAATGCATGTATATGGTAGTTTTTGATTGCAATAGCTATTAAAATGTATTTGGCTAAAGTATTTGATTAAAGTTTGTGCTTGACAAATGTACGTACAAGAAGATAATTTATTTATATTATATTAGTCATAATAAACAAGAAGTCTCGAAGACAGTTGTAATGTATATTTATGCTGTGATATAAACCTTTTAAAAGGAAGGAAGATCTTAGATGTTTCGTTATTAGTTGAAGTTTTTGTCTGTATACCAAGAAGTTATTTATTTTAATGATATGCATGTTTATAATGATAAATGTTAGAGATTAGCATGAATCTTTTTAATATTATGACGTTAGATTATTTCATAGCGTCATTCTGGTTCTCTTTTTGTTGGCATACACATTGTAGTAAAATAAATACATTCAAGTTTTAGTATCACATAATAAAAGGATGTAACTGTTTAAATAAAATATTGTAACTGAGTAAACAATAGTAGCACTCTTGCTTACTCCTTCACAGGTGAAAGAAATTCTCCAATTGCTTGTGATCGATGTTTTTTTTTTTTTTTTTTTTTTTTTTTTTTTTTTTTTTTTATTTCCACAGCACTTATTGGCAATTGAGAGTAATTTCAGTAATTTTTTTTATAACATATCTTTTAATAAACATTAAAATTTTTAATATTTAGCCCGATTATTAATATCGTATTTAAATTATATGACTATATACTTGAAAAATAAATCTAAAGAATTATTAAGTTTTGTAAAAAGTAAATAGTTCTAAAATTATGCTGTTAATACTATTTGACATATTTTAATAGATAAATTAAAATCAGTCTAATTAAATCTTCTAAATTGTTAATAGTGAACGGCGATTGGTTCTATTTTTACACTTGCAAACATATTCTTGGTAGATAGTCAATTATTCAACTAAGAGGTAATTTATAATAATCATGCTAAACTTAAATTACTTAAAACAGATTTGTGCTTTGGACAACCGAATTTAAAAAAAAAAAAAAAAAAAAAAAAAAAAAAAAAAAAAAAAAAAAAAAAACACTCACCTTACCCGGCTCTGGTTTATAAAGCTGACTAGTATTCACATATAAGTAATCAAAGCAATTATTTATTCTAAAACTCCCAAAGTAATATATATTAATTTTAAACTACAAATATTTATCTAATCATCAAATGGTTAGAAAACACGTTTGTTTTAGATAAATTATAACATTGTACAAGTTCTATGGATGTTAACTGCTCACCCTTAACAAAATTACGCAACCGTTTCACTCTTACTCTTAATAAAATTACGCAACCCTGTCACAAACCATTATTGGTTATGATTTTACGTTTGAACTAAGAAATTATTTGCTTCTTATCTTATTCTCTCCCTATCGTTGAATGAAACTCTTTCGTAATAAGAAGGCAATGAGCAAAAAGTACGCGGCTGTATCCCATTGTGTTCTATTGACATCTCCACAGAGTAATTAAGAATTATTAAGTACAGTTTTATTTTTATTTATTATAGAGGTTATTCCTCGCATACAACTGGCCAGTCATTTTCTATCATAAAGTTGTCAACTCTGATTTTTACTGACTTCATAGTATAACAAGAAGGACTTTTGACGGGAATTTGAAAACGTCATGTGGTGCTCTTGTATTATATTCGATATCTTAGTGTTTTAACGTGTTATATTAGATAATTTTGATGGCATTTTATGTAATGTGATTTGCGGAAATACTGGGATGTAGTGAATATCATATAAAAGTGCTTTACAACGTTTTCGTTTTCCATCAAAATTCCCACAAGATACCATTAACAGTGTGGCCATTGCACTGTTAATGGTGGCAATTTGACTTAGACAACGACTGACTTGAAAGACTAAAAACGTGAAAATATTTATTACTTGACACTGGCACCAATAGCTCGTATATGTAGCTGATTGCCAATACCTACATAAGAAGAAGTATAACAAGAAAGAATCTGTCTCGAAGAGTTTAACTTTTAGGATGGGTACGATGAATTACCTCCTAATCGTACACCTATTTTTACAAATACCCAACATAAATGTTAGCTTTAGATAAAATTAGGTGCTAGTTATATGTAATATAGTTTAAATATTTTTACTTTATGACACAAAGATGTCTTATTTTAAAGTACTGTTTAATTTATGTTTTGTGTATAATAGGACTTAAATGCACTGCCTTTAGATCTTTTATGTACCGTAGCTTTGAGGCAGCTATTTATTTACTTTGTTTTTAAGTGGTTACAAGTTTATAAAGCATAATAAATATGTATAAAATGTTTGATCCTTTTTTTTTATAATCCTCCTTTTAGACTACCAAACAATAAAATATTTTTATTAAGGCAATAAAATGTTGCGGTAACTGGACACCGCCATCTAGCATCGAGTGGCAAAATTACTTAACAAGAGACCTATAATCATTTATTGGCGGATAGGTGACGCTATTATATATTTTTCATATGAAGTGGTGTTAGTATTTAGTATTATTCTCTGCAATATAGTAATCAAAACAGTAAACAATATGCTATCATTAAGTTTGCATGTTTTGATGTAAACATTAGGAGCAAGGACCTTTGTTTTTATTATCTTACGGTACTTTTTTACAATGTTTTAACAATGAGTAACACCACCTATCTACCTACATATTTACCCACAGATTGCATATCAGTGCTGCGAAGCGACTTATCGTGACTGCATGCGGCCGTCGCTCTCTAAACTAGTGAAATAAATTCGCCTAGAATGATAAATTAGTGTAAATGATGGCAGCTGACAGATTATTGTGTAAAATATTTTTGGACTTCGTCGTTTTAGCTTGCGGTGAGTTTGAAATAATTATTTACTGTACCATATGTTAAGTGACTACAGAATGGTAATTAACGTTTTAATCCTTTTATAGTTCGGCGATTTAAAAATAATAATAATAATATATATGGATACCTAAAGATTATAATTAATTTTGGATTATAATTAGATTTAGAAGTACTAAAGACTATCTGATTCTATTTTTTTTTAATTTAACTTTGTATCTAGATTAGTCATCTTTTGACTCGTATAAAATTATTTGTGGCTTACACAAATTTTGTGTCCTCCAAGAAACTTGGCTCGGGGAAGTTCAACTTGATCACGTTAATATCCATCATTCAAGTTTATGATTCGATATAAGTATTTATGTCGAATAAAATATTTCTATTCTCAGGCCAAATACGTTAAAATATAGGACAAATTCCAAATAATGACAATTAAACTAATATACAGTACTTACATTGACCAGTGGTTTACCTTCTCTTGCATATGTTATAAAGTTACATTCTATAGTCTATTTTCATGGATACCCACGGGAAGTAAGGCAATGGTTACCATTATATTCCTTAATCATCACCCGAAGTAAGTTTTACATGCTAAATATTATAAATGAAACACATAGGTATATAATTCGTCAGAATCAGAATGACTAAAGCGGCATTTTGCTTGTCCACTCATGCATTTAAATTGTCGAATGAACTTGGTTCAACAACCTTGATATTCATTAGAACCTTCACTCTTTTTAATATTTGAAAGTTTAGTATTATAATAAATCATCATCTCGGCTAATAGGTATATGTGCCACTGCTGGGCTCGATCCTCCTTCATTAGGGAGGGAAATTGACCTACTACTGTACCACGCTGGTCGGACGTGTTGGTATAGGGTTTTGTTTTGAGTTTTCTTTCTCTTGCATGGATGTTACATGCGTTTTATATCTCTTAATCGTCTCTTACGATCACCCACGGGTAACATAGGGTTGATGAATTCTATTTTTACTCCGTCACCGCACGGATAAGTATTAGGTATATACATATGTTTTTTTTTTTTTTTTGACACCACCCTGCACTAAGGAAATAAACCTTGTATTGCGGGGGACTTTACAAACATGCAATTAACGCAGACAAATTAGACCCAGACTCAGAACAACACTTTGGAATCACACAAAGTAATGTCCTGCGTAGGAATCGAACCCACGGCACTGGCACGGAAGGTCCGGTATCTTAACCACTACGCCATCTGTGCAGTCTGTGTTACGAGTATATTATCTGATATACGTTCCACGGCTGGGCTCGAGACACAATAGGACGAAAATTTACTGCGCAGGTGGCGTAGGGGTTAAGATACCGACCTGCCGTGCTAGTGCCGTGGGTTCGATTCCCACGCAGGACAATATTTTGTGCGATCCACAAAGTGTTGTTTTGAGTCTGAGTGTAATGTGATTTCTCTAATCGTGATTTCTTTCTCTTGCTTTGATGTTATTTACGTATTGTATCTCGTATACCAATATTCACCAAATACTTTTAAATTTTAGGTAACACCCAAAGAAATCTATGCGACACTTAACATTGAGTTTTTTATGTGTTTTTTTTTATTGTCTTAAGCATTACCTAAGCTTTAAAAATCCTTGGTAAAATCGCACATTAGTTTTTTATTACCACACCTATGGACATGATGGGGAGTAGCGAATTGTATTCTTACTCTATCACCAAATGGAATAATATTATATTATTTAATAATACATTTATTGCTTACCATTTGGTGAAAAGATTAGGATTTATGACAACACTCCGCTATCCTGTGGCAGTTATATGAACCGGTTAAGGGAACTCAGCGAGAGGGGTAGCAAAACTTCCCTGGGAAATTTATAATACAAATTTCGGACGCTAACACGCCTGCCAAAAGGTCAATTGAGACATCAACTTCTGATTCATTATCCGATGTTGGATCTTTATAAATTAATGAATTGGTGAAATAGTAAGTATATACAGAGTGCCGCTTTTATTACTAGAATAACTTAAACTAGGTGTAGGAATGACGTCATAAAAAACATTAAAGTTAGTTGCAGACTCCTAGCTCTGTCCAATCCCGAGATAAAATGATTTGGTTCTTATCAAAACAGTAGGTTCACCGTACATTGACCTGTAGGTACATTTCGACCAGATGTGCGGTGGTGAGCGCAGCGAGAGCGCAACTATTTGCCTACTAGTTCAGTGTCACACGCATGAGTATATGCCTACATCGAATTTTTATAGTACAAGTGTATTGACCGCTTATCAGTAAGGCAATTTAATCAAAATTAGGTACTATATTTTTTACTGATTTGGATAGTGTATCATGGTCTGATACACCCCTTTCAAGGAGTCTACTAATTAAATCGGCAACTTGTATATATTTAGTGAAATAGTTTAATCTACACTCATTCTAATTACTGTTGTAAATATATAAACTAGTTGCTTACCCTGTGAGCATAGAAGTTCAAAAAGAACTGTCAAAAGTTTTAGCGGGAAAGGAAAAGTGTCATTTTGTGCTTTTGCATTATATTTCACATCACAGTGTTTAACTGAAACATCTTAGTAAATTTTAAGTAATATGAAGAACAGGAAGTAATGAGGTTTAATGAATATGATATAACTTAAATACGTTTTCGTTTTCCATCAAAATTCGCAAAATATACCTTTAGCAGTATGGCAATGGCACTGTTGAAGGCGACGATTTGACTTACTGACGGACAATGACTTTAAATTAAGTTAATTAACAAAGAGTTGGCTTAAAGGTCTCGGTAACCAAGACATAAATTCTAAAAAAGAGAACTGTCAAAACAGTTCTCTTGTAAGATCTCAAGTCTGGATGTAATTAGTTGCCGTTAATTATGTTCCCTGCAATACAAGGATTACTTCCTTAGAGCAGGATATCGTTTTTAAAAAAAATAAAAACAATGGGAGGAAAATGGAGCAGACGGGTTGGTGTAGGGTTTTATTTCAAGTTTTCCTTCTATTGTATAGATGTTATAGGCAAATCGTATCTCTTAGTCGTTTTTGCGACACCCAAAGGTAATATAGGGATGCATTGTAATGATTTCTAATGTTTACGCGAGTGCTACACATTTGAAATAAAACTACTTTTATGGATTCTATCGGTCACGGGAGGACTGACCTCCGGTCCTCCCGTGACTATGATCCCTGTAAAGTGTTCGAAACGTCGGGAAATTAAAAATCAAATACCAACGCGCAACGCGATAGAATCCGTAAAAGTAGTTTTATTTCAAATGAGATGTATTCTTACTCCGCGATCTCACAAGCAAGAAAGTATGGATACACCAATCATACTATAAATTTATATACACATTTATTTAAATATTGCTAACACTTGATCTGTCAAGTGTTTTAATCTATTAAAACAATTTCATAGCACATTTGATAGATCGTTCTAAAGCCCATTAACTATAGGTTTTTTTTTATTTCTTATGGTGACAAACGAGCAGACAGCACACTTAAGGGTAAGTGTCACGGCCGCCCATGGACCTTTGCCAATGGTATAGCTAGGTCGCTGCCTACTAATACAAACCCCGAACCCACCCCAGTTGAGCGTCCGGCTCTCTCGCTCACCGAACGAAGCGCAATAGCACATTGCCATTACTAAGACGTCGATCTTCTGCGAGAGTGTGGTACTACCCCGGACGGACCGGCACGCGGCTGTAGACGGAGAACTGTCCACAGCGTAGTCCTACCACAATTGCAAATGCATAGGTAACTGAGCTGGTCGAAATATTTCATCAACATAAATAACTCTAGTAATTTATAAAACTCGATTACGAAGTAAGAAGAAAAATGATGTCACAAGCGGGATTCGAACTCGTGCCTATTAGGATTCCGGCCCAATCGTGCTGCCACTACAATCGATCGTAATCGAGTTTTATAAATAATTAAGCATATTAAATGCTAAATTTCAGTAATTTAAATAACTCTAGTAATTTTAAAACCAATCAAAATTTTTGATTTTAATATGACTCATACAGCCTACTTAATTCAAAGACGTTGCCAGATATTGACGTCATTGTCAAGTCATTATTCCATAATTGAACAGGTTTTTGTGACTGTACAATTCTGGCTCAATAAATGTTATTCATCATCACAGCACACTGTTGGGCATCCTGCGTAATAGGAGGGAAATTGACCATAGAAATTGAGCATAGAAAAACAAATGGTGATGCATGGTGAGATGTGGAAGTGGCAGCTTCCGTAGAGCAAAAGAAGAAAGCGTGGCCGGACTATGTCTCTTTTTTGAATCTGAATGACAGAATGACTGAACAGAAGAAAGAAATATATCGGCAATGTAAGAATGACACCAAGGCATTAGTGAAAGAGAAACGTGATAGAGCAAATATGAGTGCAGAAGATAGGCTGACTAAAAACTTTGAGGGTAACACCAAACTCTTTTGGAGGGAGATGAAGAAGTCTCGGGGTGATTGGTCAGCCTTCAGAATGAATAAAATAAGGTCTAAAGATGCAGACATTCTTATACAAATACAAGACGTGTTAAGCCGACGAGTGAATTCGGGTTGGCGCTGGTGTTACATGTGGTCTAATAGATCATCAGCATTCAGCACCGGTGTCCTCCGATGACATCAGTATGGATGAAGTTGAATGGGCGATAAGATGTTCGAAAAACGGTAAGGCAGCGGCACTGATATGGTGTCTGTCGAGATGATCAAACTTGGCGACTACTTATAACACGCTGGTCAGACGTATTGGTATAGGGTTTTTTTTTATCGAGTTTTCCTTCTCTTGCATAGATGTCATATACATTTTATATCCCTTAGTCGTCTCTTGCGATCATCCACGGGTAAGATAGGGGTGGTGAATTGTATTCTTACTCCGTCACGAATTAATCATATCAACGATAACGGATTAATCATAAGAAAAACTTAGTAAAATACATAGTTTTGAATTCTTTAAAATGAATACTGTCGCAACTATCAATTTTAGGCGTAGCAGACAAAGAAGTGACTTACTATGCCCGGTATCAGGGACTTAATTTCTACACAAGATATTTTTTGTGCGAGCCGCAAACATTTGTTCGATATTTGGCTGTAGTTTGCGCTCGTTACATATTTAACTATACGGTTGTAAAGTCTTCGCAAAATAAAGCCTTATTATACTTTACTCTAAAAAAATAGTCACATGATAAAGGCATTGAACTCATGTACATAGATAATATTGAATTAAAAACATGATTCAATACGATAAAAAGAATTTTCATTTCCGTTTGATATAATTATTAATTTGTCTTAAAAAAATATAATTTGATAATTGTTCTTCTTTTAAGCATTATTACCTACTTATCCATCCATCGTCGGTTGGACGTGACCTTTCCTACCATAAGACGACAATCTGATTGGGTAAATATTATATATTTGACTGCACACATGGTGTAGTAATTAAAATAATAATAATAGTTTTTTTATTTCTCTCTCACACAGAAAAGTTACAAATGGATCTTAATATAAGATAATTAACATAAGAATTGTCTGCGTCTTCGTGAGAGAGTGGCATCTGTACTAGGAAGACCTGTATGACAGATTACCAGCCCCAGACGAGTTGGTGTTTCGTTAATTTCACTTTTTAAAATACCAACCTAACGAAGATTCAGTTTCCACATAGTACCAAAACTTTATGCGATCCACTAATTATTCAGACTCTGGTGTTAATTGCCACCAATAATAATTCTATGTTTATAAAATACCCCGTAATACAAAGATGATATACTAGTGCAGTATTGTATTTTATATATCATATGATCGGCTATCATAAAGTTTTGTTTCCAGTTATCCTTCTGCTTAATCCATCAGTTCTTCAACAACTACTGTTGAATGTAGGCGTCCCCAAGGTATTATAATACAATTATCTCCACGCTTGACAGAAGGTTTGTCGATTGTAATTATAAAGAGAATTTTCTCTGGTCATCCTTCACCCTATTATTATGTCTCCCAGAAGAAAAGCCATTATATTTTTAACATGTCACCATACGGGGCACTTCTCTTTATATTCTTACATTGATATTATCTGCTTACATCTCTTACTCATTTTATATAAAAGACAAGGAAATGAAGAAGATGGTGACACTATCTGTTTTAGTGCATCAGTATCGAACATCATCATCATTCTCCTACTCTTATCCGAATTACATGGGGTCGATACAATATGTACTCTTCTTTCATAGTACATATTGTAAAACATAATGGCAATAGTTTTATGACCGGCCGCCTGCCAGACGTCAACCCTCCTTGGGAATGTAATTGTTGCCCAAACTGACATCAGATGGAGTTGGCCCAGGTTGTTATAGAGCTCTTAGTCGTCTTTTACGACATCCACGAGCAAAGTAAGGGTTGGTAATATTCGTAGCCGCTACCACACAGCATCAATATCTCAATATTGAACATAACTTGTTATCTATTCTTTGCTAGAGACTAATAATGTTATTTGCTGTTCTGAACGTGAAGATGGGTAGGTACTTAATTAATATTTTCTTAAAAGTTTCTTTCATATTCAAAGGTTGAAAACTATGGTACCTATATATTTTCCCTCCGTTTAATCTTTAATATAGCTGGTAGTATAGACGTTTTAGTGACGAAATTAGATTATAGAAAGAAGAGAAAGACATACGATGTATCATTCTTTAGATTTCACCACATGATTCCTAGTTATTGGGGTTGGGAATGGTTATTAGGATCACCAAAGGAGTGGTCAGCAGAACCGTCTACATAATTAAAATAATAAAATTAAATAATACTTTTATTCATATGACGTATATAATCAACCATATCAGCTACTTTTAGGGTTGTCACCCATATTTTATTATAAACTATTTTCGTTAACTACATTTCTGTACTTTATGTGAACAAGAAAATATGCAACAATGCTTTATTACCCATGAATTGATTTCTCTGGGTTATATTTTAAGGCTGATAAATATAATCATAATATTTAAAATTTATTTTATTTTCTTTTCCGTGTGGTGACGGAACAAGAATACAATTCCCCATACCATTTTCTCGCTCCTGGGCGTCGTGAAAGACGGCTAAGGGATACAATATGCCATGCATATAATATCTATGCAAGAATAAAATAATATATATAAATATAATCCTATACGAGCACGTCTAAACAGCGTGGTAAAGTAGGTCAATTTCCTTCCCATCATGCAGAAGGCTCGAATTCAAAGTGCTGAGGTGATGATATCTTTCATTTTTAATGTAGCTTCCAGCCACGTAAATAGTGAGATGAATGAAACTATGCATCTTTGAAAGTATAAAAAAATGATTATTTACTTTGACATAAATATAAAATGTTAAGATGCTGTACAATGGTGACATGTATTATATGTTAATAATTGCTAAAGCTAATGAAAAGTACGTTTTAAGCAAAATAATCATCTCAGCTTATATACGTTGTACTGTTAGGATTGATAGAGATTGCTAGCCACAGTAACACTTACCATCAGGTGCGCTGCTTGTTCGTTTGCCATCATAAGCAATAAAAAAACCGGAGGTGTCAAGGGACACCCGGATGGAACGAAGTTCTATTTTAATTATATAATTTTTTCCTGCCTTAAGCGATTTTTATCGTTATATTTTAGCCAATTTGCAAAATATCTTTATAAATTATAGCCTATGTGTTATTCTGATGTGCAAGCTATATTACTATAAATTTCATCAAAATCCATTCAGTTCAGTAGTTTTTACGTGAAAGAGCAACAAACATGTTCACATCCATACATTATTACAAACTTTCACGTTTATAATATTAATAATAGGATATACAATTCCACTAGACTACCAAAACTTTTCGGCCCCGAGCTCGAACGCGAGCCGGCCACGCGGCCCGGTCACGGGCGAAAATAATTTCGTTGCGCATTATTTTGATTTTGCTATATCTCTTAAGGTATTGATTTAATTTGCATGGTCTGAAGGAAAAAAAATATCTTCATGAAATGCTCAAGCCAACTAATGTATTTAAAATGATAAGGATTAATACAGTATTTGTGTAAATAGCTTTTCAATTACCGTTTTATAATAGAACATTTTTTAAAGTATTAAAATGGATATAGTATGTTATCCTTAAGAGATAGATATATACCATTCCGGACTTTTTTGTAGGCCTTTTTAAGCTGTATAATACTGTAGTACTTTATTTTGATCTATTTCGTAGGGTTCAGCCAGCGTTTGCAATGTAAGCGCAAAATAATGTGTTTATTTACGACATCACATTAGAAACCTCTAAAATTATCAGTGTTTCTCTAGTACATTATGCATATATTATACATATAAACCTTCCTCTTGAATCACTCTATCTATAAAAAAAATCGTCGCGACACCACACTGTTCAATGCGAAATAGAAATGAAAATATCTGGCTTGCTTTCTATAAGAGAGCCGACGAGCGACGCCGCACAGCTTACAATAGCTTACTGTAGCAAAAAGTGTCGTGACAACTTTTCGTAAGAATTTTTTCCGTCTAGCCCCCTTTCACAACGCGCGATAAGGAACTTCGTTCCAAAAAGTATTTTATTTATACAAAAAACAATGGCAACCCTAACTATTTCATTGCTAATGTTATTGAAACGACATCCGTATTTAGTATGTAAGCTAAATGGATTAGTTTTTTACGAGCCTTAATATATTACTTTGATAGATCTTATCACAGTCATTTTTATTTCTACATTTATTTATATACTTTTTTATTTATTTCTTTGTTTTAATCTTTATTTGCATATGCAGATGGTTGATTGGTCTAAATACTAGGTTCTCATACTAAGTGCATTCGAAACCCATACTTCTTTATTGCAATCTACAAATAATTCCTTTGAGCGTGGGTGTACTTCGTATGCGTTGATTATATGTTTATGTAGTTCTCAGTTCATAAATTCAACGTTTTACGATATTTTCAAACCATAGATAACATTACGTAAGCTGTCAGTTGCGTTTTGTTACTTCATCAATAAATGAACGTTTAGAACTTATGTTTTTTAATGTTTTTTTTTGTTAATTAATATCATATTTTAATATCCTATATCCTATTCCCGACGACAACAAATTCAAAAACATAAAAATTGGTCCAGCCGTTCTCGAGTTATAAGTGTTGTAACTAACACAACTTTATTTTATATACAACTAGCGGACCCGGTGCACTTCGTTCCGCCTAACGCTTAATGAATAAGATGAGCAGATTTCGACTAATTCAAAATCATGTAGTATTTTTTTTATTATGATAATATATCTTCATGCGCGTTGAAAATTATCTAATTGTTGATCTCTGAGATTTGCTCGATGATTATGTCTGGACAGATTTGGTCTTATTGGTCGCGGCATTATTGATGACAATATAGATACAATATGATTTATTATAACAATATTCGTAAAAAATTGTAAAATTCGCACAAAACGAACTCTGACCGGTCCAATTTAATTTTAACTTTTTGCGGTATTTTCCAAACAAACTTAATAGTTTGTTTGGAAAATACCGCAAAAAGTCGTGGTCTAATGACCACGTAATTACGCGAGCTGTCAATTGCGTTTTGTTACATTATCAACAAATGAACGTTTAGAACTGCTGTTTTTTTATTGTTTTTTTTTTGTTAATTAAAATCATATTTTAATATGCTATATCCTATTCCCGACGACAACAAACTCAAAAACATAAAAATCATAAAAATTGACCCTGGTTGTCGAGTTATAAGTGTTGTAACTAACACAACTTTCTTTTATATATATATATATATATATATATATATATATATATATATATATATATATATATATATATATATAATTAGATTACATGAGCTGTCAATTGCATCTTGTTATATCGTGAATAAATGAACGTTTAAACTGATGTTTTGACTGGAGTTCTTAATTGAATTTTTTTTTGTTGATTAATATCATATTTTAATATCCTATATCCTATTCCCGACAACAACAAACTCAAAAACATAAAAATTGCGCCAGCTGTTCTCGAGTTATAAGTGTTGTAACTAACACAACTTTCTTTTGTATATACACTACCGTCCAAAAGTTTGGAAGCAGCAAGGTAAAATCGAATAAAACCAAACTAAGTCATTTAAATTTAAATGTATTGATAAAAAAATAAAGAACAAACAGAAACTAACTTAAACAAAATAAAAAAATAATATACAATGGTAAATTAGATTAAATTTTAGCTTCATCAAAGTGTCCACCTTTCTCCTTTATAATCTTCTCACATATTCTGGGCATTCTATTAATCAATTTTTTAAAATAATCTTTATCTAATTTGTTCCATTCGTTCTCTAATAGCTGCCACAAATGTTCTGAGCTCGTAGGACAACGACTTTTCACCCTCCTGTCAAGTTCATCCCAAACAAGTTCAATGGGAGAAAGATCAGGGGATTGAGATGGCCATTGCATGATGTTTAAAATGTTTTCAGCTTTTTTCTTGTTTAAAAAGTTCTGGCACAATTTAGACGAATGCTTAGGATCATTATCCTGTTGAAAAATGAATCCAGAACCAATGAGACTTAGTCCACTGGGTATGGCAGAATCTTGGAGAATTTTTAAATAGCCTTCCTTGTTTAATTTTCCGGTTATCCTCACAAGATTGCCGGGTTTACTGTTGCCAAAACACCCCCAAACCATGACATTACCACCACCATGTTTGATGGTAGGCACTGTACATGCCTCTGAAGCCCTCTCTTCTTTTGACCGGCGTACAAAGACACGTCTATTGGATCCGAAAATCTGAAATTTTGATTCGTCACTCCAAAGGACATTTTCCCATTGTTCTATAGTCCAGTTTTTATGCGCTTTTGCCCATTCTAGTCTATTTTTCTTATGTCGATTTGTTAGTTTGGGTTTTTTAGCAGCAACACATCCTCTTAATCCCGCAGACAGTAAGCGTCTTTTAACAGTAGTTGTTGAAATGGGTGTTTCTCGCGTATCATTCAGAGCTGCAGTGATCTGTGGTGCAGTTAAGCGTCGATTCCGTTTAGAAAGAACTCTAATGAAGTTGTCCTCTTGATTTGTTGTGGATTTGGGCCTACCAGATCTCTTTCTATCTTCATTTTTCCCCGTTTCTTGTTTTCTAGCAAGGGTATAGTGGACACCTTTACAAGAAATTCCGAGCCTTTCTGCGATTTGACGTTCACTGTATCCTTCCTCGCGTAGAGTGCAAATAGCGCTTCGCTGTTCAAGCGTGATTTGCTTGCGTTTTGCCATTTTCAGAAGAAAAAATACGGTCAAAGTAGTAGCCGATATCTTTCGAATACAGACAATGTTAATATCACAACTTTCACGTGCCAATGCTCAAGTGCGACTGAATAAGGTCTAAAAAAGTTAAAACCAGCAAACATTATCAATAAAACTACACCATTGCATAGGATAAAGTAGCCGACGGATTAAGTCATAAAACACGTGTTTCGTCAATATTAAGGAATTCCATAAAACTTGATGAATGTAGGATAATAATCCTTTTGTGTTTGTGTAGACAGTCGTAAAACGTTGTAAAACTTAAGATTATTGCTAATTTTTACCGCTATTAGTCGGCATTTATTTGTTTTGTTTGAAAACAGGTGTGCTTCCAAACTTTTGGACGGTAGTGTACATATAGATATAGATTACGGAATCCCTCTCCTTAAAAATAATAAAAAGGAAAACAAGGTTTTATATAAAAAAAATTGCTATAAATCCATACATTTATGGTCTCAAGTTCTTGTCCCCAAAATGGAAAAGATCAGACCACACACATTTAACCACGACATTTTTAGTCTCGAGAGCTATTGAGCGAGGTTATTGTCGTTAACTGAACATAACATTAAAATCCGTTTAAAAAAATTGCACTGCGCTCGGTATTTAAAAAAACTTGTCGAAAGGTTACGAATATACAATTAATAGAGTAATTTTAAATCCGAATTCAAAACTAAGTATGTTGCGGCAATGAAGTTTCAGATCTGGCTACAGATATTGATATTAGTATAATATTATCTAGTTTGAGATATAAAATTTCATATTATCTGTTAGTTTCGGGTGTTGATATTGAATTTTTACAAATTTTTTTTTCCTTTTTATTTAAATACAAGCTGCCCTGCACTAAGGAAATAATCCTTGTATTGCGGGAAACTTAACAAACATAGAATTAACACAGACAAATTACACCCAGACTCAGAATAATTTGTACTGTGTGGGAATCTAATCTATGACACTGTAGTTCGATATTTTATACATTATGCCATCTGTACCGTCAAAATTGTAAAAGGGAAATGCTTATTGTAGTGGTTATCGTCTTATTTCCCTTTGGAGCGGCTTATGTTCAGGCTGGTAGTGTGGCTGGTTGAAAGAAAACTCATTGTAATGTATCTTATACAGAGGCCGAGCCTACCCAAATTTATCCGAAGCTTTTATATCGGTTTCGGATATAGTTTCAGATTTATTTCCGTTTCGGATATCCAATGGTTACGTTTACAGAGCTCCATAGACTCCCTACTCAAAACAACCATTCAAATATCATTACACAAATATCGTGATGATTTAATCAACTACGTTTTTTGCAGGAAATTAGATATTAAACTTCCCGTGTGCTGACGGAGTTAGAATACATTCACCACCTATCTTACCCGTGGGTGAGGTGGGGTCGTAAAAGACGACTATGGGATAAAATATGCATATAACATCTATGCCAGAGAGGAAAAACTCAAAACGCGCTGTTTTGTTTTTATCGCTTATGGTGGCAAACGAGCAAGTAGCACACCTGATGGTAAGTATCACTGCCACCCATGGACCTTTGCAACACCAAGGGTATAGCATAGGCCGCTGCTTACCAATAAAATCCCCAAACCCACCCAGTTGGGCTTCCGGCTTTCTCACTCACCGAACGAAGCGCAATAGCACATTGCCATTACTCAGACGTCGATCTTCTGCGAGAGTGTGGTACTACCCCGGACGGACCGGCTCGCGGCTGTAGACAGAAATCTGTCAACAGCGTGGTCCTACCGTGTGGTTGTGTAGTAGGGTAATTTCCCTCCTAGTAATGAGAAGGCTCGAGCGCGTAGTTGAACATAGCTATGCTGAGAGAAAGAGATATTGAACACAAAGAAGAACATCAAGCCATATATTGTATAAAAACCTAAATTTGAACTAACTCTAGATTCGAAGGTAGCGCTCATAATCAACATACGAGTACATTTACTGAATGAAAAGATAAGATGTTCTTGTACAAAGTTATATTAAATACTTTGTTTAATTTCTATACGTGCAAACAGTCTCTCTGTTTGCCATTAAACATACGGAAATCCTTGTGTTATCGGGCGTAACACAAGGTCGTACGTAATAATCAGCTTATTTTTCTTTCATTAAACTCTTGTTTTTTACCTCAAGTCCATTGGTAATGCTAGAAGCATATCTAAACTTCCTTCTTTACAAAATTTAACTCAAAATAGAAGAGAATACGAGATAGGGGTCCAGTTAGGAGAGAATGTAAAGAATAATTCATACTATGAATATGATTAGCAACCTACAAAACTTGACCTTACAGTATTCCTCGTGCATCATGCATTCAAAGACGTGGGCGCACTAGCACACACATACACACTTCATACATACATACATACGTACTTGCAGAATGACACATACACGCATACACATATTTCTCTTTTACTTCGTCGAAATATTT
Organism: Lymantria monacha; assembly: GCA_905163515.2. NCBI lineage: Eukaryota > Metazoa > Arthropoda > Insecta > Lepidoptera > Erebidae > Lymantria > Lymantria monacha. The sequence goes on along the minus strand of LR991098.1, from coordinate 24,665,810 downwards.
AGTTATAGTATAAGAACTATGAACAAGGAGACGATACAATGTCTCGTATTAGTGCACATATCGACGATGCAGTTAAACAGATCTTTCTTGTAAATTTACAATATTGTAGAAATATTATTATTTACTTATAATTTTTCGTGTGGTGACGGAGTAAGAATACAATTTACCATCACCACCTATCTTACCCGTGGGTGATCGTAAGAGACGTCTAAGGGATATAAAACGCATATAACATTTATACAAGAGAGGGAAAATTTGAAAAACCCTATACCTACCAGCACGTCTGATCAGCGTAGTATAGTAGGTCAATTTCCCTCCCATTACGGGAGAGGCTCGAGTCCAACAGTGGGACATATGTAAGCTGACATGATGATGACCATCCATTAACTTATTGCATTGCACTATTGGACATGGCTTCCTCAAGTAAAAAATGGCATCAACGCAAGTTGGGAGTAGTAACTCTCGCAATAAAGCAAGGTTTGAATGGCTGATTCATCAAATGCTCATTTCATGCTGAATCATCCTGAGGATGTCTCAATTAAAGGTGGAATACGTGTCGAATAAGACTCCCTTCTATCTTATTCCAGCTTGATCCTATCCCGTATTCCTTCCTTTCTTAAGGTGTGCAGTATATTGATTAATTATGGAAAAGTGGTAGGTCTCACTTCTAACTCTCTTAAATGAAGGAACATTTTAAAGTTGCAATTTTTATAAAAAACTTGACTACGAGCGAAAAATTAATGTCACACATGGGGCTTGACGCCACGTCTGTTGGAAATCCATTATATTTTCGGTGTCATCGTTTAATACAACTCTAACGGCAAAGTTAGACTATTAAATCTGTATAATGCGTAAACATTGTTGGCTAGATGGCACACGTCGCCTTTAAAGACGAAAATATAATACGAGCCGGCATTTGAATGTCATACGACAGCTCACGCTGGTGTAAGTGGTAGCACAGTTGGAACGGATTTTCAATAGGTGTGGGTTCGAGTCCCATGTGTGACATACATTTTTCACTCGTAATCAAGTTTTTATAAATAATCAAGCGTGTTAAATACTAGATTTCAGTAATTTGAATTGCTATTTTTTATCTAGGTCAAGGAATAGAAATGTATAAAGGCGGTTTAAAAAATAAGAAAGTAGAAATTTGTATTTATATGTTCCATAAATGGTATATAATTTTGTGACAACATCGTTTTACAATACATTGCTAATTTTATAAGCCCGCTGTAATCATTGAAAGGCAAAAATTTAACAAGGTCATACCAACAAAATAATGCTAAACAGTTTACAATTGAGATCTGGATTGATGTCATTTCTAGACTTTACGTATTTGTTAGTTTATTTCAATTGATTGAATTCTGTTATTAACATAGCGCCTAGGCGATATTTATATTGTGAAAGACAAGTGTATTTTTTTTGTCCTATATTCATAAAGTAATGATATATTTACAATGTTTAATTATAATTGTGTATAGATTACTCTGGTAAATTTTGCTTTGATTGTCATTTTTATGATACTATAAAAATAACGCCTTAGTCGACAAAAACTGACTTTACAAACAAACGACTTTTACATAGCTGAATGTGACAACTCAGTCTTGTTTAGTGTTGCCCAAATGCAAGACTCTTGCAAGTCTTGCAACTCTCGCTGTTAGAATAACACAGAGTCCCTCAAATCAAACACTTTCCAAGCTCGATAATTATTCCAATCACCAACAATTTCCAAACTTGATAATTATGAATTTTTATATCATATCACCCCTACGAGAGGTCCATGGCCAATAGGCAGATAGATAGATGAATAGAATAATGCCGTTACCGCAATCATTAAGTGATAGAATAATAGTCCAATAGCGACGTGAATGGAATACTGTAGGGTTATGAGACGGCGCGTCGCTTTTTCGTCGGCTCAAACAAATTGGATGGGATATATCCAGCCTATGTATAACCTGCCACAAGAAAAACCAAAAAGGTTTAGCTTAGCTCCAGCGATCAAGTCAGGAGTGGCGAGAATTGTACTTTTATCCCGTCGCCACGAGTGCGAATATACATACGTACATATCATCACGCCATATCCCTTGCAGGGTAAGCAGAGACATCAGAGTACCAGAGAACTCTATCCTTGCATACTTCACTCGCTTCATTAACATTCATAATTCTCTTCATACACGCTCGCCGGTTTCGGAGACTCTTGACTCCACCCTTCCTTCAGTACGTGACCAATCTGGTCTAGGTAGGTTAGTCTCAGTATCCCCCGGTACCTACATCCTTCCACTTTCGTATTGTATATCTTCTTAACCAGATGTTCGTTCGGCATTCTTTCCACATGTCCGAACCATCGGAGCATTCCCTTTCACAACTTTACACCAATACTCTCTTTCATACCTACTCGCTCTCTTACGTTGTCGTTACGAATGCGATCGTTCAGCCTAACTCCACAGATTATCCGTAGAGGTCACATTTCGGCCGCATTCATTTTACTTTCATAGTGCGAATATAATATAAAAAAAAAAAATATTTGTACTACTGATGATATCATAACCATTATCTTAATACAAAGATAACATTTTATCAATATCGATTTAACAGTGCTTAGTAAAAATAGTTGTTCATCAATTAACATTAACTTATATTAATACTTCCGATGTAGATATTACTTAGTCTTAGTAATAGGAATTCAGGCGCCATGACAAATGAGCTCTTCTTTGTGGTGATTGCAAAAACTTGTGTCGTTGTGGGATTGAACTAAATTCTGTTCTCCCCATTCCGTGGTCCGCCTCAGAGAGCGGTCAACTTCAGACACAAGATGAGCCCGTCATTCCTGTACTCCAAATCAGGAATACGAAGTTTAACGGATGAAAAGGCTGATCTGATAAAGAGTTGCGCCTTAATAAGCGTACCAAAAAGTGACATTTTATAATTTTCATAATCTTTCTTTTTCAAATACACATATATATTTTTTATATATTTTATTTTAATTTTTTACATTACAAAATGGCGTAATTTTGAAAAAAAATATGCACAATTGAATCAACATTATCTACCATGCTTATAAAATTTCACGACAGTTCAATTAGAATATGTATAACTTATTTGGCCTAATTGGATTTTTCTTACTCATTGTGGATGATACTCATGCCCAGGAGTTGGACGTATCTATATAGATTGTAAATAAGTAATAATAACGGCTCCTAACTACCTCGGGGTTGAGAGCCTTCGGCGCTCACCCATAGTACGGGTTAAGCTGTAAAAGCCATTTGCGGCTAACAGCTAAAAGACAAAGAAAAAATAAAAAAGAGTGTGCGCTTAAGACCGCACGGCAGAAGTGAAAATTTCATTGGCCAATCCCAATCAATATATATATATATATATATATATATATATATATATATATATATATAATAATATTATGTATTATGTAGTACCTATTATTAGGGATCGTGTTCGTAGATTGAATGAGAAACAAGTCAGTAATTAAAGTTAATATTTATTAAATTCTATATAAATTAAATTATTTATTTTCGTTATCGTATTCTACAAATGATACAATCGGTTTGTGATAACTAAAATAAGAAAATATGGCAAAGTAAAAGTTCACAGAAAATAAAAGTTAGGTTGACTTTTAATTATATTACACATACATACATTTATATATACGCATATAATATAAACATCAGGTGACTTACCTGTACGATCGAATCTCTTTATATAATATCAATAACAATAATTATGATTTGTGTAACGGTTATTGTTTATAATTTTTTTTTCAATATATATTATTTTTCCAAAATGTATTATTTTTCAATATTACCAAACCGCTAAATACACTAACATCACAATGAAAAAGAGATAGTTGTTAAAATAATAATAATTATCATTACGTATCGATTATAACTATTAATTTAATAAAGACAATTAAGACGTAAGAATTGATCATACGAAACACAGCGATACAACTGCGAAGAGCAGCTGACTGTATCTTTCTCGCTCGGGTACACTCGGCGTTCTCGAGTTCACCCGATCGAGCGTTTCACCTCAGAGCATAATGGATCAGCCTAACTTACTACCCACGAAAAAATCTGTGTGTGGTGCGCCTAAAGAAGTTTTCCCTTCAAAAAATCTAATCTACGAGTATCTATTCTATATCTACGATTTAAGTGATAATTGAAAAGAAAAAAAAAAGAAGAAAAGAAAACTATTTTATTTTGTAACCTCACATTTTTCCTTAAGCTTAACGTTTATATTAAATAATGTGCATATGCGTGAGGCCAAAATATGGTATCTGTCTCAGCTATTGCTAAGGCAACACGATTGCCCAAGCGCTGATATTCTGACAGATCCAACAATGAAATCACTTATGTCAAGTTAATGTCTCACCGATGTTATATGTATCAATAAAGGGCTCTGCGGGAAACAAGAATAATAAAATATATATTCTATTAAATTTGAGACGTACATATGTATATTATATTAACTAATATTATTATAATTACCGCAGATTTAAATAGAAAATAAAATAGATTTTTATAAATATCTTTACAAAACAGTGTGTCAATTAATAATAATAATAGTGTTGGATGATAAGATGTAATATAGGGATATATAACAGAAAACTAAGAGTGAAACGCACAACTCGTTGATATTTGTGCACCAAAGTTAGGTTGTTATTAAGGTAATACAAATTTTTGTTTGTCAATTATTATTTGTTTGTATTTTCTCTGGAAAGCCTTTGTTGATTTCAAAGTACGCAAAGGCGGCTTGAGATCGTTCCAACAACGAGTTGCAGCGAATCTAAAACTACCACGGAATGCAGCAGTCTGGTGTTTTGCATTAACTAGCAAGTAAGAGGAGGCCCTTGTACTATACTTATTGTATTCCTTTGACCATGACAGTCTCTCATATAAATAAGTCGGTTTTTTACTTAATACAATAGTGAACAATAAAGTGGCCAGGTGGAGATGTCTACGTGACGACATTTTCAACAGATTACCTGCGTTTAGATATGGAGTAACGTGTGATCGTGGGGGTATTTTAAAACAGAACCTAGCGCAAGCGTTTTGTACGCGCTGAATAAGCTTTTCAGTTCTGCCTAAAATACATGGACCATATACGATATCGGCGTAATTTAATTTGGATAAGATTAAAGATTCGCATAAAGTGATACGCAAATCGACGCTAAGGAATGGACGCATTTGATACAAAAGTTTCAGGCGGTAAAAACAGTTACGAACAGCTTCAAGGACATGAGTTTCAAAGTTGAGATGGCTATCAAAAATGACCCCCAAATTACGTACTTCCTTAACCTGCTCAATTAGACAGCCATCAATTTTTACATCTTGAGTCAAGGTTTGTATGAATTCAATACGCTTTTTAGTCCCTAGAAATAAATACTTCGACTTACTTGGATTTAATACCAAAGAGTTTGCTTTAGCCCACCCGGCAACTCTCTCTAAGTCCTCATTGATTTTCTTTACAGATTGACTACAATCATGAGGATGAAATGATAAATATATCTGAAGGTCATCAGCATATAAATGAAACCTTGAATTGGTTATATGATTGGTGACATCTGTACTGTAAAGGATGAAGAGAAGGGGCCCAAGAATCGAACCTTGGGGGACACCTCTAGTGACATGTTGCAGCGAAGATGTAAATTTACAATTTTTACTATTGCTATCTACTTGCACATATTGTGATCTACCAGATAAGTAGCTGTGGAACCAGTTTATTGCGTTAGAGTCACAGCCATAGTAAGAAAGCTTGGAAAGAAGAAGAGATATATTAATTGAATCAAAAGCCCGTGAAAAGTCAAGAAGAGTAAGAATTGTACACATTCCCTGGTCCCTGCTTTCTAAAATATCATCAACCACAGCAAGGAGAGTAGTAGTTGTGCTATGGCCCTGTCGAAATCCGGACTGCACATGAGACAAGATGTTACGCTGCTCCAGATATTTCCTGAATTGATTAAATATTATCCGTTCCAAAATCTTAGAAAGACAAGGTAGTAAGCTGATTGGTCGAAGATCTTTAGCACTTGTGGGGTTTAAAACTTTAGGTATGGGCTTAACTATAGCAGTCTTCCAAAGATCCGGGAATATGGCCGTAGTTATGGATTTATTTATGATCGCTGTGATGGATGCTAAGCTCTGAGGAAGTGTCATCATAAGCATTTCCAACGAGATTTCATCACTACCAATAGCATTAGATTGAAGACTGCGAATGCATTGCAACACTATGTCTTCACTAACTGGTTCAATACTGAAAGTATCCCTTTGAAAACGATGAAATTCAAAGTATGTTAGTGTGGATATATTGACTGTATCCCGGCCTGGTATTTCTAGAAAGTGTTTATTTAAGTACTCTGGATCTTTAAGAAATTGAGGTATATCAGATCTTACTTTATTGGATATAGTAAGAGTAGATTTAAGATTTTGCCAGAGTTTTTTAGGATTCTTTAAGTTAGAATTTATAAAAATTTTAAAATAAGCTTTTTTCTCACTATCAATAGCAGCGGTAACAATACGCTTCAAGTTCTTATAACTCTCCTTATGGATATTTGATTTAGTTCTTTTGGCTCGTATATGATATTTATCTCTCAACTTTATCATATCTTTTACAGTATCCGTGATCCATGGCGGTGCTTTTTTGAATTGACAATCTATTCATTAATGTTTTTCAGTGAGCTTCCCACTCCTTGTGCTGTTGCTATGGGTGGAGCCATACGAACGAGGCTACTTCGAAGATGACATGTCTATCCGGCTGCCGTATAAAGAGCAGCAGATCTCTATAGGCATGCTGACTGGGATCGGCTTTGCTTTCTTAATAATTACAGTAAGTTCCTACGAACATTCTAAATTATTTATACTTATAAAAACCCGATTACGAGCGAAAAATGATTGTCACCAATGGGATTCGAACCCACACCTATTGGAAATCCGTTCCAATCGTGCTGCCACTTACACCACCGTGAACTATTGTAGGACATTCAATTCTCGCATTCTATTATATTTTCGTTTTTAAGGAGACATGTGCCATCTACCCGACATAGTTTACACATTGTACAGACTTAATGCTCAAATTTTGCAGTTAGAATTGTATTAAACGATGACACAACCCTGTTATTCAACAAATTATACTTAGTTCTCCGTATGGAACAGAAATACAATTCACTGTCTCCTTTCCTGCACGTGGATATCGTAAAAAACGACTAAGAAATCCATCAAACGCAATCTATCAACGAAATCCATCCCAAGGTTGTCAGTAAGAAATTACAGTATGCGATAAGATCGGCTAAATGTACCAATGTTAAATTATTGTATTTTATTTTATTCTTGTACTTAGGAATGATTATATTGTAAGGAGTATCTGCTGTGTGGTAGCGGCTACGAATACTACCAACCCTTACTTTGCTCGTGGGTGTCGTAAAAGACTACTAAGAGCCTTATAACGATCTGGGCCATCTCCATCTGATGTCGTTTGGTCAACAATTACCTTCCCAAGGAGGGTTGACGTCTGGCAGGCTGCCGGTCCTAAAGCTATTGCCAATAACTTTAACAATAAGTACTATGAAAGAAGAGTATTATATCGACCCCAAGTAATTGGGAGAAGAGTAGGAGAATGTTGATGAATGATGATTATAAGGAGTATAATTTACTAAGGACTAAAATCACTTTTATGCAAAATGAAGAGAACTCGAAATAAAATCTTAAATACCAACATTATACACACCTTTTTTTTTGCGGTGGACTATGGTTGCGTCTCGCTCCGCCAAATCGGTCCGTGGTTGACGGAAAAGACGGCGCGTGACCCCATAGACCCACCATGCAAACTCCTCTCTTCGCGTAAATAAAGATTTCTTTGGAAGAATAATTTTGAGTCCATTGTCCTTATGAATTAATTTAAACAAGACTCCTATTCGGTATAACCAAATGCCTTAACAACAACATTGGATCAGTTTAGGCATTTCGCCGCCCCTCTAGAATCTGCGCCCTTTACCTAGTCACTGCCCTGTTCTCAATAGCAGGTTATGCGAATATAGAAACTTCTTTGAGCTATATTTTAATGCAAAAAATATTAACTTATCAGAATTCTTAACTGTTTTCAGATTCTCGTTGTAGAAATATCTCGTTATAGACAAGGTAAAGGCATCGGTGAGAAGTTCATAGGAGGTTCACTGATCCCAGGATGGCTGTGGGACAGTTACGTCACTATAGGGATCTTCGTGTTTGGAGCTGCTTGCCAGCAACTAACCTCGGATCTATCTAAAGCAGTTATTGGAAGACTAAGGCCACATTTCTATGATGTAAGTAGTCTAACAATTCGGCACTATCGACGTTATGTCAGACAAAGTTCGCCATAAGGAAATAATTTCATAATCTCCTCGCTTGAAAGATAGATGGAAGCGACTGCAGACGCAGTGTTAATAAGATACTTAGTTAGCAGGAGTCGTGGTTTGAATGTCATTAGACGATTTCTCCGGCGCCCCCTAAAAGCGAGGCAAGTGCCGCCGTGGTTTTCGTAGATATGCCGATCACACAGATAATTGGCGAGTCCCACGCTCACCTCCATCTATTGACGGCAAGAAGTAGTACGTAACTGCAATTCTACAGCATCAAAAAAAAAGAAAAAGTGTCCCAGTGAGACATCGGCCAGTTTTTATAATTGTTTTTTTTTTCACTTCCTGTTTATAGAAACAAAGCATATTATATTGGTAGCATCATTGTATTGGTAGGCGGCGGCCCTAAAGGTAAAGGTCCATGGGCGGCAGTAACACTTACCATCAGGTGTGCTGTTTGCTCGTTTGCCAATAAAAGCAATATAAAAATTAAAAAAACATTATTTTTATCTAGGAATATATTTCTACTGAATATTGCTGATGTTTTCAATAAAGGGTAATTCGATCACCCATGAGTTAAAAAATAGAAGGAACTTTGTTGACTCTATTCTTTTTACAGGTTTGCGGACCAATTCCGACGGGTGGTACCGGTCCTTACATCCAAAGTTACAGATGTACACTAAACTTAGATAACCCCGGATTACTGAAAGACGCGAAAGTTTCCTTCCCCAGTTCGCACTCCAGCTTCTCCATGTATTGTGCTATTTTCTTCATTGTAAGTAATAACTTTGATTTTTTATTATTCAAGAGTTTTTAATTCATAGCCAATTGTCTTTAGAATCTACATACAATACATAATAATAATAATAAATGATAATAATAACAGATAAATAGGTATAATAATATATAGACAGCTAACCCCGCTTGGGTTCACTACAGAGAACTAGTTGAGTTTCGTGAGGAAGTTCGTCTCTTTAGAAATAACCACTATCAGGTTGGTCTCTGTGTATACTGCTGGTCACTAAAAGGCTCATATACCATATAAATATATATTTTTTTGTTTTGTTCGTCCGTTCGGCCAGGCAAAGGGATCAAAGCCCATACAGCCAAGTCTTATTTTATTTTTTTTTCATATATCATTCAATACTTCTTCATATTAGTTATATAATCTTAATAGTCATTGTCCGTCAGTAAGTGAAGTCGTTACCATTAATCGGACGCTGATAACCATATCAATGATTTTTTGAGCATTTTGGCAAAATATGAAAATACACATAAACCACTATTATACCATATTCACTACACTTCAGCGTTTTAACTGCATCATATTCCATAAAATACCAACAAAATTATTCAATATAACACTACAAAATACAAAAGAAATGAATATAATACAAGAGCGTGACATGACATTTCCATATTCGCGCCAAAACTCCTACCACATAAATAACAACTGTAATGGTTAACTTTTACCACACTCACGGGCAGGCAAAGGGGTTGGTAAATTGTTCTCCGTCACCTCACGGAAAAATGAATGTATGTATACATAATTTCAGATAACTATTTTCAGTTCTACGTTCAAATTAAATGCAAATGGCGCGGTTCGAAACTACTACGGCATGCCATCCAGTTCCTCGTTTTCGCGGCTGCTTGGTACGTTGGACTGTCGAGAGTGGTAGATAATATGCATCACTGGAGTGATGTGGCTGTTGGATTTGCTATTGGAGCAGTATATGCTTGCCTTGTGGTAAGAATAATCTTGATATATATAATTATATTCTATATTATATTCTTTACTACATGTTTATATAACTAAATTCCTCATTATTTGCCACATTAAATTCCTCCTTCACTGGAGTTATTTTGATTAAATGGTGAATTTAAAAATGAATTATATTGTTTTAAGATAATTGATTGATATTATAGTTTTTTCTCCTTCTGACGAGGCCTATATCTAACAGTAGATAAGCTAATAATAATAATAGGTTCACTAAGAACTAGCAATTAAAAGTGACATAATAAAAAACAGATTATTACTATTTTCTATAAAAGTACAGTAACTGGCAATAAATAATGCACTTTAATTCTTGAAAAGAAACAATAGAGTTATTTCAGCTTTGTAGAGCGTTGTCCTTGTCGCACATTATCTGTGTGACGTCACACGAAGCACGACAATCTGGTATATATTAGGAGCCGTTAAAACAATTATGATTTATTATTATATCGACTGCACAGATGGCGTATTGGTTATGATACCGATCTTTCGTGCCAGTGGCATGGGTTCGATTCCCACGCAGGATAATATATTGTGCGATCCACAGTGTTGTTCTGAGTGTGGGTGTAATTTGTCTGCATCAATTATATGTTTGTAAAGTCCCCCGCAATACAAGGATTATTTCCTTAGCACGGTGGTGCCTTTTAATAAAAAATATATAAATTAAAAATAAAATACACTTATTGTTGTTATTTGTTAATTTCAGTTTATATACGTGCTGAAGCCCAAGAAATATAGTCCATTACCGAGACAGTGGGATGAGCCACCTGTTCCCACCAATACGCTACCAAGAGTTACTCTGGCGCGATGATTGACCAACACAGTCTCTGTATTATAAAAATGAATAACAACGCCATCTATGTATTACGACAGAATAAAGTGTTTTGAAGTAATGTTCCTACTGTGATTTAATAAGAGATTTTATTATGTATATTTTCGTTACCAACACTTGCAGATTAAATAATATAGCTAATTCAAATACTGTTATTTGAATTTTGATAAAAAAAACGATTAGCAAATTATTATTAGTAAGTAATTCAAATAATAATATGACGTCAACTTTGCAATTTCCATAACAATCTACGTCTGCCCTAAAGAAAGAAAGGCCATATTATGCCCCCATAATAACTTAAATCTAGTAATTTCTTTGTGTATATCTTAAATTATTTATTTAAATTTTCTTTAAATTAATATAATGCACGTACATTATAAATTATAGGTACTAAAATATTAATCACTTTTTGTGCATAACGGTACAAAATTTATTTCTTATTCATCTTTAAAACGCTAGAATCATTCGTGATTCTAATTGAGTATATAGTATCAAACAAGGAGTCCGAAAGGTATAGGCTTTTCTATAGTATTCATGGACACAATAATAAACCCAGATCTTAGTTCTCTTTTCTGCCACTGGCTGCGCTAGAATTTAGGACGTACCGATGCTATTATTATAAAACGAAAACGCACGTTGGCTCGCGAACGTTGAATTTAATTAATTTAAATATAAAATTCCAGAGCAGTCAGTAGCAACAAAACTTTCCAGAACTGTCAATAGCAACAAAACTTCCCGTGTAAGGATTTAAACGAGTACTTCTTGAAAAGTTGCGCGCTCTACCGGCAAAAATTCTACCTAAATTTAGACCATTCGTTAAACATTACGTTGGGACTCCTTGTTTGATACTTCTTAACTAGAATCTTGAATATAATTGTCCATTTCCATGTAGTGACAGAGTAAATATGTAAATTACCACAGATTCCTTGCCCGTGTGTGCTGTAAAAGACGCCTAAGTGATGTTAGCAGTTAAATAAGACACTCAGGAAAGGAAGTACCTAATGGTGAACTTTATTGTTATTTATAATAACCATTCAAAAAATCTTTTTATCATTAATTGTATTGAATACATTTTAAGAGTTCTCTCCATGCGAGCTAGGTCTAGTAAGCGAGCGTCATAAAATATGCCACCGAAGACAAAAATCGGGTACCGGTGGCCCGCTCGCACGGCGAAGAGAGGAGTTTGCATGGTGGGTCTATGGGGTCACACGCCGGCTCTTCCGTCACCCCGGACCGATTTGGCGGGGCGAGACGCATCCATAGTCCACCGCAAAAAAAAAAGAGTCATAAAATGTTTTAATTCTTTTTTATGTCAATGTATTCTCTGTGTGAAAATAGTCTTTATGTAATGGAATGTATATTTTGTATTCATAATAATAAATTATTATTTATATGATAAGTGTAGATAGATATATTCTTACATCACGTTATGCCTATGTCCTTATTCCAATTTTTTAAACTTAAAAATAAAATTCATATTGTACTATTATTTTTTTATGTTCTTATTCTTACTATTGATACTATTCCTACTCCTATCCCTACGTAAACCATCAACCCACAGAGCTATAATTTAAATAAAATTAATTCCTATTTGATCACATATCATTATTGTATATATCAAATACATTGTATGTAGGTATATCATTATTGTATTAATTACTAAAAAATAACCACGTCAGTTATTTTTTTTCTTACGTGTGAATTATTTTGTGCATATAAGTTTTTTTTTTTAATTCGATAGTCTCGATTTATTAAGGTATAGGGAAACTTTGATTTAGGTTTTTTGAAAGATAAAAGTTTATAGAGATAAAGTCCATATATGAAGAAAATATAAAACGTTTTGTAACATAAAATTTTGATGTCACAAACTATAACGGCCAAATTCATTAATTTATTTATTATAATTTGTAGTTTTTAAAGGTACATGAATGTTGGGTATGTAATTGCATATTCTTGTTGGATATTTGAATTTCTATTGTAAACATAAATACTAAATGATTTCTGATGTTTACGCGAGTATTACACATTGGAAATAAAATTGTTTTTACGGAATCAATCGCGTTTGTATTTGATTTTTAATTGCCCGACGTTTCGAACACTTTACAGCGTCCAGGGTCGCGGGAGGAGTGTATCTGTTGCCTAAGTTTTATTAGTCTGTGAAAGAAGGCCCTTTGTACAGTATACTCGTATTTATTTTAGAGTTATGTTATTATTAGTATGGTGAGCCCATTTTTTTATCCGTGAGTATCGTGAAAGACAATTAAAAATATGCTGTGAAGACAACACCTATGCAAGAGAAGAAACATTCTAAATAAAATCCTGCAGCGGAGTTTGATTAGCTACGGTAGGTCAATTTCTCCCTTGTGAAGGAGGCTAAAGCCGAAGAGTGGGATGTATATAAGCTGAGTATATGAGCTGATGAAACTAATACTTTTTAATGTCAGATGTCTTTTTTAAGCATCGGTATTATTTTAATTCGATTTTGCACTTTTTATTTGCATAGCAATCAATTTTGGAATTATCCACTGCATTTTTTTTTATTGCTTATGGTGGCAAACGAGCAAACAGCGCACCTGATGGTAAGTGTCCATGCCGCCCATGGCCCTTTGCAATACCAAGGGCTATAGCGTAGGCCGCCTATCAATAAAATCCCCAAACCCACCCAGTTGGGCTTCCGGCTCTCTCGCACACCGAACGAAGCGCAATAACATATAGCCATTACTCAAACGTCGACCTTCTGCGAGAGTGTGGTACTACCCCGGACGGACCGGCCCGCGCCTGTATACAGAGAACTATCAACAGCATAGTCCTACCACCATTAAGACAACAATTCATATCATTTTTTATGCATATAATTTAGACACATTTAAAACAATAGCAACACACGTAAATGATTAATGAAGCTATAAATATAAATATTATATTTCATAATGATTTCTTATGTTTAGGCGAGTATTACATATTTGAAATAAAATTATTTTTACGGATTCTATCACGTTTGTATTTGATTTATAATTTCCCGACGTTTTGAACACTTTACATCTTATATCATAATCTTCCAAAATTACTTTGAGTCGACACAATATGTACTTCCATCGTACATATTGCAAAAGTTTTGGCAATTATTTTAGGACCAGCCGCGTGCCTGACATCAACCCTCCGTAGAAACATTGATTAAACGGTCTAATGTCGCTTGATCAACGGAGAAATTAACCTAGGTTGACGTAAAGAAAAAAATCTTAGTTTTTTACGATACTCACGTACAATATCAGTAGTAGTAATATTTGTAGTTGTAGTAACTACCATACACCATATAATTTTATCATTAAATTATTAAATGAATTAAAATATTATTTATTTAAACTGAGACATGAAAGTAGAATAAATGCTGTAGAGATGAGAGTTCTTCGTAGTATGTGTGATGTGAGTCTGAAAGATAAAATTAGGAATAGTGTTATAAGAGAGCGCTGTGGTGCGAATGAAGAAGTAGAGACAAAGATCAAAATGGGTATGCTGAGCTGGTTTGGACACTTAGAAAGAATGAGTGAGGAGAGATAGACGAAGCAAATATATAAAGCAGGCGTGAATGGGACGAATACAAGGGGAAGACCTCGTCATCATTTTCTGGGTCAAATTGGCGATGTATTGACGAGAGGTCATATTAAGAGTATGCGTAATCGTAGAGCATGCATGAAGACTATTATGAGTGTGAATGAAGCGATGGTGGTATGGCAGGATCGTGGTTTGTGGCAATGTGTCTCTGCCTACCTCTCTGGGAAACAGGCGTGAGGCTATGTATGTTATTTAAACTGTAAACACCTATGCGCAGTGTTGGTATTACTGCCACCGAAAACAAAGATCGGGTAGGTACCGGTGGTCCGCTCGCACGGTGAAGAGAGGTGTTTGCAGGGTGGGTCTATGGGGTTGCGCGCCGCCTCTTCCGTCGCCCCGGGCCGATTTGCCGGGGCGCGACCACATCCATGGTCCCAACTTGCGAAAAAAGAAAAAAAAAATGTTGGTATTACTGGTTGTTAGATTAAATATTTTTATATCAAAATAATATTTTTCCTTTATAAAAACCCGATTGCAAAGCGGAAAATGATGTCACAAGCGGGATTCGAACCCGCGCCTATTGGGATTCCGGTCCAGTCGTGCTGCCACTACACCACCGTGAACTATTGAAGGACATGCAAATCTCGCTTCGTATCATATTTACGTCTTAAGGTGACGTATGCCATCTACCCGATAAAGTTTACACATTGTTATAGGCTTAATACTTCAAACTTTGCAGTTAGAATTGTATTAAACGATGCTCGATGTAACAAGGTGCTTAATTAATTATCAATTAAACCAGGATGGTTTTATCTCAATTATTTGGGTTTAATGCAATATGTATTTCATTTTCATATTGTAAAGTCATTGGCAATAGATTTACGACCGCCTGCCTGATATCAACCCTCCTGCCTACATACCGATGTTGACGAGACAACATCAGATATATTTGGCCGAGGTATTTAAAATTCAAGCACAATCCACAAGCAATGTAAGGGTTGGTAGTATTCGTAGCCGCCACCATATACCAATATATTTTTCTTATATGATAATTTTAATTCTTTTACTATTATAAGTGTTTCATATCATAACATTATCCTGCTCATGTCCCATTTACTTGGGATTGATGCAATATGTACTCATCACCCATTGTAGGTACATATTGCAAATTATTGGCAGTAGTTTTATGACTGGCAATCTGCCTAACGTCAACTTTCCTTGGTATTTTAATTATTGACCAGACAGCATCAGATGGAGTTGGCACAAGTCGACGTAAATCTCTTAGTCGTTTTTTAAGACATCCACGAGCAAAGGGTTGGTAGTATTCGTAGTTGCTATCACATGGTAAATATAAGTATTTTATATAAATTTTATTTATTGCATCATTGGTTTATGGATGCAACTGTTACCTAATGACTAGACAGCTGGATAAGTTGCCGAATCCTAGATCGAACAAAATGTGTTCTCCAATATGCCCAACAAAAAATTATCGTTAGCAAAAAAATTCTGAAACTGTGCCCGGTCAATGATAATAAGCTTTCTTCCTATTAAGTGTAACCGAAAAATTACACCACAAAATGTGAATATCTTTGGTTGATTACTCGATAAAAGTATGGAATTGAAGCTTATTTAATTCCTGTGCCCGATTTCACCGAGGAACCTAAAATCCTTACTAATATTATAAATGCGAAAGTAAATCTATCTGTCTGCCTGTCTGTCGCTCTTTCACGCCAAAACTACTGAACCGTTCTAAATTAAATATGGTATACAGATAGTCTAGAGCGTGAGAAAGGACATAGGCTACTTCTTAATACAAAAAAAAATAGGGTTGTAAAGGGGGATGAAAAGTTGTAAGGAATTATCGTCATTTTTAAAGCGAGAAGCTTGAAACTTATTTTTAGGCTATTGATTAGATATAAATATAATATATGAAATTAAAATTTCGTAAAAATTTAGCCTTAAGGGGTAAAATAAAAATAAGGGATGAAAAACTTTAAGAAAGTAACCTCTTACGCGGGCGAAGCCGCGGGCAGAAGGTAGTTTTAAATAAAACTTAAGGCAATTTTAAACATCAATATTTAAGGTATTCTAACATATATAACATTGCCTTAAATGTCACTTAACATTTAGATTGGTAAAACGAACCCAAGATTTTAGGTACCATCTGAAACAATATAAAAGGATCAACATTGATGTTATTTCTTTTCTATGTTAAGTTATTTTAAATAAAATGAAGATTTAGGTAACAACACCTTAGACAACAGAAATGACATGTAACAATTATTATGTTGTCACATCAATATAAGCTGCTACATAAAATTTAGGGTTTGGTGGTGAAAATAGGTGTTAGTCCAACGGATGTATAAACTATTAATATAAGTAGTCTTTATACTACTACATTAAGTCCACGTACCGGAAAATATGGATAAGTATGATAAAAGCGTATGAAAATAAATAATAATAATGACATCACTAAACAACACTTTGATCATCTAATTATCAGTTAATAGCCGCATTATATATCACTTGTGACCTAATTATTAAGGGAAATACATTTTATTACGTCAATTACACTTTCCTAATAAATTATTTATGGGTCACAGTCCACAGATCAACGGAATTATTTATCAGAAGGGACTTTAGTACCTAAGTACACAGTTCATTAAAATAGTATAATATACATATAAAAGGTCAAATCAGTGATCAAATATGGCCATTTATCATCCCATCATTAAGCTTATTTAGTTCCCACTGCTGGGCTCGAAGCCTACTTGATAGGTAGTAGGGAAATTCACCTACTAATTGCTCTTCCGAATTTTCGCTCTCTTGCATAGATGTTGTATGTTGTTTCGTCCTTTAGTCGTTTTTTATGATACCAAGCGGCAAGATATAGGGTGATGAATTGTATTCTTACTCCGTAATCACACGGTAGAAATAAATAGGAATTGAAACGTTTCAATTTTTATTCTTAAACATCACTATAAGAACAGTCAGGGACGCAACATTCATTCGTGCAATTTGTCATCTATTTATATCAAACATATAGAATCTAAATTCCATTTAGGAAGTCCAGAAGAAAATACTAGTATAACCGCACGATGTAATTAATTTTTCAGGACACTTTCTCCTGGTGATTCTCTGACTAGTTTTTACGATCAACATGAGAGAATGAAATATGTTTAACAGAAATGTGCTTCTATGGGCTCGCGCGCCGCTTCTTCTGTCGCCCCGGACGGATTTAGCAGAGTAGCCCGCCAGTACAAAAAACCCCTGCCAAGGCTGCAAACGCTGATAAAGAAACGGTTAGAAAAATTTTACATGAGGAATTACACATGACAAAAGTCTGTGCGAAGTTGGTGCCAAAACGCGCTATCTGTGAAGCAGTATTTGGTCAGTAAGCGCACCCCAGTGCTCGAACACCCACCAGATTTGGCTCAGTGGGACTTTTTTGTTTCCGAAGATAAAATCTGCATTGAAAGGGACCCGATTTGAGTCGATGGAAGCGGTAAAGCAAAAAAACGGCAGAGCTCCTAAAGGCCCTCACCAAAGAAGATTTCCAGCACTGCTTCGATCAATGGAAAAAACATATGGAAAGGTGTGTGATGAGAGGAGGGGAGTATTATGAAGGGAATTCGAATGTAGAATATTTTTTATAATAAAATCCTTTTTCGTTATTTAATAACCAGATCTCATATACATACTACTTATGGTGACAAACGAGCAGGGCCGGCTTTACCTATAGTGCAGAGGGTGCGGTGCGCCCGGGCGCCGAGTGTTAGGGGGCGCTTCGAACGTGTTGTAACTATCAACCTTTTCCATTTTGTTCACGCATTTTGATACAAGAAGGCGCCAGGAGATTGATTGCACCCGGGCGCTACATGTGCTAGAGCCGACCCTGCAAACGAGCAAGTCTGAAGATTAGTATGTGATTAGTAGTAGTGTTATTACTGCCGCCCATGGACTGTTGTAATACCACGGGTATAGTTAAGCCGTTGTTTACCGAACAAATATATGCCCAACAATTACATTTTCAAAGAGGCTTGACGTCAGGCCGGAGCTGGTCATAAAACTATTGCCAATAACTTTTGCAATATGTACACTGGAAGAGGAGTAGGTACATATAGCGTCGACTACAAGTAATTGAGAAAAGAGCAGGAGAATTATGATGATCATATATGATTAAATTGTTTATGCGTATAACTTCATACAAACGCGCAATTAAAACTATAGCTAGCAAATAGGTATCATAATTGAAATTTGCGGGAAAATCACATCGCATTGTCGCGGAGCTCAGTAAATTTACCTAAAGTGAAAACTGAAAGTTATAAACCTGTGCGGTAGCGGCTACGAATACTACCAGCACTTACTTTGTTCGTGGATGTCGTAAAAGATGACTTAAGAGTCTTATAACGAACGGCCAACTCCATCTGTGATGCCGTTTGGTCAACAATTACATTCCCAAGGAGGGTTGACGTCTGGCAGGCGGCCGGTCATAAAACTATTGCCAATAACTTTTACAATATGTACTATGAAAGAAGAGTACATATTGTATCGACCTCAAGTAATTGGGATAAAAGTAGGAGAATGAATAATGATGATGTTTAGCGTTAATTCCATGCCAAATGCATAGCACGCCCCGATCTTCATGACCGCACAAACAAAGACGATGGTTTGCGATGGTTTTTGCGCGACAATCGCGCCGCTAATTAGGGCGAGAAGCGAGAAATCACTTTCTATTAGAACGATGCCTTGCAATGGTCCTTCGAACCCTTGATTGATGTTGGAGCTTCCTGGTAAAACTATAACAATAATAGTATCAGAGAATTATAGGATCATATATTGCAAGAAGTACTAAAGTAATATTTCATGTATGTGAAGCCATAGCAATAACTAATACCTAAGATTACAATTTTCCGTGTGGTGACGGAGTAAGATACAATTCACCACCCCTTATCTTACACGTGGGTGATCGTACGAGATGACTAAAGGATATAAAACGCATATAACATCTGTGCGAGAGAAAGAAAACTCGAAACAAAACTCAATATCAACATATCTGACCAGCATGGTGTAACAGATCAATTTCCCTCCCATTATGGAGGAGGCTCGAGCCCAACAGTGTGATATATATGAGCTGAGATGATGATGATGATGAAGATTACAAGAATCGTGTAAATAGGACTTAAGAGTAAACTTATCGAAACAGCAAAACTGAATCAGTAACTTCTTTATTCCTAAGGTCATCAGTTTAAAGACCTTACATGTTTTAGTTATCTCATTTTGTTTACGTTTTTTCCTCTGTTATTTATTATTTCTGTGGTGGTTTGAATATTTTGCAGTACTTATTACTTACTCCATTCAACCATAAAACTATTGATTTCCATTGCCGGACATAGGTGTAAGCAAGAACTGTCGTATTCCACTTATTAAATAGAATTTATTATTACATAATGATTTCATAAATCAACTGCAAGGATGGATTCAGGTTATTTTCTTGCGAGCCATGTGTGCTTCTTGATTTAGCGGTTGTGATCTCGTTGTCGCGCTTGCAAGACTGCGGCCTTATCGAAAATACCTTTGAGATCTTCGATGGGTGTAGATGGCTGCGGCGTCCATTGGAGGGCGTTTTAATCGAAATACCTTAGAGATCCTGAACGGCATATACATGATCGCGGTGGCTTTTAGGAGTTCGAGGTGTGTCACGGCATAATCAAAGTACCTGTCAGTCGACGGTCATAGATTATACGGTATATTTTTTATTTTACAATATTAGTTATTAAATTATAGCGTATTTTTGATACAAATTAATTGACAATATAAAATTAAAATAAGCCTATTTAAAAATGATTTTGGGTAGTTCATCTCATCACCCGACTAGAAATTTTTTCGTCTTCCTTAGCAGGACCGGACCGGGCATGCCCGATCTGGACCAGATAAGGAATGTAACGCAGAAGATATATCTGGACCCGATCAGGAAAACCTTATCGGGTCCAGATCAGGCATTCCTGATCGGGTCCAGATCAGGCATTCCTGATCGGGTCCAGATCAGGCGTTCCTGATCGGGCCCGGATGAAATTTTACTGATCGGAACCAAATCAATCATCTGCGTTATATATCTTGCCTGATCCAAAACGAGTATGCCCAGTCCGGTCCTTTTAAAAAACATGAAAATCTTAAAGAACATGTTTAATATGTAAAAATATAAATTAATATATGACGTAGGCACCGAATGCAGTGCTATATTCTTATCATAGAGAGTCCCAGTGAGCCGTTCCGATTATGGCGCAACCACCAGATGCTAACGAGTAACGATTGCAACTGTCGCCTGAATTTCTCATTCATGACCTGATCGATCTGTTTTAATCTGATTCGATAACAACTAATTTAATATTAGGCCATGTCATTATGCTTCGGAGAATCTTAACACCGCGATTCAAATAATGACGTCATTTTACTAACGCCATCTATTTATTATGACCCAAAACATTAAATGTTAGAATGGTTGTTACAATATAATATTTCTATCTATGTTTTCAAACGTTAGGTACATTTATATATATATTATTTATTTTTGTTTTTTACTTTAAATATAAATTATTTTTATATTATTAATTCAACATTATTATTATTATTAAATACATATGATTAATTAAAGATTTCAGATTAATCTCCTCTGATGCAAATACAATTTCGCCGGGGCATAAATATGACAATCATGTCACTTTTTTGAATTTTGATTGATATTTTTTTTGTGTTACGAAAACTGTTTCTGGTTCTGATATACTACAAGCCTTACTATATACTTGATGATATTTCACATCAGGCTATCCTTATTTGGTCCTGATCTGGTCCTGATCCGGTATGCCTTACCATGCTTGATGTTATTTCACATCAGGCTATCCTGATCAGGACCAGACCTGGTCCTGATAGGGTTTGCCAGATCCGGCATGCCTCATTCTGTCCTGATCGGGTCTTGATCCGGTATGCCTTACCATACTTGATGATATTACACATCAGGCTATCCTTATTTGGTCCTGACCTGATCCTGATCCGGTATGCCTTACCATACTTGATGATATTTCACATCAGGCTATTCTTATTTGGTCCTGACCTGGTCCTGATCCGGTATGCCTTACCATATTTAATGATATTTCACATCAGGCTATCCTTATTTGGTCCTGATCTGGTCCTGATCCGGTATGCCTTACCATACTTAATGATATTTCACATCAGGCTATCCTTATTTGGTCCTGATCTGGTCCTGATCCGGTATGCCTTACCATACTTAATAATATTCCACATCAGGCTATCCTTATTTGGTCCTGATCTGGTCCTGATCCGGTATGCCTTACCATACTTAATGATATTTCACATCAGGCTATCCTTACTTGGTTCTGATCTGGTCCTGATCCGGTATGCCTTACCACACTTGATGTTATTTCACATCAGGCTATCCTGGACCAGACCTGGTCCTGATCGGGTTTGCCGGATCCGGCATACCTCATTCTATTCTGATCGGGTCCAGATACATGATCTGGTTGAACCATACTTTTTTTCTAGTCGGGCATACACGCCCCACTATTGAGCTTGACACTATTTCAAGCAAGAGGGAAATTAACTTACTATACCAGGCTGGTCAGACAGAAAACTCTAATAAGTTGCCTATATGGTTACCGTATTTTGAAGTAACAAATCGTTCCATTTTTAAAATACATGATAGATATGAATTTACATATATATATATATATATATATATATATATATATATATTTATTTCGCCACTAAAACACATTTTCATACATTTTTTGCCGGCCGCTGCTCGCATGTGTTTGGTCAGTATAGCAATATCGATTTATCTCGAAGATGTTGTCAAAATAATGCTCAAATTTTCAAGCATGTTTGCGAAAATAAAATTAACTCTAGCATTGCCTTGTATTATCCGTGTGATGATGAAGTAACAATACAATTCAATTCACCACCCCCTATCTTACCCGTGGCTGATCGTAAGAGATGACTAAAGGATAAAATATGCATCTAACATCGCAAGAGAAACAAAACTCGGAATAAAACCCTGTACAAACAGGTCTGCCCAGCGTGGTCTAGTAGGTTCTTTTCTAGTGTAGCTATAGCTATACTATGCCCATATGCTATAGCCCAACAGTGGGACATATATGAGCTGAGATGATAATGATTGCCTTATCTTCTTAAATAGCAAAACTATTTTCAATTGTGGTTATATTTATGTACTGATTATTCTTCTACGTATTTAATATCTATTATTACTCATCTAAAAAACTTTTTATCTCTTAATTAAAATGCATGTGTTAACAAAATATCGGTATTATAGATAAAAGTTCAATGAATGTAAATATAGCTTAGTTCAATGAAGCTGTTTTATTCATAGGTCATAAATACGTACTATTTTTAATAATATATCGTAGTCAGATAAACAAAGTCTTAATTGTAGAGCAAAATTAATAAAAGAAACTAGTACATATATAAAAGAATAAGTCTTGAGGCGGGAATCATTGTATAGTATATAGCCCAAACGACTTTCTTATTGTTTATAGTGGCAAACGAACAAGTACCACACTTGATGGGAAGTGTTACTGCCACTCATGGAACTTTATAATAGCAGGTAGCTAGGCCGCTAGGTAGCTAGGCCGCTGGCCACTGAAGAAAAAGACCGCGTACCAGTGACCCACCCGCACGGCGAAGAGAGGTATATTTTAGGGCGGGATCTTGCGCCGCTTTTCCTGTCGCCCCGGACGGATTAGTGGGGATTGATGTACTGTAGCCCGCCGCCAAAAAAAAAAAGTTAGCTAGGCCGCTACCTACCAGCCAAAACCCTCTTAACAAGTTGAGCATCCGGCCCTTTTCGTAATGTCCATTTTCTATAAATGTGTGGTAGTAATCCGGACCGCTGAACCAACATACTTCAAAATTGTATATATACCTTAGGGGCCGTCCATTAATCATGTGATCTTTTTTTAGCATTTTAAGCTCCCCGTTCCCCTTGCTGATACCTGGTGAGGTTTAAGACTATGCACCAACATCACGTGATTTTGTTGTACCTACAAAAAATTTACCCACAACTCATTAAATTCTCTGTTTTTCCCTTTCTAATATTTTGCAAAAAAAAAGGTCTTTATACAGATTACCTACTTTAAATATTGTTTTAATGCAAAACGTATGAGCCAACGGTTTACGCATATGTATTCGGCGCCAAAACAACAGAATAACTAGCGACTGCGAGCCGTGCGGTCGTCGGCGGTGAGGACTTCGTTCGTTGCCTGACAACGGCAAGTCAAAGTCACACTACACGCCGCTTTTCGGTTTAAAAATCGCACGTTTGACGAAAAAGTAAAGACATGCGATATCTTACTACAACTAACTCGCCACAAGGTGAGGCTGCGATATATGGAAGTCTACGCGCAAAGCAATGGGCGGGTTTGCTAGTATTACATACTTCTCAAGGATTTCACTTGAAAGTAATAATAGACTCATGCTATTCGCACAAGTCTATTATTTTCTAAACATCAGTGACCAATTACGTGTCATCAAAACCTATGCAATTAATAAAATAATTATATAAGCTGTGTGTCGATTCATTACAGATATTAAAGAAAACATTTTCGTGTGGTGACGTAGTAAGAATATAATTCACCACCTATCTTACCCGTTGGGTTTATAGTAAGAGAAATAATAAAAAGAACAGCGTAATATTATAGGTCAATTTCCCTCCCATCGTGGCGGAGACTCGAGCCCAACAGTGGTATATGTGTGAGCTGAGATGATAAGATGATGATGAAGATTAAAGATAACTAATATGGGTTGTTATTAGAGCAACGGAAGCCGAAGGAAATTTTCTTTGATTTTTTATCTGTTTATATATTTAGACACACGTTATGCAAAAACTACTACATTGAATTTGATGGAATGTGCGATGTAAATCTAGAGGACTAACTTATACATGACGGGCGGGCCACCGAAGACAAAGATCGGGTACCGGTGGCCCGCTCGCACGGCGAAGAGAGATGTTTGCAGGGTGGGTCTATGGGGGTCCGCGCCGCTTCTTCCGTCGCCCCGGACCGATTTGGCGGGGCACGACCAGATCCATAGCCCACCGCAAAAAAAAAGGACTAACTTATACGTTGTCCAACGTTCACTAGTTTAATTGGATGTTGATAAAAAACAATAGGCAGTCATGGGGACTGCCGATAGAAGTGAAAACTATAAACTTAAGACTAATTGAAATAATAATACTTTTCTAATTTTTATATAAAAATAAAAAATATTATCGAACATCTAGGAATCGGTTTTATCACGCTAGTAAGATATCCTTTAAACCACAATGATACTATAGATATACTATTAGCATTAGCATGTCGGTGACGCGAACCTGTAAGTTTTTCCCCTCCAAAAACGCTCAACGCGCCTAAAGAAGTTTTCACATAGCTATAGATATATTATTAGCATTAGCATGTCGGTGACGCGAACCTATAAGTTTTCCCCTCCAAAAACGCTCAACGCGCCTAAAGAAGTTTTCACATAGCTATAGATATATTATTAGCATTAGCATGTCGGTGACGCGAACCTATAAGTTTTCCCCTCCAAAAACGCTCAACGCGCCTAAAGAAGTTTTCACATAGCTATAGATATATTATTAGCATTAGCATGTCGGTGACGCGAACCTATAAGTTTTCCCCCTCCAAAAACGCTCAACGCGCCTAAAGAAGTTTTCACTTCAAAATGGACATTATTTCAGTATATTCTAGTTTATAATTAAAAGGAAATCACTAGCATTTTTGTTTGTAATAAAAAATAAAGTATAACTAATAAATAAGCTAAATTAGGATGGACCTTCCATACGCACCCCGTTTCTTCTTAATGCTATATGAGAGTTTCTTTTTTTTTTCACATTTGGCAATTAAGTAATAATGCGAGCCCTTTATAGCCAACATGTGAATTTATTTAAACAGTTTTCACTTAGATTTTAAAATCTTCATTTATCAGTTAATAAAGTTATTATCGTTAATTGATCGTTCGAATTCCAATTTTGGAATTTTAGAAATATTTCATATCGTCATTCACCTACTCTTATCCCAATTACTTGGGATCGATACAATATGTACTCTTCTTTCACAGTACATATTGTAAAAGTTATTGGCAATAGTTTCATGACCGGCCGCTTGCCTGACGTTAACCCTCCTCGGGATTGTAATTATTGACCAAACGGCATCAGATGGAGTTGGCCCAGGTCGTTATAAGGCTCTTAGTTGTCTTTTACGACATCGACGAACAAAGTAAGGTTTGGTAGTATTCGTAACCGCTACCACACAGCAATTTAGAAATATTTCATATATCCCTATATAATATACATTATTATCTGTTCTTTTATATTTCATAACATTGTATTAAATTTAATATAATATAATACCATAAAACGCTAAAATGTATTGTGTGGTAACTGCTACGAATACTACGAACCCTTATTTTGCACGTGGATGTCGTAAAAGACAACTTTATATCTACCTGGGCCAACTCCAACTGATTCTGTTTGGTCAACAATTATATATTCCCAATGCGGATTGACGTGAGGCAAATGGTCGATCATAAAACTATTGCCAATTACTTTTGCAATATATATACGTACATATTGCGTATACCCCAAGTTATCAGCATAAGAGCAAGAAAATGATGATGACTGAGAATAAAACGCTAAAATATTGAATGTCTAAAATTGCTATATGACATTTATATGTTCCCGCCCAAACTCCTAACCAAGGCATATATAGCTTTGATGGCATATTGCGACATTATTATTCATTGTCATTTAAAATATTTGACAAAAGACATGTGTTATATAATTAATTAAAATACTCGTGTTTAATAATTATCTAAATATATATAAATTACGCGTCACGTTGTTTGTCCGCAATGGATTGCTAAAGTACTTAACCGATTTTAATCAAATTTGCACAGTGTGTAGTGATCAGATCCAACTTAAAAGATAGGATAGCTTCTATCTCAATTTATAGTCGCAATATTTTTTATTGCAAATTATTTGTCTATTATTTGACAGTCACAATTATCTGTTATCTCCAAACGATTCTAACAGATGTCGATATCTATTGACTGGATTGAGTAAGTATTTAATAGATGGCGCTATGTTAAACGTACAAACGTTTCATATAAGCTACAATTTATTAGCATAACCACCACATGTTACTGAGGTTACCTTAGCCACAGCAACGCGTGGCCGGGTCTGCTAGTATTATTATAAAACAAAAGCATCTCAATTAAAAATATTAGGTAGAATGTAAACATTGTTTACACAGAACTATATAAATAGTTAAAGATAAATTAAAAAGTTATAAATAGTGAAAACATTCCATTTTATTAAGTTGTTTTCATTAACTGGGTCATTGATGTGTTTGAACTTACGACAGAATTGCAGTTGAGTAAATAAGAAAGAGTGCCAATCTTAGTTAACTGTTTGAATAATGTCATCATAAACTTCCCCGTATAGTGATAAGTATTGGCAGGGCCATACTCTTGACAGTTGTTTATCTACAACCAGGGGGCGATCTGTGCGGGGTAGTAAGTACCACACTCTTACAAAAAAAAAAATGAATGTGTAATGACTGATATGAGGTTGAATCATTAAATGCTCATCTTTTTTTGTGGACAGGATATGCTTACATCCTTTTTTTTTTTTTTTTTTTTTGCGGTGGGCTATGGACGTCGGACCCCGCCACATCGGTCCGGGGTGGCGGAAGAGGCGGCGCACAACCCTAATGGGGTTCGACGCCCCAACAGCTTTCGCTTATGCTTACATCCTGCCTAAACTTTCCAAGGCGACAAAGATGGCAGCATGCAACTCCTTAAATTGCCGTAGGTACCTGTTTATAGTCATTTTGCGGCACACAGAAACATGGTTTTCAGTGGCAAATGCCCCAAAAGCGTGGGTTACTTCTGATAGACGGTTTCCTCCATCAAATCAGAATGACTATATAATAAGAAAAGGTTATTAAATACGCCTACACTGTCTTTAGCCGTTTAAAAAGGAGGTTATGAATTTGATTGTTTTTTTTAAATGTGTTGCCTCGGTACTTTTTCCTAGATGAACTGATTGTGATATTTTTTATTTGGAACTTAGTGCTTCCCATGTTTTCCCATATAAATTTGATTAAGATCTAATAAATAGTTTTTGGAGTTATCCTCAGAAATACGTATTTGAATAACCGCTACATTGTTTTGAATTTTTTAATTCATTTGCTTTTTGTTAAAATATCGTATTATGTTTTACATGGTAAAATATATTTTTAAATTTATTTATTTATGTAATATAATAATAAATTTTCCGTATGGTGACGGAGTTAGAATACTATTCACCACTCCATATCTTACCCGTGGGTGATCGTACAAGGCGACTAAGGGATATAAAACGCATATAATATCTATGCTAGAGAAGGAAAACTCGAAACAAAACCCTATACCAACACGTCTGACCAGCGCGGTATAGTAGGTTAATTTCCCTCCCATTACAAAGGAGGCCCGAGCCCAACAGCGAGACATTTATGGCCTGTGATGATGGTGATGATATTTATGTAATAATGTTTTATCAAGACATCTATTAATATACATAGTAAAAAACATTTATATAACTTGACCGACTATATCTAATATATTATATTCCTTTATTGGCCAAGGTCCAACGCCAATGACATTACATCGAAGATATACTAGATAACTGCTTAAAAATAAATAGAATATCTAAAATGATTGATTTAGTGTTACATCTTAGTGACAAAAAGCATAATGAATATTTGAATTTATTCTTTTACTGAAGAATGATTTTTAAACGACTTCGAAAAAAAGGATCAATTCAGATGTTTTTTTTTTATTTACGTTCCGGAATAATTCCGTCATAAACAGATGCCTTTGACTTTTTTTTTTGGTAACGCTTTATTACGGAATGATATCATTTAATTTGATCTGAGAATGTGTTGCCGAAAATTCAACGGAACTCTTAAAAAAATCACAATTATGAAAACCCGATTACGAAGTGAAAAATGATGTCACAAGCGGGATTCGAACCTGCACCTATTGGGAGTCCTGCGCAATCGTGCTGCCACTTAAACCACCGTGAACTATTGTAGGACGTTCAAATCTCGCTTCGTATCATATTTACGTCTTTTAGGTGACGTGTGCCATCTACCGGACAATGTTTACACATTGTATGGTAAGCCCATACTTCATACTTTGCAGTTAGAATTGTACTAAACGATGACACAACCTTTGTTATTCAAATTACTGAAATTTATCATTTAATGTGCTTAATTATTTATAAAAACATAATAGTTTACGGTGGTGTAAGTGGCAGCACGATTGTGCCGGACTCCCAATAGGCGCGGGTTTGAATCCCGCTTGTGACATCATTTGTCGCTTCGTAATCGGGTTTTTATAAATAATTAAGCATATTAAATGCTAAATTTCAGTAATTTGAAATCACAACTAATTAACCGCGATTGCTACTATCCTATTACATGCATTGTTTACGCTATTACAAAACATCATGATTATATCTGATCTATTGATCCCTTTCAAGTACAACAGGATGATCATAGTGAATACATTATATTAGGGGTATACTCACATTTTCTATCAAAGTAGTATTTGCATATATTGCCGCTACTGGAAGCTAGTTGTAGCACAAAGTTTTTACAGCAAGGTTTTAAATGGTCACTTAATTAATTTTGAGAATATAATGGTAGGACCTCGCTGTGGATAGTTACATTATTAAATTTAATAGTGGTAGAACCATGATGTGGACAGTTCTCTGTCTACAGCTGCGGGCCGGTCCGTTTGGGGTAGTACCACATTCTCGCAGAAGATCGACGTCTGAGTAATGGCAATGTGGCATTGACCTTCTTTCGGTGAGTGAGAGAGCCGAAAGCCCAACTGGGGTGGGATCGGGGATTATAATGGTAGGCGGCGGCCTAGCTTTACCCTTGGTGTAGCAAAGGTCCATAGGCAGCAGTGACACTTACCATCAGGTGTGTTTGCTCGTTTGCCACCATAAGAAATAAAAAAACCTACCACTATGCACACTGCGAAGTCTGGACCGTAAGGGGTTAAAAGATGTATATATTATATACGCTCGTTTAAATAGAAGAGCTTCTATAATTTGAAAAATAAGTTGAAAATGGCAAGATTCACTTATTTTTATAATTATATAAAGTGTACTTTAGCAAGCAATAATTATCAACAGCAAGTATCAATCTTAGTCAAGTTTTTAAGTAAAAAAGACTAACTTATACATATTTATATTTCTAACTTATAGCTGTATGGCAGTGGCTACTAATATTAATCCACCCTTACTTTGCTCGTGGATATCGTAAAAGACGAATAAGAAAGAGCCTTATATCGACCTGACCCACTCTACCTATTCGCTTAACAATTACATTCCCAATGAGGGTTGACGTCTGGCAGGCGATCGGTTATAAAACTACGAGTATTGAACGATGGAAGAGAAGTAGATATTGCGTCGACCATACGTTATTTGGGTTAAGAACAATGAAAAACAGAGAATGATGATAATGATGATTTCTCACTTATTGAGGTTTTATTGACCTAGGAATAAAATTTTATTGACCTAGAACTATAAATAACTAATTGAGAACTAGAAAATGTAGTATTTTCATCATTTAATTTTATTTATTCCAAATCCATCGGATCGGCATTGGAGCGCCACTGAAAACTTTTCAGTGAAAAGTACCAGCAAAAAAACTTTAACAATTTCTGCCGTATAAAATTATATCCAACATATTTAATAAGTAATAGGTCCAGCGTAATGTACGGGTGGATGAACCAGCGATTAGTCCACCACCCGCAAAGAAGTCAAACGGATGTCAAGGAATCGATACCAGTGGGCGCCCGATAACGATAGGGAAGGCACAAGGTGGGTTATGGGGCTACACACCATCTCTTCCTCACACTGCCAAATAATGCAAGAGATTATGGTAGGTTTCGCAAGCGAAATCCTACTAGAGCAGTCAACTATCCTTCAACCAACTTGGAGAGAAGGGAAAGAATAACAGACCTTTTAGGGAAAGTAACTAACATCTTATGCCACAAATGAAAACTATAGTTAAAATAACAAAAACTACATTCATCACAATAAAAACACTAAGCTTTGCCTGCCTGCTCGGCTCAAGTATCTTCCACAATAACGAAGTTGATTCACTGCATCTCGTTGGTCAAACGTATTGGTATAGGTTTATATTTCGATTATTCCTTCTCTTTCGTAGATTATATCTGCATGTTATATCAAAGAAGGCAAAGTAAAGAAGTTCACCCTTCTTTATTCACCCTTTTTTGTGTTCTTACTTCGTCACCATATGGAAAAACAATTTTATAGTTCATCTAATCTAAGAAGTGCATTTTGACGTTTTGCATTTTTTAATACACACCTTGGTCAAGCGTATATACATGATTGCAAACAATAAATCTGAAATTTTAAACAATTATTAAGTTATTTACATAATTAACATTGCGGGTGACTTTCTTGTACAATAATCTAATGTTGAAACTCGTAAAACTAATTAATAATAAAAATAACATGGTAAATAGTAATTGTTATTGACGACCTAACAATGTTACGTTATCACGTTCTATACAGTAGTGCCTGACAACTTCCATATCACAAATATTCAAATTATCGGTAAAAATATTAGAATAATACAATTTATCGAATAGAGATTTTGACAGAGATGTACATTTAGACACTTTGATTGATGAGGAAATAATTATTAATGTTCGCGACGCTGATAATTCAAGTAATAGTAGTAATTCTTAATAAATAGCTATTTTTAAATCCAGTTTTTGTTTTAATTAATCTAATCCTACTAAATATGATGAATATCTTCTATGCTGAAATAATTAAATTTGTTTAGTACTAATTTAGCACTTAATTTATTCATCACCTTTTTGAAAAATAAAAAATAAACTGATTATTAATTATAAAGAATCAATATCGATTTCTCAGTAAAATCGGATATTTTCGATAACGATTATTTGGTTCACATACCTAGACAACTTACTCCGACAACTGTCAAAGTGCACTTCTTAGATTAGATAGACTATAGTTACAATTATAGTTATAAAAAAAAAGAAACAGCGTGTAATAGTTTAGTTGTATATTAGATAACGAGCAACTTGCTCAATGATTTCTCCAGCATCAGCTTTTAAAAACATAGGTAAGTTTATCCAAGAATAGGGTAACTGGAAATAACACGAAACATGCAGACAATACCGGAAATATAAGATTACTTATAAACTAATCTATAAATGAGTAGCATAATCTCATAAGCTCTAATAATAATTTTCGAGCTTTTTGGAAGAATACGAATAAATTACGAGAAAAACCGGGTGTTCCTGTGTGTGTCGGGCGTGAGTGATCCGACAGACATAGCTAATCATTTTAAAGATCTTTTTTATATTAAGTTTCCTTTGGGTACTTCGAGTGCTATGCACAAGGTTGAACCCGGTATGCCACTAGAGTTGAGTTTTAATGAAGAAGAGATAACTCAATTAATGACAGCTATGTCACGTGGTAAGTCCCCTGGCCATGATGGGCTCAGCATAGAGCACCTTCGATATGCTGGTGTATACCTACCTAAGATTCTGTCTATGTTGTACAGTTTGTGTATTGCTCATTGCACCATCTCACTCGGCAAGTAATGCCGAGTGAGATGGTGCGGAGAGTGGTAGTGCCTGTTGTTAAAAATAAAACTGGCGATCTCGCGGACTCATGTAACTACAGGCCTATCTCGCTTGCTACTGTAATATCTAAGGTATTCGATGGCATGCTTAATGCACAAGTAGGTAAGTTCATAATACCTCACGATAACCAATTTGGTTTCCGACCGGTCTGTCTACGGAAACAGCTGTGTTGTGCCTTAATCATGCTATTACATATTATACAAAACGTAGGACGCCTGTCTATGGCTGCTTTCTTGATTTGTCCAAAGCATTTGACCTGGTTTCCTATGATCTACTATGGAAAAAACTAGAAAATGTTCAGGCACCACCGGAAGTGGTAAACATCTTAAAATATTGGTATGGAAACCAGGTCAACAACGTACGATGGGCAGTAGCATTGTCGTGTTCCTATAAGTTGGAGTGTGGGGTAAGACAGGGGGATCTGACTTCCCCAACCTTCTTTAATCTCTGTGTCAAAGATCTGATCGGTGAACTCAGCAGCACGAAAGTTGGTTGTCACATTGATGGAGTGAACGTAAATAACATCAGTTACGCAGATGACATGGTGCTGCTGAGTGCGTCGGTCTGTGGTCTGCGGAAGCTAATAGCACGTTGTGAACAATATGCTGAATTACACGGATTGACATACAATAGTGTTAAAAGCGAACTTATGGTCTTTGGGGCGGGGGGCAAATATCCCAGTCTTGTACTAACTGTATACCTGAATGGCACGCCGTTACAGAGAACGTTTAAATTCAAATATCTAGGTCACATATTGACCCCTAGCCTCAAGGAGGATGAGGATATCGAACGAGAGCGGAGGGCATTGTCGGTTCGAGCGAATATGCTCGCTCGCAGGTTTGCTCACTGCTGAATGTTAAGATAACTTTATTTCGTGCCTACTGTACAGCATTTTACACATGCAGCCTGTGGGCGGCATATGCGCAAAGATCCTATAGTGCCCTCCGCATGCAATATAATAATGCGTTCAGGGTACTGGTGGGGCTGCCTCGCTACTGTAGTGCATCGGGGATGTTCGCAGACACGCATGTTGATTGTTTCTATTCAACAATGCGTAAGCGGTGTGCATCCCTGGTGCGCAGGGTGCGTGGCAGCGCTAACAGTGTCCTGAATATGATATCGAGAAGTCTGGATTGTACTTACATGGGCCGCTGCTGCGCCATCTCTCACGGGATGTTGTGGCGGTGACATGCCTATGTCTTGTGATGTGCCGTTTGTAATGTTATTTTTATTACTAACATAGGTGTAAGTAAGGTTACTAATCATTTGAGTCTTGGTCACTTTAATAATTATTATTATTATTATCTGTCTCACCTTTTTAATCACGGGATCTTCCGTAGGGAAGATGCCCGGTCCTTTAGGAGGCTTACATGGGGATATGGATCCAACACGCAGAGGCCTTTGGAGAAATTTAATATAAATATTGGGATGGGACATCTACCGATGACATTCCACGTCTGCACATAACATACGTGGATTGCCAGCGGTAAGTGTAAAACTATTGTGTGATGATGGTATCTAATATATGAATATGGGAGTGGGTGCTTACTGGACTGGTTCATTTTACATCTATGAAATTGTGAACTGTCGTCTGCCTTCAAACCCATATTAAGAGATGAACGGTGGCAGTTATTATTATTATAATTAATATTTTCGATCAGGTGCTGTGAACCAAATTCAAAAGCGGATTTTTATCGCACTAAGATTTTTCTTCCTTTGGCCCCATAATGTGAGAACATATGTGAAATGTGGTCTTCAGCTTAGGCAGCATTCGCAGTCCATTTCAATCATTGGATCAATTTTGCCCATTAACATAATTCTTTTTACTTTCACGTGTAATTAAAATAGACTAAAAGGATGATTTTAGAAATAATCCAATTACTTTGAATTCTGTGATTTCATTAATAAGGGCGAGCGAAGCGAGTACTAATACTATTTCACAACCTGAGCATTTTTGTGGTATATTTTATTGAAAAACTATCACGCCTATAGATTTGTGCTTTAACATAGTAGTTTAATTTCATACCTAAATGTGTTATCTGTTAAAAAAAAAAAATAGAAATATTAAAAAAAAAATTACGAATTTTGCATTCATTGGGTATTATAATGTTATTACAAAGGCCATGTGTTAGAAAACCAAAAAGCTGTGTGGTAGCGGCTATGAATACTACCAACCCTTACTTTGCTCCTGGATGTCGTAAAAGCCGACTAAGAGCCATATAACGACCTGGGTCAACTCCATATGATGCCATTTGGTCAATAATTACATTCCCAAGGAGGGTTGACATCTGGCAGGCGGCTGGTCATACAATTATTGCCAATAACTTTTATACAATATGTGCTATGAAAGAAGAGTACATATTGTATCGACCCCAAGCAATTAGGATAAGAGTAGGAGAATAATGATGTGTTAGAAAACCAAAAAGTCAAACATCGCTGCAACAGAACTAAATTTATAAAAACTGTATTAAAAATTATTACTCTTTAGAAAAACAACGTGACCCCTCACAAAATTGTAGATTGGTTACTATTAAGAACATTCTATAAAAAGTTCTTAAAATGCATGTACATTTTGTGGATTACGACTAGTTTGCCTTAAATTACATTATTTTGCCTCCAGTTACAATACCTATAAATGTTTATGAAGTAATTACCATTGCGTTGGTTACATAATGGATTCTCTACCAATAGTGCGAAATATTCATGCGGGTGTTCTAGAATTTTTGTATTACGGAATCGAATCCACTACGAATACATAATAAGACAGACCTCACAGAGTAAATTTGTTATTTCTTTATAAATGGTTCAAGTATTTCTTATTTTAGTGTTGTTTAATATATTTTATAGTTGATAAGAAGTGATAAATGTTGGCATAAATAAGTTTATCATCGTAATCATGCGTCAGACCAGTGGGGCAATGTGATTGCTTCGTGTGGGGGGCGTGGCACTACCATGAAGGGTGGACGATACTGTTGTCGAATATACAAATTTTTAAATATTTAATTGATTTATTTTGTATGGCTCGTCAAAATCATATTTAGCGGAGACTCTATCTATTTTTAAAAATAACTGTTCATTTATTACCGCATCAAAGTCCACTGCTGGATATATATAGATCTTTCCAACTGGAAGTAATGTTATTCTTTTATATAATAGTTTCATTTTTTTATAGACACGCCCCTGCACTAAAGAAATAATTCTTGTATGGGGAAGGACTTTACAAATATGCAATTAAGACAGACAAATTACACCCAGACTCAGATCAATACTTTGTGGATCGCACAAGGTTATGTCCCGGAAGTTCACTGGCACGGAAGGTCATTCATTCAATAGTTTATCTGTATAGTAACGGAGTAAGAAAATGAAACAGTAGCCCCTATCTTTCTTGTGTATATCGTAAAAAACGATTAAGAGATACCTTTAACA
Source organism: Lymantria monacha (assembly GCA_905163515.2). Lineage (NCBI taxonomy): Eukaryota > Metazoa > Arthropoda > Insecta > Lepidoptera > Erebidae > Lymantria > Lymantria monacha. The sequence goes on along the minus strand of LR991098.1, from coordinate 24,630,095 downwards.
TATATAGAAGGAATGGAGAAATAAGGAGAGATGAGAAAAAAGGAGAAATGATCTCAAAAAGACCTTATACGTTTGTCCAACCTGGTATAGTAGGTAAATTTTCCTCCAATTTTGAAGGAGGCTCAAATCCGGAAGTAGACATATACCTATTAGCTAATATGATGAATAGTTTCAAATAAAGCCACGATTCGAATGCAAAATAATATTTCATCAATATTTTTTAAAATAGAAAATACACTATTTTTAACCTTTAACATGAAAAAAAATACTAGGTTAAATTTAAAAAATATATATATAAAAATATATATAGAGATTCTTTCGCTTTTCACCAATATTGTTGAGGTAAGTGATGACTGCTTTAATAATTAATTCATATTCAAGTATTGCTTGTGAGATCTGGTCCATCCTTAATCTTTAGTCTTAATATTCTCTGTCATTATTTTCTATCTTTGAACATTATATTTTGATTTGAAGAGCATCAGACTGAAACTGATTGACCGAAACAAAACTATTTTAACGGTTATTTTCTCGCAAAGAAAACTAATTTTATGGATTAAATCAGATTGATTATATAAGATATTATCAATCGTTACCGCGAACGCTGTATAATGTTCGAAATGTTAGCAAATTGAAATACCCGTTTCTATTCCACATAAACGCGATATTATACGTAAAAATGGTTTTATTTCAAATGTGTATAGTCGCGTAAATATTAGGTGTACAATTTTATATATAATTTATATTTTTTATTTTATTTAAAAATTAATCAAACCAGTTGTCAAGGCCGGATTCCCAATAGGTGCGGGTTCGAACCCCGCTTGTGACATCATTTTTCGTTTCGTATAGGGTATTTATAAATAATTAAGCATATTAAATGCTAAAAATTTCAGTAATTTGAATAACAAGGTTGTGTCATCGTTTAATACAATTCTAACTGTAAAGTTTGAAGTATTAAGTCTATACAATGTGTAAACATTGTCCGATAGATGACAGACGTCACCTTGAAGACGTAAGATATAATATGATTCGAAATTTGCATGTCCTAAAATAGTTCACGATGGTGTAAGTGGCAGCACGGTTGGGCCGGATTCCCAATAGGTGCGGGTTCGAACCCCGCTTGTGTCATCATTTTTCGTTTCGTATAGGGTATTTATAAATAATTAAGCATATTAAATGCTAAAAATTTCAGTAATTTGAATAACAAGGTTGTGTCATCGTTTAATACAATTCTAACTGTAAAGTTTGAAGTATTAAGTCTATACAATGTGTAAACATTGTCCGATAGATGGCATACGTCACCTTGAAGACGTAAGATATAATATGATTCGAAATTTGCATGTCCTAAAATAGTTCACGATGGTGTAAGTGGCAGCACGGTTGGGCCGGATTCCCAATAGGTGCGGGTTCGAACCCCGCTTGTAACATCATTTTTCGTTTCGTATAGGGTATTTATAAATAATTAAGCATATTAAATGCTAAAAATTTCAGTAATTTGAATAACAAGGTTGTGTCATCGTTTAATACAATTCTAACTGTAAAGTTTGAAGTATTAAGTCTATACAATGTGTAAACATTGTCCGATAGATGGCATACGTCACCTTGAAGACGTAAGATATAATATGATTCGAAATTTGCATGTCCTAAAATAGTTCACGATGGTGTAAGTGGCAGCACGGTTGGGCCGGATTCCCAATAGGTGCGGGTTCGAACCCCGCTTGTGACATCATTTTTCGTTTCGTATAGGGTATTTATAAATAATTAAGCATATTAAATGCTAAAAATTTCAGTAATTCAAACCAGTTGAGTTTCTTGGCTAATCTTTTCAATGGTGCTCGCGTACAGATTCCGTTTTAGTTTATTGGATTAATTTGAGATAAAATGTGAAATTGATAATGTTTGAATGCCCTAAAGGATTTTTATATAATACATTCCCAAGGAAGATTGATGTCTGTAAGGCGGCCCGTCATAAAACTATTGCCAATAACTTTTACAATATGTACTATGAAAGAAGAGTACATATTGTAGCGACCCCAAGAAATTGGGATAAGAGTAGGCAAATGATGATGATGAATGACATTATTTTGAATTTAAATTTCTATACATCCGCCTATTAGCGGTCACTGTTGGACATACACAGGCCTCTCCAAGAGGTGATAACACTATAATCACCAAGCTTGGCACACGAGTCCATTTTTCTAAAGATCCCTTGACTGATTCTTAGACTCCTATGAGGGGGCAATATTTCTAATCTGTCACCACCCAACGATGTTTCAGAAATTCATCATCATCATCATCTCAGCTCATAGACGTCCCATTACTGGATTGGAGCCTCCTCCATAATAAGAGGGATATTAACTTACTACACGTTGGTCAGAGTTTTACCCAGGATTTTCTTTCGAGGTCCCTTCTCTTGTATAGAAGTTATCTGAATACTATATCCCTTAGTCGTCTTTTACAATACCCTCGAAAAAGAAAGTGGGTGTATTTCGACATTAAATAAAATTAATTATAGAGATTTTTATTTGTGGTAGGACCACGCTGTTGTGATCGTCTCTGTCTACAGCTGCGGGCCGGTCCGTCCGGGGTAGTACCACACTCTCGCAGAAGACTGACGTCTGAGTAATGGCAATGTGCTATTGCGCTTCTTTCGGTGAGCGAGAGAGCCGGAAGCCCAACTGGGTGGGTTTGGGTATTTTATTGGTAGGCAGCCGCCTAAGCGATACCCTTGGTATTGCAAAGGTCTATGGGCGGCAGTGACACTTACCATCAAGTGTGCTGCTTGCTCGTTTGCCACCACATGCAATAATAAAAAAAAAGATTTTAACATTTTATATAAAGCGACTATGTTCTATAACGCGTATGGTTGTAAAGATTCATCGTCTTAACTCATATTACACAGTTCACAGTTCCTGCGTGGTCCACAGTAGAAGGATAATTATCCTACTACACTACACTAGTCAGGCAGGTAAGGGTGGAGTTTTATTTCAGTTTACCTTCACTTAAAGTAGTATTTTACGATAACCTACTGGAAAAGAAGTGAAGAGCTATAATATTCTTATTGTGTTACCACACAGGTGCACGGCATAAGGGTTTATCTAATAAAGTTTAAGCTATTAATTCTTCGTGTGGTGATGGAGTAAGAATACAATTCACCACCCTCTACCTTACTTGTGGGTGACCGTAAGAAAGACTAAGGAATATAAAACGCATATAACATCTATGCAAGAGAAAAAAAACCCGAAACAAGGTCAATTTCCCTCCCATTATAGAGAAGGCTCGACACCAACGCTGGGACATATATGAGCTGAGATGACGATGATTAATTTTAAACCAAATCTTCATATAAAATTATTGATTATTAAAAAAAAAGTTGAATAATTATATAGTTATTCATATCATCTACGATTACATAGTAAAATTATATAAGTTAATTATATTAATAAGATAATTTATTAAAATGTAACCATTTTTATATTTATTTTGTGTATCATTCCAGATTACATCACCATTGCAGTGTCTCTTTGATATTAACCCAACTTAGTAACAAACTCGTTGATAACTAAATGTTTAGGTAAAGGTCGATGTGGAAATTATTAATTTTTGATGTAATGACGTCTCTATACGAAGAATTAGCACGTTGAAGTGGCAATGGGCAGGCCACATCGCTCGACGAACCGACAACCGTTGGGGAAGAAAAGTGCTCGAGTGGAGACCACGGATCGGACAGCGCCGCGCAAGTCGACCCCTCACTAGGTGGACTGACGACATTATCAAGGTCGCAGGAAACCGCTGGATGCAGGTGGCACTGGAGCGTGTTGAATGGCATTCTCGTGGGGAAGCCTATGTCCAACAGTGGACGTTTACGGTCTGATGGATCGATGGATGGATGGAACGTCTTATAAATCGATGAATGCCAGCTGCTCGCACGAAAATTGTCACGTACCGCCTAAACCGTGCGCGCAAGTGAGAGCGTAGAACATGCGATAGAGAGCCATGAAGTGTTCTTGCATTTTAAGAATTTGACGTAATTCTTTTTAAAGTGAAGTGAAAAGTTAATGTGGTTTCCATTATTTATTTTTGTTCAATTTATAAAAGTATGCAATTTTTTCATCAACGTTTTGTTATGACGTTATAACGTAATGTCTTTAAACCGACTTAACAGACAACCATATGTTTTTTATTTGAACTGATGCTGCCCTAACCGAGGTTGTGGTATCAGAAATACGTCTTTTTGCTATTAGGATAGCCCACCAAACAGGTTACTAAAGTAAAAAAAAATGGTTCTAGTGGCCAGCTTATTAGGCGAACAAGTGAGATACGGCAAATTTTAGTACCATACACCGCACTTCCTTCGTCTTGGTCGGAAAGGACAGCTTGTGTACTTTATCTGTGAGTATACTAATTGTCGTACTGAAGGAAGGTGGAGTCAAGAGTCTCCGAAACCGGCGAGCGTGTATGAAGAGAATTATTAATGTTGAAGAAGCGAGTGAAGTATGCAAGGATAAAGTTCTCTGGCACTCTGTTCTCTCTGCCTACCCTGCAAGGGATATACATATCATATGTATGTATGTATGTACTTATTGTCCCTTTACCCTAAAATAAAGAAAAAATAAAGTAATTTTAACCTGTCTAACATTTTAGAACGAACGAAAATATTTAAACGCACTCAACTCTTTTACATTTATAACAGTTGAGTTCGTTTAAATATGTTCGTTTGTATAAAAAAAAATTAATACATTTTCTTCTTTAACATTTTTATTAGCGTTGTCTCTATATATATATTTATGTATGTAACAGAATGTTTGAAATAATTTTTTGAGTATTTCAACGCAGACAAACAAATGAAGACAACAATGAATGACAATTGCATAATTTTGAAAAAGTTTGTCCAACTTTGTACACAATTCAGAAATTAAAAAGCAGCCTCGGGTGAATTCTGTATAGTTACTTTTTATTTATTTGATTGCTACATATTTGAAATAAATCTATTTTTACAGATTCTACCACGTTAGTATTTGATTTTTTATTTCCTGAGTCTTCGAACACTACAGCCTTCTTTCACTTTACAGTCATACCGTGACCATGAGCGCTGTAAAGAGTTCAAAACGTTGGGTAATTAAAAATGAAATACAAACGCGATAGAATCCGTAAAAGATGTTTTATTTCAAAGTAAATAATAGTTTAAAAACACGCTTTCATAGAAAATCTACATAAAAAAACTAAATAATAAATATTTTTTTACTTTTTAGTTGGATCCTCCATAAAGTTTTTTTTAGTTTTTGAAACTATAAGTTTCTAAGCGTAGTTTTACCTAAAATGTGTGCATATAATCTGGCAAATACTTGTTAATTATGGCAGAACAGTAATTCAGTTAGAAAAATACTTAAACATTAAAAGAATCAGTGCAGCTAATGTACAGTAATCACTGTATTGGTACACTCCGCTGAAACAATCGTGACCAAAAGTTATCGTATTTAAATAAAATATTATATTTATTTAATATTTTTATGTTCATAAACATAATTAGAATATTAATATAATTTAAGCGCCGAGAAAAACACATTTATCTTAACCATAATATAAAGATATTCTTATTGATCATTAGATAAAAGCTTAATTTACCTTTTAAAATAACAATTCTAATGTTCGTAATATTTAAAATTTATAAAATTTGTCCGTGTAGTAATGGCGTAAGAATTATAATTATTCCCCACTAGGTGGAGCCCAGGTCAATATAAAGCTCTTAGTCGTCTTTTACGACATCCATGCGCAAAGAAGGGTGGGTAGTATTCGTAGTTGCTGGTGGCAGAGGCATGGGCGGAGGTGTGCTAGCTCCGTACCACAGCGCGAACCGACGGCGAACATGTCTCCAAAAGGAGACTGGGCAGAGCACAAGAAGTGCCCGAAGGTAAGTAATTCGGTGGTGGAGGGAAGACCTGGACTGCCCCGTAGCAAGGCAGGACTGTAGACGCGGTTGCGCTAGATCTCCACCGGTGGCTCACGAGGAGGCACGGCATCCTAACGTTTAGGATGGTGCAGGTGCTTACCGGACACGGGGTCTTCGGTAAGTACCTGCATAAAATTGGGAGAGAAGAGGTACCAGGATGTAATGAGTGTGGTGCGTTAATTGATGATGCGCACCACACACTGGAGGTTCGCTCTACCTGGGGCCCCCAGCGCTACATCCTGTCGGCGGCCTTTGGACTGGACCTGTTGCTTCCGGCCATCATCTCCAAGATGGTCGGCAGCGATAGATGCCGATCGTCAATGGCCGCCTTCTGCGAGGTCATAATAAGTGGATGCAAGCCAAAGAGCGGGAACGCTAGGTGCTTGCCTCTGCAGACTCGCTTCGACGACGGTGGCCAGGGAAGGGGAGGCGCCTCTCTATGCACTCCTCCTCCTTCCACCACCCTCAATGACGACAAGACATGGCTATACGTTGGGGTGTCGGGGTATTGAAGGTCATCAGACGATTTCCCCGGCACCCCGTAAAAGCGCGGCAGAGGCGGCTGTATTGGTTTTAGTGGGTATTCCGGTCGCCTAATGACCGGCAAGTCGCACTTAAATCCCACCAACTGGACTCACCGAGAGGGATAGTGTGTAAATGCATTTCCAAAAGGTGAACAAAGAAAGAATTATTCGTAGCCGCTATCACACGGTATATAAATTGTTTAATATAGCTAATAGTAGATATACTGCAATAGTAATCTAGTCTAGTCCTCCCGTGAACGTGAACGCTGTAAAATATTAAAAACTGAAAACTTTTACTTTATACGAATACGTGACTTTAACATAACAAATAATTTTTATTTCTCTCGTTTTAATGAGATTGTATCTATTGAACAGGGTAACATAGCCCACTACTTTTTTAATGGGAATAAGACCATAATCACTACAATTTAACCCATCAGTATAATAATAACACGCACGAAGTAATAACCCAATATAGAAATTATATACATATATCATTACCATCATTTCAGCTCATATATGTCACACTTTTCGGCTCGAGCCTCCTACGTAATGGAAGGGAAATTGACCTACTATACCACGCTGGTCGGACGTGTTGGTATAGGGTTTTGTTTCGAGTGTTCCTTCTCTTGCATAGATGTTATATGCATTTTATATCCCTCTCCTACGATCACCCACGGATAAGATAGGGGGTGGTGAATTATATTCTTACTCCGTCACCACACGGATAAACACGCACATAAACACGGTACATACATAATTTCAAAAAATAAAAAATAACTGTTATATTTTCAACTCGAGATTTTATTCTTGTTATGATACTTTATTGGCGCAAACATGAAGCTTTTATTGCGTTTGTTGCTGTAAAAATATTTTTCTCTTGGCATAAAAGTCTAGACAAAATAACTAATAAAAGATATTAAGATCCCTTTACACAGTTCAAGTTGGAGATGTTGCATATATTAAAGTTCTAAGGGATTATTAAATGGCATCTTCCCATATCATACAAACTTTTGAAGTGAAACTTCTAATGCGACTTCCAACAAGGTTGCGTTAAACGTTTAACGCTACCACGGAGTGAGAATAGAAAGAGACAGAGCGAGAGTGAATGCGTGGCACTCGAACGCATGCACGTAGTATACCTGTTCCAGGCTTGGTTGATGTATGTAAACGAGATTTAAAATTAGTTTGTCAAAGTTTCACTTCTGACATGTATACTTTATACGGATGCATTTTTTTTTAATTTCTGATGGTGGCAAACGAGCGAACAGCACTCCTGATGGTAAGTGTCACTGCCGCCTATGGACCTTTGCAATACCAAAGGTATAGCTTAGGCCGCTGCCTACCAATCAAATCCACAAACCCAACCAGTTAAGGTTCCGACTATCTCGCTCACCGAACGAAGCGCAATAGCACATTGCCAATACTCAGACGTCGATCTTCTGCGAGAGTGTGGTACTACCCCGGACGGACCGGCCCGCGGCTGTAGACAGAAAACTGTCTTCAGCGTGGTCCTACCGCTATTGAAACTGACCTTTGCAATATTAATGTTATAGCTAGGCCGGTGCGGCAGCGGCCTAGCTACCCAAATCCACCTAGAAATTTGGGCTGCCGGCTCTCTCGCTCACCGAACGAAGCACAACAACATTATACCATTGTTTGGACGTTGATTTTCTGCGAAAGTGTGGTTCACCGGACGGACCGGCCTTTTTTTTTGCAATGGACTATGGACGTGGTCACGCCCCGTCAAATCGGTCCGGGGCGACGGAAGAGGCGGCGCGCAACCCCATAGACCCACCCTGCAAACACCTCTCTTCGCCATGCGAGCGGGCCACCGGTACCCGATCTTTGTCATCTGTGGCCCGCCCGTGGACGGACCGGCCTGTGACTGTTGACAGAAAACTGTTAAGTGTGGTTCTACCACAAATGACAACATCTAGGGTAGGGCCACACTATTGACATTTTTCTGTTTACAGCCGCAGGCCAGTTATTAGCGGGGCGTGACCACGTAGTCTACCGCCAAAATAAAAAAAAACCAGTCCGGTGGTAGAACCATACTCTCTAAGAAAGTCGATGTCTGAATTGTGGCAATATGCTGTTGCACTTCGTTCGGTGAGTAAATCGGAAGCCCAAACTTCTGGGTGGGTTTTGCTTGGTAAGCAGCACCCTAGCTGTATCTCTGGTATTGCAAAAATCCATGCGCGGCAGTAACATTTACACCATCAGGTGTGCTGATTGCTCATTTGCCACCATAAGCAATAAAACAGAGAAACTTGTGTCATGTAAATGGATCTTAAAATAGATTCGCGAAGGTTCATAGGTTATCAGAAACACACCCACGCAATAGAGACATGGTGTTTCGATAACAAATTTATAGCGTCATTCGTTATCTGGTCCATTATCAAATCATACAAATTAATAGTATTTAATTTATCAATATGTACACTTAATTATGTAAATAGCCTTCGCATGACTCTGAAAGATTTAATTTTCAATTATTTCTTTATGAATGAAGGATTATTATTAAAAATGTGCGTGACTTCTTTTTAGGATAGGCTAGTCAAAGTGCTTCCCGATCATATGGGACGGAATATTAGCCAAACCCTGTAAATGTAATGTGACTCTTATTTTTTTTTACTTTTTAAAAGACAGCGATTCTTTTTTTTTCGTCATTCTCACGCGGCGGCCTCGCGTCGGGTGACCGGACTATTCCACGGTCCGATCATCCGACGCCTCGGTTAGGGCGGCATCAGGCGCAGATATTCGCACTGCGCCGCCCGAGGCGCCGCCGGCGTATCGTGTCCGCATGGAGAGAATCCTCCCGGACTCGTTCCGCCGCCTCCTTCTGCGAGATGACAGCCTCGCAGAAGGCGGCGACCGCGTCTCAGTTCCTGACGCTGTCGACCATCGCTTTCACTCTAGCCGGCAGCGTCAGGTCGGCACCGATGACAGCGACGAGTTCACGGCACTGCCCGTCCCAGCTCACACCTCGAGCGTGTGTTGCACCGTGTCCTCGTCACTGCCGCACTGGTGGCAGGACAGAGTCAACTCCATTCTCACGATCGTGTGCATGTACTTGCCGAAGCAACCGTGCCCCGTCAAGACCTGCACCAACCGGAAGGAGAGGACTCCGTGCCACCGCTCCATCCATTCCATCAGTACTGGCGCGGAAGGCCGGTATACTAACCACTACGACATTTGTGCAGTTTTTTATTGTTAATGTTGACAAATGACCAAGCAGCTCAGCTGATGGTAAATATTACTGCCGCTCAAGGATCTTTGCAATATCAGGGGCATAACTAAGCCGCTGCCTACCAATGAAAACCCCAAACCCACCGAGACCGTCGGGCTGCCGGCTGCCGTTCGCATTTCCACCGCTCACTATTGCCGCGGGCCGTATGTGTGTAGTAGTATACCCCGGACACAGTGAGTATAGGCAACTGTCAGCAATCTGATCCTATCATTATTTTTTTTTTTTTGGAGATTATGGCTTGGTTACTTAGACCTTTAAGCCAAGTCTTCATAGTTTAGACACTTCGTGCCTTGTCTTCCGTATTATTGTTTACCACTTCTTCAAATTGTAATTAGTCCTTGATAGTCACTGTCCGTCAGTAAGTCAAGTCGTTATTATCAATTTGGCGCTGATAACCAAATTCATAGTTTTGTTGGGAATTTTGGGTGAACACGAAAATACACGAAAACCACTATTATACCATATTCACTACACTTCAGCACTTTAACTGTATCATATTCCTTAAAATACCAGCAAAATTATTCAATATAACACTACAAAACACTAAAGAAATGAATATAATACAAGAGCGTGACATGACATTTCCATATTCGCGCCAAAACTCCTATCATTATTAAAATAAACGTATTCAATAACTTTGTGTGTTATAGTGATAAGCTAATGATATTTTATGTAATTATAACAGAGAAAGTGTTGAAGCGTAGTGAATATAATATAATAGGTATTATAATATGTACAATTCTTTTTTTTTATAATAAGTATCCTATGTCCTTTCTAATACCTCGAACACTATGTATACAAAGTTTCATGATTCACATTTATAATATTAGTAGGGCAAATTTTTGTTCGGAGTATGTGTGTGATTTGTGTCAGTTAATTGTATATTTGTAGAATCCTTAGCAATACATGGCTGCCTATTCTCCTTACAATCCTTAAGAACTCAACTCTCTTGGATAACTTAAAGGTAAGGTATGTATTTGATTCGTCACCATATAATGTCAGTAATTATGTCAAAATGACGACAGGAAACGCTTAGCGGCTACGAGTCCCTTGTCAACAAACAAATCAAAGCTCGCCAAGAATGTGAAAGTGTGGTGAAGGATTCAAGGAAATAAGATGTCATACCTTTTCATTACTACGACTACCTTGTAGAATACGTGAGATTGAATGAAAATTTAGAGAATCGACAGTAGCACTCTTATGGGAAACGTATAACAACTTTTACTAGAGCCTTTACTCAGTTTTCTCCGATAGAAAAAATAAAGAAAATATAAGGCTGATGAATATAATTGTTGTTAACCACGCGTTTCTACATACAAAAATATATTTCCTGATGTAATATTAAATCATGGGCTCTGATAAGAAATAACTATTTATAAATAATATTCGTACAATGTACGTATATATTTAATAGACATATTTTTTTATTAAAAACAAGTTATCATAACAACGGACGGCTATGACGGACGTAATATTATGTTTGGCATTTAAAAAATACCACTTATCTTTTATTTTGCGTGTGCTATAAATATCTTTTGCTGAAAGATTTTGCGTGCTAGTTTTTCTCGCAGAAGGGGGACTCTAACAGAAGGGTATCATGGTTTCTATATCTAACTCAACATATTTATTTTAATCTACTGATGCCTTGACTCAATAACCCAAAAGCTATACAAGATAATTTGATATAATATTCTCTAGGTCTATGTTATTCAGCAGTAAGGATTTGCTAATCGAGCATCAAACCCGGATAATTTATATAGAACTGTATTTATATGTTTCTGTTTTGTGCCTTGGTCGCTCCGATGATGAATCTCTGGTGTTTATGGTGAGTTAATACCTTATCTGAATATTCTGAGATATTTTTAAAGCTTTTTTTTGGGCGACTGTCTATGATCCGGTCATACTCCACTCAATACGTTCAAAGCGACCGAAAAACAGAGTGCAGCCTCATAACCTGGCGTATTGCAGCTCTTATGCAATTTGGGCGGACCACTGCTACCAAGTGCTTGACTGTGGTAGATGTATTTTTAAAGTTAAATTAATATGTAATTATATAAAATATAATTAACAAAAAAAAAAACTGTTACTTAAATTGCCAGGTTAAAATTATTTGTACGGCGCACCCGTGTGGGCGAGGGCTCTGAACGCCCAACTCAGGGCGGTTCTGTGGAGGCCACAGAGAGTCATGGCGGTCAGAGCCATTCGCGGGTACCGCACGGTGTCGACAGAGGCGGCGTGCCTATTGGCCGGGACACCCCCGTGGGACCTAGAGGCGGAGATGCTCTCCGACCTCTACCGGCGGGTTACCTCAATGCGCGAAGAGGGTGGCTCCCCATCGTTCAACGAGATAGCCACCTGGCGCGAGGACGCCCGCCGAGAAGTCATCGCCCGTTGGGCTACGCGGCTGGAGAGGCGTAGGTACGGTGTTATTACCGTTGAGGCCCTCCGGCCCGTACTGATGGAGTGGATGGAGCGGCGGCACGGAGTCCTCTCTTTCCGGTTGGTGCAGGTCTTGTCGGGGCATGGTTGCTTCGGCAAGTACCTGCACACGGTCGTGCGGAGGGAGTGGACTCCGTCCTGCCACCATTGCAGTAGCGACGAGGACACGGCGCAACATACGCTCGAGGTATGTTCGGGCTGGGACGGGCAGCGCCGTGACCTCGTCGCTGTCATCGGTGCCGACCTGACGCTGCCGGCTGTTGCGCGAGCGATGGTCGACAGCGTCAGGAATTGGGACGCGGTCGCCGCCTTCTGCGAGGCTGTCATCTCGCAGAAGGAGGCGGCGGAACGGGCCCGGGAGGATTCCCGTGACCCGGGCCGCCGCCCGCGGCCGGGGCGGCGCAGGCGCGAGTACCTGCGCCTGATGCCGCCCTAACCGAGGCTTCGGGTGATCGGACCGGGGAATTGTCCGGTTACCCGACGTGAGGCCACCGCGTGAGGACGACGCCTCGACGGCGAAAGCTGTCGGGGCGTCGACAGGAGAGGAGCCCAAGAGGGCATACCGCCGAGCGGGCCACCGAAGACAAAGATCGGGTACCGGTGGCCCGCTCGTACGGCGAAGAAGAGGTGCTTGCAGGGTGGGTCAATGGGGTCGCGCGCCGCCTCTTCCGTCACCCCGGACCGATTTGGCGGGGTGCGACGTCCATAGCCCACCGCAAAAAAAAAAAAAAAAAAGGTTAAAATTATTTATTAGTTAATACCGCATGCATTTTAAGCGACTTAATTAATTTACAGTTGCTCTTAAGGTCTTCTAATTTATGTCTCTTAAGGTCTTCTAATTTATATTTCTTAATTTTTATTAATTTCCATACATATACAATGATTTTAATGAATATAAAGAATTTCAAGTAAAATTAACGATAAAGTAGTCTGAGAAAATAAATTAAATTATATGAAGAAAATTTATTACGATTATTTTTTATAATACTATTTAGTTTTTAGCGGATGGGTAATCTATGTTGAGGCTTATGATTTGAGCTAGTGTTGCCCAAATACAAGACTTGCAGCAAGAGTCTCGCAGTGCTCCCTTAGACAGCATTTTACAACTTCTTCGGCAAAGAAAGGGATGTCAAAACTTTGTGTTCTTAATACCACTACACGGGGGGAATAATTTTGTGTTATTTTAAACAGTCTCATGATAGATAATTGTGTGATTATAGCCCGTTAAGTGGTCTGTACCTAATTATAGATAGTTCTAGTTAGTGCCGCTAGATTAATGAATTTCATTAATTTAAACTACTGAAATTTTTAGCATTTAATATGCTTAATTATTTATAAATACCCGAATACGAAACGAAAAATTATGTCACAAGCGGGGTTCGAACCCGCACCTACTGGGAATCCGACCCAACCGTGCTGCCACTTATACCATCGTGAACTATTTTAGGACATGCAGATTTCGCTTCATATTATATCTTACGTCTTCAAGGTGACGTATGCCATCTATCGGACAATGTTTACACATTGTATAGACTTAATACTTCAAATTTTACAGTTAGAATTGTATTAAACGATGACACAACCTTGTTATTCAAATTACTGAAATTTTTAGCATTTAATATGCTTAATTATTTATAAATACCCGAATACGAAACGAAAAATTATGTCACAAGCGGGGTTCGAACCCGCACCTATTGGGAATCCGGCCCAACCGAACCCGCTTGTGACATAATTTTTCGTTTCGTATTCGGGTATTCATTAATTTAGTTGCAATTTTTATATCTATGCCATGTTCTTAAAATCAATTACTGTGATATTCTAACAGTGAGAGTTGCAAAAGTTGCGAGACTCACGCTCCAAGTCTTAGTCTTGCATTTGGGCAACACTAGTCTAAGGTTTCACAGGAAAGCGGCCTGGATCCCTACATTCGACGCACAGTTGTTCTTTCGTCATTGACTGACGGCACGAGATCTTTTGATCAATGTATTCACATTGTAAGGTATTATAATAGATGTTTTCTTTCATTACTGTAACAGAAATCATTATTCTTCTTATTGTTTTTTTTTTTAATCATTGTATTGCTAATTGTAATCAGTTCGTAAAGTCCCCCTTACGAACATGCAATTAACTCAGACAAAATTACACCCAGACTCAGAACAACACTTTAAAGCTCACACAAAGTAATATCCTGCGTGGGAATCGAACCCACGGCACTGGCACACAAGGTCGGTATTTTAACTACTACGCCACCTGTACAGTCTATTTTCCGATTATATATGTCCTATTGATCACATATGTCCGTGGTGACGGAGTAAGAATACAATTCACCACCCTCTTTCTTATCCGTGGGTGATTGAAAGAGACGACTAAGGGATATAAAACGCATGTAACATCTATGCAGGAGAAGGAAATCTCGAAACAAAACCCTATACCAATACGTCTGACCAACATGGTATAGTAGGTTAATTACCCTCTCATTGTGGAGGAGGGTCGAAGCCCAACAGTGGGACATATAGGAGCTGAGATGATGATAATGATGATGATATGTCCTAAACGACGCGGGTCTTGTCAAAATGAGGAAAATTAGCCTGACTGCATAGGATTTTATTTCGAGTTTTCCTTCTCTTATTTGTAGTTTATTAATACTTTACAGAGATAGGATTTTAGGATTTTTTTTTACAGATCATCATCATCATTCTCCTACTCTTATCCCAATTACTTGGGGTCGATACAATATGTACTCTTCTTTCATAGTATATGTTGTAAAAGTTATTGGCAATAGTTTTATGACCAGCCGCCTGCCAGACGTTAACCCTGCTGATCAAACGGCATCAGATGGACGTGGCCCATGTCGTTATAAGGCTCTTACTCGCCTTTTACGACATCCACGAATAAAATAAGGGTGGGTAGTATTCGTAGCCGCTACCACACAGCTTTTTTTTTACAGACAACTAATTAAAAAAACCCGACTGCGATTCGAAATAAATAATATCCATTAGTTATATAAGTAAAAATATTATTTTTATCGCCTTTTAAAAACGTTCATTTTATTTACTAGTTATCTACTGTATAATCTACTGTTTGGGAGAAAAAATATAACTTCAAACACGAGCAGAGGAAGAGCAAAGAAAATATGTATAAATCGTGTAAATAAGGATCTAACGATTATTTATCGTAGGCTTTCTAACTAGTTTCGGCAGAGTATGGCACTATACCTGATTCCGGTACTGTATTATTCTCAAATACATAGATTTAATGTGCGTATTATTACTTTTTTTTTTGGAATATATTTAAGAAAAAAATTGATAAAATATAATAGAAATTAACATGTATAAAATAATAACATTCTTCTTAATAAAATGGTATGAAATTGTAAATTATATAGATATTTATATATATATAATCAACTGAATAAAATATATTTTCATAAGTAATGGAATGTTTGTGATTTTATTACATAATATATAAATAAATATCATTTTCACTTACATTCCGTTCAAGTAAAAGAGACCTGGATGGCGCAGGGCCAAGTATCTGCACCTAATGCCTTCCTAGCTGAGGTCACGAATGAACGGACCGCAGTTTAGTCCGTCATCCGCAGAAATCTTAAGGTGCGGTAACAAAAACGGCCACGAGTGCCAAGAAATCGGGACTAGTGGTCGACCTAACGACGAAGGGGAGGGGATAGAGTAGTTTATAAGGCATAGCCGCAAACAAGGTAAAAGGGTTCTACATGAAATTCCATTTGCTGTAATCCTTGGCAGTGTTTCGCCAAACTGCCTACCGCCGCCGTTAGCATTATTTCGTCAGTCCATCTAGCAAGCGGTGAGAGTGTGCGATATCTGTTTTTGTAAGAGTATTAATAATAATATACAATATTACATAAACAATAGTATATAAACACGATTCATGATGAGTTCACGATATTTTTTATTTAAATTTAATTAATGTGTCTGTACCTTGTGCCTCTTTTAAACAACGACAAAAAGGAGCTTCTCAGTTCGGATGTGCTTTTCTTGTTGAATTCCATTCTGTAATTTTTTTTGATAACTTTTAATTTACAAAAGGCATTACTAATTCAATTGTTTTTTTTTTATGAAAAAATATTCAACTGCTCAGCTGTAAGCTGTGTTCGTTAATTTTATGTCTGTAGTTGCTAGCAGCACATTCTTAACTGCAGGGGGGATAAATGAGAAGACAAAGATCGGGTTCCCCTGGCCCACTCGCACGGCGAAGAGAGGCGCATTGCAGGGTGGGTCTATGGGGGGCCACCGAAGACAAAGATCGGGTACCGGTGGCCCGCTCACATGGCGAAGAGAGGGGTTGCACGGTGAGTCTATTGGGTTACGCGCCACCTCTCCCGTCACCCTGGACCGATTTGGCGGGGAGAGACTCATCCATAGTTCACCGTAAAAAGAAAAAAAAAGGGGTGGGTCTATGGGGTCGCGCGCCGTCTCTTCCGTTGCCCCAGACCGATTTGGCGGGGTGTAACCACACCATAGCCCACCCCAGAAAAAAAAAGGGTCGATGAATGAACTGGAGAGTGTTACCTGCCGTAAGATTCACTAAATAGGTATAACATAAATAAGTACATCTTTAAGTGCAGGACGGATAGATGAACTGGGGAATGCTGCCCGCCATAAGATCTACCACGTAAGTATAACGTAGCTGTTAGTGCCAAAGCCGCCATAATCGAGGCTACGGCTGATCAGTCCAAGGATTGAGCGATGGCTCGCTTGAAGTAGTTGAAGGTTCTTACAGCGTTATGAAACCGCACTGCGTGGGTTATGACAAGTTATAACTGGTCAATAAAGGTACAAAATTCCAGTATGAGAACGAAATCGGATGGGATTTAATCATACCACATACTTATTTACTACGCGGCTTCGCCCGCGTAAAAGGTTACTTTCCTAAAGTTTTTGATCCCCTATTTTTATTTTTAACCGTCGGTAATACAGTGCAACGGTATTACAATACTCAAGGTTGGAACTTCATTACTGGACTGCTAGATGGCGTTGAAGAAGCTAGATTTTGAGATTTGTTGACAAACAATTTTTTTATTTTTCATATAAAAATTTTGATTTTTTTTTAATAAAAAGTATCCTATGTTACTTTTAATACCTCCAAGAATATGTGTACAATGTTTCATGATGATTGGTTGAGTAGTTTTAGCGTGAAAGCGTATCAAACAAACTTACATTCACATTTATATATTAGTAGGGATTAAAAAAGTTAGAGGTCCATTCTTTAAAAACTGCTTCTATAAACATATGTAGAACTTTTTCAATGGTGATCTTACCACAAGTTAAACACAGATGAAAATGGCATAGTGGTTAAGATACTAACCTGTGATGCCAAGTATCACGGGTTCGATTCTCATGCATAACAATATTTTGTGCGTATCACAAATGTTTGTTCTGAGTTTGGGTGTAATTTGTGTCCGTCAATTTTGTGTTTGTAAAGTCTGCCGCAATACAAAGATCAATTACTTCATAAATGTCGTTAAAAAAAAGAAAAAAAAAAGCGTCATTGCTTCATCATCATAGCTCATATATGTCCCATTGTTAGGCTCGAGCCTCCTCCATAATGGAAGGGAAATTAACCTACTATACGCTGATCAGACGTGTTGGTACAGGGTTTTGTTTCGAGTTTTCCTTCTCTCGCATAGATGTAATATGCGTTTTATATCCCTTAGTCGTCTCTTACGATCACCCACGGGTAAGATAGAGGGTGGTGAATTATATTCTTACTCCGTCACCACACGGATAATCATTACTTAGTCAAACATAATTTCTAGATGCTGATATTTAGTCTCTTCCTGGATATAGTACTACAATTTATTATTAATATATTTATTATTAAAATAGTAACGTGAATGGTTTGCTGATAACGTCTAGTATAAAAGGCTTGCACATTAACTTTAATATCAGTGTGTACGCCGACTCGCTGTCGGACGCACGTTCGTGTTATCCACTGTAATTACAGATAAATAAAAAGACGTGTATTAAAAAAGAAAATACTTTAAAAATATTAAAGTCTCGAAGTGAATTTAATCGTGTTTAATTGAAAGGATTTTTTTTTAATAAATATATATTCGACAATAAAGGCAAAATGTCTAAAAACGAAGAATCAATTAATATTATGAAAAGACTAGTAATAGATGGATTCATACTAATTATAGGTAAGTACTCCCTATGTAATGTTTTTGAAGAAGCTTTACGTGTTTTTAAAATGTCTCGTATATAATTTGAGATTATTTAAGGCTCTAATAATGAAAGATATATAAATATTAAAAAAATATATTACAAATTAAAATTTATATTTCAACAGGACAGCTATTTACATACCATAGTGGTCTTACTTTAACTATTTTTGGTAATATTAAGTAATAACTGACATTAAAAAGAAAATCGTCAAATCTCTAATAAACGTTGTGATTTTCACAAAAACTTATACTGTATTAATTCCAATTTAATAGCTACAAATCAATATAAAATCTAAATGTATAAGGCATATATTAAAATTATATATCTGTATTAGAACTTTAGAATGTTAACCGATTAAGAATATAATGTAACACCACACCATATCCTCTCTTGGAAATTATTATATAAGTTGCGGAATCACTAGTGCATTGGACAGTCTGCTAGGAAATTTGAGGCACCAGCTGTGCCACCGCCTACCAAGCGTGACAATTGGTATTTTTCTACCAATTAACTTATACATACATACATGTCATCACGCTATATCCCTTGCAGGGTAGGCAGAGAGAACAGAGTGCCAGAGAACTCTATTCTCGCATACTTCACTCGCTTCCTCAACATGTATATAATTCTCTTCATACACGCTCGCCGGCTTCGGAGACTCTTGACAATTAGCTTATGATTTGTATTATTAGATTATTAGGTAGTCGGTGGATGGACGGATAGTGCAGTATTTTTGAATGTGAACACTTCTGATGCCAGTAGAATATGCGACTTGTATATACTTAATCTAACCTTACAAGAGTATTCAATTTAGGGAATGAAAAATGTTTTAAGTTAAAATACAGAAGAGAAGTTAGACTGTTTCAAATTTCATTTAAATAGGATTAGAGCATGAAGATACTTCAAACATGTGTACTTATTTTATTCTTCTCAACTATAAAATACATCTCAATTTTGGATTCTGGGCATCTCCAGATGGAAGTGAAATTGGCATATTATCGGTCAGACGAATTGGCAATAGATCTTATGTAGTTTTCCCCTTTTGGATCAATGTTATATACATATCATGTTTTTTAGCCACGTTTATGATACTAATAGGTAAAAGAGACAGTTAATATTCTTACTACGTCACTAGATGAATAGTGAACAAAAACCAAACTTATATACACATTTATAAGATAGGCTCTATAAAAAAATCTCTTTATTTTTTTAGTCGTGTTTTTTTCGTTCATTAGCGTTTTAAGAGTATATCCACATGTACCTATTATTTATTACACTAAGGCTTCTTTAACGTAATTTGTAATCTAAATTTGGAATAGTTTGGTTTTTGAATTTGGAATTGTTTGATATTTGAATTTTAAAATACTATCGAGTATGAAATTATGAATAATTTGGAATTTAAAATTGCCTAGGAAATATTTCTGTCTATCTTATATCGTCAGGATTTAAGAGTAAAATAAGCCACCAGTCGTTTTTTCAATAGGATACCTTTAAATATAAACATTTTCTGAATAAAATTACTTTTATAGAATATATTTATTTTCGTTACTTTTAAAATATAAAAAATATATTTATTTTATTTTAATTAAATTTACTAGTGCTATCTAGCCTGTGCTATTCAAATTTATGATCGATCGAACAACATTAATATTCACATTTCAAAACGACGATGGTAATTAGAAGTAGTAAAATAAACACTAGTTTTAGCACAAGTTGTCAAGGTTTAAATAAAAACAAAACAGGTTTCTTAGAACTATATAATTATTTCAATACACACCTTGATCACACAAGTTAACACGGACAATGTCTAATCTATATCTATAAAAGAGGATGTTTGTATATATGACATCGATAAACCCAGAAACTATTTGACCGATCACTATGAAAATTGGTATCTATATATATTTTTTTACGGAGAAGATTTATATGCTATCTCCATTGATGTAACTTGCCACCAGGGGGCGTTGCGATATGTCGACTTTTATAAATAAATCAATGGTCTGGGTTTGCTAGTGTTCTATATTTTTTGTGGTGACGGAGTAAGAATACAATTCACCGCCCCCTATCTTACCCGTGGCTGATTGTAAGAAACGACTAAGGGATATAAAACGCATATAACATCTATGCAAGAGAAGGAAAACTCGAAACAAAACCCTATACTAACACGTCTGACCAGCATGGTATAGTAGGTCAATTTCCCTCCCACTATAGATGAGGCTCGAGCCCAACAGTGGGACATATATGAGCTGAGATGATGAAATAATTTCATTTGCTTTTAATCTTTTAATTTTATCTCACAAAATCTTCATCGTTATTTTAAACATCTTTATTGGTAGAACCACACGCCTTTGAGACTTCTCGTAGTAGCCATTAACGGGACGTCAAGCGATTTGTTACTGTATTTAAGTTCAGTTAGCGAGAAAACTAGAGGCCCAAAGCCCAACTTGTGTTAGACAAAAAAATTAATAGTGGTAGGACCACGCTGTTGACAGATCCCTGTTTACACCCGCGGGCCGGTCCGTCCGGGGTAGTACCACACTCTTGCAGAAGATCGACGTCTGAGTAATAACAAGAAGCCCAACTGGGTGGGTTTGGGGATTGGGCATAAGTCTCTAAGCATATTGGGATAGATTAGATTTGTATATCCCTTAGTTTATAAAACCCGATTACCCTTAGTTGTATCCCTTAGTTGTATTTTATAGCACCCATGGATAAGATAAAATAAGGTGATGAATTGTATTATTATTCCGTCACAACACAGTAAAACAAATTAAAATTCCTAATATTAAAAAAAAATCATCATTAACCTGCTCTTATCCCAATTAATTAGTGTTGATGCAATATGTACTCCTCCTTCATCATACATATTGCAAAAGTTATTGAGAATAGTGTTATGAACGACCACTGCCTGGCGTCGACCCTCTTTGGGAATGTAATTTGTTGACCTAACGGTTTCAGGTGGTGTTTTTCTAAGTCGATACGAAGCTCGAAAAATCTAAGGGCTGGTATAGTATTCGTAATCGCTACCATACATCAAATATGAAAAATAAATTATTAAAATAAAACGTATAAAAAAATATGTCAAGTGAAGCGAAGCGTATTAAGGCGTGCTGCATTTGATTGATGATATTAT
Source organism: Lymantria monacha (assembly GCA_905163515.2). Classification (NCBI taxonomy): domain Eukaryota; kingdom Metazoa; phylum Arthropoda; class Insecta; order Lepidoptera; family Erebidae; genus Lymantria; species Lymantria monacha. The sequence goes on along the minus strand of LR991098.1, from coordinate 24,608,593 downwards.
TTATAATAAAACGCAAACAACTTTTAATATTCGCATATATTATAGTAGATAATATAACTTAAAACTTGTTTTATTGCACAGTTGAAAATATTAATAGAATTCCAGATAGAGATATCTTAATAATCTTTTAAATTAAGTTTTTATTGCACCTTGAGAAATCCGCATGTGGTAATAACTATAATTTCCGCGTGGGTTAAGACTATACTTTGTCAATACTTCTTCCTTTCCCGTGGAAGCCGTAAAAATCGGCTGATAAATTACCAGGAGCATGGGGAGTACTCTTCTAGGAAATACATAACATTATATGTGATCGCCTATTCGCTGGGCTAGCCTCCCATGCCCTTTAAGGGTTCGATTATCACATATTGCAATTCTTTGTGCCCTTTACAAATTACTATTTTGAGGCCGTGTACGATTTAAGTCTGTTAATTGTATGCAAAGAATTAGTGTCTGTGCTATAAAGGATTTTACAAATCTATAATTGCTGCACAGATGGCGTACATAAGATATCGACCCATCATGATAGTGGGGTTCGATTCCTACAGAAAACAATATTTTGTGCGATCCACGAATTGTGGTTCTAAGTCTTAGTGTAATTTGTAACCGTTAAATTTAATGTTTGTAAGGTCGCCCACAAGACAAGGATTATTTCCTTAGTACCAGATGTACTATTTAAAAAAAAATTTAACGGGCACAAATTAGATCCTTTTTTTTTAATTATGGTCGGCGCACTCCTCGCACCACTCCGTCCGGGGCGACAGAGGTGCGTAAGCACGCACACCCGTAACCTACCCGTGGCACGTTGCCTTCGTCGTCGGGTCGACCACCGGAGCAGAGTGACTTGACGTCAGTGGTCGGCCCGACGGAATACCCCCTGAGGATGTGATGAGAGGGTACTAAGCCTCTCCTCGACCGACGTCCCCCCCTCGGGAAGGACGTCGGTCTTTCCTCATGCGGTCGGCCTCTCGGCGGGTGACGGACTATTGCCCCGATCCAGTCACCCGCGGACAAATTACATGCTGACCCAAATCAACAATATGTGAACCGTCCTGCTTGGGAATTGTACCCATAATACTTGGTATGGTAGGTAAATTATACAGCCTTACAAAAAAAAAAAAGTGTGACGAATCAGACTATATTTTCCCGACGTATTTTTTGCGTTGCTGAATCGAAGTCCGAATTAAGATCCAGTGTACCATTTTCTCAATATATAGTTGTCGGAAGTGTTTGAAACTGATTACTAAACAACTGGTTATAAAAATGTGGGCAAAATATATTTTTTGCGTACTTTTCTCTAAATATTCAGGTTGTGCCAGTCTTGGATTTATTTTTTTTTTATATCGGTGTAATGCTTTTAGTCTTGTGTCAATATATAGATATCTAAGTGTATTAAAGCCAGCAGGCTCCTCTAAAACGACCTAGTTGACGCTAAAAGTGAATAATAAAGTTTTGAAATTATCTAAAAACACAAACATCTTAACACAGGTATACAGGAACTTAATTCTGACTTCGAATATCGATTCAGCAGCTCAAAATACGTTGAAAAAGTATAGTTTGATCCGTCGCACAATCAACCTTTTTTTTGTGAAACTGTGTAATTTAAACAATATATCAGCTGTTCAATCTATGTAAATAGTAATAGGTATACAGGAATTGCTTATTTGAATATACATGATAAGTACACTAAGAGAAGAATGTATAAGTAATCCATTAGGTATTCGTTCAAGTTGTTGTTCAAAGTGAAATAGTTTTATTTTATTGCTTTGCGCGATTGTACATCATCATTCCCCATCATTCTCCTACTCTTATCCCAATTGCTTGGGGTCAATACAATATGTACTCTTGTTGGAAGTCGCATTAGAAATTTTCTTCACTTCAAAAATAACGAGTAGACGGTTCTACATTATATTACCTATTTAGAATTTTATGTAAATTTCTGTGTAAAATGCAGTTATGTTCATCTTTGATTCCGACTTGCCTTTTATTGATAATAGTATGACCATGAGGTTATAAAAAATAACAATAAAAATGTATTATCACTTTTATAATTACCCGTTGCGATAAGTGATTATAATTAAATAGAAATAATTGCATTATCGTGACATTCATTCATTGAATGAAACAATAATTATATATGCAGCTTATATGCTTTTATCATATTAGCAAGTACGATTTCTAGAAAGAAATATATTGATGCTAACTTAAATATGTTTGATTAAAAAATTTAAAGATAAATTGCCATAAATAGTTTGGAAAGTTTACTGTAATAATAGAATAAATATTCTACTTTCCGTTTCGTGACGGAGTAAAAATACAATTCACCATCCCCTGTCTCACCCGTGGGTGACCATAAGAGCATATAACATCTATGCAAGAGAAAGTAAACTCAAAACAAAACCCTATACCAACACGCCTGACCAGCGTGGTATAGCTGGTCAATTTTCCTCACATTATGGAGGAGGCTTAAGTCCAATAGTGGAACATATTGAGCTGAGATGATGATGAAATATTTAACGGTAATCATGATGATGTGTAGTAGCGGCTATGAATACTACCAACCCTTACATTGAGTATGGGTATTTAAAAAAATACTAAGAACTTTACGTCGTAGCTGGACCATTTCTATTTGGGGTACTATCCCAGAAACCTCCACGCGGTGTACCCTGGGTGCGGGCGGCGGTCCCCAGTTCTTCTGTTGTACTGTCGTCCGTAGCGAATATCTGCGCGATTTCGCTCCTTACTCTACTACAGTCGTAGTAGAGGGTATAGGACGCGAAATATTGGGACGGGCTCAGTCACTCATTCATTTGAGGGCTGGGCAGGCACATGCCACCGCCCACACATCGTAAACCTGGTATCTTGCTTCAAGACACGTTGTCTTGAGGCGTAGTATCAGGAGCGAGGGTCTTGGCTTAACCGCCCGGACCGCGAGGAAGACAACCTCTATAAAGAGTTCGAAGTAACATTCGGACTCGGAAATCACCCAGAATCTTAAGTTCTGGCGTGCGGCGAGAAGATGCATGGCAGATGGGTTGTTCTGTCGTTAGCACGCTCCAGCCAGGGTACCGGCTGACCCCCTGGTTGGTAAATGTAGGCTTGCCCGGGTAAAGGGATCTCTGCCCGGGTCGACGTAATGTATCTCCCATTCTCGTGGGATTCACTATGGATACACAAAATTTAAACACTTTAAAAACCGACGGGAATCCAAGTGATTCTCACACCAAGGCCCGGTCATGCCAACGCAAAACTGACCAAGACGACGCCTCGTCCTCAGGACTTGAGGCGTCCGCCGAGGGCCCGGCACAAATCGTGGAGGCCCAGAAGAAGAAGAGGAGGTCGCCCAGAAAGACTCGGGGCAACGGCCTGAGCCACAAGAGGCGGCTGGAGGAGCGGCGAGCGCGCAGGGAGGCTGCCGCCGCTGAAGAGAAGAAGGACGGTAGACTCGCAGCAGAGCCGTCGACGGACGAGGGCGACAGCGATGTCGCAGAGCCGTCCGAAGACGAGGGCGGCGGATCTACCGTCAGAATGGACGAGGGCGGTGATATTCCCGCAGGGCCGTCCAGAAAAGACAGTGGGTCGGCTGGTGAAGGCCCCACTAGGTCGTCGGCGCGTCTAGCAGCAAAGACGCCGCCGGCGACCGCGACTAAGAAGGAGGAGGCCCTCCCCTCGCAGGTGCGAAAGCGCCCCCTGAGTAAGGGAGGCAGCTCGAGCGCCGAAACCGAGGGGAGCGTGGCCAACATGCCTCCACCCAAGATCCAGGCCTCCAGAAGAGGGCGAGGGACCTCGGCTATGGAAAGGGCGGCGGCGGTCGCTGTCCGCGCCGGCGAGGCCACGGACCTGCAGGCCGAAAATGTCCGCCTTAGAGGCGAGATGTCAGGCCTGCGGACCCGAAACCGGAACCTGGGCGACATGCTGGCGGAAATGCGTCGGGCAAACCGCCAGCTGTTGATAGACGTGGCCGACCTCAAGGCGCAGGTGGCGCTGTTCGTGTCACCTGCGCCAGCCGCGTCATCGGCCAGGGCCGGCTACTCGGCGGCCGCTGCGGCGCCAAAGCCGCCTCGCGCTGCGGCGCCGACGACGTTGGGTGACGTCACCGTCACCCCCGTCCCCGCGGCGAGGAAGACGCCTGCCACCGCGAAGCGCGCGTCGCCAGCTGACGCTGGCGCGGTCGCCGCGGCGAAACTCCCCGTCCCGGTGGTGAGGTTGACGCCTCTCCCCGCGGACCGCTTGCCGCCGTCTAGCGCCCCTGCGGCGCCAAAGCCGCCAGGCGCCGTAGAACGGGCCCCTGAGGAGGCTCAGCCGACCCCGTTTGAGGTGGGAGGCATATCGGACGAGGCCCTCGCCAAAATCATCGGCGCAGTGGGCAAGCTCGTCGATGCGCGCTTCGCCGTTCTGGAGGCGAGGTTGCCTCCAGAACCACGCGTCCGACCACCTCTCGCCGCGGACAAGCGGCCGCATGTGGCACCAGCCCCCGCCCCGCTGCCTTGTCAGGGTGGCCGCGTGGGGAGCTACGCCGCGGCCGCGGCCGGGCCTAAGCCCAAAGGCCCCGGCCCAGCTCCGAAGGGACCCGCCCTGAGGAGGAAGACGGCTCCGGCTCCTGCCGGACCGCTGAAGTCGCCCGCAACAACACCGCCGGCGACGACCAGCGAGGCCGCGACGAGGCCTTCCGCGTCCGGCACGACTGCCGTACCCGAACAGGGTTGGCAGGTGGCCGAACGCGACAGAAGGAGTCGCGGCCAAAGGAGGAGAGCGGAGGCCAAGCGCGCCGCTGAGGTCCCCGCTCCACAGGCAGGAGCCGGAAAGAAGAAGAGACCGCGCAAGGGGCTCAAGTCGCCGAAGACGGCCGCAGTGGTGATCACTGTGCTGCCCGAGGCGGCCGAGAAGGGCCTCAGCTACGAGGCCGTCTTGAGGAAGGCCCGGCGGGAGCTAGACGTCTCCGATATTGGAGGCGTCGAAGCCAGGACCCGCAAGGCCCGGACGGGGGCTCGAATTCTCGAGTTCCCAGGGGCCGAGGGCGCCAAGACGGCCGACAGCGTGGCCGAGAAGTTGAGAGGTTTGTTCGCCGAGGAGGGTGGCATCAAGATCGCCAGGCCCGTCAAGTGCGCCGAAATGCGCATTTCGGGTTTGGACGATTCAGTGACGGTGGAAGACATCCGGGAGGCTATTGCCTCGAAAACCGGGTGTCCCATAGACACCGTCCGGGTCGGTGCCATTCGTCCCGGTCCGGGTGGCGTAGGTGCTGCCTGGGCGCAGTGCCCGGTGGAGTCGGTCAGGCAACTGGCCGGCTCAGGCAGGCTCCTCGTGGGCTGGAGCTCGGCGCGGGTAACCGTGCTTGAGCACCGGCCTGCGAGGTGCTACAAGTGCATGGCGGTCGGACACACTCGACCGACGTGCACTAATTGCTTCGACTGCGGCGAATTGTGTTTCCGCTGCGGTCAGACCGGGCACGTGGCGGCATCTTGCGCCGCCCCGCCCCACTGCCCCGCGTGTGCGGCGGGCAATAAGCCCGCCAAGCACCGCATGGGCTCTGGGGCGTGCAAGCCTCCAACTTCGGCCCCAAAGGCGCGGGGCGGCCCTACGACCACGGCCGCTCCCGCTCCTAGCGCGGTCCGATCGCCCGCTGGCGAGGAGGTCATGGATACAACCCGATAATGGGTACACCATCCATGCACCTCCTCCTGCAGGCCAACACCAACCACTCCGCCGGAGCGCAGGATCTCCTCCTGCAATCCATGGCGGAGTGGTCGATTGGTGCAGCCGTAGTCGCGGAACCGTACGCCGTGCCTGATCGCCCCAATTGGGTGGTCAGTCGAAACGGTACCGCGGCAATCGTCGTCTCAACGCAGCGGCACTTCCCGTCCTTGTCCCTTTTGGATAGGGGCGAGGAATTTGTCGCGGCGGAGTGGGGAGGGGTCACGCTCTACAGCGTATACCTCTCCCCCACTAGGAGGATGGACGATTTCGGGGCCTCACTCACCACCTTGGAGGCCTCGATACGGCGACTGGCACCGGGCCTCGTCCTGGTTCTGGGGGACTTTAACGCCAAATCCACGGCGTGGGGGTCCCCTACGACGGACGACCGCGGGCGGGCGGTCAACGAGTGGGCGGCTTCACTGGGCCTCTGTGTTCTGAACAGAGGCTCGGTGAACACGTGCGTGCGGCGGCAGGGCGGGTCGATAGTGGACTTGTCGTTCGCTAGCCCCGCTGTCGCGCCACGGGTGAGGAACTGGAGTGTCCTGGAGGAGGCGGAGACCCTGTCGGACCACCGGTACATCCGGATGGAGGTCTCCCCCCGGGAACCCGGTAGGGGTCACAGGGCGGACGGAGCTCCCGCGTTTCCGCGGTGGGCTGTGGGTCGTCTTGATAGGGATCTACTGGCGGAGGCGGCCATTGTCAGCACGTGGCTGTCCTCACCACCCCCAGCGGACGGAGTGGACGCTGAGGCTGTCCGCATTCGCAGTGCGTTAACGCAGATCTGCGATGCGGCCATGCCCAGAGTGCGGCGGCGTCCACCTCCGAGGCAGGGGGTCTACTGGTGGTCCCCAAGACTGGCGGACCTTCGTGCGGCGTGTATCAGTGCCCGAAGGTCCTACACCCGCAGCCGGCGGCGTCACCGCGACGTCGAGCGGGAGGGCCAGCTGTACGAGGCGTACCGCAGTGCGCGGACTGCCTTTCGGCTGGCTATCCGTGCCGCCAAGGGCGCGAGTTGGCAGGAGATGCTGGACGGTCTCGACCGTGACCCCTGGGGTCGCCCATATCGCGCGGCGCTGAACAAGCTTCGCGCGCGGCCCCCCCCCCTCACCGAGACCCTCCAGCCCGACTTCCTTCGTAGGGTGGTCGAGGAGCTGTTTCCACGGCAGTCGGAACACACGCCCCCGGTCATGGCTCCGCCAGATCAGGACCGGGAGGCCGACGACGACGAGAGTGTTCCGCCCGTGACGGAGTCGGAAGTGGGGGCGGCCGTGGCGAAGATCCGTTCCGCCACCACGGCCCCCGGCCCGGACGGAATTCCAGTCCGGGTGCTGACATCGCTCCTCGAGCACTTCGAGCCTCGCCTCAGGCAGCTGTTCAACGCCTGTCTGACGTCTGGACGGTTCCCTGAGTGCTGGAAGGAAGGGAGGTTGGTTCTCCTGCCAAAGCCGGGACGGTCCCCGGATTTGCCGTCGGCCTACAGGCCCATCGTGCTCCTCGACGATGTGGGTAAGCTGCTGGAGCGTGTGCTCGCTGCCCGCATCGTCCGACATCTGGAGGAGGTGGGGCCCGATCTGTCGGACGCTCAGTATGGGTTTCGGAGGGGGCGTTCGACCATCGGGGCCCTACTACGCCTGAGGCAGGCGGCCGCGGAGGCCGTCGCCGGGAAGGGAGTGCTGTTGGCGGTGTCGTTGGACATCGCCAACGCATTCAATAGTCTGCCATTCGGCTGCATCAGGGAGGCGCTCCGGTTCCATGGAGTGCCCCTGTACCTCAGGCGGCTGGTGGCAGACTATTTGGAGGGCCGCAGTATCCTCTGCGCGGGTCCCGCAGGGGACATTGTGCGGACGCCCATGTCGTGCGGCGTTCCACAGGGGTCGGTTCTGGGGCCGACCCTGTGGGACATCGGGTACGACTGGGCGTTGAGAGGGAGTCTCCCCCCCGGGCTGAGCTTGGTGTGCTACGCTGACGACACGCTCGTCACAGCCCGGGGCAGGACACTCGAAGAGGCGGCGAGCCTGGCCACTCTCGGCACCGAGGAGATGGTCAGGCGGATCGAGGCGCTGGGGCTCAGGGTGGCCCTAAACAAGACGGAGGCCCTACTTTTCCACGGGCCCCGTGTGAGGCTACCCATCGGCGCCTCGATAGTGGTAAACTCCATCCACATCAGCATCCAGGCCCATATGAGGTACTTGGGTCTGGTGCTCGACGGGCGATGGTGGTTCCGGGAGCATTTCCGATAGATTGCTCCCCGGCTTGTCGGCGCGGCGTCCGCCCTTTCTCGACTCATGCCGAACGTGGGCGGACCCAGTTTCGAGGGCCGACGGCTGTATGCGGGGGTCATCCGCTCGATGGCCATGTACGGCGCACCCGTGTGGGCGAGGGCTCTGAACGCCCAGCTCAGGGCGGTTCTGTGGAGGCCACAGAGAGCCATGGCGGTCAGAGCCATTCGCGGGTACCGCACGGTGTCGACAGAGGCGGCGTGCCTGTTGGCCGGGACACCCCCGTGGGACCTAGAGGCGGAGATGCTCTCCGACCTCTACCGGCGGGTTATCACAGCGCGCGAGGAAGGTGGCTCCCCATCGTTGAGCGAGATAGCCACCTGGCGCGTGGATGCCCGCCGAGACGTCATCGCCCGTTGGGCTACGCGGCTGGAGAGGCCTAGGCACGGTGTGGAGACCGTTGAGGCCCTCCGGCCCGTATTGATAGAGTGGATGGAGCGGCGGCACGGAGTCCTCACCTTTCGGCTGGTGCAGGTATTGACGGGGCACGGGTGTTTCGGGTTGTACCTGCACAGGGTCGTGTATAGGGAGTGGACTCCGGCCTGCCACCACTGCAGGAGTGACGAGGACACGGCGCAACACACGCTGGAGGTGTGTCCGGGATGGGAGCGGCAGCGCCGTGACCTCGTCGCTGTCATCGGTGCCGACCTGACGCTGCCGGCCGTCGCGAGGGCGATGGTCGACAGCATCAGGAACTGGGACGCGGTCGCCGCCTTCTGCGAGGCTGTCATCTCGCAGAAGGAAGCGGCGGAACGGGCAAGGGAGGATTCCCGCGCCCCGGGCCGCCGCCAGCGGCCGGGGCGGCGCAGGCGCGAATACCTGCGCCTGATGCCGCCCTAACCGAGGCTTCGGGTGATCGGACCGGGGAATTGTCCGGTCACCCGACGTGAGGCCACCGCGTGAGGGCGACGCCCCGACGGCGAAATCTGTCGGGGCGTCGACGAGAGGAACCCGCGAGGGTGAACCGCCGGGCGGGTCACCGAAGTTAAAAATCGGGTCCCGGTGACCCGCTCGCACGGCGAAGAGAGAGGAGTTTTTACGGTGGGTCTATGGGGTCACGCGCCGCCTTCTCCGTCACCCCGGACCGATTTGGCGGGGCGAGACTAATCCATAGTCCACCAAAAAAAAAAAAAAAAAAAAAAAAAAAAAAGGACCATTTCTATTTGACGCCATTTAGTCAACAATTACATTCTCAAGAACGGATGTCAGGCAAAAATATTTCCAAAAATATTAGCTGTGTGGTAGCGGCTACGAATACTACCAACACTTACTTTGCTCGTGGATGTCGTAAAATACGACTAAGAGCCTTATAACGACCTGGGTCAACTTCATCTGATGCCGTTTGGTCAACAATTACATTCCCAAGGAGGATTGACGTCTGGCAGGCGGCCGGTCATAAAATGATTGCCAGTAACTTTTACAATTCTCTATGAAAGAAGAGTACATATTGTATCGACCCCAAGTAATTGGGTTAAGAGTAGGAGAATGATAAATTAATATTTATTTTTCATTGTTACAGTGTCGTTATGCGTCTACGCTGCGGATACAGCATGGAAGCCATTCCAGAGAGGATTCTTTTGCGACGACGAGTCCCTAAAATATCCTTATGGAACAGATACAGTCACAGTTCCAATGTTAAGGCTCGTGGGATTGTTACCACCTCTATTAACTGTGAGTAACCTTTTTTTAATTATTAATTATTCGCTTAATACATATATATATATATATATATATATATATATATATATATATATATATATATATATATATATATATATATATATATATATATACACATACATACATATCATCACGCCATATCCCTTGCAGGGTAGGCAGAGGAAACAGAGTGCCAGAGAACTCTATCCCTGCATACTTCACTCGCTTCCTCAACATTCATAATTCTCTTCATACACGCTCGCCGGTTTCGGAGACTCTTGACTCCACCTTCCTTCAGTACATGACCGATCTGGTCTAGGTAGGTTAGTCTCGGTCTCCCTCGGTACCTACATCCTTCCACTTTCGCATTGTATATCTTCTTAACCAGACGTTCGTTCGGCATTCTTTCCACATGTCCGAACCATCGGAGCATTCCCTTTCGCATCTTTGCACCAATACTCTCTTTCATACCTACTCGCTCTCTTACGTCGTCGTTACGAATGCGGTCGGTCAGCCTAACTCTACAGATTTTCCGCAGAGATCGCATTTCGACCGCATTAATTTTACTATCATACTCTTTTCTGCATACCCAACTCTCGCTTCCATACAGTAATGTTGGGACAAGCACTGCGTTATGTATTGCTACACGTGCCTTCTGGCTGAGGTGGTGGCTGCCGAGAAGTTGCCCCAACGCTCCGTTCACTCTATTTCCCGCATTCACTCTTCGCTCTATATCAGTGGTGTACCTTCCATCTCGACTAAATCCACATCCAAGATATACAAATTCATCCACTTGCTCTAGTACATCATTACCTATTGTTACTCTTACATCTGTTCTGGTTTTATCTGTTTCAAAGACCATTATTTTGGTTTTGCTCACATTCACGCGTAGACCCCTTTTCTTACAATCTTCTGTCATTGTGTCGACTAGGGTCTGCAGGTCAGTCGCTGACTGTGCCAGCAGGACTGCATCATCTGCATAAAGCAGAGCAGTGACCACTGAGTCGCCCATCTGGACTCCCACATTCATATCGTTCAACCTTTGGAGACATTTATCCAGATATATGATAAACAGCCTGGCTGACAGAACGCACCCCTGCTTAACGCCAATATTGACGTCAAACCAAGGCGACATTCCATCATCCAGCCGCACACAGGCTCTACAGCCCATGTAACTGGACTGCACAGCCTGTAGCAGTTTACCGTTAATACCATACTCCGGTAAAATGTCCCAAAGTTCCTTTCGTACAACCGTGTCAAATGCTCTCTCCAGATCCACAAAACTGCAGAAAACCCTCTGACCTAGAGCCAGATGCTTCTCCACAATGTTGCGCAGAGAGAACACTTGATCCATGCATCCCCTTCCACTCCTGAAACCTCCTTGTGTCTCACACAGTAAACCATCGGACACCATCCTCATTCTCCTTTCAATAATTTTTCCATACACTTTTGCTGCCAAACTGGTCAAGCTTATGGCCCTGTAATTTGCGCAGTCATAACGTGAACCCTTGTTTTTAAACAAAGGCACGATGACTGCGCTATCCCAGTCCCTGGGAACCATTCCCGAGCTCCAACATAAATTGAGGAGCAACAGGAACGCCTCCCAGACACAAGAGCCACCAAGCTAGATCATCTCGGCAGACACCATATCAATGCCCGCTGCCTTACCATTTTTCAAACTTCTTATCGCCCATTCAACTTCATCCATACTGATGCCATCGGAGGACGCCGTTGTCGAATGTTGATCTACTAAACCACATCCAACACCGGCGCCAACCGTAGCATCCGCATACATATCGCCAAAATATTCACTCCATCGGCTTAACACGTCTTGTGTTTGTGTAAGAATGTCATATATATAAATATATATATATATATATATATATATATATATATGCATATTTTCTATTAATTAATCAGCTAATTAATATTTCGTGCCGTTAGTTGAGGATCAACTGGCACCCTCTTGTATAGATTGATAATTACAACAAGTTCGATAAAACTGCAAACCTTGCTGGAATGCGCTGTCGCATGCTTAATCTCGTTGTTTTAACACGAAACCAGGTAATCGTGAGCGGATTATGAAGTTACAATGAGCATGGCGACAAAGCAACCTACCCAAATCTGTCAAATAACGCACCCACTACGTTTATAAATTAATTATAAACAGTTAGACACTCGCTGCGTACGGTGCGCCCGCTCCGTGCGAAGCCTTACAGTGGAGGCTCTATCTGTCCCGAGTTACTCTCGGCGTCCCCTAACACCCGGGCCTCTCTCGGCGCCCGGGTGCACCACACGCTCTGCACTATAGGTAAAGCCGCCCCTAGTAACATCTAACATTAAATTTGATTAAATATTACTATAGATATTTCGTAATTACAAAAACAATCACCTTCCATACATAGTGCATGAAATGCAACGCAGATTTCTTAATATCAACATTCATCATTCTCCAACTCATATCCCAATTACTTGGGGTAGAATCAATATGTACTCGTACATATTGCAAAAGGCCAGTCAAAACTATATAGGCAGGCGGCCGGTTTATGACGTCCACCCTCTCTCGAAATATAATTGTTGACCAAATGGCATCAAGTGGAGTTGGCCCAATCTCTTAGTAGTGGACTAAATTTTGGGTGTATATTTCGTTGGGTTCCTGGATGGTTTGAAAACATAATTGAGCCCGGTAGATGGCGCTGTTGTACTTATATCATCAAAATTTATTTGCTTTACAATTAATAACATTACAATATACAGGTTGCCCATTTAATTAGTAGAATCCTTGAAGGGGGTGTATCAGACCATGATACACTACCCAAATTAGTAAAAAAAATAGTACCTAACTTTTGATTAAGTTGCCCTACTGATAAGCGGTAATTACACTTTTACTATAAAAGTTCGATGTAGGCATATATTCATGCGTGTGACATTGAACTAGTAGCCAAATAGTCTCGCTCTCGCTGCGCTTACCGCCGCATAGCTGGGTCGAAATGTACCAACAGGTCAATGTACGTTTACAAACCTACTGTTTTGATAAGAAACAAATCAAATTACTGAAATTTTTAGCATTTAATATGCTTAATTATTTATAAATACCCGATACGAAATGAAAAATGATGTCACAACCCCGCTTGTGACATCATTTTTCGTTTCGTATCGGGTATTTATAAAGAAACAAATCATTTTATCTCGGGATTGGGCAGAGCTAGGAGTCTGCAACTAACTTTGTGTATATGACGTTATTCCTACACCTAGTTTATGTTATTCTAGTTATAAAATCGGCACCCTGTATAATATCTTTAATGTCATGTTAACAGCAGCTATACCGGGTAGGACATAGTCTTGGTTACAATTAACCAGTGTTAATTATATTATTTTTGAAATACTCTAATGAGCTGCACTCAAATAATAATATATGTTTTGCATACATTATTTTTATATTAGCACGCTGAAGTGGCAATGGGCTGGCCACATCGCTCGAAGAACCGACAACCGCTGGGGAAAAAAGGTTCTAGAGTGGCGACCACGTACCGGACGACGCAGTGTAGGACGCCCCCCCCCACTAGGTGGACAGACGATCTAGTGAAAATTGCTGGGCGTCGATGGATGCAGACGGCACAGAACCGCACTCTGTGGCATACCATGAGGGAGGCCTATGTCCAGCAGTGGACGGCGATGGGCTGAAATGATGATGATACATTATTTAAAAGAATAAATTGACAAAATCTATTAAGTGTGGTAGCCACTACGAATACTACCAACTTATTCGTGGATGTCGTAAAAGACGACTAAAAGTTATAACGACTTTGGTCAACTCCAACTGATGCCGGTTGGTCAACATTTTTCCAAGAAGGGTTGACGTCTGGCGGCCGGTCATAAAACTATTGCCAATAACTTTTACAATATGTATAGATGCTGGCAAACAACTTGACAAATGTCAAAACCTGTGCAGTCATCGATTTTCAGGTCCTCTAAGCGGGGAGTCGGGCGCGCGACGGCTGTAATAGTGGTATCGATTGCGTTATTGGTTGATCAGTCGACCTCCGTCTCACTTTAAGAATGACCAATATCTGCACATGGCGATACTTTCTCCACTACTTTGATTTGTATTCAAGATGTTTGCCGGCTACTGTACTAGTACCTAGATAATGCGTCGACCACAAGTAATTGAAATAAGAACAAGAGAATGATAATGATTGCCTAAATACAAACTTGTTACAATACCACTCCTTTGCGTTACGCAGTCGGGTAATAAGATTTTAAAAACAAAACATATCAATGTTGATAAAAATCGAAAACCGTAAAACATTTGCTCGAAATGAGATTCACATTGAAGATTTTACAACTGGTTTAATTGATAATTAGTTTTTAACACATAAAAATATAATTTACAAAAAAAAAAAGTACGCGTACAGAACAAGTAAACACGTGTCTATTAGATTGCTTAATATTATTTGCACAGTCGCTAAATACAGGAAATTTAATTAAGATGGTGGCACAAAACTTGATATAGCTAGTTAATAAGGAAATAGACATGTTCACGCGAATATAATCCAAACGCAAGAACTTGTTTCTTATTCGTTTTTATTTACTGTGTATGATTTAATAATGGTTACACCACATGTTTTTTTTCCTTGCGGTGGGCTATGGATGTGTTCGCGCTCCGCCAAATCGGTCAAAAATCCGGGGCGACGGAAGAGACTGTACACAATCTCACAAACCCACCATGCAAGGACTCCTCTCTTCGCCGTGCGAGCGGGCCACCGGTACCCGATCTTTGTCTTCGGTGGCCTGGTTACACCACACTGTTGATAGTTTTCTGTCTACAGCCACGGACTGGTCCGCCCGGGGTTGTACCACCCTCTCGCAGAAAATTGACGTGTCAACAATGATGGTTGTTGCGTTTCGTTCGGTGAGCGAAAGAGTCGGCAGCCCAATTTTTGGGTTTGGTTTGAGGATTTTCATTAGTAGGTAGTGACCTAGCTATATCCCTCGCATTGCAAAGGTCTATGGGCGACAGTAACACTTACCATCAGGTGTGTTGCTTGCTCGTTTGCCACCACAAGCAATTAAAAAACATTGACGGTAAGCGATGAAGCTGTGTGGTAGCGGCTACGAATACTACCAGCGCTTACTTTGCTCGTGGATGTCGTAAAAGACAATTAAGAGCCTTATAACGACCTGGGCCAACTTCATCTGATGCCGTTTGGTCAACAATTACATTCCCAAGGAGGGTTGACGTCTGGCAGGCGGCCGGTCATAAAACTATGGCCAATAACTTTTACAATATGTACTATGAAAGAGGAGTACATATTGCATCGACCCCAAGTAATTAGGATAAGAGTAAGAGAATGATGAGCGTGTAAGCGATGACATGCTATGATGAGTTTCAGGAACTTAATTCACATGCAAGATAATTCTTTGTACGATTACTGCGATTAGTAATTAGTCCTTGCTCATAATCTAATTCTATGACAGTTCTCTATTTTTAACACAAGTAAAAAAAGAGCTGAGAATTACTAACTTTTATGTCCTGACACTTAAAGGTATATCAACAGATATCTGTTGGTTCGTCTTTGCAAATAATGAGGAAATACGTCACGTCCTGTTAGCAATGATATTGATTGTCAAGTTAAATAGTATAAACGTGTCGTTTGTATAATAGTATAAGTAAGCGATCAACGGTATGGTTCAAAGTTCTAATCGTAAATCAAGCAAATTACTTTTATACTCTAAATTATTTTAATTTACCTCAATTTTATAACTATTAGATATTTTAATTTCATTACATTTAAATTGAGGTGGTTCGATTTAATTTCATTTACCTTATTGTATAATTAAAGTCTGTTTTCTTATTTTTTGTTATATCAGTTTAATATTATAATACATACATACATACATATCATCACGCCATACCCCTTGAAGGTTAGCCAGAGAGAACAGAGTGCCAGAGAACTCTATCCTTGCATACTTCACTCGTTTCCTCAACATTCATAATTCTCTTCATACACGCTCGCCGGTTTCGGTGACTCTTGACTCCACCTTCCTTCAGTACGTGACCAATCTGGTCTAGATAGGTTAGTCTCGCTCTCCCCCAGTACCTACATCCTTCCACTTTCGCATTGTATATCTTCTTAACCAGACGTTCGTTCGGCATTCTTTCTACATGTTCGAACCATCGGAGCATTCCCTTTCGCATCTTTACACCAATACTCTGTTTCATACCTACTCGCTCTCTTACGTCGTCGTTGTGAAATGTTATAATTAATGTTATAATTGTAATTTTATAGCCTCCTCATGTACATATAGTGTTAACATATAATGAATTGTTGTTTTTAATCATTCTTGTCACATTCGTTTAATTTAATCTAATTTAATATCATTTAATATATTTCATAAGACTTCATTTTGATTTCCCTCAATTTTACATTATTTATTTTAATTTGAATTGAGGTGATTTGATTTAATTTACCTAACAGTATACTCAAAGTCAGTTACTCTTTTTTTAATATCACTTTAATATCATAATTCCAATGTGAAGCCTCCGCATCTACATGTGGTCTTAACCTATAATTAATTGTTACATTCGGTATTTTTTTTTGTTGTTTTTTTTTATTTTTTATTTCTGTTCTATTGTATAAGTATATACAATTGTTGATTAATCTAATAAATGGCCACTGAAGAAAAAGACGCCGTTCCAATGACCCACCCGGCTCGGCGTCGAGAAGTATATTGTAGGGCGGGTCTACGAGGTCGTGCGGCGATTCTCTGTGGCCCCGGACGGATTAGCGGGTTGAGACGTGCGTAGCCCGCCGCCAAAAAAAAAACCTAATAAATAAATGTTCTTCTCAGCAGCAACTTAAAGCAAATTTAGAAGATAATATTATGTAGATTGACATTGATATTTGTGACTAAATGTACAATTAGACTGCAAAGACGATGTAGTAGTTAACATACCGACCTTCCCCGCCAGTGCCGCGAGTGCGATTACCACGCAGGACAACACTTTGTGCGATCCATAAAGTGTTGTTCTGAGTCTGGATGTAATTTACCTACGTTAATTATTTGTTTGTAAAGTCCTCCGGAATGCATGGATTATTTTCATTGAGCTTTAAAAAAAAACGTGTCAAAAATCGCTTTTTAAACCAACAATAAAAAAAACCGAGTCTGTGGAAGAGACAGCGTACAATCATAACTCGCTGTTATTGTAACGTAAAAGAAATAATTTTTCTTCTTCTTATGTATTGGCAATCAGCTACTTATACGAGCTATTGGTGCCAGTGTTGAGTTATGAATATCTTCACGTTTATAGTCTTTCAGGTTAGTCATTGTCTAAGTCAAATTGTCGCCATCAACAGTGCTATGGCCACACTGTTAATGGTATCTTGTGGGCATATTGATGGAAAACAAAAACGTTGTAAAGCACTTTTATATGATATTCACTACATCCTAGTAGTTCTGCCACATCACATTACATAAAATGCCATCAAAATTATCTAATATAACACGTTAAACCACTAAGATATCGAATATAATACAAGAGCACCATATGACGTTTTCAAATTCCCGTCAAAAGTCCTAAAAGAATTCAAGAAATCCTTCTATTAAACAATTTCTATATCATGTAAATTGACTGCGTCACTTTGAACGGCTCCCATAATAAATTATTCATTGTATGACTTTTGATGTTCACGCGAGTACTGCACGTATGAAATAAACTGCGATTTTATCGCTGTCGTATATTTTATGATATCTTGCACTAAGGATATATAATCCTTGTAATTGCAGTGGACTTAACAAATACACAATTGACGCACATAAATCACACGCAGATCTACTAAAATAATTTAAACCCAAATGACTCTACTGCGTGATAAACGAACCCGCGACCCTTGGCTCGGTATATCGATATATCAACTTTTACACTATCTGTGTAGTAATTCTTTAATTTTTCCACGTTCCAAATACATTTCAAAGTATTTGAAACGTGGAAAAATTAAATTCATTCATCGTTACGAGAAGACTTTCAAATACTCTTCAGCATTCATGATCACGGGCGATAGTCCTCCCTTGTCCAGGAATGCTGTAAAATATTCTGAATGTCTGGAAAGTGAAAATTAAATACAAAAACGATGTAATTGTTCATTTTATCAGTTTAAATACTTCCCATAGCATGAATCTCTTTCATACTAGAAGAGAAATTGATGAACTGTACGACACTAGATGGCGTAAAGTTGTGTGTTGAGATTTTTCTTCACGCGCAGCGGTGTTGTTCATGTCAAATTGTAATCCTCTCTCTTCCATATAGTTAGGGAGTAAGAATACAACTCACCACCCACTTATCTTGTCTGTAGTTATACTAATAAGACGACTAAGAGATATTATATACAAATACCATCTATGCAAAAGAAATAAATCACGAAATAAAACCCTACACCAACCCCCTTTTTTTACCCTCTTGCGATGGACTATGGAGGTGGTCGCACCCCGCCAAATCGGTCCGGGGCGATGTAAGAAGCGGCGCGCGACCCCATAGACCCACCCTGCAAGCACCGCGTGCGAATCGACCATGTTCGCCGTGCGAGCGGGTCACCGGTACCCGATCTTTGTCTTCGGTGGCTAAACCCTACACCAACACCTTTGACTAATGTTGTTTAGTAGGTCAATTTTCCTTCTATTGTCGTGAAGGTTCGAGTCTTGATAAAGTATTGTATTAAATGGTAATTGAACACAGGACATTCGCACGGTAGATTAATATCTTAACCACTATGAAGGATGTAGGTACCGAGGGAGATCGAGACTAACCTACCTAGACCAGATCGGTCATGTACTGAAGGAAGGTGGAGTCAAGAGTTTCCGAAACCGGCGAGCGTGTATGAAGAGAATTATGAATGTTGAGGAAGCGAGTGAAGTATGCAGAGATAGAGTTCTCTGGCATTCTATTCTCTCTGCCTACCCTGCAAGGGATATGGCGTGATGATATATATGTATGTACTATGCCATTTTGGCAGTAGGTATGTAGATATAAAGATGACTGCATTGTAATTACCACCTTTTGTTTTAAGTAATGCTGTCATTTGTTTTCCTTTTAGTGATATTGTTTGAAAGTATAGGGTCATCACAAGGATAAATTATATTAAATTAATATGCAAAATGTGTACTTAAATAATGGTGTCCTTAGTTTTATTTCGGTCACAAAACGAACGTTACGTAGTTTAAAATGACAAACTAATATTCGACAAATCGTTCATTCATTGTATAGAAAGTTTACTGTTCCTTTTGTGTCATTCAAATTGTCATTCAAGTTGACTGTTATCTACAGTCGCGGGCCGGTCCGTCCGGGGTAGTATCACACTCTCGCAGAAGATCGACGTCTGAGTAATGGCAATGTGCTATTACACTTCGTTCAGTGAGCGAGAGAGCCGGAAGCCCAACTGTGTGGGTTTGGGGATTGTAATTGTAGGCAGCGGCCTAGCTATACCCTTGGTATTGCAAAGGTCCATGGGTGGCAGCTCGTTTGCCACCACAAGCGATAAAAAAAAATATATCCCTTCATCAAATTTTTCGATAGCTAGGTGCAAGATATGGAGTGGTGAATTGTATTCTTACCATATGGAGAATATTAAAAAATTAATCCAGAAAAATTGCTTATCAAAAATTAATTTAATTGATACATACATACATACATATCAACACGCCATATCCCTTGCAGGGTAATCAGAGAGAACAGAGTGCCAGAGAACTCTATCTTTGCATAATTCACTCGCTTCCTCAACATTCCTAATTCTCTTCATACACGCTCGTCGGTTTCGGAGAATCTTGACTCCACCTTCCTTCAGTACATGACCGATCTGGTCTAGGTAGGTTAGTCTCGGTCTCCCCCGGTACCTACATCCCTTCACTTTCGCATTGTATATCTACTTAACCAGATGTTCGTTCGGCATTCTTTCCACATGTCCGAACCATCGGAGCATTCCCTTTCGCATCTTTACACCAATACTCTCTTTCATACCTACTCACTCTCTTACGTCATCGTTACAAATGCGGTCGAAATAAATAATTAAATACCCCAATTTAATTGATAATTATTATTAATAGTTATAATATGTAATTAGACGAAGTTAATAACGTTAATATACACGTGATGTAGGTCATCACGTCAGTGTAAGTTATAATTAGATTATCTCTTATCACTACCTTATTGATAATAGTTTAAGGTTGTAATCTTAGAATATACGTATAAATGACTTTGTGATATATAGACAGTGTTTATTAATTTAATTAATTTCACGACTTGTGACACAAAGGTTACGCATTATCATTCAACATAAAAAAAAAACATATCATCACGCCATATCCCTTGCAGGGTAGGCAGAGAGAACAGAGTGCCAGAGAACTCTATTGTGGTAGGGCCACACTGTTGATTGTTCTCTATCTACAGCCGCGGGCAGGCCCGACCGGGGTGGTGCCACACTCTCGCAGAATATCGACGTTTAAATAGTGGCTTTTGCCGCTGTGCTTCGTTCGGTGAGCGAGAGAGCTGGAGACTAACTTTCCGGGTGTGTTTTCGTGTGGTGGGTTCTGGTGATGCTTGAAATTTACGGTGGTAAGGTCTTGGTTGGGGCATTGGGTGTGAGGGGCTGATATGGGGTACAGGGAGACACGGTGGGAATGGTCACCGCCGGACACCTGCCGGTCAGCAGGGGACCCGAGCCCAGAACTATCCCCCCTGGGAGGCTGTCCCGCCAACCGGCGAAAATCCCGTTGCGGAGTTGTCGTGCCGGAGTGGGAAACCGGAGTGGAGCCCGACGACTACGGACGGGAGTCACCGGGGGCCCTTCCATGCTTCGTGTCAGCTCTTCACAAAACCCACCCTCCAACCATTACTATGTCCCCCACCTTTTTTTTGGCGTCACTGGACCCCATTCCACGAAAGTACACCCCCTTCCTCTTCTTATACAAAACCCCGCCAATGAAAAGGAAACACAAAAAGAGAAGGTTTTACACGGCAGTCCCTCTATCCACATTTGACGTGGACTTTTGCAACATTAGGAGTTTACACAGCAATCTTGACGCCGTCCACCAACACCTCGAGACGGCGCGGCCTGCCTTGCTCTTTTTAATGGAGACGCAGATAAGTGCCCCGGATGATATTTCGTACCTAAATTATCCAGGCTACGAGTTGGAGCACTCCTTCCACTGTAAAGCTGGGGTGTGCGTGTTCATCCGGGATGACATCTTTTGTCGTCGCCTTAGGGCCCTCGAGCATGGTGACCTGTCAATTTTATGGTTACGCGTAGACTATGGAGGTTATACCCGCATCTACGCGTGCCTCTACAGGTCCCATGGCAGTGATTCAGGGTCAACTCAGTTATTCGAGAACGTTCAATGGGGGATTGACGAAATATTGGAGCAGTGTCCATCAGCGGAGGTGGTGGCTCTTGGAGATTTCAATGCTCATCATAAAGAGTGATTGGGATCCCGAACCACTGACCTCTTGGGTAGGCATCTCTTAAATATGGTCTCGGCCTATGGTCTCTCACAACTGGTAACACAGCCCACCCGTGTTCCAGACATTGAAAGCCATGAGCCCTCTCTACTGGATCTTCTGCTGACTACACACCAGCACGGATACCGGGTAGTGGTCGAAGCTCCTCTTGGGTCATCTGACCACTGCTTGGTCCGTAACAAAGCCCCTATTGCGAGGCCTAATCGCTCTAAAGCGACTGGGACTCGCAGAGTCTGGCAATATTAGTCAGCAGATTGGGATAGGCTTCGCGAGTTCTACGCATCCTACCCATGGAAGCAGCTTTGCTTCGCCTCTGGAGACCCTGGCATTTGTGCGGATTGCGTTACCGATACGGTTATTACGGGGATAGAATTATTCATCCCCAACACCAAAATACCGGTCGGTAGCCGCAGCCGGCCTTGGTTTAATAAAACCTGCAGGACGGCTGCACAGCAAAAGCAGTCCACATACCAGGCCTGGAATAGGGCCCAAAACTGTCGGGACCCAAATGTCAGGGAGGAGAAGCGAAAATTTAATGCTGCTTCTAGATCTAGTAAGAAGGCTATTGCCAGAGCCAAGGCGGAACATGTTGCTAGAATTGGCGAGCGATTGGAGAGCTATCCCGCCGGGAGTCGTCCATTCTGGTCGCTCGCCAAAGCTGCTCAAGGCAACTTCTGCCAGTCCAATCTCCCACCACTGCAGAAAAATGATGGCAGTCTAGCCCACAGTGCAAAGGAGAAGGCCGATCTTTTAGGTCAATTCTTTGCCTGTAACTCGACTTTGGACGCTGGAACCGCCACACCCCCTATCATCCCGCGGTGTGAAAGCTCTCTGCCTAAAATCCGCATTACGCAGTGAGCGGTGAGGCGGGAGCTGCGGCTAATAGACGTACATAAGTCGAGCGGGCCGGATGGCATCCCTGCAGTGGTCCTGAAAACGTGCGCCCCCGAGTTGACCCCCGTCCTCACGCGCTTATACCGACTTTCCTATGATAGTCGTAGGGTTCCATCTTCGTGGACGATAGCCCATGTCTACCCGATCCCGAAAAAGGGAGACCGGTCGGACCCGTCGAAATACAGGCCGATTGCGATTACATTCTTGCTCTTCATGATAATGGAGAAATTAACCATCAGCTTCTGCAGTATCTTGAGGATCATCAGCTGATCAGTGACCGCCAATATGGCTTTCGTCATGGCCGGTCGGCTGGTGATCTTCTTGTGTAACTCACACACCGTTGGGCAGAGGCCTTGGAGGGCAAGGGTGAGGCGCTAGCGTTCAGCCGTAGTAGTAAATATCGCGAAGGCGTTCGACAGGGTTTAGCACGGGGCCCTTCTATCGAAGCTACCATCATATGGAATCCTCGAGGGACTCTGTAATTGGATCACCAGTTTTTTGGATGGTCGGAGCATAAAAGTAGACGTCAACGGCTCCTACTCCGAGACCATGACCATTAATGCTGGTGTACCACAAGGCTCGGTGCTCTCCCCGACGTTGTTTATTCTGCATATCAATGACAAGCTCTACATAAAGAGTATTCGTTGCTATGCGGATGACAGCACGGGTGACGAGCGATACACCGAGCATCAGAATGTCCCTCGGAGTATGTTACAGGAAAGACGGGCTCAACTTGTGTCTGAAGTCGAGCGCTCTCTAGGGCGGGCCTCAAAATGGGGTGAACGGAATTTATTCCAGTTCAATCCCACTAAGATACAAGTTTGCGCGTTTACTGCTAAGAAGGACCCTTTTATCATGGCGCCTCAGTTCCAAGAAGTAACTCTCAAAATCTTCGAGAGTATTGGTATCTTCGACGTGGAACTATCTAACAAAGTCCAGTTTGGGAGTCATTTGGAGGACAAAGCCAAATTGGCAAGCAAAAAGTTGGGCGTACTGAGCAGGGCTAGGCGGTACTTCACGCCGAGACAACATCTTGTATATAAAGCACAAGTTCCTCCTCACATGGAGTACTGCTCTCATCTCTGGGCAAGCGTGCCTAAATATCAGCTAGACCCACTTGACTCCCTACAAAGGCGGACAGTTCGAATCGTCGGTGATCCCAATCTCACGGACAGACTGGAGTCGCTGGAGCGGCGGAGAGACTTTGGGTCACTCTGTGTACTCTATCGGCTCTTTCACGGGGAGTGCTCTGAGGAACTGTTTGACTTGGTACCACCGTCACCGTTTTACCACCATACCACTCGACACCGTAGCAGGGTTCATTTATTTCACCTGGAATCGATATGGTCCTCGACTGTACGTTTTCAGCTATAATTTCTCCTACGTACATGCAAGATCTGGAATGAACTACCTGCTGCTGTGTTTCCCGAGCGCTATGACACGTCCTTCTTCAAACGAGGTTTAAGAAGAGCTCTTTCTTCACGGTAGGCAGTGGCCTGGCTATACCCCTGGTGTTGCTGGGTCCATATGCAACAGCATCAGGTGTGCTGTTTGCGCGTTTGTCACCGTAGACAATAAAAAAAAAAGAAAAAACTCTATCCTTGCATACTTCACTCGCTTCCTCAACATTCATAATTCTCTTCATACACGCTCGCCGGTTTCGGAGCCTCTTGACTCCACCTTCCTTCAGTACGTGACCAATCTGATCTAGGTAGGTTAGGCTTATTATCATTCAACGTGGTAATATTTCCAGTATTCTGGGAACGTTGCCCACTGGGCAGCAGATAATTTGAATAAGTTTTTGAATAGGTTCTTTATTTTTCAATTATTTTAAAAATTTTCCTTTTTGTTGTCTAAAAATGTAAACAAATATTTTTTTAATATTATTTCATCTTAATATTATTATTAATTTACCTACATATATGTGAGAATTCTTTACCAAAACGTTTGACCAATGTGGTATAGTAGGTACAATTTCTTTTCTATTTAGGTGGAGGTTCGAGTGTAGCAGTGGGTATGTCAGCTGTTATTCATAAACTTGTTCAAATAATCTACTACCAGTGGGCAACGTCGAGTTTTCCTTCTCTCGCATAGATGTTATATGCGTTTTATATCCCTTAGTCGTCTCTTACGACTACCCGTGGGTTAGATGAAGATGGGGGTAGTGAATTGTATTCTTACTCCAAAATCTTTACTAATAAATATGAAAAGATGAAATTTTCTCCTATCTTTTCAGGCCATATACGTCTCAATAAGTTACATACATACATACATATCATCACGCCATATCCCTTGCAGGGTAGGCAGAGAGAACAGAGTGCCAGAGAACTCTATCTTTGCATACTTCACTCGCTTCCTCAACATTCATAATTCTCTTCATACACGCTCGCCCGTTTCGGAGACTCTTAACTCCACCTTCCTTCAGTACATGACCGATCTGGTCTAGGTAGGTTAGTCTCGGTCTCCCTCGATACCTACATCCTTCCACTCTCGCATTGTATATCTTCTTAACCAGGCGTTCGTTCGGCATTCTTTCCACATGTCCGAACCATCGGAGCATTCCCTTTCGCATCTTTACACCAATACTCTCTTTCATACCTACTCGCTCTCTTACGTCGTCGTTACGAATGCGGTCGGTCAGCCTAACTCCACAGATTTTCCGCAGAGATCGCATTTCGTATAAGTTATTTTAAAGTTCGTTCGTTCTCAATAAGTTATTTTATTATATACCTTTAACACGTTCAATTCGAAATACTGAATTGTATCCTTACTCTGTCACCACTAAGATGACAGAGTAAGGATACAATTCTATATATATTACGGACTGGACTATTATTATAACATATTATATTTTTAAACATCATCATGAGAATAATGAAATTAAATATATTTTAAATTGCATAAGGAAATCACCAATATTAAACTATAAAGATTGACAAAGGACCATTTAAATATAATGTTCGAACTATTGTATAGTTCTAAATTTTCCATACGCTTCCGTACTTTCATAATACAGTATCTATACGAATAGCATAACAATGAAGTATTATTACAGCATAATAGGAAGCAAACACTTACATAGAAGCAATTGAAGTTACTATATTAAATAATTTGATTCAACTGTTGAAATATTATTAAAAAAATATTCAAATATTATTATCTAATATTTGCTATGAATACTCTTTATATTGCTTATGGGTGTTGTAAAAGCCGACTAAAAGCGTTACATTGACCTCAACTAGCCGTACTGATGCCATCTGGTCGATAATTTCATTGCTAAAAAGGATTGACATCAGACAGGCGTCTGATCATAAAATTTTTATTAAAATACGATGTACGATGAAAAAAAAACGTATTGTGTCGTTCTCAAGTTTTTAGGATAAGTCATCATCTTGCTCTTATCCTAATTACTTGAGTTCGACGCAGTATGTCATCTTTTCCATACAGCCCTATCAGACGTCATCACTGCAGTCACTCTCTATCTATCCATGTCATCTTTAGTCGTCCTTTACCCCTAAAGCCTTTCAACATTTATACTTAAAACTTTCCTCACAACATTACTTTCATCCCGTCTCATCATATGTCCATACCACGTCAACCGTTCATTCCTTAACTTTTCCTTCACTGCCGCAACTTTAAAACTTCCTCTAATTATATAATATAACTACTTGTCCCGGCAGACTTCGTCCTGCCCGGAAAAGCTTTAAGCGACATGCCGACAGCAGCGCCACCAATCGGGTCCAATTGTATTTTGAAATCATCCAGGGTCCCATTGGAATATACATAGAAAAGTTTATCATAATCGGTCCAGCCGTATGACATACCGACAACGGCAACACCTATCGGGTCCAATTGCAAATCTAAACCATACTCGAATCCCCTCGAACACACATAAAAAACTATAAGAAAATCCGTCCAGCCGTTTAGGAGTTGTTCACTGTCAACACAGGTACAGAAGAATTATATATATACATATAAAGATATATCCATATTTAGGATAAGTGTAGGATGATAATGGATAATAATAAAATATCATAATCGCCTTCTCCTACATTTAATGGAGTACGTTGTTAGTTTAATAGATGTGACAACCACATTTGTCTAAGCTTTAATAAACATAATAACTGTATTAATAGCCTAGTACAGTAACTAACGGTCTTTTATGGCGAGTATTATACACTCGATCCCCAACTAGGAGAATTATTTCACGTTTAACGGAATAAATTACTTGCCACTATATTTACCGAGCGCTATAAAATGTACTAGGTGTTGGCAGAATATCAGCGCTATTTTATAAAATAAAATAGCCAAAGCTGAGCCAATAGCCTTTTTTGTTTCTCGTTAATGTCATTTTATACCAGATGTTGTTTTCTTTAGTTATGTTTATTTTCATTAGTTTTTAACGAGAACAAAATAAATGTTTTTCTTTCTTTCTTTCTTTCTTTCTATGATATGTCTTTCTTTAAATTAGATAGTGGTAGGACCACGCTGTAGACAGTTCTCTGTCTGCAGCCGTGGGCCGGTCCGTCCGGTTTAGTACCACACTCTCGTAGAAGATCGAGGTGTGAGTAATAGCAATGTGCTATTGCGCTTCGTTCGTTGAGCGAGAGAGCAGGAAACCCAATTGGGTGGGTTTGAGGTTTATATTGGTAGGCAGCGGCCCTTGGTATTGCCGTCAGGTGTGCTGCTTGCTCGTTTGCCACCACTAGCAATAAAAAAAAATAGATTTAAAATGTTCACTCTTTTTACGTTAATCAGCGGCTCTGGTATTGTAAAGATCCATGATTGTTGTACTACATTGCTGTACATAATAAATCTATATTGTTGAACATAATAAATCGTCAAATGAATAATTTTGACTTCGTAGAGGGCTGTCCTTGACGCAAACTATGTGTATAACATTGCATATATATATATATATACATTTGCAATTAGATGTAAATGCACTCTCTCGCAACTGTACATAGACTGACAATTGTCACACTTTGTGTCACATGACACACACTAGTGCATCATAAATCACGCTTTAAAGCCGAAATGAACCGATTGCCTCTTGCCAAGGATCGTTTATTGATTGCCGGGTACTGTACCATCAGGTGTGCTGCTTGCCCGTTTGTATATAAGCAATAAACATAAAAAATATCAAAGTCTTACTATTATTTGTTTTGGTAATTTTACATTTTTCCATGTAATGATAGAATATAAATTCCAATCACCACTTTCATGCCTATAGGTGGCGTTAAAATACCACTAAAATAATAATAAATATTTAAACTAACAACGCAAGAGAAAGTAAACTCAAAATAAAACACAATGCGTCTAACAAGAATGGTATAGGTCAATTTCTTTCTCATTATGGATGAGACTTGAGCCCTGCAGTGGGACATATACCGGGTGTAACAGAGAATGGAGCAGCTGGTCAGAAAGGTCGTAGGTAATGATGGCAAGAACCCATAACAAAAATTTGAAGGGAAAATGTCAAGGTATTGACTCATCAGCTGTCTGTAAAATCGACGTTTGTCATACTGTAGCAAACGTAATCACTGATTTATTTAGGTTCTAATGGTAATATTTAAGAAAGTATGAGTATGTAGCAGACTATTTATCATTTACTTGATACATTTCATTCAGTTGCAAAGAAAAAGCGGTGACAAAATTGAAAACTTTAAATGCTTCTAATTCATTAACGAATCGACATTTTCTCTTCAAATTGTTATTATGAGTTCCCAGCATCATTACCAACCACCCTTCTGACCAGCTGCTCCATTCTCTGTTACACCCGGTATATACTTAGATCACGATGATGAGGACGAATTATGTGTTTGTAAAGTCCTCTATGACACAAAAATGTACTCCTCAGTGAAAGAAATAGTTCAAAATGAATATAAATTCCACAGTTCCTCATATGTGAGTGGCGTGTTCTGCGGCAAGACACTGCATCAGTACAGCATTGCCTGGGCGTGCGGATACCGGCTTGGATTCGTAGCTTCTACTGTACTGCATCATCGTTCGCAATTGGCTTATGCTTCCTTGAGCTCACTGTCAACATTACTAAGAGCGTCATCGGCAGACTACGACCACATTTCTTCTCAGTAAGTCGTCATCATTTTATTAATATTATAAATGTGAAAGTTTGTGAAGGTTCGTTACTCAATCACGCGTACACACAACACACACGTCGTCCTAACAGTCACTTCAAATAAAAATAAACAGTATCATAATCGGTCTATTCGTTTGGGACCTAGGATGCCACAGATAGACATACAAATATGCCAAACTTATACCCTTTTTTTGAGTCAGGAGCAAAAAAGAAGTTATTTTTCTCTACATTTATCTTTTAACTTTTCGAAGTCACTTGTTATTTTTTCTTTTATTGCCGATAATGGCAAAGAAGCAGAAACACCTGAAGGTAAATGTCACTGCTGCTTATGGACCTTTGTAATACCAGTGGTAGAACTAGACCGCTGCCTACCATTGAACCCCAAACCCATCCAGAAAGTTAGTAGAAAATTGGGAATATAGCTTTTCCCAAGGGAGTTCTTTTTTTATTACTTTTGGTGGCAAACGAGCAAGCAGCACACCTGATGGTAAGTGTTACTGCCGCACATGGACCTTTGCATAACCAGGGGTATAGCTAGGCTGGCTACCAATACATATCCCAAACCCACCCAGTTGGGCTTCCGGCTCTCTCGCTCACCGAACGAAGCACAACAGCATATAGCTATTGCTCAGACGTCGATCTTCTGCGAGAGTGTGGTACTACCCCGGACAGACCGGCACGCGGCTGTAGACAGAGAACTGTCAACAGCGTAGTCCTACCACTACTAAATATTTGTAATGGATAATATTGCTATATCTTCCGTGTGATAACGGAATAAGAATGCAATTTACTATCTCCTTTTCTGTGGAGTAAAAGAAGATAAAGGAATATAATAGGTATTTAAAATCTATGGAACAAAAAGAAAACTCGAAATAAATTCTATATTGTTATGCAAATAAAAACTGCAAAATTCAATTAAATATAATGCTGAAGCGTAAAAAAATTTTTGCAATAGGCTATGATGTGGTCGTATGGACGTATCTCTCCAACGCTATGAAGGTGAAAATCTGTACGCGGTCCTTGTCAACGGTGACTGAAATTGAAAGGCAGACCTTGCGTGTCAAAATGCATTATTTAATAACAAAAATATATTTATTTATATATTGTATAATATATTTTTGCAGATTTATGGGTCGTATGATATGGTTTGATAGTCATTCACTCCGACACACGCTGCAATTCATACCACAATTCCTACGCAGGAAAATATTTTACGCGATCGTGCCCCGCAATATAAACATTATTTATTACCTTATATAGTTTAAAAATAATAATTAAGAAAATTAAAATTAAAAAAGAAACCGAAAATCCATAATTTTCGGTTCAGGAGGTGATAATTATTCACTTGTCCAAACAGCCATAGAAAATGGCATAGGATAGGAAAAGCATTAGAAAGTTTCTCTATTTTACTTGTGATATAACTTTCTTCTCTTAGTCTGTAAAACCCCAATAGGAAATGAAAACATGTATTAAAAATAATTATAGTAATATTTTGTTTTTTTTTCAGTTATGTCAGCCTTCAATAGATTGCAGTTTACCAAAAATGAGAGGTAGATATATTCTTCCTCAAGATTATACATGCACTGGTCCTGCCAAAGATAAGTTCGAAGATATGCACAAAAGTTTCATGAGCGGACATTCAGCGTGGGCTGCTTATACCATGATCTATTTAGCTGTGAGTATATATGTTTACAATAAACTTTTTCATAAAACAAATGGACATTAGATTAATATCCAAAATAATGACCTAAGAACACATTATAAGTAAGTATCGTGAAGGGGCGGACTTCCAGTCAAGGATGTGCTACCGCTAGTCCGCTCATATGGTGGTGGATAAGTATAGTATGGTAGTTTGGGGCGACGCGTCTAGAGGCTCGATTCGGCGTTCGAGTCTTTGAGGTCGATCCGGCCCGTACAGAGTCTCGCAGTGCGAGGCCACCGCGTGATGACGACGATCTGATATCGAGACCTATTCAGGATGGGGCGTCAAGAGGATACTCGACAAGATATCCTTGAGGGTAGACCGCCAGGTGGGCAACCGAAGAAAAAGATCGCGTTCCAGTGACCCACCCGAATGGTGTCAAGTGGTACGTTGTAGAGCGAGTCTACGGGGTCGTGCACCGCTAATGTCGCCCCTAACGGATAGGCGAAGCGTGACGAAACGCAGTCCGCCGCCAAAAAAAAGTTAGTTGTTTATGGCGATTTAGGCAGGTCATTTCCGGACTGCACTGAAATAATAATCACTATTTGTATAGGTATAATTCAAAAGAATGATAGCAAGCTTAAGGGTTATTCTTTCCTTTTCTCAGCCCCTATATCCCACTGTTGAGTTTGGATCTCCTCCATTAATGAGAGGGAAATTCGTTTGACATAGGATTTTTTTATGTAGAGTTTTCTTTTTTGCATTAATATTATTTGTATTAAGGTATGAGATACCTTATTAATATTTTTCGTCACGTCTTTGCAATAAGGGAGTAGTGAATTATATTCTTATTCCATCACTATATAAAAAAAGTATTAATAATACGCCTACGTAAATATTTATAGCAAAGTTATAATGAATTACAGTCTAATATTCATACAAATAAGGTTCTTTACCGGGCCATAGATATCAATAAATTGGTATCAGTCAGCTCAATGGCGACGGGATAGACAATAGTGGGTTCCGATATGCCGCTTCCGTCGCCCCGAACAGTACGGTGGGAGATGTGTTCAGACAATAGGCTGCCAAAAAAATAGACATCACACTGTGACGTAAATTTGCACGTAGTTTCCATGTGCCATCCCCTTCACTATATTTTTTTCTTTTGTCTTTAGCACATTGTTTATTACTTACGTGTAACTTATCGGTTGTTTTCAATATCTTGCCATCTCTTTAATAATTAATAACTAAATACAACTACAGACAATAAATTATGAATATGAGTTTTTAGTACCATGCTTATTTTTTTTAAATAAAAACTGCAATATCCAATATAAAATAATTCTGATGCGTAAAAAAAGCACATGCTTGAAAGGCCTTTTTTGCGATAGGTTATGGTGTGATCGTATAGACGTTCCTCTCCATCGCCATAAGGGCGGCGACCTGTACCCGGTTCTTGTCAATGTTGGCTGACATTACAAAGAAGAATAGCGTGTCAATATATTTTATTATTTAATATAAAAAATATTTATTTATATAAATACATACACATAAATATCATCACGCCATATCCCTTGCAGGGTAGGCAGAGAGAATAGAGTGCCAGAGAACTCTATCTCTGCATACTTCACTCGCTTCCTCAACATTCATAATTCTCTTCATACACGCTCGCCGGTTTCGAAGACTCTTGACTCCACCTTCCTTCAGTACCTGACCGATCTGGTCTAGGTAGGTTAGTCTCGGTCTCCCTCGGTACCTACATCCTTCCACTTTCGCTTTGTATATCTTCTTAACCAGACGTTCGTTCGGCATTCTTTCCACATGTCCGAACCATCGGAGCATTCCCTTTCGCATCTTTACACCAATACTCTCTTTCATACCTACTCGCTCTCTTACGTCGTCGTTACGAATGCGGTCGGTCAGCCTAACTCCACAGATTTTCCGAAGAGATCGCATTTCGACCGCATTAATTTTACTTTCATACTCTTTTCTGCATACCCAACTCTCGCTTCCATACAGTAATGTTGGGACAAGCACTGCGTTATGTATTGCTACACGTGCCTTCTGGCTGAGGTGGTGGCTGCCGAGAAGTTGCCCCAACGCTCCGTTCACTCTATTTCCCGCATTCACTCTTCGCTCTATATCAGTGGTGTACCTTCCATCTCGGCTAAATCTACATCCAAGATATACAAATTCATCCACTTGCTCTAGTACATCATTACCTATTGTTAATCTTACATCTGTTCTGGCTTCATCTCTTTCAAAGACCATTATTTTGGTTTTCCTCACATTCACGTGTAGACCCCTTTTCTTACAATCTTCTGTCATTGTGTCGACTAGGGTCTGCAGGTCAGTCGTTAACTGTGCCAGCAGGACTGCATCATTTGCATAAAGTCGAGCAGAGACCACTGAGTCACCCATCTGGACTCCCACATTCATATCGTTCAACCTTTGGAGACATTTATCCAGATATATGATAAACAGCCTGACTGACAGAACGCACCCCTGCTTAACGCCGATATTGACGTCAAACCAAGGCGACATTCCATCATCCAGCCGCACACAGGCTCTACAGCCCATGTAACTGGACTGCACAGTCTGCAGCAGTTTACCGTTAATACCATACTCCGGTAAAATGTCCTAAAGTTCCTTTCGTACAACCGTGTCAAATGCTCTCTCCAGATCCACAAAACTGCAGAAAACCCTCTGACCTAGAGCCAGATGCTTCGCTTCAGAGAATGTCTCCACCTTTAGACCTTATTTTATTCATTCTGAAGGCTGACCGACCACCCCGAGACTTCTTCACCTCCCTCCAAAAGAGTTTGGTGTTACCCTCGAAGTTTTTAGTCAGCCTATCTTCTGCACTCATACTTGCTCTATCACGTTTCTCTTTCACTAAGGCCTTGGTGTCATTCTTACATTGCCGATATATTTCTTTCTTCTGTTTAGTCATACTGTCATTCAGATTCAAAGAAGAGACATAGTCCAGCCACGCAAAAGAAGAAATTCTTTTGCTCTACGGAAGCTGCCACTTCCGCATCCCACCATGCATCACCATTTGTTTTTCTATGCTTCTTTGAACTTCCACACACTTCTTTCGCTGTATCTACCATACTCTCTTTCAATACTCTCCAGCATTCTTCAATGTCCGATTGCGGCTGGCTTGCCATCGTCAGCCGTTCTCGGACACCCTCTGCATACTTTTCTCTTACACATTCTTCTTGCAATCTTTCAACCTTTATTCTTTCAAGCCCTCCAAAGTGGACACGCTCTCGCCAGTGCCTCCACTTTCTGAACAGACCACTAAATCTCGCAATAACGAGCTAGTGGTCCGTATCGACTGTGGGGCCCCTGTAGGCTCTTGCGTCCAATATTTTGCTTCGGAGGCAACTGTCTACCAAAATTAAATCTATTATACTTTTCTGTTCATTCCTTCTCCATGTATACATATGGATGTCCTTATGTTGGAAAAATGAGTTTGACACAATAAGGTTTCTCTCCATGCATACATCCGCTATGAGCCTACCTGCGTCGTTCACTCACTTATCACCAAATGGACCAAGTACGTCCTCATAGTCGGGACGCTTGGTCCCCACCCATCCGTTCAAATCTCCGCATACAATCACGCGTTCACTGGTTTCTGCCATATCCAGAACTTCCCTAACATTATCCCAAAACTTCTCTAGGTCTGATGCCACCGAGGATCCTACGGGAGCATATGCTACAACCATGAATACCTTGGTGACACCAAGTTTTATACGGACCCAAAGAAGTCTGGGATCATACATTCCGTAATCCTTCACACCTGAGGCCAAGCGAGAGGACAGCAGTACTCCTACCCCCATGCTGGCTCGATCGCTCTGTGGTACACCAGACCACAGAGCCATCCCGCCACCAGGAAGATCGCAGGCGTCGCTGCCCCTTCGCTTGGTCTCTGTTACACAGAGCACGTCTAGCTGTTTGTTCGCCATGACGGATATTAGCTCGTGCAACTTACCTTCCACACAACCTCTTACATTCCGCGTGCCCACCCGGCACTCTGCTCTCCTCGACTCGCCTGACTGGGCAAGGCGTGATGGGTGGCGGCCCCCAGCGCCGCAACTGCCGAAGTTCATACCAACGGGGGCGGGTCGGTACGCGTCGCCTCCGGGGGACGCCCTAACCCGCATTGCGGTACGCATGTCGAGCCGGATTGGCAGTCTAATTAGACTGGCAGGGGACGCGAACGAGCACGCTCCGGACTATGCCCCCCATTTATTTATATGTTGTAAATTATATTTTTGCAGATGTATATAGGAGCTCGTATGAGATGGTGCGGTAGTCACTCACTCCGACACACGTTGCAATTCATACCAGTGCTGATGAGTTGGTTCTGCGCACTATCCAGAGTCTCAGACTACAAGCACCATTGGAGTGATGTCCTTGTCGGATACTCAGTCGGCACAATATTCGCTATAGTAGTGGTAAGTGTTATAATTACATAGATAAATATCATCACGCCATATCCCTTACAGGGTAGGCAGAGAGAACAGAGTGCCAGAGAACTCTATCCTACTTCACTCGCTTCCTCAACATTCATAATTCGCTCGCCGGTTTCGGAGACTCTTCACTCCACCTTCCTTCAGTACGTGACCAGTCTGTTCTAG
Source organism: Lymantria monacha (assembly GCA_905163515.2). Taxonomy (NCBI): domain Eukaryota; kingdom Metazoa; phylum Arthropoda; class Insecta; order Lepidoptera; family Erebidae; genus Lymantria; species Lymantria monacha. The sequence goes on along the minus strand of LR991098.1, from coordinate 24,574,170 downwards.
GTATGTGAGTCTCGGTCTCTCCCGGTACCTATATCCTTCCACTTTCGCATTGTATATATTCTTAACCTTAAGTGTTATAATAAATAAATAAATAAATTATTTTGTTCCGGGAAAGGCTCACGTTTGTTTTTATTATTATTTTTGATAATAAACTAGCCAGAAGCCTACTTGAACACTAATATCATCATCATTAGCTCAAATACGTCCTATTACTTGGCCCGGGCCAACTCCAAAAGAGCAAAGTTATCTACTACAACTACGGTAATAGGTTAGTTAGAGTTTTATTTCAAATTTGTCTTTTCTTGCACAGATATGTATACTTTTTCTCTTAGGACTTCGTATTTTTCGACACCCACTGGCAATATAAGGGTTGATGATCTATTAATCTTATTCCATCACCACACGGAAAGGCCACGTGAAACTAACGCGTAACAATAACTCATGGATTTATGTATTATCAGGGGCACAACCAGTCGCGTCTTGTTGTAAGTTGGGATTAAGGTTTAGTAGATTATAACAAAGTGTGGCATCCATTTGCTTCTATTTAGATGTCAATTTTCTGCTAGAATATGATACACTATCCTGGATAAGCCGGTACATTTATGGCTGCAGTTCTTATCTATATATCTTCGTAAACTACGTTCGGTGAGCAAGAGAGGCCATCTATCTTGGTGGGTTTTGGTAGGCATAAGCAAAAAAAAATATTTACAAATGGTAGGATATAGTCCATCCATCCAACGATTGGACGAATGACTAACTCAAAAAATAATAATCATCATGAACTCAGCTCGTATATGTCCCACTATTGGGCTCGAGCTTCCTCCGTAGTTTTTTTTATTTATTTATTTTATTGCTTATGGTGGCAAACGAGCAAGCAGCACACCTGATGGTAAGTGTCACTGCTGCCCATGAACCTTTGCTATACCAAGGGTATAACTAGGCCGCTGCCTACGACCGCCGCCAAAAAAAAAAAACCATTACAATCCCCAAACCTACCCACTTGGGCTACGTGGGAGGGTAATTGACCTACTATATCACGCTAGTCAAACGTGTTGGTATAGGGTTTTGTTTCGAATTTTCCTTCTCTTGCATCGACGTTATATGCGTTTTATATCCCTTAGTCGTCTCGTACGATCACCCACGGGTAAGATAGGGGGTGGTGAATTGTATTCTTACTCTGTCACTACACGGAAGGAAAAAAAATAATAAAATAATAATAACTTGATCATTTATATGTATTATTTATTTTATTTTCAGTGGTTATGGGGCACAGATGTTATTCAAAAACAGAAAAATATCACAAACGCGACGCCTCAATACGAAATAACAGTAACAAGTCAACAGGTCCCGGTACAAAATGAACGCAATTAGATAAATAAAATCTTTATAATTATTTATTTACATATACATAGGTTGATACATTGAAAATAAACGAATTTATATACAGGGTGGAAGTGGACCGCTCCCGAAAACAAAGACAGGTAACCCTACTAGTCCTACTTGTAATGATAGGCTAGAAAAAAAATTGATTCGGATGAAAAAAAATTTTTTTTTCACCATGCGAAGTCGTTGAACTCTTGAACATATGATCGTGAGTTTTGAATGAAAGACGATGAAGTGTTTTGAGAAAAGACGCAATTTGCGTCTTTTCTCATCTGAGTAAAGTTACGTACTTTTTATGGAATTATCGTTACATGGCACTGTCCTAATACGATGGAATGTAAAAAAAAACTTAAAATTCGATGTGAAAAAAAAAATTATAATCCGAATCGATTTTTTTCTAGCCTATCATTACAAGTAGGACTAGTAAGATCACCTGTGTCTTTGTTTTCGGGAGCGGTCCACTTCCCCTCTGTATAGAAATATAGAATAATTATTGAATTATAGCGTACTATTAATTATTGAGACGGAAATAGTTTAAACAAATTATGTGTGTGTGTTTGTGTAGGTACCAATGAAATTATCATCTGATATTTGAAATACAACTACTTTTACGGATGTTATCGCGTTTGTATTTGATTTTTAATTACTCGATGTTTCGAATACTTTGATCACTGTGATCATGATCACGAAAGGACTGATCACTGTAAAGTGTTCGAAACGTCGGGAATTTAAAAATCAAATACAAACGCGATAGAATCCTTAAAAGTAGTTTTATTTCAAATGTGTAATAATCGCGTAAGCATTAGAAATTATTATTTATACCTGATCAATAAAAAATTGCCTATAGATATAAATAAACTGTATATCTAAATGTTCAAAGCAAAAAAAAGGATAATATCCTTTTTTTTCTTTTATGGGATTAACGCACCTAATACGCGAAATTGAGGAGAAATACATAATTTTTTTATGGCTAAATGTCACGCAGGGAAAATGCTAAAGTACTTCGCAATGCTTTGTGTTTTCGTGTTCTACTATTATATAATTCTCTAATAAGATATTATTAATTGTAGCAAACTCTCTACTGAAGGCGTCTAATTAGTCAAAGAATTTCAAAAACAAACCGACTTCATATTGGCAACAATAGCTTAAATATAGTTATGTCTTAATTTTGGGTGTTAGCTACCAATTTACCTAAATATAAAAAACCAAGCAACACATCTCGGCGTTTTAATAAAAATGAGAAAAAATATCACATTGTTCTTTGATTATATTCAAAATATTAGTTTTTTAGCGTATTATGTTAAATAATTTTATGTAATATAATGCAGCAAAAGTACTAAAGTGTGCAATACACGTTATAAGTGTTTTCAAGTTTAAGAAGAAGAGCCAAAACCAAAAATTAAGATTAATAACGTGATATAACAGATAACTACCATGATTAAGTATTTTTTATTTATTCCATGTCCTCTTAATACTAGTTATTTATTTAGTCATTATTAATTAAAACGCACGCCTTTTAAGTGGAATACTAGCGTCACAAATACCTTTCATTTTCTTTAGTTATTTATTCGCCTGTTACGTGACATTTGAATACGTGCTAGCAATATTAGAGGCCGTTCATAAATTACGTAAGGGATTTTGAAAAATGATTTGTCCCCTCCCACCTACCGTAAGACATCATAAGATTGCAACTACTCCCTCCTGCCCCTTAATAAGAATTTTTGTAAGAAAAAGCCCTATTGATGAAATTTAACTCCTTTTATTCTGAAAATATCTTTTATTACAATCTTCTTACAAGTATCATTAACTCACTGCAATAACATTAATCTTATTAATAAACTATCACAGTTTTGACCAAAATTTGTAATTTTCAATTTGATAACTTACGTAATGTCAGGTTCACAACAATGCCTATAATAAGATGTTATAATATTCAGTCAACACCGCTCCTCCCCTAAACGTCTTACATAATTTATGAATGGCCCCTTAGTGGACTATGCAATAACTTTGCAATAATAGAAGAGGGCTGTTTGTAATTACGTTGTATCAACATATAGGCTACATTAAAAATAGCATTAATTAATAATTAGTTTCATTTTAAAAACCTAATGTGATCGTTATAATTTAAGACAATAAACATGTTATTATTATTACTTAAAGAGAATTATTTTAATATTATATATTTATATGAATTTGTTTACCTAAATAATAATTAAACATATTAGTTTAATATAATATGTAATGTGATAGTATTTCGTTAAGACGATATATATTTTATTATTATTAAATAACATTTTAAATTCGATTAGACTTTTTTCATTTCAATTTTCTTTTTATATTCTTTTTGGGACTAATCCCACCACATATTTCTATGCCTGTAGCCCGTGAGAAGCGGCGCTTGACCTTATAGACCCGCCCTGCAATGCACCTATCGACGCCGCGCGATTGGGTCACGCGAACCCAGTTTATGTGGTCGGTGAGCTACCCGGCGGTCTATCCAGGTGGGTGTCATCTTGATTCGATGCCTCAGCAGCTTTCGCCGTAGGGGCGCTGGTGGCCTCGCTCCGGGGCGACCAGACTAATCTCCGGTCCGGTCACCCGCATCTGTATCCCCTGTAAGCCAGAACCCATAATTGTCTACGTAAAAGACACTGAGGTTTGAACCTCAGGAAGTCTCGAAATGTGCGTTTAATTGTTTTGGGACCTGCAATAAATTTAATTAGAAAAGAAAAACAGGACATTGGAAAAGTTCCACTTCTACCTAGTGTACAGCGCGAGACATGAAGCAAAAATTGGCTAATCAGTCAATATATAAAAGGATGTACTGATACGTGAAATGCAGCTCGGGTTGAGAGCCCTCAGCGCTCACCCACAGTCCGCATAAAGTTGTCACAACCATCTGCGGCTAACAACTAAGTCACAAAAAAAGTGAAACGCAGCAGTACAGCACCACGAATATCACGGATATGACAGAGCTTATTTTACGGCGGGCTACAGAATGTTCACGCACCGCTAATTCCATCCGGGGCGACAAAAGCGGCGCGCGACCCCATAGACCCGCCCTGCAATTAACCTCTCTTCACCGAGAGAGCGGGCCACTGGAACCCGGCCGTTCTCTTCGGTGATTAGATGTGACAGAGCTTACGAGATCTATGTGTGAGCCTTATATTATTACAATAGTAGGTATAGCAGAAGCACCTGAACACATGGATTTTTTCTTAAGTTGCTACAAGGTCTGTGTATCTAACCCATACGTGACTTGCAGACTGTTACTGACAGCAGACTATTATAAGATCGTGAATTTTTTTATATCATCATTCACCTACTCTTATCCCAATTACTTGGGGTCGATACAATGTGTACCTACTCTTCTTTCATAGTACATATTCTAAAAGTTATTGGCAATAGTTTTATGACCGGCCGTCTGTCAGACGTCAACCCTCCTTGGGAATGTAATTGTTGAACAAGCGGCATCAGATGTAGTTGGCCCAGATCGTTATAAGGCTCTTAATCATCTTTTACGACATCCACGAGCAAATTAAGGGTTGGTAGTATTCGTAGCCGCTACCACACAACTGTTTTTTATATGTATAAATAAATTTAAAGTATGCCGATAAATTTTAATACCTTATGTGTTCATTCTACTATAAGTAATTTGTGATGTTTTAATTTAATATACCAACTAATAATAACAAAGGCATCTGGTAATAAAGTACAGGATATTAACATCAGAGTACGTTATATCTGGCACATGTGTATTTGTTCTCACAAAAGAGCATATTCTCTTTAAATAGTTTCATATTGTTTATATATTCTGTACTAGTAAACCCACCACGTTGGTTTGTTTGTAGCAGTCGATATATCGCAGCGCCGCCTGGTGGTGAGTTACATCAATGGGGATAGCATATAAGTTTGATACATAAATATAAAACAATTTCAAATATAAAAGGCTTATTTGAAGTTTGCTGGCTGCAGTGCATCCATTGGCTGTCAATACAATCCTTTAAACGTTGAGGCCAGTTGTCAATAGAAGCACGCACTCTTTCCATGGGAAAATTCTTCACTGCCGATCGTATTGATTGTTTTAGGGAATCCAAATTCTCATAGCGTTTAGTGCAAGCCATACTCTCTAAAACTGACCATAAATCATAATCCAGTGGATTAAGATCCGGACTAGACGACGGCCAGTTGACTGATGAAGTCCGAAACGTTCGTTTCCAACCAAGACTGCGTAGATCGAGCTTTATGACTCGGCGCCGAGTCTTGCTGGAAGGACCATTCTTGGTTATTGAACATGGTATTGTTAAGGGGCTTCACTGCCCTCTCAGGAATGGTATCTTGATACACTTGGGCCGATGTTTTGATACGTTTTTCATAATATTATGTCTCAGTCACTCCTTCATAGTACCCCATCAAACCATCACTAAAGTCGGATAATGCCCACGTTGCACTCTGTCGACTAATTGGGAAGTTTCCTTAGAGCTTTGGACATAAATACGGTCGGTATTGTTTTTTTAAAATGTTGCTCAATTATAAAAATTTTGTAATCCGTAAACCAACATGGTCAAAGCCGTAAAGGAAAAAATTCATCATCTCGTACGAATACTACGTGGACGGCCAAATCTTTATCTGTCACTAACAAAGGAGAATACATTGTATCGACCCCACACCACCACCGGTAACTTCCTGAGGGTCAAACCTCAGTGTCTTTTATGGAGACCATTGTGGATCCTGGCTTACATTACAGTGGTGGGAATGTGTGGTGGGATTGGGAGAGCCTGCTCCACAATAGGAAGGAAATTGGATTACTATACCAGGCTCACGTCAGACGAGTTGGTCTATACCAACCCGTATAATATGTAAAACCTTATGGTTTTATTTAGAGTTTTCCTCTTCTTGCATGGATTTTGTCTACGTATTATATCCCTTCTTCTCTTTCTTTCATAGAATAGAATGAAATAAGAATGAAATAGAATACACAAGTATTCTTATTCCCTCACCACATTGAAGAAATATCATATTTCAGTTTTATAATATATTTAATATTTTAGTATTTTGGCATGATATATTTGGCATGAAAAGAAAAGCTATAAATTTTAAGTAATGTGATACAGAGAAAGTGCTAAAATGTAGCGATAGTGCTTTAGGCATGTTTTCATGCTTCATCAGATCTCCCAGAAGAAAGAAACATGCAATACATAGGCGTAGCTATCATATTATTGACCGATGACTTGAATTATTGATAAATAATTATTTCTCCGTGATAAATTTAAAAAAATGCTATAAAAGTCTTTGTAACCATGCCTTAAATTTCGCATGCAAACAATGTACAACGGTCCGAAGTGAGGTATTAATACGCTCCAAGCTTATGAGTCATATCCCTCTTTACTTGCGTATAAAGAGATAACAAGCGCGTATTTCAATCGAGCGTTAGAATTTGGCGGTGCGTGATGTTAATATATGTTTGTAATTTTACATATAACAAATTAAATAAAAAAGGACTGATTGAGCTCGAGAAGTTTATAATAGTGATTAAGTATAGAAATGTGGACCAACAACAATTCTTGTAAGTATTTTAATGCATTTTTATGTTTCGACTCCAAATCATATATGTCCCATTGATGAGTACCGGACTCTTCCGTAATGAAGACAATAATCTACTTGATCAGGCTAACCAGATCGAATTTTGGTCATATAGTGATCATCGTGTACTGACTATTACTGGTTCACTTTAGTTTACACTATTTTGTTCAATTAAATGAAAACTAACCATTATTTTTAGGGAATACAATGTTGGCAAATAAATATCCTGAAAATTGTAACTATCTTATATATTGATAATTTCTGATGCTTATGTGAATATGGCACGTTTCAAATAAAACTATTTTTATAGATTTAATCGCGTTGATATGATGTTGGATTTTATAGATCATGGTTATGAGAGGATAGTTTTTCCATGACCATAAACACTAAAATGTTTGAAACCTTAACAAATCGAAAATTAAATACAAAAGCGATGAAATACTTAAAATAGTTTTTATTTCAAATCTATATACGAATATATACGAAATTAACACATTGAAGCGAATGCCGCCTAGTTTTTTATACACGTAAAAAAATATTGTTCGGAGAGCTAATTGATTTTTAGTAGGCGTTCAACTCAAGTTGACATTAGCAGCTTTTCTAGGTACGTATCACATTGTAAATAAACCATTTTCCATGTGGTGCTGTAAGAACATAATTCTACGTCGATTTTCTTGCCTGTGGGTCTTGAAAAAGATTGCTAAGAAATATAATACCTATACAAAAGCTATCGAGAAGAGAAGGAAAACTCGTTATAAAAGCCAACCCCTTTCACCAGCTTGATACAAGTAGGTCAACTCAGGGCCAGATATACCATAAGGCTTTTAAGGCTTTAGCCTAGGGCCCCGTGGTTTCAAGGGACCTCCATCTAAGTCAATCAAAGTTAAAAAATAGACGATTATAATTTAAAGAATTTGCCAAAGGAAAGTGCAGAAAGGTTGTTTTATAATTTGTCAATTTATTTACGACTAGCTTTTGCCCGCCACTTCGTCCACGCAGAAGTCATCTCTGACAGAGTTAAATAGAAAAAGCAATGCAAGGTGTTGTCGCTAGGACGATAATCAACAGCGTCAGAAACTGGGATGCGGTCGGCGCCTTCTGCGAGTTAGTTGTCTAACGGAATTAGGCAATAGGGTGGGTCCGAGAGAAAATACTCTAGGTTGACACGCTCTACCGTCGGTGCTTTGGGCGACGCAAACGTAAGTACCTGTATTGAGGTTCACTGCAAGAGGGCTTCGACTCGAGATGATACCCGGTTGCGGTGGCACGCCCGCACAACGTAGATGTACGTGTACGGCGCGCGTGTGTCTATATACCATAGCCGGTCACTAAAGAAAAAGGTGGTTCAAAGTTCTATTCATTCTACAAATTATATTGCCATTAATATACTATTTACGGTATGACCATGGGATAAAAATATAATTATCGCCACCCTTTGACTGTTTTGTTTCACCAGCAGAGTTGCGACCTCGTTAGATATGATTTATTATTTGAGTTATAGAGTGAACATTTTTGAAGCTAAACTTAACCTGTATCTTAAACTATTAGGCAAGAACCTATTGTCGTCTACTATGTGTATCGTGTGAGCTCTCACGCCGGAACTGGTCGCCACAACGGCACTGGTGCGTGGTTGATGGAGAGGGAGAGAGAAACACGTGTTTATTTATTTTTACCGAAGAATATTTGTACGTAATTTGAAAAGAATCGATAAAGAAATTTTCTCCCCATACACACTTTGCCGCTTTGTTACACCCCCTTAGGGGCGGAATTCATAAAATCCTTTCATATTGAATCTTTATGTCATAAATAAAAACGTGCTTCAAAATTTTATGTTTCTAGCTTTAATAGTTTCGGCTTGGCTACCGCCACACGTTTGAACGACTCATTACCATGAGACGTTCAACCCGCTTCACAGGCCTAATTTACACAACCAGAGGGTGAAAATTGTCAAATTCTGGATATTACCCTAGAATATTTGATTCGACTCGTAATTTGAAAAGAATCAATAAAGATTTTTTTCTCTTCATACAAACTTTGCCACTCTGCTCCCACCCACTTAGGGGTATAATTTCGTAAAATCCTTTCTTAGTGAATCTTTACGTCATATAAAGAAACCACAGTCAACATTTTAAGTTGCCAGCTTCAATAATATTGGCTTGGCGCTAATGACTTAATGAGTCGTCCAACCCGCTTTGCAGGCCTAATTTACACCCCCAGAGGGTTAAAATCAACAAATGCTGAAACACGTGTTTATTTATTTTTACTGAAGATAATTTGTACGTAATTTGAAAAAAATTGATAAAGATTTTTTCTCTTAACATTTTTTAAATTGACATAACTTTTTTTTTATAAACCAATTGACATAAAATAAAGCCTAAATGTTAAGTGAAGCTTACCACAATATATTAGTGCAAACCGCGTCTAAATCGGATAAGCTGTTTCTGAGATTAGCGTGCACAAACACACAGATAAACAGACAAAAATTTTAAAAATTATTGTTTTGTGTTCTATTAGTGTTGATAAAGGTCCCGGTAATATTTTTTTTCATATATCTTCCATGTACAGACAGCGACCCGTTACATTTTTATTATATGTATAGATTGTACTTAACAAACACTAAGTCATACGATATTAAACAATAAAATATTTGATTTATATTATAAATCAAATATTTTATTGTTTAATTTTTGTCCTATACTTTGAGTAATTAGGAGGCCCTACAAGTAGTATTAGTATAGGCCCCCTTAAAGTCACGGTCCGGCCCTGGGTCAACTACTTGTATCACGCCCTTCTTTACTTCCCTTTCATTATGAAAGAGCTCCGAGTTCAACAGTGCAACAACAAAACTCGGAGTACTAGCCACCGATGAGGTAGGTACTGTGCAGTTTGATATGCATAAAGTCCAAACAATTCTAAAGAGAGAGACATTCTCAGACTGGTTTTTCTTACATGACCCTCTGGAATAAAAATCAAAGTTTTGGGGAGAAATTATACTCCTAATTTGTCACTTATCGTAATAATTGTTAATGACTATATACTTTATGATCTAGGTCGTACGTAAAATCAGCGGCTGGAGGCTCCGACGAGTTCAGTGTGCAGGTGGGTTTGCACCAAGGGTCGGCGTTAAGTCCTTACCTCTTCCTGTTGATAATGGATGCGTTAACATCGGAGATACAGGAAGAGGCACCCTGGTGCATGCTATTCGCTGATGACATTGTTCTCGTCGGAGAAGAAGGACTTGAAGTACAGAGCATGCTGGAGAAGTGGCGCTGTAAATTGGGGAATGTTGGCTTGAAAATCAGCAGACCTAAAACAGAGTACATGTTCTGCGATTTCGGCGGTCTCTCCAATTTTACACCCATATCTCTAGATGGAGTACCTATACCAGTATGCTCGGATTTTCGATACCTTGGTTCTCTTATCCAAAGCGATGGCGACCTGGATCGTGCGGTGAAACACAGAATGGATGCGGGATGGATGAAATGGCGGCAGGTCACGGGTACAACATGCGACCCCAAATTACCCCCTAAATTAAAGGGTAAAATATATAAAACTCTAATAAGACCTGCTGTACTGTATGGATCAGCATGTTGGGCGATAAAAGCGACGGATGAGAGACGACTGCATGTAGCGGAGATGCGAATGTTGAGATGGATGTGTGGTGTGACGAGATTGGATAAAATAAGAAATGAGCATATAAGAGGAAGTTTGAAAGTTGCGCCAGTGACGGAAAAGTTAAGGAGTGAAAGGTTAACATGGTTTGGACATGTGATGAGACGGGATGTAAAGAAATGTTGTGAGGAAAGTTTTAAATATGAATGTTGAAGGCTTTAGGGGTAAAGGAAGACCAAAGAAAAGATGGATGGACTGCGTGAGGTATGACATGGATAGACAGGGAGTGACTGCAGAGATGACGTCTGATAGGACTGTATGGAGTAAGATGACATATTGCGTCGACCCTAAGTAATTGGGATAAGAGCAAGATGATGATGATGATGACTATATCGACTAAGTACGGTTATTATAAAAGCAATATAGCTTAACATATATTGCCTTATAAGTTAACCAAACCATATTCTAAAAAAATAAAAACAGAAAACACTGATGGCCTCATATATATATATATATATATATATATATATATATATATATATATATATATATATATATATATATATATATATATATATATATATATATATATATATATATATATATATATATAATCCTTAATGTGTCACAAATTAATAATATGCAAATATAAGGATTATTGTGGTGTTACCACGGAAATAATACAAATAGTAGATTAAAAAAGTTAATTAATCATATTATTGTTTTCAGAGAATTGATGTGAAGGTTACGTTGATGCGTTGATCAACTATATAATCAGCAGCACAAGAATAATAATTAGTGATGTGTTTGGATATATACCTTCATTGAGGAGCACTACCACCTGGTAAAGAAAAATAATTTTTAACCTGAAAACTCGTGCAATAGTTCAGACGTCCCGTTGAGAAACTTACAATATAATAAGAAAAAAAAACATAATGGAACAGAATATAACACAAACAGGAATCTTAGCTGCGATGTCGAACACAGGCGATCATCAAACAAGTGATACGAAGAATATAATTGAAAGTCACGATAAAAGAGGGCGTGCAAATAATGAATATAATTATAATAGTTACTTTAAATCTAAAGGGACAACAGAGGATAGTGGAAGTCTTTATGAAGTAAAAATGTTGAGTCTTATATTACTCCGAGCATTACACGATGATAATATTCAAAAATTCTCATTAGCATCTAACCTAGCATGTAGAGCTGGATTAGATGACATCGTTCTAAGATACAAAACAACTAATCCTAATAAAATAAACATGTTTTTTCTGCAAGGCAAACATAGAGAAAATCAAAATATAACTATTGCAGATTTAATAAATCCAAAAAAAGAATTGTATTTACAGAAATTTCTACATAGTTACTTAAACTTGCGACAAATATATATGACTACTCATAATAATGCTTTATATGAAGGTTCAATGAAAAAATTGAATTATGCATTCATAATATATACATCAGCCAAAGAATATTTTAAGAAAGAACCAATGAAATCTGACCAACTGTTGAGGGAACTCTCTTCTAAGGATTATCCCGATTATCATTGTATTATTAAGACAAGTGAAGATGGAAAAATTTTTCAATTAACTGATGAAAATGAGCAAATAGATAGTCTTTTATCGAGTATAGCAGAATCGCGTACTAACGATTTAGCAGAGAGTTTAATATATTACATTTTAAATGGTAAATTCGATTCGTGGAATCAGGGAAAATTGTTTCAACAATATCATATTTTTCTAGCACAAAATGTAATCGATATTATAAAAAGTACAAATATTTGTTGTGAATGCAAATTCAAGTCAACTTTTATAACTAGTAATGAACTGAGTTTACAACATTTAAAACAAGCTATATGGAAAAAAATAAAAACATCCTACCAAAAGGATGATGAAAATAATGTCTTAAAATCGATTTATTTTAAATTACCTGTTAATTTTGGTATTCAGTCTTTCCGTGTTGACAGAAACAATACAGCTAAACAGTTAAATATTGATATGGCGTGTGAAATGTTTTTTAAACTTTTTAATTGTGAACATTTACATAACACAACTTCTAAACATATTTATTTTAAAATCGATGATGACTCAATTGGCTTAGGTGAGAATATTCAGAAGAAAGATTTAGATATTTTAGGACAATTTGTGGGTAATTTACTTATATACGATGACAAAACAAATATGTTAAAATTTGATTTAGGTGAACAAAGATTTTTGGAAGATCATGTGAACCACACAATTTTAAACCGGTTAAAAGAAGTGTGTGACGAAAAGATGCTGCAAAAATTTAGATTTGATATACAATATTACGAATTTCCGAAATTGAAATTGAACTCCCTAAGTTGTATAGCTTATGATAAAAAATTAGTAAAAGACTTTGTAAGCAAATTGTATATTTATACAAATCAATCAAAAGAAAGTGAAGTAGAAATAATTATAAAGAAAATAATTGCTACATTACTTACAGGTCAGTTAATACATCCTTTAATGTTGAATGACAAATGTAATATAATCTATTTTAACTTTCAAGGTACAGTACATAAATGGTGGAAAAATCCAGGGCAAACCCTTTATTTAGATAAAACTTGTAATTATTATAAAATTACAGAGTATATGGTATTGCATAGTATTCTAACAAATATTCATTTTGACTATATCTACAAAATAAAAAATAATTCATTTGTAAAGTTCACACCTGAGGCAGTTACAACCTTAGGTCTTATGATTTCGTCTCATGTTACTGATAAAAAAAATCATTTCATTATTTCAAACAATGTTTATTTTACCAGTGTAAAGGTGTATCAGTATTTTAATGAAATAATAAATGATAACAATTATATATATTTTGAAATAGGGACTCTTGAAAATAGTTTAGAAAAAATACAATCAGAACTAGAAATCATTAACATAAGTACATTAATTCTGATAGTTCCACAATATTATAACAAAGAAAGAACAACTGAAAATATAAAAATTATCACAGAGCAATTCAGAGGTGAGAAAATCATAATAATAACTCATATCAACTTAGAAAATTATGTTGAAACTATGTATCCAAACAATAAGCCTTACAAAGATGACAATAATCATTTTAGTAGTCTATCAGACGTAGTTCGAAAGAAAATTCAATATGAACGAAATTTTGAATTTCAAGGACAAGTCTATCCTATTAATACAATATTGGATCAGGCCTCACTAGAACTTTTGAGTTGTAACTTACTTCACAAACTAATAGATAACAGAGAATGTGTAAAAATTAATCAAATACTAACAGATGAAGAATATGAAAAAGTTATTGCAATTGATAATTATATTCCACAATTATTATATCGATGTTTAGTATTAGATAGCAGCAGAGTTAAAACTACTGATGAAATATCTATAGTAGATAATAATGCAAAGCAGAACTTAGTTTCCCAATACAATAAGGATATAATATTGCTTACAAAATCTGAAACAATATTTAGGGATACTTGTAAAAGAAATCTAAATATAAATATCCACTGGTTTGCTCAAGATGAAAAAGGTCGAGCGTTATGGAAGAAAACTCATGGCGACCTAGAAAATATAACAAAATATGTGTATAAAGTTACCCCTGGTGATATGAACTACGTTCGATCGTTACGAGACTTGCAAGAGCGTATTGTAATTATAAGTGCTGATCCTGGAATGGGTAAATCTACTTTATTATCTCATATAGTAAGAAATAAAACTAACATTTGGGTACATAAAATTAATTTATATCACCATATCAAACTACTTAAAAATTGGAAGAAAGAAGAAAAATCCTTAATACATGCTGTGTCTTTTTTGTACAATACTATTAATACACGATATTCAGCTACCAGTATTGAATATTTCAAGAGTTTAAATATAAACAATGAAAATGAAATTTCTTTCAATAATGACAACGACTGTTTCTGCGATATAGACTTGTCGGAAATTAAGTTATTTACTTATTTTTACAACAATAATAAAGTTGCCTTACTTTTTGACGGTTTTGATGAAATCTCTTCCAACTACGCACACGAAGTAAAACAATTATTGCGTATCCTTAAACATTCTAAAGTAATTCATTTATGGATTACGTCCAGGCCTTGTAATGGGCTTGAAAAATTGGAACACACTTTAGGAACTTTTTCATTTGACTTAAAGCCGTTATCTCCACAGCAACAAATATCATATTTAGAAAAAATATGGTCCAATTATTGGCCATTATGCAATAATGAATTCCAGTTTGAATCGTTCACTTATAATCTAAACGATAAGACTGTTGTTCAGCATCCGATTACTGAAAATAGTTTCAAACACATGTTAGATGATATAAGAAACGTAAAGATGAAGAAATTTGCATCTGTATTTTTATCTGCAATCACTATTCAATTGGGTAATATTGAATTTACAAGTAATCCACAGAATTTGTACATGATAGTTAAAATATATGACAAATTTATTAGAGAATGTTTTACTAACGGTTTAGAATATAACAAAGAGCAATTTGTTAAAAACTTAGACAGCATCGAAAACTTGAGTACACTTCTTGAAAAGTTTATGGAAAAGAAATTTTATGAAATTCAATATGAACAAAAAAAGTCAAAATTAATACCTCAACTGGTTAAAGAATCTGACGATGACGAGATGGAAAAATATATGAAGGACAAGTACAATACTTTTTTGCAAAATCATAAGGCTGTAGCAGCATATTTACTTTTAGATGAGAATTTCATTGCATCTGAACGTGATACTATACGCAAATTTATTGAAACATTAAAATCTGATACGGAGAAAATAGGTATCATAAATTGTTTAAAAGAAGAAGAAGAAGAACCTAGGTTCATACACTTTACTTATGCTGAATATTTCGCTGTTGAGTTTATTTTTGAAAAATTGTTAGCCGGCTCTTTTCAAATGTGGCAATATTTAACTGATCACCTTTTAACAAACAAGCAAAATGGCATTTGGAGATTTATAAATAGTAGACTTCAAAATGACCAAAATAAATTACTAACGCAATATAAAACGCAAATTAGTGCCACGTTTGACGTTATGATTGGGGAATATAACAATTTGAATAAAAACGCAATTACAATTGCAATTGACAATAATTTTGAATACATTGCATTATTTTTATTAGACTGCTTTAAAGTTGCTATCAATAAGGAAAATATTTTTAAATTTATAAAATTTATTAATAAAAAATATGGCAAGTATTGCATACTTTGTAATACTATAGCAAATGAAAAACTATCAATATTACAATATATTATTGATCTTGTCGTACAAATTGATGATAGTAAAATAAGTGATCTGTTGTACTGTAAGGATAAAAATAAATTTAACCCACTGCTCCTTGCAATGTGTGATAAAAAAATGTCAACAATTATTCTCACAGCATTACAGGATAAACTTGACTTGATGGTAAATTTGTTTATTTTAAATCATCCACAAGGCACTGTACCCACTATAGCTCACTTTGTAGGTAAATACGGATTCACATTAAAATATTGTTGGGATTATTTATTAATGTTAAATAAAGAACAACAATTAAAAATTTTCAATGTTAGCGATCAGAATGGTCAACTACCACTTCATTATGCTGCTTTAGATACGAATACAAAATTTTTAGAAGTCGTAAAAGATCTGTTAGGTGAAGAGGAATATGAAAGGCTTTGTAATACACGTGACAATGATGGCAATACGCCAAATAGTATTTTATCGGCTGCCCTTAAAAGCAATGATGATTTTTATAGTGATTGTACTGCAGAAGAGAAGCGGTTGTTGAGCCTATTACCCCAATCAGATTCTTTAATGGAGCATATATACTCAGACGCACAGAGTGTTGTATTTGATTGTAAAAATAATTATGGACATCGTTTACTAAAAGCAATAACTGATGAATAAATTTCCATATTTCGTTGATTATTCGTTACTATATATAATATAATAATAGTTTATTTATCCAATAATAGTGATCTATCATCCTAAGTATTAAACACTTCAGTAAATGTAGTGCTATAATTGAAACGGCTGCAACTAGTTCTGGATTATACGAAGTATTATTTTTTTTTCTATTTAGATAAAAAAGTCTTCTAAAGAGACGGTTGTATAAGTACACTCTTGTGCAGTCTCTTGGATTTGACCCTCACGACAATACATTTTCTAAGATAGACTGTATTTTTGTCTGGTATTTCTATTAAGTCTATAATCTATGGAAGATGCAAAGACAACATTTATTTCTTAGTGTCTTCAAAAGTCCAAAAATATTCCTATCATCAAAATAAAATATCTTTATTCGTTCAGAACCAACTAATCCAACCAACGAACTGCGTGCAAACATTTTACATATATTCCTTACTAATATATATGTATATTGATAGTACTTGTATTTTTGAATAAAATTATATACTTCTATTTACTTATAAATAAAGTTTTAAAACGATTAATTGGATTTTATATGACTACTCCATCATCCTCATCTTGCCTCCTGCTTATCCTTTTCTTTATTTTCTTTAATACAGTTGAAAAAAAAGTACTTAATGCATAGATTTTGGTCTAAGTTTTGCTACCGCCCGCTTTCCTGACATCAACACTACTTGGAATTTCGAAAATCATTAATTAACGGTATTTACACGCGTTGTAGTAATATTACTAAAGTATTATAGTACACTTACTATCACACCTAATACGTCCATGGCGCCACCATATTCAAAATGGGTGCTTGTTAGCGACACTACCGCCACGAGTCTGTAAACCTGTGTAATGGTATTATTTACTATTACAAATATTATAAGAACGAAATATAATTTTATATATGTATATATATATCATTATTATAGACACAAAATTCACAAGATACGTGCATTTATTACTAAAGTCAATGAAAATAAAATTAAGATCTCATATGTATGTCATGAAATTGCTTATCTATGATGGGAACGTTCTCGAAGTTGAACTCTTTCGGTGAACGAATGAAATCTTTCTGTCATTATATGGCATGACGCCTCTCATCACTTTTTGATCCGGATACATCAGTTGAAATGGACGCATGATCTCTGAGCTCCGTTTTTCTCGCTTAGCGTCCCGCTGGTGCGTTGCACCGGCCTGCATCGTAACGATCGTGTCTGTGGCGAACTTGTGATGAGACAGAATTGGTTCCCAACTCCGTCATGAGCATACAACGCAAAAAAAAAGATAAGAATATGACAAAAACATAAGAATTTGATGTCGCTGTGTGGTAGCGGCTACGAATGCTAGCTTACTAACTCTTAAATTGCTCGTGGGTGTTGTAAAAGATTAATAAGATCTTTATATCGACCTAAGTCCATCTTATCCTGTCGCAGGCGGCCGGTCATAAACCTATTGCCAATAACTTTTGCGTATGATGCTAGAAGAAAACATATTACTGCTCAACTCATTGATTGCTCTGTATCTGGAGGTTGCTATATATTTCACCAACACGTCAATATTTTTAAAATTGTGTTTGAATTTTTTAAGTTATAATTATGTATTTAAATTCTAAAATTATAATAGTTTCCTACACGTTTTGGGAAATTGTAAGTGTTATAAATAGTAGAATGAATACATAAATAAATTGCGTTGACTCCTAGTAGGATGATGATCATGATAAAAAATGATATTTACTTCATTTCCTGTGGATGTCGTAAAATAGGACTAAATATACATACATACATACATATTATCACGCCATATCGCTTGCAGGGTAGGCAGAAAGAACAAAGTGCCAGAGAACTCTATCCTTGCATACTTCACTCGCTTCCTCAACATTCATAGTTCTCTTCATACACGCTCGCCAGTTTTGGAGGCTCGTGACTAAATATTATGAAGAAAAAAAGACTTTGTATTGAACTGACTCACCACTGTATCACCATCTCAGCTCATATATGTCCCACTGTTGGGCTCGAGCCTCCTCCATAATGGGAGGGAAATTGATCTACTATACCACGCTGGTTAGATGTGTTGGTATAGGGTTTTGTTTCGAGTTTTCCTTCACTTGCATCAATGTTATATGCAATTTATATCCCTTAAGAGACGACGTCCTGAAAGAGGACCTCTTACGATCACCCACGGGTAAGATAGGGGTGGTGAATTGTATTCTTACTTCGTCACCACACGGACGTGCCGCTGTGTATCTAATTAAAAAACACAGCTTTATAAAAAATCCAAAGGGTTGATTTTAAAAACACACACTATGTATTTGCATACATACGTAAAGTTTCAAATGATTAGATTACCAGTTCATACAAATATTACTCGTTGATGTCTTTCGTATGCGAAAAGTGAGTTTAGCATTTTTAGAAAATTAAAGGTAGATTCGCAAAATTAAATGTAGGTCGCATTAAAATCACTTGACCTTTAGAACTTCAGAATGAAATGTCAAGCTATCTATGAAATTTGATCTAATCCTTCAAAGGGTTGTATTTAATCCGGTTGTATTTGATCTAATCCTTCAAAGGGTTGTATAAAAAAAAAAATTAAAGCTGTAAATAGCTAAGAGTAGACACATATTAAATAGCACCAATTCACAGATTTGTGCAGGAGAAAGAAAACTCGTAATAAAATCTTATAATAGCCTATTTGATTAGTGTGGTATTGTGATCTATTAAGATCAATTTGCCGATTAACTAATAAAGGATGAGTTGTGCAGTGGAACATATATTTACTGAAATGAATTCCCAGATTGAATAAATTTCATTCACCATTTGATAGAAGCCCATTTGTTTAAACGATAAGGGGCTTGGTACCTAGCTAAAAAATTGAGTAACTTATTTGTTCGGAATTCCATTTCTATATTAGAAATAAATTAAGATACATATCTTAATCTATTTCTGAGGGTGTCACTACCAGTTGTCTGTTCGTCAACTGATTGGTGTCGGCGTCGGACCGGGGACTAGTCCGGTCACCCGAAGTGAGGTCGAGGCATCGACTCGAGAGGAACCCGCGAGGGTAAACCGCCGGGCGGCCCACGGAAGACAAAGATCGGGTATCGGTGGCCCGCTCGCTTGGCGAAGAGAACACTTCCAACAAGGTTGTGTTAAACGTTTAACGCAATGGCACTCGAACGCATGCGCGTAGTGTACCTGTTCCAGGCCAGCACGAGCATTAGCAACGAGTAGCATCCAATATTCCAACGCAAGAGGGAGAGTGAAAGAAAGATACACAAAGGTAAAAAATAGGAAAGAGATAGAGAGTGAATCGGTAGATCCCAAGCACATGCTCGTGGTATTCTTGCTGTGCAGCGAAGTAAACAGTGAACGTCGTGAAATTAACTGAAATACGTACTTGTTCTATTTTAATTTGTAATATTTATTATTTTCATAGGGTTAAGTTTTCACTTCTGTCGGCAGTCTTCATGACTGCTTTGTATTTTTTTTTATATATGTATCGATTTTATATATTTTTTAATTTAAATTTAACATATTTTTTTTTGTGTAGATAAAGGTTAAGATTTAAAATACATGTTCAAACACGTATTTGTGTTTTTTTTTTATTTAAGCGTTACACAATGTAAAGAAAAATATATGAATCTTTTTAAAGTTACATTTTCAAAAATCATTATCATCATCTCAGCTCATATATGCTCAAACAGTAAGACTGTGGGGTTTGAGCCTCCTCCATAAAAGAAGGTAAATTGACCTACTATAACCACACGTATTGGTATAGGGTATTGTTTCAAGTTTTCCTTTCGTTCGCACAGATGTTGTATGCGTTTTATATCCCTTAGTCGTCTCTCAGCACATTTTATATATATATATATATATATATATATATATATATAAATATATATATGTATATATATATATATATATATATATATATATATATACATACATATACATATATATATATATATATATTGAAAATAGATTATTTTTCATTGCTATAAAACATTATACAAAATGTTTAAATACGAACTAAATGTATACATACTAGCTCCAAAGTGTTAAAAGTCTAAATTTTAGAAACTCACCTAACCGTAAGTGACGCTCATAGACCATCGCAATACCAGAGGTACGACCAGGTATGCTTAGGCCTTCGGAGAACTTTTCTCTCAATATAATAGAGTAGATAGAGTATTGCATAATAATTTGCCGTGTGGTGACAGAGTAAGAATACTGTTAACCACCCTATATCTTACCCGTGGGTGATCGTACAAGACGACTAAGAGATATAAAACGCATATAACATCTATACGAGAGAAGGAAAACTCAAAACAAATCCCTATAGCAACACGTCTGACCAGCGCGGTATAGTAAGTTAATTTCCCTCGCACTACGGAGGAGGCCCGAGCCCAACAGTGGGACATTTATGGGCTGTGATGATGATGATGATTGCATAATAATGGAACATGTAGAACCAAAGCGGAGAAGAAGTTGCTCCCAAACTATTTACTTGCAAATATATAAATATATAGAAAGAGGTCAGCCGACGAATCCAACTCGGTTGGGCAGCGTTCGGGAAACTTAAGATGATCTTCTCATCCAACATACCTCAGTGTTTGAAAACACAGGTCTATGACCAGTGTGTGTTACCAGTGATGACTTACGGCACGGAAACGTGGTCCCTAAATGTAGGCCTCATAACCAGGCTCAAAGTCGCTCAGCGTGCTATGGAGCGGGCTATGCTCGGGATTTCTCTGCGAGATAGAATCCGAAATACGGAAATCCACAGACGAACGGGTGTAACCGACATAGCACGAAGAATTAGCACGCTGAAGTGGCAATGGGCAGGCCACATCGCTCGAAGAACCGACAACCGCTGGGGAAGAAAGGTTCTAGAGTGGCGACCACGTACCGGACGACGCAGTGTGGGACGCCCCCCCACTAGGTGGACAGACGACCTAGTGAAGGTTGCTGGGCGTCGTTAGATACAGGTGGCACAGGACCGCACTCTGTGGCGCAAAATGAGGGAGGCCTATGTTCAGCAGTGGACGGCAATAGGCTGAAATGATGATGATGATGATATAAATATATTAATACTTATTTAATAACAGATAAGAATACATGTGTTATTGTCCCTTTTCCTTTTCCCCGTGGGAGTGGTATAATTGACTAAAAATCAGATGAATCGGCCACAGCGCTCTTCTACAAAATTCATAATACATTTACTAATCCGCTTGTTAAATAGTATTATTACGATATTATCTTCGTATGGAAGGTTGTGTCCTATAGTGAATCTTGATAGGTTGATAAAAACTACTTAGAAATTAATCCAAAGTATTATTTCTTCGTGAAATATTCACTGACCAATATATTAATTACTATTCAACATTAATAATTGCAATATACACTCATTCTTAACACTCTAGAAACTAAGAACAAATTAGATGAACATCAAGTGAAGATATAATTGATGAATGCTGAAGGGAAATCAATCTTGTGCTAGTTAGTTTTGAGTGTAAAATACTTTTACAGGTATGCGTAAAGAGGCTCGCGTAAAATTGGTAAGGTTTACTTTCGCCAACGGGCGAAGTTGGCCGGAATGCCCGATGTGCCGACATGCCGCGGTGCCGCGTCTACTAAGCGTACAAAGATTATATATAATACAGACGGGCTTATATGTCTACACAAAGTAAGTTGGTATGTGTCGAAACTTTTCCACAGTACAGGAGTCTGTACTGTATTCGGTATGATTGAATAAATAGTTAACGGGGTCTAGCAAAATATATCAAATAAATGGTTATCATAATATTTTGACCAAATACTTTTGGGATTATTCAATAATGTGGCGCGTCAGTGGTGTCTTTATTGGTATAACGAATATAGGCCTTGATTGCGTAATAATAACGATGGTACTTTTATAAACTTATTACACATACATACATATCATCACGCCATACCCGACTAGAAAAAAAGTATTGTTCAACCAGATCATGTATGTGGACCCGATCAGGACAGAATGAGGCATGCCGGATCCGGCAAACCCTATCAGGACCAGATCTGGTCCAGATCAGGATAGCCTGATGTGAAATAACATCAAGTATGGTGAGGCATACCCGATCAGGACCAGGTCAGGACCAAATAAGGATAGCCTGATGTGAAATATCATCAAGTGTGGTAGGGCATACCTGATCAGGACCAGATCAGGACCAAATAAGGATAGCCTGATGTGAAATATCATCAAGTATGGTAAGGCATACCGGATCAGGACCAGGTCAGGACCAAATAAGCATAGCCTGATGTGAAATATCATCAAGTATGGTAGAGGAGATTAATATGAAATCTTTAATTAATCATATTTATTTAATAATAATAATAATGTTTAATTAATAATATAAAAATAATTTATATTGAAGTAAAAACAAAAATAAATAATAAGTGAAAACATAGGTAGAAATAATTATAATAATATTGTAACAACCATTCTAACATTTAATGTTTTGGGTCATAATAAATTGTTGATGGCGTTAGTAAAATGACGTCATTATCTGAATCGCGGTGTTGAGATTCTCCGAAGCGTAATGACATCGCCTACTATTAAATTAGTTGTTATCGAATCAGATCAAAACAGATCGATCAGGTCATGAATGAGAAATTCAGGCGACAGTAGAAGTCGTTAGCATCTGGTGGTTGCGCCCTAATTGTTACAGCTCACTCTCTATGTTAAGAATAAAGCACTGCATTCGCTGTCATATACAATATTAACTTATATTTATATTTATTAAACATGTTTTTTAAGATATTCATGTTTTTTAAAAGGACCGGGCTGGGCATACTCGTTTTGGATCAGGCAAGATATATAACGCAGATGATTGATTTGATCCGATCAGTAAAATTTCATCCGGACCCGATCAGGAATGCCTAATCTGGACCCGATCAGGAATGCCTAATCTGGACCGGATAAGGTTTTCCTGATCGGGTCCAGATATATATTCTGCGTTACATACCTTATCTGGTCCAGATCGGGCATGCCCGGTCCGGTCCTGCTAAGGAAGACGAAAAAATTTCTAGTCGGGTATACCTTGCAGGGTAGGCAGAGAGAACAGAGTGCCAGAGAACTCTATCCTTGCATACTTCACTCGCTTCCTCAACATTCATAATTCTCTTCATACACGCCCGCCGGTTTCGGAAAATCTTGACTCCACCTTCCTTCAGTACGTGACCAATCTAGTCTAGGTAGGTGAGTCTCGGTCTCCCCTGGTACCTACATCCTTCCACTTTCGCATTGTACATCTTCTTCTTTAACCAGACGTTCGTTCAACATTCTTTCCACATGTCCGAACCATCGGAGCATTCCATTTCGTATATTTACACTAATACTCTCTTTCATACCTACTCGCTCTCTTACGTCTTATAAACTTATTATATAAGTAATAGCGCTGATAGCAAGCTTCTAGGTATTTATCATAATCATCATCATCACTGCTCATATGCGTCCCAACTGTTGGGTTCGAGCCTCCTCTACAATGGGAACGAAATTAACCTACTATACCACTCTGGTCAGACATGATGGTATAGGGTTTTGTTTCGAGTTTTCCTTCTCTTGCATAGATGTTGTATGCGTCTTATATCCCTGAGTCGTCTCTTACGATCACCCACGGGCAAGATATGGAGTGGTGAACTGTATTCTTACTCCGTCACTACACGGAATATTTTATATCTTAGTATTATTTAGATTTGACAGAACATATCAATCGACTGTACAGAGGAAATATACATGCCATATGTCTGGATCAATTCCCAAGTTGGAAAATTCTTTGTATGATCCACAAATGATTGTTTTGAATCTGTCTGTAATTTATATTCGTTACTGCATGTTTGTGAAGTCTCCATACATGGATTTATTCTTTGTTGTAAAAAAATATATATTAGTCTGGCAGCCTCTATAAGGGTTGTATAAAGTAATTAATATTACAAAACAATTTGCAATTTGAGGCCCCCGCGTTTCGAGACACAGTGTAAGTATTTTTTTTTATTTTTTTTTTATTTTCCAAACTCTAATTGTTTGGGCATACGGTTCCCCTGACATGATCAAGGACCTTAAATTAGCAGTGCTAAATAAAAATATTATTATGTACAAACTTAAAATTAGATAAAAATAATAAATAATAATACTAACTTAATGTTACTACAAGAAGCAAAAATTTAGGTGAAGACAAGTTATACAAATTATACTACAAGAGAGTAAATAACAATAGAGATAACAAGTTAAGAATAGAAAAGTAACAGATTAAGGAAATAGTAATTAGAAAATAGAATTGAGGAAAGCTAAAGTTAAGGAAAAATAAAGAGTTAAAGTGACATAAAAGGTAATACTAACTTAATATAGGCAACATATATTTTGCTCAATTTAAAATAATATAATAAACTATAGTCCCCAAAATATACATAGCTTACATTTTTTTTTCTTTCTGTTTTAAGTTTGTAAGTACCTAGTAGAGCTTATGGTAATAAAAACAAAAAAGAAGAAGAAGTCAGTAGCAGATAGTAAAAGTAATAGAATAAAATATAGAATTGATTGTGAGTGAATACATTGTTTACTCTGCTAATATTGATTATTAGTTACAATTGTTATTATGTTGAAATGGGAGACAAAATATAGATTCCGTAATTACTTCGTTGTTAGTAGTGCCATCTGTTAAATAGTTATATAATAAGAATATTATAGAACCTGACTTAATTGATTACATTAATATAAATATGTTTGTTTATAAAATAGTAGATTAAGATATAAAAATATTTGGTAATAGAATTTACAATCAATTAGTAACCTTAACCCTTAACCCTATAAATATGGTAATAGAATTTACAATCAATTAGAGATGTAGAAATATGTAGAAAATGATGTTTTATAAAAATAACTTTGGTTATATATATATATATATATATATATACATACATATACACACACACACACATATATATACATATATATATATATATATATATATATACACACACACACACACACATATATATATACACATACATACATACACACACATACATATACATCACTTACAAGGTATAAGGTATATTACATAAATAAGATATAACAAGATAGATTGTGGAATATAATGGTGTGTTGTAACTAATTAATATATTGTAGAAAATTAATTTAATTAATAATTAATATAATTATTTATATTTAATAAAGTTAATATATTATAATTTATACTGTAACAATATATCGATTTATTGTGCATATTATATATTTGTTTTTTGTTGTATATATTTGTTTCTAGTTAATATATTGTAGTGTATAATGTTGTAGTATAAAAATTAATAAAAGTGTAGTTGCTTAATATGATTTGATTTAAGTATTATTAAATCTGGATATAGTTTATTTTTTGTTTCTTTGTATTGCTAAATTAGCTAGTTTCTTACAGTAGTTTATGAACAGAGGCCGGGTGTCTTCGTTAGTTAGGAGTTCAGGTATGTTTTCAGTGGTTATTGTTATGTCTGTTTCTTGTTCTAGTGTGTATCTGTCGTATGTGTGTATGGGGCATTCTGTGATGATATGTATAATGGATTCGTCGGAGCCGGTGTTACATATACATAGTGGGTTCTCTTTGCATTTGAATCTGAAGAGGTATGAAGAGAACCCACCATGACCTGTAAGTATTTGGGTTAGAGTACTGTCTACTACAGTGTAAGTATTGGTTAAGTATGATTTAAGCGGCTAGATAGAAAAAAAAACAAAACGCAGATCTCCATGTGTGAACAGAGAAAGGACTGTCTATTGTTTTCCAATAATTCAATACCACTAATGTAAATACATTTTATTATTATTTTGAATTTTATTCTTACTTTATCACAGAGAAATCTCTGTGGTGACAAAATAAGAATAATATTCCCCAGCCCCTTTTTTACTATTGGATATCATAAAAAGGGACTAAGAGTTATTATAATAGGCCCATAAAATCCCTGCAAGAAAAGGAAGAATCGAAATAAAGTCATGTGGTAACCGACGGGTTACCACATTACTTTATTTCGATAGAGCAAATTAGACGTAATTTGCTCTCATCTGATCGTGGTATAGTAGGTTAATTACCTTGCTATTATGGCTATTACCTTGCTATTGTAGACTAGGCTCGAACCAGCAGTGGAACGAATATGAGCAAAGAGGCTGCTGATGAATATAATATCATATGTAATATAGCTCATCAGTATTCACCGTTGAATATTAATCTATATAAAATATTGACTGATATTTATTCTCAAAATATTACAGCCAATACAGTGCGTAAACAAGCACCTGACGTCATAGTTGATCCAATGCGTTTTTAACTAAGGAATAAATTATTACCAATCATTATCAAATGTAATATTTTATTAATGCTTTTATATAAGGTACATTAATTACCCCCCAACTGTGGAGGACGCTGGAGCCCAGCAGTGGGACATATAAGAACTGAGATAAGGAACATATATATATTTAGGTATTGTCTTGCTTAAATTGCTTTTATCATATATTTTCTGTTTAATATTAATATTCTCATTGCAGTCAAATACTTGATTAAAATAAATAAATAAAACGAAGAAACCCTTTCTGCTAATTAAATTGAATAGAGCTCTTTAATTGAAATGTAATTCTCTAACCTCTTAGAGGCTAAGTCTCTAACTCCATTAAAGTGTGAGCTGTTTCTGCTTATTCTTTGCACACACGGCGGTGTATCTACAGTAAACAATTGCGGACAGTCCTCGATCGAGCCCCACGAGTGGCGCGCGTATTCGGCACTATAAATGACCTACTTGACAGGTGTTTGTGATACAAATTTAAATATCGAGAGAGAAAAAAAAAGAAACAAGATTCGTTCGTCTCTTTTTTTTATTTATCTTTTTTTTTCTCACAAAGTTGTACCGTTGTGTTGCCGTTAACTGTGTGTATTGTGTTGTGGAATCCAAATGGATTATTCTCATGGAAAATTGCTAAATGTATTCCATATTTAAAGTTGAAACGTGCATTTCTTGACGTATAAGTGACATTGCTGGCTGAATAAAATAGGTTTGGATGTATGATCTGTATAACAAGATATTTTTTTTTTTCATTTATTGGTCTTTAAATTTAGGGAATAGTTTTTTATTAGGTCTATGTAAATAGATATACTATTTTGTGATTGTCTAACCTCTTTATATAAAATTAAAATAAACAAATATTCATCACAATTTCTTAAAATTAGTTTTCTTTTAAAATTGTATGGAGTCTCACAACTCTATCAAAAATATTAATTTTTATTTATAAAAACTCTATAGTAAAACGTATTAAACGTTGTGACGATGACGAAAGTGATGATGACGAAAATTTTTAAAGCCAATTATCACTTTTTATGGAAAAGAGATAGATTTAAAACTTTGAAATATTTGTGTGTGTTTTTGGCGCGCACGATGGCATAGTGACCTTGTACCTACCCCGTAACGAACAAAATAGGCCGTTTTGAATTAATAATATTTGAATAATAATAGAATACCGTTGAAGTTTAACTTCTATCACATAAAGTTTATCTTAATTACGTCTTTAATAAGAGATAGATAGTCTCTGATATATGTGCTGTACTTTTTCGACAGCACAGATGGCATCATCTGTGCTGTCGAAAAAGTGGTTAAATAGCAACTTACCAAGACTGCATCATGGGTTCGATTCCCACGCAGAACAATACTTTATGTTATCTATAAATTATTGTTCTGAGTTTGAGTGTAATTTATGTCCGTCAAAGTTTAAACATACGTTTGTAAAGTCCCCCACAATATAAGAATTAATGCCTTAATGCAGGGTGTTTGTCGCCTTTAAAAAAAAAAAGAAAGCTTAAGTGACTTTTAAGTTTAATATAATACTCATCATTATTATCATCATCATCATCACAGACCATATATGTTCCACTGTTGGGCTCGGGCCTCCTCCGTAATGGAAAGGAAATTAACCTACCCACGCTGGTCAGATATGTTAGTATAGGGTTTTGTTTCGAGTTTTCCTTCTCTTGCGTAGATGTTATATGCGTTTTATATCCCTTAGTCCTGTCATACGATCACCCACGGGTAAGATAGGGGGTGGTGAATTGTATTCAGATGAGTGAGCCCAGGTCCGTTATAAGGCTCTTAGTCGTCTTTTACGACATCCACGAGCAAAGTAAGGGTTGATAGTATTCGTAGCCGCTACCACATAGCTTTCGTAGATTTTTACGTAACTTAACTAATACAAAAATATAACTTATTAAATAACGTACTTATACTACGTTTCGACCATGTAACCTATACAGGATGGTCCGTATAATACCACGCTCGACCCAAATTGGGGTTATAGACTTATCTAATGATGGTCACCGAGAGGGGAAGTTAACAATTGTAAAAAATAGGTCAAGTAGGATGAATACGTTTTCTTAATTAGATCAATAGCTATATATTATTGAAAATCACATCAAAATCAGTATACCGATTTTAAAGTTTATACAAGTGGCTTAGTAGTTAAAATGCCGACTTATTCTACGAAATGTCGCGAGTTCAAATTCCACACAGGATAATATTTAGTGCGATCTTGGATGCTTGCATTTGTTAAATCTATATTTGTAAACTCCTCTGCATTACAATGGTTAGTTACTTAAGATGTTGTTTTCAAAACAGAAAGATTAGCGGAGATATTTTTTTTTGTTTGTGTTAACTGCATATGGTATTGGAGGGAGTTCAATTTTCCAACTCCCATTTGTCTCCCTCAATTACATTTGTTGCGAATCCTAAAACGAATAAGCGTTTTCCAGGACTTTCTGAGAGTCTTCAGGACTTTTTGAAATCTCGATACGGATACCACTGTGAATCAGGGTGCACTTCTGTAAACCAGGGAGTTACAGTGGTACAATGCACAAAACCCAAAAAAAAATATTACTATATTATTTGCCAGATTTCGGAGTAAGAACATTCGACATCCCCTAAATTTTTTTTAGGTTTCGTAAAAGACGGGCCACCGAAGACAAAGATCGGGTACCGGTGGCCCGCTCGCACGGCGAAGAAGAGGTGCTTGCAGGGTGGGTCAATGGGGTTGCGCGCCGCCTCTTCCGTCACCCCGGACTAATTTGGCGGGGAGCGACGTCCATGGCCCACCGCAAAAAAAAAAAAAAAAAAAAAAGGTTTCGTAAAAGACAACTAAGGGATACAATATGCATATAACATATTATATAAGAGTAAGAATAGTCGTCGACAATGTGTAAACATTGTTGACTATGTCTCCTTTAAAGACGAAAATATAATACGAGCCGAAAGTGTATGGTAGCACAATTGCAACGGATTTGCCACAGGTATGGGTTCGAATCCCATGTCTGACAAACATTTTCGCTCGTAATCAAGTTTTTATAATATTGCTGTGTGGTAGCGGCTACGAATACTACCAACCCTTACTTTGCACGTGGATGTCGTAAAAGACGACTAAGAGCTTTATAACGACCTGGGCCAACTCAATTTGATGTCTTCACATAGATCTCGGTCTGCCGACCATCAGGCAGTACATGAAGCAGTGCTCTCGCCGCTACTTCGACTCTGCCGCCACTCACCCTAACCCCATAGCGGTTAGGGCGTCTAGCTATACCCTATCAAAAATATCCGCGATCCGACAATCGCGACTAATCCTCGACGAACCTGACGACGCTATCTCGCTCGCCCAGACGGAGGCATCCACAGCCCGCGCGGCCCTGACAAATAAATATCCACAATTCCGTCCCCGCCGTCGGGGTCGGAAATCATGTCGCGTTCAAATCCTAAACGTGGGTGAACCCACTTTGCCAGCGACTCCCCGAGCCGAGGTCCGTACCCCACAGGGGGTGCCTTCGGGATCAGTCGCTTAACTTTAACGGGTTGAGAGCCCTCAGCGCTCACCCACAGTCCGGGTAAAGTTGTCATAGCCATCTGAGGCTAACAACTAAGACACACAAAAAAAAAAAAAAAAAAATATTTGATGCCGTTTGGTTAACAATTACATTCCCAAAGAAGGTTGACATCTGGCAGGCGGCTGGGTCATAAAACTATTGCCAATAACTTTTACAATATGATACTACGAAAGAAGAATACATATTGGATCGACCCTAAGTAATTGGGATAAGAGTAGGAGATTAATGAATCAAGTTTTTATAAATAATCAAACATGTTAAATGCTAAACTTCAAAAATTAGGAAAACTGGAATTAAATTACTATGCCAACTCATCTGGCATAAAACGTACCAGTCTGGACTGTTCCAGTACCAGTCATCTGACCAGCGTGGTATATTAATTTCCCATCTATTTTGTAGGACACTTGAGCCCCGCAGTGACATTACAAATAGCCACATTAATTTAATTTATCTAAAGAATATGTAGAAGCTATGTCTTAAAATACATTATAATCCGTTATACTTATATACATTATAATTATGTAACTTGTAAAAAACCCAACGTGTTATTTGCGGATGCTCAAACTAATTATATTTATATATTTCTAGACATATATTACATATATATTTCTAGAAACAACTAATTTATTCGAAATTAATATATTAAATTCGTCGTTTGCCTTCGCCTTATAATTTATATGTGGGCAAACAGCATACCAGTACAATGAAAACTATTAAATGTGCACGCGCCTCGCTAGTGTTGCTAATTTTCATCGATAACAAAATACATCCGTGTAGTAATGAAGAATTAAGAAACAAAGTGTATTAAGAAGTTTCTAATCTCTGTGGTTCATCATTGTCCTACTCTTATCCCCATTGCTTGGGGTCGATACAATGTGTACTCTTCTTTCATAGTACATATTGTAAAAGTTATTGGCAATAGTTTTATGACCGGCCGCCTGTCGGACATCAACCTTCCTTGGGAATGTAATTGTGGACCAAACGACGTCAAATGGAGTTGGCCCAGGTCGTCATAATGCTTTTAGTCGTCTTTTCAGACATCCATGAGCAAAGTAAGGGTTGGTAGTATTCCTAGCTGCTACCATAATTTATCACCTTTTTTCTTATCGAATAAAAGATATTGATAGCACAACCAAAAGTATTTTTTATCAAGCGAAATGTTTATGGTATTCAAATCGTTCATGACTGAAAGTAATAATATAAAAAATGATTTTGTTTAGAGTTTAATATCAATCAAATTATTTGAGATATTTACGTAAATTCTATTACGTTTATATTTTATTTTCAAATTCTACACGTTTCGAACACTTTGACCCATGACCATGAACGCTGTAAACTGTTCGAAACATGAGGTAATTGAATATCAAATACAAACACTATAGAATCCATAAAAATAGTTTTATTTCAAAAGAGTTATTTCCTTAATATAGAGTGTTTTTATTAAAAATATTATACAACTGTCACCATTATCATCATCAGAACTCACCTTTTGCCTTCCACAGCTAAACGTAGACCTCTATATACAGGGCTCTCGTTTATTTGAGAGGATAGTATCGTAATTACAATACTTGTCGTGTTGGCTAACGCAGTGCGTGCTATCCGTTTCCATTTTCTTGGTAGTACCATTATTTTAACGTCTCCCAGAAGCAAGCAAGCGGTGGGATATAAAATTATAAAAATTGTAAAGCTGTCAAAAATATCGATGGGCAATATCGGTTATCGTACAGCACTAAAATAAACGAGATCACAATATGACAGTGACTATGCAAATATATGGCGATAGGCTTACATTTGAATTATAACTCATAAATATGGAGATATCATGAACGCACACTTACTATACTCATAGCTAGCAAGCAGCCCACTTCGACTTCTTATAGTTCTAATTACATAAGACTAAGTCTAAAAAATCTCATAATGGCGAATGGCTTTAGTCGTTCACACGGCAGTTTCTGCCTAGGTGGTCAAATCATCCTGTTTTTGAAATCTATTTGACATTTTTTAAGTTTATTTAATTTTTTTATTTTTACAATAGACTAAAAATTATCATTGTAAGAATTAAATAGTCCTAGAAAAAAAGATACATATTTTACGTTATGTGGAAAATAATTAAAAATCACTTCACAATTGACGTATAAATAGCATAACAAACTTTAAAAAAAAATAGATTCGTATTGAGAACCATCCTCTTTATCGCTCTTTTTTTTTAATTGCTTGTAGAGGCAAACGAACAAGCAGCACACCTGATGATAAGTGTTGCTGCCACTCGTAGACCTATGCAATAACGGGTAAACGGGTACAGCTAGACCCACAAATGAAAACTTAACACCCAACTAGACAATAAGGCTGTCGGCTCTTTCGCTTACCAAACGAAGCGCAATAGCACATTGCGAGCGCCTAAACGTCGATTTCCTGCAAGAGTGTAGTACTACCATAGATTATGGTACCAACCCGAGCGGACCTACCCACGACTGTTGACAGAAAAATATTACATTAAAATTACGCTTAAGAATAGCTTCATTTAAATTGTAACCTTCACGAGCCGTTAACAATATCCCACCTGTTCAGCACACGGCAGAAATATCAAGTAAAAGTAGTTAAATAGAACATTCAAATACATCCCACATGTAAGCCCACACTAGAATCGAACAGTTGACCAATACTGGCCAAAAACTTCACCTACGTACAATAATTTTTATAGTGTCACTTTCAAAATGCTTCTTATGAAATATATTGATTGCATAAACGTTGGTCTAGTATGTATTAAGAGTTAGGTTCTCACGCTGGACTTTTCTTAAGCGACCCATAAATTAATGTTCTTTTTTTATCGCTTTTAATGGCAAAGGAGCAAGTAGCATACCTGATGGTGAAAGTTACTGCCGCTTAGGGACCTTTGTAATACTAGAGGTTCAATTAGGCTGTTGCATATAAAACAAAACCCATCCTGAAAGTTGGGTTTTCGCAATTGGTGTTAAAAAATCCTAAAGACGAATACTACTAATATAATACACATATGTACTATCCTGGTTGATGCTAAGTCCATTATTATAATTTATACAGAAAAGTAATGTGTGTAAAAATTCAATAGTGTTACTATTCAATTGTTTAATCTATATGTACGCGAATCTAGCTGGAATACTACCAACCCTTTACTCGCGGATGCTGTAAAAGACGACTAAGAGCCTTATAATGACCTGAGCCAACTCCATCTGATATCGTTTGGTCCACAATTACATTCCCAAACAGGGTTGACGTCTGGCAGGCTATTGCCAATAACTTTTACAATATGTTCTATAGAAAAAAGAGTACATATTGTATCGACCCCAAGTAATTGGCATAAGAGTAGGAGAATGGTGAATGATAACGTAAAAATCTACGAAACCATTAACCATTTCTATTTAAATAATTATGTATACTATATAAACAAATTTTTAAAAAAAATTATAACGTCAACACTTATTTCAGTTGTATTAAGAAAATAAAATGATGATGTACACGAATCATCCCATTTAGGTTGCAGCTGGAAATTAGCGCTGTATTTATTTGTAGCACATGCTGCAATGAGATGCATGAGCTCTGGCCTTTTCAATAAATAATGTCATACTGCGTTTGCTGCTGCAAAGATTATATTACCTCGTAAAGTTATATATTTTCCTATATATGCATAAATTATAAATATACAATTATAAGTAGTGTCTAAATATCTGGTGATTCGATGTATTACGTATTTAAAAAAAAACAACCGGCAGTCATGGAGACTGCCTATAGAAGTGAAAACTATTAACTTAAGACTAATTTAAATAATAATAATTTTCTAATTTTTATATAAAAATAAAAACCTATAAGTTTTCCCCTCCAAAAACGCTCAACGCGCCTAAAGAAGTTTTCATATAGCTATAGATATACTATTAGCATTAGCATGTCGGTGACGCGAACCTATAAGTTTTTCCCCTCCAAAAACGCTCAACGTGCCTAAAGAAGTTTTCACTTCAAAAAATATTTCACTTGCAAGAATTGTCATGTCAATTTCGGTGTATGGCTCATTGCAGAATAAAATATGTTTTATTTCTATCTTTATTTAGTTTTTAGTTATTTTTTTAATCAATGTACTAGAAATATATTTATATTTAAATATTAAATGACAAGGTCGTGTTTTTCATGATACAAAGTCGAGGTTGGTTTCCGTTCCGATAAGATATAACTATAAATGCTGGTCTAATTATTTGTGTAACATTAGTTTAGAACGAAATTATTACACAATTAATTATTATAACATATTATTATTACGTATTTGCGATGGTGTGACAAGGTTTTCATAATCTTGTTAACCTTTAATAGAGTAAAGATAAGCAGAGGCGTAAAACACCCACTTAATATGGAACGAGTCCATTGCATGTGGCAGTTATACTAAATCTACGAAAAAAATAGAAAAATATTTAATCAAATGCAATATACTTGTACCCATTTCTATCAAAGAATCCAAAATTGAACACACAGGGAACACCTAAAATAATATGATCATTATCATCATTTTTTTTATACGGTGGACTATGGATGTGTCTCGCACCGCCAAATCGGTCCAGGGTGACGGAAGAGGTGGTGCGTGAACTCATGCACCCACCGGGCAACTCCTCTCTTCGCTGTGCGAGTGGACCACCGGTACCCGATCTTTGTCTTCGGTGGCCCGCCCGGCTGTTTACCCTCGCGAGTTCCTCTCGTCGACGCCCTGACAGCCGTCGGGGTCAAATCATCATCATCCTGCTCTTCTCCCAATTACTTGGGGTCGATGTAATATATACTCTAATCCATCGAACATATTGCAAAGTTATAGGCAATAATATTATGACTGCCTGACGTCAACCCTGCTTAGTAATGTAAATTTTGCCCTGACGGCATCAAAAGGAGTTGCCCCAGGTCGATATAAAACTCTTAGTCGCCTTTTACGATATCCATAAAATAAGGGTTGGTAGTATTCGTCGCCGCTACCACACATCAATCGGAAAATTAATCATGATTACTTCCGAATATTATTATGTAGTAAATTGTTATTTTTACTGGTCTCTTCAGAGATGACGGCGATAAGGTCTATATTGATAAAACATAAGTTTTTATTACACAACCGTTATAAGCCCATATCTTAATAGTATTGGTAAAATTACAATTACTTATTTGGAAATAACTTTATAACGACATCGTGTTACTGCTATCGTATGAACCAAGTTGTTTTTTAAGCAATTGATATAGTTTTTATTGTGAAGTTGGTAATATCGTGCGTTATTATGTTACGGATTTCAAATATAGAACCAAGCTCTCTTTGGTTTTTAGCTCATTTCAAATTTAGAACGTGGTGATAATAATGTTTTCTGATCTTTACGCGAGTATTACACATTTGAAATTAAACTATTTTTACGGATTCCATCGCGTAAATTATTCGTAACGTTGGGAAATTAGAAATCAAATATAAACGGGATAGAATCATTAAAAATTGGTTATTTCAAACATGATGACAATTTAAAAATCTCAACATTTGTTTTTGTTTTTATATACAGTATGTTGGGAGATAATCCAATGGAATAATACATTGCAGAGGACTTTACAAACATACAATTCAATGGACACAAATGACACCCATACTTAGAACAAAAATTTGTGGATCAGACAGATTATTTTCTTATATAGGAATCGAAAATATGACACTGGCATGGTAGGTCGGCGTAGTGGTTACCACTTCGCCGTCGGTAGAGTCAAAAGTATTATAAAAGAATTTAGAATATGACCTTGCAACAAGATTACACATAGAGTCAGCTCTGGTTGACTATTTGACTAACGACTCGAACCAAAAGATTTTTTTAATAATACGTAGTTGTCCACGCCCGGAACCTGGTGGTCTCCCCCTTCCCTCCAAGATAATTGAGTAATAGATGCTCTATTCAATTTATGTTCGAATGCCACTCGTGTGTTCTGTTCCAGTCATAATCTTTTGCATTTTATCTGAGAATTATATTATAAAAATCTGTATTACAATTTTATACAGGTTACAAGAAGTCAGTAAAGATGAATAAAAACATAATGACGAAATCCGCATAGTTCGAATCTTCTCAGTAGCTGCCACATGCCAATCCAGTGGTATTGTATTGGAAATGATTTTTGAATGAGTAATCTAATACGATTTTAAGTTCGAGTAAATTCTATTCTTGTTAAGGGTCGATGTGCTGGTCAATTTGCTTAAAAGAGGGGTGCTTTTGGATCAATAAACTCGCGTGTTATGGGCAGTGCGGTTGTATATTCTACAACATACATACTTGTGTTAATATTCACTTAATAGTTACTCTAGTAACAAGTTATAGAACTGTTTAGAATAATAGATAGTATTCACAATCGTCTCAAACTTAATAAATTCTACTTTTTCTCTTCATTCTCCATATTAAGAGAAAAATTGCCTTGTTATAGCGTTGCCCAAATGCAAGACTCTTGTGAGTCTAGCAAGTCTTGCAACGCCCGCTGTTATAATAACACAGAGTCACTTGTTTTGATAGAAATGAAAAATCCAAATAAATCAATGAAATTCGATTCATCTAGTGGCACTAACGGTTGAACTATCAATAATTAGGTACATACCACTTAACGGGAGTGGAGCTATAATCACAGCTGTCTATCGTGAGACTGTTTAAAATAAAACCACATAATTTTCTCTTATCTCTCATTCATCTCATTATTTTCTCGTGTACTGGTATTAAGAATACAAAATGTTGACAATCCTTTCTTTGCCAACGCAAATGTTGTCTAAGGGAGCACTGCGAGACTCTTGCAGCGAGTCTTGGTCTTGCATTTGGGCAACACTAATCTGTTATAACTGACTAGATAGATTGTTCCTTCTATTTTATTGATATTATTGATATCTGTGTATAAAATAATAACAAGTAAGAATGCAAAATTACAACGCCCTCTCTTGCCTGATGGTAACGTAAAAGAGGTTGTAAAAACTATGGTATATGACATGCAGAAAAAACCAAAATGCAAGACAAAGACAACTTCTTTTCCTATACTCCTATGAAAAGAATAACATTAATACATTTTCATTTTATTCATTTGGTTTAGGTTTATTTGTGACTGGTTTTGTGTTCTGGTAAGCCGTCTAAGATGATAGCATCTCTGAGCGATCCCTAGCCTCCATGTAACTCGAGCACATGCTAAACTTAACTAACAATTGTAAAATAAAAGTTATATAATAAGTTTACTTAACTTTATTCTAAAAATATTTTATTTTCTTAATAAGAGTCATGTACGCTAAGAACGACGTCGTAAAAAATAATTAATATTAGCTATAACCATTGACCCGCGACTACGACCGTGACCGGCATGATTCGGTCAAATACCTCGATCTTTACACAATATTTATGCACTGTAAATGCAAAATAATTTTTGAATCTTGTTTATAAAATTATTCCTGTGTGGTAGCGGCTACGAATACTACCAAAACTTGTGGATGTTGTAGAAGACGACTAAGAAGCTCTATGACTTGAGCCAACTACAAATTGATTCCGTTTGGTCAACAATTACATTCCCAATAAGAGTTTATGTCATATAAGCGGCTGGTCAAATAACTATTGCCAATAACTTTTGCAGTATGTACGAGTGCATATTGCATCGAATACAAGAAGAGCAAGAGAATGATGATGTTTATAAAAATACTACAATACTTTCACGAAAATTATTTTCATAGAAATCGAGTTGTCTATTATTTTATATATCCTGACATTCCTACCGAATAATCACCAGGGAGATGGAAAGAAACATTCTCCTGGTAGACATAACCTCCATTCATCATTATCTATATTTGTATAGGATTTTATGTACGAGTATTCCTTCTTTTGCATCGATGTTATATGCATATCATACCTTTCCGTGTGGTGACGGAGTAGGAATACAGTTCACCACCCCTTATCTTATCCATGGGTGATCGTAGACGACTAAGGGATATAAAAAGTATACAACATCTATGCATAGAAGGAAATCTCGAAACAAAATCCTATACCAACACGTCTGACCAGCGTGGTGTAGTAGGTCAATTTCCCTCTCATTATGGACGAGGCTCGAGCCCAGCAGCGGGACATATATCAGCTGAGATGATGATGATGATCTTTTAGTCGACTAGGACACCCATGGGTAAGAATAGAGGCTAGCCTACTGTATTCTTACACCGTCACCACAAGAAATTCTTATTCTTCTCGCTTAATCTATCTTCTAGTTACTATCAGTGATATAGAGAATAGTAATCTGTAAAATATTCTAGGCTATCAATAACTGCCATTGAAGACAAAGATCGGGTACCGGTGGCCCGTTCGCACGGCGAAGAGAGGCGCTTTGCAGAGTGGGTCTATGGGGTCGCGCGCCGCCTTTTCCGTCACCTCGAACCCATGTGGTCCATAGTCCACCGCAAAAAAAAGAAAGAAAAGGATATTAATAACTGCCGCCCACGATAAAGATCGGGATCTAATAGCCCACTTGCACGGCGTGGAAGTACATTGCGGGGCGAGTCTATGGGGTTGCGCGCCGCTTCATCTGGAACCAGACGGATTTAGCGGAGTGTGACCAGATCATAACCACCCGCAAAAAAGGCTATTAATAACTGCCGTTAGACTACACTGCCATTTGGCCTGAGATGGAATGCTGTCATATGCAACTTTTGTTTTATGTGAAATAAATACATGTTTTAATCAATTAAAAGGAATTAATATTCACGGAAGTATTAAAACAGAAAAAAAAACTAGTTATTTTTTACTTAAGCTTCTAGCTGATTCGTCGAGATATTAAATATGCATTTAGTATATAAAGACCAATTAGCAGACTAACATTGCTATCCTACATTTGCCGCTTGACGGACTAAGAATGAAGTCCAACTGGGTGGGTTTGGGGATTTTAATGTTAGGCAGCGGCCTTGGTATTGCAAAGATCCATGGGCGGCATTGACACTTACCATCAGGTGTGCTGCTTGCTTTTGGCTGCTTTGCCACCACCATAAGTAATGTAAAAAAAAAAGAATACAGTTCACCGCCGCTTTTATCAACTGCGAATTACGTTTTTTTTTAGTGGTAAGACCACGCTATAGACAATTTTCTGTCTGCAGCCGCGGGCTGGTCTTTCCGGGGTAGTACCACACTCTCGCAAAAGATTGACATCTGCGTAATGGCAATGTGCTATTGCGCTTCGTTCGGTGAGCGGGAGAGCCGGTAGCCCAACTGGGTGGGTTTGGGTTTGTATTGGTAGGCAGCGGCCTAGCTATACCCTTGGTATAGCAAAGGTCCATGGGCGGCAGTAACACTTACCATCAGGTATGCTGCTTGCTCTTTTGCCACCATAAGCAATAAAAAAAGGGAATACAATTCACCACCGCTTTTATACATACATACATACATATCATCACGCCATATCCCTTGCAGGGTAGGCAGAGAGAACAGAGTGCCAGAGAACTCTATCTCTGCATACTTCACTCGCTTCCTCAACATTCATAATTCTCTTCATACACGCTCGCCGGTTTCGGAGACTCTTGACTCCACCTTCCTTCAGTACATGACCGATCTGGTCTAGGTAGGTTAGTCTCGGTCTCCCTCGGTACCTACATCCTTCCACTTTCGCATTGTATATCTTCTTAACCAGGCGTTCGTTCGGCATTCTTTCCACATGTCCGAACCATCGGAGCATTCCCTTTCGCATCCCATTCCCCACCGCTTTTATCAACTGCGAATTACGTAAAATATGACTAAGGGATAAAATATGCTGATAACATCTACACAGGAGAAGTAAACCTCGAAATTACATTTACCAAACCGTCTAGCTGGCGTGGTTTTTATTGATTCTATTTTACTCTAATATAGAAGATAGGAATCTATCTGTTTAACAGATAAAATTCTCTGGGTAAATCATTAATGAATAAAATGTACCCTATGTGTTAATCTTGGACAGTCTACGTGCCAATTTTCATCTAAATCTGTTCATAAACTTTCTTATTTATAATATTATTAGGACAGCATCAATAATCTATATGCGAGGAACTATCCAAACATTAAGATTAATGAACATAAATTACACCCAGACTAAGAGCAAAAATTTGTGGTCCGCACAAAGTATTGTCGTAGGTGAGGATTGAACCTTCCGGTGGCCCGCTCGCACGGCGAAGAGAGGCGCTTTGCAGGGTGTCTCTATAGAGTCGCGTGCTGTTTCTGCCGTCGCCCCGGACTGATTTGGCGGGGCGCGACCACATCCATAGTCCACCGCATAAAATAAGGGGAAAAAAAGTTGGGGATCGAACTGCGACACTGGCATAATATCAACCACTACACCATCTCCGCAGTCTAAGGTGTCCACGTAAGCTAGTTACAACTAGTATATGAGTATCAAAATTCAGAATGTTTTCCCCTAATTAAATAGTAATTGTTAATGTAAGAACTTGTTAATTAATTATTGTTATTTTTTTTTATAATTAGTATGTATATATTATTTTAAACTTTTGTTTTTTTTATCTACATAATGTGGGTGAATTATTATTATTATGTTTTATTTTAATATTAGAAATCTTTTAGTGATGTAGTTACTTTAAAATTATTTTGAAATTTTTGTTCGATAAGTTATCTATCCGTGTGGTGACGGAGTAAGAATACAATTCACCACCCCTTATCGTACCCGTGGGTGATCGTAAAAGAGGACTAAGGAATAATAAATATAACACCTATGCAAGAGAATGAGAACACGAAACAAAACCCTATACCAACACGTCTGACCAGCGTGGTATAGTAGGTTAATTTCCCTCCCATTACGGAGGAGGCCCGAGCCCTATAGTAGGACATATGTATATGGCCTATGATGATGAAGTTTTCTATTTCTTTTATATACAAGACTGCACTAATCAAATAATTCTTTTATTGTTGAGGACTTTACAAAGATGATATTAAGACACAAATTATACCTAAACACATTACGATTAGTGGTTCGCACAAAATATTATACTGGGTGAAGATCGAAGCCATTACACTACGGATTTTAACCATCTGTGCAATTAATCTTAGAGAGCTGAAGTGACATTTTCAAGCTTACCTAGCCGTTGCAATAACATTAGTCTAATCATGATAAAAAATTTAATTTAATACGTTTACAAAAACATTACATAACATATTACATACAAAATAAAACTATTTTTTACATATTTTATAGCATTTACGTTTGATTTTTACTTTACCGATATTTGAATGCATTTCAGCGTTCATACTCACGAAAGAAGCTGTCGTTTTCTATCAATATTCGATTGCACATATAGCGTAGTGATTAAAATACCGACTTACCGTGCCTAGTCTAGTGAGTTCGGATCTCAAGCAGGACAATACTTTATGCGGTCTAGAAACGGTGGTAATGATTCTGAGTGTAATCTGTTATATGTTTGTAAGGGCCCCCGCAATACAAGGATTAGACAATCCCTGCAATAAGTTATTTCGTAGGGTCTGTTGTTATTAAAAAAAGATTTCGTAAAAGAATATACCTTGGTACTAATCCTAGGATAGTGCATAACAATATAGCACAGTATCCACACAGTTACACGAGCGGCTCTTGTTTATCTCTCAATTGTAAACAAATCCGTTTCTTACCAATAAAATTGTTTACAGCCGTCCAAATGAGTGTTTAAGTGTTTACAAGTGACAAAGTGACGTCTATGTAGTGTATTTTTGATAGTGAATTATGCCGTGAATATTATTTAAGAAAAAAAAATACAAAACAATGTATCGGCCTAACTTTTACGAGAGTACATGCTTTCGATGCAACGAGATTGTGTATCAAGTGGATCGTGTTGGTCCGCTTAAGGATTTCACGTTCTTTCACAGCGGTTGCTTCAAATGTGCTGTTTGTGGAACCAAATTGACGTTAAAGGTAAGTTTTTGTTTATATCACTACACACATACATACATATTATCACACCATATCCCTTG
Organism: Lymantria monacha; assembly: GCA_905163515.2. NCBI lineage: Eukaryota > Metazoa > Arthropoda > Insecta > Lepidoptera > Erebidae > Lymantria > Lymantria monacha. The sequence goes on along the minus strand of LR991098.1, from coordinate 24,531,787 downwards.
CAGGGTAGGCAGAGAGAACAGAGTACCAGAGAATTCTATCCTTGCATACTTCACTCGCTTCTTCAACATTCATAATTCTCTTCATACACGCTCGCCGGTTTCGGAGACTCTTAACTTCACCTGCCTTCAGTACATGACCGATCTGGTCTAGGTAGGTTAGTCTCGGTCTCCGCCGGTACCTACAGCCTTCCACTTTCGCATTGTATATCTTCTTAACCAAACGTTCCTTCGACATTCTTTCCACATGTCCGAACCATCGGAGCATTCCCTTTCGCATCTTTATACCAATACTCTCTTTCATACCTACTCGACTTACGTCGTTTATATTACTCGTTTATATTACTACTTTATTATTAATGATTTTACATAGCTTTTAAGCAATTTACAGAATTATTCAACATAAAAATGTTTCTATATTAAAAATTTTCATAAAATCAACAAAAATATATGATAAATTGAAAACTAAAATTATTTTTACATCGATTTTTATATTTTTTCTGTAATTTTTTTGCCTTTTCCTTTTCGTAATAAGAATACAATTTACTACCCCCTATCCTGATTACAAGTGTTGTAATAAACGACTATGGGTTGATAGAGTATATATATATATATATATATATAGCATGTGTAAAAGATATGGAAATCTCTCAATTTCCCTTCTATTGCGGAGAAGGCTTGAGTAACAACGCTGTGTAGTAGCGGCTACGAATACTACCAACCCTTACTATACTCGTGGATGTCGTAAAATACGACTAAGAGCCTTATAACGACCTAGGCCAACTCCATCTGATGCCGTTTGTTCAACAATTACATTCCCAAGGAGTGTTGACGTCAGGCAGGCGGCTGGTCATAAAAATTATTGCCAATAACTTTTGTAATATGTAGCAATTATGTATAAAAGATAAGGAAATCTCTCAATTTCTCTTCTGTTGCGGAGAAGGCTTGAGGAGGTAGTATATGATAATAATCGATTAGTATGCAATTCTCACACAAATTTTAGAAGCAAATTTTTATTTATTTTTAAGATGATTCCTAATAGTTATTATTACCAAACTTTGTTTTAAAGATAGTGATAAAAATCAATGAATTTTCTTTAAGTTTCTTTCCATTAAATTTGTGATCGAAAATGTTTCTAATTTATTTTCTTATTTCCATAATAAAATATAATTTTCTCTTTTCCATTTACTGTATTGACACTGTCTCTTGAGACACAGGTTGCTTTTTACCTAATACAAGATACAGGGATTATATAAAAATGTATTCTGAAATTTTGAATAAATAAATAATTTGAATAACAGGTTTGTGTCATCGTTTAATACAATTCTAACTGCAAAGTTTGAAGTATTAAGCCTGTACAATGTGTAAACATTGTCGGGTAGATGGCACACGTCTCCTTAAAGACGTAAATATAATACGATACGAGAATTGAATGTCCCACAATAGTTCACAGTGGTGTAAATGGCAGGACGATTGGGACGGATTTCCAATAGGTGTGGGTTCGAATCCCACTTGTGACATTTTTTGCTCGTATTCGGGTTTTTATAAATAATCAAGCATGCTAAATTTCAGTCATAAATTATTATTATTTTTTAATTATTTATCTATTAGGCACGAGCATTAGGCATCACATAGACAGACATTATACATATATTATACATATCATCACACCATATCCCTTGCAGGGTAGGCAGAGAGAACAGAGTGCCAGAGAACTCTATCTCTGCATACTTCACTCGCTTCCTCAACATTCATAATTCTCTTCATACACGCTCGCCGGTTTCGAAGACTCTTGACTCCACCTTCCTTCAGTATATGACCGATCTGGTCTAGGTAGGTTAGTCACGGTCTCCCTCGGTACCTACATCCTTCCACTTTCGCATTGTATATCTTCTTAACCAGACGTTCGTTCGGCATTCTTTCCACATGTCCGAACCATCGGAGCATTCCCTTTCGCATCTTTACACCAATACTCTCTTTCATACCTACTCGCTCTCTTACGTCGTCGTTACGAATGCGGTCGGTCAGCCTAACTCCACAGATTTTCCGCAGAGATCGCATTTCAACCGCATTAATTTTACTTTCATACTCTTTTCTGCATACCCAACTCTCGCTTCCATACAGTAATGTTGGGACAAGCACTGCGTTATGTATTGCTAAACGTGCCTTCTGGCTGAGGTGGTGGCTGCCGAGAAGTTGCCCCAACGCTCCGTTCACTCTATTTCCCGCATTCACTCTTCGCTCTATATCAGTGGTGTACCTGCCATCTCGGCTAAATCCACATCTAAGATATACAAATTCATTCACTTGCTCTAGTACATCGTTACCTATTGTTACTCTTACATCTGTTCTGGCTTCATCTCTTTCAAAGACCATTATTTTGGTTTTGCTCACATTCACGCGTAGATCCCTTTTCTTACAATCTTCTGTCATTTTGTCGACTAGGATCTGCAGGCCAGTCGCTGACTGTGCCAGCAGGACTGCATCATCTGCATAAAGCAGAGCAGTGACCACTGAGTCGCACATCTGAACTCCCACATTCATATCGTTCAACCTTTGGAGACATTTATCCAGATATATGATAAACAGCATTATAAATTAGTAAATTTACGTGCTATTAAAAAATGTTTTTAGACTGCTAGTTTCTTACCCTGTTAATAAGGTTAAACCATATAGCCTGTCAACGAAAAAAAAAATATAATACGTAATTGTATTTTACTATCTAGAACCTCTTTAGAACTCTCTCTCATCATACCATTGGATAGAATAATGTGAAACACTATCCACACACAATAAATATATAAAATCCTCGTTTGGTGATGAATAAAAATACAACATGATCCCGTCCTATAATAGGTCACTACCCTGTCTGTGTAAGTCATAATAATCAGCTAAGAATATGATCGATTAGTTTGCAGATTAAATACAAGTTACGATTTTATATTTCTGACTGTTTTTCTAATTATATTCACAATATTAAAATGAAATAAAAATATCAACTTATGTTGAATGAGTAACAAAAAATTGTTTAAAAAGTTAAATAACAGTTTGAAAGAAGACAGTTTAAAATTAGAAACCATCATCACTCTCCTGCTCTTAATTACTTGGGATTGACGCAATATGTGCCTACTAAAAGGGGTCTACGCATGAATGTGAGCAAAACCAAAATAATGGTCTTTGAAAGAGATGAAACCAGTACAGATGTAAGAGTAACAATAGGTAATGATGTACTTGAGCAAGTGGATGAATTTGTATATCTTGGATGTGGTTTTAGCCGAGATGGAAGGTACACCACTGATATAGAGCGAAGAGTGAATGCGAGAAATAGAGACTTATACATACGGCAAAAGTTACTGGCAATAGTTTTATTACCGGCCACCTGCTTAACGTCAACCCTACTTGAATGTAATTGTTGACCAAACGGCATCAGGTGGAATTGACCCAGGTCTATACAAAGCTCTTTATCGTCTTTTACAACATCTACAAGCAAAGTAAGGGTTGGTAGTATTCGTAGCCGCTACCACACGGTACAAAATAAAATTAAAAACAATATAAGGAAATATTAACAAAAAGAAGTTATTAATATGTACATACATACATACACACATACATATTATCACGCCATATCCCTTGCAGGGTAGGCAGAGAGAACAGAGTGCCAGAGAACTCTATCTTTGCATACTTCACTCGCTTCCTCAACATTCATAATTCTCTTCATACACGCTCGCCGGTTTCGGAGACTCTTGACTCCACCTTCCTTCAGTACATGACCGATCTGGTCTAGGTAGGTTAGTCTCGGTCTCCCCCGATACCTACATCCTTCCACTTTCGCATTGTATATCTTCTTAACCAGACGTTCGTTCGGCATTCTTTCCACATGTCCGAACCATCGGAGCATTCCCTTTCGCATCTTTACACCAATACTCTCTTTCATACCTACTCGCTCTCTTACGTCGTCGTTACGAATGCGGTCGGTGAGCCTAACTCCACAGATTTTCCGCAGAGATCGCATTTCGACCGCATTAATTTTACTTTCATACTCTTTTCTGCATACCCAACTCTCGCTTCCATACAGTAATGTTGGGACAAGCACTGCGTTATGTATTGCTACACGTGCCTTCTGGCTGAGGTGGTGGCTGCCGAGAAGTTGCCCCAACGCTCCGTTCACTCTATTTCCCGCATTCACTCTTCGCTCTATATCAGTGGTGTACCTGCCATCTCGGCTAAATCCACATCTAAGATATACAAATTCATCCACTTGCTCTAGTACATCATTACCTATTGTTACTCTTACATCTGTTCTGGCTTCATCTCTTTCAAAGACCATTATTTTGGTTTTGCTCACATTCACGCGTAGACCCCTTTTCTTACAATCTTCTGTCATTTTGTCGACTAGGATCTGCAGGTCAGTCGCTGACTGTGCCAGCAGGACTGCATCATCTGCATAAAGCAGAGCAGTGACCACTGAGTCGCACATCTGGACTCCCACATTCATATCGTTCAACCTTTGGAGACATTTATCCAGATATATGATATACAGCATTATAAATTAGTAAATTTACGTGCTATTAAAAAATGTTTTTAGACTGCTAGTTTCTTACCCTGTTAATCAGGTTAAACCATATAGCCTGTCAACGAAAAAAAAATATAATACGTAATTGTATTTTACTATCTAGAACCTCTTTAGAACTCTCTCTCATCATACCATTGGATAGAATAATATGAAACACTATCCACACACAATAAATATATAAAATCCTCGTTTGGTGATGAATAAAAATACAACATGATCCCGTCCTATAAAAGGTCACTACCCTGTCTGTGTAAGTCATAATAATCAGCTAAGAATATGATCGATTAGTTTGCAGATTAAATAAAAGTTACGATTTTATATTTCTGACTGTTTTTCTAATTATATTCACAATATTAAAATGAAATAAAAATATCAACTTATGTTGAATGAGTAACAAAAAATTGTTTAAAAAGTTAAATAACAGTTTGAAAGAAGACAGTTTAAAATTAGAAACCATCATCACTCTCCTGCTCTTAATTACTTGGGATTGACGCAATATGTGCCTACTAAAAGGGGTCTACGCATGAATGTGAGCAAAACCAAAATAATGGTCTTTGAAAGAGATGAAACCAGTACAGATGTAAGAGTAACAATAGGTAATGATGTACATGAGCAAGTGGATGAATTTGTATATCTTGGATGTGGTTTTAGCCGAGATGGAAGGTACACCACTGATATAGAGCGAAGAGTGAATGCGAGAAATAGAGACTTATACATACGGCAAAAGTTACTGGCAATAGATTTATTACCGGCCACCTGCTTAACGTCAACCCTACTTGAATGTAATTGTTGACCAAACGGCATCAGGTGGAATTGACCCAGGTCTATACAAAGCTCTTTATCGTCTTTTACGACATCTACAAGCAAAGTAAGGGTTGGTAGTATTCTTAGCCGCTACCACACGGTACAAAATAAAATTAAAAATAATATAAGGAAATATTTACAAAAAGAAGTTATTAATATGTACATACATACACACATACATATCATCACGCCATATCCCTTGCAGGGTAGGCAGAGAGAACAGAGTGCCAGAGAACTCTATCTTTGCATACTTCACTCGCTTCCTCAACATTCATAATTCTCTTCATACACGCTCGCCGGTTTCGGAGACTCTTGACTCCACCTTCCTTCAGTACATGACCGATCTGGTCTAGGTAGGTTAGTCTCGGTCTCCCCCGATACCTACATCCTTCCACTTTCGCATTGTATATCTTCTTAACCAGACGTTCGTTCGGCATTCTTTCCACATGTCCGAACCATCGGAGCATTCCCTTTCGCATCTTTACACCAATACTTTTTTTAATAATATATAATATGTACATAGAAAAATTCGTAGTAATACTGCAACTACAAAAAAATAAACAGTAGTGCATTCTTGATATATTTATAATACTAACTAATTGCAACCGCCAATACGCCCCGCAAGCTATTATGACTTATTACTTTTTGGAAAGACTCACTCAATTGTCTTAATACTTTTATAGCAGGTAAATTTAGTAGGTATAGGTAGGTATAAGCAGGTAATTTTGTGGTCTCGGACAGAATTGATAGTGCAAAGTTTATTCAGCTTTCTAGTTCTGATTACATTTACATAATACCTACTGTTGAGCTCGATCCTCCTCCAAAAGATAAGGAAAACTAACCTTCAATATCACGCTGATTAGACAGTTTGATACAAAGTTTTATGTCAAGTTTTCCTTCTCTTGAATTGATGTCTGTCATATCCTTTAGTATTTTACTTTATCCTCCTTATCATATCCTTTAGTCGTCACAGGAAAGGAAGTGGTGACTTACCCTATCGCCTATCACTTCTTACTCTATCGCCGCACGGATATATTAAAACTTACCGTCAATATATTCTAATATTAACAGTACCAAGTCTCTTTAGTGGGTGACAAAATTTGCCTAATTATTAGTTAATATTTATTTTTTTAGTAATGCTGTGCGGTAGCAACTACGAATACTACCAATACTTACTTTGCTCGTGCATGTCGTAAAAAATTACTATGAGCCTTATAACGACCTGGACCAACTCCATCTGATGCCGTTGGGTCAACAATTACATTCCCAAGGAGGTTTGACGTCTGGCAGGCAGCCGGTCATAAAACTTCTGCCAATAACTTTAACAATATACACTATGAAGGAAGAATACATATTATATCGACCCTAAGTAATTGGGATAAGAGTAGAAGAATGATGACCATGATTTATTTTTTTTGCAAATCGAAAGTTTTATATATTTTAGCATATTCGTCTAGACAATTCGACCAGGGTTTACACCTCCCGTACCTAACCTATATTATCTCAATTTGGGCGGACCATATATCCCGTCTTCAGTCCTTAACTTCCTTGTTCTTATCATGTGATTCAGTGATATAGATTTGAAACTATAAATGATATTATTAAAGTACTTTAAATAAAAATAACGTTGGCAACTAATTTGACATTTATAAAGAAACAATGACGTTATTTCCTATATTATAACGTTGGATCACGTCGACCTTGATGATATCTTCGCGACCTTCCCAAGCCTGGCATTTGCACAACCTTGCCGGACCAACTTTTAAAAAAAGCTGTTAATAGATTGGTATAATTCTGTATTGTGTCTAATTAGATAGATTCGTACAGGGATGGCAAATATCAAAACTTGTTTTTTTATTATTATTTTAGTAGGGATTTTATTTATTTAAGCAGAAGTTATTTTTGGAGGTGAAACTTCTTATTGGCTTTGAAATTCTTATCGGAAACAGGCTTACGTGACTGCTAACATATATTGCTTATTCGTCTCACATCACAGTGACTTCAAACTCAAAAAATGAGTACGCGATATAGTAGTTATTTAAGCTCTTTTTCTCGCGAACTTAAGAAAAGCGAGGCATACATTCTCGTCGCTTTAAGTTTTTATTTTTTTATAAATGAATTAATGAACATAATGTATGCTATTCAATATCGATTGATAAATAATTAAAATGATTGTAATATAAAAGTTTTACTTCTATCGAATGTCTTTAAGATACTGCCTGCTTATTTTTCCTTTTTTTTTTTTTTTGTAAACCAAAATCATTATGGAACATTTAAATAAGGAATATTACAAATACTAATCTATCCCCATTTTAGTCGTATTTTATAAGTAAGTTATATTTAATTATCAAATATGATTTCGGAGTAAGAATCGGAGACATCACTTAAAGACTAGGATAATGGTGTCGCATGAGACGAAAAACTGGAATCGAAACTGAAGGTCAACATTTATTTTTTGACACCTTTATTGACTGGTCACGTCCTACCCAAACAATCCGAAGTGACAAAAGGACGGTATATGAGCGATAGTCACTCGTGATTCCTTGACTTAGGTGGCTCACTCAGCGTTATAGTTTCGATTACCTCTCCCGTGGACGTTCATTGTCGTAGCGTCGCCCTCAAATAACCAACCTTTCTGTGGGTGACCAACTAGTTTGCGCTCTGAATCACATCTATTCAACTGATTCATTAAAAAATAAAAGCCTTTTTAATAACAATTTTTATTATTTTTTAATTGAGTTGATTTAATTTTGACAACCCTGACTTTATTGGTTTACGTTATTTTATTATACATTTATATATTCTGAACAATAACACTCGAGTTATGTGAACTAAATTATAGTCAAATATTGTTTTTTTTATTAACAAAACAATAATTTCTTATTTGATTGATTGTTAAATTTTGTCTGCTCACATAATTTGTGTAACGATCGGTGTGAATGAATGAATGATTGAAAAAATATACCATTGAAATATGAATGATGAATGAATGGTGTTAATTTTGTAAATTGCTTTAGAAGAGTGAGACAGTAACGTTCGTAGCTCACTATCTCACTTTATATATCAACATTTACCTACCCTTAGACCTCCTCTTCAATAGAAGGGAAATCGAACTACTACTACACCACACTGATCAAACGAGTTGGCATAGGGTTTTAGTTCTTTCTCTTGCATAGATGTTATATGCATATTATACCTTAGTCGTTTTTTTTTTAGATACCCACGGGCAAGATAAGAGGTAGTGAATTGTATTCTTACTTTGTCACCACACGGGAACACCACAGGTTCTGACAACACACAATGATGAATGAATGGTGTTAATTGTGTAAATTGCTTTAGAAGAAAGAGGCGGCGAGACGATCATGGCTCCTATGATAAATCTATATTTAGCTTAGTATTTTATTCATTTATAGCTTGAGCTACACTTAATAATTAGGGTTTCTTTAGCATGTACATAAGTCGGCGGTAAGTGTTGTAATAGAACGAATAAGTCTCTAAGTCAGATAAATAAGACAGGTATATCATTTAGTTTCTTCATGTGATATATTACGGACAAAATATAACTACTACGGGTTGAGAGCCCTCAGCGCTCACTCACAGTCCGGGTAAAGTTGTCATAGCCATCTGAGGCTAACAACTAAGACACAAAAAAAAATATAACTACTGCATGTCAACCGCTCTTTATCGACGTAGTGGCTAGTCAATTCATTATCCCAACTGACTTAAGTAAAGTACTAATATTACAAGCAAGTTCGTAGCCATTAGTGGGCCTTCATATTGAAAGTTATCATCATCCTGCTCTTATTCCAATTACTTAGGGTCGACGCAATATTTATCCTTTCTTCATCGTCCATTTTGCGAAAGTTTTGACAGTCTTATAACTTGTCATCTGCCTAACGTTAACCTTCCTTGGGCAAGTAATTATTGATCAGATGGAGTTGGCCCAGCTAGATGTGAAAGCTTTTAGTCCTCTTTTATGAAACCTACGAGCAATGTTAGGCTTGATAATATTCATAGCCACTACCACACAGCGCTCCTCAATGGAAATGCACATGCACATCAACTACTACACACCACTACCACACAGCACATCCTCAATGGAAATGCACACACAGACGAGTTGGGCAAAGATTTTGTTTCGAATTTACTTCTTTAGAAATTATGTTATCTATATACATTTCTTAGAAGATTTTCTGTTTACCCGCGAAAAAAGAAGTGTTAAATTATATTCCTACTCTGTTATTGCACAGAGTAAACTACTGTAATGGTAGTTAGAAAATTCAATTGTATAACACTCATAAAAATAACCGTTTTTTTTTAAACAATGTTTTGATTTATACACGTAGATAATTAACAGTTAGTATGTTCTGTTATGGGAAGCGAATGACGTGACATGGAACGAATTTGTGGTATCAAAATTTTGTTGTTGCTTTCACTGAGTGAATGAGATACAACATGTGTGCAAGCCCTTTAATAATACGTTGTATAAATGCGGAAAATGAATGCGGTCTTTCGTTATTTTTTTTATTTGAATTTCGAATTTGTTAACAATCATTGAATTAAAATATTTGTTTTAATATTTATTGTTTATAATGTGTTAATGGATATAAAGACTACCGTTGTTTGTGTAGTAGTGGGGCGAAGTTTTCTTTCTCTATACAGCCGAAGGGCTGGTGCGTTTAGGGCAGTACCACATTCTCACAGAAAATTAACTTCTGTGCAGTGGCAATGTGCTATTATACTTATTACTGCTAGAGAACCGGAAGCGCAATTAAATGGGTGGTTTTTGGTTAGTGAGCAGCGGCCTAGCTGTACCCCTGGTATTGCAAAGGTCCATGCTGGGTACCAAGTCTCACTCTAAGTCTTCTCCAAATTAAGAGAGATAGTACCATAATAACCGAAAGTAACATAATAATAAAGAAAGTACCGTAACCGGCGAGCGTGTATAAATAGAATTATGAATGTTGAGGAAGCGAGAGAAGTATGCAAGGATATAGTTCTCTGGCACTCTGTTCTCTCTGCCTACCTTGCAAGGGATATGGCGTGATGATATGTATGTATGTATGTAAGTACCATAATGTATGTATGTATGTAAGTACCATAATGTTCAAACGGCCAACCCGTTTACCGTGTACAGTTTTATTTCGAGATTTCCTTCTCTGACCTAAATAGCATATACTAGATTATATACTATTTATGTCGGAGAAGGAAAGATGACTAAGAGATACATCCTTTAGTCATCTTTAACGACCCCACGGGTAAGGTAGAGGGTGGTGAATTATATTCTTATTCTGTTACAACATTGTAACTCATGACTGTAATTAATCTCCTTAAAAATATTATGGCTAGATCAGATTTAACATATGACTATCATAAGTTAACTATTAGAGTAGCCATCACTATCAATCTTGGAGGGAAAGAAGAGACAGTATTTCATGGATAAAGTGCTATTATTAGCATTAAGAAATTCTATTGTGCTAGTTTAGACTGAAAATAATATAATTACAGCTGCTAATATTAAACAAAAATACCGCCTGGCGTTTAACAAGGCGTAAATTTTTACCCACATAACATTATAGCAATAAAACTCATAATGAACTTTTATTTTTTTTTATTTTTATTTTTAAATACAGAATAAGGCAGATATTATTATTAATGATATTATTTTTTCAACGTCATTATCATTATTTAGTCTTTCGTCGTCTTCTGCTGAATCTCATAGCTCGCTACACAGCCTGGTTCTATGCCAATATTTCTTAACGACTTTCATCAAATTGTATATCGAAATGAGCACGTAGGATAGCAGAACTGTCGTAAAAACTGAGTATTATCTGAATTTTGTGACTTATATGAGGATATTACTATATACTCGCTTAATCGCTAATTTTGGCAGGCATATTGTCAATCGTAGTGAAGTGTTTCGCGTTTCTTAGTTGATAATTGTTGCCCGCTCTTTTAGTGAACCCTCAGTCGATTTTACAATTTCCAAGTAAAGGATGGTTGTATGGTGACAGCTGTATTCTTATTCTGTCGCCACGTGGGGAATATTAAATTCATTTTCAATATAAAATTCAATTCATTCCGAGTTTAATTGCATCAAACACAAACATAAAATTAAATAATAAATCATTGCACTATAAATAGCAAAATATTATGAAGAATTGAATAATAATGTCACATATTAAGCCATAAATATAGAAATATTAATTAATCTACATTAAAAATTAAATGTCCCGTGTGGTAAAGAATTTAAAACAGGGGATAATAGAGGGAAATAATCTCAGCTGATATACGTAATGTTGGCCTCATGTGGTAACGGACTAAGAATACTATTCACCACCCCATATCTTGCCCGTGGTTGATCGTACTAGACGACTAAGGGATATAAAACGCATATAACATCTATGCGAGAAAAGGAAAACTCGAAACAAAACCCTATCGTCTGACCAGCGCGGTATAGTTAGTTAATTTCCCTCCCATTACTGAGGAGGCCCGAGCCCAACAGTGGGACATTTATAGGCTGTAATGATGATGATGATGGCCTCAAGGTTCCAGCATAATAGGGGGGAAATTGATCTACTGTACCATGCTCAGACGAATATTAGTAAAGGATGTTATTTCAAGTTTTTATTCTCTTCCATAAAAGTTATTTGTATATTATATTCCTTAGTTGTTTCGACACCCACAGGCAAATAGGGGGTGATGAATTGTATTACTCGATCACCACACGGATTATTGAGGAGTATAGTTAAGATTAGGAATTATTCTTTTGGTCTAAACTTTTAAATATGTCATCGCTTAAATAGAAAAATTACATTATTCAAAAATTTTAGTGTTGAAATTATTGTGAGTTTGACACATATTAAATAATTATTTTTCGGCAATACTCACGAGTTAGAGTCGATTATGTCGACACGGGTTTCGAGCATATTTTATGCTCATCATCAGGGCGAGTGCGCAGCTGCATCTGCGAGCCCCCGACGCGCTCTGCTATAATATATAATCAAAATGCTATAATATTAATCAAAAATACCAAATTTCACAGTACACGTATTAGACTTTTTCAACAAACAAATATGCGGACACATTTAGAATAACACTCAACACAATCTTCTTCTTCTTCTTCTTCTTATGTATTGGTAATCAGCTACTTATACGAGCTATTGGTGCCAGTGTCGAGTTATGAATATCTTCACGTTTTTATTCTTTGAGGTTAGTCATTGTCTAAGTGAAATTGTCACCATCAACAGTGCTATGGCCACACTGTTAATGGTATCTTGTGGGAATTTTGATGGAACACGAAAACGTTGTAAAGCATTTTTATATGATATTCACTACATCGCAGTAGTTCCACCGCATCACATTACATAAAATGCCATCAAAATTATCCAATATAACACATTAAACATACATACATACATATCATCACGCCATATCCCTTGCAGGGTAGGCAGAGAGAACAGAGTGCCAGAGAACTCTATCTCTGCATACTTCACTCGCTTCCTCAACATTCATAATTCTCTTCATACACGCTCGCCGGTTTCGGAGACTCTTGACTCCACCTTCCTTCAGTACATGACCGATCTGGTCTAGGTAGGTTAGTCTCGGTCTCCCTCGGTACCTACATCCTTCCACTTTCGCATTGTATATCTTCTTAACCAGACGTTCGTTCGGCATTCTTTCCACATGTCCAAACCATCGGAGCATGCCCTTTCGCATCTTTACACCAATACTCTCTTTCATACCTACTCGCTCTCTTACGTCGTCGTTACGAATGCAGTCGGTCAGCCTAACTCCACAGATTTTCCGCAGAGATCGCATTTCGACCGCATTAATTTTACTTTCATACTCTTTTCTGCATACCCAACTCTCGCTTCCATACAGTAATGTTGGGACAAGCACTGCGTTATGTATTGCTACACGTGCCTTCTGGCTGAGGTGGTGGCTGCCGAGAAGTTGCACCAACGCTCCGTTCACTCTATTTCCCGCATTCACTCTTCGCTCTATATCAGTGGTGTACCTTCCATCTCAGCTAAATCCACATCCAAGATATACAAATTCGTCCACTTGCTCTAGTATATCATTACCTATTGTTACTCTTACATCTGTTCTGGCTTCGTCTCTTTCAAAGACCATTATTTTGGTTTTGCTCACATTCACGCGTAGACCCCTTTTCTTACAATCTTCTGTCATTGTGTCGACTAGGGTCTGCAGGTCAGTCGCTGACTGTGCCAGCAGGACTGCATCATCTGCATAAAGCAGAGCAGTGACCACTGAGTCGCCCATCTGGACTCCCACATTCATATCGTTCAACCTTTGGAGACATTTATCCAGATATATGATAAACAGCCTGGCTGATAGAACGCACCCCTGCTTAACGCCGATATTGACGTCAAACCAAGGCGACATTCCATCATCCAGCGGCACACAGGCTCTACAGCCCATGTAACTGGACTGCACAGCCTGTAGCAGTTTACCGTTAATACCATACTCCGGTAAAATGTCCCAAAGTTCCTTTCGTACAACCGTATCAAATGCTCTCTCCAGATCCACAAAACTGCAGAAAACCCTCTGACCTAGAGCCAGATGCTTCTCCACAATGTTGCGCAGAGAGAACACTTGATCCATGCATCCCCTTCCACTCCTGAAAACTCCTTGTGTCTCACACAGTAAACCATCGGACACTATCAGACACCATTAAAACACTAAGATATCGGATATAATACAAGAGCGCCACATGAAGTTTTCAAATTCCTGTCAAAAGACTCTCAAAACTTCTTCTTCTTCTTCTTATGTATTGGCAATCAGCTACATATACGAGCTATTAGTGCCAGTGTCAAGTTATAAATATTTTCACGTTTTTAGTCTTTCAAGTCAGTCGTTGTCTAAGTCAAATTGTCACCATTGACAGTGCAATGGCCACACTGTTAATGGTATATTGTGGGAATTTTGATGGAAAACGAAAACGTTGTAAAGCACTTTTATATGATATACACTACATCCCAGTATTTCCGCACATCACATTATATAAAATGCCATCAAAATTATCTAATATAACACGTTAAAACACTAAGATATCGAATATAATACAAGAGCACCACATGACGTTTTCAAATTCCCGTCAAAAGTCCGACTCTCAAAACACGCCACAGTTTTTGACATTTAATTTAATGATTTATCTTTTTTTTTACCAAAATACAAACTATAACAAAACAATAATATCAATTTTCGAAATTTTCGAGAAATATCACTTTTCTATTCAAGCGACTATATAACAGGTACATTTTTACCGGACGTTGAACAAAACATTTAATTGTATGTGAGTATGACATGAAACGATTTGGTGAGTTGGTTTTTTACAAAAGAGATTTTATTAAATTAGATATTGTTAATGAGTCATAAGTTGACTTCCGCATACAATCTCCTGTTTCGAGGGGTAATTCCAAGTATAATTATAAGTATATTATAGGTATATGTGGAATAGTCACAAAATATTCTAACTAGATATACTATTTGAAATCTGTGTTAGTAGAAATCTTATTACTCTATCGACGTCCACTATTAGGCATGGGACTTCCTAAAGAGAGATAATGATAATTACATCACGCTTGGTAGGATGATTGACGATGATGATTACATGTAGCGGAGATCCGAATGTTGAGATGGATGTACGGCGTGACGAGAATGAATAAAATAAGGAATGAGCGTATAAGAGAATGTTTGAAAGTAGCGCCAGTGACGGATAAGTTAAGGAGTAAACGTTTGACCTGGTATGGACATGTGATGAGACGGGATAAAAGTAATGTTGCGAGGAAGGTTTTGAGTATGAATGATGAAGGCTCTAGGGGTAAAGGGAGACCAAAGAAAAGATGGAGGGACTGCGTGAAGCATGATATGTTTAAACAGGGAGTGACTACAGAGATGACGTCTGATAGGGCTGTATGGAAAAAGAGGACATATTGCGTCGCCCCCAAGTAGTTGGGATAAGAGCAAGAAAATGGTGATGCTTGGTAAGATGATTGGTAATTGCATTTGTCCGACTAAAAGTCAAGAAGTGAATGTTGTCAATGAAATATTAATTTAATTGGAAATTTCTGTTAAAAGAGGTCTAAATGTATTAGAAATTTATTTATTAGAAATAACTCAAAAAAAATAATTAATAAAATGCATTTTATGACTTGGACATTAATATATTCGACAATACAGTTACAAAAATATCAATTGATATTAATTGATACCGTATTAATTATTGAACTGGTGAAGTCCCAAAAAACATCTTATTTAGTTGTTTGTCAGTTTTAAAAATTTCATAGCTACGTAGATCCTCTGTCAAGAACTTTTTTTAAAATATTGATTTTTTTAAAAAAACCCAATAGTTATAACTATTTAAAAAAACAGCGATTTTTGTGATATCTATCGGCATTACGTGGCTACATTTGGAGGATGTAACAGCAATCAGAGCTGAAATAAAGTTGAGTTAAATGAAAAAATAAGCGCTTTTGAACATGCCTCTACTCCAGACTATATATTTTAATAAATATAAAAACTACGTTTAAAAAATCCGACTTAAAAAACGGAAAAGTACAAAATAACTTAAAATACTATCATTTGTATGTGCTATCTATTGACAAGTTTGAAATCGGTGCCAAGCCCTAAACAAAATTATAAACAGCTTAGGTACTTACTGTAATGAAATTCCTACGCTAAAGATACGGATACCGGCACCGACTTCAAACCTATCAATAGGTAGCACATACAAATGATAGTATTTTAAGTTATTTTGTACTATTCCGTTTATCGAAGACGGGTTTTTTATACGTAGTTTTTACTTTTTAGTGTTACAGACACACACAGGTTATTCTATTAGTAGCGGGGCTTGAGCTACTCGTTCATTTGTCGCACTCATACTTAATGCTAATTTTAGACTTATATGGTTTTCTCATGGATGCAATTGTCAGAACTGGACCAAATTGAAATGGGACCATTCGGGAAGCACCAGCTTTCAAATAAATAAAAAATCATTAAAATCGGTTTGCCCAGTCATAAGTAATGAGGTAACAAACATAAATAAAAAGAAAAAGAAAAAAATACAGACGAATTGAGAACCTCCTCCTTTTTTGAAGTCGGTTAAAAGTCGGAAATAATTACACAATAAATGACTCAGTTGGAACTCCAGAGTTAAGCCGAATTTAAGTTCAGAGAGGTGATTCATATTAAGCATTAGATATTTTTTTCCAAAATCAAAATGTTGACAGAGAAAAATACCGTCCCGATCGAATCTCTAAGTTACATAGCAGCTGAGTGAGAATTTATCCAAATGGCAAATAAATCTAAATTTTTTAAATTTCAAAAAATTCTCTAGCTTTGAATTTAATGCTACAGAACTGAAGTTTTGTATATATTCTCTTTTTCTAAAATAATTTGAAAAAAAAAAACAGCGTCCATATCGATTATCCAGGGAAACACACTTGCGCCTAAAACTAATTTGTCCTTGTATATTATCTATCAAATATAATGTAAACGTACTGTGTGGTAGCGGCTACGAATTCTACCAACCCTTACTTTGCTCATGAATATTGTAAAAGAAAGACGACCAAGAGCTTTATATCCACCTGGACCAATTCTACCTGATGCCGTTTGGTCAATAATTACCAATGAGAGTTGACATCAGACAGGCGGCTGCTCATAAAACTATTGCCAATAACTTTTGAAATATGTATGAGTACATATTGCATCAACTCCAGCTAATTAGAATAATAGAAGGAAAATAATGGTGATATACTATAAATATGGCAACATTTCTATAATTGTTTTATAAGACATCAGGAGAAATCATTTTATTTTTCTTCACGTATGCAAACATATTAACCAAATACTACTTACTTACATATTTCACCATATGTTCAATGACACAATCTTTCACACATTCAAACATTATTTATTTATTAAACCACACCTGTCATATGTACAATCATTTACGAGCCAGAATCCCATGAGAAAAACATGACCTCCAAATATAAATTTGTTTAGCGGTACTAAGAACGAAGTTCTTGTGTTTACATTCATCAGTAAATTCATGGTATGAAATAATCATAAATCCCTGTATGGCGACGTAATAATATGTTTCACCACTCATTACCCCATTGTGTCCGGTAAATTGTGGCCAGTAAATTGTATAGTGTTGCCCTAAATACAAGACCAAGACTCGCTGCAAGAGTCTCGCAGTTACTCCCTTAGACAGCATTTTATGATTCCTTTGGCGAAACGATTGTCAACATTTTGTATTCTTAATACAAAATGGGTACACGGGTAAATAATGTGATGTTATTTTAAAAAGTGATTCATGATAGATAGGTGTGATTCTACTCCCGTTAAGTGGTATGTACTCGTATATTATTATTGATAGTTGTAGTTAGTGCCACTAGATGAATGGAATTTCTTTAATTTAGTTGGACTTTTCATTTCTATGTGGATTCTTCATTATTATCAAAACAAGTGACTCTATGTTATTCTAACAGCGAGAGTTGTAAGACTTGCGAGACTCGCCAGAATCTTGCATTTGGGCAACACTAAAATGGAATGTTCGTAAATCTACCACATTATCAGAATTATTTCTTTACTACCGAGTGTTGCCTTTTCAAAAAAGAAAGAAATGACAGGTTAAAACACAGTCAGTCATCATCCCTTACTTTCTCATGGAAGGCGTAAAAGCTGACTAAATAATCACCAGGCAAATAGACAGTAACAATCAATTTTGTAATTTCTAACACGAACTGACCGCTAATCCAAAATGTTCTCCATCTTCATCTGCAAATTCTAAAAACATTTTTCATATCTTTCCAGACTTATTACAACAATCAACATTGGACAGAAGACAAAGAAGTTTACTGTTCAAGTCATGTGCCTAAAATTGGACCTGGGCATTTGGACAACTCGTCCGTGGGCATCCGTAGCGCACTCAATGTGCCCAAGAGCAATAACTATGTGAACGAACAGATCCGTGGTCACGCCAGAAACAGCCATGACAATGAACGTAAGTATAAATCATTATTATTTTCATAATCATCCTGATCTTGTCCCAACTACTTGAGACTTGTCAACGCAACATTTACTTCTCTCTCTCATGAAACGTATTGCAAAATTTATTAGCAATATTTTTTTTTTGACCGGCCGCCTGTGCGACGTCAACCCTCCTTGGGAACGTAATTGTTGACCCGACTGCATTAAATGGAGTTGGCCTAGGTCGATTTAAAACTCTTACCGTCATCTTTGACAATATCTACCATCAGTGTAAGGGTTGGTGATATTCATGACCGCTACCACATGGTGGTATTCTTATAATATTACCAGCAAATTCCCGCTGTTTCACCTACGTGGTTCCCGTCCACGTGGAAATTCGAGAATAAAATACAGCTTATGTTACTAGTTGATAAAGTAGCTTTCCATTGGTGAAAGAATTTTTAAAATCGATTTAGTGGTTTAGGCGTGAAAGTGTAACAAACAAATAATCAAACTCACATTCGCTTTTATAATATTACTAGCTTCTGCCCGCGGCTTCGCCCGCGTAAAAGGTTACTTTCCTAAAGTTTTTGATCCCCTATTATTATTTTTGACCGTCGGTAATGCAGTGCAACGGTATTACAATACTCAGGGTTGGAACTTCATTACTGGACTGCTAGATGGCGTTGAAGAAGCTAGATTTTGAGATTTTTTGACAAACAATTTTTTTATTTTTGATACAAAATATTTGATTTTTTTTTTAATAAAAAGTATCCTATGTTACTTTTAATACCTCCATGAATATGTGTACAATGTTTCATGATGATCAGTTGAGTAGTTTTAGCGTGCAAGCGTAACAAACAAACTTACATTCACATTTATATATTAGTAGGGATTTAGGATATCTTTATACCTCGAACGGACTGAAATAATGAGGTACATTTACATTTTTTTTTTATTTAGATATTTTCTTCTTTATATCAATATGGGGTACTGTTAGGTTCTGAATTTTGACAGCATATACCCATAATACCCTTCACCCCTAATTGAGCGAGCTACCGGGACCAAGGGAGTGATTCATTGACTTTATTGACCCACCCGTCGGGTTAACCCATCGAGTAGTTTACTAGTTGGTATATACGATTGACTCCCAGGAGCATATGCAAAATATTCTGGGATACTAATAAGGCGTTCACTCTAGCGAAACGAGAAATTAAACTAGTTGATAATAGAATTAATATTAGATCCACGTCACCGGTCAATAAACCGGGACAATGCTAACATACAAGGGCACGTCCATTATGTAAATGCATTCAATGCAATTCAATCCTTTTCAATCCTATCAATTTTTAGATTGAATTCGTTTGTTCCGTTGCCTTGTATTCAATGTTTTTATAGGCTTTTAAACCTGAAAGAGCAAACACGCGTATAGAACATCATAGAGACTTTTGGCGGGAATTTGAAAATGTGGTGGTCTTATATTATATTTAATATCTTAGTACTTTAACGTGTTATCCCTACTAATATATAAATGTGAATGTAAGTTTGTTTGTTACGCTTTCACGCTAAAACTACTCAACCGATCATCATGAAACATTGTACACATATTCTTGGAGGTATTAAAAGTAACATAGTATACTTTTTATTAAAAAAAAAATCAATTTTTTTATATGAAAAATAAAAAAATTGTTTGTCAAAAAATCTCAAAATCTAGCTTCTTCAACGCCATCTAGCAGTCCAGTAATGAAGTTCCAACCCTGAGTATTGTAATACCGTTGCACTGTATTACCGACGGTCAAAAATAAAAATAGGGGATCAAAAACTTTAGGAAAGTAACCTTTTACGCGGGCGAAGCCGCGGGCAGAAGCTAGTATTAAATCATTTTGATGGCATTTTATGTAATGTAATGTGAAGAAACTGCTAGGATGTTAGTGAATAAGATATAAAAGTGCTTTACGTTTTCGTTTTCCACAAAGATTCTCAGAAGATATCATTAACAGTGTGGCCATAGCACACTGGCAAAAATGGCTTGTACAAGTAGTTGATTGCCAAATGAAAGAAGAAGAATATCATCATATAACATAGGATCCACAGAAAACAAGTCTATTCTTATGTTCCAAATTCTGACAACTTTCTCATAAAAAAATGTAATAATAATTTTGCCACGACTAAGAATTTCCATCCAGAAACTTAGTATTAGCAGCCGCTTACTTATGCCATTATACTAACAAGGTAATGGCCTATATCAACGGCTTTGACTACACAGATGTGTAGTTATCATCACCGTGGGTTCGATTCCCAGGCAATACAATACACAAATTATTGTTCTGAATCTGGGTATAATTGGTGTCTGTTAATTGTAAAAATCTCCCGCAATACGAGGATTATTTCCCTAGTACAGAATGTTGTCAAAATATAAATAAGAAAAACGCACAATGTATGTTAGAAATAATCTTCAATTCTATGAGGAGGAAACATTTTCATCGTTATCGTCATCTCAGCTCATGTATGTTCACTGTTAGACTCAAGCTTACTCTATAATAGCAGGAGAATCAATACTAAACCACGCTTATCAGATCATTATGCTTCATTCCATGAGATTTATCTACTTCTATCCACTGGTGAAAGGGTAATGACTATATGAATGGCGATTTAAAGAAATAAAAAAAAAATAAAAAAAAAAACAGAGTAATGAAATAATAAAACAAATATTACTTTATAATAAAAAAAAAATAAAAAAACTAATTATGCTTGCTTTATGCGTTCCCGCGTATTTTTCAACTTAACTGCGTTTGATTTATCACGCCAAATCAGTGCCCTTACACGTGCGATGACGTCATATTACCAATTGCGTCACTCTTCGGTCACCCAATATGAATGCAATATTGGTCAAGCCAAACCCTGTTTTGAGACAGAATATATATTTTTATAATAATGACCTCGTTACCGATAAGGCATATTTAAGTTTTATTTTTATTGTAAACACAAATAATGAATGAATGAGTAGTTTGAGCTGTAGCCTTGTCGTAATTCTAACTTAAAATAAGGTGTCCATCCGACATGTATTAACTAGGATAGTTCTGTAAGCTTAATCATTCTTCTCAACTGGGAAAGAAGTTAACTTGCTATACCACGATGTTCAGACGAATTAGGTTATTTCATAAGGGTTTTCAGTCTCTCGCATTGATATTATTCGGACATTAATATCACTTAGTAGTCTTTTTCGATGTGGGCAAGAGACAACATGATGTATTCTATCTCCTTCAACACGGATTGCATTCAATAAAAATTAAGAAAATATTAGGAAAGGGATGCGAAAGGGAATGCTCCGATGGTTCGGACATGTGGAAAGAATGCCGAACGAACGTCTGGTTAAGAAGATATACAATGCGAAAGTGGAAGGATGTAGGTACCGAGGGAGACCGAGACTAACCTACCTAGACCAAATCGGTCAGGTACTGAAGGAAGGTGGAGTCAAGAGTCTCCGAATCCGGCGAGCGTGTATGAAGAGAATTATGAATGTTGAGGAAGCGAGTGAAGTATGCAGAGATAGAGTTCTCTGGTACTCTGTTCTCTCTGCCTACCCTGCAAGGGATATGGCGTGATGATATGTATGTATGTAGGTATATTATTTATATTTTTTTTCCTTTTTTTTATTGCTTATGGTGGCAAACGAGCAAGCAGCACACCTGGTGGTAAGTGTCACTGCCGCCAATTTGCTATAACCAAGACTATAGCTAGATCGCTGCCTACCATTACAATCCCCAAACCCACCCAGTTGGGCTTCCGGCTCTCTCGCTCACCGAACTAAGCGCAATAGCACATTGTCATTACTCAGATGTCGATCTTCTGCGAGAGTGTGGTACTAACCCGGACTGACCAGCCCGCGGCTGTAGACAGAGAGCTGTCCACAGCGTGGTCCTACCACTATATAATTACCATTAATACGGTAAATAAAGAATTAAAAGAAATAACAAATCATTAGTTCATATTTAACATTTCTTTTAAACAGTATTGCAAGTTTATAGTATTGCATTCAAAAACAAAAAAAAACAGTTTAATACCCAGAATTTCCATAAATAAATCCTTAAAAGTCAAAACAATCTCCAGGGAAATTTAGTTACACTTTCATGTACATAAAGCTATGAAATCTGGACCCAATTGCATACTATGTCAATTATTCAACGAATAAGATATAATGCAATTAATCCAAGCTAAACCTGTAGTATAAAGAAGGTACCATGACTGGCAGTAACACTTACCATGAAGTGCGCTGCTTGCACTTTGCAAAAAAAAAAAATATAAAAAAAAATGTTTATAATTTACGAATTCCGAACATTAATCCGGCCCGAATTTTTTTTTTTTTTTTTTTAATAATACCAGACCCTGAATCGCTTTGAACAATTTTTGATATTTATGAAATTTTACAACAATCGACAGCTGTTTCGTTCGTCGTTAATGCGCCTAGCTCCATTAGGATATTATTTGATCACAGTAAATCGGAGTCCATGATTCGCAAAGATTCTTTCTTAATTATAATCTTTATTAGTAACTAATTAATAATTAAACTAGGTATATATGATTGACTCATAACACATGCAAACGTTGTCATCATAGAATTATCGTTCACAGAATTAACGTATATAGAATTAACATAAATAAATTACACCCAGACTTGGGACAACAATTCGTGGATCGCACAAAACATTGTTCTGCTTTGGAATCGAACCCACAACTTGGCACATTAGGTGGGCACGTTAACCACTACGTTATGTGTTAATTTTCGAAACTTCTACTTAGCACTTCATTGACCTCTCAACCTTGGTCTCTCTATATCTAAATTTTGTTATCAATCAATCCATCAGCCTAATGACGTCGAGGTAACACCAT
This sequence comes from Lymantria monacha, assembly GCA_905163515.2. Lineage (NCBI taxonomy): Eukaryota > Metazoa > Arthropoda > Insecta > Lepidoptera > Erebidae > Lymantria > Lymantria monacha. The sequence continues at coordinate 24,508,524 of LR991098.1, read as the reverse complement.
AAAAGCCACGCTAGGCAAACGAGTTGGCGTTTATACTATGGCAGTAGAATTCTGTTGGCGAGTTGGCGTTTATACTATGGCACTAGAATTCTCATTCTAATTCTAAGAATTCTAATTCTACTGCCAATTCTCTTATTGATTCCTCAGTTGATTTTAACGATTCCAGCATATAAAATATGTAGTATTTTTAAACTCTCAAGTCAAGGACGATGCAGTCATTCCTTGTTAGACTTATTGCCATAATCGTCATGTTTGGTAAGCAAGTTAGCGACATTTAGCCGGATAATGCTAAAGTTTATCCGCCTAGTGATCCCTCAGCTAGTTTATACGACTCCCAGGGACAAGTAAAGGGGGGCGACAACTTTATTCTTAACCCATCGTCACACAGGTAATGTACTTCACACTTATGGTTCTTAAAGGTTCTTAAAGACCACCCAGTTCTCTGACTTATTTTGAAATAAAATTAATTTTACGGATTCTATCGCGTTTGTATTTGATTTTTAATTTCCCGACGTTTCAATCACTTTACAGGGACCATGATCACGGGAGAACTAAGATATTTCATGTCCAATAAGTCATCGTTATTACAGGTTTTCTGACTTAGTTAAATTCATTCTAATATTAAAACATATAAATGAATTCTTTCCATGTTTATTTAATAACATAATCGTGATAGTCAAAACTTGTCTTTTAAAACTTATTATAAAATATATTTATCTCACGTCGACTTAAAATTCTCAACTACATACCTCAAGGTAATAAGCAGAAACAGGTTATATTATAACTTTAACTCTTTTATATGCTAAATACGCTAAAAATTATATTCTTAAGAAACTATAACATTTGAGCTATTCAATTTGTAACGCAGGAAAATATATATTATACATTTTAATCAATTGATTTTTGGTTTCTGTAGCGGGAGCAATTTCGCTAATGTCCAAGTAGGTAATAGAGTTCCGAAAAAGGCATCAAAGATTTTATAACTTTCTTTTATTAAATATGGATATCCCAGTGATTGGTAATTTTGCTTTTCGATGCTTCAGTCTCTTGTAAAAGTCTTAATTGTTTAGAAAACTAACGTTTACAAGTATAAATAATATAATTCTGCTACGTTTTTTGATACTTTTAAGAGTATTAAAAATACTATGTTTGAATTCGAATCGGTCACTCATATTGTACAAACATATCACAGAAGATACAAGGCGAATGTTTATCAACTCAAACTGTCATTTACTAGTCCTTTAAAATCATAATTTTCCTTTTCTTACCCCAATTACTTGGGGTCTACGCAAAATGTACTCGTAGATATTTGAAAAGTTGTTGGCTATATGTATATAGTTTTATGACCAGCCGCCTGCCTGACGTAAACCCTACTTGGGAATGTAATTGTTGCCCAAACGGCATCCGCTGGAGTTAGCTCTGATCGATATAAAGCTCGTAGTCGTCTTTTACGACATTCACGAGTAAATAAAGTATTGGTAGTATTCGTTGCCACTACCACAAAGCACTTTTACTAGTCTTTTAAAATATTTAAACTCTTTAATAAGAGCCATATAATGTATTTTCACGATGTGTGGTAGCGGCTACGAATACTAACAACCATTACTTTGCTCGTGGATGTCGTACAAGACGACTAAGAGCCTTATAACGACCTGGGCCAACTCCATCTTACGGCGTTTGGTCAACAATTACATTCCCAAAGAAGGTTGATGTCTGACAGGCGGCCGGTCATAAAACTATTGCCAATAACTTTTACAATATGTAGGTACTATGAAAGAAGAGTACATATTATATCGACCCCAAATGGTTGGGATAAGTGTAGGAGAATGAATGATAATGTATTTTTACGAAAACACCTATTATCACCATCTCAGCTGATTAAGGTTTTATTTCGAATTATCCTTCTATTGCACAGATGTCAACTGCATATCCTTACTCGTCTTTTACGATATCAACGTACAATAAAGGGGTGGTCAGTTCTATTCTTATTCCGTTACCACACGGATAAACAGTTTTAATTATATTATAAAATGAATTTATAATTTTAAATAATATAATAAAATTATGACAGAACGTATTAAGGAAATAATTAGAGAGATATTATTTCGTTACTACACCGTTTATACGCGTATTTCCTCGTAATGTGAGCCTTGAAGGAAGATTACCCTTTTGTTAAAAGAAAACGAAACGAAGATAAGATCAAAAACAGATGCGCTAATTTAATATTAATTTTCTTAGTATTATTTTTTAATTATCTTTATTTGGCAAAGTTTGCCTTCCGTTACCGTAAACTCAGAAAAGTGTTCGAAACGATGGGACAAAATGAAATACAAACGTAGCTTACATCCCTAATCGATGTATTAGAATGTTCAGGAATAAACAAAAGTTAGCCGCAATTATTATATTATCTGTCAATAAAGCCAATTAAAACAGGGGCTTATAAATATCGGTATTCAAAAACTGGCTGTTCAGATGGCAGAGTAGTCTAAATACCGATCTCTCGTGCCAAGTGATATTGGCTCGATTCTCGTATAGGGATTCCTACGTAAGATAATTCTGTGTGCAATCAACAAATGATTGCTCTAAATCTGGGTGTAATTTGTATCCGTTACTTTGTATTTTAAACTCCCATGATACAGAAATTTGTTCCTTAGTAGGTACGAGGTGTATATAAAAAATAAAAATGAAAAAAAAAAATATGGCATCTAGTTTAATTTTAGATCATTGCAATCAGTATTCTCATATTATCGCATTTTATAGAAGAAACTGATGTTCAGTTGAAGCCAATACAATACGAATGCACTTTGGAAATAATTAAATGAATTAATACCTCGTTTAAAGCCTATTTTAGCGTAGGTAAAGACAAAATGACCTCATAAACCGTCACAAAGTTATTCATGATTATAATTTAACAAGAATGTGCTAAAAATTTAGCACGGCACTCGATAACAGAAAATGGCTATCATAAATCTGATGCGAATAAACACCAAACAACTTGCAAGAATCCAGTCGCTTCCGAAGAAGCAGGCGTTTACTCGAAAGCTCTTGAACTTCGGCATACATCGAGTATGTTCGGGTGTCCGAGTAAAAGGGTGTATCGTGAATGAACGAGAGGGGAGAACTTGTTGCAAAACAAGTCACATTCCGTCATCGGCAGCCCAGTGACCTAAAGCACAGGTACCATAGACGTTAGGTTAGGTTAAAATGTTTATTCTGCAGTTTAAATATGAACATTAGGTGGTTGAATGCGAATAGCTATATCCAGCCTATCCTGTATTGATTTAATTTAGGCAAAAAAGAAAATTAAAATCAATGTTTGAGCAGTGGCAATCTACTGATGCGTTTCGTTCGGTGAACGAGATAGTCGGCAGTTCAAATTTCTTGGTGGGCTTTGGTTAGTAGCAGCTAGTGGCTTAGTTGTACCCCTGGTATTGCAAAGGCCCATGAGCGACAGTAACACTTACCACCAGGTGAACTGCCAGCTCGTTTGCCATCAAAAGCAATTTAAAAAATGGCCTTTTTAAATTTCAACCTCCGTTGTTCAATAAATTGGGATAATCACTAATCGTTGTAGATACGAGATATACTTATGGTAACACCAACTTTCGTACAATTTTTCAAAAGCTATTATATCAAAACTAATAACTTTATTTAAAATTAAATAGCAAGAAGTATATTTTTGTTCTATTTAATGGTTTCGCGATCGTGATCTGACGCGAGTATTACACATTTGAAATAAAACTATTGTTACGGATTTTATCGCGTTCGTATTTTTAATTTCTCGTCGTTTCGAACTCTACAGTCTTCATGATTATGGGAGGTACTATATTTTTGTACTATTATTCAATAAACTACCACCACCCCCTACTCGCTACCACACCACCACCCATTACCACACAGAATTTTTCCGTATGTTGGTATCGTCAAAATTTAAACGATCATTTTAAATTCTTATTTAATTTTTACAATTAGGAAATATAATAAATACGTACATATGTATTTATAATCTTTATTAGCAATAAATATAATTTATATACACTTAGCTATATATCCTTAATAATGTGATAATATGCTTATCATACTTGTTTAACCGGATAATTCTATTAATTTGTATAAGGAAGAGTCTCTAACTTGTAACTACGCATTAACTATGTGCATTCTTCATTTATACGAAACAAAAAAATAAAATTAATGGATAATAATAATATGAATGAAAACTAATTTAGATGTTTCCTGTTTTTGGATATCTATTTCAATTTAATTGATTTTGGAACTTGGATTTCGAAGGTATAATAAAGTAAATAAAAGTATAAATGGTCTTTATTTCCTCTGACTGGCTGATTGATTTCTACTTATTTTTCGTTACTCCTCACTGTCTTTTTCCAAACTTTGAGCATATCGTCTGCCCACCGTTTTATAGGGCTTTTTCTTTACCTATTTCCATTCCTTAGATAGGTATCTACCATTCTTTTTGTCCACTTAAAATGTTAACGAATGACCAATCCCATTTCAAAATTTGTGTTTTTCATTCGAAGAATACTTTCGGGATTTAAACTTAAAATAAGAATAGGGCACTTAAAATGAAAGAGGCAAATTATAGGATCATCATACTGATAAGTTTACGACTCCAAAAAGTGCAAAAGAAACAACTGCCATGACTTCATTACCTTTTTTTACTAATAAATATTACTTTTTACTCTAGAACATTTGAATTTGAAAATATAACCAACAGACCAGAATACTATGATACGTCGCAAGGCGTAAATGCATTTTCTTGCATAAATAAGGGACTGAAAGGCTTAAGTCAATTTATAAAACGTTAATTCTTTTTCAGCCCATACTAGTCCCACTAAGCTGTGTGGTAGCGGCTAAGAATACTACCAACCCTTACTTTGCTCGTGGATGTCGTAAAAGACGACTAAGAGCCTTATAACGACTTAGGCCAACTCCATCTGATGTCGTTTGGTCAACAATTACATTCCCAAGGAGGGTTGACGTCTGGCAGGCGGCCGGTCATAAATCTATTGCCAATAACTTTTACATTATGTGCTATGAAAGAAGAGTACATATAGTATCGACCCCAAGCAATTGGGTTAAGAGTAGGATGGATGACTGACGGTTTAACATATTTAGATTTTTATCTGGAGTATTTTATCTTTATCTTGAATTACTGCAAACATCTGATTACGTCCAATAGTCCTACATTAGATCGGCGAAAAAGAAAGATGTGGTGATATTTTGTATCCTTAGTCTGTCGCCATAAAGACTGCAATAGCTTATTAGATCTGTAACGAATTGATGTTGCAAGAAAATTTTACGCAATTTTACGCAATAAACTAACCTAGTTGAATTAATTTTGTGATCGCATAAATCTTTTACCGTTCTAAGAGTAGTTTACACGGTACCCATATTTGCTGATCGGCCATATTTAGATATAAACGACACAGTTTTGTAATCAGTTGCAACAACTTAACTAGTATTAAGTCACAACTTTGCAATGCACTGTGTCAAAATAGCGTTTATTTTTATTATTTTAACATGTTTTTTTTTTTTATTCACGTCATAAATATCTATGACATGATAGGTAAGTATTATTGAAATCAAGTAATCGGTTCTGCCGGTCTTCTCAATAGGCTGAGAGGGTAAATACGGCAAGTCAGGGACCTCCATGGCGTCCCCGACGCCTAGGGGTGTCCACTTTGAAAAATCATCGATGTTTTTATCGATTCGATAAATTGAAACTGTACATCGATGCATTTCGATGTATCGGATGAAAACATCGATGTTTTGTAAACATCGAATACTTTTTCTAAAATATATTACAAAGCTAAAGTCATATCAAAAATGATACTTCTACAAAAGAAACTAAAAGGTCTTTTTTGTGGCATTTATACCTATTCCAATCCCTTATAAAACTGACTTCTAAAAAAAAAAAAACTTTTTTGTGGCATTTATTTATACCTTATAAAACTGTAATTCATTATTAAAAAAAATATTTATATTCCTTTGAAATATTATTGAATCATTTATTTAAACATAAACTTGAGTTTTTGTGACATTAACTGGTTATCATCGATTCGATGTTTTATGAAAAAACATCGATACATCGAGTAAATCGATAGCTTTTCAAAACATCGGGTCGATTCGATGTATCGCATTGTAAACATCGATGTTTTCGATGCATCGATGTATATCGAATATCCCTACCGACGCCTTAAGCGGTTGGACGGCCTGGGGATAGGCGAACCAAAAAAAAAAGGATATAGATTACAGAGATTATACGAAACAAATAAACACACATACATTTCTTTAAAATTTGTTTTTACGACGCCGTGAAAATGTTCATATAATTAAAACTCCTTATAAAAACCTATGCCAACACATCTTACCAACGTGGTAGGTGAATTTTCCTCGGGACGATGCCTGTTTCCAACAATAGGACGTATATGAGTTAGAAAGAGAAAGAGAAGATAAACTCTTATGTGTATTTAGAAAAAAACCCTGATATCGATATTACAATGCAGGTATTTCAATTTTAATTATTTGTTAGATAAATGACTTTGTTTGGGGGATATGGTATAGTCATACCCCGTACAATCCGTCCGGGGCGAAAATAAATGATTCTAAAAATCTAATACTTGATTAGTACCTAGGTACTTAGTATTACTTTTAAAACGTAAAAATGTAAAGCGTTTTTTTGCAATTCGTTCACTAAACCAAAGTTATTGAAAGTGAGGCAACATCACAGGATCTGCAACAGTTTAAATACGACCTTGATCGTATTAAAATAACAATAATCGCAATGTCTTATTATCTATTGTTTTATTAGCTGAAACGACCTTGGGGGACACAATACACCTGACACGACAAGCAGACTTCCTTACGACTTTCTCTTATAGAATTTAGTACGTGGCCTACAAGTTATAACTAGAATAGTTATATTCTATTAATACTTAATGCGTTTGTCAAATTAAAAATTAACAAATCTTCATAACTTAGGTATCAACGAAAAAAATACGATAGAAAAAAAGAAAACAATCTAAAGTTTTTAATTTGAATTTCTTTAATTCGAAAACCGTATATTCGAATTGAAATTAATAAAGTATGTAAATACTAAATAAATTATTTGAATTTAGAATGTTTCGTGTACAACTGTTTTCACTAAAGAGTTTTTACCTACTTTATTGTCTCGTTCTTACCGGCTTAACTACAGCCGGCCAAATAGTGTGTAACTTATGGAGTATGCCCAGGTCATTGACACCATTCCAACGTAATCACACAGCTCAATGGAATTCCAACTTTATTACTAACGATTATAGATGTTATTTATTTGACATTTTAAATATGATATAACATGTATTAATATGGAAGTATTTAAGTAAAATTGAAGTTAGCGAAGGTGTGGTCTTGTATTTTGCTAATAGCTATTTAAAAAGTTATGTTGAGAGTATAAGCCAAATAGTTTTAATAACCCAAGCGTACAATAAAGTCACAGATTAACGAATTAAATATTTATGACTTAATGTATTGAATTTAATCGATTATTTTGTATAATATATTTTTTTTATATCATTTTATAGCCATCAGGCCGGTAACAGTTGAATCATTAGGTATTTTTTATGGCTTTTAAAAATGTAAAGGTTTATTGATAGACAAGTGATTGATCCTCAAAACTTAGGCAATACTTCATAAAGATTTTTAACGTGACTGATAGATGTATGGAAATCTATATATTTATTAGGTACAAAAAAGATATGAAATAAAATTATTTATACTTGATTTTTAAATTCTCGACGCACGTATTTGATGAGACCAAAAAAATTTCCCTCTGCTGTTTATAGCTTTAATCGATCAAGGTATGCATTTAAAATGCACGAGTCAAACACCCACGTGTCAAATTCAAATACTTTTTTTATAAAAATTATTAAACTTTACGTGACTTTTAACTTAAAAAAAATACAATTAATTCTAAAAATATAACTACCCAAGTTGATTGTTTTAAATAAATATAGTCTGATAAAAAATCCTTAGGCGCATGTTTTTCAATTTTCATTTTTGAAAAATCACTTCTGGATATTTAGTTCAGTATTTTTTATAAAAAAAAAGTATTTCAATTCGACACGTGGGTGTTTTACTCGTGCATTTTAAATGCATACCTTGATCGATTAAAGCTATAAACAGCAGAAGGATTTTTTTTGGTCCCATCAAACACTGTGCGACGCTTCGAATATGTTTTAATTTTTTTTCTTAAAAAAAATTTAAAAAATCTATTTTCTCTAATAAAAAAAAATACTTTTTATCATGGTCACGGGAGGATGTTCCTCCCGTGACCATTATCACTGTAAAGTGTTCGAAACTTCGGAAAATTAAATATCAAATACGAACGCGATAGAATACGTAAAAGTAGTTTTATTTCAAATGTGTAATACTCGCGTAAACATCAGAAACCATTATCGTATAAGTAAATAAAATCCTTAAAACCAAACATGTCACATTCGTCTTTTATGCAACTCACAAGCAACGTAAGTTTATCTGCCATCACACAGCAAGACAAATAAACAAAACAAATTACCTAACATTCACAGTTATATCAGAACTGAATATCTGAATATCAGAACTTTTTATTCACAAATTATTTCGTAGTAGAACTACGAAATAATTTGTGAATAAAAAGTTCGTTATTATCGGCAGACCAAACTTTTACATTTTTTTTATCGACAATCCTGCCTGAATTGTTTTTTTTTTGTTAACTATTATCGGCAGCCCATATTTTTAACTTATATTTTCTTTTTTTTTTTTATTGACTGTCTTGCCTGATTTTTTTTTCGTTAACTAATGTAAGGATAAGCATTTTTGTCAGACATTGTATATGCATAGCGCGCTTCTTACAAGTAATAACTGCGTCTATTACTATTGCAACATGTGCTTACACGACACGCTTCCGAACATTAACTTCTCAGAATAACGTTATTTTTTAACGACTTCGGGTGGTGATGAAAAAAAATATAAATCACGATGTCCTATGCTGCCCGTCATCATCATCTTGCTCTTATCCCAATTACTTGGGGTCGACGCAATATGTCATCTCCCTCCATACCGTCCTATCAGACGTCATCTCTGCAGTCACTCCCTGTCTATCCATGTCATACCTCACGCAGTCCATCCATCTTTTTTTTGGTCTTCCTTTACCTCTAAAGCCTTTAACATTCATATTTAAAACTTTCCTCACAACATTACTTTCATCCCGTCTCATCACATGTCCATACCATGTTAATCTTTCACTCCTTAACTTTTCCGTCACTGGCGCAACTTTCAAACTTCCTCTTATATGCTCATTTCTTATTTTATCCAATCTCGTCACACCACACATCCATCTCAACATTCGCATCTCCACTACATGCAGTCATCTCTCATCCGTCGCTTTTGTCGCCCAACATGCTGATGTCCTATGCTGCCCGTGAATGTCATAAAAGACGATTCATCTTCTTTATCCTGATCTTATTCCAACCTATTTTAACCCCAAGAGTATACATTCTTCTTACATTATACATGTTGCAAATGTTATTAACTTTAGTTTTATGACCGGCGGCCTGTCTGACATCAAGCCTCTTCGGAAATTGTTGACCAGACGGCATCAGATGGAGTCAGCCCAAGTCGATGTAAAACTCTTTACGACAATCGTGAGCAAAGCAAGGGTTGGTAGTATTCGTAGCTGTCACCACACAGTACATCATCATCGTAAAAGATGGCTAAGAGATATAAGAGATTAAAAGTGGTAAGACCACGTTTGAATAATGGCAAAGTGCTATTGCGCTTCGTTTGGTGAGCAAGTGAGCCGGAAGCCCAATTGGGTGGGTTTGGGGTTTATATTAGTAGCCAGCGGCCTGGTTATACCCTTGGTATTGCAAAGGTCCATGGGCGGCAGTGACACTTACCATCAAATGTGCTGCTAGCTCGTTTGTCCACCACTGTCAATAAAAAAAAAATTAAAAAAAATACGCAATATAGTTTCAAAGCTAATTTAGATTCACAACCAAAAATCATATACCAATTTCAATAAAAAAAAATAAAATGAATTATTGAATAATTCATTTAATTAAATCTATTAATACAGTTAGCAATTTCAATTGTGTACTTATTGTGGTGTATAGAGATCCAGTTAGTATAACGATAGACCCTCGGTTGGATCCACACGAGCGATTGTGCGTATGGGACGATGTCTCAATAATTACATAGTTGTACCGTTAGTAATAAACTGTAGTATTAAACTATGCGGCCTAATGATTATGAATTACATACATACATACATATCATCACGCCATATCCCTTGCAGGGTAGGCAGAGAGAACAGAGTGCCAGAGAACTCTATCTTTGGATACTTCACTCGCTTCCTCAACATTCATAATTCTCTTCATACACGCTCGCCGGTTTCGGAGACTCTTGACTCCACCTTCCTTCAGTACATGACCGATCTGGTCTAGGTAGGTTAGTCTCGGTCTCCCCCGGTACCTACATCCTTGCACTTTCGCATTGTATATCTTCGTTCGGCATTCTTTCCACATCCCGACTAGAAAAAAAGTATGGTTCAACCAGATCATGTATCTGGTCCTGATCAGGATAGAATGAGGCATGCCGGATCCGGCAAACCCGATCAGGACCAGGTCTGGTCCTGATCAGGATAGCCTGATGTGAAATAACATCAAGTATGGTAAGGCATACCGGATCAGGACCAGATCAGGACCAAATAAGGATAGCCTGATGTGAAATATCATTAAGTATGGTAAGGCATACCGGATCAGGACCAGATCAGGACCAAATAAGGATAGCCTGATGTGAAATATCATTAAGTATGGTAAGGCATATCGGATCAGGACCAGGTCAGGACCAAATAAGGATAGCCTGATGTGTAATATCATCAAGTATGGTAAGGCATACCGGATCAGGACCCGATCAGGACAGAATGAGGCATGCCGGATCCGCAAAACCCTATCAGGACTAGGTCTGGTCCTGATCAGGATAGCCTGATGTGAAATAACATCAAGTATGGTAAGGCATACCGGATCAGGACCAGATCAGGCCCAAATAAGGATAGCCTGATGTGAAATATCATCAAGTATATAGTAAGGCTTGTAGTGTATCAGAACCAGAAACAGTTTTCGTAACACAAAAAAAATATCAATCAAAATTCAAAAAAGTGATATGATTGTCATATTTATGCCACGGCGAAATTGTATTTGCATCAGAGGAGATTAATCTGAAATCTTTAATTAATCATATGTATTTAATAATAATAATAATGTTTAAATATATGTATATATATAAATGTACCTAACATTTGAAAACATAGATAGATAGAAATATTATATTGTAACAACCATTCTAACATTTAATGTTTTGGGTCATAATAAATAGATGGCGTTAGTAAAATGACGTCATTATTTGAATCGCGGTGTTAAGATTCTCCGAAGCGTAATGTCATGGCCTAATATTAAATTAGTTGTTATCGAATCAGATTAAAACAGATCGATCAGGTCATGAATGAGAAATTCAGGCGACAGTTGCAGTCGTTAGCATCTGGTTGTAGCGCCATAATCGGAACATTCGGAACGGCTCACTGGGACTCTCTATGATAAGAATATAGCACTGCATCGGTGTCTACGTCATATATTAATATATATTTTTACCTATTAAACATGTTCTTTAAGATATTCATGTTTTTTTAAAAGGACCGGACTGGGCACACTCGTTTTGGATCAGGCAAGATATATAACGCAGATGATTGATTTGGTTCCGATCAGTAATATTTCATCCGGACCCGATCAGGAACGCCTGATCTGGACCCGATCAGGAATGCCTGATCTGGACCCGATAAGGTTTTCCTGATCGAGTCCAGATATATCTTCTGCGTTACATACCTTATCTGGTCCAGATCGGGCATGCCCGGTCCGGTCCTGCTAAGGAAGACGAAAAAATTTCTAGTCGGGATGTCCGAACCATCGGAGCATTCACTTTCGCATCTTTACACCAATACTCTTTTTCATACCTACTCGCTCTCTTACGTCGTCGTTACGAATGCGGTCGGTCAGCCTTACTCCACAGATTTTCCGTAGAGATCGCATTAATTTTACTTTCATACTCTTTTCTGCATACCCAACTCTCGCTTCCATACAGTAATGTTGGGACAAGCACTGCGTTATGTATTGCTACACGTGCCTTCTTGATTATGAATTAATTGCCATATAATCTTTACGCATTTATAAAAACTTGATTACGAGCGAAAAATGAATGTCACAAATGGGACTCGAACACCTATTGGAAATCCGTTCCAATTGTGCTACCACTTACACCAGCGCTAGTTGTCATATGATATTCAATTTTCGGCTCGTATTATATAGTTTTTAAAGGAGACGTGTGCCATCTATCCGACAATGTTTACACATTATACAGTTTTAATACTCTAACTTTGCAGTTACAATTGTATTAAACGATGATACGACCTTGTTATTCAAATTATTAAAATTTAGTATTTACCATGCTTGATTGATTGACTTGATTATGAACGAAAAATGAATGTCACACACGGGACTCGAACCCAAAATATTGGAAATCCGTTCCAATTGTGTTGTCACTTACACCAGCGTGAGCTGTTGTATCAATTTTCGGCTCGTATTATATTTTACTATTTAAAGGAGACGTGTAGGTAGGTCAATGTTTACACATTATACATTTATTATACTTTTTTCGCTCGTAATCAAGTTTTTATAAATAATCAAACATGTAAAACCTAAATTTCAGTAATTTAAGTATTTTTACGCATTTTGTAGTGATCTGTTTTTCTTGTCCTGATGTTTTGAACAATTAGCATTAATTGTTACGAGTGGTTACTAGACTAAAATATATGATATCATGTCATCTTCATTACAGAGGCTTTCTTTATTTTCTTATTACACCCACAGTACCTAACAGTTCTTCTTATTTTTTTCATATTGACAATCAGCTACTAATACAAGGCCATTGTTATTTTTAATACAAAACTTATTTTCTTGGGTGTCATGCATCGATCACTAACGATGGTGTCATGTAGGGGTGTCCACTTTGAAAAAACATCGATGTTTTTTTCGATTCGATAAATCGAAACTGTACATCGATGTCTTTCGATGTATCGGATGAAAACATCGATGTTTTTAAACATAGAGTACTTTTTCTAAAGTCATATCAAAAGTGTTACTTCTAAAAAAAAAAAAAAAGGTCTTTTTTGTGGCATTTATACCTATTCCAATCCCTTATAAAACTGACTTCTAAAAAAAAGGTCCTTTTTGTGGCATTTATACCTATTCCACAGTCCCTTATCAAACAGATTTCTAGAAAGAAAAAAAAAGTTCTTTTTTGTAGCATTTACTGGTTATCATCGTTTCGATGTTTTATGAAAAAACATCGATACATCGAGTATTTCGATAGCTCTTCAAAACATCGGATCGATTCGATGTATCGCATTGTAAACATCGATGTTATCGATGTATATCGAATATCCCTAGTGTCATGTTTAAAAAAATATTAACTATAATATATTATAGTATTGTCAGCAGTGTTACCAGCGCGGGCGACAAATGGCGGTAGCGCGCACGCATCTCCCGCGCGTGAACTGTCGCGTAACACGCCCGACTACCAGTACGGACGGTTCGACGTCAGCGCTCTACACATCGCTCACGCACTCAAACAGACAGAACTACAAAAGGCTTATCACAGGCCGCGAGAGAAGCCCATTGATTGTTACTTGGTAAGTTTTTTATATTTATTTATCGCTTAAAAAGTAGAGAGAGTGAAAATTGGTCTGCGTCAAAAGAATAAGCATAGCATTAAAGTTTTAAAGAGACTTGACACATCGCGACATACGTCTGGTTTTCTCACAATCTTCCGCTTATAATTAAGACACAAGAAACTCGTGATATTTGATTGTATGAGCTTAAAATATAGTATTAAGTACTATACACGTATAATCGACTATTTTTTTAAGAAAATTATTCAGAAACTATATTTTCTAACTACATTTTTTTGACTACAACACAATTATTTTAATAACAGTCTCTAACTAGACATTCCTTAACTTGAATCATTCTATGTATTTAAATTTATTTTCATTCCCAGCCCCGGGAAAACAATTGATAACTCAATAACTCGAATAATCGATAACTCGAAAAAACCAATACTAACCGTAGTTTCATCCGCGTAGTACCCGTTCCGGTGGAAATACAGGGATAAAATATAGCCTACGTTACTCGCCGATAATGTAGCTTTCCACTGGCGAAAGATTTTTTTAAGATCAGTGAAATGGTTTAAGTGTTCAAATTACTGAAATTTAGCATTTAATATGCTTAATTATTTATATTTATATATGTGTAATAAACAAACAAACAAATATTAGTTGTAATGAACAACCTCCCTGTTCTAGTTCTCTCCTGTTCTTAAACTAGCTATTCTTGCTCCCCGCTTGACGTGGCATATATATGAACATAATCAAAAGAATTATAATATTTATTTTAAATAAATAATAATCGAATAGAATAAATTTAGTTACAACAGAAATTTATTATTTCTTTGTTAAAAAATATAAGTTTCGAATAAAGTAATCACAAACATATCGTACATATATTAAAACCTTCTTCTAAACACGCTGCATCTTATAGTATAAGTATTATGCCGATAGATTCAGTAGTTTTCGCTGTACAACCAAACAGAAAGTCATACATACATACATACATATCATCACGCCATATCCCTTGCAGGACAGGCAGAGAGAACAGAGTGCCAGAGAACTCTATCCTTGCATACTTCACTCGCTTCCTCAACATTCATAATTCTCTTCATACACGTTTGCCGGTTTCGGAGACTCTTGACTCCACCTTCCTTCAGTACGTGACCAATCTGGTCTAGGTAGGTTAATCTCGGACTCCCTCGGTACCTACATCCTTCCACTTTCGCATTGTATATCTTCTTAACCAAACGTTCGTTCGGCATTCTTTCCACATGTCCGAAAGAAGTCTCAATCTGTTATTAGTATAAATAGATAGGTCTTATCACTGTATAGTTACGAATACTACCAACCCTTACTTTGCTCGTGCTTGTTAAAGACGACTAAGAGTTTTATACCGACCTGACCCAACTCCACTTTATGCCGTTTGGTCAACAATTACATTCTCAAGGAGTCATCAGGCAGGTGGCCGGTCATAAAGATATTGCCAATAACTTTTGCAATATGTAGAAAGAGTTTGCGTCGATCCCAATCACTTGGGATAAGAGCACGAGAGTAATGAGAATAGATAGATATCAAAAGTTGAAAAAGACGACTGACACATACTATCAGAACAGTAAAATTATGATGTATAAAACTAAGTATATTCTGTTATAATTACCTAATTTTATAGCAAAATGTATTTTTAAAACTTAGCTAACATGTAATTTTCGAATATAATGGAGTCTTGTTTTTTTACTAGATTGTAATCATAGCCATGCCATCGGTTTGCAAGGCCATCACCAACGTTTTGCTCTAGCTAATATACCTGACGTGGCTTGTGTTTATTGTAATATTAATTTTTGAAGTAAAAACTTCTTTAGCCGCCTTGTGCACTTTTTTGGGATGGGTAAAAAATGTTAAACTCGCGTCAGGACACGTGACCTGATCAAAAATTCGTAAGACGGAGGGAGATTAGACCGTAGGAGAGGAAGTAATAATATAATATGTGTATGATATAAAATATATTTAATATGTGTATTTATTGTATGGTCACACCCATATATACTCCCTGGGGCTCGTTTATTGGAATTTGTTTTTTTTTTTATAGGTTTACACTTCTGTCCATGTGTGTGTGTCTGTGTATCCTTGTCGATACCAGTCCTCGTGACTGCTTTGTCTTTTTTTGAGAGTGAGAGTGCGGTGCACCCGGGCGCCGAGTGTTAGGGGCCGCTTCGAACGTGTTGTAACTATCAACCTATTCCATTTTGTTCACGCATTTTGATACAAGAGGGCGCCTGGAGATTGATTGCACCCGGGCGCTACATGTGCTAGAGCCGAACCTGCTCGTGGTCATAAGAGGGTTAAGGGAAAAACCAATGCCAGATATCCGTCTGGCAAACAGCGAGATCTTTTGATGACAGTCGCAAGACACGTAAATATTCGTTTAAATGTCAATTTTATTCTTGCAGATTTTAAGATTAAATTTTTATATAAACACTATACTTTCTAGCTTCTGTCGCTGAATAAAATATTTTCTTTCATTCTATTACGAATTGAAATGCGATTTAGTTTTATATACATACAACGCCATCTATCGACACGTCAGCTTTGTCGTATCTAAGCATGAAATAGACAACCAAAATTTAAAAAAAAACAATATTAGTATTAAAAATGACCAAAAATATGTATGAACATGACAAAAATAGTTTTATATATAAATACAAACACCGAAAAAATAACTAAAACTTGATAATATACGTCTAATGTATGTTAGACAAACTATGTATAAATTAACTAACAACAATACATTTGATTCACACGATATTTTATCTAAATACTGTAGATAATAAGCCAGTTTAAAGTTCACATACAAAGTTCTTCCGTGTCGTAACGAAGTAAGAATACAATGCTTATTACTCCTTCGTAAAAATATATTAAGGGATTTAAGCATATTAACCTGACTGCCAGAGAAAGAAAAATACTCGTTAGGCCAAAGTGGTGTAGGACACTAATTATGCAGCATATGCACTATATTTTACAATTCTTCCATCTATTTAAAGAAAAAAGCTTTATTATATGCGAGGATATGAAGGGGATTATGTTATGAGGATTATTAAGAAAATTTTCACGACAAACCCAATGAACTTATGCCAAACCGTGTAACCAGTTACAGTACTTTGGTTTTTCTCCCACCTTAATAGAATTGATACTAATCCTAATATTATAAATCCAAATATGTAATTGTGTGTTTCCTACACTTTTAAATCTGAACTGCTGACCTGATCGTGTTGAAACTTAAACACATTGTCAGAAATACAAAAATCTACAGGAACCATTCATCCAGAAATAAATTATTGCTTCCAAGACATAAAAAAAATACTGCACTCACAGATGGTGGATAAGTTAACAACCTGCCTTGCCAAGTAGGTTAGTAGGTTTAATTCTCTTGCAAGAAAATAATTTGTGAGGTCCACAAATTGTAGTTCTAAGGGTCATCTCATCATCATCATCTCAGCTCATATATGTCCCACTGTTGGCCTCAAGCTTTCTCCGTAATAGGAAAGAAATTTATCTACTACTACTGGTCAGACGTGTTGCTATAGGGTTTTGTTTCGAGTTTTCCTTCTCTTGCATTGATGTTATATGCATATTTTATTTCTTAGTCGTCTGTTACGATCACCCACGGGTAAGATAGGGGTGGTGAATTGTATTCTTACTCCGTCACCACACGGATAAAGGTATAATTTATGTTTTATTGCATGTTTGTACTTTCTCCCGCAATACAAGAATTATTTTCTTAGTGCAGAGTTGTCGAACTGTGGTTATAGCTAGTATTAAATATATTTACAACAGAAAACTATCTAAATAGCTATTACACAGAATATAGAAATACATTTTGATTTGCGTGACGTTACCAATAAAACTATTCTACGCAATAGTTTTGTAATATTTGTGGTTTATTTGAAACAACTTGAAATAATTGGATAATCGTTGGTATTGCACTTAGAAATAATGACCCGACGAAAAATAAATGTCGTGCATTTTTTTTTTTTGTAACTTGATTAGTCGCCGTGAAATGTAACTAATTTTACGGATTTATAGCGTTCAGTATTTATCCTTTTTATTTTATTTTTCTGACGTTTCGTATACTTACTTTATAAACTTCACACGCAATGAAAGTAAATGTATGTATTTGATTTATTTTTTTTATATTTTAATTTATTTTTTACTCACCCGTGACCATGTATATGACAACATTCTGCGTTATGCACTAAATATGTAATATTTAGTGCATAACGCAATCAATCACAAGCTTCTGATCAATTCAATCACAAGGTTCTGATTCAAATCCTGAGGCAGATTCGTGAACTGACCGAAATTACACACTGTACTATAAACATATATTATAGATTGACAAAAAAAACTTCTGCGTATGATTCGAACCTTTAACATATGACATTAAGACCATATTAAAACCACTAAGCCATCTGTTTAAATAAGTATTTTATATAATGAAGACATACCACACTATCTCTGGGGACTTCATAAACATACAATTAATTAACATAAATAACACCATATAGTAATTATTTGGAAATTGTTCAAAGAACTGCATGGGAAATAAACCCAAGACATGGCTGAAATGTTACTACTTAAACCAGTATGCATCCTGTATAATTAAGTCTTACTTAAAATACTATTACTTCACATTCAAAACTCGGCTATCCGTATGGTGGCGGAGTTGGAATATTTATGGCTGAACACCACACTCTTTCGCCCGTGGATGTCATAAAAAAAGACTAAAGGATATACACAGATGCTCTATGCACGAAAAGAAAACTCGAAATCATACCCTATGCCAATACGTGTGACCGACGTGGTAAGTCAATTTCTCTCTCATAATAGACGATAAATGATAGCAAATACAAGTCTCATTTCATAGCCTCCTTCATAATAGGAGGGAAATTGACCTACTATACCACGCTGGTCAGACGTGTTGGTATAGGGTTCTGTTTCGAATTTTCGTTCTCTTGTATATATGTTATATGTGTTTTGTTTCTTAGTCGTCTCTTACAATTACCCAAGCTATCTTAGCTTGAATTGTATTCTTACTCCGTCACCGCCAATATTTACTTATTGTAGGATGTTATCTTTCACCAGACCGACTACATATGTCGAGGAATCGATGCTAATGGTTGCCACAATGGCGATGGGGTTATGGAGCCCCGCACCGCCGATGAGCGAAGCGTGTTCAGACCATAGTCTGCCAAAAAAATAGTTATCTTTTAAAAAACAACGTATAAATCATTATCACTTACTGAGCGAAGCAATTATGACAACACCTTTAATAGCCTGACAGCTGACACCAATTTTTAGGTAGGTGTTTGAGGCAAGCTGAAAACTTGCCACATAACCCTCCTATTATACCCCTCCTATACGGAATAGCAGAATAGAAATTTTGCAAAATATTTATGCACGCGTCTGGCAACGTTAAAGCCCCGACTAAATCGTCTGACTTATTTTTTTTTTGTATTCATTAAACATTACACTGCAACATATAAAAATTGCATATTGCCTCAAATACATTTTTGGTAATAAAATAAGAATATTTTATAAAATTCAGGGAGTGTCTTAGCCTCGCTACTCACCAGCCAGGTCTGCTATTCCATATAGGGGTATAATAGGAGGGTTATGTGGCAAGTTTTCAGCTTGCCTCAAACACCTACACAAAAATTGGTGCCAGCTCTCGGGCTATAATCAATAACCGTGTCATATGCCATTTTATTAAGGCTTAGATCTAGTAGACGACGAAAGACTGAATAAAAATTCTTTAGCATAACAAACAAGTATTATAAATATGTCTTATAGCTATTGCGTTATTAAATATTATATTATGATGATAGCAGTTAGTGCAATATCGTTAGATCTGTTCGCATTCCTAGTCCCTTCGACTAGAACAGATCGCGTGTGCACTAGAATGTATTCCTATGGTGTATGGTGGAAGATGTAAGCATAGCGATAAACATTTAGAGAACTTTACCAAACTACGTGACCTATTCAGAGGGGAAATAGCACACTTGGTCATAAGATCAAGATATTTTTAATTACATAGTGGGGCCACACTAGTAAAGTTTTCTGTTTACCACCACGGGCTGGCCCGTGTGGAGTAGAACCACACTCTCGCAGAAAATCGATGTACCGTTATGTTTCGTTCGGTGAGAAAGAGAGCCGGCAGGCCCACTTTCTGGGTGGATTTAGGGTTCTTATTGGTAGGCAGCTGTACCCCTGGTATTGCAAAGGTCCATGGGCGGCAGTAACATTTATCATCAGTGGTACTACTTGCTCGTTTACCACCATCAGCAAAAAATAAAGTCTTCCTATTTGTAAAAAAATATTCAAAATAATTTTAATGATTTACTACGTGAAAACTAGAGGGGGAAGAAGGGTGACAGAGATAATGGCTATGCTTGTTGAGTAGCTTAGTAATCGCGATTTTTCGAATAAAAATCTGCTACTTATTCTCCTCTTCCGTAATAACCTTATAATGGGAATTATGAATGGTGACAACCATATTCTTTTAGTTTAAATAAAAATAAAGTTAAAATTAAAATACTTTACTTTAAGTAAAATATTATATACCAGCCGTATGGCTTTTTACATACATACACACATACATACATATCATAACGCCATATCCCTTGCAGGGTAGGCAGAGAGAACAGAGTGCCAGAGAACTCTATCTCTGCATACTTCACTCGCTTCCTCAACATTCATAATTCTCTTCATACACGCTCGCCGGTTTCGGAGACTCTTGACTCCACCTTCCTTCAGTACATGACCGATCTGGTCTAGGTAGGTTAGTCTCGGTCTCCCTCGGTACCTACATCCTTCCACTTTCGCATTGTATATCTTCTTAACCAGACGTTCGTTCGGCATTCTTTCAACATGTCCGAACCATCGGAGCATTCCCTTTCGCATCTTTACACCAATACTCTCTTTCATACCTACTCGCTCTCTTACGTCGTCGTTACGAATGCGGTCGGTCAGCCTAACTCCACAGATTTTCCGCAGAGATCGCATTTCGACCGCATTAATTTTACTTTCATACTCTTTTCTGCATACCCAACTCTCGCTTCCATACAGTAATGTTGGGACAAACACTGCGTTATGTATTGCTACACGTGCCTTCTGGCTGTGGTGGCTGCCGAGAAGTTGCCCCAACGCTCCGTTCACTCTATTTCCCGCATTCACTCTTCGCTCTATATCAGTGGTGTACCTTCCATCTCGGCTAAATCCACATCCAAGATATACAAATTCATCCACTTGCTCTAGTATATCATTACCCATTGTTACTCTTACATCTGTTCTGGCTTCGTCTCTTTCATAGACCATTATTTTGGTTTTGCTCACATTCACGCGTAGACCCCTTTTCTTACAATCTTCTGTCATTGTGTCGACTAGGGTCTGCAGGTCAGTCGCTGACTGTGCCAGCAGGACTGCATCATCTGCATAAAGCAGAGCAGAGACCACTGAGTCACCCATCTGGACTCCCACATTCATATCGTTCAACCTTTGGAGACATTTATCCAGATATATGATAAACAGCCTGGCTGATAGAACGCAGCCCTGCTTAATGCCGATATTGACGTCAAACCAAGGCGACATTCCATCATCCAGCCGCACACAGGCTCTACAGCCCATGTAACTGGATTGCACAGCCTGCAGCAGTTTACCGTTAATACCATACTCCGGTAAAATGTCCCAAAGTTCCTTTCGTACAACCGTGTCAAATGCTTTCTCCAGATCCACAAAACTGCAGAAAACTCTGACCTAGGGCCAGATGCTTCTCCACAATGTTGCGCAGAGAGAACACTTGATCCATGCATCCCCTTCCACTCCTGAAGCCTCCTTGTGTCTCACACAGTAAACCATCGGACACCATCCTCATTCTCCTTTCAATAATTTTACCATACATTTTTGCTGCCAAACTGGTCAAGCTTATGGCTCTATAATTTGCGCAGTCATAACGTGAACCCTTGTTTTTAAACAAAGGCACGATGACAGCGCTATTCCAGTCCCCGGGAACCATTCCCGAGCTCCAACATAAATTGAGGAGCAACAGGAACGCCTCCCGGGCTCAGGAGCCACCAAGCTTGATCATCTCGGCAGACACCATATCAATGCCCGCTGCCTTACCATTTTTCAAGCTTCTTATCGCCCATTCAACTTCATCCATACTGATGCCATCGGAGGACGCCGTCGCCGAATGTTGATCTACTAGACCACATGCGACACCGGCGCCAACCGTAGCATCCGCATACATATCGCCAAAATATTCACTCCATCGGCTTAACACGTCTTGTGTTTGTGTAAGAATGTCTCCACCTTTAGACCTTATTTTATTCATTCTGAAGGCTGACCAACCACCCCGAGACTTCTTCACCTCCCTCCAAAAGAGTTTGGTGTTACCCTCGAAGTTTTTAGTCAGCCTATCTTCTGCACTCATACTTGCTCTATCACGTTTCTCTTTCACTAAGCGGTCCTTGGTGTCATTCTTACATTGCCGATATATTTCTTTCTTCTGTTCAGTCATACTGTCATTCAGATTCAAAGAAGAGACATAGTCCAGCCACGCTTTCTTCTTTTGCTCTACGGAAGCTGCCACTTCCGCATCCCACCATGCATCACCATTTGTGTTTCTATGCTTCTTTGAACTTCCACATACTTCTTTCGCTGTGTCTACCATACTCTCTTTCAATACTCTCCAGCATTCTTCAATGTCCGATTGCGGCTGGCTTGCCATCGTCAGCCGTTCTCGGACACCCTCTGCATACTTTTCTCTTACACACTCTTCTTGCAACCTTTCAACCTTTATTCTTTCAAGCCCTCCGAAGTGGACACGCTCTCGCCAGTGCCTCCACTTTCTGAACAGACCACTAAATCTCGCAATAACGAGATAGTGGTCCGTATCGACTGTGGGGCCCCTGTAGGCTCTTGCGTCCAAAATTTTGCTTCGGAGGCGACTGTCTACCAAAATTAAATCTATTATACTTTTCTGTTCATTCCTTCTCCATGTATACATATGGATGTCCTTATGTTGGAAAAATGTGTTTGACACAATAAGGTTTCTCTCCATGCATACATCCGCTATGAGCCTACCTGCGTCGTTCACTCTCTTATCACCAATTGGACCAAGTACGTCCTCATAGTCGGGACGCTTGGTCCCCACCCATCCGTTCAAATCTCCGCATACAATCACGCGTTCACTGGTTTCTGCCATATCCAGAACTTCCCTAACATTATCCCAAAACTTCTCTAGGTCTGATGCCACCGAGGATCCTACGGGAGCATATGCTACAACCATGAATACCTTGGTGACACCAAGTTTTATACGGACCCAAAGAAGTCTGGGATCATACATTCCGTAATCCTTCACACCTGAGGCCAAGCGAGAGGACAGCAGTACTCCTACCCCCATGCTGGCTCGATCGCTCTGTGGTACACCAGACCACAGAGCCATCCCGCCACCAGGAAGATCGCAGGCGTCGCTGCCCCTTCGCTTGGTCTCTGTTACACAGAGCACGTCTAGCTGTTTGTCCGCCATGACGGATATCAGCTCGTGCAACTTACCTTCCACACAACCTCTTACATTCCACGTGCCCACCCGGCACTCTGCTCTCCTCGACTCGCCTGACTGGGCAAGGCGTGATGGGTGGCGGCCCCCATCGCCGCAACTGCCGAAGTTCGTACCGACGGGGGCGGGTCGGTACGCGTCGCCTCCGGGGGACGCCCTAACCCGCATTGCGGTACGCATTTCGAGCCGGATTAGCAGTCTAATTAGACTGGCAGGGGACGCGAACGAGCACGCTCCGGACTATGCCCCCCTATATGGCTGTATGGCTTTTTACCATTTATAAATTACCAAATAGTGAATATTTTTAAAATAATTAAAAACTAATGGGCCCTTTTTCGGTTAAATGGACGGCAATTATACTTGCGTACGAGTATTGACATGCAACGTATACATAACGCATTTATTTTATTTCATAATTATTCGTTACAAAATGAATTCATGTAAACATTTAATTACACATTTTACTTTATAGCAAACAAATTTATTTTAAATTTTAGGCCACGATTAGTAGAATAATTTGACATAACGTGGTATAGGAGAATATAGGATAACTACTCCACTTAGCGGGTGACACATGATGGTAATTAAAATCAAGCTGAAAAATCTTTGATTTAGTCTCAGCTAACAATTCAACCGTGCCTTGTTGATTGGAAATCTGGAAATATGTTTCAATTGTCTTACTAATTCAAAAAGTGTGAGCTATCGTATAGCAATCAAATTGTAGATCATATTGTGCCTAATATTTTCTCATCTTTATGAAAGACGTGTGCCATCTACCGGATAAAGTTTATATACACAGGTTCCCATATAATGTATATACACCAACAGCTATGGGTTCGAGTCCTACGTATCACAATGCTTTTTTACTCGTAAACAAGTTTTATAAATAACGATGACTTGTTAGACGTGAAATGCTTTATTTAGTATTCTTATAGCCTTATACGCTGAAAAATATTCTAAACGTCAGGTAAGTAATAATAAAATATGGTACAAACGGAATATAGTCTGTAAAAATAGTGGAACTTAAACCATAAATAAAATCAGCTTGATTTTAAATTAGTTAATACTCATATATTATTACTAATATTTTATATTGCTTTTGGTGGCAAACGAGCAAGCAGCACACCTGATGGTAAGTATCACTGCCGTCCATGGACCTTTGCCATATCAAGGGTATAGCTAGGCCGTTGCCGACCCCAAACCCACCGAGTTGGGCTTCCGGTTCTCTCGCTCACCAAACGAAGCATAACATACAGAAAACTGTCAACAGCATGGTCCTACCATTACTAAAACTATATATCATAACTAAATACCTAAAATCCGCCATTATCTTATGTCCTCGCCCACACATTTCTCTCGGATCGGCAGCCATTACTTAACAGCGAGAAATCTAGCATGACTTGTCGATTATGCACAGTACTAACAGATATAATAGTTAACGAAACAAAGACGCTGCCTTACAATGTTTGATAGGCCCATAGACGAAGCATTTTTTTTTTTAGTTATACTTCTTTTGGCGCGTTAGGAAAAATGATGAGAGTAAATTTTTACGATGCGCGCGCACAGCGTCACGAAAAACCGACACCCTGAAGTTAACATTTTTGTTTGTTAGTCAACATTTTAGTTTTTTAACTAGATAACGCGTTATAATAAAACTTCCAATGTATTAAATACCCTTTTTTTTATTGTTAGTGTCGTTTTTTCTACAAACGTAGAATAAGGCGAAAGATAAAATTTTTGAAAAGTTTTTATCTTGTTGTACATAAATATACACACACTTTTTTTTTGTTGTACTTTGATGTTAGTATAGGTACTTATTACATCTTTATGTGAATTAGTAGCGAGCGCAAAGACCTCTCAATCTAAAAATTAAGTAACAAAACCGAGGCACAGTCCCTGTGGGGTACGAACCTCAACTAGGGGTGTTATTTAAGATTAACTGGAAGTTCTCACTTTATTTGATATTATTAATAAGCGCCACAGTTTTTTATCTCAACAGTGAGCCTGAAACTGTGGGTTTTTATTGGTTTTTGCATAATCTAAGCGAGAATTTAATTATTCGTGGGATATTTCAGCGTATACCTTATAAGATACTGATATTTAATACAAAATATATCTTATCCTCGTTGTTTACAAGTAACTTTAACCAAGTAACCAAAGTATTTCCTTTAATTAAAGTGAAATACATAAATTTATACATTTTTAATTTCTCCGTTACAATCAGAAACACATACTCTACGCAGTTGCACAAAATCATATTGTTGTCTTTGTTACTCTTTCTTTTAATTTCATACATCCATCTCGTATCCTTATAAACAGTAGATTACATAGTTTAACTATCAATATTCATTATCTACGGATAGGCTGTTAAAATAAACAATCAAAGAATCAATACGCCTTTGATATGACAACCATTGTACTATAGTGAGTTGCAATCATTGAAATCTCTTGTTAAAGTATACAGTTATTTTATTTATAAAGATGAATAGTAGATGAATTTATAATATAAAAGGAAATATTTGAGATTTCCTTAACGAACTTTCGACTTTTTCGTTTAATTGACATTCAATAAGCAAAAAGTCAAAGAGCTAACTGTCTCCATTTAGGACTATTCTCTCCACAGATTAAAAAAACGAAATATAATACAAAAATACTTTTTTTCAATTTGTACACGATACTTCGCTTATGTAGAATTTGAATTAATTGTCATTTCATCGCACATGATCATTCTTAATTGCCTGAATATAAGCTTGTATTTTGTTTTCCGTGTAGTGACGGAGTAAGAATACAATTCCCAACCCCCGATTTTACCCGTGGGTGATCGTAAAGAACGACTAAGGGATATAAAAAGCATATAACACCTATGCAAGAGACGGAAAACTCGAAATAAAACCCTATACCAACACGTCTGACCAGCATGGTACAGTAGGTTAATATTCTTCCTATTATGGAGGAGGCTCGAGCCCGACAATGGGACATATATGAGCTAAGATGACGATGGTGATGATCAGGATGAAGCTGATATAACTTGTATTATGTTAAAATTGCACTGAAATCACAAATGCTTTCATTTTTATTGCACGAAGCACAGCAGTACATTGCAACTGCTCAAACGTCGATTTTCTGCGGAAGTGTGGTACTACCCAAGATGGACCGGCCCACAGCTGTAGACAGAGAACTGTCAATAGTGTGGTCTAACCACTCAAGTTATATATGCATATTACTTGTAAAATTTTATTTGTATTCTCTGCTTTGAAAGACATTTATTATCGTTGGTACTGCGTTTGATCTCTCTTTCATATCAGATTGAGTTTTTGTCGTATTGGAATAGCGAGAGAGAATAAAGAATGCATACATCTGCTCGTATACCCGACTAGAAAAAAAGTATGGTTCAACCAGATCATGTATCTGGACCCGATCAGGATAGAATGAGGCATGCCGGATCCGGCAAACCCGATCAGGACCAGGTCTGGTCCTGATCAGGATAGCCTGATGTGAAATAACATCAAGTATGGTAAGGCATACCGGATCAGGACCAGATCAGGACCAAATAAGGATAGCCTGATGTGAAATATCATTAAGTATGGTAAGGCATACCGGATCAGGACCAGATCAGGACCAAATAAGGATAGCCTGATGTGAAATATCATTAAGTATGGTAAGGCATACCGGATCAGGACCAGATCAGGACCAAATAAGGATAGCCTGATGTGAAATACCATTAAGTATGGTAAGGCATACCGGATCAGGACCAGATCAGGACCAAATAAGGATAGCATGATGTGAAATATCATTAAGTATGGTAAGGCATACCGGATTAGGACCAGGTCAGGACCAAATAAGGATAGCCTGATGTGTAATATCATCAAGTATGGTAAGGCATACCGGATCAGGACCCGATCAGGACAGAATGAGGCATGCCGGATCCGGCAAACCCTATCAGGACCAGGTCTGGTCCTGATCAGGATAGCCTGATGTGAAATAACATCAAGTATGGTAAGGCATACCGGATCAGGACCAGATCAGGACCAAATAAGGATAGCCTGATGTGAAATATCATCAAGTATATAGTAAGGCTTGTAGTATATCAGAACCAGAAACAGTTTTCGTAACAAAAAAAAAATATCAATCAAAATTCAAAAAAGTGACATGATTGTCATATTTATGCCACGGCGAAATTGTATTTGCATCAGAGGAGATTAATCTGAAATCTTTAATTAATCATATGTATTTAATAATAATAATAATGTATGTATGTATGTTTAATTAATAATATAAACATAATTTATATTTAAAGTAAAAAACAAAAATAAATAATATATATACGTACCTAACATTTGAAAACATAGATAGATAGAAATATTATATTGTAACAACCATTCTAACATTTAATGTTTTGGGTCATAATAAATAGATGGCGTTAGTAAAATGACGTCATTATTTGAATCGCGGTGTTAAGATTCTCCGAAGCGTAATGACATGGCCTAATATTAAATTAGTTGTTATCGAAACAGATTAAAACAGATACATCAGGTCATGAATGAGAAATTCAGGCGATAGTTACAGTCGTTGGCATCTGGTGGTTGCGCCATAATTGGAACGGCTCACTGGGACTCTCTATGATAGGAATATAGCACTGCATTCAGTGCCTACGTCATATATTAATTTATATTTTTAATTTTTTACCTATTAAACATGTTCTTTAAGATATTCATGTTTTTTAAAAGGACCGGACTGGGCATACTCGTTTTGGATCATGCAAGATATATAACGTAGATGATTGATTTGGTTCCGATCAGTAAAATTTCATTCGGACCCGATCAGGAATGCCTGATCTGGACCCGATCAGGAATGCCTGATCTGGACCCGATCAGGAATGCCTGATCTGGACCCGATAAGGTTTTCCTGATCGGGTCCAGATATATCATCTGCGTTACATACCTTATCTGGTCCAGATCGGGCATGCCCGGTCCGGTCCTGCTAAGGAAGACGAAAAAATTTCTAGTCGGGTATATTTTTTGTTCTTTTTCTTATTTTATTATTTACTACGATGTCAAAAAAATTATCATAACAGCATAGGTGCGGTAACCAGCGTTATTATGCTAATTTTTGATAATTTGCAAACTAATTTAACGTTACAAATTACTGCTGCTACAAAACTATTTCTTTCTTATTTTATCTTATATGTCAAGCGCCATTGACACTAGTGGCCGAAATACGATCAAGTGGACAACCATTACGTAAATCTAACACAATATAAGCGGCCCCCGCAGTTTTTACATTATAATAAATCATTTAAATTTGATACCGTAACTATATAGATAAAATTCTTGCTAATATATCTCAGACAAATAAAAATTTGTTGTTTGTCTGTCAGTTTGTTTGTCTATAATACATGTACGAAAAAATTAGTAAACCCATCAATTCAGATGTGAAATTTTACGTACACTAGTGAATTTTTTTTTACGACTGCACAGATGACATTTTTGGCATTCCGACTATACCAAGCTTGATGCTCACGCAGGACACACATTATGCGATCCATAAGTTGTTAATCAAAATTAAAAAAATGTTACTACGAGTAATTTTTTGTCCCTTAATTATATGTAGGTAAAGTTCACTTCAGTATATAGACCCTCGAAAACGCGGGTTCGAATCCCGCTTGTGACATCATTTTTCGCTTCGTAATCGGGTTTTATAAATAATTAAGCATATTAAATGCTAAATTTCAGTTATTTAAATAACAAGGTTGTGTCATCGTTTAATATAATTCTAACTGCAAAGTTTGAAGTATTAAGCCTATAACAATGTGTAAACATTGTCGGGTAGATCGCATGCCGTCACCTTAAGACGTAAATATGATACGAAGCGAAATTTGCATGTCCTACAATAAGTTACGGTGGTATAGTGGCAGCACGATTGGGCCGGAATCCCAATAGGCGCGGGTTCGAATCCCGCTTGTGACATAATTTTTCGCTTCGTAATCGGGTTTTATAAATAATTAAGCATATTAAATGCTAAATTTCAGTAGTTTATATAGACTATCTTCTTACTGCTGGATGTTATTTAAAAATACTATTTACGAAATAACACAAAAGACATGGAGTACCTTTGACGTAGAAAATAAAGGACTTCTGAAGATGAAAACAAAATAACTTTAAAAAATAATCTGAAATAGAACTTCGAGAGTAACCGCATGTATACTTAATAAAGCAATAAATCGTTTAATTTACACCATTCTACTGGACGTTGTGCAAAATCTGTGGGCGTTATAAAATTGATCCTAAATTAGCCTTTCTATTCTCTCTGACTCATCTGATGACGTTTTTATCGATGTCCACGCCTTAAATGACAAGTTAGCATGGGATGCCTTTACGAACATAAATGTATATATTGTAGAAATCATAAAAAATATTACGATGCTAAGAATGGTTAGTGTGAAATGATATCATTTCTCTATCGTCATCATTATATTTCTCATCATCGTCTACTATCGGACATAAGCCGCCTTAATAGGCGATAATTCCATAATCAGCATGGTTATTAGGCAGCTTAACAGTCACAGTTAAAGAAAAAGAAAGAACGAATCGCTTTATGGTACATTTCTTTAACATATGTAAACATTCTTTTTTTTTAAGTCAACAGACAGCACTAGGGAACTAATCCTTGTATTGAGGGGACTTAACAAATACGCAATCAATGCTGACAAATTACAACCGGATTCAGAACAACACTATGTGAATTAAACAAAGTATTGTCCTGCATGGGAATCGAACCCATGGTACTGCCACGGAAAGTCTTTCTTCTTTACCACTACGCCTTCTGTGCAGTCAAATGTGAAATGTGTAAGTATCACAATAGTACGTGATAAACATGAAAAAACCTAATTATACAGACCAAAAATTTTTATGCGTTAGTTTTAAAGCACAAGTAAAAGAACTTGCAAATGTATGTTTGAAATGTATCAAGAGAGCGAGTAGGTATGAAAGAGAGTATTGGTGTAAAGATGCGAAAGAGAATGCTCCGATGGTTCGGACATGTGGAAAGAATACCGAACGAACGTCTGGTTAAGAAGATATACAATGCGAAAGTGCAAGGATGTAGGTACCGGGGGAGACCGAGACTAACCTACCTAGACCAGATCGGTCATGTACTGAAGAAAGGTGGAGTCAAGAGTCTCCGAAACCGGCGAGCGTGTATGAAGAGAATTATGAATGTTGAGGAAGCGAGTGAAGTATGCAGAAATAGAGTTCTCTGGCACTCTGTTCTCTTTGCCTACCCTGCAAGGGATATGGCGTAATGATATATGTGTGTGTGTGTGAAATGTATCAATTAGGAGTCCATTTTATGATGTTCTAGGTCACAAAGTGGTGACGCTAATTTTTAAATCAACCTGTTACTAATATCACCAATTCCTATAAGAATTACAGGGGTTACGTGATTCAAAAAGAAAGCCTCGAAAAAATTACATGGTTGTAATTTAAATAAGTTAATATGATAATGAAATAGGTAGGAAATTCAAGTTCGTGTCCCCATTTTTTCAGTTACATCACGATTATACAGTTAAAACACGGTGAGAGCATTTAGACTCAATTCTTACAGAAACTGAAAAAAAAAACAAATTTGTCATTAAAACTTACGCAGTAATCACATAATTCTCAAAAAAAATGAGTAATGTTATAATAATAATATATTTATTAGTTATTTAAAGTTGATAAGTATACAATGATTAATGCAGATAAGGAAACTACCCAAACTACGTGATCTATTCAGGTATTTTGGTCACAAAGGCGGAAGAGGTGGTTAAGTCTTCGTCACATAGTCGACCTAAATTCGTTCATCATGAAGCTTTTATCTTTATGTTTGCAACAATGATTTATAACCATATTAATGATGACAAGAAAGAAAAAGAAAGAAAGAAGAAAGTTGTAAAAATGAGTCACGTAGTTTATGACAATTCCTAATATGTATCTTTGATTATATTTTGCGACAACCAATTTTAATGAAAACTTTGAATGCACAGATGACGTATAAGTAAAGATAGCGACCTAACATGCTAGTGTTGTGGGTTTGTTTGCTATGCTGGTAAACACTTTGCACACAAATTGTAGTTCTGAGTCTGGGCGTAATTTGTGTCCGTGAATAATATGTTTGTAAAGTCTACCATAATAGAAGGTTTATTTCCTTAGTGGAGGCTAATAGTCTTCAAAAAATAATTTAAAACATTCATTAACATAGACTCGCCTGAGATATCGCCAGAACCCAGGCCATCGTGATCGGAAGTCGTATGCTTATTTCCACTATAGATTCTCTATATGAAACTGTACAATTAAAATCTATGATTCGTCAACATACTCTCTGAATTAAACATTACGCGTCCTGCTCATAGCGGATGAACAGAATTGAGGCCATATGCTTTGGCACTAGATAGTGAAAACCGGACCTAACGGCTGGCATTTCTGTACACCAAACTAAAAGTTATTTCTTTGTATGTAAAAAAAAAATCTCGTGTGTGTGACGAAGGAAGAATACAATTCTCCATCCTTTGTCTTGCCCGTGGGAAAGACGATTAAAAGATATGATATGCAATTAAAATCGATGCACGAGAAAGAAAACTCGATAAAAATGCCAATACGTCTGACCAGCGTGATATAGTAAGTCAATTTCCCTCGTATTATGAAATAGGCTTTCAGCTCTGGGTCTTATGCTAAAAATGCAACGTAAAAAAACGTCGTAAATCGACGCGATAAGTATACAATATACGCCTTACTTGTCCGTGGAAGACATAAAGACTCCCTGAAGGATCACCAGGAGAAGGGGCAGCACTATTTTCGTCGGAAACTCATAATGCTAACTGCGATCGTTAACACGCAAACCAAGCGTGGCGATTGTGATATTATCCCATTTTGTTGGAATGAGGAGGCATAGATATATTTATAAAATTTACTTTATCATGAAGAATCATATGATGACTGATGAATAGCTTGGTTGTTTATAGTAAACTAGCTTCTGCTCACGACTTCGCCCGCCTAAAAGCGTCTTTCAAAATATAAAATTTTATCACTAAATTATCCCAAGGCAACACATAACAAATAATAAAAAAAAAATAAGATGAATATTCTATTCTATAAAAATATGTTAATCCAGGTAATGATCTATTTATGTGCCAATTTTTATCCAATTCTGTTGAACAGTTTACGCGTAATGGATTAACAAACATCCAAACATCTTCACAAACTTGCACATTTATAATATTAGGATTAAATCACATGCTATGACTGTAAAATGTTTCGCCAACCTTTGCATATCTATGAGAGTGTTAAAAACAAATAAATAATACTGGATTGGACAGCAATGCTCCTTTTTGAAGAAAGCATTTCAGAAAAGAAAGAACAAATTTTCAAAACAAAAATAAACAAATCAATTACCTTCGCTTTCCTAATAATGCTGGCACCTTAGCCAAATAAATATTAAAATATTTTTTAAAACAACACTTAGCAATATCATTACCATCCTCTCGCCTTATATACGTCCCACTGCTGGGCTCCTTCAAAATGTGAGGGTAATTTACCTACTATACCATGCGGGTCAGACCTGCTGGCGTCTTTCTTCTCTGGCACACATATTATATGCTATATTATATCATAGTCGTCTTTAACGACATCCTCGGACAATAAAAGAAGTTCTAAATTGTATACTCACTCCGTCACCATACGCAAAACATAAAATTAAAAGGCACAAATTACAGCATGATTCAGAATAACAATTTGTGATTAAAAGTATTTTTTGCGTGGGAATCGAATCCGCGACACTTGGCACTGAACGTCTATATCTTAATCACTATTTCATATATGAAACCATATATATTAATACTGATGACTGATAGCTGTGTGGTAGCGGCTGCGAATACTACCAACACTTGCTTTGCTCGTGGGTGTTGTAAAAGACGATTAAGAGCCTTATCATGACCTGGCTCAACTCTATCTGATGCCGTTTGGTCAACAATTACATTCCCAAGGAGGGTTGACGGCTGGCAGGCGGCCGGTCATAAAACTATTGCCAATAACTTTTACAATATGTACTATGAAAGAAGAGTACATAATGTATCGACCCCAAGTAATTGGGAGAAGAGTAGGAGAATGATGATGATTTATTAATACTAAATAAATAAATACGTGTTAGTATTGATTAATTTATTCAAGTGCGACAGGTAATAGAATCGGTGTCAACAAAACAAGTTTGTTACTTAAGTGTAATTAAACAGTTGTTGAACAAGTACGTTTACGAATCATACAGTAAGTGTACTGGGCATTTCAACCAATGTGAATTATGAATGGCATATTAGTCTAAGATCCGAAGTAGGATTAAACTTCACCAATGTGTATAATGAAAGACAAACATATGTTATCACATAACATGTAATTCTGCACTTATCCCAATAAGATTACCACAAAAATATGTTTATTTGTAATCATTTATTTTAAATATAATTAAAAAATAATATTTTATAATTGTAATTCATTATCAGCCATTAAGATTTTTTTGTGGTAATTTTATTAGGATATGTCCAGAAATATATACGGCAATTCTATTAAGATATATACAGAAAATCATTTTTATATTATAAATAAAATTTAATCTTTAAAAAAAATTATAACAACAAATATTTTTATAATTTTAATTAAATATATTCATGAACATAGTTTTCGGAAACCTTATTGAGATATGTTCAGATACAATCATATTTTAATTGATGAAATGTTTTTTTTCCAATAAGTAAATGGGTCAGTGTTTTTTTACCAATAAACACAGGTCTACGACCAGTGTGTGTTACCAGTGATGATTTACGGCACGGAAACGTGGTCCCTAAATGTAGGCCTCATAACCAGGCTCAAAGTCGCTCAGCATGCTATGGAGCGGGCTATGCTCAGGACTTCTCTGCGAGATAGAATCCGAAATACGAAAATCCGCAGAAGAACTGGTGTAACCGACATATCACGAAAAATTAGCACGCTGAAGTGACAATGGGCAGGCCACATCGCTCGAAGAACCGACAACCGCTGGGGAAAAAAGGTTCTAGACTGGCGACCATGTACCGGACGACGCAGTGACGCCTCCCACTAGGTGGACAAACGACCTTGTGAAGGTTGCTGGGCGTCGTTGGATGCAGGAGGCACAGAACCGAACTCTGTGGCGTAACATAAGGGAGGCCTGCGTCCAACAGTGGACGGAAATAGGCTGAGATGATGAAGTAAATGGGTAAAACTTTCTGTTACTGGGGATCCTAAACTATACGTCCTTGCGCCTACGCAGACATCCGATACACCGACACCCGCTACTAATGCGTGGGCTTTTTGTTCTCGTAACTTGAGAAAATTCTACTTTACGAGTTTTTTATAATTTATTTTATACGATTCTGCAACTGTATTATAACTTGTATAATTTTTTTTCGAGATTGTATAATATTCATTTAATTGTATTGGCAGTAAGAATACAGCTCACCAACCCCTTTGTTACCCGTGGCAATCGTAAAAGACAGAACATGACACAGATAACATCAATTCAGGAGCAGGGAAACGTGTTATAAAACATTGTGTTAAACCGTTCTGCCCAGAACTGTATCAGACTGAATGAGGCCCGAGTCTAATAATCGGACATATCATCTCATTTCAGCTTCTACACGTCCCACTATTGGGCTCGAGTCTCTTTCAAACGGGAGGGATATTAATTCACTATACCACGCTGGTCAGGCGTGTTGGTATAGGGTTTTGTTTCGAGTTTTCCTTTTTTTTGCATAGATGTTATATGCATTTTATATCGTATTATTATCGTCTCTTACGATCACCCACGAGTAAGATGAAAGGGTGGTGAATTGTATTCTTACTCCGTCACCACACGGAATCTCGTACATAATATATGGGCTGGAAAAAAGAGACGAATAATAACGAATTTAAATTTAAGGAATATTTATTAAGTTGAATGTATAATAAACTAAGTATCTTATTATAATTAAATAATTTTACTTTTGTTACGTTAAATTTTATATCTATGTAAATGCATTTTGATAAATCCTTACTAATATTATAAATGCGAAAGTATCTGTCTGTCTGTCTGTCTGTCTGTCGCTCTTTCACGAAGCTAGTAAGTACATAAATTATACTTTAATACAAAACTAGATAAATATTATATAAATTATATTACGTACTCAGTTTCACTGTTTTCTAACTAGATCTTATCTGCTCTAACAGGAGATATTTTTTTTCTTCTGTGTCTTTCGAAAGCATTCTTGATATACTAAATTAAATGAATTTACATTACAAGTCACATCTATTCGCTATACTAATATATAAAATTCACGACCTGCACTTTTGTTCGGACCTAAGTCATATTCTATGTATGGGATATTAATATATCTTTTTTAATACATATGTATTTCAGAAGCCTTTATGAATACTATGCTACATTCCAAATATAAATTTATTTTATAAATTAAAAATATTTTGAACTTTGAAATTGGATCGTCTTTTTTTGCATTTCTATCAGTAGACGGCATTGTCAGCACCTTTGAATTTCACAATGTTATAGAAACTGTTTTTTGTTTTAATTTGCAATAGTCCATACCTTTTGGTTCGTGATTGTCCTCTATTTTTATATTTAATTTCTGCATGTTTAGCGTGTTATATTAAATAATTTAAAATATGATAGAATTTTATGAAATGTGACGCGGAGAAACTACTCGGGTGTAGTGAATAATTATATTCACTACACTATAAGTACTAGCTATTTTTTATTTATTTTTTTAACTACAATTCCCAATAAATACCATTAACAGTGCGGCCATAGAACTGTTTAAAGTAACTATTTAACTTCCTGACAGACAATGACTAATTCATAGATAGAAAATACATATGTAAAAATCTGATAATTTATGAAGAAAATTGTAATTCGACACTGATAAGAATGGGCTAGTATCTATTAGTAGCTAATCACCAATAAAAAAAAAGAAGATGAAATCTTTTTTTTTATGTTTAATTCAAGGAATTAATTTTCAGAATGCCATGTCCCTGTGGGGTAATAAATACCGTTACATTGCGTTATTAATGCACAATAATGACAAAACATCGACATAGCATTAGATTCCCTTTTTTTGTTGACGCTGTGGAAACGCTTTTACGCGCTAAGCCCTTCCTGCCGATGTCGAGATGGGAGAGAGAGTGGGACTCGCCGGCCGGCTAGTCCGACCGGAATACCCACTAGAACCACAGCGGCCCCCTTCCGCGCTTTTACGGAGCGCTGGAGAGAGCGTCTACTGACATTCAATCCCCGACGCCCTAGCATTAAATTCCCTTAAGTAAAAAATTAAATAGTTACAAAACCACGGACGCAACTAGTTTAAAATTTAAAGACTTAGATGGTCGTAAATAACTGTTACTTAAACAATCACTTTGCAAATTCACACTGACTTTTACTTTCATATCTCATAGTTCTGCATCGTCATAAAATTAACCTGTTCTATCTCCTTTCTTCATGAACGGATATCAAATGAGTGAGAGCGATAGCGAATCAATACGGAAGATCATCTTATCTTAAGGAAACTCCGTAACAATAGGGAATAGTTGTACAATACTTAGGTACTATTGACGTAAGCAGTACCTATTCGTATCGAACGGGCTGTTAGTCGCTGACCGAACAATAATAATAACCGAATGGTAGGAGCGGTCTGCATGGAGCCTCGGCATAAGTGCCCCATATCGACAGAAGCACGTTGGAATTTAGAATACATTAAGATCCAAACTTTTTTCCGTGTGGTGACGGAGTAAGAATACAATACATACGTCAAGAGTCTCCGAAACCGGCGAGCGTGTATGAAGAGAATTATGAATGTTGAGGAAGCGAATGAAGTATGCAAGGATAGAGTTCTCTGGCTCTCTGTTCTCTCTGCCTACCCTGGAATGGATATGGCATGATAATATGTATGTACATACATACATATCATCACTAACTCTATCTTTGCATACTTCACTCGCTTCCTCAACATTCATAATTCTCTTCATACACGCTCGCCGGTTTCGGAGATTCTTGACTCCACCTTCCTTCAGTACATGACCGATCTGGTCTAGGTAGGTTAGTCTCGGTCTCCCCCGGTACCTACATCCTTCCACTTTCGCATTGTATATCTTCTTAACCAGACGTTCGTTCGGCATTCTTTCACATGTCCGAACCATCGGAGCATTCCCTTTCGCATCTTTACACCAATACTCTCTTTCATACCTACTCGCTCTCTGACGTCGTCGTTACGAATGCGGTCGGTCAGCCTTACTCCACAGATTTTCCGCAGAGATCGCATTTCGATCGCATTAATTTTACTTTCATACTCTTGCCTGCTTACCCAACTCTTGTTTCCATACAGTAATGTTGGGACAAGCACTGCGTTATGTATTGCTACACGTGCCTTCTGGCTGAGGTGGTGGCTACCGAGAAGTTGCCCCAACGCTCCGTTCACTCTATTTCCCGCATTCACTCTTCGCTCTATATCAGTGGTGTACCTTCCATCTCGGTATGTACCTAAATATAATAGTGTAAAAAATTTCGCTTACTGCTATGGTTAAAGTTGATCTGATCACAGTCGCCACAAACAGTCTGCTTAATCTGATCATACCTTTATACTCTTAAAGGTATACGTATAGAATGATGGGAGTATATCGTTATGTAATCATCGCTATATGATGTAACTCGTCTTACTTTAATATCAAGAATCAAATGACCTATAAGCGGGTAGAATATGTGCAAACACTATCTTTTTCATATTAGAAAATATAGAAGGGATGATATTGACTAAGGTATGCCATATAATATCGATCCAAAAAAAAGGTCTGAACAGCGTAATAAAATATGTCAATTTTCCTCGCTTTGTAGAAGGAGCGCTGTGTATTCAAGCTGAGATGATGGTAATGATCGCAATTATAACATTATGTAATAAAAAAATACATAATAATGTCCGAAATAAAACTATTTTTACGAATTCTATTGCGTGTGTATTTGATTTTCATTTTCCCGATAAAATATTATTGCGACTATAAATTGAGATGGAAGCTATCCTATCTTTTAAGTTGGATCAAACTACACTTGCTGTGCAAATTTGATTAAAATCGGTTAAGTACTTTAAGAGTCCATCGCGGACAAACAACGTGACGAGTAATTTATATATAGTAAGAAGATAAGATATAAACCATAAGAAATAAATTATTACCTTTTACCTAATAAGACGGATGTTGACACGCCTACTTTATAAAAACTTGCTTAACTTTGCGATTGAAAAATGATTAGCACACGTGAGTTTTAAACCCACATCTACTGGCAATCCGTCCCAGCCGTCTTACCACTTAAACCAGTATGAGTGGTACATATGTTAACCAAATTGTGACTCGTATTGTCGTCGTTAAGGGAGATGTTGCACACGCCATCTATTGGGAAATATTTAAAAAACATAATAAACATAAGATACATAAAAAAATTAACAGTATCATTTTTTTTTCAAATAAGTTTTCTTAAATAGCCTAGTGAATGATTTGTTGTGTTATTTTAGTATTTACTAAATTACAGTAATTAAAAACGTATCAACTATTACAATAAGCACGCTTAAATTCCTTGGGCGTTTCTGACGACTTATTTGAGCCTTTCTGATAGGAAATAAAGGGTTCAATAATTGTAATCTTACCTGCATACATGCGAAAGAAAAAGTAATGGGAAAAAGTGTGATGTAAAGTCATTCATATAACTATCAAAACATGCAATTAAAATTGTAATTTAAATCTGCCGTGTAACGTTAAACACGCAGCTTGCCGTTATTTGAATGATGGCCGTGAAAGTATTAGAAAATTAAAAGATCCATTCATAACAATGAATACATATTTATATACTGTGTTTTCCAACACATAAATTTAGTTTTTTTATTGTATGAAAATTGACAGATTATTGCACGGTTACTTTATTAGTATTACATTGTTTTTCTACTTATTTTTTATTCGCAGCTTGTAGCAATTAGGCATTATTATTTTTTTATTTTTGATGACAGGCTATGGTGAAGTGTGTGAGTCAACGTTTTCTTTTTTTTAATTACGCGTCTCCACGTCCATAAGGGTTAAAGTTTAGATTTGGAATTAACGCCAATGAGGTTGTTGTAAATATTATGTGATAAATTATAAAAAAATAAAAGTTATCATTTTAATTTATAAAAACTCGATTACGAGCGAAAAATGATTGATGATTGAATGATTGACTGATGACTTGTGGCAATCATTTTTCACTCGTAATCGGGTTTTTATAAATAATCAAGCATATTAAACTCTAAATTTCAGTAATTTAAATATCATTGTTATTATTAAGGCAAGCTATAAACTGATATTACCCATGGTTACTCGTATGATCACACAAATGCAATTTGTCACCATGATGATAGTAGAAATTATTCCTTGATAATTATTGTAAATAAAAACCAGGATTCCAAATAATAAATTATCATCATCATAGCTAACATACATCCCACTGCTGGGCTCAAGCCTCCTCTACATTGGAGAGCAATTAATTACAATACCACGCTGATCAGACGGGTTAACATAAGGCTTTGTATCTTCTTCTTCTTCTCATGTATTGGCAATCAGCTACATATACGAGCTATTGGTGCCATTGTCAAGTTATAAATATTTTCACGTTTTTAGTCTTTCAAGTCAGTCGTTGTCTAAGTCAAATTGTCACCATTAACAGTGCAATGGCCACACTGTTAATGGTATCTTGAGGGAATTTTGATGGAAAACGAAAACGTTGTAAAGCACTTTTATATGATATTCACTACATCCCAGTATTTCTGCACATCACATTACATAAAATGCCATCAAAATTATCTAATATAACACGTTAAAACACTAAGATATCGAATATAATACAAGAGCACCACATGACGTTTTCAAATTCCCGTCAA
The DNA here is from genome assembly GCA_905163515.2 of Lymantria monacha. Taxonomy (NCBI): domain Eukaryota; kingdom Metazoa; phylum Arthropoda; class Insecta; order Lepidoptera; family Erebidae; genus Lymantria; species Lymantria monacha. The sequence goes on along the minus strand of LR991098.1, from coordinate 24,468,180 downwards.
AAATCAAGGCTTTATATCAAGTTTTCTTTCTGTATAGTGATGTTATTTGCATATCAAATCTTTTAGTCGTGTTTTACGACAGCCAGTAGGGAGAGAACAAGAGGGAGAGTTAAATTGTATTATAACTCTAATATCATACGGAAAATAAATGTGTGTTTTTTTTTCATGATTAACAATTGTAGTAGTTTTTACTAAACTACGGTACATAAATAGTAAATTCTAACATGCCAGAAGCGTCCGCTCCCCTCATATTTACAACAATTTCATATAAAACCCACATTTCTCATAAACAATTAAGATTGCGATAGTCTAATCAAGCTGTAAACTGATTTGAAATAGATAAATACATATATGCCCCGCAAATATCACTAAATCTAACTTAAAGCTTTAAAATATATTTTTATTTTACAAAAAAAAAAAAATATCGAAAACAAATAACATTCTAAGTCATAAACTAACTTGTAACTTAATAAGATATGTATAATAAATACCCGTTATTTTATTTTTTTAAAGAATTTACCGATATTTGCAAAAGAATGTTATCACGTATTTTAATAAAAAAAAATATTAGTTTTTTTTTTTTAAAGGCTTCTTATATTGGGCAATAACTTATCGTTCTTGATATCATTATTAGTAAGGTGCTTTATCTAATGTGGTAATGCCGTCATCATCTCAGCTCATAATCCCACTGTTGGGCTCGAGCCTCCTCCATAATGAGAGGGAAATTAACCTACTATACCACGCTGGTCAGACGTGTTGGTATAGGTTTTTGTTTTAAGTTTTCCTTCTCTTGCATAGACGTTATATGCGTTTTATATCCCTTAGTCGTCTCTTACGATCACCCACGGGTAAGATAGGAGGTGGTGAATTGTATTCTTACTCCGTCACCACACGTAGGACCACACGGAGTAACTTGCATTGGTAGTTGTAAAAACCGATTGAGGTATCACCAGTAAAATGGGCAGCAGCTCTATATCATACCATATCTTTTTTACCCGACTGCGCGATGCAAAGGAGTGGTATTGTGTTTAACAGTCTATGTATGTAATATGTATGTATGTTTGTATGTTCCTTTGAAGCACTATACAGACCAAACGCCTGGGCCGATTTTAATGATTCACACATCAATCGATTCCTCTTAATTCAGCGAGTGTCACTAAAGACATGACGTTAGTAAAAATTCAATATGGCGGCCACTGGACCATTTTGTGAAAATGATAAAAATGAAAGTCAAGAAACTATGTCGAGTGGGGTATCGTTGAATAGGTATTTAAAAATCATTATTATTCGACAGCAAATCTAATTTTTCAATGGATCCCGACTGTTCAGTTGTTGTGTTCCATTATTAAAATATATATTATTTTCTGCAAAAGTATTCATTCAATAATATATTATAGAATTCTAGACCACCGGACATCTAAGTGCTTGTTTTATTCTTTTCAGTTTTTTTTATTGCGTACGTAATTTGGTTCACTTTTTCCGCAGTTGGGTTTTTGATTTTTTTAATTATTTTTTTTATTTCCAACTCCTTCTTCTAAACATTTTCTAATTAAATTTATTATCGGTCCCAAGACAATTAAAATCTCCTGGAACTGCCTGAGAGCAAACCTCGATGTCATTTAGGGAAATCATCGTGGATACTGGCTTACAGGAGTTACAATGGTGGGAATTTATGGTGGGATTAGTCCCATTAAAAGGCTGCCTTCATATCATATACTGCTTACGCGTGTATATACAAAGGAAGCAGTGGTAAAAGGGAAGAAAGTACATACGTAGTGTCAAGTTTGATTTCGGTTCTGATGTCTGTATATACATAAGTTCTAAATCACACTAATCTTCTCGAATATAGAAGTGGATTTATTCATAAACTATCATTAATTGTTTTAAGTTTAGAGTCCTCTGTGCTCGTCACTAGTTCACGTAAAGATATAACAGTCATCTGAGACTAACATCCCTCGTCCAAACATAAAAAAGAGTAAGCATAGAAGACAATTAAGTTATGCGAGTTGATGTTAATTACTACAAGAGAAGGAAAACTTGAAATAAAAGTCTATACCTACCTATTGGACCAGCGGAATATAACAGGCCATGAACTCTTCCATTGTAGATAGGGTTGCCACCCGTACTTTATTATAAAGTATTGTACGTTATTTCAGATAAATGTACTCTATACTTTATGGGAACAATAAAGTATACGATAATACTTTATTTCGTATGATATGAATTCTTTCGGATTTTGATAAGTTTAGTCGTAGGTATTTTTTCGTTAACGAAATTAAGCAAAAAATAAAAAAAATAAACGATTGCAGAAGTATAAAATTCAATGGGAAATCGAACATGGTGGCAATTTGGTTAATTAATGATCCACAAAACTAATATAAAGGCAATTTGCAAAAACTAATAAACAATATTATTTTAAACATAATAATAAATAAAAATAAATTGTACTTTATTTTGATACTGTGTACTTTTTTTCTTACCCATAATAATCAATGTACTTTATTTAATAAAAAGGTGGCAACCCTAATTGTAGAGGAGGGTCAACCCGAACAGTGAAACGTATACGAGCTGATAGATAATAATGATGATAAAATCAGGCGTTGAAGGGCATCTAAAGGAATCTCTGCTATACCTGATCTTCTTTCGTAACAAATAATCATCATATTGCGATCAAAAGAACAGAAATAATGAGCGCATCTTTTCTTACGCGCACATTTGTGCCTAGTTACCTATTGGGAGACATATTTATTTATCTGACACATTTTATCATCATCACAATCTACGGAACAGAATAATAATATCCAAAGTACTTATATCCTGAAGAATACTGAATATGATTAATTTACAACTGTGACAACATATCACTTGCCCAGAAGAATAGTCCAAATGACACAATCCAAAAAAGCTAAACTTTTTAGGAGAGTCAAAATAAGTATTTCCTTGGATTCAGCTCGGTTCAGCGACGATTCCAAATGCACGAACGTCACCTTAATATCCTTAATAATGACGAGAAGAGTTGATAGGGAGAACTTATAATATTAACACCCCTCCATCAAAAATTTAAATATAATGAAAATTGTAATTGTTTAGAGTTGTGACACTATTCTTCTGGTCAAGCGATATTTGTCTGTCACATTTTATCGTCATTATAATGACTAAGGAACAGAACACCATAATTATCCAAAGTGCCTATATCCTATAGAATACTGAGAATATGATTAATTTACAACTGTGACAACATATATCTAAGAATAATAAAAACAAAACTAATTAAACAATGTTAAAATCGTCTTCGGTAAAAAATCTGGTGACTCATTGACCTCTAACGTTAGTAAGTTCTCACGTTAGAACGTATAAAAATATACCGTAGATTATTTAACAATGTTTCAAGTTTTAGGTCGACGAGATAAACTTATTATTCACACCAAAAGATGTATTTTTTATAATTTAAACTTTCACATTACTCTCTGTTAAGGTTTATTGTACAATTTGGTTCTTAGAGAGCGTCCATTAATTACGTGAGGCATTTTTTAAGGTTTTTTTGACCCTCCCCTTAGTGAGATGTCGTAAGATTTTTCTCGATCCCTTCCCGCCTTCCCCAATCTCACGTGAGATTTTCAAACCTAGTATTTGGGTATAAAGGATTTTTCATCTTCATTTAACTTATCGTTCACGCACTGTTACACCAGTTTCTGCTAAAAAAAATACGTGATATTTGCCAAGACCCCCCCTCTATCCTCCAAGTGAGATTTAGTAAGATTCGGCTCGACCAACTCACAATGAATACCTCGCATAATTAATTAAAATACGCCTCCTTAATCATTTCAAAAGTTTGTTTTTTTATTTAATGATAACCCACACTGTGGAAATAAAACCCTATATTACAAAATAATTCAACAATATAGAATTAACAAACATCACTAAGATCTTCCAGTAAAAACACCGAAACCGAAAACTCACCAACACATAAGAACTCCGAACAATCAGTCGTAGATCGCAAAAAATAATTAGTGTACAAATCAGACACGCGATACATGTGGTTTCAATACTTTGACTATTACGCCATCTATGTAGTCAAGAGCAAAATTTTATTTTATTAAATATTCAATTTTATTTATTAAATATAAAATTTTATTTGTTGAATACCAAGATTACATAATAACGATTATTATAACTCGTAAAAATGTCCGTGTGGTGACGGGAAAAAATGTGTGTGTGTCAGCTCCGACGCACGACTGGAATTTACTCCTTACGTACGATTATCAAAACAGGCGCCAAAAAAGCTCATTTGACTAAAAATAATATATATATATTTTTATTTACATTTATTAATAAAACTGTTCAGTGAAATATTATCTCACGTCAGAAAGTTAAAGGTGCGCAGAATAGGTTGCGCATCAAAAACGTAACGAGGTCATTCGATCACTAGATTTTACTCCTCAAATTTTTCTCACACCGGGCGCCTTATATGAAAATCGATTCTTAAGGAATAAACTCCAAAAAATATTATTCACTACCCATTATCATGTCCGTGAGTGTTAGAAAAGATGGCTTATCATTCTCCTGCTCGTATCCCAATTACGAACAATATGTACCTAATTGTATATAATTACATATTGAAAAAGTTATTGGCAATAGTTTTATGATCGGCCGCTTGCCTGACGTCAAACCTTCTTGAGAATCTAATTGTTGACCTAATGGCATCAGTTGGAGTTGGCCCAGGTTGATAAAAAGCTCTTAGCCGTCTTTTACAACATGCACAAGCAAAGTAAGGGTTGGTAGTATTCTTAGCCGCTACCACACAGCAAATAAAGATATGAGATTGATATTGATTGAGATTTGTAAAAGATTACTAAGATAACTAAAGAATATAATATGCATACATAGTCTTCCAGTCAACTTTATCTGATGCCGTATGGTTAACAATTATATTCTTAAGAGTAGTTGACGTCAGGCAGACGGCTGGTCATAAAACTAATAACAAAAACTATTGAAAATATATACGATAGAGGATAATTACAAATTGCGTAGATCCCAAATAATAAGAGCAGGGTATTGATGATCATCTGCGGAATTGGCATGCTATGATCTGGACACACGCCGTCCATTCTATCTGGGGGCGACAGAAGGAAGGCGCGTGGCCCCACAACTCACCATATTCTCTCCTTGTCGACATTAGGCCGGCCACTGGTACCGAATCCTTGTCGTCCATGGCCATCCTGGTAAATAAAACTCGAAACAAAACCCTATAGCAACATGTCTGACCAGTGTGGTATAGTAGGTCAATTGCCCTCCTATTGTGGAGGATGCTTGAACCCAGCAGTAGGACGCATATGAGCTGAAATGATGATTTATATAGTAAATTATACATACATACATACATATCATCACGCCATATCCCTTGCAGGGTAGGCAGAGAGAACAGAGTGCCAGAGAACTCTATCTCTGCATACTTCACTCGCTTCCTCAACATTCATAATTCTCTTCATACACGCTCGCCGGTTTCGGAGACTAGGTCTAGGTAGGTTAGTCTCGGTCTCCCTCGGTACCTACATCCTTCCACTTTCGCATTGTATATCTTCTTTAACCAGACGTTCGTTCGGCATTCTTTCATAACATATAAAGATAACATCTAAAGCAAGAGAAGTAAATTATAAAACTGTTGAATAATAAATTAAAAGAAACTGATCATAAATTTAAAAAGACACCATAATATCTTCAATTATCATTGATTTACAATCATATTGTTACGTTAACTTTATTGTAACCCAATATTTTATTGCTATATTATAAAAATTCGCATAAGAAAAAACAAATATTTATTTTTACATTTTGAAAAATAAATTTGTTCATTAACATACTTATGTTTACTCAAACCAAAATGATTTATTACATTACCATTCAATAATTATTGTTTAATCCGTGTGGTGACGGAGTAAGAATACTATTCACCACCCCATATCTTACCCGTGGGTGATCGTACGAGACGACCAAGGGGTTTTTATAACGCATATAACATCTATGCGAGAGAAGGAAAACTCGAAACAAAACCCTATATCAATACGTCAGACCAGCGCGGTATAGCAGGTTAATTTCCCTCCCATTACGGAGGAGGCCCGAGCCCAACTGTGGGACATATGTGGGCTGTGATGATGATGATAATGAATTATTGTTTAAATCGAAAAAAATGTAAGAAATCAAACCATTTAAAATAATTGCGGCTAATTTTTGTATTGTGCATAGATTGATCGAAATCGAAATTAAATTACGCTAGTGTGGTGGTAGGACCACAATGTTGACAGTTTTCTGTCTACAACCGCAGGGTGGGTCCGTCTGGGGTAATACCACACTCTTATAGGAAATCGACGTCTGAGCACTTTGCCACTGCTTTATTGCACTTCGTTCGGTGAGCGAGAGAGTCGCTCAACTTTTTGGATGGGTTTTTGTTAGTAGACAGCTTAAGCGTACCCCTGTTCTTGCAAAGGTCCATGGACGGCAGTAACATTGGTAATATAGTGGGCTACTTATTCGTTTAGCGCCATAAGCAAATATAATTAAATTTGTGCTGCCAGCGCTCTCACTCACCGAACGAAGCGTAACTATACATTGCAACTGCTCACATGTCAATATTCTGCAAGTGTGGTACCCCAAACGATCCGCGGTAGTAGATGGCACACTGTTGCTCTATCATACTGAACCATTAATTCAATGGTATTGGATGTTATTTCAAAATTACGTGAGCGGTAATACAACTTACCATCAGCGGGGCTATACGTCTGTTAATAAAAAATATGCTAGTCATTCCATTAGGCATATTATTTATGGCGAGATTTCTCTTGTTAAAAAGTTTTCGTATTCTTATTTTGTCACTATACAAAAACCTTTTTTACGTGTAGTGACTGAGTAAGAATTCAATACCTACTCTCTTGCCCGTGAATAAGAGATCGATTAAAGGATAGTATATGCAAATAACATATATGCAAAAGAAGAAAAACTCAAAATGAAATCAATACGATTGCATTTTGAGTTTTGTTACACGTGTCAACACGTTTGACCAGCGTGATATTGTAGGTAAATATCCCTTTTATTGTGGAAGAGGCTTGAGCCCAGCAGTGGCATATAAGCTTAGATAAAGATACGAAAACCACGTTACCCCAATTATAATAAAATAAGTTGAAATCTTTCCGTGCGGTGACGGAATAAGAATATAATTCACTACTCTTATATAACGTGTAAGAGGCGACTAAAAGATCATCATCATCATCATCATCGCAGCTAATATATGTCTCACTGCTGGGCTCGAGTCTCCTCCACAATGGGAGGGAAAGACCTACTATACCACGCTGGTCATACATGTTGATACAGGGTGTTATTTCGAGTTTTCCTTCTCTCGCATAGATGTTATATGTCTTATCCCTTGCAGACGGCCGCGGAGGCTGTCACCAGCGGAGGAGTGCTGTTGGCGCAGTCATTGGACATCGCCAATGCATTCAATAGACGTCATGCCATTTAGCTGCATCAGGGAGGCGCTCCGATTTCATGGGGTGCCCTTGTACCTGAGGCGGCTGGTAGCGGACTATTTGGAGGGGCGCAGTATCTTCTGCACGGGTCTCGCAGGGGACATTGTGCGGACGCCCATGTCATGCGGTGTTCCGCAGGGGTCGGTTCTGGGGCCGACTCTGTGGGACATCGGGTACGACTGGGCGTTGCGAGGGAGTCTTCCCCCCGGGCCAAGCTTGATATGCTATACTGACGATACGCTCGTCACAGCGCGGGGCAGGACACTCGAAGAGGTGGCGAGCCTGGCCACTCTCGGCACCGAGGAGATGGTCAGGCGCTGGGGCTCAGGTTGGCCCTAAACAAGACGGAGGCCCTCTTATTCCATGGGCCCCGTGTAAGACCGCCTATCGGCGTCTCGATATTCGTCAACTCCATCCACATCAGTATCCAGGCCCATATGAAGTACTTGGGTCTGGTGCTGGACGGGCGATGGGCGTTCTGGGAGCATTTCCGCCGAATTGCTCCCCAGCTGATCGGCGCGGCGTCCGCCCTATCACGGCTCATGCCGAACGTGGGCGGACCCAGCCTCGAGGGCCGATGGCTGTATGCGGGGGTGATCCGCTCGATGGCCATGTACGGCGCACCCGTGTGGGCGAGGTCTCTGATCCTCCGGCTGAGGGCTTTTCTGTGGCGCCCTCAGAGAATCATGACGGTCAGAGCCATCCGCGGATACCGCACGGTGTCGACCGAGGCGGCATGCGTGTTGGCCGGGACACCTCCGTGGGACATAGAGGCGGAGACGCTCTCCGACCTCTACCGGCGGGTGACCTCAGTGCGCGACGAGGGTGGCTCCCCATCGCTTAGCGAGATAGCCACCTGGCGCGAGGTCGCCCGCCGAGACGTCATCGCTCGCTGGGCTACGCGGTTGGAGAGGCCTAGGCACGGTGTTCTTACCGTAGAGGCTCTCCGGCCCGTATTGACGGAGTGGATGGAGCGGTGGCACGGAGTCCTCGCTTTCCGGTTGATGCAGGTGTTATCGGGGCACGGGTACTTCGGCAAATACCTGAGGCCACCGCGTGAGGGCGACGGCCCGACGGCGAAAGCCGTCGGGGCATCGACAAGAGAGGAACCCGCAAGGGTATACCGCCGGGCCGGCCACCGAAGACAAAGATCGGGTACCGGTGGTCCGCTCACACGGCGAAGAGAGGTGTTTGCAGGGTGGGTCCATGGGGTTGCGTGCCGCCTCCTCTGTCGCCCCGGACGATTTGTCGGGGCGCGACCACATCCATGGCCCACCTTGCGGGAAAAAAAAATATGTCTTATCCCTTAGTCTCGTACGATCACCCACGGATAAGATAGGGGGTGGTGAATTGTATTCTTACTCCGTCACCACACGGGAAAACTAAGAGATATCACACGCATATAACATCCTATGAAAAGAGAATCTCCTAAGAGAGAAATCCTAAGAAGAACAAGAGAAGGAAAACGAGGAACAAAGCCCTATACCAACACATCTAACCAGCATGATATATTAGGTAAATTTTCCTCCCATTATAGAGGAGGCTGGAGCCCAACAGAAAGACATGAGCTGAAATGATGATGAAGTTGAAATCGCCCTACTATTATAATAATATACCAACTCGAAATAAGAGCAAGTGAACTTTATATAAAATGCAGTAATTGCCAATTGTTACCGTGAGAATATAACTGTTTTAATACAGTTCACGTTGTTTTCACAGTATTAAGGCTATGAGTAAACAAAAACTGACAGTTGAAGGTTAAAAAAGAGATTAGACTTTATATTATTGTCTGTGTTATTTCCGGTAATGAATTATACATACATTACATATCATCACGCCATATCCCTTGCAGGGTAGGCAGAGAGAATAGAGTGCCAGAGAACTCTATCTCTGCATACTTCACTCGCTTCCTCAACATTCATAATTCTCTTCATACACGCTCGCCGGTTTCGGAGACTCTTGACTCCACCTTCCTTCAGTACATGACCGATCTGGTCTAGGTAGGTTAGTCTCGGTCTCCCTCGGTACCTACATCCTACATCCTGAATGAATATATATTTTTGATGATGAATTATATATTTTTATTAAAGACTACACCCGGCTCTAAGGAGTAATTTCTTACATCGAGGTTGGACTTCATGACCAAATAATTAACCAACTCATATTAAAGCTAGTCTCGGCACAATCATTTCAACGCTAGCAAGCATAAACCCAGTAACGTACAAAATAAATAAAAAATATGAAAAATATAGAAATTAATTTAAAAAAATAGGAATCTAAGTCGTTTTGGAAAAAACAAAAACTCTAGATTCACAAATACGAAAGCATTAATTCTTACTAATATTATAAATTCGAAAGTAACTCTGTCTGTCTGTCGCGCTTTCACGCCAAAACTACTGAACCGATCTAAATGAAATTTAGATCACGATCTTGAAACACGGATAGTGATAGATAGCCTGACAAAGGACATAGGCTACTTTTTAAAGCAAAAAAAAACGGTTATAGAGAGGGATGAAAAGTTGTAAGGAAGTATTGTCATTTTTAAAGACAGAAGCTTGAAACTTATTTTTAGGCTATTGATTAGATATAAATAAATATGACGTTAACATGTCGTAAAAATTTACCCTTAAAGGGTAGAATAAAAATAGGGGATGAATAACTTCAGGAAAGTAACCTTTTACGCGGGTGAAGCCGCGGGCAGAAGCTAGTTTTTAATAAAAAAGTTTTCTAGTCTCAACGAATAATGAAATTGGTGCCTCAGGTTCAGATTCAAGAAATCCGAATGCTAAGTTTATTGGTCAAACTGTTATTCTGTTACTGCCTGTACGCAAATATGTCCTCTATAATCTAATGATAATTTTAATAATTAGCGTGTGAATTCAACAATAGGAAGTTACGATTTAGATGGATTCCTCAAAGGTGTTATTACTTCAGGGTGTAATAGAATCGTGGGAGATTTTCATACAGAATAATTACAGTTTTAAAACTTTTTAAGAAGTCACACAATGTATCTAATATTATGTTCGGAATGCTTTGAAAATACGTTTGTGGTAATGTGGTTATAAACATATTTAAAAATTGGGCAAGTGCGAGTGGTACTCGCACACGAAGGGTTCCGTAAAACTAAAAAAAATCAAGTTTGTTGTATGGGAGCCCCCCTTAAATATTTATTTTATTTTATAGTATTTGTTGTTATAGCGGCAATAGAAAACATCATCTGTGAAAATTTCAAGTGTCTATCTACGTCTCTAAGTAGCTCTTCTTCGTCTATCTCTCTTCTTCGTCTATCTTCTTCGTCTATAAGTATCTCTAAGTAGCTATCACTGTTCTTGAGATACAGCCTGGTAACAGACGGACGGACAGACAGCGAAGTCTCAGTATTAGGATACCGTTTTTAACCTTTGGATACGGAACCCTAAAAAATGAGTTGATGTATCATATGAAGAGTTTGGTGCTTAGACCACTATGCCATCTGTGCGTTTTTAAAGTTTCATAATACTCGCCATTTAACAATGCTTACCTAAATAGGGCACTAAGATCCACAACCATCGAATATACCATCAAAGCCCACTCCGAATGCATAAATTAAGTTTCATCCTTTGCCAAATTGATGCCACGAACTAAGCTATAAATTGCCTAATTCTGCCAACCTACGTGTTGCCTACGCGAGTGTTTTACATAAACTAAACATGGATGCACAATTATTATTGTGGTGCCGTATAGTGTTGCGACTTTAATCGATAGAATAATATAATATATATAATTTACAAAAAACTAAAAAAACACGCTAAAATATCATTAATATATACCATTTCGAACCTTTTTTTCCCGATTCGAACACTCGGCTCAGCACAATAGAGTAAAAGCTTTTAGAATAAAATAAAATTTAAAAAAATAAACAAGATACTTTAGTAACCCATTGAACTAAAAAGTGAAAGATGAAATTAGTTTAAAAAAGAACTAAATATTAAGCTTTAATGATAAATCGAATTAAAAAGTAGTTAATAATTTTTAATATAGGAATAAAATAATAGACGAAAAATATTAGTATTATTGTGATAAAGGCATAGGGCTTTTGAGCCATATATTTCGTATCACTTTTTGACTTATCGTGACTATCGAATATTTTCGGCAACTGTATTATTGGGCGCCCCGTGCTTTTTTTCTTATAATACTATTACTATTAAATTACTATTTTCAATCATTATTTTACTCTTATATTAAGAATTTAGCTACGTGGTAGTAGGCTACGAATACTACCAACCCTTACTTTACACATGGATGTCGTAAAAGACGACTAAGAGCCTTATAACGACTGAACTGGACCAACTCCATCTGATGCCGTTTGGTTGACAATTACATTCCCAAGGAGGATTGACGTCTGGCAGTCGGCCGGTCATAAAACTATTGCCTTTTACAATATGTACTATGAAAGAAAAGTGCATATTGTATCGACCCCAACAAGTAATTGGGATAAGAGTAGGAGAATGATGAATGATGATTAAGAATTATTCTCACTTTTCACTTCGATTTATCATTAAAGCTTATTTTTTTATATAAAATGATTTTTTAAATTTTTTAGTATTTTGTCACTGAAGCGTGTTAACAAAAACGTTTTATTGGTTAATATAAAGTTTCATTTTGATGCTGTTTATCTCGTTTTATCGATACTGGAACGCACCTTCTGAGGGATTGAAAAACTTGTAGTTTTATATCGCATAGATTTACTAAAATAATTCAAGCTATCATTAGTTGTATCATTATAATTTAATCGAGTTGAAATATCAATTTGACGTGATTGTTCGGTAAAATACGGTTAGGCTGGCAATATAGGTGTAAAGATAGACGGAAAAGAGTAACATCACTACATTTTAATTTCAGCGAATATTTTTATTTTATACACAATAACGCCGTTTGACTTTTAAATAGGTTTATAGAAATGCTAATAACGTAACTAACCTTGTTATATAATTCAATGACATCATATAACAATGGATACCCATATATTACTTTGTGTTTAAAATAAACATTATTGTTGTTTAGTTGAACTGTGGTGGACTTTGTTTTACGATTACGCAAATTATTTTAGCTGACTTTGACTTTTTGATCAAGTGGTCAAAAATGCTAAATCATTTTATTAAAGCTGGCGACTACAATGGTAGTGTTCTTCTTTTTCTTTTTTAATACCTATGGTAACAAACTAACAACACCCTCTGCTGTATCTCTATACAGCCAGACCGCTGTATACCGTGAATAAAAGCTTTTCCTAAACCTCGTTTGAAGAAACACATGTCATAACGCTCAGGAAACACAGCAGCAGTTAGTTCATTATAGATCTAGCATGTACATGTACGTTGGAGAAATGATCGCTGAAAATGTACAATCAAATTAGGGTAGTACCACACCCTCGCAGAAGACCGACGTCTGAGTAATGGCAATGTGTTATTGCGCTTCGTTCGGTGAGCGAGAGAGCCGAAAGCCCAACTGGGTGGGTTTGGGCATTTTATTGGTACGCAGCGGCCTAAGCTAGACTCTTGGCATTGCAAAGGGTCCATGGGCGGCAGTTACCATCAAGTGTGCTGCTTGCTCGTTTGCCACCATGAACAATAAAAAGAAATACAATTCTTCCTATTTAGTACTTTTGATAGATTTATTACGTCCTATTGTTGGGCGCGAGTCTCCTTCACAATACAAGAGAAATTCACCTACTACAATGATCAGACAAGGTAGTTCTTTACGATATTCACGGTAAAAATAGAGGGGCTATAATTGTATTGATATTAAGTCACTACACGAAAAGGCTATGTGATAATGGGTTAAAAATATCATGGGCTATCAACCCTTGTTTCATACTTTCAACAACTTATCGGCGTCTACCATGGGACACGAGCCCCTATTAGTAATGATATAATATTATATTCGCCAGATTTGGCAAGCAAGACAGTGATCGCTTTTAATAATATAAGTCTATATTCAACGCTGGTGGTCCCTTATCGGGATGACTTCCACGATAAGGGGCAATGATACATGTCATACAGTCATCACACGAGTATTTCATGTTTATATGCCCTGGAATAAAATATAGCTATTTCTTAAGCGTTATGACATATCTTCCTTTAAACGAGGTTTAAAAAGTTTTTTTCAATGTAGGCTGCGACTTGGCAGTGTCCATGATCCATGAACGGCAGTAGCCACTTAATACCAGATCCTGGTGTAAAAGAAAAGAATTAAATATATAGATGTTTTTGTGCATATTAATTTATTTATGCCCAATGATTTCTTATGTTTGCGCGAGTAATATACATTTGAAATAAAACTATTTTTACAGATTCTACATTCGCATTCGTATTTGATTTTTAATTTCGCATTTGTATTTGATTTTTAATTGCCCGACGTTTCGAACAATATACAGCGTTCATGGTCACGGGAGGACTTATTTATGCCTCTTAATAGAGCATTACCTCGCTCTCAAACACATCACGATAATAATAACATTCCTAAACGTATACAACACGTACTACGAATAAAAATTGACGTTACTATGTACCTATAAAACTATCATTTGCATCTGACTATTAAGTACGGTATTAATAGGGTGTCTACGCGTTTGTAATTTACTGAGATTGGCTCAATTTACATTGCTTTATAGAATAGAAAATCTAAATCGTCTTTGAAAAGAAACGATAATTTATTAAAAGTTAATTTGTATCTATTAATTTAATTAGATACATTTTAAAATTTTAATTGATAAAAGTCATAAAAAAATGTGTTTAACATCCTTTTTTTTTTTTGAAAAAAAAAAAATTAAAACGCTTTTTATTTTTTTTTTGTTTTTGTCCATAAAACAAACTCTTTCTTTAAAATTCAGCTATTTTCGTTATACGTCTCTGGTTATATCACACAAATACATACGTACTAAAACGATCAGTCCAGCATCAGTTGATTAGTCTAGTAGATTCGTGGCCAAGTGGCTCGTACGCCACTTGTCGTTGACTCGACCACTTTAAAGCACTATCTCGACATTATACTGCGACATATTTGAAGGTTATCCTGCTAGGGGGACCACCAAAACTAAAATATTCGATTTCGGTACTCGTTCAAATGGCGGGAGGGAAGAAAAGCGAACTAGTTATTGGTAACCACGCTTCCTTGTCGGGTGGGGTGGGGCAAGACTAAACCGAATCATAGCCGACCCAAACAAGATAGGGTTGCGATATCTACTTCTCCATAAACCACCGTGTGAGAGCAATGCACAACATTACTGTCTGTTGCCGAGGCATCAATGGAGGCGGTACTCAAAAGAATAATCCCCCGCCCCCCGGACTGACCACCGATGTCAAGGAATCGGCACCAATGGTATGTCCAATAGCGATGGAGAAGACATACTGCGGTAGGTTAAAGGGTTGCGCGCTACCCTTCTATCGCTCCTAGACGGCTTTGGCCGGGTACGTCAAGACCAAAGCCTGTAACGAAAAAACTAGTAATATTTTTGTTATCTAGAAATTCTAATAATTGTTAAAATACATTTTAAAACTATGATTTTAATTATAGTTTTCTTTTAGTCATTCATAAATTTAATATATTATTATGCTGATAATCAAAATCCATTTATATTTTTTAATTGATATAGTACATATATCTTTCCGTGTGGTGACGGAGTAAGAATACAATTCACCACCCCCTATCTTACCCGTGGGTGATCGTACGAGATGACCAAGGGATATAAAACACATATAACATCTATGCGAGAGAAGGAAAACTCGAAACCAAACTCTACACTAACACGTTTGACCAGCGTGGTATAGTAGGTCAATTACCCTCCCATTATGGAGGAGGCTCGAGCCCAACAGTGGGACATATATGAGCTGAGATAATACATATATTAAAAAAAAATCGATGTAGACTGTCCGTATTTTTTTTTTAAAACGTGTTGTCATTTAATTACAAATTATACAATACAGTAGGAAAAACGGGCGAGGCATGACGGCCCGTTGATTGTACCCGCAGGTATAATGCTGTGACGTCATTGATACATTACCATAGTTGATATTAATAGCAACCTTAAATGAAGCTCATTTTAATTGATTGTATAGAAATGACTTGTGTGATGAGATTTATATAGTCATGGCACCAGCATCAGTCTTTTCGGTGTAATGAGCAACTAAAAATAAAATGTATACTCACTTCTCCCTTTCCTATGGGTAACGGTTATGTTTCGTAAGCAATTAACATGGAAGAATAAGAGAAGGAGAAACAGAAACATAAATTTACCACACCCTGTCAAGTTAGCTTGATACATAATCATGATTGATTGATGATTTCAACTCATATACGTCCCACTGTTGGACTCGAGCGTCCTCCATATTAGGAGGGAAATTGATTACTATACCACGTTGGTCAATGGTCAGACGTTTCACTATAAGACCTAGAAGCCTTATACAGTATAATATTTTTTAAAGGAAGTTAAGGCCATATAAGTCCTATTAGATGTAACCTATTTTTAACTGACTTCAAAAAAGGAGGAGGTTCTCAATTCGTCTGTATTTTTTTTTTAATCTTTGTTACCTCATAACTTTCGACTAGGCAAAGCGATTTTAATGATTCTTTTTTTTATTTGAAAGCTGGTGCTTCCTGTGTGGTCCCATTTCAATTTGGTCCAATTCTGACAATGGCATCCATGAGAAAATCATATAAGTCCAAAAATAGCATTAAATATGAGTGCGACAAATAAACGAGTAGCTCAAGTCCCGCTACTAATAGAACAACCTATGTGTGTCTGTAACACTAAAAAGGAATCTTCAATCAATTTAAATCTAATAGCAAAGACATCAAAACTTCTATCGTGAATCAATTAAATGTAACTACTTCATTCTTTTAAATTTAATTAGAATTTATTGTATTTTGATCTACACAATCATCAGCGGTTTTTTTTGAAGTGAAAACTTCTTTGGGCGCGTTGAGCGTTTTTGGAGGGAAAAACTTATAGACTCACGTCACCGACATGCTAATGCTAATAGTATATCTATCTATAGCTATGTGAAAACTTCTTTAGGCGCGTTGAGCGTTTTTGGAGGTGAAAAACTTATAGGTTCGCGTCACCGACATGCTAATGCTAATAGTATATCTATAGCTATGTGAAAACTTCTTTAGGCGCGTTGAACGTTTTTGGAGGTGAAAAACTTATAGGTTCGCGTCACCGACATGCTAATGCTAATAGTATATCTATAGTATCATTGTGGTTTAAAGGTTATCTTACTAGCGTGGTAAAACCGATTCCTAGATGTTCGATAATATTTTTTATTTTTATATAAAAATTAGAAAATTATTATTATTTCAATTAGTCTTAAGTTAATAGTTTTCACTTCTATCGGCAGTCCCCATGACTGCCTATTGTTTTTTTTTTTTGTAGTGACAGAGTAAGAATATAATTCATGCACTGTTCACTTTTCAGTACAAGAGTGTCGTAAAAGACAGTTAAGAGATAAAATAACCAGATATCATCATCAGATAAGAGAAGAAAACCTCTGTTTAACTAGCGTGGCATAGATCAATTTCTTTTCTATCGTAGAGCAGGCTGGAGCCTAGCAGTGATCCATTAGCTATTTTTTTTTTGTGTGACGTAGTTGTTAGGCTCAGATGGCTATGACAAATTTACCCGGACTGTGGGTGAGCGCTGAGGGCTCTCAACCCGTAGATCCATTAGCTTTCCGACGTCCACTATATAACTGTCATGAGCACCCATCGAAGACAAAGACTCAGTACCGGTTATCTGCTCAAATAGTGATAGAGATGGAGAGAGGTGGTGTACAGCAGGTTACGTTACGTAATTAAGCACCTCCACCTTTCCCCATCCTTTCACCGCCTGGAGCAGTTTTGGCGAGGTGTAACTACACTATATTCTGTCTCTAAAAAGAACGTATAAAGCAAAATTCATCACGTTTAGCAGACTGTTTAACGATCCGTGAATGCGAATGAATCGGTACCAGTGAGCCGCACGCCACTTTTCTGTCACCCCGGATAGAATAAACGGGGTGTGTCCAAATTATAGCCTTCCAAAAAAAAAGGAGTCGATGTGGCGACGGTTTGATGCAGTACCGTGCAGCAGTAAGATTGCCAAAAGCGCACAGTTACCCACTCTTCTAGCATAGTCTTAGTGGTTTTTACGACTCTGAAGGGCAAGCGGAAATAAAATAAAATCTTAAGTAACTTTCAAAGCTTGATATGAAGTCATTTTGCTTGTTATGGCAAATTATGTGTAGGATATTTATTATAGTTAATACCAGAACTGACAGCTCCGGAATTATTTCGAGCAAATTATGTAAAAAAATATTTTATTTACAAATTTATTTCATTCGTGGGATTTATAGTCAATTGCTTTTTGTAATATAAATTTATTAATAATGTAAATTTAAAATTTTCCGTATAATCAAAAAAAATCCGTGATGGAGTAAGAATGCAATTCACCATCCCATATCTTACCCGTAGGTGATCGTAGGAGAGTCCTCCATAATGGGAGGGTAACTGACCTACTATACCACACTGATCAGACGTGTTGCTATAGGTTTTTGTTTCGGGTTTTCCTTCTCTCACATAGATATTAATGCGTTTTATATCCCTTAGTCGTCTCTTACGATCACCCACGGGTAAGATAAGGGGTGGTGTATTCTTACTCTGTCACCACACGGATAATCTTTGGTTGGATTAGAGTAAATATTGACTGATTTGAATTGTAAAATCCAAACGGAGACGTGACCAACTAAGATTGGTGTAATTAAATTTAATTATTGTAATCAAAAGTTATATTACACAATATATAATTTTTATATTACGTCAGTCAGGTCAGACTTTGTACATATCCGTCATAAAATTATGAAGGATTAATGTTTTTAAAAAATTACAACATACATAGTTTTGTAATTAAATTTGACGTAAGAAGTAGTGCCATCTAAATTTAATTATATTTAACTAATATTTCCTTATTTATATACCTACATAATATTAATTAATTAATTCCGGTTGTATAATTTCAGTTACTTTAATATATTTTTTTTTAATAAGCGACTGGTTTGAAAATTGTAACAATAATAATACACATATTATACGGATAAAAAAACGTTAATGTATTGTCATCAACCGTAGACTTAATACCACAGATATAAAATTATAACTCTCAATAACATAATATTTTTTTTAATAATATTCATTCTATTTCATTTATCTGACAATTAACAATTGTAAATTTATAATAATCGCATGACTAGTTATGCTATTTAAAAGTTAAATGTTGTTATTTAAAAGTTTTCCGTCTAAATAAGAAAATAATAACTCCATAGAAAGCAATAAGAATTTTATAATAGATAAAGGTTAAACTCTTTGGGTATTATATTAATTTAATCATTTCGTAACATTTTAATACGTATAGCCTCTTCATCACAAAAAAAAAATTATAGAATATTTCGTTGGTAGATACTAAAACCTATTACATTTTTTTACGACAAAAGCCAAGGCAGCAAAGAGGCAGCCGTCCGTTGACTCGACATAGAAAGTTGTTAATTAAGCCGAGTGATCGTCTATTGTGTAACTTTGTAACCGAACTCAACAGATCAAGCATGTGGTTGTATAGGGAAATACCTATGCCGAGAAAAACGGATAAGTAATTTTCTTGTATAATAAAATTACAAAGTTTGAAATTATGGTTAATTCTGGTGAATTTGTAATAATTAGATAAGAGATTTTTATCTAAAATTATTCAAATGTATCCGTTAGCTTTTTAATTACTGATTAGTGGATTAGATGAGGTAGATATACTTGTTTAATTCATCTACATTACCTTGGTACATAATAGCTTCTACGGAAGGTGTATCTTAAAAGATATGCTTGAAAAAATCCCACCTAGGGTAGGCAATAATACAGTCCGCTAAAAATGTAATTATAGTATTATTTTACTGTATGTTGTAAAAAAACTGCCCTAAATTATTTAATCCGAAAAAAATATGGATAATTTTTGGTAGGTTAAACCTACCAAAAATTATCCATATTTACAACTATGCAAGAGAATGAAATCTCGAAACAAATCCCTATACCAACCACCAACACGTCTGACCAGCGTGGTATAGTAGGTCAATTTCCTTCCTATTATGGAGGAGGCACGAGCCCACCTTTGGGGCAATATGAGCTGAAATGATTAATATTATAATAACACATTTTATTTCTATTATTTTAAAGACTAAAATCTACATCGCACTGAGGTATAAATCCGAGTGTCACGGACCGAATCCATTACACTAGGCATGAGAAGACGATACTTAAACCACTTTCACACTATAACTATCTCAGTAAAATATGTGACTACGTGAAATCATTTGCCAAAGGAAGTTTTGGCGGCAACGTGAAAGCTTGGATTACATTCTATGTCTTACTGTTTTGATGGGTAATATTAAATAATTGTGATAGCATTTAATCTAATGTGAAGTTGGAGAAGGTGTAGATGTACAGTGACTATGATTTTAATATATTTTCGTTTGCCACCAAAATTGCCAGAACATAATCATGAACAGTCCATTCATAGCACTATTGAGAGCGACCATATGACTTAGTAACGAACAATGACTTTAAATCAAATAATAATATATAATTAATGACTTGGTATAAAAGTGTTATTCTCCATGCCATAAAATTCCTTAAAAAAATTGACAAAGGCTTGGTCATTGATATTTTACATTGAGAGAATGTCTATTACGCATTTTGTACCTTGTATTGTGAAATGGAAATTTTATGTTGAAAGTTAGCATCTCAACCGCAAAATATTTTAATATTTACATCAAAATTCATATAAAAGTAATTAGTTATCACAAAATATTTAGATGAGATAACTTCTTTAGAGAATGTATGCTTTTTTTTTAAAGATATTACGTCTGCTCTTATATAATTTTAAGTTTACGAAACAATGATATGTAAATACAGTTTTTTTTATTTCTTTCTTTTTAACTACATTTCTCCATCGCGTACATAATGAGTTTTTTAAACAGTGAATGTTTGATGTAAATTATTGCTTAGAAGAAAAAATATATTTTATTACTCACATTTTAAATAACTGTGAATTTTTTTTTTCATTCAGCCAAATATGTTTTATAATGGATTGAAGTTTAATCCTTTCCAGAGATTTGTAGTTTATAATATGACTTTTATTTATTTTTGAACTAAGGTAAAGTACGTACTTTAACAAGGTTTGCCGAAAATAGAATAAGTGTAATTATATATATATATATATATATATATATATATATATATATATATATGATCATCATTCTCTTGCTCCTATCCCAACTACTTGGGGTCGATGCAATATGTCCTCTTTTTCCATACATCCCTATCAGACGTCATCTCTGTAGTCACTCCCTGTTTATAAACGCAGTCCATCCATCTTTTCTTTGGTCTCCCTTTACCCCTAAAGCCTTCAACATTCATACTCAAAACCTTCCTCGCAACATTACTTTCATCCCGTCTCATCACATGTCCATACCAGCTCAAACGTTCACTGCTTAACTTATCCGTCACTGGCGCTACTTTCAAACATTCTCTTATACGCTCATTCCTTATCTTATCCATTCTCGTCACGCCGTACATCCATCTCAACATTCGCATCTCCGCTACATGTAATATATATATATATATATATATATATATATATATATGTATAGAACAAAATGACACTTCTTTATAATATATTATTAATTGGTCAGCGATAACGAAATTGAAGATTCGTCTGCAAATTTTGGCAGAACTTGAAAGCACATGTAAACCACTATTATATTATAGTCACTACACTTTAACATTTTTTCTGTGTTACATTACATAAAATACCAGCAAAAATAATACAACATTATAAAGTATTAAAATATTAAATAAAATTTTACAGCGCCACTGTAACATGCTAATTCTTCGGGTTATGTCAATTACACCTGTTCTTCTACGGATTTACGTATTCCGGATTCTATCACGTAAAGAAATACCGAGCATAGCCCTTCCATAGCACGCTGAGCGATCAACCGTCATAGAATAAAATAATATACTCAGCCTCCTTACACAGAAAGGAATCAAACAAAGTAAATAAATAGTACGAACGAGTAAGACTCTAGTAAGATATTTTCATAAATACGAGTAAGTGTATTGCATCAGTGTCCTTCAACTACATTACAGACAATTGCGTAATTGCAATTTTCTCATAAATAACAATCAACTAAACAGGTATTTCATTGTAGCAATAAACGACGATTTATCTCATCATTTCATATTGCAGTGAAACTTTGTTAATAAAATTGTAATTGATGACACTTGCGTGATAAAATTTTAAATTAATATTTAATTAAGCCTTCAATTTCGATCTTTATTACGTTAATAGAAATCGAATTACATGATATCTGCACGCAAAATAAATAAACAATAATATTTCGAACTTAAATTTAAAAATATGATTTCTTTTATAAACAAATTATATGTACTGTTGTTGTTTTTTCAAGCAGGATATGATCTGGACATATCCCGTCCAATCCTACCGCGACGTGAGCTATTGGACTGAAGACTGGTACCAATTTTTTGACCTCGGTTCGGCTCGTCCTGTTGTTATCTCTTAATGAAAAGGAAATTTACATTATCATCATCATATCAGCCCGTATATATCCCACTGTTGGGCTCGAGCCTCCTCCATAACGGAAGCGAAATTGACCTACTATACCACGCTGGTCAGACGTGTTGGTATATGGTTTTGTTTCGAGTTTTCCTTCTCTTTCATAGATGTTACATGCGTTTTATATCCCTTAGTCGTCTCATATGATCCGCCAAGGGTAAGATATGGGGTGGTGAATTGTATTCTTACTCCGTCACCACACGAAAAGTAGTATACAATGTATTCAAAGGAAACTAGGTATTGGCCTTGAAATTCTGACCCGCAGTCTAATTATGTGACGAAAAATTTACGAGAAATAGAGTATACATAAATTTCTAATCACGAATACTTTGTCCCACTGCAGGGTTCGAACCTCTTGTGCAGTGTTAACTTACCACTGCGAGGTTCGAACCCCGCTTCTTACCACTGTTAAGGAAATTAACCCATTATACTCCTCTTGTAGTGACCTATTATACTCCTCATAACGACCTGGGCCATCTCAATCTGATGCCGTTTGGTCAACAATTACATTACCCAAAGAGGGTTGACGTCTGGCAGGCGGCCGGTCATAAAACTATTGCCAATAACTTTTACAATATGTATTATGAAATAAGAGTACATATTGTATCGACCCCAAATAATTGGGATAAGAGTAGGAGAATGGTGACTCCTCTTGTAGTGATGTTATTTCCTAGCGTACCTTAATCGTCTTTGAAGATCACATTCGTAAAAAAATACTTGTCAAATTATATTCTTACTCCATCATTAAAAGATAACACGGTAAAATACTATAGACAAATAATATATACAATTATTTTTAAAATAATATAATATAAAATTTTATAACCTTAATAAACACAATTTGAAATAACAATCACGTTTGCCAAGATCTTTAATTACATTCAACGGAATTTAAAGTGAATGAATTCATTCTTAATCAAATTTGATTACATAATAAATACTTTTAGCTATATAAATTGATATTATAAAAGAATTAAATTGCTTCTTTGGTCTAGCGGCGTAAGATTACGTTTACTGACCATGAGGCCTAGAGATCGATGGCCAAATGGGGCTGATATCCATCCATCAAGCCTATCGACGTCCATTGCTGACTTCTCGACCAGACCACAACCCGCAGAATAGTCCTATACCTGATAGAAAATATGTTTAGGGTTACCAAGCTTCTAGAAGGATATCAACGAAACACTATTACCAAGCTTCTCTTATCCATATACATTCCGAATTGTAGTAGTAGGTTAACACAATGCCACAGTATATACTTTATTATCTCTATAATAATAAAAACTAAAATAATATACAAAATTATATAGATTCCTATATAATAAACCTACTTATAGTCCTTTTTACCTGTTACGAAAGAACTTAAAAAGAGCATGGTAATAAATCTTGTATGAAGGTTCCACAACTAGCACTTGACAGGTTTTTACGATGAAATTATTTTAAAACAATAGCAGCGAACACTCATTTTATGGACAGACAATTAACTTTGTTATTAGACTATACTCGGCTGGCAGAATAAATACATTTTCTTGTGAAGAATCCAGTTATAAAAAAAAATTCACGCACGCGAGGACCGTTGTGAGTGGAAAGCGTAAAATAGTGCTTGATCATAAAAGTAGACATACTGTTATCGATCAATTGTTTATTATTATCGGTAGTGAAATTGGATAATCAAGTCTTGTTGTGGTCAAAGAAATATTATACGGAACGCGATCACCTACATTTTTGAACAATTCTCCACTGTCATGTTAACATACATATATGTATATCTTAATATATATAAATTACGCGTCACGTTGTTTGTCCGCGATGGACTCCTAAAGTACTTAACCGATTTTAATCAAATTTGCACAGCATGTATAGTTTGATCCAACTTAAAAGATAGGATAGCTTCCTGAGCTGAAATTAGATTTTCGTTGTATTTGCAAGATAATATGAGCTAAACGCGACAAAAAATCTCGGGCGCGGGCTTGCTTGAAATGTGGAAAATTGGCAACACACGAGTTGACATAAGTTATTGTTGAGAGTTCTCCTTCTTTTTCTGTAATGTTATCTGCTTAGAACCCTTTCTCTCACTTTACTCTTAAGACTGTTACAAGCAAGGAAGCGTTGATGACCACTGTTTCTACTTTAACACTATCCGAAAGAAGAAAACTTTAACTTTAAATTATAATATTTTAATTATTTTTTTTACTCTTAAACGCATTCTTTCATCGACCGCACTAATCATGATAGGTCAATTATAATTGTTCGCGCCTCAACACTTTTGAAATTCGAATATAAAAATATAGCATTCGTCTATGACCTTGTCATCTAGACTGTTGATAAAGTGAGTGGTTAGGTGAGTGGCCAATATTCTATTGTTAAACTTGAACTCTTAATGACAGGCAGGTCAATGAATTATATTAACATGTTAAAACTAGAAGTTACATATTCTTGCAGTATCGATATATTTTTAATTGATATACGTATATGTACGGCTATCCGTATGGTAACTGACGGAGTGAGAATACAATTCATCATTCTATCTTACTCGTGTGTGATCGTAAGCGACGACTAAGGGATATAAAACGCATATAACATCTATGCAAGAGAAGGAAAACTCGAAACAAAACTCTATACCTACACGTCTGACCAGCGTGGTATAGTAGATCGATTTCTCTCCCGTTATGGATGAGGCTCGAGTCCAACAGTGGGACTTATATGAGTTGAGACGATGATGATAAGATGACGAATCCATACATTGTTAGTGAATTTTTATTGTTATTTACAATATATAAATATTACTTACAACAATATAATATATGGTTGCGTAATCAGGTAAGTTATTCAAAACTGCTTATGTGTAATTTTATTTTAACAATAACAGAAAATGCAAGGAACAGAAAACAGTTTTCTATTTTTATGTAAAAGTGAATTTCTACCTGTTATTAAAAAAAAAAAAAATATATATATATATATAGGTAATATTACATTGAAAAATATTTCTATAGCATTGAGAAAAATAAATTAAAAAAAATTTCAGTATATAAAGTATATTATAAAAGAAAATTTGCGAAATATAATAGAATCACATTCAAACATTTTAAATTGTCGTTGCATAACATTCTGTTATACCATACAACCATAGATACTACCATAGACAATTGTAGATAAATCTATAATTACACACATTAAAAAAATACTTTATAAGTACAAAAATGACTCTGTAATAAAATTCTGTATTGGACTTTTGACGGGAATCTAAAACGTCATGTTGTGCTCTTGTATTATATTCGATATCTTAGTGTTTTAACGTGTTATATTAGATAATTTTTATGGTGTTTTATGTAATATGATGTGACAGAACAGCTGGGATGTAGTGAATATCATATAAAAGTGCTTTACAACGTTTTCGTTTTCCATCAAAATTCCTACAACATACCATTAACAGTGTCACCATAGCAGTGTTGATGGCGACAATTCGACTGACTGACAGACAATGACTAACTTGAAGAGATTAAGAACGTGAAGATAATTATAACTCGACACTGGCAAAAATGGCTCGTATAAGTAGCTGATTGCCAATCAAAAGAAGAAGAAGAAGAAGCTGCAACTTAACTTTGACATTGGCTTAAGTATAAACAGAGCCAAAACAAAAAAAAAAAAAAAAAGTACAAAAATAAATAACCACGATACATGGTAACAATGTAACAATGATGTCATTACTAAAACACCTGTTCTGTGATACTCAAACAAAACATTTAATTTATTTACGAATTACACAATAATTTTAAACTGGTATAGTATATAAGAATCTAAACTTTATAATATAACCTTCCTAAACTATTATTTATATTGTTATACACATATATACTTATTTGTATAGAATGTCATTCTTTACTCAGCAATGATTACACTGTAATCTTTTATCTGCCTTTTAAGAAATTATTTATGCAGCTATAATAATGTATAAGTATCATAACACGATTGTTACCCCGTCTTAAGTCCCCGTATGTGTCGTAATAATCGCCAGAAAGATTGTCAAGAAAATGAGTAGCAACTTTCTCTTAGAAAATGTCTAAAACCTCGACCACCAACTCTCTTGCCAATAGTGTCAATTGCGGTACTATTCCCTTATTTATTAGGGATTGTTGTATAGCAACGTACGGTGAAAGGCTGATGAAATAATTTGTTTACAACTAAATATACTACAAATTTATTACTGGAAGGTTATGCGTACAAAGATTACAAATTTTATAAACAGTTTGGAGGTGTGTGTATTAAATGACACAGATAACAAATATACGTTATCTGTATAGCAGAAATCTTGCTCAATTATGTATATAAATCAAATAATCACGCATAAAATGTTACGTTAGCAACGCCACTGCGATAAGATAAAATTCACAAATTTAATTTTATCTATAAATCAATTGAAAACCAAGCATTATCTCCTTAGAACAATAAGTAAACGACAGCATTAAAAAGTTTGTAAAAAAAAGTAATAAAAAAATCAGTGCTCGCTTTTACTGATAACATCCTATTTTAACCTAAGATTTAACACTTATATATGAGGTTTAAGATGAGGTAATCACTTCACATTCTGAATATACCGAACTTGCTTTCTCTAAACTTTGCATTCAATGCAGCTGCCAAACTTAGTCCTATTACTTTCCTTGTATCAGTTGGCGCAATTATTCCATCATCCCATAACCTAGCAGTACTATAATAAGGACGGCCTTCTTTTTCGAACATCGCTTCCAAAGGCGCTCTCACTTTCATTTCATCTTCTTCAGTCCATTGTTTTCCTTCTCTCACTGCTTTCTCTTTAGCTATCAACGTCAGTACTGTAGCAGCCTGTGGACCACCCATTACTGATATTCTGGCATTTGGCCACATATACAGAAAACTCGGCGAGTAAGCTCTGCCACACATACCATAATTTCCCGCACCAAAACTACCTCCAAGTAACACAGTAACTTTAGGTCCCTTAAAGCAACTAACCGCCGTTACCATTTTAGCACCATTCTTTGCAATACCTCCAGCTTCTGCATCTCGTCCCACCATGAAACCAGTAATATTTTGAAGGAACAGCAAAGGAATCTTTCGAGCTGCACACAGTTGAATGAAATGAGCGCCTTTCAATGCCGCCTCCGAATGAATCACGCCGTTATTACCAATCACTCCAACAGGTTGTCCATATATAGATGCAAAACCGCACACCAACGTTTCACCATAAAGTTGTTTAAATTCATGGAATTTACTTCCATCCACTAATCTGGCGACGACTTCTCTAATATCATAAGGTCTTTGTATATTTGCACCTACAATGCCATGAAGATCAGCGATATCGTGCATAGGTTCATCAATTTCCGGAATTTGGATTCTCGTCCTTTGTTCACTATTCCAATTCAAATTAGCTACCACATTTCTTGCCAAGTATAATGCATGCTCGTCATCCTGTGCATAGTGATCTGTTACACCAGACTGTCGACAATGAAGATCAGCACCGCCTAAATCCTCAGCAGAAACTGTTTCACCTGTAGCAGCTTTGACTAAAGGTGGGCCGGCTAAGAAAATCGTTCCTTGATTTTTAATTATAATACTTTCATCAGACATACTAGGGATATATGCACCACCAGCCGTACATGATCCCATTACAACAGAAATTTGTGGAATACCCTCCGATGACATATTAGCTTGATTGTAAAAAATTCTTCCAAAATGATCTCTGTCCGGGAATACATCGGATTGGTCCGGTAAATGCGCGCCGCCGGAATCCACAAGATATATACACGGTAGCCGACATTCTTGCGCAATTGCTTGGGCTCGCAGATGTTTCTTAACTGTCATAGGAAAATACGTGCCGCCTTTAACTGTAGCATCATTAGCTACAATCATGCATTCGTGACCGTGAACTTTTCCAATGGCTGTCACAATGCCGGCGCTCGGCACTTGCCCTTTGTACATATCGCTAGCGGCAAGCGTGCTCAGTTCTAAAACGTCGCTTCCTTCGTCCACCAACCGGTTAATCCTGTCCCTGACGAGCAGTTTACCTCTCGCGGTGTGCCTCTTTACAGTCTCGTCCGAACCGCCTTTGATAGCGTCATTAGTTTTCTGTCGGAGTTCTGCAACAAGCTCGTCCATTCGCGCTTTATTTTCTTGATAATAAGGATCAGTTCTGTTTGGCTCTGTGCCGATGACGGTAGCGTTGTGCCGACATTGGTGCAATCGCCGTATCCCTCTGACCAGTTTAAGCATTTTTAAATGTAATAAACTTAAATGCAGAACGAAACACGACCGGTCGGCGACTCGGTATCGCGCTACTGCCGATAATGTTATACCGTTATCTAGATTATTAAGTCGTACAAAAACAAATTCCTCGCTCGTCGACCCTCCCGCGATGCGGTAATAACAAGCATTAAGCGTGAAATGATAATATGCGTCTATTATTACACGATGCAAGTTGATACTTTTATAAGTTTAAAACTGGCAATATGACCTAATACGACCATTCACGTCCTTGCCAACGAAATTTCATCTTTAGCTACTTAATTACCTATAACAATTATTTCCATTTACACTATCTTTAATATAATATAAAATATATGATGGATTGCGATAAAACGATGACCTAGAACGAGCGATCCACGTTAGCCTTGATTGAGCGTGTTCACTCGTCAACGTATACTTATTCTTGTTACACCATTTTAATACTAATGAACCGTTATTGAAATACTGACCACTAGATTGTAATGATACTCGTTTCATTCATGTTATTTAGCACATTTTATTTTAGTGTATATTTATTTTAAACTAATGGATAGACTGCGTTAAGAATAATGTAGTTATACAACGAATGAACACAGAGATAACATGTGATAGGTTTGTGTGTAAAAAGAGGATAAAGTAATTGGAATAAGAGCGTCATAATAATGATGATGAAGCCGATTGATTTTTTTGATGATGATTTTTTTTGTAATTAATGTTTCATCACATCTTAATGGGATTAACTACTGCTTCACGGCAAGTTTGTTTTCATAAATTTAGTCATTTCCCTTTATTTATAGGCATTGCCTTTTAGTAAGACAATTTAGGAATTTTGGTGGAAAAGTAAAACATAGCATAGCTGCCTAAGTAAAGTTTATACCCTCTGTACTTACTCCGCTTCATATTACGTAAAATACCATGAAAATTATTTAATGTAACGCATAAAAATACTAAAATATTGTATTCAATAATACAAGATAATAATAATACAAAGAGCGTATGACGCTTTCACATTCCCGCCGAAAACTGTCTCGTGTCTCTGTGTCTGTCTAGTCTGCCTATGGTCTTTAGTTTAAATGTACATTTATTTTTAATCAATAGTATAAAGATAGGCAAAGGAAACACGTTCATAAGCCTGCCAACAACCGGTTAATCATATATCCCTTTTATTAATAAAAAAAAAAACAAAATGTAGACCGATCTGTGTTACGATTGATAACTATTTACTGTTACTTGAAGTAAAAAATCTCATCAACGGACAATCTGATCTACACTTACTGGGGCATGAATATGTATCTATAAAGACTGTATTATAAGTGCAAATTGATCAGTGAACGCAATAACTATTCAGAGCATATTTCATTTGAATATCATTATGACACTATTTTACTTTAAGCAATTTCATAAGCAATTATTGCTGGCATTTTATTTGTGACATTCGTAGATTCTCGGACGAAACGGTTTCGCTTCCATATTTAAATATAAAATATGCGAGGACGTTTAAAAAAACGAATTGAAAATAAAATGAATTAACTTACAAAAACAACAATTTAGAAATACGTTACTTGCTTTTTCAAATATTTTAAGTAATTTTAAACAAAAGTGAAAGTAGAATGTAGATTACTAATTCTAAGTTTAACTCTTACAATATTTGTGTACATATGTCTTGTGGTGATTAGCCATATATGTAGGTACATAATCCAGGAACTTATTTTTACATCTTAATTTATATGCTAGAAATAAAACTACTTTTACGGATTCTATCGTGTTTGTATTTGATTTTTAATTTCCCGACGTTTCGAACATTTTACAGTGATCATGGTCACGGGAGAACTGATTTATTAATAAGTTTAGAAATCATTATATGCTAAATATAGAAGTTAGGTATATCTTAAACTATAATATAAGATATCTTCAGGTGCATATAATGTACCTGATACATCAGTTACAGAAAAAGAGAAATTAAAAACGAGCTAAAAATAATTAGGGTTTGACACTGCGCTTCGATTTTAAATACGCTTGTTCTTCAATTCTTCAGCCCCTATATCCATTGTTATCTAGAATGTGAGGGAAATTTGTCAATTATACTACGCTAATAGATTATTATTTCGATTTTTCTTCTCTTGGATAACGATGTTATTATAATTATATACATACGTCCGTTTTTAGTCTCCTACACACTTTTCATACACATATAAAAGTGTAACAGATTGTCTTCTTAG